>OZ023070.1:0-2770185 GCA_963992785.1 Tenthredo livida | reverse complement strand
AGCGCCTCCTGACGACGCCATTGTACTTTCGATTAAACAGAAATGAAATTCTGCGATTTTTTGTCGTTTTTATATCATTCTTATTATTATTATTATTTTTATCAACCCGTCCATTTTTCTTTCTCGCGGTTCAATGACTCGCGTCTATTTGTTTCACACGTGAGGCGTTATAATGTAGAAATTGAAAAACGAATAAAAAAATGAATTTTTTTTTTTTTGTGTACATATCAGCGTAAAAATTGTCCACAAGAAATAAGAGAATAATGACGGAAGTTTCCTCGATCTGTAAATTTTCTAGCCGTTTAGTTCCGGGCTTTTAGCCATAACTCGCGTTGTCCTTTCAATATAACAGTATTACGATAGCTATACATGTATGCATGTAATATGTATATATGTATATATATGCAGGTATATATACATAGAATCGAAACGTTTCGTTACGTTACTACGTTACGTATATAGAGTTCGGTTGATGCTGGTCACACGCGAGTATCGCCACGCATATAAAACTCTCGGTGTCAACAAGTCGCGGCTGCTGCTAAACCACCCGCACGTTCGCTTTTCCTCTTTCAACTCGAGCTATACCCAAGCTATATAAACATGGCGAGTCACTCCGCACACATTCATCGTCATGAATTTCAATTGATTTTTTTTTTTCTTCTTTTTTTGTTTTTTTTTTTGTTTGCTAATACATCGAACCCACGAAAGAAGTCCTAATCGTATATAAATCCGATTTCTGACTCGATGTACGTAACCGTATACCTAGGTACGTATGTATACTTATTCCTAAAGAAGAAATGACGAAAGAAAGAAGAAAAAAAGAAGAAAAAAGATGAAATTCTTCGAAATTAAAAACGATAAGGAATCTATTCGTCATTCGATTGCTTAAATAGGTACCTGTGTGTGTGCCTACCTACTAAATTGGAGACGACCGCGGTAACGGTGCACATTGCAAATTCGAGCATATACATATATGTAATATGGTATATTATAACATAGATTAAACGCTTGGCGTTATACATATATATGTATATGGGAATACGGTGGTAGATTTTGGTACGAGGATGGAAAGAGAGAGGTTCCACCGAGCGTAGGGAACATCATCCACAGGGCACACAGAACACCGTCGGGATTTGCTCTCCCCGATTGCGGTGGTCTGCAGGAGTTCATATACAGACGTATGTATATGTATTAAAATATACGTTGATTCTGGTCGTACAGGGTGCTACACCTTCCCGTAGAAGAGTGTCAGGGTGGGAAATATACTCGAGGTCCGAAACTGTGCATATTTGTATTTTCATACATACCTACACGATAAAATAACTTAACATGCATGTGACGCATGCAAGTGTGTGCTATAACGTTCACGCGTGTTATACATACGGCAAAAGAGGGTAAACCCTTCTTTCACACTATAATCTCTATCATCGGCGGGCATTTAATATTTGCATTCATGGTAAACTAACGTACGTAGTAGGTGTATACATGCAGGTACACAAGTAGCGTATGAGAGACTGGGCCAAAGTTCACACCTAAATTTCATTTTTTAATAACGTTCGAATTCAACGTCAAGCCGTGGCAATTTTTCATGCAATAGGTAAACGCGACGATCCTAGATTCCCGAAAACTTTATACGATTCATTGAAATTTAGATCGAAAAACTGTCTTATTCCTAGTCTTAATTTCATCCATAGTCTTAATTACAATTCGCTTCTTTCAAAAAACGAAAAACGAAACCAAAAATAAAACAGGAAGATGAAGAAGAAAATCGGCCATTTGGTCAGTCGAGGTTGCAGACGCGATGATTCTGTACAGTAAATAATAAATGTAGGGGAGACTGGGGCAAAGTGAGAATTGATAAAATTCATTCGCTGTCTGTAAAAATTTTTTTTATCTTCGAAAAATTCTCCCCCATACATACATGTTATATCTGTTGAGTATATAACAAAAGGAAATTTTCCCCACCTCAATCGCGCATATATGAAATGGCCCAGAAAGTTTCTTCCGCACATATATACCTAGTTCTTCAAAAGATCGTCTAAGATGAGAGAAAGCGATCCCTATAGCTAGCGGAGGTTTATTCCTCTCCTTGTTCTCCTTGTTCTTCCTGTTCTTCTTCTACTTCTTATTATTCTTATTCTTCTCGTTTTACTATCATAAATTCCGGCAATATCGGTATTATGCAAACTCCCGGAAAACTCCATCCTACCTCCTACCTACTTCGTGCCGTGCGCGCGGTCGAGAGCTGTGCGGATACCAATTGGTGATTTACGAGGTATAGGTATGTGTATATAGTACACCTATATACCTACCTACCCATAGGTATATAGGTAACGATTCTTCCAGAGAACATCCCGGAATTTAATCACCCTATTTTCCGTATAACGTATCGCCTATATCCCAAACTTTATACTTTAAACCTCAAACTCGTACGAAATCTGACGCAAACTCTATACGTTATTTCAGTATATTGCAACGAAACTATACATCTATGTATTATCTCCGTATAATAATAGACCGAAGTAGTTCTCGAGACAAAATCGATTGGAAAATTCCGAAAAATCATTTTTCGTTTACTTTCCTGAAAGCGTACATCAAGACGAAGGAATTCTATAATCTGGTCTCAGATTCCGGAGTCTGCGAAAGACCGCGATCTATTTTCTCGATCCGTTTTTTCAGCCGGATATTAAATTGAACTCGTCATAATTCGATGAATTTATTGCTTTTTCATTTTGCTCAATTATTTCATCCGCAACGTCTTGCGCGGGTATTAGGAGAAGCCTTATTTCTGGCACACTCGATTTATCCGCTAGCGGCTCTATGTTTCTGGGCGCCGCGACGCTGCGCTGACGGAACTGTGCACGTGCCCCAGCTGATACGGTGTACCCCAATGTTTACCGGATCTATTCTCGGCGTTGAAACGTAAGCAAACTTTTTACGCCGTACGGATCTGAGTTCCTTCAGTTCACAGATTACAACGTTCTATGCTAAAGCCTATGGGAATTTTGGATACGGTACATAATATTATACAAGGAGTATAAGAAAGAAAGGAAGAAAGATGCGGAAGAGGAGAGCCGGAGAGAAAATTTGTATTTCATTTTTCATTTTTCATTTTTCACTCTTCATTTTTCTTCTTATTCTTCGCTTCTTTGTTAATTAGGAAACTCGTCCTCGTCCTCGTTCACCCCGTTCACCCCGTTCACCCCGTTCACCCGGTTCACCCGGTTCACTCCATTTTCCCTAGGGGAGCACGTGCGTGAGAGGGAGTATACTTTTGTCAAGGTACGTATAAAGTAGAGTGTTGTTGTTCTTCGGATTATAAATCATCCTGAATTTATCTCCTTCCCCTTCCCGCACTGCACAGGCTTTAATTAACCGACCCGGAACTATATATACGACGAAGACCACTCCTAAGTCCTAACAATGAAAACACGAAGATATAAAATAGCGATTCCACACCATGCACGCAATTTGGGAAAAAAAAGAAAAAACCTCACGCTGTGAAAAGGCCCTCATCTTGGTAACTATCTGCACGAACGATGTGTGGATTGTATCGTGACGCGAAGAGGACCTCATTTTCATTCACTCCTAACACCCAAACGCGAACCTACCATCCTCACGATTCTTACTAATTAATTAATCCAGTAATTAATCAACTCGATATTGAACAATGATCAATTTTAGTTTTTTCAACGTCGGAGTCGAGCTGTAGATCGATACCAGAATCACGAAGACTGAATTCTAGGATTTAGTGTTCCAGTAGATGAGATTTCAAACTTGAACAGATGATAACTGGCTAAGAAAGAAATACCTGTATCTTTTACGAGTATATGCATGTATGTGATAAATAGATGTATGCATGCGATGGGTAGGTATATCGTAAAAGTTTTCAAATACGATTCGCGTGAAATTTATACGAGTGGATATTATAATGTATAAATCGCAGGATAGGTGAGCTGGGTACGAGGAGACGAGACGAGACGCGACGTGCGGAAAGTGCGACGTAGATGATGGCCTTTTAGCAAGTTATAAATATAATACGACATAATGAAATATTATTGCCCCCTCCTCCCATTTTCGAGTAGATTGTTGGAGTGGTGCGCAGGGTTCCGGGGTGTCGTCGAGTATTCGGGGCCAAACTGATGATGGTAAAGATCGAGCTGTGAAGAGAGCGGGAACCCGTCCTGACATTTAGGGGTTGACATTAAACTGGGTGTCGTCCTGGCGCCATACCGCTAAATGCGTCAAGGAACCCGCCCTTGCTTGACATTTTACTTATAATGCCACAGGATCTGCTGCACGTGTCGCAAACCAATTCCGCACATAAAATTAAACAGTGCGAAAACCGAGAGGGGAAAAAATACTACGGGCTAATTATACGTATGTATATACCCCGGGTGCGAAATGTTTCCATAAAACAAATTCGTTAAGTAAACTAAACTGTTGAACGACACAGCGCGGGTTTATGCCTAATCGCATACCCGGTAAATTCTTTCAATAAGGAAACCGACGACCCCCGAAACTCCGTTGAACATACCGTCACGGTTTCTTTGGGATCAACGTGCCAAGGTGGAAAGATTGTCGAACGGGTCGAGTAGGATCCACGTATGTACTATGTGCATATACCTACATGGTTTATAGGCATATGTACCCAGTACACGGTCCGTTAACCTCACCTTCCAAGGGTGTCCAGGTCCCCCGAAGGTAGTGACTCGAAATAGGCGAGAAGTGCGGAGGTGGAGGTAAAAGCGTGCTCCTAAAAATACCCTGATGTCCGTATTACATGCATGTATGCTTACATGCGTTGGGAACCCTTGGCCTGTTGGGCTCGCGTATTGCAGGTAGAACACATGTGTGTTGAAATAGGGTTGAGAGTTCTTCCCCTGTTTATTAAAAATCTCAATTGAAGAGGATTGCAGCCAATTTTGGGCATTGATCATACTTTTTTCTCCTGTTCCGCTTCCTTTCTCGTTAGTAAAATACCGTTGAGGGTAAGAAAAGGCGACGCAACGGTAGAACTCATAGCTGTCGCGTCCTCTAGTGCATATCAGCTGGGATCTGGTTTATCCAGGTAGGTATCCTACCCTGGTTTAATACGATCCGAGAATATCCTCGAGGGACTTTCATTAGGGGAATTTACAGGAGTTGCTAGCGCGTCACTGGAGCCACTCTTCCCTCGAGTCCACTAAATCACTCGCGTTAAACGGGACCGAATTTGTCACTGAAGCACACCGTTCGTTCGCGTGTCCCTCGTATAAAACGAAAATTAATATAATTAAATGTCCAAGGTTATTATTCTTCGCTCGCCCATATCAGCTACCCCCTGCACTATCTACCCGTAGGTGTAGGTGTAGGTGTAGGTGTACATATACTATAATATCACAACGACCTGACGGACACGTGCCGAAGGAAATCCCACCCACGGCAAAAAAATAAAGACGGAAATACCGAAGCAATTAGCAACTTTGCGACACCTAATGACAATACACTAGTCTCCAGTTAATTAAATCTCGAAAAATAAGGCTTCGACGACTCGTATAGGTGGGCACTATCGCTACAGGCTTTACGAAACTTCGCTTCTTCATATCGTTCGATGACGACGACGAGTTTTCGAATAAGATATGAGGAGTGGCAGCTATAGAGTATCGAAAATCGATTAGGATATCTACTGCATCTCTTGGATATATGAAAACACATATATAGATTTCGTTGTACTCCTCCGCGCTAGATGTGTGTACACTCCGCAGACATTTTATATCAGCGAAATTTATCATTTTCTTAGAACGTGAGCTACATACGGTTTCCAAAATATCTGGGGATATGCTGTACCTGAATTGCTTACAACTGGAGGAAAGCAGCGAATGGAGAATTTCTCCTCCTTTCGAGCCCATTTGACCTTACTAAATATCGTTATACTTGGTCGGTTGGATTTTGTCTGTTTTGAACGTTGCATAAGCTGTCAAGTACAGGAACGGAGGTTCGTGTATAGGTATATCGTTTCGCGTTAACGCGGGATATCCGAGCAGACATGATTAAAATGGGTCGAACGAAGGCAGATCCGGTCCGGTCCGGTCCGGTCCGATTCGACGAGATAAATATTGTTATTCATTTTTCCAGCTATTTTAAAGAACGTTCTACAGGTAACGTGATCCCGGAAACGAAGGGTTTCGGCCTTAGGGTTTTAGGCAAGACTTGGGTTCGAGGGCAAAGAACGTTCGATCGACCTTGAAGCTACCCTGGCGTTTGCGCAGTGGTATAAAGATCCGTAATACGTAACTTGCGCAACAACAAGAACGGGGACGGAGTCGAGGAATATGAGATAATTCGAGTCGTTTTCGTTCGGCTTTTTAGAAACTATGAAGAAATAGTGAATTCAAAGTCGAAGATCCCGATAGACAAATGGAAAACCGAGAGAGGATGGAGCATGAACGTGCGTTCACGGTCCGTTAGCTTCGATGCAAAAAGCTCAAAACTGAAAGCACCGAATCTCGGATTTGATTTCGCCGAAATACTGCACCGAGGAGTTCGCCGGAGTAGAAAACTATGCATAACACGCCTCTCCGTACTTCACCGCCACCAATCACTGGGTAAAACTGAAGATATCGATGCTACGACGGCGAAGATGTCGCAGGGGTGAATTACGACGTGTCTTATTAAACCCCAGGGCTAAGTTACGACGTGGCTAGCCACTGGTGGTCACTTTAGACTATTCAAAGCAGAACTCGAACGCGGATGGCCGCATGATCGCATAACTAGACTTGGGGCAGTTCCTAGGCCCTCCAAATCGAGAATGTGACACCAGCCTATGCAGTTTCATCCTGTCGGTGCCCTCTTTAGGAAAAACGAAAAAGTGCTGTTCCAAAATTGAGCGACTTTTTCTCCCATAGAAAGTAGAAATGTCAACGGAAATCGCTGAACGACCTTCCACTATATTCGTTCGACAGTTTGGCTCGGGGTTTAGGCCATCGACCGAAGCCTGAACTGGAAATACTCTCCGCGTGTAAGAAGGGTCTGTATTTTATTTAATCAAACCTTCGTACGGCTTCGAGCTGCTACACATGCCGAATAGACATCAACGATAGAACCATGATGGGTTCTGGGCTTCGTCAGGGTAAATAATGAACGGAAGAATCCCAAAGTTGGGGAATCTTTCTGGCCTATGTTTATTCAGCTATCGGTGAAATTTCAGGGATTTCGCGATATTTTCAGATCCTCGCAGATCGAAAATATCCTCGAGACGTTTTATTCTGTTTCGAATTTCTCCTCGGTTTAAAGAAAGTGCACTGCGATAAAGCCAAAAGCCATATTCTCTAGCTGTGCAGAGGTGTGCAGAGACCGTGACAGAGCGGAGGTCTGAAGCGCGTTGAATCCCTAGGTTCTAAAACTGCGTCTACGTAGAGACGAGGCTCAGGAGCGTTTCGCCCGACCCCGTAAAATGAAATTCATCGTTTAGCTCCATAGAGTTTGCCGGAGTCGCGGGAGGGTTTAGCATACGTATAACATAGCGATGGCGTGCTGCTGGTGCAGTAACGTCGAGTTATGAACACGTAACACCCTCCGCTCAGCTCCGCGCGTTCCACCCATGAATGTTACGGTCCACCATAAAGCATATCACCATTTCGCTAAAGGGCGCTCATCGTCAGACCAGGAAATTTCTCTCCACTTCACTCCACTGCACTGCAGCGACTGCGGCTGGCCCGATATTAGGGGAAATGATAGAGAAAAGGAGGAAAAAAGAGAAAAAAAATAGAAAAAAATGTATTTTATGATTGAGCTTGAAAATCTCGATTCGTATATAAACTTTTACGACCTATGTATGTACCATAACACATCATCCCTGCAAGCACAGCGTAAAATGAACGTCCACTCGATGTGCTATAAAGAAGACTGCAACGAGTTGTCCCCCTTTTTGTTTTATTTTTTTGGTTTTTGGTTTTTTGTTCTTGTTAACATACTCAAGTTTGTCGGACTTTCGTTGGGAAAAAAAATATATGAATAAGTTATATTTGCGATCGAAGCGAATACCTACTTTTCATTAATGATCTGCAATACGACGAGAATGAAATTGCTGGAGTTTCTCTAATAAATTGCGGACAACAACGCAAGATACGAGCTCGAACAAAGGTTTATTTCTGATAGCTGGACTAACCTCCGTTAAACAGATGCTAAATCACCTGTTCAAACAGTTTCTTCTTGTTTTTTTTCCTCTCTCTCTCTCTCTCTCTCTCTCTCTCTCTCTCTCTCTCTCTCTCTCTCTCTCTCTCTCTCTCTCTCTCTCTCTATCTCTTTTATTGGTTTATATCCTCAATGTGTATTATAAGCGGGGGTGTGAAGTGAGGAGAGTCCAGTGGTCTGTATAATGGAGCAGGTGATCAAGAGCTAACTTTTTGTTTTCTTTGAAAAAAAAAAAAAAGGATATTAAACAGTCTATACTTACAGAGTTTGTTAATAAGTTAAAAAATTACCGTTACTCAGAATAATAAATGTGATTAATAATACTCGAGTCGAGGAAGCCCTGTCGTACAAATATACCGTAGTACATACATACACACCATGCCAACAGCAACGAGAAAAAAAACTTCTTACTTCGAATAAACTTTTTCCCTTTTCGCAATACTTTTATCAAATCTTTATTCTCATTTTTTTTTTATTTTCATTTTTTTTTTTTGTGTCGCAATAAAACCTTTTGTCGACTTCTTTACCTAATTATTCCTCCTCTTTCTTCCACCCAACTGCGAAAGGGATGAATTACGTAATTTGCTGTTAAATGTATAACCGTGCAAAAATAAATAAATATATATATATACATACACTAGGGTGGTCGTTAATTAGGTCTTATGCGAATTTCAATGCTCCCTGCATGGGCAGAACGTCTCTAAATATGTACAAAAAATTGTAATTAAAGCCCCAGGTTCTTACCCCGATTGTAAGTACTGCCACAAAGTCTTAGAACTTTCCCATTTTTTGTTTTTTTGTTTTTTTTTTGTTTTTTTTTGTACATCTGGAGACGCCCTGGCTCGTACGTGGGAGCATTGAAATTCGAAAATGATCAAATAAGGACCAGCCTGATATACCCACACCTCCTTTAATACAGTATTTAAATATCCCGTGCCGGTTGCCGTTTCTATAGAATGGGAGCTACTCGGTTTACGTAACCTGCCTATTGTGCCCATAAGTTTCGAAGAATAAGAGAAAAAAGAAGAAGAAGAATAAGAAGGGCTTTGACGTAACCCGTACTACGCAGGGTATACTATACAGTGAGATCTAAATATACGGAGTAAGATTTATGGGGAATTCGTTACATCACTTTTCAAAGTGAGGATAATCGTCATGTAATCTTGTTTCGATCGTTGTTATCGGTCTTTTCTTTTTTTTTTTCAATACCCCATAGATTTGATTCGTATTAAAAAAAAATCTACGACTGCACTTGCTCAAGCAAAGTCACAAACTGCAACGGTCTCATTGTCAAACTGTCAGCTGGCAATTTTAAGGCAGATGTGAACCCCTATATAGTATCTATCTCGCCACCACCTGCTGGTCTACCTAACTAACGCATGTGATTCGAGAGAGAAACTGTGTGCGTCTTTTCTTCATTTTTTTGAGCATTTTGGCTTTTGTGTGTGTGCGTGCGTGTGTGTGTTTCTTTTTTTCTACGAGAAAGAGAGAGAGCGAAAAATACAGACGCGAACGTCGAATCGATACGCGCACAATGTACAACTGCAGGATTCAATTAAACTCGTATAAATATCCGGGTTTAATAATCGCGGGCTAAATCCATGAGCAAGAGAAGAGAGGGACGAGAGTACATACGAATATGTACATAGGTATGGGTGTACTATATTATATATGTGGATATACAAATACACAATGCGTTGTATTATCAGCTAAAGGCACGTGCTGTGCCACGTGCGTGTGCCACGATCAGTAAAGGAGCAGATGGTCCGGTCGTGTTACACCTTGCAGGCCCCGTGTCTCGCCAAAAATCCAGCATTTCAAAACTAGGTACAGTATGCGTATTGGACTTTCGCGTATGTGTGTAACGGAAGCAAAAGATCAAATTTTTCTCCCCTTTTTCAAAATCTCATATTTTTGGCCATGCAATTTTCTATATGGTGATGATTTGGTTAATCGAGGGTTGGAAGACTCCGGTATATATATAACATATCTTTCATACCGAGACCCGTCTCTCCAATTTAGTTATCGCGGATGGACTAGGAGTGTGTGAAGGGTACAGGGCATCCGTAATCCTTAAAACACGAAGCGAGTCAACTGGAGCCTGCCAAATTACACGAAATAATTAATCCGAAGACTATGAGGTAGCTGGTAGGAGATTCGGATTTGCGGTACTCTGTTTTATACCCAACGCGGTCAATTACCGCGTAACTAACAAACGAGGATACCCGCACAAGTACATACGCATATACGTATCGTACACATCCATACCGATCAACCGCATTGTATAAACCCTATAACACACCCCATGTGAATATATAAAAAAAACGACCTGACTAAACTTCTAGAATGAATATAATCCATTTTCTAATTCTAAAAAATGGAGAAATTTCCAAGCTTAAAGGTCCTTTTTTATACCTTGTTGTATAAGCCTTGGCCATGCGGTTATATCCAAATATGTATATACCTATATATTTTTTATAGACGTGTAGAAAAAGGGCTGAACACGCCAAGTTGCGTGTGCAGAGATTATAAGGTTCGTCCTTGTGTGTTCTGGTTTTCTCTCTACATTATGAGAGAAGTGGGTATTACAGGGGGGTAGTATAAGAGGGTAGTATATATCTGGTAGGTCGAGGCAAAGTTGATTATATTCAATCAATTAATTGGGTTACTTGTCGGTCGCGATATAAATCCATCGATCGGAAATACACGGAGTCAGCTAGGGTGAACCCAACAAGATTTTCATCATTCGATAAATAGAATTATGCGGAAAGTGTACTTTCGAAAAAAAAAAAAAGGCAAAAGTCGTTTTTTTCTGTCTTTTTTGGTTTTTTGTTCGAATAGGCTCGAGATTATACAATGCACCTAGACCGTCAGCATTGGAAATCGCATTCATTACAATCGGATCGCGGTTTATCTACAGAATAAACTGCATGGCTGCATGCGGACATGTATATCATGGGTATATAGTATTGTACATAGGTATATAGGTGTATGTATATACAGGGCATTTATCCCCTATGACAAAACAATGAACAACGACATCATACACACACGATATTCAAATCCCGTTTCGACTAGGTAGGTTTGTGCCTACTGTTGACACACTATCTACCAGCCGGAATCTATATGACTGATTGATATACGCGCGTTGTTCGAGTATAGGTACATAGATATCGTGTGATAATGGCCGCATTTTCACGATTGGGAATTATTTCGAAAATTATAAGAACGCCTAACAATAGCGAAAAAATGGAAAAAAAAAATATATACATGCACCAAATCTGCGAAATCTTTTCGATAGATTTTCGCACGACTCTGTATGATAAGGAAAATGTATGGCGAGTATGTATGTAATATCAACATGGGTAAGGGAATCGGTATGGTGATATGGTATGGTGGAGTAGGTATACAGTAAATGCGGTAATGTTATTTCGCTGATATGATAGCATGCCGCCGCTCCCTAAAACCCAAATGAAAATTTACTTCCTTCTTCTGCCTCCACTCCTCTCTCCTATCTCCTCTCCCTCACTCTTCTCTTCTATACTCGTCCCGCTCCTCGCCACTCTTTCCGGCATTCCCTAAATTCGGTATTTTTGTGGTTCTCTGCACTGCTGCAGGGTCGTCTCCCACACACAACCACCCCATACTACCACAGGGTTACGCACGGGTCTACCCTTCCTTAACGCGATATTTAGATGGATGATTCGTGAGAAACCCTCGTTCGCAATGTTTGTAACCGGAAATATTTTCCCGTTCAAAAACCGAGCCGGTAACTTGTATATACATTATACATACTCCTCCTCTGCATATGCTCGATCCCCCCTCGCACAACAGTGGAAACTCTTGTTAGAGCATTTCAAATTTTTGGTTCAAAAAATACGAGTGTTTCACTCTTTTCTCTCGGTATATTAGGGCGATTTTCATCCCTTATAATGTCAACTGCTCATAGCTAATCAATAACGAAAATCGTTGGGTTATAAATGACGATAATCAATAGCTCGGTAATGAAAACGAGTGAAAAAGGAAAAAGGAAAAACTGAAAAACGAAGCTTGCGGAGTCATTAAGAGGCCTGTAGACAGACTCTGGAGGTTTAGTGCTTTCCCATTATTATTATTATTCTTCTTGTTTTAATGAAGAAAATCTGTGTGCGGGTTCTAATATGTGGTAGCTGTACGGGGTTAGTATAAGGGGCTGAAATTTTCATCCTTTATCCGAAAACCAGATACCAGCTAACGTAGTGGGTGCAGGGGTATCTTATACTTGGTAAGCTGATACGAACGGTTCTCTCTTATATAGGTACCCTGCAGTAGCTATAAACACAATTAGTAACAGATATTATATAGGTACGTGTATATACATATATGTGTATATATCTCATTCGAATACATAATAGTCATTATAAATCTTAAATCGGAGGGTACCCACGAACTTAGATCGATACGATAATAATTGTCTCTAAAAATCACAGACATCAAGCAATAATAACGTAACGATCGAATTTATAACGATATAGCCGCGTGCGGAATAGTATATTACATACCTAGGGCAGTAATATACTATTGTGTAAAGTCGTTTGAAAATTGATAAAATTGATTGTTTTCAGCCGCGAAAAAATGTTCCGAGTACACCTTGCCCCTGTCTTTCCTATATTATAGAGTATACCTATAGATATACCTATATAAATATACGAAAGGCAAATATGAGTCAGCCGTAACCCATCAACCATCAGGGGAACGAGCGACACGTATACACTTGGCCTGTGGTCATCGTTAGTCGTTTATATAGTCTGAATAGTGAACAATCCATAATCGACGATATGCTCAATCCCAATTGTAGACAGTGTACATAGAGGTGTAGTACTGTACGTAGATACCTATACCTATACCTACAACCACCCATCCAGAGTTATAAGACGGCCCAACCCAAACGGCGATCATGGGTGCGGCTACTTCCACTCTGGCTAATGCAAGGGTGTGCCTCGCGTAATAATGCCCTAAGTAATTGTATATTGCCAGAGACCAGCGTTGTTTTCTCTCTCTCTCTCTCTTTCTTTCTGTGTATACATGTGCCAGAATGAAGAGGGCTGGGAGGGGGGGGGGGGGGGGGGGGGTGTATATGTGCACATATAGCTATATAATATATACGTACTAAATTTTTCTATGTATGTATGTATTTATGTAGGTATATGTATGCCGGTTCAATCCTCTTGATAAAATATTTTCTTTTTTTTTTCTCTTCTTTTTTCCTCTTTAACACAACGTGTTTAATTATTATTACCGCGCACATTCTCTCTAATTATTATACAGATATAGTAGATATAAGTATTTCAGGCTTGATTATATATACCTACCTATATAGGTACGCGAAGTTACGTGGATCAAAAAAAGAGAGAAAACAAACGAACAAAAAAACAGAAATGAAATTCATGAAATTGTTTCAAATTTGCAAAGATATCAATATGGTTAAACATCTCTGTATCTTTTTTTTTTTTGTCTTTTTTTTTTGTCTCGTATCGTCATCGAATAATATATATACATATATATACATATATATATATATACCGAGGCCTAGATCGGATTTTAACATTGTATATACCTTTTTATGTACCTATACCTACGCGTATAGGTTGATTGTGTTATTTTTTCTTTTTTTTTTCTTCTCTTCTTCCCTCTCGGGGCTTCGTACCGGACGTGTGTTAATGCAGTGTGCGTTAACGTGTTAATAAGGGTGCGCTCGTGCTAAGTGCTCGCAAACAAGGGCGAGGCGATCAACCAGGCACGCACATAATTCGGGGGGTGTGGGTTGAGAATCGAGAGATGAGCGAATAAAAAAAAACGATTTTTTTAATCTACTTTTTTGTTTATTACTATTTTTTATTTTTTTTTCTATACTTTTCTTCTTCTTCTTCTTCTTATTATTATTATTATTATTATTATCATGATTATTATTGTCAAATAATTTTTCTCTTCAAACTTGTCAATTTTTTTTGTCATTTCTGGTTTTTTTTTTTTTTTTTTTTTTTCCTCATATCTGTACGAAAGTAAAGAATAAATCGAACTTTTCGAAACAACGAACGAGAAAACAAGTAGTTAGGAAGGGGGGGGGGGGGGGGGGGGATAAAGAAGAACCGATGATTTTATCAATAAGCGAATTTTTTCAGTTATAGGAGCCAAAAATTTTGGTGATTAAAATAAAATCCAGAGGTTTTTTTTTTTTTTTTTTTTTTGAGTAAAACTGTGGCTCGTGGCTCGTGACCGTAACGAGTTAACGTTTGAAACTTCGAACTCACGGGCGTTATCTAACTGCGACTTATTGATTTTTACCATTCAGCCATAAAACGGAAAGTTAAAATAGTCAGAACCCTATGTATATGTACTTGAGAGAAAAGGATAAGTTAGATGAAAATTGGACGGTCGGGTTATCGAGATAAATGAATAAAATAAGGAAGAATTGTTATCGCGGTTTTATAGATTTGGGTTTTTTTTCGTTTTTTTTTTTTTTAATTTAGTGCGAAATAATAATTGTATCGAGTTGAAGAAAAAAGAGAAGTGAATTAAAAACACGTGAGATTTGATATACTATAGGTACTTGTAAATAAATTCGTACGAACGTTCAAATATGAGAAAGAGAAAGAAGAAGAAAAAAGAAGAGAAAAAAAGAAGGAAAATTCTCTACGCCAGGTAATATTCCGCGATTCAAAGTGCTCAAGCTCACGATGACACGATCGCCGGATGGATATAGATGGATAGATGGATGGATGGATGGGCCCGGCTGTCGTTCTGGAAGATGAACGAGGTTCGACTTGCGTGCAAATTCATCCCTTTCATCGGGAATTGATCAGGCGATGGCTTATCTGCTTTTCTAATTCGGCGAGGAGGGGGAGGATACGAAATATAATGGTAATAGTTATAATTTCCGTATACATATTATAGGTACCTACTGTATAGGACATACCTATGTATTCTTGTTTTTTTCCGAATTTTTTTCGCAATTATTTCGACCACGTAATACCCATGTCAAGGAATAAAGAAACTTTTTTTAAAACCTTCTGTTTCTACTTCTGTATATATATATATATATATATATAGGTATATATTATTTATACATAGTACATAAAGCCGTATTATATGGCCGGTTTGAAGTCGGTGTTTATATCCATAAAACGGGATCTAAACTAAGTATAAATGGTAGAAGGGAGGAAAAGTTTGAGCGGGGAAAAAATAAAAATAAAAAATTGACAATAGCAATGGAAAATTTATAGTCCATATAGAATCCATATTTACCTAAATTTAGAGAAATGTCAATAAAATTCGAGAGAGAGAGAGAGAGAGAGAGAGAGAGAGAGAGAAAATGAAAAATTAATAAGAATTATGTGCCTCGCATAATTTCTATAAGTAGAACTATGATGCATTATATATAGTTGCTAAACTTTATTGCAGTTACTGCAGCGCAACGCAATCGCGTAGTAAACCCATCCGAATTTATGACAATTATTATTATACTCCACCGTAGTGAAGAAATCATCACCATATCTAAATTACTTTAAGCTTCTGCGGAGGAGCAGACCGGCTCAAAATCAAGATGCAAATCCTAATTGCTATTATATATGGTATATATATACATTGCATACTATACATAAGGAAAAGAGACGCGGTGAAACTTTTTCATTATACATTATCTCGGGTATAATTTATCGATTATCAAGTTCGCGCTGTTTCTATCCTCTTATATACGATAAATTATTCGCTATGTACATTTCCTTTAATTTTCTTACGCGCCATACATCGAGGTATCTGTATACTCATATCACACCCACGCCCTGCACGCCAGACGCATTTATAATTTGAGGGCTAAATTAAAATGGCTTAAAACCGCGAATTAACAAGGTAGGTGCGAATTTACGCGTCCAATATATATACCGTACATGTTACATGCCTAGGTCTACCTACCTACCCACACCGATGACACGGTTTATCATGACGGAGGATAATACATCACGAAACATCACCTTGGCAATTAATTAACGTCAGTCTGTACGTTGGTTTCGTGCCGCACGTCCAGCTTTCAACTTTCAATCAAATTTTCATAAATTTCTATCTCTCGGCGTGGGGTCCCCTTCTTTTCTACACGCATATAGTGTGCCCGCCTATGTACATGTATGGTATGTATTTTTGTATGTATACCCATTTTGGTGGGACAAAGTGATTACAGAATATGAAGAAAGACCCAAAAAATAAGAATAAAAAATTTGTCAATTTTTTTTATCAACGACGCGACGTTATATAGGTACGAAAGAGAAATAAATCGTCGTATACGATGGTTCATTTCGTTATCACACGAATTCGAACCTAATTATAACAGAGTTGGGAGCCATGGAGCCTGACAAGCTGACATTAATCTTGATTATATGGGGAAGAGGAAGAAGGCGCGGGACTGTTTCATTTATATCAATAATATCTTCAAGTTGAGTAGCTGCCGCTACGGGGTGCAGGATGATGATTTTTATAAATTAGATTTTGACAAGAATTTTGGAAAGGCGTACCTGCGCCTTCATATATACCCCAATCTTCAAAAATTTCGCCATTAGACGTGAAGGACAAGAAATAAGAAAATAGTACGTGTTCTTTCCTGCAGCTGATTTCCATGGAATGGTCAGTCTTTCTTTTTCAAAATGAACAAAAAAGAAAGATGATAAAATAAAATGAAAATATGACTTTTTGGGACGCCGATTTTTTCACCCTGCATACTCCGCTATTCCCGCACCACACAGTTTTATTGCGTTCCATCTCCTATACGAGGCGCGAATGATCGCGCTTTGTTTGATTCAATTCTAACAATAATTGCTCGTTTCACGCTCGCTAACGAGCCATAGTTAATTCGACGTTCTTCTCCCTCCGATAAAAAGAATAAAAAATAACAAAACAGCAAAGCCCACAGAAGGGAATAAAAGTAATAAAATAGAATGAAAAAAAAAGAAAAGAAAGAAAACCGGAACATCCAACTCCGCGGATTAAAGCTGCGGACTATTTCCTATCATCTCGTTAAGACTTTTTTATTTTCCCCCCCTTTTTCTCGATTTTATATTTAATTCTATAAGCTGATTTATTAGACAGTTTTTTTTTTTTTTCGAAAAATTTGCTCTGCTGAAGAAGAGAAGAATCACAGTATTATCACTATGTACAAAAGCAGAAGAAGAAGAAGAAGAAAAAAATGATTCAACCCAAGTTGAAAAAAGAACGGAGAATGTCTCTCCTTGAAAATCATAGAATATGAAAAAAGAAAATGAGCATCTTGGGTTGATACCCACGATTTTCCGAGTGATTTACCCCTTTATATAGTCGGGAAACGCGTCGTGGGAGAGATTCTCGTAAGAGTTGGGGGTTTCGATAAAAATAAGGGCACGGTCTTCAGCTCGGAACTCCTGCGACCCCCTGAGACTGCAGAGACTGAGACTGAGACTGAGACTGAGACTGGGTCCTAGATGTGGTATAACATCCTATAAACACGTTTTCCTCCTGGACTTTACAGCTCTTTGTACATTGTCCGGGTAGTTTGTACCCAGTAGCCGATTCCACGGTTCAATCTGTATGGTAATACAACAGGCTACCAGTTTCGGGTGGGTTAAAGGGTTACGGTTCACTACCCTATAGACAGCCGACAGGATTCTAAGATAATCCGAATTAAAGATGTAGGAAACGGCCGATTGTTTTCTTCGAGGGTGTCTCGATCCGTAGATCCTCGCCCTTAAAGAGCTGCTTTTTGCTTTTGACAAATCACAGCGACGGTATTTCCCTTTGGTCACTTTTCTGTGGAATTGAACGAGTATCGGTGGACCGATTCGGCTGTTTAAGGGCTGTTTATCTTCTCGAGAAGATGCTCGACGGAATGACCGCTGGAATTTTCGATGAAATAAAAATCGCAAAAAATAATCGACTTTTTCTATCCGCGGAAGTTTTGTGAGGAAGGAGAGAGGCAGAAGCCCCGCTGTGATCATGAAGAAAAAACAGAAAAATTCTATAGCTTCTAAAATTGAATGAATAAAAGAAATTCCATAAAGTATCCTACGGGATGTTGTTCGGCGGAGATAGCCAGCCCTTAAACACCCGAATTGATCGAACGGCACTCTTTATATCCGCGATTGTGTTCACCTTGAAATGCAATTCGAATTTAAAGTTGAAACCTATGTCAACGCGTATGAGATCGCAAGTCGAGATCGACTCCCCGGAAATCTATGCTTTCAGTGTAATCCCATAAACTTGACAATAAAAAGAGGAAACAAGACGAGAGAGAGGAATAGGAATAACTGGACGAACGCCAAGCGACCCCTTGGATCACATGGTGCACAAAATCGGAAAGAACATTCCTAGTTTTTCACCGACCATCAGACTTGGGCCAAAATTGGTTTCCCCTCTCTTGATGATTTCCCATATTATACTCTAGAGCCTGGATGTTACATTTCCGTATTTCGTGGCTGGTTGTAAGTGGAGGTAATGCGTGGCGTGGCGTGGCGAGACGAGACGAGGCGAGGCTTCGATTCATCCATACATAGATAGTTGGAATACGAAACGCTGGTATTAAATATTTATGAACCAAACCTTAAGAAAAACTATTAGTCAAGCTTTAGCAATTATCCTTGGATCGACGAGGAGTCCGCTCTGTTACGGTTCTTAATAGCGCTCGGTTTCCTGGCGCTCCTTCAACTTCAACTAAACTGTGTGATAGCCCCTGGGGTCCGTAACGTGTAACAGACTCTATCCTCCTCCTCCTCCTCCCCCTCTTTCTCCTCCTCATTCCCAAAGCTTCCTTCTTCATCCCTCTCTCTGCCTTACACCAGTATATACGTATAGTTGCCTACTTTGCTCTGCCATTGTGTTGTCCCCAAGCAAAGTAAAGCAAAGCGACGAAAAGCAAAGCAAAGCAAAGCAAAGCAAAGCAAAGCAAAGTCAAGTCAAGTCGAGTCAAGTCGACGATCAGAAAAGTGTGTCTAAGAACCCGCCGGAAATGGATGACCGCCACGAATTTCCGCCGGTTAAAACGTACCCCGTTTCTTTTTTTTTTTTCTCTCTTTTTTTCTTTTATTACACCATTGCATAGGCGCGGGTTATAAATTTGCCATGTAGGTAGTATATATAGAAGCCGAAGATGCATTGAGCTCAACTTATATACCTATACCTATATGCACCCAAAGACTGAGGAATTTAAAAATTCTTCGTTCAACTTGCCGTTTGGTATGTCCAGACAAAAGATGGCACGTTATAAGCCCGATAATAATATCTCCTTTGGTTCGTGTCAGTTAATAAAAGGAATTGCTATGAAATTGAATTAGCGGAGGCAGCCCAGCCAAGGTATACCTACCACTGATAAAATACCCATTAATTGAATCATGACAGAATTACAGCTGCTGCTATTCCTGAGACGAAGACTATCGACTCACTTAACTGACTCCAATCTATACCCCACCATGTGGTATATATACACTATTCCATGTTTAGCTAGTATATCCATGCATGTATATATACGGACGTATAGGGATTGGCCAGTCAGCCAATCATCGATGCACACATACGATCTACGTCTCTGTTCAATGCGTTTGTGTATATCGACGTGGGTAGATATATATCTATACATATATACATATATATATATAGTATGTATATATATATATATGTGTTCAAGTTAAGGGGGTGTACAGGGGGAAAGAGAGAGAGAGAGAGAGAGAGAGAGTCTGCTTCGGCGGCGTTGTGTTTCTCGGTGAACCTATCTATTGATCGAACCCTGCGGAGGAACCCAAAGTCACAAGCGACTGGCGTCAACCGGGTTGATGTGTCTCGTCTTGAAAATATAGTATATCTTCGATAATCTTTACGTACTATGTGCATATGAATATGTGAAATAAGTAGTATACATATAATGCGAATTCGTTATGCGGATGAAGAAGAAAAGAGAAAAGTAAAGGCGAGATGTGTGTGAAACGAAATGATGATGAAAAATGGTATACCTAGTTGAAGATTGAATTATATAAACCGAAAAATGAAGTACGATAAACTAATGATTTCTAGATAACTGATGGATGTGGTAGTACAGGGTGCAGCCAGATGGTGGGCATATAAAACCATTCATCAACCGTGTGGTGGGTAGGTACTTCACTCTATGCGAACTGGACTGGACTGAACCGAACTGAACCGAACCGAACTGAAGCTACCACCCGCTACTATCCCCTGCGAGTCGGATACGTCACGTAACCCGATAATCCAAACGATTCGAGCTATTCGAAACCCGTCAAGTCCGACGGAATGACGTATGCCGAGAGAGGACAGTCACTTAGCAACGCTTCGGTGCGTGATGATGCCGATGCCAATACCGATGCCGAAACGGGATGGGATGGGATGGGATGGGATGGGCTCGGTCGTATCAATATTTAAATTATACCTACTCGTTCATATTTATATACATATAACTACATAGTGTGTACCTACATGTATGGGGAGGAAAAAAAATGGAAAAAAAGTAAAATTAAAAAAATAATAACGCGTATAAAATATTGATTAGTATATAGTTGCGTTAGTATAATGCGAGTTGCACAGGTATGTTACATTCTCGGTCGTATGTCATCGACTCTTTATATCCTGACAGGTAAATAATCAACCTGTTGTATGTATAGATACACAGGTGAGTTATACCCGGGTATATACCTAATTGAAGAAAATAAGTAAAGAAGAAGAAAGAAGAGAAGAAAAAAGTGCCCCAAGCCGTGTGTAGGTATATATTATATATCTATATACACACACAACTCTGCGAAGGGGGTGTCGCGTCAGCGTCAGCTAACCAAGACGAGGGCGATAACACCCACCACTCCGCGGAAATCCGCGGAATTCTTGAAAATTTAAAGAATTTCAGATAGTTGCACATTTCTTTATATAATCCACCGAGAGAGGGAGAGCTTAATATTCCCTTGAATGAAGAAAACGAGTCATTTTATACGCCGTCAAAGTTTTTCAGCAAAATTCAACGTAAAACTCTTTCCTTTCCTTTCCTTTCCGTTTTTTTTATCTCGTTTTTTTTTTTCAACGTTGGGCCGATCTGATGGATCGATGATTTCGTATTTCGGTGCAGCGTTCTTGATACTTGTGTATTATACCAACGTTATACGGTAAAACGTTTCTGGCACGGAATGGCCCGGATCAATGTAAGTCGTAGAACGCTGAGCGTGGTAGCTGTCATCCGTGCCGGCGCCTAGCAACAGCGAAAGCCTTTGGCTAAAGCTGCGAACTGTTCACCAGTACTCATTGTCATTTCCGTGTATATATATATCTATCTACAGACCTATATACCTATACTTATACACATATATACAACGTACATACTACCACTGTATTATACCGCTCCAAATTACCACGCGGATTGATCAACCCAGTTTTTCTATCTTTCACCTAGCTATAGGTATTCCTATATGACTCGAGTTATGCGGACGAAGGGACCAACAAATTCTTTCAGAAAATAAGTCAGAACTTTTCATTCAGGGGTCGAAACCGTCTCTCCCCTCATGCATTAGAAATCCGAAAATATGCCATAAAATATGTGAAGAATTTAAATCGTCAGTCAAAAATCGATACAGTCTCATTAGTTCCATTTTCTTTTTCTTGTTTTTTCGTTCTGTTTTATGGAGGCTGTAATTTCAATCAATTTCCAATTGCTGGACGATAGTATGAGAGATGTGGACAGATGGAGATACGTAGAGAATATGTGTATCAAGATTCGCAAGGATAAGGCGAGGCTGGTGCGTAACTCCTAATCAATTACTCGTTGTGTCATTATAGACACATTTGTGGGAACTTATTATACACATATATCCCCACCCATGTATAGATTCGTACATGTGTGTGTCGGAATTGTTACACATCAATGATTCTGTACGGGTAGGGGTAAATTATTTCGACCCTGAGTATCGAGACGGACAAAAGCATCTTGATCGATGCCAAAGTGAGCTAAAGGCATGACGATGATCCGTCTGTGTTATGCAACACGTATACTGATGTACCTATAATACGATATCGAGATACCAATTAGCCCGTGAACATCCCACGCGTATATTACCGAAAAAGGTAAAGAAACGGGGATTAAAAGTCCCACGGACGTGCCTCGGCCTCTATGTCCATCGGCAATAATTATATCTCAAAAGTTAAACTTCGTTAAGTTCTGCCTTATAAAGAATCGGGACTACAGCCAGAAATGGCAAACTACTGGGACGAAATGCGACGAGGGGTCATCATCGGCTAGGAATAAAACCTCCAAGTTTGAAATGCTGCTTTTTGTTTTGTTCTTTTCTTCTCTTCTCTTCTCTTTTCTTCTATTATCTTTTTTACTTCGTACACTGGATTATTAGTACTCTAAAGTTCAGTGCTGGTGGCTCTGGTTACTCCTAGTGTCTCCAGTGTATATAAGAGAAGCGTGCTAAAGATCTTGACGTTAGTAGTCGTCGAATGGGATAAAAAGAAGACGCGCTCCGCGTACCACGACAACGCCCCTTTAGTACAGAGTATAAAAGATGTCCCAACCGGAACAGACCAACAGTATGTCCTACGAGAAGGACATGTCGACTTCAAAGAGCAGCTCGCTTTTACGGCTGAATCAGGAAGTCCGTGACTGGCCGGACCATGACACAGACTCGGAAATAAGCGAAAACGACTTCGTCACTAAGGGTGCTTTCCTCCTCACACCTAGCCACGAACTGAGCATGGATAAAGCTGCAACTATTTGTGAAAAGATGAACTTTCGGTGAGAATTTAGAATCCTTTAAAATTTTATCTTTTCATTTTCGGTTATGAAGATTTTTTTCATTTTCTTTCTTCTTCGTTTTTTTTTGCTTTTTTTCTTCTCTTCAGCGGTGCTTTTTCACTCACTAAAACCGCCACTGGAATACTGTTCAAATTCAGCAGCATCGAGGACTTTCAAGCAGTTTTTAAAAAAGGTTTTCACAAGGTGACTGGAGCAAGATTTTACAAAAAGGTACGTGCCTCGATATAATAACCATGGAGTGACTCGTTTCGGTGATAAATTATACACGTAGAATACTCATTGCTTCTCGTTCATTCTCGACAAAATATACCATTTTTCTTATCCGTTAGAAATTTAGAAAATCGTTGCGCATTTTTTTTTTTTTTTTTTTTTATATATATATATTTGCTTTTTAAAACATGATATCTTGTCGATATCACCTATACCTATATGTTCGATACACATTTATTTACTGCCTTGAAAATGACAAATAACGATTAGCTCCCAAATGAACGAATGAAGGTCGCGATACCCTGTCGGCCGGCAAAAATTTTCACCATATTCGTGCTGGATGTACCCGAAGAGGTACCAGAGGACGACATAAGACACGCTCTCTACAAGTATCGTTCGATCGTAGAAGTTACCAGGCTGCCTTTGAACACCGGAAACGTCAGTGAGTAATTTTTTTTCTCGTTTTTGTTTTTGCCTTTTCTCAATGAATGAAAATGAGAAAAGTTTTTACTTTTTTGTTGGAAATTTTAAGTTTCATTTTTCTCTGTTTTTTTTTTTTTTTTTTTTCAGTGAAAGCTATAAACGACAAGATCAAATCTGAAACACAAAATTCAAACGAGGCACCGACCATATACACTGGACCACCGGTGATCAGAGTAACTTTAGCGAACGTTGATGAAACTTCAATGCTGTTGAGCCGCGGCCTGGACTTTTACGGGGCTACGTACTTCCCTACGGAAACACCCCATCCCTCTGCACAACCGTTGAGCAAATACAGGAACAACAGGTGCGAGACTATAGGTCATGAGACGGAATAGAGAGGAAAAAAATAAGTGAAAAATAAAAGTAGGAAGGAAAGAAATAAAGGAAGGAAAAGATTCTTGTTACGGATAAAGAGAAAGAAATAATAAAGAAAAAAAAAAAAAACAGATGTAATAATTTCTCATTTTCTTTACCGGTTCCCAGGTGGGCGGATATGGGATCTCCTGGTACAGGTCAACGCGTGAGGGACCTACTTCCGGTATTCGACAACGCGGGATTTAACAAATTGCCTCCACCGACAAGTCGCACGATTAAACCACCGAGAAACTAGATTTTTCTCTTTTTTTTTTTTTTGTTGTTCCTTTCGTTTCTGTTTCCACCTTTTATTTTTTTATTTTTTCATTTTGTTTAACTTCGTCTTTTTTCCAATCGCTTTACGCATACGAGATGAAAACAGAGAGAAAGAGAGAGAAAGAGAGAAAATGAGGAGAGCAAGTAATTTTGAAGAAAATTAAAAAAAAGTATATAAGCCGATACAGATATCGTATACAAACACACCCACACACACACACGCGCGCGATACTCATACGCTATTATTTCTCTATGTAATAAATACACGCAAATATTATCTATGGTGTTGAATATATCGAGTTAACCGAGAAACTGGGAAATGATTAGAGAGGGAGAGAAAAAGTGAGAAAGAGATGTAGAAAGAAAGAGAGAGAGAGAGAGAGAAAAAAAAAGGGAAACGATAAGGGTTGATCGTGATGAAAATAAAACACCTCATCGTGTGTTACGCGGATGTGTGTATAGATATAATACCTACATATATAGACAGGGGTGGGTATTATATAGGTGTATGGAAAAAGAACAATTAATGTTTCCGCGAGAAATGTGCGCGTTGATAGAAGGAGGAGAGTAAAAAAAGAAGGGGGAAAAAAAAAATAAAAAAATAAACGAGGAGTGAGTTTTTCATCGGTAATCCTTTTGACAGTTTAGAGTTCCGTCGTCAGACTTCGCATCCCGCATATACATATATATATATACATATATACGTGTACCTATATCTACTATGTACGCGACGCGTCGCGACGTTTTAACCAGAAAACGATTGATGATTATTGTCACCACCCTCTTTTATACAGTTTTTTTTCTGTCTCTATTGTCTGACGGGTCCGACAATGATCTACGAGTGTTTTATGTGTTTCCATCGAGAGAATATACGAATCGATATATAGTATACCTACCTATACGTCTCAAATAGAATTGGAAAATTTTTTAAACAATTTTTCGAATAAATTTGAATGAAAATGAAATTCAAAAAATTCCAAAAAATAAAATGAAATAAACAAAATAAGAAGTTATCATTTTGATAAATGAATAAATAGATGAGCACAATGATGGTGAATGTTATATCTACTCGTATCGTTTAATAATATATTATTATTTATAGTAATCGATATATTTATCAGCTTTTGTAATAAATTACCATACGTAATGCATGTTATATATAATATTGCAATTCATTATAATTTGTTCCTATATTTGTTTGATTTCTATGTTTTTTTTGTTTTTTGATTTTTATACATATATATATACATACTGCTACCACTATTCACAAAAGCCAAAGTCCATACAGTCGCGAAAATTAATTAATAAATTAATTAATTAATTTTTACCTCATAGAAATAAACGCAATAATTGAACTGTTCCTATATATATTATATATATATTTCTATATGTTACTGTATACATTTTTTTGTTGTTTTTATCAACAATTATTTATAACAGTCAGAAAAACTGTTAATAGTTTCCGTAATAATTAATATAAGCAATAGAAAGGGAGAAAGAAAAACAGAGAAATAAGGAAGAATATATACCTACATATAAATCAAGGATGTATTAATACCCGATTGATACCTCTGTACCAATTACTATACCAATATGACCACGGCTTGAATTTACATAATATAAATATATACCTATATAATATATCAATCATAGTATGTATTATAATTATTAATGTGTTGCATGAAATAAAAGATTTATTTAATCGCGAAGAAAGTGGGTAATTTTTTTCTTAAATTGTTTCCATCAGCGATTAACTAATTTTGCTCGATCTTTTTTTGCCATTTTTTTTTTTTTTTTTCGTAAGGATGAAGAATAAATTCGTTAAAGTATAAATCTGTAGCAAAAATGGGAGAAATTGGAGAGAAATGAAATCGATTCTAGATCCTTAATCTAACTTCAGAATCCTGCACCCTATTTCAATCTTGCGGGTACGCATGCGGTAGTATTATAGAGATCAAGAATGTACTCCTAGAGGTTGCAGGAGCTCTTCAGGTCCCACTGGATGGCGACGAGAAAGAGGCTGATGCCGTTGCAGGGGTGGTAGTGGTAGTGGTAGTTTGAAAACGGCCGAAGAGGAAAGAGGAAAGAGGGAAGAGGGAAGAGGGAAGAGGGAAGAGGAAAGAGGAAAGAGGAAGAGGAAAGAGGGACCAATATTCAGAGTCGCGCGGTAAGCGACTCTGAAGTACCATCGCTCTCTATCCTCAGGCGCTTGCGTTTCTAATCGCACTGAAGTCATCTGCATTATTTCGACCGAGTTATGTACTGTACATAGCTATATACATATAATATATAAATATATATATTATATAAAGCTAGGTAACCGCACCCCGCTGATAAAGGCACTCAAAGGTGTGTATCGACCCCCGAACAAAAAAAAAGAAGAGAACAAAAAAAGAAGAAAGAAAAAAAGGAAAAGCAAAAGGGACGAAATGTCGAGTCGCTATCTGAGGCTGATTTTGAATGAAGAAGAGATAGAGAAAGAGATGTGAGAGTATAGCCGTGTAATAAGTGAGTAAATAAATTATAAGAGAGAAAGACGAAAGGACGAAAAGACGAAAGGACGATGGCACTATAATATTAGGGACGAAACCCTAAGGGCGAGGAAGAGAAAAGAAGAGGCTCTTTCCACCCTGATTTTACGCGTTATATTTTATCGCTGGTTAGTGCCGCGATACTTACTTACCTACTTACAGAATTTCTTACTTTCTTACTCCTCGCCTACCAACCTACCCCCAAAATCGATGCGATGTTCGGTTCATTTGTAGGTAGATATATAAGAATTGTTACCCTAAAGGGTAGGTAAATGTGCCACTGCGTTATACCGCGTTATTTATAAACGATAAAAACAATAATGTACATCAGGTATGGAGAAAGTTCTTCGAAACTCGTGAGGGGGGGAAGAAAGAAAGAAAGAAAGAAGAAATTTATGCGCAATACCTACTGATCGTGGAACTCTTTTTGGGTGATAAAAGCAGAATTAGTGCCTTCGGAAAGGGAGCAAAAATAGGAGCAGAGGATTCATCGATCTTGTTTATACGCGTGTTTGTGTACCAAATGTTAAACATGATGTAGCCATATTTGAATAACGAAACAGAAACATCAATCTTTCATCAAACCATCGCATATCACTCAACGCAGTAACAAATCGCAATTCCCTCCAACCGCTATAATACAAGGATACTACTCTTCTCTACACCATCTGACATGACGATGAGCTGTTCCACTCGACCTACATCAACCAACTGAAGCCTCGAAGAATGACGAACAATCGGTGGTACGAATATATATACTATATTATATACAACCGAGAATATACTCTGAATTGTGACGGAAAATTTTCATTTACTGAGAAAAATACACACCTTTTTTTCACATAGGTGGGACATGTAGTCCGCCATACACGCAGCGATAGGAATAATTATCGATCAAAATTTTGGGGAGGAGAAATGTGCACTTTCTTTCTTTCTTTCTTTCTTTCTTCCTGTTTTTTTTAATTTTTTTATTTTTTGTTACATAAAGAGAAAAATATTATATTCTTAAAGCTGTATAGCTCTGCAAGAGATCTTAAATTCTTTACTTTAGCGCATAGATCAAGTTAATTGCAACGTTGCGCGAGCACGTTGGTCATAAGTCATAACTCGGACCGCGCCCGCTCCCGCTCAGCACGGCAGTACTAATCTGTGGATATTATACGGTTTTACGTCTTTTTCATCCCCCTACCCGGGCAGCACTCATTGCTCCTGTGCATATATCAGCGAACAAACCCCCGGCTACACACCCATCGAGCCAGCCAACGCCAGCCAGCGTTTACGGGGCGCTAAAATCTTGTTAATTTTACTGTTTTCACATTTTCACCGTTTCGACCCCCCTATCGCCCCTTCTGAAACCCCGTTCTTTATGTACAAGGTGATTCAGAATCCGAGACGTATAATATATACAGGGGCTGCAGGGCTGGAGTTCCGAATCTGAGTATAGCCGATTTGAAGAAAACTTCGAAACGAAGAATACGGAAGGTTCGAAATTCGGAGAGTTGAGAAACCGAAACTTTGTTCAGTGTTCAATGACTCGGGCTGTAGGTGGGTATTGATCGTGTCGAAACCGATATAAGTATGGTCAAATTAATCATCTTGAGATATACTTTATGGTAAGTCGAGTTTTGAAATCCAATCAATTATTTATGACGTCATGAAGTTATCGATTTAATTGTAAGTATGGGTAGATAAAATGCAGGGTTTCCGTAAAGAGGGTCTCGACGATAATGAAATATTATTCGTCTTCTGATATCTGCATGCGAGAAAAAGACGCAGAAATTTTCGGATCTTTGGACTTCCGAGAGTTTTAATCTTCCGAACTTCAACGTTACTGAAAATTTGGAATCGTCTCGAACGAATTCGATATGCGGATACCGACCCCGACAGGTAAAATATTTCCACTCCTTATATTTCTTTCTGTTCATTTCTGCTTCTCATTTCTACCCCGTTGAGGCAGGTGGAGATATAATTCGGAACTTGAAGTAAGAAATACACTCAGACCGCACAAGCTAATGTTCATCGCACGGTGTTAATTCGATTCCCGGCTAGCAGTGGGTACCCATACCTACCCTGCACCACCACCAGCACCAGCATCTACTTATTATACCCTCGAAAACCACCCCTTTGTACCTACTACGTACCTATGTGGAAGAAAAATAATTTCGCTACGCTAAAGAAGCCTTTTGTAATTAGAAAATCTCTCCTATACAGACGGAGCTGGTGCTGCTGTTTCAAAGTCTGACTTCTGGCTCTCAAATACTTATACTATATAGAAAAAAAAAAAGGAAAAAGAAAAAAGGAAGAAGAGAGAAGTAACCGTATATATACGAGGCGAAGGAATAAAACCATTGAAACAGAATAAAGAAAAGCGTGAACAGCTAAGTTGAAGAAAAACTTGACTCCGCGCTTCACTCTAGCAGCACGAGAAATAAGAAAATAAAAAAAAGTTATAAAATTAGAAAATTACAAAATCTGAGAAAAAATGAACAAAATTACGAAGAAAGACGGACACGGAATAATTTTGATAAATTTTTACGGATCATGTTATCATTATTATCAGATTTTTTTTTTTGTTTTTTTTTTTTTTTGATCCCTTGGGCCGCATAGATTCGCGTATATAAATACTATATACTGCATATCTACTTTATACCTACAGTATCA
Organism: Tenthredo livida; assembly: GCA_963992785.1. Lineage (NCBI taxonomy): Eukaryota > Metazoa > Arthropoda > Insecta > Hymenoptera > Tenthredinidae > Tenthredo > Tenthredo livida. The sequence continues at coordinate 2,740,698 of OZ023070.1, read as the reverse complement.
TATAATATAACGATATTGAAAATTGCGTGTTCTATAGAAATTATATACCTACCATCCATGGCATGACGGTCGCAGTTAATTAAAAACAGCTCTTTTGTTTGACCCCCTAAATTACGTAACGGTTGTGGCATTATTCATTGTCCTTTAGGTATATATATAATATATAATGTATATGTGCCATATAATACATATTATAACGATATTAAAAAATTTCAAACCACGCGTAAAATGAGGAAACAAAATTAATGACCGACTGAATGACTTACTCCAGACTGACTAACTAACTGATAAAGTTTTGTTAACCGTGGTTTATACATATAATATGTTATATAATGTGATATTTACCATATAGAAAATCCTCAACTCCCCGCAAATAATTATTGTCTCCCGAGAAGATTGAGTAGCGTATAGCGTAGTCCGTTGTTGCGTTCTAGGTACATATATATATATAATATAGCATATCTGTAACGGTAATTGCAACACAATACCTGCGCCAGTAGTACCCAGCGTTATAATGACCCATCGGATACGTACCAACCTATTTCACCGTGAGTTTCTACTCAATAATTCATTATACTAATCGATTGCATTATATTTCCATTAGGCAGCGTACTTCTATTCTATCCCGTATAGGTATGTATGGTATGCATGTGCATGTGTGAACTACGTATACCTAGATATACTGCAACCCCGCGATGTCAATTTATCTCTGTAGATCGTGGAATTTCGGTTTGTTGCGGGAGTATAGCGTACGTATTTAGAAATATTTCCCCCAATCAAATAGTTCGGTACATATCACTATCCGGCGAGAATAACTCGGCGGTAAATAACACTGGGGTAATTTTGAAGACGGAATTTTAAAGGGGAGATTTCGAGCCGAAAGTTTCTTTTTTTCACCGAGACTAAATCATCGCCGAGTTAGAAAACGTTTTGTAAAAAGAAAAAAATCGGGGCAAGAAGCGAAGAGGGAGAGAGAAAGAGATCGATATCCGATCAGAAAATTCGCGAAATCGAGTGGATCGAGACGAACACCTTATAGAAGTTGGGACTTTCGTAAAGGAAGGTGCCGACGTGTGAGTATACGTACGAAGCACTGATTTCTCATGAGAGAAGAAGAAGAAGGAGCAGACCGTGCCTGCAGAATTAATCAGGCATCGTTCGCACGTGGATAAGTAATGAAGGAATGCGAAGGAATGAGAAGTGCAGGACCGAGATTCAGGTTTGGTTCAGAATTCTATAAATTATTCGAATAAACTTATGAGAGATTGCAAATATATACCCAGTAAATTGTGAAATAGAATAATTTTTTTGTTAACTCAATTTTATTTTATTTTATGTCTATCTCGTTATTCCTTCGGGATCAGATAGTCGAAATCCGCAAGGAAGCAGGAATTCAAATTAAACCCCCCACACACGAACCGTATGTGTGTACATACACACACGCATACCTGCAAACTATATGTACCTATATATACCTACACCATATAGAGCCAAGAAGCTGGGAAATGATCATCGTACCCTTTTCTACAGAGGAATTTGTCCGCATAGTGTGTGACGCTGCGCTATATTCCCTCTGGCGTATACCGTATTGGACCAGACAGCAGCAGCGAGTAGAAGAAATCAATGTTGGTCAGACGGCGCAAGAAGCGGAGAATACTAGCATACAGTAGTAGTGGTAGGTGCCGCACGGCTCACGCGAGTCACGACGAATTTATATACTACATCTTGATATGATATGATATTTCATGTTTTTATCAAATGAACAATGATATCAGCTCACAGAAGCTATAGGACCCAAATCTGACATTTGTGAGGCTTTATAAGGGGACCAGTACAGCGACTTTTCGAGAAATTGTCATAGTCCGAGATCCACTTATTTCATACCCAAAGTTCATTTCACATAGAAATATTTTTCTTTTTCCAAATCATGTGTCGTAAGGATTTTGGCGCACCGTTGGTCCAATTCAATCTCTTGACGTCTCATTTTCTCCGGCGAACCATCCCTCGTCTTGTGAATGTAGGGATTTTAGAATAAAAAATTATGTCATAAGTTATGATCAATTTACCAAATTTGCAAAAATTATTATCACCAATTTCTCAAATAACTTGGGGGAAACGAAAATTTTTCAAAATTCCTACATTCACATGATGAGGATCTGTTTTCTGAAGAAAATGAATCCAAGATGACCTGAATCGGTCCAACGGTGCTCCAAAATCCTTACGACACATGATTTGGAAAAAGAAAAATATTTTTATGTGAAATGAACTTTGGTGATGAAATAAATTGACTTCGGACTACGATAATTTCTCGAAAAGTCGCTGTACTGGTCCCCTCAACGATCGCACGACCTCCGAATAAACCGTGTAATGATGAAAAAGTCGATGTAATCAATTTTCATCAATCAAGCATTAATCGGTTTTGTTCTCTATTTTTGTTTCCGGATGATCGGTGCCTTTTAACGATCAGAACCAGCTCTTCAGAATTCTGACTATATTATATTACTATAATAATGAATGATAGAAAGCCGTAGGAAAAACCGCTTGTACTAATACCATTGCATATACCCCCCTAAATGTATATATATTATATACCTACGCCTGAAAATCTATAGATAATGCCATGGCCCCCATGGGTAGACAATTGGAAGAGATGATAGACACCTGTCCGAGAGAACGATCATTAGAGGAAAACGTTCTGTGAATATATATACTGGTACATCAATCCAATATTTACCTTATACAAGATATTATGTATTGATACAGTTATATATACGGTTCAAGCTTTGGCAAACCGTCCAACGATTTCCCTATAATATATATATGTATAGTCATTAACCGCCGTTTATCGAGTGGACAAACACAAATGAATCTCTTCGAAGTAATTCGTTGCTTTTTTTTTGTATTCTTATTTCGAAAAATTCATTTCTCGAAGTGGATGTCAGGGAATTTAAAGAAATATCGAATTCGTCGTATAGTATAGGGATACACGTGTGTATGTGTGTAAATTGAAGTTTTTGAACCGTCCTGTAGAACACAGACTGCCAGCCACTTGTCTGACACAACTTGGGTCCTCGCTACTTCCCTCGCGTAGTTGAGAGCGGCTCGCGCGTCTAGAGAGAGATATGTACCTGTAGGCTGTATAGGTATACATATATATACGTACGTAAAGGTACGTACATAGTGTACGTATCTACGGGTATAACCACGCGGATGGCAAAGAGAGGGTGCAGAAAGGGAAAGAGGGAGAAAAGAGTGGAGAAGAGAAGAGAAGGGCGAAGGGAAGAGAAGAGAAGAGACTCTGGTACTCCGGTGCACGCAGATACCTCGACGCCTGTTATAGCCGCAGGATATAGCCACAGGTTTTGCATTACCGCAGCTCTGATTGCGGAACAAGAGAAGCTAAATACAACTCGTGGGATTAGATATATATATCTAGTACGACTAACGCGGTGAAGGAAATTGTCAAACCCGCTGATTTTTGAAGCGAGATTTCTTTTTTACAATTTTTTTTTTTTTTTAATTGTTTTCTGTTTGGCGAGGGGGGGGGGCGGTTTTCTATTCAATCAAATTTTCAGCCCCAAGGCTCGAAAAGACAACAGAAGAAGCAAACAAAAAAAAAAAGAAAAAAAAGTAAGGAAATGAAGAATGGAAATATTTTTGATTTTGATTTTGGTTTTTGTTTTTTGAACGTATTTCTATATTTATATACCTTTGAATTTTACATTTTTATGAGAATTTTTTTTTTTTTTTTTTTTTTCATAGAAATCTGGAAAGAGGTAAAGAAGGATGAGGTAAGGGAGGGGTTAAATTTTAATCAAAAGTTTCGAGCTTTCACGCGACTATAAAATCGGTGATTAAAATCAACCCCCTTTTCACCGCGAGTTCACCAATCCCTGATCCCCCTCTTTCTCTCTATATATATATATATATATATATATATATATCACAGTAATGAAACAATACCGAATAGCAAATCGGTATCGAAACTCGTTCCTCAATTCTGCGTGATGATGCTCACCGCGCCCTATACCGCGATCTAAATTAAAACCAAAAATTTGAAACCCCCCGGGAATGAAAATCTGAGGCTAACTTTTAAAACCACCTCGTTGTTCTATTTTTTTTTTTCATTTTTTATTTACTGTAGGTCTGTTGTCAATCTATGTACGTGCATATATAGTGTATACTCTGGTATACTTGTGATAGTGAATATAAGATATATTATATAGGGGAGAGACCGGGACAAAGTGGGAACCTCAGTCGAAGATTAATACAAATCGTTTTTTTTTTCTTTTTTTTTTTTAATTTCTCCTTGGGAATTGTTTTCCTTCGAAAATTGTGTCAGAAGAGTTCATCATGGTCGATTATACCTATGTGTGTGAAGTTTGTAGGTCCCGGTAAAAAAAAGAATTAAAGGAAACAGCAACGTTCGAATCTAACGAGCTATGGCAATTTTTCACCCATTGGACGTGACGATCTTAGATTCTCGAAAACGTGAAGATTAATGAAATTTGGAAAAATCATTTTTTGAACGAAAACCAAACAGCGATCTGCCAATTGTGAATCCGCCAGAAGAAGAGATGACGGGGACGAATAAGTGGAAACGTTAGTTGCAAATGAATAAAAAAAATTTTCGTCTTCATATACATACCTAAATAATTATCTTTTGCTACAACGATTAATTCAACAGGTGAATATATAGGTATAGAATATAGATAGTATATAGGTATAAACGTATATAGAAATATTTCGTATATCATACGTACGTGTGTGTGTTTTTTCGAATTTTCCCATTTAAATGAAACAAGATTTCTGATATTTCGCGGTTAATTTATTTTCTTCTCGTTGCAGCATAGCTCCGAAAAATGGCAAACTTGTTACACTCCTTAAAAAAAACTACTATCGGTAAGAAGTGTGCGGAGTTTCAAATTATTCGAAGCTATGATGCGATTGGAAGTAAAAAATATCCCCGAAGTACTAAAAGTCGTGTTTTATTCAAGTGGGAAAGTTCAAATGCTTTGCGGGACAGAACTTAGAATTGGGATAGAAAACTGCGGTTTTGCTACATTTTTTTATATACATAGGTATATAGGTGTACATAGATATTTGGTTCAGAGACGTTCTGCTGCAGGCCCGTGAGAACATTGAAATTCGAATATGACCGAATTAAGGACTACCCTGATAGGTATAGAAGAAATTTAATCGCCGCAAGAAAAACACCACTCATACCCCCGAGCCCCAGGCTCACCCTTCGTTCGCGATTGCTACCTACCGATTAACTTAATTAAACAATCATCTAATGAATTTACCAAGCTCTGCCTCGTTAAACGGCCCCAATGAAAAGATACGACGCGCAAGCGCCGAACGATGGTTAAATTCATTGTATATATGTATGTATGTATGTGTATATATATAATACAGGTATCTATATATATAATATATAAATCCATACCTATACGGCGTGTGCGTTTAATCGTACAGATAAAAAGACGTTGTCAAATGTCCTAAAATCGACGACAAAAAAATAAAAGTTCCATAATTTTTCTCTTTCAGTTATTTCCAATTAATTATATGATAATTATGTTTGGTTCTTGACTCACCATTTCTTCTGAAATCGCACAGTATTTTGGTTCTTGACTGTTCTTTTTTTTTCTACTTCTTTTCTCTCTGTTTCCGGAACTCCTTCTCCTTGGGTGTAAGACAAACCAAAGAACGTACGTTAAACGAATTTTCCGAAGAGTAACGATTATACATAATATGTAATAAAACATATAGTCAGCTGTATCACGGTTCGTGATTCTGCGCGAATGATATGTTGAATAAAAATACGAATAAAACTGCAGCTGTTAATTCGCGACATCATCGTATACGTGGGTATGTGCATACGCAGGTATTATTCTGCACCGTGATCGACAGCCAGGGTTGTTCAATAAAAGATAAGTCGATATATTCGAGTGTGAGGTACAGCGGGGATGACAATATGATCGGGTACAGTTTATAGAAACGTTATAAAAAAAAAAAAAAAAAAAAAAAAGGAAAAGGAAAAATTCACATCGCGTTGAACTAAACTATGTAGGTATTGTGATTTTCTGAGCGTTTTGCGAATGCATGGAAGACTAAAGGAGAACGTATACAACAGACTTCGTATTAATTAGAATCGCGCATGACGAATAAATCGATAGATAGTATACGCGGGATAAATAGGAAAAAAAATGACGATGATGGTAAAAAAAAAAACAGAAAAAGGTTTTATTTATTATAAAAATATCGGCGCGTCGCAAAGACCGCTAAGCGAAAATTATACGCGCAGGAAATGGTCCAGACGGCTGCTAGGCAGCCTCCCCTAAAACCCTGGCTGGAGATGCAGTCACCTCATCTCGCCGTCGAACTGAAGCCCGTGTTCGATATTCGAACGGTTATATCCGACCCCACTCCGCACCGAAAACCAAAGCGAACAAGATGGCGGGTCTGGAGTGGTGGCGTCGCAAAATGGCGCCTGCGCACCCTAGAGATTAAACCTTGTACAATGCGCCGCCGCGGTGCTTTACCCCGTCGTTATTTCACACTATCTTTATCTACGTGCAGCCCCGGTATCCGAATCGTGTATGAATCATATAAATTTGTTTAGAGGGTCTATAAAATGCGAAAAAGAGTTCGTCCTCTGACCTCGAGGAGGGGAGTCCATCTTAGGATGCTCTATAATCGACGGAAAAAAAACCGTTCGATAATGTGTAGATCAATACTTTATTTTTTTCAAGTTTTTTTTTAGGCGGGGGGGAATCGAAACGAAGAAATTAGGGATAGTATGATTTCGTGTTTCGGATTACGTAACAGGAAATGGCACGTGCAGAATTATTTTTCTCACGTTTTATCTGGCATTATAATTCAATCAGCGCGTAATCTAAATACCGCGTAATTGCCCCCCATCCCCCCTCATCCCTCTCCAGCCAGTAAAAGGGGCTACTAGAGAGTGTGAAGGTAATTGTTTAGTCTACAACTCTTGTTGAAGAGACCACTTTCGCGAAACTCTAAGCCAGTCTAATCGGAATCGGCGTATAAAGACGGACGGGGGGTGGTAACGCCGGTGCTGCTACTGCTAGTGCTGCTGCTGGTGCTGCTGCTGGTGCTGCTGCTACTCAGGGGCATCTGTTGCTCGCCGACCCGCCAACAAGTGGTACCTCTACCCACTCACCCCAAAAATTTCATACGAAGAGGAGCTGCTGGAGTTTCGATTTTCGATAGAGATATACGTATATCGCGATGTAGTATAATAAGATTCCCCCCATTCAGTTTCAGATTTTTTCATAATTGATTATAACGAAAATGAACGAGTGAATTAATATACCTATGTTCCTATATATATAAATTTTTTGAACGCGTTTTTTTTTTTTATATAGGTAATACCCTAATACGCGCAGATAGAAGGACAATTTTCGAGCACTTAATTACTCGATGGAATCACTTTAGTGTAATTTCGCAACTGCATCATTTCTAATGAATATCATTTAGAGCCAGTCGATTCTACTAATATCTAGACAGATCATATGCTCACCGCAAAACCAAATGTACCACAAGGGTTGCCTGCGTGGGTTGCACAGGTTCGTATTGATTGCAACGTCCGCACAGCATAGTAGGTAGATATATGTGTATATATATATATATATATATATATGCATATGATATATATATGTGTTATATATATATAGGGTGCAGACGGGAACCGGACGCGACATATATATATGTAGTATAGTATATATATATTATATAGTATAGTATAGTGCGAAACGCGCGGGCGCAAAGTGTTACTGACCTACTTCACGTACGTATATACACCATATATACACACACAACCCCTTACACATCCCTTCGATATATGGGGGATACATACCTACATATATATATATATTTTAGGATGTGAGTCAGTACCGTCGTATAGGTACTGTAGTCCCCCCCAACGGGATAATCCGATTCGTTTATTTATTTAGTAAATTGAATTACCTTATAAGTTACAAGATATATATATATAGGTACGAAATATATATATATATATATATATATATATATATATATACATACGAAACGTTTTACAGCTTTAGAAAGAATTCCTGCACGTCCTGAAGGAACGGTCTGATATCTGGACATACATACATATATATAGGTATTCTTGTATTGAGACGGGCGAAAGCCGAACGTGTGAAACGTAACTTGATCACGTCGTAGTTTATAATATATAGATCTATGGTATGATATACCTACCCCGACGAGATAATTACATGACATTTCAAGAAGTAAAAATAAAAAAAATTGAATTTCATCAAATATCATTGTCGAGGGAAAAAAAAAATAGAGAAAAAAAAAACGATGTAGAAAATGACATAAATTCGAGAGGTGCGGATCATTTTTAATGACATATAAAATAAGTAGATAGCGTATATATATATATGTATATACCCTGCGCCTATATATCTAGATATTTATGCGAGGGAGAAAGTTTATTTCTCTTCTGTCTTGTTGAGAAAAAAGAAAATTTTTAAATTTTTTAAAAAATTTCATAAGCTCTGGAAAGACAACTTTAACTCTCTCTTTCTCTCCCTCTCTCTCTCTCTGGAAAAAAAAGGAATTCAACGGTTTGGACGTGGAAACAAACGCGTGAGTTTGACCAAAGAGAAAAAGAAGCAGAGATAAAAAATGAAACAAAAAAAAAGGATTTTAAACTGTTTCAACGTTCGTTTGCTTCCTGTTTTGTTATTTATTTGATTTTTTTTAATTAGAAAAAAAAAAATGAAAAATCTTCACAAAGGAATAATTGGGGAGAAATCGATTACTACGACGTTTCCGTTTTTTTCCTATAGGTAGCTCTTCCTCGTTTCTTTTTTCGCCTAATTTTGCGGAAGTAAAATGGTCCGGATATTCCGGGGTGACGAAATTTGACGAGAAGCTAACAATGTATAAGGGACCCTAACGTCAACGCTGCAGTCTCTCTTTTTGCGGGTTAACAAATGTGTTCAATCTGACGTGGTATCAAATGGCCCTTGTTAACAAAAAGACAGAGAGAAAGAGAGGAAAAAAAAAAAACGTATATGATCTACACATATGAGAAAGAGTGAAATTTCTCATCAATTCACTGCTGCATCTAGCAACTAGCGGTAGAAAAAAAAGAAAGAAAGAAAGAAAGAAAGAAGAAAAAAAAAGGAAAATAACCGCAGAAACATATCAGACCAATGTCTTCCATCTACCATTGTCTCGTTAGAGAGTAACTTACGTATGTAGGTACTGGGTATAAGGTAGGTAGGTAGGTACTACACGTCCCTTGACACTTGACCACTTCATCCTTCTTCTCTCTGTCCCTAGCCCCGAGGATGAGTGATATTACATATTACGTAGAGAATAGAGAAGATGAAAGAATTATTGCTTCAGACTTTATCTCCTTTTTTCTTATCAATCAATTTTCATTTTTCTACTCTACTAGGTACATGATTACACCTAATCACTAGGAAAGATTTTTGTTCATTTTTTTTTTTTCCTCATTATACAAATCGATCTGAACCCATCATCGTACGTATTATAGACCATGGAGTATCGATCTGCAGGTCACATATTTAATCCCGTGAGTATCTTTTAATAGGTACTTACGCAGATCTCGCTGGCATTTATGTATGTATGATGTATAATGTATAATATGAATTGAAATACATACGTAATAATAATAATGATAATAATAATCATGTGTAATATATAATATGTATATGAAATAGATAAACAAGAAAGGTGATTACCTACGCAGAGACTAAATAATTGCAAGGATGATGTTATGGGAGTTCGTAACGTTAAATTCGCGTAGCTAAATTCCGAAAATGAGGATCGCTTTTGTCATTCTGATATTATATATTATCAAGCTATATACCCAACTTCTATGTATTATATCTTCTATACGACGATCAGTATTTGTTATGCAGTAATGACGCAGTCCGTAACTTTAACTATACATACATTACATACATTACATACATTACATTACATTACATTATATTACGTCACGAAACATGCAACGGAAGATTATTACGTAATATTGTACACCTTATATACATATACATATATATATATTATATATTATCTACCACAGAAATATCATTCGCAAATATACTAATCGCCTATAGTATAACTAGATGTACAATAATGTCTGCGAATTACGACATTAGGATTGTTTCTCCGTCTGATAGGTATAATAACATTTTCTAATACCCACACACGACACACGACACACGCAAATGCGTATTGTTTGATTTTGGGCTTTCAAATTTAGGCGAATAATATATGTAACGAAGAATATAGGTAGATAGTAGAAAGAAATATGTAGCGAAAAATCGCGGCCATTTGGTTATTAGATGAAAAAAAAAAAAAAAAAAAAAGAAGAAACGAAAAGTTTCTTCGATCAAAATTTGTTGCGAAAAATAAATTTCAATTTTCTGAAGACGCGATGCCGCCCATAGTCTTCCCCGTTTTTCCCTACACACCGAGAGTAATCAGTCAGTAGACAATACGCGCAATCAAATGACGTTGAAGATGAGAGAGGAATAAATCCCATCAAAGAGACGAGAGTTATAGGTACCTATACACTCTTCGTGAGTTAAGATCTGTTGCTATTTCATTAAAATCAACGCAGCAAAGATATAGGTGGAGGGTGGAAAGTAAAAATAAAAATAAAAAAAAAATGAAAAAGATGTGAAAAAAAAAAACAAAAAAACGATCTCTTTGATCAAATGTCATAAAAGTATAGACATATACATGACTGACACATAGACTGATTTCTATGTGAGCAGATGAAATAAAAAAGGAACCCGGTAACGAACTACGATTTTTGTTTAATCCCTCTTTTTTTTTTTCTTCTTCTTCTCTTTTTATTTTTTTTTCTCGTTTGCGTTGCGTAGAAAAACGAAAAACTACTCTTACCGATGTATATCATTCGATCGATTAAGGTCTATATACTACATATTTCTACGAAAGATATATATATATTTTTTTTTCTTTTCTTTTCTTTGATCGTATAATCCCATAGATATCGTTCACCGGCTCCGGAACCGGACCATACCCCTGCGTAGTATTCCGGGTTAAGTTGAGTTAAGTAGATCGCCTTTATAGTGGCACTCAGGTCACAGCAAGTGACCATTTAGTGCGAGACGAGAACGACGGGGTGCATAGTGCCATGCAACATTTTTTTATAAGGGGTGCAGGGTACGTAACCGATCGTCAAGGAATAGGATGTGTATACATCGACGATGTATATATATATACATATACCTATATATGCTATCTATAGATGTATACATACATAGGTATATATATAAGTATATTGATTTCTTATCACATATACACCTATATATTTACCCTATACCTATCGTCAGCTGTGTTTGGCAGGAAATTGGAAAATAACGTTAATCACTAACGGTATCCTAAGCCCAGAGAATACAGGGCGCGCAATTAACCCCTGTAATTAGAGGGGGCCGGGGGGGGGGGGTCCAAAAATAACTATATATATATTTCTACATGCATCGTATAGCTATATATAGATAGATAATTAAGAAAAAGAAGAGAAAAAAAAACTGAAATATTAACTAGAGAGAAAGTAAATAAATTAATCAATGAGTGTATAGTTTTCACCCTTGTTTTTTTTTTTTCTTTTTTTTTTTTCTTTCTTTCTACAGTTTCAAGTGTGATTAATTAACAATCCCCCGCGGTATTATAATAATGCGAACAAACAAAAACCCATTTCGTCAAGGATTGGTTGGATTTTTTTTTTTTTTTTGTTATTTTCCATTTAGCGATGTTTGATGTTGAAAAAAAAAAATAGAAAAAGAAAAAAGAAATAGATAAAAAAAATTGTAACTTTTATGTTGTCTATAATTTATTATTATTGTCCGAAATTAAGACTAAAAATTTGGTACCTATGAGATAACTTGTGTGAATCTGATATATATATATATATATATATATGTGTGTGTGTGTGTGTGTGTGTGTATAAGGGAGGAAATATTCGATCCTCCGGTAACGTCCCCCAATAACTTATTTTATGGGCAACAAGTTGAAGCCCCGTTTCATTAGGGGTTTACTGCTTGTTAAATATCATGAACACGGTCTAGGGAGCGTCTCGTACATACGTATGTAACGTACGTACGTAACCGTTACGTACGTAGGTATACCTTATACTTATACTACCTACCTACGCTTTCCTACACGGTTATATACCCCAAATGCTAACACAGTTCGCCGTTGTACTCTTCCCCAAATGAACATAGATATTAGCTCCGGGTGGCACTGCAGGGGTGACAGATATCCCTATCCCTATCGCTATCCCCGTCTCCTTCTTTTTCTATTTCTATTCCTCTCATTTTCTTTGTATTTTTGTCTCGTTTTATACAACAAAGACGTGCAGTGCACTGCTCGAGCCAATATTACCTAATCGCGGAAAATTAAATATTGAGATGAAATAATTCCTGTCGCAAAATTATCTCGCGATATATGGATGAAAAAAATAAAAGAAAAGAAAAGTCGAGTTCGCAAATTTATCGGTCAATTAATTTTAAACAAAAAAGAAAAATAAGGAAGAAATATAGGTACTGACAATTAACTATATTTTCACATTTTTGCAAAACGATCAATCGAAGTGATGAATGATGAAAAAAAAAAAAAGTAATTTATACGAAATTTCGAATCGTCAGTAGATTAAAATTTTTCTTTTCTTTGTTTTTTTTTTTCAACCACATTATCATCGCAATTGAAATCATTTCACCCTCTCGGTATAGTGTAGTATATTATAGCTACGGGGAAATGTTAGCGGTTGTAACATTTCAACTTGAATTCGTCCCATGAGTGTATGAAATACTTTGTAAAACTCTGCTTGGAGCAGTTCAAGCGTATAATACTATACATAATACTACGTGGGTTCTCTTCGCAAAGGTCATTGAAGATTATAAAAAAAAAAACACGATTTTCTACCATTTTGAGGATTTTAAATGGGGAAAAAAATAGAGAAAAATGAACATCGGTTCCTGCGAGACAAAAAAACTATCCTTCTCTCTTTACCTGAAATTTAAATTCCCAAAAATCTGCAGAGAAGGCTCAAAGAGAATAATCTAAAAATAATTGTTGCTCGAATGAAAAATTCGCTTCATTTCTTTTCAATTTTATATAAAGATATTTTCTTTTTTTTCTTCCTCTCAAAATCAACTTCAAACACAGTAAACAACAATCTTGTGTTCATCGAAGAAATTCAAATTCAGCTTAGGGTGATTTACCGAATTCACAGATGAATCAAGTATACGTTGAAAAAAGAATAAAATATGTAAACGAATTCCTGGGATAAGAAAGAAAAAAATGAAAAGAAAATTTGATGTTTTAGTTAACAAACTGGCGAAATGATTGTACTTTAGTGTGTATGTTTAGGGGATGACCCGAGATTTTAGTGTAATTATATGTAAACGAGAAGAAATAGTGTAATTTTGGGATAACGACTGCAGCAGTGAGGCCTGCGTTTAATGATGATCGTATAGATAATAGTGTTTCTCTATACGTACGTATATGCAATATACATGATATTATTAACCATTTGACGTAAAGTATAAAGGAAAAGAAGAAAGAAGAAAGAAGAAAGAAAAAGAAAAAAAACAGCTAGAAAATAGATCAATTTCAACACGAAGCCTCGCAATGTAGGTGTAGGTTTAATTATAGGTGCAGGGTATTTTTATTTACAGTATTATTTGGAGAAGCCTTCTTCCTATACCCACCCGCACCCGCACCCGCACTCGTGTCCCGTACTAGTACGAGCACGAGCACGAGCGCCAGTATGTAGTATGTACCCTACCACTGCCTCGATAGACCCGCAGTCCGCACTCCGCAAATCCGAGGGCGTCCAGACGGCGGCATCAACGGCGCCGAGCGTCGTGCTAACTATCGGCCTAGCACCCGCTGCCCATTGCCCGTTCCTCGCCACCCACGCCTTTATTAAATGCCCCGTCTATACCCCGTACACGTTTTCTCTCTATCGTAAAATTAAACGCGTCTTAACGCGGCTCCACAAAATTATTAACATCGTCATTATTGTTATTTGCGCTTTTTCTTTATTAGATATAAAGAGAAGGGAGAGAAAAAACGAAAAAAGGGAATCAAAAAAAAAAAAAAGGAAAGAGGGAAGAAATGAAACAAAATGAATTAGTTTTCCAGTATTTTTCGTCTTAATTATACGGCATTCGTTAGTTTCGTCTAATCGAACAATTTTTAGCATCACTTTATTATATGCTCGCATGGTTTTATATATAACTGTATGTATAGCTAATTGTGTTAAAAAAACCACAAATTTATTATTTCATATCGAATAAAAATTTTCGAAATTTTTCATCGCACGTTCTCATTCAACAAATCGAAAATAATTCAGTATTAATTCGAAATTACGAACTTTCAATCACGTCTTGCTTATATATTAAAAGTATCTGAAGAAATATAAAAAAATAATAATAATAGTAATATTAAAAAAATGACATTTTTTATTCTGTATAAAAAATATTGATAGTATAAATTTGGATGTTTACATACCTGATTAGAAATTTCTGTTTATATAATTATGCGGTGATTACGTATATATCATACCTCTAACATTATTGTGAAGGATGTGTGGCCAAAGTACGTGATTATTGATTACTCCAATAATCAGATCATCTCTTAATTTTTCTTAATCTTCTTTCAGTTAAATTGATTGTGAGTAACGATGATTCGAAGAGGGTAGAAGTACTATTGGCAGACCAGAGATGACGGAAAAACTAGAATATAAAAAAGAAAAGAAAAGCAAAGAGAAAGAGAAAGAGAAAGAGAAAGAGAGAAAAGAATTTTGTAAAATAAAACTGTTGAAACAGACTCAAGTCAATATTCGTACATACGGTACCTATAAACGAAATAAGAGGATTTAATTTCGGATATAGGATCAAGGCAGCGTACGTAGCTTTTTAAATATTCTTCATATTATAACACTAAACGTCGTCGTTTCTGTATGGTTAATAAATTGCAATTAATTAATTTAAATGATGAACAGATGATATATAAATTTACTATTTATAGTAGTGTGAATAGTATTGGTTTTTTTTTTCTTCTCCTTCTTTTTCTTCTCTTTTCTTCTTTTTCGAGAAAACAATATGATATATTTTTCGTCGAATTTTTAAGAATACGAAAAATATTCCAATTATTACAATAAATATAAAATATGAAATAAGTATTCATATCCCCAAAAAGTTGGACGATGTAATATGGATAATAATATTATATCCAATCTAATGTGTCATATATATATTGGCGAAGTTTAAAAAAAAAAAAAAATTAAAAAAAAAAAAACCGAAACATTAATTAAATATAGAGAAAGATAACGATTAATAACAATCTATATTATATTTACATAAAAGCCAACTTATATAATATATACAATAACATATACCGTAGAATATTATTATTTTTTGTTTTTTTTTTTCGTTTTTTTCTTTTTCTTTTATAATACCTAAGTAGAAAAGTTTCAAATGCATTATCTACGTAATTACTTAATTTTAAATAACCAATTTAAAAACTATAAGAATAGTAGTAATTGTATATTATATGAAAGCCTTAATCCCTCAATTAAGGAATATATATATATATATATATATATATATATGTACTATTCTCAAAGACGAAAAAGGAAAGAATGAAAAACGTAGAAAGAAAATTGCTTGTTTTTTTTTTACCTATAATTTCAATCAATTGAATATAAGATTTTGATTTAAAAAGTGGAATAATTTTCAGATGTAAAAAAAAAAAAATGAAAAAAAAAAAAACTAGTTAGCTGCTCGATATTGTCATAAAAATTAATAAAAGATTGTAGATAAAAAATAAAAATTTTTTTCATCACGATAAAAATATTTACACGTGTGTATTATTCTGTACTTATTCTTAACGAATATTCATGTATACACACCTAGTATTCGGAATGACAAAAATTTATCAATATTCTATAGCTTTTTTTGTTTTCTTTTCTCTATGGTATAATAATATAATAATATAATAATAATAATAATAACAATAATGATGATAATAATAATAGTGATAATTTACAGTATAGATATTCTCCTAGGGGATATACATATGTATAAACTATAAAGCTACTGCACCTACGTAGATCCTCAAAATCCCAATATAAATTCTCTCCTTTTTGTCTCTCTTGCGATTGATTAAGTAATTTAAAGCCCTCCAATATACAGATATACTAATATAATATATTATATAATAATATTATTTGCCAACCTATATAATAGTGTTCAAAATTCATAAAATATGAATTCAAAGTCTGGAATATAAAACGTTATAAAATATATAACATAGAGGATTGATTGATTCATTGATTCATTCATTATGATTGTTTGATTAATTAATTGATTAATTAATTAATTGATCGATCGATATATTCATAAAGATATTTATAATAATCACAGTTTGCGCTGGCGACTACGTTGAGCAATTGATATAACAGCGTGAGCAATAAACGGCCATAATATCATAAGCGCGAATATTCGAGGCGAACATTCTCTGACTGGCCACCATTTAGGATATCTTTGCTCCGGCGACTGTGTCTGTGAATGAAATAAAGCAGAAATTTACCAAGATTTCAACGAGTTTAAATCATCTACTTCATTCATTGTCAAAATATAAAACAGATACTCACAAGCCGAGGAGAAAGTGCGCTCAATGCATGTCCTTCAAGACTTCTAACACGCGCTGTTATCCTGTCTAAATCTCTTTGTAAATTTTGTACAGTAGCTGTTATTTGAGCAAAGAATTCAGCGTTCTTTCGATCGTCTTTTCTCTCCCTAGATCGTCCTCGTTCTGGTTTAACATCCTCATGTTTTGTGTGAACATGGCCATTCGCGGTCGTCGTGTCTCTGTTTATTTCGGCATTATTTTCTTTGACGAGGGTTGCCTGACCGTTCATTTTACCATGTGCATTACTAGCAGAGTTAGGCTGCTGCAAGGCGATGGGAAACTTGCCTGTTTCCTTGTTAGATCGTTCTGGAGCTGACTGAAACACGCGATGCAAACAATCTGTTGCCAGGTCAAATTAGTTGCCGAAATTCAAGAGAATTCTAAACCAAGATTAAAGGCCGCGGGTGAAAACCCACTCGGAGATATATCAGCTTATATATTCACAGCGTTTCTTACCTTTCTTAGTTTTCTTTGATCTATTTTACTCAACTGGTCCAGAGCGGGAAGGTGTGACAAACTGCATTCGATATTATGTACTTAATCTACTTTCTAGATAGGTGAAAATTAACAGGCAAAAGAAATAAAGGATTTCCTCAGCCCTGAGAAATGAAATTAAACTACAACGGATGAAATAATGGTAGAGAGCGTTAGATAAAGTAGCGAGAACCTCGCACCGATACCAATTACCAGTTAATGCGGATTATTCTTTTCCTCGGAGGCATAGAGAGAGAGAGAGAAAGAGGAGTAGCTTGTAAATACAGCTGGAGCGATGCTCTCTTCAGACTACCCCTAACTTCCATTCAAATAACATAATTCAAAGGTTTTAGATTCAACGAATGAATAAATGAATGAGAGCGGGCCAAAAGCTGTGAATTTATAATGGTAAGCTAACAAACTGAACAGACAGAGATATCTGGCTTTATAATATAAAAAAGACTCTCAATGCTTCAGAGTTATCGCTAATATCTACACTATTTTAAGATAATTACATGCCTTCCTGGATTTAACTTAACGACACTAGACACATGCTGCTTATCTGTAATATTCATTGATATTTTCGTGAATTCAATGCGGAATCATTCTACCAATTTTCACCAGACTCCTCGGTTTAAACCGTATCCCAAATGTTATACAAACCCTTTCTAGCAGCGGATGTTTATTTCTTATGATTATCCAAAGTTTAATAACGAAATGACTAATAGCTACCTCGATCTTAATTCCGAACGGTGTATGTTATGACGAAGTGATTATCGGTATGTAAAAAGTACCTGAACTGTTATTTGAAAGGAAGTAGGTATTGAGTGTGATAAGTAGCGTATACACGTTTAAAACTGCAGACTAATTGATGAAGCAAAGAGGTAAAAGGATTTGCTTCCTTTTAAATAAAAATAAAAATATGCATAATGTAAATTATAGAGTATTAACGCTACGGCATAAAATATCATCTAGGATCAGTAAAGTAAAATCCATATCCAGAAACTGTTATTGTGATTGTTAAAAGTAAAAGCAGTTTAAAAAGTGTTACAGAAAAAAGTGCGTCCGTGGTAAGGCAGGCGGAAAGACTAGAGGAACCTGGAGGTCGGGGAGCAGACCCAATTGCATAACTCTCCTTTTCATATATTATACAACAATTTGGCAGCCCAAAGTTAGCCAATATACTGAAAACCGAGAAATTAGATCTGCTCAATCGGCTCTCACTTCCGCCTTGCCACAGATAGAGAATAGAAGAGGTAGTCGGAGGGAGCACTCACTTCAACAGTATCTATAAACACTTCTTCTTCTCCGTCTGTGTCTGGGGGTAACGGACTGGCGCTGTGACTACTAGCCGGGCTAGTTTCCAGACTGCTTGTTATGTGCCGAGAAGCACCGCGGACTCTGTGCGGCGAAGTTTCTCTCGATCCTGAAATATTATCAAAGTAAGAGTGGAGCAACGGTTTAAACCTTAGTTCCGTTATCAAAATAGCTAATACTCCATATTCAGCGTATTCCACAAACCAATTGGAGATCCAGAGAGCGGGGAGCCGGGCTGAGATCTCATTCTTTCTAAAACAGGCCCGACGAGCATTTCCAGATCTTCAGCAGGGACACTGTCGTAGAACGAGTCCAGACTCCCAAGAAAATTAGCCACGTTATCAGTGTATGACATCGTCTCGACGATCTAATGATGAAAAGATATCAGGGGATGATTTGTGGGAATGATGGGACAGCATTTTGATATTTTTGTTAATAAGATATACCTTTTTCAACTCATCAACGTAGTTATTCATGGCCTCTATGCGGCCCATATTTCCAAGCCTCATCCAGGCGTCCCATTTAGCTTTTTTAACCACTTCCCAAAATGCGGGTTTTGATTGTTGACAAGGACCTTCAGTGGCTTGTTTATAGTAAGAATAAAAGCGCAGCATAAGCTCGTTGCTAGGCTGGTATGCTCCTGGAGTAATAAAACACCTTGATAATAAACGGGAGATCAACGCTCTCTCGTCGAACAGCTTAACCCGAAGCGATTTAGGAGCCATTTTCTTTTTTTTTTTACCGAATCGCGTTTCCTATCTCGGCCGTCAACACCGTGGACAATATTTAAGCAGCCTATGCATTATTTCGATACCATTAATAATGATCATGCATCGTAAACCGGTAATTAAAGGTCAGATACATTCGAGGTGGAAAATAAATACAAAAATTATCAGAGTGATAGTATCGGTAGAAGGACACCCGCGTATAAATTATTTCACAGAGATTTTGCTAGGTCAAGCTCTTGGTTCACAGAATTTTTATCTCTCAGAATGGCCTAGCGATTGATAGCAATATTCAACGCGCTATAAGTAAGTGTGAAAGTCAGAAAGTGAGCCATACAGTTTCACCATTCATTCAATGTGCATTACAAAACTTATACTTGATCAACTTTCTAGTAAAACATTTTAACATCGTGATATTGAACATTTTTTTTTTTTTTATTTTTTTATTTTTTTATTTTTTTACAAATCTAAAAGCATTTCTGAAATAATATTGGTGATTGAATTATATCATTTTATAATTCTTTTATACTATATCTGAGAAACTATCCGCGTTATGTAATAATCTATTCAGTCTTAATATCAGTAAGTCAATAAAGAATTGACTTTGGTTTAGCGGCTAATTCGTGCATATTTTTATAGCCCCTGGACACATCCTCTTCTCGAATAAGAAGTAAGGAGGGGGGGGAGAAGGTAATCTGTAAATTTCCATTAGTGTTCATAAGAGGAGTAACACCATACGAAGGACGCTAATGTGCCTGAGTTTTGATTATCTTAAATTTAACAGTGTACGTTTTATACTACTGCCTTGACTTAATTCCATGCCTTTCACTTGCGCAACCATTAGAGCTCTCGATTTTCCAATCTTTAGATATTATGAATTCATTTAGAGCTCATCTATTTATAGGATAATAATAATTCAATTGTTAATTTCAACAAATTTCAGCGATATTTCTTTTCTACCCATAATTCAGGAATCTTTACCTTATTTCGTTGATACTTTATTACTTATTGAAAGTCAGTTTCAACGTTATTTAAAAATGTTGAACATAACACATAGCAAACGGTGTAATACAATACTTTATTGTCTTCGTTTGTCCCGACTTTCAAAGACTCATAAAGCATTGTAGTCGTGTTATGGGTCAGTGTCACTTTCACCATACTTTACAGAGATGGGAGCTGTTTGAAAACGTATAGATATACGTGTGTACCCACATAGTATATATACTCAAGTGTTCAATATGGGTAAGTAGTGTGTCTAAATGAAGAAAGGTGAAAAGTGAAAGGTGGGGCAACGGCGGCGGAGGCAGCACGGGTGCAAAAATCCATGCATAGCTAGTTACGTTTCAATCTTTTAAGGCCAGTACTTCTTACTGGCTAGAAAAAACCGACCATTATATTTGGCGTAAAATGAGGAAGTGAATGGCCTCATTAAAAAGGAGAGGTAAAAAATGTATCTACGATAAATATCATGGCGTAATAATTCTGAAAAATTTCTAAAACTTTTCATCTAGGTTTTAAACAATAATAGGAATGGTAAAATCAGCCTCGTTCATTCTGAGGTCAAAAGATTATCAACTCTGTATAGATAATGAGAAATGTATATTATACGTAAGTAGATACATGATTAGTTATTCTCAAGGCGTATGGAAATTACCTACAGTGTCATAAATCAGTGTGGGAAAAAAAAAAAAAAAAAAATAGAAAAAAACAACAGGAAAAGAGAAATAATCACAATTCAGAAGAATGACTTGGAGAATGACTGAAAGAAAAATAAAAAAAAAAAAAAAAAAAAGCGAATCGATTTTTAAAATTCCCTTTTTTTTCGACCCCAATTCAAATCATAACATCATGACGGAAAACTTCGTTGTCTACTATAAAACGGGGATCTAACCTTTCACTTACGTCATCGTGATATTTTTTATTTTTTTTGTTCATTCTTTCTCGCACACTCGTCAACAACGCGTTAATATTTATGATTACAGTTCGTCTATACCCAGGTAGAAGGAAGTGTGAAAGGAACATCGTATCGTCGTGGCAGTGGCAGTGGCAGCAACAACGACAGCGAACAAGAGAACCGAACTTTGGACTTGTAATATTTATTTTTTAGGACTTTGTACTTGACGACAGGATTACTTTTATTCTTTTTTCGCATTTCATATTCCATATTTCAGATGTTAAATGTTGAAAAAAGCGTATTATACTACGCCGTTGTATATCATTTAAATTTCATTATTCGTTATTCGTTATTCGTTATACGTATGTAATGTAACACAATTCCTTACAAGTTATAAGAACACGACGATATTTCATTTATACATCATCTAAAAAACCGATATACGTTACAATCCTCGTAATAAAATTATGATAAAGGAAAAATTTATCCTCATTACTGATACCCCACAATCCTATTTTCTAGGTTAGAAAATTTCAACCAACTACACTACACTACCTATCGCTATACATTATACGCTATACACGATATATGATATATGATACGTATATGATATGACATATTATGATGTGGTAGAGACAAAGCACGTTAGTATATCGTAGATATAAAACCAGCTCACCATTCTTAGGCAAATTTCTTATAACGTTAACAGCGGCGTGAAACTTTTCCTCGGTAGTCATTTCGGATATATGGATTATATATCGTCAAATGTTTAACGAACGTTAATTCTTATCTCACTATTATATTTATTTATATGTAATATGTAATATAAACTTTCGCTTTTTATTATCGTTGTTCTTCTTCTTATTATTATTATTATTATTATTATTATTATTATTATTATTATTATTATTATTATTATTATTATTATTATTGTTGTGTCAACAATTAACGATTAAAATTTAACAAGATTGAGCTAGTTAGTCGCGAACCTACGTACGTACGTAAATGTATTATTATCAGACAATTGACAGACGCCAAGTGCCAACTCTGACTACTCGAAGTGTTAGTCATTTAACCAACATGGCCGACGCGAACGCGAACGCGACACCACACACCAGGCTCTTGGTACTGTCTATCGCTGTATCGCGCATGCGCGATTGTACACGGGGGATTTTAACTTCGAAGGCTTCATATGCCTGACTACATACATATTGTGATAATATTTTATTCGATCTTCGGTCGTCGGTTCACTTGCATGAAACATATACATTAGACACATAGTACAGGCACACACCTATCTATGCACATGTACAACACGAAATTAACTAAGACGTAATATATTACGGTCACCGATGTTCATGCAATTACGTAAATTACATCAGTTATCCTAGTATCATGTATAGGATAGGTATTGTTATTACGTATTTAATTTGCTTTCGGAAAATAATAGAGAGCCTGCTAAGAACAAATAAGACGAACGGACACCCGCAGGCTCGGAAAAAATTTTACCATTTAATACCTTATAAACTTCATATTATATTATTCAATACGTGTTTAGTATAACACACGTCGTTCGAAATAAATTATAAACTGATTGAAATGACCCGCGGAACGTGTGTCGTTCATTGTATGGATATCAGGTTGTTGTGAACAAGACACTAGAGATACGGTAGAGGAATTCAAAATATAAATCGAATGAATATATGCGATATATCTTTTTTTTGTTTTTTAGTAGATATAGAAGGAATTATGCGAAAATGAGAACGATATTGATAATTAATAAAATTAAAAAGAACAACATTGATATTTGGAAAAATAAAGAGAACCCGGACTAATTCTATGACAACGAAATTTATTTTTTATTTGTCTCTGATTGTCACCCTCGATTAACACTCGACCGGGTTCTCCACCCACACTTTTCCCCCGACAAAGGGAGACAGTCGTGTCCGATCCCATCTGGCTGTTACTACTTGCTTTACCTTTACCCATATAATATATACCTATACGTGTACCATTCGCGTACAGCTAGCTAGATAAATATTTATTTATGTATTGAAAAAAATCTAAAATAATGTTATACAAAGTAGAAAACTATTGTATAAAATTGTGTATTACTATAATTGATCAGAGAGTTACTATAGGTATAATTTGAAAATCATTTTCTAAATACGATAAATCTTCTGATATATATATAGGTATATGTCATTGGGTGATTGAATTTTCTTTACATATTTAATCACGAGGCGAGGGTAGGTATATTTGTTAAAATATTCTTCTCCTGTATTTTAATTTTTCCTGTTTATCACTATACAAGGATACCTTTAATTATATTAATTTTAATATATTATAACACGGTTTAACAAAAATAATAATAATAATAATAATAATAATAATAATAATAATAATAATAATAATCACGGATGTAGATAGGAGATAAGACGAGGTGGCGGAAATTATTGCTTGTATACCTATGTGCTTGTATACCCTCAGCACCGTTTCGCGCAAGGATGGGTTCGTGGGTGGTGAATCGTTGTCTATATAAAGCGCGCAGGATCATGGAGAGCCTTGTCAGTCGGGGTTTGACTTAGTGGTCAGTGGTAACTGCGCTTTTGCATTTATTTTTTTTTATTTTTATTTTTTGTATTTAGATAAAAAAATGTATTTCAACAAAATATATATACATAAAAATCGCATCTATACATATATATACACTCACATATATATAGATCCCTTTTTCTCCATATCATCTAAAGATCTGAACTGCAAGTAGGTACGATATATATTCCAATTAATATCGTATCTATATGTATACATAGATTTATGAATTAAATGAAATGAAATGAAATTAAATTATTGCTATAAGGATAATCAATTCTTTTTTCATCACGCTATACAGTCCCTTAGATATGTTTTGTCATTGTATCTATAGCCGGAACTGACCTTTGCCGAAAACTCTATAAAACCGTTTCAACATTGAATTTAATATTTTTATTTTTTCAATATATTTAATACGTTATACCTATATAACATTAACGCAGATAGGTGATATTCTTCCGTCGTACCTTTTTGCCCCGCATTGATGTCGCTCTACGAGTAAGAATATACCTACCTAATTTTTTTTCTCTACTATCTATTTGTATTTATTATTGCATTAATTCATTCGTTAATTAAGTTTCTCGATATCAATTGATTATCGTCATCAGAAGTGAATTAATTCACTCCGTATTAAATATGAAAAGATTAATTTGATTCTAATGAACGTAGTGATGAAAATGTACATCAAAAATGGGAATAAGAAAGAAAAGAAAATAGAATAAAATTGGTGAAATTTTCGGAAAACTTTTACCACCGCGCGTCGCGATCGTAGCCAATATACCTACAGCTATCACATATTCACATATATGTACCTATGTATAGATATAGTAGTACACGTAGGGTCGGTGCGTCGAAGGATATTGAGAAACCTTTCGATAACAATATGATAAAATTGCATGTATTTGTTGCGTGCCTATACATCGAGGTACATATTTCGACGCGAAGCTCGATACCTGCAGAATGATGAGAAAAATAAATTCGTTCTATTAAAGGCCGCGGAGTATACGAGTACACCTGTATGTAATATGTTTAGTCGAGTTTTCTGCAAATGTGTGAATAAGCGTGAATTACGATTTCAATTAAAACCGTATATGTATAGATAGACGCGGGTGTGTTAAGAATTTTAATATTTTCTTACTTTCAGAAACGAATATGTGTATTATAAATACATACACGGATACATATCCAGGGGAACAAATGGGAACACCTCTACAGTATTTAAATAATTATGGGAAGAAAATCGAAGGACGTCGCGTTATAATTTTACAACAAAAAAAAGATAAAAAGAAGAAGAAGGAAATTAAAAAATTAAAAACGAAGCACAACGCTGATTTGCCATTCAACGTCTTGCCCTGAAGCGGAATGTGTACATGTACATAAATTGGGATGATATATTACCTCGAATATATACGAAAAACACGAAAAACTTGTCAGACTACCTTGAGTCTGCAGGGATCATCGATAATTTTTCAATAAACTATACGAAAGCCGCTGACCTTTGGATTAATCCTTGGAAATTCAATCCGACAATGAGAGGGAAGCGGCGAATAAAGAGGAAATTTCTTTATTTTTTCTACCTATACTATATACCTACAAGCTAAAATACGATTACATTGTTTCAAGGCATTGAAATTCTCGCTTATCGCTATAGTATGGTCGATTATTTTAATATATTGATTCGTATTTGTGTAAAAAATTTCTAAACTTTGAGAAATCGCACAGTCGAAATTTCCGAAGTGTAATTTCATCTCCGTTGACTTTACCATACGTTGAATACCTACCTACCAGTCGGCGATTTTTCTCAGCTCTTTGATTCTAGATTTAGAAAAATGATCCTGACCGCAAACGGAGTGCATAATATGAGATCAGGTAATTCGCTAGGACGCAATACCGTCAAGATAACGACCTGGCTTTGGATCGGCTGCACCATAGCCACCCTCGTAACGTCGCAACAAAATTTCTACACTAACGGACGTTACGGAAAACGGCAGGATCCTGGTACAGGTAATGTGGCCGGATAGAAATCCGAATTCGTTTTGGACGATTTAGAATTTTTTGATCAATTACCCGCTTTCGCATTCCTCCTAAATGAGAGAACGAAAAGAGAGAAGAAACAAAAACACAGCTATATGTACATCCGTTTTAATAATCAATTAGAACACCTGCAACGCGCATTCCTTACTCTCTTTAAACGTACACTGCAGAATACAAATACTCACCCACACTCCGCCACTCAAAGTATAACATATAGACACGCAGATTGTACGGTTCTACCTAGCGTTGGTGAAACTCTAGCCCCATGCACGTGTATGTATATGTATATGTGTGTAATTAGCTGTTCGTAACGCAACCTAACAAGAGCTCAATCCAGCCTTTAATATCCACGAGGAACAATTACCTCGTAATTAAACTTAAACTACACCCATTATCTTCGTAGCTCCGATTTTGGTGGCTAATCGTTGTATCCTGCATGCGAGTATGTAAATTAAAGTTTGCGCGAAAAGAGAGAGAAAAAAGAAAACATCAATTTTGTATTTGAATTGATATCGTTTTATGTCTCTTTTTTTTTTTTGTTCGTATACAGCGTCTACGTTTTGGTCCGGAAGTAGATACGGTCGTAGTGGTGATTCGGCTTTAATCGGAGGAGGATCGGCGGATGGAGATGATAAGATCGATGCTGCGGGAGTGTCTAAAGACGTTGAACTATCGCCACGTACGGATAGATTTTTTCTAGGTAGTCGGTACGGTAAGCGTACATTATCAAACGACCGACGTATCGACTCGTTAAAACACTTTGAAACATCTTTAGAATTTTTGATATCAGTTGGTCATCTGCAGACCACTGATAAAGAACAACTGGAAATTCTCAATCAAGAATTGAGTGAGTAGACTATGAAATCTATGCATAGTAGTACGCGTAGATGGAATGAAAAATGAAGAAAAAAAAGCTAAAAACAAGAAAGAAATACAAGAAAAAAAAAAACAATTTCATTTTTCTTCGTTTTTTGTTCATCTCTCTTCTCATGTTACAGAAGACAACGAGAACTTGATCACGATGAAATCCGGTGATGATAATAACAACGCGTCTTCGTCTTCTGGTTTCATTAAAAGTTACGGTTCATTATCGGAGAATGGATTCGCCTGCCTCTACACCGGTGTGTCGAATCTCTATCGCTGTTTTCACAGGTTTACAAAAATTTATTCATATTTATTAAAATTCTGAACGATATCCTTATATTTTTTTAATTTTTGTTTTCAATTTATCTATTAGATATTCTCTTTCGCAAAGATTTGCATTATACATATTTTATTATTTATCCATGAGCTGGTGTTACAGCAGCGTATGTATGTAATTCAATTTACAACTATTCGTCCCAATTAACTTGATCGACGGGTTGATCTCTCTCGCAAAATATTCAACACATTAATTCGTTCTCGTATTGTGTATAGTTCATATGTATCTATACATCCGTGTATATAGCGACGGCTTATTGCCGAGTATTTACGAAAGAGAGAGAAATAAAAAAAAAGAATAAAAAAAAAAAAAAAAAACACAAAAGTCAAAGAACAAAAACGAAAAAACAATTGACATCAGTCGTAATGAAAAGAAGAGAAAAAAATATAACAAAACTGAAAAAAAAAAAATGAAATAAAAAATAAAAAGAAACAACGGACGACAGTCTTAATACCGCGTGTGATATATTACCAGGTTTCTCACAACGACAGCAGCAGGGGCGTGTTGAAACGCAATCATATCATATCGAACGATATTTTAATTCCACACGTGTATTTCTTTTTTTGTTTTTTTTTTCTTTTTTCATGCTATACCTATACGCGATTGCTAACCACCACAGCTTTCTTTATTTTTTTCACTTTTTTATTTTTTTTTATTAAACCTGATTGGATTATTATCGACGAATTGAAAAATCGAATCTATATTTGTAGTAATTGCTCTTTTCTTTTCCTCTTTTTCTTTCTCTTTTTAAACGAAAAATGAGAAAAATGTACGTATCATAATAGCGGATGATACGATATTAATGAAAACGCTAATAAATAAAATATACGTTATAATAGATAAGGATAAACATCTGCGGCTAACTAACGAAAGTCATGGAAGTGCGCTTCTCGAACAACAAATCCTCTAACATATGTCCGTGTGTACAAAGCGGTGACCGAAACGAGCGGGAGCTGATGTAATCTAACGAATCTTGTTTTTTTTTTCTTTTTTTTTAAATTTTTTTTTTTTTTTCAAATACATTCATATATTTTGTTTGTTTTAGTTTGAAAAAAATTATTGAGTACCAATTATCTAGGATAACCGGAACATACACGCGCGCACATTAATACGCACCCATTATACAGATTCAACTATCTCTAATCGAAAGCTATATTATCAAATTTATTAATTAAAAACGAAAAAAAAAAGAAAAGAAAAAAAAGAGAGAGAGAGAAAGAGAAACAGAGATTTAGTAGTGGGTATAGCATGTAACGTCTTAGTTTTGTTTTCTTAGTTTTATTCAACTCTGTTTTTTTTTATTGCTTTTAGAAAAAACTATGAGACAACCGAGGGATCGTCGAACTGAAGAATACCGGAGTGTAAGAATTTAGTTCCGCACACGTACGTCGTTAGCTGCTCAAATCCGATTTCGTTTAATTTTCTATATTAGTTTATTATAAATATGTTGAATTAAGTGAGTATTACCTATTAATTAATGAGATAATTGAATTTATTGAAAATCAGTGTAAACTAAACGATTGAATTCGATTATATGGAAAGAAAATTTCAAATCTTATAACAATAACAATAATAATAATAATATATTGTCGATGTGAATATTATCAGGCATAGTAACAATTGCTATATACATTCATGTGTGAATACCCAACTGTATTTGTTCAGATCGTAACACGTAAGATTGAAAAATTTCAATTTCAATTTCAATAGACATGGAAGATCAGATGTACCGCGTTATTGAACGTTAACGTGAATTTTCAACGTATTAGGCTGGTCGTTCAAAAGTAAAAAAATTATATACAAAATTGAATTACAAAATCAGTAGGTGATAAATTTTTATTCAATATTAGTCTTATGTTTGTCCATTGATACGTAATAATATGTAAAACAAAACACTGAATTGATTATAGTCAATCATTCATTCATTCGTCCTTCTATTCCCATTTCTGTTATTTTCTATCGTCTTACAGCCTCAATAATAAAATAAGAAACAAAAAAAAAAACAAAAAAAAACTGTAACATTATTCTTTTTACATCAGCGTATCTTCGGACCTAATATATTCCCCCAAATCTGCCTGATGGAAACAAATAGTCGACATTGGATCGGCGTGCTTACAATCTGCTGTACTTCTAGCCGCTACTCCAAAGCCCTGAAATAAATATGTAATAAAAATGAACATGAATTTTATATTGATTAAAATTCATCAAAGTTCACCTCTTTCTTTATGGTTTGCCTCTATTTTATTTATCAAACATATAAAGAAAGGAAAAAAACAAAAAAATAGACGCCAGTTTACGCTCACCAATGGCAAATCGTTCATTGAATACACAACGACTCCTTGATACTGGGCTGTGTTTTCGGTAATTCTTCCTAAACCAGATTTAGCGACGTGGTGTCCGTACAAAAATTGCTGTTCCGCCGAGGGTTTTAGCCAAATTTTATACTGCGAATAGGAAATTTGGATAGTTTCTTTCCATTTTGTCTCGCATCATAGATGAGAGTGAGAAATTTATTTACCTGAGCGTATGGCGCGAGATAGTGCAACGCTGTGATGTGTAATTTGAATTTACCAGATTTGGTAAATCTTCCAAAACACGTTCCAAAACTGATCAAATTTTCGGGTGCGACAGTGCTGGCTAGGGATAGAATTTTTTCCGACACGTAATAGACGCGCTCTTTTTGCTCACGGAAACAATAAATTCCGTCAGGTCTGTCTATCAACAGTTTCACATTCGCCCCGATGCTATGAATAGGTTAGATTTGTCATATACCATTTATTTCTAATATCGTTTGAGAATATTTAATATCACGATATTATCGCTAAAAGTAATCAATCATTCATTCATTCGTGAATTAACTTCAACTGAACCTAACCTAACCCATCCCAACAGTAACATAATACAATACAACATAACCTCGTAATGTTATATCTTACTCACTATTTTGTTAGTTTTTCGAAAACCAGTTTGGTCCTCTCTTCAGACAATCGTTTCATATTTTTATTATTTATATTATAATAAGACTGTGGATTTGATATAGCAGCGTTGATCGCGATATTTGATAATTAATAAACGGACTAAATTATACGCAAACAAATAGACACGCGATTTTGCCTCGTGCCTCGTGGTTTCTCGATCATATTTGATTCAGACTTGTGCTGCACCCCTAGCGGGCGTCGCTTACACCCAACGAGTGGTAATACAGTTATGTGGTAATACAGTTATATTTCAGTGGGTAACACTGGTATTTTTCAGTAGGTAACACAGTTATGTTTCAGTAGGTAACACACTGGTATTTTTCACTTTCTTTAAAATCTGTTTTACCGTAGGGAACAACGCCAGCGAAATAAAAACAGATAATGATTGGCTTACAAAATGTATACCCAATATTACATCGCATACAAAGCTCACCAATCTGGATCTCAGGATACACAGGAACGATAATAATCCCGATTGGCGATGAGAGCTGAAATAATTAACACTCACACTCGGCACCGTTGGTCGAGTCTTATCCCTCAGATGAATGTCTACTAGTTTTACTGCCCGATTCACACTCTTGTTCGATAATCGATCCACTAAGTTCGAAATGAATTTTACATAAACAATACAACACCGTATATAACACGCTAATGACACATGAGAACTTAGGACGAGTACGATACTAGATAAATCGCATATAATTTGAATTTGCGTAAACATAGCCGCGGTGGATTATGGGACCTGCCGTTGCATCCCCTACCCAAACTCTACTTGTTATGTACTTTTACCTCATGTTGTTACCGTTCGATCGCGGTTCCATAATTCACTTCTCACTGACGCTACATACCTATATTAACATATCATTACTGTAATCGTCACGATTATACTAGTTAACTGATACATACGACTATTCGAAAAGAAATAAAACACTCAGAGCCGTTGCTTACGGAGCACGATACACCTCTACCGCCGCCATCGTTATACTACTGGCGGTAAACTAGCGCGGTTCAAATACCATAAGCAAACGGTCGATAAGGCTGTGGATTCTTAGGTGGCTGTGGCCGTCCACAGTCACCGACGCGACAGTACCAACGGACTGTAACAAATCAACAATGATCAACAATACATCAGGCTGTGGCCGTCCACAGCCACCTAAGAGAAGCCACAGCCTGATGTATTGTTGATCATTGTTCACTTGTTACAGTCCGTTGGTACTGTCGCGTCGGTGGCTGTGGACGGCCACAGCCACCTAAGAGAATCCACAGCCTTATCGACCTTCGTTTATCGTATTACCGTCTACCGCGCTAGTTTACCGCCAGTAGTAACGATGGCGGAGGTGAAAACGTCATGAGCTCTAAGCAACAGGTCAGCTCAGTGTTTTATTTCTTTTCGAATGGACAAGTGAACTATGGCGGGATTGTGACAATTATAGTAATAAGGTACGTAGCGTCCGTTTTTTCGACTTATACCTACGTTACATTTCTTGCGCACTTCGGTTTGTTCAATTTTTTTTATTATAACCGGCGCGGGACTGGGCGTATCAATATTGACGCTCAATTGTTTTCTAGACTACGAACGGGTTGACAATATTGCAACGAGTCTATTTCTTTGTATATTTACGAATATTAATATTGTCAATTACTATATCGTAGGAGTGAAAGTATTCCAAGTAGAAAACTAATATCGGAAATAATTACGATAATTGTATAGTGAAAAAAAAAAAAAAAAATTCTCTTCTTTTTTTTTTTTTTTTTTTTCTTTTTTCTGTTTATTACACTGAAATAATACGTTTGTGAAGTGAGACCTGTGTATGATCGTAATATTTAAATTCTACTCTCGGTATTCTGGCGAATACATATAATATAATATAATATAATATTGTGCGATGCAAATGGCCTTTTATAATATATTGTGCAGTGTTGAAGTGTAGTGTTCTAAAAAAATTTTTTTTTTTTTTTTTTTTCAAACCTTTGGCTCATCCCCTTGAAAGGGCCGTAGCCATTTCTAAAAATTTCTCATTTCTCCAAAACCAAAGAATGGTAAGTTCTTATTTTTAGTTTTTTAATTTTTTAATTTCTATTGTCTCACATGCGTATGATTGTAGAAATTAGACACAGCTATGCGATATTAACGAATGAGATTTTCATTATTCCGCTATTTAAAATAAACCGAAATTTTAATATCGCTGACTTTTTTTTTTCATTTGAACTCAAAATTATCGTAAACGAATTTTATGCTTTCGTATTTCAAATTATGTAGGTACATAGACATACTTCGGATTGTTCAGCAAATTTCTTACCATCCAAGTTACAGAGATCTTCTAACTTGACTCAAACGGTAAACAATATCTCATATGTCGATAAAGTAGATCTTCATCTTCAATCTATGCGATATCGGTATGTCAGTAATCTTCGTTATCTTTTGCGCTCGGTATATCGGTAATCTTCGTTATTATCTTTTGCGCTCGGTATATCAGTAATCTTCGCTATCTTTTGCGCTCAGTATATCATACGTATGTATATTGTATATGCGAATCCAATTGGAATTGGAAATAACAAATTTTACTTATACCTATATTAATCAGTCTGTAAAGATCATCTCAATTCTCTAATCTAAGTATCAGGGAAAAGGAAGAAAAGAAAAAAAAAATTTACAATAAAAAAAAATCCCAGATTCTACTACATCGCTATTTTCGTTTGTTCTACAACATACAACATTAATTATTTTTGACTCTTGAAGATGAAAAAAAAATGAAAATAAAAATAAAAAAAAAACGACTTTTAAATTTACATAAATGACTAGTCGTGCAGTGATGTAAGTTAAAAGAATCGCATATCAGTAGACAGTTATTAAATTCTCATTTAAAGTGCGTTGAGGGTGCGATGCAGGGATCCCGAAAAAATATATATATATATATATATATATAGATGCGTGTAAGAGATTCAACGGCAATATATTTTCTTTTCGAATCCCCTTTTTGGTCGCGAACAACCCCAAGCTAAGCACTTAACATGAGTCAACAGCCTCGAAACTATCCGTGTCGTCCCTTAGCTCGGTTGTCTCTTCAGCCTCCTCGCTCTCTACTACCGAATACATAAAATGGAACGACATTATTCGTTATTCGGCTTCCCCCTTCCCCTCCCGGGCCCATCGTCTCTTCTCTTCTTTCTCTCTTCTCTTCTCTTCTCTTCTCTTCTCTTTCATCCCCCAGCTTTAATATACGCTCGCGAGATCACGGAGCCGAAAACTATTCAAGTATATAGCTATAAAGTTTCGACGCTCCCGCAGTTATTGTGCATTTATTTCTGCCCAGTCATGGGAAGTTGAAATTACAACTCTATGTATAATGTATAATAGTGTATGGGCCCCAGCCTATAGCTGCTTGCAACAGATCTCTTATCATCTGCGTCATCTTTTATCCGCATATTTGACCGTGCATCAAATCGTTTTTTTTTTTTTTTCTTTTTTTTTTTTCAATATAGTACCTATGTATATTCATATTATATAATATCGATTAGATACGACGATAAATAAAATACTCAGTTTATAACTGGATAACATATAGGTGCTTAAAAATCCATGCCTTACATTTATTTTATCAGCTCAGAGCGATATCTGCGCTTATAAAAACCGCAAAAATCACGCGAAGAAGCCGTAAATAAATATAACAATCTGATATATTATATGAAACTGAAAACTATATATATCATAATATTATGTATATTATTTTATTCTTATAGAATAATATGAAATAATGATAATATCACTTGTAGAATAATTATTTTTGCAATACCTAGAATAAATAATAATTTACTATTATTATGGTAACGCGATCTAATATATATTCATCTGCGCGATATCGTATATGTATGTTATGTATATCATCGAATTCTAGCATTTTCACGTAAAATATTCGCGATTCGTTATCCTGAAATCATTCTACGGATTATATCTTCTCGCTAAATACATCCAATACATATTAATACAGCAATATCTTGCGATAACAAAATTAATTCATTTCTCAATCCATATGTAGATATGCAGCGTATAATATATAGTATAACTATATGCTATAGCATATTTATTATATGTTATACTTACACAGATATACGTGCCTGTGAAAGTATATACAGCGGAGTATTCTTCCTTTTACCTAATCTATAACATGTTGATATCATTGATTGATTTTATCAACCGCGTATTAACATATAGGTAAATGAATAAAATTTTGGATACACACATGATCATTTATGTACAATATATAGAAATCGAAAATTTTGTGTTTTTACGATAAGATTTTTTTTTTTTTTCCTCTTCATTTGTCTTCTTTCGTTGAATTATTTGTTCAATAATTTTTTTCTTCTCTCTATCGCGTTTTTTTTTTCTTTTCTTTTCTTTTTTTTTTCTTTTTTTTACCGTAATCTAGGAACGCGATTGGTCCACCGTGCTCCCCAATAGAATCATTTCGAGATACGCGCAGGTTCTCGGGGTGAAAATCACGCCTACGCGAGTAGAGGGTGGTAGTATGTATAGGATATCAGGAGAAATTTCATTGGCTGTAGAAACTATCCAATCATATTCACAGTATATCATATTGATCCGAGAGTTTGAAAATTATTGAAACTTTTTTGTCTTCATATTTTTTTTATTTTTTTTCTGTTTTTATTTTTTCTGTTTTTTATAATTCCACGCGTTGCGCCAAATGGTTTACGACCTTATACCACCTAGATGGAATGGTTCCAACAACCAGCTCCCATTTATTACATCTACGTGTATATATCATGTTCATGTATATAGCTATAACCAAAGTTTTGATTAATTATTCAAAAATTTTGCCCGTGAAACATTTCACTTCAATTATTATTATTGTTGAAATTTTTAGACGAAGAAATAATTGCGGTGTTCAATTTTCAAAAATTTATTTCACAAAAACGATTTTTTTTTTCTTTTTTTTTTTTTACCGCGTACTCGGAATTTGATTTTATTCATTTTTGAGGTAAAAGTTGAGATAGCCTCGTATATTGATCATATCTAGATATATTATAACGCCGCTACGTCGCTTTACTGTTTTCATAACGAAATGATATCGCGGGAATATGCGAAGCTGCATTGAAGTATAGTTACAAATTGGAATAACATTTTATAGAAAAATTAGCAGCACTCAGCTATGTAAACTATGAGGGAATGTGATCCTGTTTTTGTAACGAAAATCTATCTATCTACCTATTACCTACATATATATATATATATATTGCATACCTATATAAACCACTTATAAGTGATATATATATATATTAGAATAGCAATGTCGCATAGCTCAATATAATACCTACTCACAAATTTCTCAAAAAACTTAGTTGATGAAATTTTTTTTGGAAATTTTAGGCACCGTCTATATATTCTATATGTTGGTACCTAAAATAATCAATCGGAAAGAAATTGTTCGATTGTAAAGTGTAGTATATGTATGCATCTGTTTTTTTTTTTTCTTTTTTTTTCTTGTTTTTTTTCAAACGAAGAAACTTTTCGTCCATATATCTTCGCTATTATTGACGACGACCAACGGATTGCTTAATCTTCCAACTAGCGAAGCGTAGGTATATATTATATTATACTATATATAACGGCTCGTTTTCGTAGTAATTAATAATAATTAAAATGAAATTAAGTGGGGTTACTATGTACCTATACCTACCACTCGAGATATATAACGGGAGAACCCCTTTCAGCGAAGCAAAAACATCGATGATGTACACCGAGGAAAATATTATAAATGTCCCGAGGATATTTCTTGCGCTGCAATAGCTTATATATACCCACGCGGATATATACCTACATATATAATGTACGCAGAACCCTTCGCGAATTAAATAGATGCGCGCGTATTCGACTGATGAAAATTATTGTCGTCGTGCAGTATAATATAATCCCATTTTATTGTTCTCTACATAAGTGCGTGTATAGCAAGCTATGTATATAAGTATAGGTAATATATAGTGATACTGTAAAAAATTAATACCGGAAGGCTTTGTCTTATATATTCTTTGGATTTCGTATTGTTCTGTTTCTTATGTGATGAATGCGACGCGGGATAAACAGACAATTAACGGGATCAACTGTATTAAGCTCGGTTGGATAGTTGATTAAATTTCTTCAAGTTTTTTAACCGCGGAAAATGTTCGTAGCTAATATTTTCTCAAACTCGCATGATACCTACGTATGATGAAAGAAAAGGAAATAAAGGGACGAACCCTTTGCGGTCTTTTGTTGCCAACACGCTCACTGAATTATAGATATAATATGCGTACCTATATTATGCATATATATATATATATATATATAGGTATATTCGCAGGATATGAATTTGAATTTGCGGATAACGCGGGGCGCGAGAGATGCATTACACAAATTGGATCTACCCATCGAAAGGAGAAAAAAATCCAATCTGATATAGTACGCGTGTACAGTACCTATGTAGGGGAGATCGAGAAATTTTTGTATATTTTTTTTGTATATTTTTTCTTTCGTTAAAAAATCTGTCTTCGTAATTTTCGTTTTGTCTTGTTTGAAATCGTTGGACGTGTGGCGTTTGAAAACAGAAATAATAGATTGCAAAAATCGTGAGCAAAAATAATTTGTCGAATTATTACGAAGATTGTCCGGTTCGTTCAAAAACTGTGTTTTTCTTTTTTTTTTTCTTTCATATTCTGTAGATCGAATAAATTTTTTTTTATCTGAGCCAGTTGATATCAGGGTGTACATACATGACTCTAAATTTATTTTCGGGGGTTGGCGCCGCGAGGACCAAAATCTCGCGTGGCACCGAAATCTGTGAACCATGCGGAGAAAAGTTTCCCCGTATGTGAACGAGAATACCCCATATATATACATATATATGATGAAAGTATATAAGTATTAGAAGGAATAGGAAGAGCGCGATAGAATTATTGTATGGGGAGTGGGTAGGTCCGGGGTAGAGGTGGGTACAACCTACTGTGACAAATCAAACTATATTTCATCGCATATACATAAATATCGAATGCACATCGGCATAATATATAGGTTGTTGTGTACAGCGATTGTATTTCTAAAAGTGGAAGAACGACGACGCGGACGCATTGAAGGAATCGAGATGAAGGAGGGTCGAGATTCAGCGTAATAGATTTATATCATATACGTATGAGATTGATATAAATTTATTTCGCTCGGGGGTGTAATCACACTAGTGGAAGTCTGGTGGTATAGGCGCTACTGCTCTGATCGCTACGGGTATCGATCAGATTGATTAAATGGCCCTGACTCAATTCAGCCATTCCTTATAACGATATTGGTCTCATATATATAAGGCATATATAGGTATCAACGACCATATTATTATATACCTACCTATACATACATTCGTTTCGTTGAAACTTTTTCATTTTTTTTTCAATCAGAAATCCGTTGTTCTCCATGTGAAATTTTTCAAAATCGGTTGCGAGTCGTTAATATCGAAATCTGGACTTTGACCCGGGGCCCCGCAAATCATCGGATTATTATTTGTCCGGCAGTAAATGTTAATTAACAGAGTGCGACGCGTTCAACGATCGTGCCCCGCAGATCCCGGGTGATTAGTGGACAGGGAGAAGACAGAAGGAGGGTTGAAAGTTCTCGTTGATTATCGAGGGGGTTGCGATTAGGCCATTACGCCATTACGCCATTACGCCTGTAGAGTTCTGCTGCTGCAGTCTACCTCCGATGCACATATATCTTCGGCTTTTTTTTTACCCTCCTAGCTGTTTTTCTCCGTCTTCTACTTCTTATGACTTCTTTTTTGCTTCGACGCTGCTGCAGTCACGGAAGCGAATCGTTTCAAACTAAAGTATAGTCGGTATAGGGGACTTGATACTAGGATACAGGGATGAGGGAATATGAGAGTGAACGCAGACAGTCGACAGACAACAAATCACTGCAGATACTAACTACTATCAAATATAAATCATATAGGTGCAATTCGGAGATTGAGAAATCGTATTACGAAATATTATATATATTCATACTTTGCACTTAGTATAACGGTGCTACAAAATGTGAAATTTTTTGAAATTTACGCGGCAGAAAGTTTTACAAATTATTATTAATACATGAACTTGCACGTGTACATATATGAACGTAATATGTGATATGTAAATGTATGCATTTACAGTACAGTGCATGATGAATAATAATAATGATAATACAACAAGGGTTAGGGTCAGGTTACGTGTATAATAGTAGCTGCAATCATCCTACCAAAACTAATGTCTCGGTACCTACTAGCTCGCCGCCAAATGTTCGTTTCGATTTAAGTGTTATCACATTAACACGACGATTTAAAGGGATGATGCGTCAGGGGGCGAATACTCATCGAACCCTCTGGAGGCTTGTTAAATAGTCCTTCCTCAGGGACGTATATAGATACTATATGTATACATATGCATACACATACGATATTATACTCTTCACTTAATGATAATAATTGGCGTTTTATAGTTCCGCGAACGTGTCTCTCTTCTTCTTATACTTTTCACCAAAGATTGAGGAAAAAAGAAATTACTCTGGTATTGTTCATTTCTATACGAAATCTTTACCTTCTCGAAATTGAGATGACGAAAAAACAAAGTAAAATTATGTATATAGTTCGCGAATAAAATATACATATATATATACACGTGGTGGGTACATAGGAGTTGCATCTTGGGGTTGGTGCATATATATACACATATATAGCTATACCGTTCTTCCGTTGCATCCGTTTCCGGATACCGATCATTTTGACGTTACTACAGGGGGTGGCGGTGATTCTTCAGAATCTGAAAATGCAGTCAAGTGAAAAGCTTGGTATAGTATAGCATAGTATAGCCAGCAGGGGGATTCCCCTGGGATCAACAACAACGACAAACTATATACGAACTACGAACTACGTGAACTATACGTATATACATCCAGATATCCGAATCTCCGGAACGCGAACGAAGAATAGGCACTGTGATGTATATATACATATATATGTACGCGACTACAACCGTCACTTCCGTTATAGCCAAAAATCTCCCGATCGTCATTTGTTATAGGGGTGATGGATCTGCTCCGGAGCGGAGAGAAAACGCAAATACATACATAGACAGTCACAAAAAAGAAGAAAAAA
Organism: Tenthredo livida; assembly: GCA_963992785.1. Lineage (NCBI taxonomy): Eukaryota > Metazoa > Arthropoda > Insecta > Hymenoptera > Tenthredinidae > Tenthredo > Tenthredo livida. The sequence continues at coordinate 2,701,546 of OZ023070.1, read as the reverse complement.
GAAAAAAAAACAGAAAAACGTATTAGAGAATATGTTGATCTTACAACTCTTCGGTTTGTTCGTCATTCCTTCTTTCAAATACATATACGGTTTTTAGATCGGGTTTAAAAAATTGCTCGATATAGGTGGTACTTCTAGTCGATTTCATTGCAAATAAACGAAGAAATGAGAAATTTCTAGAAGAAAACTAAAGAACAGTCGTCATATTTCATCCCGCTACTGCTGCTGCTGCTGCTGCAGCATCGCCCAGACAATGCTTTTAACATATGAAAGAGCTCCGTCCTACCTACCCCGGTAATATCCGAGTTGGCGTGAGCAAGCAAGGCTTCACCCTGCACTATACGATTCACAGGCCATTTGAAGCTAATTCATACATATTCAGATCATTTTTGTTATTATCATTGTCATACATCAGTACCTACGTATAGCGTAGCAGAGTTACTTGCAGATCTCAATACGCCCCATCGTTATACCTACGTGTCTATGTTGGCAAAAAAACAGAAATTCAAGTATGCGCGATAACGCGAAATCTAACGCAATACGGATAATTCGCGCCGCTCTGTCTCGCCCCGTTGATTTTGAGAACGTCGTATATATTTCTGTCATAGGTATTTGAAAAACATGCTTTTCTCTTATTTTGCTTTAAAACGGCCGTGAATCTGCGCTATTCTTCGTTTATAGGTACGCATGTATATGTAACGTTTATCAATCTCGTGAACTAGAATTTCTGAAGAATCAGGATAGTGCGGAGATAGAGAGAGAGAGAGAGAGGAAGAGGAAGAAAGAGGCGAAGATACTGAAGACTGTCTTGTCTGGGCAGCCCCCTTGGCGCCAGCAAGACGCCGCCCGATTTTGGCAAAACATATTCCCTCCCCCCAACAACTACTCTGCTACCAATACTAACAGCATTGTTTTTATAGCCGCCATTCCGTCGCGGCTTGGCTTGGCTCGGCTTGGCATCCCGACGAATTTCACCGACCGAGAGAAAACTAGAGTTGCCAATAGCATGGTACTAAACAACCCTTATATAGCTTTATAGGCGGAATAGGTATAAAGCAGTAAAAATCTAACGTCGCGGATTTACTACTTTAAAATTCATATTTATATCACACCCAATTCGCCCCCAACTTTATTATTATATTCTTAACCGACGTAGCATATAAGATTATAGAAAAGAAAAAACTCCGGAAGCATGAATCTCAAATTTCGGAGATTTCGTCTCTCGGATTTTCAGCTTTCCGAATTTCGGACCTTGCTCGGATGTCTTTGCCATCGCGGCTGTGTAGAATTTCGCGGAAATACCATCTCCAAAAAGTGTGCAGATTCGGTGCAGACATTCAGATTCGGAATTTTAACCGTTCCGGATGAAAAAAATTCTGATACTTCAATCCGGACGCGATATTAGGCAGCATATATATGCCTGTATAACATATACCGATCTAACGCAGTTCTCATCTGGCCAGATATCGCGGAGCAATAAAGATAGGGATCAATTGCCGGTGGTCCAGTAAATTGCTAGCTCCTATCTCTCCCTATACAATGGTGATAAATAAATCTACGCATACATCTGGGTATATGCTAGTATATCTAAGTAGGTACGGGAAAATCGTGCGCCAGGTCGTCTGCTTCTCTAGTATATCGCTGTATACATATATAGGTATATACACCTACTATATGACTGTCACGATTCGTCTATTCGCTAGTGCTGAATAGCCCTCTACTTCCCTTTCCCGAAAAGCTCGCGATCTTTCGCGCTGATATCCACTTTTCCAGACACAGAGTCTGGCCGGATAATATAAGGTAGTTGGTAGCTCGATCGGATGAGATGGGCGAGTATAAATTACTCTTATTCCACTCCTATTTTCGCTCGCAGGAGCCGCTGCCTAGCTATATAGGGCTAATAAAACTTTACCAATTTGTCTTCTACTTAATTTTAGTATTATTATTATTATTATTATTATTATTATTATTATTTTATTTTTCTTACACACGAATCAGAAAATTGGATCAAAGTTTTGATCTTTCTCATACTGCACTTATACACTATCTATGAGACTTCAATCTTTGAATTTTTAGATCATTTATCATCGTATGTTAGTATACATACGTAATAATGCGCAGATTTCATTTTTATTTCTATTCATACGTTTACTTCTTATTTTATCTGAATAATACTATAGTCGAAAGAAGAAATCCCCCTCGTAGTACATTGTAACCCAATATACCTATGGGGTATCCCACGTGAACCGGATCGGTTTTTGGCAAAAAAAAAAGGAAAAACGGGAGGCTGGAAATTTTATCAGTTCTTCGTGGCTCTTCGAAGTAATTTCGTTGAAAATTTCAAGGCAATCCATTAGAGCCTTCAAGTAGAAAAAAAATGGAAACACATTTTTCCCAAGTTTTATATGCTTCGCCGATTTTTGGAAAACAAAAGCAGAAAAACGGGAGGCTGAAATTTTGATCACTACTTAGTGCCACCTCGAAGTAAATTCGGTGAAAATTTCAGGGCAATTGGTTAGACCCTTCGAGTAGAAGAACAAAGAAATCGCATATTTCCAAAGTTTTACATGTTAAGAATTTCAAAGATAATTGAAGCGCTACATATTTCGAAAGAGCTCATTTATGCGCGTAGAATGCACTATGGGAAGTTATGATTTTGCTCATGCATGGCTGAGATAAGTGGAGTTGAAAATGTAGTGATTAAATTGTTGGTATAATTATGACAGCGATATAAATTGAACCAATTGGTTTCATGCTCTGTAACTGTTGGGGACATCTCATGTAGTAGCAAGGAATCTGCATCTGCATTGGCGTCAAATTCGATGACCTCCGGCCAAAAACCGATCCGGTTCACGTGGAATACCCCCCATATACTTACTATAGGTATTATATACCGTGATAATCAGGTGAAACCGAATGGACTGATCCCCCACCCGGCGGATGAGTCGTATTTTTATGGGGATAGCTACTCGTTACACTGAAAATCCTTAGGGTGTTTTGTTGCATCGACCTCGCGGCCAAATCACCCTAGGAATTTTTCAGCGCAACGAGTGACTAACCCTATAAAAATACGAAATATCCGCCGGGTGGGGAATCGGACCATTCGGTTTCACCTGATTGTCCCGGTATATTATTCTTTAGTCAAATTTTACACACACTCGACCCCGTTAGATCGTTCGGAAAATCGCGGCACCACTTGTTACCCAAGTGTGCAAAAGTCCGTGCATCACATGTCATCATGATTCTTGGTCAGGCTTTTAGCCCCTTGATATAGCGAGTCGAATGGTCGCGAGATGGATGTCCAGAACAATTTCATACGCGAATAAATCGGAAGTGAGATGTAATGTAATATATAGTAGAAAGCCTTTCTGCACGCTGATGTGCACGGGGGAAACTGCAGAGGCAACTGAAATAGTCTTTTTTTTTCTTGTAATTCATATCCAAATTTTGTTCAAAAGAGCAAAACGAGAAAGAGAGAGAGAGAGAGAGAGAAGGAAATTACAATTTTGTCTTTTCCGTTTTTTAATTGAATACGTCGACGTTTCTCGTTCATTTTTACTTATACTTTTAATTTCGTTGTTCTCCCGTTTTCTTTTTCCTTTTTTTTTTCTAAAATTACTAAGGATTCGAGTTTTGAAATTAAACACTGGTACATAATGTACTATATAAATCGTACGCGTCTTCGACGATGGGTGGCAGCACAGACTGGTTGCGGATCTACGAATATTTCGAAACGTCGACTTTTTTCGACGAAATGTAAAATTTTTATTTATTTTTTTCTCCCTCATGTACGAAATTTTTCAGAATTATTAGAATTTAGGTGGACAGTTTTATATACGTTAATGAATATTTGACACGTCATATTATTATTATTATTATTATTATTATTATTATTATTAATACTAAAGACGTTTCGTTCATATCATCATCAGCTATTAATTAGATAATAATAATCGGTTCAATTCAATTGATATCAATTTTCATTACCTACTAATATCAACGAAACTATTTGTTCGTCGCTAAAATCTATACGTAGTAATGTGAATTTTACGAGTTTCCGGCTGATGATTAACGGGGATAGACACCTGGGCGCGTGTCCACCTTGAGGAGTTTTTTTGAAACAAAATTATTTGTCGGTAATGTACCGGAGAAAACTACCCCGGTATACCATAGGTATATAATAATATATAACTTGCGTGAAAATTTCACTCAATGTTCACTAGACAGAAAATAAAAAAATCATCGAAAACAAGAAAGAAAGAAAAAATCATCGAAAACTATCGCGTCGCTTGGTTTTAGTTTCGGTATCCTCGGAGATGAATGATTTTATGAAAAGAAAAAAAAACGAAAAAATGAAAGTAAAAAATTCCCTGTATTTTTTCTTATACCATTATATGATCGATTTTTATCATTATTTTAACAGATTTTGTTTTTTATTTATTTATTAATTTATTTATTTACCGTATACGACAATAATGGGCAATTATCAAAGAATTCCAGATATCATATAGAAATAAGTATAGGACACGTAGGTAATAAAAACGTGGAAAGAAAAAGAGAAAAAGAAGATAATAGACGAGGTGTAATGCTGAAAAATAATAGCAGACAATAAATTGTGAAATTTGTTCGATATTTTTAATATCTACTCTTCTTTTTTAAGCTTTCTTCTCTAAATCAATAATCATTGAAACTCTGATATTTCGCCGGTTTTCTTTACGGTCCATATTGTATAATAGGTGAAGGGAAGAGACGCGTGTAGGCTTCGTATGCCCTGTTTTAGTAAAACTGATTTCCAGCGCCCACAGAAGAATCTGGTTACAAAAACGCCGCGAGTCTCTGCGGACGTTCTCATACATACATGTATGTATACACCTATATGTGTATATAATACAAATATAACATCTATTAATTAAAAATTATTCGCTGATTTATAGAAAAAAAAAAAAGAAAATTCATTAAGTATATTTTATTTAAAAGAAGAAATTTTTTCCTTCTCTCATTTTCCGCATACATACACATAGAGAGAGAGAGAAAGAAAAAAGAAGAAAAAAAAAAAAAAAAAAAAAAAAAAGAAAAAACCACGGAGTCAGATATTTTATCTAGTCGGTGAGGAAACGTTGTATCCACACGACATTTCCTTTTCCTTGCCAAATAAGGAAATCCGTTTGCTTTGTATAATAGTAGTATCTATAGATATTATAATATACGTATCAAATTCTATGTAAAAATTAAATCATATCATGATACAACATACTGCGAAGAATGATGACTATGTAATATAATATAATATAATATAATAGTATGACTAAATAGTAACGCAAAGAAATTTTCTCATCAATTTTTAAATCGTACAATAATCGTATAAGTATAATTATATTGAGAATATTTTACAGCGACAAATATATGATTCATTGCGTAATTCAAATATCCGAATTCCTTATAAGGTTACATTAACCGTAATCTGCACATTCCGCGAATAATATAATATAGCATAACAAGAAAAGAATATTATACCCGATCGCAAGAAAGATGTTTTTTTTTTTTTCGAAATAATTAAAGTGTAAAAATTACAGTAAAGCCTAATTCATAGTTTTAAAATCTTTCGCTAATTCCCCCACCTACTTCCACAACACCTACCATACGAACTATTTTTCTCTCGAAATATATTTCGAAATCTAAACAAATCAAGTATTCCACCTATACGCATAGAATAGGGGAACGACGGAATTGAAACGGTGTATAGACATAGAAAACACGGGTAGAGGTCCTTACCGACCAAGTAAAGTAAACAAAGTTTATTTATACTATTTACACCCAATATCGATCGATTATAAATCCATCATTGTCACATAAGACCCCAACGTGAGTGAAGAAAAAAAAAAAGAAAAAAAAAAAAGAAAAACCAACCGCGATAATCGTAACTTTTTTCCTTCTCGATTTTACTACCGAGAGAAAACCGACGTACTTAACCTCACGTCGCACGAACTCCACACACACACGCACACACGTGCGCGCGTGTGAACGTAAGAACCTTCGGAGTTTGAGGCTGGGATCGCGGAAAAACGGAACGTCGGAATGGGAACGAGTCGTGGTAGTGTTGTCGGGTGGTTCTGCCGTAGTACGGCGAGTGACAATTGATTGTTAAAGAATTATCTCCGAGTTATTTTCATCGTATGGATATTTCGTCGGGTATGTAACAGAGGGGTTATATCATTAGTCAATTGATACGAACCGGTATTTCTGTAACGTTTATATCCTCGGTTTATTGATTACTTATTTTATCATCTTTTACTTTATTTTTTTCTTCTTTTCGCCTCATTTTCTCTCTTTCCACCAAAGATTTATAGACAGATGGGCGTTTTGCTCGGAGTATAAGCGACGTTGCCGTTTCCTCATCGCCGAGTATATTATAGTAACTAGTGTGAATATTTTTTTTTTCTTCTCTCTCTCTCTCTCTCTCTCTCTCTCTCTCTTTCACTATTTACAATTTGCAATTAACCATCTCATTCGCTTAATTATCTCAATTTTTCATACCTACCTGTAGTTTTTATCTTGTTTTATTTTTCTGCTTTTTCTTTTTCTCCTGCTTTTCTAAATCGACTATTAAAACAATGAAATAATAGAGAAACGAGGAAGATATCTGCCCATGTAGTAGTAATATCATATCCGAAAATAGACGTGATTCAGAATTTAAAAAATCATATGTAGGTACGGAATAGAATTGACAGATTTGCTTTACATTCAAATAGAATTTCTATTTTTTCTTTTCTTTCTTTCGATATATATTATAAAAAAAAAGAATAACTTCCACGTTTGTCCCACTTCGATAAAGACAATAATATATGAATATATTTTTAAGACGATTCATTATTATTACTATTATTATTATTATTATTATTATTATTATGTATATTACGAAACTTTTAAGTATGTGATCATTATTTAAATGATATTCATTCACCGAAATACGGGATATATATATATATATATACATATATACTCTCGTTCGACTATATTACTGAATAACTATTAATATACCTACATCAATGAGAGAATGATAATTAATTCAATTTCTTTATTTCCTCGAAAGATGAATTTATGACACATAATTACAATGACGTGTATACATAGTATTTACACATATATATTATATATGTGAAGAAAAGAAAAGAAAAGAATAAAACTAGGTGGGGAATCAGAGATGCAACGAGACGATGTGAGAATGAGATAAATATGTGTATATATAGTATAATGTGTATTGTAATAACTCTGAGAACGGAAGAATACGAAGAAGAAAAAGAAGTTGATATCAATAGCGTCGATAAAGTTTATAACGTAAAACCATGGCGAAAAATCCTATATAAGTGAAAAACGTATGAATTATGATTAGTACATAATATTTCGTTTTTTTTTTTTTTTTTTTTATGATAATTTATGTTTCATTCGAGATATGTGCAGCGTATATAAAATCGTAACTATAAGTTCCGGTTAGATTTATAAATAGGCGGGTGCGTAGAGGCTCGGAAATAGGCAGACTTAAAACGGAACGCAGAACTGCGTCGACTGAAATCATACATATACTATATAGGTATGTATTGGTATAGATATCGTATACACATACATACATTATATTATTATATCAGTCGAAAGAACTAGTTACGACATGTACTTTATTTCAATGAAAATTAAAAATAAAGAAACGAATGCTGATATCTTATTCTTATATCATTCTGTATAATATATCTTCTTTATTCTCCGAATTATATACATATCGCAGTATATACATATGTATAGTTTTTTCCCCGAAGGATTTATTGTCTATACTATAATATGTTATATATATATATATATGTACTACATATACGGTGCAGCATTACTTACCTACCCTATGGGGTTACATAGGTATAGTACCTATGTATGTATATAAGGAGACGTTTAGCTGACAGTTGACGATAGCCATAGAAGTTCTGGGATCTGCGCTCCGCAGGCTCGAAGAGTAAACTTCGAACAGACTACTTATTAGCAATTGAATCGCGCGTGGCAAAGGGAGAAAAACAGAAAGAAAGAGAGAGAGAGATAAAGAGGGTTCCGAAAATCCATCCTCCCTTATTATTATTATTAACATTATTATTATTATTATTATCAGGTAAATATATTTAGCAAAGTATAATAAGTTGTTCAAAATTTTGAAAAGGTTAACATGAAAAGTAAAAGTAAAATGAAATGAAATAAACATACGTGAAAGGTATATATATTTTATATATATATATATATATATATATATATATATGTATATATATTTTATATATATATATATATATATATATATATATATATATATATATAATATGAGGATCAGAGAAATTCACATATGCAAAAAATAAAAAATATATAAAAAATGACAAGAGTCTGTTTCTAGTCTCATTAATTTTGCTTCTCATAACATAGCTATAATTCATTGAAGATTTGAGGGAACACATAAATATATTATATATATAAATATATATATACAGATAAATGAATGAATAAATAAATAATTGAATATTGTTGAAATAGATAATGCGATTCTGCACACAGGCAGCGTGGAAGACATTATATGATAATCATATGTGTAACGAGTTTACTTGTCTACTCGATTATTATTATAACATTCATATAGTAATATATAGTAATATATATGTATCTACTACCTATAAGTAAATTGGCAAATGATTACCACAAATTGTGTATAGTTGGTTAACAACATTTATTATATTAACAACAACGTTTTTTTTTGTCTTTTTTTCTTTTTTCTTCACATACATTACCATACATACATGTATAATCTATATAATTATATGAGAAATAATATAATGTATTTATATACTGCTTGGTAACAGCTGACTCAAATCCATCAATCAACTTATATACATATATATATTTTTCCTTTTTTTAATATATATATACCTACAGAGAACAAAAGACAAAAAATCGTCTCTATCGGAGGGTCAAATCATTGCAAAAATATTTTTTTTCTATTCACGGTGCTGCGGGAGTGAAAGAACAAAAAAAAAAAAAAAAATCGTAATAAATTGAGTAAATATGGGGGGATGGATGGATGGATGGATGGATGGATGGGGATGAACGGATTCTTCTACTGCAATCGTGTCATTGTCCTGTACCAAGACAATGAGAGAGAAAGAAAGAGAGAGAAAGAGAGAGAGAGAGAGAGATGTGAAAACAGTGGTAATATAAGATTTAAGTAGGTATATATACTATATATATATAGAAACTTATAGACTTATAGGACGATGAAACAATACATGATATATCATCGTTTCTTACATATATAGATATACTCATTTGTAAGTGGAGGATAAGTGTAGGTATAGGTTATAAGATATTGGTTCGTATACGTATAGGTGCCTACACACATACATGCGTATATAGTACAGATAAATGCGTGACGTGCGCGCGCGCGCTCCCGCCAAGATATAAGGATAATCCATTAGGCGACCTGTAACCCAAAACTCGACAAACAAGGGTAAACTTGGATTAAATATGAGCAAGGGATGATTGAGGGGGAATAGAAATAGAGGGAGGTAACGTAGCCGAGTAAAGTGTCGATGGATACCCCCGATATACCTACTAGGTATATACTTATACTCGACGCGAATCGTACAGCAAAAATCTCTTACCTGTATCACATACTTTTCTCAATCTCTGCACGGATAGATTATCGCCAAGGTGTAACTAATTCCATCTTATAAGATTTTAGTTCCACTTTACATCCTTTTTTTCTCTCAAATATTAAAGAGATAGAAATTAGAAGAAAAAAAAAAAACTTATGCAGTCATAATTCTACCCAGTTCGAAGATTATAGGATTTATACAGCCACGGTTCATTCGAGATCTTTTGAAGAGGAAAAAAAAAAAGACACGTACGTACTTATGTCTACCTATCTACCCACCTACCTTACCTTACCTTACCCACACCGCGGACAATCTCGTTATAACGTTACGGGCACTGGGATTTATTACGGGTGGTAGGGTGCTCGGTTAGGTAGGTAGAGGTGTAGGTGTAGGTGTAGGTGCTATAGGTATGGGTATGGGTATGGGGGACAGGGTGGGTTGTTACGGAGCTTATTAGTTGTTCTCTTTATCGAGCAACGCCCCGCGCGTGATGTGGACTACAGTGCGGCGCGGGGTCGCCCGGTATAGGTATAGGTGTAGGGTGTAGGTACATAGGTATATAAGTCTGTGGTCTGGTCTCTGCGCGAAAGAGTGTATAAGTTGAGAATAAAGTACAAAAATATTGACGAAACAGAAAGAAAAAAAGAAAAAAGAAAAAAAAAAGGTTTTTTTTTTTTTTTTTACCCTTTTCTTTAATAATAATCTACTTATGTAGGGCGATTTTTTTTTTTTTTTTTTTTTTTATTGTTCATCGCACCCTTGAAGCCCTTCTATCCATATATGTATAGTATATTCTTTTTCTATTCTTTCTCGGGGTTCTAATTATTAAACCACACGTTCTATGTATGTACTCACCGCAGGTATAACGATATATATTATGACTGAGGAATAAATAAAATAAAATAGAAAATGAATAAATGAAATCCCCGCACGCAGAGGGGAGTACTGAGATACTTGAATTTGAGCTAATATACCTTACACCTATAACATATATAGCCTTATATAGTAGCACGCTGATGCTGCACTCGGGAAGACGCGACGAGACGATATTATATTGAGGAAAGCGGAAAGAAGCGTTTTTTTTTATCGGTTATATCGCGGGGAGATAGGGGAAAAAAAAAAACGGAAAAAATAGAGGAAGAAAGAAAGAATAGTCTATATATAGAAAGAAGTTAATTGATTCGGTAATTTTTTTCAACATTTGGTAAAAATAACAAATAAATACTGCACTCGGCAATTTTTCTGCGAGATAAAATCGAAACGGAATATAAAAGAAGATGAATAAATCAGGGAATTGTGTACGTTTCAAAAAAGATGGGCGTATATATGTAATATATATAGTTAGGTATATAGAAAAGCTAAGGACACTTTGGATTACCGCAAACAGCTCTTGGACATCCTCCCTCAGGACTCAAATTGCAATCAATACCTAAAGCTACGCGAGAAGCTGTGGCTACAAATACTAGATAATTCCTGGAGGCAATGGTATACGTACACGTATAATACGTAATACATAATACATACATAGGTCTACGTATCCATACGTAGTTTTGATATTTAGTCTATTTCCTTGCCCTCTTATTCGTCATTATCAATCTAATTTGCTCATCACATTTCGTTTTGTTCAAAATCATTTACGCTATTGTTTCGAATAATTCCCTTGATAGCTTATTGATAAGGTGCGTAATATGGGTACGCTTTCTTTTATTTTTAAATTAATCCGCTACGCGAGCGCATATATCAATTTCTATATAGGTACTTGAAAACGATAGACATGTGTACATGTACATAAATCCGCAAGAAAGAATTATCTGAAAAAAAAAACAGTCTTCCATAAAAATCGAAATGGAATAAGATATCAAATGAATTGCACGAATTTGCAAACAGGATGAATGAACAAAAAAAAAAGGATAAAAGAAGAAATTCGCTTCTTCCTTTCGCTAAGCTCGAATTTTTCTCTTTCGTATATTCATACATAGGTATATATTGTCTAAGGTGAAAATTGCACACATGTAAGAGAGAGAGAGAGAGAGAGAGAGAAAGGAAAGCCGTGGTGAGATGTACCACCTATACACGAGAGTAAAAGGTGGAGTAGGAGGTGGAGGTTGGAGGATCGTGTATAGCGATCCCCGGCACTCCTGCAGCTATATGGAGCCAGCATCAGCAACGTCTCGGCGTAGTAGGCGCCGGAGCGTCGCGGCGCCACCCCCGGCGCCCGTCACACGGCCGCCAACCCTCCCGCCAAACCCCACCGACCCCCCGACCCGAATTTCTACCCGCGAAAATCGCTACTATACTACCCCTTTCCCACATTCACTCTCATCCCGATCCTGTGCGTATATAGATATACGATATGTGTTATACGATACATATTATAATATATTCTTAATTATATTCACGTCATATGACGTTTAGCTTATTATTTGATCGAGAGAAGAAAGTGAGACGAAAGCGAAAGTTAAAAAATTAGAAAACGAAAAAAATAAAGGAGGAAAATTTTACGTGTTTTTTTTTCTTCTGTTCTTTGATCTCATTTTTTTATTCTTCGAAGTAAATGAAATCCTTTTTTCCAACAAATATTGTTCCTCTCCTTTTTTTTTCACATCCTTTCTTCTCCTTCTGACCATTTTATCGAATCTTATATCTACCTAGGTACCTCGTTTTACGATGCTGCAGTCTAGTTTCGCGCAGGATTCATTTTTTTTTCTTCTTCTTCTTCTTTCCTCGCTGGATATAATTAAATAGCTTTCTTATAGGTTTACATACGAATCTATGTGACAAGATGCTGATTAAATTTTCGTGTATATATTACATATATGGAATAATTTATACACATAACTCGATATCAACGATTGTCATATTATACATATACCATATGTACTAGATAGATGTTGTAAAAATAACTAAAAAGAAAAAATAATGTGTACCTGATCTTTTCGCAGTTTTTTTTAATGCCTGTTTTTTTTTTCTATATTTTATAGCAGATTATATAGCAGAGAGATACGAAGAGATTTGACTAAACCGTTAATAACGAAATCACGAGACGTCTTGGCCCGCTCACTGACCGTCGCAGCATCGAGAGTAGATAAAAGGATCTCGCGAAGGGAGAGTGAGTATATGTTATGTATTATACATATATATAATTATGGATTTATTTTTTATGTATGTTAATTCGAATTTATAGACACAATACGCGGTGTATATATTACGTAGTCTATAGTTCAATATCTGTAGATATACAGATGCAGATATAGCGAGGGGATGTGTAGGTATAGGCGGTTAAAATCCAATATGGAATTCGTCGTATAATATAATCGCATTGCATCGCATCGTAATCTCTCGCCGGCGTTGAGTTATAAAATATATTTAATTGAGACAAATATTGATCGTTAAATTTGAATAGGCACTCCGTAATGCTCCGAACGTGCTTCACGTCGGTACCTAAGTTCGTTAAGTGGTGGTCCGTCGTCGTAGTTCTCGCGTCCTCGTTCTCGTCATCGTTGCTGTAGCTGTAGCTGTAGCTGTCGCTTATATCTCTAGCCCAATGCAATTCAATTCAATGCAATGCAACGCAACGCAACGCAACGCAACGCAACGCTATGCTCCTCGACAATTGTCATCCCTCTTCTCTGAACCCCATAATGCACCTTATTCACCGCATATATATATACAATACATATATACCGACAACGAGCCTACTCTCGTGTCTAGAAAAAGTGGGAAAATTATACCTAGTATTTCATAAAAAAATTGCTTATTTTTCTTGCTTGGGTTGAAATTCTCTCATTATTTTTAAACATATCGTGTAATTGACGAATTGACGAATATCGAAATGAGAGAAAGGGCGAAAGTTTCAGGGGATGATTATATAGGACGAGGGATTCAGTTCATTCATTCATTCATTTATTTATTTATTTATTTATTAGTTAATTAATTAATAATTGAATGATTTGTGGCTAGGCAAGTAGATATATATGTATGTGAACGAATAAAGTGGTTAGATGCGTGTCGTCATTCTTGAAATCGTTGGATTCTCGCGCGGTAGTTATATATGACGTCATCGGATCGATGAGAACGCGAAACCGGCGCAAGGGATGCTGATACGGAGTTTATATATGGTGGGGGATTGCGGACAGCCAATCACAGGGCAACAGACAGTTTGGCGCCAATCGTATAAAGTTATGTCTGAACTAGGGAATAACAAACATCTCACAATTCTACCATGCATGCATCCATATATGTATATACAATATCGTCTATACGTCTATACATATATATAGATTATACACTCAAATTTTTCATTTCACATTTACACCATAATATTTCTTCCTTGTTGTGTATAAAATGTGACTTTTCCCCCTATTCTATATTCTATCCGATATATTATTTATCAAAATTTATCATCTATTATCCCTCGTAAATATAATTGAGAAAAAAAAAACAGAAAGGAAAAAAAAATGAAGAAAAAATCGAAAGTCGAAAATCTTGAAAAATTTGTTGAACATAATTCTCATCTTATAAACTACGCTGCATTCTGACCTCTGCATAATGCTATCTCGTACACAGATAGGTACAGGTTGCAGGAACGAATAGATGGACGGATAGATAGAGGGTGGGCACCCTTCGGACCCATGAGCTCACCTCACTTCCTGCATAAATTGCTTCTATGTCTCAATTCACCCCCAACGGTGTCCATTCTGTCCATTCTGTTCATTCTCTTATAGTTGCTCGCTCCCACATCCTTCTGTACTATACTATGATATATATAACATATACCTAATACCTATACTTCTACCTCTAAGATATACCTCCCTTATACCAACGTTGCGAGCGTTCCTTCCCTGCTCTAAGCTAAGGTACCCCGCATGGACTTGCATTATCACACCCTCCTTTCTTTATCTTTCTTTGTTTCCGTATATAGATTCGTCAAGTATACGTATAGCTAGTATAAATGAGCCCTTCTAGTGCCGCACCGAGTCTTTTATACTCGCGTTTCATTGTACTTTTTCCGAAATTTTGTTTCGTTGAAAGAGAAAGAAACGTATATAGATATTCCTCTTCTTCCGGGTGAAAAGTCGAGAGAAAAAAAGGCCTGAATAAATGTTGAAAATTTTTCCAATCGACTTCCGCGCTCGAAAATGGTATGTATAAAATATTATGGTGTACAGATGTGAAGAGAAAAACATCGAGGTAAAATAAAGAAGAGGAGAGAGCGAGGGAGAGAGAGAGAGAAGTTCGCGACTCGCCAAAGTAGTTGCCGCTCCGATGAAAAGTGAAGTTGGACCTGGCGTCACCTCCTTCTCTTATTCTCCTCTTACCTCCGTCCCCTTTACTTTACTTATGGGACAACGACGACGAAAGTCTCCCGTGTTCCCACTTTCTGGCTCTCCCAGGCTCGCCCGATCCGTTCTCTCTTTCCGTCCTCCTCCTATCCTCGTATGAAATTTCTCGGTCTTTATCCATCGCTACGACGCATAGAGCGCGCTTACTAAGCTGCGCAACCCCCGCCGCAACCCCTAGCGCCTGGATGGGGCGGGTTGTTGTACGCATGCGTTTGAACTCGGCCCTAAGGGATGCTCGTCGGGGTACCCTCCGCGAGGCGACAGACACATCACTTCCTTCGCGACTCGGCACCGAGCAGCATCCCCTTCCTTCTCTCTACCCTCGCGAGAAGTATCTCTGAATTACACTTGGACGAAAAATTTCATACGTATACACGTACAATAGAAACTCATAGGAATTCGAGACGAATAAACTATACGACGATTTTACATCGCCGATATTCAACCACATATTATCCACATACATCCGACAATTATACTCACATCTACCTACAATACACTCGAAACGTTGAAACTTTTATATTCATATTAAAAATACAAAGTCGAGTATAGTCGAGTATTAAACAGACACGAATATACACGTCGAACTTCAAGAGGCCAGATCATCTACTTGCGGGTTCAATATACCCGCTGCACACATTATATACTTATATTAAACGTATTTTGTATAATGGACGGCTTCGAATCTCGACGAAAATCGATCTGCAGGTGAAGAAAAAATTTATTTATATACACTTGTTCAGAATTTCTATAGTTTTATCATTCTTACCGTTGCCGTTGTTGTTGTTGTTGTTTGGAATGAATCATTTTTTTGTTCGTTTTTTTTTTTTTATTCATATACACGTAGAACATCGTTTTCTGTTATCTCAAATAACTGTTTTATACGTAGACCTATGTAGGTATGATTTTTTTTTCTTCGTATTTGCATGTCATTGTGTGTACATATACCTATGCTATGTATTGTAGTATAATCATTATATCATCTCTCATACGGTAATACATTAATATTGTACATATATATGTAATAATATATTTAGTTCCTTTTCGCGGGCGTTCGCGGCGTAGGTGCGATAAAGAACGTAACGTTTTTTAAAATAAGGTGCGGGTATAGCAGTTTAGAGTTTAGAGTTTACAGACGAGGGGTAGTAGTGGTGGTGGTGGTGGTGGTGGTGGTGGTGGTGGTGGTGGTTCAATCGGGAATTGGGACGTTTCGTAATTGCCAAGAGAAAATCGAATCAAGAGTTCAAAGCGAAATATTATCCTATACGTACCTTATTACAGATATATAAATAATAAATAGTCTCTTTTCAAACATTTGTATGTACCTATAATCAATCGCCAGATTTCATATTTCAATACGTATTATCTTTTCTTTATTTTTTTTTTTTTTTTTAGGGAACATTTTCAGTTCTTCAAACTAACAATTTTGTCAATTTGATGTAATCGTTGTTCCTGTAAAGTCGAAAGAAAGAAAGATAGAGAGAGAGAGAGAAATAAAGATTGCGAGAGTTGAGTTGAAAATTAGGCGCGATGAAAATTGTGGCGCGAAATTTACACAATTCAAATCTAGAATATGTATATTTGTATATACCTATGTATTACGATAAGAAATTATGACGAAGAGATAAAAGATTTCGAGAAAATGAACGCAGAGTGATAGGAGGAAAAGCAAAAATTTTAGTTTCGGTGAATGGATAGAAGTTTTTTAGTTTTTTTTTTTTTTTTTTTGTTTTTTGATTTCTTTCTTTCTTTTTTAAACGAAAATAATGATAATGAAGGAATAAAATTATACGTAGGTATGCGAATTGAATTTGAACGAATTCTCTGAGAATTAGGATAAAAGAATAATTAAAACTGCACGAGCGAATTATAACGTGATGTTTTCTTTTGCCGTTTGAAATATGAATACCATGTGGGTATAGGTATATGAATCTCGAGATCGTGATATATTAGCCAAGAGTTAAACCGTCGGTTTCCACACTATTCGTTTCTGGTTTCTCCCTCCCCGTATCATGCGGTATAGGTACGTATCTAGTTCGGGTATTCTCGAGGGGGTGTGTTCGCGTGTTACTGGGGCAGAACTGCGCAGAAGCTATTATATATGTGTGTATATGTATTTATATAACATATAACATGTATAAGCAAAGTTATTCCATACCTATGCTCGTCTGTATATAGTATATAGGCTGAAAACTGGACGGAAAATACATACATACTCACTCTTTGCACTTTTGATAATGCATACATAGAATACATACATAAACATACATATATACACGCATGTATACATATATACCTACCTTTCACCGCGGTCGACGACAACGTAGTCCCCCACAAACATTTTACATTTCGACTTCGACTCTGTCCTTGTAAGGACGCGCGCTCCGCACTCTCTTTCGCAACTCTTCTCTTCTCTTCTCTTCTCTTTTCTCTTCTTCTCTTCTTTACTCTTCGCTTCGCTTTATCTTTCAAAGCCAACGTTTATTAAGTAACTGAACTTACAAAGACTGGTAAAGTCTAAAGATCCCCCTCAAGTGTTGAAATAAATCGCGAATTGAATTAAACCAGCGAATTCGGTTTCCGAAAAAAACCTTTTGATTTAATTTATTTTAATTTATTTTATTTTTCATTTATACCGAATCAAATCATATATATAATATATATATGGAGATTAACCCCTGCTGCAGTTTTATCGGTATGATAAACTACTGGTATACCAAAAGCATTCACAGAACTAGTGGTGCTTTTTTCGATCAACAAGGAAGAAGGAGATATTCAGATTCGTCAGCTTCTTCCGTACCGCGATCATGGGTACCTAGGGAATTCAAATCTTCGTATAATAATCATTATTAGATGACATTATTTGCCTTGCTAGAAGGTAATCATTCATACATCGAATTACATACATTTATAGTACCTATATGTTTATATATATTATTTTAAAACAATTTTATAAATCATCGTGAATTATCAGAAACAATATAGTATATATATATGTATGTATTTTATTTCGGAAAAAGAAAAAAAAAAAAATATATCCACATATATATATCAAGGTAGGGATAACAAGGCGTATCAATAGACTGACAATACTTTACGAAAAGTCAGACGCGAGGGTGTCGTTTATTCCGAAAGTTTGGTCTGCTCGGTGTTATCCCGGATACCCCAAAGGGATTCGAAGAGGGATTCTTCTCGCTTTTCTTTTTACACCTGGTTCTCTCGACCACCAATATACCAATACCAATACCGATACTGCAGAATCGAATAAATCTACGTGCAACTATCCATCTCTCTCTCTACCTCTCTCTTCTTCGATCGGCTAGCCCCCTTATCGCTGTCTCAATGGGTCAACGAAGTGGATCCCTTATATTTTATAATATCACGAACGAGGCTCTATTCTCCTTCACTATTTTTCTTCGTTTCTTATTCTCGATGGAAAAGGAAAGAAATACATCGCGTTTTCATTATCATTAAATTCATCCCCTTCAGGTGATCTGAGATGAAACAGTCACACAGCCTTGTTCATTCTACTATACATACACATACACACATGCATATATATCACATTCGATGTGATGTGATATGTGATGTGATGTGATGTGACGACGGTGGTTGGTGGCTGGTGGTGGTCCGCTTGAGTTTGACACAGTCAGAGGCGGCGTTGCTTGGCAACCTGGAAACCTGAGGGTGCAGGGAGCCCCCAATGGCGTGGACAGGGAATCAGAATTAATTTCCGATATACGGACGGAGAGTAACCCTATAAGAAAATGAAAAAAGAAAATTAAGAATATTGAGAATGAGGAGGAGAACCGCGTCATTCTCATTCAATTCGACCTTTAATTAAATCTTGATTCTTTTTTTAACACACACACACGCACACACATACATGAGAAAAATTCTTCAAGTCGCGTAAACGAAGATTCTTCCCTGAATTCCCCGAATAGAAGATTCTTCTGTACCTATTCGTTCTCTCTTCTTCTTTTACCCTTGATGGTATTTAAGAAATTCATCTTTCAACCCCTTCGGTACTGCAGTCGGGACTCATTACGTCGTATAATTTCGCCAATTCATTGTACACACGCATAAAACCATTTCACTATCACGATCACGATTATTTTCACGTTCTTTCTACGCCTATGTATCACGTTGCACCCTGTGCCTAATAGTATGGCAATTCTACCCCCATTTATGCAATATAAGATCAATATATATATATATATGAATATATACCAGAAGTCAGTATCGTATCGTAATGAGAAATTCGATTAATTATTAGTTTGATTATTATTAAACGTCGCGGTTGTTATTGCAACAATTTTCATTCCCATAAACGATTTGTAACATATTGTAACGTGGCACTGTGTCGTAATTGAACTATAAAACATTTTTACCATTTATTTTTCATTCCAATTTCACGATTTATAACACTATCCTAGTCAGCCATGAATCGCATGCTACACAAAGCCTTGTTTTTCGATAATTTTCAATCCATGTAGTACTTGTATCATTGATTACGAAAAAAATGTTGAAAGTAAAAAAGAACAGAAAAAAAAAGAATTGAATTGAATTTCCTGATAAAAATAATCAAAAAATTCTTTCATGTTTCAGTCGGTTGATTCAGGGGGTTTTCGTTCACGCAGGAGATCACCTTTGGCAGTCACAATGGCTACGCTATCTCTTCGCATCTCTATACCGGAGCAAAATGCGACAAAAATGATGCAGTTCGATCCTACGACGTCGGTTTACGACGCTTGTCGTGTTATAAGAGAGAAATTAACAGACGCTACGGGTATGGGACAACGTGAGTATATAAATATTGTCTGAAATTAAGAGAAAACTAGATTTCCTTATTCCTTGGTGGTAGAAAATGAACTCTATTTCATTATTATTTTTTTCACACAGCAAAGGACTACGGTCTTTTCTTGGCTGATGAAGATATCAAGAAAGGAGTATGGCTCGAACCGGGTAGAAATCTCGATTATTACATACTGAGAAATGGAGACCTCCTCGAATATCGTCGAAAGTTAAGAACCCTGAGAGTCAGGATGTTGGATGGAACCCTGAAGACCTTACTGGTAGACGACAGTCAGCCTGTGGCTAATTTGATGGTAGTTATATGCACCAAAATCGGCCTCACAAATCACGACGAATATTCACTGGTCAGAGAACTTCCCGAAGAAGAAACCGAGAATCAGAAACCAGGAAACTTCGGTACTCTCACCCTCAAGAGACGGAAAGAAGAGAAGGGAGAGAGAGATGCCAAGATGGATCAGCTCAGGAAAAAACTTAAAACAGACGATGAAGGTACGATCATTCTTTCACTATCATTTTCTTCATATCATATAAAGCTGTTTACGGTATTATAAATCTCTTCTCTTCTCTGCATTTCAGTCAATTGGATCGACCCGAGCCAAACTCTCCGCGAACAGGGTATAGATGAGGCTGAGACCGTCCTCCTTCGTCGTAAATTCTTCTTCTCAGATCAGAACATCGACAGTAGAGACCCGGTGCAATTATCATTGCTCTACGTTCAAGCCAGAGACGCAATATTGGACGGCACACATCCTATAACCCAGGAAAAGGCTTGTACCTTTGCTGGTATTCAGTGTCAGATACAGTTCGGAGATTACAAAGAAGACAAGCACAAAACGGGGTTCTTAGAGTGAGTTTTCACCTCTTATTTTCGATTTTTCAAACGCCTTATCACATTCCTGCAATAACATTATTCCTACTTTGATCAGCCTGAAGGAATTCCTGCCTCAATCTTACCTGAAAGTCAAGGGAATAGAGAAAAAGGTATTTGCCGAGCACAAAAAGCACGCCGGACTATCGGAGCTGGACGCCAAGGTCCTCTACACAAAGACAGCAAGATCCCTCAGCACTTACGGAGTCACGTTCTTCCTCGTTAAAGAGAAAATGAAAGGAAAGAACAAGCTAGTTCCTAGACTTCTAGGCGTAACTAAAGACTCCGTACTTCGTCTTGACGAAAAAACTAAAGAGATATTGAAGACCTGGCCGCTTACTACTGTGAGACGATGGGGAGCTTCTCCTAACACTTTCACTCTAGATTTTGGTGATTATTCTGACCAGTATTACAGCGTTCAAACAACAGAAGCTGAACAGATACTACAGCTCATCGCCGGATATATTGACATCATTTTAAAGAAACAGAAGTCTAAAGACCATTTCGGTATCGAAGGAGACGAAGGATCCACCATGGTAGAGGATAGCGTCCTTCCTTCTAGGTGAGAGCCTTTTATTGCTTTTAGAATATTCTCGGGTACTTTTTACACCCCTTGCAGATACTCACTCTTCTTTATTTGTCTCTGCTTACAGAGGAGAGATCATGCAGCACCAAACCAGCGGTCTGAGAAAAGGAAATATTGAATCTCTAGCGACTCGTGGCGTCATGAGAATTGGCGGAGATGGTGAGTTAGTTTTTCATTAAATATATATTGTATATTTTTTTTCTTCTCTTTAGTAAACTATTCATTGTGCAAAAGTGTTTGCTTAGCCATATTAAAAAAAAAAAAACAAAAAAAAAATCTTAAGGTAAATATGAATATTGAATATTTATTTACTAGCTGAATTTGGTGTTATCTCTATATACTATATGTATATGCTTTTGTCGATATTAGGTATTACCTAAACAAATCTATAAAATATATGGAAAATAACTTTATGTAGATATTTATGTACAGAGAATATTTTCAATCGACAAATCAAAAAAGCAATATTGATCATAATCACACGCCACACATTATTTTTGTACATTTATAATCACAAACACGTTGCACATGACAAAAAAAGAATAATCTTATTTTTGTAAATAATATTGACAAAGAAAAAAGCAAAAAGAAAAGAAAAAACAGAGATAGATAATTCTAGGAGAATTTTGGATCGTAAGCGGAAAATAAATGGAAAATTTTTAGCGATAGGAATGTAAATATGTATAATAAATTGAAAATATAGGATAGAATGCATGGTACAATTTATAGGACCTCAATCATACGGAACTGGTCGTATGGACGATGCTCAACATCTGACTGAGTCGGGACAAGTAAACGTAACTCATCCTCCTGTACGGGTAAGAATATGGAGTAAATCGGAAACTCGTATTGGTGACGGATATGATTTAGGTATAAAACACAGAACTGAAATTTATACGAGAAGGAAATCTGTTCAGCAATATTGTATCCATCATCAGTTCGAGGCTTTCGTTTCATCCGTTGCTGTATCAATTTCACTAATATATTAAGCTAGATTAAATATTTTTATTTCTAAATTTATGAAAATTTTCGTTGGATCAAAACCACGAGAAAATTGTTCGTCGATCGATCGGTACACCTAAAGGTTTCCTAAAAACTAGGCTTTCTTTAAATTGTTGTTAAACTAATAGATGATCAAATTTATTTTCATGCTAGACGCCTTCTATTGCGGACACAGAGTAGGTACAAATGATTAATCCATTCGTTCACTTGAAGATCACCATTGGTATTGGTCTCTAAAAGGCACATTGCACAATAAACGAATTTTCATCAATATTCAATACTGTTGAAAAATAAAGGAAAAAAAAGAAAATAGCATCTCCGCACAGTAATAATCAATACCGACCAAATTTAAGAAAGAAATAAAAGCAATTATTTGAAACCAAAAATCGAACTCCCAATAAAAATGTCTAATAATTAAATAATTTCAAGATTCAACATTCGAAACTCACCCCTGTCTTGTCTGAGCCGCAACGTGCCTTGTTATCGACGATCACCGCGGGTCATCATGTTATCCAAACGGCGGAAAGCGAGCTTTCTTCAAAGGCCCAACTTCCTGAGCTCGGCACAGATCCTGCCTCTCTGAAATGGATCGAGCAAACAATGGACACCCACAAACAGAATGTCGGCTCTCAAATAGCGGCGATGAATGCTGCAACGGCGCAAGTTGTCACCCTGACTTCTGGCCCAGCTGACGACGTAGATCACACTGCCGTCGGTGCTGCTATCACAACGATCGCCAGCAATTTACCAGAAATGACTAAGGGTGTGCGAATGATCGCAGCTCTACTAGACGACGAATCTTCCGGCGATAGACTGCTCGATGCTGCGAGAAAACTCTGCCTAGCTTTCTCTGATCTGCTTAAAGCCACAGAACCAGAAACCAAGGAGGTATGTGTTTGGTTGTACTCGCAGCTTAAGCAAAGGCAAATATTAATCGATTTCTTTATTACAGCCAAGGCAGAATCTCCTCAACGCTGCGTCTCGAGTTGGTGAAGCTTCTCACCAAGTCCTGACAACGATCGGTGAGGAGGACGACTCGAACCGAGAACTTCAAGACATGCTATTAGCGCTTGCAAAGGCCGTGGCTAACACAACAGCTGCCCTGGTTCTCAAAGCAAAGAACATAGCTGCTACTTGCGAGGATTCAACCACCCAGAACCGAGTTATATCTGCAGCAACTCAGTGCGCTTTAGCTACCTCCCAACTCGTAGCTTGCGCTAAGGTAGTAGCGCCGACTCTCCACTCTCCAGCTTGCCAAACTCAGCTGATGAACGCCGTAAGGGAAGTTACAAAGGCTGTCGAGGGACTGGTTCAAGTTTGCAACGAGACTTGCACGGATGAAGTTCTACTCAGGGAACTGAGCATCGCTGCTGCCGAGGTGAGCAGAACTCTCAACGATCTTCTGAACCGCATACAGACTGCAACGAGGGGCGAAAGGGCCAAAGAAACTGTGCAGGAGGGAGCCGTCGAGACCATATTCGTGGCTACTGATAAATTATTCGCTAGCACCGGAGATGCGGGTGAAATGGTCCGCCAGGCCAAGGTTTTGGGCCAAGCAACCGCCCAGCTTATTCACAGCATCAAAGGCGAGGCTGAGAACCAATCGGACGGAGATCAGCAGCGCCGGCTCTTAGCCGCTGCCAAAATCCTCGCCGATGCTACCGCCAAGATGGTAGAGGCTGCTAGACAGTGCGCCAGCAGCCCTCATGATGCCAAAATGCAAGATCAGCTACGCAGAGCTGCAGAGGAACTCAGGGCCGCTACTACCGCCGCCGCTACGCCAGCTCTTAGACGGAAATTGATCACGAGACTTGAAAGCTGCGCCAAACAAGCCGCCGCTAACGCAACACAGTGTATTTCTGCAGCCTCTGGTGCCGCTAAACATAACACCAATACAGCTAGCCAGGAAGAACTTAACGCTGAGTGCAGGGCGATGGCTCAACAAATCCCTAATCTTGTTGTCGGCGTTAAAGGTAACTAGATTCTTTATATTCCCAAGAATATTTCGATATTATGAGTTGGAACGCTTCTTTCCTCATCAATAAATGTCTTATTTCTTTAAAACAGGCACTCTAGCTCAGCCAGACAACTCTACAGCCCAACTAGACCTCATAAATGCTTCAGAACAGTTCCTGCACCCAGGATCAAGCGTCGTAAAAGCTGCCAGAGCCGTGGTTCCAACTGTTTCAGATCAGGCTTCGGCTATGCAGTTGAATAACAGTTCACAGCAGCTGGGATCTTCGTTGTCTGATTTAAGATCGGCCGTGACCCGGGCTAGAGAGGCCTGTGGAGGCCTGGAGCTTGACGCTGCTGAAGAATTGATAAACAGCTTGAAGGATGAACTCTATGAGTTTTATCAGGCGGTCGAAGCTGCTAGCTTGAGACCCCTGCCTGGCGAGACGGCAGAATCGACTGCACTACAGCTTGGAGCTTCTTCTAAGAACGTCGGTTTTGCTATGGCCCAGCTTTTGTCTGCTGCTAAACAAGGCAATGAGAATTATACTGGAAGCGCGGCTAGAGAGACTGCCAGCTCACTTAAGGAGTTGACTAACGCTGTGCGCGGAGTCGCAGCTACTTCTAATCACCCGGAAACACAGAAGAAGGTGCTAACTACTGCGGATGATATTATCATCAGGTCTTTGCACCTCGTCAAGGAAGCTAGAAGGGCATTGAACAATCCTGATAATCCTGATAACGTTGCTAATCTCGCTGCGGTCGCTAAGGACGTTTCGCAATCGCTTAATAAATGCGTTTCATGTCTACCTGGACAGAGAGACGTCGACGATGCTATTCGCAATATTGACGACCTTAGCCAGGTTCTGAACATGAACGAATTTCCACAAACCAACAAGAGCTATGGGTGAGAAAATGATCACGTTATAAATTCTTACTAAGACATCACCTTTAACTTTATCTTATTTCATTCTATTATTTAACATAACTTTATCTCATTTCATTCCCCAGTCAACTTCAGCAGAACTTGAACACCGCCGCAGCGGACTTGAACGACGCGTCGTCAAACGTAGTCTCTTCTGTTCGTTCTCCAGTCCAGCTGGCCAACACATCAAGAGAGTTTACCACAGCCTTTAGCGAGTTGCTAGGTGTGAGCATGGAAATGGCTGGTCAAACTACGACCGAAACTCGAGGCCAGATGGTGGTGTCTTTGAAGAATGTCAGCATGACTTCCAGCAAGCTTTTGGTAACTGCTAAGTCGATCGCAGCTGATCCCGGGGCTCCAAATGCGAAGAATCAACTTTCAGCTGCTGCAAGGGCCGTCACAGACTCCATAAACTACCTCGTCGACGTTTGTACGTCAGCTGCGCCGGGCCAAAACGAGTGCGACAATGCTATTAGAAACATACAATCCATGCGGCCGCTGCTCGACAATCCTAGCGACCCGATATCCGACGTATCGTACTTTGAGTGCCTCGACACCGTCATGGAAAAGAGCAAGAGTCTCGGCGATGGAATGACGGGGATCGCAAACCATGCAAAGAAATCTGAGCACGAGCAATTCTCAGTTGCTGTTAGGGGCGTTTCTTCCTCTATCTGTGGTCTCGTAGAGGCTGCAGCTCAGGCTGCATATCTGGCTGGAGTTAGCGACCCGACATCAGTAGCTGGAAAACCGGGGCTTGTGGATCAAGCTCAGTTCTTTAGGGCGGCACAAGCCATCCATACCGGCTGCCAGAATCTCTCAAACCCGACTAGCAGTCCTCAGCAAGTTTTACATGCTGCTACAATGATCGCTAAACATACAAGCGCCCTTTGTAACGCCTGTCGTGTAGCCTCGAGTAAGACCAGCAACCCGGTTGCCAAAAGGCACTTCGTTCAGTCTGCTAAAGATGTGGCTAATTCTACGGGAAGTTTAGTCAAGGAGATCAAGGCCCTCGATCAAGACTGCTCGGAAATTAACAGAGAGAGATGCTCCGAGGCTACTAAACCTCTGCTCGAAGCCGTCGACAATCTTTGCAGCTTTGCTTCTTCACCTGAATTCACGAGCCAACCGGCAAAGATTTCTGTCGCTGCCAGAGCAGCTCAGGAACCCATTACCAGCGCTGGAAGATCAATTATCGACGGATCTTGCGCCATGGTGAGTTTTCATTCTCACCTTGGTCTAGTTTTTACAGATTTTCAAAGCCTTTGGCTCTCGTTTCTCTCGTCCAAAGTCAAAAGACGACGAAATTACCTCCATTTTTATTTCTAATCCCAAAACTTGATCAATTACAGGTCCAAGCGGCAAAGAGTCTGGCCGTAAGTCCCAAGGATCCTCCGACGTGGCAACTGCTTGCAAATCACAGCAAGAGCGTCAGCGATTCTATCAAGTCTCTGGTGGCTTCGATAAGAGACAAAGCTCCTGGCCAAAAGGAATGCGATTCTGCAATCGAGACGCTCTCAGTTAGAATTAGGGAGCTCGATGCTGCCTCTCTGGGCGCAGTTTCTCAGGCTTTGGTACCGAGGAAGGAAAATACAATCCAAGGATTTACTGACCAGATGGAGAGCAGCGCTAGTGAACTTCGCGAGAAACTAGAGCCTCTTAGATCGGCGGCAAAGTATGGAGCCGAACACGTCGGCCACGCCGTAAGCCAGATCGCTTTATACTCTGAGCCACTCGTCACCGGAGCTATCGGAGCGGCTTCGAACATGGTTCACTCTAAACAGCAAATGGTGCTTTTGGACCAGACTAAAACAGTCGCAGAATCAACTCTGCAGCTGATTTACGTCGCTAAAGAATCAGGCGGTAATCCTAAGGCTGTTAATCTGCACTCTGAAGTAGACGAGACCGTTGAATCTACCAAAGACGCGCTTAGGGAATTGCAGAATACTCTCGAGACCATATCCACCTCTAATGGTATAGTCACGGGACTCATTGACACCATATCTAGAGCTATGGTCAGACTAGAAGACCACAGAATGTCTACCGTCGATACTGTTGACTCATACGTCGATTACCAAACCAGGATGGTCGAGGCTGCGAAGGAAATAGCAAGATTGGCACAAGAAATGGTAAGTTAGGGATCGCATAGGCAGATTCAAAGCTGTACACCTGTACGCTTCGACAACAATTTTTTACTTCGTTAAAAAATCTCTGATTATGATCTTCGAAGTCCATCAATAGATCGGTTTTCCACTCAGAAATTTAAAAAACTGTTTTTCTCTCCCAAAACTCAGTCAGCAAAATCCAGCGTCGACGTTTCCCGTCTCGGTCCATTGGCAGTGGACATATCTCACAAGTATACCCAGCTGTCTCGGGACGCCTCAGGAGCTTCTGCGGCGACAACAAACGCGGATGTATCATCCCGGCTGAGAACAGGAGTCCAGGAGTTGGGCCGTGCTTGCGCAGACATAGTTCGAGCCGCAGGGACCTCACAGATGGCTTCCGGGGACGCTTATGCTCAGCGCGAGGTCGCCGAACACAGCAAAAATGTATCGGAGAAAGTCTCACAGGTCTTGGCTGCACTTCAGGCCGGATCCCGAGGCACTCAGGCCTGCATAAATGCGGCTAGCACTGTCTCAGGAATAATTGGGGACTTGGATACTACGATAATGTTCGCAACTGCGGGAACACTTCACGCGGAGAACGAGGGAGATATCTTCGCAGATCACAGAGAGAATATCCTCAAAACTGCTAAGGCTCTTGTGGAAGATACAAAGACTCTTGTAGCTGGGGCAGCATCCTCTCAGGAACAGCTCGCTGTCGCTGCCCAGAACGCTGTATCTACTATCGTACAACTAGCTGAAGTCGTTAAGTACGGCGCTGCAAGTTTAGGTAGTCATAATCCCGAGGCTCAAGTCATGCTGATAAACGCTGTTAAGGACGTCGCCTCAGCCCTCGGAGATCTGATTCAGGCTACTAAGACGGCTAGCGGGAAACCAATCAACGATCCCAGCATGGCGCATCTCAAGGATTCTGCTAAGGTAGGAAATTATTAATATACTATCTTTATTTATTGAAAACCGTTTTTAGAGTCTCTGCAGTTGATGTATGTATGTATGCGATGTTAGTATTGCGTGGAGAATTACTATTTATTCATCTACACATGTATGTACAGAGATACTGACTTTGTGCTTCTTTTTCTATATTTTTACAGTTTTTTTATTTACCACTAATAATTACTAGGACTAATTCAAGAACTGTATTATAATGAGCCTTATGGTTTTCGAATAGCTTGTTTAGTTTATAGAATTTCACAAGGAAATGCGAAACCATATACATATTCCTGAACATGGGATGCTGCTTTTTCATTTCTAAATAATTTACTATTAACAATATTTGTACGACTAACGAAAGTATCTTCTTCTTTGCTATTTTTATTTTTTATTTCTCTTCGTCTCATTCTCATCTTTATTCTTATCTACTTGGGGTGGACTTTAATGAAATAATAAATATTGATATTACGTTGAAATACTTGTTTTCTGCTAACTAATTTTTTCTTCGTTATTATATTATAGACAAACGGCTTGACTAAACAGATTTTCAAATGAAATATAGTTTTGTAACTATAGTCAATATCACCTTCATATCTCTGAATCTCTCTCATGCATCCTGTGTGTGGTCGCAGCGAGGTATACAATATACACTATACATTCGTATACAGACACACACACACGCACACACAAATATACATACATATAGCATAACTAAATATTGTCAGTATCTAATATTAAAGTCCACCTTATTGTTATTATTATTATTATTGATATTTTTATTTTTAATTTTATTTTTCTCACATCATTTCCGGCTTCTTTCATTATTATTTTACGTTTTCTATGTGTGTGCCATATATACTATAATTATGTAGTTATTTATTTTGATGTTTTGGATGCGAACTATATTTTAACATATTTTACATTATTTGAAAGAAAATTTGGTACATATATTTTTTCTTTTTTAATAAAATGAACGTTCAATAAGTTATTTATTGATCTTTTTTCAAAAAGAATAACAATAGTCAGGAGAAACATATTTCTTTCAAATCTCTTGTATGAACAAGTTGAACTTGAAATTATTGAAAATCATTGAAATCGATATGAGTTTGATTAATAATTGTCTGGGTAAACATTTTAACGATCACACACTGAGGTGGACTTTGACGATATTCTTATTGACGATATTTGGTCTCTGGGGGGTGGGGTATGAATAGGTGTTAGCGCAACAGCTGCAGCAACAGTTTAGCGGCGATGTTGGTGGCTCGGAATCTGAGTGGTTTATATCAGACCAGGAAGAAGAATTGATTCGCCTACTCTCCGTATCAGAAAGCAATCACCCTGCTCGACGCACTTCGGACCTCTTGCTGCTTATGTAGCTCAATCGATCGATATATATCTGCCTTTAATTTACTCATTTATTTACATATTAAATTTACATAGTGCTTTGCTCATTATTTAATCAATATAAACACGGGATAAGAAATTTTCAATCCATTCGAATAAATTTCATCCAACGAATGAAAATAAGGAAATAAGAAAATTGAAAATAATATCTACGCTTGCAGATTATAATATATATACTACTCAGGCATGCTCGAACGAAGATTTATTCGTTGGAAAATCACAGCTGCTTATTACTCATATTATTATCATATCATGAGGTTTTTTTTCATCAAATGCAATAATAATTACGCCATGTAATTCACTATAACATTTTCATAATCTCTAATTTTTTTCTTTTTCTTTTTTTTTTTCTTTTTCACATTCTGTCTTCTGTTATCACAGGACCGATATATTTTTCTACTTTTATTCTACTAGCTAAAGATTTTCAGTATTTATAAATACATTTGTTTTTCTACTATTTTACATTATTATGTATCATCGTTCATATATAATACCGCCCTTGTAACGTTTGAATAAAATTCGTGAGCTATTTAAAAATAAAATAAAAAATAAAATTAATATAAAATTAAAATAAAATAAAGTACAAAACTTATTTGAGCTGTAATTTAGCGAATTATTATCGATGAGTCATATAAACCAATAGGTACGTACTTAAATCATAATGTGTACTAATAAGTGAAAGGATAATAATAGAAACGTACCGTAGTTGAAGAATATTAACTAAATAACAAAAAAGTAGATCGAGTTTGAAATAATTTTATTTGAACGAAAATTTACCTACATCTAACAAAAAAATAAAAATTTGAAAGCTTTCTCATTTTCATAGCTGCGACAAAAAGTAAAAAAAAAAAAAACAATAATATATAAATAATCCAAATTTAGTAGGTTTAACAAAATTTTAATACTATTTTTATTTTTATTTTCTATATACCATTTGCAGGATTTATTAACGAATTTAGATATTTTTATGTTTTTAGCTTTGATTTTATTTTATTTCTTTTACAGGTACACAGATATACATATACTATAAATTGTGCTGTTTTTTTATTTTGTTCATTCTTTTATTATACTAATCCATGATCTAATCTAATCTAATCTAATCTAATAACAATTAAAATTATAGGAATTCTACAATTCACATACCTAATATATAGATACATTATTGTTTTGTCCTACTAACAGCATACGACGGTGCGACGTGCTTATATTTATGGAAAAATTATGCCAATCAGTTAAAAACTTCTATCGCATATCTGATATATTAATTCCTTACAGGTGATGGTAACCAACGTTACTTCCCTGCTGAAGACAGTTAAAGCTGTCGAAGACGAACACACACGTGGTACCAGGGCTCTGGAATCAACGACCGAAGCAATTGGACAAGAGATACGTGCCCTAAACGTACCAGATGTTCAGCTAAGAGCTACCGTAACTCCCGAAGACCTTGTTCGATGCACTAAAAATATCACTATATCTACAGCTAAGGCTGTCGCTGCTGGAAATAGCTGCAAACAAGACGATATTATAGCAGCAGCAAATATGGGGAGAAAAGCTATCAGCGATATGCTTTTGATTTGCAAAACCGCTGCTTATTCTTGCGCCGAAACAACCGAACTTCGCGATAGGACGCTAACGGCTGGACACAACGTTGCAATGAATTATAGAGAGCTGCTTCAGTGCATATTGCAAATATCATCAAGACCGAGCGACGCTAAACACGTACTTCCGCCAATTTCAAGAAAAATTGCTCAGTCAGTAACCGAGCTTGTTACAGTAGCAGAACTTCTTAAAGGAAACGATTGGGTCGATCCTGATGATCCTACGGTCATTGCTGAAAATGAATTGCTCGGTGCAGCAGCCAGCATCGATGCTGCTGCTAAGAAACTGGCTAGTCTTCGTCCAAGGCGAAGCATACAGGTGAATATTATCGTGATTGTACTAACTAATGATTTGAATAGAATTCATTTTTCGCTAAGTTATTAACAACGGAGAGCAATCTTAGCTGGCTACTGTTAGATATGTTTGATATTCTTGGTTGTTTTTTAAATAATCGACCAGGAATCAAACATATTATTACGGTGGTTGGCACTACCGCTGAATGAATAAGAGGAGAAAAAAACAAAACATCCTTCGACGATGTAAATAATGGTAACAGAGTTTACCAGATTCTTGTGCTAATTATTCCCTAAGCTCCGAATATTACTATCCCAGTTTTTCCTTATTACTTGATAATTCAGTTTCTAGTTGAAACTAATTCCCATATTAATTGTATGAATTTCAGGAGGCCAACGAAGACATGAACTTTGACGAGATGATACTTGAGGCTGCAAAATCAATCGCTGCGGCAACATCCGCCCTGATTAAAGCAGCTAGCGCTGCCCAAAGGGAGCTAATAACTACCGGCAAAGTTTCTCGAACACCTCTGACAAGTTCTGACGACGGTCAATGGTCCGAGGGCTTGATATCTGCTGCTAGATTGGTCGCAGCAGCTACACACAGCTTGGTAGAATCTGCAAACGCCTTAGTCCAGGGTGTGAGTTCAGAAGAGAAGCTGATATCCAGCGCTAAACAAGTAGCCAGCAGTACCGCGCAGCTTTTAGTAGCGTGCAAAGTTAAGGCAGACCCGGACAGCGAGAGTACAAAGCGATTGCAGGCGGCCGGTAACGCGGTGAAAAGAGCAACAGATAATCTCGTGAGAGCGGCACAGCAAGCGATATCACAGGAGGAAGACAGATCCCTTGTTCTGAACAGAAAAATGGTCGGAGGTATCGCACAAGAGATTAATGCCAGATCTGAGGTTCTACGCATTGAAAGAGAGCTCGAAGAAGCCAGGGGAAGACTCACAGCCATTCGTCAGGCTAAATATAAGAGCAGGACAGACACGTCTGACGACGCTGAAACTGACAATGATCAAAGCGGATACGAAAGCTATACAACTAGATATGAGACCAGGGCTTATGAACCTAATCAATCGAGCTCTCCTATACAATTGATGAACAGTACACTAGACCAGCTTCAACCAACTACCGAATATATTAGCCATAAGAAGCTCACGGAGAGTAGTAGCACCTCGGTACATGTAAAGAAAACTTTTACACACCAGGTTTTGAGATTTGAAAATTAGATGGTTTTGAGATGAGAAAATTGAAAATCTGAAGACAAATTTAATCCTTTCTTTTTCTCACGATTTTTTCGTACATTTTACGGATATTAAAGATATGAGGAATTTATAAGAATTATATTAGGTATGTATATTTACGCTTGCGCTTAAACCGCCTGGGTTTCAAGGCTTTTATTGATTTTTAATTGAAAATTTTTGAATTTTTATACCTTATACATGTGTATATACATACAGTTTTTCTATTATCGTTTACGATAAGTATAATCAGTGATTTTTTAAAATATCTATCCGATTCTTTAAATGAGGTTTCAATCTCTTGTATATAATAATGTATCTATGTGATTACAATCAATCAATGTTTTTTTTTTTTTCTACTTTATCGTCGTTTATAAAGGCGGAGTTCTTTCGGTAGGTTTTTATACTCTGTTTGATTTTTTGTATCTTTTCTTTTTTTCTAAATTATACGGTTTAAGGTCGCCAAGACGCGCGTGCAATCTCAAAAAAAACATGATGGAATTCGATGATGGTTTTAAAGTGATTTTTAATCTTGTACAAAGTGCGACATGCATCATTCACTATATTATAATTGTTTCAATTTTATTCAACGTCCTAGATGATCGAATAATATACCTACATAATGCCTTGAAATGAGATCATAGATGATTGATAAATCGGGTTTGGATACGAAATGCGATTAAGGTTTTCTAAATAAATGAAGAAAATAATACACCCAATGTTCAAGATATTGAAGAGAGATATAATAAATTGCCTACGTATTTAATGTTCGGTGAAACAAATAAAATAAATAAAAAATAAAATAAAATAAAATTGTGAAAATAATACAGAATCATATACTAATTGTAATAAATCAAGTAAATGGCCAAGTAGAAAAAGTGTCCTTAGATTATTGAATATAATATATTATATATATACCTATATGTAACCATGTGCTGTTCAAATGCCTTTGCCTTTGGAATATTATAAATTCCATTAAATAAATGATTAGTCAAGTTTTTAGCTAAATGTATATATATATATATACATTTTTTTTAATTATACACTTTTAAACAAAAAAAAAAAAAATTAACAAATTCTTTGTTTTCTTCAATTATAATAAAAAAAATATGTTGAATTTCGTTTCACGATACATAGTTATATGAATATTAAAACTCGTGACTTTTATATATATAATACATAGTATACTCAAGTAAATGATAAAATTGTTTCAACGAATATTAGTTATAACATATATATATATATATTATCAACAATGCTTGACTATAAATTGCCTGCCTTTATATAATTATTAATGAATTAATTGAAACAAAACAGAAAAAATCTAAAATAAATAAATCAATAAATAAATGAATAAAAACAAAATTTCTTTGACAAATATTATAAGCATTTATGTTAATTTTTAAGTTGAATTAACAAGAGAAGTAACATATCATTTAATTATATTCAGTCTTTTTGTTTTTTCTTTGGCTTTTGAAAATTGATTTATCATCGATTGACCTAATCATAAGCCATATTATAATAATTATTTCTAACATCATCGCAATCAATTTATCAACTTTCTTTCACGATTAACGTTATAAATTTAAGTTTATCAATTTATTAATACTACTATACTACTTTCATTATGTATATTCTTCTTATTATATTCTACCTTCTCCTTTTGTTTTCTCATCTTTCTTATAGACATATACACGACAATACTTCATTCTGTTTTACTCTATGTGTGTTTTTTTTTAATTAATTAATTAATCAATTAATTTTTTTATTTTATTTACTTCTAATCAAACTACATACCTTATTTCTATGTCTAAGTCTAACAATACCAAAAATTAAGTGTTTCATTATTAAAAATATTGAAATCATATTATTATTATTATTATTATTATTATATCTTAGATCAAAGTTTTATTATCTATATAGGGATAAATAAATAAATAAGTAAAATGAAAAGAAAAAAAAGAACTGCTTCTACTCGTGTCTTATGTTAATTAAATAAATAATAAACGTTATATTAATATTACTTAACACTGTTTTTTTTTTTTTTTTAGTTTTTCTTCTCCACAATCTAAAGTCTAATTTCATAGTTCTTTTTCATACTAATGTGTTTATATACTATATATACTATTATGATTATTATTATTATTATTATGATCGTGGAATGTTACATAATAATAAATTGCCATTAAAAATATTGTATTATTATTTATATAAATAAAAGACTTCTAACAATTAAATAATATTTTATAATTACATATAGCTGCCAATAGAATGTCAGATAGGAACTGATAGATTCGTATAAATTCGGAAAAGATCCGGGTTCAAAAATCGTATAACGAATCCGTACAACGATTAGAATCTGATGGATTCGTATAAATATGGAAAATATCCGGGTTTGAAAGCCGTTTAACGAATCCCCTTTTTTGAACCGGATCTTTTCCGTATGTATATATACGAATCCATCAGTTTCTATCTGGCATTTTTGGTAGGGTGTAGCTGCAGGTTTAAACCTCGATCTCTTATAACTATAAATTTAACGAGTTTGAAATAATAAATTTTCGCTCGTGCATAGTGAAATCGGAAAACTTGGTAAACGAAAATTGGATAAAAAAATTTGTTTAATTCGACAAATTAAAATTTATTTATAATTGATATAAAATTATGGTGAAACGATAATCAATAATAGAAAGTGCTGGTTATTTAGAAAATTTTAGAAAATTTTATCTACACACTCCAGTTTTATACATATATTTGTATAAATTTATTTGTTCAATAGTTATTGAACGCTTGTGTATACTAATATAATATAACATAATGCGACCTTTGTCTATGAAAATATGCCTATGTCTATGCTGATTATTCAGTTAATTATCAAGTCAATTAGCTTATCTGGTAATAATATTTTTCTTAACTCACTATACAGAAAATAGAAAGTGGCATTTTTTTTTGTGGAAATTATTACTGCACTGTGAAATCTTGATAAGTATAGACGCGATATTTGGAAAAAAGCAAAAAAAAAAAATGAATTTCGATGGAATTACAATAATCGACGACGATAAAGATAAGTTTGAAATAATCAGGGAAATAATAAAGAACAACGATCAAGAGGATGCTTTTTACCTATTTGATATTGGTGACGTTATTCATAAACATAGGAATTGGATTTCGAAAATACCAAGGATCAAGCCCCACTATGGTAAGTGAAAATAATTTATACAACAGAGATTATATTACATTGAATTATTATAATATGTTATCAATATGATTATTTTTCTTGTTTTACTTTATTACAGCGATAAAATGCAACTCAGATGAAAGAATGATCAAAACTTTGGCTGCCTTGAATGCAAATTTTGATTGCGCGTCGAAGGTGCATGCATATTTACTCGATTGACTCTTCAATAAGAATCGCTATTGAAGAATGTTATATATCTCTTCATTGTTTTAACTTTTAATCTTAAATCAAATTCAAATTCTAAATATATTTTAGCACGAGATCGAGCAGGTTTTGTCCACCGGAGTATCGAGTGAGCGTATAATATTCGCAAATACAGCGAAACTACCATCGCATATTAAATTCGCTAGGGATGTTGGAGTAGAGATACTGACGGTAGACAGTGAATTCGAGATGTGTAAAATCAAGGATATATACCCAGATGCGAAGTGGGTGTCTCGAATAATGAACAATAGATAAAGTCTTTAAGTCGTTTCTTTTTTCCTTATATTGAAATGATGAATCGAAATGAAACTTATATTCTTGATTCTTCGCAGAATCGTGATACGTTTTAGATGCGATGGATCGAAGGTGGGTACATTCCTTGGTTCAAAATTTGGCTGTGATCCGGCTAGTCAAGGACCTAAATTAATTCGGAAGTCAAAAGAGCTAGGGATGAATTTGCACGGGTTCAGTTTTCACACAGGAGGTCAGTGCGAGGAGATAGCTGCTTGGATTCGAGGGATTAAAATGGCATTAGGACTAATAGATTTCGCGAAATGCCTGGGCTTTCATAATGTCAAACTAATCGATATCGGTGGGGGATTCCCCGGTAACAATAGTCATTTGATGGACATGGTCAGTCTAGAATAAAATAAACAAATTAAAAAAAAATAAGAATCCTGTATTTACGTTCAAATCCATTTCAGATAACTGATTCCTTAAATGAGGTTCTCGACGACATTGACCCATCGATAAAAGTGATAAGTGAACCCGGCAGATACTACATCGCCTCAGCTTTTACTCTCGCAACTTTTATTCACAGCAAAAGAATCGTTGATGATGTCAAGAACGGTAGTACAAGGTACATGTACCACATAAATGATGGTACTTTTGGGTCCTTTGGCCAAGTTACGCTGGGAAGAAGCACCCCGATACCCAGTACCCTGAATAAAGTGAGTTCGATCGAAATATTGAACTTATGATTTGTAAGTTTCTATATACAAATTTGGCTATTCTTAGCCAGCGAACGAAGAAACGCTGCATCCTTCTACCATTTGGGGGCCAACATGTGATGGTGTAGATTGCGTGGTCCCCGATTTTGATATACCTGAATTAAACATCGGCGATTGGTTGGTGTGGGCTGATATGGGTGCTTACACAAAATCTGGCGCAGGAAACTTCAACGGGATATTTCCGCCCGTTGTACTACCCTTCATCAGGTCGAACGAACGGTATAATGATAATACATTGATCATTTATTGATATAATAAATGTATCGGAGCAATTATGCGAATTTTCTCGGTTTCAGGTTTTTATTCAACGACGAGAAAGATGGGGTGTTAAATAAAGAGGAAAATGAATGAGAAAATCTGCTGCTGCTCAGGACGTATATGGATATATCTTTCGGTTTTACAATTCAATCGGCGCAGTTACATTTTAAGGATTTGAATTTATCTTTGTTCATTGATATATCGGGGAATGCGGGAGTTACTTGTTATTTGTGGAATTGAATAAATCGTCAACTAGCCAGATTGGGAAGATTCTTATTCTCCATTACCATTACTTAGAAAACGCTCGGGCCAATATTCAATTTTAGCGCATTCCAAACGTTTGTCAATGAATGGATTAGTTATGGCGAAATGAATGGGACAACCATGTCTCAGTGCATGGTTTGAGATTTAAATAATAATTTCTTTCGAGTGGGACAAGCGTCAGTTCCACTCGTTGGCTTGTACGATTGGGCCGAGAATTGGGCCAGGAACGATAATTCACTAATATAGAAAGTGCCGGTTATTTAGAAAATTTTATCAAATTTTATCTATACACTCGAGTTTTATACATATATTTGTATACATTTTTTAGTTCAATAATTATTGAAGGCTTGTGTATATTTATATTATATAACATAATTAGACCTTTGTCTATGAACATAAGTCTATGTCTATGTTGATTATTTAATTAGTTATCATGTCAAAAGCTTATCCAGTAATCATAATTTACTTACCTCACCATACAATATATAGTACAGTTATTGCTATTCTAATATTTCGAGTCTAATTCGTATATTCAAGCACATCCGCAGGTAGACTAGTATATGATATCACGAACGTAGCATTTTTTTGTGGAAATTATTTCTGCACTTGAAAATTTTTATAAGTATAGACGCGATATTTGTAAAAAAACAAAAAAAAAATGAATTTCGATGGAATTACAATAATCGACGACGGTAAAGATAAGTTTGAAATAATCAGGGAAATAATAAAGAACAACGATCAAGAGGATGCTTTTTACCTATTTGATATTGGTGACGTTATTCATAAACATAGGAATTGGATTTCGAAAATACCAAGGATCAAACCCCACTATGGTAAGTGAAAATAATTTATACAACAGAGATTATATTACATTAAATTATTATAATATGTTATCAATATGATTATTTTTCTTGTTTTACTTTATTACAGCAATAAAATGCAACTCCGATGAAAGATTGATTAAAATTTTGGCTGCCACGAATGCAAGTTTTGATTGCGCGTCGAAGGTGCATGCATAGGACTCGATTGACTCTTCAATCATAAGAATCTATTGAAAAATGTCATATACCTCTTTATTGTTTTAACTTCTAATCTTAAATCGAATTTAAATTCTAAATACATTTTAGCACGAGATCGAGCAGGTTTTGTCCACCGGAGTATCGAGTGAGCGTATAATATTCGCAAATACAACGAAACTACCATCGCACATTAAATTCGCTAGGGATGTTGGAGTAGAGATACTGACGGTAGACAGTGAATTCGAGATATGTAAAATCAAGGATATATACCCAGATGCGAAGTGGGTGTCTTGAATAATGAACAATAGACAAAGTCTAGGATTTTTGTTTCTTATTGAAATGATGAAATGAAATTGAATTTATTGTATTCTTGGTTCTTCGCAGAATCATGATACGTTTTAGATGCGACGCATCGACGGCGGGTGTATTGCTTGATTCAAAATTCGGCTGTGATTCGGTTAGTCAAGGACCTGAATTAATTCGAAAGTCAAAAGAGCTAGGGATGAATTTGCACGGGTTCAGTTTTCACACAGGAACTCAGTGCGAGGAGGTAGATTCTTGGATTCGAGGGATTAAAATGGCATTAGGACTAATAGATTTCGCGAAATGCCTGGGCTTTCATAATGCCAAGCTAATCGATATCGGCGGGGGATTCCCCGGTAACAATAGTCATTTGATGGACATGGTCAGTCGAGGATAAAATTAAAAAAAAAAAAAAAAACAGGAAGAAAAGATTCTGTATTTACGTTTGAATCTATTTCAGATAACTGATTCCTTAAATGAGGTTCTCGACGACATTGACCCATCGATAAAAGTGATAAGTGAACCCGGAAGATACTACATCACCTCAGCTTTTACTCTCGCAACTTTTATTCACAGCAAAAAAATCGTTGACGATGGCAAGAACGGTACAAGGTACATGTACCACATAAATGATGGTACTTTTGGGTCCTTTGGCCAGGTTACGCTGGGAAGAAGCACCCCGATACCCAGTATCCTGAATAAAGTGAGTTCGATCGAAATATCGAACTTATGATTTATAAGTTTCTATATAAAAATTTGGCTATTCTTAGCCAGCGAACGAAGAAACGCTGCATCCTTCTACCATTTGGGGGCCAACATGTGATATTGCAGACTGCGTGGTCCCCGATTGTAATATACCTGAATTAAACATCGGCGATTGGTTGGTGTGGGCTGATATGGGTGCTTACACAAAATCTGGCGCAGGAAACTTCAACGGGATATTTCCGCCCGTTGTACTACCCTTCATTAGGTCGAACGAACGGTATAATGATAATAGATTGATCATTTATTGATGTAATAAGTGTATCGGCGCAATTATGCGATTTTTCTCGGTTTCAGGTTTTTATTCAACGACGAGAAAGATGGGGTGTTAAATAAAGAGGAAAATGAATGAGAAAATCTGCTGCTGCTCAGGACGCATATGGATATATATTTCGGTTTTACAATTCAATCTGCGCTGCAGTTACATTTTAAGGATTTAAATTTATCTTTGTTCATTGGTACATCGGGGAATGCGGGAGTTACTTGTTATTTGTGGAATTGAATAAATCGTCAACTAGCCAGATTGGGAAGATTCTTATTCTCGGCTGATCTCAAAGCTTTTGTGACAAATCTCGGGAGAACGAAAGCCGCGCGGTGTACCTCTGCACTGTAATAGCGCATTTTCATATCGTCCAACTCAGTTTCGCTAAAAATTCTCACTGGCTCTTTGAAGTCTGTGTCCTGAAAAAGGAAACGAAGATTATATGCTAATGGTATATAAATCGACGTATATCAGTTCTCCGTGAATTATATAAAATGCACCTAGAACCTAGAAGTAATATTCATATATCCGTTGATCGTGAATTACGATAACATCCTACGCAATACCACAGCTGCAGTCAGTCTAATAAATTTATGGTCAAGCGTTACGAATTTATGTGATGCATATATACCTAATCATCATTCATCATTTTAACAAGCTGATTATTACCGAGGCGGTGCTTTCGTTCAACCATATATACCTACATGCGTATAATAGATTGGATGGTAATCGTTCTGTTCAGTTCAATGCCAGTTTAGTTTAGCTGGTCCTAACCGGCTGAATATCACGAAGTTTATAATATCCACACAATGGCTGTGTGTTATCTCCGAATTTAGATTCGAATTCGTATTGACT
The DNA here is from genome assembly GCA_963992785.1 of Tenthredo livida. NCBI lineage: Eukaryota > Metazoa > Arthropoda > Insecta > Hymenoptera > Tenthredinidae > Tenthredo > Tenthredo livida. Next base: position 2,660,622 of record OZ023070.1, on the reverse strand, counting down.
GCAGCATGATTATAGAAGAAACGGGAATCGCTGATGTCCTCTTATGCGGTTGATAAGGTCTTTTATCAACTTACCGGATTCAGACTTCCTATCACGAACCCAATCTGCCCTGTCGGATATGTGGGAACGGCGGCGATGCAATAAGACGCGACCTCAAACGCGGATCGACAATGTTCTAACGTCTGTGTTACGTGGTCAATGTTTGCCCACGCAGTTCCGGCCTGACTGCAGACAATTCCTCCGGGTTTAAGAGCTGAGCTCATCAATTTGAAGTAGGACTCTTCGTAGAGACATTCGGCCGGTCCTGAATAAAATCGACGTTACTTAAATGATTGAAAGAGGAGATGGAAGAGCTTTTTGAGACAATTTTTCTCACCAACAGGATCACTGCTGTCGGTTATTATGACGTCGAATTCTTTAGCGTGGTTCTTCATGTACACGAAACCATCACCCACGTGTAAATTTACCTTTGGATGGCTCAGCCCTACGCTCAACGAAGGCAAATGTTTCCTCGACACATCCAGGACACATGAGTCGATTTCAACCTGTGTTATACTTTTCACACTAGGATGTTTTGCCACCTCGCGAGCCACCCCTCCGTCACCTCCACCGATAATCAAAACCTAACGAAGGAGAAGCGCTTTTCTAAAATATCGTGCGAAACGATATCCTCGTTTGTTTCGTTGATTAATTAACTGCATATCCTCCGTTATTATCCTTCGCTATAAAAAAAACCATGTTGTACTCACGTTCTCGGGATTCGGGTGAGAACATAGTGGCATAAAGGCAATACTCTCCTGATACGAGAACTCGTCGCTTTCTGTACATTGAATTATGCCATCCAGTACGAGAGCCTTGCCATGACCCTTCCTGTGTGATATACATTTTGAATAATTGATATTAATTGATACTGATCACTATTACGTCACGATTAACTATGCTATAGCTGTATACAATTTATCACATTCTAGTTTCTAGTAGTTTCTAAACTTGCGTCTGTAATATGAGACACGTGAAATATCTGAGCGACCTCGTGGCCCTAGGAGATCAACACATGCGAAATTTCCAAGTTCGTCAGTTTGAATATTATATAGAATACGATTATGCAATATAGCTCAACGAGTCACGTATATCTATACATGTATACTATAAAACGTGGGTAGAGTAGCACGCACGTTTCGATTACCAATACGTGTTGATAGTCGGATATTTCTTCGTGTAGTACTTTGTCAACTTCCAAGGAGAGGGAAATTCCTGGCCAAAGATCGTTTATTTCGCTGAACCAGCCCTCCTTGTGGGCGTTCATATTATCTGTGTGATAAAAAAAAAAAAAAAATAAAGAAAAAAATATGTGAGGGAATTTCGTCACGTAGTTTACTGGCAATTAATCGTTAGTCACGGACAATTATAGCCCGACAAGTTCAGCCCACGATATCTACTTGAAAAAAATGAATATGCTTACACGTCGTCTGAGCTGAAATAATCTGAGACTAAAAATGATGATTTTTGATTTTTAATTTTCCATAGATATTGTGCATTACACTCGGCGTGAAATTCGTTCGTGAAAAATACGACAACTAGTTAAGCTATTCGGAGTTTGATTTCTGAACAGAAAATCAACGCGGTTTTATTTCGGATAAATAGAATTATATGTGTACCTATAATGGGCAATAATGAGTTTCGGATGACGTGTATAACGATTGTCACAGGGTAATTAACTCACCAGCTCGGTATATACGGCGAAGTAAATAGTTTAAGATTTAAGAAAAAAGGCAGCCGGCTAACTTCGATGGACTGAAGAATACGAATGGCTAGTAACATTGCGAGTTACTATACTATCATGTAGTTATCAAGCTTTCTCTTGTACCAGTCTTGAGTTATAAAGGTCATCTGAAGACCCGATAAGCTGACGATCCCACCGCGGATAACAGATACAATACACTAAATATATACGTACAAATCTGCAGATCGTATGTGTACATAGTACATCCGTGTAATCTATAATGTAACTATCTTAACGAACGTATATGGGTATACAACAATAGTGCGATGCTAATTATAGGCATGTGCGCGATAAATGAGGATGCAATATCTGCATCAAAGTGCATATATATAAGTGATGAGTAGTTATAAATAAATAGCGAAGTAGAATGCATGTATTTTCGATTAGTTTTTCCTACGTAAAAATAATTTGTTATCTTTCGTTCTCCCGACTTCGGACTTATATCGGACCCGATTCCGCGCTCGAGGAAATATGTTTCGTACTAAGAGAACTTTATAACGTTGTGTTCACGACGTTTGATAAAATTGGTGAATTTTCATGAGAATATGAATTGAAATTATATCCTATGGCTGTCTTATTTTTCGTCTGGTGAATCGTAAAGGGTTTTAAAAATGATTCAGTAGATCTGTATATTCAGAATTCAAATGATGCTCTTTAGTACGTCAAGACTTTTGGAAAATCAACCCTCACACGCAACAATCATCATTTTTCAGCGAGAGGAGCTAAATAAGCTCTTACGTTGATGAATGAAAGAATGATATAGATATACAAATCGTTTTTAGTACCCCAATGAAAATTTATTACTGAAAATACAATAGGTATACAAAAATTCTTATAGATGCATGCAAGACATTGTATAATAGGTGTGAATCAAAAAATGGTATTAAGGTTTGTGAATATTCATATCGTTTAGATATAGCGTGTTATATTCATTTCGTCGACAGCTAGCTAGCTATGAAACGTTCTTATTCTCTTCTAATCGCAATGCTTTGGCAGCAAATCTTGGGAGAACGAAAGCCGCGCGGTGCACGTCCGAACTGTAATAGCGCATTTTCATATCATCCAACTCCTTCGCGCTGAAAGTTCGCAGCGGCTCTTTGAAGTCTGTGTCCTGAAAAAAAAGCAGATTGCTCATGGTAAACCGATAGGCCATTCTTTGTTGAATTTAAGACCGATAAAAAGGAAGGCACCTATAAGTAATCTGCATCCGTTGATCGTAAACTGCAGGGAAAGAACGCTGAAATTGCTGTATGCAAGATAGACTATCTTATCAACCTACCGGATTCAGGCTTCCCATTACAAACCCGATCTGTCCTGTCGGGAAAACGGGAACGGCTGCGATGCCGTAAGACGCGACGGCAAACGCGGATCGACAATTCTCCAACGTCTGTGCTACGTGATCCACGTTTACCCAAACACTTCCGGCCTGGCTGCAGACGATTCCTCCGGGTCTAAGCGCCGATCTCATCAGCTTGAAGTACGACTCTTCGTAGAGACATAGAGATGGCCCTAAATTAAAGCAATTATAGATACCTACGTGCAAGATACATGAATCGATAATCTAGTCCTTTGACGGTGAAAAAGGGAAGGGGTCAACCGGAAATTCGCTCACCAACAGGGTCACTGTTGTCTGTGATTATCACGTCGAATTCACCGGTGTGGTCCTTCATGTACTGGTACCCATCCGCGATGACTAAATTTATCTTTGGATGGTCGAGTCCTACGCTCATCGAGGGAAAATATTTCCTCGCCAACTCCGGGATATGCGAGTCGATTTCAATGAGTGTTATACTCTTTACACCGGGATATTTGGCCACCTCTCGAGCATCTCCTCCGATACCACCGCCGACAATCAAAACCTAATGAAGTAGAAGCATTTATCACATACTGTCCTCAATTGTCCTTTGTCCTAATAATATCTATTCAGATCCATCAATTAATGCAAGAACGACTTATGCCACAGGTCTTCATACTACATGCGATTTCTAGCGGTTTAGAAGCGCCGCAGCATCTCGTAGTTTGTAACTCACGTTCTCGGGATTCGGATGACAAGATAGTGGCAGGAAGGTAATGCTTTCCTGATACGAAAAGTCGGTCACTTCTGTGCACTGAATCAGCCCATCCAGCATGAGAGCGTTGCCATAGTCCTTCCTGTGGGATGAAATTCGAATAAATTGTATTACTTACTCAATGAGGAGTTCTTCAACACTTTAGCACATCACGATATAAAGATATCACAGAATAGACTGAACAAGTTTCGAGTTGACCTTCTTACCGTAAAAATTTATTTTTGCGCAACTTTACTTATCTAGAAATATTTTCTCTGCTCGAAAATATGTTAATACGCACGTTTTGACCACCAATACGTCCTGACAGTCGGATTTCTCGTCGTATAGAACATTGTTAACTTCTAGGGAGAAGACGGTTCCTGGTAAACGTTCGTTTATTTCGCTGAACCAGCCCTCTTTGTGGACGTTCATATTTTCTGTACACAAATAATAGATGTATTGCGCAATGCGCAATGATAAGTTTCGTGAGATGTATAAGATATAATAATTGTTAGGGTAGTTAACTCACCTTAGTATATATGTATACGCCGAAGTAAATGGTTTAAGGTCGAAGAAGAAGAGCAGCCGTTTGCTTTCGGTGGGCTGGAAGATCGGAGTGGCTACTAATATTTTAAGTGACTAAGACCATCGAGTAGTTATCAGAATTTGTGTTGTATGCTTTGGGGTGATAAAGGATCAATTAGGAAACTGATAAGCGAACGATTCTATTCCGAGAAATCTCGGATATCGTACAATGAATGGAATCTGTCGCCCCCAAAATATAAAACTTGTTTCAAGCTACCAAACGATCAAATCAAGTGTAATTCTTACGCTGATGCTCTGCGTATACGCTATGACTTCTGAAAAAAGCCTCGCGCGTAACACTTATCATTTTTTTAGCGAGGGGAACGAATGTACCGATTTGATAAATTCATACTGATTCCCCGCGCCCGCTCTTTGCGGCAAATATAGTTTGCAAACGTGCCGCAGAGATGATGAAAAAACGTTGCTTCTGTATCACCTATAGTTTCAACATCTCCAGCGATGTACAGATCGCATCTGATAAGGCGCTTAATAAGCTGTTATGTTAATGAATGGAAAAATGTTATACAAATCTTTCTTGGTCCCCCAATGAAAATTTATTAGTGAAAATACAGTAGGCGTACAAACATTCTCAATTCAAATAATGGTATTAAAGTTTGTGAATATTCATATCGTTTAGATATAGCTTGTTATATTCATTTCGCTGATAGCTGGCTAGCTATGAAACGTTCTTATTCTCGGCTAATCGCAACGCTTTGGTAGCAAATCTCGGAAGAACGAAAGCCGCGCGATGCATGTCCGAACTGTAATAGCGCATTTGCATATCGTCCAACTCTTCCTCGCTGAAAGTACGCAGCGGCTCCTTGAAGTCTGTGTCCTGAGAAAAAGCACATTGTTCATGGTAAACTAACACATCGTTCTTTGTGGAATTTTTGTACTGATGAAGAGAAATGACAATGGATTAGCGCACCAGCGACGTAATAGAATACAGAATAAGCCGGATCTAGTATAGAATGCACGTATAGGAGTCATCTGATGCATCAGTTGATGGAATAGAACGCAGAAATTCTTGTATGAAAGATGAAGTACCTCATCAACTTACCGGATTCAGGCTTCCCATTACAAACCCGATCTGCCCTGTCGGACAAGTGAGATCGGTGATGGCACAGTAAGACGCAACGGCAAACGCGGATCGGCAATTATCTAACGTCTGTGCCACGTGATCCACGTTTACCCAAACACTTCCGGCCTGGCTGCAGACGATTCCTCCGGGTCTAAGCGCTGAGCTCATCAGCTTGAAGTACGACTCTTCGTAGAGACATAGAGATGGCCCTAAATTAAAGCAATTATAGACACCTACGTGCGAAATACATGAATCGATAGTCTAGTCCTTTGACGGTGAAGAAGGGAAGGGGTCAACCGAAGATTCGCTCACCAACAGGGTCACTGTTGTCTGTGATTATCACATCGAATTCACCGGTGTGGTCCTTCATGTACTGGTACCCATCCGCGATGACTAAATTTACCTTTGGATGGTCGAGTCCCACGCTCATCGGGGGAAAATATTTCCTCGCCACCTCAGGGATACGCGAGTCGATATCAACGAGTGTTATACTCTTTACACCGGGATGTTTGGCTACCTCCCGAGCATCCCCTCCGATACCTCCACCGACAATTAAAACCTAAAGAAGTAGAATCACTTATCAAATATTGTGCTCAATTGTCCTTTGTATTAATAATATCTATTCAGATCTATTAATTAATGTGAGAAACACTCATACCGCATGTCTTCACACTACATGCAATTTTTTTTGCGGTTTAGAAGTGCCGCTGCACCATCTCGTTGTTCATAACTCACGTTCTCGGGATCCGGATGACAGGATAGTGGCAGGAAGGTAACGCTTTCCTGATACGAGAAGTCGACCTTTTCTGTGCATTGAATCAGCCCATCCAGCATGAGAGCGTTGCCATAGTCCTTCCTGTGTGATAAAATACGATTAACTCATATTACGCTTGATATTATTAGGTCGCGATTTGCGCAACTTACGAATAATATGACTGACTCTCGCATCGTTAAAATTTATTTTTGCGCAGCTTTACGCAAATTTATTAGTCATAATCATACTGTCCATGAATACGCACGTTTCTACCACCAATATATCCTGGTAATCGGATTTCTCGTCGTATAAAACCTTGTTCACTTTTAAGGAGAACAGAGTTCCTGAGAAACGGTCATTTATCTCGCTGAACCAGCCCTCTTTGTACACGTTCATATTTTCTGTACAAATAATATATGCATGAAGAACTTGCCACGTGTACGATCCTTATGAGCCACTTCTAGTTTACTGATGACTATAAGTTGTTAGTTCTGATCTACGGTACTCAAAAAATAAATAGTACCCTACTCGTCGTCAGGGTGAAATAATAATAAATCTCACCTTTGTATACGTAGACGCCGAAGTAAATGGTTTAAAGTTTAGGAAAAAGGACAGTCATTCAACTTTGGTCGGCTGGAAGATAGTGATGGCTCTTGAGGTTGCGAGTTACTAGACCATCAAGTAGTGATAAGACTTTTGGTGCGCGCTTTGGAGCGATAAGGGTCAATTGAAACACCGATATGCGACCGATACCACCGGGATGATCACAGATATTGTACAAGAATCTGTCGCTCCAAAAATATACAACTTGTTTTAAGTTGCCAATACTCTAGGTGATTGTAAATATTTTTCGAAATTATTTAGTAAATTTATATTCAATTGCACTTGGAATCAAGGAGCCAAAAATCAACGAACGAAGGAAGAAGCGATCAAATCAGGCGTTCTTAAGCTGATGCTCTGCGTATACGCCATGATCGACTTCTGAAAAAAGCCTCACACGTAACACTCATCATTTTTTAGCGAGAGGAACGAATGTACCTAACGATTTTTTTTTTTTTGCGGCAAATGTAGTTTGGAAACGGGTCGCGGAGATGATGAAAGAGCATTGCTCTTGTATCACCTGGTTTCAACATATCGTATGCTAAATAATCTCTCATCTTAATGTAGTACGGAAAAATGGTGTGTACAAATCTTCTCTATTCCCGAAATGAAAATTTATTGTTGAAAATACAGTAGATATACAAAAATTCTCATAGCTTCATGCAAAACAAACCAAAGTTTGTGAATATTTATATGATCATTTAGAACTTAGTGTGTTATATTTATTTCTCGCCAGCTAGCCAGCTGTATGGAACACCTTCATATTCTCAGCTCATAGCAACGATTTGGTTGCAAATCTTGGGAGAACGAAGGCCGCACGGTGCACCTCTGCACTGTAATAACGCATTTTCATATCGTCCAACTCTTGCTCGCTGAAAGTTCGCAGCGGTTCCTTGAGGTCTTTGTCCTGAAAAATTAAAAAAAATTTCTCATGGTAAACCGACTCATCTTTTCTCGGTAAATTTCAAACTTGTGAAATAGGAACGAAAACTTATCAGCGCACAGTCGAAGCATTATGCTCTGTCATCCCTGCACTAAAATTCAAATTGACTGCGGAGAAAAACGTCTAGTACCTATATTATCGAATGCTAGATAGTCTCGATCAACTTACCGGACTTGAGCTTCCTATTACGAACCCAATCTGCCCTGTCGGGTAAGTGGGAACGGCTACGAAGCAGTAAGACGCGACCGGAAACACAGACCGACAGTGTTTCAACGTCTGCGACACGTGGTCCAGATCTCCCCATCCACTTCCGGCCTGGCTGCAGACAATTCCTCCGGGTCTAAGAGCTGAGCTCATCAACTCGAAGTACGACTCTTCGTAGAGGCATAGAGATGGCCCTGAATGAAAGTGTTAATTATATACCTAGATGCGTGCAAAATACATCATTTGACATTCTGGTCTTTTGACGGTGGAAGAGGAGGGACTGAACCAGAAATTCACTAACCGACAGGATCACTGTTATCAGTGATTATTACATCGTATTCGTTGACATGGTTCTTCATGTAGTCGAACCCGTCCCCCACGTGCAAATTGAGCTTTGGATGGCTGAGCCCTACGCTCATAGAGGGCAAATATTTCTTCGCCACCTCCAGGACACAGGAGTCGATTTCAACCTGTGTTATACTCTTCACACCAGGATGTTTCGCCACTTCGCGAGCTACCCCTCCGTCACCTCCACCGATAATCAAAACCTGACGAAGAAGAAGCGCTTTCTAAAATACCGTGCGAAACGATATCCTCATTTATTTCGTTAATTAAACTGCAGCACATCCTCCGTGATTATCCTTCGCTATAAAAACCATGTTGTACTCACGTTCTCGGGATTCGGGTGAGAACATAGTGGAATAAAGGCAATACTCTCCTGATACGAGAACTCGTCACTTTCTGTGCATTGGATTAGGCCATCCAGCAGGAGAGCCCTGCCATATGTCTTCCTGTGTGGTGGATTTAGAATAACTGGTGTTAGTTAAGGCTGATCACTATTACGTCATGATTAACGATATCACCTTTCTATTTTCATGCATTGAATAACTGATTACAATTTTTCATACTCTATAGCTTTTAGAAGTTTCTGAACTTGGAACCGTCGAAAACAAGCAACATATATGCGAAATATCTGATGACTGTTGGATTAGAATCAACACATCAAAAAATTTCATCTATGTGAGTTTAATCGATGTAGTCATAAGTCATAATCAAACTTTGTATAGACACGTACGTTTCGACGACCAACACGTCTTGATAGTCGGATCTCTCGCTGTGTAGGACCTTGTTCACTTCTAATGAGAGGACGATTCCTGGCAAACGCTCGTTTATTTCGCTTACCCAGCCCTCCTTGTGCGCGTTCATATTTCAATTTGCTACACATTTGATCATGATTAGGCTTTGGTCCTGAATAATTATCCCGACAATTCAGAAAACTAAATACGCTATACTCGTCGTCGGAGCCGAGATAATACAAGACTGAGGATGATCAATTTTCACTTATTATGCGCATACGTAGTTAATTTCGGGTCCTAATCTGTTCTCAAAAAAACAAGCTCAGTTCTTTCTCAAAGTGATGAGAATATGTACATACGTGCAATAAGTCTCGTGAGGTGTATACTTGCCGGGGAAATTAACTCACCTTAGTAGTATAATGTACGCTGATGTGAATAGTTTTAGATCGAAGATGTAAAAGCTGCCTACTAATTCTATGGAACTGAAAGATGCTATGGTTTGGGAATATTATGGGCCACTACGATAAGTAGTTATCAGGTTTCTCTTCGTACGCTTCATGTGATAGAGGTCATCATACGAACCGATAAACTAACAAGCCTAACAGATTCGTATATCCCTAATATCGGCATGCTCATAAACTAGATTCTTTTTTCTTCAGAGAGACCTACCAGAATTTTTTTTCTGGGCATGCTGGTATATTGAAAATCGACGGATCAGTTTTGAGCACTCAGTAAATAGGGATCCTTTGTCATAGTGCTAAGTAATCATTTGCATAAAAATGGGATTGACTGCACTCTTGATTAGTTCTTTGAGCGGTATATACATTATTTTTTATCATCTGTTACCCTGATCCATGAACTTAAATTTTTTTGTCTGGGTTTTGTCGTAATTTATTTAATGATATTCATATTATAACATTCGTATTTCTGTTACAGTCAACTCCCCTTCCATCAGAGTCCAGACATCTCTCTTCAGCAAGGATTCTGTTCCGATTATAAGTATCAAGTTCATAGTGAAGCTTTTCTCAGTCTCTTGCAAAATTAGTTATTGTATTAGGTAGTACATATATTATTGTAATACGAGTGTAAAGTAAAGTATCATGGTAATGTATGCCTAGAAGCAAATAAAGAGACTGAATCAATTGCGATATGTACATAGTACATAGATATTTATGTCTGAGAAACGACTACAAATTGTACATAATTTTGACAATTAGTAATATGTTATTGATACCGCAGCAATAAATTCCCTACAATAAAGAAATGTTTCGTTATTTTCCACTTATCCCTTCCCGCAATTCCTTATTGCATGTAGTACGCTATTGCGTCTTCCGGCAAAAAAATTGAGCACACCTCTTTAAATCACATGTTCTCCTGATACCAGGAGCATTTTTCGACTTAAAATTTCTATAACTCTGGAAATCGCTAGTATTAACTAAATATAAGACGTGCATGAGGGCACGTATGCATGCCTCTATCCATACACTATACACCGTTCCCCCTCCAAAAATTTCAGCACACCTCCTCGGGTCAGATGTTCTCCTGATACCAGGAGTAATTTTCGACTTAAAATCGTTCGATTTTCAGAGTTATAGAAATTTTAAGTCAAAAATTGCTCCTGGTATCAGGAGAACATCTGACCCGAGGAGGTGTGCTGAAATTTTTGGCGGCACAGAGGTATGGTATAGAGATATAGGCATGCATACACTGCTTCGGAGTGATTTTTCTGGCAGTTGATACCTTTTTTTCGGAGTGATTTTTCTGGCAGTTGATACCTTTTTTAAGGAGTGAATTTTCTGGCAGTTGATACAGTTTTCAAGGAGTCGTTTTTGACGCCATGATGTATCAAGTGCCAGAAAATCGACTCCTTAAAAAAGGTATCAACTGCCAGAATTTTCGGAGTGAATTTTCTGGCAGTTGATACCTTTTTTTAAGGAGTCGATTTTCTGGCACTTGATACATCATGGTGTCAAAAACGACTCCTTGAAAACGGTATCAACTGCCAGAAAATTCACTCCTTAAAAAAGGTATCAACTGCCAGAATTTTCGGAGTGAATTTTCTGGCAGTTGATACCTTTTTTAAGGAATGAATTTTCTGGCAGTTGATACCGTTTTCAGGGAGTCGTTTTTGACACCATGATGTATCAAGTGCCAGAAAATCGACTCCTTAAAAAAAGGTATCAACTGCCAGAAAATTCACTCCGAAAATTCTGGCAGTTGATACCTTTTTTAAGGAGTCGATTTTCTGGCACTTGATACATCATGGCGTCAAAAACGACTCCTTGAAAACTGTATCAACTGCCAGAAAATTCACTCCTTAAAAAAGGTATCAACTGCCAGAAAAATCACTCCGAAAAAAAGGTATCAACTGCCAGAATTTTCGGAGTGAATTTTCTGGCAGTTGATACCTTATTTTAAGGAGTCGATTTTCTGGCACTTGATACATCATGGTGTCAAAAATGACTCCTTGAAAACGGTATCAACTGCCAGAAAATTCACTCCTTAAAAACGGTATCAACTGCCAGAAAATTCACTCCGAAAATTCTGGCAGTTGATACCTTTTTTAAGGAGTGAATTTTCTGGCAGTTGATACAGTTTTCAAGGAGTCGTTTTTGACACCATGAGGTATCAAGTGCCAGAAAATCGACTCCTTAAAAAAAAGGTATCAACTGCCAGAAAAATCACTCCGAAAAAAGGTATCAACTGCCAGAAAAATCACTCCGAAAAAAGATATCAACTGCCAGAAAAATCACTTCGAAGCAGTGTATGCATGCCTATATCCCTATACTATTCCTCTGTCCCGCCAAAAATTTGAGTACACCTCCTCGGGCCAGATGTTCTCCTGATACCAGGAGTAATTTTTGACTTAAAATTTCTATAACTCTGAAAATCTCTAGTATTAACTAAATATAAGACGTGCATGAAGCAACCTATGCATGCATATGTGGATACACTACTCCGTTCCCCCTCCAAAAATTTCAGCGCACCTCCTCGGATCAGATGTTCTCCTGATACCAGGAGCATTTCACGACTTAAAATTTGTCTAACTCTGAAAAATGTCTGGTATCAGGAAAACATCAGACTGGAAGAGGTGGCCCGAAAGTTTTTTTAACTATAGCTGAAAATGCATTGAATCTAAAATTACCTACTGTTCTTATTTGAAATAAATAATGGCATGGAGAGGAAAGTGGAAAATAACATAGCAATTGATTATTCATATATCAAAGAATTTATTGCTGCAGCATTGATACAATCCTATTCAGCGTCAGATTTATGTATAATTAGTAAACTGTAATAGATTTGTAAAAATAAATATCAAATATAAATTGGTTGAGTATTTTTATTTGCTTCTTAGCATAGGAGTTATCATAAAATATACTACGTCCATATTACAATGAGATCTCACTTAATATACTTAATTTTACAAAGAAAGACGAGTCACGAGTGTTGTAATATCATTGCGTTTGGACTTCGGAATATTTCTATCGAGTCTCATTGACGCAGCCCCCATGCGTACTCATCGACGCCACGAGGGCCACTGAGGTCACTGACCCCGTGACACGTGCCATCACCCCCAGCTCAGTGCTCGTTGTCGATAAGTTGTACCAGCGGGGTGACGAATGGTATCGCCATCTCGCGGTCGCATTCACGAACTATTTTGTGCCGATAACGTCGGTATCGTGAAGCCGTACCTATTTTTGGCCGCAAACAAAGCGCGGGAGTTAGTAGGAATTTTTGAAAAATGATAATATGTAATGTCTCAATAGCGAATCTGATCGGGGGCTGAATTGAAAACACTTAGATTTATATAATCACGTTATTTATAGAATGATCAATAAAATAATGAATAATCAATACAAATATACTATATATAATAAATTACTGGCTAAGATTGACAATGCAGTGTGCTTTTTTTCCTTATCAAGCATTTATAAATATAATCGAAAATTGATTTATAAAATTATCTTTTCTCTTTCAATATTACAATAAGTTCTAATTCATTTATCTAAACTCTGAAATATACCTGTTATTTATACCTATAGATAAGTCACAATTGAATTCCGCTTATAGTCAATTATTATAATAATTATTTAATTTATCTATTAGAGTTTTAAAAACTCCCGAATCACAGAGATCTCAAATTTTCGTTGCTCACAACGTCGTCGACGTTACGGCATTCAAACCATGGATCAATATTGTTGGTGGTAAATTAGTCGTCAATAAAGATAACGACTGTAAATACTGTGGATATATCATATTCTCATCCCAAGTACTCGAAGTCGGTGGTGGAGGAAGATAGATGAATACTGCTGCAGTGTTTACAGAGTTGTTTCTTATCACCTCGTTGACACTGAAAATAAATAGAAAATAAATAAATAAATAAATGTATATAAAGTAAAGTAAAATAAAATAAACTAGAATAGAATTACTTTCGCATTATTGTTTTACCTGGCCAAATAAGCTTCCGGTATATTATTCGCGGGGATATTATCGTCCCGATTAGTGGTTGATGGATAGTCTAGATTTTCGGTCATTGAAAATGGTGTAGAATGTTCTCTGAGTCTATCGACTAGTCTGGGCCATTCAGATACTTGATTTATCGATGCAGAAATACGCAGCATGTTTAAAAGTTCGCGTAATTTATTTTCGTTCAATGATTTTTGAGACTCGTTGGTATATCCAGTTGTTTCAGCGATATTTAAGCTCGAATCATTCTGTATAGTCTCGCAATGAAATACTCTAAGGTGCAAATTTTTCCACACTGGTACCATGTTTATTATACAAGCTAACTGAAGCATGAACAAAGACGAGGTATCAAACGGGTCTTGGTTTGTTGGTTGAAAGAAATTCACTGGCCAGACATCAATGTATTTGAAATTCGAATTTCTGGAACAAAAATGAATGAAAATATAATCAATAAACTAGATAATGGATTAAACACGGAAAGATATTTGACGAAATTCCTTCATATACTCACTTGTTGATGCTAGATTTATCGAGTATATGAAAGTTTCTACATAGGCATAAGTTCTTTTTCATTTTAAGAACGTCCAAACACATTTTCACGTATTGAACCTGATCCAGAGTTCTATTTGCTCCAGGATCTCTGAGAGGAAATAATTTCACAGTAGTCGATGGTAAAGCGCTGTCGAAAATTTCTGTTGAATACTGTGATGTATGAAAAAAGTCCTGGGGTTCTTCCTCGTCGTAAAATCCTAGTATAATTGTGTTGGGTTTCATAGCTCCCATTCCTGATAGTCTCATCAATTGATGCAGTCCTTCTCTAACGGTTGGGGCAATGGTCAGTTCTATAAAAGCCTTGACTTTCATGTGATCAACCAGACTCAACCAATGTGGATATTCTTCAATAGTAGGATCCGTTCTTTGGGAAAAAAATTCCCCGACTTTAACGTGTCCGATAACGTAAAGTCCTCCCTTTTTCAAATCGTTTACAAAATCTATCAGAGGACAAGCCGACCTCGGAGACGCTATCATCAGTAGCATTTGCGGACGCCAGAATTTAACGTGATCTTTACGAGAGTCTAACATCAATAGGTACTTTCTCACTTGGTGGAATATAAGAGCCTGGGATATACTACCCCATGGTGCGTTTTTACTTGGTGAAAATAGGTGCAAAACAATCACCAAAATTAGGCAAATAATTATACTGCTTGATGCGTAGATACTGTTTATCACAAACATCATTACTAAGGTTCCCAAGAGACCTATCGTCGCTGTGTGCCAAGTGAAATAGTTGAATGTTGGCCTGAAAAGATGAAATTCATTAAATCTTATTAGTTATGATGTGCGAATTCTGTTTCTAGAAACTATAGAAATGATTTCTTCCAACGCAGACCAAATTAGACCCTAAGCTTTTTTTCTATCGATCATTTTACCTGAAGTTTGGTGCACTGGCAAGCTCCAGTCCCAAGCAGGCCAAGTTAGTCGCCAAATAGCTGAGCAAAAAGAGTACAGAATTTATCTGTGCAATTGTGTTTAGAGAGCCAATAAGCAGAATAGTTTGAACCAGTAGCCAGGACGTTAATACAGCGCTTATGGGATTGCCTCGCCAAGTTCCATGCACTACGTAGTTCAGTCCAGATCCTGAAAACAGTGAAATTCATAAACCATATCCTTTTATTTGCTCGCTAAACCCTTTCAGCAGATATAATATTCTTGCTTTTTATTTACCGAACACATTGTCCTTTGCTAATGCTTCCAAGACTCTGCTGGAACCGATCAAGTTGCTTAAACCAGCGCTAAATGTTGTGGTCAAAATACCAATCGCCACAAAAGGTGGCCAGAGGTTGATCGGCATTAGATATATGAAATTATTTTGGAGTAAAAATCTGCTACTTGTTGCAGCGGTAAGTATAGACAATAATATGTAGCATACAAAAGTGAACACCACAGCGGACAGCGTCCCTCTCGGAATATTTTTAGCCGGGTTTTTCAGTTCGCCTGTAAAAGAATGAAATTTTATCATCAATTAAGTAATTTTTGATAGTGATTGATGAAACATTACGCAAGCCTTATTATTACCGCTCATATTAGCTCCAGCCATAATTCCTGTAACTCCGCTGAATAGAACTCCAAAAACACTTGCAAAATCAGCTATTTTACCGCCACTTGTGTAATCGGCTGTATAATTAGTCCAGAGATTTTCAGCTAGAGTGCTAGATAGCAATCCTGTATAGGTTCCATTCACATGGTAGGTAGAATTTTGGACGATATCATTAGCCGCTGGTATAGGAACCTGGAATTAATTGGAGGATTTATGGATCAGATTATTCTAGAATATTTGAGAACCAAAACAATGAGTCTTGTTAATACCGAGGAGTGTTTAAAAATTAAAAATAATATACTAATTAGTCAAGTCTCAGAGCTGTTATCAGAGGATTCCTCCAATTAGTTATCAAGTTTTAAAAAAAAACTATGAAATATACAAGCTATTCATTATCAGCATTCAAAGCAAGCCTGTTTGAAACAGTGACAGCATTGTTTTGAACTAAGCGTGCAGTAAAAAGAAATCGAAAGCTATACAAATGTTAGGTATTCGATGGATTATCACAATCTTATGATGAAAGTATCTATTAATTTTACTTCGATTTTTTATTTGATATATTTATCCATCCCATTTTGCTTCAGGTTCAAGTTTATCAATAATTCTGCTCTTTCTTTGTCTTCTCAGTCCTCATGTCCAATCCAATTTTTTTATTATACATATGTATTAATATGTAAAAGTTTGAATAGAAATAAGTATTCATCATTGGATTGATTCCGTTACATTCCATTCCGACTCTCAAATCTCATTCATTTCGAAATAGAGTTTAGTTTTTCATTGACTCTGCATTTCTATCGCATAACAGTAGTTGAGAGTTTGGAGTTTGATTCGAGGTAGTAACTCGCCTCTCATTCTTTAGAATTGTTGATTATCGTCTTGTATCTAGTAATACGAAATTTTCTTCAAAAGTTTTTCTCTCTTCGTTGTTACTTCCAACATGAACTGCGAACGAAATAGTAAACATTGTATGCTGTTCAATGTTTTTTTTTGTTTTACTCTTTTCTAATAAATTCTAAGACCATTTTATTAGATTTTCTCAAAATTCTTTATCGCTGTATGCAATTCTCAATGAATAAATAAATAATGAAAACTAATTGAATAAATAAACCCAACAGTCACTCAATGGAATAAAAATTTGGGAGTTGATTTAACAAAAATAAATGGGACGACATACTGCGCTATAATAATTAGTCATTAATAAACAATAATAAGTCATAATCATAGCAAATAATGAAGAGCAATAAAAAAGCTGGTGGATTAGCAGGCTTGCTTTCAAAGCGTGTTTAAATAGAGAAAAATATAAAGAACCATAGTATATAAAATAAAGAAATAATAACGCCAACGCTGAGTTCTGACGTGTGTAAATGATTGTTGTAAATTTACCTCGAAGTCACCTTGTACGAAGAAACTGACAAACACACTTCCCAGGCAAATGAAAACTGCGGCTAATATGACGACGCTGGTTTTGGCAAACATAGCTGATCCGATTAAACAGATCAACAAATTTCCCGTGTTAACTATTGAACAATACAAAAATCTCCACCATCTACCATCAGGCAGAAGAGTTTTGCTCACTAGGTTTCCGGACGGTCCAAAATTCTCAACCAAACCTTCGGCAAAACCCGATATACACAGCGCACTCGATACTATGTTTGCCATGAAAAATATCGTCCCTATAGAGCCACCAAATTCTGGTCCCAAGGTTCTGCTTATCATAACTATTTAATATGTTCAGAAAAATGGTCTCAATAATTTTCTTCAAATTTTCTTTTCTATCAATGAGTCAGAAATTCTCATATCTTTGAATAAGATTATCTGATAAACATTTCAAAGTCTCAATATCTTTAATCTGTATCCTCAAAGCCGTGACGTTGCTGACTAGAATGATTAATTATAAATTTCTGTATTCAAAGAACCGAATTCTAGGCATCCGAAGATGTGATTTGAGTTTCTCCAAATCGCCAAATGGATTGTAACTACTTGATTAATTAAATGTGTAAACAATATTTAACAAGGCTGAAGTTTGGAGTTAAAAAAGTCTTCAAAAAGGATACAATAAGCTCCGCCGCCCTCGACAGCCCCGTTAGTAGAAATTGCGCAAACAGATGCGACGGTGAATAGCAAAATTCCATAAGCGATGAAAAATTGCGTAAGTGTAACGAGCAGACCTGCGTTTCCAACAATGTAGCCTGAAAATTAACGGCAAGAATTAAAATAGAGAAAACAACGACTTAGCTGGCTACTAATTGAGAAAATAGAATCTTACCTATCCGAATAAAGACCAATGCGCTAAACATGGATAGAGTAACAGGGCTGAATACTCCTGCAAACGTTCCCAAGGTGCGTCCGGTCTGCGGTTGACTTAGCGTTCCAAATTCGACGTACCCATCGCTTGTGCTTGGAGATGATCTGCCGAAGCTGAACAGCCTGGTTATACCTCGAAAAACACCTCTTCCACGAATGAGAGGAATTTTTTCATTTTTAACATGTATATTAACAGCCTCTGCGGTATTCGTAGAACCGATCTCTGGGGCGATCATGGTATTCCCCGTGTCCTCTCTGTAATCGTATAATCGCTTATTCTCGAATTCAAAATTCATTGTGTGAACGATGTGTATGAACTAGGATTAATTCTCAAACAAGTGACAGTTGACGATGAACAACAATGATCGAATGCTTTAACATCGTATTTTTATTATTAAATTAAATTAAATATCAGCTGCCTACCGGATGCGATAGCTATAAACTCGGAATATATTACGCGTTTTATTGCATATGTAATTGATAAAATATTACAGTGTGTATTATTATCGTACGTATGACAGATGTTATACGCCTCACAACTCACGAGCTTGTGCCTTTCTACTGTTCAGTGTTTACTCACTCACTCACTCACTCACTCACTCAATCCTTTGACTCATGTCAGTACAAACTACGAGTAGAAGTAGAGCGCAGAAACATCATCTGATGTTATGCAGCTTTTTTTGCTACTTCTATTTCTCTCTCTCTCTCTTCTTTGTAATGTATGTAACATGAGTCAGTGACATCTGACGATTAGAGATTACAATATGTCCAATCGCCGAGGGGCGTGACGAAGATTTATCTATCGGTATTTGGGATAGGATACGCGATTTATTTGCGTTTATTTATCATTTTCTTCAAAATGTTAATTGTCGGTATTGTAAATTTCTTCTTTCATAATCCATATTGTAGATTAGATCAATGACTGATTTAAAAGATCGACTTCATTAGCCTCTACGTCAGAAAGTCCGATGACGTCACTTAAATTGTTACTTACATCTAACTTGTCCAGAATAGATACACGCATTGAAGATTTAGGAAAAGGAAATCCCCTTTTTAATTGTCGCTAAAATATGCAATGAGATATGAATTGGGTATCGATTTTTACAAAATATTTATTATCTTCCTAGTTTTATATCCTACAGGATAGTTTAGTATGAATAAAACCGATAAAAACTTATCTCTGATCCAGAAAAATAATTGTTTTTTTTCTTTTCTTTTTTTTAAATATAAATCAATGATCTAGACACTCGATTTCATCTTTTCATTTGAAATATCCCTAATTCGAGGATCAGGAATAAGTCTGATCGATCAGTAATTAAAAAAATCAATTATGCACCCTGAGCACGACGTATTATAACATACATCGAATTATTTATTACATATCAGCAGTACTCCACTTATAGGCTTCTTCCTGCACAGCTTTTCTAGCGTTTTGTGCCTCGAACCATTTTTTCTCATATCCATTGCTTCGGTCTACTCCATCCCATCGATATCCTGGTCTAATACCAAAACGGTTTGGCATCGAGGGCCCATTGTACCTTGGCTTTTCTGCAAATACATGTTTGAGTCACTTAGTTTACTACAAATAAAAAACTGAGGCGTAGTTTGGGCCATTTATACAAATTACTAAACGAAATATACCTGGCTCCTGTTTTCCCTCCTTCACATGCTTTCTCTTCATGTATGCTAGCATAGGATCTCCCTCTCTGTCCTGTGCCTTAAGCTCTCGTTCGAGGTCGGCATCGTCTGCGTATCTAGCCAGCGGCTTACTCATCTCGTACAAATCTCTGTCTAGTTTCTCTTGGTGATCTTCGACTTGCTTTAATCTGGAAATAATCAGATTTTCATTATGTTAACACGATTTATAACGTATGGAATGACCCATATTGATTTAGACTATTCGTTGTTCTCAAAATAGCGAAAATACAAACCCTCTTCCCCACTGGGCATATTTTTCTTCCAATTCTTGTCTCTTTCCGTCCTTTTCTTCCTGCTCACGAGCTTCGGCAGCTAGGTCTCTCCTTCTACCAGTTTTTCTATCTCGTAAAACTGGAGCCTGACCAAAGCCGCTTGTCTCTGCACTCATCTGTGGAAGGAAATGAGTTATAAGAATACATAATAAACGTGAAACAGTAAAATGGGATAAGGTGTTGCATATAATCAGTCAATAAGCACCTCTTGGTAATTTTTGAAAGTAGTTTTCTCTGGAAGACTCGTTTCCGCATTCGAATTTCTGGACTTCTTTCTGTTTACTCTAGGACTTGTATCCGTATCAACATTTCTAGATTTCTTTTTTCTTTCCCTAGGCGGACTCAAGTCAGAGTCGGAGTCGTTTCCACCTTTTCCGGAATGTGTAGTACTTCTTTTGTCACCATCAGTCTTTCTCCTGCTTCTAGGCGAAGCTGAAGCATCTTTTTTCCTGCTGTTATCAAACTTATTGCGATCTTGTCTCGATCTATGATGGCTCTTATTGTATTCAGCGGAGTTATTACCACTCTCTTGTCTCCCTGCTCTATAAGAATCGTTTCTGCCCTTAAATCGAGATGAATTATTGTCAAAATCTGTAGCCTCAGTAGACGGTGACCCGGAAAACCGAGTCCTAGAATTCCCATCGTCATAATTTCTCCGCCTTGAATCCCTTGAATAATTTTCTCTCTGTTTATCGTGTTTACTTTTAAATTTCTTTCCTGAATTCGAACTATATTCCTCTCGAGTTTTATGGTCCTTCTCTCTTCCCTTGGTCTTTGAATTCCTCGGTGGACTTAGATCAGAGTCAGAATTATTCCTGGCTCTCCGAGGAGGGCTAATGTCGCTATCTTGAGACTCAGAACGATTTCGAACCGGGCTAGAGACAGAACGTTGTCTTTTCTTCGAAGACTTTTTTCTACGTGGTTCATCTGACTCTGATTCATTATTTCTTGGCTTTCTAGGCGGGCTGATGTCGCTGTCTTGAGACCTAGAGCGATCTTTTTTCTTCGAAGATTTCTTTCTGCGTGCTTTTTCAGGGTCGGAATCATTTCTAGGCCTCCGAGGTGGGCTGTGGTCGCTGTCTTTAGATCCAGAACGATTTTTTCCCGGGTTAGGAGCAGCGGTTTTAATTCTGGGGCTCGATTCGTCTGGGATTTTCTCATTCCTAGCAACGCTAGTGACAGTAATATCTCCGTCTCCATCATCGGTGATGATTTTCCACCTTCTTTTATCGGAAAAATCAACGGGTCCTCTTTCATCGACAATTCCTGCGATCTGTGGCCCGTCTTCTGTGGTATTGTAAATATCAAACTCCCCGTCTTCGATAGCTCGCATATTTTTCAGGTCTATATCATCGTCGATGATAGTGACGCTAAAAGTAAGTAGAAAGCGGAGATAATGATGTTGTTTTATTTATCTAATGTGTTACTTGTCGAAATGGGTTCGTTAAACTTAACCTAAAACTTACATGATCGCTAAAAAGCAATCGATAAAAAAAATAAATCTAATATTTACGTTTTAGATCCCAAGTTCGGTTTCTTTTTCTTAACCTTCTTTTTGTCTTTTCCAGATGACAAGTACTTCTTCAAATATTCCTTTTGGTTAATTAGTTTTTTATCCATCGCGTATTAACCTAACCTAACCTCGTTAACGGGAGTTTTGATTCACGTAAACAGACACCATTTTGAATTTCAGAATTAGGTTAAGTCATAGACTATAATAGAGATAGACGACTGAGCCAATAAGGGCGATGACTATCTAATATGGGTAGACGACACATCGCGACCTAAAGATTTGAATGATTTGAATATCGGAATTTCCGGGGTTGTATATTATGTTAATAAAAATAAGTAATTAGATTGGGAATCCCCGTTTTAATTATTTACAAAAGTAGTTTAATCGATAACCGATGATTTTTAAGATTTTCATTCGAAAATGATACTATGAATAAACTATATGTTTGAAATAGAAAATCTCGTATTTTGTTATTTCAATTTATAATATCCCATATCTATAATTATTAACGTATAGTAGATATATTAAAAAGAAAAGAAAAGCATTACAGGATAATAGAAATAACAAAAATAATTAAAAAAATGATAAACCCTTATGGTTCATTCTCACTCCTTCATTATTATTTACAAATACTGAATGAAAGAATTTCAAATTAGTAAACTATAAATGAGAAAAAGTATAGGCTTAGAATAATTGATGCGCATAGAATTAGTTGTATCATAAATAAAGGTATTCATTTTTTATTGGGGCGAGGGAGAGAGGAACAAAAAAAAAAATTGAAAAAAAAATATTAATAGTACTTGAGAAACATTCTATAGTGATAATAATAACATAATGTTGAAAGTTCATTTGGCTAGATAATTCTCTTTTGATAATTGTGTTACTACGATTTTATCACTCAGGGATTTTGAAATTTATGATTATATTATGACAATTATTATTATTATTATTATTATTATTATTGTTATTATTATTATTTGTAGAATCAATTAGGATCTGTGGTCAATTTTAAGTAATATTTGGTGTT
This sequence comes from Tenthredo livida, assembly GCA_963992785.1. Classification (NCBI taxonomy): domain Eukaryota; kingdom Metazoa; phylum Arthropoda; class Insecta; order Hymenoptera; family Tenthredinidae; genus Tenthredo; species Tenthredo livida. The sequence continues at coordinate 2,638,169 of OZ023070.1, read as the reverse complement.
ACTATCACAGTTGTGATGCCAGTAAAAAATACCGACTATTATTAATACGAGTAAAATCAGGATCAGGAACAACGACGTTAATACAGCTGAAACATACAGGAAATATTGAAAATTAAACCGTAATGAAATTAGATAAAAATTAATTCATTAGTTAATTAATCGATTCATTTTTTTTTTTCTCACCCACTACTGACGTTGGGCTAAAACTCCGTTCCCACTCTTCCCAGCCTGTGAGACATTCCTTTTCCCAATCATTTGGTATCACATCTTTGGTGAGTCTGACAAAGTCATTTAAAGGACAGGCGATTGTGCAGCCCGGTAAGATCAGCATTGTTGGTTCAGCAGATGTATTTTTATAAGAGATCTAAATCGCGTGTAAGGAAAGTAAGAATAATGAAAAATGTTGAAAGTCTTTTATGATATGTGAACGAAAAAAGAATGGAGAAATTTTTCCACACCGTAACGACGTGCTCTTTCAGCGAGTTCACTCTCAGCTCTATTAAAACGGTCGCTGTATACGGCGGGCAATGTTTATCGAATAAATTTAAAGCCATTAGAAAACTAGCTACTGTTGTATCGTGGGCGCTGTATATCCAGAGCTTTCTATCCGGGGATAAGCGGTTTTCCGATTTTCTTACTAGATGATCAACCATCTCACCCACCAAGGGACCTAGAAAGTCGAAACTCACTTTTAGAACTTAATATATCCGGTATTAGGTATTTGTGAGCTGTTTTTTTTTTATGCATAGAAAGATTGGAGACAATCTTGCCTGACTTAAGCCTTTGCAGTATTTTGTTGTAAGCTTCTACTGCGAAACTCATAGCTGCTAGGGGTTTCATTTTATCTGGAAATACGGCCTTTGTCCACTCTGGTAATGTGCGATTATAGAGATCCTGAAAAAACGAAACGTCAAGCGTTATCTGTCTTCGACATCGTAATCTCCATACTTTATACATGCTATGAATAATTTTCGTTGTATCTTTCGTCGGATATTAACATTTTCATAACATGTATAATATTTCTACAACTATTATAGGGTAAAATTAAAAGAAGAAAGAAAAAAAAAATGCAATACCACGCATGCAGGACGGAATCTTTACACATATCTGTATAATACATTTTTTTTTACATCAAGCCTTGTATTGCGACAGAGAATTGATGAAATATTAAGATTATAAAAATCTATGTATCAGCTAATCAATTCTCCGCGTTTGCAATTCATGGCATTGATACGGAGCCTGAAATGATGACGATATCTTGTGAATGTGTTTTCTCAAAATGTTATCAAGTTTGCCATTATTTGATACAATAATAATCTACAAAACAGCATTCAAGGACAATGAAACAAAAAAAAAAAAAAAAAACATTGTACCAATGAGATATAAAATACAATACAAATACATTGAATTCACATACATGATAAACACATAGGACGTACGTTCATTGTACTATGCCCGTAGCAATGGATATTAAATCTTTAGTCTGATTGTGATGTTATTTTTGTAAAATGAAATATGTAGTACTATGAAAGCTTGAAATATATAAGTAAAGACGTTATTCGATCTGTACAGGATTATTTTTATGGATTATTCTTACTAACAACTTCCTCTTCCAACTTGATCAGAGATGACTTTTTCAATGATTTATAGTACAGAGAAATTCTCTCTCTCTCTCTCTCTTTCTTTCTCTTTCACTTTTTCTTATCTGCGCAATGAACCTTCACCAACAATTCTTAACAAAAGCTTATACTCCATCCTTCTCTGTCAACCTACCTGAAAATTTATCTGCAATTTCAGTCTAGCAAATTTATTTTCATTAATCAACTAATCATTTTCTCTATCATCTTGCTATCGTTAGCTTGTTCATTAAACTGTTATGCAAATTTATCGTTAGCAGTTGTATCCCCGAGTTAGTTTTAGTTTGATTAATTCTTTTGGGCAAAAAAAAAACAAAAATAAGCTAAAATAATCTGAAAAATAAGACAAAAAACCATGCGACGGGCTCAAAACACTAAAATCACATGCTGTGAGTAAAGCGTCGTAATAAAAGCAGTGAAAAAAACAGAAAAAAAAAAACAAATATATTATATCGTAAGATTAATCACCTCGATGAAAAGAGTATTGTAAATACTTTCAACATCTTCAAAAGTGTCGACGACCATGCCAGATTGAGAGGTCAAATACTCAAAAAGTTCTTTATTTTTTTGATAAATAATTTGTATTTCTTCTGAATTCTGTACTTTTTGAAACTCGCTATGGTACCTAGGGCAAGCTTTCTTGCTGGCCAATACCCAGTCGTCAATTTCTGGCATAGTATGAACAGGTATAGGCATCCACTTGAGTTTATCCCAAATCTGATCTCCGTGCGGCGGATATAAGCCGGCTAAGTTAGCCTCGACGGACATAAGGGTTCTATCGACGTCGGTACTTCTCACGTATATATCGTACAGCGTATAGCTTTGGGATATCAAATGAGCGTATCGTTTTCTGAACCAACGTCCTAGCATCAAATGTTCCCTTTTCCCAATCTGGAATAGATTTTGAAGATTATTGAACCGTTTTGATACGCAATAGACTCCATTTCTGTCTATAGTTTCTCACGTTAGTAAGTTGACCGAAAGGTACAGGCCACAGGGTTTCATTGCCGTACGGATCGTTGGGGTAAGGATCTACAGGGGTTCTGTCCCCGTGTCTGAATAGCTGAAAAAAGTAATGTATGTACAGTTTTAGGGTTTAGAAAATTCGGATTGTATCTTATTCATCATTGACTTACGATATTCGCGAAAATTACAGTTCCTAGATCGACGTGTTCGACTTTCGCTTGTATAGAGATCACGCACCAGCAGGTGGTAGTGATAAACGCGATTTTTAACAGCATAATTTTGTGTTTAACTTATACGAGATACACAGATACACCACATGCAGTATATGGGATAGTTATCAGCCGGCTAAGCGTGCGTGACGAAAAGTGAACGTTTATTAACCGCAGATAATATGTATAATACTTATTATTTGTTTATCGCGTTGTCGAAGGTCGGGAGATGCGAGGGGATTAATAATTTGTAAACATTGCTTTCGCGCGTCACCTTGTAACGATACGCGAGGACACAGAGAATTAGGTTAGTTTAATATTATTTGTATACAAATTATCGGCGAACGATATACGCCCATATGTCAATTTTATGAAAATACGCAGAGACTAGAATTATGCAACAACCAACAACCTATCAAATTACATTTCCTAATATAGGTTCAGGTATTCAACGAACTTTCATGTTTCAGGTTGTAACTTCTATTCCATTCTACGATGTTATTCTATATTATTTCAAGTACGAAACTGTGACAGTCAGTTGAAGGCGCGATGTCACTGATTGCCAACTCATATATCTACATCTTACGAAATCAAGATAATAGCTGCTTGATTCATATTTTATGGTGTTATAAAATAATAAATACAAGCTGAATAAAGAACATATTTTCACAAGTGTTGCCAACTGTTCTTTTTTCTTTCTTTTCTTTTCATTACTTAAACAACAATGATATTTCCCCTAATTATTTTACATACTCGTGTATCCGGTTGTCTATCTTCAGGCGCATGCGTTAGTACGATTCCCTATCTACAGGCGTTATATAGACGATCTATTTCAACTTGTTGCATTGCAAAATAGCACATTTTATCACATACTAGTATCGAATATTGATGATAGTATCATTACTTTGATTTTTAGATAGTTTCATACATAGCAATAGAATAAAATACGATTTTTTCTTCTTTTTTATTGCATTCATTTATTCCTTAATCATCTTTTTCAATTCGTCACTTTACTTGATAGATAATTGACAATTAGAATATTATATCGATATAGTATAAACGTTCGGTGAAGATTACTGGTTTTTAAATTGTTAATACGTTCAACGATTGTTGGTGTATATTGTTTTTCTTGTTTTTTTATTTTCTTTTATTTACTTTTATTTTGTAATTTATTTTTAAAGATACTGTTTATACAGCAATAGCATACAATTTGAATTTGAATAGCCAAAGCTGTAAGAAACGATTCAATTATCTTCCTGTTGCATTTGCAATTCTCGCAAAAGTTTTGCTCTCTGTTTTTGCAATTCATCTTCAGATAATTCGTGGTGATGACCACCCTCGTTTACTGAACCACTTTCACTGTGGGCTGATGCTCGTCTGTGTTTTTCTTCTTTATTACGTCTCCTATCAGGAGATTCTTCTTCTGATTGAATCCTCGGGTACGAACACTGAGAGTAAAATAAATAAAAAAATCAATGGAAGTGAAAATGAAAATGAAAACTGATTTTTTACTATTAGTTATAAATATCAAAAGAAAATTTTACTCACTGAACGACTGCGGCCTCTTTTCTTCTTGCTTTTCTTACGCTTTGATTTCTTCACATCTGATTCAGAACTATCAGATTTACTTGGAGGACTGATGGACCGGGATTTCTGTGTCTTTTTTTTACCTCCTTTTTCGCTACCGTCAGATTCCTATGAAAATTTAATAGAATATTAACAATCGATGCTTTTCAGGGTGTAGAAAGGAACTGCATAGTGTCCTTAAATTTTTCACTCACACTGTGCGATCGGGATCTTGATTTTCTCTTAGTTTTTTTAGTCTTCTTTTTCTTACTCCTTATGTGATGATGGCTACAGCTTTCTTCTATCTCGTGTTGATACTCTTTGAAAATTCTCACCCTTTCGCTCTCTAGAGTAATGGCTTTGAAATCAGATTCACCCTCTATTTTAAGCCTAACATCATCCCACGACATCTGATAATCGACGTCCAAAGTTTTGAGCAAATTTTTGAATCCAATTTCCAATTTTTTAAACTTTCTAGTCTCTTCTTTGATACGCTCTTTCTCTCTAGCTTCAGCCTTTTCCAATAGCAAATTGTAGGTCAGTTTAACATTTCCAGCGTCTAACGTGGCGGACTTTCTATCCTCGCAAACGACTGTAGCAAATTCTTCAAAAGTCGTGTTTACTTGTACTTCGAAATTCTTTTCCCTCAGTATTTCACGTATTATTTTCTTCTCGTCGTGGAAACGAGACTTCAAATCCTCAACGTAGAACTTGAATAGATCCAAAGGCGTGGATCCCGGCTGACCAAGCATTGCCGAAAACCTTATGTCTGCCGATAGCATAGGATAAAGCTCGACCCAGAGGGACATGGAAGTTAGTTTTCCCTGCTCATGTAGTTCGTCCAGCAAGCTCTGAAAGAAATAGGACCATGAGTGGTCGAAGCATGGATAGAAAATTGGATATAATGAATAAAGCCGGTGGCTTACAATGAAACCGTCTCTGTTCTTCCTCTCCGATCTTTTCCGCCGTTTTTTCTCCCTCTCCTTTTCCTCTTCCTCATCTTTCTCAAGTTGTCTTATATGGTTTTCAAAAACTAGTAGAGCGTCCTCCTTGTCCATTGCCAATAAATCAGCGTCTTCTGCAAATGCTGAGTGCTGAATCAGCAAGGCTTGTGCCTCTTGCCAAGTAGTTTTGTAAGTGACATCGGTCATGGTGTCTAAAACCAGAGCCAGTCGTTTCGTGTTTCGTTTCTTCATTACTTTTGCCTCTTCTTTCTCTCGTTTAGCCAAATTGAAGATAACGTCTTCGTAAATATCCCGGCGATCAGAGTCTCCGACCGATCGCCAGAGCTCTAAGTTACCATAGAGCTCCTCGCATTTGTAGTACTTTGTGTTACTAGTCATTCGGTCGTGGGTCAGTAAAAATTGCTCCAGATCCTCCTTAGCTTTTTTGAGTCTGAAAAACATTTGGTGTTTGTAATTAGGTGAAGAGGCTTGAAGATTTTTCCAAAAACGATTGAAAAACAAGAATATTTCAAATCATATCTGAAGAAATAAATCATTTCATGGTACATTCGTACTAAAGGACATTCGATCTCACCTGAGTCTTTCCTGTTCTCTTTCTTCCTTGAGCCGTTGAGTTTTATAAGCATTAAACGCCTGTTTTCTTTCGTTTAATTTCTTCATCTGAGGATATCTTTGGTCATTTTGAATCATTTTAACCGCCTGTTCCCAAGTAGCGTTAGAAGGTACCTCTCGCTCTTTTAACAACTCTTTAAAAGCTTCAATGGCTTCCTTCTTGTCTTTAAATTGGACTTTAGGCTCAGGAGTACTATTGCGGCTTCCATTAGCAGAGCCTTTTGTGGAATTACTATCATCGTCAGGCTTTGTAGGAGGTGTTGGAATATTAATAGCCGCAAGAGTAGCAGCCATTGCTTGTTCGATAGCAGATTTACAAGTCGGTTCAGGCGTGCTTGCCTGAGGCAATGCCACGCTAGGTGACAAGGCGTGAATTGCAGGTGGAGCAAGGGCCCTGAAACGAGAGAATACCTCGATAAGACATTGTCGAATATACCGAATGATACTAATCTAGTAAATATAGCTTACGGATTAGCGCTAATGGCAGGAGTAGTACTACCCGCGCCCGCTTCTTCAGCGGCAAGTTTACTCTTAAGTTCTTCAAGCTCAGGCGGTATAGTCCACCTAGATTCCTTAGTAGTAACATTATGATAATAGATTTTGCTGTTATCGGATTTATACTCTTTCCACGGACACTGTGAGAGCAGTAATTCACTTGGAGTTTTAAGCTCGTCCGGTTTCTCCCACAGAGATTGTTTAGTTATACCGTTATAGTAGTATGTACGACCGTCGGGAGCTTTGTGCTCCGTCCATTCGGACTTTTTTTCTGAATTAGACGACGGCGTTGTAGAATTGGACTCTGCAGTCGATGGCGTAGCTGGCGCGGATACAGTCGGAGTTATTTGAGGAGGCGCAGCTGTAGATGGAAATAAAAGTGATCGTTTTAAAAATTGGCGTTCCATTATTCATCAAAATATGGTAAATTGAGTTTACCGATGACGTTGAGGTCCGGTGGTGGTCCCGTAGAAATAGGAAATCCGAATCCTGGCGGAGGTATGGAAAATTGAGGTGGCATCATGCCAGGAGGACCTGGAGGCAATCCAGGGGCAGGTATGTACGGACTACCTGGCATAATTGGCGGCGCAAATCCGGGAGGCATGCTAGGAGGTACTGCTGGAAAACCTGGTACAGTTCCGGGTGGCGGAATACCGTCGCTTGATGCCTTTTACGATATAATAACGTGTTTAGAATATAAAATAAACAAAATAAGTAAATACGATTAATTTCACACTTTTTTCCATTCTATAAGCGTTAAATATGTATCGCTGACTAACGTGTAAACGAGAATTTGTTTCTAACCTTAAATACGGCACAATTTTACGATCAGATATTACAGTTTATAGGTTAATGTGCCGGTAATTAAATTGAGGTTAGGTTCTAGGTTAGGTTCTACGGCTTTTATCAGCTATTGATAGTTCGCTTTAATCCTTACCATAATCAGTGTTTGATATTAGGAATCGGAGATCATTAATGAACGATAAAAAAACACTACATTTACACAAATATAATCCTAAATTAGGTTTAAAATTTAAAGAAATTCACGATTATTATCCTCCTTCACTCGGCCCCTGCAGTATTCAACTCGCAACTCGCGTCTACACACGCACACACACACACTATTTTATTATTGTGTATCATCGTTATTATTATTATCACAGGCGTATGAATTGTGACGTCACAAGGGAACGATGGAACCGGAACGACTCGTGACGTCATGATGGATCGATTCTCGAAAGCGGCGATAGTATCTCGAATGTCTCGAACCTCGATCTGTGTTACGTCATCTGACACCTGTCATCGTGGGGAGAACTGTCAGAATACATTAGTTAAATACATATGTTATACGTAAGAAGTGATAATATTAATACATAATCGATTCTAGTCTTGTTATAAGCTGATTAATAACTCTGTGTGGTAATATTATAGTTAATAAATATGTTAGAGGGTAGTAGATTGCTAGAATCTTTAATAAAGGTGTCTGAAAAGGCGGCAAATATAGCCAGAGTGTGTAGACAGAATTCGCATCTCTTTAAATTACTTGTACAAGAAAAATCACAGGATGAAAAAAACCCGAGATTTATACAAGACTTTAAAACCCTGGCTGACGTATTGATACAAGAGACTATAAGACACGATATCGGAAGCGAGGTAAGAAACACTAAATAATATACGACGTATACCAATAAAAATAAAATTAACCTCAATCTTTAACCTAATCCCAAAATTGAATTGATGCATAAATTATTAAGGCAGTTTCCAGGATTATCAGAGCGAGTTAAAGGCGAGGAAAATAACACTTTTAGCAACACTTTGGGCGAGTCTGTAACCGTCAAAGTTTCGTCTGATTTTAACGAGACGGCAAAGCTGCTGGAAAAAGTATTGAACAATGATTCAGAGGCGGCTATTCTACTCGCTAACGAAGTACACAGAGATATTAAACTCGCAGATGTTCCCGGCCGGAACGGGCCTCCTAACGACCTACAATTGCTCGTCGATCAAGTCGGAATCTGGATCGATCCAATCGGTGAAAAATTTACATTGAAATAACGTTTATTACCTAGATTTTGTCCAGGCTGTCTTCTGTCCGTTTTCTGATTCTTTTTTATGTTTATTCACTCCTAAAACTTCGTTCGGGTTCTTATCCGATTTTTAAAACTTGTTTTTGGCCTGGTTTTGGTTTTTCGCACGTTAGATTTCGCACAATTTAGTCTCACATTACCATTTCTCAGATTCAACTGCTGAGTATATTCACGGGGTAGAAAAAATAGACCTGGTGACGGGCTTGCGTTTGACTGGGTTGAGGTGTGTCACTGTACTCATTGGCGCCTTTCATCTAAACACTGGAACTCCGGTTATGGGCGTAGTTAATCAACCTTTTTACGAAAATTTAGACTCTGTGTAAGTTGGTGGCAAGGCGGAGGCCTAAATCTGCCATGGAACTCCTTTTATACCTAAAAATAACATTATTGAGTCCCAAAGTTAAGATTTTAACAAATTGTTATCAAGTTTTATACTTGAGAGCCTAAATTCATCCTGCGAATTCAATTTTCATCTCCATTTCAACAGATGGAAAGGGAATTCCTACTGGGGTTTCAGCTCTGACGGAGTTAAACTCTCGTCTGTTCCTAGTCTGGAGAAAAACTATAGGAATTTGGCTGTTCTCAGCGGATCTGAGAGTCTGGAAATAAAGTCGAAACTTTCAGAAAATGGTTTTACGCTGTTGGAGGTAGCCGGAGCTGGCTATAAATTGTTAACTGTGATTCTGGGGCAGGCAGATGCGTATGTTTTATCGAAAGGATCGACTTTTAGATGGGACACATGCGCTCCACAGGCGATTTTGGATTCTTTAGAAGGCGGAGTCGTTGATTTTGATCAATTTTTCAAGAACGATGTACCTAGTGACTCAAATATTAAGTACTTACCTAGTGATAATGACTTTTGTAATCGTGGCGGACTCATTGCGTACCGTGATTATAAAATTCTGGAATCTCTAAAACAGATTTTATCGGAATAGCATTAGAGCTGGAATTCAAAAGTTGAATTACTTGTACTTATTGATGCGAAACGAGTTTATAGTGGATATAAAGAACCCCAATTTTACTATGCCAAAGAAATGCTTGAAGAAAACCGTAAAATTTTATTTAGAAAAAAGTAAAGAGTATTTGTCAGTAATTTAACTGTTTCTGAGAGTCTCTTGTTGTTTTAAATATTTTAACAAGTTGAAATGATCTTTCAATCATAGAATAGTATAAGAATATTGATTAGGTCTAGTATCAAAGAATTTTAAATGAAAAATCTGAGGAAATATGAATTTTCTAATATCTATTATCTTAGCTGTCGTTGTCTGTCTTTATATGACACGGGCTAGTATTTACTGAATAAATTTCTTTACAATGTGATCCAATAAGTCTTAATTAACCAGATGGTATTCCATATATGATACATTCAATTCAATATTAAATTTAGGGTATTATTTGTCCGGATAGAATACAACATATTAGAAAAAATAGATCTGAACACTTGCCACGTGTTGCCTTGAAATATTGAAATATTAATATATATGTATAGGTATATTTAACATATCTAGTCTAATTTACTTACTTAACGGGTGTGAAAAAATGGTGACAAAAGAAAAAGATAAAAACAATCACTTTACTTCTTAAAATCAAGTCGTTATGCTTCAATTATCGATTCTTCCAATATTCGTTATTCTTATGTATTTGATCTCTATAACTAGCTTGAACAGTTTACCATTACCATTTTCGCCCAAATAAATGTTTGTACTTAATCAAAAATTCGGGAATAGAGTCTATACATTCCTAAATTAATATTATATTATATATAGTTTTTATTATATTGTATAATATTATATATTAATAATTTTAAGCAAGTAGGTAACATACCTCAGAATTTTACCAATTTTAACATTATTATAATACAATATTATATAATTGTTGTTGAAAAAAAAAAAAATTTATCAAATTTAATAAATAAAGAGATTCTATAAAACTGTAAAATAAAAAAAATTAAAAAAAATCAAGTTTTTGATTTATTTTTTGAACCCAATCCTTCAAGGATATACCGTATGCAGCGTTTCATCATTTTCGAATTTCAACGCTTCCATGGAAAATAATTGAACGGGTAAAAAATGATGTGGCGTTTCATTTTACTATAATATAAACATTTTATATACTATAATATAGGTAATATTTTATATATGTCAATATGTGTATGTATGTACAATGATATACAATATATCGAAGTGTATAATATGCTATTTACTATGATTAAACAATACGTGTATATAAGTTCAATAATAATTATGTAAATATTTATTTTTAACGACAGTGTGTGACAGTATAATAGGTATTCTTATGTATATATACATAGGATAATAAATTTCTTCGTTATTTACACAGCTACTATACTTAATGATAATTGTATTTATTTTTTTCATTTTTTTTCCCTTCCTTTCACGTTATCTATTGAAGATATATAAAAAAAAAAAAAAGAAAAAAAAAAACAACAACTATAACGATAACGATAATTTAAACTTTAATATAAAGCGTTAAAGCACAGTGACGACACATCGATATAGTCGCCAAAAATTGTTACAATATACATATACAGGTATGATTTTAATTTTTTTAATTTTTTTCTTCTTTTTTATTCACAATGCATACCTATCAATTATTATTTCCTATAACGTTAATTATATGTATAAATTACTTATATAACTATACATATACATGATATATATCTATATTAGCTATCTATAAACGTAAAATATATATATATATATATATTGGCCGTTGTTTGATTTATTATTATTATATAATTATACATATCATAGTATATAAGCACCCTTATTTTGTGTATTTTATTTATATCAATAAATGATTATTATATAATAATGATACGATAACGATAATCGTAAAAAGCGCATCTATAGTCGTTGAGATGATGTAATATAGTAGTATAAAAAAATTTGAATTCGAATATCTAAAAACCGCCCTTCCGTATATTTATATATATGTATATATACATATTGTATTATGATTATATTAAATATAGTAACTTCCGGTTGTGCAGAAACCGGAAGTTACGAGCGGAGTGAACGGTTTTCAAATAATCGAATGATTCGACTGTGGGATTCCCCGTCGACTATATCTGCTCTTCTAGATGTGAGTCTAGCTGAATTAGATGCCGGTTATGCGTCTGGACTGTTCTGCAGGGGATTAAGTCCGTATGACGCAGACTTGCTGAACGGGCTGGCGCGTAATGATTTCCACTAGGTTTACGTCTGACGCTTATATAAGTACTGCAAGTGTTGATCCTCCGTAGAATCGAATTATCTGGACCCTCTAATCCTGCAACGAGGCGAGGTAACGATCATTTCTTCCGATCGAACGACGAGGCTCCGTCTGGAACGAACCCACCGTCAGACTTTCGATCATCAATAACGACGTTTGCGTCGTCACAATCGGGCGAGGATCGAGCAGTATTCGATGATATTCCTACATATAAATATACACGGTCTTCTTTTTAGCGATTCTATTCTATTATCAAGGATTCCACACCTGGGGTTAGAGATCATCGAACACTGCACGCGAAATAACATGCCAAATTATATTGTTAGTTCATTTTGAGAGGGCGTTGCACTCTCGAAGAGCAGAAATAGTACATTATGTGTATCAAGGGCGCAAAGAACTACATCGCGCCCGTGATGCACACGACATTTTTCTTAACACCTGCTCTGCATAAATGCCTCTGTTGGGACCGAGTGAGCGGGCGGAAAACAGGACTTTGCGCCCCAGGGCCAAATAGACTTTTCCGCCCGAGGGCCAAAAAGTCTTGTTTTGCGCCCGCTCAAGAGGTCGCGAAGGGGAATTTTCGGAGCAGGTGTGAAGAAAATTGCTTTTTCGTATCCTCTTCAAGGGTGAGACAACCCCTGTTATAGAATAGTTCAATCCCATCTATACCTAATTCGAAAATAAAAATCTTCCGAATACTCTGCTGTTTGAAATTTCAATGCCTTATTATTCCCGGGAGGTGCGAGAGTGTTAGCGCAAATTAATAAGCACGCTTTGGGGTAGTTAGTTGCCGCGAGATTAATCGATATAGAAAATAATGGGGGTCGTAGCCGATCAAAAGCTGCATTGTCTTAGTTTCCGAGAAGACTGGCGTATATAACGCTGGCTTTGAGAGACTTATACACTCACTTCACAAACGAGTGAAAATACGATTAGTATACGGTACGATTAACAGGAGTAATCAAGGGTTACTGATTCAATTGATCGCGTCCTATTATAGCGCGTATCTCACGCGTAATTCTCTCAAAGGTAGGCAGGTAGGCAGTATATTCCACCCTAGGCTTAGAGAGCTTCTTTTGTGACATATAATGCGAGAATTTACATTTCCATCATGCAGGAACCCTCGCAGTCTGGTTTAAGCCCAAGGGGATTTTTAACATCATCTTTTATTCGGGATTACTTTTTTTCCCCTGTATCTTCGGACAGTTTAGACGCAACAGGCCGAAGGAACTCTCGTCTTGAAGTGTTTTTTATTCTTTCTTTTCAGCAATAACAATAATAATAATAATAAAAAAAACAAATTCACATTGGACACATTACCAGTTAAAGCAATCCCAGCCATGCTGGTATGATGAGTTCTTCTTCGACCCTGAGGGATGATCCGTTGCATGCATGGAACCCTGGCCAAAGTGAGAAGGAAACCAGCTCTGAATCTGGCATTCATCCAGCAGTATATGACCGGGTTATAACAAGAGTGAGACATGGCTAGCCAGTGGACAGCTGCCCAAAAATATCCCAATCCTGGCCAGGAATGAAGTCTCTCATCATTGTCGATCGCAAGCTGTTGAAATTGGATGACACATTGTTTTTGTTACATGATATGATGATATAATAATGAAAAATGATGATACATTCATCGATAAGAAAGAAAAGAGCGTTGCGATATCTGGGAAAAGATTTATCCGATAGTAATTACATAGGTATTACATAAAGAAGGGTCAAGCACCCAGATTTCGAAAGCAGACTAATAGCCAGGGCGAGTAAAACTTTTGTCTGATTCAATTCTAGTTAACGTTCATTTAATCTATTAATCCGTCGTGTTATAGGAGGCAAGAAATAAAATCGTCGATAGTTTGGGTTGATCGTGTGTGACGGATATAGGTATGGTATAAGTATAGGGTACTAGGTATAATCGAGGTGAGCTTTACGGCTGATTCGACAATTTAGAAATGACCGTAAATGACTTTAAGGATTATAGATTAGGAGAAAAAAGAAAAAGCAAAAGAAAAAGAAGAAGAAAATTCGAAATCGACATTGAATTATCCAAATCATGATTATTATACTCACTATCAATACATTGAAGGGTAGCCAGCAAATAGTGAAGACTATTACAACAGTCATCATCATTTTCACCATCTGAAACATATATATATATATATATATATATAATCAAAAAGAATTTTAATCAATGAATTACCTATTTTGCTCTGGTATCGAAGTGTGTCAAATTTTTTAGATTTTTTTTTTTTACGTATCCAGATCTTAGAGATTCTCACATCGAATAGTATAGACAGATACCTACGTATAACGATAAAGCTATTTCGCAGGATATGGTTGACGCGGTTATTGCCGCTGGCGGGTGATTTTCCGTTTTTTTGTACCTCCGTTTATTTTATTTTTTACTTCTTTTTTCTTACCAATTCTTTTCACGTTCTTAACTTCGATTTATTGGAGCGTGTAGAGAGACGTAGATACGAATTAGACTCGTGCTTGCAGGCGTGAGGCGTGCTCGGAATGTTCAATACAAGGAAAAATCTGCAGCCCAACCGAGGTGTGAAAATTCAAAAAAAAAAAAAAAAAAAAATGAAAAAAATGAAATGAAGTAAAATAAGATAAACAAGGTGTGAGAAATTGAGAACAGTGAATATTATCGACCTGTGCATGCCTTATTAAACTATATTTAGGACCCATAGAACCGAATAGACTAACTCCTATGCAAGGCCCAAGGGTATAATGGAGAAAATTTATTCCTGGAAGCCGGTCGTTTCTCGCTTCTTTCACATTATTAACGCGGGTAATTCTCCAGTTTGTAGTTATGCGTTTCTCGCGTGATTCCGGGTCTTTAACTTTGGACTAATCAATTATTTAGTGCCTACCCCCCCCACCCCCCCGACGACCTTCTTGTCTGAGAAATGACCTCGGGGGGTCTGTTAAACTCTTGAGGTACGTTACGATACGGTACCTACATACATATACATACATACATACATACATACATACATACATACATACATACATACATGCATATATACATACTCAGGCGGGTAATTTAAGGGCAATTAATCACGATATATCGCCCCTATCAAAATATCTATATACAGGTAGAGGTACACCACGTATGCTTTGTGGACCTCAAACACATGTGTATATATCGTCGCAAGACTAACCCTCCACCCTCCGCCCAAAACCCTCCTATTTGCACCCTCGATTTCGTACCGTTTGTCATCGACTTTCAATGACCATTAATCATTCCTCCATTTATTTTTCCAGGCAAAAAATTGCGAAAAAATTTCACCCTGTCATTTAAGTATTTACCAACTATCTAGCTATGTACAGCTGGCGGCTGTGTATATTCTATACGTACTTATAAGGTGTTCTATAAGGGTTATAAGAAGAAGAAGAAGAAAAAAAAAAAAATTCCAATTATCTTTACATTAACATATCAAGTATATATGAGAGCGAATTATATCTGAAGTGGATTATCAAAGGGAAGACATTATTTCGCCCGGTTCTTGAATTATGGGTTTCGAATTAAATCAGAGAGTACTGCGCGGATTATATTTGATTGTTCTTCTTTTTAAGACGAAAAAGTCAGATGGAGAGTTGAAAAATTTCTTCACGTGGAAGAGAAAGAGAGACAGAGAGAGAGAGAAAAAAGGAGAAAAATTAGTTGCTTTATTCAGATTTCTGAAAGCTTTTTTTCTCTCTCTCTCTCTTTCTGCTCAAGTCTAACGATTAGAGTACTTTTTGAGTGTGAAAAAAAGTTTTCAACTCTTGTCTAGATACGCGACATTACCGGACCAAGATCATAATTCAAATTGCAGACCGATCTGGCTGCAGACGCGCGGCTCAATGGGAAAAGTTTATAATTTTCATTCGAAAAGTGTATCGAGAAATACTTTTGCTGTTTGATCATATTAAATCAATATGGATGAGTCTGAATGCTTCAAAGTTCAAACTTCACCCATATTTTAATATATCCTCAAATTTGAAATTATTTCGCTCTTTTAATGCGCATTGAATAAAATTTTCTTCAGGATAATGAAAACCGAAATATTCTTTTTTTTTCTCCGCTCGATCGTTTCGGTTCTTCTACCATATCGGCTTTAAACTCTTTCACATTCGTATAGAAGAATATATTACAGTGTGAAGAATTCGGTTTTCAATTTTGTGAATGCCAGCTACTTCCTCAATATTTTATTGTTCTCTCAGGAAAATTCTTGCGGTGTGACATGAAAGATTGCGAATTTTTTTATCACTCTTCATATAACGGTTCAGAGAGGATGAAATGAAATGAAAAAAAAAGATAAAGAATAGATAAAGAACAGAGAGCGAAGGAATTTTCTCCGAATTAGAAATATATGAAGTCTATAGGAGAAAATTTAGTCAACTATATAACGATTGATAGCGAGATTCGTCCTGGATATTTACTTATCACCTTTGGAGTGGTAACAAAATGCAAATATAATCTGCATTAAAATGGTGTCTGATTATTCATAAAAATAAACAATAGCGTCTGGGGGACAAAGGCGGAAAATTTGAAAATTCATAGAGTAAAATAATGGGTAGACGGTGTAACGGCAATCCATCAGAGTACCTATACCCTTCCTACCTTCACCATAATATACCTACCTTTGAACGTCAGTGAGTAAAGTTCAAGTTAAATGGTGAGGTACATCCTTTTTTTTTTTTAGTAAATGTCTAGACCAAGACTTTGCCTCTAAATTCAAGCTAGACTCCCATAGGCTTTGGGAGAAAAAACGTTTTGCCAAAAAATGTCCGCTCCTTGATTAGGATGTACGAGGCGTGGGAATGCCCGGTAATATTGTCGGCGTTTTCCCGCAGCGTTTGGAAAATAAGAACGAGTCGTTAGCTGTTTTATATAATTCGTTTATTGCGGATAGGGATGTGAAACAGCTGGGGCTAATTAGTCGTGTTCACATAATTACATCGTCGTAGCTCCTCCCGAATTTCCAGAGCAAGGTTGAGCCAAGTATTAATGAGTTTTGCAGCAATATAGCGAAGCCGATGTACTTCGGGAGTACGGAATAGTAGATTACTTCAACGAGTACGTAAATCGATGACATGAAGCTCCCAAATCCAAGAATCAAAGCCAGAAACATAAAAATACGACAGCCCAATATTCCACCCTCGTAATTCCCAGATTCTGACAATCTTTCCATTGGTATTCTGCGGATGACTATGAAGGATAATGTGTTGAAAAATCCTGACATGAAGTACATCTGCTCTTGGGAGGTAAAATCTTTCCCATATACTGCCCACACGTCTATCGCGATCCACCACCCCGTGAAGAACAAAATTCCAGTTGACAAAGATATTCGATAATTTCTACTCGCTGGTTCCAGCTTGAACATTTTTTCTTCAATATTGAGTATTTATCCACTAATGAGGACGAGGTCGATTCAATTCTTCACACCAATGAACTCGGCTTTGTTTGCGATTTATTTTATTAAACAAAATAGCGAAGCATACGCTTCGATTCGATTCATCACTCGAATTCCTACATCCCTGAATTTTTTTTTTTCAGTAGATACAACAGTCCGTCAAAAACATCCCGTTTTCACGAATATATCATCACATACCCCCCGCAATCACGACGGATTAAAATAATAATTAATCCACAACCACAACCCCTGGTATACTCGACGAAAGTAATTCAATCAAAAACCCCCGGAATCTGAATATGACAAGGCGTAATAATTACGACAAGTGTCCGGGTTCGGAATTTACAGACTAAATAAAATAACGTAGAAACTTGAATTCGTCGATTTTACTTTTCTATACTCGTGCAGAAAATATTCTATACAACGTTTTTTCTAAAACGGTGAATCTTTCTCATTCTTTATACTTTTCTTGAGGGTACTTTCCGCCCCATATTTCACTCGGAAATATACCCTAAAGCGTCTTACCGAACCGTATACTATACACATATGTACTTATGTTATAATATACTTTGATCGTCTTTGATTGAGTTAAACTTTGTATAATCATTTAATCTCATCTTCAATACGCTCTCGAAATTTTCCCCGTAAGATTTACCTCTACAAACCTGCGCTGTCTGCCCACACGGTGTTATCAAATTTTGCTCAAAGATTTTCGTCCACCCGTCAGAAGCACGATTTTACCTGAAACATCTGTTACGATATACATAGTCAGGTGGAGCTATAACGTGTGCCAATATTTCCACCAAAATATTTCCTTCATAATCATTTCCCGATCCGATACACAATAAAGCTTTTTGTTATCGACATAATATTTACAGGCTTGCCTGTTTTCACAGTAAATTAATTCGCTCCCTGTACCTACATATACGTAGACCTATCTCTGTCGCGAAAATCTCCACCCCCACACGATTAGGTGGTATCGATATATTCTCAAATAATTTCTCATCCTGCACACCCATCACAGACACGCGCTCTTATCTCAAAATATCCCGATACGATACAGGTAAGGGGGTGCGAATCTTTTTTTTTCCTTCCAACCGGGTTCCCCGCGTACCTTAATCAATATCCGAACACCGACCATAAAGTTTCTCGGTATCGACTAGCACCTCAAAGATTTCCTGTTCCCAGAGTAAATTAATTCACCCCTTGCTTCCATCTTCGCAATGAAAAGTTTTATTCGAAAAAAATAAGCTTCGAACTTTGATCGACAGTATTCATTGCGATAGGAGAGAAATTAGTTTATCGATTATATGTGATTGTGATTGAAAATTTTCTCTCAGATTCCCAGCTTTTCATAATACCTGCTGAACATAATCTCACAGTAAATTTGAAACCTGGATTATCAGAGGCTGCCTTATACTAGTCGAGTTTAACATATACTATAAACACTCTCATAAGCAGTTTAGATATCGAGATTAGACGAAACTTCACTGATACTAAGCAGAGCTGATACGCGAAATTTGATATGAAACATTAAACACTGTGTATACTGCAGCACACACAATAACAACCGAGAGTAAGCCTAGTTATCGGATATCAGAACGTAGGAGTTAGTTTCTAATGAAACTTGGATATCCCATCGTATTTCCATGTATGATGAAAAGAAATATATGATGTATCAGAAGTAAGTGCGAGGGAATCGGATAAGGGTAATTTATCGCCGAGGGTATAATCTTCAGCAAGTTTCCTTGTAGTTATTTGTTCGCTTGTGCTACCAGAGTGGGTATCTAGCATATTAATATCTCGAGGTGAGAATGCCTGTTAAAAATTTCTGGTTGAATTCTGTTTCTCTTTTCCTATGTACAAAAGTGAGGTGAATTATAACAGCCTTTGAAGTAGTAGGTGTACTAAGATATACAATACTCCGAAAGATGTTTTAACATTCTATTTCAAAGGGATGTTTTCTTGTTTATTGCTTGTATTACATCGTTGGATGAAAGAGACTCATTTGTATATGTTAGTGTATTCCTAATGCGAGGAGTCGGATAAAGAGTACGAATTATAGCACCTTCTCGTAATCGTAGCCTTTGTTAGAATGAGATCTACACCTTGGGACGTATGACTTAATTTATTTTAATTAAACCGCCTAGAGAGAGTGGGATAATAATGAATGCTTCAATATTACTATGGTGTAACGATTTTCTATATGAATAACATGAAAATAAGTAGAGCTTCAAACTCTAAGAGCTTTATTTTCGACCCGATTCAAACGCTATTTTACGTAAAAAAAGAGGAAAAAAAAGGACCGGAAGTCGTGCGTCACGTAAAATTTTACTTGGTATAACGTTGTCAAGTTTGCTAAAGGAGGCGAAATTGCAGGGATAATAAAATCCGAATACCTATTCGGTTTCCCGCCTTTGTTTGCTTGGAATAAAATTGCTCCGTATATATACTATAGATCGTACAGATAATTTGGTAATTTATATAAATGGACAAATATCTAATTGAATCAGGTAAGTCTTGATTAATCGTGGCTCGAATTGGCCACGAAGGCAAGTGCAGAAATTCGGAGAGTTTATGATCAGACGAAACTATGTACGCACGTCCGCAGAGTTCGCGCGTAATACTTACAAAAGAAGGTCTTTTTGATTAAAGAATCAATTATATCGCTTCGAGTAGTTCGGCACCTAGTGTACATATACACATATGCATACATACATAGTACCCACCTATATTCCCTCAATTCTATACGTCTGTTATTTCTATACGAAATGAAAGCACTCGGATCGTAAAAGCCTTTTCAAATGCCTACCGTAATTACCTCAAGTAACAATAAACATTGCTTTCCATTACACGCACTACTATATGTACAAATATTTACCTAACTGCCTAAGATGTAGGTACCATCGATATTTTAGTTAGCTTTTAGAAAATTTACGACTTTAAATTTCAAATTTATCTATAGATGTGTTTAAATTTAATCCGTATGAGGCGTGTGGATCAGATTCGTCGATTCCAATCCGCGCCCGATTATCCGATCAGCATTATAGGCAAGTGTGTTCCAATCGGGAGATAGATGAAATTGATAAAAATCGATCTCTCATCAGCAATCCAATTCATTACGTTTCACCGCAGAGTTTTGCTAAACTTTTGTAGACCCGCAATACTATTTCTCGAGAGAATTAACCCGCCTTTGGTACACTATACGCACACGTTTCGCGACTTCGAAACTAATTACTGTCCCTTAGCGAGCGAAATTCTCTAATCAATTTGATTAAAAGTATCATAAGAACTCCTCTTCATTTATTTATCTTCTTTTTTTCTTATCTCCGAACGAGAACTAGACATTAAAAATTCGAAATTTAACAGCGATTTCCTATAAGCTATATATTGCTGATTCTCTATACTTAAACGGACCCGTGCACTATTGATTTTGTCAATATTAAATGCATACCCAGCTGCAGCGCTCGGGTAAAGGTTCACAATGGATTGCTAGAGGCAAAGCTCTCCTCTCGAGGAAAAGCCTCTGTGCGATTGTTCAAAATTTGACGAATAAAGCACTGGAGTAGGTACCTACGTATATATCGGCTAAAGGGCACAGAGTGGTCTCATTAAAATTAATGAATTCTATAGATGTAAGAATGATGAATAAGAAGTAATACCTAGCTGAAGTAGAAGAAGCCCAAGATGAGAGAATTAAGATTCTTAGAAGAGTCTGAATGGCGTAAGATGGAATTATTATTCGTTGCGTTTGAAAATTTTCTATCGATTTACGTATTTACGACATGATATAAGCTCAGAAGTTTTCATTTATCATATGTATATGCGTATATAGGTATAGGTATATAGATACCGGCAAGGAAATTTTCTGAATAATATACCCGTTAATTAAGCAACTGATACGAAATTATCTGTCAATGTATATACGTTGTATATAATTATATATGCAGGGGCATCACGCGTCACTTCAGCTACATGATAATATAACAAAAACGAAAAATAAAGAAAGAATTTTCGCAAAACTTCAAAATTTTCTTTCTTTTTTATTTTTTTAAAATTTTTTTCAGATCGATCGAACGCGAAAGTTTACAATGAATTAAGTTTTCAGATAATGCCGAGGAATCGCGATTCACCCCAAATGTCGTCACCAGATTTTCTTCCGAACGCTTCTCTACAACGCCAAGGGTTTCGAATTTTCTCTTTTAAATTGCAGAAATGAAGAGCGAGAAATTTACCCGGGAAAAGATTTTTGCCAAACTTTTTTCATCAAATTATAAAAGGAGTTTATAAACGAAAACGAGTCAGGTATAGGTACGATTGAGCAGAAAACTTTTTTCAATTCCTGTTCGCGAAATGTTTAGTAAGTCGACAGCGTCTTAATGAATTTTTTTTTTTTTTTTTCGATACCAAATTTTCTCGCGAAGGTATAATAATATATTCGTTATAATAAAATGAGGGCAGATCTACTTCGTCCGGTTTATTTTTGCACTAATATTTGTTTTTTTGTCCAAATTTTGTTCACGATTAATTGTACGAATTTGAGAAAAAAACTTTAATCGCACGGGGTTTTTAACTTTATGATTAAACGGCATAGCATATAGCATATAGGTATACGTATGCAATATGTATATCAAAAGTTCATAAGTTAATTCGTATATCCGCGATCATAAACTGAGCAGGAAATTCTCTAAGGACATTTTTATGGTACGGAAGTGGCTTTGGGCGGTGGTGGCTCATAACTTTTTCAAACTTGTCGAAAAAGTTCGAATAAGTCTGAAGACTTTGCGGAAGTTTAGGGCCCGTGTTTCACAGTAATCCACTAAGACTGTATAGAGGATCAAAGGTGGAGAAGTTCGGTTCGAAAATTCACTCGACACATGAACCGGAATTTGACGAAAAAATCAATCTTGTCTCTCTGTGGCTAATACTAGGTGAAAAAGAAGAAAAAGATAGAAGAAAAAAGAATTCGCAAAATCTTCCTTCTGAATGCATTGATGACAAATAAAATTCTCGTATACGCGCCTTCAGTGTCGAATATCCACCTTTCGAGGGTCGGACTGCTCTCATGAATATCTCCGATCTATTGGAATATAAATGATCCGAATATCTCACCCTCTGATCTCCTGGGTCTACGCAATTTTGTTGACTCACTCAAATATCCACTCTCGCAGGTCGCAGGCATATTAGGGTAAACTTTGCGAATAAAATTGAATACTAGTGAAAATATTTCGACTCCAGTATCGGAACCGAGTTCATATATTCGAACCGAATGTTATCTCAGATAGTAGACAGGGAAAGGCGATTAGAGCGGGCGATAATTCGTAATTGAAGGACTGAATCCTTTGAAATCGTACCAGGCATGCTTCGAGCTCTTGAATTCAACACCTTATAAATTTTTCCAAGTTTCATTTGCACCGAATTCTAAAAAGCCGCAAATAACAACTTTTTCAACTATACAGGCTCGAAAGTAATTCGTACGGAAGTCTGTGATTCGTTGAGAAACTTCATCTTCTAACTTCCATGCGGCACTTGACAAAATAAATATGTATATACGCTTGATTAAAATCTTGGAAGACAGAAATTTAATTTGTTACATCAGGTGTCTTGATCACCTCACACCTGGTGTAGGCGAGACCCAGTTTACGAAATGGAATTAACTCGCCGGAAACGTTAGGCGTCTTCAAAATTAATTAATATATATTTTAGAGAGTGAAATTTGGTACTTGAATTTGATTAAAATTATATCTACCATGTGAATAAATGCCAGAGGTAAGAGAGCCTCGTTCATTAATTTATTCACAAAAAAATTTATCAACGAGATTAGAACGCTTTTGGCAATAATTTCATAACGATTATTACCACACGTGCGTGCGTGTTACGTGGTGAATGAAATTCGCCTATTATTCCCTTTCACCGAAATCCACGGCTGCTCGTTCCGTTCGGGTGGGAATAAAAGGAGGATGTATAAAAACCCACAAAAAAGACCAAAAAAACGAAATCTCTAGCAGATAATATTGAGAGGAAGAGAGAGAGAGAGAGGCACGTGAAATTTAGAAAGTGTGGTGAACACATCAATTTTTCCTCAGGTTCATATTTCGACGAGTTAGTGCGAATGAATAGAACAACGAACCAATGTGCATCCACATATATGTATCATAGAATTAGATAGCGATGAAAAATTTCCATTTATAATTTTTCCGTGATAAGTAAATGGCCTTATATCGTTTCTAATGCGCGTGCGAAGTACGACGATAAACCATTTAAGTGTGGAATAAACAATGATTAAAAATAATTCAGTCCTAATTTTATAGGCGATCTGCATAATAAATTACCCCAGCTGCATGTAATATAATGTAGTACTATATGCAATAACCATATAGAGATATACGAGCGTTACGAAAAGTTTTAATTTCATGCCGAATAATTTACCGGCTAATAAATATGTTATGTGACTTATATACGTGATAGCGACAAGTTCTTACTGCGGGAAATTATTTCCGCAGTGTCAGTGCTACCGCGAACTTCTAACGCGGAAATAATCATATTATACGTTTCGTACATGCATGCATTTTAAAAAATCAATTAATCACCTATAAATATTCCGAAATTAATAATTAATTTTTATTTCTTATAATCAACCGACGGATTATCGTCAAAATAATTTCGTCTATTATATGCAACAGTGAGAAATCTGGGAACGTCAGTATAAAAATGACTTCGATATCCGAGGGATGCAGTTTAATTTTTGTAATTTTCATCACGGCGAATTTTTCGCCTGGTAAATTATTACTGATCCCCACAATTTTTTTTTCTTTTCTCGACATCTTATTCCGAATTTACATAATATAATAAAGCTATTCGTCATTTTAGCGGAGAGTGCGTCGAGCGAAGAATTGGCTAACATTACGCTGCGTTTATACATGGGGTGAGTTCCTCTCGAAGATATGTGTATCAATTTTTCTTTATTAATTAATTATTAATCGATAGATACTTTGCATAAATTTGTTACAGAAATTTTTATGGGGATAATTTCTCCGATGCATACGTCGGCGACGCGGTTAAACTGTTGAATAATATCGACTTGAAGAAGCCGACCGTCGTCTATATCCATGGTTTCAGCGAAGATCTAAATAACGAAAGTGTGAAAAAAATAATCGATGGTAAAGGCCAAAAGTCTTGATGAAATTCCACCCGTTAGATCGGTTCTTTTTTTAATAAAGTTAATTCCGGTCCCTATCCCAAAATTACCATTTTGTTTGCCGAATAGTTCCTGTAGGGTAAAACCGGGCTTAAGGGATGGAGAAAAAAAAAAGCCCGGAGGTGGTAGCTGGGACCGTCGCGTTATATATTCAGATGATCGATAGTCGAGGTAAAAAATCGCGTCAATTATTCCGATCTGCGGTGCAGATTGATTGAATATGCAAATTCGGGATCAACTTCAATTGCGAAATTGTGCAAAATGCACTCTGCGATACTCGGCTACGTTTACGTAGTACCTATTCAGTTTTAACCGGAAGTGAAAATATCAAAGTGTTTTAAGGGGACCAGTACAGCGACTTTTCGAGAAATTATCATAGTCCGAAGTCAATTTATTCCATCACCAAAGTCCATTTCACATCAAAATATTTTTCTTTTTCCAAATCATGTGTCGTAAGGATTTTAGAGCACCGTTAGACCAATTCAGGTCATCTTGGATTCATTTTCTTCAGAAAACAAATCCTCATCATGTGAATGTAGGAATTTTGAAAATTTTTCGTTTCGCCCAAGTTATTTAAGAAATGAGTGATAATAATTTTTGCAAATTTGGTAAATTGATCATAACTTATGACATCATTTTTTATTTTAAAATCCCTACATTCACAAGATGAGGGATGGTTCACCGGAGAAAATGAGACGTCAAGAGATTGAATTGGACCAACGGTGTGCCAAAATCCTTACGACACATGATTTGGAAAAAGAAAAATATTTTTATGTGAAATGAGCTTTGGGTGTGAAATAAATTGATTCCGGACTATGACAATTTTTCGAAAAGTCGCTGTACTGGTCCCCTTAAATCGAGGAAAAGGGGTCGATAATGAATTTCATAAATATTTTTTCACAGCCTATATAAAACGTCAGGATCACAACGTCATCGCTGCAGATTACAGCGAAATTGCGAACAAAAATTATGTTCTTAGTGCCTCCAGTGCTCCAGGGGTTGGGAGGGTTATAGCCAAAGCGCTGAGCGACATGGTGGCGAATTCTTTGGACCCTACGACCCTACACGTAGTTGGACATTCCTTGGGCAGTCAAGTGGCCGGATATATTGGCAGAAGCGTAGATTTCAAGCTGCCAAGAATAACCGGTAAAAGAAAAAATTCCTCGAATTTTCCTGCACCCCGCAGACGGGGTGAGATTAAAATAATGATCTCCCCCTAGGGTAGTGCGTGTTTGATAAATGATAAGGGGTTGGAAAAAGGCTTGGAGCGAAATCGATTCTACAGCACAGATCCATAGGCACTTCCTTCCCAATTTTTTTCTTATACTTTTTGCTTTCCGCTGTATTCGCAAGGCTTGGACCCTGCGGGACCAGGGTTTTACATAATCATTGACCATCTGATGTCGAGCGACGCCGAATTCGTCGACGTGATTCACACCGATATGGGGATATACGGTATCGCCGTAGAATCGGGTGACGTGGACTTTTACCCTAATGGTGGAACTCGCATTCAGCCAGGATGTCCCCATTTCTGGTGGCCTGGTGACGACGGCGGTAAATAATTGTTCAAAATTTATAGTCCAAAATATAAAATTTTGGCAACCCTCGCCCCTCGCCCCTCGCCAAAACTTCGTCGTTATAATTTTCTCAAATTCATAGACTTCTGCAGTCACCATAGATCCTGGGAATATTACGCCGAGTCGGTGAAAAACGAGAAGGCATTTTTCGGTGTGAAATGTGACGGAAGTAATAATTTCAGATCAAAGAAATGCAAAAATAACAAAAAAATCGTTATGGGTTTTGCGACAAAGTCTGGAACGTTAGTATGCGAACCATTATTCCATCGGTATATTTCTCATTTTATCTTTGATTTTTATTCTAAATTTCAACCCATTCATAGGAACGGTACCTTCTATCTGGACACTAATGCCAATTCGCCATACGGACGAGGAGAGGACAGCATAAACCCCATATCAAAATCAATTTGGCGATAGTTCATAGTGAAAAATTATAATCATAAGATCTAATTTCTCGAACGTACTACATCATACCTGTATAATCTTTAATGAATAAAATATGATTAAAAACGATGATGATTGTAGTTTGATTGAAAATATCACGTGTACGTATCAGATGAGAAGAGGCTGTGTGCAGATTGGGTGTTTTTGGATTTTACATACGAATCGATTCGTTGAGCAAATGTGATTTTAATCGAAATCAAAATACTCGAATTAGCTACTTTTTGCAAAGCGTGTATGTATGCAATATTGAATCGGGTTTATAAATAGATTACGCCATATCCGTACGAAGGCAGAATGTACATAGGTACATATGTATATGTATAAATACGTCCCAACGCTGTCCTGCACATATGTGGGGAAAATTGTTGATTAAAAATATGCGGTAATATTCCGTGTAGAGAAATGTGAACAGAAATTAAAACCGCGGTTAGTAAAGGCAAGGTAAACCGTAACTTTATGCATATTAAATTCCGTTTTGGAATTTAGGATGCGAATATATCAGAAACGGGAATAATTCATCCTATGATAAAAGGTATAGTACCTACGTGCGTGGGCGTTATACCGCGGAAGTTTTCTCACTCGAGGTAAAACCCTGCCAGTTATTCCTACTAGAAAAAGCCATTTAATCCGATGATGAGCTTCATATTTTCATGGGGCGAAATATTCCTGATGGTTCATCTATATTTCGTTTCACCATCAGCGAAAAAATAACTGTGATACATATCGAGATGAAATATTTACGTGAACAGACAAATCGCCAACTGCCATGCCGTTGCAGGCACAAGTCTTACAAAGGGCAGGTATATCGTACAGAGGGAAATTGAACCGAGGAAAAATCCTCATAAAGTCGACTGTGTACCGATTAGAAAATGCGAATTTATTGCACGATGTGATAAATGTCTATGAGGTAAAAACACGCCCGATCAAGGTTCTTCGTATTTGATTTACCGCAATTTTTTTTTTCGAACCCCTTCCTACATCTGCGGAAATAGAATAACTGTCGCAAATGCATAACTGCAGCGTTGTTCGATAAATATTATGGATTATTGAGACAGGTGTACCTGTATCAACAATTCTGCTGGAGGAAATGATATTTAAGCTCGGACATAGACCAGGAAGACATATTCAAAGTTTCTAAGCTGACCTCAACTGGGTTCCGAGTTTTCAACGAAGATTATTTCACCATGCGGATGGCGTTGGGATTGAAGAGTTTTTTCTTCTTTTGGCTGATGCTCGCCACATCATCTAATTCCGCTTATGTGCCATGCGATGATTGCAGTCAGTATCGGACAAAATTTGTTACTTCTTTTTTGTTCAATAAATGAAATTATTTTTATAGATAGAGTATTGTTAATTATTTCGCAGCCACCAGAGCGACAACGAGTGATTTGGCGGACATTAAACTGCGATTGTATACAGGGTAGGTATATCTACATAAAATTGACTAGAAATTTAACCAGTAATCATTTTCCCAATTTCTATTCGCCATAAATCGACGATTTGTGTAATTGAATAGACCAATTTTCAAAATTAGTAAAGTGACAAATTTTTTTTTTCTATGATCTCAGTAACACCACCGACGAATTTATGAGCGTATTGTTCGCCAACGCGTCGGATTTGTTACCTTCCATGAACCAGAGCAAGCCAACTGTTGTGTACATTTCTGGCTGGAGGGAGACTCCAGACGATGGAAGTGGCGTGCCCGTTGTAGATGGTAAGAATCTAAATATTTTCAATTTTATAAATATAATTTTTCGAACTTCAAAAACGTTAAAGTTCAGAAGATTAAAGTTCCGAAAGAAGGGTAGAAGCGCAGACAGTTAAAATCTGCGAAAAATCAGATCCCCGAAGGGCGAAAGATCCGAAAATTTCGGTCCATTTCTCAGGATGTGAAGACAAAAAATATTTCATTCTAATCGAGACCCTATATCTTTACGGAAAACCATTTTATATACTTGAATCCATAACTTCATGGTGTCATAGATAATTGATAGGATTTCGAAACTTTCTTTCGGAATTTCGAACTTCTGGTGTTTTTCGTTTCAGAGTTTTTGTAATCGGCTATCTAGCCTTCCGGGAAAATACCATGTTCAAAAACTGTGAGTCGGTGATATTCAAATTCGGAATTTTACTTCTCGGGACTTTTTGGGAATTCTGAACTCCAGCATATCCCATTGTCTTCTTCTTATATTTCAGCATACCTCCAACGTGGTGATCATAATGTCATAGCGGTAGACTGGCAAAAGATTGCTACAGTACTAGTATACCCTTACGTTGCCTATAGTGTCGAAGGCGTTGGCTACACAGTGGCCATGGCAATTAATAAGTTAGTAGAAGCTGGTCTGAACTCAGACACCATACATATCGTTGGGCATTCGTTGGGGGCTCAAACAGCCGGTTTTCTGGGAAGAAACTTGGCTTTCAATGCGTCCAGAATCACAGGTGAAACAAAATATGTATCAAACTCGTGATATCTGTTTCTTCTTTTATCCTAGCATAGAAAGGCCCCACTAAAACCCATCAAATATCTGCATAAAGGACATGGGCGATGTGCGATGGACATTCCTGTGCTGTGATTTAAGTTTCAACTCTTTCATCCTCCGCTAGTTCATTCGGGTTTCTTTTCCAACGAAAATTCTCTTCCAGGTTTGGACCCTGCTGGACCTGGATATAAAGTCCTGATCACTGAGCTTTCCTCCAAAGATGCTAAATTCGTTGATTTGATTAACACCGATGGCGGTGTCTTCGGTAACGGTCTTAGTACGGGAACTGTCAATTTTTATCCTAACAGTGGCGTTAGTCCTCAACCAGGATGTCTATTGTCGGGAGAGCTCCCAGGTATTGTTTCTTCCAAATCGTGATCTAATTCCGTTGAGTCCAACCAGGAATTTCGATTATTTTTTGATATTTTGCTATCATTTTTCATAGATTCCTGTAGCCATGCCAGGTCATGGCAGTACTATGCCGAGTCTCTTCTGAACGAAACTGCATTTATTGGTATCGATTGCAGTTCCTACCTTGGACTTCCATTAGGTGGGTCTAAATCAAATGCAGAGGTGATAATGGGCTACAAAACACCGACCAATGCGTGAGTATATTATCACCAAGTTATTTTCACGGAGAGAAAATTTGATATAGAGATGGTACGAGTTTCGATTGAATATACCCTCTATGTTTCAGGACCGGAAAAATTTGTCTTCAAACCAACAGCGAGCCGCAATTCGGTCGAGGACAAGACGGCAAGACTTTTGCAGTATCAGATGCTGCGAAGAATCTACTTCACATTGGTTGAGATTATTTTTGTTCAATTTCATTTTGGTATTCTGTTTGCATTCAGCGAACTTTTCAAACGCCGACAAACTAATTCGCACACCATATTATTGCATCGGTGTAAAAAGACCTGTATAAATAGATACCATATGCAGATTGTGATGACTTGTCATTTTTTCCCCCCATATGCTTACTTCCTAAAAGATTCTTCAACATCCGTACGTCTTTTATCTGAAACAAGTCTACAACGAGTAGAAAGTTATCAATTGGTTGACGTGTCAACGTTTTGACGAAAAATGGAATGCTCTTCTATACAGGCGAATATTCGAATGAGCCTATGATTATCCTCGAAACATTTTCGTGGTACGATATGTGCACAGACAAACCTTGGTCTCAACATTATCGTACTCATTTAAAAAATGTATGTAAGATCGGAGGTCGATGCCGCTGTGAATTATTTCATCTACCTGAGTTGACAAGTCATTCGATTCAACACGTGCCTTCAATCAGTCGATTCGCAACGCTTCGTCAAGTCCTTATTTACTCAATTACGACTGATTTCAGTAGAACGATTGATCATACATACCGTTATCGATTTATAAAATGAATTTCAATTTTTCCTGACTGAAAGAAATTGTCATGTGAAAAAAAATCAATCGTTGGATTTCATGTATATCGGATGAAAAAAAGCTGTATGCAATTTGCATTTTTTGAATTAATATTCCGTACAATACGCTAAATTAATTTTACACTAAATCATTTTTGGTTACACGACGGCAATAAAGTTCAGATAGCATTGAGCTCGTCCGATGTTTGATCACCGTACGTGGGGAACATCTGCACACACATATGCATGACGTATTATAAGAAAATAAATTGGCTTCACGTTATTAATATATAAGTATTAAGTATATAATTATTTTGTATCGTAATAACGCCAAGAGAAATATTGAACAACGTAGCAATTGTGTTGATTTGAAATGCCATGATATTCCGGAGACAGAAGGAAGAGGAAATTAGCGGCTGCGAAAGGCAAGACAAACTAGAACTTGATGAATATTCATAATGGTTTGAAAGTTGGGAATGGAATACATGAGAAAAGGGAATAATTCATCCCAACAAAAGGGAGGAATATCATACCGAGGGAAATTGAGCGGAAGAAAAACTCTCTATAAAGTTGTTTACTATACCTAATAGGAAATGAAAATTTAATGCACGATGTGATAAACTTTTTCGAGGTAAAATACGCCCGATCAAGATTCTTACTATCTAATTTATTAGAAGCCATCGAACTGCGTTGTTCAACCAATATTACGGATTATTGAAACAGGTGTACCTAAATTGGCAATTTTGCGAGGGGGAAATGATATTTAAGCTCGGATACAGGCCCAGAAGACATATTCATAATTTCGAAGCCGATCTCTACTGGGTTCCAAGTTTTCAACGAAGATTTTCATCATGCGGATGACGTTGCGATTGACGAGTTTTTTCTTCCTCTGGCTGATGTTTGCCACATCATCTAATTCCGCTTATGTGCCATGCTATAATTGCAGTGAGTATCGGACCAAATTTGTGACTGTTTTTTATTCAATAAATGAAATTATTTTTATAGATAGTATAATCGTTAATTATTTCGCAGTTGACAGAGCACCACCAAGTCTATTGGCGACCATTGAACTGCGATTGTATACAGGGTACGTATATCTACATAAAATTGACTGGAGATTAAACTAGTAATCATTTTCCCAATTTCTATTCACCATAAATCGACGATTTGTGTAATTGAATAGACCAATTTTCAAAATTAGTAAAGTGACAAATTTTTTTTCTATGATTTCAGTCACACCACCAACGAATTTATGAGCGTATTGGTCGCCAACGCGCTGGATTTGTTACCTTTTATGGATAAGAACAAGCCAACTGTTGCATACATTTCTGGCTGGAGGGAGACTCCAGACGATGGAAGTGGCGTTACCGTTGCAGGCGGTGAGAATCGAATTTTTTTCAATTCTATAACTACAATTTTTCAAAATTCAAAACGGTAAAAATTCCGGAATCATTCGAGATGATTTCGAATTTTCAGAAACGTTGAAGTTCAGAAGATTGAAATTCGGAAAGAAGAGTATAAATGCAGACAGCTTGAAACCCCGAAGTTCGAAAGATCCAAAAATTTTTGACTATTGCTCAGGATGTGAAGACAAAAAATATTTCACCATAATAGAGACCGCCTTTTTTAACTTTTATTTCGGAATTTCGAACCTCTGGTGTTCTTTGTTTCAGATTTTTTGAAATCGCGACTATGTAGCTTTCCGGGGAAATTACCTTTTTCCTTTTCAAAAACCGTGAGGCGGTCATATTCGAATTCTAGATTTTTACTGCTCGGGACTTTTTGGGAATTCTGAATTCTAGCATATCCCATTATCTTCTTCTTATATTTCAGCATACCTCCAACGTGGTGATCATAATGTCATAGCGGTAGACTGGCAAAAGATCGCTACAGTACTAGTATACCCTTACGTTGCCTATAGTGTCGAAGGCGTTGGCTACACAGTGGCCATGGCAATTAATAAGTTAGTAGAAGCTGGTCTGAACTCGGACACCATACATATCGTTGGGCATTCGTTAGGGGCTCAAACAGCCGGTTTTCTGGGAAGAAACTTGGCTTTCAATGCGTCCAGAATCACAGGTGAAACAAAATATGTATTAAACTCGTCATATCTGTTCCTTCTTTTATCCTAGCATAGAAAGGTCCCACTAAACCCCATAAAATATCTGCATAAAGGACATGGACGATGTACGCTGGACATTCCTGTGCTGTGATTTTAGTTTCAACTCTTTCATCCTGCGCTAGTTCATTCGGGTTTCTTTTCCAACAAAAATTCTCTTCCAGGTTTGGACCCTGCTGGACCTGGATATAGATTCCTGATCACTGAGCTTTCCTCCAAAGATGCTAAATTCGTTGATTTGATTAACACCGATGGCGGTGTCTTCGGTAACGGCCTTAGTACGGGAACTGTCAATTTTCATCCTAACGGTGGCGTTAGTCCTCAACCAGGATGCGCGTTGTCGGGACAGTTCGCAAGTATTGTATCTTCCAAATCGTGATCTTATTCCGTTGAATCCAACTAGGAATTTCGATTATTTTTTGATATTTGGCTCTTCTTTTTCACAGATGCCTGTAGCCATGCCAGGTCATGGCAGTACTATGCCGAGTCTCTTCTGAACGAAACTGCATTTATTGGGGTGAAAGGCAGTACCTATCTCGAATTCAAATCAGGTTCGACAAGATCGAATGCAGAGGTGACAATGGGCTATAAAGCACCGACCAATGCGTGAGTATATTATCACTGAGTTATTTTCACGAAGAGGAAAAATTTGATATGGAGAAGGAGTTTCGATTGAATACTGCCCATGTTTTAGGATCGGAAAGGTTTATCTCCAAACCAACAGCGCGCCGCAATTCGGTCGAGGACAGGACGGCAAGACTTATAACTCATCAGAAGCCTGGGAGGGTCTACGTTACATGGGTTGAGACTATTTTTGTTCAATTTTATTTTTATAGTCTGATTTGTATTTAGCGAAGTTATTGAACACCGATAAACGAGTTCGTACACCATATTATTGCAACGGTGTAAATAACTTGTGTGAATAAATACCATATGCAGATTGTGATTACTTGACATTTTTTTCCCCATATGTTTAATTGTTTACTTCCCAAAGAACACTTCAACATCCGTACTTTTATTATCTAAAACAAGTCTATAACGAGTAGAAAATTATCAATTGATTGAATAACTAGACTGATTTGAATCGATGGAAAATAATATTAGATTTTACGATAAAATTCAATCGCCTGAATAATAATAGATCATGGCGATAACGATAATGAAAACCGATTGCGATATACTGTGAGGGATGCTCAACTTTCCAAAAATATATTTTCCGATTTTTAATGATCATCACAGTCATTTATATAGAACGAAAATTTATTTCGTAAGTATTTATCGGTTAGATATCCGGACTAGTAAAGTACAAATGTGAAATGACTAATTCGTCAAATTTTTTGGGACTAATAGCTATTAGAAACTTATACTAGCGGCTAGGAACCACTGCTTCGAAAATGATACTTAAGCGCGGAATTCAATCCGCAATATTTAGTCTTAGATTCTGACAATTAATTTAAACTGAATCCAACCCGTCGAAGAATTTCAACTATCATGAAATCCGCGAATTTTCTGACCAGCTTATGCTGTCTGCTAATATTTTTTGCAGTAGTTAGTTCCACTTATACGGCGTGCGAGGACTGCAGTAAGTATCTGTCATCTTATCAATATGAATTTCAATTGGTCTTAGAGTATTTTGAACTTTCCAATTTTTCTGTAAGTATGAAAATATCGTGAAAATTGATTCTATTTGCGAATCTAGGAAACACTGTGAAGTCAATATTTCATTGGTGTGGTTCAATCATATCCTCCCTCGTAATTCCATTCCGAATGGAAAAAGAAAAATTGTCATAAAATGAATGATTAGTTGCTACGACAAGAATTGAATCGAATTGCATTTTCTCTTTGATCGATTGGATTATTATTGATTGAATTTTAATTCCACGAACAAGGCTCGTACGTTAAAACTCGAGATAATTAGCAATATTTATTGCTAATAATGATTGTGGCTCATATATCATCGGCAAATATTATACAGCACAACGTAATTTTACCATCTTGATAAACTGTAATACGCTGTGTTTCATTATGGGTTAATATTGCTATGACAGATTATATTATCGGCTATGATATATAGCGCGTTTGAACCACCGCAGATGTACATTATCATCTATTAGCGGAAATCTGATAATGATCTCGAGGTGAAGTGCCACAGCTTTGATTACTCCTTTCTTCATCCCATTCCAGCGTAAATCAGTCCGATTAATTATCTTTTTTCTCTTTCAAATTGTTTCGCAGCTGACAGAGCGAATACCAGTGAATTGGCGAAAATCGAAATACGAGTGTATCCAGAGTACGTGCGCATCATTGATATTCAAATAAGTCAATCAATGAACTGTTGTATAATTTAAATGTAGATTTTTATAATCATTCAATGCGAATTATCGAATGATTTCAGTAACACAATCGACACCTACACCAACGTGTTGGTCGGAAATGCGGTGGATTTGCTGGACCAAATAGATTCCGACAAGCCAAGTGTTCTCTACATTTCTGGCTGGACCGAGACCCCGACTTCGACAAGTGTCGAGACCGTTTTAGCCGGTGAGGGTTTTAAATTTACAATTTTGCAAAATAGATATGCCTCGAATTCTGACTTCCTCTCACCACGTCTGTATACATCGCAGCTTATTTCGAACGGGAGGATCACAACGTCCTGGTGGCTGACTACAGCGAAATTGCTGCAGGTGAGTGGGAGTACGCTTCTGCAAGTGCTGATGGCGTGGGCTACACCCTGGCCACGGCACTTGACGAGTTGGTAGCCCAAGGCCTTGCATCAACCACCCTACACATCGTGGGTCATTCTTTGGGTGGTCAAGTGTCCGGGTTCGTTGGAAAATACGTGAATTTCACGCTTCCCAGAATCACAGGTAAAACGAGAACTGCATTTGTCGACCTTTGCTTGTGAAATATGAACGTCTTATACCCGAGCGAAATTTTCGCGATTCCCGAAAGGGATTCATTCCGGATTATACTAAGACTCTTATTTCAGGCTTGGACCCTGCCGGACCATCTTTCAGCGAATCTGATGATCATCTCTCTTCTTCCGACGCTACTTTCGTCGATATAATTCACACGAACGCCGGGATGTTGGGGATCGGTTACAGCGCAGGAACCGTAGATTTTTACCCAAACGGTGGCAGCAGCCCCCAGCCGGGATGCGAAGACGATTCTGCTATTCTAGCAGGTACGTTTAGCAGAGCACAATTTTTGAACTTAGAAATTCGAAATTGCTGGTTTAAAGAAAAAATAAAAAACTTCGTTTTATAGCCGCCTGCAGTCATTACAGATCCTGGCACTACTACGCTGAGTCTTTGGTAGATGAAGACGCGTTTGTTAGTGTAGCATGCGAATCCGACGCCTCTTTCAAAGCTGGTTCATGCAGTGGAAATACAACGATATTAATGGGTTACGCCACCCCAACAACCGCGTAAGTCCCGTTTACTGAGTGATTTTTCTCAAGAGTCAATCAATCTACTCGTCAAATTTTACGATTATGTGAATCTTTTTTTCACGTTGTTTCTGTAGGAGTGGAAACTTCGATCTTCAGACTAACGCGGCATCGCCCTACGGCCGTGAAGCCGCGGGCGCAGCATACGTGGAATAATTTTATGTACAACCGGCGATGAAACATGTAAAACATTCTGTTCGTTTTTTTTTTTTCTTCTTCTTCAAAAGCGGAATGTTTTATCTTCAAACTAACAGCACGTCATCATTAGAGCGAAGGGAGAACGGTGTGAATTACGTTTTGAAATTCCGTACAATACGTTGAATTAATTTTACACTAAAACATTTTCATTTACACGACGGCAATAAATATCAGGTAGCATCGAGCTCGTTCGCCGTTCGATTACCGTACGTGGGGAACATATGTATGGCGTACAATAAAAAAATAAATTGCTTTAAAATAAAAGCTTTACGTTATCAATATATGAGTATTAAGTATATAATTATTTTGTATCGTAATAACGCCGAGAGAAATATTGGACAACGTAGCAATTGTGTTGATTTGAAATGCGATGATATTCCGGAGACGGAAGAAAACGGAAATTAGGGGCTGCGAAAGGCAAGACAAACTAGAACTTAGGTCCGTCTTTCCATAAGGGCACGTGGGGCACGTGCCCAGGGCCCCCAGCCCCGACACCAATAAGGTCCCTGAGCAGAAGTACATTTTGATGCTTTCACTCACGTTTTTTTGACTTTCTAAAAGGGCCCGAAACTTTGTGTGCCCAAGGGCCCCTGCATGGCCTAAGATGGCCCTACTAGAACTTGACGAATATTCATAATGGTTTGAAAGTTGGGAATGGAATACATGAGAAAGGGGAATAATTCATCCCAACAAAAGGTAGGAATATCATACCGAGGGAAATTGAGCGGAAGAAAAACTCTCTATAAAGTTGCCTGCTATACTTATAACTGGAAATGAAAATTTAATGCACGATGTGATAAAATTTTTCGAGGTAAAATACGCCTGATCGAGATTCTTACTATTCAATTGATTAGGAGCTATCGAACTGCGTTGGCGACAAATATTACGATGTGATAAGATTATTGAAATAGATGTACCTAGATTGGCAATTTTGGGAGGGGCAAATGATATTTGAGTTCGGATATAGACCCAGAAGACATATTCAAAATTTCGGAGCTGACCTCGACTGGGTTCCAAGTTTTGAACAAAGATTTTCATCATGCGGATGACGTGGCGATTGACGAGTTTTTTCTTCTTCTGGCTGATGTTTGCCACATCATCTAATTCCGCTTATGTGCCATGCAATAATTGCAGTGAGTACCAGACAAAATTTGTTGCTGTTTTTTATCCAATAAATGAAATTATTTTTATAGATACAGTATTGTTAATTATTTCGCAGTTGACAGAGCGCCACCAAGTCTATTGGCGACCATTGAATTGCGATTTTATACAGGGTACGTATATCTACATAGAATTGTCTAAAAATTTAACTAGTAATCATTTTCCCAATTTCTATTCACCATATGAATCGACGATTTGTGTAATTGAATAAACCAATTTTCAAAATTTGTAAGGTGACAAATTTTTTTCTTCTATGATTTCAGTAAAACCACCAACGAATTTATAAGCGTATTGGTCGCCAACGCGCTGGATTTGTTACCCTTGATGGATAAGAGCAAGCCAACTGTTGTGTATATTTCTGGCTGGAGGGAGACTCCAGACGATGGAAGTGGCGTGTCCGTTGCAGGCGGTAAGAATCGAATTTTTTTCCAATTCTATAACTACAATTTTTCAAAATTCCGAACGGTAAAAACTCTGAAATCATTCGAGATGATTTCGAATTTTCAGAAACGTTGAAGTTCAGAAGATTAAAATTCCGAAAGAAGGGTAGAAGTGCAGAGAGTTTGAAACCCCGAAGTTCGAAAGATCCAAAAATTTTGATCTATTGCTCGGGATGTGAAGACAAAAAATATTTCACCATAATCGAGACCGCCTTTTTTAACTTTTATTTCGGAATTTCGAACCTCCGGTGTTTTTTGTTTCAGATTTTTTGAAATCGCGACTATGTAGCTTTCCGTGGAAATTACCTTTTCCCTATTCAAAAACCGTGAGGCGGTCATATTCAAATTCGAAATTTTTACTGCTCGGGACTTTTTGGGAATTCTGAACTCCAGCATATCCCATTGCCTTCTTCTTATATTTCAGCATACCTCCAACGTGGTGATCATAATGTCATAGCGGTAGACTGGCAAAAGATCGCTACAGTACTATTATACCCTTACGTTGCCTTTAGTGTCGAAGGCGTTGGCTACACAGTGGCCATGGCAATTAATAAGTTAGTAGAAGCTGGTCTGAACTCAGACACCATACATATCGTTGGGCATTCGTTGGGGGCTCAAACAGCCGGTTTTCTGGGAAGAAACTTGGCTTTCAGTGCGTCCAGAATCACAGGTGAAACAAAATATGTATCAAACTCGTGATATCTGTTTCTTCTTTTATCCTAGCATAGAAAGGCCCCACTAAAACCCATCAAATATCTGCATAAAGGACATGGGCGATGTGCGATGGACATTCCTGTGCTGTGATTTAAGTTTCAACTCTTTCATCCTCCGCTAGTTCATTCGGGTTTCTTTTCCAACGAAAATTCTCTTCCAGGTTTGGACCCTGCTGGACCTGGATATAAAGTCCTGATCACTGAGCTTTCCTCCAAAGATGCTAAGTTCGTTGATTTGATTCATACCGATGGCGGTGTCTTCGGTAACGGTCTTAGTACGGGAACTGTCAATTTTTATCCTAACAGTGGCGTTAGTCCCCAACCAGGATGCGCATTGTCGGGAGAGCTCGCAGGTATTGTTTCTTCCAAATCGTGATCTTATTCCGTTGAATCCAACTAGGAATTTCGATTATTTTTTGATATTTGGCTCTTCTTTTTCATAGATTCCTGTAGCCATGCCAGGTCATGGCAATACTATGCCGAGTCTCTTCTGAACGAAACTGCATTTATTGGGGTAAAATGCAGTTCGTACTTCGGATTTTCATTAGGTGGATGTAAATCAAATGCAGAGGTGACAATGGGCTACAAAGCACCGACCAATGCGTGAGTATATTATCACTGAGTTATTTTCACGAAGAGGAAAAATTTGATATGGAAAAGGAGTTTCGATTGAATACTGCCCATGTTTTAGGATCGGAAACGTTTATCTTCAAACCAACAGCGCGTCGCAATTCGGTCGAGGACAGGACGGCAGGACTTATAAAGTATTAGATGCCTTGACGGGTCTGTTCCACATTGGTTGAGACTTTTTTGTTCAATTTTATTTTTATAGACTGATTTGTATTCAGCGAAGTTATTGAAAACCGATAAACGAATTCCTACACCATATTATTGCAACGGTGTAAATAACTTGTGTAAATAAATATACCATATGCAGATTGTGATGACTTGACATTTTTTTCACATATGTTTACTCCCTAAAGAACACTTCAACATCCGTACGTTTATTATCTAAAAAGAGGCTATAGACTATAACGAGTAGAGAATTATCAATTGATTGAATAACTAGACTGATTTGAATCGATGGAAAATAATATTAGATTTTACGATAAAATTCAATCGCCTGAATAATAGATCATGGCGATAACCATAATGAAACTGATTGCGATATACTGTGAGGGATGCTCAACTTTCCAAAAATATATTTTCCGATTTTTAATGATCATCACAGTCATTCATACAGAACGAAAATTCATTTCGTGAATATTTATCGGTTAGATATCCGGACTAGTAAAGTACAAATGTGAAAATGTGAAATGACTAATTCGTCAAATTTTTTGCAACCAATAGCTATTAGAAATTTATACTAGCGACTAGGAACCACTGCTTCGAAAATGATACTCAAGCGCGGAATTTAATCCGCAATATTTAGTCTTAGATTCTGACAATTAATTTCAACTGAATCCAACCTGTCGAAGAATTTCAACTATCATGAAATCCGCGAATTTTCTGACCAGCTTATGCTGTCTGCTAATATTTTCTGCAGTAGTTAGTTCCACGTATACGGCGTGCGAGGACTGCAGTAAGTATCTGTCATCTTATCAACATGAATTTCAACTGATTTTAGAGTATTTTGAACTTTCCAATTTTTCTGTAAGTATGAAAATATCGTGAAAATTGATTCTATTTGCGAATCTAGGAAACACTGTGAAATCGATATTTCATTGGTGTGGTTCAATCATATCCTCCCTCGTAATTCCATTCCGGATGGAAAAAGAAGAATTGTCATAAAATGAATGATTAGTTGCTACGACAAGAATTGAATTGAATTGCATTTTCTCTATGATCGATTGGACTATTATTGATTGAATTTTAATTCCACGAACAAGGCTCGGACGTTAAAACTCGAGATAATTAGCAATATTGATTGCTAATAATGATTGTGGCTCATATATCATCGGCAAATATTCTACAGCACGAAATAATTTTACCATCTTGATAAACTGTAATACGCTGTGTTTCATTATGGGTTAATATTGCTATGACAGATTATATTATCGGCTATGATATATAGCGCGTTTGAACCACCGCAGATGTACATTATCATCTATTAGCGGAAATCTGATAATGATCTCGAGGTGAAGTGCCACAGCTTTGATTACTCCTTTCTTCATCCCATTCCAGCGTAAATCAGTCCGATTAATTATCTTTTTTCTCTTTCAAATTGTTTCGCAGCTGACAGAGCGAATACCAGTGAATTGGCGAAAATCGAAATACGAGTGTATCCAGAGTACATGCGCATCATTTATATTCAAATAAGTCAATCAATGAACTGTTG
This sequence comes from Tenthredo livida, assembly GCA_963992785.1. Taxonomy (NCBI): domain Eukaryota; kingdom Metazoa; phylum Arthropoda; class Insecta; order Hymenoptera; family Tenthredinidae; genus Tenthredo; species Tenthredo livida. The sequence goes on along the minus strand of OZ023070.1, from coordinate 2,597,483 downwards.
TATAATTTAAATGTAGATTTTTATAATCATTGAATGCGAATTATCGAATGATTTCAGTAACACAATCGACACCTACACCAACGTGTTGGTTGGAAATGCGGTGGATTTGCTGGACCAAATAGATTCCGACAAGCCAAGTGTTCTCTACATTTCTGGCTGGACCGAGACCCCGACTTCGACAAGTGTCGAGACCGTTTTAGCCGTTGAGATTTTTAAATTTACAATTTTTCAAAATAGATATGCCTCGAATTCTGACTTCCTCTCACCACGTCTGTATACATCGCAGCTTATTTCGAACGGGAAGATCACAACGTCCTGGTAGCTGACTACAGCGAAATCGCTGCATGTGAGTGGGAGTACGCTACTGCAAGTGCTGATGGCGTGGGCTACACCCGTATGTATAGACGGGGGTTAACCCTGAACTTGGAGGTAAACCCTGGATCAAGGGGTACGAATTTACCCCATCCCGGTTGAATGTAATTTTGAGGTTGAATTTGGGAGTAAATTTCGGGGTGAATGTCGGGGTTTTCTCCCTGAGGGTACAAGTTAATCAACATCCTCAACCTTTCATAGAGATTAATTCACCGTCAGTTGATGAGAGTGGTAACCATCGACTCTTGAGACAGACGAACCTTCAACTCATGGGGGTTACCCTCGATCGTTGAGGGTTTACCTCGAACTTGAAGGGGTAAAATGCTCAAATTACGGGGTTCACCCTCGAATTTCAGTGTTTACCTTGAAATTTGAAAGTAAAAACTCAACTTTCAGGGTACACCCCCAATTATTCGGGGTTTTTTTCCGTAAGGGTACCCATGGATTAATTAATGCAAACCTCCTTGCGAAACTGAATGGAGTTAGGTAACCAGCGATGTGCAATAGCAACACGGAACATCCATTCGTCCTCAAAATCCGCAGGGTAAAATCCGAGCTGGTTGATCGGTTATTTGGGGAAAAGAAAAGAGAAAACTAAATTCGCTCCTTTTTTTCTTTCCCGTTTCTCTTTCAGCTTGATTTACGTTGAGTGGATGCTGCAGTAATAAAATACAAATAGTTCGGAACCGACGTGTTAACGTTTTGATGAATAGTGAAATCCTCTCCTACGCAGGCGAACATTAATTGAATAAGCCTATTTTTATTCTTGACACATTTCCGTGGTATGATAATATAGTATGTATGCTGCACAAACAAACCTTGTTCTCAAATAGAGCAGAACACTGAAACGCTTATCTTGTGTAAATTCAGCCTTCTTAGTACAGCAGACGAAATGAATTGACAATCTATACGACCACTCGGATCATTTTCGAAAGAATGATGAAACATCGATCAAATATTCCCATCAACTAACCAGCCAACGAATTGCTCAATCAAGGTTCCTCGTGTCTTACATTCAATTATTTGGCACAAGGGCAGGAAACATCGCGACCCCGTCAATATTGTCACAGTAGTTATTTAAAAAATGTATATAAGATCACAGGTCGATACCAATGACAGATCAAAAGGGTTATCGTATAGAGAAAAATCAACGTGTTGACGGATTCGAACTATGGCGCGATTCTCGTATCTCCTATTCTTCTCGGTCTGGTTAGCTCCAGAAATTGATGCATCCCATAGGCCTTGCAGGCTGTACCGTAAGTCGTTTGCCATTCTGTTCATTTTCACATTCTGATATGATTTTTTTACGACGTAAGATCCGAGCGAGATTCGAGATAAATGAACGCTGGATAAAATGCAGTTTTCACAGTTTTCAGAGCGTCGAAAAGCGAGTTAAAGAACATATCGCTTCGCCTGTATCCAAAGTACGTATAAATTTTTATAAAAAACCAAAAACTCACTGAAAAACGGCCAGTTCAAAACTCTGACCTATTTCACGTATGAGATTATGATTAATTCGATCAAAATTTGAAATCATTTCAGTTCTACGATTGACGATTACATCAGCGTGCCTATTGGAAAGGTATTGGATCTGTCCTGTAAGATCAATCCAAGGAAGCCCACCTTCGTGTATGTACCGGGATGGACGGAGCACCCGAATTCCCTGAGTGTGAAGACCGTTCTAGGGGGTAAGAGTGTATAAAATGTCTGTCAATTTTTTCCACGAAAAATAGTTTACCGAATTTTCTTTTCCGCTACATTACAGCGTACTTCAAAATGCAGAATCACAACGTCTTGCTGTTAGACTATTCGAAAATCGCTGAAAATCCTTACCCCTATGCTGTCGCCAGTGTAGATAGTGTGAGCCACACCGTGGCCATGGCTATTGATGAGATGGTGAACGCCGGCCATATGAATTCCTCCAATTTGCACATCGTCGGGCATTCATTAGGCGGTCATGTCGCCGGAGGCATTGGAAGAAGCGTGAAGTGCAAGATAGCCAGGATCACAGGTTGTTGATAATTTCCCGAAGATAAGAGCACCCTCATTTTTCCTTGGCGCAAAGGGGTCTGCCCATTTCTCGCCTCGCTTATTCCCATGGGAATTTTATATCCAAAAAAATCATCGACGACAGCTGATTGCGCTTTTTCTGTTTCAGGCCTGGACCCTGCCGGACCTTTTTTCGATCCCAGCACGGATAATAACATGTCCCCAAACGACGCTGAATTCGTTGATGTCATGCGTACTGACGGTGGTGGATACGGCAGTAATCACAGTACAGGGACTGTCACTTCTTATATAAATGGAGGGTGCCGCGTTCAACCGGGATGTCCGCCCCAATCAGTTCCCTATTCCGATGATGGTATGGTCAATGTTCCCAAGGAGTAAACACCATCTTATAAATTTCTTTATGTTTTCAGATTTTTGCAGCCATCACAGATCGTGGTATTACTATGCAGAATCTGTGCTTAATACGAGTGCATTTATCGGGATTAAATGCGATTCCGACGACTCATTCAAGAAAGGTCTCTGTAACTCGAATGCAAAGGCGGTGATAGGCTTGGGCACACCGACTACAGCGTGAGCATAGACTCGTGTAGTTTTTTTTTGTTTTTTTGCATAGAGAAGAGATAGAAATCGATTTTTGATCAAATTTTCATTGTGTTTTAGGAGCGGAAACTTTTATCTTCGAACTAATAGCGAATCACCATATGGGCGAGGAAAGAAAGGTGTGTAGGTAATACGAAGCAACAGGTTCATCGATAGCGTCGAAACCCATTTGGGTAATTCTAATGCAGATCATTCCCAAATCGTACATTAATGTCTTTTTTATAAGCAAGCTCAGGGCTGGGTTGAATTGCATGCAGGGCATGTTGAATATCTGCAATTGAAAAAAAAAATATGTCTCTTTCAATTATCTCAGTCTCAGCTTCGAAAACTGCAGGGTACTTTTCAGCAGCGATACGAAAATGATGTGTATAAAATTATGAGAAAAAAATAAATGGATTATACTGCGGACTACGGTTATCCATTTCTTCTCCAATTCCCACACATTCTTGTTAAGAAAAAAAAACAGAAAAAGAAAAAAAGTGCGAAAAGATATGCAACCGTTTCACGCCCACAAACAGATAAAAAAATTCAATCAGATCTTCGTACTTCACGAGTGGTCTTGCGTTCCACTGGCTACGATTTATTTAATATTTAACCGGGAACATTGACGCAGGAGTCTTATTCAGATTTCAACAGCTCTATTCGACTGACCGCTGACCACTGACCGTAAAAAGTTTCAACAATGAAAATACCATTCGTATTAACTCTTCTGTTCTTGTGGCTATCTCTTGCTGAAGCGATTAACAACACGTCCTCTGACATGACACGTAAGCTGTTCATGCGATCATTTAAATATCACTGAATCATCATTATTGTATATATTTGCGATAACATAATACGTTTCCAATAAAATTTCAGCCATTTCCAAAACGATAATACTATACGATTTATAATTCTCTGATCTCAAGAGCCAATCATCATCCCTTCAAGCTCATAATCAATAATAACGAAGCATGTATCTATACTGCATATGGCTATTTATGACTTTTATAAAAACTTATACGTCGATGATTGCGCTGCATGCTGAAAATGTGTTTCACTTTACATTTTTAATATCAGACTTCGTCCGGATGTGATTAGGTACGGTTTCCGTTTATGCAGCGATAACAGTTTTGTTATGCATATCAAGCGAGAAATTTAATCACACAGCACAAACAGTTCGTTCGAATACATACGCACAATACCGCATGAAATGAAAATTTCAACCGTATAATAAATTAGGGAGTGTTGAAAAAATGAACTTTATCAAAAAATTCATTTCCAGGATATCTTGCGGTCAATGTTTTTTCTAGAAATTCCCAAAATTCAGGACAGGAAAGGAAAAGGCAGCTGCGGCTGAAATTTTACTTCAGACTTTACTCTTGAGTGCTACATGAAATTAGTCATTCCATTCAATATCGCGAGTATTGATTGGAATTAAAAGACACGTTCGCGATTTTTTTTTTCGATTGCAAAAACTTATTCTGAATTTTTTTATTTGTCAATTTCACAGCGACTTCAGCGACGGAACATCAATTGGCAAACATCTCACTTCGCCTGTACACAGGGTAAGTATATGAACGTTAATTAGCTCACCAAAAAATAAGCTGATGCAATTATCGAATTGGGTGAATTTTTGATCATTTTAGTAAGACTATTGACGAGTATGAGGACTCATTGATTGGCGATGCGACGAATCTGCTTCCTCAGCTGAATTCTAGCAAGCCAACTGTCGTGTACATTCACGGCTGGTTGGAGAGTCCGAATTCCAAAAGTGTGAAAACCGTTGTTGGAGGTGAGGATTAAAAACGATTGAATTTCATCAAAGGGATTGTCTTCCGCTCGAAATGCCAATCCAGGATCATTCTAAATAATGTTGAACACCTCAGACCAAGTTTAAGCAATTTGACCAACGTCCGTCTGTTGCAGCGTACCTTGAAAGGCAGCATCACAACGTCATTCTCGTAGACTGGCAGGTAATTGCTACACAGTCATACCCCTATGCTGCTTTCAGCGTTGGCAAAGTCGGCTACACGATAGCCAAAGGACTCAGTAAGTTGGTAACAGATGGTTTGAACTCGACTACTCTCCACATTGTTAGCCACTCGTTAGGAAGTCAAGTGGCTGGTTTTGTTGGGAGGAACGTCAATTTCACCTTGTCCAGAATCACAGGTGAACTAAATTTGTTAGAAACCTTAAATCACCTATGCAATAGCGATTCAGAACGAATGATTTCGATGAAATTAAATCATTGGAAGATACTCAAAAGACTTTTTTTTTCCAGGTTTGGATCCTGCGGGACCTGGATTTTACATTCTCATCGATGACCTGACCGCCGCTGAAGCTTTATTCGTCGACGTGATCCACACTGATGTTCTCTTTTATGGAACTGCTACGAACAACGGGACTGTCGATTTTTACCCAAACGGTGGAGTCCGCTTCCAACCAGGATGTCCGATGCTTCGAATGCCTTTAGGCGATGACGGTATATGGTCACTGATCACTGATCACCTTCTCGCGAATCCCGATCAGTCCATAGTTCCAAAAGGTCATTACAATCCCTGTCCCTTCTTTCGTCCATGCTTCTTTCATTTTCTTTCCAGATTATTGCGACCACCATAGATCGTGGTATTACTTTGCGGAGTCTGTGCTGAACGAAGAAGCGTTTATTGGGGTTGAATGCAGTTCGTATATAGACTTTTTGCTCGATAACTGTAGCTCTAATACAAAGGTGGTAATGGGCTATGCCACTCCAACTACAGCGTAAGTATATTTTATTGCACATTTAATTTCCTGTACAGAGAAGAGGTGGAGGAATTAGTTTCGATAAAATGCTCTCTATGTTTCAGGAGCGGAAAATTTTATCTTGAAACTAACGGCGAGTCGCCCTACGGTCGAGGAGAAGCAGGCGAGACATATGCTCCATAAAATTGTTCGATAAGTTCATTGGTGTGGTAATATACATGTAATGAAATACATAATGCACATTACTGCAGATTATATATTATTTCATCGAAACCGTTGACAAATGTTATTTTTATCATCAAGATTGGAAGAGAAGAAGGAGCGTTCATTTTTTCAATTAGGTGTTTCAGCTGTGAAAACTTGAGGCTCTTCAGCTACTACAATATAATATATGCTAATGGCTAAGGTTTAAAACTTTATCTGTACAAATTTATGAAAATTCAATAAACAGATACTGCGGGTATTGGGAACTTTCCAATTACTTTAATTCTCAGGCACAGTGCGACACAAGGCTATGTTATTAGTGCAATCCAAAAGAAATTACCAATAACACAGCTACACAGAGCACTGTGCCTGAGAATTGAAGCAATTGAAAGACCACCATTGATCCTCTCTTTATTCCGATCACGAGATATGCTTGATCGAAGAAAAAAAATTCCGTTTCCAAGTAAAACGTGCGTACGTAATTGGGTATTGACCCAATTGTTCGTGATCAATTTGTTGTCAAATAAGACTGAAGAAGAAAAATATCGCTCATAGCATAGGTATATGTGTATTTCACCTGAATAAACCAAATGTACTAATACGTGGCGGTATAGGCGTATCGGGTTATTGACACGGCCATATGAAAACGACGAATGATCTCAACTTGAGGAAAGATAATAAAATCAAAATTCAATAATCTTCAACAAGATTTTATCGATATTTTCTTTTAACAAAGACACCATTACTCGAGGCATTCGGATCAGCGCCGATTTTCATTTCCTTTACCATTTCGCCAGATTACGATATAAGATAATTATGTTAATTAGGTAGATCTCGATTTTGCGAACCACTGTTTGCGATATAATATTTAAGCCCGAAAACTGACTCGGGACTTATTCAGATGTTAACAGCCACAATCGATTGATCGCGAAAAGTTTTTGCGATGAATACTCTACTATTCGTAAGTTTTCTGTTCTCGTTGCTATCTTTTGCTGCAGCGTTGATTGAGCTACGAAATTTTATCTCCAATGTGGCCAGTAAGTGTTAATTAATTAATTTAATAAGGGTCTGATATGTGCATATCTTTTCATTGTCTTCTTTTCTGCGAATATATAAATCATCATTTATGTAATTTGACATCGCAATACGTTTCCAAGAAAATGCCACTTTTTTTTATTTCAACACGATATTTCGTTTGGTAGTTTTCTGCAGTTGACATAATCATCATCCCTTCAAGCTCTTACTCAAAAATAACTAATCATATTGCTTTTGATTTTTACTTTCTATCTACGAAACCGAAAAAAAAAACTGTTCATTAGTGGTTTTTTATTTTTCCATTCCACAGCTAATCTTACTCCTGCAGCGTCGGATGCTGAAGTGAACCGCACCTCATTTCGCCTGTACACAGGGTTAGTATGTGAATATTCACATGGCTGCGAAAAAAAATTTAATGCAATCATTGGTTGACCGATTAATTGAGAATTGTTCTTATAAATTTCTAATAATTTTAGCAACGCTACTACCGAGTATACGAGCGTATTGATTGGAAATGCGAGCGGTCTGATCCCTCAGATGACTTTAACCAAGCCAACTGTCTTCTACATACCTGGCTACACGGAGAATCCAGAATCTACAAGTGTACAAACCGTCATGGGGGGTAAGAATCCAAAATAATCAACTTCCCATTTCGGGATCCTTGGATCAATTCATACGGATGAATTCTTAACACTTTAGACCTCGTACAAGTAATTTTACCCACGCCTATCTATTGCAGCGTACCTTAAACGGCGGGATCATAATGTCATACTGGTGGACTGGCAGGAAATTGCTGCAAAGCCATACCCCTTTGCTGCTGAGGGCGCGGAAAAAGTGGGCAAAGCCATAGCTGGTGCGATGGACCGGATGGTAGCAAGTGGTTTGAATTCGACTACCAGCCACGTCGTTAGTCACTCGCTGGGATCTCAAGTGGCTGGTTTTATGGGAAGAAGCACCAATATCCCCATGACCAGAATCACGGGTAAACTGAATTTTGTAGAAAACTGAAAGTGCCTACAGAGTAACGATTCCAAACGTCTAAGTGCATCGGAAGTTGATTCGATGCGGCGATGGGAAATCGCTCGAAGAAATTCAAAAGATTTTTCTTCCAGGCTTGGATCCTGCGGGACCTGGATTTAACTTTCTCATCCAGCACCTGACTTCTACCGACGCTAAATTCGTTGATATGATTCACACTGATGCTGGTGGTTATGGTATTGCTGAGAACGACGGTACTGTCAATTTTCACCCCAACGGAGGGTCCCGCACACAACCAGGATGTCCATCAATTCGAATACTCGGATCCGCTGACGGTATGAGTCCCAATTCCAAAGGAGTAACCCGCGTCTAGTGACTCCTGATCAGTCCAGAGTTCGAAAAAACCATCACAATCCCTGTCCCTTCTTTGATTTATGCTTCTTTTATTTTCTTTTCAGATTTTTGCGATCATCATAGGTCGTGGTATTACTACGCGGAGTCTGTGCTGAACGAAAGAGCGTTTATTGGGGTCCAATGCAATTCCACATCCGAGTTTAAAAGCCGTTCGTGTAGCTCTAATACAAAGGTGGTAATGGGCTACGCCACTCCAACTACAGCGTGAGTATATCTTATCACACAGTTATTCTCCTATACAGAGAAGAGATGGATGATTAGTTTCGATGAAATGTTCTCTATGTTTCAGGAGCGGAAAATTTTATCTTCAAACCAACAGCAAAGCACCCTTCGGTCGAGGAGAATCAGGCGAAACATACACTGCATAAAATTGTTTGATGAGTTCGTTAGCGTCGTTTTTAGATTCTAATATATTATAATAGTATACGTAATTTATATCTAGCCGAGTAGAGAACAGTGTGAATGATTGAGCGTTAGTTTTTTTGATAAGCATCAATACCACTTATACCTCATTTTCAAATTAATAAGTACATTTGTACTACAGACTACGATTTTTCCTCTCACTTTCCCTGCGTCCTCATATTTATTTCGCAAATATTTTTTCCTAGGATTAACGGCTGAAGGATAAAACGAAGAATATGTTGAGCTCGTGAAGATAGATAATGAGTTGAAAATTTAAAAGTCGAGATAGTGCAATAAGAATCAGATAACACGAGGAATAAACACGAGTTGAGATTGTGCAAAAATAATCTAGATCTACGTGAATCACTGATTCGCGAAATAATATTTAAGCGCGAAGATCGACTGGCTGGATTTACTCAGATTTCAACAGTGACATTCGACTGATTGTTGACTTTACGTGTAGAAAAAATAATTTCAATTATGAATACACGGTTCGTAAGTCTTCTGTTATTGTTGCTACCTTTTGTTGCAACAGCACCTACCAGCTCGTCTTCAGATTTGAACGGTAAGTCGTTTCGATATTTAATTGATAAAACGTCGTGATGAAATTTATCTCTTTTTTTATTTAGAATTGTAAAACGTTATTAGCTTATTTTCATAACGTCAAAAGTTACCAATAAAATTATCCATAGTTTTAAAATAGGATAATTCAACGCGAGTATTGAACTTTCAATGAAATTCTTTCGCAGTTTGCTTTTCTTAAGCTTTAATATCCCTCTCATTAAATTTCAAGATCTATTTTCAGTCGAAAAACGGGGGAAATAATAACAAATCAGACAAAAAAAAAAAAAAAAAAAATCACAAAAGGCATACCTAGCCGTGAGTTCGCTTCACCGTTTTACTGTTTTCTCATAATTTTTTCGGGGCCAAAAATTCGCTTCTATCTTTGGGTTTATTTAGCAGGTACTAAAGTGACGGAAAGTCAATTGGAAAACATCTCGCTCCTCCTATACACAGGGTATGTAAATATCCAGCTACCTTCCAAACGAACATTCCCTATTCGCGTGAAACTTTATTTCGAAATTTGAACCAATTTCCAAAGATTATATATAACAAATTTGGAATCTTTTTAGCGATACCATAGACGAATACACCAGGGTATTGATTGGCAATGCGGTAGATTTGCTAACCGAAATAGATCTCAAAAAGCCAACTGCCTTCTACATCTTCGGCTGGACCGAGAGTCCGGATTCAACGAGTGTTGAGCTCGTCGTGGGTGGTGAGAATTCAAATTTTCCGAAAAATTAGTCGCCCTTGAATGACGTTCATCAATTTTTATGCGTACGCATTGCAGCGTACCTAAAACGAAAGGATCATAACATCATCCTCATAAACTGGGAGGAAATAGCTGGAGAATCATATCTGATTGCTGCTACTAGCGTAGGCGTAGTTGGTTCCGCCATAGCGGAAGCACTCAACAATTTGGTGCTATCTGGTCTGGACCCAAAGAGTCTGCACGTCGTCGGTCATTCGCTGGGAAGTCAAGTCGCTGGTTCTGTTGGGAGAAATACGGATTTTAAATTGCCCAGAATCACAGGTAACGAGCCAAAATCAGTGGAAGAACCCTGCTCGTGGTCATCCAACGCGAGCTCACAACAGACTCCGCCAATTTTTAGGCCTGGACCCCGCTGGACCTGGATTTTACGTTCTGGTCGAGGAACTGACCTCCGAAGACGCCGAATTTGTTGATGTGATTCACACGGACGCCGGTGTATTTGGCACAGCCTTGACCCAAGCTACTGTAAATTTTCTTCCGAATGGTGGAGGCCGTCTCCAAGCAGGATGTCCGGTCCTGCGAATCCCCTTCAGTCACGATGGTACGATTACTGATTTCCGAGGAGTGAAAACTCCCTTCTCGATCTCTGATGGTTTTTTGAAAATCGTTTTCAGATTTCTGCGACCACCATAGATCGTGGTATTACTACGCGGAGTCTCTGCTGAAAGAAGATGCGTTCATCGGGGTCGAGTGCAGTTCGAAAACTGCGTTTCAGCTCGGTTTGTGCAGATCAAATCCGGGGGTGGTAATGGGCTATGCCACTCCGACTACATCGTGCGTGTAAATCATTGAATATTTATTATTCTGACGAGAGAAGGAGCTTCGATCTCATACTGTTTACCTTTCAGGAGCGGAAACGTTTATCTTAGAACTAACAGCGAATCGCCCTATGGCAGAGGAGAGGATGGCGAGTATTAAGAGGCTGAAAATTCTTGTGTAAATTCCGCTCGTTCAGCTTTTGGGCCATTTTTCTTCCCGCCGATAATACTGGAGTCATTCTTCGGGGGATTGTCTCGTATATAAATTGAATGGAATATACTTGTTGTTTTGTTACTACTACCTTGCTGATAATCGATATTTACGAAATTAACCAACGTGAGAATGTTCTTCCATTCAGGAAGCTGAGCTGTCAGATAATGATGACAAATTTTCTAATTGCCCTCCCATTATCGGCAGGAACTCGAGGCTTTTTAGTGACACTTTTCAACACGAGCTTAATGCTGATAAGGAACTTTCGGTATCATTACATCGTGGATAGTATACATAATGGAACGTAACACTGACAAAATTTAATAAACAAATTTACTGCGAATCATTATGGCTTGCGTTTTTTCTTTTCTACAAACGTCAAATGCACGAATGTATGAGTATTTCATATACTTAAATAAGCCAGCAGATATTCGAATGGAAACAAATTATAACGATTAATCTCAATCAGTATTAGGCATACCTATGCAGACTAAGATATTCGGATCACGCATCGATAGCGTTTATTTCATACAGATTACCCACAGATTAACAGAAGAATAATTGCCAGAGAAAGACCGACTAGTAGTATTAAGCTTAGGGAATTGGAACCCAATAAATACGTTCGAAGAATGGCGCTAAGCCTCATGGACGACGGAGAATTTCCTCATCCTGGGCTAAGCGAGCTGAAAATTTGTCGATATGAAGGCTGCAGTATACTTGAGATGATTGAATCGAGAGATTTTGCCGAACAATTCCCGTACCTTTGCTTAGCTGATTTTCATTAGACTCGATACATCATTGCGGATGAGTACGGCAATAACGATAACGAAAATGGCACGTGACTATGATAACAGAAAAAGTTGTTCCCTCCCAGCCATAAGAATAAATTGAAACCCAGAATATTTATCATGGATGTGTTGGTCGAAGGTTTTATGTAATTTTACGACAGAGTTTGAACGACTTACACAGTTCTCGTTTGATACAAAGATTTTAGAATAAAATTCAATTTACTTCGCGTCAAGTAATCGTCCGCTTCGCTAAGTACCTTTCAGCTCTTATGATCAAAGGACGCAAGAATTGCATGAAAAATATTCAGAAACTTACAAGATTACGAATCGAGTAAGTCGTTGGTGCAGCTTCACAGGGTAGGCCACAGCACATATAGATTGGCGCACATGTGGTTTTTACCGAGACAAAGTATATAGACAAATTATATTTATACAGGTATACCTACAAATATGCACCTTGATCCAATTGTTAATTAGATAATCCAAAAGCGGATAATTCAAAGAGCTGTCTATCCACTAACTGGGTCAGGTACGTCGATATACCTATTTGTGTCTTCGCTAGATCGAGAAATACTGCGATAACGCGAGAGATACTCAGCCAGGAAGAAGAGTGAAGTCAAAATTTCGGAAAAATTGATATTTCAATGAACAAAAGATATTCGATTTCCAATTTAAACAATTCGAAGATCACCCTTATCAACTCATGCCGTCAGCCCTCGCGTCTGAACTCTCGTCGAAGTTTGGAAGAATTTAAACGATGATGCGATTCGTGAGTTTCCTGGCCTTGTGGCTGCCGCTCACCACTGCAGCTAATACCACTTATACTCCCTGCGAACTGTGCAGTAAGATCATCAGTTTGAAAATTTACTCATAGAATACCCAGCTTGCTCTTTCGTACGTAACTGTGCTTCAATCACCTCTTTTACTTCACTGCAGTTGATCGAGCGTCGCGAAGCACATTAGAGAAGATCGAACTCCGCTTGTATTTAGGGTATGTGTGTGCTTGATTATCTTTTTCCGAATACTGTTTTTCCGGTATTAACGAAATTCAATCAAAGATGTTAATTCAATGATTTGAGCACTTGGTGTGAATCCAGGAGATCATTATTCCAATGATTCCAGACCAAAGATCGATAACTATAGGAGTGTCCAGGTTGGCGAAGCGTTACAACTCTACCCCTTGATAGACAACAGCAAGCCAACTACTATCTTCACTTTCGGTTATCTTGGTACACCAGATCTCCCAAGTACCCAAGCCGTGATTAACGGTGTGAATTAAGATAATCCAATTCCTTTCCACAGTAGCTGAGAGCAGTGTGTTACTTGATTAGCAATATTCGTGTTTTACTGCGTACCTTGCCCGGAAAGATCACAACATTTTCCTATTATGGATTGAACACAGCTGGTCTGAACATCGTCGGCCATTCTTTAGGAGGTCAAATTTGCGGATTTGCTGGAAAATACGTTAATTTCATGAAACCCTGGATATATCATGGAACGTATTTCACCGAAGAAATCCAGAGTCTGCAAAATCCGATCAGAAGTAACATTTGAATGATCTCGAACAAGGCTGATTCATGAGAAAATACAAAAATCTTAAACTTGATGGCAATAAAAGTGTCTGTAACTTGAATAAACAATTAATCCCAATCAATACGTTCGAAGGATAGCGATAACCCCCATGGACGATTAAGAATTTCTATATCGTGGGTTGAGCGAGCCGAAAATTTATCGATATTAAGGCTGTATACTTAAGATGATTGAATCGAGAGATATTGCCGTACAATTCCAGTACCTTTGCTCAGCTGATTTTCATTAGACTCGATACATCATAGCGGATGAGTACGGCAATAACGATAACGAAAATGACACGTGACTATGATAACAGGATAAGTTTCATTCCAGCCAAGAGAGTAAATTGAAAAGCAGAATATTTATTATAGATGTGTTTGTTAGCGGATTAATGTGTTCTGATAATTGCCAATGGAATTTGGACCGCTTTTCGTCGAGTGATTGTCCGCTCCTCTCACCTTTCAGTTATCATGATCAATAAACCGCAAAAGTTGCATAAATAATGTCAAAAAACGTATGAGTTTATGGATATAGTAATTTTTTGATAGTACAGGTTCATGGGGAACTCACAATGTATATAGACAAACACGCAGCATGATCTACTTGGTAATATGAGTCGATATTTGCAGCAGCTGTCTCTCCACCAAGTAGGTCAAATATTCCAATATTATACCCCTCCACGTCTCCGCTGAATTGACAAATACTACGATAACTCGAAAGATGCTCAACTCCAGGCAAGAAGAGTGAGTCCGAAATCCGGGAAAAAGGGATATTTTGATGAGCCATATCCGATTATAATGGGAACAACTCCATAAAGTGAGAAATCTGCGTCAGCCTCATAATTCGCTGCATAATTTCGCAAAGGACGGGAAACCAAAGTCGCAGTTCAAATCATTAAAAAATTATACTTTCAGCTAAGAACCACTGATCAGAATTATTATTTAAGTGGAAACATCCCGTCGAACAGCCAGTTAAACTTCTGACGGGTATACCCTCGCGTCTAAAGTCTCGTCAAAGTTTCGAAGAATTTTAACGATGATGCGATTCATGAGTTTCCTGTTCTTGTGGCTGCCGTTCACCACTGCAGCCATCACTACTTATACTCCCTGCGAACTGTGCAGTAAGATCATCAGTTCGAAAATTTACTCATAGAATACCGAGCTTGCTCTTTCGTACGTAACTGTGCTTCAATTACTTATTTTACTTCACAGTTGATCGAGCGTCGCGAAGCACATTAGAGAAGATCGAACTCCGCTTGTATTTAGGGTATGTGTGCGCTTAATCATCTTTTGCCGAATACTGTTTTTCCGGTATTAACGAAATTCAATCAAAGATGTCAATCCATTGATTTGAGCACTTGGTGTGAATTCAGGAGATCATTTTTCCAATGATTCCAGACCGAAGATCGATAACTATCGGAGTGTCCAGGTTGGCGAAGCGTTACAGCTCTACCCCTTGATAGACAACAGCAAGCCAACTGTTATTTACACTTTCGGCTTTCTTGATGGCCCAGATTCGCAAACTAGCAAAGCTATGATGAATGGTGTGAATCGTAGATTTTTAAAAACTTACTTTCACAGTAGTAGAAATCAACGTGTGACTCGATTTGAACATACGTGATTTACAGCATACCTTGCCCGAGGAGATCACAACGTCTTCCTATTCGATTGGCACCTTATTTCTGACCAGCTAGTCACCTACGCTGCTCTCAGCGTACCAGGCGTCGGCTATACACTGGCTAGGGTACTCAACCAGCTGGTAGCACGTGGATTAAACACGACCAACATTCACCTGGTCTGTCATTCTCTAGGAGCCCAAGTTTGCGGGTACGCTGGAAGATTTACGAATTTTCGGGTGACCAGAATCACAGGTGAAATAAGAATCAAGGAAACGTTCATTGAAAGTTGATACGCCTCGTTTTATCCCGTTTTTCTCCTCCTCTAGAAGGGTGAAAACTGTAAACACTCTTGTTTCAGGCTTGGATCCTGCAGGTCCCGGGTTCTACATATTGATGGGACACCTGGGTGCCGGTGATGCTATATTCGTCGTGATCATCCACACGGATAGGGGTGTGCTTGGCATTGATTTGCAAACAGGAAATGTCGATTTTTATCCCAACAACGGTGTCAGCATTCAGCCTGGATGCCCGATTGGACGTGGTCTGTATGAGTAGTAGAAAAACTATCAGAATTCCAATCAGGTCCCATTGTGGATGCATGACAAATATCATCGGAAATCTTCTGCCTTTATCATTATCCAATAATTATCTGCTTTTCAGTCATGTGCAGTCACTACAGATCGGTTTATTTCTACATCGAGTCTGTACTCGATGAGAAATCATTCATCGGCATCTCATGCGATTCGAATTTGGAATTCGAGGCTGGATTGTGCAGCTTGAACCCAACGGCAGTTATGGGTTTCGGTACACCAAGTACTGCGTAAGTCTATCAGCAGTCCTATCTTGTCAGAGAGAAGCAACATGAGCTGAAAGTTCGATAAAATACTGTCCATGTTTCAGGAGTGGAAGATATTACCTCATAACTAACAGCGATCCACCTTACGGTCAAGGAGAGAGTGGCACGGTGCCACAGACCTCGTTACTTGGGATTATTCCTGTCTGATTGATTTCATCGGCACTTTGATACCCTGGATAGATCATAAAGCGTATTTCACCGAGGAGGTCCAAGGTCTGCATCATGCAGCGCGGATCATCAGAAGTATAACGGCGTCGATCGAACCTTTGGATAATCTCGAACAAATCTGAATTATGAGCAAATACCAAAATCCTAAATGAATGAAAATGCATCCTCTTCACCAATGATGAATATCCAATTGCGAAAACTGAATATCGTACGTTCCCCATAGATGATAATTATCATGCGGGTCTCATGAAAGTTGAAGAGTATTTTCTGGAGTGGATAAAATATGTATCTCAATATGCGTTGTGTACCTATATCAATGCGAAATTCATTTTCCTATGGTATCTACACACGAGATGTCGTCAAGTCTGCATATGAAGGGCAGATTACTTGTATTTTTGATTAAATTTGATTAAAATCGATGGCCCTCGACGTCGGCGTTAATCCGAGTGTGTAATTGGAAGAGTATTTCTGTCTGATATGTCAGATATGTGTCAAATTAACGGATTTTGCAATGACCCGGAAAATTCTCAAGTCGAAAAAAAGAATATTTCATAATTCCCATCAGAGTCAACGAGGCGTCGTTGGATATTAAAATAGGATCAATTATCTGAGGTGAGAATATTCTCATCATTTCTGGAGTATCAAAGCACTCCTTTCTCTACGTAAATCGATGTTGAATATCAGGTTGATTTAATGCGGAAATAATCGGTAAGATATCAGATATCTGACTAAATATCGACAGGTGACGTAGAGAATTGAAATTTTTTCTAAGTCTGAACTGATCTTCGGGATCCGTAATTGTAATAAAAAATGTCTTTCCGTGTGTGTCGGGAATAATAAAGAGTAATCTATCTATCTGACAGCTTGTCTATATTCCAGCCCCTCTGTCGCATAGCAGTTTTTATCATTGAATAATTCACGCACAGGAAATGATAATTTTTCCAGTTCACAGATGAGTCTGAGAAGTATGAAAAAACTTGAGGGCGGATGATAAGTTCTTTTAAAAGCCTATCTTTTTATATTCTTGGCTTTAGTATTCTTCGCGGGCAGAAAAATCGCCCGGATTGCTATGATTACAAGAACTTGAAATGTGATGATAAACTGGAGGCACTGCGGAGGAAGAAAAATAAAAAAATAAAAATTGAAACGAAAGAAAAAAGAGTTGAGCCTTATCAAAAACGTATGAAATTATAACCAGTTGTTTTTATTTTTCTGGTATCGTATATTTTCAAGAAAAATTATGTACAGTAAAACAGAGAAAAGAGACATATCTTATCGCCTGGAATTAGATTTGAAATTTTTTCTGTTTCCTTGTATATAAATAAGTTTCCTGGAGATACGCGATACAGCAGAAATGCAAAAAGACTGGTTCACTTTAAAATATGCTAGATATGGCTGGAATCTCATCTGCGCACAGTGCGTCCGCCGGTCGAAAATGATATTTAAGTGTGAAAATCTGCCCGAATAGCCAGTCAAATTTCTCGTGGTATCCGGCTCGTGAGTGTACTTTCGACAAAGTTTTTGGGAATTTTAACGACCATGCGAATCCTAAGCCTGTTCTTCTTTTGGCTGCCGTTCGCCATTGCAGCTAATTCTACTTACACTCCATGCGAAGTGTGCAGTAAGCTATTCCCATCCCATAGAATATAGATATACCTGGGTTTACATCATCCTTTTAATTTCACAGCTAACCAAGCGTCGCCAAAACAATTGGCAGAAATCGAACTGCGAAAGTACACAGGGTACGTGTGCAGTTAATTATCTTGAACCAGTTATTGATTCTCCTATAATTTTATGGATATTCAGATGTAATTTCGAGCATTTGACCCGTCAGCAGGAATTTTGAAAAACACTTTCGGACCGTTTCAGAAAAACCGTCGATAATTATACGAGTGTGCAGGTTGGAGACGTGCTGAATCTTCTCGGTTCAATAGACACCAGCGAGTCAACAGCCGTGTTCATATTTGGCTGGCTTGGAACCCCAAATTTGCCAAGTACCCAAGCCATTGTTAAGGGTAAAACTTTTCTGTCTTTTTTGTCAGATGGTTAGAATCGAGTTCGAATCCCAGATTTGTGCTCCTCAGCGTACCTCGCCCGGGGAGATCACAACGTCCTGGTACTCGACTGGCACAAGATTAGTCGTGAAGGATACCCCTACGCTGCGAGCAGCGTAGAAGGCATCGGCTATGCCCTGGCCACTGCACTGAATAAGCTAGTGGCAGCTGGATTGAGCCGGAATGGTGTTCACATAATCGGGCATTCTCTGGGAGCTCAAATTTGCGGGTATACTGGAAGATTCGTGAATTTCACGCTGCCCAGAATCACAGGTAGGATGAAAATCGGGGAAAGCTTATCTCCGGTATTTTGTCGGCGATCGAAAATGCGGGGGCTGGCTTCGTCTCGCGAAATATGATCGAAATTGACATCAGAGTTCGATCGATTTCCCTTGCGGTCTCTTTGGGTCTCTTCGGTCGCACGATTCCGTCGCACTCACAGGCTATTGGGTCCATCTGTTCCATCTCGGAATATAAAGACTCCAAAAACTATTGTTCCAGGCTTGGATCCAGCAGGCCCGAGGTTTTACCCCGAGGGTAAACACCTGACTTCCTCCGACGCTGAGTTCGTCGAGATCATCCACACGGATAGAACCAAGCTTGGCATCAATTTACAAACAGGAGACGTCGACTTTTATCCCAATAATGGCGTCAATGTTCAGCCTGGATGCTGGTTAGGACTTGGTCTGTATAATTACTGGAAAAACTATCGGAATTCTGATCCACCGTTAAGGAGAGATGATAAATTTGATTCGACATCTTCGCCGCCTCTATTATCTTCTCGCTTTTGCCTCTTCCTCAGACATCTGCAGTCACTACAGATCTGTTTATTACTACGCGGAGTCTGTACAGCATGAGGATTCATTCATCGGTCTCTCATGCGATTCGTACTCTAACTTTATAGCTGGATCATGCAGCTCGAATCCAAAGACTGTCATGGGCTACGCCACGCCAACTACTGCGTTAGTCTCCTTGATATATACTCGTAGAGAATTGATACATGAAAAATATGAGAAAAAGGTTCCCTAAAATATCATTCATGTTTTAGGAGCGGAAAATATTATCTTAAAACTAACAACGAGTCGCCTTATGGCCTAGGAGAGGATGGCGTGAAGACCGAAGACTCAACGTCAACGTCTCTAATAGAATCAATACTGGATATATTCTTTTAAGATCTTGTAATGAACATTTCATGTTCCCTATAAATGGCAAGGTGTCATTTATTACAGATCGCAATAAAAATGTGATCGACAGATTCACGCAGATTATAATTTCTTCTATTTTCTACAATCCTACCAGTTTTGCAGATGCTGAAATAACCCAGTAGATATTTGAATGCGAAGAACCTTGCCTACGAAACGAATAAACAATTAATCTCAATCAGCCTTCTACGCAGACTTAGATACATATTCCGATCACGCATCGACTGCGTTACCTACACAAATTACCCAGAAAATAATGGCAGGATATTTGTCAGAAAAAGATCGACTAGTATCGATCTGTTGGAATTATTAACTGATTAACACGTAATAAAAATCGCGACAGCCTTCATCAACCATGGAGCATTATTTGATCGTGCTCAAACGATCCTCAAATTAAACAAATTTCGCAAACGCCAACATCGTAATTTTTCAGTAAATTTTCGGCCCACGTGGAGCCTCTTTATTCGAATAATCTAAAGTAAATGTAAGTACACCTTGCTCTCGATTTTAATCCAACTGAGCAATTAGAATACTTTATTTCACCGGTAGGTAAGGTGTGTGAATACCTATTTACACGGTCGTTAAATCTACATAATATGCAACGATAACCCAGGGGATTCTCAACTGGCAAAAGAATTGAATTAAAAAACTCGACTGCGGTGATTTTTCATTAAAATACACCCGATTTTGGGGAGTACAAAACCGCACGAAGCAAGGCATTCGAGTCAGCATCATCTCTGATCTTTGACTGTATCATTCAGCGAGTAACAGGGCAAAAGAGTCGCAGCTCAAACAGTCGGGAATTATTCTACTAGCTGAGACCCACTGGGGTAAAAATGGTATTTAAGTGCCGACATGCCGGTTGAAGAATCAGTTGAAGTCCTAATAGTGCTTTCACGGCCAAACTCTGCTCAAACTTTTAAAGAACTTCGACGACGATGCGATTCATAAATCTCCCGTTCGTCTGGCTGTCGTTAATCATTGCAGTTAAGTCTGCCTATACGCCCTGCACTGGACCATGCCGTAAGTTCATCAATTTTTAGAAATTTAGTTCACAGAATACGACGTCTGTATTTTCTTTTTCACAGTCACCCGAGCGTCGGTAACTGAATTGGCGAAAATGACAGTGCGCTTGTATGCAGCTGGGTACGTAAATGATTGATTCTCACACGTCGAGTGTATTGTTCTGAATTCCGAAGACTCAGCCGTACGTTCAGTAGAATTTTCGACGATATATTTCCGATCGATTCCAGACCGACTACCGAGACCGTGCTCGTCGGAAATGTGCTAGAGCTTCTTGCCAACATGAATAAGAGCTGGCCAACAATTCTGTTCTCTCATGGATGGCGAGGAGATTCTGATCTGCCAACTTCCCAAGCCATCAGCAGCGGTACGAGTGGATGAAAATGTCCGAATCGCTTCTCAGAAACGGAAAAATCAATATCGTTTTTGCAGCGTACGTTGACCGAGGAGATCACAACGTCCTGCAACTCGACTGGAGGAACATTTCTGCTCAAAATTACGTCTATGCTGCGGGTAGTGTAGAAGGCGTCGGCTATACCCTGGCCATTGCACTCAACGAGCTGGTGGCAAGCGGCTTAAACTCGACGGGTATTCACATCATCGGGCATTCTCTAGGAGCTCAAATTTGCGGGTATACTGGAAGAAACGTGAATTTCACGCTGGGAAGAATCACAGGTAGGATGAAAATCGGGGAAAGCTTATCCCCGGCGCTTTTTCGGTGATCGAAAATTCGGGCGGCTGGCTTTGCCCCGCGAAATATGATCGAAACCGAGATCAGAGCTCAATCAATTCCCCTTGTGGTCTCTACGGGTTCATTCCGTAGCACAATCCCGTTGCACTTCATCTCACAGCCTGTTAGATTCTTCTGTTTCATCTCGAAATACGAAGACTCGAAAGTCTCTTGTTCCAGGCTTGGATCCAGCGGGTCCCTTGTTTTACATATCGGGCACATACCTGTCTTCCTCTGACGCTGGATACGTCGACATCGTGCACACGGACAGGGGCGTATTTGGCACCAATTTACAAACAGGGGATGCCGATTTCTACCCCAACGACGGTGCCAGGACTCAGCCCGGGTGCCCGGTTGGACCTTGTCCGTATAATTGCTTTGAAACCATAAAACATCTTGTGGCGTAATTGTTTTCTCATCGTTTTCGATTTCCAGATAACTGTAGTCACTATAGAGCGTGTTATTTGTACGCTGAGTCTGTGCAATATCCCGATTCATTAATCGGTCTCTCATGCAATTCGAATTCCAACTTTATGTCTGGTTCATGCGGCTCAAACCCCACGGCAGCAATGGGCTTCGCTGTACCAATTAACGCGTAAGTCTGCCTCATATATTCACAGATTGATAGAGTCGGATCGATGCGAGATGAACTAAGCTTCGGTTGAATAATTTTCCATTCATTTTTCAGGAGTGAAAAATATTACCTTCAAACTAACAGCGTGCCGCTTTATGGTCGTCGAAAGAATGGCACCACCTATACGAGATCGACTTCTTCAGTGGGTTAGATGGGTAATCTTGTAGGCTGAAACGATTTGACTTATATTCATGAATTTTCTCCATAGGAATTTTGTGCGACGATCTAATTTTTATCATTATTGATTGCTTGTAAAAACAGTGTTGTAGAGAACGTACGTTATAGAATGTACGATAAAAATAAAATTAGAATTATTTTCCAGTTAATTTGGTCCATGAGAAATAGTCAGTTATGCACAACGCAAAAGTAAGTGGATAAGCACCGTGGGGGTATTTGAACAGATTGCTCTGCGAAAATGTTAACACCTTATCAAATAAACGGTATTACACCTCATTTCGACATTATATGAGCAGTTCGTTGGCAATAAAGAGAATATAAAAAAATTGAGACGCGTGTAAATTATCGGAAAAATACTGAACATTATATCGTTATGTTGATATAGTTGCGGAAGATGGATTTTTGGACGTCACGTGTACACAAGGCGCCAGCTGAGCGAAATTCATTAGCTGTCTAATATCGCATGTCGTTTTAAATGTATAGGTCTAATTATTTCCCGACGATCAATTAACCGAGTGAGGTGAAGATTGGTCAAGATTTAGGCTGCGCATTTGAAATGATGAAATCCAGAGATTTTGTAAAAACAATTCTGTGCACTCACATTAGCGTTCCACTGATATTCGTTGGACTCGATAGATCATAATGAATGGGAATGGTGACAGCGATAACGATAATGACATCGACTATTACTAGGAAAAAAAATTCTATAATAGCACCAAGGGTATATCGAAAATTATCAGAATTATTATAGTTATTCACTAACGCTCAGCTTTTTTAGTGGGTGAAAGTTTAAACGATCTATTTTGTAAGTAGATAAGTTTCTACTTAAATTCAGCTAGTTTTGACTTTTTCAGAATTGGAATCTCGTCATTTCTCAGTACAGTTTAGGCGTGGGTAGATAGGGTCTTTAAGCGATTCGAATTAGACATATATGTACTCGATATCGGTGTAAATGCAAGTGGATATAATATCGGAGCAGACTTCTTCCCTAGTGTGTCACATGCGTCAATATCGATCTCCATACTCAGAAAATTGACAAATGCTGTGATAGCCCGTAAGATTTTCTACCAGTGAAATAATTAGATTAAGATTGACGACAAGAGCGATATTTCAATGGAATAGTCATATGTAAAATACTAGAAAATTTGTCTACCAGCTTTTAAAAACGAAGAAGTATTAAATAATTTCAACGATGATACGATTCATGAGTTTTCTGTTCTTCTGGCTGCCATTCGCGATTGCAGCTGATTCTACTTACACGCCATCCACTGCAGTGTGCGGTAAGTAAATAAATTTGAAGAAATTCATGTCATACAATCATCGCACTTGCATTTTTTCTGCATATACATATACCTGGTTTTTGATAATTTTTTTTATTGTATACGTTGGACGAAGCGTCAACGAGCGAATTGGCAAAAATGGAACTGCGCTTGTACACAGGGTACGTGAATGATTCGGATAATTTATTACAAATTCGATTCAATTGTCGTTACCATTTTTGATATTTTACTGCTCAGTATAATTTTTGACGATTTATAGTTTTTTTTATCGATTTCAGGCCAACCACGGCTAACTATACAAGCGTGTTGATTGGAGACGCGCTGGACCTCCTCCCCAAAATTAATAACAGCAAGTCAACAATTGTGTACGTCTTTGGCTGGATTGGGACTCCAGAATTGTCGATCACTCAAGCCATCCTTGAGGGTATGAATAAAAAAATTCTCAATTTTTAATCAGAATGGTTGGGATCAATCTCAAATCTAAAGCTCGGTCCCTTTACAGCTTACCTTACTCGAGGAGATCGCAACATCTTACTACTCAATTGGGAAAATATCGCTTTCACTCCCTACGACTTCGCTGTGCGCAGCTTAGAAGATATTGGCCACATCCTGGCCTCTGCACTCAACAATCTGGTAGCAGCCGGCTTGAATACGATCGACTTAAACCTGGTCGGACATTCTCTAGGAGCTCAAATTTGCGGGTATACTGGAAGATACGTGAATTTCACGCTGCCCAGAATCACAGGTGAAATAAAATCAGAGAAAACTTATCCCTGGCGGTTTTCCAACCAGCGGAAGTTCAGCCGTCTCCTCGACTTCGACCCGGCAAATATGGTCGAAATCAACATCAGAGTTCGATTAATAATTCCCATTGCTGTATCTTCGGTTTTCTTCGTTTTAACTTTTCTTCATGGTCTCTTCGGGCTGGTTTCACCCCATAACTCCTATTCATCCAGCAGGATGGAGACTCTGAAGACTATCGTTTCAGGCTTGGATCCGGCAGGGCTTGCGTTTTACTTGCTGGAGGATTACCTCAGTTCCGCTGATGCTGAGTTCGTCGAGATCATTCACACGGATATTGGTGGGCTTGGCATCATTTTGCAAACGGGTCATGCAGATTTTTATGTCAACGGCGGTGACGGCGTTCAACCTGGGTGCTGGTTTAAGTTTGGTCTGTGTGATTACTATCAAAATGGTCACATCTCCAAATCACTTTATTATCATTCATTGCTTTCAGAGCCCTGCAGTCATTTCAGAGCAGTTTATGTCTTTGCCGATTCCGTGAAAAATGAGAGTTCACTGATTGGCGTCGCATGCGACTCGAACGCCAACTTCAAAGCCGGTTCATGCAGCTCAAATGCAACCGCAGTTATGGGCCATGGTACACCAAATACCACGTAAGTTCGTCTGATGTGGTCGAGGATCAACAGAGTACCGATATGAGATGAGGATTTTATTAAATATCATTCATGTTTCAGAAGAGGAAGATATTATCTCCAAACTAACAGCGAGTCGCCTTATGGAAGAGGAAAGTCCGGCGCGACGTATGAGAATCCAAATTCTGTTATAAGTTTTTTAGGAAATTTATTCGGTTGAGATCTTGAAATAAAATTTGGCTATGAATATTTCACTATTTCTGTAGTCATTTAAAAAAATTATTTTCAAAATTTTTCTTTCAAACGTTCAACGAAATACTTACTGTGCGTCCGAATCGTTTCTAACTCTTTCGCCGATAAATTACACTGAGTATCGGCGTGTGACACAAATAAATGATTCTCTAAAATCAGAACAGCTCTGTCAGAATCTGTATCTTAATAAAAAAAAAGAAGAAATGAAGAATTCTGCACGTATTTGCAATAATAAAGAGTAATCAATACCTCTGTCCATTCATCTGTCTTCAACCCCCTTTGTCGAACAGCATTTCTCATCGATCAGTAATTGAAGAACCGGAAATGCACCCTTTTTCAGTTCACAAACGAGGAATATAATCCTAAGCTTAAGAAGTCTAAGAAGAATCGAGTAAAATCTTACCACGAGACGAATATCTGTACATATTTCCTCACTATTTCACTCATGCTATTCTACTGTGTGGATAATTGCACTAAAAACAGCCAACCAAAACAGGTTTGATTGAGTAAAATTTAGTAAACACATGCAGGTAGGTATGAACTGTTAAACTCGATTCAACTGCGTTATCGTTGCTTCGAAAGTTCTCTGATCTTGAGAAAAATATAATAAAAAACCTATTGCGAAACGAGATTCGCGAAATTATATTCTTACTCTATTTTCAGCTGAATACCGCTTATAAAGAACAATATTGATTCAGTCATTGGTATATCTTGACTTCTCTGCGAGATGGGTTTATATACCGCGGCGATATCGTTTACTGAGATCCAGAATTACGCGGGAGACGTACAACGATGTTGCGATTAGCGAATCTCGTCATTTTTGCGCTGCTGTTGTCTACGGCAGCTGGTTATACCTACACGCCCTGCAACCCATGCAGTTAGTTCATTGCATCTGATTACTTACCAATTTTCATTTTCTGGTTGTCTCGAAAGAGTTCGAACCCTTCCTTGCGCTTATTTCGGTTTTGTCGAAGTTGAAGTCTCCTCTATCTTCATTTCCCATATACGAATCCAAATTCTGATAATTTACCCTATTTCACAGTCAACCAAGCGACGAATGCCACATTAGACGCTCTGCGGTTGGGTGTGTATGGGTATGTATGAACTGCCTTCTGGTGTGTGAAGTCCAACACCGTTTTATCACGTCGTATTCACAATTTCAGTGACACTATCGACGACTACAGGGAAGTACCACTGAGCAATCCTCTCGCCCTTCGGAACTCTTTACACTACGATAGGCCGACTTATGTGTACATTTATGGCTGGACTGGGGAATCGCTGTTCTTGAATCGGGATGCAAGAGACGCCGTGGTCGAAGGTGAGTGTTGAAAATTTTGAGAATTGACGCGATGATTGGTCTTCGTATGAAAACGCGAATTACTTATTGACTCGAATGAGTCTGAAGCTAATTTACGTCCTAAGTGATTTCAGTTCTTCTAGTTCAGAAAAAATGACCCCAGTTGAAATAAAGATTAAAAAAAAGAAACAAAAATGTTGATCGTCAAGTTTCCGACATTTTTCAGCACTCATCGGATTGGGGTCTTCCAACGTGCTTCAGCTGAACTGGAATCTGATAGCTTCCGCCCCATACGAGTACGCTTCTCGAAGCGTAGAAGGGGTCGCCTACAGATTGGCCGAAGCACTCGTCAAGCTGATAGTAGATGGCTTGAGCTTATCTGGTCTGCATATCAACGGGCATTCTTTGGGAGCCCAAATCGCCGGGCTTACTGCAAAAAACATGAATTACACGGTGCCCACAATCGTCGGTGAGAAAACAGTCGAGAAAAGTTCATATCCGGTGCTTTTTCGATAATCGCAATGTCAGACGTCTTATGGAGTCAAGATCAGAGTTCGAAAAACTTTCTTCCCAGTCTCGTCGGTTTTTTCCTTATATAAAATTCGATTCCATCTCGCTGCAGGTTACTGGATTTTTTCATTTTAAACTGAATGAACGAAAAATCGAATAACTCGAATTGTTCCAGGCTTGGATCCAGCAAGCCCTGGATTCTCGGATCCAGATAGACGCCTGAATGAGATGGACGCTGGATTTGTCTTGGCAATTCACACGGATGTAGGCGTGCTAGGAATCGAAGGACCATCAGGTCATGTCGATTTCTACCCTAACGGTGGCCTGAACCCTCAGCCAGGGTGCGAGCTTGCAGGACTCGGTGTGTGAAACGAGCTCCTTTCTTCAACCCGAGACCAACAGCTCGGAATTCGAATCAGACATGAAGATCAAATTTCTTACATTATCTTTATTTTCAGACATCTGCAGTCACTTCAGGTCATGTTATTACTACGCAGAGGCAGTCAGAAATTCAACTGCATTCATCGGCGTTTTTTGCAATTCTTACGACAATTTTAAGGCCGGATTATGCAGCGGAAACGAAACTATAGTAATGGGTCTCACCACGCCGAGGACAGCGTGAGTATAGTTTCAGATCAAAAATAATTTATCCCTGACAAATAGAAAAAGAAAAATCGAAAAAGAAATATCATTCATGTTGTACAGAAGAGGAACGGTATACCTCCAAACTAACGGACAATCAACTTTTGGGCGAGGAGCAGACGGAGCGATGTATCAGGCTCTAATTTTGGGCTGAGATTCGATGAAGCCGATAGATTGAGATTATTTTTGTTGGATCTATTAAACCGGAGTATTTTTTCTTTTTTTTTTCCCTCTTAGTTCGAAGAGAGTTTTTTTTAGTTTTTACACAAGTTGTTATTATTACGTGAATCCATCATAAGACGTCTTTCATCGAGACGATATCGGAGTAAAAATGTGACGCGGATCATCCCACCAAACGGTGTCGATCAAGCACTTGAATAATCTTAAAGAAAATTTGATTTATGAGAAAATACAGAAATCACCGATCAGATGCGAATGCTAATGAAATTAATTGTGAATCTTAGAGATTGGCCTTAAAGTTCTGCCTTCTTCTACGATCTTATGGCATAGTCACGCGATGGGACTTTGTTTCGGATCCTATTTTTTCTTATATTTTTACTTTATCTACCGCTAGAATAGCATGGGCTAAAAATTAGATCACAGTATGTTAATAGAAATAAAAATAAAAGAAAGGATTCTGTATGTATTTGTAATAATAAAGAGTAGTCCATTATACCTCTGTCTATTCATCTATCTTCAACCCCCTTTGGCGAACAGCATTTCCCATCGATCGGTAATTAAAGAACAGGAAATGCACCCTTTTTCAGTTCACAAACGGGGAATATAATCCCAAGTTTAACAAGGCTGGGAAAAATCTAGTAAAATCCATCGAAATACATCGGCGATTCGATGCATCATAATTACTATAAACGACCAGGTTCTACAATTCAGTTCTTTAACTATCAATTATAAAGCGTTTTTCCTTACCACGAGACGAATACCTGTACATATTTCCTCACTATTTTACTTTTGCAATTCTACTGTGTGCAAATAATTGCACTTAAAACAGCCAACCAAAACAGATCTGATTGAGAAACATTTAGTAAACACATGCAAGTAGGTATGAGCTGTTGAACTCGATTGAACTGCGTTATCGTTGCTCCGAAAGTTCTCTGATCTTGAGAAAAATATAATAAAAAACCTATTGGGAAACGAGATTCGCGAAATTATATTCTTACTCTATTTTCAGCTGAATATCGCTTGTAAAGAACAATATTGATTCAGTCATAGGTATATCTTAACTTCTCTGCGAGGTGGGTTTATATACCGCGGCGATATCGTTTACTGAGATTCACAATTACGCGGAGACGTACAACGGTGTTGCGATTAGCGAATCTCGTCATTTTTGCGCTGCTGTTGTCTACGGCAGCTGGTTATACCTACACGCCCTGCAACCCATGCAGTTAGTTCATTGCATCTGATTATTTACCAATTTTCATTTTCTGATTGTCTTCAGAGAGCTTAAACCCTTCATTGCGCTTATTTCGCGGAAAGAAATATTCGCTCAAAAAAATTTGGTCTGAGATTCGATGAAGTCGATATTTTGAGATTATTTTTGTAGGATGGATCCAACCGGAGTTATTTTTTTCTTATTCTTGCCCACTTTTCGAACGAAGAGAGTTTGCTTTAGTTTTTATACGCGTTGTTATTATTACGTGAATCCATCATAAGACGTCTATCATCGAGGTGATATCTGAGTAAAAATTTGACGCGGATCATCCGACCAAACGGTGTCGATCAAACACTTGAGTGATCTTAAACGAAGGTTGATTTATGAGTAAATACAAAAATCATCGATTAGATGCGAATGAAATTACTCGTAACTCTCAGAAAAAAATGGAAACCTTTTCCTACGTTGGGATTAAGATATAAATTGATAGTAAATATTAATTCTCTTCACTTACATCACATTTCTGTAACTTATCATGTTATCAATTTCACGTAATTTATTATCTTACTAATTTTTATCCTCAATATAAGAAACGAGCCAAAATTTCTGTGGGTAGCATCAAAAAATCAAAATCTGCTCGTCTTCAAGCCATGGGAATCATGTAACATCACATAATTTTGAGACTATTCAAAAGAGCATTGAGAATTTTGTTGTTATTTCGATGGTTTTCACATCAATTATTGAGAGACTCGCTTCAGAGAAGATCTATAAACCTATGATGAACAGTTTTCGTAAATCGATTATCTCTTGAACAGGAAATGTAGATTTTTCAGATTCAAATATAATAGACAAGTAGACGTATGTCGTCAATGGCAAATGCAGACTGCAGACAATGAGTACACACGAGATGTTTAGTCAGCTTTCTTTCTTATGAATCGAACTTAATTTGCATTACATCAATACATTCATGTTTATCTTCGATATGAAGAATTGTCTGACAAACAAGTGTGAAAAAATAAAATTCACATGCATTGGGGATTGAATTTTTTTTTTTCCACGAAAACCAGTACAGGACTCAATGAAATTGGGAAAGTAACATGGATTCAAAGGATATGCGTTCACGATTCAATGCAATATGAGCTATACGAACCATCGGGGTTTCACAATTAAGTTTAATAATCTATGATTACTAAATGAAGAGGGATTGGGACAAAAATCATCCAGTTAGGTAGGTAGAATTGATTCAGCACAGCAAAATCATGTTTTAATCGATTGAACGCAGATTAAACGTTAAAAACGTGAAATATCAAAAATGGCATGAAATTTCACTAATAAAAATCATATTGAGGTGGCTTTTGCCTCATTTACCCGGAGAATTCACCATTGATGATAGAAAAAGACAAAAATTTATGATAAATTAATTAGGAACCGAAAGACACATATCGTGGTTCTTTATGTGTAAATTTTGAAAATTTAGTCTTCGCTTTCCGTTTTGCGCGCAGAATTATTGAAGGACATAACAATACGACGATTGGCTAATTAAAGATAAGAAAATATTTTCCTTTTTTTCTTCCTTGTATGAAACCGTCTGTTGGAAAGAAAAACTAATATTTACCTAGAAATGATGAGCGTGAATAAAAGGCCCGGCGTGAACGTTATCTTACCCATAACGCCATAAATTTTCAACAATATGTTTGAATCCGCGATTATTCCCTTATTTTTTCTGCTGTCCGCAGTGACAGCCGATATTTGTGAATATCCCCGAATTCCCTGTACGCCGGCCGGCTGTAAGTCCATTAGTTTATTATTCATATTTATTAATATATATTATTTCTCGTCGGCTATGTACCTGTACGCATTAGAAGTGTGAAATTTATCACATAAGCCTATACATAATTATCGACCCGAATTTCTTGCCAATAAGAAATGATAATAAAAATAATAGTAGGTATACAATAAATATTCAAACATTTAACTTCCATTCACTCATCGCATATTTAACAACAGGCGCAACACAGGACAAATTGAACGGGATCTTTTTCCGCTCTTATAGAGGGTATGTATAATTTGTTTTCAGTTTAAATGAAATGATATACTATAATAACACATATGGTGCATTTGGTAAACTGATAAACAATTATTTGACTGATTTTATAATAATTTCTAGTAACATTGACAATTACATAGACGCGCCAGCCAACGATACGCAAAAATTGAGAGATGGACTGGACCTCGGATTGCCGTTCGTTTTATACTGTTCTGGTTACCAGGGTAGTGCCGAAAGTAACACGACCAGATACGACATGCTCACAGGTCAGTATAAAAACTTGTAAAATTATACGTTTTAAGGTAGTTATAGTCTCGTGAACAATTTCTGAGATAGATTTACATGCGAATTTTCATGGATGATCTTTGGCGAGTGCGAGTACTTTTCGATACTAGTGCGAAAGTGTTGATTCTCGGACGAGTGTGAAGTTTTTCGCCCAAGCCCAATCATCTTTCGCACGTGTATCAAACTTCGTTTTTCAACAGAGCGCGCGTTAAGTTGAATTTTATGCACGCGAAGCGTGCGCAAAATCGAACTTTGCGCTCGCCGTGTGGAAATAAATATTTCGATGCATCGTTTTTGGTCCCTTTCTCCATCCATTCGATCGTAGAAAGAATGTTGAATTCAAATATGTAATATGCCTTATTGTCAAGTTACCGATATTTTTCAGCTCTTCTTGCGACTCATAAGTTCAACGTCGCTGAAACTTTCTGGGACCCATTGGCCTGCGACTTATACCCCGTAGTTGTGACCAACGTATGTGCGGTCGGCAAGGTAATGGGTGGCTTTTTGAATGATTGCGTGAAAAGTGGCATCGCCCCCACTAGTATTCACCTCATTGGCCACTCTCTAGGAGCCCATATTTGCGGTCATGCTGGAAGAGAAACTCCTTTTCTAGTGGAATCGATCTTGGGTAAAACTATATACTTTGTGAAACATTTGCTCTCCCGTTTTTCGCAACTAAAAATTTTTAGGAGTTTCATTTTGCACCCACGAACTATGGTCCGAACAAATCTCGGAGTTGAAATAATATTGGGCACAGGGTCTCCTTGATATTTATTTTCTTCGTATCGCAGGCTATTAGATTCTTCTTATCGTATGAAATAATGAAAAGTCTGAAAACTGATCTTATTTCAGGCCTCGACTGTGCAGGTCCTGAGTGGTATGATCCAAATCAATGCCTGAATAAGTGTTGCGCAAAAACGGTCCATGCCTGGCACACGGATGACTACGTTCTTGGCAAACCCGACGCACTAGCTGATGCAGATTTTTATCCTAATGGTGGCCATGCGGTGCAGCCAAAGTGCTGTAACGTCGCCGACCTTCTCACACGTGAGTATAAGCTGCTTAAATAAATCCTCTAAAAAATCGCAAGTTAAAGTTGACAAAACTGATTTTCGATCCAACACTAAGATTTTTCTAACGTAATAAAAAATACGTATTTCCACAGCAACTGCGATAAGCTGCAGTCACAATTCAGCACCTACAGTGATGGCCGAAAGTATCAGAAATCCGAATTTGTTCAGGGCTCGTCAATGCGATTCGATGAGCAATATGAATAACTGTCAATGCAACTCGAACCCAATGGTAGCCATGGACTACCCGCCGTCTGATACAACCCCGTGAGTATACGTATAGTTCGTTAATCCTATAACTTGATAGAAAATGAAGAAAAAAGTCTTTTTTTTTTAAATAAAATTACATCGAACTCTGATTGAAAATTAATTATCTTTCAGGCCCGGGAAGTATTATCTCAACACTGGCGGCGACCCTCCTTATGGGCTTGGAGACGCCGGCGCGACGGGTACTTGTCCGGTGATTGCTAAATTGATTTATAATATTTTTGGGTGATAGATTTGACCGGAGTTTTCGCAAAGATTGAGAATTTTGTTCTTCTATCACGCATTCGCGTCATGTTATTATTCATACGTGCAGGATGCGTCATAGAACCTCTTTCGTCTAGCGGATATCGAGGTAAAATTTATCGCGGATCATCGGACCAAACGCGCGAATAATCATAAACAATGTTTAGTCATAATCAGATATACCGAAAGCCAAAATTTTATGGGAATAAAATCATTCCCAACTCTCAAGTAAAATGTAAACCTCTTTCTATATTTCAGGATTAATGTATAAATTTACGATAAATATATTGATCATCTTCAATTATCACGTTTATATGTATAACTACTTATAATAAATATCAACTGTTGTTTCCCCCAATACGACAAAGAGTGGAATTTATTATCGTGCTTATTTTCATCCTTGAATATAGAGAAACGAGCCGAAATCGCGATGGGTTTAATCAACAAACAGGAATCCGTTCGCAATCGAGTGATGGAAATCATATAACGATGTAGGTTTATAAATTGCATCGTGATGATCAGACGGTGCAGCAAAACACTGAATTTTGCGGATTGAATATTACGCCACGTTTTGAAATCCCTATTTTTTATTTTTTATTTTGCAATTTTATTTTCATTCTGTTCGAAAAATTTCACGATTTGCGACGAATTGAAGACGAAGTGCGAGATGTAAATTTATGCCAGATACCTACGTCCGATTTATAACTTCAATATTTTCGATGAATTAGTGTTTAATTTTGGTCCGAGGTGAGATACACGTCGGCCTTGAAAATCATCGGATCTCCTTGATAAACAGGAAGAAATTATCCGACTCCCACCCAAAAATGATGGTCCATGATTGGTATTTAAGGAGAAATGTCGTTTCAAAGGATCAATTTCAGACCCGACGGTTATAACTCTCAGCCAAACTCGGTTCGATAATTTTTAAAGAAATATACTAAACGATATGTCGCGATTCATAAGTTTCCGGATTTTATTGTGTCTATCATTATTCGCGACTGTGATTCGTTCCACTTACACGCCCTGCGATTTCTGCAGTAAGTACATACGCAGATTAGTCATTTCCAAAATTCATCCATTTCCGGCAAAAAAACAAAAAGGAAAAAAAAATTATCAAAATGGCTCGGAAGAATATCTTCCAGCAATTTATAGATACGCCGAAACGTAGATTCTCACATCCGTCACTTCACCGTTGACAATCTCCATCAATCTCCAATAAATTACCCATATAATTCCAAGTTGACAGAGCGACTCCAGCGAAATTGGCTGCCATGGAACTCCGACTGTACACGGGGTGAGTGTGCGTATAAATCAACCCTTCTGCTCCTGGTGGGTATTGTTTTCCCATAAAAGTGGCTGAATTTAACAGACCAATTTTCTCGACCCTTCAAGACCAACCCTCGACGACTACACGAGTGTGCGAGTCGCCGAGGCCTCGAGACTCCTCGATAAAATTGATAAGAGCAAGCCAACAGTCGTCTACATTTCCGGCTGGCTTATAAATCCGGATAAGCCGAGTGTCAAGGCCATCGTCAGTGGTACGAACACCGATTTCTCAATTCTTACATCCCTACGTCTGCATTTACACGCGCAATTTATTTCGCAGCTTATCTTTCCCGCGGGGATCACAACGTCGTTATACTCGACTGGAACAAAATCGCCGCACAAATTTTTCCCTACGCTTTATTGAGCGTCAATGGGGTCGGCTACACCCTGGCTAAAGCCCTAAATGAATTGGCGGCTGGGGGGTTGGCTACATCCGGTTTAAGCCTCGTCGGCCATTCATTTGGGGCACAAATCAGCGGATACGCTGGAAGATACGTGAATTTTCGACTCCCAAGAATCACAGGTAAAAAAATACCCCCTGAAATAGTCTTTCACCCTCCTAATCCCGAATCGCTTAATTCAGGTCTGGATCCAGCAGGACCTGGATATTACGGTGTAAAGGATCGGCTCAGCTCCTCGGACGCTGACTTCGTGGTCGTTATCCACTCGGACGTATTCCTTTACGGAATAAATTTGAGCCTTGGACATGCCGATTTTTATCCGAACGGAGGCCTTCGGCCACAGCCCGGATGCTCCTTCTTCGGCGTTCCATTATTCGGGGAAAAGGGTACGCGATGAGTACCGAACTCGAAGTTTCGTTCTCATGTGTAACGAGAATTATTGTTTTATTTCTGTCATCAGATTTTTGCAGTCACAATAGAGCCTGTGAATACTACACCGAGTCCGTGCGAAACGCGGGAGCTTTTATCAGCCTCAAATGCGATTCGTATAAGAAATTTCGAAACGGTTCATGCCAATCCAACACGAAGACAGTGATGGGCTTCGCGACACCAAATAATGCGTAAGTTTTGTATGATCGAATAACGCGAAGAGACGATTAAATCCTCCGATTTTTCAGAAAAGGAAATTTTTACCTCCAAACCAACAACGCGCCGTTGTACGATCGAGGAGAGGATGGATTGACATACAAACCGTGAGATTATCAGGTTTGTGAGACGATCGGTTTCCCGATAATTTCCCCTTCGTTTGTGGATTGAATAAAATTGAGATCGGAATTATTTTCACTAATTTTCACCCTCCCCACCTTCTCAGCTCTCTGTTCAAAGTGTTCGTAAAAAAACATCGGATAATAAAATTGTTATCGTTCGATTAGGTTTTTGGGAATAAAGTAGCGGGACAAGTATCGGCAAGGACTTCAAACGATCAGGTGCAATATTTTTTTTTAATCATCTTATTCCCTAGTCGAAAATATTTGCTCTTCGTATCCCAATTCGCAATTGAAAATTACCTCATTCTATTCGCAAAAAACGCACGACAAATTTTCCAAACGATCTCAAGTCCTGTTCTACGAGGTATCTATATTTCTCCAATTTTTGGCTAAGTTATAATAAAGAAAATCTATAATTGTGAGTAAAAACGAAGGAGGATTGATGTTATTATATTAATTATGCGCGTATAGAAATTCGCACGATTCCTCCACCCCGAAGTGGATATCCTCTTTATAAGCACGTCTAGTCTAGTCTAGTCTAGTCTGCCGGATTAATAGACGCATTCGCAAAATCAACAGGGATTATGAAAGTCGTATAGAACGTTATTTAGTCTTTTTTTTCTCACCAAGCTTAGGTGATAAGACGGTGATAAGACTAGACGATAATTCGCTAAATTGTCGGACACAAATTATAGTCTGGGAATTACTCGTACAGCGTATAGTGACTGTGTCACGTTTATACGGGGAGGATCATCCCAGATTTTATCACCCGTAAGAGATCGTCTGGATTTCTTCTTTTCATTTTTTTCCGCATGAAAGAGTGTTTACGTCGCCACCTGTATCACAAATATGAAATACAACAAATTACCCCCATTTTGGTTTCCCACTCGTAATTCATTTTTTCGATTTTCTATGGTGTATAGGGAGATTCACATTTTCACTCATTTCCTAATTTTTTAATACTATATATTATATTGTAATAAATCCCACTCGATATGGGTAAAAATTCTCTTATTTTGAAGTCTGCAAGAGTAACATGAAGGGTAGTAGGTATATGAAAGAATTATCACGGGCAATCAATCAACGGAGATTATGAGCTGTCTCGAATTATTATTTTTTTTCGCCATAATTTTTAAGCCGGTTACTGTTAGGGTTGAAAAAAAAAACGAAAAAAAAACTACCCCCGAAAGTAGGTATACAGCGTACACAACAAAGCCCTGGCAATTACGCTTGGCGAATAACTTCCACCCCCCCCCGGGAGAAACAAGAAATAAATAATAGCCCAAATATGGGAGAAAATAAAAGATAGATACAAAAAAAGATCGAGTCTGCGGAGAAGAGAGAATGATGAAATGATGAATTGATGAAAATGTGTCAGAGTTAGGTACGATTTTTTTTCCATACAAACGGACCCTAATTTTAATGCCTACCCCATTTCCCGGACTTCCTATTCCCAAATTTCTCTTCACATTCGGCAGTTATTCCGCACGCTAAAATCACCCCTAATTTAATACCGAATTTCAAATTCCTGTTACATCAAAGCTGCGGGTAACGCGGTATGTAAGTTGTAACCACTTGAGGGAAGGGGGTAGTTGTAGTTTACTGCTAATTGAATCGTCACAACGCGTGCAAAACGCCGATTGCAATGCGTTATACAACACGTCTCAGTTAAATTAATTAATTAATAAACCCAATATATATTGGAGAACAAACAGGGGTTGTTTCTGACAAGCCATAAAACGTAAATTTTGCTAAATTTCCTGAAAATACGAAGAAAAATTAACTTGATAATTTTTTTTTCTCATCCTGTTGCCACA
This sequence comes from Tenthredo livida, assembly GCA_963992785.1. Taxonomy (NCBI): domain Eukaryota; kingdom Metazoa; phylum Arthropoda; class Insecta; order Hymenoptera; family Tenthredinidae; genus Tenthredo; species Tenthredo livida. The sequence continues at coordinate 2,560,647 of OZ023070.1, read as the reverse complement.
TCATGATATGGACGATGATTTTTGCTCCCCCCTAAGATATCTCGCTACCTTTATAGGGTGTGAATAATGGGATGATGTCTGTCTGTTCATTTGCGATTATACATCTATTCAAAATGCACTTTATCTCTCTCCTCTTTCATCTTGCGTAATCTTGGGGTCCCCGATTGATTTCTTGGTCCTCACTCCTCGGTAACTCTCAAAGCTATTCGATATATCAAGCGAGGGAAGGTTAATTTCGGGGAATTCTGCTCCGTCTGGTAGCCAACGTCCCATCAAACGGAAATACTCTATACTCGAAGACTTTAAGGCGAAAACTAGACCAGCCAATATATAGGTACCCATCGATTCTCCTATGCGGTTCAATGACTCCAAATTGCTTTTCAAAGGATACCATGCCTAGTTTATCAAAATCCGGACATCGCCGCATATTAACTTCCGAGATCAAAGAATAATCAATTCGACTGCAGGGGTCCTTTTATTTTATTACTTTTTCTTATTTTGATTTTGTCTCGTATCATCGACAGAAAAATGATCATTCTATGTGTCTAAACGTAAAATTGTCATCGGCTTAGTTGAACAGTCGCGAAACATTGAATTTGATCAATCGGTACGATGAATTATAAAATTTTTAATTAAACGAAGAAATTTTGTCGAATCAATCACTCTCAATTCCACTTTCACCAGACATTTGATCGCCGCTTATCTGCCCTGATAGATAGGTATTGTTTGATTTCGATAAATCCCGATATACCTACCCGATATTATATCACCCCGTAGGTATGAATATTTCTGCGTATAATGCAATAAATCTACGAAAATTAATGCGAGTTGGTGAATTAAAAATCTTACCTTTCTTTTGGACCTCGCCATCCTCTGGTCCCGAGTGTTTTCGGCTTCACCTGGTATCTGTTTACCCCATACAACGACCGCGATGCTGGTATAAGTGAACATCAGTACCAATAACGGTATCAGATACTGCATTACGAGGAGTGCCATGGAGTAGTAATACCTGGAAATGAGATATAGGAGGACTGAATTTTTTACTACCATGTAAAAAAGTTCATTAATTTTAATCACCACCACCGGCCCGGCGGCGGGAGGGATGGAGGGGGACGGAGGGGGGGGGGGGGTAAAATTAAATGTATTCTAGTAATTAGTCAGAAAATGTTTTAATTAAAACCGTAAGCAGGCTCATTGACTCGTCAGGATGAATTATGCAGGGTGCTGCAGTTAACGATTGGGTCAATCATGGGGTTTGGTTGAAATATTGAAATATGGAAAATGGAAAATGGGTGCAGGGATGATCTTTTATTTTTGCATAAAAATTGTTCAAAATTGGTATCGCTGTTTTAAACCGAGTTTCAACCCAGTCGTGAATATAACAGAATCATGTCGGAATAAGAACTAGAAAGATAAACAATCGGGTCTGAAAGACTGTGGGCATAAGTAAGTAAATATAGAAAAACTCCGGAGCTACTGGCTCGGGTATTTTTAGTTCTCCAAGTTTTTCATATTGATTGACAGAACGGAATACAGCTGTTCAGTTTCGTAAAGTTTTTGAGAAATAATCCATGAAGAGATAAGAGATGATTTAAGGCTAATATATGTGGTCATATCCTTATTAGCTGAATGTTATTAAATTTTCTTTTTCTCTGATTTTTTCGACTCCAATATCTAAAGCAAGACGATTTTATTACCTCTGTTCATTCGTCGGCCATTCTTCGTGGCACAAGTACCTTCCGCATTTAACGAACTGTTCCTCGGGTTGTGAAAGCCGCGAGACGACTGGTATAGGGCAGGCTGTAACTAAGGCCACGATCCATACCGAAAGTATCACGAATTTTGCCTGACGTTTTGTCATTCGTGGCTTCAATGGCCACATTATGGCCATGTAACGATCTACGCTGATTGCAACCAGCGTGTACGCACTCACGAGGACGGAAACAGCCTGAAAAACGAAAAGGAAAAAGAAAGATCAAGAAAAAGTCGCTTTTCTTCACGCATGAACGGAAAGGCCTATTTCGCTCCCGACAGAGAGGGGGCAAAAAGAAGCTTTGCGTCCCTTGGGAGGAAAGACTTTTCACACGGCCTTTCCTACCAAAGGACGCAAAACTTCTTCCTACTCCCTCGCTACCGGGAGCGAAATAGGCCTTCCATCCATCCATCTGGAAGAAAAATATCGTGCGTGCATTACGGGAGGAAGTTTTTTCTCCCTCCGCGCAGGTGAGAAAAAACCTACTTTTCTCCCTAGATGCACAATATATGAATTTCTTTATTTCTTTTGATTTTTTCTTGCTCACCTGTGAGTAATTAACGCTGGGGCACAGTTCTGGCCCGAATGGCCAATACTGTAGGATCAAAGTGCTCACAAAGCTTGTCGGTACGCAGAAAAGTGTCATTAAAATATCGCCTACGGCCAGATTAGCGATGAAGAAATTGGTCACAGTCCGCATCCTGGGGCTGCTGTATACTACGTAGCATACTAATCCGTTGCCGAGTAAAGCGGTGAGAAATATTGTACTGTATAGGAAATATATTATCGCCTGAAACCAAGCCGTCGATAGTGTTGTTCCCTTAAATGCTGGCTCGTCGCAACCCTGCACGTTCCCTAAGGACGTGTTGAACGGACCTTGACTTCCGGTTGTGGAACCTACGTCGCTCACATAGTCCGGAATCGACGTAGAACTCATGACGTTACCAAACTCTCGGACGAAGGCATCTGGAAATTATTATTATTATATTTTTACATTTATTTTCAAAATTTTCTTTCATTTTCGTAAGAATATTTTCATCAAATTGTCATCAACGAATTCGTAAGAGCAAAGGCGAAAAAGAAAAACCAAATTGTGACCAAATTTCAAGTCCATTCAATATCTTATATCAGGCATTTCATTCGCTCAATTATCTCGCCATTAACATCTCTTCATTCAAAGGGTATAGAAATCCACGCAATATGCTGAAACACTAAACTTGGTCAAAGGATTACTGCGTGATAATTAGCACGAGAATTAGGCAATATATTCAATGACCGTGATCTGAATTTCTGTAGTGGCTAGTTGGAACGATCACGTACTCGAGGTCGTAGTTATTCGGGTTTCGGAATAGAAACAAAAAAGGTGTATAAAGGGTAAAATTCAAAAAATGAAGATAATTACGGAGGAAATTATAAAATCACTTTGATAACATGAAAATAGCATGAAAAGTAAGAACAAATTCTAGCGCGATTGACCGGGATCTTTTTTTCCTTTTTTCTTTTATATCTTTTCAGCAGATCTGTGTATATGGACGTATTACACCTTTTGGCATTAGAGACGCGATGTGTGTGTGACCCGAAGCGTTTTAAAAGGATTAAACGGATTTGTGAGTTTTTAGAATCTGAGTGGTACGATAAACAAAACGGTCTCGCCGTGTTTTCAAAACCGTTGAAAATTTTTCTAGTGTGAATTTCCATCCCGTATATACAGAATGAGACGAGACTTGGCGAGTCGGGAGTGATAAAAAATGATTCGAATTAGGGTATGTGTGTATATGCGTGTTAAGAATATGAGAAAATTTATATTCTCACGAGACATGGAAACTGTATAAGTATAGTGTACTGGATCTAGTACACTGGATGCAAATGGGATTTTTCTTTCGTCGTAACTTAATCGTGCTCCTTATTTTTCCGAATGAAAAATATAAATAAATCTTATTGCGTGTACAAAGACTGAGAAAATTTCACGCACGTGTAATCACGTACTAATTAGGATTCGGTTTAATCAAGGGGCTGCGCGAAAGCAGCAGTACCTATGTACCTACTACATCTCGAGACTGTGAATTTTCTCATTCAATTCTACGAAACAATATCTAACATATACCGTGTTATGACTTTGATCATTTCGTTAATGAAGATAATTAATATCCGTATTTAAGTAAAGGAAATCAAATATCTTCACGTATAAAATAATTACTTGTCTTTTCCTTTTATTTTTTGCTTCGAAAAATTGGAAATTTTCTTTTCACCTTGAATAGAAGAAATCAAATAATTGACCCTTTTCGTGTGAATTTCGAGACGAAGGATGTATAAAAAAAAAAAGGAAGAATATTAGCATATCAAAAAATGAATTCAATTATTCGTCTGAAAAATCTACCCATCGAGAAAAAAAAAAAAAAGGAAATGTCTGACACTTGATTGATTCTTTTCTCATCCCTGTATAGATGCCTACCTATATACATATATACTTGGGATTCACGCCCACGAGTCACTTTGCCGAAAGCTTTACCGGCTTTCGCGTATATAACAGAATCTTTTCTTAAATCTGAAGCTAAGATCCCCGGTTACAGTTCGGTGATCCGAATTACCTCCTTATTTTCTTCCCAAAGTCAGTCTTATCCGGGTATATATCAATTGGCGTATATACTATTAATATATGTACATAATATGTGTAGGTATAAGGAGAATCGTGCATTATTATATCTAGCTAAAATCTGTCGATTTCATAGCCGATAATAAAATTACGAGAAAATCATCAAATTTATGGAAATTATTATTATTTTTTTCTCCATCATTAGCGTTGAACTTAGGGGTATGGAAAATAATTTTCGATTAAAACTTTTTTTTTCTTCTAATTCTTTGAATTGGAAAAAAGTTTTCCGATATAGCTGAATATCAATAAGTATAATCCAATCATTATAATATACAAAAAAAAATTAGTAAAAATTCTAAACACGTTGCCGATTTTATATACTAAAAAAGTTACATACAGCCTCGAACATTTAACTTTTTTTGTAATTTTTCACATCAAGTAGGTATGGGTATGTGTTTAAAAAGAATTTTGTAAATTTTCCGCGTGGTGAGGTGCGTACGAAAAAGTTAATTTATTGTACAAGTATCGTACCTATATACTTCTCGTAAAATATAAGTTTATCAAACACAATACACACAATTTGTCATATACCTACTTTTCTTTTCCCACTCGTAAAATTCGAAAACTCACATTATCCGTGCGATATAATATGCCGAAAAGAAATTCTACCTCCATCATACCTCATCTAGAATTATTTTTCGTCGTATTATTTCCGAGAGAGACAATAAATGATGTAATGGGGTAAATATTCTGAAACTCGATGAGACTGCGGAATATAATTAATATTCCATATACCGAGAGTTTCCAAAACGCCTGACTTATACATGTACAGGTACCTAGCTAAATTTTATGGCAAATATACATCATCGCGGATCGTCGTGTCGTTAAAAATCTAAGACATTAATCAACTTTTCAAATTTATGGCTAAATAACGAATACAGCTTATACCTATAATGTCTATAGATAGATATACCATGATATAGATACTTGAATAATAAAGTCTGCTATATATAACTTTCCGGCGGAAATTTGATTCCCTTTTTTCTCTTCCTCTTTTTATGGATCATATTTAGACGGAAATCACTTTATTCGACTATTTTTTGTAAACCTTTTTTCTCTACCATTCCGTGTTATATCGAATGTACACAAGTATGTACACAGTAATAACGCGACTGGGCAAAGTTCTGTAAGTGACAACTTGATGACAAAATTTTGATACGCTCTTCTAATTTCCGTTTATTCATAATAACCCGGTCATACCTGGCTGCGAGACATACATATACGACTATTTCGCATGAAAAAGAATCCCTTGACATTTATACAGAGGATCTCTGTCAATTTTAATTTCCCTCATTTCCCAAAGATCATATTTTCATCCGATCTCACGATACTTCATCAAATTTCGTATAATAAAACGATGATCCTTATTCCTGCACGTCGACTTAAAAATCTCCGAATTATTTATCGTCTTATTAAAGGTGAGAATTAACTAATCAATAATTTTCGCATTGATGAATTTTCCGCGAGTAGTACCCACCTACTCGGCGATATTTTTATCTTTTTATTTCTTTCTTATCATCTTTTCGACACTTTATTCAGCTTTGATATGATTGAGTGAGGTAATATATCACTGCTCTTTCGGGTCAGGGAAACTAGACATTATTTCGTACGAAATGAAAAGGCTGTAATTTTTCCTGTCTTCAGCGCGGAAACGAGTCGGTTATTAATATTATTTGCTTTTTTGTTTCGATCTATAGAAATCATTGGATCATCTCGATTACGATAAATAAAGAAGGCCGAGGATCTAGGGAAACGGATTAATTAATCTTTGTGAATCGGTTACGCACGTACTTTCTGTGTATAATATATAATATAATTATAGGTACATAAATAATATAATATATATGTATACATATATATATATATATATATGTACACACACACATCTTATACCCCGCGGAATTCAAGATATATTGAAGAATTTATTCTGCGTAGTATCGAACGGTTTTATAAATCACCCCACGTCCGGTTTTTCTGATAGTTTATACTAGAATTTATTCGTATAAGATACAACGTCGAATAATATCAATCACGATTGAATGAGCCTGGTATAAATTACGTGAAAATCTAAATAAATCCTATAGCCATGGATACATATCGATGGCTCCCAACGAAAAGAGCGTAACCCAGCAGTGCAGGAAAGAAAAGCGTAACTCGGCGAAACAGTTAAGAAAGGCATTCGTCATAGGGTGTCATAGGGGAAATACGCCTTTCTTAACTGCTTCGCCGAGATACGCTCTTCTTTCCTGCACTGCTGAGTTACGCTTGTTTCGATAGGAGCCATCGATATACCTGTATACTATAATTATTTTCGCGAAATCGAAATCGAAATCGAAATTGAAAAAATAAAAAAAAAAATAAAAAACCTCCGGGTTCGATTTAACGACGATTTTGGAAATAACAAATAAAATTATGTACCTTGTGTAAACTGTATATGTATATAAATTATATCCAGATATGTATCATATCTATGTGTAGAATTAAACAGGATGAGTATTATAAATAACTAAATCGATAAATAAGACAAATTATTTTCATGTATATAATATATATATAGAATAGACTGACAGTTATTTAACCGATGGACGAATTTTTGTTTCTTTCATCCGAAAATAGTTCGGACTACGTTAGGAATTTCATCCCTTGATTGCCGAAAATTTAAATGGGAAAATTAAGGGCTAAAATTTTGCAAATCTTCCTTTTCAAACCCATTCGTGTCTTCGGAGCGAAAAATAACTCTCGGTCTGATATAGAATATAGAGAATTCCGACCCGGTACACATATCTGACTAATTGAAATTCAGGTTTCAAACTTCGCAACTTCAAACAGGCCATTTATCACCGTCTCCGTACCAGCGTGACCGAAAGCCAAGTTTAAAAAAGTTACGTTCTGACGAATATCAATCGACACTTAGAGGCAAGAAGAGAGCAAAGCCCCTTAAAAATCCTTCATAAATTTTACTAGTTTCTTCTATTTTCTTATTCAAACGCAAAGAACTGAAACAACTTCGATCGCATCCCTCGGGAAGCAGAGAAGAAAAGAAAAGAAAAAAATTAAAATGAAATCCGATTTTGATGGTAACTGAACCCGATGTACCTACTCTTCCTCGTCATCGGTACTATATGGCGACGAAAAGTAACAAAGCGGACGAAACAGGCGTGAAAAGATTATACTATTATCGCACATTGATTTTGGACTTAATCAAAGCTAATCAAACACCACGCATATATAGGTACGTATAAAATCTGTTTTATCCGCCCTGGTTTATTAACGGGCTTATCATCTGCACCAGCACCCGGTTCCATCGTCAACACTTTTCTATTATACGTATGTAGATATATGTACGTAGTATCGTGTATATTACGTATACTATACACGGTGCCAATCCGGATTATATACCTTACGTAGGTATTTCGCGCGATATTTTCTCGTTTATTAAAATCGGCGAATCGGTGAATCGAAATCGTCTAAATTAATTCCAAAAAAAAGGGAAAAATTGAAAAAATTGAAAAAATTGAAAAAAAAAAGGGACGAGAACTAATTCCTGCTCATAATTGTCACAGTGCCTATAATTATCGCGGATTTGAACCGTACAGTATGAACCGTACATACATACCTACACCGGACCTAATCTTATGTCTACATCGCACATACGTGCTCAAACCGCCTACCCCTAGCTTAATCAAAATCCTGGGGTCCTGGATTCCGACCTCAAACATTCGCATGTATGTATATACATATAACACATAATATACTCTGAGATCTTCGCGCTTACCTGTGTACAATGATAAATTGAGACAAAAATATTCGCACGAATCAACGTGCGAATATTTTGAATAAGAAGGTGAAAAAAAATGAAAAGAAAAAAATCATCATGCGTTGTATGTTATACTTGATATATAGATTCGAAGGAGCCACATCTCGACTTCATATCTTAGACTATGAACTAATTGAATTTATACCGTGCAGGGGGTGGCATCACGACGTAGATAATCAACTTATTTGCGAGCTTATATGTCAAAGGGGTCTATGACGACACGCAAAGCGAGCTATAATCGGCTTAAATTAATGTTACCGATTATCTGAAACATGTACTAGGCATATATATGCGGATTTACAACAAGGGGATAAAAAGTTTGGCCAAACTGTTGTACATAGACTAACTACCCCTATACTTGATATTTTATAATAGGTGAACGAATGTTTTATAATCTATACCCTATAGTCTATAGCGTGATATATTATCGTTCAGAATTTAGATTGTGAAAATTCTGCGGGGTGTCGATGTGTGTAATACAGTAATTTATCGAAAGTATAGGCGAATTAATTGACTGTATAATATAGGAACCCCCTGAATGAATGGGGCGAGTGTATAAAAATGCGTTGATCGTCATATACTCACTTGCGAATAAATATTATTCGATGTAGTTGAAACGCCTTTTTCAAAATCCAATTTTATTTTTTCACTAAATCAAAGCTCGTGGTATTCTTCTTCTTCGACATTTGAGAAGACACTATTTTCACGTCACTACTACTGCATTCGGACGATCCACGAACAAGATAGAAAATAGGAAAAAATAAAAAATAAAATTATACTATCGCACAAATTTAGAAACTGTTAATCAATGTTTATCGCTATCTGTCTATAAACAGACTATAAACCTGTAATCCGATCGATGTCATGAAGGAGTTTTTTCATTACCACAGCTGTCACAACAATCACAGTGTTTAAAAAGTTCACAGCGATTTTTTTTTGATTTTTTTTTCTCGAAATTTTTTTTTTTTTCGAAATTTTAAGTCACACTTGATTTATCCATCTTTTGGACATCATTTTTCTTTCTCTTTCCCTCTTTTTTCTATATATATATTTATTTTGTTTTCTCTGTCTCTCTCTCTCTCTCTTTCTCTTCGAGTAATTATTTCTTTTTACCTAACGATGTATTCGTTTGTTTTTTATCATCGATTTCGAAATCGTATTATTCAATTATCAGGGAAATAATAAATTGTTATGTATATGTATATATATATATATACTCTTTTTTAACTGAAAACAGATTTTTCGAAATAATGTATAATCGAACCGAACGCACAGGTCTCAATTTTAGCGTTAAAAAAAAATATACTTTTCATGATAACAGGTGGTAATGCGAGCGGCTAAAACAGCGGGGTGGAAACTCGGACCCATACGAAAATCATCGGGTGTATAAATTAAGACGAATAAAAATCGCGAATAAAGAGTCTAAGAACAAGTGAGGAAAGAGTTGTGAAAAAAAAAAAAATAGAATGGTCTAATTATTGTAAAAAAAAAGGAAATGGCTTTTTTTTAAACTAACGCAAAGTCCTGAATCAATCTTACATAGCATATATATGAAAAAAAAAAATTAGATCATATCTTCAGTGTGAGATAATAATCAAAAAATAAAAATAAAAAATCAATTAGAGATTATATAATTGCACCCTATATCTCAAGCCCGTCACTTCAAAACGAATGCATTATACTACCCTGTTCGATTATAAATATAGGAAGATATATTTTCCCTCATTTGCCTATAATTTATTATGTAGGTACGTGTGCCTATCTAATTATTTATCTATAGAATTTTTTTTTCTCTTCTTCTATTTTGCGTTTCCTTATTTTTTTTCTTTCAGTTTATTTTATTCGTTTTTTCTATTCTTCGTCTGATATAATCGCGGAATTTTAGGGCTGAGGGCTGACGTTCACCTGGGGCGGGTCGGACCAGGACTGAAACTGAATCACTGACTCTAGTCGAAGACCCGGTCCTATACACGCTTGATACTTGACGCTCTCGGTGCACAGACGCAACGCGAATGCGCACTTTCGTTTAACACTTTTTATTTTCTTGTTGGTTTTTGAAAAATTTGTAAGAATCAAATTCCTACGTAGATATGCGATTCTTCGCCCTTGAATAATTCTTCGTAGAATTTTAATTAGCCGTATCGTATAGTAAGGTAAAATTCATTCTTTATACCTATACTATACAGCTGTCTTTCACATCGTTCAAAATCTTTCTTATACACATATACATACATATATATATATATATATCTATTTTTACCTATATCTACACACATTGCTATTCTACGAGGTCTATATGGACGTACAGGGTTTATTCTGGCACGTGTGGCTTGATACGATCCATCCATCCTCTTAGATTTCAAACAAATTATTCACCCAGAAAACCAGATGTTAGGTTTAGTTCGCACGCGGAAACTCGTCGCTAATTTAATGGAAAAAAACTAGAAAAAAAAAATTATCAAAAAAAAGAACCAAAGAAGAAGGAAAAGAATAAATAGAAAGAGCCTCAAAATCCGCAGGCTGAAATGAAATTTTGAAAAATTCAACAATTTGTATGAAAAATTGAGGAATTAAAAAATAAAAAGTAAAAATGAAAGTACTAGATGAAATAATTTATTAGAAAAACACCCACTTTTTCCCTTCCCAAAATCCTTCAAAGGATTTTCCTGTTCATCCGATTCAAATCTTTGATGTATTTGATCCTGAAATTTTTATCTCATAATCTGTCCGTTTGATGATTGAAACAAGAAGGGAGGAGATATACCGGGATTTTTATCGAAAAATAATGAACGATTTTGGTTCATTAAATTTAGGGAACATGCGTTACGTGGATTAATGAAAATTTTATGTAGGAGCATTTAATTTATACAATATATTATCTCGAGTGGAAAACTTGCGTGTTTTATTTTTTTATACTTTCTTTCGTAACTGTCTGATTAGGTATGTATAGAAATCATATAATGTAATAATTGTCAATTAATCATCGTCTCAAGCTGAAATTTAATCAACAATTAAAGTAGATTCACCTCCTCCTCCCGATAAATTCCAAAATTTTTTATAAACCGATAGATCACCCTATCATCGAATAATCGTAAATCCTCCATCGGTTTTATACACTAATACAATTAATTCAGCCTTACTGTTGAATTCGATACGTCAGCATAGTATCGCCCGATGAATTGCAGACTTCGGCTGTAAGAAATATGGCCTAATTATCACCTGCCCACATCTATCTATCCCACTTGACTAGAATTCGATGAAAATCCACTGCGTATATCAAATACTAGTATAGTTGAAAAAAGAAAAAAAAAAAAGGAGAAACACATAAATTTTGCATAAATTTCGGAAAAACATAATGACGTCCGATAAATATCTTATTTCACCATCTATAGTCATTTTCGGAATATCAATCCAGCGTTAGATTTTTCAAAAATGATTACACGTGCCCGTAACGAGGGGCTATAATCGCGGAAAGGGTATAGTATATCGTGTCGTATGTGTATGTACATAAATGCATATATACCCCGATATTATACTAGCACGAAGCGATCAAAATCGATTTTTAATCTTAAAATTAGTGGAAAAAATTGAACCCTCGTTAATGTCATGGTTAAATATTTACATTAGGGGATGTGCAGGGAGAGAAATGTTTGAAAAAAGGAAGGACAGATGTGTCCCAACGGCCGGGGTTAATTATCCCCTCATTTTGCACCCTCTAACGTTAAAGTTCTACAATCTGAACGGACGTATGAAACCGAAAATAAAATAGAAAAAATGTAAGAGAGGGAGAAAAAAAAAAAGAAAAAAAAGAAAAAAAAGAAAAAAAAAAACGAAAAGTTTTTAAACCGTTGACAGCCATCCTCAGGGAGATAATAAATTAATGTTTACATAAACGATACGCGTAGCTGTTTGATCGCAGCTGATTACCACATTACGGTTAATTTGTTCCGGTAGAGATGAGATCGTAATTATTAGGTTTGATAATTACAACTGAATACAATATCTGTGTATACCTACCTATTCTTAGTTTTTCCTCATTTTTCTTTTTTTTTTTTTTTTTTTTTGCTCTTCATTTCTGTTTGTCCGGCCAAATTGAATACCGTTAAACATTATTCACGATCGATTCGAAACGTGCGTGGGATGTGTTGAATGAAAGGAAAAAGAAAACAAAAAAATAATAAAAATTTCCACAGAGATGAACGGGCGATACCTCTAATCCCATTTTATATGAATTTCACACACGTGAGAATTAATCTCACCAGGATCAGTACGATTTCATTTTCCATTACAGGATTGTCGAAAATTAATAATGGTAATAAAAAAAGGAATGAAAAAAAAGAAGGAATGATGGACCTATTCGTGAAAATTCAACGAGCTCGAAAACCAATCTGCACTCACCTACCACATACGTTTTTATTATTTTTTTTTTAATTCAATGATAGCATTGAATCAAAAATTTGATACCGTAGCTGCGGTATTTAAATTTATTTCATTACACGACACCGAATGCTCCCATTAGGCTTTTTATTCCTAATTTAGCTATATATTCAGGATGTTATACCATATATCTACCGCGGCTCGATCCAAATCACCGTATAGCGTGAGTCACGTAACTGATGATAATAGGCTAGAAATCGATGCATTTTATTACGGCGAAAGATTTCTCCCATTTGAACTGTTCCTTTTTTATTCGTTGATTTTATCTTTCTTTTTTCTCTCACTCTCGTTTTTGCAACCGATTGGATTTACTGCGAAAATTTTATTTTAACTCCAAATAGAATACAGTAAATATCAGAACAGCTTTTGATATCGATGATATCATACCGAACAGAGGGTGGAGAAAATTTTTTCCGCGTACCTACCTGTACAGAAGGGTGGAAACTTTTTTTTTTTTTTTAAATACTCTCATTTCCCTCTGTATATAATATAATAATATCAATATTTGCATATTTCGGTACTACGGATATAATAATTTTCACGTGTACCTGCGTACGATATACTACATAATCGACGAAGAAAATTGAAAATATTTAATATGTGTTTAAAATAATGATCATCAACGTGGAAAGGAATAACTCGAACGTATATATAATGAATATTTACAACGTTATAATTAATAATATTTTATTATATTTGGAATAAATTTTATGTATAGTATCACACATATGTATAGGTATTATATGTGGTATAGAGATGCGCAATGTCCGTCAACGATACGTTATATAGATACATAAACGCGTTCTTAGAACGTATAATTATGTGTATAACGGTAATATTAATGTATATATATATTTCTAATTTTGGCTATAAAAATTCGACCATGAGATAGAAGAGAGAAAAAAGAAAAAAGAAAGAAGAAGAAGAAAAAAACAGCTTCAACTTATAAGGATCACCCCATCGTGGAAATACAAGACTTATATCATTAGCGAAGAAAACTAGAATTGATATGGAAAGTACTGGAGTCGAGATTCATATTCTTTGGTTTCATTTTCTGACTGTTTCGAAGCATCTTTTTGGAGTTTGAAAAAATAATTACGTTTAGATTGCAAAATTACGCGCATCATTTTTTCAGAGTAATTCTTGACCGTCGAAAATTAAAAAGTCGACAAATATTTGCCGAGTTTTTTCCGGACCCCCGTTTTCTCAAACAACGGAAACATGTATTCGCGAGATCTGGTGAATTTAATTTAGTACTTGCCAGGCAACAATCACCCAATGGTACTTTATTGCAATATGGTTTATGCAATTTCATTTATTTATTTTATTCATAAAACAGCTGAAAATCTCTAGACTTCGTACAGCTATAATAGGAAGATCTATCTACATTCTACATGTAGATAATACTAACAGTATACTTACTGTTCTTCAAAAAAATGGTTTATTCTTTTCAAAATATTTCGTAATATACTAGCTGTGAAATATATGATGTACGTATAGTCGTATATTTTGAAAAAAAAAAAAAAAAAAAAAAAAAAAAGAAAAATATTATTTTCATGAAGTCATCATTGAAAATTTTCAAGAAAACAAAACGAGTTCGAGGCTCCATTAGAAACGTATCTACTTATTGTTAATATACTGTCAGTCAAAATTGTTTCGGCAACATTTGAAACTATATTTAGATCCTAGAGCGTATTGGTCCAGTGATTCTTTTTTTGTTTTTTTTTTTTCGTTTTTTTTTTTTTACACAAAAACGTTTATCGTTAATCAATATGGCCTATGGGTAGAACATGACGATTAATGTCAGTCCCTTGTACTACAATTCCCAATTACGATTGTTTGAACAATAAATTTCGCCGAATAAACCATCTGACTTTCAGTGCTATTATCTCGTAATGATGCTATTATTGAAAATTTGAGTGGAAGATGCGATTTTGAAAATAAAAATATTCCCCTCGGGAGAAAAATGACCTCCGATAATTTTGACCGATTTATTCACATTCCCGGATATCTGGTATCCGAAAACCTTGTCTGTAGAACAAACTTTCCGAACTGATCTCGGAAACGGCGAGATGAAAAAAGGAGATGAAATTTGCAAGATTTTTCTATTCCAATGATGCGCAGAGCATGAAAAATCGCAATGTCTCGTTAAATTTCAACGTTTGCTTCTACACGAGTTGAAAAATGGGTTTCTATAAAGTGATGAAAAATCACCTTGAAAAATACCTACTCTTTCATTTTTATATTGTTTCTGAAAGTTATATTTCTGGAATTTTTCGTCGAATCAGCCATATGTTTCTATTCCAGTTACATTACATATATGTATGTATATATATATATATATATATATATATGGGACGTTCGGATACAGATAGATCTTGCCCCGAAGCTGAGATCCAAAATAACATTGTGAGGTTTATTTTCACTGTATCGAGATAACGGACTTGTTGAATCAAATGAAATTTATTGAACCGACGAGAAAAGTTCAACGATCAAATTATATACGCCGAAATGAATGTTCTTTTTCGCATTTTTTTCTTCTTCGCACATATCCGTTTCATTTTCTGTTCTTTTTTTTTTTCGAAATTTTCTTTTCTTCGCCTTCAGTTTATATCAATGAAGTCGACATTTCATTCAATTCAAATGATAATCGAATCTACTTATACTTATGTAATTTCAATACTTATAAATTATAATACACGTTTAGGTATAAGCATTCCGGATTTTCTCGACTTTCGGGAATACCTGGGTTATTGTGTCGCGTCTAATGCCGATTTATTGAAGCACTTTCTCAAACTAGATAGGTAATTTTCCCTCACGTTGAGCTAAACATTAAAAGTCGGCGCAGTTCTTACTCACCCACGCGTTTTATACCGTATATAGACAATTACACAAGCTGCGGTCATAAATCATCGTGATAACTCAGATAAATCTATACCATAATATATAATCATTTTCAAAGTATCGGATAAGTAGCTCAGAATTCGAATTAGAAAAAGAAAGAAAGTAAGAAAGAGAGAAAAAAGAAAAAAGAAACAGCTATTACAGGATAAGAAGTTTTTCCGATTTGAAGAGAATACTCATTGATACATACATATGTACCTATGTATGAGAGTAGCTATAAATCTTTGAATTCGAAATGAACAAATAAACAAATCGAACTAAACCCTTTGAGTCTATGTAGAGCAATTTCCTTCGGTATTCGAAAGAATAAGAGGAAATGAAATATCGAGAGGCTGTGGTCGCTGTATCCTTCGATCTCCTCTACGGTCCCAATATAAAAATCCTATAACCACCTCGTTTCCGGACGTCTATTCGACCCGGGAATCTCTGGTTTCTTTTGCCATTGAATATAGTAAAACGTCGGATTTCCGTAGAATAATAAATACGGCAAGAAAAAGAAAAAGAAAAAGCAAAAGAAGAAGAAGAAGGAAGAGAAAAAAGGATCGTTATGTATGCCCGAGGGAGAGAAGAGTGACAGAACTTTTATTCGATGTTGGATAAAGCATAAAAAAAGAATCGAAAAAAATAAAAAACCGATTAAATAAAAATGAGAGAGTAAAATCCGCAACTCTAATATACGCACATTGATTATATATTTTAAATTTATAAATGTTAGTTCAGGTAGTTAAATTCAATAGATTCGAGACATTTGACGAACTCCTGGCGACTTATTTGAGTAAATAAATCAACACATTAAATTTTACAGATTGCTATGCTAGTACGTGCTATACTTACTGCTGGTGCAGCATCAGAGATCGTTAAACCTTTATCGAGTTTATCTTAGCTTTGAAATGTTAAAAGCGAATTAATATTTATGCCCAGAGTGTGGATATTCGCGATACATATATAGAACCGCATTTCGTTATAGTTTATGCGTTCAATTTTCGTTTTTTTTTCTTTTTTTCAATGAGCTAGACAAATCGCTCGGTATGGTATACTGTATTACGTTTAACGTCGTATATATCGTATTCACCCTAGATCGAACGATTCGTCTCAGATTCAACAGAAAAAATAAGAAAAGACGTTTAGCAAAATTGAAACATCATACCATAGCTATAAAAACGATAAGCAAACGGCCTGTTTCCAAATTGGATCGCTTGATGAGAAAGAAAGAGAGAAAGAAAGAGAAAAACAAAAATGTATGAAACTATTGAAGAACAAACAGTTTCTATTGCAGAGGGTTTCTTTTTATTTCTTTCCTTGAGGTGATTCAATTTCATCAATAAATTGTTTGCTTTATATCTATAGATCGTTTTGAGGTCTGCGTATAATAGACTAGGCGATTGCGATCCCTTGTATACCCACTCTAGTTCGGTGTTCGTATAGTATATCTGTTTGTCTGCGTATGTGTATCAGCGTGGGTGTAGAATGTAAACACATACAAATTCCGATGAAGTTTCCATTCATTGAACTAGAATCACTAGAATTATTCTAAACACGAGGGATGATAACGTCTCGAGGGTTTCAAATCGCACGTCAAACCTCGCTCACAGAAGTCAGCCGTGAACGAGACAATTCAAAATGTATTAATATACATACATCCCATATGAGTTATATGGCATGGTAATGGTAGCTATAAAAGTTAATTCAACGCCCGCAAAATGCGAGTAAAATTTCAACAAGACAATTGTTTCAATCAATTTCAACAATTTCCTATAATTTTTTTATCCGTTTATTCTAGTGTGTGAGTACCTGCAGGGAGTGAGAAATACGATTCATATACATCACGTAGTAGATAATGTTATATATTTTCATTTTTCTTTTTTTTTTCTATGAAAATGCTTTCGTGACAAATATTATTTCCATTAGCGTTAAAAAATTTTAAAATCACACTCACGTCGGGGTACCGGCTGTGAACAATCACTCTGAAAATCGAGAAGCCATCACATCTTGTTTTTCTTCCACTTTGTTCAAACACTTTGGATGGAGAAAGGAAGAAAAATAATAATGATAAGAAAAAATAGAGCTTACATATTGTAATATATTTTTCTGATGAGTCTGTCCTTCGTTTTTCCAGATTGTCTGCTTTCCTGTAATTTTCAGCGTTAAGGATCTGTGCTACATCCACGATTGTTGGTTCGCTAGAATCAGACGAACAATCGACGCGGATCAGTACGCGCTTACAGGTATTTTGTTATGCGGCATTATCCGCATTTTTAAAAAAAAATTTTCATGAATAGATATTCGTCGAGAATGATCAATTCTCTTCATTTGATGCCTGGCGTACAGGCTGCGAGTTCTATTCGAAGTATTTCTATTACGACGGTTGGGTCGCCTTCGCAACTCCCATCTGAACTCGTTTATGCCATACGGGGGTCACTGACCCTACGACAGGTGCCCGTGTACCGTAGGTCAGTTCTCGTCCTTGCCGGCTAGTGGTTTCAACGAGAGATCAGAATAATGGCATTGTCATCTCGCGGACGAATACGCGAACTACTTTTGCCGCAAACGTCGATGCGCCTTGTTGCATACGACCCGCATGGGATATTGGGATTCAAATTTTCTTTGGCGCAGTTATTAAATATCATGTAAAATAATGATCATTTTACACATCGTATACATAGAAGTTTCATAAATATATTGAATAATGCGAAAAATTAAGTTAAATTAGTTCACCAGGCACCAAGGGGTCAAAAGAGGCACCGAGGGGTCAAAAGAGGCACCGAGGGGCCGAAAGAGGCACCGATGAGTCGAAAGAGGTAACGAACAAATGCGATCCGAAACTAGGGCAAAAGGCTCTTTTTTCTCTCAAAGATGAAAGTGAAATACCCTCTGGGTTTCTAGACTCTCATTACAGTTCTACAATCTATGCATCCAACGATTAGAGATACGATCATTCTGTTCCCTAATCTATAAAAAATATAATGAACTGCGCAGTAGCGGGAATAGAGAAAAAAAAAGTACACAGGATTTATTATTTTCCAAATTAAAATTATTTTATTTTCATATTTTATTCATGTAAATCCAGACATTATCAAGTATAAAACATCTCATTCTTCCCATTTCGAGCCTGGAGATATAGTTTCAACGTTTACGACGTTTTCGCAACGATTTCAAAGTACTGTTCACTGTCTGATCGGTGCCATCGCCCCCCGTTTCCTGCTCTCTATTATTTTTAACTTTGGTTCTTCTATCCTGAGAAGTTTCTCCTTCATCGGCGTCGTTATGCTCTCCAAAATTCTGCTGTACTTCATCGAGGGCCTTCTTCTTCTTCTTCTTTCCCCTCGACTTAACCGTGTACGAAACGTGATTCTTCCTCCTAGAAGATCTACGCGCGACTGTGGTCCCGCTGCGGTCTTCAATCTCCGAATTTTCTTTATTCCTCAAGTCAGAGGGACTAGAAAGTTCCGTCTTTGAATCCGCCGGTGATTCTTGGTAAAATCCTGCGAACATATCCCTCTAAATTTCTGAAATCCATAATGACAATGTAGAACAAGGCGGAGTAACAAACGCAGAATCATCATCATTCAACGCTCCGACGATTCCTAATTACCATTACGCACCGTTATCGTTTACTGCGTTTATCTTCGACCTGGTTTCTTCCTTTCTTTGTATTTTCTTTGTTTTTCGTCCCAAATATCCAAAGCTTTTAGTTTCAACGTCAGTTTCCGAATCAGTAGACTGGCAGTCCGCTTCTACTTTCAAAGTCCGTTTCATCAAAAGTTTCTTCGACTTTTTCCCCCTAGATTCTCTTAGGTAAGAATCGCTCCAATTATCTTCAGTACTAGCGTCGAATATGTCGTTATTCAAAGCTTGAACTTCCCCCGCTGTGCGTATCGAAGACATATACGAATTGGCCGAAATAATCAGGTCGGAATCGTTTCCGGACCCTTGCGGGGTCTCAGATTTCACTTCACTGCTCATCGCGGTCTGGTTTTCCTCCGGCGAAAGGGGTTCCGATTTTATCGGCGAGTCCTTACTCTCCGACGAAATTTCCAAGGTCAGATATCGCATGGGATCATCTCCGGAATAATGTTGCAAAGGGTAAGAGGTGTTCGTTGAGTCTGAATCGTGGATAAAATACTGGCTCATATCAGCAGCCGATGAATTAGTGTCGTTGTATTCAAAGCTCTGATTGGAATGAGAGGCAGAAGAAGTCGTCGCTAAATTATCTCCACCGGTTTCGTATGAGAATAGAGATCTGCTGACGTTAAACGGCCGTTTCGCACGCTTTTCACGACCTTTTATTGACTCGATTAACTTCTGGTAATCCTCCTTGTTCCTTTCGACTGTGAAATACATCGGTTTAATTGATGTGATACAGAACAGGGAAAATTGAAATATACTCACGGTACTGTTTGTGGGCTTTCTCAATCACGCTCGAATCTGTTTTACGATCGATGTTCAGCATCTGGAAAGCGAAGAAATCGATTAACGGAAGTAAAATGAGTCTTGAAAGCAGAAAATCGATTGCAATGCAATAAAACTTTGTGACTATACGAGTTCTCGACGGTTTCTCAAACATTGATTATTACATTATCGGACGAATTCTGCTTGACCATATTTTTCTCAGCAATTTCCTCCTCTTCGCAAAGTCTAACCAGTTCCTGGATTGATTTTGGGTTCAATTTATCGCGTTCTGCGTTATAAAGGGTAGAGAATTTCTGTATCCTTTTTTCCATTGCTTTGCGAGCGCCCGAAGTAGAGAGGCCATATTTTTTCAGTAGTTTACGCACTTCGCCTTCTTTCATCAAGTTCAAAACATACTTTGGCATAGGTTCAAGGCTGTTCTTTGCCGCTCTAAGAGAAGGAGAGACAAGAGAACGATAAAAATACAAAATGTTAACAATTTGGGGAATATCGAATTGAACCCACAAAAAAATATACGAAAATTCTTTTACTTAGGAGGAGACATGGATCTCTGTCTCTTCAAGCAGTCATCCAAGTGTCTGTTTATGTATGTTTCAGATATCTCGATACTGCAAACAGGACAAGGTAACTTCTTCGTTTTTATTTCGTTAATAATTCTCTCCCCGCTTTTTGCTAAAAATACATGACTTGTCTGAGGAGTTTTGTCGTTTCCGCTCAACCCGGGAATATTTTTTCTCGGTGTTGTTTTAACCAGCTGTATATTAGGGCTTGATTCTTTGGGCGTAAATGTGAGGCTGCTAGTACTTTGAGATGATTTAACATCATCGTTGAATAATTTTTTAGGTGTATTCGTTAAACAGCGACTAATTTTTGTCGTATTTAACTTTGAAGGAGTGAATATCTTCGGCGTTTCAATCCTCTCATATAATTCAACTCCCTTTATACACGACAGCAACTTCTCTCTAAGAGATAAATAGGATTCCATAAATTCGTCCAATACTCTATTGGCGTGTAGATCCTTTTCGTATAAGTTATCAAAACACGTTGGACATTGGCTTTTGTAGTGTAAAAATTTTCTTATGCATATCGAACAGTCTGAAAAATTGAAAAAAAAAAAATCAAATAAGATTAGTTTTAGATCTAAAATAAAATAAAATAAAATAAAAAAAATAATAATAACGAACATTTTTTTTTCTTACAATTATGCGAACACGGTGTTATAACAGAAGTTTCAATATATTCGTAACAAATTTTGCAGTGTAATAGTTCCTCGATTCTCTGAAAAAAAATGTTAAATAACACGTAAATATTGTTTTAGGTTTTAGGTTATGTAAGAGGTTGTGGGATTTCGCTTTGTATTTTCTACAAATTTTAAATGGTTTTATAAGTGAATGACATTCAAATTATTGTACCGTTAATTCGGTGTATTCCGCCGGCCATTTAACGTCTGTTAATTGTACCATGGTGATAAAAATATTTCTATGAAAATATAGTTTCAATAGTTGAGAGGTTATATAGTATACACGTCGTTTTTATCTCTGCTGATTGTGAGCTTCGATATTTTTATTTATCAAATTATTACGCTCATCAGTTTGTTTATTCTTCTTATTCTCCTTTTATGTTTGTTTTTTTTGTCTATTCTCAGTTTATATTAGGTTAATATTAACACTGAAACATGCAGCTAGCGACTTTGTATCACTTTCTTACGGAACCCGGGTAGGTTCATTCCTTCGGACTGTGTATGTCGGTATTACTGAACGCACTCATGCCGATATAGGCTGTGTTCCAATTGGTAAGTGTGCACACTCGTACCCTCGTACCCTCGTGCCCTCGTACACTCGCATACTTACTTTTCCATGTAAGTAAGTACGCGAGTGTACGAGGGCACGAGGGTACGAGTGTGCACACTTACCAATTGGAACACAGCCATACACTGTCGGCGTGACGTTACTTTCTTGCCGACATATACTGTCGATAAAGCTGCGATTTACCGACGAAACTTGACATGTAAGGGAATCCTCAGTTTTCTTTCTTCTTCTTCTTCTTGATCCAGTGCTTAACCTGTTATCAGAGGCAGCAATGAATGTATATTAGACTACATACCCGAAAGGGTGATAAGTCAATAAAGGATGTAATAATAATAATAATGAATGTTATATTTTCTTTATGTTGGTATATTCCGGATGTTCTGAGATTTCTGATAGGTTCTCTTCTTAACGTTTTCCTGTTCTCGGACTCTGTTTAGGTCCGCCAGGTGGCTGGGCTGAGTATACGCGCGTCGACTAGGCAGTTTGAATAAGTTGGACTCTGGATGAGATTCCGAAGGCTGATGAAGGATCAGAAGACTGACATTTGAAACGTTCGCCAATCTGGAGAATCTGAATAGGTTGAACTATGGACTTGTTTACGTTGGATGACTAAAATTGGACTGGCCGGGAGAGGGTTAAGGTGAGAGGCTTTCGTTGTTTAGGGATTATTGTTAGCCCTCGTTTTGTCCTTGGGCCTGTCGACTTGTGGATTCTTCGTTTTCCTTTATTAAATTTGCTTTTTTTTTTCAAATTATTTCTATCTTCGTTCTTCTGATATTAGCTTGCTTGCTTTTTTTTTTTTTTTTTTTTTTTACAAACTTAGTTTATATTTTAGCCATTTTCATTAACCTTTGAATCTCCGATAAATCGAATAACAGGTAAACCGCATTAATCAGAAAATTATTTCTAATTATGTAACATTTTTAATTTTTATTTCTAAGTTCGGTTATCGAATACATTCATTATTTCCACTAAACTTCCATTCTTCGCCATTTTCGGTCGAATTTTCAGATCAACAAATACAATTATTCATTTCTCTTTTACGAAATACAACCTCCTTGAATATACACGATACATAATATGGGAAATCAATATCTATCATTTCTTAATTTCTCTTATTTTCATTTTACTTTTATGACAGAAGAAAGTACGACCTGTGGGTAAAGAGATGCGAAAAATCTGATGCACCTGAATAGGAACTGTGGGAATGACTCGGGTCCAGAAATATGAGGTCTAGAGGTGAGAATTGAGATATCTGACCAAAAATCTTCTTTTTGTGTGTCGCAAGTCATTGTGATTCAAACAAATTGCCACATCATTTTTCTGAATTCTATTTAATTGGTGTTCATTTCGTTTTTCACATACTTAATTCGTTTCAATTCGTGTTGCTTTACTGATGGGATATTTCCTGACTTCAGCAGCACATTTTCATATTTAAATTCACATTTATCTACATTTTAATATATTTCTGCCCATTTTTCAGTCAAGCCCCTAGAAATTGGAAGCGATGAGAGCTGATTTGAAGCTGATCCAAAGCTGATAGGAACCGATCGAAACCCCAATAGAAGCAATAGTGCGAGGGTGGATATGGCAGCGAGGGAGCAATTGCAAAAGAGGTGAAAACAAGATAGTTCTTTGCTAATCTCTGTTTTCCCAAAAAATATAGCAATTTAGTTTCATTTTCGTCCAACTTATTGTGACAAACGACACTTTCTTCAGTATACATGAGCCTGTTTCTATATTACAAATCGAATATGTACGAAATTAATTTCTGATTTATCCAATTTCATTTCTTTGTTTTATTTTTCTTACAGAAAAATGTATGACCAGCACTCAGGTCTAAAGATTCCAAAAGCGTGATGGACCGAAATAGAAAATGCCTGGATGACTCGTGTCCAGAGATTATGAAGTCTAGAGTACAGAGATTGAGATGAGAATTGGTATGCAATGACTAATGTGGATTATATTGTGCTCTGGATTATACACATGTATTAGGGTCCTTTTTTTGGAACGACTATTCTTTTTTCCCAACTCCCACTTGAAAATCTTGTTTTACACGTTGAAAAAGAAATTCTTTCTAACTTTTAGCTCCTAATTACAATTCTAAGAACTCGTGCTCTTTTTTTTAAGTTTTCCCATGCTAAAAGCATGTAAATATTACAACTTTTTCTTTAGCCGTGCACAACTCAGCCGCATATCAATGGATTGTTCTTATCCAAGACTTATTTTACAGAGAATTTAGTGTTCTTCCAAAGTGCCCATGGTAGTTTGACTGACTTGAAAGTATCAAACTTGACATTTGTTTCGAATTATATATTCAAAAAAATCAAAGTCTTTATTTTCTTTTTAAACACTGGTTTGAGAGACTTCATTCATTAGACTGTTTTTGAAGAGAATTAAATTTCGTACGAAATTGTTGTGATGTTTTTTTCTCTAAGACCAAATGTTTATTCGCTCACAGCGAAAAAACAAGAATTATGCATAAAATCGACTTTAAACGCTTGCACAGCTGCGGCCATTGAAACCACAGCCAAACTACCAAGTACGACCAGATTTTCAAGCGGGAGTTGGAAAAAAAAGATTAATCATTTCAAAAAAAGCATCCTTACATATATTCTGAGTCGAATTTACTTGAAGTCTATTTCTTATCTTTTTTATTTCTCTGATTTTCCTTTGGGAAAGAGTTTCCTTCTATCGAGATAAGACCTGGCATATATTGTATCAAGTTTTTCGTGAATAATGACTAATTAATATAATACTCGTTTGTTTTTCATCCAACATTTTATTTCTTCAATCTTCTAAATCGCTCATTTCTTTTTCAAGGAATCCGAGGAGGCAAGAAGGAGGAAAAGGGGCGTCAAGAATCAGAAGAATAACAAAAATCGTAGTTGCACAGTTTGCTGCATGGACCAAATCATTCGGACAAATCAAATGTAAGATAAATCGGTATTCGTAATGCAATCTTGAAGTGCGTCCGATTTCTACTAAGTTGCAACGATTGTGGACGTCTAGTAGATTCTATGTATTTAAAATTTTAGTGTGTTCATTTTTGAAGTTTCAATTCGATAGAATAGAATTATATACAGAACAAAATTCTCTTTCTGTATAAATATATCGCAACCACAATTATATGAATGTTAGATTGACGATTTAATTTTTCTTTCTTTATGTATTTGTCACAGTGAAAGGAATACGACTGACCTAGCAAAATTCTTATCCAGAAAACGTAGCAAACTCACAAAACAAATTAGAGGGATTGAAGTATCAGCGAATAAGGAAAAAGTAAGCATTATTAAACGAGATATAATTATATTGATATTCATCATTGATTCATATTCATCATCATCATCATTATTATTATTATTACAATTCTTTTTATCAGGCAGGTGTGTCTACAGAAATAACAAATAAACTTGTAATTGGTATTCTTCTTTATTGTATCATCAATTACATGTTGTTGTAAAAAAAAAACTTAATCTGAGTAAAGAACCGTATTTATAAATATAGGGACGATATGCGTGCAGATTCCAGGGTGAAATTTGTATTTTTATCGGAATAATTCGTAAATCAAAAATTTAACTTGACCCCAAATACTGCATACAATGCAAATAACAGTAGTGCAAGAACCTTGCCACTATAAATATGTTTTCTGGGTAAAAGTCGTCAAATATTCTATAATAAGTATATTCGTTTGAAAATTTATAATTTTCGGGTGAAATAACGATATTTTTTTACTCTCATTTCCGTTTTAATTCATTTTTCAAATGCTGGCTTCTTCGAAGACAAAATTTCCGAGTTTATTTACTTTTTCATGAACCGATTATTTCAATTGTTGTCAAAATTCGAATTCAAATGTCGCGCCAAGCGTGGCGGCAACCTAACGCACTAAAGTTACCAAGGTATGCGGAGAAAATCGCTCCCGCGTTCGGGTCGTACTTTCAACTGTTTCAACTTCCACTTGATAGTTTATACGCTATCAGAGTGGCGCCGGCAGACGTCTCGACGCCTGATAGTTTAGACTTATAATTATAATGTGATAATTCGATGTACGCGTCTTTGTCAAGGTAAGAGGTTGCCATATCTTGCGATGCAACGATCATTATCTAAGGGAAAAATAACTAATAGCTGTTGACGGTTTAATTTCGATGCCAGTTTGAATTTTTCTCTCGACTTGTCTCGACCGGTGGGTTGTGGGTGGTGGATATTTATATTCATATTTATATTTATTCTAAATTTTTCCTTCTTCGACGTAAATTCTTTATTTCATCGTGTGATAATATCGAGTCCTGAAAAAAGTCGTTATAAATATCATTCAACAAGTCGAAAATAATTCAAATATTCTATACGATGAAAATCCCGGGGCATGACGGGAAAAACAAAAAGTTGCGACTGCGCGCACATCCGCCATCTTTATCAAAGCAATAAGCAGGGGAATAATTACATCGAGTATATTAATGTTTTTTGGATAATAAACGGTCGTTGACGTGATAAATAAGGTGAGAATAGT
Source organism: Tenthredo livida (assembly GCA_963992785.1). Lineage (NCBI taxonomy): Eukaryota > Metazoa > Arthropoda > Insecta > Hymenoptera > Tenthredinidae > Tenthredo > Tenthredo livida. Next base: position 2,534,358 of record OZ023070.1, on the reverse strand, counting down.
TTTATCTTAGTATTCCGCGACCGTTAGAAGTATAATTCAAGTCCGAGCTCGCAATTTATTGACAGTAAAACGTTTTACAATACGACGCTGCGAGTCAACTTTTTTAACCGTTGCGCAGTCAACTGTTTCCCGCAGTTATACGTTAATATTGTTTCAACTTGCGCAAAGAGAACAATTGGGTATCTTTCGAATCAGTTTTGATATAATACTCAGCTAATTACATTATACAGTATCGTGTAGAAGTTGATGTATGTTTTAATCGTATGTAAAACGTGAATAGTCTAATAACGGATATACGATATGAATACGAGGTAGTACAAAGTTCGAAAATCTTTAGAGCAGTTTTGTTTTTACTCATTTTCCGATGTACTACTATACGAATCCTGGAAATAGAAAATCATCATTAATTTGGTCCAATTTCGGAGAAAATACATTTGAATGTGAAATTAACAGAAAAATCATTTTGTTACAGAGGCAAACTGCAGCAGGTCAAAAATAAAGGTCTCAACTTCTGAAGCTACAACAAATATAACAACAAATGCAGCTTACCGATGAATTGAATGAGAGGTAAGCCACTAATTGCAATATTATTCATCTTTCCGGCCTCGTGGAAGAAATTTATTTTGATTTTTATTCATAAACGGATTATCGAAATTCAATCGAGGAAGAGAAATAGGGTCCGATGTACATCCTCGAGTTTTACTCACCAATAGTAATCGATTACAGTTTACTTGCTCGACTTTAGACTCATATTTCATCACCACATTTTTCTAAATCATTCATTTCTATTTCAGGAAAGAGGAACGAAGGTAATGAGAAGCGAAAACACGGAACGAAGAATGAAAACGAATATCCCAGCATGAAAATTCTACAGACGCCGCTGAAAGCAATGGGCACAGATTCCTAAGGCCGATACATTCTCACTGACGAATTGAATGAAAGGTAAACAGCATTTTCAATTGCATTTTGCCTTTTTAATAAAGTTTAAACATTGTCCGACTCTAATCGGTAATTATACATTTATAATTTCCAACGTTTCTTCTTCATGTGCGAATAGTGCTATGAAAATTATATGAATGCATTCAGAAAGTAAATCTCCTGCTTCTCTTTCCTATTTCTATTAGATATTGGATTGTCACAAACCAGACATGGACAGGACTGATTATGAGGGTACCATGCTGAGAAGTAGCGACTAGGTAAAAGATGGTGATAGATTTTTTATTAATAATCGTCTTACCGAATATGTAGACTCTACGTATGTTAACAAATCTTGATTGAGAAATAGCCTGGCTAAAAAATGATTCCTGGACTTTAGCAGCCTGTACATCTGTATTTGATATCAAATTTATCAGCATTTCAATAATTTTCTTTCCATTTTTCATTCAAGCGCCTCCGAAGTGAAACCGATGGAAATTGATCTGAAGCCGATCCGAAGCTGATCCCAACCGGTCGAAATCCCAATTGAAGCGATAGGATAAGGATGGATATAACAGCAAGTGAGCAGTTGCAAAAGCGGTGAGAACAGGATACCTCCTCGCCAGTCTCTATCTTACCAACAATAGCTATTAGCTTTCATGTGAGTCGCATGATTTTTGGTACGGTGCTTCCTTTCCCTGGTACTCTCTCTTCTCTGTCGCGTGGCGTGGCGGTAACATTGTATACAAACATTTCTTAGCTAAATTCAGATAGGTTCACTCGCGACCGCAACGGAGCTTGCTTTCATAATCATACATTCCTCTTTACAGGCGGCAATGTAACATTATACTTGTTACTGCGCCGTCATATTATAAACTCACTTTCACAGCCCTTATGGCCCTCATCCGTTGCGAATCGCGGTGAGCATCGCGCCAGGAGGACGTCCGTCGCTCAGTCGGTTTCCGCGATTATTATCATTTCCCTATAGCTCGATTTATGCTCGAATTCCTTCCGACCGAGTAGTGGATATCCTCCTGAGGTTCAAATCATGCATTGCAGAGTCTCTAGGAGCAGGTCCGACACAAGAATGAACGACCCCCTAGCAAGACGGTCGAGTAGAGTCAATTTTCTATATTCACATTTAAATTCAGAGTCTCTAGGAGCAGGTCCGACACAAGAATGAACGACCCCCTAGCAGGATGTTCGAGTAGAGTCAATTTTCATATTCACATTTAATTTCACAGTCAGATTTAGATATCAAAACATTTATATTGAGTTGAATTTGAAATTGAAATAAGAAAAAATATAAAATCATATAAAGTCTAATCAAATTGGTCCGCTTAGAAGAAAGTTTGACAACTTTGTCCAGGATGTACTAACCCGTTCTTTCCCTACAGCAAAAATGAAACAGTAAGTCGCCGACCACGGTGTGTGAAATGGTGTTTATGCTTGTGTTTGAGAGAATCTTATGCCGGAGATTATTAGCTTTCCGTACAGGTGAATCGGGAAGGTAGGGCAAGCCGAGGGAGGGGGTGGTTATGAGTCTGCGTGTGCGTGGCCATATTATAATATGGCATATTATATGTAATCTAGAAATTCGTTGGGTGGGTCTTGGGAACCAGGCGAGGGTAGGAAAGGCCGCGCAATGGGACGGTGGTACAGGTACTAATATCTTATTCTCCACAGCAAATTCAAGCGATCGCAATAGTAGAATAAAAAAGTAGCCTCCTTCATATAGCTTCTTTGAAATATGACTCACTTATTCGAAATGATTAAAATTGAACAATTTTCATACCTATAAAGAAACTGCCAATAAAAACGTCAGTCTCTTTGATATTCCCCATTTAAAAAGTTTCCAACTTATTCGAGTCCTGTCCCCAGTTTTCTGTCAGTCTTCTGAGATCAGTGGAATAAATCAATCTCTCCTACCTATTCATCTCCTTATATTGAATATGAACTGTGATCGCTTGAATGGGCAAAACGCATCTCTTCATTTCCGCGCTTACGTGGGGCGCGGGGATGAGAGAGGCTGAGCCTGAAGACTTCACGTTGAAGAGGACGCCGACCGCCACGCCACCAAATATTCTATGCTTGCTTTGCAATCTTTGCACCTCCTTTACTTGACGACTATCTGCCGATAACTGTTTGTAACTCATAAATATCGAGCCAATTTCTATCTAATACAGAACGGCAGATAGCGTCAAGTCTCTCTTTCCTTGCATGTCTTTCTTTTTACTTTTTTGCCTATTAATTTTTTGCACCATAACTATTCATTGTTGACTACAAGTTGATAGCAATGGTGATGAAACGGAGGAAGGGGGGGAAGTGGGTTGGCGGGTGGCCCCCCCTCCCTCCATCCCCTTTCCTAACTCCAATAATAACGTAACTAATCATGTGAATTTCAGCTTTTATCAGACTTTCACAGGTTCAGTAATGCACTCATTTCTTTCATTTCTCCATTTCAAACATCACGTCCCTATTTTCCTATTGCATTTTGGCACACAAGCCGTCTGCCTTACTTTGTTTCGTGTATGTTTCTCGTGGTCTGTTTCCTTGATCAATCCGTTTCCCTTACAGAAGATGGTTGAGGTAATACAAAAGTTTGACCTATGTCCCAGACACCTAATTCTTGGAATAATGCCTTCGATGGGTATCGCCAGCGGTTGTTCAAGATTGTTCTCAAGACTGCTTTTTGCAACCCCTGTAACTTATTCATTACATTATCGAACGAACCCCCCCAGCCGATTATGCCATAGAATAGGATAGGCTCAAACCCTTCCCAAACATAATGATTTTTTTAAATTTTATCAGAGTCTTCAAGTTGAAAAAAAAAGGAAAATTGTTTTTCAGAAATTCAACCCATTTAAAGGTGTATATACCCTCTTAAGTAAATTAGATGGAATGCAGTAATATCAGATAAACGCGATCAATAGGACTTACCCTCCGTGGGTTCCAGAATTGAGATGAATGGGGTGAAACGTTAACTTTTGCTTCTGCTTCTCCGTTTTTTTTTTTTAAACGCCTTGGTGGGAGTAACCACACCATACAATGGGCTACTTCGGGGTGCAAATCCTCTGGCGAAGGGCTTAACCACTTGTAATGGTGTGACGACTCCTCCACAGGCATAGATTGCTTTGCGTGTGCTTTGTCCGTAATTTCTTCTGAATACTTGGGGTCAGTCGGTTAGATTATACCACAACTTAGGTTGTCAATTAATTATATAGAAATGCAGGGCACGCTTCACGTGACGGGCTTAACGAACCCGCTGTACCCGAGTTCCATAGGTGAGACGACATTTATTTATAAGTTGTTTCGATTGAGCAGTGGACTAAGTCCAAGTAACCCCTTCGAGGAAGGGGGGGACGTGGGTGGGCGGGTGGCCCCCTCTTCCTCCAACCCCTTTCCTACCTTTAATAATAACATTTATTTATAAGTTTTGCAATTCGATAGGCGTTTTAGAAACGCCACAATTATTCATAAGCTCCAAGACCTTCGGATACATTCTCATGGTACTGAGAAGTTAGTTCGGTCATCTAGAAGACGTCTTAGACGATCGGATATTTACCCATAAGTTACGCGATTTCGAGACCCAATTTCTCAGAGTTTCATGCGATAGTTCGATTATTTATTACGTATTCTGATTCGAGTCAATCTGACCCAAGTAGCTTCCCCTTCTGCTTATACTTTTGCTTTTTTTTTGTTTGTAAACGCCTCGGAGGAGTTACCACACCATACGACGGGATACTTCGAGGTGCAAATCCTCTTGCGAAGAGCTGTTAAGCTGCGACCTGTTGTAATGGTGTAACAACTCCTCTACAGGCATAGATTGCTTTGCATGTGCTTTCCCCATAATTTCTTCTGGCTACTTGGGGTCAGTCGGTTAGTTTATACCTAAAATTCGGTTTCAAATCAATTATATATAAAAATGCAGGGCACGCTTCACGTGACGGGCTTGACGAACCCGCTGTACCCGAGTTGAAGAGGTGAGACGACATTTATTTATAAGTTTCGCGATTTGATCTGCCTTTTCAGAAACGCCATGATTATTCACAAGCTCCAATACCTTCGGATACATTCTCATGGTACTGAGAAGTTAGTTCGGTCATCTAGAAGACGTCTTAGACGACCGGATATTTACCCATAAGTTACGCGATTTTGAGACCCAATTTCTCAGAGTTTTATGCGATAGTTCGATTATTTATTACGTGTTCGGATTCGAGTCAATCTGACCCAAGTAGCTTCCCCTTCTGCTTATACTTTTGCTTTTTTTTTGTTTGTAAACGCCTCGGAGGAGTTACCACACCATACGACGGGATACTTCGAGGTGCAAATCCTCTTGCGAAGAGCTGTTAAGCTGCGAACCTGTTGTAATGGTGTAACAACTCCTCTACAGGCATAGATTGCTTTGCATGTGCTTTCCCCATGATTTCTTCTGGCTACTTGGGGTCAGTCGGTTAGTTTATACCTAAATTAAATAATTAAGTTGAACAACTAAATGATTAAATTTAATAATTTAACCACATATTTTGAATAGTCGTTTTATGTACGGTAACTGTTTTGATTCCGGAATCAACGACCCATCGCAGCTGTCATTTAAAATTACTCGGTTTTCGCTATAGTTTTCTTGATTTTCTTGAAATATCTTTGCCAAATATCCGATAACCCCATGTTTTTCTGGGCTCGTTAGAATCTTTGAAAACTTATGCACTAGCAGCAACTTTATCATAGGAGAAATCTAATCGTTCCGTGTGTGAAATATGTGTTTGAAAGGCTAATTCAGCATGACATACCTATAACTCTATGTTGAATTAGCAATCTTCGTTATTCAATTTCTCGCAAAATAGTTCGATAAGAGGCCCTAAGATTCAGTGACATCAAAGAGGATTACATAATTTCTAGAATATTCTAAATTCGTCCCTCGATCTAATACCTCGCACCACGAGACAACCTCCTTAACATCATTGATAGCCAATCAATTGCTGAAATATTGTCAAACACGTGAAGAAGTAGACGATGCGCCTCATTCCACACAACTCGCTGATCATTTTATTATTATTGTTATTAGAAAGCCGATAAGGTTAGTATGAAATCTACTCTTACCGCTCGGGTGATACGAAAGATTTCAAGTAACCTTATCGACTCTCCATACCTATACGTAAAATGATCTGCAGGTTGCATAGTTAGTATGAAATCTACTCTTACCGCTCGGGTGTTACGAAAGATTTCAAGTAACCTTATCGACTCTCCATACCTATACGTAAAATGATCTGCAGGTTGCATAGTTAGTATGAAATCTACTCTTACCGCTCGGGTGTTACGAAAGATTTCAAGTAACCTTATCGACTCTCCATACCTATACGTAAAATGATCTGCAGGTTGCATAGTTAGTATGAAATCTACTCTTACCGCTCGGGTGTTACGAAAGATTTCAAGTAACCTTATCGACTCTCCATACCTATACGTAAAATGATCTGCAGGTTGCATAGTTAGTATGAAATCTACTCTTACCGCTCGGGTGTTACGAAAGATTTCAAGTAACCTTATCGACTCTCCATACCTATACGTAAACTGATCTGCAGGTTGCATACACTACGGCGCAATAAATTATAATCTTTGAAAATTGAAAATTAGAAGTATGCTCCCAAGTACTATATGAGATGCTACGATTTCGTAACTCATATAATTATGTAATCAGAGTAAATTTATGTACACTTACCATACCCCAGCTATTCCCTCCCATTTACCTCCACAGAGCTATAATTTTATTCGTTTCAACAGCTATTACTGTCTATACGATAATAATAATAATACCTATACTATCTAAGATTCTTATATATTTTTTCTTCTTCTTATTATTTCATCGATAAAAACATTTTAACGATCAATTAAACGCCTCTAAAACACCGCAAGATTATCTGCTATCGCCTGACTGGGCAAAACGGTTTCCGCGTCTCCGAGGGATTGTATTATGCCTGTGTTAAGACGTCGCGGTCGCGGTCGTGGTCGTGGTCGTGGTCGTGGTCGTGGTCGTGGTCGTGGTCGCGGTTGCGTCGCGACGCGACGTGCCTTGTAGAAAATAACCACTGACTGCGGTACGCTATACCATAATACAAATATTTTTCTGGCTATTGTGTTTGTCTTTTCCCTGATCCGTTTCCTTACTTCTCTCATGTATTTTATTATAATATGAACTTCGTTCGTTGCTTCTTCTTCTTAGTTTTATTCTTTCTTTTTTTTTTATCCTTTGCCATATATTCGTTTATAGTTTCTTTAATTCTTACTTTTTCATACATTTTATTAATGTTAGGTAATCAACAAGTTTAAGTAGGTGTCGTTGGAAAAAAAAACTCATTATAATTCACACGTACGTGTACCACATTCTTTTACGCACCTCTTGTATTATCTCTATATATATTTGTACAGGTGTGTGTATGTAAATATTACGGTAATAACCACATGCTGACCACCGGATAAAAATAACGCATGTAACTCGTCAGTTATTGATAAAATTCAACTGAGAAATTGAACAAAGATACATATTTTTAACGTCTTTATATTATATTATCTTCACTCCCAGCACATCAATTCTTTCTACTACCACAATTCTGCAATTATCTCTTTCTCATTTTAATACATCCAGTTTTTTTTTTTACTCATACAGTATAGGTATGTGCATACACCCTATACTCGCATATAACGAACTCAATTAAAATTGACTGAAATATACCCGTATTCAGAATTCAAAGAATAACAAAAATTATTCTTCTTATACACATACATACTACCATTTTTATTTTCAATCGTATTTCCGAAAAATTTGATATCTCCTACACATATATAGATATAATATATAGAGGGTGACAATTATTATAAGGTGGCCGGTACTTTTTTTGAGGGATTTGCGAGGTGATATCGGTTTTTTTCTTTTTGTTTATTCTTTGATGGTTTTGGATGCCCGATCTGAAAAAAATTACGGTTTTTATGTGACAATTATGGTTTTTGCGGTAAGAAAATGGTTGTTCAATTCTGAACACAGAGGACTAGTTGAAAATTTATTCCGATTCCCATGTCGTCGAGAAAAAAAAAAATGTGGAATAAAAATATGCCGCGTGAAGTTAAATCCGCCTCGTCTCACAGTCGTCTAAATGTCAGAGTCGCTTGGTCCAAGTTGACAGATGATTCGAATGACGCAGTGAAACTTGAAGATATCATGATGAGATTTTGAATATTTTCAAAACTTCTACCTCCCGCAAATTTCAAAATATGGGGTTGAATTTTTTTTCTTTGATAGAGTATCATCTGAGGATGGGCGGTACTCCTTTTGGCTACAATTTTCGTAAATTACCGTATTTTTTTCAGATCGGGCATCCAAAACCATTAAAGAATGAACGAAAAAAAAAGAAAAAAAAAAGCGATATCACCTCGTAGGCCCCTCAAAAAAGTACCGGCCACCTTATAATCGTCACCCTGTACATTTATCGGATTCACCGCGAAGGAATGAATGTAGCCACATGTCTATATGGGAGTCTATATACCTACATAATATACTTATACATACAAAAAAGGGTCGGATAGGGCCATAGGGTGTAGATAGTACGATATTAAGCGCGATGTGCGTCGAGTCGTCGGGGGGTAGGTGGCGAAGAAGTCATAACGTTCGTTTCAACGCAAGCAAATAGAGAAATATAAAGATAGATAGAGAGTTGGGGAGGGTACCCCTTTTCAAAGGGGTAGTAGTATCGCGAATCCGTCAAATCATCGAAAGGAGGTATATTATACTTTTGGTAAAGATAAGAAGTGAGGGAGAAAAAAAAATGTCTAATCTCTCTCTCTCTCTCTCTCTCTCTCTCTCTCTTGAACTTTTCATATATATTTATCTATTGGATTTTCTACCTCTCAAGTAAAGCGGGTTTGCAGGTTGTTAAATTCACACTGTGTATACTATATACATATAATGATGTGCAATTAAGCTTCGGCTTAGACGGACAATGGCGTGTGCTACGAAACGTAAATCGTCGCAGGACGGTATCTGCGGGGCAGCTGGAAAGTAAAGTAAAGGAAAGGGACAGCCGACAGCAGGGAAGGGAAGGGAAGGGAAGGGAAGGGAAGGGAAGGAAAGGAATGGAAGGGAAATAGGGAATAGAAGTGCATATCTTAATTACAATATTCCCTCGGGCTGGTGCTAAACCTGGGACTCTCGTTCACCCCCAACTCTACGCTCTCTTACACTCGGTAGAAATTTAATTAATTTACCGGTATATCCACCTTCGTACTTCTATATCTACGTATCTACCTACCCACAGCCATCTTCTTGTATATACCTACTTGTTAACGCTATGGAATATTATCATTAATCTTTGTATCTTGTATTAACAAGCCTCACAGTATTTAACTTCACCCCAGCTATTTCCACAAAAGCACAATACTCTCATCAGTTATTTTATGATGATGGTGAAATCTGCAGAGGGATGGTAAAATCTCAACCCCATCTAAAATAGTTGACTAAATGGGGTAATCGTCGATTATAATTGTCCATATCATAATTGTGAGGAAAAATCACTCGCCCTTCCCAAAACGAGGAGATTTTCGTACGGCTAGAACCGGCTAGAGACTAGCGTAGAAGAAAGAAGTTGGGTGATCGAGGGGTTGACTCAGGGTCTGGGGTTGGCGTATTTTTCCAAAGAGGTTGAAAGAGGATATAAATTTCCTTAGGGCTCTTTCGCGCTCGGCAGCTGGGGCCGTACGGATCCGGATTCGAATTTCCGGCTTAACTTAAGAGCTAATAGCACGGCCGTGTGCAACGCTCGATATATATAGGTATACACATGTATACAGGTATATCAACCCTTGAACCACCCATCGACTGACCCTGAGACCCGAACCTCGATTATTACAAAAACAGAAGAGAAAACGAAAATAAAAAAAAAAAAAAAAAAAAAAACGTTTTCTGTTTTATGCAGTTGTAACTTTTTTTTCTATCGCTACTTTCTATAAGGGGGAAAAAAAATAAATAAAAATAAACTAAACCTGGTGGTCCTGTATACTTGAATATATTTCGATGCACGTATGCGGCGATCAATAAATAGACGCAATTCCTAGGACGACCTACACAACCTACCCCTCTCTTACCCGTTACCCAACGCCAATGCCCCAAGAGATTTTACCTCTATCCATGTACAGACTATACGTCTATATTTTTATGTATATATGTAATACTTGATAAAATGAATAACATTGTGGAGTTAGAATCATCTTCTTTATGTATACAATATACATATATGTATATACATGGGTAAGGATGATCAGCACCGAGAATCCCCTCAACAATTATTACAATATTGTATGAATATTCGGATTGTTGTTGTTGTTCCGAAGAATGGTTGTTGATGAGGAAATGGGAAAAACGGTTCTAGGGCATCGAGGTATGTGTATGTAGGTATTTACGTTGGTAAAATGTAGTACGGGTAAAGAAAACGGGAAGAGAAGAGAAGAGAAGAGAAGTACCAGCTTCGCTATTCCCTGGTGGGGGTGAGAAAACGTCTTTGTGTGCTTAAATTAAATTAGGAGAAAACCGAGGAGAGAATATAAGGGTAGGAGAATCGGAAACACTTGCGGCTTGCGTTTTCAAATATATATTCGTACCTACATACGTGTATAGAGATTTTTAATAAATTATGATACGTAGGTAAATTGGAAAACAAGAATCCATATCACATTATTATACCCATCAACCCTTGAGCGTGTCTCATGGATATAAATCTGCACTTATATAATTCCATATATTCAAAGAGAGCTTCTCTGATCCATATAAGGCGATGAAAATCCTCTGCGATTGAACGGCAATAAAACTTGGTAATGAATATAAATTGTCGAAAAAAAAAAAAAATCGGAAAAGATTTGCGCTTTCAATGAATTGATGAAGTATCGTTCTAAAGATGCGCGTAACGGAGTTGCGTAGTCTTTATTCGCTATATACCTATATATATTTCTTTCTCTTTCCTGCAGTGCAGTCTAGGATCATCTGTATAGCTTGTAGATCAAGAATTTTCTATTGCCTTTTTCTCGCGCCTCGATACCGCGAAGAAAATACAATAATATAGACAACGGGGGTGGGGGTTTGGGGCTGAATAAAGGTGCATCGAGTGTTATAGAGATCGCGGGATTCTGACGGTGGCGAAATCGGCACAAGAGCTGCGAGAGAATAGAGAAGACAATTTCTATATCTACTTCTATACTAGAGTTGGATGGTGGTGCAGCCATGTTCAAGAAACAGTACCTATAAGGTATAAGGTATGTATGTACATACATACATACATACATACATACATATAAGGTTGTATGTATAACGAAGGCGTAGAAAGGAAGGTACTGAGGTAAATGTAAGTATCTATACATGTGTGTGTATATATATATATGTATATGTACCAACTCTTCCTTGTTCGCACGATCGGAGACGGGGGTGTAGTAGCAAAGACTTGGTGGAACTATAGAGAATAGAACTGTCTCATTCGAGAGCGGTGGTGCCTTTGTCTCAACGGTTGACAGCGCACCTTGGAATCCAAACTGTAAATCACTGGAATAAATCTCTAGCTCTTGAAAACGAAAAGATTAAAACGACGAACGAATAAGGGTGAAAAGGGGACATATAATCCCTGAACGAGCGAAAATATACACCCCCGCACTCTATATCTCTCTCTACCTTCGTTAATTATATTTTTATTTATTTTTTTATTTTACACCCACGTCTGCAAGTGTCGAATTTTACTGAAGCCCGAAATGTTTTTGATTCGAAAAAAAAAAAAAATCAAATTCGATTTGAAGAGGAGACAAATTTTCGGACTAGAATACGATGTTTCATTGATCATTACATTTATTATTTAATGATTGATTTACTATTTAATCATAGAGTATTCTCAGTGATGCGATCGAATTTTGGAGTATAGGTATAGGTGGGTAGCGGTTTGTGTTCAACCCGACGTAATTCGACACTAAACTGCCAAGTGCTTGATTAATTACCTCACGTACTCTGAATAACCTTATTTACTCGGATTTACATGTACCTCACACCGTCGCGTCGCGTCGGGTCGCGTTGCGTCGCGTCGCGTCGCGTCGCGTCACCCCTAAAGTAGATATAGGGTTGACGGGGTTGCGTAGCGCCACGGCGTTACCGGTATAAGCAGTAGTAACACCCGTAGCAGGACGTCCCGTACCGAATAGTACACATATATATATATACACATTACACACCTTTACCTGTACACTCTTGATTTAGGGGTGGTAGATAGGAATCATCCCCTTATAGTTAGCTATATAAGATTTTTTTTCAAATAGATTTTATAGATATGATATCACATCGAAGAAAATCACGCATTATATATATCAAAGTATAGGTAGTATGTACAATTATTTAAGGGTTGAATAAACATGACAAAATTTACGATTCCTGTTATAGAATGACTGAAATTGTTTATACAGTAAATGATGTAGTGTCTATAGATGGGTATATAAGGTATGATATATATATATGTATATGATCTGTACTCGAGAAAGTATAAACGGCAACACTTTTTCAAGCCTCGTTGAGAAAACTCTCGATCTAATTCGCTGAAACGTGTATAAATTACATTTGCATATACGGGTCGAACGCCGTTATACCGTTATATACCTATATACCTACATAGGTATAGAAAATTCGCGGAATTGTATATATACATGTATATAATATATATATATATATATTGTATATAAAGTTTGCACAGTACTGCAATAGTATCGGTTTTGCGCTCTCACATGTATATACATATATAGGTACATATACATCCCCTATACGATTCGTCGATTGAGATGTTCGCAGCGGCGCCGACTCCGTGGGTGCTCGGGGGCTCCAGCACCCATGAGAGGTATATAGTGGGTGCGGAGCACCCATGCCCATAGACATCAAAAGTGATCAGCAATCGGTTTTGAGCGTGATTTTTTTTTTCGCGCTCCGGCAGTACTTTTGAACCAGTCAGCAAATGAACATGAGGAGATAAGCACTAGACCTGTCCTTATAAGAAAGGTAAAATCGAATTTTGATGGGGCCGCCCTTGAAGTGGTTCGAAATGATTTGTAAAAATTTCATATTTTTTTCAATTTTTTTCATCCATATTTACCCAGCCCTAGAAAGCCTTACTTTTTCCCATAAGAATAGTATATTGTGTAACAAGGGATGAAACAGTGTGAATGCAGGCCAGGGTGAAGTTGTCAGCCCGAAGCCGAAGGCGAGGGCTGACATCACCCGTGCCTGCATTCATGTTTCATCCCGTGTCACACACTATGTTTTTCATAACATTTGCAAAAAACTTCAGGTTTCAAATTGCTTCCCTCCCATGGGAAGAAAGCAACTGCAAGGGACGAAAGCAGTTGCTTTCTTCCCATGGGACGAAAGCAACGCTGCTTTCAGACCGCTAATACATTGAAATCGCGATTGAAGCATACGTCACAGCTTTTCGCGGCATTCGCATGAAATTAGCTTGTTTCGACTCGCGAAACAGGCACTGAAAGCTGACGTTTCAGAGCAGATGTTATGAAAAAGCATTGATTTTCCGAGGTTTTTGATGAAAAATGCGTACTTGGTCTGAAAATAGTCGTAACAAAATTTCTAAAGCAGCAGAATGGAGGTGAATTCGTCCACTTCAAACCGACGCTTGGAAAATTGGGCTATCTCTGTTTTTGACTTCGCTATCTAACTTTTAGTGCGGCAAGAAATTTCGACTAGTGAATGCAAGCCTTTGGGATTGGTCTTGGAGAAAAGAATTTTCTATTTTCTATACGACCACTCCAAATTAATTCTGCCGATATCTAGCTCTCCAAATAACGTTTTTCGACATTTCTGAAATCTTTTTTCAGTGGTTTCCAAAATACTAAGAAGGAAGATGAGGTGATTGGAATTTTTGATTTTTTATTTGTTATTTTCAACGAAGACTTTCTTTTTTCTTCGACACCAATCCCAAGAGCTTGTGTTCACTAGTCGAAATTTATTGCCGCACTAAAAGTTATAAAACGCAGTGAAAAATAGAGATACGCCAATTTTCCAAGCGGCGGTTTAAAGTGGACAAATTCACCTCCATTTTGCTTCTCTATAAAAAATTTTACGACTATTTTCAGACCCAGCACGCATTTTTGATTAAAAACCTCGAAAGGTCAATGCTTTTCTTATGGAAAGAAGTAAGGCTTTCTAGGGGTGGGTAAATAAGGAGAGAATTTTTTTTTCAAATTTGACATTTTTTTCAAATTATTTCGAACCACTTTGAGGGATGGCCCATCGAAATTCGATTTTACCTTTCTTAAGGACAGGTCTCATGAGCACCCACGGGATTTTCTAAAAGCCGGCGCCGCTGGATGTTCGATTGTGTGTGTATATTATTGGGCACCACGTAGGTATTGATAAATAAATATATACATTTATATAGATATATATATATATATATAGACGTGCCGTTGCAGTATATAGGTAGGTATGTACATTTTATATACCTATAAGCTTGTAGTTTCAAATGGAAACTCCACAATGATATCCGTGCATAGGCAAACAAAACGAAATATATATATTTTCTGCCCGTTCAGGCGCACGACAGCACGCCGATACATTACATTAAATCAACCAATCGGGTAAAGTGCACTGCCTACATATACCCACGTATGTATATAATACATAGATAGATAGATAGGTATAGATACATGTACAGATGCAACGGTATACTTCACCCTGCAACAACCACATCCTATATATATATATACATTTTTAACGGTTCTTGTTTTCGCATAAGAAAAAATAAAAAATATAAACTAAAAAACTGAAAAAGGTGTCAGAGAGAGAGAGAGAGAGAGAGAGAGAAAAATTGAAGAGTAATATCACTATCAATCAATGTATCGATACATATGTACCTATATGCATATTTGAAAGAAATTCGTACATGTATATAATCAAACAGGGGGATGAAAACGAAGCTTCCCATCGCGTCGTCTGATCGAATGAAATTGAATCAACCCTAGTGCAGGGGCTAGATTTAGTCCTGGAATTATTTGAGTAATAGTTGAATTAAAAAATGGTCATATGTAGGTATGTGAATAAAAATTCTTGATAAAAATTTTCTAGTCAATATTAAATTTTTATTATTCACTCACATCGCTTCCGCATATATGACGATTGAAATACATATTCAACTGCGGGTTTAATTTTCAATGAAAATTTGTTACAAAGCAACTTCGATTCCATTAGCAAAATTAGTCACCAAAATATCTCTCAATTTTGCCATAACATCCTTGAATACTCAACCTGTTACCCTTATACACCTGTTTCATATGAGTATTATAACTCAGGAGAGATATGAGCAACCCGGGACTCTTACTCGTCACCTACCAGCTAGCTTATACCTTATATGACTCAGTTTCCAATGAAAGAGGCCCGCGGCACGTTTCAAACTAATTGACACGCGGATTTTCTACCTCAGATTTTCAGGAAACGCGCGCCCTCAGGACTAGGGTATAGGTATATGTATATGTATATGTATGTGTATGTATGTACATCTCACTAACATCTCCAAGCCGCGGTCTCATCGTTAATGAAAAATAAATTAGTCTTCAAACTTCTCGCGAGACCAATGTAATCACTGTTCTTCAAAAGTTTCGCTTTTCCTTTTCATTTTTTTCATTTTTCTTTCGGTTTTCATTTTACTCTTCATTTTTTCTTCACGCTATCATTCCTTCTTCATATACTCGTACGTACAGTAAATGAAAGATCTAATTTTTTTTTTTTTTGCAAATTCATCTTCAGATAGACAGAAGAGGAGAATGAGGACGAATCAGATAGCAAGTAGTTTTTCTCCTCTTCATTTTCCCATTTTTTCATCAGCTGCTAATTCCTTGCACCGATCTTCTCCACCGAAGTGGATACCTTTACCTATGTATACACGCGTATGTCCAGTTTGCTCTAATATCGTCCTAACAGTCTCGTTTGGTAGAAAATACACCTTACAAGAAATTTTCTGGGATCTCCAGCTGCCACAGCTGCTGATTGGATATAAAATTTCAGTTCAGTTCAGCCCCGTTCTCTTTCCCCCGTTTCGTTTCGATTCACCCTTTTTTCTCTCTTTTCTCTATTCACTTATCTCACTGCAATTCAACCTGAGACATAAATGAAAGACAAAATTACCTTCTCATAACTTTTTTACTTTTCGCTTAGCTTTCGGTAAACTGGGAAACATTTCAATTTCTTTAATAAGCACGAAATGATTGATCGAATTGTCCGAAGTTTAATTCTGAAGAAAGATAGTAGTCCAAAATTAAAAAGACGGATTTTTGGTTCGATAAATATTTGCAGATATTTATTGATCTCTGAAAGATTTTCCGCTCTATGCAGATCATTGGTTCTACTTAGATCCAGATTTCTCATTCTCTTTTTATCTTACAACGACTTCCTTTGAGGGCAGCTGTGATGCCTGTGAAGAGAATAGCTCATACTCCTCTAGGATCCTAATATAGATATATATATATATCAGGATCCTATAGTAGCTAATTTCTACTTGAGCTA
The DNA here is from genome assembly GCA_963992785.1 of Tenthredo livida. Lineage (NCBI taxonomy): Eukaryota > Metazoa > Arthropoda > Insecta > Hymenoptera > Tenthredinidae > Tenthredo > Tenthredo livida. The sequence continues at coordinate 2,517,872 of OZ023070.1, read as the reverse complement.
TATAATTCGCCCTCCCTGAGCCCGTCGACGGAGTCCCATGTCATGTCGTCGCTACGTCGTTAGCGAGGTGCTCGTCAAGTAGGCGTCAGTAACGTCTCGATCTGAACGAGCTGGAAGAGGGAGAAGAGGAATTCGCCAAATCTCTGCTGCAGATCTTTACCCTTCTTCTTATTTTCCGCTTCCTATTTCTCTTTTTCATCCCTTATTCTTTTCCCCCATCCGGATGGCGAGGAAAAAATAAGTCAAAAATTTTCACACCTGGGTACATACATGTGTCATTTATTTTTTGGGATGCAGTTCCTTCTCCCTCTTTTATCTATCATTGTTCGCATTATACACACATGCCTGTAGTTATACCATATTTAGTTATTTCTAAGGGAGAACCACGCGCTTTTCTTATACACAACGTTCGCGTTCGCCAGTTCTTATTCGTGGCTACCCTCAACCTCCTACCCCTCTTCCTTTTCCTTCTCAGCGTCGCGGAGCCGTCCTACAGGACTTAGTAGCTCTCGGCGTGCATTAACCTTAACGACCTTTTAGCCAGTTTTTTCGCTGGATTTTTTCCTGCCAGTTTCCTGAGATTGCCGTGTCGCCAGCTCAGCGCCTCTTAATGTTGGTTTTCACCCCCCCAACTCCCCCTTTTCCCTCTTTTCCCTCTTTTCCCTATTTCTTACCCACTTCTTCTTCTCTTCACCGTGGCATGTGATCGTCTCTCTTTTCCTGCCTGCCAGACTCACTTTGTCGTAGGTTTTCCAACCCCTCGGTGAAGTGACAAGTCGTCTACCGGACATATAAACTCGAGATTTGATGCACTGCGTTATCCGTCAAGTCTTTTTTATTTTTTTTTATTTTTCTTTCGAATCTAATTTCGTCTTTTTCCTCTTCTTTTTTATTTTCGTCACGTATGATTCGACGAAACATCGACGAACAGCAATTTTCGGAATCAGTAGGTTTTTAATTTTTAATCGATCGATGAAAATCATCCCCTATTTTTTTTTTTTTTTTGGCTGTTCACTAAAATGAAAAGTTCAACTAGTCTATTTGCTGGTTATTTGGCCAGGCGACAGTTTAAAAACCCGACCATCTGCATCCCTGAAGGGAAAACTTTCGACTAGTTGGATTAGTTGGGTTGAACAATCCGGGCCCAATTCTCCCAATATCTGGTAAAATGAAACAGTGGTTTCTCTTCTCTCGCCTATCCTCCACGCTCATGAGGAGGAAGAAGAAGAAGAAGAAGAAAAAGAAAAAGAAGAAGATAAAACAGGTCGATTTTGGGGATGAAATAAAACCAAACACCAATAAAACCATGAGTTGATTATACGATGGAAAGAAAAATATTAACCGAATATTGGATATCCTCGGGATATATAAGACTGAAAAGAGAGAAACGTTAACTGAAGCTGAAACTGAAAAACGTCTCTTATCATATGTACATAACTATACGGTTTCGTATTTTCATTAATTATTCATCGATCCGCTGATTAAGTTGGCGTTGAGGAAATTGAGTTGGTTCTGAATACTAGGTGCGAAAATAAAATTAGAAAAGTAAAATTGACACGTGGAAGTTATATACCTAGAAATATATGTATATATATATATATAAAGGTACTTACCTACCTACCGCAAAGTTTAATAACATTTCACGTCTTCCGTGGAACTGCAGAGTTACAGAGTTACTCTTACTTCGGCTCTTATTTCTTTTCGCAAACTTATATTTCCCTCTAATTAATGTTATCTCCGTTCGCATAGGTATATATATATTTCAAATTTTATACGTATGTATAACGTGTCGTATCTATATAATATAGTACTGTATAGAGACTCATTTCTTAGATGTTGGTTTTTAGCTGGTTATATATCATACATTTCACGCGTTCAAGACGCTTTGATCTCTCGTATACCTATATATCTCTACTCCGCACGTAAATTAGTAGAAGGCGAAAGACGGAAAGTATTTGTATTTGGCGAGCCGCAGGGAGGGGGTCACCAGTTTCACCGAAAACTCTCGGTATATGAATAAGCTGTGCGAGCTTTTCCTACAACAACCCTTATTATAAATTATTTGTTATTTTATACATATATCTATTCGTTGGGTCATTGGGATCGGTTATAAGAGTGAGTCTCGCCGATAAGATGCGAAATTCAACCAGCCAGCCAGCCAGCAGCATCAGAAGCAATGAGTAATAGGATGCTTATTCCCGAAGTTCTTTAGCCTTAAGGAACGACGGGAGCTGATAATACGATTAATTTACTTTCAAGAATCGTAAAATTACGATGAAACTTTAAATTGGATATTTTATCTCAAGATCTCGGCGTGGTCTCGTGTTCACGCCATTCACTTCCTTCTATACCACCCCTAGATCCCTTTTTCAAAGAATAAAGGCTTCGAAATAATAAGAAGAAGAAGAAAAAAAATAAGAGTAATAATACCAACGATGATCGAGCTTTTTTTTCGCATTTTTTCGCATTTTTTATACCAAAGGATACAGAATTTTCATTTCTGTATATATATATGTTAGATATATATTTTCAATAAAATTAACGAATACCGAATCGGGGTTACGAGGGGCTTTGACCGAGCGAATATCACCCGCACGAATTAATATTCAAAAATATCTATATATCTATTTATCTATCCATTCATCCATATATACGGATTTACAAAGTTCAGAGGACCGTTTACACAGTATTTTATCTGTTTAATCAGCGGCTGTCAGTATGTCGCTCTTTGACGTGGTTGCAGCGATATATCATATGCGGTATTCGCGGATTGATTGGAAAAAAATAATATCAATGTGAAAAAGGAAAGGAAGAAGAAGAAAAGGGAAAAAATCATTTTCAACCCTTGCTTTTCGACTCTTATAACATCATTCAGGCATGAATTATTCGTAGATTGAAATTCCGGGATTCTATAGGTATATAGAACCATACGTATGCGGGTATAGGGGTAATTTATAGCCGAAGGTGTCTCGTCTCATCTCACCTCATCTCATCTCATTTCATCTCATCTCATATGATATCCTCTGACAATGAGAAGGAGGCGTCAAACCGAGCGAAGGCCAGAGATCGGAATACTTGGGTGATCAAATTCTGAGCTCGTTCTAGGGGGTCTTCTATAAGGCCAAGACCCGTGACCCGATCGGTTGCAGGGGGTTTGAGAGGACCTCTTCAAGTGGCCCGTCCCGGACGACCATATACTCTTATCCTCATCGTTTGTTACGAGAAACCTGCTTACCTACTTACGTCACGCCACAAATATCTCGTACAATTTATTGCCCCTTATAATAAATAAGATAAAATAAAATAACAAAATCGATTAGTTATTATTTTTCACGTTTCCTTGAATACAACTCTTCCCATTTAAATACCAGAGCGAAATACCTGAGTTGTTTCTTTAATCAGTATTACTCAGCCGGTATTCGCGGTGAAGAATTTTTCGAATTATGCTGTTTTACGGGAAATGAAATTCTCTAGAAAAAATCTTCCCACAATTATTTTCCCAAACTCGATAGTTTAGCCATGACAAATGTTTTAAGATTATTTTTCAACCCCTCGCATAACTTGTACATACATGCATAGTTTTAATTTCATTTACCCACAGACTCGCGGTTCTATATGAGGACATTACTTCATTTGTACAGAATTTCAGATTCTATAAAATCGCAATCCAGGATATAAATTTAGCACGAAATACGGCCGGGTATAATACCAATTGAAAAAAAATTAAAAAAAATTAAAAAAACACAAAAAATCTTATCTATGATACTATGTTAATTAAATGGAGAGACTTGCAATATAAATTTTATTTTATTGCTTAAATTTTAATTTAGCTAGTAGCTAGCTCATAAAATGTGTTATAGCGAATAGCTGCGCTAATCTTTCGCGAGAATTTCTTTAAAATATATTTATTCTAAAGGATATTCAGGTATTTATAGAATTTTTTTTCTTCTTCTTCTTCTTCTTCTTCTTCTTACTCTTCTTTTTTCCGTTAAATAAATGTTAATTATATATTTTTTTTCTTATTTCTTATTGCTGTTAAATTCAAGAATTCAGAATTGTTGTTGTTCTTTCTATAGGTATCCCCAACTCTCTTCTCTCCTCTTCTGCGGCGATAGCGATGAATATTATTATACAGATTTTCCAGCTCGTTGGAAATACCGGCGATCCACGGCACATACATAGGTATACCTCTATACTAACTGTATACGCAGGAAATAAATGTATTATATATATATCTATAAGCACCGTGGTAACGCGTAAATAATAATTGTTGTATTGTAGGTAGATACGCCTATATACTATATAGGTTGAATCTATGCGGTTGATAAATAATTGTTCAACGTTTTGGAAATGGCTATACTAATATTAATATAATTAGATTATCATTAATTAGTGATAAATATTGAAGAAGAAGAAAAAAAAAAAAGGAGAAATTTCCAAACCAAAATTAAAACCCCATAAATATTCAAAATCTAAGGGCATGTGTGTAGGTATTTATTCATGATACGATTTTAATGTATAGATATAATGCATTAATTAGCAAGTGCCAAGTCTAACGAAGACCATATATCGTATTGAAATTGATCGCGAAAAAAATAGTTCGAAAATTGAAAATAAAATTGAAGGTAAAAATGAAAAAAAAATTATGGTACAGTATTAGAAGAGCTGCAGATGGTTTTCTAACATTTTCCAAGTACACACATACCGGTATATATATAGATGTATATAGTTGACCTGTCGTGAACGACCCCCAGCGACGACCGAGTTGACCCATCAACCGGAGCCTGCTTCCCTTTCTCCCTTCCTTCCTGCCTGCCTGCCTGCCTGCCTGGATAGATCGACGACGTTTTATTCAGCGATTTCCACCCCGCCTTAGGGGGTTGGTAACGTCCTTGCTTACCCCGAGGGAATTCTTCGACCCAGTCCCCACGTCTTATACTCGCGACGAGACGGTTGCCTATACATATATATATATGTGTGTATATATGTATACATATACCTATAAGCAATAGTATAGCATAATGCTAGAGCTTTTGGTTCTCGGCTATACTATACTATACTTGGCACGCTCTTGGGGTAAGATATTAGATTAGATTAGATTAGATTAGATTAGATTAGATTAGATTAGATCAGATCAGGTAAAGTTACGTTACGTTATGTTGGTTTCGACATAGGAGGTAAGGGATGGTCAAGAAAATCTATATACCTACCTATTTCGTTTATTCTCATTATTAGATTGACAAGTTTTGAAAATATTTTTTGAACTGCAATTTAACGAACGATATGTTTTTTCAGAGCTTGAAGCTGCACCCATCTAAATTTTTTCAATTTTATTCTTGGTGTCATAAAAATATAGACATATTTCGGTCATATATCGTTGGATGAGAGATACTTGAGGGAAACGAACCCACTTCCACAAAAATAAATAACAGAAATAGAAAAACGTCCAGTCGAGTGTTGGGGATGGAATGGAATAGGATATAGAATAAAATATAAGAGAATGGGATGAAATAGAATAGAATAGAATAGAACAGTCGCAGGAGGCTACTGGAAATCGCGAAAGGGCCATGAGGCTATGGCGTATACAGCAAGGGTTGGTATAGTCAGGGAGCTACTGCAGCAGTAAGGGGCTAGTATAAACGCGGAGGGTAAGAATAAGAATGAGGAAACGGATAAAAATTACAAATCTTGCCCATTTATTATCGCTGGAGTTTGTCTGCCCCTGACTTCTAGCTACCACTCTACAATATAAGTAGCCACATACGTCAGCCTCCGCTCACCAAACCATTTTATATCTTCTGCGGTTCCCCCAATATTATGCTGAGAATATCGGTTTTTCCTTTTTTCAAATCACGCGAGCTTTCACTTAGGTGTATGTTATAGTTTCTTTTTTTCAACTTCCCACACATCTCGGTTTCGTATAGAAAAAAAGGAAGTTATTGTGCCATTCACCCCGAAAATGAAAAGTCTAGTTCAGTCACTATGATCTCCACGTTTTGAGGAAGAATTCTGGAAATAATCATCTCCAATCAATTTCTGCAGATGGACGTCTGTGCGTGTGCGTGTGTGCCTGTAATATCCCTAATTTTTTCAAACGGCGGAGGGGGTGTTCTTTTTTTTCTGTTTAATAACGTAGAATCATATTTTTCGTTCTCTTCTTCTGGGGCACCGATTTCTTGTTTTCCTAATTATAATTCCGGTATTGTTGTACATATCTATGTACTATTAGGTATATAGTCGTTGCGCGCTTTTTCCCGAATCCGCAATGTTCCTCGTCTGCTAACTGCAGGGTGGGAAATATTCATAGACCCTAAGACGTAAGGAAGAGTAGAAAATCTGCGAAGTAGATATATATATGTATATGGGCAAGGGACGATTACTTACTCTCAGTGGAATTTTTTTCGGGGTAGATTATACCCCCGTGCCATCGCGCCATGCCGTAGAGTGAGACGGTACCTGTGGTAGGTACCTCTACAACTCTGAATTCTTTACAAGGGTAAATACCCGGGTGAAATCTTTTTTTCTTCTTCTTCTTCTTCTTTTTTCATATAATATAGGGATGCAGGATAGACACACACGTATATACACAATGGTGTAATAATAAGGAAAAAGGAATAAAAAGAATACGAAGAAATAACGTCCTCGCTCCTTTCTCTCTTTCAATTACCTGATTGCTGAAGGCATAATACATTATCCAACGTATGTACGATATGGATTATTCACCCTATTGATCCCCGGGATCAGAAAGACCATAACACGGTCCTCCCCCTTTTTTTTTTATTTTATTTTTTTCCTTTTTTTCTGGATTATAATATATTCACGAGAAATTAACGATGGCAGGAAATTCTCTGTTTCGCAAAAGCTTTCCGCGTACTTGCAGGAAATTTGGTGCTTTTAAAGAAAAAAAGAAAAGGGGAAAAAAAGGAAAAGGAAAAAGAAAAGAAAATAAAACAATCAAATATTTAGAAATTAATTTTCAATATTCAAAGCGATTGATTGCTTATTATTTTTTTCATTAATTTTTACCCACCTACTACCGTTCATTTCCTAACTTATTGTGTCGCTCTTCGACCCGATACTATCCCAGACTATAAGGGGAGTCTGGCAGGCGCCATTCGGCCAGAACTTTCGGAGGCTGGGTGGCGCCAGCTAAAACGAGATTCAGACGTAACGGCGCCGCAGTTACGATCTGTGGCGCCAGATATTCTCCACCCTTGTATTAGTACAGTATATATACTTACTAGACTCACTATATACATACAGTAGACACTGAGAATCTCATTCATAAAAAAAAAAAGAAAAAAAGAAGAAAAAAAAATAGGGGTGTTTCGCGAGAGGGATGAAACGAGTATGAAATCTCGTGTTTTTTCATTTCTTATAAATACGAAAATATGAAATTCAGTAACGTGGGCGGGATTCTAATTTCTTTAATTAATATAAAATAACATTGTTTGCAGTGTTCGAGGTTGAATTTTGAAAAAAAGAAAAAAAAATTATTAGATATGAAAATTTCTTTATTCTTGTCTGCGTACCTTTCGCGTTCTTTTCGTTAAAGAATTCTTCGACGCTATTATTTATACAGAAGATATGTATGTGTATGTAGGCAAGTGTATGTATGTATATATATACGTATAGGGGGAGGAGTAGACGCGATCATCTCGTTAGAGGTTTTCACCCCAGTTGCTTTTTCTGTTATTTCCCTTTTGTTTTTTTCCTAATTGTTTTGCAACGTGTCAACCCAGCTGCAGTAGTGGTAGGGGATGAAAAAGCAGGATCTTAGGTATCTGGGTAATTTTAATCCCATCGAAATTACCTCTAGAGGCAAATAGATAGTAGCCTCGAGGATCCGGACTCCAGACTCCTTGTACAATGTTCTTTTGTTCTTCTCGACGTGATTCAAGTCCAAGTCTTAAATTTCAGGCCTAGTATCCCATCTTATTCTCAGCCGAAAATAGGAGGAGTGGTTAAGGAGAGGGGAGGAAAAAAATAAAATAAAAAAAACAAGGAAAGGAAAATGAGGGAAAATAAAGGACGGAAGGGCATTCCGAATTACATTGCAGGAATTGAGGCAATATAGCATCGTTAAAGGCTTCTGCACAGTAGTATAGCTCGCTGATAGATCAGACCAGGTGAAGAAGAAGAAGAAGAATATATACGACGACGACGACGAAGAAAAATGAGAAGAAAGAAAAAAGGAAAGCGTGAGATATTTTTCGGGAAGGAATACATAAAAGGAATTATAGGAAATGAGATCCTCATTTAATTGACAAATATTTCCGCTACGTAGAATAATAGAATTGATAAAAATGTATTCCTACTACATTAAAGACCAAAATTTCTATCGATTACCTATCCATCGTTCTTATATCGGATCAAAACGCGTTTTGAAATACGTCAAACGCATGGCTTATGGTTCCCTTTGTCGTTTGAAAAAGTAGAGAATACGATACCTGAACGTGTGATCGTTGAATAGTAGGAGATGGGGAATGTTTAGGAAGCAGACATCCGGGTTTCTGAAATTCGAAAATCGAACACAAGAAAAAATGAAGCAAAAAAAAAATAAAAAAATGTCGACAATCTCGAAAGTCTCGGATTCGCATTTTTACCCAAAAAATAAATTCCCGTAATTTTCAGTCCCGCGTCGTAATATCACCTTCGCGGTTACTTATAGTCGCCGAATATGGCATCTACTTATTACTTTACTCCGCTTATAGGCACTTGATGATAAATCACTCAAGAACTGAGCGAACGTCGGCGAAGTGCTTAACAAGTACTCTTCTCTTCTGGTACGTTCTGCTCCTTTTAGAGACCAGACTAAGCATTTAATTACCAATTGTTACGAGGTGTTAGAGTTAGACAAAAAAAGGTTCATTTTTTTTTACTCTTTCATTTTTTGAGGGCAGAAAAGAGTTGTTTTCTTCCCTTATTTCGGGGTAGATGGACGTATACATATATATAATATGGGTATATGTACGGGGGTATTAAGATTGACAAGATTGACACTTGGGACGCGGCATTTGTCTTGTTTTCCAAACCCCAAACCCACCCCCGTTCAAAAGCACATATACAGCATAACGTTCGATCGTATTCCTCTTATTTCTTTATTTATCCTTTATTTGACGCGTGACGCACGCCAAAGTAATAGAATAACGGATTTCCTGAAGAGAATAGTATGTGGCAGACGGGACGGTGCGGCAACCCCTCGTGCTCACCCTCACCCTCACCCTCAATCTCACCCAAGTTTGTTGAACACGCTCGTATTGAATCGTCGGAATAAATATAAATAAATTCAACACAAGTAGAGATTTTGAAAATCATTTTTTCTTACACGTATCCGTAAAGTGCGCACTTTACGGGCACGTACAAAAATATACATCTCGCTCCTAGGCCGTAAAGTCCCACTTTACGCCCTAGGAGCGAAAACTACCATTTTTTATCTGGGATCGAATGGAACGATTTTCAAAAAAAAAAATCCCTCCTTTACCTAAACGCCCATCAATCGAGTCTTCAGAAGGTTGAGGCGAGCTTTTACGCAAATCAAAAAAAGAAAAAGAAAAGAAGAAGAAAAAATGAAAAGAAAAGAAAGAGAAGAAATAAAGCAAATTGCACGTTTGGAATGGGGAAACAGGGATCCCATTTTCTCTTTGAGTAACGTCGCGTCGGTGCTACTGGTTTTTGCGGTTATATACGTAACGGTATAAAACGACGAGACGTCTACGTCGCTATGGCGATTATGCGACGTTTTTAATTGTTGGATCGCTACACGTATACCGCTTTGTTATTCGTCGGTTCTCCGCCGCTCTAACCACCCTAACAAATCTAATTTTGCAAACTTCCCTCACCTTGCAGCCTTCCGCGGATCTCGGGGCACATATAAATATATCTATATAGTATATGGGTATGTTTTAGCCGCATATGTATAGGTAGATACACAGACAAGCGAGGGTGCAGGACAGATAGATATAGCTAGCTAGCTGCATGATGAGTGTGTTATATATATAATGCATCTATATATAGGTATAGGGGTAGTTATGGTATATATTTATATATGTATATAAATAGGTGTATATAACCTGCAGGGTGAACATTTCAAAGCATTACAGAGGATAAAGAAGGTAATATACCGCGAATGCCATTTTATTTGAAGGATGTGGGCGAAAGAGAGAGAGAGAGAGAGAAAGAGAAAGAGAAAGAGAAAGAGAGATTCTAATGATGCGCCGAATGCCCGCGGCAAATATTCCCGATAACAGGAAAGCTAGACAGGGAAACCCTCCCTCCCTCCCTTATTTATTCCCTTACCTCATTCCCTTATTTTTTACCAGTTTTGTGGTCTGGGGTCGGTTCTGTGCCACGGCTCTGAGAATAAGAGAGAAAGAATGAAAAGAATGAAACCTACATAATACAGTTTCTACCGTCATTATTATTTCTTTCACAGCGTCTATACACCCTCACACACACACACCCACACACACACCTTTTTTACCTCTTATTTCTCATTTCATATTAAACATTCTCTCCAGCTATGGGTATGATTTTATTCAAGTGCAGTTCAAACCACCCTCCAACACCACCTAGTCGACACTAGATATAACTCCGAGTTACTAACTATAGATGTAATAGTATACGAAGATCAATAATTTGGATTAATTTCCTCAAACTTTGTACATGCACACTAGGGTGCTTCTCGATTCGGTCATATTCGACTTTCAATACCTACTTCCATGGGCTAGAATGTCTCCAAATACATATGTACAAAAAAAATTTAGTCAAAACCCCATAGCTTCGCATCTCAACACCTTCGAACTTTCCCGTTTGAATAAAAAAACGATTTTTGGTATTTCGGGGTTGTTTTTGATCAAATTTTAACGATCAAATTAAGATCTAAGATCCTAATTTCATAATGTCAACATTCAAGTTGACGTAAAATTGTCGTTGAAGTATTTGTTGTTTGAAAAAATCTGTAAACTTTTTTCTCCACATCACGAGACTGTCAAGATAGTGAAGAGACTAAACCAGTTAGGTATTTGGTTGAAACTTATAATGAGTGAATTTTTTTTATTCTTTTTTCTTTTTTTATTGACATTCAACTCTCGTCTCATCGAACTCGCGTTCTCGCGAATAATATTCAACTTGACAAGATTATATCGCTCAATTAACTGCACGACGAGGCGAAGAGCGAACAAGACGTGCTTTCTAAATACTGCGATCGAAAATTCTATGACTACTATCCTGCTCGAGGTCATAGATTTTTTATCATCCACTAGCTGTATATATATATTATAATACATTAGATTGAACATACACTAACGTAAATTAAATTAATTTTATCTAAAAATTGTCTATTTTTAAACCATTTTTTAATTCAAAGGTTTAAACCTTCACCAAAATCGATTTTCTTTAATTAAAAAAAGAAGAAGAAGAAGAAGAAAAAATTGTTTCAAGTATTTGAAGTTGAATTTTGACGTAAGAAATATTATTATAAAATTGAAAAGACGTATTCTTTGATCCGAGAAATTAATCGCAGATATTTTTCGATCTCTCTCCATCAGTACCTATTCTGGGAAATCAAAATTCGATGTATGTATAAGAAGAGATTTTTTTATCGGGTGAATTTTTGTCCTCGATGAATAGATTTTCGTCATTTCATCCCTCAAATATTGAATTAAAGATACTGGCTTGTGATTTGTATTCGATATTTTACTCTCGCACACATCGACATGCATGGACAGAAAATCTTTTCAGGTTTAGAAAAAAAAAAGGTAAATCAAAAACGAAAAAGGAGAAATGAGAAAATGAAAAAGCAGAAAATACGGAATTCCGTTCGGAGAATATTCCGCCTTGGAAGTGGATGGATATTTTACTTTCGAGGGGTCGGTATTGGTAAGCTTCTGATGTATTACTGGCTGAGCTTGCGGAGTCAGCGGCAACCCAACAAACCGGACAATCCGATTTTTTCCTCCTCTCTCCGCCGTCTTGTAGCGCTCCGTGTGCAGTAGGTATAAGATATACCCTAAGTGGAAGGAAGGAAGGAGAAAAATAAAAAAATAAAAAGGAAACAAAAAGAAAGAAAAAATGATAAAAAACAAAATAAAAAAACGAAAAGAAACCGCCTTTGTATCTCCTTCGAAATCGCGGGACTATACTCGGTGTATATACCACATCCCGTGGCTCCCTCTTATTTCCACGTTAAAAGGAAAAATAAAAGATATTTGAAAACTAAAATTGTAATCCCTTATCTATAGCGATTGGATTTCAAAATTCTGCTACGTTGACAAAAATGGGAAACATACACGTCTATACATATTATGACGACTCTGCAACTCTTGAACGTAGTACGTCTATACTATATGCAGTATCATCCCTCATATTCAATTATCATCCCTGCGAGGTCGGAAAACGATCGAAGATATTGAGAAAAGAAAAAAGAAAATGAAAAAAACAGAACTGAATTTAATGAAAGGAAGAAATTTCCTTCGGGATCTGATCCTTAACGGTCACACGACCGGCCCGGATGTGGAAATACCGAAATGGCTCTTCGAGCACACTTCTCGTAGCAGTTTGTGTCTGTCGGCATGAAACGACGCGACGCGACGCTGACGCCGGGGTCAGGCAACGTAGAGTTCAGTTAAGTTCAGTTTGGTTGAGGGTAGCCAGGGCAGGGCAGGGAAGGGCAGGGAAGGGCAGGGCAGGGCAGGGTAGGATCGGGTAGGAAAGGGAGGGCTGGAGCCCGCGCAAGTAGAAGGACTCATTATGCAGTCAGACCAGAGTTGCTTCAAAGGGCGAATTGCACGTCTATTCGTTGCGCTACAGAGGGAGAACCGGAGCTTGTCCGCCTTGCTTATTGTCAGACCGCAGTCCGCGAGCTTACACCCTTCCCTTCCCTTTCCTGCAGCTTTCCTTGGTTCTCGGTTCCACAAATTTACATTCCTCCTTCAACATCGAGAGAAACTAGTTACCCCAGTCACCGCGAAATTATGCACGGACCAAAATTTAGACTAATTTTCAAAATCGCTGTTTAAATTCTCAACGTCGACTGCAGCCGGTTTCGAAAAATTTTTCTCAAACTGGCCAAACGACTTTTATAGGGAAATAAAGGGCGAGTCAGTCTCAGATCGTCCTTTGACAATTTTTAAGGGCCTTTTCTCCCGTAGAATATAAAAAGTATGACCGAAAGTTTGGTAACCCCTCGATGATAATTGATTGAAAAAATCGTTCGATTGTAAAGTGATATTTTTCTCCTTTTCTCTTTCTGTTTTTTTTTTCTTCTTCTCTGAATCGTGGAAATCGGGACGAAGAGGATTAGATAATCTGATTTTTTTTTTTTTCATTCCGCAGTAAGGAAATACTCGGAAACAATATTCGGAGCGCATTCCACTCGATATATATGTATCAGCGCAAAGTCGAATAAAATTGAGAAAAAAAAAATCGAAGAAAAAAAAATAAATCAGAAGTTATATAACGTCGGATGTCGTGTAATGTATAGGAGAGGCTCTAGAACCGCGCGACGCGACGCATGGCGTAATAAAATACGCGGGTATATGAAACGGGTAATGAAATTTTATAATACGTCACGTATGTAGGTACGTACGTACACACGTACTACCTACGAAAAATGCGGAAAGGGGGAATCCCCTTTCAAGATCAAACCGCGAAAGTAGTTCAGCGAGACCTCGTGATCATCCTGACATGTTACCTATACAGGTATATGATCCGCGTTGAAATCCTTTGGTAATATCTTCACATTTACAGATCAGTAAATAATCCGCTGGGGTTCGAAAAAAATTTCAAAATTGAGTAGAAAAAGAAGAAGAAAAAAAAGAAAAAATCCTAATGGAAATATCTGACAAGTTTGTCGATTTTTCTTTTTCGCGAGCTTTATAGATTCAACTGAATATTTAATCTCCGAGGTGCTGGAGTAGGTATAACGTCGGGGGCAAAGAAAAGAAAAATATATCTCGTTTCTATATACTCGTTCAGTCATAATATCTCGTCCATTTCTATATATATTTGCTAAATAATATATAAAATAGTTAAATAACGAACGAAGGGCCTTGGATTAAATTTTCACCGTTTTTTGGTCAGATTAGGTAGGTGCTGCTGTTTCAACTGTATAATACAAACAGATTGTTACAGAGCTCTTTTCTCTTTTCTGCAAGCCTTTAGCCTTGTGCTTTTCGGTAGGTGTGTATATGTATAGATACAGTAGGTATATATGTATATATATATGGGTTGCGGTCCTTTTAAAAAATGCATAAATTTCCGCTGAGCTTTTGCGGGCGGGTTTGGCGGGGTAGAATAACGCGGGGGATTGGGGGATGGGAAAAGGATGAACGTTGGAGAGGTTTGTTACGAAGGGGTACCCAGGGTATAAGGCCGAATGAACGAACGAACGAACGAACGAACGAACGGACGTTGTGGCAGGGGTGGGCATCCGGCTCTGGAGCTAAAATTTTTGAATTATGAACACCGCGATTTGAATTATGAACGAAAACGGACCTTGTCTCTGCACGGATGTGCGGATTATAGACTCTGTAGGTACTGACGCGCTTTTATAAGCTCTCTAACGCCGAGGGAACTCGCGAACCCAAACCACCGAACTGAATTATCGCCTTTTCACTTGTTTAGTGAGTTGCTAACGATCCCACGATCCCACGATCCGATATTCGATGCCTATTTCGACCTATCCTAATCACATTACACCGACTATTCAGACACGAAATCATATTTCATATGCTCAATTTTTCAAGACTCGTTGTTCAAACGTCTCCGTGGTACAAAAAAATGAATGAAACATAAGATTCTGCGCCATACATACCGAGAGTTTTCGATGAAACTCGCGACCGCAGGGTGGGGGTCGTGAGTTTCATCGAAAACTCTCGGTATAGACTGCAATGATGATCACGTCTAGTGGCAACTTCGATGAGAGCTTCTCCACTGCAGTATATCAAAGTCTGTATGGGTGTATGTGTAATAGAATAATAAGACTCATGGTGTTGGCAAGAAGGAAGAATAGGAAGAACAAGAAGAATAAGTAAAAACGAAAAAGAAACAGAAAAAGGAAAAGAAGAGGAAGAGAAAGAAGGGGGTTTCGCGTAGTAGTAGGATGTAGATAATAACGACCTATTGATTTTCACTTAGAGAAGTCGCTGTTTGCTTTTATATTTTATTCAAGTTATCTTAGTCGGTCTTAGTTTCGGAGCCTCCGCAGAGCTGGGGGCTAGGAGGGGGCAGGGGGTAGGGGGGTCTCCTCGTTTCCATTTCGCTCATTGCTACTTCGAAGGTTGGTATAAGGTGGTTATAGGTATATAGGTAACTTCCTACGCCCATCTACTATCACCTCGGTCTTATCACTCGGTTATTTATGACTACCAACCAAACGGCATTAAATTTCCATTACTTAAATATCGGCAGTTAATCGCCAGTGCGTTATTTATTATACTTTGATAATGATCCCTCCCTCTAACCAGCTTACCGACTTATATACACGTATATAACAGAGCTGAAGAAAAAAATTGAATGTACGAAAAAACAAAAAAAAAAAAAAAAAACGAAAAAAGATTCATTGGGCAAGTAACGCGGTTTTTAAATTATTCGTCTCATGAATGAATCCAATCGCGTTTCTAACAGCGTAAATTTCAGGCCTCCTTTTCATCTTCATCTTCATCTTGTTCTTTCTCATCTTCGTCTTCGTCCTCGTCTTCGTCCTCTTCTTCTCATATAGCTCGCCCCTTTCGAACATCTTCTAACAAAGGGTGAGTCTTTGTATTTACCGATGCAACCTCTTCGACAGAGGGCTCAGTCAAGGTGAAAAGTTCCGCTTTGTTGGTTCGGAACATTGGGCGAGTGATAAGCTTCCGCAAGATTTCACGGCACGTACCATAGCCGCAATAAAACGGAAAAACTACATCGAAGAGGAAGAAGGAAAAGTCTATCGCAGACGATCGTGGTACCTATGTTATAAGGATCACACATCGGTGCATGGATATCTTGAATTTTCAAAAAGGAGCTACAGCTTTTATTTTATTTTATGTTTTTTAGAAGTTATTATTATTATTATTATCATTATTGTTATTCAATCGATCAGTGGCTCGTATACATATATATATACGTAGTTTTAATATTCAGACTTTAGAGGAAGAGAGAGAGAGAAAAAAGAAGAGAGATTGGTAAACGTGTCTCGGTTGGAATATTATATTGAAGGCGAAATAACTTTTCGATATTCTCACGCTTGCGAAAATATTGCCATTCGAAATCGTTTTCATTCATGGGGGTCCCGGAGAGCCGCGTAATAGCTGGGAATCGGCTCAAGGAACACAATGCGAAAGAAGCAACGTCTTTCCAGAACCGTCAGTCGGGAACCTCCTATATACCCTACCTCTCTCACCTTGTCGCCCTTTTCACCTATTTTATACACATACGAGTACACACGACTATCCACGGTCTATTTATCCAAAAATTTGATTTGAAGAAAAAAAATAAAAAAATTATATTTCATCTTTTATTGAATATCTAGATTCAATAAAAGATGAAATATAATTTTTTATACCTATAGGTATAATATGGAAAGTCATTTTTTCGCATATTAAAAAATATTAAATTTGATAAATTTATAGCAATAATTATTTCCCAGATTTATACCCTGTATACTCCCTTAATGGATGAGGCATTCGCTAAATAAGCAAGTCACCCTTGGTTTCGATATTCTTAGAGAGAAATTTCTGTATTGTTCATTGTTCCTGTGTATAGTCCATACCTATATATGGAATCTTTTACTATATCACGATAGGAAAATGACAGTCGGATAAAACCAGGGAACAGAATAGCCTGGATCCTTGAGGATTCGAAGTCGCAGGGGATTTGGTTTGAAAAATTAATGAGCCATTCGTTTATCAACGATTTAGAAAAACGCCAGCGTAGGGTAGGTAGGTGTCTACGTGTAATTCGGATTTCCTAAAACGTTCAATGGATTTTCTCCCTAGGGATTTATTCGAAAAAATCTACTTCTCAGCCGCCAAATTTCACCCTGATTTAATCAGGGGTAGTTTTTTTTGGTTTTTGATGCGGAATGGCATTAGGCGAACAAAAAATCGCCGCTGTTTAGTCCGGGTCGGTTTCTTCTTACACATCGCGTTCTACCTATATACCTATCGGTGTATTCTACATACAACTAGGGTTGTTCGCATATACATGAGACAAAGTAAGTCGGTGGTTGTGCGTGGGCCACTGTACGATTTGCATAACCGTGTTAAGGAGAGCATATTCCGTTTCGACAAAACAAAATAATATATCAACGTGGAACATAGGCAGAGAGCCAAATGCCACGGGGGTGTGGGCAGCTCCCATCTAAATAACCAGAAATATTCTAATTCTATTGAATCTACCTCTCGAAGTTTACTCCTCAGGGACTTCGTCTGAATTTCTGTATACAGAAACACTGAGAAATTCAGAAATACACAACAAATATACCCCACACGTTGGTGCTTCGAACCAACTTGTGTTTGCTATGCTCAAAAAATTTTCGAAATTTTCGAAATTTTTACCCCGCTTCTATCATTTCCGAAAATATCATCTACCATTGATGTACAACGAATTTATAGAACGACGATGCCTCAACCCCTAGGGATAGGGATATAATATATCCGACTTGATAATCATTTTTCCCCAAGGAATTTATCATCGGGTATCAGCGCTTACCAACTTCCAATAAAGTACTATCAATCGATTTTCAGTAAAGGGACGGTTAATTTTTCCTCTGAAAACGCGTTAAAACTTATCGCCAGTGTGTAGACAGTCACCCTACTCCCTTACTTCCGCTTTTCCTCCCGCACGCTATATATAAGTATATAGGTACCCTACGCCCATCTCCGATAGCTCGATGCGATGTGCTGCCCCCCCTTTCTCTACAGCAATGTCCCCCGGGGAATTATGGGTATCATTATAACCGAGAGATTAGAGGACCTCGTAATATTTTTATTACCAATCCTCCCTCTCTCATTCTCATTCTCTTTCTCTTTTTTTCCCTCTTTCCTACTCCTCGGCGCGACCATCTTCTGTCGTATCTCACATCCTTCGTCAGTTGCTAATATCATCAAATGCGATGTAAAAAAAAGGAAGAAAAAAAAAAATCTTCTGTTAGGGGTGGCTGCATCCCCTTATCATAGATAATCGGGGCTTAAGAAGTGGGATGAGAGTAAGTAGTGGAATCGGTAAATATCAGTATATAACAAGGTCGGAAAAAGCCTTATATCCCGAAGAGTTGAAAATCGAGTCCTTAATTTACATAGTGAAGTGCGAGGCGAGGGTGGTTTTCGATTCAAGGGTAGTAGCCAGCGTCGCGTCGCGTCGCCTGCCCGTCTCGTCGTAGCGTTGAGCTTTGAGCTTGGTAAGCATATATTCTTGGTAGGGAGTTTGGTCCACCCCCTCAAACCTTGTCTTATTTCTTATTCCTTTTTCCATCATTTTTTTTTTTCTCCATTTCCTTTCATTTTCCGCGGTCTCCTTCTCCGTCTCGTTATCCTTCTCTCATCCTCGTCCTCGTTGTCCGCCGCGCATATTTTACCGTTAAATTTATACAACTCGCCAACGGCAACCTTTTCATTACGCATTTTACGATTACGATGTTTATAAAAATTGCTTTACTGCTTATTATATTATAAAAAGGATGGGGATGCACTGGAGAATATACTAGAAAGAAAGAAAGAGAGAGAGAGAGAGAGAGAGAGTAATACAACGAACGGTTTTTATTTAATTTTTTTAATTTTATTTAACACTAGTATACGGCTTTCTGTATATATATGCGTATAGTTATAACAATTATTAACCTACCTCGTTTTCTTTTACCCATTTCATTTTTCTTTATCCTTTTCTCGTATAGGTAGGTAGGTATACCTAGTATACTACTCGTATATGATGTCGTAATGGATTCTTGATGGAAATTTAAACACCGCCTCGTTCATCACGTTGTAGATACATGATATATATCTATATGTTATATAAATATATACAAATATATATAGGGACAGTATTTAAAAATTAATTAATATACCTAATAAAGGCATTAAAAATTTGACAAATTTTCAAACTATAAGCTGGTAATGAACAAAAGAAGGAGTTTTGAGGGATTGAATAATTCATAATTTACAATATAACATTATGTTTATTATTATCATTGTTCATTAATCGTATTCGTTCTAATATGTCGTCGAGTGTGTGTGTCTGTGTGTGTGTGTGTGTGTGTGTGTGTGTGTGTGTGTGTGTGTGTGTGTGTGTGTGGTTGTATTTTTTTCTTCTTCATTTTTGTATTTCTTTCTTCCCTTATCTTTCATTATATACTTTGATTATTTTTCTTTCGTTTTTTTATTTTTTATTTCGCTTTTTTCTGTTAAATATCATTATTAATATTATAGGTCATTTTATACAACTCTCTATACATCCTCTATAATTATTACGCCTATATATTTTATATACAAAAGCATATTGATTAATTAATTAATTAATTAATTAATCAATTAATTAATTTCATTAATTCATTCTCAATGCTATTCTACTATTAGGCTCCCGCTGAGCTGTTTGCACTGTTGCATTCACATTATATTATATATATATATATATAAATATATATATATATAACACACCTCCCACGATTATCGAGTCTTTGGTCTAGTTGATTCAGTAGATAAATAATTATATACTAACGGGTATTTTATGTATTATATAATATTTTATATATTATATAAGTATGTATCTCACACACCGTTTTATCGTAAACGTTCTTTAATCTTAAATTTATCGACGTCAAAAAAAAAAAAAAAAAATTTTTTTTTTTTTATTTCTTCTATTTTCCCCCAGATTATAATATGCAATACGACGTCCGTATGACTCATCGACTCGTGGGAAGGGGGTAACGAAAAAAGATAACGACGAGAAAAAGAGAGAGAGAGAGAAAAAAAAATTAAAAAATTAAAAAAATTCTCTCTTTACGTATATCATGAATTTTTTTTTGCTTTTTATTTCATTTTTTTTCTTTCTTTTTGTATCTTTTATTTTGACTATAAAAATTAATTGACTAAAATCTCGTAAAATTTTTGTATCTTTTATTTTGACTATAAAAATTAATTGACTAAAATCTCGTAAAATTTTTTCTTTTTTTTTTTTTCTTCGTTTTTCTTCTGTTTCCTATTTTTCATTTTAATTAGTATGTATAATAGGTACTCATATATATGTATAACATCGACGTCACAATTTATTTTCGTTCGATAATTTCTTTATTTCGATAATATATATAATATATATAATATATAATATATATATATATTATATACACGTTATCATTATTTAATCATTATTATTATTATTCATTATTATTATTATTATTTACTATTATTATTATTACTAATATTATTATTCGACGGTAAAATTTGAACGTGCAGTCGTAATAATGAAAAGAAAAGTAAAGAAATGAAGAGAGGAAAAAAAAATAATTATTTTTATCAAAGAAAAATTCAAAAAATTACAAAATAAAAACCTATAAATGTTCTTACATTATAACAATAAAATAAATAACGTTCTTATCGAAACATGTAAAGCTCTCTTGATTATTCGTTTTTTTTTCTTTTTTTTTTTCGTTTATTCATTGTGTTAAGATACAGTATATATATATATATATATATATATATTATATATATACATATAAAATTTTTTTGGTTGTTCGATTTCTTCTCTTTTATCAGCCCTTTTTCTTGCACGTCTATAATTATCTTCATATTATAATATAGGTATACTATATACTCTAATTGTGATAAATTTTTTCACCATTTTTCTGCGTATGTCAGTTCAATTAATTTTTTTGTTTTTGTGTTTTTTTTGTTCTTATTAATCTTGTTCTTTCCTTTCAATTTTTTTTATTTCATTTTTTTTTCATGTTTTACAAAATTTCGTATTACGTCTCGATCTGCCCCGAGACAACATGCAGCAGGGTAGGGTATATTCGTTCTCCTTTATATATATCCTCGCGGTTTATCACTAAACCACGTTGTGCGAAAGCGAGCCGTCATCCCGCCAGGTATTTGCTGAAAAGAAAAAATCATCTATTTAAACTCTCTAAAAAATTGCCCCCCTCCCCCCCGCCCCCCGGTTTTTCAGCGATTTATTACGACGGAATTGGTAACGGTATCGATTTACCTGTGTAGTGCATGTCCTTAGCCATCGTTGGACACTTTGAATCGGATCGCTGTGAACAGAAAGAGAGAAAAATAAAAAAAAAAAAATTAATAGAGAAAAAAAGAAGAGAGAGAGAGAGAGAGAGAGAGAGAGAGAAGATAAAAGAAAAAAGAAAAAAGAAAAAAAGAAAAAGAATATTGACAAAAATGGCAAACGTTGCGTATTATAGAAAATTCCCTTCTTTATTATCGAGCACCCTCAAACCCCTGTATACTCAAATATGCTAATTTATTTTCTGCACGGTTTTTACTCATCCCCGTATAGCTCTCCAGCTCAAACTCTCTCCGAACCCCACTCTAAAATGAATGACATTTCACACAATACCCATACATGTAGGTATGTAGTAGGGTGCTACCTGCCAGTGAAGTTTTATCGAAAAATAATGATCAAGTACCTGTTTTAAACATCGATCTTTAAATTAACCGAACGAAAGGATGAAAATTTTTTTTTTTGCAAAAATTTCTCACCTTGCGAAAATCTATGTTCGTTCGTATAGTCCGATGATGCAGACCTTGAAGTGGCCTAGCGTTGTTTCCTAGTGGCGCTTTTGGGGTACCGTCTGGTCCCTGCATCAGTTTTCTCAGTACGTAGAGCTTCGGGTTATGCGAAGAATAGAGACGAAATGACAGATAAATGAAAACAAATTTTTAAGATTTTTGCGATAAGACATAAGACGAAATGATTCAGGCTAATTTGATAAACACGTAAACTTCAATGACGAATAAGATTATCTCGTTGGCCTTGATTACCAAAGTTTTTCTACCTTCTGTCTTGAAGCCAGACAATTTTTATTCCTCGTTTTTCATCATCTTTCAGACAGTTTAAATTCGCCATTAAGTCTTATTGAGAAGCAAAGAGGCAAGAAAAATAATATATATACCGTGATTTTCTGCGGATGCGGCCCAGCAGGGATACCAACCTAAAACTCGTTAGCAACAGTTTAGTAACTCACTAGATATTTCTATTAAAATCATTAGAAATCACTAGATTTTTAGTAATTTTATTAGGAAAATATAGTGAGTTGCTAAACTGCTGCTATAGAGTTTTAGGTTGGCATCCTTGCTGGGCTGTATCCACAGAAACGCACGGTATAAAAAAAAAAAAAAAAACAAAAAAAAAAAACTAGCTGACCAGGTAATAATCGTTTAAACTCACCTCCTGAGCTGTGATGTAAATTGGCTTGTTAAGTATCAGCCAAACTGTAGTCTCCCAACATCCCGGATGCGTTGTGCTACCCTCGTATGTCATATACCCGTTAGTTTCCGGAAGTAAAGCTCTCAGTGACAAATGTCGTACCTGGGCCTTGTCCCCTGTAAAATGATAATGAAAAAAAAAAAATAGAAAATAGAAAATAGAAAATAGAAAAATTGAAAGAAATGAGAGTCAAACAAAAAATCACTAGCTTTAAATTCGCAAGATTTGAGTCTCTGTCTTTTTTCTTTTCTGTTCCTCTTTCTCTCCTCTGTACAGTAGGTCTATTGTCATTCTTCTCATATCTCACAGTCTCCCTATCTCTCTATCTATATACTCTATTTGATTGAAATTTTGTTTGTAGTTTTTTGTCACCGCAAAGAGAAAGAAAAAAGAAAAAACGGCGATATACTTTCTTCCTTTCTTTCCTTCTTTCTTATTTTCTTTCTTTTTTCATCATTTTCTCGTTCTTATATCGACGAGACTCTTTCTCTCCTCTACCCCTACCGTATATACCTAGCTATATACTTTGACAGGGCTAGACAACGGTCAGCCAGCTTTCAATCTGGTATTGAACGTTATAACCGAAAATCCAGGACCTTCTTCACGCCGGAGACAATGACAGGGACAGGGACAGTACACATACTCCCACATTTATATATATGTAATATAATATATACCTGTATGTATATGTAACATATAAACTGAGAGATATGAAGGAAGGAGAGGGTTTCTGCCGTCCATGCCGGAGGAAGAGACGCGATATAGTTATGCGTGTGTTTCAATCAATACGTTGTTAACACGGCAGTGGGCAACGCACATAAATCACTAAACAATGGAAAGCCCCGGGAATGACATCAGGAATCTAAGTGTCCCATTGTCGTAGTAGTATACCTACTCTCGCTCCGCTCCGTTCATCCAGAGATGCGAATTAATGTAATAGCTCCAGATCTCGACGAGGTATTCTATTATTGCGATCGCGTCACCTCGCGATGTATACGATATGCGGCATCCGGAACTTCGGCTTAACACGAATATACTAATTGTACGAAAATATCGATGCGATCTATGATGATCTATAGCTGCTTCCAAAGATACGAATTTTTTTTTGTAATTTCATGAAATTTTGAACATGCGATTTGATTTCTTTGGGATCGGACGACATGCCGTGAATGTGAACTCTTTCTCTCTCTGTCTTTTTGGCCAAAAATGAAAAAAGGAAAATAGAGAAAAGAGAATATAAGAACAAAAAAAGGAAACAAGAAGTAGCGCTTTGTAAGTTGAAATACAAGAGGGAAAATATTTTCCCCTGTTGATAGAGAGAGAAAAGGAGAAAGAGGACCCCCCCTTACCTCCAGCTTTTACATGCTCTGGTTCGAATGAAAAAACCATTATTCAACTACGTCGTGACGTACCTAGGGGGTAGAAATACGGGGGTTTGGTAGGTAGGGAGTAGGAGCAATTTTTCACAACTTGTTTTCGGTACCACTTAAGATGCCTATACCGCAACGCGCCAAGGTATCTTCCTTCTTTTCTCAAGCCTGCCTAGAGTCTAAGATATCTTTCTCCATAGTTGAGTGCCTCTCCACCCCCGATCCCCCGCCCCATATTCTTCCCTTGTTATATACCTATACACGCATATTATATATATATGATGTATATAATATATATATGCCCAGTATGGCATTTCTTGTATTGAGACTGGTTGACATTAAGGACGAATGTGCCTCGCAAATGTCTGCAACAGCGAAGAAACGGAGTATGATGAAAAGAGAAGAGAAGAGAAGAGAAGAGAAGAGAAGAGAAGAGAAGAGGGTGGGTAAGGTGGTGAGATTCTTAGCTCGCCATTCAGAACGCTAAGAGCAGAAAGTAGCAGAATCCTCCTCCTCTCCGGCATATCTATGTACTTTATTTTTATTTATTACTATACATGGGCGACGCTACTACTGCGTCCCTCTGCGTAGTCCTGATTTTCTTTAGCGACGTCAACGTCGAGTAGGAGGTAGTATAGTACAGTGTAGGATAGGGTAGGGTAGGGTAGGTAGCTGGGGGTGATCCGGCGCCCGACTACTACCGACTCTTTCCACTCCTTGTCGCGCCTCGTGGCGGAACGAAGCGTCGCGACGGTCCTTCTTCAGGGTGTACGAGACGGGGATGAAAGTGGAGGTGGGGGTTTGGGGTTGGGGTGGAGGTGGAGGTGGAGGTGGAGGTGGAGGTGGAGGTGGAGGTGGAGGTGGAGGTGGAGGTGGAGGTGGAGGTGGAGGCTTGCCATGAAATGACAAATAATAACGCGGAAGAGGCGAGACAGAAAAATATCAACCTTTCCCTTATACTGACGTGGTGAACTGAACAGCAGGACTTCGACGAAAGGGCGACGAGGGGTTGGTATAAAAGATTCACCAAAACATCGGGGGTGATTAATGAAACGCATTTACGATTAGACTTACTATATTTCTCTACGTGTTTGACGCGGGGAGGGGGCAGAAAAGTTCCTCAACATTTTTGAATAATAAATTGAAATTTTCTTCTTTCTTTGCGTAAGGAATAGGCAAGGACCTCGTAGTCGCGTATTCCTATAATCATAGACTAAGATCCAGAGTATCCTTTAATAATTAAATTTCTTTGATTAGGACAAAATAATTGAACTTGATTTCTGATAATTAAGATGTAGGTGATATTATTCTAAAATTGTAAATCCGAATTTCTCATCCGATTCCGAAATAATTTCAGATATTTTTCGAATCTACCCTGCAGCTTTTTCAGGGAAATAAAATTCGAGCTGAAGAAAAACTAAATTTTCGGGCGAGACAGACATTTGATAAATAAGTTCCGTGTTACCTTCGAACACCTTGACTATACCTTGAGCGCTGTGACTTGTGAGGCTGACTGAGAGTTTCAAAACCGAAAATAAGAAGAAGAAAAATAAGAATAAAGCAAAAAGTTACTGAGGAACAAAAGGGAAAAAGTTGTTTTGAAAATGTCTTGAAATTTCTACATGGATTCTCGTCTCGGTTAGATAAAGCTTTGGGAATTACGTCGCGCGTAAGAAGAAGGTGCATTCATCGTGTCTCGTAATTCAGTTTTTGATGCGCACTAATTGCACTGGGTGTGCAGTAGCAGCTTTCAGCTTTCAGCTTTCAGCTTCCGTTGCGGTAAGAAGGCAAGAGTCTGAGTGGTTTTTCGTTTTTTCTCTTAGCTTGGCAAAAGCTCTGTAGATAGGTGGGTTAGGTAGGTAGATAGGTAGGTAGGTAGGTAGGTGGGTAGGTAGGTAGGTAGTCTCCAGGTTTTAGGAAATTAGACGCTACGTGTCTCCTTTCC
The DNA here is from genome assembly GCA_963992785.1 of Tenthredo livida. Lineage (NCBI taxonomy): Eukaryota > Metazoa > Arthropoda > Insecta > Hymenoptera > Tenthredinidae > Tenthredo > Tenthredo livida. The sequence goes on along the minus strand of OZ023070.1, from coordinate 2,492,144 downwards.
CCCCCTCGTCTTTCCCTCTTTTCCTCTTTTCCTCTTTTCGTTTTCTTTATTATTTTTTCATCCCTGCCTCCTTTTATCTACTTACATCTTATACAGTAGGTACGACGCGACGCTTTTATATCTCACCTCTGTAAAGAACCTTGTTGAAGGTACTTGTTAAAATTCGTAATTCCGGATTCGGCGTGTCTCCCAACTGCAACATACCAAATATATTAATCATTAGACTTTAGTTCATTCACTTATCCATTCATTCATTCATTCATTAATTCATCCACTCGTCCCCCTGAATCCTGATCTGAACATCCTTTTTTCTCTTCATACAATAATGAACGGATCGGGGTCGACGGCTGGCCACCGATGTTGGTAATTTAGACAGATTATGGCCCCGGCCTCGGTCCCTCAGGGTCCGAGTTACCTTACCTTGCGGCAACCTTAAGTGACAGAGCGATGAGCTGCTCGGCGTTAATAAGCGCGAGCTTTGGGACTCTTGGAAACACTTAAAGCTGTGAAACAGCGCGTGCAGGTAGGGTGGAAGGTCTTCGGTGGCCTCTCTTCTCGCCTCAAGAAAGTACGGAGTTTGTCTTATGAATATTAAGGGCTGTGGGAGGCAGAGGTCGCGAGAGAGAGAGAGAGAGGCGAGAAATGACTGGGCGGATTAGCAGTCGCTTAAGCCAGTCCACAGTCGAAGTGTTTTTGAGATTTGATGACGACAACGTTTCGAAATGGGGATAAAATTATGAACAAAAAAAAGGAAAACTCAAACTCCTCGAAGATTGAAAGACTGGAATATAGCGAAAGATAAAACCGCTTAATACATACATAAGATGCATTATATCCCAGACTGCATTCACTCGCCTGCGTAAGATATGGTGAGGGCTAAAGTTTTCCTTCAAACTTTCCTAATGCTATTCAAACCGTTTAACACTTTCCATAACTGGAATAGTAATCGCAATAGTTGTTCTGAAAACAGGGGAGACATCAGGGTCTAAATCTCGAGCCTCGTTTAACCCTTTGAAATAACGCTAAACTATGCAGACAATCGCTAACACTAGCAGCTATTGCAATATGAAATTCTTAACTGCGGAAAGAGATTCCACCATTACACCCAACCCTTGATATGTAGCTTCAGACTCGATGGCAACTTGTAACTGTTTCTTATGCCATTCGGTAGATTATACAACACGCTAATGCTGCTTATAGACTCACGGGGTGTCCCTAGAAATTGAGCCTCTAAAGCGTCTTCATAATTCATTAAATTCGTCCTTAACTCCTTACATCCAGTGAGATTGTTCAGATTGGGGTAAACGCGGCTCCTATATGCATATGGAAACTGACACTGGCGTCTTTCGAGTCTTTGAACTGCAGCCATTTTTCCCTTTAGGAGATCATGGGTCTTTCTTAGGACACCCTATGCACTGGGGTAAGATACGTATATATCTATGTATACATATTTACATAAGGCGTCTGCAGACCGTAGGCTGACTGGGGCTTAAGATGATGCAAAGCAGGAGCCAAGACCTGGCTAGAGCGTTAACTGCTGACGTAATTGTCAATTTAGACGTGCCTCGGAACTGATTAAACCCTAAGGAGGGCAGTGGTGGTACTCCTCCTGGAGGAGGCTGATATATCGTGGCTGGAAGAGACGCGGAGCCGGGACTCCTTACCTCTGTTAAATTCCTCGGAGCCATTATATCGGAGAAATTGATCTCTCTAGGTTTACACTTTTTCGCTTTTTCGCTTTTTCGCGTTTACGCTTTTTCGCTTTTTCGCGCGATAAGACAGAACGTTTTTACACAGAAACTTGATCGAATAATTCAAAGCTGATGATCGTAAGCCGAGGAACTCGTTTTTTGCTAAACAAAACGAAAAATCACCTGCGTTCGTTGATGTGAGGTAATCTTGTGGCAAATTGCGTTAAAATCTGAGCTAGCTAGTCTGGCCGACTTCCTACCGCTTCAAAATCAAATAAATCCAACGTTAGTATCGCAGGAGTGGTTTGACCTCACCCTTAAGCTGCGAATTTTGAAGCGTACGTTAACAGAAAGTTTGAATGGATGAAATTTTATCAGATAATTTACCCCAAGAATATTCTTATCAGTCACAGATTCAACCCATTTTTATTTTTTTTTCCTTCTTCCTTTTTTTCTTCTTTCATTGCGTCGAAATAGTTACCTGAACCATCAGAGACACTGCAACCAGTCCCTGACTCTTGTGCTGGGCCTCGCTCATGTTGTGATAAAGTTCTGCATTGAAACCGTACACTTGTATCTGAAAAATTGAATAACGTACATAGTATGGTAATTGAAGTTCACTACACTGCGAAATTATATGCAAAATTGTGTGCTTATAGGTGTAATGCGAGTGTGTATGTATGGATCCCTGTTTCCAATCTATCGGTGAAGGTATGTATATCTTCGGTAACATATTTGATCAGAATTGAATAATTTCTTGACGGTGCAGTGAGATACGATAAGCCGGAAATATCACGTCCGTGTAAATATGGAGTTTGTATAGCGTTGCGAATTCTGTGTTCCCCTGGGCCCGCGCAGGTGTAGGTATATATATGTACGTGCCTATACTCAGGCAATTGTAACATACATACATCTAATATGAAAATCCCCCTTTGGGAATGATGTTGAAATATGTAATGCACCGTCTCTCTACCTTCTAGACACAATCGCGCGCGTGCCTTCGCAACTATACCTACACAATATGCAGCAATTCCTTCATCCCATTCCTCCACCTCCACCTCCATCTCCACCGCCATTTCCACCTCTTCCTCTTCCTCTTCCTCTTCCTCTTCCTCCTCCTCTTCCTCTCCACTAAACCACAGACCACAATCACTATCATAAGTAATCCTGAAACGCCACTACGCTACCCCATACTATAACCAATGTATGTTGCTGTCTCTCGGAAATGCCACATGATTCGGAGCTTTAACCCTTGCTTACATATCCTGTCTAGGATCCAGGATACTGATCCCTTGCTTCCGGTCTGGGATTCAGTGTCCATGAGCACCTGGGTTTACCTGGTCACCAGGAATCTCCTCCCTCCTCGATCCCCATATTTCTATCTATCCCTCTCTCCATCTCACAGGAATAGCAGAAATTCTGGTGAGGGTCGCTGGACCCAGGTGGAGGGTGCAAGTAGCTACTAACCTCGGTGTATACATGTGAACGTTGCTCATGTTAGTAGCTGGCTAAAGATTCCTGGTCACGATTATGCAATCGCGAAATTATTTAGGTGGAACGATTACATTCCGCCTCCCCGCCAACCCGCCCCCTCCCAAGCCACCCTTCCGACGTCGTATTCTAATTGCGGTTTCTACTGCAGGCTTTCATTACCGCCCATTAGTAGATATGGCCCGGGCCATGTCGGTGGCGCCGAGCAGTCGAGCGGGAAATTTTTTTTTTTCAGGTTTTCCCTTTTCTTTTCTCATTTTCTCTCCCTTTTTTCTTTTTCGTTTTTTTCGTTTTTTTTTCTTACACTGCTTTTTCACTTCCGATTCACCTCTCGTTCTTCATTGTCAGTCAAACGATTTTTTTCCTTGTCAAATTGCAACTGCAGCTGCTGCTTCTGCTTCTTCTGGTTCCGCAGGTTCTGCAGCTGCTGAATTGCAGATTTCGACCTTTTTGTCAGAATTAATGACTGTCGTCTTATTATCATATAATCCAGTGGAATTCAAACCATCACACGTACTATATACATCTATCACACTTCTGAAGTTTTTCATCAAGACGTAGTACATTGCAGTCGACCGTGATCTCTCTACCTATTTCTGGATTTATATGATTGACCTTTTTTCGACGATTTGCTTGACCTCTCTTCCTGCCACTTTCCTATCCACGATTTTGGATAGGCTCCTGTAGGTTCGATCGTAATCCCTCGTTAACGCAGAAAATCATATCCCACTGCAGGGAAGAACTAATTGCTAAAGGACTTGAGGAGACCCACTTCCTATGTACAATTCGATTCAATATGAACTGACAAACGGACAGACCTGAGGACGCAGTGCCTACTGCGAAGCTTTGAAGAGCCAGCCTCCGAGTACCGTTCAACTATAAACGACCACTACAATTATCACTCCGTGCGACTAGACGTCGAGGGTTCGCTCGGTACCTCAGGCTCCACGTCTGCCTCGATGATAATTAAGCAAATTTGCATATTACTTCTCTGAAAGTAAAGCGAGAAAGAGATAGAGAGACAGAGAGGGAGGGGGTCTCTTCTTAAATCTCATCTCGAGATCGAGCTCAATTTTTGTCGATTTCATCATCCAGCTCTTCAATCTCTGACCTCCGAGGATGCGCGCAGAAATTTGAAATTAATTCGCGACGATTTTTGTTTACGAAAATAGTTCTATTTTCGGATTATATACCGATCGAACACATATATATTATGATATTTATCAGACCTTGGAGTTCTGACCTCGATTTTTAATCGTAAAGTCTATCTCATCGCTGGTCTTCCGGGCTCAAAGACACTTTTAGCTACGTCTAGATTGCATAATGATGAATAATCGTGGTTACTTGTATAGGTAGAGCGGCGAAGCACCAGCGATGAGCTGTTGAATATTTTATACTACTTATGAAACAGTTTCTTCTCATCCCTATGTTATTCTTTTTTCTTCCTCTTCTTCATCTTCATCTTCGTTCTCCTTTCTATTATTATTCTAATATATTATACATGTATATATAAATACAATATACCATACCCACCCATGTATATTAACATAATATAACATTTAAATCACCTCAGAATAACGAAAAGGAGAAAAGTTAAGGTCGCAGATTAGCCGTGACGTCTGAAAGTAATCGTTGTGCGGAAATATATACATCCTCGATCGAATCGAACCTAACTGAACCCGATATACCATAGCAGAACCCGATAGCTTTCGACCGATCTCTTATAGGTACCTATATATCTATTAAATGGATAAGATAGCTGAATCCACCGATGTGAATGTACAGTAGTGTGCATGCATTCGTATTGTACTACCTACACGCGAAGTGATTGTTGTGAACAGGAAGTTTGTTGCGTGGCAATCTGCAGTCGAAATATATACGGGAAGGTAATCCGATCTCTCAATTATGAGCCGTTATACCGTAGAACTCGTAACATCGTGGAATCGGTCGGACTGCTTTGCGTGCTATATCAAAATCCTGTATAACAGGGAACGAAGAATGAGAATTTATAAGGACCGAATGAGAATGAGAATGAGAATGACTGATTGCAAAAATCGCTAAGGAATCGGTTTCTTTGACGGACGAGTCTCTGGGTGTTTCTCAGTCAATCAATTTCGACGATGAAGGATGACAAGGAGGAGAATGAGAGGTAATAATTATACGAGCAGGGAGAAAATATTCATCGAAGATCATGACGTATGTGCAGAATCGTCTCGTCTTCGGAGCTGGATTGGAATTTTTATTAATTCATAAACCCCCGTCACGATCCCTCCAGGATCGGAACCGAGATGCTGACATATCAACCGCATTCAGGAGAAATGGTACAGCTGGTACATACAGCTCTAGGACCTCCTTGATAGGCGCATCACATACCCCAGTACGCCGCACAATACTCCATTCTCATTCGTGATAGATAGATAGATAGATAGATAGATAGGTGGATAGATATACGTGGGTATATGTATATTATGTACACCCGTATACGTATATATATATATAACCTCTCATCCCTGCCCTAGGGGTTGCTCACGATCCGCTATGACTTCCATGGTGGCTATAATACGAACGGAATCTAATATACAATGCAGATAAAGACGGGATAGAGAGAGAGAGAGATGTATATTTCTTCTTATTAACTTTACGTTGTCCTAAAAAGACCCAAAATCAACCCCCATAAATATGCACGTAGGTGGTATATTATGTAATAGTTCGCTGAGAATTTAGTTCATCGAGACTGAGACTCGAGAATAAACCGTTTTTCAAATCAATCCTCGAAGACCCAAAGGTACCCTGGAGTTTTAAGGGTGGGCGTCACGTCGCCCTGGGACGGGTGGGTATCCCTCGAGTTTCTTTGATCAGTAATTCTGACGAAGTGAAGCGGTGCGGTGCAGCGATGACGCCCGCATTTCGATCACTATCCTTCCTTTTCCTCATGGACCTACTCTCCTCCGGCCCTTTATAATACCACGTTTCCTTCTCCATCCTCTGTCTATACAGATCGTAGTAGTGGGTGTATGCGTATATACTATATCGGCATGTGTGTGTGTGTGTGTGTGGCTGTTTAAACCTGCAGGGCAATTTCTCTCGCTCCCTTATAAATTCAGCCTGAATACTTTGATCAGACCGAGGCGATAACACGGATTTACGATTGTCGCACTGAATATCCATTGTCTTTGAGGCAGAGAATCCTAAAGCGAAAAATAGAGAGGTAAGAGGTGAGAGTCTGCAACCGCCGACGATCCATCTACCTCGCTTTGCAGAATATTCTCGAGAGACAGAGAATAAGAAGAAGAAGAACAAGAAGAAGAAGAGGAGGAGAAGCGCCCACCACGAATTTAGCAGAACATACCTTTAACTCAATCAATTCGAGGACAGACGTGATACCGGATGATCATTCCGCCGGCAAAAAATGTCATCTATATTTCACTCTGGGCTAATGACCCGTCAGAATTATACCCAGAAGTCTTGAGGGTTCGGGCTTCGAGACCTCAATACATTGTCAATAATCATTACGCCGAGATGATACTCGGTGTTTGACCATTAGCGAGCGCATACTGCAACCCTACGAGTACGAAGTTGGTCTGATGGTCTAGAACTCCTTGTCGAAAGGGGTTCCTGGCCCCTCGTTGCACCCTCACTCCGACGATTGGCTCCAGCTATGACGGACCCTCCGGCGTGATTTAGCCCATTACCAGATCGCGTTTGAGCGACAGTCTCACCACGTAATACCGAGATACACGTTGATGCGAGTGTGAGTGCGGGTGCGGGTGTGGGTGTGGGTGGTGAACCATGCCCAGGTTTATAACGTGGAGACTCAGTGCGAGGTCCCCACCAGCACCCATACCCACACATCTATAAACCAAGGCTTCACCATCGTGACCACTTATCGACCAGGTGATCGAGTGCCCGTGGTGGCCCTCCAGCGACCAAAAGCCTCCACTACATCACTCCTCGATGTCCCATGTCGCTCTGTTTCTGGGCTATGTCTCTCTGTGTCTATCTCTGCCTTTGGAAACGTGGACTTGGGTCTTCGGACGCCGATGGACCGGCCGAAATAATGATAATAATGGTAATGAAAAAGTGATGTAAAAAGACATGGTCAATTCGATCGATGATTATCCCTGACTCTGTACTCCGTATTCCGGGACAGAGTTCGATGTCCTGGATACTATGGAAGTGCATATAGGTATTCATGAATTCGGTGAAGGACGCCTATAGGAGGCAAGTACCATTCTTGGTTGGTACACAGAGTGCGACAAGGTGATCGAATACTAGAGCTCGCAGTAGCTTCCGGTTCGTTGGGCTTCGAGTTCGTCTAGTAGCGTTCCTCTCTTTGCTTTCCCTAGGGATAAATCCCTGGAAGTGAGTAAACCGATTCATCTTTCACGGGTGTCAGAAACTATTGGGTGCATACATCGACGAGATGTAGAGTACGTCTGATATTAGAAGCCTGACGGGCTCGGCAAATGATGAGAATAATGATGATAAGAATCTTGGTTGAATAAGTGAAAAGAATTTTAACTCACATTCGGCGTTAATGTTAATGAATTCAAATTCACTCAGGCAGTCAAGTATAGCGTCAAATCATTATGGGCTAGATGTATTCTTATATATACTATTTTAAATACGGGATGTAATAGGAAGAAAAAGAAGAAGAAACAGAAGTGGGGCCTTGTAACGCCAACATCAACTTTCAAATTTAATTTTATCTGCGGCTATTAAACGTATTCGAAATCAATAAATAATCGCGATAAAATATACATCTAATGTTCACAACTATCACGGAACCGCACGGAACAGAAAAAAGATATATATAGAGATAGAGATAGAGATAGAGAGAGAGAGAGAGAGAGAGAGAGAAGGAAAAATATCTGAATTAATTTGACCACGAGGAGGTCACGATTCGGGAATCTTATTACAATCTGTTATAATTATTTTTTTTTTCACTTTTTTTGCTTTTTCTTCAAGTTTATTTATAGTCTTAGCTGGTTAAATAATTAGGTACTTGCTATAAAGAGAGGGAAAAAATCTGATTAAGAAAATTGCTGTTCGAGGTTAAAGTTGATGCGACGATTTGGGTATAATCGTTAGGAAAAAGAGAGAAAGAAAAAAACGAAAAAAAAAAAAAAAAAAAATACGCTTCGCGGTACAAATTACTATGTTGAATTTTTTTTTTCTTTCTCGCCAATCTTCACCGTTGAGTAATTTTTTTTCTTTTATGGGGGAAACACGGTATGGGAATCGGTATGGTTCATAATTTTATATGAAAATAAGTAGGTACACGTACACACACACAAACCGACGATCTTGAATACAGGGTATTTAAAAATAAATTGATTTATTTTATTTACGTAAGAAATGAAAATCGACACCCAATATTCAGCCTCCCAATTATCACAACACACTTCTCACAATAAAGTCTTCTAAAAAAGTTCGATAACTGTGTCGATGAGAGAAAAAAACAAAAAAAAAAACAAAAAAACGAAACAAAAAACAAAAAATTAAGAACTCGATAACGTCCATCACGTACTGGATAACCTCTTCTTCAAAGCCCAGCAAGCTAGTAGTCGTACAATGACGAAGTTCAAAGTCAGAGCAGCCATGTTCGGCCAAAATCTCGACTCGTCCATATAGAGCTCGGCCAATATCGTTTTGGGATAACGAAAATGACAGTAGTCTAAATTTTGTGGACAGGGTAGTGTCTTCCTATCGAATCCGTAGACCGATATCATCATGTTCTCCATTGAATACCTGAGGAAGCTGAGGTAAGTTACGTTGTACATAAATGTTGGCATGTGCAAAAAGAGGGGCACTAGTCCAGCCAAAGAGAGCATAACACCGAGGGAGGCTGCACCGAGGAAGGTGCCGTTTATCGGATTGAACAATGAGCCCAGAAAAAGTCCCATGGACTCAGCTGTGAGACCGGTCACAATCCCGGTCAATACGAAGAGGAGGAATCTGTTCAGTTCCATCGGCTGTCCCGTGAGGATGTAAGATATGCTGCAGTACACAACGGTGAGAATAACTTGCAGAGGTACGTTCACCGAGTTCACAGCAGCAAAGTATGTCCTTAGGTGGTACCAGTTGTTGAAGTGTTCCTTCTGCAGGACGGGTAGTTCGAGAGGAAATCTGAGCACGGCAGGCATTAGGGTTGTGTAGCTGAAGAATACCGATGAGCAAAGTAGGAACCGGACATTATCGAAACTTTTCGAGGCGTCGTTGCCGGAGTCATAGAACATTGTGCCTAGGAGAATTCCGATTAGAACATGGAGCGCGAATTTCATCTGCACGGCGGTCCAGTCTCTGAATAATTGTGTGATACTCCGTTTGAAGAGAACCATGAACTTCCCGAACTCGAAAACGCAGATCTGGTTATCACCGGTGGTGAAGTTTCGCTCCATATCCTTTTTCTTCTTCTTACCAGTCCGGATCTCCGCGACGGCCCATTTCCCGTTCAACGTTGCAGCGGTCTCCAGATCGTCGATGAAGAAACCGTACTCGTTGCTTATCACCTCAGTCACGTAATCAGCCGGGTTGTGATAGAGCGGACAACACAGGCCAAGGTCTCTGAAGTATGGAACCGTGTCCTGGGGGACGCCTTGATACACGCATCTTCCCTCAGCCAGGAAATACACCTGGTCAAATAGCTCGTATAGCGCTGCACTTGGCTGATGAATAACGCACACTACAGTCCTCTGGTCTTTGGCTAGGGTCTTCAGCGTGGATATGCACTCGGCCGAAAGCAAAGAGTCGAGTCCGGTCGTTGGTTCGTCGAGAAAAACGACCCCAGGATTGTCCAGTAGTTCGACCGCGATGCATAACCGTTTTCTTTGGCCTCCACTGAGCAGGTCACACCTGACATCCCGCACCCTCGATATGTCGAAGGTCTTCAACGTCTCTTCGATCACGATTTGTTTTTCCGATTTCGTCAGCGTTGATTCGAGCTTGAGATCAGCCGCGATTCGCATCACTTCTATGACCGTAAACGTCGGATACAGCTTGTCCTCTTGTTGTATGTAACGCAGCGATTTTTTATACTCCTCAAAACTCACGGCGCTATCAACCCCGATGTAGCTTATATCCCCGGCCACATTGGCTCGACGAAATCCTGTGAGTATGTGAAATAGAGAGGTTTTTCCAGCCCCCGAGGGACCCATGATCGCGGTCAATTGACCTGACTTAAATCGCCCCGAAACACCCTTCAGTATCTGCTTCCTTCGCTTTCTAAAACCGACACGGACAGCGTAAGACACGTTCACGAATTCTATGTCGATGGACCGACTCCTGGACGGCGAATCTATGAACACCTTGGTCTCGTTCATCGTCGTATAAATATCTCCACTAAAGACTGTCGAGCACCTTAGACGGAGTGTGTAGGTGTGTTTGATCGACTGATGAACGAGAGACACTAGACTAACTTTAGCGGTTCTCGGTCCGATCGGAACTGGCAGTGGCCACCTCTCTTCACGCGATCCGAAAACCGGTACCAACTCAGTCAGATTGGCGAGTGCAGAGGAGCCTGTATGGGCGAATCGCTTTTTTTTCATACTATTTTAAAGACTCGTTGATTTTTCTCCGCTTCTCACCAGGTAGGAACCCCAAAATTCGTTCTCTCGTTGAAAACCAGTTTACACGTTGGCTTATGCAGCTGCAGGACGATCGCCGATTATACCGCACTTGCATTCGGCTTTGAATTTTCCCTCTTGGAATTTCGCGAACGTATTATTAGCCAGGATTAAAAGTCAAGGTTCTTAATCCACTGTCCTTGCTTGATTTCTGCTTATTATTATTAGTTTTGACTCTTCCTCAATTATAGAAAGAGAGACAAAAAAAAAAAAATGAAAATGAAAATTACACAAATTGCATAACTATTGCACTAATTAATTTTCTGACGTGAAGAATGAACTTTGTTAATTATCGTATACCAGTGTATGTATACCGCGAGTCAGGTTCCGCGAGTATATAAATCGTTATCGTCGATATAATTCCCGGAATTATATCCGCGTTTATTGTTTCAGAGCGGCGAAGTATATTTGGCGAACCGGAATGATACTAAAAATGGAAAGAAAAGAGAGAGAGAGAGAGAGAGAGAGGGAGAGAGAGAGAAAAAAAATGAAAATAAAAAAGAAAAGAGAGAAAATATGACCGTGCTGGAACGTCACCGGGGGGGTCAAGGCTGTACATATATAGTTTGAATACTTTCTTTGAATAACTGCATATAATCAGTTTGACACGTCGCGTCGCTATTCGCGTTAATTGATTCGTTATTTATAACCGGACGTGTTATATGTAGTACCTACCTGAGTTTTGAAATCAATATCTTCAAGGTGATGTTTGTGTTTGTGTTTCTATTTGAGATGAAATAAAAAATGAACAAAAAATGGTGGAGAATTTTTTTCTTTTTTTCTTTCTTTCTTTTTGCTTTTTTTTTTTCTCTTTCTTTTTTTCGTATAAAATAAGTAAAACGAAAAACTGGTTGATGAACATTTTTTTTTTCTGACTCACTTCGGCGGGAAAGGCGTAGTTGTTTACGCGATGTTCAGAACCGTGATTATTGTCCAATCCGTAATGAATATAAATCTCTTCAAATTGGTAGTGATACGCCAACGGGCCACCGGTAATGTTCACTCTTATCTTAGCCTCGCGATCGGCTCTGAATACGAGAGACTGACCAGTGTTGTGGAGGTGACCGGAAACCTGTAACAAACGTTAGAATTATATTATACGCATATTATACATAGGTAATACATATATGAATACGGAAACGCACGGTATATGCGTATATAAATATATATAAATATATATACATATATTTAGAGAGAGAGAGAGAGAGAGAGAGAGAGAGAGAAAAGAACGATACCGAACGAAACTGTGGTGTAAAAAACTGAAACTAAATTGATCAGATTTTTATGATTCTAATTTGAAATTTATTAAAATATATATATTGTACCTATAATTATTCGAAACTTTCAAATAGTATGATGTTAGAATATAAAATTTGTTTAAAAATCTATTTTATATTCCTAATAAATCGACGTGGTTTTTTTTTTTTTTTTTTTTTTTTTTTTTTTTTTTTTTTTTTTCTTTTAAAACGATCGAAATTACGCCTAAATGAGAATTTTCTGACGTAAGGAGACAAAAAAAAAAAAAAAAAAAATAAGATAAATTCATATATTTTGATTGAAATAAGACGTGGTATATCATTATAGATTGTAATATATATCGGAACACCCGGATTGCCTGGCATTTAATCATAGACCAGTTATTACGTCGCGTTATACTCATCTGTCGCGAATAATGAGACATAACGATCGATCTCTTGTAAGGTCAATTTTTTTTATCTTTTTTTTTTTGTTTTTTTTTCGTTTCTTTATCTCTAGCTGAGAAGTTGGACCGACTTGATAGCAGGTATAGTGGCCTGCTTTGGTATAGTCATCGTTATTACTTGATCTTGGTAAATTAGTAAGCGAGCGCAGCTACTATTATAAAACCAGTTTTTTTTTAATCTTTTTTTCTCTCTCTCTCTCTCTCTCGATCTCACGATCTCACGATCTCTCGAGATCTCTTCATCTCTTCAGCGGCTAATATTGAGTCGAGGAGAACATTCCGATGTTAATTTACACATCAGTCTGTCCATTTCAATAATATAGAATTATTGATCGATACATAGATCCGCTGAAAAGTAAAGGTCAGACGATAAATGCTTTCTTCTCTGTTTTTTGTCCTTTTAATCTTTTTTTTTCTCGTTTTTTTTTCCCACTACTCATCGTGACGTAGATCAAATGTTTGTTTTTCTTGATTGACGTTATTTACATTATTTTTATCGTTTCCTCTTTTTTTTTTTCTTTTTTTTTTTTTCTTCTTCTTACTGTAATTTATTCGGGTCTGATTTACGCTGTCACTTCTCTTCCGGTTTTTATTATTTTTTTAAATTAATTAATTAATTAATTTACCTACCTATTTAGTTTTTTTTTTTTCAATTTATTTATTCAATTTCCATTTTTGATACAATCTTTCATAACATTCAAGGCATTGCAGAATACTAAATTTATTCCTATATCTTTATTATCACCTCCTTATTACGTATGTGTGTAATAAATTTTTTTAATTTATGGCGTGAGACTCTGCCGAGTCTCGTGACAAATATTTGGTCGAGAATTTTCTTTTTATCGGAATTTATATGATATTATACATATAATACATATAATACCTAATTGAAATGAACGTGAGAAAAAAAATAATAATAACGATAATAATTATTGATCAATAAATCGTTTAGATTGGCTCGAATCAATGTATGGGTACCTACATAGGTATAAATTATTAAAACCCATATAATATATATATACATATACATACCTATATACATATATACCTATATACCTCAACGTGAGAGAAAAGGCCATTTCAATCGTTGTATGGTATAGGTATGTACATTGTTCGATAATTAACACGAATTCGGTATGTCGATTTTGTATTATACCTAGGTATATACATATATATATATATTATATATATATATATATATTGAAATCGGTGATTTAATCACGTCCTCTAACCCGCCAGAACAATCGCGGATGTATTTAAACGTCGATCGAGTGTATTTACGCCCTATTTTCAATCCAAAATATGTATGTTACGTAGTTAAATAACCTGCCTACGATATAGGTACTGCTAGTGCAGAATTTAGAACACGATGGTTTAATCAACTAGCTTTCGCAAGCAGAATTTAATTATAGATAACAAAAAAAAAAAAAAGAAAAAAGAATCTTTATTCTTTTCTTTTTCCTTTAATGATCGATGTATTTTCATACATCGCGCGAATATATTCGTTACCGTTCTGATCCCTCATTTTATTTCACCAGCTCCGAATGAATGAAAAAAGAAGAAGGAGAAGAGGGAAAATGGAATAAAATTAAATTAAAAGAAAAAAAAACGACAAAAGACTAGTTTGGCCTGATACGAATATTGAAATATTTTGATCTCTTGATACAGCAAACGCGAATAAAAATTTTCAACAAAATTCATGAAGTCGTTTTTCCGGATGTTACCTATACCTATATAATTATCTTGCAGATGGGTGTAATAATTGTTATATATGATCCATATAATATATTACAATGATATGTTGCATAACATACATATGTTTAAAATATATTCTATACCCGATGAGAATTTGTGTTCTTGGTTTCTTGGATATTATGATATAGTTACTAAGTTTTTTTTCTTTATTTTTGACTTTTTTTTTTTTGTTCTTGTTTGTTTCTGCTCGAACGGTATAAATAAAATATTTAAACGACGCGAATAATATCGTGAGATTAGTTCTAAACGTGGGGGTTTAATGGTGTGGGTGCACAGGGTAGTAGTAAGTCGAGGGAGCCTCGCCTGGCTTTTCTTGCGGAGGTTTGATAAAGATGGAGATGTTCAGAGAATGAGGAAGAGGAACGAGGGAAAAGCTAGGAGTTTCAGCCAAAGACATACGTTCGACTCGTTCTATTGTTTAATTTAAGTGCCAAAGTTTTAACCGGGTTAAATGGCGTATAAATTCGCGAAATCGTGGATAAAGCCAAGTGATGACGTCAGCCTAACCCCTGCCACCCCCTAGCCCCCCCCCCCCCTGTCCCCTCGTCCCACAATCTCATCCCTCTTTATCCCACAGCACCATAACTTTTACACAGAATAATATATTGTACAGTATAAAAAAAAGGAAAAAAGACAAGTTTGAAAATCATGAAAATCATGAAAATTTCAGTTTCAATTTTTTGTTTTTTGTTTATCACAACTTTCTTGCATAATTATATAGAAAACCCGGTGATTATTCTGTCTTAGCTCGATTTTCCTCGGACTACATTAAGTCGTTGTTATCGTATATATTTTCGAGTTTCCAGAGATAAAGAGAGAGAGAGAGTCCCCGAGCTGTCAGTTACAATAACGAGTATTAGTACTCGAGGGTTTGCGTGTGGTCTCAGTCAGCAAGTACAGCCGAGAAACAGCCGACCATTTTTCACTCAGCCGGGCACAAGTTCGTTAATTCGATAACGAAGTTATTAATTATGAGGCTGCCTATTTAACGTCTCGAATACAGCGAACACTCTTGAAACACTAATTTTCCATTATACAAACATTTATTCATCGTCTCAAAGTATACCACCCTTCAGCCATGCCGCTGTAGCCAACTACTACTACTACGACCACCACCGCATCATCTTGAACGGCTTATAAACTTCGACTAATGCCCTCAACTTTATTCTTATATTTATTCTCCTTTAAATTGAAAATCGCAATAGTTTATCTTCACTTCGTTCTTGCTCATATATATTTAGTCGAAAATGTGTTGCGATTATTAAAATCCGAAGAAAAATTGAGGAACGAGAAAGTTTTCACCCCTATATTTGATCGATAAATTTTATACCTTCATAGGTATAGAAAATGAGGCGATTTGAGCTGCTTATCTCTTAAGCACCTATACCATACGTTTAAAAGTTCTTATTCTCCGCAGAGGCGTCGCGTCGCGTCGCGTCGCAGGGTCGGAGATTTGATCGTTGAAAATTCTATTGTCAAGGGTTTATATCACCCCATCGAGTGTACCTCGATTTAACACCGAAGCTCACGATCAGCTAAGCTCGAACTTTATAGCGAGTACAATAATTTGTGAGTGGGTATCTAACTTTGTAGATATTGGTGCAACAGAATAGATTTTATGGGAGCTACCCTCTCGCCAAACAGTGTATACATATACTTATATAAAAGAGCGCGTGTATAAGCAAAAGAAGTACGTAAAACCGATAAGATTATATATTGTATAGTCGACGATTTCGTTTTATATTTCCAAAGAGAAAAAGTTTTTATGTCAAATCGATCGTTCATCGTGCGAAAGGGGAGAAATTTTTCTAACGTATAACCGGGTCGTCTAATCATCGGGTCCGAGGAAACCGGCCGAGTAGCTCGAAGATCGATCTAGGGGCAGCAGAGGGAGAGAAAGAGATAGAGAGCGAGAGGGGGGGATTGGTGAAGGTTCTAAATCCTGAAGGATAAATGAAAGGTAGGTATATGTACCTAGGTAGGTATAATTTCCGGGCTCACCTTGTGCTTGTCAACGTGCAACGGACGCAGGTGAGGGTCGAACAGCAATTTGTCCGGTTCCACGTTGATCGGGCTCTGCCTTCGTCCCTTGCTGCACAACGACCATTGCGGGTTAATTAGACCCCAGAATGACGGCCCTGCGAAACAACCGTCAGGAATATAATTATCTAGTCCCAGATTAAAACGAGGCGAAGAACGTAAAATGGGGTTGTTCGAGGAAAGGGTGAGGATTGGGGGAGACGGTATACCTCGAGTAAACAGGTTCTATATACGGTTCAGTTATAGCCGCTGATCGATTTTACCTATGGGTGAACTGCGATTCGTGTGGGTGAAAACACGCGTCAGATTTACAAATTTTAAGACATTGCATTTATTTTTTCTACGAAAAAAATAAAATAAAAATGAAAATAAAGTTTCGGGGACCCTGCGGGCTCCCTGAGGCATTGATGTACCTAAAACTTTTCGGAATAGATACGTGGGCTGTCCACGTTCGAATGCACGGTCTACACATCGAATATCCCCGTTCTTGTTTTTCCTTCCTTCCTTCCTTCCTTCATTTCTGCACCGTGAATTTGAAATTTTAATAATTTCAACTTTCAGACGTCTTCTCGAACTCGACGAAAGTTCAAACCCTGCTTCTTCAAGACCTGCAGGTGAAAATTTTTCAACTAATTTCACCCTCGGACGTACGCGAGGGACCTCATCCGACCTCCTCGAGACTCGAAGAGTTCCATTTTATTCCATTTTATTCCATTTTATTCCATTTTATTCCATTTCATTCCATTCCTTCAGCTTTCTATATTTTTTTAATCAAATTTTAACGCGCGGCGAATTGCGTCGAGGGATGATGCGCATACACGCAGAAATAGTCAGATATATGCCGAGATATCCAATAATTTATTTATACAATATTTGGTACTTTTCTTATTTTACATCCCATCGATCGCGTACGGAATCGATTCCAATAAGATTTGGCCAAAATTTCTATTATTTTCTCATCATTTGTCGCGATCAATCGATTAGACGTCGGCTCGCCTCTTCTTCGGGGAAGCTTCACCGCGTTTTCTGCACATACCGTCATCAATATCCCCATTCATTTGTCCTGACAGGAGCCGCTCCTCCGGCTCTGGTTCGATCTCACAGGACTCTTCAACCTGCAGCACGCCACTCAAAACCGTCTGCACAATCCTCTATCCGCACCTTGTAGTTTCCCGTCGTTATTCCGGGCCGGAATTTGACACAAAGTATTCAATGAACGGAGAATTCCATAGTTTCGATCCTGGATCCATCCAGGATTCCGCGATTCACAACCTCGCGTATAAAATGCAGCTTAAGTATTCCCCAAATTCCTGACTCGGAAAAGCCCCGTTTTTCAGCGATATTTTCTGGCGACTTATGAGTGTTACACCAGGCAGATAGCGGAGTGGAAGATCCTGCACCGGCATTGGAAGGTCCTGAATTTTATATTGATAATATTTTATTCCCGTCCCCGTATGCAGGTATGTATTTGAACGTCGTGAAAAGTTATCATCAAAACCGAGCTGGACCCTCGGATACAGAAACTCCTTTCAGCCTCCACTCGCTCCTGCAGACTCGTGCGAAAAGTTATCTCTAAGTGAAATAGCCTAGGATAGGTGCTGTGACATGGGACAGGAATCGTGTACGAAAGTATTATGCTCTTGTCTAGAAGAATTTTTCGCCTTGCCCTGTCTGAATGTGGAGAACAGATCCCGAATCTTCTTCATCCGCGTCATGCATGGTCCGAAAAAATAAGAGTAGGTAGTGGGAATTCGTCTCCATCGAATTCCCGCTGATCTTTGAAGTTCTCGTGGAATTGCAACTTGGGAATATAATGCTATTGATAAAAGTCAAGTTAGCTTAGGTAACGGTAGGTTTTGAGGTCCATAGAGTGGGTCCAGGTCCTAGTTGTTTTCAGAGTTTATCCGGCGACCCTCTGGGCTTCCAGTTGTTGACCAGAACCCAGTGCGGCAGCTCGCTCTCCACTTTGCCTTTGGCTAATCTGTTCAGGATTTGGCAAATCGATATGAGCAGGTACAAGACAGATCGAAGAAGAAGACCTTTGCTATTCGAGCCAACAAAATCCCTACACCATCAGGACCAGCTGCGTCGATCGCCGAGTTCTTCAATTAGCGATCTTTCCTTTCCAACTTCGAGCTTTCGACTTTAAACTTTGTTCAATAACAACAAAGTTTAAAGTCTTTGCTTCTCTCTTGTCTCGTCATTGTAGGCCTACAACAGCATATTCGACGAACGCAGTGATTATAGCCATATTTTCCACTGACTTTTCCTGTTTTCATTTCATCACGCTCATAACTACGTTCTGACGAATGGCGAATGATCGCAAAGACCTTGAGCCATAACCACCTACAATTACTCATACACGCAGGCGTGGAAAAACACAAGATGATGCGAATCCTGGATGTAGGTTCTCACATTGTTATCTGATGTGACACAGGCT
Organism: Tenthredo livida; assembly: GCA_963992785.1. NCBI lineage: Eukaryota > Metazoa > Arthropoda > Insecta > Hymenoptera > Tenthredinidae > Tenthredo > Tenthredo livida. Next base: position 2,473,400 of record OZ023070.1, on the reverse strand, counting down.
CGTTATATACGGAGAGCTTTTCACCATCAGTATGAATTCAATCAAGATCTAAGATGGCCAGACATGGGTATTGGGTAGGTACTGGAACACCAAATACCTACTTGATCTTTTAAAGTGCTACTCCGTATCAAAGGGGTTCCTTTTTCGGGGTAAATCATTACCCCGAAACGACAACTTTCAAATACAGTTTATCGCGTGTTTTCGAATCACCCGAAAAGCGTATAGCTGTGATAATCCAGGGTTCAAAAGAGCGAGTGTCTTGGTACAGTTACATGTACGTACAACGAAGTCGGTACTTCGCTTTAGTTTCCCCTTATATTATGTATAAATTCTCTTCACAGGGCTGTCTACATTACTTTGCTTTGCTTCCTCTTCCTCTTCCTCTTCCTCTTCCTCTTGCTCTTGCTCTTGCTCTTCCTCGTTCCTCGGTCCTCGTTTCTCGCCCTCCCCCTTCACCCCACTTCACTTCTGATCCGTGATTAGAATCAGTGCCAACATCCTGTCTTTCCCGTTGGAAAAGGGGCGACAGGACAAGAGGGAGAGAAAGAGGGCTGGATCTGGTATAAGGGAGGACAGCGAAACCAGCCCGTGGCTTTTACTACGTCCCAGCTAGTTGACGTAAGTGGTGAGAAACGTGGGGACGTTTTACCCCCGAAGAAAGAGGAGCAATGGACAGCCACAGATACCTGGGTAGAAAATTTTATCTAGAAACTGTCCGCAGGAGGGACGTTTATCTCTGCAGAGATTATTGAAGGCTCTATGAGAGGAATCGGACATTTTACTCCCCGAAGGCGCGGATAAGGGAACAACCTGACCTCTGGATGGTTTATTTTCGATCATTAGGGTATGGCGCGGAATAATACCATGTCAAAGATTTCATAACGTGGCGAAAAGTTTTCCCAAACCAAACCGTCCTCCGCCATCCCCGTAGTAGCTCGGCTGATTGGGGACCCGGAGCACCAGCCTCTGCACAGAAATGTATTCATGTATGCATATGAATTCACGGTAGGCCGAGCGAGTGAGCTAACCAACCACCGTTGGCATCGTACCATACCGTACCCACCACACTGGGAAGATGTCTGCCGGCTAAACCCGACCGGAAACTCGGTGAAAAACATCTTAATTGGACTCTGGATTTCCCGCACCCCCTCGTTGTCGTAATAAAAATAGCAAAGAGAGGCGCCGAATTTTAGTTATGTACTCCTCATAAACAATGGGCGAGAAAATGTGGGATGGGATAATCCGATATGGCACCCGGGCGATATACCAAAAAATGATGATTACTACCCGCAAGGGATGAAGAGTTCCCTCGGGGTGAATTCTTCATTTTTTCTACATCATCATCGGGGTTTAGCTGATGGGTTTCGTTCAAAGCTTCAAACCGCAGGATGTAGGTATCTGTTGATTGTTAATTGTTAATTGAAGAGGCAGGTGTCGAACCAAGAAAGGAGGAATGGTTCGCGAGGTATGAAGACGTAAAGAGATAGAGGGATAGAGAGAGGGCGGTGGGGTCGGTTAGATTTCGTGGTGTTGGTGTTGAGCAGGAGGAGCTTGTTAGCTCCCGCACTTAATCACTTTTGCTAATTGCAGAATGATTGCTCCTGCAGGCTTGAAGTTTCAATAATAGGGTTGTTTCCACCACCACCGCCATAACCACTACCACTACCACTACCAAAGTCACCCTCCTCACAGACCACCATCAAGGTCTGCTGTACCCATACTACCTACCGCTGCAAGCTCGGGCACGTGATAAATGTGATAATAGTCTTCCTACGGTGATAAGAAAGTAATCACTACGGCTGCACGCGGTATATCCAATTCCAACCATTAACCACCTTTATTTCCACCTGCAATGACCAGGTTGTTTCAAATTTATAACGACCCTCGGCGACGACGGGGTCACTGACATTGCACCTCTAAATGCACCCCGGTCCATTAAAATTTCGCATAAATCCAACGAATTATTATCCCCACTCAGGATTCATTTCTAAATGCAAGATAACAATATAAGGCTGGAGAACGTTGCATCCATATAAAACAACGATGGATCATCATGGACATCGTGGGTGCCACAGTGAACCTCAATTAAACATGACATCGTAGCTCTAAAGTTGCCCAAAAGCCAGGGCAAACACTAGAGAAGTTAGTGGGCAGTTGGTAGTGGGTGGGCTTGTAGTTGCGATGAGGGAATGTAGATTGTCCGGGTATACCCACTTGCGGGACCACTTCTCTCTCTCATTTTCCATGTGCATGTATGTGTGCGTGTTTCCGTCTGTTCCTATGCTACATGTATACACTATACATCTGTATACACAAAGTACAAGCCGAGGTGTTCCCTGCCTATTGTATTACTCGATCCCTCAGCCTCGTCCCCCTGCAACTACTGCCGTGTCATCGTACCATCGTTTGGAACTTCACAATGTATACATATACGTTATACAGTATGGTATATAGAAATGATATATTCTATAGGTATAATACATGCAGATTCCTCTACTCGAATGATCTTGCATCTTATTGTTCGAGAGTTGTGCGCTTTTCCATTATATACAACAAATTATTATACCAAGTACCACAGTAGTACCTAGATTGTGAAATTCTCATGGAAAGATCATCCTTTCATCATTGTATAATAATTGGCAAAGAGGAGAACAATACGAAACTGAGATGAAAAAGCGGCGCTTTAAATTCTGCAATCATATCTGAGGGAACGGATGTGCGGTTCCTTTATGGATATGTGTATACATTATATGTATACACATATGTGAGTAGATTCTGCGCTCTGAGTCTAACGACCTGGTGTTGACTGGACGAGTTAAAGTAAATGAGATTATTTAAATCCCGTTATTTAACGCGGGCGATATCCACCTCTAGTTGGGTGTAGGATAGGTACCTACCTGACGTCAGTTACCATCCACCCACGACATGTGTGTAACATGTATATCTATATATACATGGTATATTCCAGGTGTAGGACGATGGCCAGTGTTTGGTATGCATATATGCATAGAATATGCTCCTGTTGGAGCTTCTCTCCCTCTCTTCTCTCTCTTACTCTAATTTTATTTCTCTCCTATTACCGGCGAGGAATCACGAACACAGTGCAGGGGCGCATATAACGCGGAAATTTTACCATCGATAGTGTAACTCTCATATGTATATACTAGCTAAGTATATAAGCACCCAGGCTCATTAATATGTCTGATGGTATAAGTCGCCTCGGCTGCACTAAGTGGTGAGAGAAATGGCTTTTTCGATTTCTGTGCAAATTTTACTTTCAGCACATGACTGTATACTGAAGAGCATTTAAATCGAAAAATGATCACAACGATGCAGAATCAAAGCGGAAATGAAAGTGGATGTAAACGTCGAACGATATGTTCAATTCCATCATTCCTACGTATGTGGTATAGTGCATTATATACATTATATATGGTTGATTGTACTTTAGCATGGATTGTCTCTGTCACTACCGTACCGTGTAACAGCGTGTTTATGCTGGTGGGGATTGGGTGTATTACGAGCAACACGAGCAATTATCTTAGTTAATTAACAAATTTACAACCATCACGGGTTATATACCCTGCAGGACAGAACGCTACGCGCTGGTTTGTATAATGGCCTGACTATGGTGGGCAGTTACTGTACATGTACATATATATATATATATATATATTTGTATATAAATATACTCTGTAATTGTCGTTATATCTGTTTCGTATATTTTTACCTAAGTTTTTTTCTTAGTTTTACCTGAAATGAAAAAAAAAAAAAAAAAAAAAAAATGCTATCCTGTAAGCAGAAGAATTTTTCTAAGGAAAGATATAGTATATTTTTTATTTCTCTTCCCTTTTATTTTTCTTCATGAAAAGTATGCCCACGTACGTATAACCGGTATAGGTAGGTAGGTATAAGGTACTCGGTACGTATGCATATGTATGCGGGTATCTCGGAGATCTTTTTCGTGATTTCATTCCTCGGGGCAGAAAATTAAAGAGGTGAAATAAACATGCAAATTTAGTTCTCAGAAAAGTTTCTCTCTGTTCTGTTCTCTCCCGTTCTCACTTTCCGCACACATATGTATGCATGTATATAGGTGTAGGTATAAGATGTATGTTTTCTTATTTTTCTTTTTTTCTAATTTTTTTTATCACCGTTTTGCGCTGAATACAAGTGAGCCAACTTATATCCTGCCATACGGCGTCTGTTATATTATCAAGTTCTGCATATGAACGTATGATTTTTGCGGATGAAATTATTCTTATTTTTCGAAAATTTCGTTCCCCTCTTTTTCCCCCTTCACTTTCTCTTTCTCTTTATTTCTTATTCTTATTTTTCAACCCCTTCTAATTTTTCCAACTACATACCTACCCACCCCGGAACGCGTTCTTCTATACTTCTTAAGAATTCTTGAATCACGTGGAGGTAATGTGACCCCGATGCATAACACCGCGGCAGAAAACCCGCGTGATTCTTAGCGACCGACCTTAGAAGTGAAAATCTAGGACAACTCCACGGCGAATGCACATAAACCTGCATATTGCATATAGGGTTTGAAAAATGGGAGAAAAAATAAAAAATAAAAAAAAATATATATCGTACCTACAGAGAAAAATTGAGAAAATTAATAACCCAATTCCTATTCTTTACCCGGCTTTACCTATTCAATAGAAAATTTTCTATATAATATCAAATCAATGATACAGGATTACGGCTGGCATGTACTATATTATAATATATATTCTGTATAGTCGCATCTGCTTATAACGTAAACGTAATAAGTTACGACCGACCGATCCCCATCTAATCCACCATCCGTAGTTTTTCTATAAAATTTTTCAACTCCACCCCCTCCCCCTGCCGGTCTCCTTGAATTTTACGATCCTGTGCGAAAACTGCTCATGTGTGTGTTTGTGTTTCTATTTGTTTTATCTTTTTCTTTTTTTATCTTTCATTTTTTCCATTTTTTTTTCCTTTTTTTTTATGGGGTTCTATCGAACAGTTCTTATATATACCAGACGGTTCCGGTCGTTCCCTTAAACTCGAAACTATAAGGTATACATGAATTTTCGCGCCTGTGCAGACGTGGCGAAATTTTACTGCGTTCTGCAGCTAACCAGCAGTATATATATGTGTATATATGTATTTTGCGAATACGTATATATATATATTAGTGCAGCACGTGGTTGGGTCAGTAAGTTATACTTTATATACCTCGAAGCGAGACGAGATCATGTGTAATAATTCTAGCTCTCGCTCAGTGCAGAGTATAAGAGGAAAGAGGGAGAAACACCCTTCAAGTTTTAGTACAACTTTTAGACGGCGGCATCTGGGCCAGTAAATTCAAGGCAAGTCTCGTCTTATTTTTAATAAACCAAAAAACGAAGAGAGAAAAAAAAAAGAAAAAAAATTGAGAGACGAAGAGAGGGAGAAATATTGAGCAAGAAGAAGAAAAAATAAAAAAACCAAGAAAAAAAACTGAAAAATGAAAAAAAACAAAAATGAAAAAACGTGAATAGAAAAAAAGAATAGAGAGAAAAAAAAAATATTGCGAAAAAACTGGAAAAACCTGAGATTAAAATTTCTCCGGCATACACGATGATGGCTCGTAAGTTTAAATTAAGAAAATTAAGACATTTTCTCTGCCGGAATGGGGAGACTGAACCCTCGCCTAAAACCATATTTAATATTTCATGCCCTGGGATTTTTTACTTTTCTGTGTTTTTTTTTTCCTTTCTTTTCTTCTCTTTCTTCCGTTTCGTTTCGTTTCGTTTCGTTTCGTTTCGTTTTCTCTCCCTATAAGGCTGTAAGGGATTATAACTGCCCTGCAGCAGGATCGAGTTAGTTTTTTATATGTTTAAAATTATATTCTGCAACTGCATTTATAACTGAATTATAATACCATGTATACCTACGTATGTACCTATATTATGGGATGTGTCGTTCCAGGGAAATATATATATGCGTAATTTTTTTTCACTGCAAAATCCTTTAGAATAAGGTCGAAAGGAAATGCTCGCGAAAGGATAGCACTGAAACGCATTACACGAGGCAGCTTAATGAATTACAAGTTTTTCATATTAAAATAAAATAGAAAAGACCCGATTTTTTCCATTTTTCAATTGCATGGGTATTACTATGTGCTCAGCCGGGCTTAACGCCATTGAATTTCCCTGCATGCGATTATACAGAGACTTAAATTAATGTCCCTAGAACCAAATCTGTAAATTCAATGTTACACAAGTTATCAGCGTTGCAAGTAAGTTTAAACGCTTCTCACGGCTAATCTATTGACTTTATGAAAATAATTGTTGGTATAATTTTTGTGGAGAATTAAATTTCCTGTAAAACGTCACCCCGTAAATTTTTTTATCATCAAACCCGACCGAGTAATACTGATTGAAGAAACAAGTCGTGTCCTTCGTATTGTATTTCATAATGGGTAAAGCTGAATGTGATTCGTTCGAGCTAATATTTTTTAAAAAAAAAAGCAAAATTGGTAAAAATTCTATAATATTTACCTGAAATTCCATCGTAGGTCCACCATTCTTCCCAGCTTGCATCGGACTCTGGAATAATAAGAAAAGAAAAAATGAGACAATATGATTTTATCGAATTTCATATGATTTTTAATTAATTCGGGACGAATATGGAGAAAAAAAATTGAAACGAAAAAGAAGAAGAAGATCCTTGCTATCTACTTTGGGGATTTTGACTCTTTGCCTTAGCATATAAACTGACAAGCTTGCATCTTCGTGATGAAAAGCGATTTTACACGAATTAATAAGCTCTATCGTTAAGGAGCTGGTAGGGGGTTGGAAGAGGTAGAAGAGGGGATGAAAGGTAGGAAGGCTTAGGGTGGATGGGAACGAGCTCGGAGGGCGGACCCTGTGGTAGAAAGAGGAATAATGCGAGTTAAGGCGATAAATAAACGGCTTTTAATAATTTAGCCGCGATACATAATTTAGCAGTAGGACGAGAGGGGGGAGGCAGGGGTGGCAGGGGTGGTTTGAAAGAGCTGCTATACAGAAAATATAAGAGAAGGAAATGAAAAGAAAAGAAAAAGAAAAGTGAAAAAGAGCGAGAGTCAGACGGCAAATTACAATATTTTTATGGCCTTCAATCTGTTACGACCACTGCGAGACGAGAACCAGAATGAAAATTAGAATGGGAACGAGAATGAAAAATAAGATGGGGTAGAAGGGACAGGACCCTCGTGGGAAAAAGAAAATTTTAAAATATGATTAAAAAAGAAGAAAAAAAAAGTAAAGAAAAGAAACGAATTTGAAAAAATTTCGTCGATATAATCAAAAGGCATGACGTGGAGGAGGAACCACATACTGTATAGTATATTGTATAAGTACTTCGCATGTATACCCTATGTGAACTGTTTGTGAATAAATTTACGTAAGTTTTATGAAAATTACTGGAGTACAATCAGAGTATACGGCATACCGAGAGTTCTCAGTGAAACTGGCGACCCCCTACCTGTCTGTGTTGGTTTTACCGCGGGGAGGGGGGTCGCCAGTTTAAGTGCAAACTCTCGGTATATATAAAGTAAATACACGGGTCGTGGTAGCGAACGCAGGGCTAAATGGCGAGACGAAAGGAAACGGTTTTCCAACCCCATTCCCGCGGGTTTCGCCAACTTGAACATTCTATATGTATATACATACGTCTGTATATGTGTCTGCGAATGTTCATGTGGAAAAGTGGGTATATGCCTAGCTAGACATATACACATATGTACATACACTCCTATTTATTTATACGCGTGTGTAGATTTAGATATGTTGGTATCGGATCGTGCGGCTTGTAGAGCCACACATCGGACATACCGATGTTCCTAGTGGCCGACCAAACACGGGGAAAACTACTTGTCTCGCCAGACCGCCACCGCCGTAGCCACAGCTATACCCTTAGCCTTGCCGAGTAGAATTTCTCGAAGGTGGATAGACGCGGAGCTAGTAGAGAGAGATTTCAACATTTCTGTGTATGTGTGTGTGTGTGTGTGTGTGTGTATGTATGTGTGTTATTTCTGTGCTTATATATTATATATTCGTTTCGAGGAGGGCGATAAAGTGGGAGATCTTATTTTTCTTTATTTTGTAAGACAAAACTGAACCGAACACTTTACCAGAAGTATGTACCTGTATAGGAAAAACCGTTTCTATTTGTCTTACGAAGTGCAGCTGGTTATGCAGGTATTTGTTTGCTTCTCCGCTCAATATCCTTTTACCCTTATATAGTAAACGTTTAGCGGTATTTTGTCCATGCGTTTTGCTGTCTTATTGAAGCCAAGGCATTCCGTTTAGTCGTGATTCCGAAAACCCGGTTATCCCTATTCCTATTCCATTGGAATTTGTGCTTTTCATTTCCTCCTTCGTTCATTAGTTTTTCTTACGATTATGATGATTAATCGTGAAATGAAAAACACGGACCGGTTACTTTCCCCTAATTTTCGTTCGAACAAAAATCGAAATCTGTTCTATATTTAGATGAAATTTTCACTGAATCATCCCCTGCAGCTCGATCGATATAACGTAACGTAATTAACGCTTGCATCAAACCGGCCCTTGTGTAGATCGCAGAAACTAGATCGGTGCAGGAAGTCGTCTTGGGCTGCACAGACCTAAAGCCCCGAGCCTCAAGCTTCGAGCTATACTATAGAGGGTGATAAATTTCAATTTCAAAACTAGGTAGGTGTACCTGGTCAGGTTCGGTGTAGGTGGGATAGGGGCAGCTGGTCAGTTTTAAATAAACATTTCGCGTGTTTTAGACCCTAAGAATAACCGCGAGCCCGAGGGTTGGTGTAAGCGAAGTAGCTGTATAGTTATAAGGGGGGAAAAGTTGAACCCCTGCAGCCAGGTCGCGTGCGTCTACGTAATCAGTTAATTTTTATTGGATCGTTAATTCAAATTTACAAGCTACAGACGTTTTCATCACTGCCAAAAAAAAAAAAAAATAGAGAAAAAAATATATACACAATGAATAACATGAAATTAAAATAAATATAAACACTAGGTATAAATATAAATGAATACCTATATATGTTGAATGAAATAGCAGAGAAACGAAAGAAAAAAAGAAAGAAAGAAATGAACGGTGAATTTTCTTATTTTTCGTATTCGTTCTCTCATATTTTTCACCCGCTTATTTTTCTTTTTTACACTCAAATATTTTTCTTTTTTTTTTTTTTTTCTCTCTCGAAATACCGAAGGCTTCCTTCCCATCATGCCTTTCACCTCCAATTAACCGAATCGATATTCGCACTTCTATGGTCTCTGACTTTTGCTCAGTTGTTATCCGGAAGTTGAGGAGTTCGTCGTTCCCTTGTGCTGTTTCCCCTTTTATGTTCCAGGACCATTCTGGAAACGGTTTTTCCCTTCTTTACACTTCCGGTTCCCCGGTTCTACCACCTATACGCATAAATAGGACGACGAAAATGTTCGCATCATTATCGTACTGTTGTATTAACATGATTCGCATTTACCACGCTACTTTAATGCAGACAATTTATCACCCTTGATATCTATAATCGAGAAATTTAATGTACTAAATTGTTATATTAATAAGAAAACAGGCACTGCCCTTCCCACGGGTTAAGCCACACCTAAAACATTGCTGTTACTACCCTTCTGCATTATTTACATCGTATATCATCCCGGGTGCTGTAATCCACCTACTGTTTAGTTCGCAGAGTAAAATTTGACCCTTTTTCTTCTCGGCTGTTTTTTTTTCCTTATTTTTCTTTTTTTTTCTACTCCAAGGGATGATAATAATCGGCTCCGAAAACCACGCCACTTGGAATTAAGGAGTAGCAGGGTGAGTTACAAGGGGAATATAAGGTAGTAGGTACGTAGCTTGGCTCTGGCTCTGGGTCTGAGTCTGAGTCTGGGTCTGGGTCTGGGTCTGGGTTTGGGTGAAATAAAATTGTACGAGGCAACGAGCGGCGAATAGAGCAGCGCGGAAGCCTCGCAAAGTCAAATAAGACGGTAGGCTATGCGGGCGGAATTGTAAACCGTTGGAACTTTTTCCTTCAGCCTTTTCTCCTCGTCGTCGGTGATCGTGAGACGGTGGTGGTGGTGTGGAGTTGGATACGCCAGGCTCCGTCGCGACGGACGGAAGAGCGGAGAAAAGAAGAAGAAAGAAAAGAAAAGAAAAGAAAGGAAAGGAATAGAATAGAAAAGAAAAAGAAAAAGAAAAAGAAAAAGAAAAAGAAAAAGAAAAGAAAAGAAAAGAAAAGGAGGAAAATGAAGGGAAGTAAAGAGATAGAGAGAGAGAGAAGAGAAAAAGAAGGAAAAGATTGAGGGAGGTGGAAGTGAAGTTGGTTTCTTCTTTAAATTACATTTGGCCACTCGTTGGCGACCCTGCCACGTCAGAGTGACAACTCGTTTACCCGACCCTTCGGCTCGCCAACTGGCCGTTAATTTTGAACGCGCTCTTCTTCTTATCCCACCGCTGTCACCATATCACTATTTGCCGTCCCGATAGCGTAAAGTAGGTAGTATAGACGTGACGCGTGAAATTCGTCGAAGAATGATATATCATGGTTAGAAATAATTGTATGAAATGAAATGAAAAGAAGGAGAAGAAAAAAGAAAGAAAACAAAAAACTGATTGTAACAAAAGTTATCGCATAGATTTTGAACCGTTTTACCGAGGTCTCAATCATCCCCTAATTTTCTCACATCTCGGTAATTTTAGCGGTAAAAAACGAGCCGTAACGTAACGTAACGTAACGCAACGCAACGCAACGCAACGCAACGGTTTGGCGCCGGGGCGTCGGGCGTCGAGCCGGCGGGGATTCCCTGGCTATCCTGGCGAAGAGCCCTCGAGTAAACAAGGGGAGGAATAGGGTAAATAAAAAGCAACCACGAACTGTGCTGGGGTACTCGCGGGTGGGGGACGAACGGATGAACGAACGAGTGAACGAATGAACGAGTGAACGGATGAACGGACGAACTTTTCTAGGTATGAACATCAGGACGTAGCGATCGTGGGAGGAAAAAAGAAGAGATAGAGATAGAAGGAGACAGAGAGAGAGAGAGAGAGAGAGAGAGAGAGGTACAGAATGAGGGGTTGGCTGGTGGGGAAGTAATCTGAACCACGAGCTTTATAGTTTTGTTTATTTCCAACGAGAGTTTCGCTGATGATGTAAGCTATGGCTGGTCTGGTCCATGTCTATCCAGCGTAGAGAACTAACGAAGCTTGAATTCGTCGCATAGTATGAGCCTTCGGATGTTTTCAAAAAAAGAAAAAAAAAAACAAATAAAAAAGAGTTAATGCCGGATGATCGTAATTGTTTCGTGGTTTTTGTGTTTTTTTGTTATCAAAAAGGTTGATACATGCGATTATTTCTTTCCACATGTTAGGTAAAAATTATAATATGCAAATGAAATAATGAAAGGAACGTGATGAAGATTTTCTGTTTCATTTTTCTGCATTTCTTTTTTCAACCCCCGCGAAAACTGACTTACGAACTTGTTGATAAATATTTTTTGTTCTAAGGGGGGTTTTTTCATCTCTTTTACTTCCGCCAATTTATTTTCAGTCTCGTGCAGGACGACAGACGAGCCAAACTGCACCGAGCACCTATTCCTGAGATGCAATACAAATCCGACGAGATCGAAGGTACGATCGATCGATTTACGTGGATTCAAAATTGGAACCAGATATAGTACCTCGACTATACCTACACTTCCTTCTGCAGGAGGCCTGTGTAGTGCAATGAAAATCCCACGAGCTTGCATGAGAGATCAGACGTCGCGTCGCTCTCGGCTTATTTTATATATCAGAAATCCCCGCAGGTTTTAAGTTTGTTGAAAAAACATAATCAAGAAGTTGTAATTAATTTATGCAATGTAATTTTTATCCGAAAATTCCTTGCTCCGTAATCTGTATAATCTAAAAAAAAAAAAAGAGTATATCGATTTTCTCCTGTCCAAATGACGCAGAAACGAAAAAATACACATATATGTATATACCCATCCGGTTTTCAATCACAGCTAGATAAGCGGCCACTTTCGATCCTCATTTAAAAAACAAACATTTGATTTATGCCGCCAATCAAGTCGGGTGAAAGATATGCCATGCCGATTCGGCATATGTGAAATCAGGGTTTGAAAATCGCTCGTATGTAAAATCAAATATTCATTCAATTTTGGCCAGTAATTATTTCGTATCTTTTTTCTTTTCCTTTTTTGTTTTTTGCTTCTATGGGGGTGAAATGAATTTTTGAAACGAACCCCCTACCCCCTACCCCCTAACTCTGGTGACCAGATACGTTACGAAACGAAACGCAAAGTAACGCCTGGCGGATCTGGCAAAGAACGAATTTCGGCCTGGTTTCTCGCTACGTTATTCCTGCGTTGGGTCCGAACCGGATACTGCGAATCCTGGATCCGTCTCCCCTTTGCCCCCAGGACTTTTAATTGGATCACAATCTCATTTGACCGGAGTGTAGTAGGTAGGTGACCATAGCAGGAGGGCTGTCCACCCTCGATCCTCCCCGGTTCGGTTCGGTCTACCCTGACCATACACCAAGGGTTGCTACTCTCCATCGGGACTAGGTCCGCTCTTTATCTTTTCTAGCCAACTGCCATTCTCGGCGTGGTAAGTCCTTAAGCTACCCCTCTAGGTTCAGGAAGGATAAGGGATGAGGAACTAGGAAGATATTTCTCCTGCATTTAATGATCTAGATTGATCTATACATCAATTTAAGTTCATTAAGGACAGTTTTTAGAGAATTATTAAATTGTGTAATTTGTCTTTTTTTTTCTTTCACATCACCACGATATTTGATATCCTAATCTGCACGTACACAACGTATTACATTACATGTGTAGAACCTAATTTACTCGCTCGTTTAATATGCAATATAATATGTCGCGTTTTTTTTTTCTTTTTTTTCTTTTTCTCATATTTCGAATAAACGAACGCGTGTGTGACTATACTATTATGTACACACAAAACGAGTGAGTAAATACCCACTTCCTGGCTTCATATTTGCGTGGGAAAAAGCCAGAAAGATAAAAAACAGAAAAAAAAAAAAAAAAAGAACTGAAAAACCGTATAAATACTGCGCCGTTATTTCACACGCCGTTTCTCGATTCTGTGTAAATAGTAAACACGTATCTCACCCACCGTTCCTCCCTCTCTTTTTTCGCGATCAAGGGTGATTACAAAATATTGAGTGGCCCGTGAAGTTCAATTATTTTAAATTCCGGGACTGCGGGTATTAATCGCATGGAGAATAACGTGACGACGAAAATCAATACGAGTCTTTATTCACATACCTATACCATAGGTATACTATATCAGAAGTATGTATTCGGTTATTTTAGCTTTTAGATTACTCGTTTTATATAGAAAATAAAAAATAAATTACATTCGAATTCGCCGTTCATTCTACTCCCAATATAACGAACCTTCAACTCCATGATTAAGCGAACGCACAGTCGTTCCCCTATTCCCCTAAAAACACACTGAAATCTACGGTGTCCCTTATACAGACACACGACGAACTATAGTCATTTTTCCAAAAAAAAAGGTGAATTTCGAAATCGAAAAGACGGATTTTTGATCCGAGAAACAACTGTAGTGTTTTTTTTTTTCTAAACCACCCCCAACTGTCAGGAAATCAAATTTGAGATAAAAAATCAATTCTCATCCCCTAAAAAGAATTCCTTATTTCGTGAGATTTTCAGCATATTTTTTTCAAAATTGTCCCTTTTCCATTTACCCCTGTGATCGCGGGTGTCTTAAGTATTTAGTCATTTTGGAAATTTTTAGTCACTGACCCCTTGCAGCACCAGCAGCACCAGTGTCCCCTCCACCTATTTAAGTCTGCGGTGTAAAGGCAAAATACTGCGCAAAATTGTTGGCAAAACTATTTTGGAATGTTTGAGAAACTATGTCACACGTAACGACGCCCTGGCAGTATACCTCTACCTACCTATCTACATACTACACGAAGGAGTTAGAGGTGGGTAGAAAAGCTTCAGCTTCAGCTTCAGCCTCAGCTTCGCGCTTCGCGGCTTATTACACTAGGGTAACTAATTTTAACCGAGCTTAGAGGTGCCTTATGTTCCTTCTGTGTTAAAGGCTGGCAGGACCTGGAGGTATTGTTATAAACCTTTTTCACAAATTTCACACACACGTGTGTAAAGTGTACCTATAGGTACCGCAAATACCTGGAATAGGCTTCTAAAACCGCGTAATTAAAACCTGAAACCACCATCGAATACCATAAACTGTTTATCAGAGTTTACCATCCCTTTGTCAAATTGCGCAGGAAATAATTTCATCGTTCTTATCCGTGTTAATAAATTATCTATCATATACCTAATATTTCGAAAACTATTTTTGGGAAAAACTATACACATGTACCTAATCAGTTCGTTAGTTAGTTAGGAAATACTCATCGCAATACGATGCATACGGCGATCACTATGCTCTTTGGTGCAGTCGTTTTGCTATATGAACTATATTCCTAATGCTAGGGTATGTATGTGTACATGTATGCTTATGCAATACCACAAACTCCGGCATATATGAATATGAATCGTACGTATGTTGGTATATAGTATTTTAAAGTTGTAAAATAAAACGATCGATATACATACTTTTCCGACCTTCCGACTGTACCTGCACCTTGGATGTTGTGTGTATATCCACTCCTGCAGCAGGTTTCGTTATATAGAGTATAAAGAAACTTGCATTTATTATACTGCAACGAACCGATGTTATTCGCATATTTGATTCTTGCGAAAAATGTAGAAAAAAAAGAGAAAAGAACAGAAAAAAAAACGAAATTTGAAGAAAGGGTCGAAGAAAAATGTCTTCAGAGAGGGACCGGGGTGCAATGAAGTTCGGATTTAGTCTACATTGCAGATTTCCAAAATACTTTTATAAACGAAGAACACCGGTGGTTCGAAAAAAAAATTATTTTTTTTCATTCATAAATTCAAGGGAACTCGAAAGCTGACTGAGGGATGGGGTACCTGTAGAAGACATAAGGGTGTAAACTAGATTATGTGTATATATATCCACGTGAGTTGACTCGGTTCAGGTTGGCTTGGTTCTAGTTGCCATTCGGTTTATCCTGCATCCTTTAAATTGAATCAGGAACGGTGTAAACAAAGTTACCGTCTACCTGACCGAAACCCGAAGACCATATTGCACTTTTATTCCACACATGTATTTATAATCTAGATACACATGTATATTTGTGCAGAATATATGCACCTCTAAAACGCATGCATCCCTCAATTATTTATACCACCCCCAAATGAAGTCCTTGTTACAGTTTGTGTCGAGCCACTGCTATGCTCTACTCGAAATAATTGTTACTATTGTTACTATCATTATTGTATACCTGAGAGACCGCAACCAGATTTACATACTCGGAAATCTCTGATGATATATTTTACTCGTTTTTTTTTTCAATATCGTGTTATAATTTTTTTTTGAATTCTATACCAAACAGATTTTTCAATAATTATTATAAAAATAGAAGAAAAAGAAGGAAAGGAAAGAGGGAAGTTATGTTTTTTCGTTGTGTGCTAAATTTTGAAACGTGCAGACGAAGGAAAAAAAAGTACAAAATAAAAATCTACTGAAACCTGGAGACGATATTACGATTTTCAAAATTGACCACATATCATACATCCCCTTGATATTTAGCTCTTAGAACTTTTTGCCAAATGTTAAATCCCGAGAGGTACACATTAATTTTCTTGGGAGTAAGAAGAACAGATTGAAGGGTTGAAAAGACGGTTAAAAAAATGAAGAAAAAAATTCTTTGAGACACACTGTGTTGTAAAGGCGATGCAAAATTGAACATATATACATATTGTGTTATTAATTTTTTGTCTGAATACCATCGCGTTAATTTGAAACTCTTATTTTATTCCGTGGTTCTGTAGGGGCGGTTTGGGGTGAAGGTTTCGTGCGTGACTCATATACCTGCGGCTGCAAGGTGATTAACGTGGGTTTTCTCAGTTTAGTTAAAGAGTCGTGAAGCACGTAGGTATTTCCATATATATACTATATGATTATATGTATAATAATACATATTCGGTGTATATATGTGTATGTGTATATGTATTTATTTACAACAATATATACATATATATACGTACATAACTCATAAGCATACGTACGTGCGTGGATAAAGCTAAGGATGAGGAAGGGAGGGGTCGAATAAGGGTAGGGGGTGGTTTAAGCAGGTATAGCTACTCGGGCTATACGAAAATTTAATATTGTGTAAAAGCTTTCTGCCGTTTTAGGAGTAGCCAGGGCAGAGTCAGTTTTAACGCGAAGCAATTTAATATGCTGATGCTTCGCATAAATACTCAAACAGCACGCTTATACCCTTATACCTTATATCTACCTACCTACCAGCTACCTACCTATCTAGGCAGAGTTCTCTCTACCTCCTCGCAACACCGCATCCAGAGTTCGTTCTGCTTACGCGCGCCATCCCCAACCCCCGAACCCCCGAACCCCCGAACCCCCAAAAACCCCTCGAAACCTTACATCCAAAATGTTTCACATTATTTACTCGAGATTTCAGACCTCTGGAGAACCCTGGACCAGATTCTTGCCCGATCATTTTATTCGCCTTTAAGAAAATTTCAAGCATAGGGGGCTGAGAATCATTCTGTTTTCTTCTTTCTCAAATCACTGCTACGAATTTATGAAACATTCCATCCAATTTGAAAAATAGTCAGGAATCATTTGAAATTTTCATCATTTTCTAATTACGTATAAAGATTGAGTTAGTATAACGAAGAAAAAAAAAGTTTATCTATACTTTTTGAAATTTCTTAACGATGTACATATTCCGAAATTATGTTGGTACTTATTTCAGAGCAAACTAATAATATACCGGAGATAAGGTATAAGCAACGGTAAAAGTAGAAAATAATTTACACCCCTATACCATATTCTGAATAAATATATATATACTATATAGAAAAGAGTAAATATTTCGCTCAGGGGAGCAAGAGATTCTACTATTCCTATTCATATCTGCGTATTAGCGAAGGTATGCATATACGTATACCTACCTGTCTTTTCTACATCGTGGAAATTATTTGTTTCCAGTTTCAGAGTTATTCGTGGATTTTTTCAGTTCCTTTTTTTTTTCGTTTTTTTTTTTTGTAATACCCCATTTTTACCATTCGCATATAATATCTGCGGTTGCTCAATTTTTAGCAACGGTTCTTCTGCCGATTTTAGCGATTCTTTCGTGCTCTGGAAAAATTCGTGGGTACTTATGTGGTTGAAAAAATAATTACAAATAGTATATACAGACCCGGATGAAGTGGGAGACTTAAAAGAGTGAAGAAAAAATAAAAGTCGAGAATAAAGTAGACGGGGTAGCTGGGTAGGCCGGGGTATATAAGGGTGGGTATTTATTTCTCGTCAGCGTTGAACGCGAGGCGCAAAATTAAATTACTATATAACAGTAGACAATTCCATATTCACGAATGTTAATCGTCTACAGAGTGCAAAAAATTGTTTGCAAAAAAAAAAAAGAAAAAAAAATTTACGTCACGTTAATTATCTCTCATTACTCGTTTGATATAATACGAGGTATCATCCATATATTCGCAAGCTATGCAGTAAATTGAAAATTTCGATTCTGTCGCAAATTATTTTCTGCAATAAATCCTGCGTTCGTATGTAATGAGTATATCGCATTATTTTCGAACTTTTAAACTCTCATTGATTTCCAGTTGCGAATTTTTAATATCCTAAATTCTGGTCACTGAATAATCGGAAGTAAGGACATCAAACTGTTCGTTTCGGAAAAGGCGAATAGGTAGGTATTCCATTCAAAGACGAAAACGTGCAGGGTTTTTCACGAAAAGTACTAAACCAATTTTAACGAATCAACTTTTTATCCGAATCCCTACGGCTAGAGAAAAGAAAAAAAAAGAGAGGAAACATCCTATGGGTAAATTTTTAACGGCATATTTTGCATTTTTCTGCACACCAGTCCGCGGTGTGGTATCTGCACTACATGCGGAGGGGTTCGCGGTTGGCGATTTTCACAAGGTGTATAATAGCGTGTATAGGGTATACATACGTGTGTATATAATAGAAGTATAAAACTGACCGTTGGCGAGGCCGTAATACGCGTAATAGTCCCGACCTTAAACCTTAAACCTTAAACCTTAAACCTTAAACCTTAAACCTTAAACCTTAAACCTTAAACCTTAAACCTTGTGGCGTATAGAATAACAGGGAACGCAAGAGCGAGTTGCTTGCGGAGTGGCACGTGAGGTATTCTGAGCAATAGCACTGAATTTAATTAGTTACCCTTACGTGTCCGAGCGAGCGTATATATTCGGGGGTTTTCTACGTATAAAAGAGATGGTATGACGGGGGTTGGTATAGAAACGTCCCTCGTGGCCAGTACGAATATTATTAAATTGTCAAATGGCCCGCGCTGTGGGTGTTGTGTATAGTTCCGTCCATTATGCGACTGTAATTAGGACGAGCCCCGACCCCCGGGTCATTCAGTGTCCAATCTACGCACGTACGTACATACGTATAGACATTATACATATCATACATATAAATACATAAATACGTACATACACCCATTTACAGCTGTTATGATCAGATGATACCCGCGCGATAGCGCTGCACCATAATATATATTTCCACACTGCGTGCGCAAAGTTCGATTTTGCGCTGTGTCGAAAAATAAAGTTCGATTCACGTGCGGAAGAAGTTTTTCGCCCGCGCGAAGCGAGGGTGACAATCACATTCGTCCGAGAATCAACACTTTCGCACTAGTATCGAAAAGTACTATTCTTTTCCTTTTTTCTTTCACAATATATCAGGGTGCTCCTTGATTAGGACGACTACAACTATTCTTATTTTTTTCTAATTGATATCAAGTAAGAATAATTTGATGAAATTCGCGAACACATACCATACGTACGTATGTATACATACCTTGAATAATAAAACGGGGTTTTGGTAATTTATACGATAGAGGGCGTTTTATTGGGGGATATGGCCGTCGTCGTCGTCGTCGTCGTCGTACAGGAAAGTATTATATGGGCCGTTGCGGGAATAAAACACTGTAATGTCTTGTTAGCTCTCGTGCTAGATTACGGAATATTTTAGCTAACATGTATATATAGGCTGTGAGGATCCCGACATCTACTACGTGCACCGGCATATGCGAGGGCCTTCCGGACAAAAAATCAAACACATGAATATTGTAATTTATTTAGAGGAGGTAAATAGCCTGCTGCAGCCAGTACCTGCGCACACTTTTTGAAGCTGATGATACTGCATCAGCACCAGTAGCACCTGCAGTTTCATAGAGTCAAATTTTTTACATACAAAAAAAAAAAACCACTCATTTTGGTTTTTTCTTTCTTCTCCTTTCCGTTTCATACGGTCAGGGGTAGGTTTACCCCTAAGAGCCATGAAATCTTGGAATTTTTCATATGCATGTGAACCAACCCTTATTTTAATCAGCGTATTCATGAAGAAATCGAAACCGTTCAGCTATAGGTGAATCGAAATTTATGTGACGTCGTAAGGGTGGGTGAAAAAGTTTACTAAATAAAGTATTTACAGTACCTATATTATGTCATTGATAATAATGCAGAATATTGATAAAAAGGGTATTATTGAGATACATATATACATATATATATATATATATATATATGTAAAGGTAGGTACATATACCTATATGTATAATATTGGAAATAGCTGATAGCGAACGAGCTTGCAGGACACGTTTTATAATTATGATTTAAAATATTTCCAATAACCAGTACCATACCCTTACATCGTATAGTAGGTATATAGGTACTTATTATACTTTTTCCGTTTCTCCCTACCTATTCAACAAATTTCAGTTATTTTTCTGTAGTAGGTATGGTACAGCTAGTAGATATTTTTACCCGTAGCTTATATTACAGCATCCGGAAGTTTTAATCTGCTAAGTGAATCGTGAGACCGACAAAATTTATATTATACATATATATAGTATATATGTGTTTTTTAACGGAAGTTAGACGTAACTCGTAACGTAGTATAGTATATGCCTATGTATACTATATTGTCTACAACGGAAACGATATTAGAAATTAGTTTTTCAATACGATAAAGAGAAAATAGAAAAGGAAAAAAAAATTCAATCGGCAAATTCAGTAACAAATTTACACACGAGATCGTGAGGACCGTAATTCGCGGTTCCTCATGAACGTCAGTATGGAATTAATTCAAAGGATTGAAAATAATTATTTCCCATTCCCTAGTCTCCCTTGTAGTACTACCTAGATTCTATTCCTCTCTCTCTCTCTCTCTCTCTCTCTCTCTCTCTCTCTTCTTCTCCTCTCTCTTTCTATCGTTTGTCTCTGTAAGCTGCTGCATCCAGTTTCTACATAGATTTTCGAGCAAGCAAACGGTTCGGTGTGTCTAGGTACAGAAGAAGAGAAGAGAAGAGAAGAGAAGAGAAGAGAAGAGAAGAGAAGAGAAGAGCTGTACTAATACTATCGACTGATAGTATGGAACCATGGAGGATAGGATTAGTCGACCACAGTCTAAATTGGGTTTCTGTACAGTAGAGAGAGCATGGCAAGGAGTAGGTATAGGGTAACGTATTTCCTATTATGTATATGAATCCTATAAAGGGGTTGAATTTTTGTCGTTGTAATTAAAATTCTTTAATCAATAGTGAAAATATTTTACTTAAATTAGTTATGAAATTAGGTGGAAAATAATTGTAAATTTAGCAGTTTATTACACCATCACTGCGTGCAGCGAATATCTTCCTCTAAACTCGGTGTACGCGATTAACACCGTTGAAATTAGGTGTAGATCTACTCTGTGTACCGGAAGTGCAGAGGAATTAAGGGAAAAGGGTGAAAACTGGTGGCCGGGGTAAGGTGGAGCGGGACGCGTCTTAATCTCGCGGTCTTAAATGAGAAAACTGTCAGGTTAATACCAGATGAGGAAGGGGATGAAAGAGGGATGGAAATTAAGCCCGGGGTGCCTAGAAATGTGGGGGTGTATACATTTTCGTTCGTAAAATTTTCGTGATATCGATTTTTCGATGATTTTATTACTGAAAATTCGAAATCGACTCGAATCCGGCTTTTTTCGAAACGTAAATAGGGGATTTCACTTTTCTCCAAATATTTTCAATTCCAGGAATATACCTATGGTAGGGATGAAAAAGTTTTCTCCCGAACAAAAATAGACGCGAGAGAAATTGAAACAAATAGTTTTCGGTATTTATTTGATTGAGCTTTTGCCTGACTGCGGGGATATACACCTACGTTTGGTATTCGTGAAGGGTGCTATTCGGGGATGGAGTGAGATGGGTGGGCGATACCCAGGGCTCATTTATATTCCTTAAAATTGAAAGAAAGATCGACCGTTGGCTCCGACGATCTGACTACCCACCATCACCATCATGGCATCATGGCGTCATGGCATCAGGGAGCTAGCTGCAAGCTATCCTGTACGAACTCACAGGGATATTTGATTCGCCGGAAGTTTCAAACCCGGAAACAGGAAGCCACGGAATGATTCAAACCTCCTGATTTATATTCGTTACACCTGCAGGCGCCGGAGCCAACCGTTAGGATTTATTACAGGAGGAATTTCGCCCCGTTTCATCCATTCCCTGTCAATTATGATGTTTGATAAAAAAAGAAAAAATGTGATACAGAAAACGAAATGAATAAGAAAATGAGACGCAAGGATTTTCCGGAGAATTCAATTCCGCGGTACCAGAGGATAAAGAATTTACAATTTCAATACATTAGAATAAAGATCGATTTAATTTACTCTCGAAATTCTAAACAGCCAAATAATTCACGTCTATGGGTACTTCGCAGGCACATAGCAGCGTGAAAAAACTTTAAAGATAATTTCTCGCTCCCTGCACCCTCGAAGAGAGCGGAGAGCAGAGCATCGGAGCAGAGAGTAGAGTAGAGGGTGCAGGTAAAGCTCGAAATAGATTTTATCCAATAATGTAAAAAGCACTGTGAAATTTCATCGGAGAAGAGTATTTCGTTATTTTTTTCTCATTTTTTTTTTTCCATTTTATTTTCGTTTTTTGCTTATTAGGGGAAATCGAGTGGAACGGTTTATGGTTAAATAAACTGTAGGTGAATTCGTATTATTTATATAGTACATTCAATATTATACAGTAATAAATTACACAGTTTGGGGTATCGGAGAGAATTAGGCGACGTTTGCTGATTAGGAAAAAAGCACAACTTTTTACACCCCATTTACACACTGCAGATCTGCGTATCTACCTAGGTATACTTAGGGGTAGTAGTACATACACGCGTGTAGAGATGGTGGATATAATAATAGCAGATACTATTAGCCGAGACATCGATCCGCACCAATTTCGATAATGCAGTGTATCTAATTCCAAGAATATTACGAGACGGTTTTATCCCCTGATCCCTATACAGGGTGTGTCATGCACCTATGAAATATGAATGTTTTCGGAAGGAATAAGGGTAAGTGGTTCGATTCTTATCCATATATCCATGTATAATATTCGGACTGAATCAATGACGCGAAATTATTTTTTTCAATTTTTCTTATACGAGTTATAGAAAAAGTGTCCCGAAAATAGAGTAAAACAAATTCATACTATGGATGTAATGATAAAACGACGGTTCACGCGTCAATTTTTGGTTTGTTTGTTTGTCTACAATATTTGTTAATTAACAAACTGGATATACCATACAGTAACACGCTAATTAGAGCCTGTCTGTTAAATAAATTCGTTGAACAACAACGCAATGCCCATAAGGATTATAATATACCCAACTGATTGCGATTCATTCGCACAAATTGCAATTATAAAACTAGTATGGGTATAAGGTATAGAAAAAAATAATTTACACCGATGATTACATACAGCTAGTATTATACGCAGCTGCCATACTATGCAAGAAAAAAAAATGGTTACAATGCTAACGAAGCAATTTCGAGGATGTTAACCACGCGCAGCAGAGAGATTAGGTTTCAAACGGCGATGTGGCACCGGGGGGTGGTGGATAAAGCCAAGGGGGTTGAAGAGGCAGGTATGCGATGATGAAAACGCGATAAAGGGATAAATTGCACGAGGAATCACCATATCTCGGCCCACGTCTCGCGTCAGAGCGGATAGTGATTTTCCATTAACCCATTGTGGCACCAAACACTCTCACCCTACATCCCCTTGCAACCCCAAACCCAAAGCTTGTCACATCTTCTCCCCCGTACCCTAAGTCTTCTTATTTTACCCATCTGCAGTTGTATACATACAACGCCAACATCGTCAGTGACTTGCACAGCACTTTTCATACATGCACATACAAGATGCTTGAATTTTAACATTTTTTACATTTTTTTTCCTCCCACACACACAAGTCGCAGGTGAAATAAGAGGAAAGAAAATTTGTCTTTTTTAATTCAATCAACGAAATACTTATGCTTATATATTATGGAGTTATAAATTTCGTGTGGGTTGATTATAGCGAAAGTCTAAATGGGTCAATCGAGCCTAATTCAAGATCCATCCGGAACTAATTCTCCGGGGAATAACGCCCGACGGAAACAAATGGGACTCGGATCACCCGAATCCGAAGGAGTAAATTCATTATCATTACTACTGGTCCAGATCGAGGCTGATCACCGTTATAAATGGGCGTATATTTCTCGGCTCCGTTAGACTGGAACTGAAAAAATCTACGAGGTCGACAAGATCACGGAAAACATGGGGAAAAAAAATAGGGGAAAGATAAATAAGAATACAAAAATACAAAAATACAAAAAGAAGGAAACAAGAAAAAAGATAGAAGAAGTAAAAAGTCAGCTCTTCCGAGTTCTGAACTCCGTTAAGCCAGACGCTCGCAAGCTTCGCGTGTCAAGCAGCTCGAGGTTCCGCTCGAAGCAACAAGTGCAGAGGGTTATGGAATGAATGAATGAAGAAACATCATCCCCTCTTTCTGAATAATAATTGTATAATTTTTGTTGCATTATTTTTGCCTTTTTTATTCAGTTTTTGATTTCTGCAATTCTGCAGCTGATCCTGATGGGAAATAGACGGAAATTTGTTAAAGCGATTAAGTCTTCTGGTAAGTTTTGACGATCCGCGGGAGCCGAGTATACCTACCTTATACCTACACACACGTACGTCTGAGCTTGACTAAATCATCCAATCAAGGGTGTCTACCCCGTGATTAGCAAACTGTGCTCGTTACGCTCGGAACTCGGAAAAGTACCATAGATTCAGAGTCGATCCGGTATTAAGCCGTAAAACAAATCGGTTAGACCCGCACCGCACCCGTACCCCATGCCCCCGCGCACCCCCACGACCCCCTACAGTTCAGAGACTCAGAATTATACCAGCTAGTAGTAAAGGGTTGTTAGAACATTCGTATCATCGGTAGAATTAGAATTTAACGTCTATAATTAACCCCCTTCCTTATAATGCCTCTGCGTTATTCCCGGAACCCCCTCAAAACGATCGATTCCTTACACTAATTCTATATCACTTCTA
Organism: Tenthredo livida; assembly: GCA_963992785.1. NCBI lineage: Eukaryota > Metazoa > Arthropoda > Insecta > Hymenoptera > Tenthredinidae > Tenthredo > Tenthredo livida. Next base: position 2,448,838 of record OZ023070.1, on the reverse strand, counting down.
TCTAGTAGCGGTTGTGTAACTGGGGGTAGTTCTATTCGTATAACGATATAACGATCCTCGTGGAAAATTGTTGGTATATATTCTTCAATTTCTATGTATGTATGCACAGATATAAATGATAAAAACAGCATGATAAATCGGTAATAGAGCGAAGGGAGGGGCCGAATCGTATTTCTAATCTCTAACACCCGATTCGGAACTGGTGCTGCAGTGCTAAAACATAGGGATGAAATCGCCTCCGGGATCGAGCGTGCACTGTAATCAGGGAAACACCAGGACTGATGCATATTCGTGCAGGGAAGATACCCGAGGAATCCCTGTACGTATGTGTATAGGTATGTGTACGTACACCTGTATGTATATCAACATCTAGCTACCTACCAGAGAGCGAATTGTTTTCCGATACAACGTGGCTCTTGGGAAGGGGTTGGTGCGCCGGGGACTTAGGCGGTATTAGCCAACTAGCAGCGAGGGGCTTGCGACACCCTCGATGTCTATTTACCGATCAAGAGACCACCCGCACCGTGTAAGTATTTTATTTCGGGTTAAAAAATGTCCCGACAAAAATAATATGCACCCTTGAATCATGACGAGTCGCAAGGAATCATCGTGCCAAGTTTGTTTCATTGTATATCTACAACGGATGAAAATAAGGGGTTGAATAAAAACGCGGAGATTTATCTTGAGGGGTTGTTCTTTTTTTTTTTTTTCGTTTTTTTTCAGTCAAAAGAGTTTCGTCGAATCCGAGGGTGGTTTCAAGCCGTTGCTGATTCTCTGCCATTCTAGCTCTCTCTCTTTCTCTCCCTCTCTCTCTCTCTCTCTCTCTCTCTCTCTCTCTCTCTCTCTCTCTCTCGACGGTGAAGGGGTAGCTATTTAGGAGCTTAGCACCTCGGTGGGTGGCGGACGGCAATAGGTGGTAGAAGCGGAGGAGTTGGGGGTTGAGTGGGTTTGAGTCGGGGGTAACCCTGCCTGCAACCACTGTGTCACCTTTATCACCTTTATCACCTGCTGCAAATTGCCGCCATTTGAATGCTAAGCCCTCCTGCTCTCACCTACTCACTGTGTATCCTGTTTCCAACTGTGCAAAGCGAGGGTCACACAGGGATGAAGCGAGAGAACGAGAGCGAGAGAGAGAGAGAGGGGGACAGAAGTGGCGTAATCGAGGGAAAGGGGTACAATCCGTGATAGAGAAATCCTGCAAATGGGTTATCACACAATTTTCGTTAATACACAGATCGGATTTTGTCGCAAATATGTACGTATGTGCACTGCATGCACAAGCCATGACTCCTCCAGGACCGCGAAGCACAGATTTACCAGTTTCAGCTCATCCCTTCATGGCTGAGTGATTGTGAAAACGGTTATTTTTGACGATTATAAAGTTTGGATTTTTTGCTAACAGGGTGTCATTTCGCGATGGAAATAATATCGTACTTGATTGATTAATTTTTCAAAACTTCTTCGAAAGCACTCAATATTATTGGAAGATGAATAATTTTCATAAATTATTCCATACAGAAAATGGAATGACAATTTTTTTTCGTCGAAATAATTCCACTTCGCTGATCACGCCGCACGTAATTTGTTATCCGTCAAAAAACCCCTATTTAAACCGAAATTCGTTTGGAAATATTGAAAGTAGATAGTTTCGTGCGAGCCTAATGCCCCCATAGATTCTTCTCCGTCTTCTAAATCCTGCAGACTGTACATCGCAACGTCGAATGATCCGAGACTGTAGTGTCTGCAGGATCGTCTGGCCAGGAAAGAGGAGGATGGTTGAATTGAAGAGATGAAGGGATGGGCGAGGTGGAGAGAGAAGAGAGAAGAGAGTCTGGATCCTAGCAAGGGTACTTCCGGTGGTGATAACTTAGCAGTGAACCAACCCGCGGATGTACGCGCCATTTGCGCCCCTAGCTGCACCAGGATGGATAGACGTAGCGGAGAGGCGACGATACTGGCTGGCTGATGGACATTGGCCACTATTTCATTCCCTGCAGACTTACAAAACACCCCGTCATCCCCTGTCTGCATCCGGTTAAAAACTTGGGGAATATAATCCTCGTTTCAATTCAGGATTCTTCGTTGACTAGTTACAGCACATTGCGCAGGGGCGTATATCACGGGCGGCATATCTCACCTGGCTACATGCAGCTACGCGGTTGTGAAATTATATTCTATTTTCTTTATTTCACCTCGTCTTTTATTCCGCACAGACGCAACACAGCAACGCTTTATTAAATACCTGCGGAATCCTCGCGTCTACTTTTTTCATTCCGCTTGTATCAACGCGGCAAAAGGGAACTGGACTGCGTCCAATTTCGTGCTAGAAAATTTCGGGGGGTAGATTCTCCGCGATCTCAGATCTGATGCACATCATCATGACGTCGATCGGCTGTACCATAAATAATTATACCTAATATGGAAACCAATAACGCGAGATGAGTGACGAGCTTATTGTTCAACTTGACGCCGATTTAATAGACGTTTAAGAGCCGGTGAAGCGAACGGTTCAACGCCTCCAAGAGAGGCGAGGAAGGAAGGAAGGCAGACACTCGAGTCCCTCGGAGGCCGGATGGATCCTTTGAGGATCACTTTGGGAGTCTCGATTCGAGTGTTGATTCCGTCGATTTTAACCACCGGTTATACCCACCCACCATACCCTTATGGATTTTATCCCTCTATCCACGCCGCCTTATACTGCAGTCGTCAAAAATCTCCCTTATTCCCACTTCCAGGACTTGTGCGACCATTAATTCTCTCCTTTTTCATTTTTTCCTCGGTTCAATAGCCCCGAATATTACAGGGTATGCGATATTCGTCTCGCTCGTTGATCCTTGGGATATTGGCCATAGTTGGTAACGAGATTTTATCCCGCGGCTACCGAAACATCCTGTTTAGATTTTTTTCTTATCCATTTTCCAGAGAAAAATTTCATCCCCAAACTTGTAGAGCAATAATAATTAATTGTCTTCACACATCCGACAATCAATACGACTTTCAATCACGCATGCAGCACGCGCTGCAGCTTCACTGATGCAATTATTTTGTCACATATGATATTCGCCAATGGTTCAAAGAATGATCCCTCTTCTTTATGCACCGAGGACGATTATTTCAGGTAATAAAAAAAAAAAAAAAAAAAAAAAAAAACCTGTATGCATCTACCGAACTCATACGACGCAGTTCACTTGTTTCAAACAGTGAGGTTCAAGACTATAGGGTACTGCAGCAGCGCACATACACCATAAAGCGAGCAGCAATTGAATAGGGTGAGGATGAATTTAGCCTCTCCAGTCTGAATCAGTACCTGAAAGGCAACTCCTGACTGCCTGACTCCTGGTGTTCAAAGACTGTGTGATCTTTGTAATAATGGAAGCAAAGTGCCTTCATTTGATTCCTTAAGGGGAGAAGAAGAAACGGATGGTCTTTTACAAAAGGATCAGGCAGCAGCAGTATTAGTAGCAACGGTGGTGGGTACACCTACCTATAGCTTCACTTATTTTCGTTTTTTGGTTTCTTTCTTACCCATTTTCATTTTTTCTTCTTCTATTCTTAATAGACCTCGATGAATAGTACTTTTCGATACGAGTGCGCGAAAGTGTTAACTCTCGGACGAGTGTGAACTTTTTCGCCCTCGGAAAATTCGAGAATCATCTTTCGCACGTGTATCGAACTTTAGTTTTTAACACAACGTGCGTTAAGTTGAGTTTTATGCACGCGAAGCGTGCGCAAAATTGAACTTTGCGCACTCAGTGTGGAAACGGTACATTTTCTATGCGTAATGCGAAATCCAGAGAGAGAGAGAGAGAGAGAGAAAAGTGAACTCATTTTTACCAAGAATCTGGATATTAGCGAAGGTAATTAGATCCTTTCCTTCTTTTCTCACCTCACCCACTTCGCACCATATCTCCCTCGCTTAGTGCGCATATATAGCCCAGTTAACTTGCAATTCTGTAAACTCTAGCAATTATCCTTTCGCCAGCTGTGTACAAGTCAAGTATGTAGGTAGGTGGGGTAGGTGGGGTAGGTATAAGGTATAACCACGATATACCAAGCGGCACTTCTGTGCCGCACGCGCGATTGTCCGAGGCTTTTCAAGTTCCGGCTTTTCCGGCGGTACCTACTTTAACCGCCCACACTCCACGTACATACATACACCCCCTCGCTTCTCACTTTACACACTTTTGCGGAAAGGGCGTAAAACCGAGTATATAGCTTACTCTCGCTTTCGATTCTCCAGGAGTAAGCCTACGCTTAAGGATTAAACCGAGGACCGGACGCGGACCTCAACCCCCCCTTACGCCCCCCAGAAAATTTTCAAATTATACCGAAACCCCCAGCCATTATTCGACTTCTCTTTACCTCCGTTCAGTATTCTTCTTCCCTTGTTCAAAAGAGTAGATATATATATATATATATATATTTTACATATATATATATGTGTATACATAAAATAAGGGCTGGTGAACCGATTTATCATTTACAAAGTTTAAATACTGATCGATACCATCACCGTAATAAATATATACAGGTATAACGTGTCTATATACACAGCCTCGCGGTTATTCTACATATGAAACTCGAGTATATAATACATTTGTAAATTATTAAATAATAATGAATAAGAAATGGGGAAAAAGTTATACTTCGAAAAGTTTTAACCACGAATCTAGTTACCCAGTGGTATCGGTTAGTTATAAATTTGAGTTCAGGTTTCAGAGTAGTTCTCTTTTTCTTTTTCTTTTTCTTCTTCTTCTTCTTCTTCTTCTTCTTTATATAACCTATATATGAATAATTCTCGTTGAAAAATATATAGGTATATATATACTATTTTTTTGATTCGTTTTTTGATACAGAGAAAATACTCGTCCATTGTTACAACGTTCGCGGTTTCAAACTGAGATAATGACGTCAGTGAACTACAGGTTTTTCTTTTTGTTTTCAGGGGTTTTTTCTACTCAAAAACAATAGAAAGAAACGAGAAAAAAAACTAATAGAAAAAAAAAAAAAATACAAATACAAATAGACACACAAACTGCAAACTGCAGAAATTGTGGGACGAGCAAACGCAGCGCAAACACAGAGATAACGCTGGTTAAACTCTTCCATTGTAGCTTGTAAACGTGGCAGTACTTTGTATATATGTATATGTACGTGTGTATGTATATGTATGTATGTACATGGTATATAGATAAAATGGACGAATATCGCAAGTTCGTTATGGTATATGGCCGGGGAACCACCTGGACGAGATCATCTACTCGAGTGGTTTAAATTCTTTCGTATCGCGCGTTACGTGGCGATGCGATGCTACGTCAGCTTAACATGCGGAATATAGGAATAAGGGAGTAAGGGTACGGCGTAGGGAAGGGAAGAATAGTGTCACTTCCGGTAAATTAGTAAATTTACCGTGCGATAAAATATTTCCACATGAAATTCGTAAATCAACTTGCACCGAGAGCTTGAGAGCTGGTATGAGAGAGAGATTTAGAGAGGGAGAGATTTTCATGCACCCTTCACCAAGATATTCCAATTATATTTTACCCCCAACATCCCTCGTTGACGTTATACCTGAAACCATGAATTTAACACGGCAATGTTTTTCGGCTAAAATGTTCAGCGATATTTTAGCAACATTTTTTTCACACCCCCCTTCACTTTTGCCCGGTTAGGTAGTTTCTTCCCTTATTATATTGTATACCGAATTACTTTGAGAACGTCGAATGTAAATTTTTATGAAATAACTGTCCGCAGTCTTTTTTTCCCCACATTCTCACGGATAGTAAAACTTTTAAAGACGTCGACGACGTTGTAATTAGCATAAACTTTAATACCCCATGCGGTTTATTAGCGGGTAGAAAATATATGCCATTAAATCTAAACAGACGGTGAAAAAGAAAGAAAATAAGAAGAAGAAAAAAAAGAAGAAAAAGAAAAAGATGGGGAAAAATAAAAGAGGGGATAAAAAGTTTACCGATATATCGAGAACATCGTATAACGATGCAAAAGCACAATATAAACCCTCTAACAACGAACCTCAACTATTATACTTACGCGAACGTATACATACACATTCATATACCTACCCTTACACACCTATACGGGCATAAGCTCAAAGTGAAATAAATAATGAATGTAGTAATAGAAAAAAAAAGCCCGAGGTTTTTTCTCAACTCCGAAGCGTACCTAAATCTTCTTCTTATTTTTGTCACCCTCTTTATTAAAACCTGCGTCTGTTTACCCTTAGCTCAGTTCGGTTCACACCTTTAATATAGAGTTGTTAACCACTCGTATTTTTCATCGAATCCTTATCCTTCTTCTTCGTCTTCTTCTTCTTCTTCTTCACGGCCGGACGTCGCCCCGGGCTTTTCCAACCCCTATAATGTATCTGGGGGGTTGCTCGATCGCCAGATCGTTGGATCACTGGATCGTTGGATGGCTGGATGGCTGGTGGCAATCTTGATTCGTGTACGTGTCGTGGTGTACCTGTTCGTGCAGAGGGTGTAGAGGGGAGCAGCCAATCCAAAGTTTGGCAAAAGCAATTCGGCCAGTTTGAAACGCCTAATTCTGCGCACGTATACCTGCGACGAGGTTCCCTGAATTCGCTACCTTCACCCCCACCCCCACCCCCAACTCGACCTGCTATATCTCATTATTTGAATATTCTTTTCGGTCATGATGATCATTATGGTTTTATTCCACCCCCTTGCCATCAAGCCTCTCATTTCTATTCTGTCCGATCGATATTTAGGGGAATGTACTCCGTCTTCGTATTCATCCCTCTTCGTTGTATATGGGAAAACAAAAGCCCATTCAATTCCCGAATTTTGTTTCAATAATAAACTTTGCCTTATCACCTTTCAGACGAATTTTGTACCTTTGAATCGAGAGGAGTTTCTCGAATAACCCTTCATCCTGATCTCCTCCCATCTCCCATCTCCCATCGCCCATCTCCCGTTTTCTCCTCTTCCCATACCCTTGTTCTATCCACCCTCGGAAGTTCGCTCTTTTACGGAACCCATTTCGAGGCTGAGACACACGGTGATAACAGACAACGAACCGTCAATCGGGAGTAATTTTATAAAAATAGGTAGCTACTGGGGAAAGAGTGGCTGATGGGTAGGGAAACAGATGCTTGATTTATCCCCTTCGCTTCATTCACCCCTTTATTTCTTCATTATTTTACAAATCATTTCTTTTTTCCTCCTCTCCTTCCTAGTTTTAGACAATTGCATGCATAAGATCCGTGTATTCAAAAGCCTGCACTAACCCCCTCTTGCAGGGGGTTGGGATTATTTTTTTTTTTTTTTTAGTGCATAATGAAGACGCAGGTGCCATGTGTTTTGTTGGTAAGCGAAAAAGAAGATGTATAAGAAGAAGAAGAAGAAGAAGAAGAACTACCTCGTTATAAAATCGGGCTTCCTTGCGTCTTTTGTAGAATATTATGCGGCTACCCGGTGGTGTCTGGGGGGTCGGCTTACGCCTTGGTGAGAAAAAAATTAAACTCGTAAATTTCCTTTTTCGCTATTTTCTTATTCATCCAAGCTGTACGAGAAATAATATGAGGATGAGGCTGCTGCGGCCGTCTCTAGCTCACGAGTTTAGTTTTAATAGTATAAACTACGAATCTCGTTAATCCGATACCCCCGAGTCACGCAGTGAATATAAATTAACCATAAGCCGGCAAAAAAATCCATTATTTCCCTAATTTTTTCTTCTTTTTTCATCTCCTTGATAAATAAATCGACATTAAATACGAACAGTAGAAGTATGTATGTGTATGTATGTGTGTGTGTATGTAATATAGGGACCAGGGACAAAGAAAGAAAAAATAAACTTGCCTGGAATCTCAAAAACTTCGAATCTCTTTCCTTTCCCCATACCAACGTGGGAAAAAAATTCCTTGTAGAATGTCTGGAAGAACTTTTTGGCGGGAAAAGTTTTCAGTTCTTATTCTCATAGTCCGAACCAAGGCAAGGCAAGGCAAGGCAAGGATGAGAAACACCTGACGTTACCAGCTCTTAAAAGTTACATTATACTTACGGTTCTATGCGGCAGCATATTGTTCTGCATTGTTCTGCATTTGGAAAGTTTACTTTTTTTCCTTTTTCTTTTTTCTACTTTTTTTATTTCTATTTTTACTTTATTCTTCTAATCCTCGACGATGAGTGGAATTAATTGATAATCCGCATTGAGGATATAATTCCAAGTTAATGATCGTGTCTGGAATCATTCGATGATGAAGATTATCGAGTACTTTAAACTTTCATCCCCATTTTTTATTTAGTTTTTATTCTATAATTTTTTTAATTCATATCCTGGGTAGAGCTGACTTGTAAAACTTTTTTTCAAAATTGAATAGGCCTTTTGTTGTAGCCGTTGGGGAGGCGCCGTGCCGGTTGTTCGCAAACTAAGTTCTTCAAATCTGTATAGGTATAGGATATATTGGTACCTACCTACGACCTTATAATTAATTTAGTACCAAAAAAATACCTGGGGGGAGGTAACAAAAAAAACTGCTGATAAATTTTTTAGTTCATTTTTTATTTTCTGCACCCTTACGCGGCTACGTTATACCTAATATCTATAATTTTACACGTGTATAGAAATGGAAAATCGGTAAATAAATAAACGGCCTTGACCCCAAGCGGTAATGACTTTTAATTAAGGTGGGAGATATCAGTTATCCGGTTCACGGGACGATGGATATGGATTATCGAAAAAGTAAGATTAAGCGAGGATTAAGGGCTTGACGTGCCCGAAAACCTGGTGCTAGCCCTACGTCGAAGTACCCGGGTTTCGATATCCGGTTTATTGCCCAGTTTTCCAATGGCCATTCGCTCAGCCACTAATCTTCAGCTATTTCCACACGCCGTGGTATTGGATCATATATCTAGATATAAGTACCTTATACCTATCAAGGGTGTAAAATTTCTTCTTATTATTTTTTACCCATTTTCTTAAATAATTTCTCAAACGATTATCAATCGAAATTATGATATAATAAGGATGAGGATCGTGGATTACAGATTTAAGTCCTCGCTTCATGAATTAGTAGGTATATGTATATACACACTATACGTATATTTGTATAAGCGAATGAAGAGCGGATTTATTTCTTTTTTTTTCTGTTTTTTCTCTTTTTTTTCGCGAGTCCGGAAAAGCGGGAAAAATATTTCCCTTCGTATATATTCATATGAAAGGGTCATTCGCCCAGTACCGGTGAAACATCCTTTTAATAAATCGCGCCGGTAGCCACTGTGCAGCAGCCTTTCAACGAAACGCGATCGCACCACGTAGCTAAATCCACCTATACCTACCCTATGAATATTTTTAATTTCCTCCTTATTTCGCGCTGTCGGGGTAAAAAAAGAATAAAAAATAAAAAATAAATGAACGAATGAGCGAATGAAAAATATAAGGAAAGGAAACGCGGGTTTCCATTCACGTTAATAATAATCGAAAATTCACATCTCTTTACATTTCATTAGTTTTAAATTAGAAGATTAGCTTAAATATATAGTATATACGTATGTATATAGGGATGGATGTATGTATATACGTATAACGCAATTTTGGGACTCTATCAATTCAGCTACGTCAGCATGTCTTGTCGGGTTTCTCTTTCCGATTGTTTATATGCGCGAGGGTGTGTAATTCCGATCTATATACCTTATTGAGAGATAGAGGGACGAGCATGGCTGTATTCGAAATTAAAAAAAAAAAAAAAAAAAAAAAAAAAAAAGAGGAATACATATTTCTTTCTTGTATAATTAAAAATGATGAAATTTTTAGATTTAGATTCTTCGCATAGTGTTACCAAAAATTGAGTCGAAGAACAAGAGAACATGAGAAAAAAGGAGAAAAAAAAAAGAAGAAATCAAATTCTCGTCTCGGATATAATTTTTTTGATATTTTAAAAAAATCTTACCGTTTATTGCTGCAAAAACGCTGAGAAGACAGATAAATCGCCAACTCCCGTACATTTTAGCAATTTTTATTACCACCCCCAACCACCCCCCCCCCCCACCACCTCCACCACCCCCTCGATGCCAAAAGTGAACTTCACTTTCTTAATCTTTTTTCTTCTTCTTTCAAAGTTCTTTTTCTTCTATTTTCTTTTATCCGGTTGATTTTTCCTTTTGATTTTTCGTTTATTATTTATTATATATGACGAAGCTGCAGTTGGTTTCAATCCAACCGTGTCGTGTCGATCTCGTTATAAATTCCATCCATTTCTATATATAATATATAATATCACGCCGTCACTCTTCCAATATTGATGGATTAATTATCAACAGTATAAATATTCACCCGGTATATTACAATATATATCCTCTTCGGATTTAATTTATTAACAATTATTGTTATTAATTTTCTAATTGTTTTATATTTTTATTCATTTATTTTTTCTTGTTATTTTTTAATATTAACGGGGGTGCAGTGATAATGAAAATAGTCATTTAATTAAGTGCTAAAATATTAATTAATCAGTATCTAATTTTATTCCTTTTATTTTTTGTTTATTTTTGTTTTCAATAATTTATTGATTTTTGAAGAAAAAAATTAAAAATTTCCACCCTTATTTTCGGTTACCGAATAGAAAGAAGAAGAATATGGTGAGAAAGAAAAAAAATGAATTGAATTTGATAAATGAAAAAATTCATTAACCGGTGATAAAATATGGTATTTGAAAAAATTTACATCGGGTCAACGACAAAGCGACGCTTTTATACGCCGTATGTCGTCAACCTTATAGTATTTTATCGCAAACTTCACTAAGTGGGAATAGTAGTTCGTCGCACATTTGTTCATACGAAACAAATTGGGTATAATAGCATTGCGAGATATCAGTTTGATAGAATATATTAAGCTCACTTCAATTATACATGTTTTTGTGTTTTTTTTTTTTTGAATTTTTGAATTTTTGAATTTTTGAATTTTTGAATTTTTGGATTTTCCCGCGCCGCACGTAATTCAAATCGAAAAATCCCGCGCCTCAGATTTAGTACGAGTGGAGTTTTGACGAAACGGGAGTGTCGTATCACCCGGAGCTTGCGGCGGGCACTGATAGCCGGCCTTCCGTAAGCTACGAACCACGTTTCGTACCCCCACCAAGCTACCAAAAGTTTACCATCCCCTACCAAAGGTATATTAGGAAAAAGCGCAGGCGCGCGATAGCCTCGCAGGCCTATCCAGCGTGTTTTTGGTTCGGAGAGAACCATTCGCTTCCGTGGAAGCCGCTGGCTGAGAATAACGGAGCGTGTATACGTCCGCCTATAGGTATAACGGCACCTATAGTACTTCTATATACCAGGATGGGTAGAGAGCTTGCGGATAACTTGCTGCCCGTAGCTGCCTAGTTGCAACACGCTGAAAACAGAGAGTGGGAAAAGTTATGACCTCAAAGGGGTCGTTAGCGCTTGCAGCTTGCGAATTAGTATAATGTGGGCTGGCTGTTGCAGAACCTGGGGTTGGTGCAGGGCTGGTTCCAGGGCTGGTGGGCTAGGGGTAGCTACCTGACTCATCGCTCCGAGCTTTTCGGATGCTCCGAGCGTCGCTCGTTTGGTATATATATGTATGCATATGTATAATACGAAAATAGAAGGATATGAGGGAAAGGGGACGGGCGTACCAAGTCGCGAGTCAAAATCGGCGGGTTGTTATGACCGGATTAAACCAGAGTTGTAATTAACGGAATACCTACTCCGCGGCGAAGTGATGAACCTCTCGGAATAAAAATCGTAAAGGGTTCTCGATTTTGTTTATTTCAGTTATTATCAAACCACGTATAGGTACCCCTTAATCAAACGGAATCGAATTATTAAAACGGTCTTCAATATCTGGAACGAAAAAGATATAAACTTGACCGAATATCATATTTATAAACGCTAGAATTTTTCGAACGACAATTCGCACTGAGTATAACTTTATCGAAATTCTCTCCACCCCCGTTTAAAAATTGGTAAAAAATCGAATGAATTATGAAAACGAAAGAAAATGAAAATAAAAAAAAAATAAAAAAAAAAAAAACAACGAAACCCAAGACAGAGAACCTTCGACAATTTTTTCGTCAAGGGGTTCACTCATTTCGTTAAGTTCAATCATTCCGTTGAAGGAGAGCATCCCCTTGAAGGATTCATCCTTAACCAAATTTTCGCCGTAATTATTACGGGCGCGGTTTATAAAATAGGTAGAAGAAAAAAGAAAAAACGAAGGAAAAAAGAAAATAAAAATGAATCGAGCGGAGAGAAAATCCTTCGTTTCGTTTCGTTACGTTTGTGGATAAAAATAATTGCACAAAGCTGGTAGAGACGAGGCGTAGGTAGGTAGGTAGGTAGGTAGGTGGGTATACGTAGAGCGAAAAAATAAAGGAAATATATGTATAACTTGCAAATTGGAGAAGTCGCAAATTCGACAAAACTGAGGTAAATCAGTCGGGTTTATTATTGTTTGTTTAAAAATTTCCGGCAAATTGAATAAAAAAACATTTTAAAGTACCCAACTGTCTATTATCTTATCTTTTCTACCCCCAATCACATTATCGAGGTAAAATATAAAATTTCAAATTGTGGTTCGAACTGTTCGTGCGAGTTGGCTTGCCGAGCCATTGGGTTAATTGAACCCCACCAGCCTACCACTACCACCAGTAGGCGAAACGTTTTATCGTCAATCGTTTGCCAAATGGACCGGCGTCAAGTCGAAAGTATAACATAGTCGTTAAATCTTCCACTTGCTACAGCTCGTCGTTTCAGATTCGATAATTTATCTATCGTATTCTTCCTCTTTTACAACTGGGAAAAACCGCTATTGTATAAAAATAATCATCGCTAATTTCGATTCCGGATCACCCCTAATGCAGATTTTCGATTTCGTATAGCCGACTAATATATCGGCGATAAAACACGCAGGGAAGATCTGCGATAATTGAAATTACTTGTTCGCATCGTACCGGACGACCTGATTGTGTATAACATAACACGTTTTGTCCCGAGTGCGGAGGGGCCTTATTTTTAAGGCGCTGAATTTCCGCACCCTTCTGTTCAGTGCGAAAAACAAATAGAAATTTAGTTCGAAAATCGGTTATTAGAGTTAGAGAGGGGAGAAGAAGCTCCTTTATAAATAGATTACTACCACTGCAGGCCTTCGGGTTTTTAGTGTTAATGCGCACCGCAGTAACGAATAAGTGGATATATCCTGTAGGAATGTGTCGGGTCCTTGAATCAGGAGATAAGCTTTCATCGTGAGCCGACTTCCTCTCGGAGCTCCTACTCCTCGTCTAATTTGAATATCTCAGGACTCTGTGGCATCAGACAAAGGCGAGGGCGAAGACAGTAGCTGGTTAAAGTTCTCCAGCTCGCACTCACGTCTGATCATTACACTCCTTCAATAGTAGCTTTGAACCTGGCAACTACCGTGATCATCATTTGCGGAGGGATGTATCCTTCCCTTTTCCTTTTGCTTTTGCTTTTCGTTTCTTTCCCAGCTCCGCTTCGAGGATTCATAAATTTGGTCATTTCGAAGCCTGAGAATACTCAGTGAATCTGATTACACACAGAGCTTCTAAAGTCGAATTCCACCTTCGCGAGGGTCGGGAGAAAAACTAGGGGCTGCTGTTTACTCAGCGGATAATCTGTCTTCGGCTGGTGTCTTTATCGTTAAACGGCTGCGGCTCAATCCGTTGTTTTAGCTCAAATCAATCCCATCCCCTCCCATCCCGATCCATCCCATCTCGTCCCGTCCCAAGCCGTATCCCTGAACGAGGACAATGCGAAATCCGCGTACAACGTTTGCCTATGCAAATAACGACGACGCGACGTGTAGGTATAACGGTGTGACGTTTCGCCATAGGATTCTGAAATGCCGTCTAGGTTCATAGAAAATTTAACACACCGAGTCTGAGCGAGCGAAGACTCGGCCGGCTATCTACCAAAAACCGGGATTTTTCATTCGCCCCTTTTTCTCCAACATAGAGATAAACGCTCGCTCCTGGCGAAACGGCCACTTAACGCTTCGCTTGCCGATCCAAAGAAGATATTTTGACCCAGGTATTAAATTCGGGCGTGATGACGCCAAGGGTAATGTAACGTACCCTCGCCTATCCGCGCGTGTACGATATGGCTATAGTCTCGGAGTATCTTTTGATGGACCAATTCGGGTCAGAATCGATTAGCAAAAAGTGCAGCACAGGGCTCAAAGCTGCTCTGCAACCAACCGCATATTTTTGGATTTTTTTTTTTTTTTTTTTCTGCTGCGAGAAAAAAGGACTCGAGGTTCATTTCGAGTTTCTCGATCTCTCGGGCTAGTGCAGGTTGCTTGTTCGCATTTGCGAGTACCTCGCGGTTATCGCTAGGGCTGGTTAGTTTTCCTCCGAGGGAAAACGCCCTCGCGGGGGCTACGCCGCGACGAGGAGAGGAAGGGGGGCAAACGGCTGGCAAAACTACTCGTATACCGAAATTCGAGAATAAACCGCAGGATTCACGGCTCCAGCCATAAAGGCCCGGCCTGCCGAATCTCTACACGGACACCCGCACTACTGGTGTGCTACATACAACAAGGGAACCGGTGTGGGCGCAGTGCCCACCCAGCTACCCCCGTCGCCCCTCTGCCCCCTCGGCCCAAACCACCCAAAAACCCGAGCTAACCTCGCCCCCGGGTTCGTATGTGTGGTATGGGACCGGGGATCGGCGTGTACACCTATTTACATGGACGCACGATTCACGATTCACGATTCGGGATTCAGGATTCACGAATGCCGGTGTGGGGCTCAAATGGCGCTGATAAGGAACCCATAGATTTATGGTGGTAGAGTTCGTTGGTTGGTTCACCCACCGAAATCACAGAGGTGGGTTTCACGCGTGTGTTGCAAACTCGCATCTTCCTTCGCTTAGAGCTTTTCAAAACATGCGTGACATCGCTTCGGGCTATGATATACGAAGCCCGGAAGGCCTTCGTCATCTCCGATCGGACGGAATCGGTTTTGTTGGACTAAAATTCGGATCACTCGCGTTTTGAGTCCTGAAGTCCGAAGATCTGGAAATCAAATTCGCATAGTTTCTCGGAGTGGTCAAGCCCTGAAGTGGCTAGTGAATTAAACCCACGTATTTTCCGACTCGTTTTGATATAGACAATGAATGTCGGGGGCAAGATTTCGTTGTGTATCAGATGCGATGGGTACATGGATGAGGGAATATCTCAACACATTTGGCGGTTTTTCTCCCGGTTCGTTTCGCTCTTCTTCGTTAGTTCGACCATGGTAGGAAGGGAGGCGAGCGAACGAAGTTCTTATTCTCTTATTCCACCCGCCACTCTGGACTCTCGGTCCGTAACGTTGGTTGGCTCAACGAAATTACGTACTCGGGTACAATTTACGGTAGGTTCAATTATGAATGAAGTTCATCCGCAAAAGTCACCCTCGACGACAACGACAACGACTACGACGACGGGGACGGGGACCGGGGACGGGGGCTCTTAAAGCCGACGGATTTCTTCGAGCGTATATTACTACCGTGACGAATAAGAAGACGGTAGAATGGACTGTGGTTAATTTCACTGACCAAATAGAGAATCGCCTTCCTCAACCCCGCACACGTCTTCGGTATCATAATTTTTCATCGTGGGATTACACGCGAGGTATTCGCGACGGGAAATTATAATAAAAAACGTGACAGGATATTGGCTTGAACACCGCGCGGCAATTTCCCTCGGCAATCTGCTACCCGAGTAGAACCGGACTTGCTGCAGCGATTGGAAAAAGCAAAAAACCGAACTTGCGAATTATACCTATACACAGAGACTCTGAACACCTGGATATTTCCCCATAACTCCCCAGCCCCTGATAATCCAGACCTTAATTTGTTGATTCAACAACGACGTGATGAGACTTTCGCTTTGTCCTGCAACCCCAAAGACCTCACGTCAGATGATCAACGTGCCAGCTTAGACCAGGTCCACCCTGCACTAGACATCTACGATATGCTCACCGCGTGCGCAATTATATTCTGGGGATGGTGTCTTGGCGTGCGGAACGGAAAACCGTCAGAGGGTGGGGTATGTGTCCGTCGTCTCGCGTCGCGTCGCGTCGCGTCGCGGCGTCGGGCCAGAGGAATTAATTGAATGTCATCCTCTTCGGTTTCAGAGTTTACTCGGCATGATGCCTCTATTCATTCGTCAGAGATTTTGCAATTTAAACAATATCGCCATTTCTATTTCATCCTTTATCGATCCCTTCGAAAATCTTTATAGATACAGGCCCGGAAATACCATCAACTATATTGGAAGAATCTTGGAATCTCGTGGGAACGCAGACATTCGGATTTAACGAGATGAGGAAATTTTTCATCGATGTAAAATGTCACATGTCTTCAAAAGCAATACTTCTCATACGAAAATTGTTCGAGGATCTTCCTCCTCCTCCTCCTCCTCCTCCCCCTTTTTCTTTTTCTTTTTCTTCTTCTTCTTGTTCTTGTTCTTCTTCCGGTAACATGATCCTCTGGTTCCTCTCGGCGTGCTTTAGCTGGTCCTGGGACGGGATGTCGGTGGTACTTAACTGCCCTAGCTCAGATACGAGCTGGTGGTCCAGTGAGTGGTAGTGGGATGGGTGGGTGTATAGTGTAGACTGGTATAGAGTTTCAACGTCGGTAGCCCTGACCGTCAGTCCCTGGACGGGCGGTAGGTATGTACAACAAACTTTTCACTTAGCCTGGAGCGTTGGCACCCTCACGCCCGGAAAAACTGAGTAGGTAGTATAGTTGTATAGGTATCCCATACCCCCGAAGCAACGATTCGAATTATTTTGTTGCTCGAGACCATCGGGATCGCGCGGAGTGCCCATGCCCCGTATTCTTATCTTTGTTTCACGTTTTTTCTTTGTATTATAGTGCATCGCAGAAAGTGATATGTATCAATTTTCTGTCTTATAGTGATTGAGGAATCGTTTCAGAACTTTTATTTTCCACAACGTATGTTGTACGTACGTACCTACGCGTTAGATATTTCTGTATTTCACTCAGCAAAACGGCGGATCATCAAATCGCGGAGGAATTGGCTGTTGCTATTTCGTGGCTTGGTCCTGCAGCAGACTCATTCAATCATTCACGACACTCGTCCTACCGCCAGTGATTTGAGCCTTGTGAGATTGGCGCGGAGCCAGGATTGCGAAAGAAATCCTTGGGCCACGTCACGGTCAAAGCAATAAAGGGGTCCTGGGGTATTTTTCGGGGTTGAGTATAAAAGAGAAGAAAAAAAAGAAAATAAAATAAAAAAAAGAAAGAAAAGTAAGAAGAGGGAGAGAAGAGGAATAATAAAAAATACACCGGGATTTGATAATAATTGAGAACGGATAACTACTGGGTGATTTACATTTAACTTTGTATCTCTTCTTTATTACCTTCGTTAGTTTAACTACGTACTAGAGTTTTTGATTGGTTTCGCGGCTTCAGGTTTTAATTGTGACCCAGGATGCCTCTCTCTCTCTCTCTCTCTTTATCTCCGGCTCGTGGCGAACTTTTATTCTTAAGTGAATTTATTCACTAGTAGATATTCGGAAGGGGTGCATAACGAAAGAGGAGACGAACAAGACGAAGAATAAGACCGAGAAGTGGAAAGGAAGAGAAATGAAAAAATCATCACATCATATCCGAGGGGTAATTCTCGAGGGAAAACATTAACTCTGATCGATGTTGTCTATTGATTTTCAATTCTTCTGGGGGCTCGGATCGATCCTGCACCCCACCGCTCCGCACCACGCTTTGCTTCACTTCGTTTAATTGAATCCGAAATAATTGAAAAAGCAAGAGCGGCTTTCCTCGTTGTCTCGTCCGAGTATACAGAACTCAAAAATAACAAGAATAAAAAAAAGGGTGAAACGAGGAACGAAGTAGTTTATTTTCTGATGATCGTTGCTGCAGGACGTGCTAATCGCTGAGCCCCGCTGTTAGGGGATGAAGAGACGAGCTGCTATCGCGCGAATGTATTTTTTATATATTTCCTAGTAGCTTGCGGGTGGATATGTAGCCGCTTTTCGCCACGTTGTTAAAATAGCTTTGTAGCATACGCGGGAGAGCCCGAGAAGGATATGAAAGATCCGGTGACAGGAAAATGGCTGAAACGTTGTCGTGTACATACATACACCTACCCCTTCGCGTGAGATTTAGGAGATTATTTGTTCCCTGTTTGCGATAAGGTTCGAGAGATGAGGCGGCGACTATCAACTACGGAACTCGTGCAGGGGTTGAAAATGCGAAACTGTTTTTCGCAAAAAATAAAAAAAAAAAAAGCTCTCCACATGCTACGATTCTCCTTCTTATTTATTCATTCATCTATTCGGTCTCGCAATCGGCGAGCAAAATCAATTCCCGAACTTATAAATATCGGGGGGAAAAAAAAATGAAAAATAAAAAAAAGTTATTTTTGACATGGTGACATCGGTGGGATGTTAAATCCGCGAAATTTTATTCTGTCAGGTAAAACGAGGACGTAGAGTCATTTCAATGTTTTCAATTAATTTCAACTCTTTCTGTTCATTCCCGATCGAACATATCGAAGCTTTTTTTGTAAATTGTGAAACCGAGAACGCTTTGTGGAACTCCGATAACACGGTAGTCACTCGTTCCTGAATCCTGATCCTCATACCTACCCTACGCCATATTATACTCTGTATTTTACCACGCCACTCAGATAACTTCGTCTGTTAACTCGCAACTCTCGCTAGTTGATTCGTTCATTCGTTGGTTTACCTGGCATTGCATTGCATTGCATTGCATTCCATTTAGTTTCATGCCATTCCGATCCGCCTTGGCTAGACGTCTAGTTGTCAGGTATATTTCAAATTAAACCACAACGACCGCCAAAACCACGACTCTTCAATTTTTTTTTTTTTTTCATCAATACTTTTTCTATCGAGCCAATCATCTCTTGCAGAATAATATTTAACTTATCGATGTTTTCATTTGCTCAACGAAGTACATATAAGCTCGAGCGACTATGTCGATCGCTGCTCTCAAATCTGATCGGGATTCGATAAAACTTGAAGGATTTTTGGTACGGATCCTTAAAGAAAAAAAAAAAGAAAAAAAAAAATACACAACAGTTAAGAACGTCTGACTCGGCGCACGTTTTGGACGAGGAAAACTTTTGATTACAGCTTCCAGAAGCGAGCAGGTCGTCGTGGGGCGTAAATCTCTTGAGAACTCTCGGAGGACTGTCTGTCCGCGAATTACAGTAACCTCGTTACCGCACACATCTGATACTGATATCGTGGACACGTTCCTCACCGTTCGCTGGACGCTTATCTCGTATGACGTGTGAGGAAATTTAATAGCTGGATATCGCTTCGTCCTTTAAATAAATTGACGAACGATTTTATGTATTCAGGGGATGCTGCGATTGTTCTTTCGTTTTTGTATCACCGGATGTTTTTTTTTTTTCGGACGTTTTTTAACACCACACTATAATTATCATGAATCAGGCAAACACGTGGTCGACTGGAGCCCGCCGAGCCGGGTTGGATCAAAGGATTAATCACTGCGCATTTTGAAAAGCTGATCGTGAGTAGAAAAACTGGCCAGACTGCGGGGTATCGATTGGGATATCTCCGATACGGCGATAATTTTTCAAGCCAAACTTTACAGGCACGAGCTAACAAGGTTTACCATATTTTACACCCACTCTACTCGTGCCAGTCCCTCTTATCCCCGTATCAGTTATCAGAAAATCCCCGACTGCAAGCATCGCGGGCGAAAATGAAATGGTTCAGAAAAACGTTTCATTGGATATCGTCGAGTGAAATTTCACCCTTTGATTAAATATAGACGTAATAACGCCGGGGAAAAGGATGGAGTAATATGTACTAACTAATGTTTCATATTTATTTACCACCCAGAGAAGCACCATGGGTTCCGCCTCGCACACCTGAGGGATTCTGAGTTATAGTTAACCGGAACAGTGCAGGGGGGAGGGAATTGAGCCGAGGGCAGGAAGGCAGATCTAATGTGGACCGTGGACGAGGTTGAAGGGTACATATAAGTATGTGTGTGTTGTAGTGTATGTATGCATGCATGTATGTATGTGTGTATGTGCATACCTATCCATCTCACTCATAAAGCTCCATTAATTATTACATCTCGAAAACTTGATTCTCTCGACGCTAAACCAAGCCGAACCAACCCAAGCCAGACGAAGTCGAGCTGAGCTGAGCTGAGCTGAGCTGAACCGAGCCGCTCGCCCACTGCCCGGTAAATAGAGGGGTTGGTTAACGTTTCCGTAAGGTACGGTACGGGGCCTTCCTTAAAAAATTAACTACCTAAAAGTTTACCCAACGTCGGGAACCGGACGGTAATCACAACCCATTAATACCTATGGCATGACCGCTAACACCACATCACGACATTTTCAATACTTCAAATCGCACCAATAAGCCTCGAATCGTCTGGGGATGAAGTGATGCGGATGATCGAAAGTAACTTCCCGCCAACTCCCTCGGGAATTTTCTACTCGGACACAGACTTTCGCCTGCACTTACCCCAAAACTGTGTAAAATTGGGGAGGGGGCGGGGGTTGAAGTCGAGACAATTATCTATGGACCCGGAAGTGGTTTGAGGAGGAAACATGTCGAGTATGTAATAATTCATTTGCGGTGAGCGTATAACCGTAAGCATCATGATGTATATGGTATATGTGCGTGTGTGTGTGCGTGTGTTTTTGCGGTAGTAATTTGTCGGACAATTCCGGCTTTGTGTTTGAAACTGAGAGAGCTTGGAAGGTCTGAACGGGCAAGAAAACATTTGACAAACGTCTCCCAAGGGGTGTGGGATAAAATAACAGAACTTGTCAGACGCTGGTAATCCTTGAACGAACCAACCAACCAACCAACCAACTAACCAGCCAGCCAACCATCCTGGAGTCAGTCAGTTTATACTCTTGATTTTACAGCCCGACGTCGCGACGCACGCCTAATACGACGTGAGTCTCGGGATCCCCATCGAGCTCTGATATTCCATAACGGTTAAGGAAGAGAAGAGCTCGCCCTGATAAAAATCTCAGCTGGCGTAAAGTGAGGAATTTTCTACGAGGAAAAAATAAATCAATCGACAAAGGGAGAAAAAAGACGACGAAGAGAAAAGCAAAAATGAAAATGAAAATGGGGTAATGCATCATGAAGAGTGACTAAAACCGTACCATCGTGCCTGATGTATTCGGTACTTGGTAGTTCGTCGTAGATCCGCTGATGCAACCTTCTTTGAAATAAATTATCATAAGTTTAAAGCCCTTTCACACTTCTCTGGATAATCTCGAGCGTACTGAAAAGACAATTTTAGTCTCTGCTACGGGTTCTTCTTATTCTTCTTCATCTTTATCTTCATCCTTCTCCTTCACACTATCGTCTCACACCTACTCTCTAAATAGATACTATGAAGGTATCAAGCTACTGGTACAGACTGACGACTAGCCAGTAGCTGCTATTGCGCGTTAAAACAAAGTTCAAATCTACTTTGCATAAAATTATTTTAAAACTCCTGACCCAACCAGCTGCTGCCACTCCTCACTGCACTCATTCTATTCCATAAAATTACTTTTACTGGTCGTCTAAGCTACTACGTACAATACATATATACATACACATAATATATATGTTAAATTCATTTGCATCTCTTGAAGGCCCTCTATGTATACACCTTGAAAATAATTTACATCATTTTTTCTTCTGATTTTTCAACATCATTCAAAATTTTTCAAATTTTGTAAAGCTATGCGCTCTGCACAGATTCATGGCATCGAAGAATAAGGGATTGTCGTAGGGTAGTACAGGTCGAATTAATTATCAATTCAACATTTTTCAAATTTGGGTCAAACCAGTGATATTTGATTAATTCAATTTTCAGATACGAAGAATCTCGATTCGAAGTCATTTTTTTGGTCTTTTTTCTTCTTATAAAGCTTAAGAAAAAAGGGTGTTAATGAATGAATGAATGAGAAGAAGGGGATGAAAAAGAAAAGCGGGTTGATTTTCTGTGAAGAAAAATTGATCCTTCGTTGCAGCAACTTGTAGTCTCTTTTTGATTTGATTTTTGTTTTTTTTGAGCTTTTTTGAATTTCCTTTTTTTTTTTGTTTCATTTCTTTTCAGCACGACGTTGAAGGAGGTAGGGAATAGTTTTGCCCCGGAGGTTAATACGCGAATGCTGCTATTCGTCTGAGTCACTTGATAGTCTGATCGCGTACGATCCGCCGCGGCCCTACCGCCACGTCTCAAGGCATCCGTGGCGACGGTGTGCGGGTGCCTTCACTCCACCTCCTCGAAGCCAGGGCGTCGGCGTCGGCGTCGGCGTCGGTATAAGTAAGGGTAGCATACTAGTAGTGGTGGTGGTGGTGGTGCCAGCGAGCTGACTAAACATATTTCTTGTTCGCTCCGGCGTTTTTCCGTCTGACCAAGCGCTCTCTCTGCCGGGAAACGCCACCCCTCTTCTTCTTCTTCTTCTTCTTCTTCTTCCGCCTCTTCTTCTGATTCTTCTTCTTCTTCTTCTTTCTATATACCTACCCACCTCGTGCCTATAGATAACCCCCTGTGTTACAGTCCGCTTATGAATGATAACCGAGGAATGATCTTCTATCTTTAATCTATACCGTGTTATACCACCATCCGCAGTATTAATATCCGCCCCCAGCTACATACCGGGTGTACAACAAACCCATTTCCTATCTAACACCGATACCAATTCTTACGACATGATTATGTCTTCCTCAATCAATGTAGTCGATAGAATTTTTCATTCATGATCCCACAGTACATGTTTTGGACATTTTCTTTCATCTCTGACTGAGCAAACTAGGGGATGAAACGCCGTGGCAGATGAGGGTCGAATACCAAAAGAATTGCAGGAATGATCATAATTCGTCCCTCAGTCAATATGTTCGATATAATTCTCCGTTCATCATCCCACAGGACTATGTTCTGGACAGTTTTTACACTTTCGATTTTTCAGTCTAGGGGATGAATCGCAGGGACAGAGAAAATTCGCGTATTGATAGAAAGGAAAATTCGATTTACGCTTTCGTTCTCATTTTTTTCGGTAATTTTGATTCTCGCGTATACTTTTCCCCGATTATCGACATGTGTGATGTGATGTGATGGATACATGCGTGTATGATATATTTGGTAGTCGACCGATCACCCGGTATACATGACCGCGTCCCCCTTGAAGCACGCCTTTACGACCAGAACAAAAAATTTATAACCCCGTGATGGTATTGAATTCTTGCTAGGCGCCAACCGAATACTGATTATCACTGCGTAGCTATGTGTGTGTGTACAGTTTGGTATGGTGTACATTCTCGATCCTCATTCGGTTCTCATTTCTGCAAGTGGTTGTTGTACGTCGGTAGTCCATAGATGCATACATACGGGGTCAGCGGGGCAAAATGAACCGCGGGGCGAAAAATTTCATATTCATACTCCAGTTTTTTCATCATCAATCGTTTCTTTTTTTTTTTCAGTGATCCATTTTGCCCCACGGTTAATTTTTCCCCACCCCCACCCTCCCCCTACATATACATATACAGATGCATGTCGGGCGTTGATTTTTCATTCACACCATGAGATTGGTATGTGAGTGAGTTTTTCGGATAGCAGTGCTGGTAATATAATCGAGAAATGATATTTAATATTAGGAAAGTGTTCGCTCACTCCAGTCTTATCGTTAGAACAAGTTCACAGCTGCGTCGACAAGCGATGGGTGGGTGGGTTCGAAATTCTTATATAATATTCAAAATCCTTCGGACGAGAGCAAGCGAGCGAACGAACGAAGTAGTAGGTGGTGCACAGGGTACGTGTGCCTGCCCGGGCTGCTCCCAGCGACGACGACGCTTCCTCTTTCGTCTTTAATCCAATTTAACTTGAATTATTAAAACTACCATCTGGCGTCGTATACATATAGTATATACACCCCCATAGTATATAATATATACGTGAACCCCGCCGACGTCGAGATGATATAATTAATTCCCACTCTTTACTCTAGCCGACCGATTCGACGTCGTTCAAACTGCACTGTGATAATAATCATCCCCTATTTTCTTTCTTTTCTTCTATTCCTTTTATTCCTTTCTTTTTTTTTTCTGTTTTTTTTTTCTGTATTCTTTCATACCCCGAGCTGACTTTAATTGCCAATTTGACCCAAAACTCTATTCACCCTGTTGTTGTTTAGTCGTTTGGACTGTCGCCGTGGAGGAGCCTTCGCCTTGCGCCTTACCTACTTCGAAGTAAGTAAGCAAACCGAGTGAACTTGCAGCTTGGTTGTTTCTACCCAGTTTATACCTTGGCCAACAAAGTTTTCCCATAGTTTTCACCCAAAACGCCTTTGAATTGCTCGCCGAAACTTCACCTCACCTTCTCTCCTCTTCTAGCTCCTCTTCTCTTCTCTTCTCTTCTCTTCTCTTCTCTTCCATTCTCTTCTCTTCAACCCTCAGCATCTGGAGCAGCAGACAAGATCGTAGAATATTATCACGAGGTGAGAATAAGAAAGAATAGGATATTCTGGACACAAAAGGCAAGTGCTTTCAATAATTTATACGATACCTACTGCACTAATTGGGATTGTCGTATTGTTGTATTCAAGCGATTCGTGATTTGAGGTAAATCGTGACGTTCGCGTTGGTGGGGAATGAAGTAACCTTTGACGATTAGACCAGCGAGCTGGTGATATAACTAATGTAATCACTTTTGGCTCGATCTAATTACCAATTAGGTAATGAAGAACAAAGTGACTTATTAATTAATCCGCTCCCCCGGAGTAGGTGGGTAGATAGGTAGGTACTGCTTGTTAGACTTAATAGCCGAAGGGGCATAGTCCAAATATATTGCTTCATTAAATTTAACCGCCAGATAATATCGCCGATGTTATACCTATCCGCGATTCCTCTTTCTTCTAACGGGTGAGTTACTATCCCATTTGAATTATACTATCTAACGGCACGCTATCAAATCTGAAACTGGTAAAAAGCCCGTCCCTAAATATCCGCAATCGCTTTACCCGCCCTTCCAATCTATCAAACGTTTCATATCTCAATCAAAAATGAAACGGAAAAAATTTCGAGCCCATAATATGCTCGAAAAAGTTCAACAGTCAAGAAGGGATGTTGATTCGAGAATAAGAAGAAGAAGAAAAAGAATCAGTTTTTCTTGAAATTGGCCAAGAGGGTTTCGAGCAGGACGTCATTGTCGGTTCTTAGCTCATACACTGGGGTTTGGGTTTTGCCGTTGAATATACACGAGTCACGGGTGTCTGGCCATATCAATCACATTACAGTGTAGTGTAGTGTGTACCTAGCCAGAGGGTGGCAACCCCGTCTTCAGCTCTCCCGTATCGTATCCATAACATTATGCGATAACCCTACATCACCGGGGTACCGACTCTCTCGCCTGTCTGATTGCTCATCTGACACAATTGTTTTCTCTGCGCACCCTACTGTCACTCGGATTTAATGCATAATAGAGAAGTGCAGCCACCATGCAACTACGATGATGATGATTACCACGAAGACAGAGATTCGGTTATAGATTGTCTAGACACAATGGGCTCCCTGCAGAACGATCGTTTCGTGTATGCGGGATCTAGCAGAGTTGATCTCGAAAGTGGGAACTCCTTCTGAAAACTTATCGACTCAAAGTTCTTCTGCTTCTCCTCCTTCTTCCGATTTTTTTTATTCTTATTCTGGTCACTTTCAGGAAGAAGAGCTTTTACCCCTCTGACTATCCTCCACCTGTAAACTCACTGCCAGTGCATGGACGGCATTCTCCTACATATGTATAAACGTGTAGGTAATACGTGCAGGTACACCTCTCAGTGAGATACTGATTCGACCAGAATTCGAAGCATTAATTATTTACCCTGGTGATCGATGTATGTCGACCAAATTGGAAACGTGTTTGTTTCAGCCAGAGCACTATGTCCTTTGCTTGAAATCTCCTCTTTTTGTTTTTCTTCTTCATATTTTACCCAGTGGGAATGGAGCAGAATCAATTCATTCCACGCTGATGAGACATTTTGAAGAGTCTCTCATATTTCCTGTAGGTATACAAAAAGTTATCCTAGACCAGATCGGGATAGGTTCGGTTAAGTCGAGTTAGGCAAGGGTCGGATGGTTGGAGGGGGGAATTCAGATAGGGTGGTGGAACCAGGGTTCGGGTAGGGGGTTGATGCGAATTGAATCATGGGGGCGTTTTAGCGGGAACGTGAGCGGCGTTCGAAATTCAAATCCTCACCCCCTCCTAGCCTTTGCCTAGGTATGTAGCTATGTGGCAGGTACCTGGCTGACTCCAGCATTCGTTCTTTCCCTATTCACGTGAACCACCCTCCCTCCCTTTTCCCTGTTCCCCATTCCCATTCCCGTTCCCGTTCCCGGTCCCGGTCCCGTTACCCCGGTTTTCCCCTGCCACCAACGAAAGCTTCAGCCAGTTCCCCGCGCGGGACGACTGCATCGATTTTTAAACTTGTTCACCGAACGGGCGTTCGCCCTTTCTGAATTTGCTCGATTGAAAATTTACCTGATGTGCCCGGCGTACCAAACAGTTTCAACCGGCGGAACCGACGCGCCGCACCGTTCAGAACCTGACCCGCTAATCCGGACCACCCCCATATGGTCTGTGTTTCAAGATATTTCGATTACGATTTTAAGGGGCTAAAAAAAAACACCTGATTACTAGTACTTTCACACATAACTCAAAAATTATTTCGAATTTTTTCGATCTTTTTTAGGGTAGAGATCGCATCGTTGATCGAAACTCCTTAAAATTTTTAGGGAATATTGTGCGTTGATGTAGGTTCCGGAGTAAACCAAGGATATTTTATATTTTATGAATTGAATTTTCGGATGGGAAAATTTTGGATTTCAATTTTGGATTTACCTAGTACTTCGCATAGGTAGTTATTAGGGATGGAGCTTGGATGTTCTTCAGTAATATTTCTTGAAGAGGGTAGGTATTATCGGTTTTGTAGGAAAGAAGCGTGGTTGTCGAAAGGTCGTGGCTCCGCGTAGTGAAGTAGAATTTATTAAATTCGCATCGATTGACAGGGGTAGCAAATGTTTGTCGTTCGAGTCACACCTTTATTTCATTCTTCCCCGATCCAAGCTGGCTCTCTCCCTCTCTTTCCCTCTTTCTTTATCCCGTACCCTCAACCGCCGATCCAACCATCTTCGTCTTCCTAGTTAAGTTAGGTTCTCCACTTCATTCTTCTCTTCCCATCCTTAGCCCTCCTATTTCGCTTCTCTTCTTTTGAAACAAAAAGAGATAATAAAAGACGAGGGAAAAAACCCACCCGAGAAGATCTCGGGGTTAGAAGAAGAAGAAGAAGAAGAAGAGGAGGACAACCCCCGCGAAGATTTCTACGCGGGTGAACAGCCCTCACGATATTCGGATGTTACGTTACGTTACGTTGCGTTACGTTTCGTTTCGTTTCGTTTCTTTTTCTCTTACTCGGTAGCTGCGGTGCGTAGGTATAGGTATAGCTAGGTAGGTCGGTAGGTACATATACCCACAGTTCTTCTCTCTATATAAGAAGAAGACGAAGAAATACGAAATTTGCGAAACGTGAATACACGAGGGTTGAATTTCTGACGAGATAATTTGAGGCCTCGCTCAAGAGATACTGCCGTTCCACGGTTAGAGAGAAAAGAAGAATAAGCAGAAGAAGAAAAAGAGGGTATAAAAAAAAAGAAGGAAATAACCGTCAAGGCGATGAGCGCGAATGAAATGGTCTGTTTGAAATCCTCTAATAACGTGAATTTACTCTCTTCTCTTCTCCTTGGGTGGCTCCTTGTTTCATACGGCCCATTCTTTGCCTTCTTCCTGACTAAATCCAAATCCAAAACCGCTCGAAATCCCGTTTGTTTAATAACCAAATCACAATTTCATATCCCGCAATACCATGCATTGAACACCCACCCTTACATACGGTATATCTATACTATCTGAGCACGCGAGACTGGGTGAGATGGATTCTGAAGGGTAGTAGCTAGTATATAGTAGTAGCGTCCGGTTTCACGTCAGACAAGTGATGGATCGAGGATAAATGGGGAATATTGACTGGAAATATTAGAGATATTAAAAAGGCTCTCCACTCTCTAGCCGAGGAGTGAAGGCTCAGGTTCGGTAAGGTGAATCTGCAGGACGCGAGAGAAATAGAGAGAGAATTTTAGCACGGGTGTACGTTCGGGGGTGAAATAGGGTGGTGGGTGAAAATATGGTACATGCAAGTCGAGAGAGGGGGGTTTCGGTAGAAATAAAATACCTTCTTTATTTTTTTTTCCTGTTTTTTTTATTCCTCTTCTTCTTCTTCTTCTTCTTCTTCGCCTCCCTTAGAGAGATTGAAATATGATACGATTCCCGGTTTTTACTTGCATATAGAATATATTTATAAGCTACTCACCTTTCCTTACTGCAGTAGCTGTAGCTGTATAACAAATTCCCATACGAGGCCGAAACGCATCAACTCAAAGCTGAACTGGAAAGGATATTTCTGAGTTTACTTTCAATCACTGATAGATCCATATTTCCCAGACTTTTATTTTCCGTCGGTATATGTATACGTCGATGAAACATGATGCCTTGGTGCAGAGGTTTGGGTAATTAATCCTATTCCGAAAGTTCTTAATCATCGTCCCTGTCACAGGGGTGGTTTTTTGCCCACTTATTCGACGGGCGTAAATTGATCAGGAAATCGGGTTTAGAGTGGCCCACGGTTTTGTGGTATTGGTTAATACGTGTACGCAGCTCAGCTGGGCTTGTCGATATGTATCTTCTGCATTCTAAAAGGTGTATACGGACATTGAATCCCAATGGTACCAGGCCGGATAAAAAGTGATTGGCACTTTCTCCATTAGAAAATGAAATTTGCAATTCAGATAGTCGACGCGGGCATGCGACGACGACGACGACGACGCTGCTGATGCTGATGCTGATGCTGATGGCCCGCCTGGTCGGTTCCCCATTGGTTTTGTAAATTCCGTTCGGCGTTTATTCCCCTTCTTTCTAATCGGGATTGAGACATGAAGAAAAACGAAATCCCTCTCACCTTCCAGTCGAACCCTCAGCTCCGAGCTAGGGGCGGAAAACCGAGGGACCACCAGTTCTCCTTTTCTCCTCGTCTCCTCATCCTCATCTTCCTCATCCTCCTGGGTGGGTCTCAAACTCCGGCGAGAGCGCTCGAGCCAAGAGCTCCTTGGAATGCCGATTGTGCAAACCCCCCATCCATAAACAAAGCTATGTTTTATTTATCGTCAACCTGCCACGTCTTTGGCCCAGTGATCGCTACCAGGTTTATTACATTTCGGGTTTTTCGATGCTGAGGTTCCATTCGCCTTCACATCGTGAAGACCGTTACTTGCGTTAATATTTAAATGACAAACTCCAGAAGCTAGAAAAACCGACCAGGAAATCACCCTCGACGATTTCAGGCTTTTGGCATTAATACATTTAGAAAAATTTTCCGATTTAAAGGGAACATCAAGATCGGTTCCCTATAGCTGCTTGCCATCCTTCGCTGCGCCCTTTTCATATGTTTTGACTGATGTAGCATACCTATCTCGATTTTCCATCGGCGGGGTCCCCCGCCCGTTTCTCGATCATTCTTAAATCGGGAATGAGAAGCTTTGGGAATAAAGAGGAAAGCTAGGGAACGAGAGAGCGAGGAAACGGGGGAAGAGAAAAAACGTCGGAATCTTCAGGGAAAATATAATTGAGTAAATAATGAAAGATAGGAGAAGGCGCAGTGAGAAATAAATACAATCTGTGCATCCCGTGGCATGGAGTTCTTCTTCTCTTCCCTTCTCTCAGGTTCTGCACAGGTCGAAATCGAAGATGTTGTTTTTGTGCTGTAAACGTGTAGTAGCTCCAGCTTCAGCTACAGCTACAGCTCCGAACCGTAACTGTAACTATAACTGTAACGGTGTAGTAAAGCTATAGGGTGGCGTAAATTGTTAAGGCGCGCCTCGTCTAGTTATAAATTAGAAAGGAGGCAATCTTGCTGGCACGGTTCCTTTGGTTGCTCTCCCTTATGCCCCCGGCGATGGCAGTCCCTTCCTTCCTTCCTTCCTTCCTTCCTTCCTGCCTGCCTGCCTGCCTGCTTGCCTTGCTTCCTCGGCCTCGGCTTCGGCCTCGGGTTTAGCACTGGCCATAAAAAAAGTCTAACAACCAACCAAGATTACTCCGAAACGTACGGTTCTTCGGCACAACGCTCCTTCCTCTTCCTCTTCCTCTTCCTCTTCCTCGTCCTCGTCCTCGTCCTCTTACTTTTCTACACCGCGCTACTTCCGCCACCGCGAACCGCCGGTCCAGGACCTACCCGCGGACGCGGTCCCGTTGTGTATTGAGTTCTTTAGTCCAGACACCAAGCCCTTTACTGCTGATTAAAACGACCCCGACGCCCAACCGTCGTGTGTCGTCTGCAGGCGGCGCCGGTTCCTGTCGATGAAATCAATTGAAGAGTTCGTAGATCTATAGGAGAGGAGGAACTCGTTTCCGCAGAACAGTCACACCGCGATTTTATCAGGACGAGTGATTATTCGGATTTTCATAAATTCCGAAAAATTCAACAGTCGAATTCACCCACTACTTTAGCGAATTCCGTCCGTTAGCACGGTTCGTTCGTTCGTTGCTTCAAGGGTGTTTCTCCCTGCAGGATACTGAACAGTATGAGCTTGGCAAGATTCTTGCGTTTCAAATTCCAAACTCGAAATTCCGAACCCGAGTATTATGGAAGGACAAGGATAACCAGGTGCCTTTGTGCTCTGAAAGCTCCATTTTCAGGTCCCTTGAAGAGATTGCGAACGATGCGATGCACGGGCTCTAACACATTATAACTCGTACCTAACCGAGGTAAGAATCGGTAACGGGAATGGGATTTCTCTCCTCCAGGTTCCTCCGGGAAACCGACCTACGAATAACACGGAATATTATTCGATGTTGGCGCGTGGTTTCGCCGCGGAAAATGGACTCTTGGACAGTTAGACAGTTGAAGGGAGGGCGAAAGTGGAAGTGGAAGTGGAATAGGGTGAGGGATGAGAAGAGGAAGAATGAGGGGGCGGAAGGGGGAGGGAGAGGAGGCGGAGGCGGAGGACTGGAACCAGGACAAAGTCCCAGGGATCTCGCAGGCTTCTTGTCACCTCAACTTCGTGACGGAAGATGACGTAGTTACCAAGTTATGCTTTTGTTTTCTCAAGACTTTTCTTTGTCTCCCTGCACCAGGACCAGGACCAGGACCAGAACCAGAACCAGAACCAGCAGTGACGTGGCAGAGCATGTTCTCTTCTTTCTTTAATAATAGCTTATCCTCTGGTATAGTAAACGAGCCATACATCCCCTAAATCAATTGAATGTACACTTTTCGCTTCTGCATGAGTGTGAAAGTTTTCAAGTTTCCAGCGTGTATAAATCCGCTTCCTGTTTTCACCCCGGTATCAATTCATCCCGGTATCCGCTAAAGCGTAGCACATACATCGGCCGATTCATTATCCCTCCAATTCTCTTTCTCCATCGCGTATAAGACTACGGTCTTTGCGAAAGGGACGTTTGACGGACAGCTCACGGAGCTTTTTCTCTGAATTGCCTATTTATTGATGTATAGCTGCCTCTATACAATCCTGAAAACCCTAGAGTGGATAGAGATCTAGCGAAACGTTCACGGATTCGAGTCATGTCTCGATGAATTCGAGGCAATACCCTCGCGCATAGTGTCCATACTTGTCTGACTCAATTATTACTTACCAGTTGTTACGCTCATGCTGTTTAAGTTTCGCCCGTCCAGTTTCGCCAGCATTCAATCTGTAGATAGATGGATAAAGCGTGGTTCGAGAGAAAAACCACCGGCAGATTGGGCTCCGCGAAGTAAGGGACAATTTGATTTTCACCACAGATAAAGAAGGCTCTCCCCTCATTATTGGTTTTCGGAAGCTCCTTGTACCTACCTATCTATCTATCTACTCCTTTCCTTTCCTTTCCTTTCCTTTCCTTTCCTTTCCTTTCCTTTCCTTCCCTTCCCTTTCCTTTCCCTTCCTTTCCGTTCCTTTACTCTACTTTACTTTACTTTACGCGTCGGTTCCTTTCGGACGTGAGCTCCGACCCGTTTCTCCTCCGAAAGACTCCTAGGCGTCGTGCAAACTCTTGTCTCGAATTAGAAACACGCCCATAGCCGCCCTTTCTCGTCTAATGAAACAAAATCGACGAGGTGCCGGAAGACATTCGGAAACTCCACAAAAAGGAAAAAAAAAAAAACCCAAAGAGTAACGAATGTACTTGCTCCGGATTTTTTGCTTTTTTTTAAAAAAAAAGAAACTAATTAAAAAATCGTAAACGTTCATTCTCATATATCTGGGGGGGG
The DNA here is from genome assembly GCA_963992785.1 of Tenthredo livida. NCBI lineage: Eukaryota > Metazoa > Arthropoda > Insecta > Hymenoptera > Tenthredinidae > Tenthredo > Tenthredo livida. The sequence continues at coordinate 2,416,468 of OZ023070.1, read as the reverse complement.
GGGGGGGGGGGGGGGGAGGGGATGCAGAAAATTTGAGAGACGAAAATTAATGCCGGAGCCAAAAACGATACGAAACTTCCACCCCGCGGTTAGGGTGGTCGTCGCGGTTAGAGTGCGGTCGACGAGTGACGGGATTCAAATTCAAGCTTAGGGGTAACGCGAGGAGAATTGAGGGCGATGTTATATAGAATGAGGTAAAGAGGGAAACCGAGGCGAGGCGAGGCGAGGCGCCGGCGTGTTCTTAAGCCGAGTAATTACCCAGTGGATTAAAACAACGGACACAACGAATTCTTTGTTTTATTTTCACGTATAAGTATAGGTATAATACAGTTTTTTTTTTCAACCAGAGTAGAATAAAAGAGCAAGAGTCCACCCTTGTGTGTATATAATACGCAGGCAGGTTCTCTAATTTCAAAAAATTCATCCCTTACACTTTTTTAATATTCAATAATCGTTGCAGATGAAGATAAAACCTCCCCTGTTCGATACCCGACCAATACCTATATATAGTTAGTTTTATCGCGTTATTATCACTGGTAAACTTTTTTACGGTGATCATTACCGTATTTACGATCCTGATCACTCCTTTATCTTTCTATTCTCTTCTCGAAGAGGAGATGTAGTATCCCACCCCCGCCCCATCCCCCCTTGCCCCACGCTACTCCGAAGTATTCAGCCCCCAAAAGGGAACCATCTGGTTACACCCAGAAAAGGCAATATTTTCTTTTTCCCAGCTACCCAAAAAAAGAAAAAAAAAAAAAAAAACCCATCGAGTGAACATCGCCGCGGTGTCGCTCCGTTGACGCAGATACTTTTAAGTACTTTTAAAGTAAAAAAAAATATATACATACATATATATATATATATACATATTTTTTTTCGGTTTTTTTTTCGGGACTACAGACTACCATCAAAAAGCTCCCCCCCCCCCCCCCCCCCCCCCCCCCCACGTACCCCCACACTGCTTTTCTGATACACAAAGGCCTGCCTGTCTTCCAATTCGCCAAACTGGTAAAAGACGGGGGGCAGGGGGGCGGGGGTCAGGTTATCAGTCGCAGGTGCGTCGCTCGCTCGCTCGCTCGCTTGCTCGCTTGCTCTAGCAAGGGTGTGCAGTTTTCCTAATTAAATTCGACCACCCTCCTGCACCCCATCGTCGTTATATTATATACATAGTATACCTATGTATAAATATATAACTTTTAGTTTAGTATATATTATATATTTTGAATTACAATGGCTGAATGAAATTTTGGACCTAAAAATATATATTTTTTTCTTGGTTTCAATTTACTTCTTTAAACCACTTTTCCGAACTGCAGGTCAACATCTGGTGCAGGAAGAGAGGAGAAGACAATATAACTAGTATGACGCCAGGGATCTCTTCAGAATTTTGTTCGACGCGATAGTGGATTAATAAATCTTACCGCGGTTTACCTTTGAGGAATTGATCTTCAGTTTCCACTCTCCGCAATTCTCAAACAGAATAAATCTGCTTTGCAAAGAGCTCTTTGGCTTTGCTGACGCGACGTGCTACGACGCTTGATGATTCTCTGATTTTTTTTCCTTTTTTTTACCTTTTTTTTTGCTCTCTCTCTTCTACTTCGCGTTCGTATTTTTTTTTTTTTTTTTTTCTTTATCTCTATTCCTTCTACTTTCTATATATATATATATATATATATATACATACCTAACTATCACCAGCTTCTTTCTCTTTTAATCGGATTCTCGACCGACTTGTCCGCATTGTCATCTCTGCGCGCGTAACATCAACTGGATCTTTCCCTCGAGCTCCCCTGTCATCTAGGTTCATGAAGAGTCCCGTGTTTCAGACCGACCCTGCAGGACCCCATAGTCGACGGACAAACCCGTTGCGTCGTCGACTAGTCTAGGGCGTGACTAAAGCGTTCGAAAAACGGATTTAGGATTAATTAATTACGCAGAACCTGATTTATAACTTTTTCCTACATATATCTATACGATATCGGCTATACTTCATCTGCTTCTCTGAAGCTGTGCAGAATTCGCACAAACGGTGTATACCTACATGTAATAAAACCCCTGTCTCTGTAAGGGTTAAATTGGGGCGATTTGTGGCCGCAGGTAATAAGCGCGTCAAGCCTTTGGCGTTTGATAATTGAATTTTTTAAGATCCTTTACGAAAAGCGAGAATTGAAAAAACAAAAAAAAACAAAAAAAAAAATGGTAGGGATAAAGATTTGGCGAAGATGAAAAAGGGAAAGAATACTAAGGCCACTCTCTCCACTCTTCGGCACAGCGAGATTTCGCGAGAGTCTAATCCGCGAGCATGTCTCGATGCCGGGTAGAGTTTCTCGCGCTAGGCCCTGGAGCCTTTCGGCAAACCAGCAAGCCAACCCAAGCCAACCCATCAGAGACTCGTCTAGTTCAGGTATGAGAGTAGAGAGGGGCTTTTAATCCCTTATCCCTTATCCGAGAAGCCAGAGCTCCTGCTCAGGGTCCGATTTTAATTCGTTAAATTCCGGCCAATTTGAGCGCAAAACCCTAAAAAATCATCAGATAAGAACGGCCGGTTGGTATCGCCGGTTAATCTCAGTTGGTAAGGCAGGTTCGAGTAGTATTAAGCGCTGCCTGGGCTGCCCCCCTCCTCCCCCCCCTCCCGACCCCCGACCCAAGCCACCATAGCGATAGAAGGGGTTGATTGAGCCTGTTTTACCGACTGAGTCGCAAAAAACACCCCTGATTACTCCGTGCTATCTCCGGAGGCGTTCTACGCCCGCGAATCCCGCGTAGATTCGCGTTGCCCCGGGGGGCAAATCGTCGAATAGGATGAGGATGAGGGGACGAGGACGAGGACGAGGATGAGGACTATGGGGTAGAAAAGGAGGAGGAGGACGAGGCTTGAAACACAAGAACGGGCCGACGGCAAATTGCCGTTTCATGCCGTGAAAATCGATCCCTTTTTTTATTTTTTTTTTTCATTTTTTTTTCGACTCCTTTTTTTTATTTTCCTTTTTGCCCGAGGTCCTGCGGCCGCTCGCAGGATGCTGCTAGTATACTATACTGCTACTGCTGTTACTGCTGCCCTGCATGAGAAGGACACGGCTCAGTGCTCGCCGCGGAATAATCGACTTGCTTCTCTTTTCGAAACTTACTATTCATCGCACACAAACGGGGGGAGGACTCCGTTTCTTTCTTTCCTTAGTTCCTTAGTTCCTTAGTTCGTTCGACCGCGCATATATGAGATATATATGTATAGGTATATATATATATATTGGCGAAAAGATCGCGAAAAGGAGAAAACTAGCGGTGCGTAAACAGCTGCGGAGGTATCCTCGTCAGTGCGGGAAAATATGCGGCTGAAATTTTGAAGAGAAAAAGAAATCGAAAAAAAAAAGAAAAAGAAAAAAGAAATTGAACGATTAGTTTCATCGTTCCTTTTTCTTTCCTTTTTCTTTCTATACCCTGTATTGTAATTTTTTCAGAATTATTTCATATCTTGTGTAATGGAACGAATTTTTAGAAATATGTACAGTCTTCTTTCTCGGGCGAAACTTGATTAGAAAAAAAAAGAAATCAATTTTTTACAGTACCTACTAGTCCTTCATATATGAATTTCGGAAAACTATATGAGAATTTTAAGGGGTAGATAAGAACGCGCTTTTCCTTACATTAGTACGATTAAAAAATGTTTCAAAAATTTTTATAAATAATTCGGGGTCGCGTAGTAGGTAGGTATATCGATTAACATGTTCCGAAATTTTTTTCTTCCTTCTTTCCCGCTTTTACTTCAATACTTTTACCATCGTCGAGTAACAAATCAATGGATATTAAATTAGGGTAATTTCAAATGATAGAACAAGTATTGACAGATAGCACTCCAATATTAAGACTAACTGGCGTTATAATCCATATCCAATCACTTTGGTTCGATTACCGGTATCAGGAAATGGGTTTACACCCCTCGCCCCGGTTCGCCTCACCATTAACTGCGGTGATCCTGACTTGAAAACAAATCGAAATTATATATGTATATGGATAATATCCTGATGAACAATGACAATTTTCTCTCTCTCTCTCTCTCTCTCTTTCTGTTTCCCTTCCTGTATTGATACCTACCTCTCTTTTTAATGTATTCAGTTGATTGTTTATTTCGGGGTGAATTAAAAGGAAAGCGAATAGAAGCGCGAGGAGCAGCGCGAACAAGAATAAAATAGAAAATAGAAAATAGAAAATAGAAATAAAAATAAAAATAAAATGAAATGAAAAGGGAGGAAAAATAAAATGAAAAAACGAAAAAACGAAAAAAAAAAAACGAAAACAAAAAAACCAATAGCGGGCTAAAGAGAAAAGTACTGGATTACTGGATTGGATTGGTGCACCATGCGGGTGCCAGGCTGTGAGGTTGCCGTCTGCGGCCAGAGGGAAATAGTTAAATCCAGCGTAAAATAAAAGTGTTTTTCCTCCACCAAGGGTGGCTTTATACCGAAGACACTTTCGCGTTTACGCCTCCGGGTTTACGGTTTGCGTCTGCACTTAACCTTCTATGAGCCAATGAAGTGGCTAAATCACTCTACATCGGACATTTATATCGCGATTGCCCTGGCATTTATTTATCGCGGTTAAAACCACTCTCTAAAATACTTTATTTTATTTATTTTTCTCCCTCTCCCTCTCCCTCTCCCTCTTTTTCTTTTTTCCGCTGTATAAAATTATCCGCGATAACCATTATCAAAATACATTAAGGGTAATCGAAAAGAAAAGGTTCAATTATTGTTAACGCCCTGTCGTAAATTAAGGGCGTGTATATGTAAGTGAGCAAAGTTCGTAGAAGCAGAGAGAGAGAGAGAGAAAGATAAAGAAGAAAAAGGGAGGGTAAGAAAAAAATGATTTGAACACACGGTTCCCGATTACAACCCTTAAAGAACAAGAAAAAAATAAAAAAAATAAAAAAAAAAAAATACTCAACGATTTTGTCCACCGGCAGTTTTCACCGTGAGTTTCGATTTTTACGATGAAAAATGCGTCTAAATCAAACTCACTACTGCTAACATATAGCTGGAGCTACACTCTCCACCGTTTCTCCGTATGGGCGCAGGAGGGGGCTGAAAGGGATATTATATGGGGTATTGGAATCGAGTATGGGTACCAGCCTGCAACCCTTGCTAACCCGCGACCAGAAACCAGAAAACACCTACCTCTCCTGTCCCGAACTACATAAACTTTTCCATATATGTTCGTACAAGGGAATATATAGGTATATATGTACATGGTGTATGTATATATATATATATGGTATATGTGTGTGACGACTTTTATAGATTCAACGATTTCCTTCCATTGAACCACCCTCCGCACCCACGGCTCCTTCATTTCGACCGACTTTTATACCTCGCCTTTCACTTTATGCCCACCCGAGTCACGGACCCCGAAGGAGAAACTACGGATTTCATATACAATGCAGGGGTTCAATGCAACACGGGTCGAGGCGACTAAGACTCGCCTTGCCTATATGCTATATGAATGAAATTCGACAAGGGGATGGAGAAAATTTCTCAATCCCATATCATGCATATGGATTTAATTATATTGCAAATTCGAGCCTTTTTTAATCCCGTAGATTTTCAAATTTTTTCCTCGAAGAACCTCACCTTCCGCGTTTCGAACTCGTTTTCGGATATCAGAGTGCAAGAAATTTGAAGATTCACATCGAAGCGCAGACGAAGATCCAAAATATGTAGAAGTTGGTCCGTGCAGCACTCTTCTTACCTTATCTTGTGAAAAATCCTTCATCTTTTGACCAAATGATAGAAGTACCTAAGCCCGGTGCAATGATGAATATTACATTTCAGGTGATCTTCGTTTCTCTTTGATGAAGAAAGAATCACTGAAAAGGACCCAAGTGGGTTTATATAAATGCGTAATAACTACTTAGCTAACGGTTTATACATAATCTACCATATACATGCGTATAAACGAGTGAAATAGAGCGATATATGTACCTACTCATGCATCGATAATGGATCGAAAAGTGAAAGGGCAAGGCTGAGCTTAGATTGAATTTAAAAATTGTCTGGCTCTTCATTTCGAATAAAATATACATAATATACCCCCAAAATCGTATTTGATCTTCGCTATGTAAGCCCACACCAGCTTTTTATATTATTTTTTTTCTTCCCATTTCTACTTTTTCTTTCGTTCTTTCAATTTCTCTTCTCTCCTATCCTTTTTCATATCCACCACTTTTCACTGGATCCAATCCACTGCACTACCCCCGACGCTCTTCTACGGGGTTCGTCTTAATTTCTTGAGGAAAGTGAAGGGAAAAAGAGGAGCAAAAAAAATATAACATAAATCGCAAAAAAACAAAAAAAAAAAACAAAAAAAAAACACAAAAAAACAGAAAGCAAAAGGAAAAAAAAAATGTAACGTGCTACCGACGCGACGTTATCATATTTCGCTGAGTGAATCACGCCCCTTTTTGTCATCACCCAAACTCCACTCTCGACTCCTCTCTCTGTGTATATATATATGTATTATATACACATTTTACTCTCTCGGTCTCTCCCCCCCCCCCCCCCCCCCTCTCTCGCGGTCAATAAAACTCAATCGAGAACATTGCTTGCAACGTTTTGGCCGGTGCTAGTACCGCAGAAAGGCTAATATCGTTAATAACCGTTCAAGAGACGAGGGAAAACTCCTGCGTGAGCTTTTTACCCCATCGTCCGTGCAGAGTCCCGGGCTTCTCCGCTATCGAGTCACAGATGAATTTTTGGAAAACTGCATATCCATACGTGAATCTGAAAATGAAGGGAACCGAATCAGTGCGAGCGCCTGACCGGTCCGGTCGATGTAACAAAAATCTTTATCCTGCCGTTTAATGGATACGTTTTTTTGGTTCTTTTTTCTTTCCATCGACCACCATCGAACACCCACTTCAGGCCCGCGATATAAACTCGCGGTATAAGCGTTTTAGCTGAACTGCAAACTCTGCTGGTACGGTCCAGAATTTAATCATTTTTTTTTTCTCTCTTTCTCTCTCCCTCCCTCTCTTCTTTTGGTTCTTTTTTCTTCATCTTCCTCGTCTTCTTCTTCCTTTTCTACTTATAAAGGGACTGTCCACAACAGTACATAACAGCTGACGCCATCAACTGCTCGAGTACCGCACGCTACGCTCGAGTGCTGCTAGGGGTCTCTGAAATACGGGACGAAGAGGAGATGGCACTTCCGAACAGCGGGAGGACCGCCCTTAAATCCATCTGTCAATTTTAGGCAACGTTTTGGACGATGCAGTTTCAGGATATTAATAAAAAAAAAGAAAAGAAAAAACGAAAAGTATAAAAATCTGGATACACCAAAAAAGTAGCACAAGTCGCTGCACCCTTCGTTTTTTCCGGTATATCGGCAATTCCGAAGATTCCAAGTCCAGACCCCCCATCGCCCCCCGGAAATGAACTCTTTTCTCTTTTATCAAGAGTCCTGGGGAGATTGCAGTCAGCGGCGATTTAAAAATCTGAATTACAGTTATATTTTTATCCCCGATTGCGAGCTCGTTAAATAAAATAAGTCTGTATTATGTCTGTGCGAGGATTGACGGAGATGAGAGGAGTGGAGTGGTTCGATTAACGAATAATTTTGCACCGTTTTATTCAGGCAAAGTTTTACGCCAGAGTAGCAATCTATGAGCCCTTTAGCTCCTCGTTAATCTGGGATAATTAGTCACCTGGACCAGGCGCGGTGGTGCAGGACCCGTTTCTCTCTTTTCACTCACTCTCTCTCGCTCTCTCTCTCTCTCTCTCTCTCTCTGAGCATGCCATTTACAAATTAGACCGGTGACAATGTAATATAAACAATTTAAAGCCGGGAATCAATTAGCCCAGATCGATAAGCTTCGGGTAGCTACCCACCATATAGTACATAGCCTAGGCTCTACCCTCACGGTTTATACCCTGCACCTTTGTCCGGACCTCCACCTCGACTCTCACCGCTCATAATCGGATCAAGGAACAATAATTCGGCTGAACCAACCTCTTTGGACACCGGTGTAACCTACACCTATATACATACAGATTAACGCTTTCAAAAACGTACCTACTGCAAAGACAAAGTTCTAAATTCCGAGATCGGTATTAGATAAGCTCCAGACTCGTTTCTCCCTAGGGACATAATCGAGAATTCATAGTTTCGTTTTCGGTTTATAAACCGAAAAATGATGATCTCTGCACCGGGTCTTCTAATCTCATCGATTAACACCCTCAACTATGGCAGATGCAGGGTTGATGCTAAAATTTTTATCAATCATGAATTTCCGATAATCGTTGCTCCGTACGAACCGCGGGCGCTACAACCACCACGCCGCAGTCACTTTCAGTTCGCCCCCTATTCAACGCCAACGCACTCTCTTCCATTATTATCGGACGATATTTTTTATCTACCACCAGTTTTACCGCTCTTTCTCTCTCGTATAGAGATACAGCGAGAGAGAGAGAGAGAGAGAGAAAGAGAGAGAGAGAGAGAGAGAGAGGGAGATAAAGAGAGCACCAGTGTTCAACCTATCAATTGTTATCAATTTTTGGCCCCCTCAGGTTTCTATCACGGTACGATCATTTTGGGACACCCTTATCAGCCCTTAAACCTTCACGATCTGGTCTCTTACCTGCAGGAGCCTATACTATATTTACCGATTCATCGTAACCGAGAAGATTTCGAGCTGTATTATATACTTTCGTTCTTATCTATGTAATTGAAATTTTTTTTTTTCTTATCGCGATCTATGTGATTTCATGTTTCTCATCGATTTCGTCTATTCCTTTCCGAGTTGGTAAAACCCTGTTTTTTTTTTTTTTTTTTTTCTTCTCTTTTTAAACAATATTTTTCCATCTACTGTTACACTTCTATAATACAGAGACGCCTGGCGTGTATAATAGTGCAATATACGGTGGTATTAAAAAGAAAAAACAAAAAGAAAAAACGAAAAAAAAAGACCATAAAAATGATGTTTCAATTTAACAATGGGTGAATAGTAGCCAACACCTACGCACCCCCTATCCTGGGCTAGTGGCGCGCTTTGTCGGTATGTGTAGGCGTTGTAAGGGGTGGCAGTAGGTGTATTTTAACGACGTTTTAACAGACTCGTGGGACACTGGGAACAATCGATCAATGCCGACAATTTCAGGGGGAAAATACTGTACTGCATGGTGGTTTTCATGCCTGTATAGTGCCCAGTTTTATACCATATAGCTAACATGCCGACTATAAATGGAATTGAACAAAAATCACCTATACACAATGCCATTGCCATTGCCATACGAGTATACGCGCCCAAACCAGACTCATAAATTCTAAGGTTGTCGCCAGCCCCGCGGAGTGGATAGAAAAATAAAGTATCGAAAAAAAAAAAGGGGTGGATGTGCATGCATAGGTACACCTACATCAAACTTGCACTAAAATTAGCGATACCAAAAGTGAAAATTGAATTTTTGCATGTATTTGCAAATCATGGTTTTTCTTTTCATCCCCTTCTCTCAAAACAATTTCAAACGAACTCTGACAGAAATGATATAGAAATTTCTGTAAGCACATTGTCTTATGTGGGTATATATGATGTCCGGTGATTGTTTCGAGTGTTTATAACTCCGTTCGCGGGAATATGTTTACACTGTTTGTACAATAAACATACATGTACTACATACAATATCCACCGTCCAGCCTGCAGGGTCAGTTTGTGTTTCAATGCACATGGGAGGGGGGCAAATTAATTAATACATAATAGTTTACCTTGACCAAAACACCACGGGTATGGGGTGATATCAAGCCGGTGGTGTACATAGAAATTAGGAACCATTCTACCGTCGGAATAATTCTATATGTATAATTATATACATGTACCCAGTGGGGGATGAAGTGATGAAGAAGGAAACGGCGGAGGAGGAAGAGGAGGAGCAGGAGCACTAAAGGTCCTTTGATACGTGAGGAACACAGAAGCAACGGTCAGACAAGCTCATAGAGTAAAGCCGGAAAACTGAGAGGTTTATATAGGTATAACGAGGGCTGATAGTGCGCTTATGCATCCCTCAATCCTCGAATGAATATTTTATAGACGGAGTTTATAGCCCGGTGGAATTTCACCCTGAATATCATTTACAGGAACGGTGTGTATATATACACACATTCACGTTTTATATATACTTATCATACATACATATATATATATATGTATATTTATATGTAGTGGCTGCACGATATATACAGGAAAATCACCCTTTTTACACACACATAGTATATACAGGTTTATATATAATATATACGCATGTAAAATATACACGCCATGCACCCTCACGCATACTATCAACCGAGTGTGTTACGAAGATTAACCGGATATCCGCTATTCCTGTTTTATTTTTTTTCAGCCCTCGTCATATGAAGGGGTAGAATAAGCCGCCTTCAGGCGTTAATTATTTAGCTAGTAGGGTACACCTACCCATGTATGAAAAAAAACATTAAAAAAATTAAATAAAAAAAACTAAAAGGACAGAAACAGGTCCTTTGAGATTTTTCTTCTTTTTATTTCCTTTTCTCTTTTTTGGCAATTTTTTAATGGATAAATGAACGCTTATACTGATCTTGGCCCTTTCCCTCCTCTTTCAGGCTTATAACGAAAAAGTATATTACTATAGTGGTCTTTGCACAGAGAACGCAAGAGGATTTGGCACTCAGTGATTAGCACGTGACTCGGGTAACGATTAGATTTAGTTCAGTTCTGTATCGACAACTCGGAGGTACCGATCTAAGGATACTTATTCCCTGTACCGGGTATACTACCTCTTGCAAGTCGCAGTTTTCCTAGCAGAATTTTCTAGAGGGGTTTCACTCTGTTTTCGCAGGAATCGAAAGCGAAGGAGAAGGAAATGAAAGGAAAGGAAAGGAAAGGAGAGGAAAGGAAAGGAGAGGAAAGGAAAGGAAAGGAAAGGAAAGGAAAGGAAAGGGAAGGAATCGCTTTATCGGGACTCGCGGAGTGAAATTCGATGCTTTTATTTCACGTTTATATATTTATTTTCCCCTGCAACGCACACCGCGATGCCGTTCCGTTCCGCTCCGTTCCGTTCGATACGATACGATTCTCCCTCTTTTTCCTTCTTCTCGATTTTTTTATTTCTTATTTTCTCTCCTCATTTCTTGGTAGACCCAATCCGCATCCCTCCCTCACTTATACCACTCTTTTGTTTCACTTACCTATTTATTTCCACCATCCCTTGCCTTTTTACTTTTCATCGATTGCTTCAACTTTTGTTTGGCTTTCGCTATCCCTCCCCTTCCCTGCCCTTCATTTTCTCCCTTCCCTATAATATCTCTTTCTCTCTCTCTCTCTCTATTTCTCTTTCTAATGCCTCTGATATCTACCTATATCCGGAGCACAAACTATAACCCACCCCCTACCCCCCTACCCCCCTGCCCCCTATCCTCTACCCCGTGCAATATCAAACGAGGTTGTAACTCCAGTTACCTACTACCACCACTGATCCTTCGAGTACTTAACACCATGACCGATACTTGAATCAACTCGGTGAAAACCGTTCCTAATCAAACAGATTAACCCTGTTATGAATCATTCGGAACAGTTCATATATTGACCGCACTACAGTTTATATACCGGTTATCAACTCAAGACTAGCACCGAATTCGGAACACCTACCATAGAGCCACAGTTCCCAGTCGCATGTAATACGTGTATGCAACTTGTACTCGAAATTTACTTTTCTCCGATGCAACCCTTACGTAGAATCTTTTTTCAACACGTTTCGAGCGACTTTTACAGATCCTGAAGCTGTGATTTCAGAGAGAAAGCATATCTTCGGTGAGGTATGGAGAAAAACTTCATTACAGACCGGGCTTTTAATCGCTCGAAAATAACGTGAAATTTTTTTTTTCTCCCTTTCCCTTCGTTTTTATACATCGATGGACGTAGTATCTGGCGTTCCAGGGTCTCGCGACTTCTATGAAAGTTTATAAAAGTGAAGTGAAGTTGAGCAAAGTAAAGTAAAGCAAAGTAAAGTGAACTAAAGTGAAGTGAAGTGAAGAGTAGATATCGACGGCTGCGTGGAATAACCGGCTATCTCAGAGTCCGGTTGAAAAAGCGGCTATCTCAGAATCCGGTTGAAAAAGCGGCTATCTCAGAATCAATTCGAAAAAGCGGCCTGTGCCTATATGAATAATATAGGCAACAGTCGCTTTTTCGAATGGATTCTGAGATAGCCGCTTTTTCAACCGGATTCTGAGATAGCCGCTTTTTCAACCGGACTCTGAGATAGCCGGTTATTCCACGCAGCCGTCGATATATGCGCGTATACATACATATGTACATTCGTGTATATACGTATATGTATATATGCATACCGATGGGGTTAAAAAGGTAGTGTTAATAACAACGGAAGATTAATTACCTGGTTCGAGTAACTACCTGCACCGTACATGATTAATCATAATTAACAGTGTTGAGAGTAGAGACGGAGCGAGTAGCCGAGATAAATAGAGAGAGACGAGGGATGGAGGGAGGGAGGGGTTGCAGATGAATAATACTCGGCCAACAAGCGCAGGTTCTGCTTCCTCTTATATAAAACATTGTTTTTCGCAAATTAAGAGATTGTAATAATGGCTTTAATGCTCCTCCTGCCCGCCCGAAATTACTTTGCCACTTTACCGTTATTTATTACTCCTTATTACCACCCTGCAACTTTTAACCGCCTCATGCTTAACGAGATTATATGTCTTTTATTTTTGTTCAAAAAATTTATCCGTATAGGTGTAATCGTAGAGCGAGGATTCCGTCCCTCACGCATATTATGTTTCGCGAAAAATTGCGAAATTCAAAACTCGAAAATTTTCATCATCGAAAATCCTCGCCTCGCCTTGCCTCGCCTCGATCTCATCGGACCAGTCAACCGAGCAACCAAGGAAACACCTTTTCCATTCGGGGTGCACTGGTAATCCTAAGACCGTCTCTGAAAGACGAAATGAGAAATACTTTTCGAACCAGCCAATCTCGCAACGCGAGAAGAGCTTAAAGACTTGATATATAACGGCGCACCGTGGAAGGCTTAGGGTTTTGTTCAAGTTTTAGTTTTTTTTTTTTTCTTCCATACTCCTACATCATATCATGTTTGCTCTTCCTCACGAGTGATAATATCTTTATTTCTACAAAATTTCGGAGGGTCCCTTCGGTCCCTTCTCTTTTCTCTTCATCAATTTTTCAATTCTTATCTTATTCCGTAAATATAAGGGGAACCGTTTCAACTTCAACTTCTTTTTTCGAATATCTGACTCGGGAGTTTCGATTAATTATTGTTAAAGTCGAGTTCCCGATCGGGGGATGGCGAACAGAGGAGGGTGCAGGCGAGAGAGGGATTGTCAGAAATTCTAAATGTTGTTCAATATATATATATATATATACCTATATCGAATACGAAGTGGCGTTTCTATTTAATTAGAATCGATTGTGGATGGAAATTGCTTTGGTTAAAAGCCGGGGGTTTATCGCCTCTCGCGGTCAGCTCTCTGCTGCAGTTATACATATACCTATACGGGGCTGGGTGATGCAGGTTTGAGAAAAGCCTGGAGATTTGAATCTGTGCATCCGCGAACACCACTCAAATCTAGGGAAGACCGCGGCCCGCTATCAGGAAATAACTTTTTATTTAAATTTTATTTTTATTCATCTACAGCTGCTGGCTGCACTCCCCCACCACGTCCATCCTTGTACTTCCTTCATTCGATACTATTTTTATTATTTTATTTATTTATTTTTTACTTTTCTCCGAACTGATTTGGCTAAGCGAGTTTTTATCACTGCATATACGACGACGTTTGCCGGAAATCACAAATGTTTGATCTTGTACTAGGCATTTGGAGAAAATCGGATATTTTCAAAAGCTGCAGGAAACCGGCGAGAGGACAAGCCGAAGAAGGACGACCCCTGCCGTGCCTCTTCAGGATCTCTCATTCAACTGGAATATATTCGTATTCGCGACGAACTGAATTTCACCAAGTTCTTCGTCTCTTCTTCTTCTTCTTCTTCTTCTTTCTATTTGCACTTGCTGTTATAGTTGCAGAAGGTATATAAAAAGGGAAGAGAGAACTGTGAATTTTCACACCAGATGTCTGGATTTGGATTATTCATACGATTCATACGAGAGTGACAAGGTCCTCAATTTTCCATGTGACACACATGACCCGCGAAAAACATCGTGAATGTAAAAAATTATGCAAAGACCTATCGCCATGATCGGAAAAAATGATTCGGGACTAGCCGCGAATTTTTATAACGATGATGTTATGAGATAAACAAATATCGTTTCATCCTACAAAGTACGGAGCTGTGGATCCCTGAGTAGTAAAACCCCGATAATATGATGATCCTGGAGTCCTGCGTCTCGATTAAGACGAAAGGTATGTGGGCGTCGTGAGATAGAAGAAAAAAAGGAGCCCTTCTTAATTAAGGATCGGGGTAGGTATACCCGGTGAAGTTTAACAACCGGGTCTGTAATAGCTCTGTAACAAGGATGAAGAGGACGAACTAGAAGAAGAAGAAGAAGAAGAAGAAGAAGAAGGATGAGGCTGATTCACCCCACTGCACAGGAGCAACTGAGACGACGTGACTTGTCAGGCTCGAAATCGCTACGTATAACAGGGTTGCAGCCAGAAGGTGAATTAAGCTCTGAATTTGAATTGCGATCGACGTTAATTAAAATAATCATTAACGGGTTAAAATGCATGTATATGTATACACGGATGAAATAAATTATTTATAAACCTCCGACCGCCATCCCGATGCCAGTAACAGTGACGTCGAGGGTGAATAGGGTGAGGGTGCAGAACACGAGACAGGTACCAGCGACGAATACATATTTATTCTGCTAACGGGCACGGCACATTCTTTTGCATAATGAATTTTTATTACACGAGGATCAAACCTCTCCTCTTCCTCTTAATCCAGATTTTTTTTTTATTTTTTCTTTTTTTTTTTTAAACTCATTCTTCCCTCCTCGTCATACCTCTTCATGCCCTTCAGCATTTTTGATCGTCAAACCCTCATCTCACGTCTGTGAGTATAGGACTCTGACACATCGGATGCTGCAGATCATTTCTGGTCCAGATATCGCGGAGTATTAATCTCTGCGGATGGTAGTGCAGTGGAGTTCTTTGACAACGAATATTACCCGCGAACGTTAAAACAGAAATTTATCCACCATATATCGCCTGCAGATACTAACAGAAAGGAATACATGCTGTAGGTACGGAATATAGCTGGTAAGGGTAAGGAGCTCTCTTTCAGGAGAGAAGACCTCCCGTTGGTATAAGCTCAAAAAATTTCGAGATTTTTTATCATTCGAAAGCTCGATTGAAAATTGATCTGAACTGTTTCGAATGTGATTTGAGGCTTTGCGTTTCATTCATACACCGCAGTTTCGATGAATTGGAAATTCAATATTTTTACCATGATGAATATTTTTCCCTCTATTTTTCGTTCGAAATATAAGGGAGGGTGTAAAAGCTCGTTGATTTAGAGAGTGGTGCATCAGAGCGTGATCGAAAGGGAAAAAAAAAGGAGTATAATTTGATAGCGCTACGCACATCCCTTCAGGATTAAAAAGAATTTTTCATTATGTAGCTCGTGAGCGAAGTGAAGACGCATTCCTAGAAATTTTGAAACCAATTTATTTACGAGCTTTCCGGAGTGGATAACACCCCGTTAATCATCTCTTCAAAGGCACATTGGTTTCACTCATGGCTTTTATCGAATATGTGCTGCTGGTTAATCAATCCGAGTATTTTTGATTAATAAAACACTCAAGAGGGGCCCGCGTGTTCATGTTTAAATAAAAATATGCGTATGGGAAAATCGTATGTGTAGGTATACTGCGAAAGACAGAAAAAAAGAATAACAATAATTTTCCACTCATATAGGTATGAGTTTGATTTTTTTTTTTTTTGATTTCGTTTTTCGAATTTGAATTTTTGATTTCGTTAATACCGGGAGATGAACTTTGAGGGTATCTTCTTCCCTTTTCTTTTCTATTCATTTCATTTTTTCCTGTATCACCTTCAAGGACCCCTTCAATCATCTAGAACATAATATAGAGGCGCATATCTAATTCCTGATAGTATAGAAACTGCCAAGTTGCGGGTATAACTTTGAGAGTGATAAATCATGGTAATATAAGGTGTGACGACACTTTTGGTAAAACGGAAACTGGTCTGAGGTGAAAGAGGATTCAGTATGCCTAAAGTCCTGAACTTTACTAACGAGAGAATGTATTCGGAAACCCAAAACCTACGGCTGAACCCTAAAACCTAAAACTTTCATCTTATTTCGCATTTAGTCAGCTTAGTTACGTAATAATGAAATTTATTTAGAAAAAAAAAAAAAGAAAAAAGAACCGAAAGTAGAAAGAAGAAAAAAAGTCATTCGCATCCCCTGTTCTATCATCCGCTGCAGAATACTTCAGCTGCAGCATATCTGCAGCAACGCAGCATCCCACGTTTCCGGGATTATAATATTATAATCTACACGGTATATTTCATGAAAATTTTCTTCATTTTATTTAATTTTTTCGTTTTTCTTTCGCCAACAAAGAGTCGGCTGCGTGCAGATTTTTCGAGTAAGAATTTAGTACGTGTAAACGAAATTCTCGTTAAAAAGGGTCGCGAGATGAAGCGATGCGGAGTCTCTTAATCTTTTTCATCTTGCAGCTTATTTATTTATTATCTTTTATTTTTTTTTCTTATTTCGGAAAAACTTTAGCAAGTTTAATAGGTGTCAATACAGCAGGTACATACATACATATACATACATACATATATATATATATATTACTCTGCACAGTCTGCAGGCAACAACGAAATTTATCTCTCCCCTCGATGTAAGCATGTTTATTATATGCAAACAGGGTTTTAAGCTCATCTCATATTTCATTCGCTCAAGCTTATGTACGCGCCTCGACTCGACAGTATTTCACCTTCACAGAATTTGATTTCCACTTCTATTACGCTTATCATTCTCTATGTACCATATATATACACCTATATTATTTGTATTATATATATACGTTTCTCTCAATCTCTTCGTTAATTCTCATCTCGTGTAACTGATCCTGGCAATAGTAGCTTTAAGCTCTTCTTATTCTTATTATTCTCCCTTATTCGTAATTTTATTGTTTTTTTTCTCTCCTTGCCTTCCCTTCATCTCAAATATCGAGAAACCTTCATTTCATCATATTGTGTTTCTCTTACGATTCATGTAGCAGTTTTATTCGAATTCACATCGTTTCATCATAACTGAAAAAAATCTTTGCTCACTTCTTCTCGCAGATTTCATTCCCGCATGATATACCTGCAATATAGATTACGTCAAGTGGGAGTCGGGGCTAAAATTGTTTCGAAAATAACTCCTTTCCACCCTCCAGGCTGTAGCATATGAATTTTTTTTTTAAGAAAAAGGAAGAACGAAATAAAAATCATCAAATCCCGTCTGCAATACCCATTTCCTACCGCGGATTTAAATAATCTAAGATACGACGTGTTATCCTCCGTCGTGTCCTGTACATACCTACCATATAAGGTATACATGTAGGTATATACCCTATGTATAACCTACGAGCTTGCAATATTGTATCGATTTCAATTTCCGCCAGATTAACTACATCGTATCATTTTTATTCCTCTGCAGTCTCGTATATATACCTGCGGTAGGTATAGCTATACTACATAGATATTACGATTACCTGTACCTGCTATGCATTCATGTATAAGATCGAACGATATCCGGTTTCTTATTAAAAGATGAACGCAGAATGAAAAGAGAAAAGAAAAACTGAGAAAATTTCTTATCACCATCTTCGCATGTGTGTTTTCAATTCATCGTAATATTTGCACATATTTCTGTACTACCCATACGATGATGCATATCATATAACACATAGGATATGATATACCTAATTATGATGTATACGTGTAATGAGAAAAATTTGAAAAAAATATTCAAAAATTTGAAGATAAATATAACGCGATGTAAATTTCTCTATATATCATATCGTCTTCGTAGGCACTGATTAAAACGCAGGTAAATATACCTATATGATATGCGTATATATATACTGCTAGTTGGTGGCCTTGCCCTAAGCGCCTTCTTCTCATCACATTTCTTATTCAGAATCGTGAATTGTCATATAATGAATTTTTTTTTTTTGTTTTTTTTTTTTTTTTTTTTTTTTTTTATTCTAGTCATTCACATACGTGCCATTGAATAATACAATCATTGCCCACTATCGAACTCGCTAAGGCTTGCGCGTACCTGTACGATAGTTATAAATTTACGACTCTTTAGTTGGTAAAGTTGACTCTATAGGTATATACATAGGTATAGGTATAGGTATATATTATTATAATCTCATTGTCATCTCGGCTATTTACGGTTTGGTACTTCGGGTATTTTCGGGATGGCGGTTCTTCTTCAATCGCGTGGTTGAACCGCGCATTCAGTTTAACGCGCAGTCTCGCGAACCTCGCACCCTCTAAGGCGCGAGCTTGCATTACGAAAAGCTCTTAGCACCGCGTGCGATAAGAGAGAAAACAAAAAAAAAAGAAAACAAAAAAAAGCTGTAAAAACGTAAAAACGTATAAAGATTGATAACGAGAGAAAAACGCAAAAAAAAAACGAATAACATATAGTTGCATAAAAAAAGTCCCATAAAATTGTTGATAATACGGTTTATTCAATTTTTGAAGAAAACAGAAGAAGACAAAAAAAAAATAAATAGTCAACTCTCGCATCAAAATCTGTGCTTTTTTTTTCTTCTCTCTTTCTTTTTTTCGTTTTTCATTCCTTATACATATTTTTTTATCCTGGAGTTGTAAACCTCCTCATATCACTAATCTGATAATTTTTCTTTTCTTCGTTCAGTGAATAAACGATAAATACGAAAAGTTCATTTATACTTTTCTTCTTATCCTGTCATCTCGTTTCTATTCATTTGATTTGATTTTTTTGTATTTTTTATGTTTTTTTTTCTTCTCCCTCGATTTTCGCGTTAATACCTGTGTATCGATCATTTGGAAAACCGTATATATATATATATATATATATATATATATAGCCATAAATATATCTAAGAGTCTTTATTGTAAGCCAGGATAAAAAAGATAGGAACAATAAAAAAAAAAAAAGAAGAAAAAAATAGAATAATTATCGAACGTACACGCATAGTAAGATTTATAGTTTCTTTGACTTTTGCTTCCTTCTTGAATTATTATTTTTTTTTTTTCTTCTTCTTTTCATCAATTGATGTGAACATTACGTAATAATATATATTACATATGTATATATACACATATATATGTTATATATGTGTACACACCTATATATGTACTATATAGAGTTAGATATTGCTGTATCATGATTATACAGTGACACATTTTTCTTTCCATGGGTAACCTGTGTGATAACATATAGTAACTGATTAAAAATAAATAGGAAGCTGTCTAATTTTAATTAACTATGGGTCAACGAATAACTATTATACTTGTTAACTATTCTATACGATTATACATATTATAGCTTTATAATATAGTATAACCGGTCATTTTATCTATAAATATATTTTGATATTATAGGGGAAATAATAATAATAATAATAATAACAATAATAATAATAATGATAATAATCATAACATATTCTTATTATATATATATAAATATATATATAGCTGCGTAGATGAAAATAGTATTATAGTTCGTGCGTTTATTTTGGCTGACGAATAACAACCAGTACTACTGCGAATCTTTGCGTCTCGATCTATAAATATATATATTTATACATGCGTTTTTTCCCATTTGACAAAAAAAAAAAAAAAAAAAAAAAAAACGAGATGAAGGAAAGAAAAAAATTGATAAATTGTAATAAAACAAAAAATTTTCTAAGGAACAAAGTAACGCTTTGTATCTTCATCTTATACAGTTGTACATAGGTCTTATATACTTGCGGAGGTTAATATAAATTGGCAATCGAGACGGACAATTGATCACACATGTACATATATATATATATATATAACTATATATTATATAAAGATCGTAGATAGTACTAAAGAGACGAGGCGCAATATTCATTTGAAATTTCATTTAGGGATGAGCAGAGTGAGACAAAGTGCGTTTGTTCGAATTCTCGGATACACTAGTACCTACTATAAAGATTATTAACAAGTGTTTGATTGATTGAAAATTTCATTTGATTTTATAATAATAAAAGAAAAAAAAAAAAATAAGAAGAAGAAGACGAAAAAAGTTTAAGCAAAAAAATCAATCAAACTCGATACTGAAAATCGATAGCGCGATACTATGACTATGATCGTTTGATAAACTTATATAATGGTGAAATAAATCGCAGACAACAAAAATGACGAAGGAAGATTAACTTTTTTAAATCAATAAATAATCCGAATTCGGAATAATCCTAGTTGAATAATTATTGTTATTACTTTTTTTTTTTCATTTCTTTTTATTCGATATATAATTGCTCAATACCCATACCAAAGATGACCAGCCCGTTACCCCTAAATTTTACTAACGATACCGACAGTGACGAAGATTACGTTATTGATGATTCATTCAACACTTTTCGATGGGCCGAATTGGCTCCAGTACTTTTCGTCTACAGTCTGACATTCTGCCTTGGATTAGTCGGTGAGTACCTATACATAGGTATAGTATAGTATATAATATAGATGTACATATACACATACATACACTTGTTCAATTTATATTTATACTTGCAATTAGTACGATATTTATTGCCTCTAGGTATGCACACGTAGGTATATGTATATACGGGGTATTCCACGTGAAATACGAGCTGACCAGAACCCTTTTCAACTTTTTTCAACTTTTCAGCGGGGCCCAATATATATTTTTTTTTCTTTCACACCACGTCTTCAAAGTTCACTTGAGACTCTAACTCTTTTGATTGAAACTTTTCTTTGTACGATCAATAGTTTTCGCGTTATGCCGATTTCCCCATACATCGTATCAACTCATGCTACCATCTGGACCCGTTTAGAATAAAAATCTACAAAAAATCAGACACACGCTCTTATCAACTAATAGAAACATTTCACAAAGTTTGAACCGATTCTGAGGGGGTCAGGGTTTTCGTCAAGTCGATGTCACGTGGAATACCCCTTATACATCCAATGGGTGCGAAACACTTTTTACTCAACTTTTTTTTTATAACATTACTTCATCTGTACCGAGAAATCCTCTTATATGGTTTTAGCTATGTCATATAATGCCATCTTATAGTCGTCATTACCATATCTGGAATCTCGCTATCATAACTCCAAGTCGATAAAAGGTGTGATTTTGAAGAATTTGTGTGTGTGTGTGTGTGTGTGTGTTTTTTTTTTTTTCATTATTCGCACCTTTTTTCATCGAATTTTACATCCTGTTGCGAAACTTTGAATTCGGTTGAATTTATATATACCTATACCATGTCGTTCAATATAACTTCGATTGTAATACGTTTTACGTATTTTATAGAATTTTGAAAATAAATTATACCCGATTTCTTATTTTTTATACTCGAATAAGAGGCCTTCCATGTAATTCCAAGTGAAGTCGTATGATCCTTTTTTCATCACCCATATCACTGGACTGCAAAGTCCATTTCATTCTTCACTTGTATATCTTCTCTGGTATCAAAGTCGTGCGTTATCCCTGCCTTTGGTATTGCTTTTAGAAATTTAGGAGTCACAGAAAATCCGGGCTTAATCAGAATGCCTGAAGAGATTTAGCGAAGTACATAATCGCCTTATCGTATTGTGAGACGGCGTTCTTCTCCACGTAATAATTTCGGCTCTCTGACCCGAGACGCCTACGCCGCGGCTTATACTACGGGTAAAAACGCGGATTATAACTGGCGATATTATTTTTCCGCAGTTCGTATCCTCCGCAAAAAACTGAGCCGAATATGTCCAAACGAAAAAGTCGAGGGTCGAGTAGTTTTCAAATGGGAGCGAGTAGAAGTTGCCCAATCAGATCACGCCGCTGACGCGTGACCGTTACATAAAACTGAGTCGTGATTGGCGATCGCTTCAACTAGCTGCCATTTGAAAACTATAACTCCGACGGTTTTATCGCTGATACAATATCGTCTTGGTTTTCAAAGAGGAATACAGTCCAGTTCAGCTTACAACGATCGTGAATAGTCACCGCGAATCGCGTGTACATCGTTAATCAGAATGACGCGAGGGTTGAAGATTGAAAGAAGCTGAACCATTATTTTTCTTCCGTTCATTATTTTTTTTTCTTTTTAATCACGTACCACCAGCCTGGGGCTACAAGGCGGATTTAATACGCGGAAAATGTGCAGATACACAACATGAGCTGAAATATTATTATCTGGTGCAGTCATGGGTTAAATATTAAAACTCGTGCATTGCAGAGGTGCAATATAGTTTTTTCCCGCTGGATTCACCGGCAAAATTACAACGGCTATACATTTTCCACAAGCTATAATGGAAAAACTAAAGGGCCATGTCAAGTGTCAACTTATCAAAGCCTTGGCCAACTTGACGTGTAAGGTGAACTCAGGGGATCACATCACTCCACTCTCGTACTGAGGATACCCTTTGAAACCTTTCGCTTTATTATTTTTTCTTTTTTCTGTCTCTTTGCCTTCTTCCTTCCCTTCTTTTTTCAAGCTTACGAAATAGTTCACCGTTCGTATCTCAGTCCGATTATTAACTGTTGGATCTGAACGTTCACAAGAAATCCGTTCTCCCCCGAGACAAGGGTAGAACAGACTTTGATCAGGTTCAAGTTTTCGTCTTCATTTTCGCATCTTCGGTTCCCTCCTTCTCGGTACGAAATTCCAGTCTGAAAATTACCTCGCTATTTCCATCACTGGTTCATCGTCATCGTCATCGTGTAGTAAATAATAAATTCTGTTGTTTTTTCCCAGTCTTTTAAAATGCAGAAAAAAAAAATAAGACACATCGTCTTCGTCATCGTCTATCACTTGTGTGCTGGTGACAATGAGAAGAAGAGTTTGCCCGAGGGAAATTATGATAATTTAATATGATGATAGAGACTGACGACTGACACTGAGGCAGATACGAAGGCGTTTTTCCACTCGCTAAATATCATGCAGCTTCGTGCGTGGAAATTTTCACATTCGAGGTAAAAATTGGTAAAAGCTTTGGGATTTCAAGCCGAAACTGCGGTCCTCTCGGTCCCTCGTAAATTTTTTAATTTCCAATCTTTCCTCCCATTCTTTGAATCAGCTTCAAATATAATATCTACGTTCATTCATTGCCTGTTCGTCATTCGACAAACAGAATTAGACGGGGGTTTGAAGTATGTTTGATTTGTACCAACTGTTTGTCTTCGAAAATCGAATTTCTAATTCTGTTCAAAATTCATAATATGTATTTCTTACCTACTGCTCGTATATACCACGTGCTGAATGACACACATATGTACGTAGTACATGCACTATATGTACGTATATAATCTTGACAGAATTCCAAAAGCAATAGTAGCTGCAATACAAAAGGTGAATAAGGGGGCTTCAAACTTTTGGTATATATACCAATTCAACGAACCCAATCCAAAACCCAATCTCTATTATAATCCATCTCCCTCCTCCCCTCGATCGTACCAATAATCACATAACGGAATAACACTCATTGTATTATCCGTCGTATCTGACGTTTGATAATTTAACAAATCAACGAGTGAATGACTTCTTTTACCGTTTTCTTTTTCACAATTTTTTCCCTTTTTTTACTGGTTCTTTTTTCATACATCTTGCCTGCTGTTTAATCATCTATTCAGTAGATGCGTGTGTATGTATGTATGTATATTGTATACGTGCAATCATAAATAGTATAAATAAAAATAAAATTTTGCAGAGAGGCAAATATTGCTGATCGTGTGAATTAACAAACAAACAAACACATGCTATGTATATCCTACAGTCGTAATATTTATCTTCGTTTCATAGTATACGGTTAAGAATTGCGGAAATTAGGGTCTTGGATCATTGACCATAATGTACCAGAGTATACCGAGAGTTTTCGGTGAAACTGGTTACGCGGTGCGTGTCTGTGTCGGTTTCGCCGCAGGGAGGGGGCGACCAGTTTCATCGAAAACTCTCGGTATACGACAGACTCTCGGGTAATATAACTGAGTATATATATGTATATATATCAAATATATATACCCATTATATACCAAAAGGCAGAGAGCTCTTCATCCCCTAATTTTCTATCTAGATATACTAAAGTTCATATATCGTATTTTTTATTCGCATTCAGAAATCTCGGTAAACAGTTTTACGAGTTTTCTTCTATTATACTGCTGCAACATCTGCGAATTATTTCCGAGGATTCACAGATTCGCATTTAAACTTACTACGTGCCTTTAATATAGAGTCTCCGAATCTAATGTCGGAGCGCGGATTCTGTAAGATAGTAAGAAAAATGGGATAAAAATGAAGAAATGAAAAAATGATAGAAACGAAAAAATGGAAAATTGAAAATATTAAGAAAAAATGAAAATCGATTTCAGGTAACTTGTTGATCATCGCTTCTACACTTTGTCCTCGATTAAGACCGCTGCCATCAACACCGACGAACGTTTTTTTGGGAGGATTGGCCAGCGCTGATCTCCTTCTGATTATAGTCTGCATACCGGTCAAGGTAAGTTACGAAAAGAAGAACGAAGAAAAAAAAACTAAAGAAGTAGGAATTTCAAAGCTTATTCTCCGAAGTATACTGCGACGTATCTCGTAAAGAAAAACGGGTCTTCTGTTAATAGCGATATTATACACCCAGGCTTCTAGTACAACTACCCTATTTCTCATCTGGAACAACTCGACTTAGTCCTTCAAATCCAGGGATAAACCGATTCAGACTAACGAAACGTTCTACGAAACGTTTCGGCTAATCGTCCGCGATAATTGCCGTAATGACATAAACAAAAGCGTCTGTTTTTTTGATTTTTCATTTTTTTCGAAAAAGTATTTGTTTCGGTTTCGGAAAAAGGGCAAACTCTAAGGATGAATTATCGCATAATCGGGGCGGGGATGAAGAAAATTCAAAATTTATAAAATTTTGTGAAAAATGTCGACTTTTAATTCAATCAAAAAAGAATCAAAAAAAATAAATCATCGACTTTCAATTTTTGAAACAATTTTTGTTTTTTTTTTTTTGATTCGAACGGAGGTGGATGAAAAAAAAAAATTAAACGCTTAGCCGATTATATGATTCACGAATGTTTGTGAAAATTCTTTTAATCAAATTAGGTAGGTACCTACCTACGCGTGTGTGAAACTTTTTTAATACCGTTTATAAAGTTTTTCCCCTCAGAAACCGGATCGCCGCGAAATATCAATATAATTCGGAAATTAAATTTCGCCTCATGAAGTGCAGTTCGCCGTATAAATCGAAGTCTAATCTAAATATATAGTAAAGCTCGCTAATTGATAGCTTCGGTAAATAACTTTGTCGAAACTATATAAGCCAGGAATTGAAAGGACTCAAGTTAATCGATGGAAAATTCACCCGCCCCAACTACCTCCTTGATTTCAGACTGCACGATCGCAAATCGACACGATTGCTGCAGGGTCCAATCCTAATTAGTTCTGAATCTCGTGGAATAACTAATTACTTTAAACGCATGTGAGATGTCCCATGTAAAACCTTCAGAGAGCCCAAAACCCTCACTAATATATTAGATTGACTTTTAGATAACGACCGATAAAACGATTGATTAAGTAATTGTGAAAAACCAGAACAGCTTCAGAAAGTTATTCGAACTATTAATTCCATTTCTCGAAAACTCAACATTTCTAGTAAAAAATTATTTCATTTGTCGAATAATTTTGTCATATTTCTGCTTTTTAACAACTAATTAATTTTTTTTCGATTTTTAACATACATGCTCCCTAGAATTATTATCATTATTATAATAATTTTTTTCTTTTTTTTTTTACCGGATGTTAAAATACGCGTATACCCTACCACCACGTTTCGTAGATCCCGACTACTACTATGCATATACGTATACCCCGAGATTGGTACAATTATAGAACTTGGCACAAATTTATTTTATTTTCATTCAGCGTCGAGTCGACCGCACTAGAGACTGTCAAACCTACTACTAAACTTCTGACTTGATCTCTTTCCTCGGCCTAAATAAAATTCGATTTCTTATAATTTAAGAAATTTTTATCATTTCACCCCGAGAAAAAACAAAAAAAACAAAAATTACTCCCACCTTTATAATATAATATGTTTAAATATACGCTCAAACGCTGCATCCGTTACAGATAGGTACTTAGCTATTATTATTTCACGAATAATTTATTCAAATTAAGGGTAGAATAATAACCCACGATGTTGTCTTATCGTCACGTACTAGCATGTACTACATACATACCTATATAGGTATATATAGCTTTACCTTGTTTGTTAACGTTCAAACTTTGGCACACTTCGATATCACTTCATTTTTTTTCAAATTATAAAAGCTCCAAAGTCGCGGGATGGGGGGTGATGTATATTATATAATGTATATTAACATAAGGGCTGAACGAGGGGGAGAAAATGAAGCAGACTTATCGATCGATCGCTGCAGGACTCGTTATTACGGATTTTAAAGTCACGAAAAATTAATAAATCTACTATGGAACGAACCTTTCTTATTTCTGTTGGAAAAATTGTATTTATATTAATTAATTAATGTTATACAACGATCTTCACCTTTTCACTAAAAAAAAATTTTCTTTCACCTCGCTTGATTCAACCCAAATCTCTGCTCCTTTCTAAATCGGGTCCGATTAGATACTATATAGGTATAATGAGTCGTAGAGAGAACATGCGTGACCGAATATTGGTCAAAATTTTACACATAAAGCTCAAAAGCTGCAATTACCAATGCGTTTGTTAACAGCCTTGTTGTGAAAATAATTTGAACAAATATCCCATAGATCTCTATAGGTATGTACAGCGGCGGCAAAATTGACTGTGTCATTAAACTGGCGAGAAGATCGTGCAGTTAGATCCATTGAATGATTGGACCTAAGTATAAGTACTTAGAAATATCTATACATGCAGAGAGAAGAGAGAGACTCGTACCTACGTCTGTCATGATAACTTGTAAGAAGCCCATGTACAGCTTAGAAATATATGTATATATATTTTTTTCTTTGTTCCAATCGTTTTTTAGAATTTTTTTTTTAAATTTCTCAATCAGCTCTGATTAAACTATATGCGATCTCTGATTGCATCGGTCGAAATTTTGCTCGTATAAATTATAATTTGGTTATTACGTTTGTTAATTTGTAGAATAGACCGTCTGCACTTGTCCGCAAATTAAAAGCAAATTTAAAATTCATTTTATAGAGATGAATTATTATTTTAATTATCTCAACCCCCGAGTTCTAAGCTCGAAGCAATTAGCACAGCGATATATACATATGTATATATATATGGTATATAACTCTTCAACTCATTTCTTTGATAACTTTTCACTGCCCATGCCATGCCGTAGGTATAAGACACTCGTAACTGCATACTAAATAATAAAGTTTCTTATTTTCGCTTGGTTATTGAGATTTATTTTTCTGCAGAGGTTTCTTCAGAGCTCTTCAGACCCCCAGCTGAGAGTCTTAGCATTTAAATATATCCTCGTTTTTTATTAATCTTATTCTTCATCCTATCTTCTTCTTCTTTCCCTATTCATGAACGAGAAGATATATTTTCAACATACGACAATTGATTTATCATTTGTCGTTACACATCCGTATAGTAACATATGGAATTGAGATTGATTTAATACCCGCTTTTTCTTAGACCATTAAATATTTTACGATTGGGTAAAATTCGTTTGGTTTCTATCGGAAATATACCTATGTGTGTACAAAAAGATTTCCACGATCCAGGACGTTTATTATAGTAGATCGTAATTCATCTGAAAATTCTAAGAAACATATGTAAACTAGCTAAAACGCAGAATGAACATGACTTTTTAATGAATCTTACAATAGATCGTAAATTCGTCTTGATGCTAAACGGCCGTTTGATAATTAGTTGGAAAATTTTATTAATTGCCAATCGTTCAGAAATCGGCGATATTCACCCTCAGGCTTTTCCTTATTTTTCCGCTATTTTTACGAGATCCAAAAAATTTCTTGACATTTTTTGAATTTCCTTTTCAATCACTATTTCTTATCGGGGAAAATCGTTCCCGGATTTTACCTGGGAGTTGATACATGATTACATGTCGATATCATGTCAACGTATAAAGACGTGAGCCTCTTTCATAAGGATATATCCAATCGCCCGATAACTGATGGAGAGAAAAAAATGAAAAAGAAGAAAAAAAATAAAGAAATCCCTGTCCGTATATTGACCCGTTCAGGCTGTTCAATCTGTACGTGCAGAGTATCGGGGTGTATGAAGGGTGGAGAGAATATAATCGGACCGTGCCCAGCGCGGGAACCCCCAAATTAATAAACCATTATGTAAAAACAATGCGGAATAAATGAGAAAGAGAGAGCGAGAGGGAGAGAAAAAATGAAAAATGAAAAATGAAACAAAGATAGAATCGAATCGAATCGAATCGACTATTTATGGCCGTGAAATTTGATGGGTAGGTTATTTCCTCCCTTATTTGGCTTTCGGTGCTGAACGCGGAACCGTGGAAACCTTCCTGTAATAATATAAATATTGCGAATTGAGCAAAATTGAAGATGATTGAAAAATTTGATTTCAATCAATTAATCAATGTGTTTATTAATTAAGGAACGAATCGTTTCTCTCACATCGGTATTACAGCCGTAACTATAGAATATAAATTAATTATACTCGCAGGCAATATCATAAGGGAAATAACGTAATAACGATTTCGACTATTTATCATCGGCCGAAACCCAAATCGACTAGACATCTCGCAATTAATTACCGCCCCGGCTAGGACTACGATTCATTACGAAATCTCTGCACACTCCGACTTACAAGTTTATTAAGTGAATCAATTTGTCGATTGGGAATTATTAGGGACCTACACCGTAAATCATCCCCCATTATTATTTGCATATGAATTTTAATGCGGATTTCGCGAGTTGGAATTTCGTGTATTTCTTCCAGTCATTAAGGTGCTGCAGCCGCGGCGTTCTCGCGTCTTTAATTATTCCAAAATCCAAATTCCAGATTCCCGAATCCCTCTTTACTTCGCATCTAATGCAACCTGGCTGACTCTAAGTGAAACAAGACTTTCCTCTTCCATTGGGATCGCGGCGTTTCGATTAGCTGATTACCCGAACCGTTATCACGGTGATTCTCAGTTCCCCTTGGCAAGTTCGCATCTGTTGTATCCCGTTAATCTTATCTCGTCATTTTATGCTCGCGAAACATGGATTACACCCTTTTCATAAATCCTCGAGGCTGAAGGTGCACATGGATCAAAATATTTCCGGCGATATTTAGTGTAGACCTTTTCACGTCTTCATTTTATTCATTACCATACTTTTCATCGACTTGCGACGATGAAACGACGATCTGCAGTCCTAATGAAAAACCGCTAACTTATGCAGTGGACACGCCGTTCTGTATCCATCGCTTTCTCAGATCTTGCATTAAGACCCGTCGATGAGAAGAGTGGAAAAATGGACTTTTTGAAGAAAAATAGCCCGAACTAAAGATGGAGGATAACGTCTGTCGGACAAGCTCGCCCAATCATTTCAGAAGCGACAGGATCGGAAACGAAATCTGAAATTTGCGGGATTTCAATTCCAACGTTTGCCTGATCTACGATGAGAGAATTGAAACTTTTCTTTCATTTTCTTTTTCTGTCTGTTTTTTAAGGAAAAAGTTTGTCGATACGAAGAACGATAACTGAGAACGTTCGGCTACTCCCTGCACAGAGTTAAAGGATCTCGTTACGAGCGGTCAATCCGCGAGCAGTGAATGAACGGTTGAAAGGATCAGCGGATCAGCGTCCATACGATCCTATAATACGAAACCCTTGAAACATAAAGTTTCGGATGAAAGAAAAGTAAAAAATAACGAACGTCCAAAATCCTGAAGAAATTTTATCGGGTTGATGGCGATTCGCGGGGTCCGGCTTGATCCGATCCACGAAATCAGGGTGCGGATTTTACTTTCTATTTCTCTCATTTTCTCCCATTTTCGTCGCATTTCATCCCCTAAATCTCGCATGAACGAAAAAAATATTTTCCAAAAATATCTGAAAAACTGAATTTATTTCGACTTCTAATTTTCACCGCGACATCGCGTGTCGTTATCGCGATTAAAAAAACGAATTTCTCACCTGTCGTCGTTCTTTATACTCAATCCGCATTCGCATAGGTATAACGCCTTTGTAATGAGCTCCGCGTTAAATTCAAACGAGGAAAAAAAGAGGATGAAAATGCAGAGGAAAAAAAAAAACAGAAAAAAAACATTTAAAAAAACAGAGGGTTGTCCTCGTCGTGTTTTTTCGTGACATCTACCCCGTTGTTCAACCCCTCTGAAAGCATTTTGGTGATAAGAGAGGGTGAGAGAAAAATTCGCGGTGGAACAAACCGCTCATCTTCAGTATCGTATATACCTATATATAGGATCGTAGCGTCGCGTCGCGTCGTTACGCGACGAAAGGTCGCAGAATCAATCGAAGGGTCGACTATTTATTTAACCAGTTTTCGTTTGCCTCATTTCCTATACCATCTAGATATATGTATATATGTACTGTGTATACATATGTACCTACACAGCTTCCGTGAAATCTTTGAAATCTTATTTTTTGGAAAAATTGTTGCACCACCTTATCTCGAATCGAGGATTTTCGAAAAATCGTATAATTATACGAGTCTGTTTGTGTTTCTGTTTCGTTTTTTTCTTTCTGGTTTTTTATTGAAAATTTGAAAATTCATGTTCAAATTTCAATCAAGGCGAAATAATTGTTTATCCGAATCGCTATACACTCTGACTATAATAAAACGTCTGATAATATTTCATATACCTATATATATATATTATATATACATTCATTTATCATATCGCCTCTCTAATGAAATCTTCAGATTGATGTGCTACCTATTAGCTTTTACCGTTCGAATTGCTTCGAGGGTTGTTATTTATAGAAATTTCATACATAGGTAAGTAGACCGGGAAATATACCAATCTGCTAAATAAAACTGGCGTGAAAAATTCTGAACGCTATAACCGCTACACCCGCGGTTTATACGGTTTACCCGATTTCTCAGTGAAAAAAAAAAAAATCAAAAAAAAAAAAAAAAAAAATAACTAAACCATGCGCAGCTTTGAGTCAAACGTTTCTGAAATTTAATGAAATAAATTGAAATAAAATGTGAACAAAATTAATGGCATGATAAATTCGGTTCGTTTTCAACAAAATCCGTTTTTTTCTTCTTCCAAATCCAAATTTGATTCACCATTTTTTTGTTTTTTTTTTTTTGTTTTTTTTCCAATCAATTTTCATTTACGTTACACATTGATAAGTTCGATGTATTCGCGGCTCTAACTCTGAACCGTAATTGGTTCCAGCTTCATTAACCGAATCAATCAAACCCGCGAAGGGGGATGACGAGATCGATAAATACTCCGCACGCGTCTGGCACGATCATTTAAATCTCTGCAGCATAAAAAAAAAAAAAAAAAAAAAAAAAAAAAAAAAGAAAATTAGAAAGAGAGAGAGCCGAAGTCTGGCCAGATACCGATCGTGTGATAAACGACGCGTTTAATGGCCTCCGAAACTGCCTGCCATCAAAACGGTAAACAAAATCTGAGCCCGATCGTTTAAAATTTACGAAAAAATCTACCAGCTAGGGGTGAAATTAAATCGAACAATTTTGTAACCCCCCTTCCCCCTCGACGTATATTGGGGTAAAAGAAAAATCTTCTCTTCGAACTGCAGATCGGAACGATCAGTCTCTACCTCTCTCTTTCTCTCTCTCTCTCTCCCTTTCTCTCGCTCAGACTTCGTTTAATATTGAATTTGAATTTGCATTTTGAATTATGTTCTTAAAATATTTATTTATACGATTAATATACTATGATTTTTTTTTTTTTTCTTCTCTCCTCTCGCTTTAGAGTAATGTGTATGATTTTTTTCTCTATTTTTATTTTCGTTTTTTTTTTCTTTTTCTTCTCTGTCTTTTTTTCTCGCAAGCCCCTTTGAACTCCCACGGAACGCGAACTACCTCCCAGCTATAATTGCAAAGTTTTACTAGAAAAGGTTAGATGGAAAAAGTGAAAAAAGAAAAATAAAAAAGAAACGCGAAAGTGAGTGAAAAAGAGAGAGAGAGAGAGAGAGAGAGAGAGAGAGAGAGAGAGAGAGAGAGAGAGAGAGAGGAAAAATAAGAGAAGAAAGAAATAAAGAAAAAACAAAAATTAAAACTAAAGGGAAAAACCCAACTGGATGAATATATAAAAAGTTTTCTGCAAAGTAACATATAAGCAAAGCGAGAATTTACTGTATAGCTATGAATGTCGAGAAATAGGGATACGTATTCCAGCGAAAATATGACTAATAGTAAATTGCAAAGAACCTAGAATCCCTGAATATTTCGCAAGTATGAATTATTACCCTATGAATATTTCTAGCTTCCCGTATGAGTCTATCTTCACAGAGAGAAAAAAGAAATTATTGTTTTCACCCCGAAAATGAAAAAAATTAGTTTTCACCGGATCTCCACGTTTCGAGATTCAGGGAATCGCCTCCAACGAGATACCGGATTTGAAGAGTTCTGGTCTCTGCAATCGACGCGGATTTCCTGAACTTGGAACTGATTAGATTCTGGCTTCGATCGGTTCAGTACTTTTCGAATTATTTTGGATAACAAAATTCTAGAAAATAAAATGAAAACGATGATATCTTGAGAATGGATGAACGGATTCGAACACAAATTTGTACCGTTCCAGGTTTTTTGGGTCGCAGATCACGGATTTGATATCGTGCTACCGATTTTTACGTTGGAATATAATGGGAAGAGAAAAACTGCCATATCTCGTTATTGATTCGAAGAATTGCTTTCTCACTTATAAAGTGAAGAGATTTCTAATTTAACTCAGCACTCGAGTAGGCATGAATATAAACTTCGATTCGTCCGCGTCTGGCAAGTTTATCAGAGTTTTAAATATAGCCGGTAGAATGTATGAAGAGCGATAAATCGGATGAGCGATGAAAAAGAAAAAAAGAGGCGAAATGTGAAAAATAATTTTAAAAAAAGTCAAAACGGCGTCGACACGCGCTGATAAAAATGAAGAGAACTGAAGAAAAAACCGAAGAGAGAGGGACGATTTTTTGCGAACACTTTTTGGTATTTTTGGTTTTTTGTATTTAGTTTTTTCACTGTTTATACATGTATTTCTCTCCTTCACCCTATACGAGTGATTTATACGACGTGGGTAGACGTACGCAGTTTCATCCCTTCGCCCGTTCCTCCAACCATGAAAATTTCTTTATTCACTTCGCTCTCCCGTAATAATGATTAGCCTGCAACGCCGTGCCATTGGCAATCAGGATTTATCTCTATATCAAGAACTAACGTTACTTGATTTTAACGACACCCGGACAAAGGACTCCGCGTACGAATTCCAGGAGAAATTTGACGGTGATTAGAGTCCTGGGAAATTGCTTCGACCGTGGCAATCGAGGATTGGATAAAGAGCTCCAACTCCAAAGCAGTTTCATCAGTCGTCGTTAAAATGTAGACAAAAAAAAAAATCCTCTTCACTCAAATTTCTATATATAATTAAACTTCTACCAGCTACTATATATAATAATAATAATAGATAATTTATTTCGAATACAGCATCAGATATTTATATACGAAAATAATTTATTTCACACGTTTCCTAACATACCTATTTTCGAAACCCCATAATCCCGTTTTCTCCGAAGCTTTTCACGTCCCTCATAATTCACAGTATAAACTATAATTGATGAAAAAAAAATGTAAACTAAATCCCAAGCTGCTATACACCGACGTTTTTTATTTTTTAATTCATTTTTTTGGTTTTCTTGGTTTTTTTTTTCACATTTTAGTTTTCATACCTTCCGGCTTATCCAATCCCCCGACTG
This sequence comes from Tenthredo livida, assembly GCA_963992785.1. Lineage (NCBI taxonomy): Eukaryota > Metazoa > Arthropoda > Insecta > Hymenoptera > Tenthredinidae > Tenthredo > Tenthredo livida. Next base: position 2,382,333 of record OZ023070.1, on the reverse strand, counting down.
TATTACAACTCGCTTCAGAATTCACGGTACAGATTTTCGTATCATGATTATATATATATATAATATATAATATATAATATTATACCCTTGCATTTCTACATCTCGGTAATTATACACATCGGAATATCCGCATTTCTGCAGTGATTCTCTTCATAATGCTCCTGCTGCTTTCATTCAAAAATAAGAATGATGAAAAATAAAGAATTGAATCTTCTATCGCGATATTGAACAAATTTGATTTCATAAAACGAGTTCGAATTCACGGTTCAACATTAGTTCGAATTGAGTAACAGCTGCCAGAAACTGTTCTCATTATTTTTTTGACTTTGTCAATGCGCCACGTGTGTGTGTGTGTATGTGATTCTTATTTTTGTTTTTTTTTTTTCCACCCCCGCAGAGTCTAACTTAGATTACTTTTAAAGATTCATCAAACTTTTTGCTACCCAAAGTTCGGCACTGATCGGTGTTGTTCAGTGTTCTTGTATATTCTTCTTACGTCCATAGTTGAGATTTTTATAGATATATAAGCTCTACCCGTATACGAAATCAATTATTTTTTCGTACTTCAAAGGTGCAGGGTTAATTATTTATAATTGTGCGGATTGAATTATATATTTTAATTTGTCAATACGTACGATTTGTCGGAGCTTAGGGAATTAACTTTTTAACTAATTAACGATACTTCTCAAGCCCTTTGAAAGGCCACAGTATGTATTTGGACAGAAATTTAGAGCGAATCGTGTAAGATGTATAAGGGAGGATTCGAGGCTGTAATCGAATTACTAAACCTTGTCTCTCCTTCGTTCTTACTCGCCCGTTTCTTGTTAAATTCATTTAGAATAACTAAATTTTCACCAAAGAGCTCCTCTTCGTCCTCCTCCTCCTCCTCATCCTCCTCCAACTCTTCCTTATCTAACGAGAACGAAAAAATTTCATTAATTAATTAATTCGCACAATTGAAGTGAGAATGAGACAAGAATGAACAATTCATGGACGATGAACGGATGAACTTAATTAATTAATTTTACATAGAAATGTACATATATATACCATAGGGTGGTCCTTATTCAGGGATCGAACGAATTTATCAACAGGGGACCCACCAAATCGGCTCGAAATAATTCAAAAACAATTTCCTAATTTTTTCAAATATTTTATCTCAACTCCAACCCCTCGCAACAAGAGGGTGGATTTTCCGATTTAAAATACACCCGTTTCATTATCAATAAATTATTAATGATCTCGTTAGATTTCAAAGTTTGATTCTACTGCATAAGGAAAACAAAAAAAAAAAAAAAAAAGGGGTATACGACTTGATTTTTGGCTCAAAATAGAAGAAAAATCAGTAAACACTTCGTGGAAGATGAAAGGACATTTCGCAAATTAGATACAGTTAGTTAGTTAAGATCTGACATCAGGTGCATGAGAGCGTGGAATCGAATCGTGGTAACTACCTATCATTAAGAGTTTTCGGTAAAAATGTGTCAAAGCCGCTTTGACCCAAACGTGTTGGGTCGTTGTTGACTCAAGAAATTAAGGGCTGGTGAAATTGATGGGGTGATGTTGAAGCGAAATTCGGTAGGTCTTGGCGAAAACGGATTCTGCACATGAGCGAATCTCCGCTAAATTCCTTTCGGCCTTTAATTACTTCAATATATTTTTTCGCCCCGTCTTCTTCCCGACTTTCTTTCTTTCTTTCATTTTCTTTTTTTCTTTTTTTCTTTACACCGTCGATTGATCGCAAGAAACTACGGCAGATTTTTTTCATCCGGAAACAATGATCACCGAACATCCGTCTAGGGAAGCAATTTTCCAACGGAAATACCACGCTGCATCCAACTTCCCCGGTTATACTCCGATGAGTGCAGAAAGCGAGGAGATTGGATGATCGAGGACTCGAAGACGTGAGGAAAACTCGCAATCATAGAACAATTTATGTCGGCGAAATACTCGATGAAATATCGAAAATTGAATATTCACTCTATTCCGACCTCGTCGAGATGGATGAGGGCGTCTTTTTCTGGTCTCAAGTAATTAGGGAACTTTCAATCGCCCCGTCATCTGTCGAACTAATTAATTAAAAAGAGCTCAGTATGAACCGGTGGGATGATACACTAAGCTCTGTTCTGTCTTCTTTTCAGTTTTTCTGCATTCAAAAAAATAACTAATGGGAAACCCCCGGCGCTGCAGATACCAGGCCTACACCTACCCTTGTGATCCGCTTGACAGGATCGAATAATTACTCATTTATTAAATAAGTACCGAGAATGCTGCACCCCCGACCCTTAAAAAGTGAGAATGTATGACGTGGGTTTACTTCGCTCATAAAATCACGTGTCATGAAACGGGTGTGGCTTTATTTTTGACACTGACAATGGGAGGGGCGGTTTTTAACCATTTTATATTTCCCATCCCCCCGCATTGGCATCAATAACGAAAAGGGGTAGGATTTTTCTGTAGAGAAAACTTCGGGAAGAAAAACTTGTGGTGTTTTCTTTTTCTTGTTCTATGTCGCTTTTTCTTTCGTAAAAGTTTATTCTTCTGTTGTCGTTCCTTTTTTCTTTTGTATCATTCCCTCACATCTGTCGCTTGGTTTATGATTTTCACTGCGGGAAATGTTGCCAAAACTGTGTATACACACTAGACGATTTTCTGATTCATCGTATCCCACCGCTGTCACAAGTTTCCGCGCGCGGTAACGTCTGGGGGATATGAAGGGAGAATTAGTCTTCTGCACGTAATCGAAATTCGCTCTCTGCCCAAAATCCACTTGTATACAGATTGCTGATCTTGCTTGATTCTTGGATGGCGGAAATTTCGTTCGACAAATGTCTTTACACCTGAAATTCAGCGAAACGTTAACGTTCATCCATGCCCGAAATTACTCACCCTTCAATTACCGTCTCGTGGTAACAACACCCGATGACAAAATTGCGAACTTTACTTTTCGCGCTCTTTGTCGGCTTTTTGTCGGTTTTTCCCGACTCCTTTTCCCAAACAGCGATCGCTTCGTGCCAAAAAACGAGCTTTACTACTTCTCGCGGCTTTCTCACAGCATCCGTCATTTTCTAAGAGGCAAATACCGAGTGATAGAAATCCCCGGATTAAGGGTGATATCCGAATACGTGCCCCGCCCGTGACCTTTTGCCGATCGAATTTGAATTCTTTACAAGTCTCTCTCTCGGGCCCTTATACCAGCCACCCTACACTGTCAGAGATCCAGTCTCTAGATGCTGTCAAAGAGAGCGCAAACCCTGCTTCCAGAATCTCCGAGAGCTTTTCCTCACACCTACATACCTAAAGAAGAAGACTAGCATACGACGTTGTCATTGAACGACATGGACGGCAAGATGTCAGGGAAAAATTTACTCCCCTAGATTCAGACGTTGATGTACTCTTTTTCAGCCCGGACATTTACGTCGGATTTTGTTTCTTTTTTTTTTCTTTTTTTCTTTTTGCATGAAATTCAAGAATTCTGGTCCGCGTTTCTCAGTCTTGTCTATTCCACTGGCGCGGACGTCTTAGCTTGAAAATGTCGAAATTCTTTTCCTGCTGCTACCTTTTGTTCCCGATCTTCGCCTGCGGCTGCAGTGGCCTAGATCTTTTGATACGGTTCAGTATCTGCCCTGGGAGATAGAAGTGGTCTTAGCTCAGGTCCTATCTACATATAGGTATACCAGGCTTGTATAGTTCGATACATCTTTCGGTTCGGCGGGATGTCCTACCCTTTAGCTTTAATACGATTTCATTAAACTCTGGCTTCTTCCGGATGCCACCTACCCCTATCTCTGGCTCCTGCTCCTGCCCCTGACCCTGTCCCTGTCCCTGTCCCTGTCCCTGTCCCTGTCCCGTTTTCTCCTATCTTGAAAAACCTTTTGAAACGTGACGGCGCTCGTTAGCTAAGCGAAAGACTCACAAAGGGAGGGCAGCGGTGGTAGCAAAAGCTTGACAGCATGAATCGAGACACGAAGTGCACCGGGGTTGACTTACTGATATACAAGATCATTATTCTCTTGAAAACTACTTGGTTCTTCCTTGATAGAAAAAGAAAATTAAAAAGCCAACAACACTCTTCGATTTTTAAGGGAAAAAAAATTTAAGACATTCATTGGGAATTTTTATTACCGCCCGATTCTCGGCTTTCCTATCGATTATTTTTTCCGAAGAATCAAAGGGAGCTGATCTTGCGGGAAGTTATTCGAAGATGTATAGCCGACGTGTTACGCTGCGATTTAACCACGAAGGCTTTGGTTTTGCTCTCATTAATCTAGAGACTATTTTGGTACGAGGTAGAATGAAGGGAAGCTTAATCCTCTACTGAGACAGTACCTACCTACCTCACTTTGCTGATTGGAACTTGACGTGATCAATGAATTAGTAAATGAATGGATTGATCATGAATGGAACCCGGGCTGCAGGTTTTGTGCAGTTCGTTGATGTCGAACTGTTTGAAGAGTTCATTATTTTTTTAACTATACCTCTTCGCTTAGTGATTTTTCCTTCAAACCAGATTATTTTTGCCAAATTTTTGGCCAAACTCCAAACTCGAAACACGAAGCTGTATCTTCTACAGCTACTAAAACGTCGACGTCTGAATAATGACCTTCTATAAATGATATCGAGGATCGGTGATATCGGGTTTTGAAGCCAGCCCTCGAATTTATATCGAAAAGTATATCCATAGATTTTCGATGAATAAATTTTGATTCAACCTCGCAAATCTCATCTCTGAATTTAAGTTTTGCAATAATATTTAACTTTGGTCTAACGGAAGAAATCGTCCCGAGCGATCGCAGGTGGTGAACACAGTTAGTAGGTAATAAAAAAAAAGTTGGCAAAGAGTCTCGCCGAAGATCAACAAGCTGTTAGAAAGAAGAAAAAGCCGAAGAAGAAGAAGGAGGAAAAAAAAGTAAAGCTTAAGTTTAAAAGACGAGGAAAGCTGTGATAAAAATGATTTATTTTGAGTCTCGCGGTTCTTAACGTTAACAATTTATATCGTTCACTGAAAAGTTCGAGGATCCTTTCACTCGGTTTACACAAAGTGCGAAAAAGCTTCGATTTCGTTGCGTACGTTGATCGCAAAACTCATCAGTTTCTTATTTTGTCATCCCTCAGGTTCTCCCTATTGCTTATTATTGAAAAAGTATAGTCTGCGCGTTTTCGCTGATTGGCTTCGTTCGTTTTTCGCATTTTCGCACCCCCACCCCCCGATGTAATCCCATGAATTATGATAACGAGGGTCTTAAAAAAAGTTTGCGAAAAATGAAAAGTAAAATTTTTCGCTCATTCATTAAACTCCAACCTCTGGTAAAGTGAATTCCTAATCCCGAAGGGGTATTAGTCGACGAAATTTCACGGCACATATACACAGGCTTAATTACTTTACTTTACGCTTATACACAAAATCTGAGCATTAGGTAAGCCGAGACTGAGACTGAGACTGAGACTACCGCGCAACTCCTGAAGCCACATCATACAATATAACGTAGTACGACGCGTTATGTGTTATTAAATATTCATATGCCGGAATGATACCCCATGAATGATCGCACATCATATCTCAACTCCATCTTCTATCATGTTAATATCATTTTCTCGCGAGAATATATTATACCGAGTCGTTTATTTCCGTTAAACAACCCAAATCCCTGAGCTGACAGACCGATTTGAGCGATAGTCGGATTACCGATAAAGATTTCGCTATTTAAATCTGATTAGGTACATAATTATTTTCCTAAGAAGATTTTCTCTCTGATAGAACAGAAAATATTTGAATTTTAAATTTCGTGCAAGAAAAAACATAAATGGAAAAATGTTACTAATTATTATGGGGGTGCAGCTTCACGGATAAACTATTAATCCCCCGTTTTACAGATAGCAAAGTTGTTCTCCTACACATGGAGCATGGGGCTGTTTCTATGCAAGGCTGTCCACTACATGCAGAGCGTTTCGGCAATATGTTCGGTTCTGACATTGACAGCGATGTCGATTGAGAGGTAAGCGAAAAGGCGTGGGAGTGAAAGCACCGCGGAATAATATACGGTATATATACCTATGCAGTATGTGGTGTATAGAGAAATAACATTTTTTGACATAGTAGGACAAGATCGTAATGAGTTATATTTCGATTTATTTTCTCTTTCATATTTTCGAAGGATGGAGGAAAATATTTCGGTTAGTTCGCAATATCGCAACTTGGTTGATATTCGCCATAATATACTTGTCTGAGGTAAAAGTAACGTCGTCAAAGCTTTTGCGAAGGACTCGAAAGCAAGACTCAAGTCCTTCGCACACAGTAGGATATAATCCGACCTGCAGTCTATAAGAGGGTGGAAGTTCACTCATTCATCCCTTAGTTAACGTTATTCAGTTCTAGCTGCCTGCAGCATCCCATAAACCCTCCTGCATATAGTACCAGTTGCAATTAAGACTTTCGAGAGATTAAATCGCGAAATGATCGATCATTTATATTATTTTTTTCTATTTTTTTATTTTTACCTAGAAAGTGTGTCAAGCGGTGAAAAAAAATCCTCTCTATCCTCTATCTTTACTCCTCTGTGATTATTAGACAGAAAGCGTATTCAGAGTCTGTGAATAGCCCATCGAGCCAAAAGCTCTAAATTTCCTACGTTAAAAGCCGGATAATTATACCGCAGCTAGTACAGCTGCAACGCGATGATTAGCGGTACGCGATTTTAATCGCTCACCCAAGTCCCCGGTTTATATTATATGTGCGTTATTAAATTTCATCTTTGCAGATACTACGCGATCGTACATCCGATGAGGGCTCAGTATACATGCACGATAAGCCAGGCTAGAAGGATCGTATCCATAACATGGTTCACGTCGTTTTTATTAGCGATACCTATGCTGTTCACCCAGGTTTGTAGATTCCCTCATTATTCCTGATTCCCTGCATGGCAGTACGCGTGAAGAAAAAATTCATAAACAACAATAAAATACTGCGATTATTAAATCAGCGGCATAAATTGGTCGGCGAAAGACACTTGGCCTACTGGTGTATGAGGGACGAGGAATCAACGATGCTTTGGCGTCTCCACGAGGTCTACATGCTCCTTTTAGTATTGGTCGTGCCCCTGATCGTCATGGCATTTTGCTACACTGCCATATGTTGGGAAATATGGCGAGTAATGAAGCGGAGGTATCACATGACTTCGCGACACGCGTGAGTAGCAGAATTTACATGTTTGTACTTTTGTCTTTCCTTCGTTGTACGAAAATTCGCTATCTGCGTGAAATGGTATTTTTTTAACGGATTACGGCGACGACGCACAGGAGAAGATATGATTATAGAGATAAGCTTGAAAGCGACAGACAGCAGATTATTCCGAGTCCTACTCATGAATGGGGGGATAGTTTTGAAATTCTATGGCATTAAGGCTCGAGCCCTGCAAACATTGGTTCAGAATGTATTAAGCTTATTCAATTCGCCAATCAATGGCCCAAATTGTTTGGTATAAAGTTGAATAGCGAACGTACGACAGTAGGTGGGTATGGTCGAAAAGGGATATAATGTCGCTGATAAATTGCTAGTTAGAATCCACTTTATTAGATAAAAATAAATTCATCAACGACGGAGGACTGAATTATGGGGGAACGCGATGTGACGTTGGGAAAAAAAGCTGTAAGGTGTGTGTACTACGAGCTAATGGGATTGGAATGATCGAGGATTCTTTTGTGTCGAGAATTCCATTCGGTTTTTGAAAAAAGAGAATTAGAAGTGATGATAGAGAAGAGCTGGGTACATGTGTGTGCATTAGGGTGGTCCTTCATTCGGTCACAATCCAATTTCAATTTCCAGAACGTCTCCAGATATGTGAAAAAAAAAAATTTAGTCAAAGCCCCACGTTCCTATCTCAATTCTGAGTACTACCCCCGAAAATGATCGAAACAGGGAGCACCCTAGTGAGCATGTGTGTGATCTGTGCATGTGAATCTCTCGGACTTGAGAAATGATGAGAATGAAATTTGGAGAGGTAAAGAAAGGACGAAGACCACCCAATTACGCAATTGGATTTGATCGGAGTGAAGAGATGGAATAATTGTAAGGGAGGCACAGCACGGGAGGAAAACTTATAGCGGATGTAAATTGGAGAAGAGAAGAATACAGCTAGTGGATGTACTGAGAACGAGGGATGCTATCAAGCCTCGGACTTGTCCTCAGAAAGCTTTTTTCTTTTTTATTTTCTCTATTCTTTTTCTTTTTCTTTTTCTTTTTCTTTTTTTTCTTCTAATACAAATTCCTCCCAAGGGAAGGAAGTGCTTTTGTCCTGGACTTCTTCCTCTCCTTATTCTTCTCTCAGTCCAATTACCTACGCTTTAGGGATATTCCAATTCATTCTCACGACCTTCTCCTTATTTCACACTAACGTAAAGTACGAAAAACCTCCACATCCCTTTCGCCTAGTTCGTGTATACAATATCACCTTTATTCTTCACCATTTCTATTGTTTCACTTCCAAGATCAGAAAATAAATCTTTCCCTTTTTATTTTCACTATGAATTTTCCTCAACATTTTCAATACCCTTCTTTTATCTTTTCAATTTTATACTTCTTCAAACAGTTTTTTTTTTTTTTTTTTTTTTCTTTCTTTTTTTCACATTCCGTAAGGGAAGGAATGTCGCTGTCACATTGACGTTGGCTTTTGGATACCTACCTATCTACCTTCGTCAACGTTAATTGCTTCGCGTAACAAATTAAAAAGTGATCGGCGTGTCCTGTTTCTGTACCTATACATATACATATATATATATCTGTATGTATGTATAATGTATATATTTCTGTACAGTTTACCTCGTCGTATAAAGTTTCAACCGTGGGTTTAGATCTGGTCGATTTACCCACATGGGTATGACACGTTATGCGTGCATGTATAATTTTACTTTATAGCTACGTGACGAAATTTGAAGAAACAAGAAACAAGAAACAAGAAAAAAAAGAACTTAAAAAAAAAAATTTCAAAATTTCTTTAGCCTCAGTCCTAACAACGTGGGTACAGAGTCAATCCCCATGACAGATAGACATGGAAGTACAAGAAACGGACGTCGAGGACGTAGGGATGACGTGAGAACCGAGGAAGAATCAAGGACGATGAAACAGGTGAAGATGTTTTTTTTCTTTCTTCCTTTTCTCAGATTCTTTACTATTTTTTGCGATTTTTTTATTCTTTGATTGGAAAATTAAAGCCAGGAATTAACAATGGGATAAAAAGAAACTCTCTGCACTTTGAGAGAAACTATATCCTTGCTGCAGTCGAAACCAGACGCATATTCTATACGAATGACAGGGCTGCAGTGGATCAGAAAAATGATATCGTCTTTTTTGCTCACTTTTTCGCTTTCATCTTTCGCCCACGATCCTTATATATACACCTACTTTACCTACGATACTGTAATACACTGTCTGATCCTTGCTGAAGGATACATCAATTCCTCTTAGAGAGGATCTGCGGAGGAGAGAGCCTGCACGCACTTATTTAAGTAAGGTTTACAGGAGAGCAAAGTGGATATACTATATATGTATGGTAAAGTATATATATATACGTGGGTATATCTCTAGGTGAAACTTTACTGTCTCTTACTGCAGCCTCCACTTCTGGAGTCGTTCTCTGGTCACTTATACCCACTTTGTTGAGCTCACTAAGGCATATACCTGCCTAGGGGTATCTTGAGCTACTCAAGTTTCGTATAACTATATTTTGAGCTGTGCTTGGAGGCGAGAGCTACTAACGAGGAAGTTCAGTGCAGTTCACCGGAAGATGATATCAAATTGTGATAAATTTGTAACGATGCACCCCAGCGAGTCCTTCGCGCCCTTAGAAACTGCGAAATAATTATACATAAGACGAGATATCTTAGCGATCGAATAATAACTCGATATTCAGGATTTCTTTTCAATTTTTTCAATTTTTTTCAATTTTTTTCAATTTTTTTTTTTTTTGTACAATGCAATTCACACCTAATAACTTTAGAGAATTTATATTGAAACGGTACCTATGTACGTGAAGGCTTACCGATTTCACCTTCAACTTCGTTCACACCTGTTTCTTTTTTTTTTTTTCTTTTTTCTACTTTTGGTTTACGACGATAATTTAACACCGGAATCACACGGTGTATGGAGATTAGTTTATCATTAAATTTACACTTTATTTTATTACCATTTATTTACACTTGGAGATTTTTGCAAATATTTCAAGGCAAGACGATTTGTCATCAGTCGATTTTTTTCTTTTTTCTTTTCTTCTTTTTTGCCAATTATCATATTTATCACTCGTTGTCGAGGAATTCGAACGCAAAATTATAATTCCTGAATCCAGCTTTTATCAGTCTCAGGTTTCAGTTGGAAAAAATTCTTTTCGATCATCTCAAAGAATCGCTTCGCACGTTCTTCTGCACATCTATGTAGGTACGAGTATCCGGAAAATCGTGAGATTCAAAAAGTCTTTAAACTTTAAAAGGATGGGATTTTAATTTTTTTTTCTTTTTTCTTTTCACTTAGAAAGGCTGAATTCTTGGAAAATCGCTCTTCACGGTATTCTGCACTACCTATTCATTTTTCTCCCTGTGTCTCGGCTTTTCATCGATAAACATCACCTAGCGTATAAAATATCGATCTATGATCGTGAGCAGAAAAATAAATTTCTCTTTATCAGGTCGTCAAAATGCTCGTCGCAGTTGTGGTGCTTTTCGCTGTTTGCTGGGGTCCGATGCTAGTCGACAACGTATTGACCGCATATGGTGTTTTGCCAAGGGTTAAAAGCGGAATTAGCAAACATGTCAACGTTGCGTTTCAGCTGATGGCATTTTTCAACAGGTAAATTAAAATACAATCAAATTTTTTAATGCCGATCCCATGTGCAAATTAAAATTTCTTTTTTCGAAAAGACAAACGTCTTTTATATCGTATATTTCGCGGACGTACCACATATATTCACGCATGTAAATTTTTTCGAAAAAGAGGAAAAAGAGTAGAAAATTTCTAACAAATTTGCTAACCGAGTTTAAATATTTGATCGGGAAACTCCCATATCTATATATGTGTGGTGATTACCTGCAGTCCGTGTATAGGGGAAGCTCTGTTTGAATAATGAGTAAAAAAATCGCGTGTTTGTCGGAACTTGACATTCTTCGAAACAGTATTTTTCTTCGTTCATTTTTCTTCAGCCTAGCGGGATTTTAGGACGAAAACTCCTACCCCCCTTTGTGTAAACACAGAGTTTTTAGGTTTTTAGGTAAAACACTTAATTTCTGGCTCACAAGTGCCACTGTGTTAGTCGCCAATATTTGGCGAAGAGAAATGCTGAATAACGTTTGTTCCAAAAACGGAAAGAAAGCAAAAAAAAACACGTACCTACTTCGCGATGTAATTTTGTCGCGAAATATTTTCTCTATGCTAATCTATACGTACTACATGGTATACGTATCACGTAACATACATTTCTGTCAAAATTTTTCCAAATCTCGCATCAGATATGACTATTTTTCTTTCTTTCTTTCCAACAATTCTGAGTATCTAAATCATATTTCATTAATTTCTTGAATTCAATGCAATAAATTTGATGAAAATTTCACAAATTTCTTTAAGATTTCTCTCTAAGATATAAAAATGGAAGAAAAACGAAAGAAAATTTCTAGATTTTCCCTGTAATTATTTTTTTACAAAGAAATTTGTGAAGCTAATCGTTGAAAATTGAAGTTAATTCTAATCTCTTGTTATCTTTTCTGTTTTTTTTTTTTTTTTTTTTTTTTTTTTTTATCTCTTCTTCTCCTTACAGCTGTATAAATCCAATCATTTATGGATTTATGTCGAAACATTTCCGCGAGAGTTTCTTTTCAGCAGCCTGCGGTAGCTGGTGGTGTTGTTGTCCAAGGCGAAATTTCCGGTCTTCAAGTCGGGTCAAGAGGCATCCAAGTCTTAGCCAAACTCGGACCACCAGTGTTCGGTTAGTATAAGAAGCCTCAGGGGACTATGAGATCAGAATTATTCATTCAAAATGCATGAATTTCGGATTTGCCTCATCGTCACGCGCTGCTGTGATCCGAAAAATGAATCCGAAAATTTGATCGGGGATTTTTTTTTTTTTTTTTCCATAATTTTGCTTTTTTTCAATTCAAACTGAATAGGTGAGAGTATTGCAGTATTCGAAGTTGAATTTTGTCAGAAAAATTTATTCCCAAAAATTGAAAAGACCAATTTTTTTATTGGGGAAAAAAAAAATGCAGATAATTTTTTTGATCAGCGTCTAATTTTTGGGGGAATCAAATTCGACAAAGTAGAAAATAGTACCACTATACTGAATTACTGTGCAGATTCCCTAAAAAATTCCTTGAAAAAAAAAAAAAAAACTTCCTATCCAGTCCCAGATTTTTCCCTGATTACGAGAACGTATTTTGTGTTTTTCTTTATGTTTGTGTTAGAGAATTTATTGTCTTGGCTGTATGCGTGTGTGTGTCTTTTTTTTGTTTCTTTCTTTTTAAATTTTTTCTTTCATTTTATATATTCTTTTTGTTCTTCTCAATTTTTTTGAGTTTGATAAAATAATTACATCGGATTGAAAAATCGTCGTAATAATTCCGTTGCTTATATTTATTATAATAAATATATACGTGCGCCTATATAATATATAGGTACTATATAAAGGTGTACGTACGTAGTTAATTTTATTCAATGACTTTTAATGAACGTTCATTGAATAACTCATTATTATTATAATTTATAGCTCTCTCTCTCTCTCTCTCTCTCTCTCTCTCTCAGTATATTACATATATATAAATACTTTTGAGAACAAAGCTAATTGTAGGAACGAAAATTCAACCGCAGTAGCTTATATTATTATATATATAGGTGTACATCCATTATCCATTATACACCTACAACGAATTTCAATTTATTCATTAAATCTCTCTTGAGTGAAGAGAGAACTTGTTATAAACAAATTGACGAAACTTTCTACCGCGGAACAGAATTCTAAGTTTTATTATTAATTATACACTCGAACGCGAAAAGAGAGAAAGAGAGTGCAGGAAGGAAATAGAAATCGCCAATTGTACTTCGCAGGAATTTCTTATTCTCAGTAAAAAAAAATGAAAAAAATAAAAAAACCAAAATAAAAATCAAATTCTTTAAACGCTTTTACAGCGAGCTATATAATATATCTGACTGTAGGTATGTAGATAACGTAATATATGTTGTAAAAGCCAGGAAGTTCGTGGTGTCTTAATAACGTCGTAAAAAAAAAAAAAAAAAAAAAAAAAAAGAAAAAAACTAAAGTAAAAAAAAAAAAGAAGAAGAGACAAAACGAAGCAATAATGACAGCTGCTTCAACTCTTTAACGTTTCACAACTATACCATGTGTTCAAGTCGTAAAAAAAAATTCTCAGATTTTACGTTCTTCGAGTATATATTTTAATGTTATATAATACGTATTGTATAATATGTAGGTACGACTACGTACATAGTTTCGTTTTTTTTTTTTTTTTTTTTGATTGATAATTTTAAAAATTGAGAGAAAACTAAAAATAAATAAATAAAAAAATTCGCGAATGTTTCCAATCGAAAATAAGAAATTATTTTAACAAACCAAAGAAGATAAGGAGTAAAAAAAAAACGTATGGAATGAAAGTAAAAAAAATAAATAAAAAATAAAGATAGAGAAAATAAAATTTGCATCCCCATATTTTTTTTTTTTTTTTCGTTTATATTTGTGATGAATTTTGTATCCAGGTGGCGTCAGATCTCGTTCAGCATGATGTTTCCTTTGACGAACGCTGCAAAACCCCGTACGGTTGTGGTGTAGAGTACAAATATGTAACACAGAATTTGAACAAATTAATTAGGTAAAATTTTCAACACCTATATATTATTCATTTTTTTAATATGTTCATTTTTAATCAATAAATTATAATACATACTATAACGCCTATATAATGCTTTTTCACTGCTTTATCATCATTGTATATGTACTTATACGTTTCACATACACATATTGCACATATATGTATATAACAATACCACAGCGGGACGCACGTGCTTGTTTCTAACACATCGTGGTTTTTCATGGGAGAAGAGATGATAAATTAATATATAATTTAATATAATTGTCGAATAATAATTGATAGAAACAAGAAAAGAAAAAATAAGAAAGAAAAAAACGAGAGGAAGAGGGAAAAGAAAAAAGAAATTTCACCCCAATTATAAATTCTATATAAGGGATAAGTAAAATGCGGTAAAAATTAAGTTACACATCAGATTATATATATTTACCTACGTGTCTACCCTTCTGAAGAAGATTTGATCAATTCAAGTGATAAGCCAACCCTTCACCCTTATCCACAATTATAGATATATATCTTCTTTATTTTTTGTTTTTTATTTTCGTCAACTCGCTTAACGAACACCGAACACTGTCTTTCCAGAATTTGAATACGTAAATTATTCCAAAAATTATCATCCCTCCTTCGTGACGATGTATTATATTTAATTTCGCTTGATGTTCGTTTCAACCCTTTTTTATAGGTACTACATACATACGTACACAAATTTTCAACGATATAATTTAGAAAAAATTAAAAAATAAGAAATCCGCCATGACGTAAAGATTTCAATTATTCATCGTATTATTCTCTCGTTTCTTCTTGCTTATTTATTTATTCTTATTTTTTTTCCAATTAAAATGACAAATTTCAGGGATTTCGGCGAACTCAATTTATTACGGTATAGACATGAGGACTTCGATATCAAATGAGACAAAAAGATTCGTTTTTTCTCTGTATACTTTTCATGTTTCATTTTTTTTTCTTTCTTTTTTTTCTTTGAAAACATATTATAACATCGAGGTGGTAATCTTAGGACTACTACTCTTACGCTGTACCTACGGGTCGCGGTATTCGCGATCTGTTTGCTATTACTTTGCCCTCTCGGAAAATTCGCATTGTATCGTATTACCCCAGTTAACCATATATTATATACGATATGTTATATACCTAGTATATAGGTATAAGTACACATGTAGAAAATTCAGATTGCAGTATCAACTCGCGGCGATAATTACAGCTTCTATTATAGATCTCAATGATCTTTATCGCGTGAAAGGAAGAAAATCGATCAACCCTATCGTCGCAAAAATTAATTAATGAAGAAGAAAACAAAAAAATATGATTCTAAAAATTTGACAAATTTTCACATCGACTCCCACATAGTTTCTATGGTATATTTATTAATTATTATCGTGAATTAATTCGAGGCCAATTATCTCCGGCTTAAGATTCCGAATCATTGATTTTCCTCGCTGTATACGTATAATAATATAATTAAGTAAACAATGTAAAACATGCTGTAAACTTATCGGTTTAATTGTTCCGTATAATGGTATATGGGGGTGGTATCTTCATTTTTCATCTTCTTTTTTTTCCAACCGGAAAGAGGAGAGAATAATTAACGATCAATTACGATACGATCGTATCGTCCGAAGGGAAAAAAAAAATTCTTTTCTTTTATCAATTTTTGTTATCTTATTTTCAGATGGACCTGATTTTATCTCATCCCTTGGATTAACTCGTCGAGGGAAATTAGATAGAAAATAAACTTTTCAGAAATATTCTTTCTTTTTTCACCCCATACATAATACATACATATTTATTTATTACTATTCAATCATTAATTTGTTTCTTAATTTTTTATTTTTTTTTTTAATATTTTCATTCTCATTCACTCTCTGGACTATTTCGTCATATAATACCTAGGCGATAATCCGTTTTCCATTTATGCGCGTTAACCTCCGGCCGGACTGCTCCGGACAATTTCAATCGAGATTGAAGCGTTCAATTTGTATGAATGAACGGACAATCGGCGCTTTTTATAGAGCGAAAAAAAAAAAAAAAAAACCAAATAAAAACCTGAAAAAAAATCGATCAATGTGAAAATTAGAAGAAAAAAAAAAGGAAAAACGAAAAAAAAAAAAAAACTAGTTACGTCTGCCTGCTGCAGGAAGTAGTACGTATAAATTTCACTATATCGCGTAATTTTTTTCGTTTTTTTTTCAAAGTTTTACAATTTTTCAATTTCATTATTACAACAATATTGTGTATTTATATAAATTCATTTCGACAATTTGAAGAATAATTAATCAATTATAAATCAAAAATATATTGATAATTAATAATTATATATATATATATATACGTTCATCTTGCAGCAGTCTGTATAACACTATACATACTTATACCTACGTATAATTAGTGTATAAAAAAAATCATAATTATCGACTATATTAATTCATGTAATTTACTTCCGTGTCTATAAATGTTAAATTTCATTGTAGCTCTCTGAATATAATATATACATATAATTATGTATAATATACATACATATAATATACAAAAAAAAATTATAATATATGTTGTAATAATGTTTATAAATTTTTAAATCAAATTCTAACATCATATAGATATAGTAATGGTAGCAGTAATTTGCTACAGCAGATAAGGTTGATTCAGTGCATAGAAAAAAAAAAAAAAAAAAAAAAAAAAAAAAAACTATATTACATCTGAGTGATAATTTTATTTTCATAACAAAATGCAATGAGTATTTTTTTCATTTTGATTTCACTATCCGATGTTTAATTTCATTCAATTTCTCGCACTCAGCCTATTCTCTCTTGCAATAACTATAAATTGGGCGTTTTTCGAAAGCCTAAGGTCCCATATAATATATGTGTGTCAATATTTTTGTACATCCGTATAGATTTTGCGTAAAAAAAAGGCAAAGAAAATCTCAAAAAAAAAAAAAAAAAAAAAAGCACATTATTCCTGCTTGAAAAAAATATATATATATTTCATATACCTTATAGTTTTGTAAATAGGTATTGAATAAATATTTTTAATTTTTTTTTTTCCGTTTTTTCTATTATTTAATTAACATTTTATACACATTACCATGTATATAACGCACTCATCTTTAAACCGCTACAATTGGGGCGTAGCCAGTTATAGGTGAGGGTGTTTTAAACATTTAAATAATTATCGTTATCATCGTTAATATATATATATATAGAGGTATATACATGTGTGTGTATGTGTGTATTTATGTATCTCAGTATAAAATTTAATTATTTAAATTTAATAACTTACTATGATATTCATCTTCGTGTCTATGGTGTAAATCAAATCAAATCGAATCGAATCGAATCAATCTCATAAATCATAACTATATACCTAAATCTGAATATCTTAGATATTTCATATAATGTATTTGTATAAGAAAATTCACTGTATGAAATATAAGTCGTATTATATAGTCAATCAACTATTCGTATTATATCATACAGGTAAGTTTAATGATATATAAATAAGTTCATATAATATGTCAGAATGATATATAATCTGAAAAATAATCAACTATTTATGGTAATTGATAAACGTATATATGTAAAATAATATATAAGGAACGTGATTTTCTTACTCTTTATTAATAATTTCACCTGAATCCGGGCCTGCACAAATCTCCCTGTGGAAAAAGGGAATGATAAATTTCATCCCTTTCGTTATTTCCAACATTTTTTTCTTCATTTTCTTTATCTTCCCATTTTCTCTGCGAAGCGAAATTTAAATATTTATAAACTATTAACCGCGGAAAGTAGTAGAGTTTGCTAAGCTATGGTCGTATATATTTGTACAGCTGGATGGATAGACAGACATGGGGAATTACTCGGTGCAGCATTATATCAAGCAGAAGATTACCATAAGACTTTATCCTTCCGTAGTAGTTTGCGAAATTTGCAGTTAGCTAAATTAAATAGCTATGGTATACCTAATATATACGCGATTGTTGAATGAAATTTATTCAAATAAGAGAAGTTATACCGCGGGATCAGAAATTCCCATTTATCAAATCCTATGAGCGGTTAGCTTCGAAGTACGATCTTAGGGGTAGGTCGCCTATAACGCGGAGGGAAGTTTTCAGGGTTTTAATTATTTTCTCTTTCTCTCTCTCTCTGTCCCTCTCCCTTTGCCTTTCCGTTTATTTTTCAGAAATTGAAAACGTATCATTAATTTTTCTCAAAAAGTCAAACAGCCTAAACACGAATGCCACAAAATATTCTAACGTCCGAGAGACACGCGTGTCCATTTACATGCTAGAAGTGAAAAAAATAAATAACATAAAATAAAAAACATCGCCAAGTCTATCGCATCCCTTATCATCACTTGGGTTTAGGGTCCATACAGGGTCGAAGAAGATAAGAATAAAATAAACGAGAAACCACCGCGGATCGCGAAAAAAGATTTAAAAAACAACCCTTTCGGTGTCGGAGTTCGCGGACGCGTTACCATTCCGGTTTAAGATTGACTAGGGATGCTGGAAAAAAAAGAAAAAGAAAAAAGAAAAAAGAAGTAGAACAGAATCACCGCAGGCCATGAAACATCCGGCTACTATAGGAGATGAAAATGGAAACCAAGATCTAGATCTGAAACTGTATAGCGAGTTACCTACTAGGGGTTGTTTTTCCTAAACGACGAACTCATATAGTGCGTATCCCGGATTTAATAACGACAGAGACAATCAGATCGCTGATAACGATCTTGGAATTAGATGATATAACTTGAATCTACGGTTCATAGATTATCGATTGATTTCTCATCGGAAATTTTATATGGAAAAATATAGTATGTCTGATTTCATATCGTGAAAGAAAAAGAGTAACGAGAAATATTGGTAACAACTTGTTGCTGCCTTCCACTCGAACACACAGCATATATGTGTATGCACAGCCTATATATATATATATATATATGCATATATGCACGATATGATATATGGTATATGTAGAGAAGGTAAAAAGTGTGATAAATTCACAAAGGGAGAGAATTTATTGAATCATTATAGGTACGTGAAACGGTATTTGTTCAAGCGCACGAAAAAAACGTTCTACATCGTCCGAAATGAATTTTTCATTTCTGCTTTCACTCTGTTCTTTGCATGCGACAAAGCATTTGTTCGAATTGAACGAGACGCGGCCATTTTTCGTGCCTGACATTTGAATTCGACTAAACGAAAATGTGAAGATTCGTAGAGATTAGTGAAAGCCGTTTTTCTAGCGGAATGACGGATTTTGACAAAATCTCGTACGGTGAAAATTCCAAATTTCAATACAGTACAACCTCTGAATAAACCCTCTCCAAATAAAACCGCTTTTCCGAATCTTCGTTTGGAAGTTGTCCCCACTACTTCGCGCGTCGTGGAATCGAAGGCGAACCTCTGACACATATCTTAAAAAAGGTAACACATGAGATTTCGGATATTTTGGCCATCGGTAGTCTTGAGCTTTCTGCATTTCGACGACCCTCCGGTATTTTAAAATTCCGAACTTGAACGTCTCTGAAAAATTCGACATCGTCTAAAACCGAATTCGCAACTTTTAAAATTCCGAACTTCAACCCGGCCCGAAACCAATAGTTTTCTTACGTCCCCAAGTCGTTAATTAAGTCGAAAGACCCGTCGACTTGATTAATCGAGAAAATACGTGTCTTCAGTTCGCCTCTGTCTCTATACTCTTCAGTTACTTCTATATCAAGGATAATGTAATAAAATTAATGAGCATATGCCTATACGCAACCCACGAATACTGAATTACCGATGGTCAAGCGGTCAGTTTGACGTATAGCTTTTCCCTAGGTGACAATCGTTCATTAATATTCAACCCGCGTGTGGTCATCGGCTAGTTTCTGGTCAGCAAGAAACACAAAGGAAACCAGGAGCCCGGGTCGAGTCAAAGGTGTATAATCCGTCTTTGCAGGAGAGACGAAGTTCTGTCTCATACCCAAATTCTCGTCTAGATACGCGACGCTAAACCCTTCTCTTCTCTTCTCTTCTCTTCTCTTCTCTTCTCTTCTCTTATCTTCTCTTCACGTCTCTTCCCTTCCTTTCCCATAACACGTTTAGTTTCCATATAGTTTGAATTGGATATAGGTATGTCACGGTCGATCTGTTCACGCGACGTCCCGGTTACGCGAGAGGCGACGATTTATTGTCAGTTTAATCAGTGAGGACTTGAACCTCGGGGATTTACCTCCCCATTGTTTGACAAGTGAGCTTTGATTGACCGATGAATAATCTCGCATTATCATACATATATACATGTTATACATTTATGCATAAATCTAGTACACTAAAATTTTTTTTTCTCTCCCTTTTCTTTTTCTTTCGCAATTGCGGTTCAACGAAATTGAGGGAAACTGAAGAACAAATTAGAAATAGAACAAAAATTCAAAGAGGAAAAATTTAATTTTACAGTCGATAACTTATTGAAGATATATTTATTCTTCGTTTTTCTCGGATATATTTGGAGGGAGGAAATTTAGGTGAAAAATGAAACATCAAGCCTCCTGCGGGGTTCATCCTTTTCGGATTTATTGCAAGGCGATGAAAAACCGAAAAGAGAGAAAAAAAATTACGATCAAATGAATTCTTGAAAACGTCGTGACTCCGGAAGTAGAAATTTGATAGAATTTGAAAATAAAATTGATCATCAAATTTTTAATATTTTTGCAAAATTTTTATTAAAATCTCGATCCTCTCAGCTGCAGGCAATTCTTTGGAGTTTCGGGTTATCAGCGGAAACGAGAATTCAGTGGTAACAGCCACCGTATCCGTCAGTCGGTAGAATTGAAACCCTGGCTGCAGGTATTCTTCTGGTAGTTGGTAAGGTGATTGATCGCGCTCTATAACGAGACAAATATTTGAATTTAAGTATGAAATCCAGGAGGTGGAGGAGAAAAAAATCTGCGAATTTTTTATTTTCATTTTCTTATCTTTTAATTCGTGCAAAAATTTTCGAAATTTTCAAACGATTGGAATTTTATTTGGCTCTCAAATGTTTGATGTATAATTTTGTTTCTTTTTCCTAACGACCAGCTTCGCTGATGATAAAAATTCAACATTGATGAAAATAAATTGATCGATGTATCCGGCAATGGTAATAATCCGTGAGTGATATGGTATGGGAAATTTTCATATCCTCGGAAATCGTATTTCGGAAGAAGAAATAAATAAATTCAAGCGACACAGAGAGAGAGACGAGAAACGTCGAATTATTGGAATTGAAATTCTCCCGAGAGGCAGCTAGGTCGAGCTTAAGTTAACCCAAATCGATATCCAGCTAGGTAACAGTTTACCGAATTTCGTACGGGTAAAGTAGATCAGTCTTTAAATTTTCCGGGGCTGTATAAAATTCCCCGTTTCCTGTGACAGAAAATCGAATTTTACCGTCCCGGACTAAGTGGATCGACCCGAATTTGCCAAACCCTACACGTTCTTCGCCGAATTTTTAAGAAGCCATAAGAAGAAAAAAGGAGGAGGAAAAAACGCGGTTCAGAATTCCAAATTCTCAAAATCCTGGATTGGAATCCGACTAAATAGTGCGGCTTCGAAATGGTCTGCGGTCAGCATGGTGAATCGAAATTTTTGAAATTCTGCCACTGCTCTTGTCGACGGCGATGCAAGTGCCTCCCCATAAAACGTAAAAATCAATCTCATCCACCCTTCAATTCTGGAGTTTCGATTGACGCCAAACGAGGCATGCATCCAAAGCTCGTAATTAATTCAACCGACACCCCACCGCCTGGACACTACAACCCCAATCCGATCACCAGCAGCTCGACCCACGTTACGGAGTAATTTTTTCAATTATGCCTTCGGATTTCGAATCGATTCAATTTTCCGAAGCTTTGTTGTTCGGGATTTTCACGATTTCCTAAAATTTTCAATTTTCTGTCCATTACGCCTGGCATTAGACAGCCGATAATACACGGCTGTTGGTTGAGCGTGTGAATCTATTACCTAAAATGGTTAATTTATATTATGGGTAAATTAATGACGAGTGAAAAATAACGGGTGTGAAATTTTTCGAAAAAAGTTGGGACAGGGAAGAGGCGGTGAAAGAATTCGCCGCTACTATGGGGGGAAAAATGATAGCCAAATACACCATACAGCGTAGACTTATGAAATCTGGACTGGGGCCTGGGACCCACGAAGTTAAACAGTGGCCTGGAATATTTTTGGAAAAAAACTGCGCAGGGGAGATCCGGGACGCTGGATTCGGGCGCGATTCTAGGTTCAAAAATTCGTGCAAAACAGACACCCCGGGCCCAGGTGAAATCAAAACACATTAAGCAGCCGAGAAAGAGAAACTGCACTAGCTACAACACCGCTGAACTGATTTAGGGTATACCGGGAAGGACCACAACCCTTACTACTTCATTGACAGAAATAGATTCAAGTCTTATTCCATACTCCCGACTTTTGAATTCGATGGATTATCACCGAGATTCAAAAAGACGCGACGAGACTGGTCCCTCGCTTCCAATCGGTGAGATCCGTCGCATTTCGCATGCAAAAATGATCCCCAATGCCCTTTTCTTCACACCTGCTCCGAAAATGGCCCTTTGCGCCCGCTCCCTCGGTCTCAACAGAGGCATTTATGCAGAGCAGGTGTTAAGAAAAATATCCTGTGCATCACGGGCGCGAGGCTATTTCGGCGAGTGTGCATGCAGCACACTCGTAATATAGTTCTTTCCGCCCTTGATACACAATGTCATTTTCCGTGACTAGATACAACGCGCAGCATCCCGACTGTCTGGATATGAGATTGAAGGAGGTAACCAGCAGGAGGGGACCGTACGACTTGTTCACAGGTTCGTTTATTCTCATATTCGTTTATACAGATTTTCGAGGACCCCGGGATACCCTTTGATTATTCTTGATAGGACCGCGAGACTCTAGCACCTTATCGGGCTACCAAACCCAGCCAGTGTCCATCGACTCGAAAAATTGGCCTGTTAAGTTCAGAACAGAATTTGAAACCGCCTATGGTGGATCGAACCGATACAAAGGAGTCTGGACCGAGTGTCCCAGGTACCATGAACGCGATCTTAACGCTCCGTTTCGATATTCTTCTCCGTTTTCTTCCGCGTTTTAAGGTTCACCAAAAAACCTACAGTGCGAAGTATGCTGGAGGACATAAGCCTCTGTTACAAAGACCCCGATCTCCCAGGCCCAGGTTTCTACGATCCCGTTTCACCCTCGAATTCGATGACCGAAACGATGCACCCCTTCAATGTCAGCGTGAAAAACGCCAGACCTGTGCAGTCCTATGGTCTGAGTCCTGGTCCAGGAACGTACGGTATAATTACTGGCAAAAAAGATATTCCAGGAAACGGGTGGACCTGGACGTTCAAAAGTAAGGTCCAGCGTAGTATAGGACCGAAACCAGACCAGTACAACTCATTCTAGTCTTTCCTCGCTGCTGTTTCGACGGTTTTTTGAAAATGGAAAGAAGCCTGCACCGCCATCCAGCTTTTGAAAGCTTTATCTCATAGTACGAACGACGAGGTGAGTTAAAAACGGTCGAAAAAAATAAAAATTATAATAAAAATAAAAACCGTGGTACATGGAGCGATTTTAGAGCGATGTGCGAGTAATAATACAGAGAGCCATTACCTACCACCGTTTGAACTGCACCGAATGTGTAATTCCTATGTATGGTGTAAACTTTGAACTGAAGTGGGCTCGGTGCCCACCCCGGGACTAGCAATTACCATTTTTGCGTTCCATGTGCATAAAGTTTCCACTGTGTGGATTAATGAAATCCGTTCGACTGTTCACCCGTTTCATCCATTCCATTCGCTGTCCGAGCAGCTCGCTTCAGTATGCAGTGTACGGGTATATAATATCAGTGCGAAAATGATAAACGCCAAGGAATTCACCGTATACCTTGCATACATGCATATATACGTATACATATGTACATACGTACATGTACGCGTTGTACAGAGTACGTGCATATAATTGGCGATGAATAAACCTCGCAAACTTTTACTAACTTCGGTGTAATATACTACAGCGTTTAAGTTTCGCTCGCGATTTTCACGATTCAAGGTTCATTTATTCGTCCTGCAACGCCATGCCCTCCCATATTCGGAAGTTAATTGATCAATTTTCGTTGTCTTAGATCAGGACGATGCTGCAGATGTGCGCAGATGTGCGGACGGTCTGCACATCGCCGTTTTTATTTCCATCTTCGACATTGTTCTAGGTGATTAAAGTAATGGAAACCGCGGGCTATCGGCAATACCTACCCTCTTCTAATTCCCAGTGATTAATAATCGATGTAGTTACAAAGCCGGAAGTATTACCCTTATATTTCATAAATAATAAGCCGAGGCTTGGCCATATGCTGGACAAAAAAAAAGTATATTTATATTATCATTTTCCTTTTCCTTTTTTTTTTCGTTTTTTCTTTTAAATTGATGAGAAATTTCACAGTGCAACTGACACCCGTATCCTTAAGGGCTTCACCGCATTGTGCACTGACGTGTCAGAGAAGGGTGCTCGGAGCATTTGTTATAAGGGCAAATTAATCGGCTCCTATTTAGCCGCGATAATAACTTTTTAATTTATCATCTGCGCGATGGGTGCAGGACCTAATGCTGCTTTGCAACGCGGAACCGGAAGAAGAAGAAGAAGAGAAGTCAAATTTGAATGCAATTTGATCTGAAATCTTTTTCGAAACATCCCCATAGCTCGATTTTCGGATCGATTTATCAATGCGTAAAAATAACGAAGAGATTATGGTTCATCCTGGTCCTGCAGACTTCGTCTCTTCTCTTCCTCCGAGAAGAAGACCTTTCGACACTATTAGTATCGTAAATTCCAAGTTTTCTCCCCTTTCTCTCTGCAGCCCTTGAAGAGGAGGCCATTTCTCGGTTTGTTATACGGTAGCTGGACGAGTGGTGAGAAACAACAACTATAAATCAGGAAAGTAGCTGCCCCCGAGTTCCCATTCGCAGCCAGATAACTTGAGTTCATTTTCCTCAGGTTTTAGATGGTAGAAGGTAGGTAGGTAGCTAGCTGCTATTCTACACTGGTTTTATCCCGTAGCCCAAATACCCAGTGGCCCTAAATTTTTGAAAAGTGTGCCACGCAGCGGGGATCGGCCTGCGGAACCCCCTTTCCGAAAAATTTTCAACTTTCAATTTTACAGCCTCGCTTGGATTTCGGACTGTGTACAAGCAGACTTCGGTCTGGTCTCATAATACTACAGATCGGGGTAAATTGAACGATCGATTTTTTTTCTGCGCGGGTACTTTCATCTTGAAATATGGTACCGGATTTTTGGGTACTAATATGCGTAAACAGCAGCCCATAATTCCTTCGCAAATTCATTTTTTGTCACTCACACACACCTGCATAGTTTCGCGATACGTTATAATCAAATGCGCACACGCACACGCATATTTGTCCTGCACACACTCAAACCGGGATTTAAAACGGTCCCGTTTATAACTTTGTACCTAAAATGATGTGGTATTATCATCGACGAATCGATCCAAGCCTCCGTGCACTCGGAGTCGTATAATCAAGGCATTACATCGTTTATGTACCCGCCTATATCTCCGGCCGAATATGTTCGAGATTTCAACCACCTTGCGGGCCGAGGATCGGTCTGTGATCGTATGAAATTAGCCCGATCGAGTAATTTGGCGTTTTGAAAGAGGAGAAAAAATCGCTTGAAATCGAAGGAAGGAAATAATATCTTCTCCGAGATTCGGCGCCTGGTTTTTAGGGGATGAATTTTTTCACCCTATGGACAGCATAGGTGCAGAGGTACAGCTGTTTAACCAGCTGTAACGTATCACACCTTCCCTTATGTGTATAATACGCGGTAGGAAGGTGGTACTACAGTCTTTCGGGGCTGGAATTGTTGAGAAATTTTTTTTTCGCCCCGGTCTATATGTGGTTAATTACTGTCTAGCGTGACCGTAACTTCCGCTTTCCAAAGGACCCGCCTTTGGTGTAAAAAAATTTTTCTTCTTCAGAATCGGGATTTTACTCCTGCATACGTGCAGCAGGCGGTTAAACACTCCGCAGCGTGATCTTAGGGGAGGATATCAGCCGAATATATGCCTATACTTTCTGATAGAGAGAGAGAGAGAGAGAGAGAGAAATGAATACAGAAACCGGAATATCTGTTTGGGAGAAATTTGGAAATTTCTTTAAACAAAAAATTCAGAATATCGCGATATGATTTATTGCTGGTGTCAAAATTGGGGTGAAATCGGGATCTTACCGATAGCTTGCCGCAAGTTGTAAATGTGAGAGTTATACAGCTCGTATACCATATAAACAGTAGCCGTAAGAAAACCGAGATCCGAGCAACAGTAGGTACCTAGTATAGCAGTATAAAATTTTTCTAAACCAAATTTTATACTTTGAAATAAAATTTACAGGCCTTGTGGCCTCCGCCCGTGACCTAGTCCTGCGGGCTACCCTCAACAAGATTTTAGGGGAGTCCCGGCGTACCGCGCTTAGACATTGTATTTTCAATTTTGAGTTATGACCAGTGCCAAAAATTTCTTACTGCAATTGTCAATGTGGGTTACCGGGCTATACGAGATTCCCACTTTCCAAATTTCAAGGACTAAACTACCCCGGATCAACCCCCGTGTGAAGAATATTTTTAAAAAAAGAATAATTTTATCGAATTCTAGGATAGTGAAAAATGAAATAAAATTTCCAACGCGTGTTCACACCTTTGCACTTTCAAGTTTGTTCGCTTGGAGGTGCATATCCGTGCGTGTGCGTTATAATTTATATAATAGAAAATAGAATGGAATATTTCCTCCGAATTTCGGAAAGTCTCGATCAACGATGCGACCTTCGGTCCATAAAATCTGGAATAATTGAGTCAACGGATTCGGAAAAGAAAAAAACATGATCTCCGAGGTGCGTAATCAGCGAATAGTCGAATGCCCAGAACCAAGCGTCTCGTGTCGTTAACGGGATATGAGCACCCAGTAAGTCCGGCTGATTTGAGCACGTATTTAAGTAAAAATGGAAAGTGACAGGACAAAAGAAATTTCACGGCACTTAAGCTGTAAAGTTAGTCGTAAAATGTACCAGCTCGTACTCTGCGGGGATATTGCACCGTATGTTCATTGTTCAACTGGTCCGTTCGATTTTGCGAATACCCCGACGAAAAAGAGATTCTGAAAGAAATGAAAAAAAGATGCTGACTCGAACCAACGATGGCGCTAATTATTGTCAAACAACGGGGGCGCTAATTATTGCCAGATGAGAATTTCTTGGGAAAATTAACATTTTTACTCGCTTTTATTCACCGGTCTCGAGGACGACCGCCGACGGGCCACACGCCGGCCACGTCCGGGCAGTCGTCCGCAGGCCGCATGCATCTACCAGCCCTAAAGCACCGTAAGCTCCCATAAAATCTCATAAACTATAAATGCGATTTAGAAATTTCTATATCCCGTTGTAAATCACGAAAATTTTCTAGACGAAATGTAAAACCGGTGAAAATCGGCCCTGCGATGCGGCTGGCTCACGCCCGGTAAAATCTTTTCTCAAAATATCGTATTCTCTCGCCGAAAAAATCAGCGGGATCTCGGGTGGGCGTCGATTACGCAAATTGTTGAACACCCGGGGTGATCGTTCACCGGGTTCTATGCGATCAACGATATTTGATTTCCCGAATCGGTAAATCGCGACGCTTTGCCGATCACGAGACGCACGGAAAATCTTGAAATTCGTTACTTCACCCCGAACTGCAGCCCCAAGTCTGCAGTGACCCATACCACTGATGGCCGCGGGTTGATTAACGGGTAAAAATCGCGGGTGTAAATCGGTCCGCGAATAAAGTTTCGGTTGAAAAAGATCGGCGAAAGGTATACAGAAAACACGTGTAGGGGTAGCTGTACCTCTTTGGGTGAAAAATTGCGAGTCCCTTCGGGTGATTCGGGCTCCTTTTTTCACCCCAGAAGATCGAACGCCGATCTGAATTCGTATGAGAAATAGAAGAAAGAAAAACGAAACATACTGTGCAAAAAAGTGTCTTTCAACCGGACTTCGGATCTGATATCTCTTTACGGCATTAATGGTGGGAGTTGGATATCGTGAACATTATATGACTTGGCCCGCACAGTTAAGAGAAGCTTTCGAAGAGTGTAGTGGGGACTACCCGACCCTCCTCCAGGGAACGCCTTCACTTTATTATGCGGCTGGGCGTGGGCAGTAAACCTGGTGAACCAGGGAACCCGATCGGGAACCACATCTGGTTAAAATTTGGGCAAAAGTCCGGAGCCTCTTCGGTGCAGTTTGACCGGTCAAAAAATCGGCGCGTATTTTCGCACTGCTGGAGCGAAAACGTGCGGCGGTTGGTCCACCGATAAATTTCAAGGCCCAAACTCCACAGCCGTGATTTATCAACCCCTGAACAATCGACGGGGTAATATTGCGAGGAAAGCCTACCCTCGGCCAGGTCGTATACCCATAATCGCATAAATGATTTTACAGCCTAATTTTTGACCGGCAATATTTTGCGGGCGAAAAATCGAAGCCGAGCGCAAACTCGAGGTCATATTTCCACCCCTAAAAATTTTCCGGCTAATTCGGAGTCCGGATCTCGTAGCAATCATCAGCCTGACGCGGAAGATCCGAAGATCTTCCCTTCCCGTTCGTTTCTGCACTCGTCCGTGGGTGTGACAGGGTTCAGAGAATTGAGTCAAAATATTTATCACCGTATAGGGGAAACAGGTATCTCCTTTCCGCCCGAAATTCGTCAGGAACATAAGTCAGGGATTAGGGATCGACGGCTTTCGAGTGGCATTAGCCGGCCCGGGGCGGAGCCCGGGATAAAATTTTGACAAATTTACGTCCCAACACAAAGTCCCGAAAACATCCCCACGCTGCGGTTTTATGCGCTTATGCAGTTAGACCGAGTATATACACCACCTTGCGGTTTGGGTGTGATATTCGCATGGATTTACCGTTCAAAATCCGGATTATCCCGACTCTAGGCGGGTTGTTTACCAGAAGTTTGCCAAACTGAGACTGCAAGGCTACCCCCTTCCGGATGACGGAAAACCCACGTTTCCCTGCAGTGCAGTGCCAAAGGGTAACTGCATCATCAATTCAGCCACGCTAGCCAATTACCAAAGCGAGTATTGGGCTGAAAATACGGAGCACTATCTCCTCTCCTTCCTCTCCTTCTCGACATAACACACATCGAACCGAAGATGAATTACGGGTTACGTCGAAGGGTGCACCAGGGCATGCAGCAGGGGGATGGTAGACCCGGAGGATCCTCGGGCATCTCGAAGAAGGTATAGAATTCACACGCAGCCTACAACGAACGTGGCAATTAGTGACCCGACTAATTGCTCGGTAGTAACTCGACATATGTTTTCCTCGGTTTATGGGAGGTCCCGGGTGTTAGCAGTGTCAACTACCCCGAGGTTCTGACATGGCTTATAATTCCTGCCCTCTAAAACCATTACTCCAGCACGCGTCGATGCTAATAGTTGGTTCTTGCTCTGCGCGATGTATCTGCATGGTTTTTTGAAACCACTGCAGTGTGAAAGAGGCCAGTCGATGTCTGTGTGTGGTCCAGGAAGGGAGAGACGTGCTCGACTATACATGTTTTTTTTTTATTTTTCCCAAACCTCTTTTTACTCATCGCCAAAAACGAAGAGAGAGAAGCAAATATGCCGAAATTAATTCGAGATGAAAATATCAGGCTGCAGCGGCGTGCAACGCGTCGACGTATAAACCCGAGGCCGGCTCCCATCCTTAGGAGAAGAAGAAGAAGAAGGAAGTTGCGACGGGACTGTCGGCGAGGCAGGCGCGGAAAATGCGCTTTACCACGGATTACTTCCGAACAGAAACCGTGTCTCATTAATTGCCTCTAATAATAGACGTCGCTTTGGCCAGCTAGCACGTGCTTTCTTTATTTATAGTACTACCTATCCCATGCATATATAGCATACGAACATCTACTATGTGGATAAGTACCCGCGTGTAAACGAAAACGCCGACGCACCGTAATTTAACGATATGCGTAACGCCGATTCCGCCCGATATTTCGCGCCGTTATAATTCACTCGTTTATTTGCAACGTGCGTGATACGATTTTTCTTCTTTCCTATTTTTTTCTTGATTTTTTTTCCTTTTCCTTCCTCGATCTCTGACGCGTATACCTAATAAGCTGCCTTTCCACCCCAACAAAGGACTAGAGAATAATAAAAATGGTGTATAGTAGCTCTGGCTCAACAATAGGGTCCGGACAGTTTCGGTCAAGGTGTAATGACGTCATTTCCTTGTCAGACATTTCCGGTGCGAATTAATTTATCAAGAAACTCGATTTGGCCCTCGCTCCTGCTCCTTGTGCTCCTGCTCCTGCTCCTGCTGCTCCTTCAGAACCGCTATAACCGCGGGAGGATGTAAAGGACCGGTTCTTTTCATTGCCTCCGCGCATAAGGAGAACCGACGAAATTATGTCGCTTTTTTTATTATCTATATGGGCCTATGTGTGTATACACCTTGGCTACACACCTTCAATTATTATAAGACAAAATTATACTCTGGGTGGTTTTTTTTTTTTTTTTATTTTTTTTCACTCGACTTCATTTCACCAAAGTTATTTATGTGTGTATTCTTACAGGTGTTCGGTATAGCAAATATAAAACGACATCATGTTTTTTTTCTTTTTTTTTTTTACCTCAAATCGTTCGATTTTTAATATTTATACGATGAGAGAAGAAAGAAACAAACAGGTAGAAAAATGAGAAGAAAAAAGACGACGAGGAACGCAGGTAGTAGGTAATGTGAAAACCGATATGATATGAAATTCTTCGGAAATATTTTCTACTCATATTATATTGTGTTTCATTTTTTTCCTTCTATCTTCGGTCTTGTTTTTTATACTATACGTATATGACTCGATGCATTGTGGTCGAACGGCTACCTGTATTACTTCGATCCAGCGTGGTGTATAAGGATCCGTCGTGTTTCTTAGCGGCGATCGCTGCAGGAATGATAAAATGAAGAAAAAAAGAAAGAAGTGAAGAAAAAGAAGAAAAAAAAAAATTTGTAAGTCAAAAGGTAAAAGAAAAAGAAACGAAAAAACGAAAGAAAATGATGTAGGAGGGGAAAAAAGGAGAAAAAAAAAAATTAAAAAAAACGATCCTTCAGAGGTGCTGCAGCGCGAGTTCGTCCCGTTTGAGAAACGCCGCCCGCTGGTTCAGCTCATTCACGTCTCGAAATGAGATCGCATGGGGTACCATAACCAGAACCAGAACCAGGGCTTTTTTTCCCCCCTCTGTGTGTACAAGCTTACACCTATATTGCTGAACTGGGGACTGAGGACTCTGATTTTTTGAATTTCGTTCATAATTATCTCACGCGTTTGCGCTGATCTGTTTGGATTTCATTTTTGACTTCCGTTTTCATTGCATTTTTTTTCTAGTTTTTGATAAGCCAATTTATCGTAGTTTAGAATTAGGCTGGATGTGTTGTATGCATTCCATGGTGTAAAAATGGTTTCACACCGAATACGAACGTGGTGCATCAGCAGGCTGTACGCCGCATATTGCAAGGGAATGAAGTGCAGTGCAGTCGGCGCGATCAAGAAGTAGTGACTTGACAAGTTTACGGAATGGATGATGTAGTAGGTAGCCGGAGTTCATCCTCTTTCAGAAGTAGAGGAATAATAATAACAAGAATAAGAATGGGGAAAAAGGGAAAAAGGGAAAAGAATGGGGAAGAGTAGAAGGAGCCAAGAAGTAGCTGAGGAGGAAGATGAGCTGTGGGGCAAATTAGGCAAAAACAAAACACTTTCCTCCTTTAAAGCTTCTGCACCGGCAGGCACTGCATCCCTCCTCATCCTCATCCTCATCCTCATCCTCATCCTTATTCTTCTTCTTCATCTTTTTCATCCCTATCTTTGTCTCTGTCGAGATGCAGGCCCGGCCTTATATTGTATCTCGATAATAGCCTCTCAGTAATTAACTACACCCAGGTCTGCGGCGCTATTTGTTTCGTGATGCCGAAAGAACCGATTTTTAGGTATCGAGGACCGGTATTACCCACACCTAAATATCCACACTACCCTAACTGCTGCAGGATCTGTAGTCTATACCTATACCTATATACATATAATATATACATGCCAGACACTGCAGCAGTATGACTATAATAATCTAAGGACACATAGTGTTGACTCATCGAAGGATCAGAGGGCGTGCTTGGCTCCATTTCACACATACGAGAAGAAGAAGAAGAAGAAGGAGCCCTTTCTCTCTCGAGATGGTCTCTTTTTCCATTTTTTATTTTTTATTCTTTTATATATATTCATCCCTTTTTCTCACACGCTCTAACGCGGACAAAGTCCGAACCTTGAAGTAGCTTTTCTCGTGTGTATACACCCCATATGTGTATAGGTGTGTGTATATGTATACGGTAATTCCGGTAGCTGATCTAAATCCGTCACGCTGCGATCGCGCGAGGCAGATAAAACTCCGTCTCTCTTTACGATACACGGGTGTATATATATACATACAGATGTAGGTATGTACGTACGTTATACATACGTATACGTTTATATCGCGTTCTTCGTTACACCTACTATACTCACTCGCGAGTACCGCGCGATCAGACGCGACTACTCGCTTATATCTCGTCGATTGGTAAATAAATGAGGATCAAGATAAAAAAGATACGGTTTATTAGCCGTGACTGCTGCTGCTGAAGCTGAAGCTGAAGCTGATGCTGATGCTGATGCTGCTGTAAATTTATACACATGTACCTATAAGATAAATATACACACGTATAGATGTACAAGAAATAAGACCTTACGTGTGTAACAATACGTTTACCTGTGTACCGATCAATCCCTCCTTTCCTTTCCTTTCCGTTCCTTCCTTCCTTCCCTATTCCTTTTTTCTTTCTTTCTTTTTCTTTATTTATCCCTTGACACAATGGCAAATCATTAAATCACTTATAGATTGCTTCAGGGCTTGTTTGACGATAATGAAATTTTAAGATTAATTATATTATATTATATCCATATGCTATAGGTACTGTATGTATAATGTATAATATTATACGTATATTATATGTACAAGTTTTTATTAATTTTATCACATACGACCGGCCTTTACCAACATATGAAATTATCCATTTCAGTATGGAGACAATATAGAATGACTTTTCATTGTTTCGACAAATCTATTCGCAATTTCGGATTTTTATAGGTGTGTACTACCTACCTACTGTCCGAAGAACAGATATCATGTAAGATATTTCAATTTTCAATTTTTGCTTCCATACGATAAAATAAAAAAAAAAAAAAAAAAAAACAGAAATATGGGACTTGGGGTTTCTGACTTACTGCAGTCTCCATACGTTATAATTATACTCTTCGTGCGTATACTCGACAGTAATTACATATGGATTGCCATTACAATAAGGGGATGAAAGAATAATTTTTTTACGTCCTTTTCAATTTCTTTCATCTTGGGTAATTTTTTTTTTTTTTGCATTTTTTTTCAAAAAATTTGATAGAGTATCACAACAGGACGAAACTGCATAGTCGCGAAGCTTATTATTGCACCTTAGCGACTGCAGTAGCTTCTTATATAGGCGGTGTTAGTTCTCGAGAATGTCAGGTATATACCTGCCGGTATAAGGTATACAACAGTATACATATATACATGTATATATTATATATAGGTATATACTATACGATGTAGATTATATATACATATATATAGTGTATTGTAGAATACGAAGGTTGATGTAGGTATATATATACACCTATACGCATATACCTGCATTGTGTACAGGATCAGAGTTGGCTGCCAGGCCTATAAGGTAATTAAGCTCCTGGAATTAGATCGTCAAAAATGGAAGAATATGAAATTCCCCTGCGGGCGTCGACGCACGGTGCGGGGTTGAGTATAAAAAACCGCTACCACAATGCGCTCCAATTTTTGCTTTCTTTTCTTCTTCGACTTTTTCACATTTTTCGTTCTCTCATATACCTCTTTTTTTTCTTCATTCTCCCCTCTTTCTTTCTCTCTTTCTTTTTTCTTTCATCTATACTTTTCTTTCCATTTTTTTTTCTCATTTTTTTTTTACTTTTTGCTCTTTTTCTATCCCGTTGTTCTTTTTTTTTTTATTTTATTTCATTTTATTTTTTCACCTTTTTTCTTCTTCTTCTTATTTCAACCAGCCTCGTCGGATTCTCCGAGCCATGAATGAACCAACGCCCGGAGATCATTAATTACACTTTTCAGTTGCCGCCCGTTTCAGTAGCTCTCAACTGACCAACACATATATAAATATATATATATCACTTCGAGACACAAGCTAAACTCAAATTCGAGACAATAAAGAATCTGTAAAAATTTTAAATCAAAAATGAAAAATTCTATTTAAAGAAAAACGAAGAATCAAGGGATTCCAAAATTATTGAATATATCTTAAGATTTCTTAATTATTTCTGTTCGCGATTGAAAAAGTAAATAAAAATACAGGGGTTGTGGCTGCAAGCATCCCCCTCTCGCTATATTTTCTTAATTATTATATAGTCCGACGTACCAATAATTGTTGTACAAATATTTATTATGCATAAATTAGAGTGGATAGGATATATTAATATTATATAATACAAGGGTTGAGGTATAAAATAAATGAAGGGTTACGATGTGGGATGCAAGCGGTGCACGCGCATCGGACTGCACCCCCGTAATCTTTACAAGCTAGATACGTCGTATAGATATAGCTTGGTAGTAGGGAAGGCAAGCAGGGCGTTTTAACAAAGTGCCTTTTTATCCTGACCTATAATTTGGTCATTAGGTTAATAATAATAATAATAGTTGTTATCTATAGTTATAGTTATGACCTACACGGAACCCATCATTACGTGAGAGTGTAAAATATCGGTAGTTGATCGTAGGTACCTCATGGGCCCCATAGCTGGAAAAATTGTTCCGTTACTCACATCATAGGCCGAATATAGGTGTACAGAAATTCCTGAAAAATTAATTTTTCTCGTCTTCTATATTTCGTTTTTCATTTTTAGTCTTTTTTTTTTTTTTTTTCGTTTCTTCAAATTAGGAGACGAACATAATTTATATCTATAAGAATAAATCAACCAAGTGCAAATCGATGGATTAATTCTTGCGTCGATTTGTACACCTTATATCGCATGGTTTATCTTGACCGTCGCACAACGTATGTACTGCATCGGTACCTGTAGCTTTTTGTGCAACGATAACTGCAATTCTCATTCAGCAATCGATACCATAAGGCCCATTATAGGGACACTGATTCGTCGCGGCTTTCTGCATTTCCAATCAGTTTAAGATGTAGATGATTCCATGCGAATCCGTATAACATATGTATTGCATTTTTTATCTAGACGCATTATATTCCGCGATTACAATATAGGTACCAATACAATCACGAATCGCCATTGAAATGCATTAAATGAAATTTGATTCTCATATACGTCGTAGGATGCATGGAAGAGAGAATTTTCGAAATTTGGATTTTTCGAATCTCTTATAGATGATATAACAATATATTATGCATGTAGTGTATCGAAATGGGGAAAGAAAAAAAAAAGGAATAAATAGTCTATACACATGCGGAGATTAAAGCCTATTATTTTTCAATCTCAATTTTATTCCGGAACAGAAGAGAAAAGAAAAGAAAAAACTTTAAAAATTATATTAACTCTCCTTGGCAGGGTCTCTACACCGTGGATCGCTCGGTTAGGTACTCGGCTTACAAACGAACCGACACCCACCTGTGTGTCCAACTATATATATACCATGACCGTAGAAAACCATATGCACACTGTACATATGCATATGCATATGCATTATGCATAAAATATCCCATATACTGTTCAGAAGTATCGAGTGAGGTAAGAAGGGGTGAGTAAGCAATGCCCATATATATCTTTGAAACTTTTATGTATGTATGTGCAGATGTGTGCATGCAATATACATGCGAATGAAATTACAGCACAGGAGGAATTTGGTATAAATAAAAAATGAAAATTTCACACAAAAAGGTCTGTGATATAATTTTTCACTTTTCTCCACTCTTCGCAAGTTTCTGCTCAAGTTTCTATACTTACAAGCCACGTATACCTACTATAATATAGTTTCGCAGATTTTTTTTTCAAAATTGTGAAAGATTTTATCTAGAATTGATCTTTTTTTTTTGAGAGCAATAAAAAAAAGGAAATCCTTCTGGTTTTCTTCGAATGGATAGCGAGTCTCTTCTTATTTCATTTTTAATTTCGGTCAGCTCAGAGGTGAGGGAGATCCGATTGCACACACACGCATAGGTTTGGCATAAACGAGAGCGAGGTTCGTTCCTATTACTTTTGGAGTCTCGTTTCTTTCAATCATATATTATTTAGTCACTCTACGTGTTATAGTATACCTATGTATAATTTAGACGTGCGCGGTATAGAGAATTTGATACCGATCTTTGGTACAGGTTTTTCATCGATACTTCGGTGAATACCGAAAAACGGAAATTTCCGTGTTCACCAAAACGTCAAAATATCGGTATGAGGTATCGAAATACTTGAAAACCTTCGAGTTTCGGTATTTCGGTATCGGCAAGTCAATTTCCATACCGAAACATTATAATATCGAAGATCTCCTGCTTCGGGAACAGCAGATGAAGAATATATGATCGGGTTCAATTCTCATTGAAGAAACTGTGGCCTTTGGGTCACTGCATGGTGCACCCTATCGACTGACCTAATAAAACCTGCAGTTGTGCGAAAATGATGAAGGTGTACCGTGTCGTTTCGACACAAGTGTGCGAATCTCGATTATACGCACATTTGCACCTATATTCGTTAAATTTCTGAACGATTGAGTCATGCACTGCGTTTTACCGATATCTTCAGGATGCATCACGTTCCAGATTTTATGCCTTGGGTTTTTTTTATTGATACTACCCACTATTGTATCGAGAGATTATAAGCCGATGGCTTGTGATGTTGAGATCTGAGATTTCTGTAGATCGGTTAAGAAAAGTGTTGTGTTGGTTAGTGGGCAATTTTTTACGCACTAAGGTAGCTATACCGCAGTGCAGCAGTTTGAATCGTACCTTGAATAAGACGCGTTGGTATAAATCAGGGACTAGAGAATTTGGAATAGCTGACTTGTTCCTTAGTTTATTCCCACGACTACGTGCGGCAATTAACGAACTAAAACGGTAACGAAAAACCGGTAGTAAATAGAAAAAGGAAAACTTACCTTTATGCTAGAACTGCGCGGGACCCGACGACGCCACGTCGTCTTATTGTATCGATAGGATTTCATTGTTCTTCATCGTTACTAAGCTGGATAGAAAATAAATAGATAAAATTAGGAAAAAGGAACGAAAAAACGAAAGAAAAAAAAACAAAAAAAAAAAAACAGAGAAATAGGAAAAGGAAAGACGAAACGAAATTTTATTTCTAATCGCAATATCAATGAAAATTTTCACATTTTTTTACACAGATGCACCAGGATGTTAGATCTTCGATCGAGGATGAAGTCGTCGCATCCCCCGCGCCGGATAGGGTGAAAAAAGAAAATTGTAAAAATAAAAAAACGTATATGTATGAAAAAAAAAATAAAAAAAATTAAATAAATTTCTGACTAAAATCCAATTTTACAAAAATATATCAGTCTTCAGTTAATGAGAAAATTTCTTGCCGAGTCATGATGGCCGGGGTAAAAACGTTCTAGAAACGCCGACGCTACTACGTGGCAGATTGCGTCCCGCGGTGCGCTATAGGTATTTACGTCCTGATGCAGCTTCAAAAACCTCAAGACGATGAGATATAGGTATGTACCTACCTGATCTCTGCGTCCACATCATTTTATATGGCCACTGAATTTATACGTGAACACACACAATGCGGGATGCGAAGGGGTTGGGAATTTATATTCTTTTATTTGGTTCCAGCGAAGGATATCGCGGAGGGCAAATTCTTTTTTCTTCGTTTTTTTTCTTTTCTTTAGTCAATCACTGGCGTAATTGACATTTTTTTTCGAACCCCATCTTTCGCGAATGAAAAATTTTTTAACTCAGAGGATGTACAGGTCGTATCGAAAAATGGCCAAATTCATGGAGGGAATATCCAACATCGTTGTAATTTTTTAGAAATCCAAAGATATTCGATGAACTTCATCTTTGGATACGAAAATTGCTGAATATTTCGGAATATTACCCCCAAATTTGAAGAAAAAAAGATCGATCACTGTGTCCAATCGACTAAGGGTTGGACAATTTTTTTGAAAAACGAACAGCACGAGGCGATAAATATACCTAGCCCATATGTTCCTCGATTTTAATATCCAGTAATAAGTTTGGACGATGCATGTGTGGTCTGGTCCTCTCTTCTCCGGTACCGGTACCGGTACATATGCATCATCCAAATGTCGCCGGTTAGTTGAGCGTCGCGGCGCTCGTCTGTGACGTATGGGCTAGCTTAAGAGACGATGGTCAATGGTCCCGTAAATTGGTCCCTGTACACTGCGGTAGGTCATTACGTCTTCGCACTGCAGGCTGCAAGGGGCATATCAGAGTCTGTAGTTCTATTATTGCATGCCATGCCCACATGAGATGGAATT
This sequence comes from Tenthredo livida, assembly GCA_963992785.1. NCBI lineage: Eukaryota > Metazoa > Arthropoda > Insecta > Hymenoptera > Tenthredinidae > Tenthredo > Tenthredo livida. The sequence continues at coordinate 2,343,813 of OZ023070.1, read as the reverse complement.
ATTTTTATTTTATGTTTTATTTTTTCCATAGCAATTAATTAGACAGTCCTGGTGTGAAATAGTTTGCCATATTATTTCGTACGAGGAAGACAAAAATGTCTAGTATATGCAAATAAATTCTGGTAAAGTGTTAATTTTCGGGAATTAATGTACCCACACAGCGTGCAAGGGTCATTATTTTATTTCGCCCGATGTTAATTATCTCAGTTTGATAATATGAGGGTGGAAATAAGGCGAGAGATCGAGCAGCACGCTGATGCTGTTTATGAAATTCGCTTCAGCTCGTATAGGACCGACGCATCCTGCAATTGAAATTGAAGTTGAAATTGAAATTGAAATTGAAGATTTCGTGTTGTCATTGCCTTATGAGTAAGTTTTGTGGGCGTTGTGTGGCCGGCTAGTGTCGAGTTCGGTTATTGCGTTAATCTAGAAAACTAATTAATCTAGTAATGGGGTAAAACAGTATTTCATACAAGTATGCATGCATGCATGTATGTTTCACACATTGCACGCACGCATAGATCCAGTATATGAGGGTGTACCTATAGGATATGGGTATATTCATTCACGCATATCCGTGTGGGTTTTACATCACACATATACGTATGTTATATCGCGTACATGAATGGATCAGCCGCCTGGCTGTCTCTCGCGAAGAAAGATGGCCGCCTATATCGTCACGGTGAAATCAAGACCGAGCTACTGTGTTACACGTCGGAATCGAACGTAGATTGAAAAGCGTTTCTTAAACGGTTTCTTTTAATCTTTTGCTTCCGTTTTGTTTCACTTTTTATTTTCTCTCTCTCTCTCTATCCTTTATCACATCAAAATTGCGACTTTTTTCAAAGTCCTCGTCAACTATACACTCGTTTCAATTTATCGATCGCGCCTAGTGCAGGATCCTCAATCCTGATTTCGTCGAAACTAAACGAAAATTGTTCTTCCTTCGTTTTCTTCTTTATTTTTCATAAGATTTTATGCAATTACATAATGAAACGATTTGGAAGAAAAAAATAATCCAAAAAAATCGAGGATCATAGGCGTAATGATGATGGTTACAAAATGTAATACGATGTAACGTTATAGCTGGGTAAAACATTTTTCGAGTGTCTATAATCTTTTATTATAATATATAGTGCCTATATATTATACCTTATACCTTATACCTTGTATATATATATGAGTGATATAATGACCACTTATAAACCCACTGGCTACTGCCATGCGTTTCTATCCATCGTTCACTAGCTCCTCTACACAAGAGAAAGCTGATGCAGTAGCTTAGCTGGCGAGTAGCACCTGTGCTAGCTACACCGAGGATATTACCACTCGGTTATTATACACACACAGATGGGCCATACACCTATGTATCCACGATGCAGGATGTGATGTCGAACTATACGTGGAACGATGTATAACGACCTACCACGACGCGAATAGGAAAACTTAATTGGGTTCATTTCGATGTAGAAAATGAATACAAAATTTTCGGGCTGATGGCTGAATTCACAGGTATTCACCGATTTCGCGAGGTTTATTATACTCTTCTCTTTTTCTTTCTCTTTCTCTTTTTCGTTTTCTGTTTTCTTCATTTTTGGCTATTGCAGGTGGATAAATGAAGCGTCATTCTGTATCGAATATCTGTTACGTAAAATGGTACAGTACACGTTAGTAGAAAGCCAGCAGATATCGCAGAACTGTTATATTTGTATTGAGTAGGTAGGTATATAATGTTATGTGTATATGGAGTCCGGCGAGATGTGTAAACGTATTGTTGCAACGTTTTTCACAAATTTCTAAATGAAATTCATCATTCAACTTTCAATCAAGCAATTTGCTGTTCCTCTAACTTTTTACGTACACTAGTTGTCTACAGACTCGAGATTTCGCCACGTCACCATCATCCGCGGTCTGCAGATAGCCGGCTTTAGGTATATAACTCTAACTATGGTACGAAAATAGTGGCGTGACTGAAATAAGGTACGTGGTAATTCTCCTCTATTTCTATGAATCGGCATTAAAGTTTTCTCGAAGAATTGAAAAACCGGGTATTCCCGACTCCCACCTAATGCCTAACACCTAACACCAGGCGACCAGATGCTGGATGGTCCTCCTCCCCGTCGTCGTCGTCGTCTAGACTCTAGAGCAAACCGAATAGAGCCAATCAAAACGAAATTTAGATCTGGAAAATCGGGATTAGGTATTTAATTGTTCGCTAAGTGGCCCCCGAGTTTTTATCCACTAACCAATGGGACACTATTCAATCGATGGGATACAGCTACTTTGAATCGATCAACCTGATCGGCTGCAGCAATCGCGTTGACAAAAATCGACCGAACCTCTTCGTCTACACCTATAGACAGCGCATTGTATTGTTATTTTGAATATATTTATAATAAGATTTGAGATTTCTACATCCTGCAGCAGCAGATATCCTATAATCGTATAATCTTGGTCGAAACGGTTGAACGGACACTGTTCCACCACATCATCGCATCGTCTAAACTAAAATAATCCAATTTCCTCACAGTTACAGCATCCGATACCTTATGATTAACGAAAGATTTTAACAAATTATAAATGAAATATCAATTCAGCTATTTCATCGCGGCAGAACATCGCTGGTTATTTTCGTCCACAGTTAGGTACATACATACAATATTCCTTGAATACTAATTGAAATCGCCAATTAGTTAAACTGTTTTATATACCCAGTTGGCTAATCTCTGCGCATAAACATCTACATGTACACACAACATCGACGTACAACTCTTCTTATTCGGCTATTGTTTTATGCAATTATTTTTACAAGACATTTTTATGCTATATTAGTTAACGAATTATTATTTAACGAGATCCGAATTCAACATATCGTGGGAAATTTATTACACCGCGGGATCGCGAGGAATTCGGGGAAAAAGATCTGTCCCCATCTTATCCATACTATAAAATTTATTATATAAAACTTTACTTCATTTCATTATTTCGAAATAGTTTTCATTCAGGTGTCGCGTTCTTCTTCATCTTCATCTTATTCTTCATCTTATTCTCATATTCTTCTTCTTATTATGCTTCAGCGTTAGATAGTGTATCTCGTCGATCGAGGACCACGGTTGTCGATGTGAGAAGAAAAAAGAAAAAAATAATGAAATAATACAAAAAACGAGAAAAGAAAAAATCGATGAAAATATAAAGACGATAAAAAATAGTGTGACCAAACGAGGTCACGACTCTCAAGTTGAGGTCATGCTCAAGAAATACTGTGAGAATTTACCCGAAACTCGATTCACAATAAGAATAATCCTACACCGAACCTAGAACCGGAGGCATTGACCGTTCTAAGACCAGAAACTGTTCCATCTGGTATGAAAATTGTGATGCAGAAAAAAAAAATGATAATTTTTTTTTTGGTTTTCTTATTTTTTCGTTTTTTTTTTTTCATCCTCGAATTTGGGAAAGATAGAATTTTCGGTTTGATTAGAAATTTTGCTTGGATATTGTTTTCAGTAATACGCGCATGCAGTATATAAATCGGGTTTAAAACTTCAAAGGGTTATCCCGCCCCGTTTGATTTCTGTATATACGTCTATATATAATATATATAGGTACATAGACGTATACATAGTAAATTTTTTCAGTGAACTGATTCTTTGGTTCCCGCGTGATATATTTTTCCCGCGATGGTTTCCCTACGAGGAATTATACACTATACTACTATGGAAAAACTAGCCGCGAAATTATGATACTTCACGCTCGCGCTTCCCTTCTTCCCTTCTTCTTCCTTCTCTTGATCGCATCAACCATAGCATATCGGTACCAAAGAGCTTGTTCCCGTCTGTTCCCACACAATCGACCACTCCCAGTATTTCTTAAACTCTATCATCCTCCGATGGGTCTTCGGTATTCTCGAATAACTATGTACCCAATATATATGTACGTATGTATGTATAGCGATATCGTTGAACCTAGTAGCTACGAAGCATCCAACCATTTTCATTCGAATATATTCATTCTGCGATCTCTAAGGGTGACGACAAAAAAAATAAATAAACGAATAAAGGTACGTTCTAAGAAAGGGTGAAGAAAATTAGGCAGAAAAAATTTGGGATACGGTTTTGAAGCTAAGGGTGGAAAAAGACTCTTCGCACACGCCTGGCTCGTGAAACAACCCCTTGGTGAATAAAAGTCCCTTCTAAAGTCACAGGTAAGTAGACGTTGGTGTTTTTTCTGAATTTTTTTCTCCCATTTTCCTTCTTCTTATTCTTATTCTTCATCCTCTTCATCTACTCTCGTTTTTCACCTGGAATATTACGTAGCCTTCTCCTATGGGCTAGAGGCAATGTTGGACAATGGGGATTATTGACACGATGATGAAATATTTATGGTTTTATGATTTTATTACCAATTTTATGACTGGCCAGGAGAATAAGCGAAGACAAAGAAGAGCTAGAATTTACTGGGTACACGCGAAGGACACTCGCTCCGTTCTTCAAGTTCTTGTATTACGGTTCATGCAGTCCGCCGAAGTCCAGTTTTCGTAATTTTTACTCTTTTCTTATTTCTTATTTTCCTTCTTTCCTAATTTATATCTCACTTTATTTATCTTCCCGGATTAAATCGAGTGCGCGAATCTTTATTTAGCGGATCGACAACACGCCGCGTTTGTTAGATTAAGGTAATCGGAACGTGTACTTTTTAGATTAACTCAGTTCTCATCGGTATCGAATATCTTGAATAGAATTGTAATTCGGAATCCAGAAGTTCGCCTCTTTCTCCCTCTCTCTCCCTCTCTCTCTCACTCTCCATCTCTTTCTCTTCCTCCGAATATAAATCCGTTAATCATAATTTCACGATGAATTTTCCGTTGAACGAGTTTCGCTGACTTATAATATAGTACAGCTATGAAACTATGCTGTTCATCTTCAACCGCAACTGCTGCAGAGGCAAGGTTCAACAGTTTCCGCAAATCTCGCATAATCGTCTCATGTATACAGATGCTGAAATAATTGGACCGCAGACGAGTGCGCCCTCGTTAAATCATTTTTTTTAATTTTATTTCATTCCAATTCCTAAAACTTGTTTTCCAAAATTTCACATTTTTGCCCCAAAAATATGCATAGAGCGATTTTCTCCATCCACGATATATCGTAAGCCTACACATGATCGCGAAATCGATTCTTGCCTAATTCGGCCAAACTAACAACGAGTATTTCTTATCTAATCGAGTACCCAGTCCGCGCGTGTGTTTTGCAATATAGAAAATTGCCTTTTTGCAATAATTGTGGGTCCGCTGTTCGAAGGCCAGATTTTTTAACGATTTACTTATCGTTATCTGCGCTCTAATTACCGCAAAAACCTAGAAAAACAACGGCCAGCAAAAAGCGGAAGCTGGAAGTAAAAAAAAGCAAAAAAATTGAAAAAAAAAATACGCGAACTAAAGAAGTACACGTTAAACAATCCGGTTTACCTATATACCCGAAATTGCAGAACAAATAGAAAAAAGAAAAAGAAAAGAGAATGATCCGTTCGGAGACGTCGATCGCAGAGAGGCCTTCGAAAAAATTTCCCAATCTCATTGCACAATGTGTAAAAACGGTTTTAGGTGGTTACAAACGAGTGTCGATACAGATCCATGTGTTTATAGATACACACATAGTCTGTACCCGTAACGAGATACACACAGTCAATTAAATTGCGACATTTCATCGATACTTAGCACGACAAATGATTTATGTAACACCTGGGCAAAAATTCACCAAAATTAACCACCGATGTAAAACGAGCGGTTTTATAACGTGGCTTTGCTCGATCTGCGGAAAGACGTTCACGATTTTTGGCAGGTCTTTACCACTTCTGATCATCTCGACGAATCGGTCCGAAATCTCTATAGTGTCCGAAAAGTGTCCGTTGCACGTTACCAAGGATTCTTTTTCCACACATGAAAATTCTTAGCGTTTGAGCAAATTCAAGTTACGTGATAAAATAATTTGAAGAATTTCACCGAATGCAGGTACAGCAGTAGTTTTACTCGTTTTTATGGACTGCAGCTGAGGGGAAAACATCTACCTACCTCGGAATGCAATCGACGCGTGAAGTCTTACTCGGTGAATTACTGATCATCGCTGCACCGTGCCAAGACTGATATGAAAATTCCGAGTATTAAACTGCACAAGTTAATTTCTATTCTCGGATATCAGTTGAGCACGATTCTATGGTAATATCTTTATGGGTATAAATCCTGAAAAGGTATAGATATGGCAAACATATCCGTGCATGGATTAATTGTCATTATCGCAATATGAAGCGAGCCGGTGCAGACGAAATGACGAAAAATAGCCGAAAATGAAATCCCACAACTCCTGACAAGGATGTTGACAAGTTCACAGCGTTAGGGCCAGCGGGAGGTCCTGGAATAAGTCCAAATGTTGCCGGTCGTACGTCTCTCAGTTATAAAACTGATGGATTCGTCCAGTGATCCTGATGCCGGGTTTAGGGTCAGCCAGCGGCCAGCAGGAAGCTACCTCTCGTGACGAGGTTCTAGTGTAGGAAAATAAGGGCTGGGGCTTGATCCTGCAATGTAGGTACCTACATCGGCAGCTCTTATACCTGGAGGCAAACGTCAGGCCCGAAAAATGGTCCCTTTCGTTCTACCAACCGATTGTAAATCTCTGGTTCCCATTGTGCGGAGGTATGGAAGGTCGCGGAAGGTCGCGGAGGACGAATGAAGAAATGATGGCTATACGACGACGCTGTAAACTCATCATGGCTGATATATGACCTGTGGAAGCAGCGCACTGTCCAGCTCCAGGAAATTAACAGAAGCGGGTGATGATTACGTCCTGCAGTTTCAGAAATCTTAAACCGTTCGAAAAACCGGCGATAAGTCAGTCGATCAAAAGCTCAATTCACCTCCGTTCATCTTTTTCCCGATTCGTCCTTCGGAGAGAAGACGTCTCCTCTTCGATCTTTGCCATTTGTAGAAAAGTTTCCGTATTTCAAATATCCACCTATAGCGGTAAATTTGTTCCGTGTAATCTCGTCGGAGAATATCGGTTCGGAGAATGGTAAAAGTGAGACATATCCCTGGAATTGTAAAGGCAGTGATGTACCATCAATGTTTGTTATTGTTATGTGAGAAGCAACAACTTCGGAAGCTTGAAGACCGAAGCGAAGCAAAGGGAAGGAAAGCAAAGCAAAGCAAAGCGAGGCGAGGCGAGGCGGAATATGTTCGTAAATTTTGGAATTAGTGAGACCGAAATAAATGGGAAAAGATACGCGTTAAGCAACTCGCTTTCAGCGCCCAGTCAACCCCCAGGGTTCGCTAACGCGCCATCCCAAGGAAGAAGAACTCGAAAAGGACTAAAAGGACACCCGCAGGGTGGCCGAGTCAAACAAACTCGCTAATGTCTTCATGCTACTTCACGTCTTGCCTCGGATTTCAAGCTCCAAGCCTCCCGGCTACCGAGGCAGACCAAATTAACCCACAACGTTGGCCGGCCACTGCAGCGGGACTACCGAAACCCGGAAAATCAAGGCCCAAAGGAACCAGGCTGGAAGACGGAAGACGGAAGACGGAAGGCGAAAGATCGAGTTGATAAATCGATCGGATCATCGATCTCAACCCTTCCATCCGCTAACTTAGTCGCATAATTTCCAACACTCCGTGAACTTTACCACCTGTGGATTCGCCAATTATACAGTCTATTCCCCGTTAAGTCGTAAATACTGCTTACGGTGGTCATAAACACCCGCACCATACCGATTTAGTATCTTATGAAAGGGAATGAATTTGCTCAGATAACACTGCGGTCGGATTCGAGGATCATAAATCGTGTAGAACACTGCAGTATATATGCAGGGAGATAACGGATTCGGACGACAAACAAACCCCCGTACTGTTACCGTCGAGCGAAACGACGATCATGCCGATTTTCGCCGATCACCTAGTAATCGGGTGATCAGCCTTGCGCTCGCAGTGTAGCGGCGGCGTATTTTCCTCCGACCCATTCCATATGGGTAATTATTTCAGCAACTAGGAATGTTCACACATCATTGCCGATCCCCAATGGGTCGTTTGTCTTTTATTTTCGATTTACTTTTCGAAACTATCGAGGAAATGACGACGCATATAGAAAACTCGGGAGTACAGGATGCGGAGCAATAGTACCGTGACCCAACAGTATGGCGTGGTAGACATGTAGCGTTTCCCGTCGAACGCACGTCCCACCAGATCGCTCGGCTTATCAAGGACTACCGATCATCGATCACGACGGAATTCCACCGAGCATATTCGGAAGGGTTCGACGCGATTCACCCTGGATATATCGCCCGGTGCATCATCCGGGCCGCAAAGCATCTCACAAAATGGAACCTGATGGTCGGTGAAATGGTGCAGGGACATGGCATGGCGGTGGTGAAAAAAGTGTTGCACTGATGCACCGCGTGTGTCTGAAGAACCGTGATGCACATGAACACGGCTGGCTGGTAAGGTGTATGGAAGTGCAAGCATGGTGTACGCTCGTAAAGTGTCGAGTAATAAAGCCAGCTGAAAACGTTCACCTAAAGAAGGCGGAGCCTGGTGTGAGATGCTGATGCCGATGTTATGTTAGCCAGGTCGAGTCCCCAGGAACCAGGCCTAGGTCCCGCCCACGCAACAGACGTCTCCCTTCGGCGGTGTTGTCCGGGAACCGATTCTTCGGGCAAAACCGAGTCCAGGTAGCGAGGTGCGACTTCCTCCCACCTCCGAGCCGGCCAGTCCATTAAAAATAATCCCCTACCCAGGAGAAGCTAGTGCAAGAAGAGGCGGGCTCTCTTCTTAGTCAGCTAGGGAACTGCCGTAATCCCCACGGAACTCAGTCAGAACCAGGAACCCGATCTGCGAGGATCATTCAGAGCAATATCGTCCGTTTTAACATCGGCGAGGAGTCGATCGGCGATGAACTCGCACGGTTATTTAAACACTCGTCAGTGATTACCATCGTCGGAACACCTTAATCCACAGTGTTGCAGTCCGGGCGCATACAGTACATGGTGAGGGCTCGTCGGAGCGACTGATCGAAATCGTTTGACAAGTGCTATCCGTCAATTTGCACATGCGATACTGTGCAGATCGTCGGCTCGGACTGACTGCCTTCTCTTCGCAATAGTGGAGTGTGACCATAGTGAGGTTTATCCAAGTTCATTTTGCACCTTAATCCGGACGAAGAACGGCGGACGAGGTATACGCCGTGTGCGTGAGATGACGGTTACGACTAACTTCTCAATGATGCGACCATGCTTCACTGGATATCCATTTCAAGGTATGATGCGAAAAAAATTCTCACCCCATTGCGGGGAAGATATGCAATGGTTCAAAAAGTCAGAGGGTGCGATTACTCGCAGGGTAATCGGGAACCGTCAACACCGCGCAAGGTTCGAGCCGGAAATTTCTCCGCCGAATAACTTTGGGGCTGTAAAAATTTTGATATAGTGGTCTCAGGGCGCGGGGCCGCACGTCAGGGCTTTTCAAAATTCTGCCGAGACCGAAGACCCTGCCATAACTCATCCTACCGACGTTAAATTTTCTGCCTCTTAAACCGGACAATGAATTGACAAACTCGACAATTTCATGGCAAATTTACAGGTCCTTTAGGGAATGGCTTTTAAATGGTCAGACCTTCCGGGTCCTTTTACGATTCTAATTGACCTCGAGGAAATCTGTCGTCGGCTACGCTTCCGGTTATCCATACGTGTGAAATTTCGATCGTTTAGTTCAGGCCTAACTCGGATTCTCGCATGTAAAACAGACGCCAGTTTTATGGCTCCAATTGCATTTTCATTTGGCGATTTCTCGGATAAGGCATTTGCACACTGAACATGTTCCTTCGTTTTGGGATCGAGTCGATCTGCCAAAATATCGAAGGCGAACCTAGCGTGTCTTCTTGGTCTTGTTCTTATTGCTGCAATTCAGTTAGTATAATGATTCGAGTAATTAGAAACTGAAGAGCCTGAAATTTATGATAAAAACGCAGCTAAGCATGTCTGTATTGTACGGAGAGAACCGAGATATTATGCTGCTGCTATTTGACCTGGAGTAAAATGGAACGAGAAAACGAGAATACGGTGTCCATTGTCGTGCGTCGTAAATCTTGTTAATTCATCGATAGCTTATCGGAAGCGATATAGAAACGTAGTAAAAAATTTGTTCAATCCATACTACAAGATAATTAAATCCGATGGATATTTTTTTTCGAATAAATAAATCTGCGACGATGCGACGTGCGGTGGTGATAAATGTTTTTACCGCGTCGCTACGATCGAGCTAGTATTCGCGTCTCTTATCATATTGTTTATTTTTCAGACTTGGGCTCCATACCAGGTCAGGGACGCGTTAATCAACTTGGTGGAGTTTTCATAAACGGAAGACCTCTGCCGAATCACATAAGATTAAAAATCGTCGAAATGGCAGCAGCCGGGGTGAGACCCTGCGTGATATCGAGGTAAGAGCTGGACCTTCCCCATCAATTATGGATCGAACGAGTGTGTCCCGTGCTAAAAAATTATCGGACGATTCATACCCGCGTTTACCCATTTCCAGGCAATTGAGGGTTTCGCACGGGTGTGTGTCGAAGATTTTGAACCGTTATCAAGAGACCGGAAGCATCCGACCCGGAGTGATAGGAGGAAGTAAGCCGAGGGTTGCTACGCCGGAAGTCGAGGCACGTATCGAGGAATACAAGCGGGATAACCCGGGAATATTCTCGTGGGAAATAAGGGACAGACTTATAAAGGAGGGAATCTGCGACAGGACTAGTGCACCGAGCGTTTCCGCGATATCCCGACTTCTCAGAGGACGGGACCCGGAGGATGAGGCGAAACTAGGAGACGGTGAGTGGCTTGCCGATCTCTGATCCCCCCGGATCGGATATTCCCAAATTTTTAATCGTGCTTTTCTCCGGGACCACCAGGAACGAAACTCGATCGAAAATAATCCCTCTACGTACCCGTTCGCTGCACAAGCCCGAGCGGTGGAAAGATTTTTATCCGAATCGGTGAATGAACGAATTAAAAGGCTCCATTAATCAGTCGTATTGCTGGTCTGAAAATGACTGGTCTTTGAAGAACCGAGTCGGTAGCCGCCGCCTATTCGAACGAAGTCTGTAATTTTCTCGCCGCTCATGGTCCGAAAGAAACACTTAAATTGATCCGTTACATCAGAATCGGTTAGGATCGGCAGAATAATTTTCTTTTTTAAAACCGACTATGGATCGCGCGCGCGCGCGCCCTACGCGCCCATACGCACCCATACGCGTCCATACCCATAATATCTAATGAAATATCTGAAACACAAGAACAATAATAATAACAACAATAAGATGCACAAGACTTAATCCCTCATCAGGGCACAAAATCGCTCAACACTATTACAAAGCAAAACAGATTGAAGAACCCGGGTTGTGACAAGACAAATGAACCGTTTCCATTCGCGAAAAATGATCAGTACCTACCCAAGTCGGCACAGATGAAAGAAATACTGTGTGAAAAACACCGGGCCCTGTTGTAAGCTGATAGGTTTGTTCTGGGCCGTGTTAAAGGGACCGACTTTTTGGGACTCTTGATTTTTTTTTTCGGGATACCCGTCGCGGCCACCATGGGTGAGGAAAAAAAAAAACAAAAAACAAAAAAAAAAAACAGAAACATTCCCCGAGGGTGGACGCTGCGAGGCGTCATAATTAAGGGAGAAATATTTCGGATAGAAGAAAAGGCCGGAATGCAATAGGCGAGATATCAGGCAAAAATTAGCGGCTAATTGTTTTCCTCATTTTCTAAACTCGCATATGTGAGGAAAATTTTTAGCACAGGGTAGCTATAGGCAACTCTGCACTGTGTCCACACCCGACGGCTGGGCTGACCAAGAATCGAGCTAAAATTATAAACCCGAGATTGTATGAAAAAGTTTCGGCCAGGCCGACCGATCACTCGTAATCGCAACTTTCACAACCTGGTATTATCTGGACTGATCGCAGGGTTAAGCAGTAAATTCTTTACTTTTTTTTTTTTTTTTATTTTTTGTTCTTTTTTCACATTAGTCTATGTTCTTACGATATACGTAAATACACCTACACAGGCGAAAAGATATGGATAGAGAAAGAAGAGGTAGTAATTGAAGTGTATATCGATATGTGTTCGAAATTTCGTCTATATAAACTTCGCGGTTAATTCGATAGTTACGGGACTTTTTAGTTATAGTTATTATTTCAGGAATGAATTATTATTTACTAATATATGTATATATATGTATATATATATATCTATACGTATTCGAATTGAAAAATTCAATTTCATTATGGCATGGCCGTGCCTCGTATTATAGGCTACAGGCTAGACGTTAGATCGTCACGTGGAGGCGTCGCGGTCGTAGTCGTCGTTGTTTAAAACCGCGACTAATCGGCCGGCGACGTCTGACGCCGCGACGCTTCGACCCAGCGCAAATTCGACACGCCGCTATTCCGGGACAAGAATTTTTTCTCGTTTCACTTTTTTTCTGTTTTTTTTTTTTTTCTGTTTTTCTTTTTTCCTTTTTCTATTCTCTAACCGAAGTTACTCCTCTTTTCGCCTTCTCTCTATGATTTATATAGGATATACTGTATACTATACTTCGATGATGCGATCTTTATCGCCGATTAAATATATCCATAAAATAAAGAAATCTAATAACGCTGCAGTCAGTGATTGGCGTAGAAAATTCTCTGCAAAACTCTGGCTTGTGTATAAATAGAGAGCAAAAACCTTCGGGAATTAATAACCGTGATATATATATATGTATATATGAACCCGTGACATGGTCCACCGATCTTACGCGGCCGTTAGGGTGTTCTCTCGAATAGGTATACGGTGCCTTTAGCGGCTAGCCCTTTCCAGCGATCGGGTGTCAGGCGAAAATCAAACAATCTAAAGATCGAGAGGGTCAAATTCTGAATGTACAAAAAGCAACGAACCGCCATATCGTATCACTGCGACTTTACAGGTGCGAAATATAGCGTCGAAAAATTTCCGAGTGAAACGAAGAAGACGAGGAGGAAAAAAGAAGAAATTAAAAGACGTTCTACGATCGTTTGTTCCAGGCAAAACTAGTTCCGGTTCAGACTGCGAGAGCGAACCGGGTATTCCGCTGAAACGAAAGCAGCGGAGGAGTAGAACGACCTTCACAGCCCATCAGCTGGACGAACTGGAACGTGCCTTCGAGAGGACTCAGTACCCGGACATTTACACCAGAGAGGAATTGGCCCAAAGGACAAAGCTGACCGAGGCCAGAATCCAGGTCTGGTTCAGCAACAGGAGAGCTAGACTTAGGAAACAGTTATCGTCCACTACTGCCGCTGGATACGTTGGGTCGGTTGGATCCGTTGCCTATCCTGCAGCCTCTTACGTTCTCCATCCACCGGCACCGCCACATCCTCACACAGGATCTTCCGTCTCTTCGGGACACCCTCATCCCCATTCGCACGGACATACGCATCCGCAGTCTATACCGGAAACGGCGTTTTCCTCCAGCCAAGGTGAGTCCCCCCCATAGCTATTCGATCATGCAATTATAATTATCCCGATTTTCGTTTGTCAGAGAATTTTTTCGATCACGCTACGATAATGATAATGATAATGATAAACAGAATAAACCGGGTTTCATAGGCACAATTGGCGGAAGTTGAACTGTGAGCGGGATATCGAGACAATTAATTGACTTGTCATCATCGAGTAGCGTTCAGTTCTGATGATGGTGTAGATATTGTCCAAGTATATGTTCACCGTTAGTGGCAGGGAGGGGTAGGGGTAGGATTCAGGGTGATCGCGGTTATTCTGATGCAGATAAATAGGCACGGTTCTGTTTAGAACAACAAACGGGAGGTGAAAATAACCGAAAAAGTCATTTGCACCGTCACCCATGCAATATCCTGCGGCGCAATGCTGCCGTCAGCCAAATCAGGTCCCTGAAACTCCACTCCGCACAGTAGCTTGAGAAAACGCGACACGCACCAGTGCCGAAGATTTACTATTCCAGATATATAATACTAGCTGTATATAGATATATAACTTCACCATTGATCGATGAGTCGACGTTAAGAAACGGATTCTAATTATTAACAACCATCTACCAATTCTATTCAATGCAATTCTCTCTATCTCTCACACCTCATTGTCTAAAACATACCTTCGACAGCAAGAAATAACCATTTCGAAACTCTCGACATGATGTATCACGTCGGTTTTTATCTCCTGTTTTATTTCGTGGAACTGCGTCATCCGATGATTTTACTCTTCATATTATCTTGTTGTCCGCAAAAGAAAAAGAGAACAAGCATTGCGGTTTCGGTGGAAATATCACTTTTGCTAATCTATGAGAATTTCTCGGCTCTCCAATCATTTGCATGCAACTAGCTCAGAATCTGTAGAGATGCAGCGATTTGGGGAAAGGATAGTCGATCGGCATGCATCCCTTCAAATCGAAAACCAATTGCAATAAATTCTGCATGAAGCATAAACGACACCAAATTTACCGGTGGTTATGATCAGTTCCAGAACTTTACTCATCGCACCATACGACGATGTCTCATCAATTGAGTTCGGAATCAACGCGTTTATCATCTTCGGTTGGTTCAACACCGACGTATACACTTCCAACCTCGGTTGCTTATCCATCATCGTTACTGCCTCCGACCTCATCATCAACGGCTCATATGAACCACCAAATATCAAGTGTACCTCCAGCCTCGTCAACTTATCAGCAAACCACGACCCACCAGTTACCACCGACGCCTAATTCTCTGGTTACAATGATGGGGCCGAATTCGGGAAACTCTAATCCAGCATCGGATCAACTTACCAGTTCTGAACTACCGATGACCTCGGTATCGCCTGTCAACCAACAGCAACAACAACAACAACAGCAACAACAGCAATCCCAGCCTGGGGGGACATCTCCGTCTTGGAATCTTCCCATACCCGGTACTGGACGAGTCGGACTTCCTAGCCCACCGTCAAGCCTTCAGCAGACTCATCCTCATCATCCATCCCACAGTCATCAGGCTTTTGCAAGCCATTATGCCACTCAGGGCTTCCAGCAACCACCTAGACCAGCTCCGCACCAGCCTTTTTACAGCTGGTACTGATCGTTGGAGTTGTTTTTTTTCTGATTCTTTATCCTGTTCTTTTTTTTCAAATTTTTTCTTCTTTTTCTTTTTCTTTTGCTTTCAATTTTTCTGAATGTTGACGAGAACCAGAGACTGGGTTGAAAATCTACTAGCGGATCTCTGTGAGTTTGAACCTTTTTAATACTTGATAAAAATTTGAATATCTCGATTCTTGGTGGTTTTCAAAAATTTTTGCGAATTCATTACATAGAAAGTGTTACCCGATTCGGAGATGAATTTCTTTTACGGCCGGACTGTATAACGCTGATTTGTTTCTTTTTTTTTCTTTTTTTCTATTGCCAATTTCGAGTCAAGTAAAGAGCTGGAATCGACTTGAATTTACTAAAGAAAAGATGTTGAGGAATAATTAGTGAATATGAATATGCTATTTAAAAAGTATAAACGATCGAAGTACCTAACTCGACTCTAAGTATGATAAAGTATACGGATCGCGAACAGCACCGAACAAAAAAACAAAAAAATTAGAAGAAAAAAAATCTATATTTTACTATACATGATATACATTGATAGATATAGTATATATGTATTACATGTATTACGATGCCAGTAATTTTTCTTTTCTTTTCTTTTCTTTTCTTTTCTTTTTCTTACCTGAAAGAATGTATATTTTCTTGTATAGGTATGCGTATAGTCGCCGCTTTACGTCATACTAATTAATACACATATGCAAGCTTTCAAATCGATTCTACGTAAATACGTTTTAAATATTGTATATATATACTATATATAGGTGTATAGGTGTATAAGATTGAATCAGAACTTATAAATCTTATTTGGGGACATATATCCAGTGATTATTAATTTCTAACTTTATAAAATATAATATGTACATAATTATGATAACAATGATAATAACGATGATAATAATAATAATAATAATAATAATAATATATGATTATCTTCTAGTGCAGCGTGTATGTATAAAGTCAAATTTTATAACAGGTAAAAAAAAAAAATAGAAGAAGACAATATTGTAGATATGTAATTTACGAAAGTGCCTACCGTCCCCCTCGATCATCGTGTCAATTGAACAATATTCATATAATATTATAGTAATTATGACGGATAGATCGAAGAAAATATAATAATTTGTACATTTTTCTTTTTCTTTTTTTTTTTTTCTTCTTCTTCTCTTTGTCTAATTCGGGTTTATACTATAATATACTTTCTCGGTTTATGGGTTTTCTACTTTCAACGATTCCTATAATAGCTTGAAATTAGCAATGCAGTTCGACCAAAAAAAATAAGCTGAAAAAAAAAAACTGTAAAAAAAAGAACTAGTGTAATAATTTGATAAGCTACATTAGATTATACTGTAGTATATATCGCAGCTATTCCAATATTGTATATTGGATATTATGATGTATAGGTATATTCATATGTATGTGCAGCATATTATATTATGGTTTTTTGCAAAACCCTTTACTATATTATATTGTAATAATAATTTTAAACTTTAATTAGTTTCTTTAAATAAATTACAATTCACCATTTATTATTCTATATATATATTTGTTCATTATAAATATATACAAATGTATATATATATATATATATATATATAAGGTATATAGTATTATATAGAAAAACGCAAGCACGTGGTTGATAAATAAAAAGTGAAAATGGGATAATACGCTCGGAATTATATATACATAGAAATCTTTAGAAGTAGGTAAGTATATACCCTAAAAAAGTTAATTATCTATTACATCGATTGATGTTGACGATCATGAGAGAAAAATCTTGTTGAATAGACGAAAACGGTGAGAAGTTGATTGATTGACTTCAATGACTATACTATGAAAGGCTTAGAAGTTAAGGTCCAAAAATCGTTTGAAAAACGTGTGAATTACTCCGGTCTAGGATCTCTCCTGGTATTGATGATGTATAGGTGGGTATCGGTATCTCTCCAAGGATATAGAAATAGAGCGGGGTACCACTATATATTAGAAAGGATTCGTCGTAGCGATGAGAATACGCGATAACATGCATCGTCACCGAATTTAAAGAAAACAAAAGTTTTAAAGAATTATAATGAGTCCTTAAGAAATCATTATGCTCGAAAGATCGATCCGTGATACTATGATCTACGTATAAACCGTGCTTCCACGAATCATCTTATACTATTTAGTCAGAATTTATTCGCTTGACTAAACACATCGACAGCTAAACATTGTCGTCACTTCCCTCTCGGTGAGCACCAAACGAAACGTGTAATGCCTAAGCCACGCTCACTTTGGCCAATCTTCGATTTCCTAATTGAGTTTCCTTTTCATCGTTCTACATATATTTTCTACAGGTTCATTCAGTTCCACCTAGATATACTACCATATTTACAGGATCGATTTTACATACAATTTAAGAAACCAAATTTCATTTACCAAAAATTCGAGGGACTAATGTAAAGGGAGAAAGTGGAAAATGACAAGGCAATATTGATTAGTGGTAAAAGTCTGTAAATTTATTCTTGCAGCGTCGA
Organism: Tenthredo livida; assembly: GCA_963992785.1. NCBI lineage: Eukaryota > Metazoa > Arthropoda > Insecta > Hymenoptera > Tenthredinidae > Tenthredo > Tenthredo livida. The sequence continues at coordinate 2,326,146 of OZ023070.1, read as the reverse complement.
TACAATATCACATACATATTACATAGTCATAGAAGATTAGTAATTAATCGACTCTGTTAAGCTTATAGTAATTTCGGAGTATTTCTACTACAACGACAGTCGTGCCTCGTTAACGCAACCCCCATGCGTACCCTTCGACGCCACAAAGGCCACTGACCCCACAGCAGACCCTTACCCTAGGTCAGTACTCTGCCTTGCCTGGCTATTCGCGCCAACGGGGTCTGAAATGGTCTCGCCATCTCGCGGTTGAACTGAGGAACTACCTTTGCCGCAAACTTACGTGCGCCTGATTACTGCAATTATAAATTGCGTGATACAGAAACGTCGTGCGGCTTGCATGTGATAGGCGTACCAATCATTACGGTAAAATTAGTCTAGACTCCCACCGCGAGATGGTACACATGGTATAGATGGCTAGTCGATCTTAGAACTACTTATCCACAAAAAGCACCTGAAATCAGTTGGTTAGTTTCGGTTCATTGTAATAAAAGTTGGAACACCATAGTTCGTGGCATTTTCGATCCATTGCAGAAGAGCGAAGTCGTTGGGCTCTAAAAAGATAGTGATTATTAATAAAAAATGATTTCTCGCCAATTAGTAAGGAACTTTATGACGAGTGCTGTTAGGAGATCAGCAGACGATTTCCACGGCGGTATTCCCGGAGGCGTAAGTTTATTAATTGAAATAATAATACTTTTTTCGGATATTTTATAATGTCCATTGATATTTCTATTGCGTAACTAGTCTAACCCAGCGTTATAACCTATTTATAATGCACATTCATTCTCGCAGAATCTACCGTTCGGTATCAACAACAGATTCAAACTTACTGCCTATTTCGTATTATTCTTCGGGAGCGGAATCGCGGTTCCGTACGTTATTGTCCGTCATCAATTACTCAAGAAGTAAAATAATCGCCAGTGAATGTGTAAGTATGGTGTGTTATTATCATTTGCCATACCTCGCAGTCGGTATCTTATAAATTGTAAGTTATAATACTGCCTAGTTTTAATAATCATTTAATTTTCTTTAATTTCAGAAGCTAGTTACGACGGAGGTAGTGAGAAAATTCCATCTATATAAATTATGAACGTATCTTCAATGATATTTTGTAAATGATCAACGAGTAAGAGTAATAAAATGATAACAAACTAAACACCATATTTTCTGTGTTTCATTTCATTTCATTTCAGTTTCTTATTATGTATAATAGTTTACAGACTCTGAAGGGTTTTTCATTTTGTTACGTCATTGCACATGCGCAATCGATAATATACATATGAAAATGACACTGTCTTGACAGCTGTATAATTTGACCTAAAAATCTTTCGAATCTTTCTTTATTTAACATACTAGGTGATTTAAATTGAGTCAGCGACCCTGTGCTTGTGGAATAATAATTAATAATAATTCCAATGATACTTTCGGTGAAGAACGTGTGTTTGTGTACGCAAAGTATTTTCGAGGTTATGTTTCGCGAAATATTTGATAACGAGCAGTTAGAGTCGAGCACGCGCGGTGTAATCGCGACGCAATGCGTTATTCGGTGTTCCGAATTCCGCAGAAGCTGAAGTACGTCCTTGTAAGATAATTAAACACGCGTGACTCACGCGCAAGATAAATACAGTTTCCGTCGACGATGTCATTCTCTGATTAATCTAATTGATTATTAAATCTTTGTAGCTAACAGACTAGCAGCGATGGAGCATCTGGAGAGCCCAACTTGGCTTGACGCCTCTTTTGTGCAAAACATTCTACGAAATTCTGAAAAAGATCAATCCATAGAGGTTTCTGGTGTCACAACCAAGGCGGCTGTTGCCAAGGGTGAGAATTATGGAAGTGATATGCGCCGTGTTACCGTAGAATTTGTCCGACTTGAAAAGGGCGAAAAAATCAAGGAGAAAATATCTCTCATAGCAAAAGTCGCACCCCAAGGTGATCTGCGTGCAGAGATGGTAAGTCTGATCTCATCTATTTTCATTTCTCAAAGATTTAGCATCAGAACTATTGCGTTTCTATTTATATTCCAACAACTAGCTGGAATCTGTGGGAGCCTTTGAAACAGAGGTGGCGATGATGTCCGTGACCTTGCCGTTGATGAACGAGATTCTCGCCGAAATTGAACTCCAATCATTGAGCGGGCGATGTCTCTATTCCCAATACGAAAAACCCACGCATTTAATAATCGAGGATTTGTCGCCGAGGGGTTTTAAAATGGCAGAACGCAGGTCAGGCCTGGATCTAGACCACTGCCTAATCGCCGTTAGAAATCTTGGTAGATTTCACGCGGCCTCAATAGCGCTCAAAGAAAAGGTGGAAGATGATTTCTCAGCTGCTTTCAAAGTCCCGTAAGATTTTAGCTAGGAAACGAAACGCGCTTGTCTTTCGTTATCGTAGAATATCGGTCTTTCGATTTTCCAATCACTGATCTTTACTCTTCATTCAATTATCCGAATATCCGATATCCCCTCGGTTTCAGGATCCAAAAGCGATGGCTAAATACACTAAATCATTGCTCTGCAAGGACCATCCTGCTACCGTTGCTAACTTCTACAATTTTGGAGCAAAGAGTCTTTCGGTTGAGACTGCTAAATGGCCTGAATTGAATCCACGGTAATAATTATGCGGCGATAAATTTTGCCCCATATTACTTTTCAAGGAGATAAATTGGCCGCTATTTTACAATGATACGTTCATTTTGTCCTTAAGGATTTCGGAGAAATTACTCAAACTGTTCGACGTTCTTTGGCAAAAGGGGTGCGAAGCACAGATCTTTCGGGAGGATGATTTCAATGTCTTAAACCATGGAGACTGTTGGCTAAACAATATGCTGTTCTTATATGACGAAGGGCAAAAACCTATCGAACATAGATTTGTGAGTAATCCAGGATACGCTTCGATGCCTTGTAGTTGTATTCAAAATTTCAGCAAGCATCAACAGTGCGAGGATTCTTATTGGAATATTGAAATCAGATGTTAAATTGAAAAATGATTGCAGGTGGATTTTCAAATTTCGTATTACGGCTCACCAGCGATTGACCTTCTTTACTTTCTTGGCACAACTCCTACGAACGAAATTCGAGTTGACCAGCGGGAGGTAGTCCTGCGTGAATATCACGACTCGTTAAGCAGCACGATGGAGAAATTGAAATGCAAAACTGAAGTATTGAGCTTCGATGATCTTCGGGAAACATTGAGAAAGCGAGCTTTTACCGAATTAGTTGCTGCTGTGATAGTATTACCCATTGTTACACTTGAGAAAAGCGAGGAAATTGATTTTGAAGAAATGATAAAGCAGGATGGGGAATATAACAATCCAGGTTATCGTGGAAAATCGTATAGGAAAATAATGACCAAACTTCTGCCTTTGTATGACAGTATGGGATTACTAGATGTGTGAAACCAGAGGTGAGAATACAGCGATTCCTCTTTAGTCGCATGTCGGTATTATGGACACACACACACACAACTTACAGCTAACTATGAATTAATCCCTTGCTATGAGATATTGATATTTCCTGTTTAGTTTTAACTCATATAAGCCCATTTGCAGCTATTTGCACACATAATTACCTCACCAGTATACAATATATGTAAACCAGTAGTGAATACAACTGCACGTAATAGACGTTCTATATTTATCCCTTAATATGTAAAGTATTCGATATTCTCTCATATATCTAAATCAGCATGATCACTAGATCAGTTTAAAATTAAAACCTGTAGCAAAAGGTATTCGGACTTTCTCACATCTTTGTCTTATCATCTATCAAAGTCTGGCAGAGGCACAGAGGGAGGGTGTATTTCACAGGAATCCAATCTTCTTGGATACACTAAAAAGAATGAACGGATAAACGCCAGAACTAGCTTGCTCCTAAATATCTCGGCCATAATCTCAAACTCACTATTTCTGTTTCCTAAATGGGATCGATAAGACTCTAAACCGAGCTGGCAGGCTCTGTTGTACCTCTGATGTTCTCTGCCTTTATTATCGTCATTTTTTTGGGCCTGAAATAGTCGTCTTAATTCTCTCCCCTTTTTTTCATTCACTCTAATATATTAGAACTTGCCAGTTTCAATCTCCGCATGTTAATCTCTCGCTCTCTCTTAAGCGCGGCAATATCTTGTGCGAATTTCCTCTTCCGGTCAATCTTTGCTTGTTTTAATCTGTAGTCTAACTTCTTAGCGAGTTTCTTAGCGTCGGTATAACTGGCGCAAGTCCCGTTAGAAACTTTGAACACATCCTTCGACTTTCCGAAGTTATATTGCATAGGAATTTCCACCGAACGTGCACACGAGCCTTTTCTCACCCTCAGCAAACAACACGATATCAGTGATACCAAAGACACTATCGCCACGCCTGCAGCTAGTGTGATTATCATAATCACTGAGTTGTATCTCCAAAGCTGTTGGGATAAACGCATAGATTGTTAACAGAATGACAATGATCTTTCCATCTATAACACCTACCGTTTGAAAACAACCATCTATGAAGGGATTAGTGCAAACTCTACAGTTCCTGGATCCAGGATCGGACTGGTACGTCCCAGGGGAGCATCTTTTGCACCTGAATGAACCCTCCTCGCTGTAGTGACCAGCAGTACAAGGATCTTCAAGGGAGAGACGACGCCGCATGAGATGTACGATTATTCTCATACATGAATGCGTTTCTTAGATACTTACAGCAGTTAGTATTTTTGAAACCATATCCCCCAGGGCAGCCGATGAGAAGAGCCACTTCTGCTGCGGTTTTCTTACCAGCTTGATTATCTCTCTTATTTTTTGAGTCCGAGCTCCTTCTCCTCCTTTTTGAAAATCGTTTGCGGATTTTAATGGGTGTAAGATTTGCTTGGCGGTAAGATAATCTGAAAACAACTGTAGTTTAAGATCTCTGTATAAATTGTTCGTTAAAACGACTTATTGCTAAATTCATAAGAAAATCAACAAAAAACAATCGAACTAACTTGTCTTTTGCAATATATTCTTCAAATTTTTACTCAACATCAGGGCAATTTTATTCTGAATTGCTTTGCGGCAGGAAATATCACACTCAGTTGAACCAACTGATATAAGTTTAGCACTGCTGGATGGTATCAAGAGGGTATTGATGGACATCTAAGAGGAAAAGATATAGCAGATTGAACTCTGAATTGAATTTATAATAGAATGATCAGAGCATGTTTAAAATAAAGCCGAAGTCTATACCTTTCCACGATAGCAGCGTGGTTCTACAACGTAAATATCGCAGATACCATTTCCGCAAAGTAATTTGCTAAGTTTTTTCGGCAGTAAAGTAGCCAGAGCGTCTAATCCGCTATCATCACAATTCGAGTTAACGTCGAGTTTGTAACGATTTACACCTTGCAATGAATAGCTCGGCAATGTTACGACTGTAACATATTAATTCGGTTCATTCTTCACGTGAAATCGATTTTTAGTGTTTTAGTTTCATCTAAAATCTAAAAAGTTTGCATAGAAGATGAATCAATCAATTAATCCAGGTATGTATGAATGAACTACCATGAATACTGTGGTTGTACACGCTCATCACTTGCTCATCGGTTTCTGGATCCGTGTAACTCAATATGCAAGAATATTTTCCTGCATCTTTAACTTCTATGTCATATAATTTCAAATTTCCATTCTTTCCCACCATTGTGCCTAGATGAGCATATTCGCAGGTTTACGAAGATTCGTTAATCATCGTTAATCATCGGTAAGTATATGTATGTTTATTTTTTTCTCATTGGTATTAATGAACTTCTGTTAACCACCTGATAAAAAACTTCCATCTGGATGCACCCAGCTGTAGTTTAGTCCGTTTAATCCCATCAGGAACATGTCCTCTACCCCATTGCAAGGTATGCTTAACGTGAGTCCCGGCAAAGAGAGCGTTTCCGTATCTGCATGGAGGTAATTGGACATCGATTAGATTCGGGGATTATAACAATTTTGAGAAATTTTTATCTCACCGTCGATATTTTTTCGCTTAAAATTTCCCCCAAGAATTTCCTCCACCTCTTCAGGCCTTACGTACTTTGCGTCTCTTTTAGACTCGCGTAAATCGCGTCTTGATCGAAGAGGCGGATTACTGTACTCTTCGGCATCGGTCAATATGATCTCATCACCAATGTTTGAGAATTTTTTACAATTGTACGATTTTATACGCGATGTCAAATCTCCCCTTTTTATGGCTGTAAGGTTTTTTAATTCTTCGACGGCTCTCCCGATGTCGCATACGCAATCTGAACAGTCTTGTGCCAGCGGTGAATATCGTACTTTCCGCCAGAGCTCAAACCCCTTTTTTTGGCCTTTTTGAAAATTTACATTGCCAGGTGTCTCGTGGTAAACGTCGAGGTTTTCGGGCTTCGATTTTCCGTCCAAAACTTCGACAGCATCAGTTCGATTTTCATATTTCCAATTTTTCCCCGTACTTTTACTCCCACGTAAATTTTTTTTTTGATCTTTTTCGCCCTTTTTTATTGCCAAAGTTATTCTACGGGTAGAATTACCGGCTTCAGGATTGACTTTGTTGCAGCCTAATATATAACACTCGCTACCGTTTGCGTTTTTCAAAATAATCTCATCCTTCGCCCGTTTCACTGATGCTACGCATGTCTTTGATTTCCCCGAAGATTTTCCCACCGAATTTTTCGAGCCTTTTACTTTCATTGCACCCCGATAATCCCCAGGGATTTTTGATGACTGAACTTTCCTGCTTATGAAATTAGGCGTTTTCAAAAACTCCTCGTTGTTCACCGAGTCATCGACGTCTTCGGCAATTTCATCCCCGTTTTTCATGATATTGTCATAGTTAGTTTCCACCACGGAATTTTGATCATCATCTTTTACCGAATGAACATTCACATCATCATCGCCAGATTCAAACCCAATATACTTTTCGTGGCATTTCGAATCTTCTAAAAATATGTTTTTTATCTCCTGATCTATCTGCTTGTCTTCAGCCTCATCGCTTTTTGCTTTTGGCTTGGCTTTTTTCGCCTTTTCCATTCCCTTCGGTTTACTCGGTTTTGGCATCTTTCCTTTTTCCTTTTTCTCCTCTTTTCCAGACGTATGCGTCTCACCTTTACCACCCAGACGTTTCTTCCCCGCGTCGATCTTCTCAGAGGATTCTTTCCCCTTCGATTCTTTTTTCATCCCTTCTTTCTGCTCTTCCACTTTCTTCGGATGCTTTTTATCCTTACTCTCAAATTTCTTCGTCTCTTTCTTAGCTTCTCCTTCTTCTATCGACGCTACGGATCCACCAGCTCCGATTCGCTTTCCTTCAAGACGTGAAAAATCCGGATCCTCTACTCTGTCCCGTCCGTAAAGATCTTCTCCTTTCGAAATCGGAACTTCCCTAAATTTGCTGTCGACCATATCGTCGATAATACCTTGCAGTTTCTTCTTCGCCTCAATCACTCTTTTTCCTTTATCACTGTCTTTCTCACTTTCCGCAAAACCGTCAAGAATTTTCTTCAGCTCTTTCGCCGCCTTAGTTTCCAACGCGTTCTTCGTCTGTGTGTCAAGACCTGATTCCTCCTTCTGCTTTCCCACAGACTTATTTTTCTCGACATTTTTTGAGGGCTTCATCATGTCTGTGCTACTGTAGCGCGCAGTCGTTTCCATCTCCCTCAATCTGCTCTCTATAATTTCTAATGTAGTATTCACGTTCTTTTCAACATTAACAATATCATCGATCAACCGACGCAGAGATTGCTTATCATATTCGTCAGTCAAGCCCAATACATCTGCTCCGAAAGTATCTACGAGGAAATCAGTGTCTTGTTCACTGCTCACGTCCCTCACTCTCTTATTCGACTTGTTCCTATTCTGATCGTCGAATTTTGACCTAAGACGCATAGCAAATTCGACTATTTTCTCCGCGTTATCAAAAACCTCATTGTCCCCCTTGCCATTCAATTTCTGGCCAATTTTTAACTTCCCCTTATCGAGGTCTGCATTCAGAGTCAAGTTGGTCTCCCTCTTCGTCGAGTCTTCGAGTAGACCGGATCCTTCGGATTTGGCCGATTTTTGAGCCCCTGTTTGCGGCTGGAGGAAAAACCCCCACGAGCTCGAGCCGGATCTTCCAGTTTTTTTATTTCCAACAATCTGCGCGATACTATCGTACAGATTTTCCCGCGGTTCCAATTCCACTTCGTCGATTATATCTCGCTTCGAAACTCCGACTTCTTTCGAAAGCTTATCTTCCGACTCCAAAGCTCCTAGCGTTTGGTTTTTCAGATCAAGCGACGAGCCATTATTTCCTTCGAGTTTTTCCTCGGATTCGCGTTTCGGTTTCGATTTATTACCCGATTTCTTTTTATCGTCGTTAACAGCGTAGTAAATTTTTATCTTCTCCTTTATATTCCCCGGCGTTTTGTGCGCTCCTTTTTTTTCAGGATGTTGAATCCTCGCTTTTGGGCCATGGGGCTTTTCTTGTTTCGGGTTTTCCTCCTTTTTCGGTTGCCCCTGTTTTTTACCGGTCTCTTTCGACTTCGCTCTTATTCCCCTACGTCCGTTCGGCTCCTTACTGTCTTCCCCCTTTTCTCGGCTCCCGAATATCCTTCTGTCAGATCTAATCCTCGGCACTGCAGTCTTATCCTGCAGTAAACGCTTCCTCTTCGATCGTATCTTTCGCTTCAATTCGCGGAGCAATTCCCTGCGTAATTTTTCCAGACTCTGACTCGCTTCGTCGACATTTTTTATTTTGTTAAACCAATTCCTCCGCTTCTTGTTAGGCACGTTTGCCAAATTCATTTTCCTCTCTTTTCCGTAATTCGTTTTACCTCCTTTCGCAATTTTCTCATCCTTATTTCGCTCCTCCTTCGCTAGCCCCGAGTTTCTCGTCTTCGATGAAATCGGTTTCCAGTTTCCTTGCCCCCTTTTTCGTCGAGCGTGAAGCGCACCTTCAGATAATTCGTCCGGAATTTTTGCGCCACTTTTTTCATTCGTTGAACGGCCGAAAATTGGTGTTGAAACTCGAGCCGCGGTTTGATCGGTAGAAAAATCGCCTTTCGAAGCGTAATTTTCATTCTCCTCAGAATTCCGATCGCGAACATTAATGATCTGAATTTTCGAGTCATAGTTATCGAGTCCTGCATTTTCTGTTTCTGAAAGTTTCTCGCCTTTTTTGTTTTTGTCAACATAGACGATTATCTTCTCGATATTTCCCAAATTCTTTTTCTTAACAAAGTCCTGCACCATCGGCACAACACTGCCGATCTTACCAGCCCCGTCGCCTTTCGATTTCTGAAACAATTCAAGCTTTTTACTATCCCCTAATTCGCCTTTCCCACTTTCCATCAACGCCTTATAAGACCGTACGAATTTTTTCTCCAGCTCCTTTTGCAGCGAAATTTCATTCCCTTCATTTTCACTCACCGGTTTTACCCCCTCTGTGGTCTTGCTCTTCGGGTATGCCTTGTCCTGTTTTTTTGACTTCTGTTTCGCCTGCGGTTTTCCCTTTTTCATCTTCCCCCCCGGAACGCTGTTGAATATTCTCTTTTTTCCCTGCTTCACATTTTTCGTGACAAATATTAATTCCTGTTTTATTTTTCCCACTTTTCCTACATTTTCTGACGATACTTTATTTTTCTCAAATTTATCGTCCCCCTTCTTCGTCGGCTTGGACACTTTTTTTCCCTCCCGAATCACAGCTTCGTTTTTTATTACAGAATCCAAATTCCCAAATTGATTATTCAGCTTCAAATCAGGCTTCCTTCTCTCTAATTTTTCATCATTAAAATTCGGGCTTCCTATAGCTTTGTTAATGATCTCTTTCACCTTAGTCAAAAGACTTCGAGGTCTGTTGCTCTTCAACTCGCTATAATTATCTTCGATAATAAACGGAAGCTTTTCCCGAAATTCTTTCCCCTTTCGAACTACGAGCCTTTCGTTTCGAAATTCCCCAGCTTCTTTCCGCTTTCTATTCTCCAAATTTCTTTCCAGCCCCAACAGCGAACGATGAATCTGTTTCCCTGGAAATCTAAAATCTCCTCCTTCTTCCCAAGGCACAACAGGCTGCTGTGGTAATTCATAGTCATATTTTTCGAGTCGAGAATCGGAAGGGAAATTAAGCAATGGACTGATTTCAGTCCTGGTAGACAGGTCGACGTCAATATCTATGAGATAACGGCCCAGGTCTTCGACGGGATTCTTCATCGTCGTAGCTCTGGTCCCGCTGATGATAGTTTTACCTAAATCGTCACGATTCTCCATGAACCACTGGCCCGCTGTACTAGTTTCTGTCCAAAAATCGATCAGCCCATCTCTAGTGAAGTCGAGATCATTTTGCCGCTTGGAAGTCTGCCGATAAGCATCGAAATCAATTTGCTCATTACTGACAGACGGAATAGTGAACTGCTCCGAACTCCCAGGTCCTTTTTCGTAACTATTTCCAAAATCCTTGCACTCTCCTTCAGGAATGCCAGACGTTGGTTCTAATTCCATCATCTCTGTACGCTCGGTGCAGTTTTGACAGTCAGTAGTAGATCTCTGACTTGTAGCAGACGTCGATGCCTCTAAGTCCATCATTTCGGTTGGTCCTATGGTCGAAGTCTCGCTTTGCTCCCGGGCCCCAGAATCAAAATTCGCCCTGATTGTGTCGCTTTTCGGAATTTCACAATAATTGCCTGAGCACTGTATCGTGGTGTTTCTTCTGTGCCTATTACCAGCGTTGTCGTAAGCCAGAATGTACTTTCCTTCCGATTCCTGTGCGAACGTGTCCTTCTTGGTGACCTCAGGATCCGATCCTGTAACCGCTTCAAATTCTGTAAAAGATTTATCGCCGTTAGCTTGGGAAGAAGAGGAAGTTCTGTTCCCTTGATCATCGTAGTCCGCCATCAAAACTTCCAGACTTTCGTCCTGGTTGCTAGTTTGAAATGACGAAAGGCTTTGTGTGATCGGCTGCGCGCTGTGAAAATCGGCTTCCGATATTCCCCCGACGTTTTGATCGATTAGAGAATTGATACCGTCATCACTGGCTGGCTTTTCATGTTGCACTTCGTACACAGCAAAAATGTTAGACTTTTTAAACCCTTTTGCGTCGCTTGACAACGATTTCAGATCATCGGCTGCAGGCTTGCTGCGATTTCCCAACTCCAGGGCCTGAAGAGGAGGGGATGAAGCTTCGATCACCTTAGATGCTTCTGTCAAATGTGTTGAAGTTCCAAATTCTTCTATCTTCAACAGTGCAGAACCGGTAACATTCCCTATTGTCTCTGTGATCATTTCGTTCTTGGTTGTTACTTCCCACTCAAAGTCGATCGTTGACTGTAGTGGCTCAATGGGATTGGCTGTGCTCTGATGATCAATTCTTTCGTAGTTCGGCTTCAAACTTTTCTCATCAGTGAACGAACCCGTGGATACTTCAACTACTGGAGTTGCCTCGATTTTTTTAGAAGTTGCATCGATCAAGGCGATCACTCTCTTGCTCAGAAAATCTCTTATGTTCAGGCTCACTGTGACTGGCTTTTCGAGAAAATCGTATTCCCAGTTGTAATGGTTCGTCAAATCAACAACCGGTTCTTCAGATTTGCCAGAAACCCTTTTCTCGTCTTCTGACAGATTTCCATCTCGACTTTGAACGCGATATTCTGATATACCGTTTTCTCGTTCAACATGGCGGGGATGTTTCTTGCGGAAAATCTCGTCATTTCTTTTGAGAGCTTTTTTTGGGAACGTTTTTTTACCATGAACACGTTTTTTCTTACGATTTGATCCGATTGCCTGATTTCTGTTGGAGTTATTCGTTCGAGGTTTAGATTTTCTCTTGCCTTTTGTGTCCACCATCAAATTTTCGGCTTGTTTCTGGCCCCCAAATTCTTCGGGCTGAGAGTCTCCCTTGGTACCAGTAGCCGCGAACTTCATTTCTGCATATTTTTTTCCATGAATGATCCTGCGGACATCGGGGTAATACAGCGGTTCATAATCCTGTATGCTAGATCCGCTCTGATGCTCTCCGATAGAAATTTTCCTCACATTTCTGACATGATATTTCTTTAATTTCAACTCCTCCTCGTTGGATTGAATTTTTCCGGATCCGAGAATCCCAGGACTCGCGCCAAAGTTCTGTATTGCGTTTTCATCTTTCGATAATCCCTGGCCACTGCGTCTGCGGGTGTTCACAAGAAATCTATTTCCTTCAATTCCCTCAGCAAAATCTTTTTCGACTCGTTGCGGTTCCTCGATTTGATCCTCCGCCTCTTTTACTTCATCGGAATCAATGACACGAGGATATGATTCCCGATTCAGTTCACCACCTTGATTTTTATCAACAACCACCATGAAGCACGTCATCCTGGGGCTCTCCGTCGCTCCCGAATTCTCTACATCTTCTTTTCCATCCTCTTCGTCTCCTTTCTCATCCCCAGATGAAACCCTGACATTTTCACCGTCCAGCTCCTTGTCCCAAGTTCTCGTACCGCCAACGTGGTACCTGGTGTTCACTTCCGTCGGCCATTCCTGACCTGATGTAATTCTTCCCTTGGAATGATGTTCGACGTGGAGATTTTTGGGTTCAGCTTTCGCGTCCGTGTACCGATCACCTGAAAACAGAATATTCTCATTACTATTTCACTCTGAGGTGGTCTGCGATAATTTCTTCCTTTCCCAATTATCAGTATCAATAATAATTATGAAGTTGTTAGTTGAGATGCAATTAACGATTTCGCATCGTCTACTTCTTCGGAAAATTTGTGCCGGCAGTTAGAGAGAACTGAGCAAGATGCACATGCAGCTGCAGTATACCTTCGGTAACATCGCCGAATAGATGAGAGTTATGTCCTGTCCCAAGTTGGCCTTCGTCGTCGTTGATATTCGTCGAACTTTTCCTATGGATGATTTTGTTGTTTTCCTCTTCAGCGTCGTATTCAAGATCCATTTTTTTCGTTGTCACTTCGCAATTCTGTCTCGTCGCTGTTTCCTCGGCTAGATTCTCATCCTCAGTTTCATACTCCGGCTTTTCTCTCACAACTAATTCCTCCGTTCTTGGCTTTACGCATTTCAGTTTGTGGTTCTCTTCGTCTTCGTCATATTCAAGGTGCAGAACGTTCACTGTAAACGACTTTTTCCGTTCTATAAACTCCGGTATAGAATCCCTTCTTCTTTCAATTGTTGATGAAGAACTCTTCGGACAACTTCTCTCATCCCTCGAGATAAAACTATTATTTCCACTAGCTTCTGAAAGCGTTTCCTTCCTCTCTTCGGCTTCAGGGTTCTTGTAGCTGCTGTGGTCGTTGTTGTGATAAGCTTTGGGAAAATCTCCAAATAATTCAAATGGCGTTTGAATTTCCATGTCTTTCGGAATCGGACTTTCGGAACTCGTCGTATTATCCTGTTGACTATCGAGAAGAAATCTCGGCAGCAATGGTGTAGTTACGTCGTTCCTCGCCGTTCCCTGTTCTTCCTTCTGTCTTTCCAAATCTTCCTTTCTTTCCAGCTCATCTTTTTCTTTCATAGTCAATATCTCCTCGTCTTTTAACAGTTTCTTTTTCATCTCTAACAAACTCTCTTCTTCCCTCATCAACGCAGCTTCCTTCATCCCAATAACCTCATCCTTCTCAACGCTGCTTGTTGTCGTTGCTTGCTGTTCTTCCTCGGTTTTATCCTCTCCGATATTGCTAATCGTTTGTGCTTCATCCATAACGCTATGTGTCGCTCCGTCTCCGCCTGACTCTCCTTCCTCGTTGTAATCACTCCATTCCGGTTTCTCATCATCAGATTCTGAGTCCTTTTCGGTACCTTCACCATCTTCCTCATAGTTCACCTCGGTTTGGGCTTCGAACCTGTCCATCGTTTCAGTATAACTGTTCCGCTCCTCATCTAAGTCTTCCTGATTTTTGGTCGTCTCATGATTGGAAGAGTCCGGCTTTTCCGTATCCTCGTCCTCATTTCCAATCACCTCTTTGCTCTGAGGACACTCTGGCTCTTCGATATCTCCGTTCTTCATTCCAACTTCTTCTGTCCTGTCCTCGTCGTTCTTTTCATCGCAAATATCCACCGGCTTCGAATCTCTGTCTGGCTCTTCAGCGTCTCGTTCTTCATCATTCGGCACATTTTCGTCATCGAATTGGCCTTCTGTCGCATCCCTTTCGGTTACACAGCTGTTTTTGCTCCTGCGTTTTTCCTCCGGAGGTCGAGGAGTTGCGAAAGCAGTTTCAGCGACGGGCTTCGGCGTTCTTTCGGAAACGTCACATCTCTGTTTCCTAGTCTCCCCGCGATGTACCGTTGCAGGACAATCCCCCCGCGTCTTTTCACCATCGCCAGCTATTTCGGACTTTGGATCTTCGTCCTCAAGTTGATTTCCCGTCCGGATAGACCCAATCCGAATATATCCCGCATCTCTGCTCCTGCTCTTAGACTCGTTAATCGCTTTCGGTACTTCCGTACGACTCTCAGTCCACTCTCCTTCTCCAAGACGCGAAATCTGTGTGGGCTGCAGACGGGAACCTTTATCGTTTACTAGCCAGTTCCGGTGCATGAATGATTCGTCTATCACAGGAAACTTGCGAAAGTTGGATTTATTCTTCTGGATTATAGGCTTAGGCCTTTCATACTTCACCTTCTCATACATTCTGGTATAACATTTGGGCATTTTCAGTACGTCAGAATCATCATTTACTCCCCATTCGCGATACTGTCGGCTTGGGTTATTGGATTCGTGATTATCTGTGAGGAGGAGGTCATTCTGAGCCTCCGCTTCTTTATCCCGATCGGATTTTGGTCCAAATCCTCTGTCGAAGTACAGAAGGCTTCTGATCTGTCGACCACGTCTATGACTGCGTCTAGTTTCACCAGAAGGATAGTATTTGACGCAAACCTTTTCAGTCACTGAGTCACGAGACTTTGTCTGATCGCTTTTGTCGATAACATTCAAGCAAACTTTCTTGGTGACCATTTCCGGAGTCACTTCCTCATTTTCCTCTCCTTCCTCTCTTTCCCCGTGGTGGTATTTTTTGCAATTATTTTCAAGCTCGTCTTCTTCGTTTTTTACAATCTTCCATACTTCCTCTTCCTCATCATAGCGATATTTACCACTCTCTTCCGTACTCTCTGAAAAAGTAAGCGGTTTTTCTCCTGTTTCACCGGTTGTCTCTGAATCCTTCCCAGCTTCTTCCTCAGTATAAGATTTATCAGGCCCAGTTATTTCCGTAGGCATTTTTTCGCTGACTTCACAGACTGGTTTTGATGACACTGTACTTCCTTTCGTAAACTCTAATTCTTTGTCGTCTTCTTCTTTTTCATCCTCATCATTTTTTCCCTCAGTAGTCCATTGAATATCTGACCTAGTCTCTTCTGTAGGAAACATTTCGTTACCCTTACTCGATTTCTGGGTTAATTCGATCGGTGGAATCGGCGTCGAAATGGCAGATTCTATCAATGGAATGGGAGTGCTTTCTTCCCTGATATTTGTCGTCATTTTTGTAGTGCTCTCTGAAATTTCCAGCGAATTGTTCGAGGCTGTTTTCTGGTCCTCTTCTTCATCATGTCCTTCGGTTTCTCCCAGTTCGCTTTCTGTTACATCACGTTCTGGTCCCTGCGTCTCTGGTTCTCCAGTCGTATTATTATTCTCTTTGGATTGTTCTTCGTTTCTCTCGGTCGACGTCGTATCTTCACTTCCAAATTTTGTCTGCTTCATTACTTTGGAATCCTCAGTTGTAGTGCGTGACTCTATTTCCAATTCTTTCTTTTTCTCTTTCATATCCTCTTCTCTCCGTTCTAGTTCCATCTCCCTATTGTCAAGATTATTTTCCCTGTCAAGTCTCTCCTCCAAATCTTCTTCCTCTCGATTTTCGATTTCCCTTTCTTTTTCCTCAATTTCATTCGCTTTGCGATCCAATTCTTTCTCCTTTTCATCGATTTTATGGGAATCCTTCTCCAATTCATTGGCCAACTTATTATCTTCCACGTCTTTCTCCTTTTCGTCTAATTCCGTCTTCTTTTTATCAAGCTCTCTTTCCCTCTCGTCTATTTCTTTCAATTCTTCGTCATTCTTTTCCTCGCATTCTTTACGCGTATTGTTCTCCTTCTCTTCCAACTCCTTGGCTAATTTCTCCTCATTTTCCCCTAACTCTTTCTCCTTCTGCTCAACTTCAGTCTCTTTCACCTTAAGATCCCTTTCCTTTTTCTCTTGGTCATTCAATTCCTCATTCTTTCTCTCGTTGTCTTCCAGTTCCTTAGACAATTCATTTTCCTTTTCATCCAACTTTTTTTTCTTCTCTTCTAGTTTTGATTCCTTATCCCCAAGCTCTCCTTCTTTTTCCTCTTTCTCCTTCAACTGGTCATCCAATTTATTTTTTTCCTCCGATTCCTCGTCTAATTTTTTATCTTTTTCTTCCAACTCTTTAGCCAACTTTTTCTTTTCGTCTTCCAATTCCGTTACCTTCTGACCCATCTCTGTCACTGTTTGTTCTAAATCTTTTTCTTTTTTCTCTTCTTTTTTAAATCTTTCATCCAATTCTTTATTCAACTCTGTTTCCTTCTTCACCAGCTCGTCAGCTGCGAGCTCTACTTCTGTCACCCCTTTTTCAAGATTATTTTTCTCAGCTTCAGTTTCGTTCAGTTTTTCTTCCAGCTTAATATTTTTCTCCAATTGTTCGTCTAGCCGGTTTTTATCGTCTTCGATTTCTTCGTTTGCTTCTTTTTCTACTTCTGTCACCATTTGCTCAATATCCTTCATCTTTTTCTGAGATACCTCCAATCCTATTTTATCTTCTTGTCTCTCTTTCAACTCCTTTTGTAATCTTTCGTCTTTATCTTTGATCTCATCATCCCCCTGCTTTTCTACATCGGTCACTAATTCCTGAAGATATTTCTCTTTGTCTTCAGTTTCTTTCAATTTGTCATTCAGTTCATTCTCCTTCTTTAATTCATTATTCAACTTCTCTTCTTCCTTTTTTAATTCGTTTTCTATCTCATGTTTCTTCTCCAATTCATTCCCCAGTCGTTTTTCATTTTCTCTCAAATCCTCAGCTTGGTTTTCCATTTTCGTCACCATTTCCTCAAGGTCTTTTTCTTTTCTCTTTTCCTCCTCAATCTGATCCTGCATTTTATTATTATATTCAAAATTGTTCGTTAACTGATCTTCCTTCTCTTCTAATTCCTTCTCTTTAATTTCCACGTTTATTTCCTTCTCTGCAATCTCTTCCTCATTTTTTTCTTTTTCGTTCAATTCATTTTCCTTCTCCTTCAAATCTTCCTCCTTTTCATCAAGCTCCTTTTTTCTATTCTCATTATCTATTCTCTCCTTCTCTAACTCTTCTTTATTTTTCAGGTCATTCAATAACTCATTCGCTTCCCTTTCCAATTCTTCATTTTCCTTTTCTTCCTTATCTTTCTTCTCTTCTTCCGAATTCCCATTTTTTGTCACATGCGTATCTGGTTCTCCAGTTGGCAAGTTTGTCGTAAACGGTGTAACATAAGAACTCGTCCATGCTGAAATCGACTCCGTACTTCTTTCCCCTGGCACACTAGGGGACTTGCTTTCCTTATGGTCAGCCATAGTCGAAAGTGGAGTACTTGTCTCGCCTGCATTCATTGACTCGGTTTCATTCAGGTCCTCACTCAATTTCCCCTCAACTGTTGTTTCCGTGAAATTTGTCGAATATCCCAATATTGACGTTGCGCTGCCTTCCAAAGGCACAGTAAATGACATATTTTGCCCTTGTTCAGAATTTATGGTAGTACTAGTGTCGGTTGTGCCTAAAACTGAAGGATATTGCGAAGTCGATGCTTCGCCAATCGTAAAAGGTGTAGCAAGAGATGTGTATTGCACTTGATCAGAAATGAAAGCAGTACTAGATTCCGTGACCCTTGTTTCCCCTGTCACTCCCACCTCTTCTTCACCTTCGCCTTCTTTTCTGATTTTTACTGTTGAACTTGTAGAATAACCAAAACTCGATGTCACGATGTTTCCTGGAGGAGGTGTGGTGAGCGATGGACTTTGTGCTCCTTCAGGATTGACGATAGTGGTTGTTTCCAATCCTGTAGTTTGTCCTTTCGCAATGGTAGGATATCCTGAACTTGATGCAATAGTTCCGTCGAAAGTTACAGCAGAGGAGGTGAGCTGTCTTTGGTCAGAAATGGAAGCAGTGCTAAATTGACTTATTTCGGTTTCCTCCGTCTTTTTTACGTCTTTTCCGCCGTCCTTTGTGGTCATTCCCATCGAACCAGTGGAGTAAAAGAAAGTCGATGTTACACGTCCTTCGAAAGGGGTAGTGGAAGTCGCACTTTGTTCTTCTTCAGGAATGAAGGAAGTGCTTATTGCATCAATGTCTGTTTTCTCTGTATACATCTCTTCCTTTTCTCCATTTCCTCGTGTAGTTGGTTCCATCGCAGTGGTAGGATATCCTGAACTTAACACAACAGTTCCTTCAGAAATTGTAGCAGATGAAGAAAATTGCTCTTGATCAGAAAGCGAACCAGCAACAGTTTCTCCTGTTCTCCTCCCTTCCTCTTTGTCATTCGTGAAAAATTCTGTTGTATTGGTGACGAATCCTGATTCCGTTGTCCTAATATTTTCAGAATATGTAGCAAGTGACGTGGGTAAACGTTCTTCAAAATTAAAGACAGTACTAGATTCTCCCATGTTTGTTCTCCTCGTCTTCACCCCTCCGTCTTCTTCATTTTGAGTCCTATCTTCTGCAAAAATTGTCGAGTATTCTGAACTAGATGCAAAGCTTCCTACGAAAGGTGTAATGGAGGACGCATATTGTTCAGAATTGAAAGAGCTACTGAAAGTTTGACCAATATTCGTGTTCTCTGTCACATTTGCTTCTGTCTGTCCTTCGCCTGGCGTTTTGTCTGTCAAAATTTCAGAATATACCGAACTAAGTTCCGTATTCTCTTCTGAAGGCATCGAGACCGATTCACGTGTCTCAGGTTCTGAATCAGAAGCAATTGATTCCCCGGCGATGATCGTAGAGTATGTTAAGCTCGACTCTGAGCTTTTCACTGAAGTCATAGTGGGCGAATCATTTTGCTCTTGCTCAGAAATGGAAGCATTAATAATTTCGCTCGTAGTTATATTCTCTGTGATTTGAACTTCATCTTCAGTTCGTTCCCTCGTTGTCTCTGTCCTCGGAATTGTGACATATTCCGAACTCGACTGGATACTGGTAGCATCATGCTGCCCATCATTAGAAACCAAAGGTGTGCCTGTTTCTTCCGAATTTGTCTCTTCCCACTGACCATCTATTCTCGTTGTCTTCAGGGTTGAGGTTTTCAAATATTCCGTACTCGACCCTGTGATCGTTGAGCTCGGTGTCGATTCCTCTTCATTCTGAGATACAGCAGAACTAGTTGACATGCTATCAATCTTCATGTCCGCTTCTTTGGAAGTCTTTGGTCTGGTAACAAAGTTAGGAAAAGTGACTTCAAGCTCTTTCCCATCAATGTCGTTTGTTGTCATTCTATTTTTACTAATCTTCATATTTTCTAGTACGGGAAGTGGCTCCGTAGCTAAATGATATTCTTCGGTCTTATTTTGCATGTATATTTCTGTAGTTCGTTTATTCAACCCTGTCATTTCGATCTCTTCAGTAACCGTTGAGGAATCACTTGCTGAGAAATCGCCACTAGTTCTTTCTTCCTCTGTAGTCTCGATATTGGAAGCGCTTTTGCTATCGGAACCAGACACAGAAGTCTCAAACTCAGTTCTAGATTCTGTTGTGAACGTGTTTTTGGTAGTCTTCATTTCTTCACCTGAAGAAAGTGATCCGGTAGTTGGATAATATTCTTCGGTCTTACTCTGCGAGTATATTTCTGTAGTCCGATCATTCGTCATTTCGAGCACTTCAGTAGCCGTTGAGGAATCATTTGCTGATAAATTTTCAGTAGTTATTTCTTCCTCTGTATTCTCGACATCAAAAGAGCTTTGGGTTTCGAAAACAAACAGAGAAGTCTCAAGCTGCTTTGTGGTTGACTTCGACCTAGATATCGTCGTCAATTGCGGTGTCATTTTTGAGGACGGTTTTTTCAAAGATACAGATTTGGTACTGGACCCAGTTGATGATTGGGTAAATTTCTTACTAGATGGCTTTTGAGCTCCAGTAAACCCTTCAGTATATTCGGGATACTTGTGAGATTCGGTAAAGTCAAACCATTTTATTTCACCTTCACTCCCATAATCGTCTTCATGTTTCTTCTCGTAATTCTCTGTTTCATTATTCGTCACGTTTGTCACATATTCGTAATTTCCCTCTTCAGTCACAGATTTTATTTCGCCTCTCGTCGATGCTGCAGATAATTCTATCGTCGTCAACATAGTCTCCCGTAATTCTGTTTCAAAATCATTAGTCTCTCCAAACTCGTACGTGGTTTTCATTTCATTCGTTCGCTCCGTTGTAAATTTTTCCTGAGTTGTTTTTATTCTCGAAACTGATGATTCCTCTGTCGATTCAGTAGCACCGTTCCGAGTGATTTCCAAATCAGTCGTCTCTTCCGATAAAAATTCAGTGAAAGTTGTTTCTGGGATCAAAACTGTAATTTCTTTATCAGATTCCTCAGAAGTTTTCGAAACTAGCTCATATTCTCCATTAGTTGTTTGAGTGGTAGAATGTTGGTGCAATTCGGTTGTGCTTTCGTTTTCGTTCTCCTTCACGTAGTCTTTATTATTCTCCCCATACTCATCCTCAAGATCTGGCTTCTCAGATTTCCTCTCTTCTACCTCTGTCGAACCTGGATGCTCAGTGGTTGTTATCTTTTGCGTAGCTTCGCTAAACGACGAGAAGGACGTTTCTTCGAAGGATAGAGTCGATATCGTCTTGGTGTTGATGATAGACTCAGTCGTCTCTTCGTCAGAACGCGATGCTGATATTGGAGCTCCATATTCCGCAGTTATTTCTTCGGTACTGGTTAATTCAGAAGCTGTTTGACTGCTCTCAGTTCCCTCTATCATCGAGGATTCGCCACTCGTCGTTGGTGAGCTCCTTTCTCCAGGCTGATCTGTACTCTCACTCTTACTTTCCGAGGTGCTAAATGACGCTCTCGTTTCGCTCTTATTTGTAGTAATTTCTTGAGGAGGAACAGGCGATAGAAACGTAGTTTCAGTAAATGGCTGAGGAGTTGATTCCTCGTCTGGTTTCTTATGTCCATGTTTCACTGTTGAAGTTAATAACACGTTATGAAGATTTACGTAAGTTGCGGTGATAAATTTTGAAACAGTAGTAAGCACAGTTTCTGCAGTCGTTTCGTCAGCGTCATCGGAGGCTGCCTCATCAGTCACACTGGGTTCCTCATCATGTTCGATTTTAGTATGCCTAGAGTTTTCAGGAGTTGATTGAGTAGTGTCAGTGATCGTTGTACCAGGAGTTAAACTAGAAGCTCTTTCATGGGTTACATAATGCTCGCTTTTGGCATGCTCAAATTTTTTACCACTCCATTCTACTGCAGCAGATTTAGTCAAAACCCCTTCGCCATCAGTGGTCGAATCACTTTTCATTGGTGTTTCATGATAGTCTTGATAATCTTCAACAAACTTTATAACAGTTATTCCCATTTCATGCGAAGCTGTAGTTTGTTCATATGATATTCGTGCACTCGACGAAGCTTCACGTTCAGTAGTCCTCTCGCTCGTTATCTTTGACTCTCCAGTCTCTTCAGAGTTCAATTCTTCTTTTAATTCGGTCGTGAGCTTAGTCGAGATAGTCATGTCGCTAACATTTTCAAATTTCGATACCATCTCCGACGTTTCTTGACTTGAAATCGTCAGCTTTGCACTCCCAATCGTATTTTCTAATTCGCTTGTCTCTGCCAATGATAATTCAGTGGAAAATGACGACTTCCCTGAAAATTCGGCAGTCGTACTTTGCCTGATATCTGATTTGCTCGTCTGGTTTGTCGAGAATTCAACTGGAATGGTTTTTGCATTCGAAGTTCTTGACCCTTCCACAGATTCGTCGGTGCCACTATGTGTAGATTCCGCTTCGATATTCAGTTTCGTTAAAATTTCAGTCAACGTTATGTTGCCAATAGAAACGGTCGATTCATCTATGGATTCAGTAGTTCTGTCCATTTCCATGGTGAAATTGAGATCAGCCAAAGACGTTTCTATGGTCATCGTGGCCACTGGTATTTCGTTTCCAGTATTACTGCTCTGTATAGCTAATGAATCACTTGTTTCCTTCGGTGAAATTTCAGTTGTTGTCGTTTCCTCGGTTAAATCGACAAATTCCTTCGTTATTTCAGACGACGATACTGACTCTGTTGTACCTGATTCATCCCACTGTTCAGATTCTGATTCCAATTCATTAGTCTTCTCATTTTTCGTTGATGTTTCAGAGATCGATTGAGACATTGGATCCGTTTGCGTTGTGTATTGACTCGTGATTTCAAATTCAATCTTACTGCTTCGTGTGATTATGAGTTCCTCAGTGAGAAATTCAGATACAGTTGCTTCTTCGGTTGACGCTAATGATCCATCGATCATTTCAGCAGAGCTGTTCTGCATAGATTCTGGATTTTTTGTCTGCACTACTGAATTCGTGGACAAAGTCCATTCTTCGGTCGAAACTCCTGGGTCATTAGTCAGTTCAGCATTACTGCTCTGTCTAACTAGCGTGTTGCTCATTTCTGTCAATGAGCTTTCAGCCAAAGTCACTTCTTCGCCCGAAAATGTCGGTTCTTCGATGGTTTTGGTAGCACCGCCTTGCGTCACTTCAAGTTCACTCGTCTGAATCGATAGAACGTCAGTCAAACTTGTTTCATCGTTTAGGAATGATGATTCCTGTGTGGACTCAACAGCCCTAGTATGTGTAGACTCGGAGTTGCTTGTCTGCACTATCAAAATTGTAGTTGAAGTCGTTTTTGGCGTCAAATCTCCTGATTCATTAGTCATTTCAGTCGAACTGCTCTCTGTAACTTCTGTATTTTTCCCTTTCTGTGAAATTTCAGCTAAAGTTGTCTCTTCGTTCGAAACTGTTGGCTTCTCCAAGATTTCAGCAGTTGTGCCTTGCGTTACTTCCGGTTTGTCTATCTCCGTCAATGAAAATTGAGCTGTAGTAGTTTCACTTCCCGAAACTATCGATTCCTGTGTTAATTCAACCGCGTTGGTTTGCGCAGATCCTCGATTATCTGTCTGTGCTAGGGAAATCGTAGGCGAAACTCTTTCTATCGTCGAAGTCCCTGAATCATTAGTCGGTTCAGCACCGATGCTCTCTTTAGTTTCTATATTTCCTGACTCCGTCTGTAAAATCTCAGCCAAAGTTGTTTCTCCGGTCGAAACTGTTAGCTTCTCGGGGATTTCAGGAGAAATGTTTAACGTATCTTCGAATATACTTGTCTCTATCGAAGAAAATTCAGTGACAGTAGTTGCATTGTTCAAAACGATAGGTTCCTGTGTCAACTCATTAATGCTGGTCTGCATAGACTCTGGATTATTTGTCTGTGGCATTGAAACTGTAGTCGTTTCTACAGTCGAAATTTCTGATTCATTGGCCAATTCAGTAGTACTGCTCTGTGTAACTTCCGTATTACTAATCCCATTCGATGTCATTTCAGCCGAAATTGTTTCCTCGTTTGAAACTGTCAATTTTTCCTCATTTTTGGTAGAAGCACTCAGCGTCACTTCCAATCCAGGTGTCTCAGTCGATGAAAATTCTGCCACAGTCGTTTCTTGCCTTCTAGCCAATGATTCCTCTGTCGATTCGGCAATGCTGATTTCTACAACGTCTAATTTGCTTGTTTTCTCTGTCGAAGCCTCGGTCATAGTTGTTTCTTCGGTTGAAGCTACAAATTTCGTTGTAGATTCAGAGACTATTTCACTAGGTGTCTTTCTGGAGAGAGCAGAGACCTCATCAGGTGCTTCAGAAAATGTTCTAGGCTTGGATGAACTTCTATTTTCGTTTACTTCGTCGTATTCCCCCCCTTCCTTCTCTTCATTTTCCGTAATTAGCCTGTGATCTTCACCTTCCGTAGGCGCAATCGTGAATTCTGACGTTGTCGGTATAATTTGCTGATCTCGTATCTTGGAAGAAATAATCTGTTCATATTCCGCACTAATTTTCCGGGTAGATTCTGTTTCTCCGACTCTCTGAGTCGTCAGTCGCAAAGTGGAAGCAATAGCGTTCGTTCGAGTTATCTCAGAAATTACTGAAGTAGCCGACGTTGTTACTGTCTCAAATTTCGAGGCGAGATCTTCCGATGAAATTAGCGGCTCGCTTGTACTTTGATAAGTAGCAATGTCCCCTTCACTGAAGTTCTCCTCTTTCTGGAAAAATTCCGTCGTTTCTGAAGCTGGTGAATTTCTTTCGCTTTCATTAGTTATCAATTCAGAAATACTGCCGATTGTATTTATCGCCGAAAGATTATTCGCAGTCCCTTCTTCTGTTATAACATTTGAGTCCTCATTCGATTCGGAAATACTGCTGTGCGTAGATTCTAGAGTCATTTCTGTACTCGGAATTGTCAATTTTCCTATTAAAATTTCATCTGGTGTTATTTCTCGGGTCGAAAATTCAACTCCCCCTATTGATTCCGAATCACTGCTCTTATCAGACTCTAGTTGGCTTGTGTGTGCTATTGAGAATTCAGTGGAAGTTAGTTCTGCGCTTGAAATAATTGATTCCTCGGTCCACTCAATCGAAACTGTTGTTTTTTCTGTAGATTCAATCGTGCTGCTTTGATCAGGTTCTACTTCGCTCGTATCTTCCGATATCATTTCAGACAGTGTAATTTCTTGGGAGGAAACTGTCAGTACTTCTGTAGATTCAGCACTACTACCCTCCAGGATTTTTGATCTTTCTGTCTGCTGTATTGTAAATTCAGCCAGAGTCGTTTCTGCAGTGGAAACTATTGATTCCCCTGTTGATTCGGGGATGCTGTTTTCTGTAGCATCCATTCTGCTTGTATGCTCTATTGTGAGTTCAGTCACAGATGTTTCTATGGTTGGGATTTCTGATTCTTTGGTCAATTCAACAGTACTGCTTTGTGTAACCATTGCACTGGCCATTTTCGTCGATGAAATCTTAGTCGACGTAGTTTTTTCGATCGTGGAGGTTGATTCTTCTGTGAATTCCTCAGTACTTCTTTGCATAGATACTAGTCTAGTTGTTTCCTCTGATAAAGATCCACCCAGGGTTGATTCTACAGTCGAAATCGTTGATTTCCCTGTAGATTCAACAGTGCTACTATCGGCATCTTCTGGACGACTTTTCTGCTCTATCGAATATTCTGCCAGTGTAGCTTCGTTGATTAGGGTTGTTGATTTTAATCTAGATTCGGTGGTGCTGCTTTGCTCGGACTCTGATCTACTTGTCTGCTCTGTTATAAATCCTGTCAAATTTGCATCTGTTGTTGAAACTGTGGATTCCTCTATAGATTTATCAGTGCTAGTCTCTGTATCTCCTAGTTGACTCGTCTGCTGTGTCAGATATGTAGCCAGAGTAGTTTCTTCGATTGGAATCGTCGATATTGATTGAGATTCGGTCGTACTGCTTTCCATAAACTCTGATCCACTCCTATGTTGCATTGAAGATCCTGCTAGAGTTGTTTCTTCAGTCGAAATCGTCGATTCTTCTATAGATTCGGAAATGCTACTTTCTGAAACCTCTGGATGGGTTGTCTGTTTCGTGAGATATTTAGCCAGGGTAGTTTCGTAGATCTCGGTTGTTAATTTCAATTCAGATTCAGCAGTGCTGCTCTGCATAAACCCTGTTCTGCTTGTTTCCTCCGTTGAGGATGCCTTCGAAATTGTCTCTGTTGTTGAAACTGTGGATTCCTCTATAGATTTATCAGTGCTAGTATCTGTATCTCCCAGTCGACTCGTCTGCTGTGTCAGATATTCAGCCAGAGTAATTTCTTCGATTGGAATCGTCGATGTTGATTGAGATTCGGTCGTACTGCTCTCCATAAACTCTGCTCTGCTTCTTTGCAGCATTGAAGATCCTACCAGAGTCATTTCTGCAGTAGAAATCGTCGATTCTTTTACAGATTCATCTGTGCTACTCCCTGCAACTTCTGGATGGCTTATTTCCTCCGTCAAAAATCGAGATAGATTAGTTTCTTCACTGAAAATCGTGGCTTCAGAAGTTACTTCGATTTCAGTCGTATCCTTTCTTGTGCTCTTCAATTCAGTCAGGCTTTCGCTAACCGAGATACCTGTCAATTCCGATGTAAATTCGGACACAGTTTCTTCTCTACCAACAGTTTCACTTGTATAGGGAGGTTCAACTTCCACTCCAAACTTCCTCGTATTATCATTCAAGATTTTTGGCTCATTGTAAGTTCTACTCCATATTTTTGTTCGCAAGCTCGAGTGCTCTTCTATGCTCGTCGATTGACTTGATACATTCAATACAGTCGTGGTAGTTTCACCAGATCCAATTCCAGACGTGAATACCAGCTCAGTATCGCTAACTCCAGAACTTGTGATAGTCTCTCTAGTTTTCGATTCCCGTTCAGTAATATCTGCTGCAGTTGTTGTCTCAAATTTCCTCATTCTCTCCGTACTAAATCCCGAACTAGTAGTGCTTTCACTTCCGCTAAACTGTTCTTCCACACTCATCACTGCAGAAAACCTACCAAAGTCGGTACCCAACTTTCGAGGAATCATTGTCATTTCCGTTTCGCTAATAAATTCGGATGTAATTCTTTGCAGGCCGGAATCGTCGCCTAAATTTGTCTTTCCGATAGTCGATTCGGTTTCACTAATCCCCGATCCTCCCGTCGTAAACTGGCCTATGATATCGCCGAATGTTCTGTCCGGATCTATTACACCATGGGTTGCAATCTGTCCAGTGATTTCGGCGGAGGGTCCCAAACGCGTGCTAAAAATCGTTTCTCTTAATGTCGTTTCAGACCCAGCCATGCTTTCAGTTGCTCTGGTCGTAGATTCCGATTCTTTCGGACCTAAGGTTGACCATGAAGGTTCACTCCTACCACGAGCTTTGCTTTCCAGCTCACTCGTTGTACCTTCACTTGAAAATATGATTCCAGGCATCGATTGGAACGTTTCAGCGGATTCGCTGATGATCTCACGATCAGTAGGAGTGTTCAATTTCGTCGTGCTTTCACTTGTAACTAATTCCAGCTCACTACTCATTGCAGAAGTGACTTCGGAGGTGGTTTTTTCTGTGTTAAAAGATGTTCTCTCCTCTGTCGATTCAGACTTAGAAAGACTTAATTCTGACGCAATTGTCTCTTCCCTCGAAAGTAGCTCCTTTACTATAGATTCAGACATTACTGGCTGTGATTCAGCAGTGTTTGTTCCTGCTGTAGTTTTCACTGTGAAAACCGATTCACTCATTTCCTCAACCGTAAATTTCTGCACAGCTGTTTCCCCGTTGAAAATCGTCGTAATTATATTTCTCTCTGTTGTGGATCGATCGTCTCTGATTTCAGTTGTCAACTCCAATTCGTTACCCATACCTTCTACAGTTGTAATTTCACTTCTCCCGCTCATCTCCAATCTCGTTTCTTCAAATCTTGTCATTTTCTCTGTCGTGCTTTGACCATTGTCAATTCCTTGTCCAGTGGTCAAGGATTCGGTAAATACGTCACTAGTTTTCCCCGATTCCATGGTCGATTTCTGCGTTTCCCTCACAGTCACAGCTTTCCCAGTGGATGAAGAACTTTTCTCTTCAATTTTCATCCCTTCTAACGTTATCAGAGTTGCTCTGTCCTGAGGTCTCGTCACTTTTTTCGTAGTGCTCTCACTCCTTCTTCTTGTTCCCATCCCTATAACAGTAGCTGTGGTTCCACCTGAGGCAGCATAATCCTGCAAAATATTCTCATCGTCCTCTTCAGAACCATGATCTTCGTCTTCATTCGAAACTGTGGATCCAAGCTCTCCGTCTCCCGGATCATAATCAACAAATTCTCCATAATTAGGAGTGCCACTATGGTCTTCGTAGACAAATTCTTCACTCGAATCCGCGATGTTGGGTATCTTCGAATCCCAAAGATTGGTCAGAAAATACGTCTGACTTGTGGATTCGACCTCGTTATGCGATAGAAGATCAGTGGCATTTGCATGCTGATTAATCTCACCTTCTGGCACCATGTCATTAGGTTGAGCCGTCGCTCCATTGAAGAACGAATCGCTGTACGACTTTAGCTGAGTGCTTTTCTCTGTTGTTTCGAATGTCAAGATCGGTGCCATCGTCGTTGGACTAAAAACGTCTTGCTTTACTACCTGTCTTTTCTTCCTCACTTTTCCACGGTGCACAATCACGCCGGAAGCTGCGGGCTCTAGACCTACCACACTTCGTAGATCGAGATTTTTCAGTTCCTTGAAAGGCAGGAAGTATTCCTCGTCGTCTGGGGCCTTGACCACTGTTTCATTGTACTGTGAATTTTGATTAACTGGATTTAAAGAATTCGAATCTCGTTTCTTGTCCAAATTCGAATTGTTCGACTTCAATCTCTTCAACTTTCGGTGTATGAGCTTCTGGATTTTTTCGATGCTAGATTCCGACGGAATTTCTTCGACGGATTTCAAGTTCCTTCCCAGCCTGATGTACCCCGATCCTTTATCATAACTTTTATCTACTTCTGAAGGTCTCTGGCTATGATCTTCCGGGTCTCCTCCGACTAATTTGGACCTCAAACTCACCTGCGGATCTTCACCTCTCTTCACTCCTGTGATTCTAGTTCGCGACTTCTCCCTGGGTTGGTGTTTCATCATCTCATGACTTGCCATTCCCACGGGATCAGACTCATAAATGTTTAGATTGATTTCAGTATTCGCCACTATAGGAAGATAAGGGTTGAGAATAACTTCGGTGATTTTTGGCGAATGGCCATCACCCTCTTCGGATTTCATCAGCGATTTGCCAGTTTTGAAAACAGGACTACTCCTGGACCTGAAGGTTTCCAAATTATTTACAGTAGGCAGATCGTGCTGCGGAATGGGCAGCTTCTTCAAATAATTAGATTTCTCTCCCCCGGTGTCTTCAAAACGTTGAGTCAACATTTTTCCCCGATTTTTAGGCGCACTGTCCTTCTCATACGCGTTAACACCATCGATGTTCTTCTGTTGATCCTTCCTAGTCAAAAGAATCGGCTTTTCACCGTTCATAGTCGATAGATTTTCCTCTATATTGAGAGGTTCAATTTTCCTGGAGTTATCTTCAGCCTCGTAACGATCGTTCCCATCTTCCTCCGATTCAGCGGACTGTATCCGTCGGTGATAATTCGCAACGCGTTTTCCCCTGGTCTTAAAATTGATATTTTCCTTACTCCCCCCACGGGATATCCTCTTCGTCGATGAAGAGCTCGTTCCGTTTTCAACCCTCAAGCTTTTAATTTCTGGCTTGACCTTCACTTCCAGGTTCTTCGCAACTTGCACGTTTTCAGAAACTGGTGTTAAGGCTTCTTCCGTTTCATTCTCCCTCGGCATAGCCATAGTCGAATTCAAAACTTCCCCAACGTGCTCCGGCCAGATGTGAGACTTCAAATCATCGTTAATCTTCTTCTTCTCTGAACTTTCCGCCGAAGACCTTTGAGTCTGGGATTCGAAATGTATATCTTTCTTCTCAAATTGCCTAAATTCTTTCCCACTTGTTCCAGCTCCCATCTCATCAAGATCACGACCTTCCACATCGCCATCATTTTCCACATCAACATTACCCCCACCTTCGATATCGTCGTAGCCATTATTTTCTATTTGAGATTCGTCGTCTCCGTCTCCAACCTCTTCGAGGATGTCGCTGTATTCATCACCATCATAATCGTCGTCGTATTCCGCAAGCGGTATATCCTTGTCTTTCATCTTGGCCATATCTGCTTCGATGTGTTTAATCTCATCGAGTATTTTCTTAATCGATAAATTTCTGCCGTCATATTTCTGATTGGACTCACCGGAAGCAATCATCTCCGGTGAACCAGTTACCGAATTCTTCATCCCTTCAGGTTTTCTCGACTTCGAATCCGGGCTGTTCTTCACATCCGAAATCGCGCCAGATGTTGCCGGACTTGGGGATAAGCTCCGCATCGCAGTGTCAGGAAGCTCAGTAAAATCCGCAGTTTCACCCGCGTAAGTCATGCCTGTTGTCGTCCTCGTTCCCAGCATTGATATCATATTCATTGTACTTTGGGTATCGATGACTATCCCCTTTGTTACCACTGCCGTTATCGGCATTGGAGTAGTCACGCCATCAACTTTACGATCACCTTCTCTAATCGAAACTATACTTGTAGTTATGATCGTTGTTGGACGATCAACAGATGCCAGGATCGTAGCTGGTAGAGTTGAGAAATTTTGGGACTCAGTTGTGTCCGGACTCTTCGTGCTCACTCTTGATCCCACGTCTCTCTGATTATCTGAACGAACAGTCTGAGCAGGTATTTCCGTTGCAGTAACTGTCACAGATGGTGTTGTGCTCTTAGGGGACGTGGGATACTCGTTAGTTGCCTTTTCTTGGCCTTCAACATCTCTAACATCGTGATCCAACAACTCGATGTCATCGTTTGGTTGAACGTCGTACAGCTTCTTATCCAGCTCTAAAGTATCCTCAAATTCACGATCATTGGCGTAAAGATCGAGAGCCCTTTTGTTCAAATTATCTTCATCCATGTTTTGCCCTCCGTTTATCCCCTCTAAGAAGTTTTCTATCTTCTCTTGAGGCGGTTCAGCGATTTTCAACTTGTCTAAGACTTCCTCAACATGGGTTTCCGCATTACTCTGATCTTCAACCACCGCTGATTTCTTCGTAACGTTCGTTCTCTTCACCCTAGTAGATACCCCCGTGTTTCTTTCAGCCAAAGAATCAATCTTCGGCTTACCAACCCCCTCGTAATCTCCTTCTTTTTTTACCGAAGATATTTTCGACGGTGTTTCTTCTTCCGGTGACCGTTTCTTCTCTCTGATCAAATCTCTGTTAACTAATTTTATGGTTGCAAGTAATTTCTGCAACTCGGTTGTCAGCGGTTTAATAACCATCGAGAAAGATCGGTCTCTCGCCCCATTATCGGCTCGGTTATTGTGCTCCTGAAGAGGCCGTTGAAGAGCAGGATTTTCGTTGACCATTAAACTCTGAGGAGTATAACTTGGCATGGGATACTTGTAAAACTCGGGACTCCATCCTCGCGGGATATTATAAGCTTTGACGTTCAATAAGACGTTAGAAGAATTCAAACTACCTGGCGAAGGGTTGTTTTCCCTTGGCTGCAAGTTCTCTTCATCAATATCAGGCCCACTACTATCGATTGCTTCTATATCGTATTGATTTTCTGCCGTTTGTCTATTCGCCGGTTCTCCGATGGCTTCCACTCCCGGTCTGTAAGCAGGAAAACTGTTCCCGTTGCTATAAGGGGGGTTCATTCCTGGCCCAGGTCTCTTGAAACCTGATGGATCCCCGACAAAATCCTGCGCCGATATTTCTCCAGGATGAAAATCGGGGCTATCTTTTCCCTCGTAATCGTACGACTTTCTCAACTCGTAGGGGTTCAGATTTTCAGGGTCTTCGAGACCGGCTGATATGTTGTCCAAAGAATTAAACGACGAAGATCCAGGATATCCCCGTTCTTCGTTCACCGGTTTGTAAGAAATCTGCTGGCCAAATTTCGTGAACGGTTTACCGATGTCCTCGACACGGTGATGCATGTGAGCCTTGAAGGAGAGCATAGCTGATGTCTTATCGTCCTTTTCCTGATCCTTCAGCTTCCATCTCCACTGGCCAATCTCATTTTTCGAGTCCTTGGTCAACCCGTCGTCCCTAATAGCGTACAGATTCTGGGGTAGTTGAACGAGCTGAAAACCTCTCTTGAATTTCGTGGTCGGACTGTGAGCTCCTTCTCTAAAAATCTTCGTCTGGTAATCGTTCACTGCATTCGGATCAGCGTTTGGATAATTGTATAATCCGCGGGCTTCGAGTGGTAGAAGCTGCTGAGAATGAGGTTGCATTTGGTAAGAATTTTTCGAGCTAATACGGCCCTGATTTAGGATTTGCTGCGGAATTGGTCCAGGAAGTTGGGGAGAGTACTGAGGCCTGAAATACTGCGGGGCAGAATTCTCGAGGGTGTTTTGGACAGGGTGCACGAAAGGTGGTTGAAATCCCGCCGGAGCATCACTCTGCACTGGTTTTTGCAGCGTAGTTGATGAGGATCCAGTGACTGTTTCAGATGTTGATGAAGAGGACAGATCTTGGTTCGTTATCTCTGATATTCCAAAGTTAACTATGTAGCTTTTGGTCTTGTTTATAGCGTCTTGAAATTGTTTTGGTAGCACAGATTGAAGCGAGCTTTCCTGTTTCTGATTTTCCTGTTTCTTATTATCCTGTGTCACTGACTGTTGACTAGTTGACTGGTTGACTGGTTGACTAGTGGACTGGTTGACTGGTTGACTAGTGGACTGGTTGACTGATTGACTAGTTGACTGGTTGACTAGTTGACTAGTTGACTGGTTGACAGGTTGACTAGTTGACTGGTTGACAGGTTGACTAGTTGACTGGTTGACAGGTTGACTAGTTGACTGGTTGACAGGTTGACTAGTTGACTGGTTGACAGGTTGACTAGTTGACTGATTGACTGGTTGACTAGTTGACTGGTTGACCAGTTGACTAGTTGACTCTTGACTAGTTGAATTAGCTGTGACTTGACTGGTGTTCACGCCTTGTTGGGTAGAAAAATCGCACTTTATTAACTGCGTGGATGTGTTACCAGTATTTCCAACGGTTTGTGAGGCTTGCGGAACTTCCAACGAGTTTAAGCTGGGCTGTGCTTCCGCTTGCAGTAGCTGTGCAAGATCTGATGGGGCTCCAACGAACTTCTGATTAATTTGCTGGTCAGATTTATACCCCACGTTCAATTCAGTCGGTGCTTCAAAATTTGGAAGAACGTATACAGGGCCAGGAGGGTAGTTCCTCGATCTATAGCTGTCAGAACCTTGTGGTTCGTAATTGTAGCCCTGAAGAGACGCTCTCTCATTTAGTCGCTGATCCCCAGCACCGAGTGAATTTTCCTGTAATTTCTGGAGCCCATTCTCTTCGCCGACAAATTTCTGATCGTTATAATTCCTATCGGGACTATCGATTGACTCTGACACCAGAAGTGGTGGGTCAGCTACTTGCCAGACCGGACGAGCCAACTGATCTTCATTCACACCTAGTTGACGATGATAATTCCCAACGTTTTCGAGGCTTTTTACCGCTGATGTATTAGCAGCCCGTTTGATCATCATTTTTTCGGACAATTCTTCGGCTTCTAGACTTTGTGGATGAGAAATTTTCGCGGAATATTCTTCCGGCATATCGTTGTAAAGATTGTCACCTGAGTTCCCCCCGTTCTCCTCGTTCATCTTTTGGCTCATCACTTCAATTCCTCTTTCATAGTTTCGTTTTTCTCTGAACTGTTCATCAACGAGGTTTTCACGACGATTCCGAGAGCATTTATGCCTCGATTTTTTTCGGCGTTTAAGAGGCACGTGGAGAGGTTCTTTCTCCGATATATCCCGATTCTCGTCTTCATTGACGTCTCGCCTCTTCCTAT
The DNA here is from genome assembly GCA_963992785.1 of Tenthredo livida. Classification (NCBI taxonomy): domain Eukaryota; kingdom Metazoa; phylum Arthropoda; class Insecta; order Hymenoptera; family Tenthredinidae; genus Tenthredo; species Tenthredo livida. The sequence goes on along the minus strand of OZ023070.1, from coordinate 2,292,720 downwards.
ACCTGTGGATTTGGCTAGGAGACTTGAAATTCCTGTCGTACTCACGTGCGTCATGAGAAGTATCAGGTATGCACATCTTCGGGGCGACCCTCTCTTCGGTGTCGATGTTCCCCAAAGCATATCTTCGGAAAGTGCCGTCGTCCCCAGACCCTCTTGCAACGTACATTATGGTATAAAACACACTGGAAAATACAAAAGTGTTAAAATGAGAAAATCAAATCTCAAATCGTCAGTCGGAATCGGAACTCGACACCTCACCCGTATATTACGTGATATCGCATTTGCCTGCGTAGCCGATGTCATTCGTCATATTAAAAATCCCTCTTTTACATGAATGAATCCTCTCCGAAAATAAAACTAGTTCAAAAAATTCATTCAGCTGGAGTATAGTGAACCAGGGTGTTTCCTTGGCCGTAGATTACTAAGGGCGGATTCGCCGCCACCCCACCACACTCCACGAATATCATTAAAACTAATATATTGTCTATAAGAACTTTTCCTCGGCTTGAGCAGGTCCGACTTTCTTTATTCTCTGTATATTGAATATTATTAAATATATTTTCTGATAAAATATGCTCGCTATTTTTTCTGAGTAACACTCGTAAAGATTCGACTGTTTTACGGGCATCGACTCGTCGAAATTTATATCAAAAAATGAAAATTTCTCGCCGCTAACTTCGCGGTAATTTGGAAAACAACGGGACTAATTCGAAGCCCAGATCACAAGAACGAGAGCGAAGTCTTAGAGGCTGACCGTCTGGACACACAATTAAGAATCTAGAGTCCTAGTGGTACTTCAAAGAGAAAAAATATCGGACGAAGAGGGAAACCAAAGAAAATACGACCAATATCTTTCGGCGATTGATTCAATATTCTATTCTTTTTTTATTTTCTTGTCGCTCTTTTTATTTCACGATTAAGGTTCTAGCGATTATATGGGCTAATTTATTCTAACAATCCTTGCACTCAATAGATCACCCCATTTGCCTCTAAATTCTAAATCACATGTATATGTAAAATACAATTTCGATCCTGGAAGAAATTTTTCAGTCAGCTTCCGTATCCCCCAATACCCCGAAGTTTTGGAATAGCCACCGCCTTGATACGGAGATTAAAAGTAGCATCGTGCAGTCCTGCGGGAAGATGTTTACTCTTCAGAAATGAAGTTTCCTTGCTTTTTCCAATTTCTTCATATTCTTGAGAGGCAGAATTCTGAATACGAAGAGATGGCTGAAGAAATGAGCTCGGAGTAACTGCATCCTGCGTCTTTTTGGTCCTCGTTTCTATAGGGGCGGTGGTTTTATCCATGTGAAATGAATGCCTGAAAAAGTTCTGGATTCCTTTGAAAAATCCGGGTCTTTTTTTCTCGGTCGTTGCGGCTGTGGTTGTTTCCGGATAATCAGTTCCCGGTGTAAATTCCGGATAAAAATCAGGCCCGATATTTTTACCGGAATTTAATACCACAGGTACTTCTGCACTAGGCGGAAGTCGCCATCGACCTGCAACCACCTCGGCAGTGCCTCGAAAGTTTGGACAAGATCCGTTCGCACTTGGATGAACAAAATCTAGCCGAAGTCTTGCCCCATCACCCAGGTGCTCGGGATGATTTATTATGTAAAAAGGCGGAGAAGGATGTTCGGAATTTCTCTTCCTTTTTAAAAATCTGTTAATATTGTCGACATGCTTTTTTAATCCCGATTCACTTCGCCTAGACGTAGCGTGGCGAATCTCTGCTCCGGTTTCTGCAGGGGAAGAATTTTTCGGAAGCAGATTTTTCGGCTTTGAAATTTCAATTGGGGTCGGGACGGCTTCTGAAAGAATTATATCATTGCATACCTCGAAATATGACTGAATTTAAAATTATGAAATATCGCAAGCGATTAATATATTTCGTATTTTATAGATACCTAAACGTACCTTGTTCTTCTCCGACTGCATTTAGCCGGTGAAAATTCTGATTGCAAATAATTGCGATGTAGAAAAGTATGTAAAATAGTATAAGCATGTCGTGCTCATATTATCACTGAGGTATTTCCTCGAATAGAAAAAAAATTGCGAAAGGGAAAACTTCACGTCGTGACAAAATCTTCGAACAAAATAATGCCGGTGTCTATATAGTAGCCATCGATTATTTTTTTTTCCATCAGATCAGTGGAATATTGGAATACCTGTAGAGAAACGTCCCAGGTGGTCAAATATCAGCGATAGAAGTTTAACGGCTAAAGTTTTTTTCGATTGTATCAGCATTAAAGAGATTTAGAGCTTCGTAAAATGCAGCAATAGAATTGCTGCAGCTCTGAGCTACTCGAGTTGCATAGGTATATACCCAAAATGAAAAGAAATGTTGAAAAAAAATATATGTATATCATATCCACCAATACAGGATGAAACTAAAGTTTCCGGGTTTTTTTATTCGATGTTTGCAATTTCCCTTGGCAAATATTAGCCCGCTAACGTAACTCGATATTCTGATTGTCAACGGATCGCTTCCATCCCTCGGGCCTTGATGAGATTTTACTATTTTTCGTTTTTTTTTCTATACATATATATATTTTTTTTTTCATTTTAATTCCTTTGCGGTAAAAGGTAGAACGCTAAATATTCTACACGTAATTATAAACAATAGATTGAAGCGAGGGGTATCGAACGATATCGAATTACATATACTATAAAATTTTCTGATAAAATTATTAATATTGAATTTAATCCTAGGTCAAAGGGAACCAATCTTATCTTGTTAACGATACTCAATACAAACATGTACAGTGTGTTCGCTGATAACGTTAATTAAAATCAAATCTTTATTATCCGTCAATGATATGGGTATCAGATATTTATATTATATTTATACCTATGCCCAAAAATAACTGTAATATATTTAATCCTATTTTATTTATCCATTTATTAATTTATCTTTTCGTAATTTCATTTCGCGTAATTTTTTTTGGGATATAAAAATCCACCGTATCGTACCTATAGGTATATATACTAATACGTGGATAAAATGAGACTGCTGGTAATTAACTCGGCTGTATAACCCTGGGATAAAGCTTTCGTTTCCCTCCTTGAGACCTTTGTTATTCAAAGAAAGTCGCGCAATAAATGCTAGCCGGTTTCTCTCAATTTGTTCTGATCCCTTTTGAGCCACGACAGCTCTTCCACTAGCTCCAAGCCATCCGGACTAGCTATAATTAAATTGTCTTGCAGCTCTGACTTCCAAGTCGATTTAATATTGTTGCTCAATTTTACTACCCATTTCTAAATCAAATTCTACCTCACTTGTCGTGCGTTCAATTTCAGGATAATCAAACACGGAGGTGAATGACGTTCCGAATTCACATACTCATTCCTGTAATCCGCACAATTTTTAGAGAAAAAAGAAGAAAATAAAACTAATCATCCTACGGCTTTGGAAACAAAAGTTGTTTTTTTCTTCTTCTCTTTTTTCTTTTTTTATTTAATTAGGGAACAGAATGATGGAATCCTAATCAGTTGCGTCAGATTACAGGTGTCTGTGCCCAGGCATGCGCTTCAAGATCCCAAAGGACTGGCGGGAGAGTAGAGGATAAAAGGAACCCGACGCTTCCGCTCACGTTCTAATTCTAAAAAGCTTGAAACCGCGGAGTTTGAAGAATTAGAGTTGACACACTTGTTTCGGGTAAATAAATAAAATAAAAAAAAAGACGTAAATTTTTTACGATGAATATCGAAGTCGATTGACAAGTTTTCGTAATAGAAATAGAATAGAAAAACCGGGATTTATTAGTCCCGAAAAATGATAATCCCCGCGATTATTATTATCATTTATTTTCACCTGTTGCTTGCTTTCGAGTTTAATCAGGATTTGGACGATCTGATAAATGCGAATGGACAAAATGCAAATAGTAAGTCTAATCCAAGATTCATAATACTGTATGTCGGGTACAAGCTGCAGGAGTTTAAATACCAGCGCAATGCTTGAAACTATAATGAGATACAGTTAATATATGTTTTCCAGAGAATAAACCCACTTCCAAACCATTTGAAAAAAAATTCTACATGCGTGTATGTCTATACGCTGCAATGATGCACATAAACGCGTTAATTTATTCATCTTGATTAAAATTCCTGAAGTATTACGCGATTAGTTAATTAAATAAAGAGAGAAATTTTCGCTCTATTATATACTACCCTGCATGTAGTTGTGTGTATATCTTCCGGTAAATAAACCCGTTGTATGTATACCATACTACATACTGCACTTCGTATAGCAGAACTTTTAAAAACACTCTACGTGTGATTTGGAAAAAATAAATATGGTTTGTATTATTTCAGGATACAAGAGGGGGGACGATGCTGGAATTTTTTTTGATCGAATGAACGATGAATTGCTGGTTCTTAATCGAGCCAGTGCAATTTTGGAATGGCAGGGTCTCACGTATCCTTCGCCCCAAGTTTCTAGTCTAAACTCAAAAATGTCACGATTCAAAACCACCTGGCGTAATACCTGGTGTTCTAGGATGGTATTAAAGAGGCAGGAGCTACAGGGGCTCGGATTTTCGGAGAAAAGAATGATCCAGCTATTGTGCAGAGGCCCAAAGTACACGCCGTATCAAGCCAGGTAAAATTCGTTTTTCAATCATCTAATATCTGCATTGCCGAAAATATCTAATTCCGGTATTCTTCAGAGCTTTAACAACCATTTTTGAAAGACTTTCATCGAGTTACTCGCACGCCCAGGTGTGCAGAATCGAGGAAAAAAATCTGCAAAAATGTTACCATGGAGAACCTGATTTGGAAAGACTCATGACGACCTCTAAGTACTAATTGCGAAGATTTGTTTCTTTTTTTTTTTTAAATACCAATAAACTCTACTGATCTTCGATTCGACTTTGAATTCTTTTCGCATTTTTCCCTTTCAAGAAACGAGACTGAACTCCGATGGGCTTGGGTCTCCTGGAGGAATGAGATGAGCAAAGTCAAGGGGCTCTTCGCGGCGTCTGTTACTCTGCAAAATCTCGGAGCTCGTAACAACGGTGAAAAATAATTCGAAGCTATCTGTCGGCTTTCGGATTTCTAATTTCGTCTCTATTTGATAGTAAAAATAATCAATATATCTCTAAACAGGATATCACGATATCGGTCAATGCTGGCGAGAGGAGCTCGAGAGTTTGAATTTAGACCATTTAGTCAACGATTTGTATCGCCAGATCGAACCACTCTACGAACTCCTCCATGCAGTCGTGAGGTTTAGATTGTCTCAAAAGTACCCTGAGATTGTTGACCCAAAAGGGCCGATCCCTGCCCATCTTCTAGGTAATTTTGATCAATCGAACAAATCCGGAATGGCCGAATTACTTGTGTCATATTTGTATACTAGGAAACATGTGGGCTCAGAATTGGGAATCCCTAATCGACATAATTTGGCCGGATGCAAATGAGGCGACAGGAAACGTGACGGAGGCGTTGATCAGAAAGAACGTGACCGTGCTAGACATGGTGAAAAGAGCAGAGGATTTCTACATCTCTATGGGTTTACCACCGATGACTGCCGCCTTTTGGGAAAACTCGATTTTCGAAAGGGGAAACAAGTCGGAGTTCACAAGCTGCCATGGAACTGCAGCGAATATGTATAAAGACGGTGATTACAGGTGATTGATTTATAATAATTCAATAAATTTCTGATTAAAAAAAAAAAAAACTTATCAATACATAAATTTCTTCACGCAGAATTCTCGTATGCGCGGAAGTGAATGCAGAAGATTTTTACGTCGTCCATCACGAGCTCGGACACATCCAGTATTACATGGCCTACAAAAACCAGCCAGCTATATTCATGGTGAATTTCAATCATCTGTTATACAAAAAAAAAATTAAAGAATAAAAATAATAAGAACATCTTTTGATTTTCAATTTTACACCGCGTATTACAGGACGGAGCCAATTCAGCGTTTCACGAAGCGGTTGGTGACGCTGTAATGTACGGTGTGATGACTCCACAGCACTTACAGCGACTGGGATTGATCTCTGATTCGACTCCAAAAGATGGTAAGTGCAGATTTAAAAACTGCCTAAATAATATTAGAATAAAAAACCAGTTCATTTCTTTCCAATTTTTTATTCACTTCTAAACAATGTATACATATCATCATCTTTCCATAATTTATTTTAACAGTCGTGTGAATTATATACGTGATAATACTCTCACTAGCGATAAAACTGTTCCGTTTATTGTCTAATGCAAGAGAATCTGTTAAAAAGATTAGAAAATGCTCGAAACTTAAAACGGTGCCTGCAGCCCCGCAACCAGTCGTACAATTCATCGCAGTCAGCCGTCCGACCATCTAAGGTGTTTACTACTACTTCTGAGCGCTCGAGTCTGATCACGCCGCGTCTTACTACTTGCGGCTAGTCTGACTAGCGCGCGAGCTTACTACTTGAAAATTAGATGGAGAAATGCAGGAGCTGGAAAAGAGCAGAGAGCTAATGATGATTTAATGATTTGATGATTTAATGATTTAATGATTTACAGATTTACCGTTTCTCTTGAAACAAGCCTTATCAAAAATACCGCAATTACCTCACGGCCTAGTCGTTGATAAATGGCGATGGAATGTATTTAACGGAGCTATAAATCCGTCGGTTTATAACGCAGCGTGGTGGGCTATCACAAAACGATATCAAGGCATTGAGCCGCCCACGCCTCGTTCAGATTCGTTCTTTGATCCTGCGGCTAAATTTCACGTCACTGATAACACGCCTTATATTAGGTAAAATAGAAAAAAAAAATTCTAATTGAAAAAAAAAATTTAAAAAAAAATGCTTTCCGAAAATTTATTTCAACTCTTATCTCTATTTTATTATATCTTTACAGATATTTCCTGGGCTATATATTACAGGTACAAATTTTCAAGGGAATGTGCGAGGCTGCGGTTACGGGAAAAGTCGGAGATCCAAATTTCGAAATTCCATTGCATAGATGCGATATTTACGGATCGAAAGAAGCTGGTAAAAAATTGAAGTAAGTTTACATAATACTATTTCACAAATTAAAAAAAAATAATAATAACAATAATTCATATCTAGATTAGGGAAAGGGATGAAAATAATTGACTAAAAAATTCAAGAATTATTTTCATTATTTCATTTTATTTTGCTTTTTTTTATTTATTTTTTTCTGCGAAAACAATAGAAAAGATTGGTAAAAAAATAAGGAAACCTTGTCCTTCGATTGATTTTTTTTTCTTTTTTTTTCTGGACACAGAATGAATACAAAATTTTGTAATCATTTAGTTTTTTTTTTTTCTTTTTTTTTTTTTGTTAAATATATAAAGTTTAGATTAAAAACTACATATATATACGTGTTTTTGTGTAAAGATAGTTGAAGAAGATAGTAGAAAAAAAATTTTTTACTATTTCATTCGGAGAAATGGTTGTGAATTTTTTTTCTTTTTTTTTTCTTCTTTTTTCTTCCGAAAAATTTCGGCATGACTTGTTACTATTATTATTATTATTGTTGTTATCATTATTATTATTATTATTATTATTATTACTATTACTATTATTATCCTGTTTAATATTCAAAGACAGCTTATGGACCTTGGAAGCAGCGTTAATTGGAAATATGCGCTTTACTTAGCGACTGGTGCTAAAAATTATGATATTCAACCTTTGCTACAGTATTATAAACCGATATACAATTGGCTAAAGCTCCAGGTGAAATACTACAACATTCCAGTAGGCTGGGACAAAGATAATTGAAAAAAATCTATATTCAGTCCAAAATACGTATCGGCATAAAAGCACAGCGTTTAATAAAGAAATAAAAATAAAAAAAAATAACAATCTATTATGAAATCAGATGATCGAATTTTGCTAATTCTCTATTCACTGCAGATATATGATCTACTAATTGTGTAAAATAACGAAAAAAATAAACAGAAAAAAAAACAAGAAAAAAAATAAGATATAGGTAATAAGAAGGTAAACTATTGTTCGAATAATAATATCATGTCCACAAAGATCCTTATAGTAATGAGAAAATAGAAAATCTACTTCTAAATATTATTAATCTGTTGTATATTATACTGATAGCAAAAAAAAAAAAAAAGAAGAAAAAAAACATATTCACTAAACAATTACTATAATATTCTGTATATATAAATATGCTTAAAACTATCGTATCGTATATAAGAGGACATATCAAGTATGTATGAATATATTCTCTGCCCAGTCGTAATATCAAATTGAATAGAAAAATTTAAGATACACATATCACTGATCGTGAGTGTATGGTATTCATTATAGCTTGAATTACCTTCAAGACAAGAGTAGATACTAGTATAATAGTCGTTTATAGTATTCAGTTTGTCTTAAAATTAATTATTTTAATACTTAAATGGCATGTTTTTTTCTTTTTTTTTGTTTGTTTTTGCGAGGCCAGATTAATAGAATAAATTATACCCTATCTAAATTCAACCGATATTCTGCAACGATCCTAAACCCTCGTTTGTAAATACGTCGAATTCTTCGCGACTCAATAAAGCTCCTCTTACATCGTCGAGTATTATCGTATCCGGACATCTGAAAAAAACCAAAACAAAAATTAAAATCAAAATCAAAATAAAAGTAAATAAATAGAACAACCATAACACAACACTAACTTGTTGCTATTTCTTTCCCACGCTTTTGCAAGAGATCTTCTAACTAGATCGTCCACCAAGCACTGCATCGCCTTGAAAATAAACATAAGTTAATATCAATGTGAATAATAGAATAATAGTTCATTTATGATCACTTGTATATCAAACAAATGAATAATAACTAATTTACCTGTGCCATAACACGTTCTGCAGCCGAACTCACAACCCCAGGTATTATATCCTCTTTCTGCAATCTTACGCCAATTTCTCTAGCCGTTTCATTGACAAAGGCGCACGGCAGCTGGAGAGAAGGTTCAACTTCTAAAGTAATAGTGTCTTCGGGCAGCTCCATTACTTCAGTTTTAACTGTAACAAGTCAAGTTCATACAAGTTATTATAAATTATTATTATTCTCATTTTTTTTACCGAGAAGAGACTCGATATTCCAAACTTTTTCACGCAAAGATAATTACTTTCGGTTTTTATCTTAGCTTCAGATACATTGACGACGTCAACTTCAACGTCACTTTCATAGCTTGAGTTGTTTGAGTCTTTGCAGTTCTCTAGCCATTCGTTGAACTGCAAAGATTCGGTGCATGTTGACATCGTCGTGCTGTTTGCGTCCGGTAGTTTCTTGCTAGTTTTACTAGACCCATTTCCTATAGCCAAAGATGACTGCAACGGTGTGTATCCGTGGATTCTAGCCCAGTTTAAAATCTCTCTAATACTCCAAAGCTGATCATTCACAAAGCCCTTCTTCTTCAGCAAGGATCTCACCATCTTGGCTCTGTACCACTGAAATTAGAAACATTTCAGTAGAATTTCATTTACCAAAGCAAACTATTGCCGGATTTCTATCCCCAATTTATCAAATATATCGAACCTCATGCGCTCTCTGCTTTCCCAAATGGTAATTAAGGAATTCTTCTCGAGTGCAGCAAGCGTATGGATGCATTTGCTTGTATTCCGAGTCCCTCGCATCCTCCGTAATGAGTGGTATTCGCTTCATGATATATCGCAATGTTCCAACGGTATCATTCAGTTGTACAGTTTCTATAGATCTGTTCAAAATAAGAATGAATTAAGATCCTATTTTACTAACGAGATTTCTATGAGCTGAACCGAAAATCCCCAATTACCTAAGAACCTCTTCATACGCATCCCTCTTGCTAAGGATCCTCTGTTTATCTTTACCGAGCGTAACGCTGACTTTGAAAGGCTTAGACTCTTCCGGATTATCGATCTTCACACATTTCGGTAGTCTCTTAAGTTTCATTTGCGCAATACGATTCTCTAGAATCATGTTACGCCTCTCATTCTGCGCCCCCTGAAACGGCGTAGCTATTTGCAGCGCGGGTACAGCGGAATTTGAATTCAACAATAAACTGTTGGATGGATTTATCTTCAATATGGTCGGAGTTTTGCTCGGCTCTAATTTAACAATTGGTTTTTTTAATATGCTGATGCTCGGCTTGAGCAGAGATATTCCCTCGGTCGGTTTAGACGCCGCATTCAAACTCAGCGAGACTTTGTTCATGTTTATCAAACTCTCTTGATTTTTCTCATAGAGTACAGACCTAGGAGCTAATTGTCTTGAATTTAGGGCGGCAGTGAGCGAACAATTGTTCGCAGCATTGACTGAAATTAATTTATTGTTCTTCAGGACTAAAATCTGCTTCTTTCTCGTCGGCTCGAAGGGCGGTGGTATAGTGATTTTCAAAGGCTGGGACTTTGAGGGTATAGATTTAAGGCTCGACGCTAATCTCTGCATTTCTAACTGCTGAGAATTATTCTTCAACAATTTACCACCTGGATATTCCAGCTTAGAGTTCATCTCTCTTTCCGGGAAGCTAAAATCTTTAGAAATTCTCTCCATAGAGTCGATTGCCGGTTCTAATCGGGCCCCAGAATATTCAGACTTCTCTTTTCCCGGCCCATTTTCTCCGTTCGATAATTCCAACGTCTCTTGATTCCCGAATATTATCCTCTTCAAGCCGCTGTCCGCGTTTCCTAACACCGATACTTTCGCCGGTTGAATTCTTTTCGCTAAAATATTTTTCACAACGTTGGAGCTAGCTATTTTAACAAACTCTACTTGATTGTTTGGTAATTTTCCTATGTCTGCCATGAAAAAGAATTTATCGTTGCATTTAACGAGCTTTATTGGCATCGGAGAAGCCACCTCGCCGTTTTGGGAATTCTTCCCTACGTTCTTTGCTACTCCAGGTCCCAGATTAGTTTCTATTTCCGCTACGGGCTGAGAAATGTTACTCCCCGACTCGCACAGCCCATTGCTATTTGCTCCAATTTCATAGGATTTATCTCTATCTTGATTTTTATCATTCGGACTAAGGATGGCCTTTCTTCTTTCAAAATCGCCTACATTTTGTTCCTTATTTTCTAATTCCTGACTGTAAATGGACGGAGAATGCTTGATGGTGACATTATTTTCCATCGAATGCACTACCTCCGTAGTGTCCTGCTCTTTGAATACGTTGCTCACATAATTGTGTTCGATTTTTATACAGTTTTCGTTTATCAGTTGATAATTATTCTCCGCAGAAGCCCGTCTCTCCACAGGCTCTACCTTGACGGTATTGTTTAAAATATTTAACGAATTGACTAGCGTCTCCGACCCTTGAGACAAGCTTTCTTTCTTTATTATTGATAAATCAATTTGATTGTCTTTCGATTGAATTTTGTCGTTTGATTTACTCGTTAAATCTTCCAGTCCAATCTCGGAGTCTAAATTCTTCTTATAATTATGCGGAGCTGTTGTGTGGATCCATATATCAACGACTGTCTCAGATCCTATAATAAAATGGTATTTTCAGTTCTTAGATTAGAAAATGATTGAAATAGTGCGCGGAATTGGATAAATAATGACTGCAAGATGCTCACCTAAGGTCTGCAGACCAGTATAAGTGCGATCCAATTTAAGGTAGTGGATAATGTCCATCGGCTTGTTCAATACATTTTTAAAATGCAACTGGACTCGCAGGGGAAACTCGCCCCAGCCTCGTCGGGAAAGATGAAACGGCGAGGATCTATAAAAGCGTAAATGAAATGATTAGAGATAATAGAAGAGCGAATTTCGGGGACTAATTCTTGTTCTTATTCTTTAAGAGCCGACTCACACAACTTGTACAACGTCGTTAGGCTGATAGCTAGGATGCAGAAAGAATCTGACTTTGCTAACGAAGTCTGTAATATCAGGAGCATCTTTGCTGCCCCTTACATACATCATCCATTTATGACTGGCCCCGTCCTCTCTCCAGTCCGGCGGAATCCATTTGGATATATTTCCGACGACAATTCGCTTGCGTACTTTGTGCCTTACTCCTCTCGAGGGGCTAATAGCCGTAGGAAGATTACTCTTAGGTGGTATATACCTAGGAATCTTTTTGGGAGGATCGTCGGCTACGATTTGATCAGAATCTTTTCCCGTTTCCAAATCCTGGCTATTATTTGGCCCAGAAAATTGCCCCAATCTTTTCTCTATCTCAGAAACCTCGACCTTAACTTTGGCCTCTTTTCTCTCGTCTTCTTCCAAAACAGATTGAAAATTGGCGGAAGTTGAAGGTCCCGGGTCTTCCAGCCCCACGCCCTTCTGCCTTCTGGGAGTTTTCCCTATCAGACGTTTAATCGCAGGGTGTATCTGCGTCTGTTTTGTATCTACCGCCGACTGTGGGGCCTGGCATTGTTTGCGATTGTAAAAATCTGTTATAACAACGTATCTGAGAAGGTGCAGAGTCTTCAATGCCTTATGCAAACGGTTTTGAATCTCGAGTACCTCCTTCTCTTTACAATCTATTTCCTTGCTAAATTCCTTCTCTACTATTCCAACTATTTTATTAGCTGTATTAACCCTCGCTGTTTCTTCGTACAATTTTTGCTGCTTGGCATTAGTTGGTCCCGGCGATACATAGTCAGGGTCTTGATCATCTGACGGCCTTTTAGGGGCGCTCATTTAACTACAACAAAAAAAACATTTTAAAAAAAGGGGGACAAAATTTAAGGTTATGTCGCGTGAGGGGTTAGACGCTTTTCGCAATAAATAATCAAACAGAATTTCGGGAGTAAGGCGATTCTCATATTTGAAAACCTAATCTAACCTAACATAAAACATTATTTTATTACTTATTTATAAAGTAAAGTATGTATGTAAATTGACAGTAGCTGTATCGCACCGCGGGACGCTATACGGTATATTATAATCTTAAGCTAATAAATGATGTGTTATGTCTGTTGTTATTTCATGATATGTATCAAGGCTTATTAATCATGGCTTAATATATACTTACATATCATTTATATTTACTATTTAATACGAAATATAGCCTCAGAATTGGTTGCGGCGGTGTTATACTTGTTGTAGATAAAAAAAAATAAATAAATAGGCTGACTGTTCTTTTAACCCCGATCACGGATCGTGAACCCTATATGTCATGGACTGTGTCAATTGTTTGAAGAGTGAAGACCGGCTTTGGAGATTTTACATTCAAGGGTTAAGCCGAATTTTCATGTGCAGTAAACTGCTGCTGCGACGAAATTTTGCTGTAACACTATTCGTTGTTGATCACGTCACACGTGATCAACAACGAATAGCGTTACAGCAAAATTTTGTCGCAGCAGCACTGCGCGTGAAAATCCAGTCTGATACGTGTAATCATAGATGGCGGTTCTATTCGGTTTATTATATACACAGGAATCGTCTGCTCTATACGTTGAGAGATATATTTTATTGACATATTATTGTTTTTAGTTATTATTATAATGAGAAACTGGTGAGGATAATAAAACGTATCTAGTATTGTTTGGCGAATTTGAAAAATAATAAAATAAGCGTTTTAAATATAGGTATATAGGTATATGTGTAGAGTTGCGGTTTAGGTTAGCGGAGGCGCAGCGAACCAATAGTAATAAATAGTGGTAAACACACACACGCAACACGTATACATACTATAGCTATAAGTGGAAAAACAAAAGCGCGTGTTACAAGATAGATAGGTAGGTAGAATACGCGTATTAAACAAAAATGGATACATCGCCTAGTTCGTATTCGCGAAAAATGAATAATTCTTACGAAGATGAGGAGGAAAGAATGCATTTCTTGCGTATAGTATCGGCCTTCAAATACTACAGGTAAATGAACCTTTGCTTATTTATTTATTTTTCTCAGATTCTATCTCACTCTGTATAGTATGTATGCAGTTGTAAATTCTACGAAAGATTTTTATCGGCAAACCTAACCCTAGTATATTTATTGCCGGAAAGTTTTCATCGATTATTCGATAAGTTGAGAGTAAAGAAGAGAAAATAAAAAACTTCCATGAAGTTTTCTTCAACCTCAATTTTATTCTTCGTCTTTTATAACCTATAAAATAAAAAAAAACAACAACAACAACATATAATTATTTCAATTTTCAGACCTCACTCGCTACAACGTGTTAAGAAAACCGAAACTTACTTCATGTCTCTTCCTGGTCATCACCAAAAACTACTATCTAAATACCGCGAACATTTACAAGAGATAAAAAGATGCATAGACAACAACGACCACATTATTAAACTCATCATTAAAGACGTTACGCATATATTTGAAAACGTCAGTCCTAACACAGCCCAAACTGAAAGTGTAAGAAAAAAAATGTGTTCAAATTGTGTGACAGCACGAAGAAATTGATAAACTTGTTTATTTTATTTTATTTTATTTTATTTATTTACAATTACTATTTACCTACTAACATATTCGAACTAACAGATTTATCTCGTGATAATGTGTTTTTTTTTTCTTGTTTTTTTTTTCTTCAAACTCGTATCCATTAATTATTTTTACACGGATATATTCTATTATACGAAACATAGGTAGGTCTGATTGCAGACGCCAAATCCTAGACCTGTTATGGCTGATCAAGAAAAAGTTCAAGCTACCATCAAGCAGCTCGTTAGAGACTGGAGCGAGGAAGGCGCCCAGGAACGACTTACCTGTTATCAACCGATTATAGATGAAATAATGCAACAATTTCCCATCGATAATTGGTAAGATTTACACATTCTTATCATCCAAGAGAAATCCTGGGTTAAATATTAACCATCTTTTCAGCATACCGTCAGAAATTCAGGTCCTAGTCCCAGGCGCTGGTTTGGGTCGTCTCGCTTATGAGATAGCTAGACGAGGCTACACTTGCCAAGGGAATGAATTCTCCCTGTTTATGTTATTCGCTTCACATTTTGTACTGAACAAGTTAGTACAACATTTTATTTTTATTTACAAACTGTCTGTTTTTATATTACACCAATTCTGATTTCTTCATTTCATTACAACAGATGCAGAGGAACTAACGCCTACCAAGTACATCCTTGGGTTCATCAATACATGAATAATAGAAAACAAGAACATCAGACCCACGCTGTTCTATTCCCAGACGTTAATCCCAGCGATCTTCCTGAAAATGCTCAGTTTTCAATGGCTGCTGGAGATTTCCTAGAGGTATAAAACTCAGCTTAAATGGTATATCATCTGCGATCGAAAAAAAAGCGGAGACTAATCATCTACAAATTTCTAATACTGAAATCAATCAGGTTTACACAGAGGATAACCACTGGGACTGCGTAGCCACTTGTTTTTTCATCGACTGCGCGAACAACGTAGTACAATTCATCGAAACAATTTATAAAATCTTAAAGCCTGGAGGAGTTTGGATAAACTTGGGCCCGTTGTTATATCACTTCAGTGATATACCTGCGGAGGATTCGATAGAGCCGAGCTACGACGATATTAGAGAAGTTATAGATGGTCTTGGGTTTACCATGGAGGTGAAACTCGCTATTCTCTCTTTCAAATTGTATTCTTTGATGTGTATCTACAGATTTTAACATCAAGAATTTAATTTCACAGAAGGAGGAAACTCAGGTGAAGACGCGCTACGCACAAAACACTAACAGCATGCTCCAATACGAGTATGACAGCGTCTTTTTCGTCTGCCGAAAACCGGGTAGCGATATACCAATGGATTTGAATCACCATACGAGTAATGGTTCAGAATCGAACGGCTCCCAAGAACAAGAAAATTAATTACCACTAATCAAAGTGCGTCCTATTGCTTGTTGGGGAAATTGAACCGAGAAAACTTTTGTACAGTTTAATTAAAATACTTCTTCGTTCTGTTCTATTTTTTTATATATTTTTTTTTTTTTTCTAATCTCTACGCGCTTTGAAGAAGATCATTATTCATTTAT
Organism: Tenthredo livida; assembly: GCA_963992785.1. Classification (NCBI taxonomy): domain Eukaryota; kingdom Metazoa; phylum Arthropoda; class Insecta; order Hymenoptera; family Tenthredinidae; genus Tenthredo; species Tenthredo livida. Next base: position 2,276,857 of record OZ023070.1, on the reverse strand, counting down.
ATTCTTAAGTTAAAAAGTATAAATTAAGAAGAGAGAGAGAGAGAGAGAGAGTCGATTTGGTATTAAGTTAAAATCTTATTTTCAAATTGTATCTCGTATTCAAAGTTTAGAATTCATATGAATTTATGTTTTCATATGAATATATTTTTAATTTTTCTAACAATTAACGGACAGTTATAATACCTATGATTCATATATTTCTAATGGCATAAGTTTATATTCTTTAAATAGTCAAATAGCCCTCGTATTTCAATTGCCAATGAAATAGTACCTATTAGGAAATGAAATTATCAGTCTCTGTTCTTTCGATTTGATATAGTCTCGTAAATTCTCGCAATTAACAGACTAATACGAAACACAGTATTCTACGATATTTCATTCTAAAACAGGAAACACTTTTGCCTTGTTTCATTCACTATCCACCTTATTACCATGAGGCTAATATTATTAGATTTTTCTTATAGTTTATTTACAAATTTACGCATTATTGCGTAATTAATGAATTACAATTCACAGGTTCTTATGTGATGCCCTCAATATACTGCTAAGTGCATTCCTGACTGAATATTTTCACCAATTACCTATAATATCCTAGAGATTTCAATTAGGAAACTTATTTAGTTCATTAATAAATTAATTATTTTCTCAAACTAAGAAAGAAAACGAACAAACAGTATATACTAATATTTTTCTTCTTTTCCATTCTTTTTTCTTGACATATTATAAATTATAAATTATTAATTAATCGCACAATTTGCCCCGGACTAGTTATGTAAAATTAATGAAAATAATACCTAATTAATTTTTATAGTTTATACAACTTATAGTATATCGAATTGAAATTGTTTATATTGAAATAATAATTACATCAACTAGAGTATGGCAATACCATTTCATACACGGCAAAGCTAATATTTCTGTTTTATTAAGAAAACAAAATTATTTTTTTTTTTATTTATTTATTTTTTTTGTTGAAACGTAGGGAATTGGCGAGAAGTTTTTTTAATTAACTAAACGACTGTATGAGAGATGGAAAGAAAAATCGTTGTTGTTGTTGTTGTTGTTGTTGTTGTTGTTAAATAAGAAATAGGTAGCTATAAAGCGCCAAGTGGATAATCTTGATTATTATACAGTGCCTTTCTGAAGCTTATATAGTATGAATCAAATATATTCAACATCTGATTTCCTTTTCCTTTTCTTTATAAATTATTTGATAATTATCAAATCACAGCTAAACTTGTTAATAATATCGCACAAAAACGAACAAACTGTTATAGTAGACAGAAAGTAAAAAAAAATGAAAAAAAAAAGTAATAATAAGAATTACGAGCTGTGATTTGATTTGTGGCATATTTTTACTACATTCTAATACCTACATGTTTAATTCTACACACCCTAAAGTTCTGAGTCTTTTTTTTTCTTCTTTTCTTCTTATTCTTCAATTCTTTCATTTTCTTTGCAGTACAAAGAGATATTAAAATAAGATACCATTCGACGAATTAATTAAAACAATACCAAATATGAAATGTTATTATAACAGACACAAGTACTTGGAACTAAACTATTCTAAATGTAAACTAGAATTGTAGATTATCTATGATGTAGAATATAATTTTTTATTAAAAAAAAAAAGACCCAAGATTCTAAATTATCGCTTATCTTTTAACACAATAAATCCTAAAACTTCTAAGTTATAATATATAGTTATAAGAAAAATATTATAATGGGGAAAAAGCCAAGAACAAAGAGAATATCAGCTTTTTTTACAAACTTTTATTCAAATACTGTACAAATAATTGTGCTATCTGACTGTGCTCAGTTTGTTGCATTTTACTGTAAGTCAAAAACTGCCTTCTGAGTCTAGTAAGCTGAGGTCCAGTGCCAGAACGTTGCACAGTCAATCCATAGCCTGGTATTTTAATGTTAGTTTCAATGCCCAGGGTTTGTTTTGCCGATAATATGGCCTGAAATAAATTCAATTGTTAAATAAATGTACAAATATACCTAAGAATCTGAACTTACGCTGACAACTTCTTGCGTGATTTTATCCAACTCGTACAAATAATTTGTAGACGAAAGAGGAGGCTGAAATACGATAATGAATTTTAGTTGATGTGAATCAATCAGAATTATAAAAGGCGTTATCTAGATACCAGAGAGATTCATTCTCGTTTCATATACATACACACTGAGTGCTCATATTTGGTTTAGGAGCCTTGACGTTGAAAAGAGAATTGTAAATCTCATCGCATTTCAATTGATCCTCAGGAAAGACTGCGAACAATGGTGAATCCCATCTATTTCTACTGTCTGGAGCCTCGTATCTGTACAATCAAATAAATACAACATCTGTTAGACCGGATCGAATTTTACTAAACAAAGAACGGCGATGATGAAACCAGGCGCTTACCTCGCTACTAGAGCGTCGAATATTTCTCTACTGTATCGTTCCTCCGCGGGACGACCTTCATTCAATAACCAAGCGTGTTCGATCGGTAATTCACACTGTATTGTACATTGGGGAGTTTTGTAGAGTTTAGACATACAGTATATCTCGTATCTGTATCCCTTTATGTAATTACTTCCATCTATGATCAATATATCGTTGGGATTCAGCCGACGCTGTGCTTCTGACTTTATATCACTGCGGATGCTTTTCTCCTTGATAGAGTCTGTTGGTATTTTGTTATTTATATGTAAGTTAGAAATGATGTTGTGTTATGTTTCGTGGGAAATTCTCACCAGCGTAAAAACTGTTTCTCGTATAACCAGCCTTCGTTATTGATGCTACTTCGTTTACGATTTCGACTTTTTTGTTTTTCAGCTTTTCCAAGTATTCTTTCAGCTCTAGAGATCTCGTAGATTTACCGCTGGACGGTATTCCCGTCATTATTATCAACGGCATGTTATTGACGGTTATTTATTAACATGAAATGATTGATCTCGTATTGAAAATCGCATGACCTAACCTACAATGTGTGTTAGCGATAGACATAACCCTTCATTGCGTAGATTCCTGCATTATCGATAGTGCAAACGTCAGAATCGCTGCAGCATATTTGATGTGACGTAGCAGTGCATTGATAAAAATGTCGAATCTGTGATTGGCGGAGTCCCTCACGCCGACCAATCAGAGCTTTACAAATTTACGAGCTTGTCCTAGGTCAGGGATTAATGAATGAAAATTTTTACTATTGCGCAGGTTGATTCATTAATAATAGTAGGATGTAGTTTAAATATTTTCTGATAGATGGCGGTACTGTACGGCACCCCGTCGGCACTAGTAGCCAATCAAGGAAGAGCATGAGTTAGGATATAGACACCTGTTGTAGTATTGTGAGGTCAGTGGCCTCTGTGGCGTCAAAGGGTTCGCATGGGGGTTATGTTGAAGAAATAATAATATGACCGTCGTAATAGAAATACTCCGAACTTACTAATCTGTATACCAGGAAGCGAATATAGAGACTCGATCAATTGCGATAGGAATATATTTATTATTAGGAAATAATTATACTGATTGTAACACTACTTTGACAATGAGTGATATTGTATCAATACTGCAGTAATAAATTTCCAGACATACTAGTAATCAATTGATTCGTTATTTTCTCCTTTCCTCTTCCTACGACTCTTTATTTCAGGTATCGAATAAACGGGGGGTAAATTTCCACAAATTGGGTTGCGTGTAAAGAAAAATAATAAAATGTATGCGACGCAATTTTTTGAGGAAATAACGTAATAATATAACGACGTGCACGAAGCCACATATGCATGCCTATACCAACACACTACTCTTTTCCCCTTGCAAAAATTTCAGCACACCTCCTCGGGTCAGATGTTCTCCTGATACCAGGAGCAATTTTCGAATTAAAATTTCTATAACTCTAAAAATCGCTAGTATTAACTAAATATAAGACGTGCATGAGGACACGTATGCATGCCTCTATCCATACACTATACACCGTTCCCCCTCCAAAAATTTCAGCACACCTCCTCGGGTCAGATGTTCTCCTGATACCAGGAGTAATTTTCGACTCAAAATCGTTCGATTTTCAGAGTTATAGAAAATTTAAGTCGAAAATTGCACCTGGTATCAGGAGAACATCTGACCCGAGGAGGTGTGCTAAAATTTTTGGCGGCATAGAGGTATAGTATAGAGATATAGGCATGCATACACTGCTTCGGAGTGATTTTTCTGGCAGTTGATACCTTTTTTTCGGAGTGATTTTTCTGGCAGTTGATACCTTTTTTAAGGAGTCGATTTTCTGGCACTTGATACATCATGGTGTCAAAAACGACTCCTTGAAAACGGTATCAACTGCCAGAAAATTCACTCCTTAAAAAAGGTATCAACTGCCAGAATTTTCGGAGTGAATTTTCTGGCAGTTGATACCTCTTTTAAGGAGTCAATTTTCTGGCAGTTGAAACCTTTTTTAAGGAGTGAATTTTCTGGCAGTTGATACCGTTTTCAAGGAGTCGTTTTTGACACCATGAGGTATCGAGTGCCAGAAAATCGACTCCTTAAAAAAAGGTATCAACTGCCAGAAAATTCACTCCGAAAATTCTGGCAGTTGATACCTTTTTTAAGGAGTCGATTTTCTGGCACTTGATACATCATGGTGTCAAAAACGACTCCTTGAAAACGGTATCAACTGCCAGAAAATTCACTCCTTAAAAAAGGTATCAACTGCCAGAATTTTCGGAGTGAATTTTCTGGCAGTTGATACCTCTTTTAAGGAGTGAATTTTCTGGCAGTTGAAACCTTTTTTAAGGAGTGAATTTTCTGGCAGTTGAAACCTTTTTTAAGGAGTGAATTTTCTGGCAGTTGATACCGTTTTCAAGGAGTCGTTTTTGACACCACGAGGTATCAAGTGCCAGAAAATCGACTCCTTAAAAAAAGGTATCAACTGCCAGAAAAATCACTCCGAAAAAAGGTATCAACTGCCAGAAAAATCACTTCGAAGCAGTGTATGCATGCCTATATCTCTATACTATTCCTCTGTCCCGCCAAAAATTTGAGTACACCTCCTCGGGTCAGATGTTCTCCTGATACCAGGAGTAATTTTCGACTTAAATTTTCTCTAACTCTGAAAATTGCTAGTATTAACAAAATATAAAGACGTGCATGAAGCAACGTATGCATGTCTATATTGATACACTACTCCTTTTCTCCTACAAAAATTTTACGCTACTTCAGCTCCCGCTGTACCTATGAAATGTGAAATCATATACTAAGGGGAAAGTAGAAAATAATAAACCAATTCATTATTTATATATCTTCAAATTTATTACAGCAGCATCGATACAACATTATACTCATAGCCAAAACTATGTACAATTTGCAATTGTACATATATATTTTTTTTTTCAATATACATGTACGTATGCAGATGAATAAGTCTCTTAATTATTTGCTGCCTACCATACAAGTCAACTTAATCTAATAGCATTTAGCCGGGTAGTGCCGCAAACATCGTGCGCCTTATCACACACAACTCGCAAGGCATTGCTGTAACATCTACTTAGCGGTTGCACATCATAAGGCGCGTCAATATTTGCGGAAAAAATAGTCCATCAATTCAACCGCGAGATGGCGTACCCTGAACCGTTCAATAAGGAGCACTGACCTAGGGCAAGCGCACTCGTCAAGGGGTCAGTGGCCCCCGTGGCGTCAGAGAGTATGTATAGGGGATGCGTTGACGAGATACGGTCATTTTTTTTACCAAAACCAATACTATTCTCATCAGTCATCACTAAGATGAGAAAAATTAAAAATGATGCGTTTAACGTTATATAGACTTATCGATATAGTATAGTCTAAGAGAATGATTAGCTAATTAAAAATTGTAGTTTTTTTTAACTAAACTTAAAAATGAGATTTTGATTCACTGGGTTTTATAAGTCACCGTAAAAAAAGAATTGCATTTATTTCTTACATGTACCTACATAGGTATAGGTATAATATATTTTTGAAGAATATATTTATTTATAGATTTTCGAACATGTTATTATTATTATTATTATTATTATTAGTACCGTTGTTATACTGATATGATAATTATTGTAGACAATAATGAATGAAGATATAAAATAAGTATAAATGAAAAAAAAAAAATTAAAAGGAAACATGAAAAAATAAAAAAAGAGTCGTTATAAACACGTACCTATGTTATTTAATATTATTTAATTATTTTCGGCAGTTTCTGACCTCTTCGTTAGGGTATTTTTTTTCCTAAGTGTAAAATACGAGACAATGATTTGCTCCTTGCTGAGTGGCAGCAACAACCCGAAGGAACGGGAAATAGACTTGCACTTCCTGTTCCGTTATCGGGATTTATGACAACCATAGGCCGAAGACTGTACTGCTGTTTGCAAATCGCATTCTGACCCGCTACGCCGATACCGAAATCATCGCCGCATGGATGGTCAGCTTTTCTGCAGGATAATTTAAATTAATTTAAAGATAATTTAATTTACTTTATATTTTATAGTCGAATTTTTCTAATAAAATTTACTCACACACAATGAGCTACGTTTATTCCCTGCTCGAAGGTGTTGACGTTCACCACTCGATGCCATTCGTCAGATTTACTCTTCCTCACACTAAGAGGCCGCCATGTAGCTGCCTGGAATTATTATCCCGTTTATTTTGCCCATTAATTTTCATCAGTATCGCGAATAAATAAAAATTCACGTATTAGCTAGTACTTACAGTCGATTTGCATAAATTGTCTGAATCTTTGTCGAATATTCTGTCGATAAGTGGTAGCTGGTAGAAAAAATAACAAAAATTTCCGTATCAATAAAATTATAAAACATTATAGAAAATTAGAAGATCGATTGATTATATTATATTTTTTACTTCGTCGACTGTGGCCAAAACTCGAAGACCATCTAAGCCTTTGACGATTTCCTTCATATCGGAATCAGGATAAGATATATCTTCGTCGCAAATTAAGTCGTTCATGCAATGCTCGGGAACCTTCGGTTTGTACACATCTTTATCTGCGGATCGTATTATAAGTACACACATACGAGAATTGATCAATTTCTAATAGTCTTCAATTCGTAATTAGTTCTCATACTTCGAAGACTATAGACGAATAGTTTTATAGTTTAATAAAACATCGTATAAACTCACCCTTTCCACCGCCTAGTATCCTGGATGTTGGATCGAATTTATTTCCGGCATTTTTTCGGGCATCCAATTCGTCAGGGGTCAAAAGGAGCCCGTCATGGATAGCTTTTTCAATCATATCTTCATCGACTCTGGAGCCTGTGTTCGTAATTCTGTGCTCTTTTTTCTCGATGTTTATCTCGGCATTTTCAGAATTCCGATATTTCAACGCAAAACTTTTGCTGTAATCTTCTAACACGGCAGGGTCGGTATCAAGCGGATGTTTATGCGGACCCGACCAAGGGCCTGGATGATGATGTTCGTGGGCTCGAAATTTTGGTTTCCAATCTCGGTGGGCCAACGAATCATCGAGCTGAATTATCTGAGAACCAAAAAAGCCTGTGATTCATTAAGTAAATAAATACACGCACGATTTTCCACGGTTCAGGCAACATTCGTACGATCAAATAGCAAGGGAGTTGGAGAGGAAGGCCTCTCAAGCTCCCAGATTAAATCTGGATGATAAAAATCGAGAATTATATGTGTAAAATGTTTTAAATAATGTGGAGATATTAAGAGACAGATTTAATTAACAGCGCGATAAAAGGGAAATGTGAATACACATTTATGTTATGCCTTTCTTTTATCTACCGCAATATGTATCCGGGTTAAAGTCTCGGGTTAAAAACCACACGTGTATAATGCAATGCAGCGAAAGAAAAAATGCGGAGAAATGTTTGTTAAATTAATGAAATTTATTCGTCTATTACAGCATCCGGTATATGAGAGAATTTTTCTCCACTAACTTTATATGATTAAATTAATATTCTGTATGAATTTTCCCAAATTTCAATCATCACTCGTACGATATTTCTTCACAGACTTGCTCCAATCAATAAAAAACTAGAAACGCTGACTTTCAGAGTCAGGCTTTTTTATTCACCGATAGAACAAAACGAAATTTGATTTTCCCGTGATAAAGGTAATTCATAATCGTTAAAAGAAAAAAAAGAAAACGAAGATCCTTTGCTCGTTTAGTGAATGAGATTACTTCAACAGTTTCATTAGTTGATAGGTACTAAGAATCTTTCTGTCTAGATGAATATGTTAACGTTAATTCTTATGTATCAATTCACTTTCCCAAAATCGATGATTCCGGTTTAGTTATACGAACTTTGAAAGTTTCATTCGACGAAGAAACACGTCAGCTCTGCAGTATAAAGTCGCTGCAGCGTTGACGATGATGAAAAATTTCAGAATCTACTATTTAATTTATTTATATATTATAGAATATATTCACCCAAGAAATTTGATTAATTTATAATAAAAAAAAAACTTACCAAAACTACGATTGCTAGTCTCAAAATAATCGAACAGGTGATGGGCTTGGGGCCTCCTGCACGATCTGGCCAGACGGTCTTCGCAATTCGAGACATGATGATACACTGCCGCTCCTGTTAAATCACTTCGTATGATATAGTACTTAAGTAGTATAAGGTATTAATGTATAACCGCAGAGTTAACAAATCCCACAATAAAGTCGCCAACGAGAGTGAAGAGACTCGAGAAATACATGCAAGTGTAAGAAAATGATAGAATCGCGAAGACCATATAACACGATCTTATGTATTATCGCGATATGATTAGTCAGCAGTCTGATCTAAATTTTTTTTTGTCTTTATTTTTTGTGATAATTAGGAATTTTTGATTATTTTAAGACATACGATAGAAGAGAGAGGGATGAATCTTTTTTTTTAAATTTCACACATTTGTTACAACTCAATTCCTCTTTCCATTTTTCATCTCTGGTCTATTTCGTTAGTATCTACATTTGTTATACTGATCGCAGAAATTATATGGATAAATATGGATAAAAATTTATTATTTAGGTATAAAGTATGACTACTATAATAATGTTATAATAAATTACGAATACGTATATCCGTTACATGAAATGAAATCAAAAGTACCGGATACGTCACTTCATCCGTGCCAGACAGTGGCTTATTTCTCTGTCTAATTAGATCCCGATTCTACCACATCCTAACGTCCTGCAGGAACGACGCTGTAACTCGCGATTATCTTGACCGAGATATAAAGCGAGAGAAGAATGATAATAAAAAAAAAGAAAGAAAATACTAAAGCGAGTTATTACAGAAAATGCGAATTATATATTCTCTCATCGCAAACTAATCCAGATAACAGGATATCCTGTGTAATATATTCCTATATATACGTGTATACGTATATAATATAACCACGTCTGCATTAATGAAACCGATGTACCACATCCATCTATAATTATATTTTTAGTCTATTTATATGATTTACATATCTCCATTGAATAAAATATCAGTTTGCTGTACATAATTATTAATTATATATAAAAAAGAGATGGAAATAAAAAAATATGAAAAATATAAATTTTTTTATAGAAATAGGTATACGCGCATAGCGTTATTTAACAATTGGATAAACCAACCGGAACGCGCAAAACGACTCCCTTTATTCAGGTGCAGCAAGTACATAGGTACTGGCGGTCGTAATACATACTACATAAACCTGTAATAATCTACTTAGCGAAATCCATAACGAGGGTTTTCGTAATATGCATATACCTATATATACATACATGAGTATATAATATACATGCGTATATAATATATATACAGGTATATACGTATGGTATATTAATATATATCAGGAAAACGAATGGACTTTTATTATATTATGATTTATGGTAAAATTTGTACGCTGTATGAACCCCGTTCGCTTCGTTGCCGCGTTCTAATCACAGTATTTATATCTTGACGAGGAAGGGCCTCCTGGGAGTCGGTATTGTCTTGTTGTCGCTATATCATATTGTACCGATGACTTTCTACATATACGTATATAGGTACATACTTGTGGATAATTGTCCTCGGATTTGAGCTAATATCCGCGGAAGATTATCCGAAAATTTTTATCAAAATAAAAAAATGAAGATTATATACGATCTACAATTTTTTTTCTCTTCTCTTTTTTTCTTCTTCTTCTTTTCGTTTTCATTCAATCTTATCCGAATCTTGAGTATGTAAATTAAGGAAATAAATGACATGTGTAGGTATCTGATGATTGCGCGGACGGATACGTATTATACATTTCCGATACACGCACGCAGGTATATGTTGCATAAAAATAAGGCACATCACCGTATATGAATAAATTTTAAATTTAGAAAGCCTGCGATCGTAGGCTATAATACGCCCGTTTTACCATTCCAAAAATTCAGTCTGATATAGACATATGTATTTTTTCCACATCGAATTGAGCAGAGGCTGTAGATTAACCGAAAGTAAAAGATCTTCTGCATCCATACTGCGGTTTTGATTTTTTTTTTACTTTGTATTTTTTGAATCATCCAACAGGATTTGACTTTCTCTTCGATATAGATTTTAAATCGATAATAATGCAGATGTCGTAGCTTGGGCAATAATCCAAGGCTTCATACAACATCTCTTAGCGAGAACTTTAAATTATTCTAGGAAAAATAAAAAAAAACTGAAAATTAACAATTTATGTAGTATAACTGTTTAAACATCGCAATCGTCGGATCATCCTTTCTAAAATAAATTTCAAGTATATGTTCTAGTTTTGACTTAAGCTCACCGCAATATATATACATATACACGCGAGAGCTTGACGTTATACAGTCTTACGTGAATTACACTTGAATGGGAAAAAGAGACAGAGAGGGTTTTCTCTATGTAGTGGGAAAAAAAAAATTGTCATCCATTATTTCAATCTCATAATTGCAGATTTTTTTTCTTCTTTTCTTTTCCGCTATCCGCAATATCTGGGTATATTTGCTTTTATAAAACACACGTATCTACACACATACCTATATCATACTTGATATATTTATTTTTTTACCTCATAGGTGTTCTTTTCTTTTAATTAAACTATTTTCGAACTGTCGCATACACGATCACTGATGAACTTTCATTATAAGATATTAATCCTTGCATATCTTAATCGACCAGATTTCCTATAATCAGCGATTGAGAAGAGTGATTAAAATCGTCGAACCTATATTTCGATCCCGCACGATTTTATCGATGATTTCTCCCACTAGATCGGCAATCACAAATTTCAGTAGGGGAAAAAAAGTAGAATACAAAGGGGGAAAAATAGCGAGAGAGAGAGAAATACAGAAAATATGTACAAAATTTAAGTCGATCATAGATGAGGTCAAAAGTTCAGGAAAAAAAAACTGTTTTCAAAATTTAAAGCTTACAGAATCGCACGAATTTTAAACGAATAATGTCGTCTCTAAAGTTATGTAGCGAATAATTGATGTGCGTGTGTGCAATTCTTTCATATACATATGCCATATAGTTGTGTAATAAAATGTGAAAAAATAACAATAATAAAAAATAGAACAAAAATCGTTTTATTTTTTTTTTTATTTATTTTTTTTTGGTGAACCGTTAAAGTTGAATGTGCAGCAGGGTGCAAAGGGGCAAACTGCAAAGATCGCGGTGGGAGAGAGTATATAGAGAGGAGAGAGGAGTCGGAGTACGACCAGTGAGTTAGTGAGAGTGCCGTGTTATTCGTCAGACGTATAGGTACTGCCTGGACGAGAAGAAATTGGGACCAAAAATGCAGGTATAATATTATAGAATATAATATAGTGATTTTTCATGATTCTTCATTAATTTCTAATTAACATTAATTTTTAATTTACCGCATAATGAAGTGACTCTTGTCGAATCCCTCTTATTTGAACCGACAGATAGATCAAATTCGATCAGAATGATCACGAGATTAAAATAGAGTGTGATTTTTTTTCCCAAATGAATATAATTAACTCTAACAATAATTAATATATTAATTACACAGATAATCCATAGAAACGAGAGAGAATAGAATACATGCAAACATACACCCATGTATCTTTAGAACCAAAGAAAAACCAAAAAAATAAAGGAAGGGAGTTAATTTGAAAAATATAAATGGCGAGAAAGAGGACCTTTTTTTTTACGAGAATTGCTATTAATCTCTCTCGCGTGTAAACTAAAACGGATGTTGCAGATAATTCTATTCTTTATTCTTATGTTCAGATATCATCTTGTGCCATGTGTTCTTATTAGAAACTTTAAGCATTTCCGTACATAAGATGTATAAGAATAATAAGATATGATCTAAAATTTCACATCGTATATATAGAAGCATTTTTTTTTTCTTCTTCTTCTCCTTTTCTCTTCATTTTTTTTTTTTTTTTTTTTTTCAACATTATTTTATACCCTTCTACACTATGATATCTGACATTCGGATAACTGGGTCGCACTATAATGTACATACATACCTACTACCGCAAGATCAAGGCTATAGCCTACAGCCACCTTCCGTTCGCGAGATCAACACAATCACTTTCGCTGCAGCTCTTCGGTATATAGATAGAAGTTGCCGGAGAAACGTGATCTTTCATCTGAGAATCGTATCCTTTATAGCATGGGTATAGCGTTCTTCAAGTTACTATGACGTCGATCGTACAGGGGTTTAGAAGAAAATCCATTACAGACCCCATTAAAGAAAAAAAAAACAGTGACTGATGAGAGATTTCCAAAATTCGTGTTACGTCGTCAAATTTTTTTTATTTTTTGTTTTTTCAGCAAAAAGGAATGCGAAAAGAATACAAGCAGATTCGTATGGAAGTAAACTTCATCGATCTAATTATTATCTGTATAGTACAGGGGTATACCTTTCACTTGAACGATGGAAATATATAAACAGTTATAAAATGACCGTATATATAATATTATCAACCTACCGTGATATATGTACATACCTATATATCGAGGGAAATTTTTTCCGTTAACAAAAAATACGTCGTACTTGCATTGCATACATATGTACCTGTGTAGATAATTGTACGAATGATTGCAGCCTCGGTTGGGTGGATCCATCGAATCGAATATTCAAAGTCCTAAAATGAATACCCCAGTGATTACCCCAATGGCGATGATTACAGTTGTGAGAAATGAATTATAGAGCTACATGAATGAAAAAATAATAAAGAAAATATGAACTGATAAAAAAAGAGAAATTATTGCGTCCTAATTCAAACTACTATATGCGTACTACTACATACATCATGATGATCATTTCGGATCCTAATTTATTGTATACCGATTATCGATCTATTCATTTTATTTAAATGCGGTTCAATAGTTTCTTTCCAAATCTATAATGTAACACGGGTTAAGGGATGAAAATAATTTTTAAAAAATAACAAATCCGAATTCCATGAGTAGATATAGTTAAAATGTTAATAAATGAAGAGACTATGGTAATACGACTCGTGTGTATCAACTATCAACCCGTCTGACGATCAGTGATAACTTTCTCTGGAGTCGCTCCACTTATTCGTATAGTCGTATACAATCGCTGCACTTGACTACAGACCGCGAAAAAAAAAAAACTTGAACAATTTTCATAGGTATATAATACGTATACTGGTATCATCACTCATTTGTAAGTGTTTAATCACTGAGCTAAGTGCCGGGTATAAGTCGCTTCCTATGCCGGTTTAATTATCCAGGAAAATTATAATTAGTTACACTGTGTAAGTGTACACACATACCTATGGAAGTTGTATTATAACGATTGTTTGTCGTCTTAATGATGAAGTGAATCACTTTATATTATATCTCGTTAAAATAAATTAATAAAAAATTGGCATAACTGCATGAATAGGTAACACACGAATCGGTGACATTATACTGCGAAAATGAATACGGAATAAATTCCGATCACCATTGAAATTCCGAATTTAATTAACTCCTAATAATCTACACACGTTCTATATCATATGATGGGTAATGTGGATCTAATAGTAGGACAAGGCTGAACGCATTTGAAATACTCATATAGTGACCCCGAGGGTGGTGGATAATTTGTTAATATAATTGTATTGGCTCGTTATTGTCTTTATAATATAAAGCCGAGCCGCATGCAGTTGGCATAGAGGCCAATTGTGTCAGTGACAATGATAATCGATTCTAATATCACGATTGATCATCAATCATCATATCTTATATACCATATATGAAATAGTTGCGAAGTCAGAGAATCCAGACTTTCATCCTATGTATGTATGTGTATAGTGGTACATATATGTATTATAATGATCAGTAGCGTTAAATTACGTGACAGGTTTAGGTAAATTATATTATACTCACGAGGTCTCATGAAACGCGGGGAATTTTCAAAGAAATGTGAAAGTGTGATAACTTTCGGTTAAATACCTGCAGAAACATAGCTGTGCAGTATAAAACTAAATTGGCAAATAAACACTTGCACTGTCTCACCTGGTGCAGCGATAGAGATAATCAAAGCCGTGAATAAGACGGATTCGATACATAGTCATGGTGTGAAATGGAGAAGAAAATTTCATTCTCGCGTTATGTCGACTAAATAAATGGAATGATAATTACTTACCTACCTACCTCGTAAATGTTTTCAGCTCGTTATTTTAGCCCTATTGGGATGCTGCGTGGTAGCTGCCCACTCAGCATCACTATCTGACTCTCTAGCTGTTGGAAGATCGGTGCATGCAAATGGGGAAAAGAGATCCGACGATTTATCTGACGTTGAATTATCATCGGATGATTATTCGGTTAGGGATAAACGGTCTGGATCAGGTGGATTTCTCGCTGGAATCGGAAGTGCGATTTTAGGAAAAGTGGCCCAAGCATCAGGAGGACTTAGCAGCGGCAGTAGCGATTCTCGTGGATATGGACACCAGTATGAGTCTGTTGAATACGGACCTCCGGTACATGGCGTGAGTGTGAATATATAATATAACATATGTGTGTATAATTATGTTGTATGTGTAATGCTCAAATTTTTTCATTTACTTCACGTGAATTAATTAAAGTGATTCTTGAGAGTTAATGGGTCAAGAAATAAAGATAAAAACACTTTTAGAATCGTGAAAGTTTTCGGCGCAAAAGATCTTCGTATCTGATGGCAAAAGGTCGATTATTCAACTCTGGAGTGCGAATTACGTATATATTATTGGTTTGGGCAATAAATTTGTCAAAATTAAAAATGAACACACCAATTTTTGATTTATAGTAGTAAAAGTGACATTTTAAAGTTGCGAAACAGGGCTATTGATATTTTATTTAAATCAACCGATGACACGCAGTGAAAGTTTAAACAACAATAAATTTAAAGAAGAAACTACTCCTCTCAGAGCCCCTGGCTTGGCTAATTATCCCGTCTATAATGCGGTTGGAGAGTTTAGGAAGTCGAATTTCGTGGTATAAAATAGAAAACAAAAAATAAATGACCAGTATCAGTACCCTGTTCCTGCTGAAGTGATATAAGAATGAACGTCGTAGCACATAATCTAGATTCAGGTCGATTCAACGGTCATTTATAAGGAGGGAAATCTGCACGGTCTTATTTCTTGAAGATCCGGTTTCAAAAGGATTTGCAAAAAAAAAAAGATAAAATAAAATAAAATAACTAACTAATCTCGTAAAGTATAGTAGTTCATCATTTTTTGCGATTGTTTGATAATTTACGTTTATATGTTATCGTAATATATTATATTATCTGAATTCCCGCACAGTATGACGACGAGAAGAACTTCGACGTATGGTCATTCAAGAAGGCGATTTTGAACACGCTTTTCCAAGCACTGAAAGCAATCGGTGGAGGAGTGATAGCGCTTAAGGGTAAACTGATAAAGGGAGGTGGTGTTGTGATATCAGCAAAGGGAAACATAATCAGTGCAAAAGGGGAGGCGATATCGCATCTAGGTCGTCAAATAGCGGCCAGTGCGGTTTTATCACCTCCAAAAACGGCAAATTCATATGTTTACGAAGCACCAGTCCACGTGCCTTCAGGTATAATGCCACTATGTGAATCCTTGATACGATCTATGATCTTCGGAAGAACCGAACTAAGCAATCGATTGATCAATAATTTTATTGTTCTCCTATCTCTTATCGTAGGTCACGATTCTTACGGGGGTCATTCGCCTTTAGCCTATAATACCCATGGGGGATACGCGGCGAGTGCATCATCGGATTCGTATGGACATTCTGCTTACGCATCGCCTTCCGATGGTTCGTATTTATCGTCATAATTTTCGGGTGATGATAGCAATAATTGAAGGGTGGAAATATGAAATGAATTAATATTTCCACTCGTCAATTATGCGATAAATAATATCAAATATACGTGAAAGAAGCGATACTCTCTGCATGCTTCGAAATCGTCGGGTGAATGGGAGCCTTTCGAATTAGGAGTGTAGGTAGGTGAAGGTGACTTTCTTTGATGAGAAACTTGGTATAGGATTATTAACTATATATATGCGATGTTTGATGAATAATTTCGATCTTCTTCTACACTAAAAAAAATTAAAAAAAATAATAATAATCTGACTAATCAACTCGCGGATGGAGAAGAAAATAGGGTCCCGCATTAATCGACACTCGTATAGCATTGTTCTAAGCCGTATCCGTGACCAAGTACTGGGTGTGATTATTTCTGACAAATTTTTATCCTGCGTGTATGTGATTTAGACGTTGAAGATAATTCTGCGTGACTAGTGTTTCGCATGTAGGTACGATTTTAGCTTCATTATTTTCTGTTCAATTTTCCCATTTCTTTCGCAATTCCGTAATCGGTATTATAGGTTTTATTGAAAAAAATTTAGCAGAGCAGCACGAGGCCTTAACGATTTCTATATTTAACCGAATAGCTGACCGGGACCTTCGTAAACCTTTCTCATATAATGATAATATCCGGATGACCGCAAAGGCCAAGAAACTTCGCAGGGACCAGGATGTGAAAACGATATAATGTCAAAACCCGAACCAACTCGCTCCTTCACTAGAATGCCTCAACTTTCTACCATAAACAGTTTCGCGTTCGAGGCACATAAACGATCTTCGTAAATTGTACGACCGATTCCACACACATGCATACACTTTTTAGCTCGGCCTAACTTTTACCTTTTAAATATGAGCCGAAAACACAACAAAATAAAAATGATATAAAAAGGCAAAAAAATTACCAAAACTTGCCTCATATCACTCGGTGATGAGCATACCAACTTATCATTACTTACTTATTTTCTTTATTTCATTTCTTTTTTCTCTCGCAAAACGAGGCGTTAAATTCATCTACTGCTTTCATTTTATTTCCATTTCTAACGAGAAGTGAGATTGAAGGATGCAAATAGAGACAATAGACACGTAATTTCAAAGAGACGAGACGAGACGAGACAATTAGGTAAACTCATATCTGGACTCATGAATTTTTTTTTTTTGTTCTTTTTTCTTTCATCACTTGAGGTACTCAAACGACTGACATTTCGACTGTATAGTGACCGGAATTTCTCAATCTTTCACAATACACGATGTCAGGTTCATAACTTTGAAATTACACATATGTTTTTAACAAAATTATAACTCGCTATTAATCAACTGAAATTCGTTGTTTAATCAACTACAAAACTTGAATGATTTAATAACCGATGTGTAATTAACATGGGGACGGGACTGACAGACTGACGTTTACAGACGCTGATCATCCCGGTCTTCTGATTGTAAAATCAGCCAGCCAGCATTCTGTACCAAGTAATGAGCATCCCGGCCTAGCAGCTCTTTCACAGAGTTTTGGAGGCAGTCAGAAAAGCTGGGGCATCGAAAACATCATCAGCAAATTTGCCGGTGCATCGAATTCTAACGGTGGTCAAAAAAGCTATGGAAAAGTTGAAGCTTCGGAAGAAGCGCACCTCGACGTCGGGCATTCGATTGACCATGTTGAACACAAGGAACATCAGCCGATTATATCGAGCTACGGTCCGCCGTCAGATTTGGGTCAGAGTCATCAGGAAACCCATGTGATACATAACGAGGGTCATTCTGGTGGTGATATTCACTCTGATGAAGGAAAACCGGATTCATCACTGGGCTCAACGCCGATAGAATTCTCTCAGTACGGCAATAATCATCAGCAACATTACCAGCAGTACGATAATCAAAATTTAGGATACAAGACAGTAGGTCTTGACGGCCTGCAGCTATCACACAACAATTACGTCCCCCTCGAAAATGGGCCTTTGATGTTTTCCGTGCCGTTTGAAATGCCGATTCTACAAAACCGTAATCAGCCGAATTATCAATCAGCCCATAATCAACTCCGGGATTTGAATCTGGCCCACAATTCGTACAATCAAGGTCTCATCAAGAGGAGCAGTGGTCCAGATGTTAGGACTATAATTCCTTCGATCGTTTACAGCGTGAAAAATTCACGCTTATACAGGATATAAGAGCAGTTTTTATTTCGTCCGCGTGTAAATACGATGCCTGGAATTATGATTAGCAGAAATTCATCAGAAATTCATTCTGAACAAAAGACTTACTTAAGTGAGGATGAAGAAAGGAACGCAAATCTCATTACTTTATTGCCTTTATAATTGACGTTGATTAAATATTTAGCTCCGAATTATAAGCACCTATAGCCGTTTATAATTGGGATAGTAGCTTTCTCCCGAATTCCGACGCCGATCATCAGACCACATGCAGTATCTGTATCCAAGAGTGGACTCGTGTTGATTGGGTTTGTTCGAAGAGAGGCAAGAAACATTGAATATGTAAGAAACGAGTTAACCGGTTGGTACATTTCCGCTGAAGATCGGTCAACCGGTTAAAACTGTTAAAAATATATCGATTAGAAAATTGGGTAAAAAATGGTCCACCGGGGGTGGGGGGTGCAGCAGCAGAAGCAGCAGCAGGATGAATGTCCTGCGGAATACCATTCTACTTTCATAATTTTATTTTTCAGTTGTATTTTCTTACGCGTACTATCCAAACTTCCGGTCAGACGGCACCGTCCAATACCAGGAGATGAACGCTTATCCTACAACATACTAGTTTATCATTGAGACTATCGCTCGTCAGCCAACTAATTATGGAACACCGAATATACAGATACAGATGGGTTTTATACGGACTGATAATTAGAGATTGTAAATTTAGTCCGATTGATAATGATCGTTGATTCATTAATCGAGAAACTAGCTATAAACTCAGATCGTGGTGTATATTCGACGACGAGTACATGAGATGCATTATTTATTACCGAATTAAGATGAAGAATTTTTTTGTCCATCTATCAAATACGTGTTTTTGTATATTTTATAATCTTTTTTGTTTTTTCTTAATCTTTTTTTTTTTTTGTTTTTTTATTTGAACGGTGAAAACTGCGGTACCTATATGTTAAATATGGAAATAAGTTTGTACACGAGAGTTTAGATTTTAAGTAATTAATTATTATACGGTATACATATACTTATATATATATATATATGCGTTAATGTATCATTATTATACACTGTATAGAAGATTTTTATGATTACCTTACCGTTAGCTTTATTTTGTGATAGGAAATATTTCTCTGTGTTATTTTTTTTTTTTTTATTTTTCATTTTTTTTTTTTTTTTTTGTATTAAATTATAAAGCAAATACCACAAACGAGATAAAATTGTCCCTATCCTACATGTAATTCGGTCCACCATGTGTGTACATAATGTGAAATGATCCATTTCCAATCGAGAAAAATCGAGAACGTATTACAGTATGTAGTGCGTGTTCAATACGTATCTGAAATCAGGCAATAAATAAAATGGAAAATTATTGTACCTATATACCTACCTACCTGCAGAAGAATGATTTCAGAATTACTATATCCGAGTACGTCGAGACTGTTATTCAGTTACTGTATGACCAGAGAGAGAGCTGCTGATCTTGAATCGGAACGCGATATTTAAGTTGCGGGATCATCTCTGTCAGAGTTCAACAAACTCCGTAACCGTTTACTAGAATTATATCTAACGCGTAACGAGGGAATAATTATAATCGGTAATTAGGTTTATGTATAAAATAGTAAAAAAAAAGACAAATTCGCTAAGTGAGGGATAATTAAAGAAACAGATTCATCCGTTCGTTCGA
Organism: Tenthredo livida; assembly: GCA_963992785.1. Lineage (NCBI taxonomy): Eukaryota > Metazoa > Arthropoda > Insecta > Hymenoptera > Tenthredinidae > Tenthredo > Tenthredo livida. The sequence goes on along the minus strand of OZ023070.1, from coordinate 2,256,724 downwards.
AACGAAACTTGCGAATTTTTGGAAATATAAAAAAAAAAAAAGACAAAAATGATGAACATAATCCCGTTTCAAGATTTATAGATAAAACGGGATATGATAAAATTCATTCAGCGTAATTCACGTTCTTATTTTATTTCATTTTATTTAATTTATTTTTTCTCGGATTCACGTTCCTCTGCAGTTTCTCTCCATATTCTTCTCCGCGCTGTCGCCAGCGTTCGTTGATCCAGTGACCCAGAATATAAGTGAGGAACTGGTAGCAGATGCACGTTTGACGTTTAGCACTTCCTCATTTATTGTATATTAAGTATATTGTCATCTGTCCGGATAAACCGAAGAAATGTTACGGTATAAAGAAATATACAAGATCTTTGACGATCGGTCGTTACTCTTATCACCAGCTTTCGCCAGATTGGAGGAAAAAAATCAATCCTTCATCGGTACGACCGCGACGCATTAAATAATTTGGTTTTTTTTTTCTTTTTCTTTTTTCTTCTTCAACTTCTAGCCACGAATGTTAATTAGGGAATGAGTCGTTATTTGACCGCGGGCACTCGTGTCTGAAAAACTAACTGAACATACCGAGAAAAAAAATGATTGTATTACTTTCCCACCGGTTTCAGAATCTCGATAATCGCCCGATAAAAATCTTCAAAAATTTTAGGATGAGTATAGTTCACTGGTTTCCTGTGGAATAGGATATGGGAGGTGGGCTATCAAACCGTCAGTCAGGGTACTATAATCGTGTAACTGCCCGAAGAGCGAGAAGAGCGGTAACGACGAGCGGCGAGAAGTAGAAGGAGTATAAATGCAGGACAATGACCTAATTGCGAGCAGAACGCTCACTGCTTTCTCAACGGTCATTCACGTCGGGTTATCGTCAAGATTCTCAGGTGTCTCGTCGACTTATTTTTTGACATTTATTCATCTCGTACTAATCGGAGTTCAAACATCATCGTGATACTCCGAGGTTCAAGGTCCACTACGATTACGTCTTCGGCTCGAGGTCACACGTTTCCACAATGAAGGTAATATCACCATGCATACACTCAAATTTTCACACTTCGTTATCGCTCGAATTTGGAAACGAAAAAAAAAAAACTAAACTAAAAAAAACTAGAGTATCGAATCCCAATTCACAGTCCGAATTTCACACCTCTTTATTCCTTCATGCGTTCGATCGCATATTCATTCATTAGTCACTACCAAATTTTCAATTGTAGGACAGTGTGCCAGTGGCTTAGTAGCATAGCTTCCAACCTGTCGTACAACGTAATATGAATAGTGATGATCGATTGCAGGTGACAAAAATAACCGTTTCAGAAACGCAAACGGAGGTGTAAAAAAATACCATGATTTATCCTCACATACGAACGTCTTATGCATTAATTTGTGTAGATTGTCGATTTAGGCCCAAATCTAAAGACGTAGTTTGGTTTTGGGACCAGGAACTCTGACCCCAAAAGCAGTATTCATATGTAGAAATGAAATTGTCTAGTATATTTAATACCGTTGTGTTTCAATATATTTGTGGCATGTGAATGAATTTGGGTCTAGATTTCTATCGGTGATCGTTTATTGAGGGCGTATAATCATTCATCAATATCTAGTGTGCATCCCTATTCATATAATATTACTATTCCTATTCACGGGAGGCCACAGATCGGGAACAGAGAAATTTTCCAATTTTCTAAACCGTAGGCCGTAGAATTTATTCCAACTTAGGTATCCGTATAGGTATGATCGGGCTTTCCAATTCTAAACGTGTCGCGACGCACTGCTGGAGACCATTACTCTTCGCGTAGTATAACAAGTTCGATAAATAAATTAAGGACAGAGATCAGATGGAATTTTTGTCCTCAATTATTCAATTCTAATAGCCCGGGTTTAAGATCGCTAATTATTTTCAGGCGATAAGCTGGGTCCGATGGATATTTGCAGCATGTGTTTGCGCTTCGGTATTATCGACCACACTCGCGAGGCAAAAATTTCGCCACCCTCAGCCACAAATATACAAAAAATCGTGGCCAGTGGGCCCCAGGATATCGATGGGAAATTCAGTTCATATGAATTCAAGACCGTCAAACTACAAGCACAATCGACCAATGCAGCATAAACCGACGAACTACAGATACCCTGCACCGAATCCGTGAGCATAATTATTAATCGGGCAAACATGTCTTTTCGGTTTTTTTTTTTTTGAAAGGGTATTTTCTTAGGCCGCGTTTTATTCCTTATTTCAGGGCTCGAAGACCCCCCATGTTCGCCGTTCTTCCATCGTGGAAGACACAGTCTGTAATGGGTCCTCCATCAAACCAGGGTTCGCTTCCCCAGCGTGGTCCCATCAAGGAGTTTCACTCTATGAATAAAGTGGCGGAGTACAGGCCCGAGCAGTCGATACCAGTTCCAACAAATCGTGGAAACATAGACGACGACAAGGGGCCGATCCACACGATACCAGCACCGAATTTGAGCCCAGCAGACAAACCGTACAATATACCACAGCAGAATAATTATCAACAAAATTCCGAATACACTCAAACGTTTTTGGGATCGCCACAATCTTCGGCAACAAACTACGTGTTCGGTACCCAAGGGACCAGTCTGGCTCCTCAGAGGATAACCACAGGCCAAACAAGCCCTTCCCCAACATTAAATCGCTACGAAGTTACGGAGACTAACGAAATCGGAGTCCAGGACTACCGCACCTCGGTACAGCCGAATTTCTTCACACCAGATTTCGACGTTACCAGATTGTCGAACTTCGCGACAACCGGGGGTCAGACCATCGACGGATTCGGCAATCACCCGTCCGGCTCAAACTCAGGGCTGATCGGAACCACCCTACAATTTGGCCAGCAAAACTCACAACCGATGCAAACGAACCTCCACAGTTCACTACACGTCGGTTTTCCTGCATCCGCTCTTCAGGCTCAACAAAACTCTGCCGGTGATCAGCTGAGTCCTGATCTTCATGTCGGACATCCGGCACCGGCTGGACCACCCTTATCAGCAAATCAGCTCTACGATCTGCTGAACAGCTTCCCACAACAATTCAACGACCAATATAACGGCGGTCAACAACAACAACAACAACAACAGGTATTGCAGCAGCAGCTTGATCAGCTCTTCCAACCCGCTACAGACACACAGTTCTCTCAGCCCCAAATGCAGTCGTTTAATTATGACGAACAGTCCAACAAACAACAACAACAACAACAGCAACAGCAACAACAGCAGATATTTGTGGGGCAGGATTATGCGTCTGGGCGTGTTACAGCAGATTACAGTTTGGAACCAGACACTCGCGAGTCTTTGAGGAAGACGAATAATCCTGCTCGTCAAGAATCGTCGGGTGTATTGGGCAACGCTGGTGATAATTTGGAGAACAATATAGAGTACGTTGAGTCGTCCAACCGCAAGGGTTTGTCGACTTATTTCAATCAAGTAGGGGATGGAAGTGGTAGTATTTCGAGTCAATTTTACACGACTTTACCAAGCCGTGATGCGGCTGAAAAATTAGCGGCACTTGCAGCGGCTGGTAATGTGAATAGCCATCTGATAGATCAGCTAAGGAAACAACAGGGGGGTTCGAAGTTCGGGGCGAGTGGATCCATGCCGTCAAATCATAAGGATGATAGGTACAGCGGAGCCGAAGGAGACCAGCAGCATCCTAGATACGTTAATCGCGACAGAGAAGAAGGTCAGAACGATCAGAACGGTGGAAGTAATCAAGCAGAAGAAGAGGAGGAGGAAGAGGAAGAAGAAGAACGACCAGAAAGAGGCGAGAAAAGACCAATGAGAATAATGGTACCCGATCTCGAGGACTATACTGAAGATTTAGAACAAAGACCTGGGAGAGGCGAGGGATATGCGAACAGAAACACTAAGGAGGATTACGAGTACGATGATAATGAGGAATCGCAACTTTCTAACGTCGAGGAAGATGCTAATGGAAGACAACAAGCAACGTTGGGTAATGGGAATCAGGCAGTTTATAGAGAGCAATTGGAAACTGAATTTGGATCACGTCTTGGACCTAAGAAGAGCCAATGAGGATATTGATGCTGTGAATTAGCTGTGTGTAGCCAGTAATGAGTTGATGCGTGCAGGAAGTAAGTAGGTACATTGAAATATCCACAGAGTGTTGGAAGGCGTGATTTCGGTTTTCTTTTTTCCTTGCTCGAAAAGGGTTGAAAAATTTTCAGCCTGTTTCGAGGAAGAAATTTCGCTTAGTATGCTTAGTGCACTTATTTCAGATTAAAGAAAAGAAAAAAAAAATATATATTCTGTATGGGTAAAATACGCGATGAAATTATCAATACTACACATACTGCATGTGATATTCGAAAAGAAAAGGATTAAGAAAAGAAAAAGAAAAAGAAAAAGAAAAAAAACAAATTGTGGAAAATATTATAGAGAAATAGTTTCAAATTTTTTAACAACCAGATTACGTTTATTATTATCTATATTAGGTATTAAAAGGAGATAAATTTTGTAGAAAATGGCAGCGTGATTAGTTATCCCAAAATTTTCGTTTTTTTTCTTTCTTTCTTTTTTTCTTTTTTTCTTTCTTTTAAATAATTTCGGAAGAAAATTTGGTAGACGATTAAATTTAAAATTGAAGAATAAATTTAAGGACTGGACCCCTCTCTTTTCTTTTCTTAGAATGACTCGAAGTTGAGTCAGAAAACTTATGATGCATAGTAATAATATTGTTTACCCTTCTTTTTTTTTTTCTTCTTCATTCTTGGATAAATTTTTGAGGAAATTTTTGAATCTACTTATTGTAAGTTCATTAAATTCTCTGACAAATTCATTCCTAAGCTCGTTAATTACCACCAATCAATAATAATTATACATTATATTATGTATACTCGAATTCCATATCAATTCATTCTACTACCTATAATAATATAAGGTCCTAATATCTTCGTTTGCCTACTAAATTAATTAAATCCCTATAATATTATTTATTTATTTATTTAATTAATTAATTTCTTATATTATTTATTGTTATAAAATAAACGACTCGATATTTTCGTATCCTCGATCTAATTATTGTTATTTTTTTCTCTCCCCTTCCCTCTTCTCTTGTTAATGTTCTTGTTCTTGTTTTTTTCCAACACTATGATTATTATTTCCCTTTCTTTGTTTTTCTTTTTCGAATTTACTTCTTCTTTTCTTGTAATCAATAAAACGGAGCATGCACCTTATTTTTTATGTATACGTACATTATTTATTATTATTATTATTATTATTATTATTATTATTATTATTATTATTATTATTATTATTATTATTATCATCATTTGCGTTATAATAATTCGATTAAATCATCAATCACGCAATGTTGCAGAATTTAAAAACAGGACTATTCATTTTTCATAATTTTTCGAAACCGATTAAGCAAAATACCAAAATGACAAAATTTCGGTTCCAAAATATAATAGTTATTGTTAATAATATTGTTACTATTAATTCTTATGATATTCATACTTATAGCTAGCTGGACTAAATTTTGTCTAATGAGAAAAAATGAAATAAAAAATAATAAAAAAAATAAATAAACAGCAACAAGAAAACGAGAAAACAATAAAATAAACAAATTAAATAAGTAATTGACTTTCATTGTTAGCTTTTCTTTTCTTCATTCGCTATTGTATTTGTATATTCAGAAAACTATGAAAATTGATCTGAAATCTATTGCAGTAAATGAAAGAAAAAAAAAAATAATAATAAATAAATAATTGAATAATTTCTTTCCAACTAACCCAAGTGTAGATAATAATTAATGGACTAAAATTAAATTTCTTCATCGGTGTTTGTATACACTCTTTGATATTGCAAATCAAACTGAACGGACACGACCGCACTGACCTCAAGATAAGTTTCGAAGTGATATCATCGTATCTTTATTATACATAAATAGAATAAAGTCAATTTATTATTAAAGCGAATAATAATTTGATGAATTATTAAAATACAGACAAAATTGATTAAGTATTTTTTTTTCTTTATTTTTTTATTTTTATTTTTTTTCCTCCATCACTAAATATTTCAGAATATTTATCAAAATCAAAACTCAACCAGACGACTAAAGCATAAATATTTTAAAACAGAAAAAGAAAACAACAAGAAAACTTTTGTTTCTATCAATGGAAACATTAAACGCATCAAAGAAAAAAAAAAAACCACCTTGCAATTATTTACACCGGTGTACAGAATCGTTTTGCTTTCTTTCTTTCTTTCTTTCCTTATTTTTTCTTTTTTTTTTTTACCATCTTTAATCCCTACGCATTGTGTCTATATAAATTCTAAATTATTGTATAGAGTTTTGGCGTTACTTTTTTAGCTTCGCTGTAATTCTCAAGGATTACTAGATGCTGTCCAAAAAATGAGGATGACCGTTGTTGACCAGACGTTTAGTCAGTATATCGCATCCCGTATCAGTAACTAACAATGTCTGTTCAAACTGAGCAGACCACAAACCGTTAGTTGTTACAGCCGTCCAATTATCTGGCCACATTTCGTCCCTCCAACTACCTTGAGAAATCATTGGTTCTATAGTGAAACAGTGGCCAGCTTTCATCACTCCAACAGCCTTGTTCTCTGCAATAATACACAAAACAAGATTCAACATTAGTTATCTACATAATTTTACTCTTATTCATTTATATATCATCTTCTTTTTTTCTCTGATATATATATACAAGAAAATAGACTATATCTGGCCTCACAGCGATCAAGGGATTCAAGAAAATTCTAGATTTTAGAAAAATTTGATATTATTGATTAACAAACTGATGAAAAATGGCCATTTTTTAGGGAAAATGATTCACCCTTATCGTATATCCAGGATATATCCTTGATTTTAGTCTAACAAAGCGACTTCGAGTCTCAGATATAATAAGCACAGAAAATATTCTACTCACTCGCATAATGCGGCACGTTAGGAGCGGTGTGAAATAGTCGGTGTATTCCATGTCCGCAATAACTGCGTACAACGCTGAGCCCATGAGCCTGGGCATGTTTTTGAATGACGTTACCAATTTCTCGATACTTTTCGCCGGGTTTAACGATCTCAATAGCCTTAGTGAGACACTCGTAAGTAACTTCGACAAGTTTTTTTATCTCCGGCTTGACTTTACCGACCAAAAATGTCTCGTTTAAATCTCCGTGGAAGCCGTTGTGGTAAACGGTGACATCGACTGAAATATTGAATACGATAAAAGTAGTGGTTTAATTACAGCGAGCGATTATCTCATGGCAATGAATATCCCATTGTTATTTGTAATTCCAGTTATTAATACCGTTGCAAATATCGCCGTCCTCCAATGGCCTAGTGTCAGGAATTCCGTGACAAATAACTTCGTTAACAGATGTACAACAGCTGGCAGGAAATTGATAGTAATTCATAGGAGATGGATAGCAATCTCTCTCTATACACGCCTCGTGTACGGCTCTATCAATTTCTGCGGTTGTTACGCCTACGTCACAAACGCGTGCCGCTTCGTCCAGCACTTCTCGTCCGAGCTTTAATCAGAAAAAGGGAATACATGAGTGTGTTTAATCCTACTTGGTGATAAAAAGGATAATTTCAGGGATCTTGAAGAAGGAATGAACTTTTTAGAAAGAATAAATCGTACGAAGGGATAAAGCCGGAGGATTCTAAGTCTGTTTTATCAACTTTAAACTTTCTGCTTCATCTGGTATACAGATTTGATCCTTTTTTCACCACAGCTCGTAAAACACGCTGTTATACTAATCTATTCAAACACCTTGCAAGCGACGCGCATTCCCTCGATCTCATCGTCGTCGAGTACTTTGATTTGTGCCGAACCTCTAACTGCTTGTTCGCTAAGCGGTACGCCGGCGGGATGATTAGCATAGTCTGGACGGCCTATTGATTCTGGTACTTCACGGCGTGGCTCTCTTCTATAGGGTCGTAATTTTCCGGTAAAATGATAAGACGGCCATGGGTTGTACTCGTCTGATGATTTGCTGTCGTTTTCCCCTTCTGAAAGGCGATAGGTATTCGATTATTGGGTGTTTGAATAATTTCAGAATTTTCAAATTATAAATACGATTGAATAATTTTCACTCACTAGCGAGCTGGTGAATAACTTTGTGCGTTTTCCAACTGCCTTTGAAACAGTCCTGAAAATATAGATACCTAAGTTTTTATTTGATGAGTAAAGAAAAGGGAAGAAAAAAGTATCTTCGAAACCGAAATAGAAATAGATATGGAAATAAAAATCGGGGTTATGGACGGACAGATTGGGATATAATATATTATCACTAAAATACTAAGGGGCGTTTAAAAACGTATAATTTTCTCATTATTTCTATGATATCATTAATGAAAATAAGAAGATTTTATACAGATATGCATGTGGTATACGGTCGCCGTTTCTAACCTATAAAATAGAAAAAAAATCTTATACTTGCTGGTTTTATTAGCGTACCTGAGAGCAGAAATATGATCCTTGTATACCGATCTTCAAACAAGTTGGACATTGGAGACTAGCTACTGCCTTGCATCCCGGTGTTTCACACATTCCAAGAGCTAATGCCATTGTATTTGTACAAGCGCGCGTACACAATGGGATTAATTAATTTTAATAATAAATATAATAATTATACTTGGTATAATTCCCTTCGACGATCGTACTAGGTAGTATGGTGTCGTGTCGTTTACTCGAATTTACTCGTTAGATTCACACTCACAAATCACACACTCACACACACACACACAAACACACCTTACCGCGAATTCGTTCTCCCGACTCCCGGGGACGAAGAAACTAAACGGAGAAAGAATGAAGCCTGCGAGCTAATTCCAGCCTAACCTTTAACAAACTTCTTTATCGACTCTGGTTATCGACTTGGTCGATAAGTAAGATATTTTATTAATTGATGTTACCTACAGTTATATTTTGTTCGTAGTCGTGACGTATGTACGTATTGAATGAACATTGCAAATAGTAAATTTATGAATGAAATAAGCTACGGTTTCATTCATCGGGATAAATTGTTGTCTGCGCTTTATTAATCGTTCATTCATCATTTTTTCAGCCTATCATAACCTAGCGGTATATATATTACCGCGCTACTATACCGAGGGATTCGAATTTGAATATTTAAAGAATCAATAATATGATAAATTGATAATCATATCGAAAAATATGAATAGATTTCAAAGTGAATGAAAAATATTGGATATTATGTTATAATGTATTATAATAGTCACGTATTATAATGATATATAATAGATTTATAATATCTGAAATAAGGCGAGGTCTAATAAAATGATGAAAAACCCGATTATATTTTTACTTTCAATTAAATTATTAATTTAATCTTAAGTAATTAGCATATTTTCGAATGATAATAATATATAATAATGATAATAAATATATATGCCTATACAATGATTTTTCCTTCGAAATAATAATAAATCTTCACGAAAGAAAAAAAAAGAAAAGATTATCTTATTTTATTCTTTTTATTATTATTATTATTTTCGTTTCTCTTCCTATTCTTCTGTTATTTATCAATTATTATAGCTATAATATTATTTATATATATTATAGTATTGCGAAATTTTCTTGTTCGAAACTAAAAAAAATCTCAATATCTGTATGTATGTACGCTATAGTTTTAGTCAATTAATCAATAATAATATCCTAGTAATTATATATAGGTATCTATATTCACATGCACCTTCTCATTAGTATACGTATAGTATATAGGTAATCGATTATAAACAGTTCATTAATTTAATTTTTTTTTACTTTTTTCACTTTTTTTTTCACCAGTAATTGATATTACTGTTAATAATATCAGTCTAAATTTTATCATAATATTATTATTATTATTATTATTATGTTGTAAAGTAAAAGGAAAAAAATTTTAAGCTTACTAAATTGCTTATGTTTACATTTTTCTAATTGTATTCTTTTTTTTCTTTTTCTTTTGAATACACATCAATAGATCTTATAAATTTATTTACTGAGATAAGACTTACAATTTCTTTCCATTTCCTATTGCTCTTTCTCGACTTTCTCATTTCTCTTCTAACTTCCTTTCATAATACGCACTAATCAACTGGAAAAAGACTGTTATATTAATTAATATTATTAATAAAGAAAATGTATGATACATAATTATATATATATAATATATCTTATCTTTTGGATTATTAAATAAATAATGAAAAAATGAAGGGATAGAGATATACATATATATAACGTCTGTGTATGGGTAAAGATTTGTCACTTTACTTGACAACATTAAGGATTTTTCTTTATTTTAGCCATTCACTTTTATTATTATTTATTTACAACAATTTAAATGTTCTATAATAATTATTATTATTATTATTATTAATATTAATATTATCATTATTATAAGTTTGCTAAAATTGTATTTTTTTTTCATTTTTTATTTATCTTTTTCTTCCGTTTTTATATATTTTCTTTTCTTTTTTTTTCTTTTCTTTTCTTTTCTGTGCCATTGGAGATGATGTGCGCGCATGGAGACTTATATAAAAATTACTTTTGATAGAGCTGTGGTGATTTTGGTGTTACTTATTTATTACGAATTCTATGTTCATATTATAACTAACTTACGTTGAGATCTAGTAGGTCACATTATAATGTCTGTCTATTGGCCTCCTCTTAACTATATTATATTATATTATATATATATATATTATACATATATTTATATATATATTCATATATATATACATAAATATATATAAATATAATTATCCTTATCACATAGATGTATTATTATTATTATTATTATAATTATTTATACATTTTTCTTCTTCTCATTTCTCTAATTGCTGCCAATGATTTTTTTTATTATTCTTGTTCTATAGTTTTTTTTAAATTTTTTTTATTGTTATTATTATTTATTATCAGTATTTACAATTACAAATAACGTATTATACAGTCATAATACCAATGTACTACCTATATTTGATTTTTTGTTTAAATAAACTGCGTTATCTATTGAAAATAATAATAATCATTATATTATTATTATTAATTAATTTATTTATTTATTCATTTATTTACTTATTTATTTTATTATTTATTTATTCATTAATTATAGAAAAATTGAACACGCCATTTAAACTTCTCAAGATATACATATTTAAAGAAGCTATTTATTATTCATTATTTATTATTAATTCATATCCAGAGCATAAATCTGACCCTCAATTATATTTTTGGACACACTATATACTTTTCAAAAAGTATCGCTTCCATTAATCTCTCCTACTCTCTCTCTCTCTCTCTTTCTCTCTATTATCAATTTTTTTCAAACTTTCCCTGAACTTTTATACTTTATACTTAACGCAGTTATCTCAGATGCTAGACGAGAGAAACTCAATCAAAGCATTTACGTATCAGAGATGAATATAGAAAGAAAGAAAAAAGAAAAAATATAATAAACCATAATGGGGGGAAAAAGCGAAATTATTGATAAAATTATTTAATTCTATAACGAGTAATTGAGTTATTAACATGAATATAATATATCGTAAACAATTATTAATAGATTTATAATTTTCCACTTTCACTAATTTCAATATTTGCCAATTATTTTCATTTTCATTTTCTTTTCTGTTATTTATTAATTTTTTTTTCTTTTTGTTTTGTATTCGTAATTAATCGATGATTGGATTGTTACTTTGCATATTTCATATTTATTTGTATATTGAAACATAAAGGATTATCTCTTATTCCATCTTTATCTCACATACTATATTGTTACATTTAACTAAATAAATTCTATTGCTTGTCGAAAAATTATTGTTGTAGGTATACCTATGTATGCATAATAGCTTTGAAATTCGACTTTTTAAGATCATACAATTTATTTAGAGTGCGAAATCTCTAGCCGATTAATTAAACGCAGGTATGTATACATACATACCATACATACATTATTTTTTTTTTTTTTATACATTATTTGCGACAAAGAATATATATATATGCAATCAAATAGACATCTTTGAGAACAAATTTCTAATCTGGCTAATTATTATACAGCTAATTAATTCTCAACGCAGAGTTTTGCTCACAGCTAAACTCATACACACACACACACACACGCACAGTTTTTTTCATCTATAATAATAATAAATTCTAGAATTTATTTAATTTCTCTTTTTATGATTTCGATTTACAGATATTCTAATTAAAGTTACAATGATAACTCAGATGAAAATTATGAACATATATATGATGATGATACCCTCGAAACCCGTGGTACATGATGAAATAAAACGATCTTTAATAAGATTAATTTCAATAATAAGAAATATGTATAAATAAGATGAATAGAATTATAGGAAAAGAGAAAAACATAGTATAAAGCTTGCGAAACATAGGTAGGAGGTAAAAACAGAAATATTAATTGATATATCAAAACCGCATAGGTATATTAATTTTTTTTCTTTTCTTTCTTATTATTCTTATTCCTTTGCAGATTGATACGCGACTATGTATGTATACAACTATATCTCTGATCGGATCACAAAATATCCTATAAGTGAATTAGTTGATATTATATAATTTGTATGTTAATAATAATATGTAACATTATTACTATTTTTATTTATTTTTTATTCATCTTTTTGATGTTTTATTTTATTTTTATTTTTATTTTTTTTATTTTTTTTTTGTAACATATTAAAAACATTCATTTTCTTTTTTATTTTATTTTATTTTATTTTATTTTTTACTTTTATTTTCTTTTTCTTTTGAATTTTTGAATTCTCATTTATTTATTATCTTTTAAATCTATGGACAATCCTTGTATATGCGCATTTAGTGTGTATAATGTATACATAATATGTATTATGAGTCTGGTGTGTGTATAATATACATATTTTCAGATAATATATTATTATGCCTCTGATACCTCATACCTACTATGTATATATATATATATATACATAGATATATATATATATATATATAGGTAGAAAAAAAAATTATATTAAAACGAATGAAAAATTAAAATAAATAGAAAAAAAATCAACAACAACTTTATCATCAACTGCAATTCGTTTTAGGTATCTCTAAGAATATATACTTCCTCTCTATACTGATTAAACTCTCCTCCTCCTCTTCCTCGTACCTAAAACTGTTGCAGAATCTAATTATTAAACTAACTGATCATAAAAATCAGCAAGGATTACAATAATTATTATTTCTTACCGCCCGCAATGAAATGATATTAAAGAAATACACTGATCGGTCTTCTTTTACAGACAAATATTTACTTGAAAGAAAAAAAAAAAAAAAAATTATATTTCATTAAATAATTTAATATAGTAATGATAATGATAATGATAATAATAATATTAATATTATAACAGGTAGTAACTTGACATAACTTTAGGTTTTACTCGTTCACCAAATTAAATAATCTAGTATGTCAGTTAATAAGCTAAGACCACTAGACGATGATCGATAGATTAAATAATTTTTAATATATTTGAAATACTTAATTAAAATTAGTGAAATCCCCTTATTGATAAACAAGCTTGTTTAAAAAAAAAAAAAAAAAAGTTATATCGTATTTTTTTTTTCATTTTTTTTTTCTCCAAAATAATAGCTATTACTTCATCTATAAATATAGTTTTTTGTACTTTTTTTTTCCTTTCTTTCTTTCTCTTCTTTTTTTTTTAAATCTTTTTGTTACTTTCTCCCCCTAGGTTTGTTATTTTTTTTTTTTTTTTAATCTCTCTCTCTCTCTGTCTCTCTTTCTTTTCGCCAGTGTGAAAAGGTATCATTTTATTTCTTCTCTTTTTGTATTTATAGTCAAGGTGTTATTTTTCCAACAGCTACTACTATATTATCCAATCTATACAATCGATTAACTTTATAGCGACTCTCTGTAAACCAATTCTTATTGTTTTTCTTTTTCTTTTAATTTCATCAGATAATTTCTCTTCATTTCTTTATTCGTATCATTTTTTGGAAATACTATATAGAAATTTAGTAGTGTGTGTCTATCATTGAGATTATTCATTTCGTTATTCAGTTTATATTATTTATTTTTTAATATCTTGTATTGTTTTCTTATTTTTTTTTCATTTTCAATTTCTTTTACTATTTTATTTCTCTCAGTTTATTTACTATAATACAATAACGTCCGCGTAACAATATTAACGTTCTGTGATCCGAGCTTAGTAGATCATTTTCTTAATAATTAATTCATAGAGCGCGGTGTGTGATTGGGGAGGGGGAGGTATAGTATTATTACCAAATTTGAATTGTTTTCTCTCTCTCTCTCTCTCTCTCTCTCTCTCTCTCTCTCTCTCTCTCTCTCTCTCTCTCTCTCTCTCTTTTTCTCTATCTTCAGTTCAGTGGCTAGTTTTTGGGTATTATTTTTTTTTTCTTTATTTTTTTTTCTTTTTTTCTGTTTTTTTTTTGTCAAAAACAATATTACAGATAAGACTATAGGTATATACGTCTCGACTCTAATCGACACACGCACATATCTGTTTCTTTTTATTTTATTTTATTTTTTAACTTTTATTTTATTATTTTTATTTACCATTATTTTAATAATAATTGACAACACTGTTCAAGGTGAATTTATGAATTTTTTTATTTTATTTTATTTTATTTTTTCTCTCTCTCTCTCTCTCTCTCTCTCTCATTATCACTATTATTCTTCTTCATTCTTCGTCTTCTTCTTTAGTCACTATTATTATTACAGTTTCTGAAATAACTTACATTTAGACGTTAGGATGATCCTATATTGTATCTCAATTTATATATAGTATATATATATATATATCTATATATATATAGTATTTAATATTATTGACCTAAACAAGCCTACCTAGTTGTTTTTTTTTTTTGTATTTTTTTTTCAAACTCTTTTCTGTTTATTTTTATTTATTTTTTTTTGTTGCTTTTACTTTTATTTATTTATTTATTCATTTATTTATTCGTTTTCTTCTTCTGATTATGTGAGTACAACGCACACCCCGGGTCACATAATAGTATTCACAAATTTAGAAATAAAATGAAATATCTGCAATGATGAAAATTTATTAGTAAATAGGACTAATAATTAATATTCTTTTTTTATTTTATTTTATTATTATCTTTATGTATGTAGATTGTAGGTATATAGTATATATAGGCAAAAAATTGATATCTACTGTAATCCTACCAACGATTAATGACTGAATGTGGAAAAATATAAAACTTAACTAAATGTACACAACTTTACGCTCTCATATCATATCATATCATATCATATCATATCATATCATATCATATCATATAATACAATACAATATAATATAATATCATATCATCTAATCTTCTCTTGCAGCTTTAGCAGCAGTAGCAGCATTAGCGTAGCGCGTAAATCTTCGTCTATATATATATATATATATTCTGCAATATTATTATTATTTGTTTGTTTGTATTTTTTTTTTTTGTTTTTCTTTTTATATTCCCAAATTTGTTTTTTTTTTGTGTTTTTTTTTTGTATTTTTTTTTTTACATAAAGTACAAACTTATGAAAAAACCGGAAATTTTTGTTTCGTTTTTTTTTTTTTCAACAGAATAGAGTCGGTATTGTATAGTATAGTATATCATTGAAGTATCTCCCTAAGTAGATATTTATCTAATTACATTACATGGTCACACTTTGGTGTCCGTCGTCGATTACACAATCGCCTCATTTCGTCATTCAATGTCTGTCTAATAACATCCGAAATTAAGATGAAAAAAAAAAAATAATAATAATAATTAAAGTAAAAAAAAAAAAAAAGAATACACCATTTCGGAGGATTAATAATATTATTAAATAATTTTTCGTTGGAATGTCCCAACTGCACCAACACTTCTAAGAGTACACCTTAGGTGCACTATTATTATTTTATGTCTTATTATCAAACGATAATATATTAACACCATTATTAAATTTCTTTCTTTCTTTATTCCTTTCTTTCCTTCCTTCTTTCTTTCTTTAAAAGCAATAATACACATGCCCAAAGTCCTGCCCGGTTTAAACGAAATTTTAACCAGCAGCATGTTGCAACATTATAAAGATTCCTCGAAAGCAGCCATTAAGTCACTCTGCATGTTCATGTCGATTTGACCAGCCATCTGAAAAGCAGAAAGATAAATGACGCTCATAATTATTTTCTTAGAGAGTATAGAAAAATAAAAACAAAACTAATTTCTTTTGTTTTTTTTTGCCCATGAATGAAAAACTCCCAAAGTTCTCACCGCTTCTCGTCTCCGACGATCCTGCTCTCGCAACCTCTGCCTTTCTCGTTCAGCCGCAGCCTTATCCTGACCTGAAGAATGTCCTGGACTACTACTGTCCGTGTCTACAGCGGCCTTTACTTCCTCCGCCCTCGTCGTAGCCACCATAGATGTTGTCTGTTGATCGACAACTGTTTTTCTAACTTTATCCAGGGCGTCTTCTTCCTCTCTTTCTCTTCTTCTCTCATTTTCTTGTCGCATTCTTTCACGCTCTGCATGTTCCTGACGCTGTCGACGTACCTCTTGTTGTTCCAGCAAAGCTCTTTGCTGCGATACATTATAATACGAAAAATTACATTCAAGAAATGACTATGAGACATCAGTAATCAACTGCAAAGACATTAATCGAATCAGAATTACTCACCCTATCCTGTTTTTCCTTGGCTTGTCTTTTGAACGCCTGGAAAGTATCCCTTGCCGCACTTTTCATACTACTTCCGGCAGCGGACTGAGGACTCGAAGCTTGCGCCAAAGAAGACCAGGAGGATGCATTTTTAACGTTTTGTTCAACAGCCTAAATTTATTTAAAATTCATTCATAAATATAAATGTCACGATTCATATCAGAGATGCATTTTCTCAGCATTGTGAAAATCTTGTATTACCTTGTTTTTAAAAGCCGAAGCAAAATTAGCAGCAGGATTCTTAGAGTCGGGTGGAGTCATTTTTTTCTCGGTAAGATGCTGCGAACTTGAGTGATTGCTCATCGGCTGCATTCCCATCGCAGTCATCTCTGCAAACAGAGCTCCCGCTAGAGCACCGGTATTGAGGTGATTGATTAGTAAGCAGTTAGTGTGCAAATTTATGATCATAGTATGTTAATAGATATTAAAGCGAGCGACTGATGTATGGAATGCAAAATGATGAAAGGAAGACATTGGAAATTGGTAAGAGAAAAATGTTTAGGATAAGAATAAGCGTGTAAACTGATTATCGATTTACTCACCATCCATAGTTTTCTGAGGTATTTGTGGCTGGGACATAGACAAAGGTTTTTCCTCCTTTTTTATCGGCAATTGAGGCAGATGTACAGGCATTGTGACAATGGGAAGCGGATCAAAGATCGAACCCATAGTCATGCCGCCTATTCCCATTCCCATATTCAATCCTGATACACCGTTATTGTTCAACATATTAGGAGGTGAATTTTCTCGTTTAATATTAGCAAAACCGTTTGAGTGTTGCTGTGGCATAGTCATGTTGTGAGTATTCTGAAGATTTGTCATTGCAGAAGTAGTGTTTATCATACTGTCAAGCGCACTATGAATAGAATGCAGATGAGGCGGTAGAGCTTGCTGCAAATTCATATTCAAATTGGCCATATTTATGTTGCTCAAATTGAGATTTGACGGCATATTAGAAGTCATCATGTTAACAGGATTCTTAAGGTCCGGTAATAAATTCAGCGAATTATTCACAGTCGTTGAAGGCGGTTGAATCATGTTAGACAACGTCTGTTCCAAGACTGTCTGAGTTGTGGGCACCGACGCTGTATAAAATATCCGACATTTTAGATTTCAGTTACTAAAACCCAACTCGCCTTATATCAAACAATATCAAATAATATGATAAAAGGCAGCAGGTAGGTACCTAATGTATTGAATGGCTGTAAAAGATCCGTTTGTTGATTCAAAGTCGTTCCATCCGTAGTTACAGAGGAAGTTGTATTAGGATAGGAACCGACGGTAGTTTGGGTCTGAGTTTGTTGAGGCGGCGCCTGCGCCTGTGCAACGACAGGCGAGGTCACTACAGTGTTAATATTTGTTGGAGTTACGCTAGGCGGAGGTGTAGGTACAGAAACCGACGGCGTTGGTGGATTCGAAATGGTCGGAGGAGGGGTAGGCTTCTTTGTTGGAGCAGCAGTGGCCATCGCTATTGGGCGAGGCGGTTGTGCTGGCATTGAAGTATGACTAGCTACAGGTATTCCTTGATTAGTCGTTACAGCAACCGCTGCTATAGGCTGAGCGGCATTGCCTCCTAATAAAATCAATCGTGAAGTTAAAAAGATGAGAAGTTGGTGGCTGCTTATTTCTTGCGTATTTTCATTGTTTTCTAATAATGTTCAAGCTGTTAGAGTCGCAGCGATTACTCCAACACTTATTTTGCCTGATTCATAAATTGACCCGAATAAATTTCAATAAACATAAATAAATAAATAAATAAATACCATTGAACCTACCTTGTTCAGTAGGTATATTGTTGGGCTGAGTTACAGCGGGCTTAGAACTTGATAAGGTCGTATTTGATGATAGTTGATTATTGAGCAGCAGACCTCCGTTATTATTCAAAGTCGATGCCTAAGTATTTTTTTTATATTTATCTCATTAGATAACGGTCTATAATTCTTATTGTTTAAAGATAAAAAAAAATTGACTCTATATTCGATATCACTGATAAATGAAAATTTTTGTAAATTAAGAAAATAACAATCTGAATAGAACTCAAATATCTCCAAGGCAAAAGAATTCAGTTTATTTAAGGTGATTAATTTTAGACGATTGAATTAGAGTTCTTCAAACTGAATCTGAGCTATTTAAGCATTTTGAATTGTTAATATTATAAAGTTAGTCTCTTTTGAGATTAAAATATGTACAATGTACGAAGAATAAATTAAATTTTTATTTTTTTTCAATCGCAAATATATCACCTTTGATATGATAATCTTACCGTTGTAGTAGGTACAGCTGATGGCGCAGTAGTTGTTGCTGTTGTAGTTTTCTTTGTTTTCTTTCTAGGAGGACGATTAGTAGAATTTCCTGTAATAAACGTGACATGCATCTATCTCGGAATGGTGTGCAATTAATGAATAGTTGTTGCTTATTTTCTTTTTCTTTTCTCTTTTCTCTTTTTTGCTAATCCTTAGAAGGTGATTTAATGTGGAGCTAGCGTAATTCTAAATAGTGCAGAGAGGATACCAGCCATGAAAGATATATATATATATTTTTTTTTTCTTCTTTCAATTGACAAAAGTCATTAATTTTAATAAGATAAGAGATATTATATAATATAATATAATATAATATAATATAATATAATACATACATATGAAAAAAAAATCAATAAAAATAAAAAATGTATATATATATATAATTATATACATAAAATTAAACAACACCAGTATTATATTTTCTAATAGATTTTATTCATATACTTATATTATAATTGTATCACTGTGTACAACAATGTTAATTTAAATATCTCAATTGTATGCTTGTTTTATTTATTTATTCATTATTTATTTTATTTTATATTTTTTTTTTGTATTTTTTCTTTTTTGTATTTTTTTTTGCGTTTTTTCGTTTTTTTTTTCATTATTTTTGTGGACTTTCATTTTTAGGGTATTTTTGTAGTTTTTTTTTTTTTTTTTGCTTTTTTTTTTATATTAAAAAAATCTTAATGCATAGAACAATTTTTCTTTCAATCGTAGATCAATATTTATTCATTCATTCATTCATTCATTCGTTCAATCATTCATTCATTCATTCATTCGATCAATCATTCATTCATTTCTTCATGTATTTATTTATGAATAGGATTTATTTATATCCATTTATGCATGTATATACATATACAAAGAAAACATGAAAATATCTAGACGTATGTGTAAATATGCATATATATTATATATACATATATATTATATATACAAAAGAAAACATACGTACAGAATTCTATGTTAACTCTTCTTTTATAATAATGATTATAAAAAACGCTGACTACAAAAACCATCAAACTCTAGTAATTTTCTCATAATATAATTATGTATAGTAATAATTAATAATAGGGATAATTAAACGTAAAGTAAGAGTCACATAAATGGTACAATATGGGGTTTAACTTAAATGTGGATGATACAAGAGAGTAACTCTCTCTTTTTCTCTGGTACAAGTATTTTATGATTTTTTTTTTCTTTTTTAAATCGAGTCGCGTTTAGCACAGCACTGAGATCGATGGCTTCGTACTCCTACTCGGTGTCTATAACAATTTATTATTAAAACCATGTCGTCCATGTCTAGTGATAGCTTAGCTTCTGTGTCCATGATTTTAATCCTATTTAATTCGGATGCGTGTCTTTTTTTGTAGCAACAAGTAATTGGACCAAAAAAACAAGAAAAAAAAAATGAGAATAAAGTGTCTCTGTGATTAAACGATACTGACTGAGAAATGCAATTCCAAAGTTATAAAGAGGGGGATATTGTAAGAATAATGAAATATCACGATCATCTATCCAAGAAAAAGAAATAATGAAAACAAACAGCGAGAACGAGTTCCAGCTTAGCTTAATTTATATATAATATATAGTGAGCTGGTCCACCAGACAGGCCAACTTTGACTCTGCGCACCTCACTCAAGCATCTACTATCTACCTTGCTCGTTTATTTTATTATTTTTATTTACTTAAAAAATGTCGCATGTACTGTTTTTTTTTTCTTTCTTTCTTTTTTCTTTCTTTGCATTTCCTTGCTTGTTTCTGAGTGTGTCCTTAAACGCTACTATTAATATTTTATGATATATTAGTTTTTACTATTTACAATATGCGTATGTTCATTTCTGCTGATATTTTTCATTTATCATTCATCATTTATTATTTCTTTCATTTTTTCTTTGTGATAAAACGAGAAATGTGTACATGTGTGTGTATGTATGTATGTATGTGTGCGTAGAAGAAGAAATAAAAATTAAAATAAATTTCGTGTACGAAATTACGAATGTTTGAAAGAAGGTGTCGAAGGTGGCGGTGTGTACGTTAAGTTAGTTCATGATTATAAATAAAGATTTGTAACTATAACGAAGTAGTTTCAACTTTTTCAAAATTTTTCTTTATATATATATATATGTATAATACATATAATAAGTTAATTTTCCGATTATCAATAGATTTTTTCGCTAAGGTAAATGTCAATGATGAAACGCGTTTCGTATATATATGTATATAATATTGGCAAAATTTTTAATAGAAATGTTTTTTTTTTGTTTCCTCTCTCTCTCTTTCTCTCTCTCTCCCTCTCTCTATCTCTTTATCTTTTTCTCTCGTTGGAGCTACAATTTCACATATTATATAATCAATAATACAATAAGATTGGAAGGCAATTTGAATAATATATATAAAAAATGCCCTATACATCGCGTTAAAAACTAATGGTGATTGTATCTTATCAGATGGATGTGATATAATATTCTATCTAAATCCTAATATTCTGTTTAATTTGTTTTTCTCGCTCGTTACCTAAAAGATATTTATTTTTTTTTTTCAAGTATTTCACGTTCGTCTTATTCCTTCATAGATATATAAATTTATATTCAAGAACCTATTGATATATTATATATAATAAGAAATAAAATAATCATTCCTCTCCGCGATATTTCCTACCTAATCTAATACTTACATTTTTTTTTATTTTTTATTATTATTATTATTTTCTTTTTCTTTCTTTCATTACTATTATTACTAATATTATTATTATTATTATTATTATTTTTTTTTCATTTTGCGCAATGTAATAATCTTAAAAAATCAACGAACACTTTCTGTTTTTGTATATATGACCGATTGGTTTCTTTTCTTTTTTGTTCCATTTTTTTTTTTTCTTTTTATTTTTATTTCTCATCGAGATTTGTTAGTTATTTATTACCACCTATACACTCGTTAGCTCTTCTAAGTAACTAAATTTGTTACTTGTATTGTGAACCTATTAAGTACGCTGCTGAGTTTTCAGTTTTCTATCAACGATACCGTTTAGTTTTTTTTTACCAGAGTTCGAACTTGTATCACCGTGTGTAAAATTCTTTTTATGCAATAGAATGAGTGAGTTTTCTAATATTTTATTTTATTTTTGTATTTTTATTTTTATTTTTATTTTTATTGAAAAATATAGCGCTACCTAGCACTTTAGGATATCGTGTTCAGTTACGTCCATACCTGACTCTACTTATGTATATGTATATTATATGTATTTTATTTTTATATATTTATTTCATTTGAATTTTTTTTTTTTTGTTTTTTTCTTATTCATCCCCTTCTTTCTAAATGTAGAACTAAATTTACATGATATTTCAAGAAAAAAAAATAAAAATAAAAATGAAAAAAAAAAAAAAAACCTCTATCATGGAACCAGA
The DNA here is from genome assembly GCA_963992785.1 of Tenthredo livida. Lineage (NCBI taxonomy): Eukaryota > Metazoa > Arthropoda > Insecta > Hymenoptera > Tenthredinidae > Tenthredo > Tenthredo livida. The sequence continues at coordinate 2,234,283 of OZ023070.1, read as the reverse complement.
CTTCTTTCTTCTAACACATAGAAAATATATAAAAAAAAAAAAAAAAACAACAAATGTTTCATTTCTAAAATTAAACTTCTTTATACTCGTAGTAGAGAGAAAAAAAAAAAAAATATTATTTCTAAAAATGTTCGTTACAATAGGACGGGTTAAAATAATAATAACTTGGGATTGTATCGCGATAAACAGATGCTAGATATTTTAGCGATGTTTGATGGCGGTGGTGGTGGCGGTGGTGGTGTACTACCTTTTTGTATCTCAAAGTACTACTAACGATATTAATAAGAAAATAATCAGTATATATACTAGAGTTGTTATTATTATATTCTTTATAATAGGCATGTAAAACCATACCGTACTAGGTACTTAATCATTACAGTAACAATATTTTATTTCCGACCAGACGAAGATGACATTCATAATTGATAATTTAGCTTCTTTTTCTTTATTTATATAATACCCTAGTAATGAAGTAGCTGATATTTAATAACGGTTGCTAATGAGGAGCAACTAGTGGTAAAAACGATGAGTCGAACAACTGGATGTTCTCCAGCTGAGCGGAGTGCAAACAATGTGTTTGGAGGCCAGCGCGCCTGATTTACTTACATTATCCAGATACCGACTTCTTTTCTCTCTCTCTCTCTCTCTCTCTTTCTCTCCCTTTCTTGCTCTCTTTCTCTCTTTCTTTCTTGCCTTCTTTCTTCCTTTTTTCTTTCTTTCTTTCTTTCTTTCTTTCTTTCTTTCTTTCTCTCTCTCTTTCTCTTTCTTTCTTTCTGTCCTCTCGCAGTCACAACAGGCTTAAACGGTTGTCATTTGTACACCTAAAGATGACCCTCGGCTGGATACTTGGCTCCTGCTTTGACCAACGTCTTAAGTTCTCCGTCTGCTTTCAAGCCCAGACTTGATCTCTATACCAAATAATTGGACGCCCTTGCTTCGGATCTCCTATGATGTACCTCAAGACTTGGAGTTCATATCCCCTCAATATTTTTTATTTATTTTTCATTAATCATTATTCCATAAGTCTTTTATTATCCTTCCCAAGTAAAGTTACATTGGCAGTATAGGTATAATTGTTCTCTTTATATTTTATATTTTATATCCTTTTCCTATTCTACAAAAATCAGTGAGATGTAAATCTTTACTTTTATGCGCTCGTTTATTTTAATCTCATTTATAACTCTATATGGATTTTCATAATCGCTCGGGAGAGCATAAACTTAACAATAATAATAATAACAGCAATCTACCCCTACGTACGTATTTATTTATTTATTTATTTACAAGGATCATATCTCGCAGCCCCTAGCCCTACCAATGCGCTGACTCAAAAATCCAGCCACCAATACACATTGTCTGCATTTATTTATCGTGTATTATTTATTTATTTTTCTTTAAATTCGTTGCCTGATCATTAGTTCTTTTTCTTTTTCTTTTATTTTTCCATTTCCCCTAAAATACTGATTACACCAAGTCCACTTATTTTAATGCGAAATAACGCCGATAAGATAACAATACCCAGAAAATGATGTTTCATTTATTTAATTCTTTCTCGCCCGCTTGCTTGCTTGCTTGCTTTCTTTCTTTGTTTCATTCTTTCTTTCTTTCGTGTGTCCGGGCACTTATTCAAAACAGATTTAATAGGTTTTTTTTTTTTTTCTTACGCACAGTAACAAAGTAGCATTTTTTTTTTCCTTTTCCTTTTTCTTTTTAAACTTAAATTTCCTCGCTACCAATTTTCTTCTGTTAAATGATACGATATGAATGATCCAATATGACGGTCGAAATAAAATGTTACAAAGATAACGCTTTAAGAAAAAAAAGATTTAAAAAAAAAAAAAAAAAAAAAAAAACAGTGACACAACTATCGATCTACTTATCAATTAATTTAAATAATGTTGCATGTAAGATCGCTATTTTAATCGTAATTACGTGGTGTTGTTTGAATTATATATGCGGGACATAAAGATTATCGGACAAGCCCACCGCAGTTGACGTACATATGTATACCAAACATTTTACACCACAGCTCCCTTCCTTGTTATAAAGTTTTCATCAATTTGGAATCGAATTGAATTTAAATGAAAATCACTAAATATTAAACTCTGAATAGACTATATTTCAAGAAGGAGGCTGTGTCGTAAGAAAGGTAATATATATATATATTTATAAATAGTCTGTAAAAAAAGAACGCAGCGCTTGTTTCTTTCCTGGCATCGTAGCGTATCATCAAACTTTGATAATAACATCGGTTCAAGAGAAAAGAATGAATAAATCGTTTGAATGAATAATAATCATCATTTGTGAATAAAGCTGGCATGGCATGGTATCCTCTAAACACAGTCTGCACTCCACTAGCTCACCATTAATTAATATTCTTACCATTACAATAATATACATATATATATATATATATATATATATATATATATATATACACATATTATATATATATTTATTTTTTTTTTTTTTTTAATTTTTTGTTTTGTAAGTTAAACAAAAAACCTTTCTTAAACTACGTGTAGTTTAGAAATAATCGTTGAGTATTGTGCATAAAAATTGTTGAAGATCATCGTCTTATTGTTATTATTTTTTTCTTCTTTTTTCTTTCTTCTAACAAACTTCAGAAAATCTGATATTTAATTTTACAACGATTTAGCTGATGCTGAAATAGCGTCGACAACAAATCTTGACAAAACTCAACGTTAAATTTCCATCATTTTATAAATGTAAAGCAGCGCTCAGGCTACACCGATAACGCCGTCCTATTAAATAAGTATATTAAATAAGAAAGGAATATTTATATCAGTTTTAAGAATAAGAAACAGTTTTTTTTTTGTCTTTTTTTTCTTTTTTTTTCTTTTTTTTTCTTTTTTTCAATAAATTGTGTGCAACCCGTTTTCTAATTATCAATTTTCATTACAGGTTCATAAATATTCTTATATTTTCCTTTCTTTCTTTCTTTTATTATCTTTTCTTTTCTTTTCTTTTTTATATAATGATAATATATCAAGTACGGCATTGTATGTGTAGCGCTACAGCTGATACATTGGTACGTTTTAAATAATCTTTAGTCAAATTTTGGTGAAAATAATGAAATCAAAAATGTAATGCCAACATTCACAAAGCAGCCAAAAACAGGTATAGAGAGCGGTGAAGAGAATTGAATTATTAGTTATATATAAAATACAAGAAAAAGAAAAAAATAAAATAAATAAAACAAGTTTGCATAATAATGACTGCTGATTTTTGAATCAGCAAATACGCTTTAAAAGCAATAAGACATTATTGCAAACTGTTTTAAATCTTATCTTAAATATTGATGAAAATTTCTCTCTAGGCTTGTTTTGAATTGACGATAATTTAACAAAAGATTTTAATTTATGGTGTAAAATGCCATTTCTTTTTTTGTTTTCTTCTTTTCTTGTTTTTTTGTTCTCAATGATAAATTTATGCAAGATATAATTTGTGTTGGCTGATTAAAAGAAAGAAGTTAGATTTATAAAAGGTAAAAGAATTGTGAAATTTTCACAAAATTTATAAATCAACATCCAGACATTCACATGGATATAAATATACATGTTATTTATATATACCATATCAATATATAATAAAGGGTGCCGACTATGGAATTGATTGATTGATTGATTGATTGATTGATTGAACACGATTGATCTGAGAATATATAAAACAGTGTTTGAATTTGATATTTACAAAGTGATAGATAAGATTCTCTATCTAAAAACACAAAATAACTGGTCTACTTTGTTTATTAATCTTTGATTATGAAAATAATAAAATTTCATAAAAGAAATTGATCTTTTTTTTTTTTAGTACATTTAAATATTTACATGATATTAATATATTTCATTGTCTAATTATAACAAAGATTTTATTTTCATTTCACAAATAATTAAGAAACCGAAGTACCTAGTTACTATAAGAGTTTGATTATTTCATAGTCTCAAAAATGAAATGTATCTGAGTCTGTTTTTTTTTTTTTTTTTTCCTTTTGCATAGATAGAATTTTATTCTTACTTATTCTTTTTAGATTATATATATATATTGGTATATCGATATGTTTATATCGATGTAAAATGTATGGATGTGTAAATATTTACATATAAAAAAAAAATAATAATAATAATGAAATGAAATAAAATGAAATAAAATATATACCATGTATCAGCGGCCCTGCATAATATAGTATATGAAATGATATTTGGATTTAATGAAACGTCTAATCATTGATAGAAATAAAAATTGATCACGCTACTACGTAGTAAGAATAAAAAAAAAACAATAAAAAAAAAAAAAGAACAAAAAGAGAAACAATTCTCTTTAGTTTGTAGCTAAATTTAGCTACCAATACCTGTAGATTGATAATATAAATTTGATAAGCCTAATCACTGTATATGCACTTTAAATGTTTGTTTGTTTGTTTTTTACTTTTTTTTTTTGTTAAGCTAATTGTAAGTGTTAATATATTGTCATTGCAAGCTACAGAATATCAATTTTGTATTTAATTACATAATATAACAAATAAAATAAAAAGAAATACGTATTATGATTATTATTTTTTTTTTTGCTTTTTTTCTTGTGCTTTACAGTCAATTATGAATTCGGTGCAACGTTTGTGAGATTAGAAAAAATTACCGTAACAAATTTGGAAAAAAAAAATTGAAAAAAAAAAGCATAGTTCTTTTGTACTTAAAAACATTCAATTGGTGGGGTAACGCGATGATTTGATAACCAGTCACCAAATGTTCAATATAATATTATGTATTATTATATAATTCATTTTTAAATCTGAATTTCATTTCATAACTTTAACTACTAGGTATTAAAGTAACTCTTGTTCCCAAAGCAAGTTTCGTAATCTTGATTTTTTTCTTTTTTTTTCTTTCTTTCTTTCTCTTTTGTCTTTTCATTTAATTTTGTTTCTTTTAGTTCCTTTCAGTTTCAGTTTCAGTTTCAGTTTCAGTTTCTGTTCTTTTCTATTCTCTCTGATATTGGAAACAGTTACTTTTAGAGATTTAAAGTCTAACCTGCTTCGCTGTCGCTCGAATCACTGGAGCTCGAGGAGAGCGAACTACTGCTCGAATCACTGTCGCTGCTACTACTGCTCGATGCTGAAAGACGTGACGGTCCACCTGCACCTCCGGTTCCACCAACGTCCGCAGACTTACTACTGTCTTCTGTAGACAAACAGGAATACATTCAACATTAATAATTAATAAATAAATAAATAAATAAACTAATGTCTCATTGCAATCTAGGGTTTCAATTTTATTTCCCAACTTATGAGAGATTTCAGAGACTGAAAGAAATGAATTATATTTAGAATAACTAGAGTAAAAGAAATGTTCAACAAAAAGTCGACAAACTGATGAAAATAGCCAGTTTTTTATAGGAGAATTCCGTATTTTACTTTAGTATATATTTAAGGAATACGATAGATTCTAGTGTTTTCAGGGGAATTATTGTTCGCCTTTTAATCATGTGTTTGATTTTCTTCAAAGACCTATGTATGTGTATTTTAAAGTCTGTTAAGAAAACGATTTAAAAAAAATTGCGAAAATCTATACGCGTAAGTGAAAATTTAAGCTTACCTTTTTTAGCAGGTTTCTTGCAATTCCCTAGCTGCCCAGAGACATCTTGTAATCTCTTTTCCAGCTCTAATTTTTTCTCTGCCATTTGTTCGTCCTTAGGTTTACCGCTAGGCTTTTTATCTGTAAGTTTAAAAATATTTTCATAATATTTTATTTACTTTTGTTATTGCGGGTATAATCTAAAGCTGATTAAGTATTAATAGATAACTAAAGATTCATTATCATCAGAAGCCAATAAATAAATAAATAGATAAATAAAATAAACTTACGTGGCTTTTTCCTAAGGCAGGACGCCACGTAACTCTCCAACTCTCTGAGTGTAGATGGCTTCAGAGTTTCAAAGTCAATCTCAATTTCATCAGGATTAGAATCCCTCAGCGAAGGCTCTCGTGATTGAATAATGTGTACAACTCGTCCGAGTTTGTCACCTGAAAATAAAAAATGAACAAAATTCCATAATTACAGAATCCCTGATGGTTGAATAAACGAAAATGGTTTTTTAACATCAGACATTGAAACCCACCAGGTAGTTTATTAATGTCCAAACTGAGCTGTCTCTTCTCATCGTAGGACATTGGCTTAGCGTTGTCTTCGTCCTCAGAGTCGAAGGCCAACGGTGGAGGTTGATTGCTAGTATTTTTCTTCTTATTTCCTGTAGATCTATTGTTAGCCTTAGGCCTCTTGTTAGCAGTGTTTGCCGTCGTGGCTTTTCCTGGTCCTCTCCCTTTGCCTTTTGGTTTAGCGTTCGTTGGGGCAGGTAAATGGTGGCTGATTCCAGGTCCGGAATGCGCCTTATTGGGGCCGACTGTTATCGCCGGATGATGAAGATCCCCGCTCATGCTATTCGGCATCTTCAAATCCCCAGCTCCCATCGCTACGCTCGCTATACTCGCCCCTACGCTGTCTGAAACGTTGGGAATTCTCCCGGGTTTCATCAGCTCTTTCATCGCTCCGCTGTGACCACCGCTGCCAAGACTTCCGCCCTTACCACCCGAAGACTTTTTCGACTTCTCAGGCTTCTTAGGCTTTTTACTCTTCTTTTTACCGCTCTCTTCAACCAACTTACACATCTGTTCTTGCAGAGCTTTCAACTGTGCATTATAAATGGAGAACTGAATGAATGAAGAATCCTTTTAGGGGATAAAATAATGAAAATTTTCTATTGAATCTCATTTTTCACACTCAATTTGCAATATTTTTACACATAAATTCATTACAAAATTATTTCAATTTGAAAGAAAAAAAATTTGAAAATATTGAAACTTACCTCTCGTTCGAGGGCCACAAGCTTTTCGGTACGTTCGTCTTCGGAGTCATCACTTTCGGATGAACTTTCAGAACCAGAACTTGTACCGCTAGTACTGCTGCCATTTATTCCTACAAGTCCGCCCAGAGGTTCGTCCGGAATCTTTGCATACCTGGAAAATTAATGAAATTCACAATTTAATTCTATCCCAAGATGATAAATAATTAATAGTTTGAGAATATATATATGTGTATATATATACAAACCTCATTTCAAAAACGTCCTGAAGTTTTCTTGCCATTGCGACAACGTCGTGATCTGGAGGATTATACTTGTAGCAATTTGTGAATATAAGTCGTACGTCACCAGCAAATTCTTGTGCTGTTTTATACTCGCGCGAGTCCATTTTGTTCTGTGAACAAAAATAAACAGTTCATAGGTATTCCTTGTAAATGTTTTCTAGATTGATTAGTAGAATTTTGATTTTAGAATATTGATAAACAATTATTACCTTGACCGTACCAAGATCCATTGGTTTTTTAATGATTTCGTGATAGTCGTGTAGACCGAGAAGTTCTGCATCTACAGGCTTATAGAATGGCCACGCGTAACCCTGCAGTTCATGTTAATAAATGAGTAGCAATTTTTTGTGAAATAAATTGTATATAATAGCTATTTAATTTCGTATATTATGAAATTTGAATAGGTACAAATAAATTACCGAGTGTTTTTTTGAGAACAGCTCTTTCAATATTTCATTACACGATTTCAACGCTTCTGATAATTTCTCCTTTGATTTACCACCCGCATGTTGTGGCTGAAATATTAATTTTTTCGTTAATAATGTAGTTGATCGTTTTACGGATTTAGAGAGCTCTTCGTACCCAAATAACTTTTCTTTATAATATTGTCTTACATAGAACTGTGAATGAATGTAAAGAAAAAAAAGAAAAGGAAAGAAAAAAAACCATTTAATCTCAATGAAATTGATTCTTAAATTATATAAACTTGAATAAAAGGAAAAGAAATTTGGTTTCTTCCGAAGAGATCTAATAGCGATAAGACAACACAGATGAAACACGGCGTGCCTTAGTAGGACAAACTTGGGGTATGTACCTGTTGGGCCATCGGCCCCATCAGGGGCATGTTGGCCTGGTGGAACGGCACCAGGCCGTCTTCTGCTTGCCTCGTTGGCTGAAACAGCCCCATCATCAACCCTCTGTTAGTACGTTAATGCCATGATATGATTACATACACAAGCACACAGAGCCAGGCAATTATTACAATACCTCTACTTGAATTCATTCACTCTTTTATTCTTCATTCATTATTTTTCATTTTTAAAAAAACTATTTAATGTATTTATTTACAGGCCTCACAGTACCCAACGCATTCAAGATTTAAGATGGATGGATGGACGGATGAGGCCTGAATAATTTCTTATAATAAAATATTATAGATATAACTAAGCGATCTACAAATGCAAGAGTTAAAAACTTTATTCACAAGCAGATAATGGGACCTTGTAGATTCAAGGACGAAGTAATTTAAAAACAGCTGTTTCTTTTTTTTTTTCTTTATTATCAATGACTCGACAATTATTTGCAAAGATCTTAATCTTGCGTGCAGAAGTCTATTAATACTTCTCTCAACGCACAAAGTTATCTAAAATTGACTTTCGTTACCCAAGATTTTGAAGTTTGGCAATATTCATAGATCAAAACTTTTGCATTACCTACTACTGTGTTCCACATATGTATTTCAAAGCATATATATCCCAATAATTGATATAAAACAATTGTAATGATTTAATACTGGTAATTAAAATGACGAAAAATAATAACGCAGAGTAAAAATGACTTACCTTCTTTATCTGTCTCCCCGACTCTCGCCTCGTTGATATTTTAGCATTTTTAGAATCTAATGGTGGGTGGTAAAGGGGCTCGAACGAGTTAGCAGTAGGCGTAGTGGTATCAGCCTTTCTCTTCACTCCTTTCTTGAGCTTGGCAGGCTGCGAGGGTGGCATAACAGTAGGCGCAGTGGGAACAGGTGGGGGAGGAGGTGCCGCCGGAGCAGCTTGCGTCTCCATAGCAGGTTGCGCGTGGTACCCGCTAGTAGGAGGAACGACTTGTTGGGGTAAGGAGTTGTGCGTCGCCATTGGCGCGACTCCTATACTCGCGGGGGGAGCTATCGTAGTGGTGTTAGTGCTGCCAGGCACAGAAGTCGGGGCCTGAGTGCCCAGCGGTGGCATCGGTATGATCCCCGTCGTACCTGCCGAAGTTGCTGAAGGCGTGAGGCTGTTTGGTACGCTAGAACTTACTGCCGCCGCTACAGAGGATGGTCGACCTCTTCCGGCACCAACTACCGGCGTACCAACGGGAACTCCGGGCCCCACGCCGACTCTTCCTGCGATCTTCTTTCCCTTTGGACCTTTTGGGACTGGGGGATCCAGCTCGACCTCTTCTTTTGGCATTTGAGCCACCTTTGAAGAATCGTTTTTATTATTTATCGCTCGGTTTGAATTCGAGCCTAATATCAGACCCTGATCAGAAGTTCTATTACCTTTGTGAGGAACAACTTCTCCAGAGCTTGGGCCATGACCACAACGTCTTCTCCTGGTTTGTTGTAGACGTAACAGTTTGTGAACATAGTATTGAAGTCCTGGATACACTCTCTCCCGCTCCAGTAGTAGTTGTTCTCCAACCGTTTCTTTATCGTACCAAGATCCATTGGTTGTTTTATTATTTTGTGATAGTCCTGTGTAAGAGTTGAATTAGTTAATATGAAATCTAACTAACTGAAGAAAGAAAAGAAAGATAAGAAAAAAAATAAAATTCTTAAACATCGATAACAACGACAAGATGATAGAAAAAATCGTACTGGTAGATTCAACTTCTTCGCGTCTACAGGCTGTTGAAAAGGCCACGCAAATTGATGCTTCCATACTGGCTTGTGGACACCCTTTTGAAGGAATTGAAGCTGGTTGGTAACTCGACCTGGTCGAGTAGGCGGCGGGACTACGGGCGGTTGTACCACGCCGTTAACTGGTTCGACGGGAGGTTCGTCTCTTGGAGGTGGTTCCTTGGGGGGAATTGCTGGTGCACTCGACGTTTTACCAGGCGCACTTGTCTGTGATTTTGAAAAATTTTTGTTTTCGTTTTTTGTTCAGGTTTAAAAATTGACAAATAAATAGAACGATCCGATCCTACAACATTTTCTAATTCATAAACTATCACAGGAGAAAAATTGATCGTTTCTTCTTTTTTCTTCAAATCATACGCAGAGTTAGACATCGGGCGATGTAAGACCATTTCTTTGCATGCAGTCCTAGCCGACTTAATTATTATATACAGAATGCAGTAATTAAATTTCAATATCAATTCAGAGCTCAGACCTGTTACCAAGAAATTAATAGACGGACTATTTCAATTATATCATAAGAGGATGTAAACTGGGGTGGAAGTTTCATTGATTATTGAGTGTAATTAAACATATATCATGCTTTTCTTCAACCATCGCAATTAGTTACCCGCTTTATTAATGGATCCTGTTGTTTATTGTATTTTTAGTAATAATTTATAAGCTGGAAATAAGGCATAAAAATTTCTATTTTACAGCCGGATGCATTTATGTACGCAGTGTTATTTGCACAGCTAGATTTAATTTTTATTCCAACTTATTCACATGCAATGCAATGCAATATTTTAATGGAAGACTGTCCCATTCATGCAACGAGCGATTCAGGCTGCTAAATATATTAAAAATCCTTGACCGTTTATAGGCATAAGCAGTTTTAAAAGAAAAAGAAAAAACAATTTCAGAATTAGCTAGAATTATATCATTTAAGGAGTTTAAACGTCAAATAAATTACAAAACTTAGTCCAGAAAATGAAGTGATGAATAATAGAAGAAACGTTATGATCAGGCGTAAAGCAAAGTTTGAAATTTTTTCAATGAAACTGATGCGAATTAGTTATTGCAAAAATTTTTTATACTAATTCTTTACTTTCAGTCCGTGTCTTGGTTTATGAAAATTTGATAATAAAGCTGCTGGCTTGTTTGAACTGAGTGAAAGAAGAAGAAAAAATAATAATTATAATAATAGAAAGAGATAGTGGCACAGAATGTAATGGGATATACAAATATTTGTTTTTTGTACCTATTCGTTTATTTTTTATTTTTTGTTTTGTTTTGTGTTTTTTTTATTTAATTGTAAATAAAAAAAAACCGTCAGTTTATAATCTCACCTTGGGTATATTACACAGCCTCTCTCGCTCCTCCACATCTAACTGTAATTCATACATACATACTATTCAGTCAAACAACACACTGAAGTGAGTTTTTATACATAGGTATACATGTGATATAAAAAGAAGAAAAGATAAATGAATGAATGGATGAAATAAATGAATAAATAAATAAGAGATTAAAGAAACATTGTTAGAACGTTGGATCTGGAGCTGGAAATATAGATTTGATATATATCTTTTAAAAAAGAACATGATAAAAGTATTAACGGAGACCACACAATATTTAGTGCGAGAGTAATTAGGAATAGTATGTAGTTAATTCACTTCAAGCTCACACCTATGCATGATGACGTATTATTAATCTAATTAATTAATTAATTAATTTCCGTTGAAGCTTGTTGCAAAGAAAAAAGATTTCGATATATGTATAGTAGATGGGCTTGTATTTGATCTTTCTTCTTTCAATTTTCCAAGTAAAATTAACGCAAGCAGATTATTTGTTAGTGCAATGAATTTGACGTTATCTTGCATTTGTTAATAATAGAAAAAGAAAAAGAAAAAAAACAAAAAGAAAAACCTATAGTTCGTATCTAAAAATTGTGTTCTATTCTAGCTTTTTGACTATTAGATCTTCCCCCTACTTTCAGTCAGCGTTAATAAAAAGGAGTTTATCTTTTCCCATAGTTTAGGCTCAGGAATCAACGCCGTGTATCGATACATATTCTGTAGCTATAAAATAATAGAAAAAAAACAAAAAGAAAAAAAAACTCAATTTCTGACCAAGTTTAATCTCTAGAAATATCATATAATCAGGGAAGCAGGGAAACAGTCGGTATAGCTTATCTAATTTCTTAGACCGAAACTGTGATACCGATATAAAAATCAGGAGTTCTCGTTCTAAGGTGTAAATCTGTAAATTTTTGGATCTAATTCACTTCAAAGAGTATCTTATTATAATTATTTCAGCGTTAATAATATATCATATATATTAAATCTTTTCCTCATACATGATAATATAATCATTATCAAAGCAGTATAATAAATTTTTTCTTTTTTTTTTTTGGATTTTGCCCCCGTTAAAGCGCAGCCTGTTAATTAATTATCATATATATAGTATAATGAAACAAATTTTTTTCAACAGTTGTATAAAACTCACCGAGTTATTTTGTGAGATAGTGTCCACCTGCTGCATCTTGGCTTCGCTTCTGTAACAGAATAAAAAAAAAGACCAGATTTAAAGAAATTGCATTTTTCTATCCTACAGCGAGTAGGGTATATAATGCGATAATCTTAGTGTCTAGATTCTTGTTAGCAAAACTATTTCACGCATTCCATTAAAATATTCAACTTAATCGATTACTTAAACTATTCTAGTTATTAATATCAGTATTAATATTAATCGCCTATAATGACCGATCTTCAGAATTTCAATGGGAAATAAGTGAATAAATGAAGAAAAATGGATAAAAATAAAATAAAAAAATGAACAAGGATAGATTGAAAAAAAATAATAATAAAAACAACGGAGCCTCCTACTAATCTCTTCGCTGACCTGCCTGATCCTAATATTATTATATCTCCGTATCTCCGTTGGAAACCAAAAAATAATGAATAAATTATTATATTTTTTTTTATTTTTCACCGCGTTATCGAACTTTACCTACCTTTCTGACATAAATTGTACATAAATGCTACGCAGCAGGTAACTGCTTTACGTTGACACTCGATGACGAGGCTAAGAGGCTTCATCAACAACGACGTAGCTTTGAAGTATATACTCGTTACTGAGCATAGTAGCTCGCGATAATATGTTGTAGAAGAGATGATTGGGCTGCGACCTGGTAGGTTGGTGCCAAGGAGGCATAACACTATACGTTAAGCCTACCGAACAACGGCGGCTCCAATGTCAGCCCTCTATCATCCACCAATTCGCCAAACCTCCGGCCAAGACTTGCGACTTTAGCAACATCTGACAACATAACAAGAGAAGAACCCATTTTTTTTTTTCCTTTTCTATCTTTTCTAAAACCCCTAATACTTCATAGCTTGCTTCTCTCTCACTAAAACTAATCGTGCATGCATCTGAAAAATTATTCTCTCTCTCTCTCTCTCTCTCTTTCTATATTTATACTTATTGTTATTACTTACTATTTTTATTCAAAATCGTATTATATAACCTTGAAATAGTAGATTATTCATATTTATTTTCTCTCTCTCTCTCTCTCTCGCTCTTTCTATCAGTCTTATTCTTATATTGATATACGAGGTAAACAGAATACTACGTGTAAGTTGATAATGATGAGAGAGTAAAATAGATAGAAATGAATAAATGAATAAATAAATAAATGAAAATTGGTTCAAGTTCGTAATTCAATAATTATTATAAGAGTTAAGTGAGTGAGGAAGAAGATGGAAGAACGACGCTGGTGTTAATATTAATTGTATCATTCGTTGATGAGAATATATCCAACCATGTAACAACTCTGAGGTGTGTATCTTGTATTGGAGATTTTGATACACACGCGAGTGCAGTAGCGGCAGCAGCCAGCAAGGACGCGCGAGCGAGAAATACGGAAAGACGAGTTGAGTCGAGTTGTTTTACGAATAGAATTCTATAGCAGGCAGACCACGGCGGATTGTGAGGAAGAGAGAGGAGAGATAGAAACGCGACGACGAAAATGACGACGACGACGACGACGACGACTACGCTACGACTACCGACGACGACGACGACGACGAATTATGTAGTGGTTGGTGGTTGACGAAGAGCCGATTACTATCGGATAGTATATTTGTACAGCTAGGTGTATGTATATATTGTATAGGGTAATATTATTATTAATAATGTATAAGCGAAAAGTAAAGAGCGGGCGAACGAACGTAGGAACGAACGAGGAAACGCGAACTACTACACCACCACTATATAACTTTTAGTGCGTTCGTTGCTCGTTCGTCGCTCGGCCTCGGCCTCGGTCGGTTGGTCTGTCGGTCGGTAGGACTGGCTGGCGGGATCCGCGCCTAACCAAACCGATTCAGAACGACGTCAGTGTCGTTAGACCTTTCTCGGTATATTAAGTAATGAAAATAATGCATGTTTGACATTGGGGATAGTGAAAAATCGCTCGGTTTTAAATATGCCTAGTTTATTTCACTTAGGTTTCATTCAACATGGCGGTTTGCCCACTTGGGAAAGAAAGCTTCGAGGTCTATTGGATATTTTTCGTTATTTATACGACATACCGGCGTACATGCACTGCTTTAATATCACTATTTAATCGTGTGGCACTCAGGATTATAGAGAACCACCTACCTGATGATTGCGGGCGGTTTTTCAATTCGAATTTTATCAAAAACACTAACACTACGCCTCGGTACGGAGCTCTACGCTTTCTCCCTGCTCGCTAGCTTGGTGTTATGGCCGATCCGTTCCCCGCCGCCAGCCGCCAGCCGCTGCCCGCCCTCCGTCACCTCACTCGCACTATCATACAATTATATTCGGGGCAAACCACTCACGTTTTATACATTTATTATTTCACCTCAGCATAGGATATTTATTGATAATATATTATCAGTACCCTGCACAATACTCCGTAGACATTTTACTCGGGCATTTTATTGTCGGATGCTTTTCAGTACCCATGATGATTTCGGATCTACAAACTAACGATCGCAGCACCAACAATGGCTACGCATTCTTTACAACGTACGAATGGTCCGTTCCGGCGTTCCCCATAGTCCGATGGCGATTCATAGTTTTCTCGCTATTTCGGTAGATTAGCTTAGACAAGTTCTTATCTTATTATGATAAGGGATATTCGCTACATATTATACATTTTTTAAATAAAATCGGGATAAGGTTTAGTCAATAAAATATCCATGGTATACGTTCGAAGACGTTTTATATGACGCTTTTATTATTCAATGTCAGAGAGTAGCCATACGCCGTTCCGCCGTTCCCTATCCACCCACAATGCATTTCAAAAACCGCCACAAAATCTATAATAATATAATAAACTTTTAATTTACCATTTTACAACCACTCGTACGAACGTTATAAATAATTTCACTATTTTAAAATCAATTACACGCTAGAGAAAACTGTTGAAATATAATTAACTAATGACGTGGTCGTATACGTCAACCAGTTCCGTTAGCCAGGTAAAATGGCGGCTTGGAAAACCCCGGCCAAGGTTTTATCGTATAACAAATATGACTGCAAAAATGTTACCGACACTTGGGGACAAACTTTTCCAATTAAACTTTATTCTATTTTATAAATTTACCTCAATTAAAAATACTACGAAAACTACACGCTTTACCAATACCAATTACTATTATCAAAGTATTATCAGGAGCTGCTTACGTCCATGGACAACGATATTGTCAGCCATATTGAAATGATGACGAAACATAATATCCTATATAGCGAACCGGGGAGTTCACTAACCTCCCACAATAGGCGTTTCGGTGCTAAACGGTTTTTCCCAAATGCTAACAACTATTTTACCTCTACCTAGACGCGAAAACAATGCGCACGCAACCCTATATCGATGAATCAGAAATACATTACCCTATTCACACGCGACTATAATATACTATACCATTGTTACCTTCATCATACACCAACAATATTATATTATACTCTTATGACTTATACATACAATGATAAATCACCTTCTTACCAATCCTAACGGTAAATTTTACAGGGAGAACGGTACTAATCGAGTCGCGGCGTCACTACTGCGACTATTCCTTCCTAATTACTTCCGATAAGCAGTTTCATAACGTTTCGTACATCAAAATCGATGCGAATCAATGAATGAATGAATGAATGTATTTTTTTTTTCATTCTTTATTCTCGTTTCGTCTGGTTTCGTCTCTTTCGAATACAATATTAATAATTTTCTTAATCTAAAAAAGATAAATCAACAAAAATCTTCGTTCTTTACATTACGTGTATATCGATATTACAATCCTATATAATTCCCCAAACTTCTTCAAACGCCGAGCACAATTTAGTACAAGTCAAAGCTCCAGAAAGTGGATAATTGCTTATGGATATTGTGTCTTCGGCATAGTCAGGTTTCACCTAGAATAAAGATAAGCATTAGGCAAAAGTTCATCAAACTATGAGAGTAGAAGCTTCAGAACATACTTGACCATGAGCCATCGCCCCGACAACAATAGCGATCGGTTCATCACTGGGAACAAATTCCCTTGGATTTTGAACCTTTTTAGCGCTGAAAGACATGGCCAGTTTCTTGCAGCCTACAGGCAGATGATCAGTTACTGGATTTTTGATAACTTTGAGTAATTTCATAGGCCCGTCTGAAGCTCGTACATTAAATTTGTGGAGAAGTTGTACTGCGTTGAAAAAAATTAGTAGAAAAATCTGATGACTAGTAAGAAAATTATGTGAGTAAAGAACAACACGCTAGGTATATGATCGGTATTTTACCCATTAGACCAGCAAAGCGTTTAAACGTTCTTGGAATACGGGTTTGCGGGTTGACTTCAATTAGAACATTCTTCTCAGTGTGAATATACACTTGCAATAAACCGGCCCTGTTCAAGGGACTATCCATCAACATCAAGAGACACTGATGCGCAATGTCTGGTCTGCAACTACCAGGGTCTCTGTTATTCTTTTTCAAGATATTAGCATGATCGTCGCAGTTTAATAATTCGAAGCTATTTCCTACCTGTAAATAATCGTCGCAAAACGAGGAAATGAGGTTGTAAGATGTCGCGAAATGATATTCGATCTACATTAGAGATTGTTTAGAACATAACCTCACCTTCACAGATTCTAACTGAGCTCCGTCCAATATAATAACCAAACGTTTTTCCTGCTTTTTGAGATGAGCTATTTGAAGATGTTTTGGTAGCGGATCGAATTCGAATTCGTCTTTTTCGTCGCAATTTTTCCTTTTCTTTCCCATCGCTGTTTGTTGTTAATACTTAACCTCAAATATCTATTACCTAGTTCGCTAATGCTCGAATAGCAAGCAACAGAATAATCGAGAATCAAACACGTGTACATGACGCCACCTGGCGGGGTAGACGGAGACTACGATGGTAATTCGCATGGATCGGTTGGTAAGGGAGAAATCTTTATTACGGAAAATTAATACACCGCGATAATTCAAATGACTTGGAATTCAGTCAATCTACTATTATGTATGTGGATATGAATTATTATTATTTGCGTATTTAACAAGTAACAGGTTTTATTCAACGAGATAGATCCGGCTATCTCGAGCTAATGTAGTACATAAATATACATATATATGTGTATAGATATTATAATTTACAATATTTACAGTATAATATACAATCCCATTATATAATATATATAGTATATAAATTTATGAGGATGTCTTTTAATTTTTATTTCTCGATTGGTATAGAAATTCTATAGTATCTATAATTTAGAATTAACTATAGATTATGCGTGTATCGAAGTTTTTCAGACGCAGTTTATTCGTCGTCATCTTCGATTACACCCTCCAGTCTCATTCTGAAATATAATTTACGCGATGTTTGAAATTAGTATTTTTGGTTTTACTTTTTGGAAACTTGATGTAAGACTCCGAAATTTATTTGAAAAAATTTCTAAACAGTCTATAATACTATAGAGAGTGAATAAGCGAAATGAAACTAAATTTACAACTGAATTAATTTTTTTAGCATGAATTTCGGTTTAAATTTTCATAAAGTTTCACACGATTTATAAAATTTCATATTTAGTATATCGGAATCAGACTCACCATTATTTTATTTCAGCGTTATTTATACATGCAGCAAACTATCACATGGCGGTCTTCAAGGTGTTTATTAATTTATACATACTTAATACATAAAAAGCAGGAAATTTTTATGTGTATGCAATTAGAAGTGTTTTGTGTAATTTATCGTGAGTAAAAAAGAAAAAAAATCACTCTGTATATACTGATGAAACGTGATATATGGTATTAAAATTGTAAAAAATATATATGAAAGAAAATTGAGAATACACTCTTAGAAAATGAATCTTCAATGGAATGTATAGGATTAATTATTGACTGTTAGATCGATCCTCTTCTGGATTGAGAAACATTTTTTTTTTCAATACAGGTACAAAGCTTTTGGCGCAAATCTGTTCAAGGAAAGATAACGATTTATTGTTAGTTATTGTGTTTAGAATGAAATTAGATAACATTTTTGTTATTTTATCAGTCAGTGTTATTTCACATCATATAATAGCATAATTTAAATTATTTCTGGCAAACATGTGAAAAATCTAAGCCGAGAATTTTGAAAAACGAAAGAAAAGAAAAAGAAAAAACTAGCAAATGAATCGCAGAACGATAATTAATTAATTTCTTGTGACTCAAAAGCTCGAATCCTATGAGGAATTCGCAATCGTCTGCCGAGGGATAAGCTTATGGAAATAAATCTGGGATAAAGTTAAACTGCTTACATATTCGATAAGCTGTTTTAAAAAAAGAAAAAAAAGAAAATTATAATAAAAAAGAACAAATCTAATCCCTTTGAATAACAAAACTGGATACCTACTATTTATAGTATACCCAAAGATATTTCATGCGGAAAATAAAACCTGCACCGCAATAATAAACAGCAACTATATTAAATTCTCCAATGTTAAAAATAACGCGATATGATAAGAGCATCTTATTTCAAATTGTACATACACATGCTCAGGGTGGCTGCGAATCTGATCGATCAATTCCGTCGGTTTCAATTCCGCAATGCATACGCGATGCACTGCGGTGAATAGCGGAAATTTCCCGGTTTCACCACGGCTGACCAGCATCCCGTTGACCTCATCCGCGGTTGCTGGACCCTGGAGTTTCTGGCCAGCCAGTAACTCGTCTTCTAATTCCTTGATGGTCTACAGATCGGATAAAAACTATCAACAATCAGCGAATCTCGTGTATCATATAATAAATCGAAGCCAAGCTGGCTTAGCATCAATTTGAAAAAACTCCATTTTTTTGGGCTTTCCAAGATCCAAAATCAAAAACCAAACTATGCCATTTCTTCGTTTCGATGTTGCCTTTCAGATAAAAACGTTCTTATGCGACAGGAAAAAGATTTTCGAGTTGAAAAGATGGGGAGAGACGGAGCTCGGCTGTTAATTTCGAGCTTTGAATAAATTTTCAAAAATAAACCCATTGACCAAACGCCGTATAACTCTTGGGTTTGAAATTTTGAAATTTGAGTGAACGATGGAAAATTCACTCACCTTTCCGGTCTTTACGAACTGTTCGCAAACTCGTCGATTACGTCCACCGTAACAAGTCGTTATGAGATCTGCGACGCCACAGCTTTCGAAGAAAGTCGATAATTTCGAGCCGCCGAAAAATGTGTCGACAAATTTCACCATTTCCATTAAACCCAGTCTTATTATTGCGGCTTTTGTATTATCGCCGAGGCCGAGGCCGTCGACGAACCCAGCCGCACAGGCTACGATGTTCTTAAAAATTAGGATAATAATTTATTCCATCATTTTTAATACCGCTGAAATTAACTCATTAGTTATTTTCATACCTTCAGAGCTCCGCACACTTCGACAGCCTCCGCATCTTCGACTACAACGACTCGGAAGTTTTCGGTTTGGATCATGTCTCTCAAGAGCGGAGCTGTGCGCTTGTCTTTGCATCCTGATAATTTAATCTTGATTACAGATATTACAGAAAAATTAAAAATCAAAAAAACAAAAAAATCGAGTACACCATACCTATTGTGGTCTCGCAGAATTTTCCCTCCGCAACTTCGTTCGCCAGATTGGCCCCCATCAAAACGTAGCATTGAATTTTTAAATGGTTTTCAATGATCTTAGATATTAATTCGATCGATTTACCGTCGCCTTGATCGAAGCCCTACGAGGTGAAAGCAATTAGCATTTAATGCTTGGAATTGTAACACAGGATTTTTATTATAATTGTAAAAAAATCATTGTAAACCCTCTTCTTTACTTATTTTTATTAAATTTTTTCCTTTCTCTCGCATTTTGAAAGAGTTACCTTTATAAGCGATAGGCCAACGGCAGTTGGTTTAATTTTTCCAAGCAACGTTGCGCACAAAGTTCTAATGAACTGATGCGGGATGACGAAGATCAAGAAATCAGCATCCTTCGCAGCCTCGATGAGGTCCGGAACAGCGACCTTAAAAATCGGGATGATCGTTTGTGAAATTTGCATCATTAGGTAAACGAGGCTGAAGTGGATCAAGGAATAAGTGATCCAGCTGAGGTTTGCGGAAAAATTCTTAATGTATTTTCAGACATTGTCTATAATACCCATCACTATCCTTGGCAACGATCCATCATTGTGTCTGACTACTGTCGAGAGCACGTTTTAGCAACGTATCTACGTTACGTTGTGTAATCTTGGTTTATTTTTTCTTTTCTTTGTGTTTATTTTTTCTTTATAAGACACGTGTGTCGCACGTGGATAATGACTTCCGAAATTTTGCATAAATTTTTGCGTCAAAACGCGTATTCGAAAATCACGTAGCATAATAATTTTTGATCTATAGGTATATAATAATTTTGATGCGATTTGCATACGTACATACATGTTTTTTAATGTTTTATTATGTAAAACCGTAGTCTTTCACTCATTCACATGGAAGTAATATTGAAAAATTCATTTCACGTAGAATTATGAAAATGATTTTTCAGGCATGATTTACTATACTATGACGTACGTATGCTGTATGCGTCGAACGTTTGTAGCTACGTAACTGTCCGCCGAGGAATAGCGAGAATCTAAGATAAGTAAAATATTTGTTGATCAAAATCAGTCATTCAGTTCAGTGGAGACGGTATTTCCTTATCTGAAATAGCCGACTCACTCAAGTCATGCATGCGGTCGAACAAGCGGTTTAAATTGTCGCTGGTCATTGCTGATCCCTTGCTGTTAGCGCCAATGCAACATGAATTCAATGAGTTTCTAAAAGGCTGTAGAAGTGGGGATTCCGGCTGTTAATTTTCTATTCACTATAAATATATATGTATACAGGTTTCATGGTAGTGGGAACTGGACACGAGTTTCACCGACACATACATGTGATGTACCACATGTCCGTTCACTTGCTGAATCATTTCAATAGCGACGATCTTTTCAAATGTTGACGATACACGTACATACCTACGTCAGTTTTCTTCACATCAGAGACCTACTCTATTTCCCAGTCACACAGAAATACAAAAATGCATTAAGTGCGATTGTTGTACAAAGCGAAATTTTATGTTAGGTACTTCTAGTCATGTGCTTATATGCATAACTACACGAGATTATATGGGAAAGACTTTTAGGAAAGCTCAGGGTTCCTGTGTACATAGTATGAATTTCGTATATCTATAACAGTTCTTCAGGATGATATAATACGATCTTGTTTTTACAGACTGCGAATTTCCGTCGCGAGATCACATAGCGTGCATTATACACATTATTATATACCTGTATAGGTATACGCAAGAATTAAATATAAGGCGCTTTAAATCCGCATCTGCAATAACGAACTGGTATTTTGCTTATTACCGAATGATGTAGACTCGACGTTGTATAGTTATAATCCAGTATGATTAGGATTTTATTTTAATCACCAGGCTTCTCCACTTCTCTTTCTCGTCGAATATTTCCACGATTTCTTTACTCAAGCTTAAGTACGTATCACCTTTTTATTCTAGTCTCAGAGTCTTTCTTTTTTTTACAACTTCTATTCATTTTGCAGTTTTGGGATGACAGTTTTGGTACCGTCAAATTAAAAGCGCATGAAAAATCAGACTTGGTTCAATATCGCGAGGTGGATCGCATGTGGAAGACTGTAGAATCATCCTGTCTCATTTCTCCCACTCTACGAGGTGATGAGTTTATAAAATATCACGTATCATATCAGGCCTGATAACAAACCGCGACTGAATGATTGGGCGTGATAAGTCGAGGCCACCGTGTACCAGACCTATAAAATAGCTTGCAACTTTCTCACCGGCATCAGTGTTCTTCGAACCAACAAGCAACACACAGTCGCCTGACTCAATTTGCTCAAGCAATTGTAAATCCAAGTGTTATTCTTGTTATCAAGTCTTATCTTACTACTCGAATCATCATGAGGCTGAACGCAATCATTCCGAACTTCAAGGCTGAGACCACCCAGGGACCCATAGACTTTTACAAATGGCAGGGAAACTCGTAAGTATTGTTACGAATGAAATACAAAAATATGTCTGTAATGTGTCGTAAGGAACAAGATAACAAATTTCTGGTCTGTTTATAGATGGGTTGTGCTTTTCTCTCATCCGGCTGATTTCACCCCCGTTTGCACCACGGAATTGGGTCGTATCGCGGTCCATGCTCCGGAATTCGCAAAGAGAAACACGAAGCTGCTGGCCCATTCCTGCGACAAACTCCAAGACCACGTCGACTGGGTAAACGACATCAAGTCATACTGCCTAGATATTCCCGGGGAATTTCCGTACCCCATCATCTCCGACGCCGATCGCACCCTGGCTGTACAACTCGATATGATCGACGAAGAGAACCGAAAGAACCCTGACTTTGCTCTAACTGTCCGTGCTCTCTACGTCATCAGCCCTGACCATCGTCTTCGCATATCTTTCCTCTACCCAACATCGACCGGACGAAATGTCGAGTGAGTTTTCTTAATCTTTGGGTCAATCGATTTCATATAAAATTCTCAACTTTTTATCTAAACCTGAGCGTTTCCCTTTTTTGTCTACAGTGAAATCCTGAGAGTGATCGACTCCCTGCAGCTGGTAGACCGAATCCCCGAAATTGCCACACCAGCAAATTGGGTGGTGAGTCAATTTTTTTTCAAAGTATAACGATGGCCTAGTACTTTTTGTTAGTATCATGTGAATAACTTGGATTTATTTTGTCTTTCAGCCCGGAGACAAAGTCATGATTCTGCCAACGGTCAAGGAAGCAGATATCCCCAAGCTTTTCCCAGGTGGAGTCGACAGAGTTAGTATGCCTTCCGGAAACGTTTACGTCCGCACAACGACTGACTACTAATTCTAAATCGCTATCATTTGGTTTCGGATGATTCCCGAAGAGAAACTTGATACATAATAATTAATAATTGTCAATTATACGATAAGATGTCTGTAATTTGAGATTGCAGTAAATATATAATACACCAAAGACTTAAATATCGTTTTTTTAAATCTCTTCAACTATCCACCACCCTAAAAATCAATCTGCTCACCACATTCTCTGGTAGTTTGTGTCCCGGTAGATATTTCACATTCTCGTGTTGTTCGTTTATTATTTCGGTCAATTTTTTGCCATTAATCATCTCCTCGTACACATACATCGTGACCCTTTCCTCAAACTTAGTATTAAACTTGACGGTGTTTGCTCCAACGATTTTAGCGATCGCCGAACCCCTGCGAAACAGATAAATAAAAATCAGAAATCAGTATCACATAATAAATATTCTCTAAGAATAGTTCATATTACGATATAAACTTGATATCACAACGAGTATACATACGCGCTGATAAACATTAGAAAAATAAGATTAGAAATATATCTCGAATAAAACCTTCGAAGATTACATATAGGTACTATGTATAACAAGGCTGCTCTACTTTTCTCAACACACTCAAAGACATAATATGCAGTATATCAGAGTATGGATCAATGCCATCATAATCAGGACATAAAAAATAAATATATCATATATATACATACAACCAGGCGAATGATTATCTACTTAAAGATTCGCCTAAATCCAAACTTGAATGATTATCTCATTCTACTCGAATCGATATACATAAGTTTGACCAACACGCTTGACCCGAATATCTTAACGAGCTGCTGGCAATGAGATGCGGTTTTAATATAGAGTTGCTCAACTTAACTGGTTCAAAGTCAAGGTATATGTAAATGTACTACATGGTATATAGGTACATGATCTTTATGCACCCACATAGCTATAATCTGCATTATACATATGCCACACAATATACTCGGAGGCCTTGTTCCGTATTAAGCTAACTGAGCTATCGACGTACTATGATATATACTGCGAATAGTTGCAACGATTATCTTCTAAAACTATTCTACAAACGAATAGTCTGCATTCAATTACATAGCAACGTGGCTAGACTCCGGAGTATCGTAAAAAATATTTTCATCAATTATATCGATAACAGCTTCTCCTATACGGATCGATACGCGTACATCATCACCTCCGCTAATTAACACTTGAGAAATATTTCGCAACTTGAAGATAAGATGCAGGGATTAAAAAATGATTAGGTGACAATCACTGTAAAATAACGTACATAGCATGCAAGACTTCGAAAATGACCGAATAGCCCAGTTTCTGTATTATTTAGAAGCTGATTTTTCAACACAATGCAAATTTCTCTCGAATCATCCATAACGCGAGAATTACGCTAGATCACATGTTGATTACAGTGAAAATGCATCGCGATGCAGTTTTGCGTGGATGCACGTCACCTTGATGCGACCTCAGAATGCAGTTTTTGCCAAGTTGCAAATATCCGTAAAAATGTGTGGCAAAAATGTTTGGTATCGTTTTGACACTCGCTGACAGAAAAAAAATTGCGACGAAGGATGCTTATCAGTTTGAGTTTGAGTGAACTAAATCTGCGTAACACACAACGTTATTATTTACCAATTTCCACTGCCCACAATGCAGACCTTCTTCTTGGTGCGACCCATGGTTGTTAAAATAATTTGAAAAGAAGCTGTTTTTCCTAGCTTATCCTCTTCTCTGATGTCCGGTTATTCTTATCGACGTAACGATAACGTCGTGTTAGAAATAAAAACCACTAACACTTAGGGCGGTTTTTCAGAGGGGTTTGACCACCTCGGACTGACTCACTTAGCAAACTCTAACGCGATAGTAACCGCGAATTGCGAAGAGCTGGTCGATGGCTATCGTATTCAACTATGAACCTGACGTCCCTGTCCGGCTCTGGAAGATCGCCAATATGCAAACGCAATAGTTTAACGTAACGTAACCAGGGTGACCGCTAAAATAAGACGAAATTAGCGCCGGATACCGGGTGGATATTTTATGAAATTTTCACGTTTGTCACATCCTTTTTCGACGAATATAATAATTAGACTGATGTGATAGAACAACCGCGATTGTTATTTAAAAAAATTTCGTCGTAGGTATATAGTACAGCAGCTATTCTAAGCATAATATGAGCAGAATCTAATACTGTTACGTAAATTATATAACAATTGTAATATTATAGTATGTATAGGAAAGTTGAGATTGTAATTGTTTGTTAAGCATATATAGATATAGCATAAGTGTTTATCGGACTGTTGAATAAATATATACACACATACATATATATATGTATATATGTATCTATAGGTAAATTTTTAAAACCAGGTCGCGTATCGCAGACTCTTGCCAACTCTGGCCAAGGTCTCGTCTTTGTATACGTATTATATACCGTAGTTACTTCCTGATCTTTTATTTAACGCGTGCAGTTGTAGGAATTTTTTTTAATATTATAGATTATGACAGGTGTATACCGGATAATTGAATGAATATATCTGCTGCAGTTTATCACAGTTTACACATATTGTATGTAGGTACAGATTGCGATATCGCATAACGATTGATAGATATTGAAAAAAATTACTAAACCAATAGATTGATTCTGACTTATCGTAATAACTATAAATAATTACGTAATATAAATTTGGAAATCCGATAACGATATTTAAAATCTATTTAAATTATATGTTTAAGATATAGTATATATTGAGGAATTATAAAAGAGGTGGAGACGAATTAATTATTAGCGTAATAAATTGTCTGATAAAATTAGATTGCTAAATATTAATGCATTATCTGCAGAACGTGATAAGACAGCTCATATAGGCTCATACCGACGCTGGATTAATGTTTTTATTTTATTATTCGGTTAAGGAATATTCTCCGAGATGGTATACCAACTTACTATCAGTTACGATTTTTGAATTATTTTTTATGCCAGTGGGAGGATAAATTTCGAATAAGGAAATTCGTCCGACAAAAAAACGGAAGGGTTTATAGGTATTTGAGACTAAGCATATGAAACGTGTGAGCCTTATTACATCCTTATTATATGATAATTTGAATGACTTTTTGTATGTGTATTTATGGAAATAACTAAACATGAAACAAGAAAATTTTATCTCATTTTTTTTCTTATCGTGCTCAAGTCGTTGTACTAATAAGATACTATAACGAGTACAGAAATAGCAACGTTCATTATGATGACAAGAGATTAAATTAAGATTTTTCAAAGAGAGCTTATCCATCTTCAATATCGTTATCAGAGTCCAAATTCTTATTAGGGAATTATTTGGAAACAAAAGTATAGATTGTCAATCATATAATCGATCCATCGTGTTAAATATACCCGACTACTAACTAATTTTTATTTCCAATAATCGTCATGCGAAAGTATGATCTAGCATGACTGTAAAATGTGTGGTAGACAGTTTTTAATGAATTATCTTACTATCAACATACGAATTCCTATAACTTATAACGTTAAATAATACATCAGGAGTAGGTATAATAAGTAGACTATAAGTCGAGAACTAGGTCAGATTAATCATTTATTGTTAGTATGCGTATAAATATAGTTATAAATCTCATAGAAATTATCTAAACCTAAATCATAGTGTTTTAGAATTAGTAGTCGGTCGTTGTGCGGACGTAGACGTTTCCGGAAGGCATACTAACTCTGTCGACTCCGCCTGGGAAGAGCTTGGGGATATCTGCTTCCTTGACCGTTGGCAGAATCATGACTTTGTCTCCGGGCTAAAATAGAAAATAAAAAGAAGTTATTCACATGATACTGACGGACAGTACTAGGCCATCGTTATACTTTGAAAAGAAATTAACTCACCACCCAATTTGCTGGTGTGGCAATTTCGGGGATTCGGTCTACCAGCTGCAGGGAGTCGATTACTCTCAGGATTTCACTGTAGACAAAAAAAGAGAAACGCTCAAGTTTAGATAAAAAGTTGAGAATTTCATATGAAATCGATTGACCCAAAGATTAAGAAAACTCACTCGACATTTCGTCCGGTCGATGTTGGGTAGAGGAAAGATATGCGAAGACGATGGTCAGGGCTGATGACGTAGAGAGCACGGACAGTTAGAGCAAAGTCAGGGTTCTTTCGGTTCTCTTCGTCGATCATATCGAGTTGTACAGCCAGGGTGCGATCGGCGTCGGAGATGATGGGGTACGGAAATTCCCCGGGAATATCTAGGCAGTATGACTTGATGTCGTTTACCCAGTCGACGTGGTCTTGGAGTTTGTCGCAGGAATGGGCCAGCAGCTTCGTGTTTCTCTTTGCGAATTCCGGAGCATGGACCGCGATACGACCCAATTCCGTGGTGCAAACGGGGGTGAAATCAGCCGGATGAGAGAAAAGCACAACCCATCTATAAATGGACCAGAAATTTGCTATCTTGTTTCTTACGACACATTACAAATATATTTTTGTATTTCATTCGTAACAATACTTACGAGTTTCCCTGCCATTTGTAAAAGTCGATGGGTCCCTGGGTGGTCTCAGCCTTGAAGTTCGGAATGATTGCGTTCAGCCTCATGATGATTCGAGTAGAATATAAGACTTGATAACAAGAATAGTAACACTTTGATTTGTAATTGCTCTAGCAAATTGAGTCAGGCGACTGTGTGCTGCTTGTTGGTTCAAGGAACACTGATGCCGGTGAGAAAGTTGCGAGCTATTTTATAGGTCTGGTGAACAGTGGGCTTGACTTGTCACGCGCAATCATTCAGCCGCGGTTTGTTATCAACGTGATATGAATAAACTCATCACGTCGTATAGTGGAGTAGAGTGGGAGAAATGATCAGGATGATTTTACAATCTTCGAAATGCGAATTACGTCTCGATGTCAAACCAAACTTGCAGCAGACGGGGTGCATCAAAAAATTGACCGATTTTTCATGGGATAAAGATTTCACTGTACGAGCTTGTTAATCTATAACTGTAGAATTAATAGGAAATACGGAAAAGGAATCGGAGACTGGAGCAAAACGGTGATAATCTCATTTTTGGCGACAAATTGTGAAAATATTCGAAACGCTGAACCTATTATTCGGTCATAAGGAAATATCAGATCGCTTACACACCTCGACTGGCTGCATCATGGATATTGAAATTATTTCTCGTATATAGATCATGCGACGTGATCCCGCAGCGGAAATTTGTAATCTGTACATGAACAAGATCGTAATATATCATCCTGGAGAATTATATTTCATAAATGGAATTCCTACATTGTTTTCAAAGTCTTTTGCATAATCTTGTATATGTATGCAAAGTCTATATAGCTTCGACACAACATTCAACATTGCCTCTTACGATAAACACTTCATTCAATTCATATTTTTTATTTGAAAATTTTAGCACGACGTTGCTATTGGAATGATTCAGCAAGTGGATGGACGTAGCATCTTCATCCACAAGTATGTGTCTGTAAAACTTGTGTCCAGTTCCCACTACTAAGAGAACAGCATATGGGTACGTATGTTATGCAACAGAAAATAAACAAGCGGAATCCCCACTTCGACAGCGTTCCACAAATATGTTAAGTGTCCTGCACTGGCGCTTACAGCGAGGGATTAGCAGTGACCAGCGATATTTTAAACCGTTTGTTTGAACGCAGGCATGAGTTCAGTGAGTCGACTAATTCAGATAAGGAAACACCGTCTTCACTGAACTGAATGACTGATTTTTATTCAGGAATCTTTTACTTATCTTGTATGCCTACTACTCGGTGGACACCTACGTAGCTACAATCGTTCGACGTTTACTACGTCATATAGTCATTCGTGCCTGATAAAACATCTTCATGATCTTACAAATGTGCGAGCGGAAAATGCACCGTACCTTTTTCGTTCGTTTTTTTTTTTACTGGAGGACAGAAAAAAATGAGGAAATTTTGTAGGGGGATTTACCATGATAAAAAATTTTAATATGGATGTAGATTCGTTGTTATAGTTACTGTCTATAGTATGATTCAGAATGCGTCTCCACGAACTGAAATATTACCTTTTCAGTGCAACTTTTACCTCCTTTCTTGCAACTTTCAATAGTTATTCAATCTTACAATAACGATTCGGATAGCGGAATAAAAGTCCATTAAAAATTATTGGAAAATGGGTTGGGAAATAAATGTGGACTTAATTATTATGCTCTAATTGCTCTAATCATTTTGACTAGATGCTCCAATTCTCTGGCACCTGGAGACTTGGTTGAATATCGACGGGATCGTACATGGAAGACTGTATAATCATTCTGTATCATTTCCCCTACTCTACGACGTGATGAGTTTATTCATATCACGCTGATAACAAACCGCGGCTGAATGATTGCGCGTGACAAGTCAGACCTATAAAATAGCTCGCAACTTTCTCACCGGCATCAGTGTTCTTCGAACCAACAAGCAGCAAACAGACGCCTGACTGAATTTGCCCAAGCAATTATAAATCCAAGTGTTATTCTTGTTATCAAGTCTTATCTTACTACTCGAATCATCATGAGGCTGAACGCAATCATTCCGAACTTCAAGGCTGAGACCACCCAGGGACCCATAGACTTTTACAAATGGCAGGGAAACTCGTAAGTATTGTTACGAATGAAATACAAAAATATGTTTGTAATGTGTCGTAAGGAACAAGATAACAAATTTCTGGTCTGTTTATAGATGGGTTGTGCTTTTCTCTCATCCGGCTGATTTCACCCCCGTTTGCACGACGGAATTGGGTCGTATCGCGGTCCATGCTCCGGAATTCGCAAAGAGAAACACGAAGCTGCTGGCCCATTCCTGCGACAAACTCCAAGACCACGTCGACTGGGTAAACGACATCAAGTCATACTGCCTAGATATTCCCGGGGAATTTCCGTACCCCATCATCTCCGACGCCGATCGCACCCTGGCTGTACAACTCGATATGATCGACGAAGAGAACCGAAAGAACCCTGACTTTGCTCTAACTGTCCGTGCTCTCTACGTCATCAGCCCTGACCATCGTCTTCGCATATCTTTCCTCTACCCAACATCGACTGGACGAAATGTCGAGTGAGTTTTCTTAATCTTTGGGTCAATCGATTTCACATAAAATTCTCAACTTTTGGCTAAACTTGAGCGTTTCCCTTTTTCTGTCTACAGTGAAATCCTGAGAGTGATCGACTCCCTGCAGCTGGTAGACCGAATTCCCGAAATTGCCACACCAGCAAATTGGGTGGTGAGTTAATTTCTTTTCAAAGTATAACGATGGCCTAGTACTTTTTGTTAGTATCATGTGAATAACTTGGATTTATTTTGTTTTTCAGCCCGGAGACAAAGTCATGATTCTGCCAACGGTCAAGGAAGCAGATATCCCCAAGCTCTTCCCAGGCGGAGTCGACAGAGTTAGTATGCCTTCCGGAAACGTCTACGTCCGCACAACGACCGACTACTAAATTTATAACGCTATGTTTTAGGTACAAATAATTCCTGTCTTACTTATAACTGTATTTATACCTGTACTAACAATAAATGATAAGTCTCGCCAAGTTCTCGACTTTGTGTGTATCTATATCATATACCTACTTCCCGATCTTCCATTCAATACGTGGTCTAAGAATTTGAAAATAGAGTATTCATAATTCACTACACACTGTGTATCACAGTTTACAGTCACAGTAGATCAAACTATCGCATCACAATCAACGTGTCATAAGATTAATTTATGGATGTGTTTATTTCAAGCGATAGATTGATTCTAAGTTTCGAAATAATTACGTCATAAGAATTCGGGTTTCGATACCGAATTATGGACAGGTGAAGAAAATTCCGAACGTATCAACTCGCGCGATCCAAGAAACATCCCCATACCTACATTCGTCCCCCGAATAGGAATCTGTATCGATCAAGGAATTGATTTTTCTACAACCACGTGAGTTGATAATTCCCCGAATTTCCTCAGAAAATCGATAATCAGAAATTCAAAATGAAAATAAAAAAATAATTTCCGTGTGAATGCAAACACAAATGACATTAAATCATTCATAACTTCTGAACGAAAAAAGATACCACTTCCGTTAGGATCTAACAATTTTCGTTCAATGAGCCATTATAACTTTGAAACAGTAAGGTAGATAAAAAAAAAAAAAAATTCGGTAAGTTTATCTGATAGTAATACAAGGTACTAGAGTTGCGACGAAATTGGAAAAGGTGATGGTCCGAGGCCAGGTGAAATCACATGGAATTCCCCATATTATACCGTCCTCGTTTACCGCCAAAAATTTTAGCACGACTGCCGGGGCCGGCAGCCCAACAGTTCCTCCTCAGAAAATAAAGATGTTTCGGGTCAGATTCTCTCCTGATACCAGGAGCAATTTTCGACTTAAAATTTCTTCAACTCGAAACATCGCTAGTATTAACTAGATATAAGACGTGCATGAGGACACGTATGCATGCCTATACACTATAGTACGTAAACGATTTTCAGAAAAATAATAGAAAAAAAAGTCGAAAAAAAAGTTAGAAAAACACTTGGAATTTCGGACGAAATTTACTGCTAAATTTGAAGACTTTTTTCGACTTTTTTTTCGACTCTTTTTCTAAATTTTTTTTCTATTACTTTTCCTCTTCAAGGGGCAATCGTCCTATGTAGGTTTGTATGACTAATTGCGAGGTACCCTGTACAAAGCGTGCATGAAGACACGTATGCCTATATTGATACATTATACTCTTTTCCCCCTCCAAAAATTTAAGCACACCTCCTCGGGTCAGATGTTCTCCTGATACCAGCAGGAATTTTCGAGTTGAAACTTCTATAACTCTGGAAATTGCTAGTATTAACTAAATATAAGACGTGCATGAGGACACGTATGCATGCCTCTATCCATACACTATACACCGTTCCCCCTCCAAAAATTTCAGCACACCTCCTCGGGTCAGATGTTCTCCTGATACCAGGAGTAATTTTCGACTTAAAATCGTTCGATTTTCAGAGTTATAGAAAATTTAAGTCGAAAATTGCACCTGGTATCAGGAGAACATCTGACCCGAGGAGGTGTGCTGAAATTTTTGGCGGCATAGAGGTATGGTATAGAGATATAGACATGCATACACTGCTTCGGAGTGATTTTTCTGGCAGTTGATACCTTTTTTTCGGAGTGATTTTTCTGGCAGTTGATACCTTTTTTCGGAGTGATTTTTCTGGCAGTTGATACCTTTTTTAAGGAGTCGATTTTCTGGCACTTGATACATCATGGTGTCAAAAACGACTCCTTGAAAACGGTATCAACTGCCAGAAAATTCACTCCTTAAAAAAGGTATCAACTGCCAGAATTTTCGGAGTGAATTTTCTGGCAGTTGATACCTTTTTTAAGGAGTGAATTTTCTGGCAGTTGATACCGTTTTCAAGGAGTCGTTTTTGACACCATGAGGTATCAAGTGCCAGAAAATCGACTCCTTAAAAAAAGGTATCAACTGCCAGAAAAATCACTCCGAAAAAAGGTATCAACTGCCAGAAAAATCATTCCGAAAAAAAGATATCAACTGCCAGAAAAATCACTTCGAAGCAGTGCATGCATGCCTATATCTCTATACTATTCCTCTGTCCCACCAAAAATTTGAGTACACCTCCTCGGGTCAGATGTTCTCCTGATACCAGGAGCAATTTTCGACATAAAATTTCTTTAACTCTAAAAATCGCTAGTATTAACTAAATATAAGACGTGCATGAGAACACGTATTGCATGCCTATATCGATACACTATAGTACGTAAACGATTTTCGGAAAAATAATAGAAAAAAAGTCGAAAAAAAAGTCGAAAAAAAAGTCGAAAAAAAAGTCGGAAAAAAAGTTAGAAAAACACTTGCAATTTTGGACGAAATTTACTGCTAAATTTGAAGATTTTTTTCGACTCTTTTTCTAAATTTTTTTTCTATTACTTTTCCTCTTCAAGGGGGAATCGCCCTATGTAGGTTTCTATGACTAATTGAGATACCCTATACAATGCGTGCATGAGGACACGTATGCATGCCTATATCGATACACTATACGAAAACGATTTTTCGAAAAATATTAGAAAAAAATTTAGATAAAAAGTCGTAAAAAAAGTAGAAAAAAAAACTTCCAATTCGGTAGTAAATTTGCTGCTAAATTTGAAGATTACGATTATTTGAAGAAAATACGAGAGTTATAACATCATTAGCATTCACTAAATCAGTTCAAGAGAATCTTTTTTCGTCATTGGATAAATCGTCTTACGATATGCAATTGCAAGACAGAAATCACATCAACGTAATGTGGGCTGTGTGAAACAAGGTGCTCTAATACTTGCGGCAAACGTAGTTCGTCAGTTCAACCGCGAGATGGCGATACCTTTCACACCTCTTCCACCTAACCGAGCGAAGGAAATATGGATTTCGTTTGAATCCGAAAATATTCCCGACACGAAACAAAAGGGTGTAAAATGAAAATGATTAAAAATGAAAATGAAATTCGTAAACCATATTTGATGAAATGTTTTATTTAATTGGCATAAAAAAAATGATTTATTCGTATGATATTATCTATATGAAACGTATCGACATATTATATTATAATTATAAGAACAATGTATAAAAATCGCTAAGTACGAAACGTGACAATTATATCTTATTCTTTTCTACCAAACCCAATCCAGTATCCTAAATTACCATTTCATTCATCCCTGTGCTTGTTTGATAAAAATTTCCAGTTCTCTTCATTCACAGGTGAGATTTCCGCGCCGAGACTTGGCCAGGTGTGTTCGTTATTCCGCAATCGTCATTCCTAAATATGGGTTGAAATTGATGATCGAGTAATGAGATGAGATAGAACTTGTTATTTTTTTTTAATAAAAATTTATGAATAAAATAAAAGATGTATAAACTCATAGCTCAAGCATGGGTAAGAAAATAGGTATAGGATAGATAGGGAGGATGTGAATGACTCGCCGTAATTAAGTGATAAATTATCACCGTATATATCATGCAAATATCGAAATGCGCTTCTAATAACAAATAATAGTCGTATATTTTCTCTTTTACAATATACATGATAATCTAATATTTATACTAATCGTAATTGGTAACAATTATTCAGGTTTTTTTTTCCATTTTCTTTTTCTTCTTATACTTCTCTTATTCCTCTTCTTTAAATCTTTGTTTTATACAATTTACAATATAACAAGTGATATCAACAACATTATAGTACGTATTCATCGTTTTAAAATATTCCAATAGGAGAATAAACAAAAATAAAAACTCCCATCAAAAAATATCAATCATATTGATAACATCGAATACCCCCGCTGTCGATTATCATCATAATATGTACGCAATTTATTATGCATTTTTTTACTTTTCATTTTTACTGATTTTAGACACGTTCATAAGTTCAAAAAATGTGAAATAAAACATGAAAAGACAAATTTCGGTAAAGATATTTGCGTACTATTAACAAGTGATCAAAATTACAATCTCATTAAAAGATAAATGAAATCGCATGGAATGAATTTACATAAATTTCATTTCTTTTCTTTTCTCTTCTTTTATTTATCACTATTTAATTAATAAATGCAGTTAAACATTTCAATAAACGTTCTTTACACCGGCGAAATAAATTTTATTAGCGTTCTGCTACGCCATCAATATCGCGGCTTTATTCGTGCGTTTATCAACTTTTAAGACACGAGCTAATCTTATCGGTAATTCATTACGTAATGCCTACTATATTATTATTTTATTTTATTTTTTTCTGGTTTCATCCTGTTTGCATTATATTCACATAATTTTTTCATATCATCGCTATACTAAGCGGATAAATCATAAATCTATCTCGAAATCTTTAATTATTACTTTCCTATCTCTCTAACGTTTTGTCATTATTGATTACTTTAGCGCTTCTCCCATCAACCCATGGCAATTACAATAAATTCCTATTCCGTTTTTTTTTTTTTTACAAGGAAGAATAAAGAGAATGATGGAAAGGCAGGGAAAAATGGGACATTTTTGGAACGCTTTAGGCATGCCTTTCTCTCGTGGCTAATCACTCTTCACAATTTTTGATGGCCAAATTATACCGCTTACATATGTTCAGGATGAGTCCTAATACAGTCGATTAAATCTCCAGGCTTTAATTCACCAACGCAGATCCTGTGGATTGCGGTAAACAGCGGAAATCTACCTTCCATATCCTTTGATTTTAGCATGTAATTAACTTCTTCAGCTGTAAAAGGTCCTTGGAGTTTCTGTCCGTTAAGCATTTCCGTTTCCAGCTCAGCGATACTCTGAAAAATGTTTTTATCCAATCATTTATTCATCCCCAAAGATTTCACACCCTGAAAAAGCTATGAAGCTAATTAATTCAATCACAGCTCTGTTTAGGCTTCTTTTTATTTCATTTGAATGAATTTTCATTATCTAACAGCTTATGAAATCGCACCTTTCCCGTCCGGACAAAGGCTTCGGATACTTTTCTGTTCCTTCCCCCATAGCAGGTGGTTATCAGGTCAGCAACACCACAGCTTTCGAAAAAGGTGGATAATTTACCACCCGGAAAAAATACGTCGACAAATTTGATCATCTCCATAAGTCCGAGTCTGATAACAGCGGCCTTTGTATTATCCCCGAGCCCCAATCCGTCGACGAATCCAGCACCACAGGCTACGATGTTCTGAAATGGGAATAGTCGTCAAATTATTTATAAAATGATGAATTTTCAAAAGTGTTTAGGAATCGAAGAAATTCGTTCCGGTCTTTTTTCTTCATTAGATTTTTTTTACTTTTTATACATTATTTCATCACCTTAAGGGCACCGCAGCATTCAACTGCGTCTGTGTCTTCTACGACTACGACTCTGAAGTAAGAAGTCTGAATGATGTCTCTGAGGAATGGAGCAACAAGTTTGTCTTTGCAAGCTGTGAAACACATGAAAGAATGGAATATTATATTTATGAAATAATAAGAAAATAATCAAGTTCTCAATCATTTGGTTGTAAACTATGCTCGTTAAGACACATAAATAAATAGATAGATAGACAGATTAGGATGTGGAATCTAAATCCCATCAATATAGCAGATGATTAAAAATTATTCATCCATCATTTCCAGCGGAGTTTTAAGACTTGTGAATCTTATCAAAAATGAGAAAAAAAAAATGCTCTGCACCTTATCTTTTCCGCAGCTTATTCCACTACATTGATAACAATCCATACGATGATATTTGTATAATTTAAAATTTTTTTTACAACTTATATGCGATGATAGGAATGTTTGACTATGTGCATTAAGTAAATGTATGCAAATGGGAATTTAAATTATAGATAAGTATATATATATATATATATATGGTAGGAGATTGATATGCGGTCATTTCATTACCAATCGTAGTTTCGCAAAAATTCTCGTCTGCGACTTCAGAGGCAAGATTAGCACCCATTAATACCGAAACTGGTATTTTCAATTTCTCATTAATAATATGTGAGATAAGTTCGATGCCTCCACCATCGCGTTTGTCGAAACCCTGGGAAATAAAATTATCATATTTACATGTCTGCATTATTTTTTAATTTTTTTTAAATTTTTTTTAATTTTTTTCATCTCATTATAATCAGACGATATATTCGATCGGCAAAGAAAAGAGAAAAAATACCTAATACCTACAGCGTGAATTAATTTACGATTAACATAAAATCCCGTTTACCTTGATCAGGGATAGACCAACGGCTGTTGGTTTTATCTTTCCAAGAAGTGTGCTGCATATCCTGTGAATAAATTGATGTGGAATTACGAATATCAGGATATCAGCGTCTCGGGCAGCCTCAAGTACATCCGGAACCGCTAGCTGCAGTGATTAAAGAAAAAAAAGAAAAAAAATGTGATAATGATAAACATACATTTTCTTTTATTTTTCATAGTTTTTTCTTTTCCTTTCCTTCTTTCTTTCTTTCATGTATAATTTATACATGCAGCAAGCACCTGACCTAGACCAATTCAACCTTGCTGTAGTTATGTATGTATAGTAGCGGTGCGTGTTTAATTAACGATCCTTATCTAAATCTCTATACGAGCTAGTTTGCTGCTGTTGCAGTTCAAATAGTGAAAGTAGCTACTATATCACTTTATCTTTTTCATCTTGTCTATACTACCTACGCTAACATAATATGCGTTAGTTTATTCGATCACTACATACTGCCGACTCTCGATTTTACTTTATTACGAATCCGAATATCACCGCGCTTGCGGAATTATCATGATTGGCAAAATTTAAATTCCAGGTTTTTGAATTTCATTATCATCAATTATTATACACGTCATATAGTGTACCGATATCTATAACGTGTGTACATAGGTGTAATACAAAAACATCTGCAACCTTCGTCGCGTAATCAATACATCGCGACTTGCAATACGTACGTATAGTATACCTATATATAACACGTGAATATACACACGAGGATCGCGATATTATCACGGGTAAAGAGGAACTGTAATAATTTATTCCGAAAATAAGTAATTGAAGCGAAATAAAATTGAATAATGATAATAAAATAAGTTATTTTATTGTATTTTGAAAATTTATAAAAGATAAAGAATTATTTCTTCGTTAAAGTTCGCGCGATATATATGCTCTATATATACTGTATAATATACATATACGTACATAATTAATCATTTATTCAATGAATCTATACAGATTCAATAAATAGTCGCGAGGTCACTATACCGCATCTGTATAGTTCATTGTTATATACTTGCATAAAAGTTATGTAAGTATATATTGTACATCAATTTTTCTTGTGTTAAATATGTGTATACATATAATTATGTATATAGATATATTATATAGGTGATATGCGTGAATATGTCTTCTACTATACGTACTTTACATTACACTATATGTATATGCAGTATACAGTATACACATCATATGTGACGTATGTATAGTAGTACGCGTGTAATGACTGTATATTATTATACTAGAGTTATTTATTCAAGGTTTCTTATCCCGCGTCATAATACATAGTACATACGACTATTATAGGTATATACCTACAGATATTTACTCATATAATAACGCATTCGTTGTCACGATTAATTATCATACAAAACAAACAAAAAGAAACAAAAAATGAATGAAATTAAAAAAGAAAAAAATCGATGTCCTAATTTTTCGTATTTCATCTATAATTTCGTTCCATTTCATTAGAGAAGGGTCTCAATCAATCCAGTCGAGTCAATTTTTAAGTCTTTGGCCCCCGAGGGCCAAAGACTTAAAAATTGACTCGACTGGATTGATTGAGAGCCTTGTCTAATAATTACCAAGTTCGAGCGTTACCGTTCATTTCATTTCATTTCCCGCCTAAATGTCTTCATAGATATACACGTGTTGCATATTTTTGCACATAAAAATAGTATGAAACCGTTCAGATGATAATAATAATAATAATAACAATAATACTAATTTCAGAATAAATTTGAAACTAGATACTTATGATACTGCTATATGGATGTAATATAATATACTTACCACATTTTCAGGAATTTTGTGGCCTGGAAGATACTTGACATTTTCATGTGTCTCGTTTATTATTTCAGTCAATTTTTTACCATCGATTAACTCCTCGTAAACGTACATAGTTACTTGGTCCTCAAATTCGGGTAATTTTTTAGCATTTTTACCAACGATTTTAGCAATCGCCGATCCCCTGTACGGATTAAGTAAATTTGAGAAAGAAAAAAAAAGAAGAAGACGAAGAAGAAGTAAAGAGCAGAAATCAATTTATACTTTATTATATACCCACGTAAGAAAATGAGGGGTCAAAAATATGTCATACAGGTTTTTCTCTTTTCTTTCAACTATCAAGAACGCTGTACGTACAATATGTAATACTAAACGCGCGTAACGTTAATCAAATTCTAATCTTAACGATGTAATTCATGTATTGACGATACAAAAAAAATTAGAAAACATAATTGGGCATCGTTATATCGTACATAGTTTTGTTATGTACAAATAACGTACATGGTATGGTCAATGACTTTAGATATACTTTATATATACATATGTATGTATACATATGTATGTATACATAGATAGAAACCGGTTGTTTACAATCTTTATTCTTTCGATATAATAACGTGACGTACTAGTTAGCGTCACGCGACGCAGTGCACAGTGCGTATAGTCGAGCGAAGTGTATAGTTGTACCCTGCACTTTCACCCGAGTTAAAAGATGACTATCTTCGAACGCTATATTTAAAACCGGAATTTTTCCGCTGTCTGTGATTATGCCGACAAAAAAAAAAAAAAAAAAAAAAAAATCACACACACACGCACACAAAAGAAAGAAGGTAGAGAACAATTAACGCGG
This sequence comes from Tenthredo livida, assembly GCA_963992785.1. NCBI lineage: Eukaryota > Metazoa > Arthropoda > Insecta > Hymenoptera > Tenthredinidae > Tenthredo > Tenthredo livida. The sequence goes on along the minus strand of OZ023070.1, from coordinate 2,194,724 downwards.
AACCTTTGTATTATAAACTAAAACTATTATATACGCATACCTATAGTATTTGCGTGTTTTAAAATAATAGTTTGAAATATTGCGGTTTTTGATTTTTAAAGCGTAACAAAAGGTATGATCGATCGTATGGCATTATATACGTATGCGACTTACCAATTTCCAGATCCAACGATACAAACACGCTTCCTTTCTGACATGGTTACTAATGCTGTAGTTTTACGTATAGTAGGTAGGTAGGTAGGTACTGTGTACTATACTGGTTGAAATTTCAGCAGACGTTTCGGAGCAGAAAGGAATGAATATATTCCTATCTATCTATATCTATATCTATATCTATATCTATATGTGTATATGTATAATATAGTACAGTGTAGCGTGTGTCTTTATCGAGGGATTTACTCCTGAATACAGACACGCTATCGTCTGTCTGTCTGTCTCTCTGTCTGTCTCGAACGCGAAATTAGAACTGAGCACTGAGCCCCGACGACGATAGTTTAAGTTGAACCTAGCGGAGGCGGAGACAGAGACTCGCGAGTCGCGAGGGAACGAACAAAAAGCAGGCAACTCGATATGACTCGAGTAACAAAACGCTGTACTGCAGAGAGATAGGTATAGTATAGGAAATGTTCGCTCGGTATACGTTGCGGGATCGAAGAATACGAGTGGGGATAGTCGCGCGGGCCAATTGCGATGTATTTTGATAAGCAATAGCGTCAACTACCGACGACGAAGGTTACGGTCGAATATTTTCACCGGAGATGCGGAAATAATCGCGTTTTAGATAAATCTGCGGTACAGAACAGATCTGAGTATAGGTTTCTGGGAATATCTGAGTAACTTGAGACGTTTTTGTTTCACGACGAAGATAGGAAATGCGGAAGAGATTTGCGTCAGCTGTATTATTGTAACCGCGAACAAGGGAAACCTGCGGTATTGCAATTTGCGAAATAGTCGATTACGCGGATACCCGCCCGTCTAGTCTGCGCCGCGCCGGTGCTTTTCACACGCAATCTCATATATCTCATACACGACGCATGCGTGGTGCCAATAATAAAGGCAATTAGAGAAAAAGCGGGAATTCGTATTCAACTGGGATTAGAGAACCCGTGAATTATACTCGTATGAGATAATCCGTTTACGTATTTTGTCCAATAAACTCGAGCTTAGAGTTTATCTCGACGATCTTACATCAATAGAGAGAAAAATAAAAAACAGATTCAGATTGTAAATCTAGCTGGCTTTGGAACGAATGTACCTAATACACGACGTTTTCTAATTTTTCTTTCTCGTAGATCAGTGGAATATTTCGATCTATAAAACCCGACGATATTATCTAATCTCACTTCGCCGCTGCAAGAACCAATATTCGCTTTATATAAAACGAATGAATCCTATCTAGCATACATGAAGCAGTTTTGAAACTGAAATCTTTCCGTTATTATATTAACAGACTAGATGTATGTATATATACTACATGCACTGGACTCGTGGAACCAACAATAAGCCGGCCAATTTATACCCACTATTATTTAACGGTGGAAAAATTTCGGGCTTATTGTATATGCGAGAAATAGAACGTTGCGTGTTAATGCCACGTTATACTGTATCATACTATACAGGCCACGTGGCCTGAACTTCGGACCTATTACGAACGAAGTTATGGTGTAATTGACGATATTCAGATTCGCATTTTGAATAACAAATGAAAGATAATAAAGCTCCTGGGGATTATAAACGGCTTTTATTCCCTACTTTTACGTCCTGTCCTGTATCCCAAATCCCAAATCCCGATATTTTATGAGCGTCTCGAATATCAGAATTATTAGTCGCGCAACTATCGTTGGAAAATTACCTCAGATTATAAATTTCCATACGAATTAAAATGAGAATGTGCAATTGTTATCGAATTATGTAACGGCTATGTTCGTTTGTTGTTCAATTAAATTCTTATCAAGAAACGAGAAACGCTCATATGAATGAGTGTAATTTTTTTTGGTTTTTACTCTGTTCCCCGATTGTTTGAACAGATGTCTAGTTAGAGCTGAGTATCGCATATGATTCGTCTCTATCATCTGCAAGAGAGTCGGAGAACTGATGTATGCCTACTGTGTTATTAATGTAGGTTTAAGAATTTGAATAAATCGTTATTAACTTTACTTGGTATAATTTCTTCATATTATAATATTATACAAATATAACCTATGATCCTACGTCTAGTTTAATGAATTTTCGTAACGATATAGTAATAGTCGAAAAACAGCAATGCTCACATTTATGGATCATGATGTAATATTATACGTACTATAATAAGATATTGAAATTAGTTGCTACTTATTTAGCTTCTGGATATGCAGAAATTGTAGCATTAGATAATAAAAAAGCGACGCCGTATTGACCGAACATAAACATAACCTCAAATTGGCAAAATAGCAAGACACACACGTATACTACGGATTAGTTTGCACCACGAAGTTTGCACTTTGCGTTGATGATTGAATCGACATACGAGCGGCATCTGTTGTCGATTTTAGAAACTAAGTTGACGTCTGTACAACAAGTTGCATATGCTAAGGCGTCTTTTGATTTATAACATTTTTATATTTTTATATCATTTTATTTATTAGAATTAACATATTAATATTATAAATAATAATAATAATAGATATGGAAAATAATGAAGGCATACGCTACATCGATCGCTTATATATCTTATTATTATATATTATAGTTCATAATTTAATTTCATTTAATCATGTAGATAATATTATATAGTTTTACATACAAACACAGCCGATAAAATGAATAATTTGTTATACAGTAGAATGAATAAATTCGCTTAAAATTCAGAAAATTCTGTATAATATTAACAATATATTATATATTATAATATGTGAATAAATTAAATTAATATAATATATGTATGTATGTATGTATGTATGTATTTATGTATTTATGTATTTATGTATTGTTATAGCGTTCGTTATAATTTTCGCGCTATATTTCACTGCTACATTATACCTTTCTTTTTTTTTGAATATACCCGCTGACGTCATCGCGCAAAAGCCTGCTTCTTCATTCTGTGCTTTTTATTTATTTATTAATTTATTTTCCTTATCATTTTAGCTTGATTACCGATAATAATATAATATAATATATACGTTGAAAGTTAATGTTATCTTTTTTTTCTGTTTTTTATTTTTTTTTCATTCTTAGTTTTTTGATAATGCTTGATAATTATAATTATAATTATAATTATAATAATATGAGGCTTAAATTTTGGAAATAGTTTCTTTTCAGACCATATACATAATATATCTTGATATACATCACAGGCTGCAATTATATATCCACACTTTCATTTAGATCCAAAACTTATATTGGGTATTCAAAAGTGCAGAATAATATAAATTTTTTTTTCTTTTTTTTGTTTTCTTCCTTTTTTTTTTTTGGTTTTGTTTCTTTTTTTTCTTTCTCTTCTTTTAACAATTATTCATATTTATTAATTGCATAATAATATCCACTTGCTGACTATATATCTATAAGGCTTGTCTTGACAATTATTATTATTATTATTATTATTATTATTTTTTTTTTTTTCTGTTTGTTTTTTAATATTATATTATATACATATTTATAAATGTAGGCGATTTCAAGGAACCACATAATTTCAGGCAGTTTAATAATTATATTTCTCATACTATATGTATCCAACTGCATATTATATATACTACTACAAATCTTGCGAAGAACTCTTCTTTTTTTCTTTCTTGTTTCATTTAAATAATTAAATTTAAATATATTTTCAATTATAAGCTTGAAAATATTTATTGATAATGTTTTTTTTTATCCAAATTAAATAATCAGTGAAACGAAATAATACGTGTGGATCATATATTCAATGTCTGTCGATATAATTAGAGTTTAGTGCTTTTTGCTTCTTATTGTTTGGCTAAAATTATGTAGTTCAATGGATTTGATAATATATTATTTAAACACAGATTTGCCAGCATGGTGAAAAAAGTACAAAAATAACAAGAATAGAGAATTGGAAACTGGACAAATATATAGAGATATTTTTTTTTTCTTGTTTCTGTTCGTTTGCTTGTTTCAATGTTATAATATGTTAATTAATTATGCGCAATATATTATGTATGGATGTATGTATGTATGTGTTTTTTTTTTAATGGCAATTGGCGAGGTGTTTCGTGCGACCTGCATATAGGTACCTTAATATGCGAAAACATATTAAATTAAACAATATGTAATCTGCGACTATAATCATTTTTATCAGATCCAAATTTGACTTAAAATTTTGTTCATTTATATTGTTTTTTTGCTTTTCGGTTTGTTCAGAAAAGAAAAATTTTCAATCCGTTCGCACGCAACACCCGACACGTAATAATCCGATAAGATATATTCTCTCAGGCTTTATATAATTATGTATAATAATTCTGTGCTAATAATTACGGACTGTTTTTTTTCTTTTCTTGTTATCATCATCGAGAATCCCAATGCAAGGTTTCGTTGTAGGGAGAAAAAAAGAAAAAGAAAAAGAAAAAGAAAAAAAAATCAAAATCGTAAGAATGAATGAATTATATTGACAAAATACGTAATAAATATTTCTAAAATGTGTTAGAAATGAATTTTTTCAAGAAAGAAGATAAATTATATCAAGACAAAAGAGAGAGAGAAAAAAAAAAGAAAAGGAGCAATTCTCGATGATTCAAGATTTATTTATTATATAATTTATATATACTATATATGTATATTATATATGTTAATAAAATTTTAACGAAGAAGATAATTGAAATATAATATATAATATACTATATAGATGTAATATACTTATCAAATGAATAACGATCGACTGCCCAGCAGTGATTAAAAAAGAAAGAAAAAAACATGAAAAAATAAAAAGAAATAAATTATCGTAAATAATTATCAATAATATATAAGCTAGATTTTAAGCATAACTTCAATACATTCTAGGCATATATGTATAACATATAATAATAATAATATAACGATACTAAATATATCAATAATATCAATAATATCAATAACATTTAATAATAATAACAATTATATATATTTATATATATATTATATGTAGGTATGAATAATTTTATAAGATATAATACGCATATAAGCATACAATATATCGGTTGATTGGACCACAGCCTAGTTAGTGCAGCTAATACAATAATTAATAAAGTATATAATAGGGATTAGTACTTATAATTTGGTCCGAAGAGCGTTAAACGTTAATATATATAATTATATAGTAGATATTTAATTTAATGAACTTATTATTCGTTATGCTAGGATATAATATATAATCAACAGTGTAATAATCTTTATAGGTAATGTGGTAATAAGGTATACAAAATTTTTATTAATTATTACCATATCTATAGCAATAATAGATCGAAAACAAAGCGGCTTTACCCAGATCGCATAATAGCAACAATTTATTTCTCGAAATTTAACGTTAAGTAATTGTTATTCTTTTCTTCATTTTCATTATTCAGCGAATTATAATCTGACGAAAAAGTAAAACGCGCGTGCATACTATATAGTATGGTGGTTTCATTCTTTTCTATTATATATGAATATCATACGTATATAGTTAATCGCGAATTATTATTATTACTTTAAATCTCTGTCCCTTGCCTCTTTCTCAAAATTTTAATTTTAATTTTTTTAGTTTTTTTATTTTGTTTATTCTTTAAATATTTTAGTAAATTTTCTACGCAATATTCGTTGTGTGAATTTGAATATTTCGTGAATAATCTTTTACTTTATTTATTTTTATTTTCATTTTTATTTTTATTTTATAATATAATATAATATAATTTATAGTTTATCATATAGAAACTTTATATATCATATATATCCGCGCATACATATTATATGGGCTCCGCGTGAATAAAATAATATCAAATTTTGAAATTTTAAAATCCAATTATGAATTTTCTATCGCCATCTCTGTATCAACTTATATCCTTTATACGATACGATATTCTACTCATTATATCATACATATTTTTTTTTATGTTTTATCTTTTTTTTATCGTATGTATTAACAATTTATTACAATATATATATATATAATATTACATCTTTGACTAAAAATTTTCAAATCTTAAATGACTCGGAGATAATTTGACGTGGAAAAAATAAAAAAATAAAATCAACCGAAGAAATTGATATCTCAGATCAAATTTTCTTTATAATTTTTACGAACATTTTGTGTTTTTTATTTTATTTGTTCTTTATATAGGTAGACCGTGGATAAGTAAATTGTTTATTTTTCATCTATGTATCGTATTCAAGTGTGACACCTATTATAAATCTCGCGGGTCAAAGATATAATAATTTATTAATGGATGGATGTATATAGTATTATATATTATATGTATTATATTATTACGTATAGTTATAGTGTACAAAACGTATTAATATAGTATAGTCTATACACATGTAGATTTTTGTTACTGTTTAGAAAAAAATGAAATAGAAAAGAAAAAACAAAAATAATAATAATCTATCGTTGATCAAATATATAGTATATTACGTAAGTACTACGCAGGCATATATTTTTATACCTATGTGTATAATTCTACATATGTAATATAGTAATTATATTTTCATGTTCAAAAGATTACTATATATAATAATATCTCGATAGTTCATAATATATATAATATATAAGCGACTATGATATAAATCGCGTCAGCTATGGTACCTAATATATTATACCTACTATTATCAATATATGTAATATATTATATATATTATATATATATATATATCTATACTAGTGCACAAAAAGCTGTAGGAATATGCAGTAGGTATATATGACTATATAATTTAGTTTTATATTCATATATGTATAATATATATAATATACATAGAATTATTTTAAGAAGCTTAATAATTGTAATAAGGTTTATTAAAATTTAAAATTAAATAAATAAATAAATAAAATGAAACAAAAAGAAAACTCGTACAAAAATTTGTTATTTTTTGGACTTTTTTTTTCTCCCCCCACCCATATTATGTTCTTTTCTTTCGTCTTTTTTTATATTAATACAGTATAATATATCGTCTGCGCATATAGATATTATTCGATGTGGATGTGTATCTCTCTCTCCTTCTCTCTCTGTCTATCATGTATATTCACATAATGATTCGTTAATTACTCGCGTTTTTATATAATTTTTTTTTTTTTTTCTTTCTTCTATGTACCAGCTATTTATATATATATGTATGTAATGTATTATTGAATTATCAAATTTCTATGTAATATAAGTATACTGCACCAGCTGCTATATATAATATATAAACTTAATACATACACGCGTGTTATTAATTATAGTATATTATAATCGTCTCTATATCTTTTATTTATTTATTCATTCATTTATTTATTTTATTTCTTTTTATTTTTTTCTTCCGCATAGTAAAAATTTGCCTGTATAGGTATTCTAAGACATTTTTTTTTTTTTTGGCAGTCAATTTCAAGGTGTTATATTATATTATTATTATTATTATTATTTTTAGTGTTATGCCATGTGTGAAGATTGAACCGTGTAGTATATAACGTTACGCGGAATATAATATATATAATATTATATTATAATATGGTAATTATTTTTTTTTCTATTCTATCTAGATCCTATTATTATTTGATCTAATAAATAAATGAATAAATAAATAAATAAATAAACGAATAAACAAAGAAATCAATTATTTTATTAACTATTATTATTATTATTATTTTATATGCGGATGAGATTGGTCTGTATTATAATAATATTGCTGAATATTAAGTACAAATACGTACGTAGCTCTTCTTCTTCTTCTTATATTATATTATATTATATTATATTATATTATATTATATGCTATTAATTTAAACTATATTTTACATATTTAGTTATAATAGAGGAAAAAGTTTAATGAATTTTTTTTATAATTATATTAATATATATATATGTAAAGGTCGTAGCGTCCCAAAGCACCACATGTGTTATATACTTTCATTATAATTCTTACGTAATTATTAATAATTATTACAATTAATTTAGCAAATTTTCGTTTTTTCATTTTTTTTTTTTTTTGTTTTTGTCGTTTATGTACTTTTTAATTTTTATTTTTTTACGCTTTTTTAGTTTTAAGTTTTTTTTTTAAGGCTGCAGCATTATTAAGGGGTGCGCAAGAAAATTATCCGTGTCTCGTATTATCAAATTTTAAAACAATTAGGTACTACGACGATCACGAGCACTATGTATCTATACGATCGTTTTATATAGTATATTATACGCAATATCATTCGTTTATTTTTTTTAAGTAATTTTTTTTTTTTTTCGTTATCATGAAAGCGGAGCGAAAACTCTGCATATATACGTATGCATTCATTATTATATAATAATAAATAATAATAATAATAATAATATGTAATTATATATTATGCTCTTATAGGTGACGAAAAATTTACGTCGTGAAAAGAAAATGAAAAGAAAATCATCGATAGCACGTTTATTTATTTATTTATTAATTTATTTTTCCCTTCGTTGTTTAATTTTATAAATTTTCTGTTCTCTAATAGTTATATCATCGTACATTTAGAATCATTCTTTATCTTCTTCTTCTTGTTGTTATTATTATTATTATTATTATTATTATTATTATTATTATTATTATTATTACTACTATTATTATTATAAGAGCTACACATCGCTTCAGGTAAGTAAATTGTCTCTTCACATTACATATTATACGTGGGCAAATATAATATGCTATATATTTAATTCAATTATTATTTATATCTTTTCCTTTTTTCTTTGTCTTTTTTTTTATTTGCTGCGATCACCTGCGATTTCGAAAAAAAAAAAAAAAACACAGAAACACATTGGTACTGCCTCTTTTTCTTCTGTGTATGTAATAATATAAAAGAATTTTATATAAATTTCAATTCGAAATTTATAATAATTTTCATTATTGTTCCTTTTCGGTCTTTAACGATAGGTAATGTAAATTAAAACTAATACGAGACTTTGCTTAATAGCAAATTATTTTCGCTCTACGTATTTTCACCTTTTTCAAAATTCATTTTTCTATCGTATTCGTATTCCTATATGTATGTTATTCTTATTGCTATCACGCCCGGGCCGAATAAGCAATATGTAATTAGTTACGCGTTTTATTTCGGTATAGCGTTGTTGCATCGCTCAATCACACATCCGTTCATTAATTATAATCCATCAAATTTCATGAATTACATAAATTTCATCCCCTTCTATTTGATTTATCATAGACTCTTCGCCCCCGGCAACCCTCCTTTGATGTGGGTGCAGCTGCAGGGGTGAATCCAATTGCAGTCGAACTACGAAACTGCATCCTGCATTCTGCATTCTGCATATCTGTAGCTCGTTGGACAATGAGCAGCAATAATTTGACTGTACTCTTGCAGTACGCTCTGTACTGTATAATTGCGAATTGTTGACTCTAGGAGAACCCCTTGTAGTGTATGAAAAAGAAGACTAGGAACACCGCGTAGGCAGTGGGAAAGGTGATCCTCGCGATAACGTCGATCGTTTTAGCCACTCTTATCGGATGGGGTGGCTCCTTTTTTCTTACCTGCACAAAGCAGCACTACTCAGGGTCATTACAGTGTCATTTCACTCAAGCTCTACACAACGACAACATTTAATCCACATATATACATTATATGCATTAAACAGCCATTTAAACACCAATTTTTTGCTTCCTCTTTTCTTTCCCCCACTGCACCCTCCCCCCAACACGAAAAGCAGAGATTCCAGAAATTTTTTATCTTTTAATTTCCTTACTTTTTCGCATTAACAAAATACAATTAGCTCGATTATTATAATCCTTTTTTTGTAAATTCTTCTTACCTTCTGCAGCCAATTTTCACGCGGTAAATGAAAGTAAAATATAAATTAGGACAGTTTTCATAAACGTGTAATTTTTTTTTTTTCCCTAATTAGAATTCAAAACTGATTATTCTTTTTTTTTTCTTTCTTTTTTCGATATAACAATTTGTTCGGAATCCCTTCCTCTTCATCAAATCCACTGCGGTATAATGATACACGCTTATTGTCTCTTTGTTTCTTTCTTTTTTTTTGTTGTTTTCTATTTTCTCAAAAATTCTCTTTCACATTTCTTCTTTCTCATTCCTCAAAATTGTAAGCAGCATGCGATTTTTATATTATGCATATACATGTAGGTATAAGAAAGAGATAATATGCAGAAAGCTCAAAGCTGTATAATGTATATCATTGACTTGATAAATTTTTTTTTTTTTTTTTTTTTTGTCTTTTTTTTTTAATCGATATAAATTGTTATTATAATAAACAAATGATTTGGTACATACCTCAGCTGCGCATCCATTAGTTGCAGTATGAGTGCAGGGGTTGGGTCCACAATTTGTACAAGTGACAATCTCGTTCGGGGCACCACCACCACCACCAGGAACTGTCGCTCCACCACCCTCTCGTTTCTTGTCGCCCTGTGACAGGGTCTCAGTAGCAGAAAATTGTATTTTTATTATTATTATCAACCCAACGAGCGATCCATTTTTCCATTTTTTTTTTTTTTAATTTTTTCATTTTTCACTATGTATATCATTTTTTCTTCTTCTTCTTCTTCTTATCTCGGAAAAAAATGTATTTTCTAGTATTTTTGGTCTTTATTGTGAAATTTCTTCGAAACTGGATCGTTCATTCGATTCATTTATATAATTGTTAATTTTATTATGCGGTTATTTTAATTAATTTAACGTGCCTTATTATCATCACATATCTCTTACACATAACTTATACTGCATGCCGCATATAGTAGGTATGCATATAATATATATAGTATATTGTATATATCTATATTCAATAATTTCAGTATTGAGTTTCTTTTTTTTTCCTGTTTTTTCTTTCATCTTTTTTTTACTTTTCATCGCAAAAAATCTCCAAATTTCATGAATACATTATTTCGTGCTTAGAAGAATAATGAATTTATTTTCCTCTACCTTTTCGCATATACGTATATATATATATATATATTCTATCTACCTACACACACACACGCACAATTGCATACATGTGTTTGTGTAATTCGCAGAAAAAAAATTAAAAAAAAATAAAAAAAATTGAATAATATTTCCGATCAATAATGTATTATATAGCTGTAATAATATAATATAATATACGCGCTTGTGTAAATATATATTTTGTGAATTATAATTTGTTTTTAAATAAGTTATGTTTTTTTTTTTTTCTTGGTTTGGTTGTTGTTGCGTTTTTTTTCTTTTTTTTATCTCTTTCTTTATCGTATGAAATACAATGCATAAAGTGCAGATTATATGTATAGTATAAAGAAAGCAATATGCGTATATATATATAATATATTAGATATAGTAATTATATGATAATTTGTGTAAATAGCAAGCAGCAGAAGAAGCCAACAGCAGCAGCAGTAGTAGGGTAGTAGTATATTAAAAGCAGTAATTAATTGCATACGATAACACGCTTCCTATGAAAATATAAGGGTCGTTCAAAAAAAAGAAGAAATGAGAGAAAAAATAATAATCACATTAAAATAATATTATAAATTTACCCCCATAACAATCAAAAAAAAGATTGGAATTTAAATGAAAATACAATATAAGCGAGAAGAAAGAGGAAAAAATAAATAAAAAATTTAACACGCTTTCCAAATTATTATTATTATTATTATTATTATTATTTATTTATTTATTTATTTATTTATTGGTTGTTTAATTATGGAAGAAATGTTCTTTCACTCATGTATAAAACGATGTAATAATAATAATAATAATAATGATAAATATAATAGCATATGGTATTATAGTATATGTATAAAAAAAAGTGATTGACGAGATTAGCATTATATTGGCATTGAATATATGAGATTGAAGTGATTCGGTCATAATAGGTATATTATTTAATGTACCAGGACTGCAGCTAGTCATGCGAGCGATGATCAAAAAGGATCAGTTATATAATGCTGCATATACACCATGTGTTATATTATATTATGTTTATAATAACAATGATATGTAATGATGAGAAAAGAAAGAAAGAAAAAAATAAAATAATGGAGATAATAAATCGATTAGCAAGTTACGAATTAATTGATCACCTCCTCTCATTCAGCCTTACTTATACCTATATTATATTAAATAATAACCGATCTGCATTTAATTATTGGGGTATCATCGCTTATCCGGGACACTTTTCTGCGCATCCGATCCCAGATTTTGGCTGCTCAATGAGAGATATCGGTTCTCGGCCAACCCCCAATAACGAATTTCCAGTTTTATACTGCACCCTGATATCGAATGAGAAAAGTGTCCCGGATAAGCGAGAATACCCCTAATATTATACATATCTAGGTATATATTTATTATTATTTATTATAATGCTGGATTATTATTTACGACTATAATAGATACTGCAGTTCATAACATGCGAGGGTGCGTTAATGCGGTGATAGGAATTAAAAGGCGATGTAATTCCTGCCCGGGTAAATTGGGCAGGCGTTAAAAAAAACAAGAAATTGGAAAAAAAAAGAAAAAAATTTTTTGAAAAAATAGTAAATCAAAAAATAGGGTAATATTCAATTTAAGTTATCGCAAAGCACGGTGACGCCATTCCGTATATATTATTACAGTATATCACCGCGTTCAGAGAAACAAAAAAAACAGTGTATTCATACGCGACGACAAAATCAAAACCAAAATTATATATAGAAAAAAAAGTACAAAAATACAAAAATACAAAAATCAAGAAAAATCTTTTTTTTTTCAATCCTTTCGTTTTTTTTTCATTTTTTTTCTTTTATGTTCAATCAGATAATTCGAAACTTTCCCGTAATACGGAATGCCGTAACTTAGACGAGGGTGAAGGGGATCTTACCAGGGGGCTGGCCAATATAATGCCTATCCTGCTGAGCACCGCCGGGAGCCGCTGCAACATCACAGACACCAAACAAAGAGACTTACATCTCACCAACCTTCCATCAACCAAACTATAGTTATGTATTAGAAAATCTATGTATCAGGCATTTTGAAGAAAAAAATTTGTCCCGATCGTTTTTTTTTTTCATCTTATTTTCCGTTTTTCAATCCATAGTCGTTTTTTTTTTGTGAAATTAATTCATCAATAATCTCCGATCAATTTTAAAGTTTCTAATGAATGTGTTAGTTTTTACTTTTTACATATATGTGAAAAAAAAAGGAATCTATTTGTGTACATGATTGTTTACAATTATTAATTATTATACCTATATTATAGTATAATGATCGTGCCTTTTCAATTTTAGACTTTTATTTTTTACCATATATATTTTTTAATGAAATGCGAATTTATATTTCTGAAATTACGTAGCAATTTTCAGAATCTAGTCAATAAATTTCTGATTAACATTTAATCGATTGATTATGAATTATATACCGAGAGTTTTCGGTGAAACTGGTGACCCCCTCCCCGCACGGCGAGCAGGCGAAGCCTCACGCACGCGGTACGTGTCTGTGTTGGTTTCACCGCAGGGAGGGGGTCGCCAGTTTCACCGAAAACTCTCGGTATGTATATACGTGTGTAGTTATTATTCGCTCCTGATCCGGCATGCAACATTAATATATATATTTATATATATATAATGCCTTACATGTATAGCTGCAGTGTCGTATATATTATTATGAACATAAATAAACGAAACAACGAATAAAAAAAAAAGAGAAAATAACGGTCATAATAATCGAATAAATAATTGATAGGTAAAAATATCAGATTCATGAAAAATAGGGTACGTAGCTTCCGTAATTAGAAAGATGTACAGGTTCATTCAGAACCACCGTATCGCCGTCATATATGCAGGGTGCATTCCTTATAAAAATCTATTCTACGACGTAGAATTCATTTACCAAAAATTCGAGGGAACGATCTTTTCCGAAAAACAGGCACGATGCTTAAAAAAAAAAATGAGTCAAGGATCAGGTAGACTACGAAAGCTACATTTGAGGCAGAGGTATAGTACTTAGCTAGGAATACAAATTAACGCAAAAAACTTTTGATTTTTTGTTGGGACTGATCAATTTACACTTTTGAACCAAAGCCCCATTACGATGACGTATAAGCTCTGTAAATTAATGAACTAAGACCAATTATCCTCAAATTTATGGTGAATGAGAACATTTTGATAGGGAATTCACCCATGATCTATGGTGCGGTTATTTTGAATCACTCTGTATAGAAATAGAATGAAGATAATAAAAATAAAAATAAAAATATAGTATATAGATTGTATAGATACGTGCAAATACGACAGTCTGATGTTAATTTTATTTAAAAAAAAAACCGTGTGACACTATAGTTATAATTATTAGATTTGTATATAATTAATACCACATGACATTTTAGTTTCACTATTTAATAACTGGCATATAGTGTATACTGTATATATATATATATATATATATATATATATATATATATATATATATATATAAATTATACGTATATATTTGTATATGAATTTGTTGGTCAACGAAAAATAAAAATATTGAGAGAGAGAGAGAGAGAGAAAAAAAAAATGATAAAAATGTTCAAAATTAATTAAGAATAAATAAAAATTGTTCATTCTTTATAGTATAATATAGGAAAATAATGACGTTTAAAGTTTGGCAACAAACAGCTTGTAACAAACACTCTATGTTAATATATATTATATATATTATATTTATTTATTATATATATAATAGATATAATAGATGGATAGATAGATAGATAGATAGAAACTAATTTACGTATATAATTATTATGTGCATCACACCAATATATAATCGCAGGTGCACGAACGCGTGCATGGATGATAAAACAATTATAATGGAAACAATAAAATGATTTTGAACGAAACGAAAACAAGGAAAAGAAAGAAAAGAAAAAAAGAACATAAAATTTGTTAAAAAAATTAAAAAATGTAAAAACCAAATATCGATTAATTTTTGATACATAAATGATAATTTTAAATCAACAACGAATAAAGCGTTGGTAAAATAAAAAATTTGTCTAATTCTTTATTTCTCCATTTATATTAACGTGATCAAAAGATATAAAACAGGAACGAAGACAAAAAGAAAAAAAAAATTGCGGATGGAAAAAAATTAATTTTGTATTTGTTCTTTTTTTATTGGATTTTTGTTTAACATTTTTATTTCGTTCTTTTTTTTTTTTTTTTTTTCAGAAATCAGTCTTTAATTTAACGTCTATAATGGTTTGAAATAATTATATGGTCGATCTCGCCTTCTCGATATGTTTTTATATAATTTATGGTTCGAAGAGTATGAAAGAAAAAAATTGAAAATTGAAAAAAAAAAAGTACTATAGCCTTTTATAAGTAAATTCGTGTGAGTTGAGTAATCAATTAATTTGATTGAATTTTTTTTAAATTTCTTTTTCGTTTGTTCTGTTTTTAATTTGAATAAAAATAGTGCATTTCCATATAGCATTATGTGATACATAAAGTACCCACACATATAATTTATAATAATTATAAATTAACTGTATTAAAAGTAATTCATTTAAATATGTTATGGGTATAATAGTTGAAAAGTACCTGGGTGACGGGGTTCTCGCCAGGTCGATACACAACGTTGTGAAGAGGTCGTTTCCTTCCAACGTAATTTACGCATACGAATTCTAACAGGCTTGCATAAATGAAGCACATGCATACACCGTCCCATACGTTCATTGCAGTCAAATTTGAGACGACAGGAAGTGTAGAACGGAAGCCATTCGAAGTTGTGAAAAAATTGAGCATTGTTGTTACCCCTGTATAAATATAGAAAAATAATTCTTCACATACCTATCATCTTATTATTATTATCATCAAAACCGATATACATAATTAATTATCATAGAAATAATTAAAAAAGAATTTTGATTTTCGTATTAAGGTATAACTGAATGGATAATCAGAAATCGCCAAAATTCTTTAAAATTTCGTGAATGATAGTGCTCGATAGAATAATGGTACAATAATTATTTCAGAATTTTACACTACATAATTTAGTAGTTATGGATTCTTGAAATCTACGAATTTACCCCTAATAACTGAATGGACAATCAAAAATCGCCAAAATTCTTGAAAATTTTATGAATGATATTTCTCGATAGAATAATGGTACATTAATTATTTCAGAATTTTACACTAAA
Organism: Tenthredo livida; assembly: GCA_963992785.1. Lineage (NCBI taxonomy): Eukaryota > Metazoa > Arthropoda > Insecta > Hymenoptera > Tenthredinidae > Tenthredo > Tenthredo livida. The sequence continues at coordinate 2,178,468 of OZ023070.1, read as the reverse complement.
TAATTTAGTAGTTATGGATTTTTGAAATCTACGAATTGACCCCTAATTTCGTAAGATTTCGCTTCAATTGATACTAAAAAATTGCAAATGAACACTTATAAGTGTTCATTCTTAACTAATTTAGCTATTTGTCAGGCCAAACATCCACTATACGATCGAGACCTGGAAATACAAGATTTGCCAATTTTGGATTAAATTTTTCACCGGACTGTCCGTCCAATTATGCCTTAAACGAGACAACGAAATTATTTCCGAAGATATAAAATCGTGTAAATTTCAGTTTTTTATTTTATTTTTTTCATCCCCCGCTCCCTGTCTGAAATAATTCGTCGAGTTTATCCGCCAGAGCATCCCCCTTCATACTTCGAAAGGTAGTCAAATTAAAAAAAAAAAAGAAAAAGGATCGTTAAATGTTCGTTGATATAATAAAAGGCAATTTATTTTCTCCGATATTTGAAAGATTCCCTTCATTTTATACGACCTTTGAATGAATGTATTTCAAGGCTGTTATGTACTTGTTAGGGTCGTCTTGTGTTAGTCACGATTCACGACTCACGACCACTTCTTCGGGTCAGGGTCCTGCGTGGTCTGTTATACTCGATGGCGGTATATGTATATATGTATAATGAGTATATAACTAAATAATATCGCGTTTGGTTATACAATATATACCTAGTACGATGTAATATACCGAAACCCCCGAAGCCTTTCGAAAGCTCGAAAACTCGGTGGATATTATAAGGAATGAGATTCCGTGCTCTTTATCGCGTAATGAAATCTCCTCGAAAGCTTGCTGCTGCCTCCTCTTGCTTATATACCTGCCTACTTATACTATTGCTTGCGAATTATTATGCGCTAGTGAATTTATTATTATTCTGTTATTCATCGAGGGTCGATAGAGATAAGCATGGCTACTGGTACCGCGCGATTGAACCCCCCCCCCCCCATATATATATATAATATAATATATCCCTTCCATGTATCATCATATACCGAGAGTTTCCGGTGAAACTGCTGATCCCCTCCCTATTTGAAAAAAAAAAATTACTAATTTTGGAAAAAAAACTTACCAATCATTACACGCGCTGGTACCGCGTTCCATTCTAGCCAGAAAGTGATGAAAGAACTTGTGACCAAGATAATCCCAGGTATAAATACTGTCGTGAAGTAGAAAGCTCGGTCTCGTGTGAAGATCAGATCGACTTTCAAACAACTGTAATTACCTGTATTGCAATAATTTGTAAAATTCAATGGTTTATATTATAAACGAACGAGGGTCTCGTACCAGAATATTTTTTCATTTAAATACATATATATATGTAGCATATAATTATCAATTAGATATAGTATATAGTATATAGCGTATGATGATTACAGGTGAGAAATATGCTATCCTCTTCTTCATCTTCTTCTTCTTCTTCTTCTTCCTAATCTTCATCTTTATCTTATTATTTTTTTTCTCTTCGTACAGGTGAAATCAATTTATTATATTTATGATTTTAGTTGTGTGTATAACAGACACGTATCAGGTATTATACATATAAGTAACAAATTACTCTAAACGAATAGAAAATACATAGGTACGTGTAATTATTATTCAAACCTATGATACTATAGGTATGTTGTTTTCAAAATATAACTACAGCAAGCAAGCACCAAACTAATTAACAATATAAATATAGTGAACCATCTGTGGAATTAATACGGCTAAACGAATATCAAATGATAACAAGAAAATAAATTATAATAAAAAAGTACAGGGTGAGTCTGTTCAAGCTCCGAGAATGGGAGGAGCTTAGAATTATTTGATGAATTAGGCCGAAACCCTCGGCCTAAATTCTTCTAGTTTGAACGGACTCACCCTGTACATACGTAATACACTTTTCGAATGATCTAAGGAACACATAAGTTATCATTTTGGTGGCTTATCGTAGCTGCAGCATGAAGAAAACACGAAGATAAAATAATGTGAAATAATATCAAACGAAATAATAATCGCGAAATCGAATTTCTACCGAGGAATATGAAGATTCAGGGAAAGGAATTGGAGAATGGAACATGGTCTGAGGCGTTGGTAAGCTTGGTCCTGTCTCTCATTGTAATTTTCTTCACTGTTTCAGAACCGCGTACGACAGAATCATCAACGATCACATTTCTTCTTTGTAGATAACGCGACAGATAAATATATATATATATAATACATACATATATATTAGGGTGGTCCTTAACTCGGTCATATTCGAATTTCGATTCTCCCATGGACCAAGGCGTCTCCAAATGTGAAGAGAATAGTATATTATGCAACTCGTGCGTAAAAATTTTATTTTACGCATACTATATCGAAAAATATCGTATGAAACTCGTGCGTAAGATTTTACGCACTCGATGCATAATATACTATTTCGACACAGCGTGCGTAAAATTTCATTTTACGCACACTATATCGACAAAATGTATTCGAAATCCCAGGCTGATGTCTCAATTGAAAGTATTATTTTTTACTTCCTGTCGCATTATCGCTTCTCTGAATCTGAAAATCCGTACATTTCTTACGTACAGTAATGCGTATATGCGTGAAAAATTTACAGATTTTTTCGAAATTCGAAAATGATCAAATCGAGGACCACCCTAATATATACATGATATACGATATATAAATATATATAGTCAGGGATGCGGGTAGGAGACGGTATTTTTCTTTTACCTTGTTCCTCAAACCTCCGCTGGCACAGCGAGCACTTAGAGTCCCCAAATTCATCGAACTCATCCTTGTAGTCGAGCATCAGCTGTCCGTCAGCTGCAACAGAACAGCTCCTATGTGCCTCCGACTCCCTAACGATCCACTCGCACTTGATTTTTTTTTTTTTTCATTTTTCTACTCTTTTTATTTTTACACTTTTCACACATTATTAAATTATGGATTTTTTTTTCCTCCCTTCCCATTGTATGTATATTGTTTTTTTTTTTTTTTTTTTTTTTTTCTTTCAAATCCAATATCAATCGCGTTTGTTCTATCTAGACCAAGCATACCAGCGCTTCACCGTGGTTGGATTATCGAACACGATTCAATTCTGCTGTTATTTGTAAATTATTTCGAATTTTTTCACATTTTTTCACATTTTTTTTTTTTTTTGTGGAAACAAGGATAAAAAACATTGGATGAAAAAAAAAAAAAATTGAAAATAATTAATTAATAAACAAATAAAATATGTATTAGAGTATTTTGGGATTCTTTTGGTTTTCTTTTTTTTTTTTTTTTTTTCTTGTCATTTGCGATTTGTCTTTTCGTTTTTTTTCTTTTTGTTTCGCGTTGATTTTTTTTCTTTCAACGTTAGCTGATAAATATTAATTGTTGCCATTATTTCACAAGGATAACACAAATGTGCGCAAATTATTTTTGTGCAATTAATAGTCAATGTGTAGAATATTAGTACCTACACTTTTCATGTACGTATAGTATATTATATGGGAAATTTTCTGTTCTGCAGGATCTCTGATTTTCCAAAAAAAAAAAAAACTATTTCTCAGGAACATTAGAATCCGTGACGAGTATCAAACCACGGCGAAACAAAAAAAAGAAAAAAAAAAATGAAATAAAGATAAAAGAAACGTAAAATCAAATATCGAGCCAATTGTTATAAAGGAACCAAGATTACCAAGCACAGCCAAAGCTAGTCTATAAAAAAATCAGAAAATCAAAAAAATAAAAAAAAAAAATAAAAATACATATCGGGAATACCACGTGAAATCGACGAACTTTTTTCCCTCACTATTTTTGATTCGCTTCATGATTTTTCATTCGATTCTACGATCTCGAAAAAGCACTGCTGAATTTTTTCAGATTTTTCCCCTCCAACCGTTAATTTTCAATGATTATTCAAGCCCATTTTGAAATCGGCATTTTTTAAAAATCTTGAATAAATTTTTCGAGCAGTGCTTTTTCGAGATCGTAGAATCGAATAAAAAATCATGAAGCGAATAAAAAATAGTGAGGGTAAAAAGTTGGTCGATTTCGCGTGTAATTCCCCATATATATTTACTAAAATGGCATATAAGGGAAGCTGGTCCGATTTTTATATTTATTTTTATTGTTTTTGATTTTCAATTCATCAGTAGAACGTAAATTTTCAAATTTCCAATATAATAATCAAGCTGTGAAAATCGGAACAGTTTTTTTCTTTCCCGGGCAACGCGATACATGTGTCTATATAATATATAGGTAAATATCTACTAATATATGTATATAGATATTTTTATATACACGTAAAGTATATATATATATATATATATATATATATATACCTGACGAAGATTATGTGTATAGGTGTCGATGTTTATTGTGTACGTGTATATACTGTAAGACGTGTAAATTTGCATATAAATTTAATATATAAAAAGATTAGGACTAAATGGAGCGGAGAGAGAAATAGAGAAAGAGAGAAAAAACATAAAAAATTATAGAAAATCAAAGAACAAAAAAAAAGGAAAAAAAAATTTAATTAAACTCTTTCGAATAAAATTATTGATACATGGTATATAGGCATATATGTAATAGAAAGAACGGACCCAAAAAGAGCAGCTTGCGTTGTATTCCGAATTAAGTCTGGTTTCCGGTGCGGCTAGTTTAGTTCGGCTTATATTGATCCGGTTATACGTACAGTCCTTTGTGAAAATATTTAACTTATTTTAACCAGTGCGAAATTTCCGGGACAAATGCTTCTTAGCAATTTCAAAATTTTTACTCTCAGGTGAGTAGAAGAAAAAAAAAAAACGTTCGTATACTTGAATCGGCATTTGTGTGCGTATATATATGCGCGCGTGTGTGTGTGTGCGTGCGTGCGTGCGTGCGTGTGTGTGTGTTCATGTACATAATTATGTTCGTTTGTGAAAAAGAGACGAAGATGGACGAAAAAATGAAATGATGTAACAAAAACGAAGAGAGAAATAAGAGAAGAGATAAGAAGAAGAAGAAGAATGGGAATGGGGAACAGGTAGGGCAGAATAGAAAGATGGGTATAAAAAGGAGGTAAATTTGCAGAGAAAAACAAAAAGAAAGCTTTTTCGCTTACCCCGCCAGCTGGCTTTGATGGGACAGGGTATGGTTCGGTTCTGAATAAGATAGGCGTTCAGGGTAGTAAGGCTGGGGCTTTTTCTCAGGGTACCTTCGTCGTTCTTCCAAACGTAGGTGATGGCTGTCTGCTCGTACGATACTGAAATTTCAGAATCAAATTAATCTCGAGAATTGAAATTTCGCTCTTCATGCACCAGCTGATCCGTATGCGTACGATTGTCAAAATTTTGTCAAAAAATTTCGCACGATAAAAAAAAAATAATAAAAAAAAAGTGAGATTCAACTCCCCCGTGTGAAAAACGCTTTGAACAAGAAGGGAATAGAAGAAACGAAAAGAAAAGACAAAAAAGCACTCTGGAACCTGGAGAAAGCTTTTCAATTGTCTCTGATGTAGGGCATAATATGCGGGGACTGAGTTGAATCCTGAATTGCGAGATATCAAGCTACACGATTCGACTTTATGCGACCCGCTTGGCCCTTCTCTTAGTCAGAGGGTGAAAATTGTTGCTACAAATAAAAAAAGAAAAAAAGAAAAGAAGAGAAAAATGGAAATAAAAAATGAATGAAGAAATTATTGCTCTCATTACTCACTGCTTTCGATGGCGAATGAACACATGGGATCGTCGAATGGAAATATGTTTAGCCTGCCCTGGCACGATAGTATAAGATGTCGTCTGCAAGATGTGTATATGTGTTAATAATCAGATGATAGAAATGAGAAGAAAAATTTAACACAATTTTGGGAATAATTAATTATTTTCTTCTTCCACGCAGATTTCGGCAAGAAAAAAATGGCTGTAAATTTTCTTACCGCATCAGATAGTTGACTGTTCCGTTACGATAAATACGCAGTGCAAAATGCACGGGTATCAAAGGGTCCTTGAAGTCTCCGTGCATAATGAAGTACGTGTCTGGTAGCCATATATCATTGTGATGGTGAATTGCGTTCAAGAATTCATAGCTAGAACGATTGCTGTAACGTAGACGTGGGTCGTACCATTGCTGTTGCAGAAGAAACTCGACCTCGTATTTCTGCGTTGGTAAAAAGATGAAAATAAGAATTCTGCATAGTTTTTTTAAGTTTCATTTTTTTCAATTCTTTTTATGAGCTTAATCAGAAAGTTCGTTCATTCAGCGAATCCCGTTGATCAAAATCGTACGATGTACAGGGCGAGTCTCTTCAAGGGTCCAAAATGGGTGGGACAAAAATTGCTACCCTATCCCCACCCGGATAATTCTTTACCTTATTAGCTGAATGCGTGCCTTCGCCGTGAGTAAGTCCCACCCATTTTGGGCCCTTGAAGAGACTCACCCTGTATATATGGATATTCTTTGTTTCTAACGTTTCCACCCCTCGAACACAAAAAAAAAGAAAAAAAAAAAAATACTCGTAGCTACGATTAATCTTTAACGCGGAATAAAATGTACGTTTCGTGATATTTCCAACACACACATAGGAATTCAGACACCATTTCGACGTTGACTTTGATCGAGATTAAGTGCTCCCTAGTTCCGGGCGTGAATTTTGGACTTCAGTAGGTAGGCACCTCTCGACTACCCTACCTACCCTACTCTACCCTACCCTGCCCTACCCTCTACTCGGCTCTCATTTTGCTCAAAGGAACACGCGAAAGGAATCTACGGCTGGATCTTGACCTCCCTTGATTCGCGCGTCAAAGAGCACCCTCCTGTTTTATATACACTTGTATATACAGGTATACCTACCCATATGTATAATACAGAGATAGTCTGAGACTAGGGGTATATCGCAGGGTGCGAGCAACGATAAACCGGCGTTGAAAAATATTGGATAAAAAATAAAATGGATAAAAGGTGATTTAAAAAATTCAAAATTTTCTTTATGATTAGTTTTAAATTAGTAGATAGATATTACCAGGCTTGATTCGTCCGGCGAAGCTAGACTCAATAGTAGAACGCTGACATTGACTGTTAGAGTACCTAAAACATATGGAATAGATAAGGTTTTAAATTTTCTGCTTTTTTCCCACGTGTTAATTTTTTTACTTTTTTGATTTTCTTTCTTGCGGTTCTAATCATCGATAATAATTGGAACGAGTTATTGAGATACAGGTTGAAAATGAATGTTACAGAGCTAGCTGAGAATTAAGAGACGATTTGAGAAAAATTATATCATCTCTGTATAAAATTTTCTCCAGATTTTCTTTATAAGTTTTTTTTCTTTTTTCTCTTTTCTCTTTTCTTTTTTCTTTTTTCGTTATCTCTTATTGAGTATAAATAAAATCGTGAGATATTGTATTATTCAGATATATTATATATATAGGTATAATGTATATACGATATCTCAACGACCCTTAAACTCCCCAGCAATAAATATAAGAGGTGAGAAGATCCGTCTACCTCTTCTGATTTGAAAGCAACCGGCGCTGTTTTGTCGTCCTGACTGTTGAAGAAGAAAGAACAAGAAAAAAGAAAAAAGAAAAAAAAAGAAAGAAAAGTGGGAAAAATCTCTTTCACAATCAAGTACTGTTTTTTTTTTTTTTTTTTATTCCTTTTTTTTTCTTTTTTTGTTATCAATAATTTGCTGGGGAGTCGGAGAGAACGATATACCAATAAACCGTTAATAGTATTCAATTAATTTTATAACAGCGTAAGTTTGTATAAAAAAAATTGTTATATATAGGTATGGATTTTTTTTTCTTTTTTTTTTTCTTGCAGGCATTTAATAACAACGGTGCATAAATTCATATGTATCCATACGTATCGTATATATAATATAGACTATAATATATGATACATATAAATACACATGTATAACAAACAATGCCTTATAAATTATAACAAATACGCATATATTCATAATTTGTTTAATGAATAATTCAAGCACTTATCATCGTGTAGGGAATGGCCACTAAATTATCGTTAACAAATTATTCGTTATTTTCTGTTGGCTGAACAATTCGATTATTGAATTTGATCAATATTTAATAACATAGAGCAGTTGAATTATTCAATCCCTTGGATGAATGATTGCTTTTTATTTTTTATTTTATTTTATTTTTTTTTATCTTTTACCCTAAATCATTATTTCCGTTCACGTTTACGTTATTAATAATCAATGCCCAAATTTTACAGCCTTTCTTACTGCTTTGGAATAGAAAAATCAAAAATTGAAATGTATAATTAAAAACGATATTAATTAATATTTGCAAAGTATAAATACGTAGAATTTGGGCGATTGATGTGATTATTATTCGTCTGTCGAACTGTTAAAACGTTTTTTAAATTCATTGCTGAAACTATATGTACCCTACACCTACACACCTACTCGAAAATAGCAATATTTAAGCTTAATGCTTGCCATGCTGCAGTATAATAAGTGCTTTCATGCACAGCGATCCGATTACGAGAAGGGTTAAAGCGAGTTTTCTTCTTTTTTTTTTCTTTCTCTGTTAATTTTAATCTGAATTTTAATTATTTCAAATTATATTTCTGTAATAGAAATAAAAGCGAGGAATTTTATTTCCCTAACCCTTCTCAACGTTCATAACACACTTTGCCATATTAAACACCATGGTGCATATCTACGCTAATAGCTATACAGGTTTTTTAATATAGCCCAGCCCTAAATTGAATAATGAAAAAAATACAAAAAAATAAAAAACCGAACGATAATAATTGATGGATTTATCATTTTTCGCAGGATCTAATACATTGATCATCATTTTATTCAATATTATCAGTTTAGGGCTGTTTTATTCAGCGGGTTGGGGGATAAGGGGTGAGGAAAAAAAAAATATATTAATAAGTAAATCGAAAGAAAAATATGACACGTTATTATATATGGGTATATTTTGGGAGCGCAGATATAATATGAAAATAATTATTGATAATTATATTCGATGATAATTATACTATAATATTGGCAAAAATTATTTCGAATAAAAAACAAATAGAAAATTAATCGAATATCGTAGCTCTTTGTGAAAATTTGCGGTGAATAATTATAGAAACTGTGTGAAATTATAGTAAAATTATTTATCATCGATAAACGAAGAAGAAGAAGAAGAAGAGGAAGAAGAATGGAAAAATCGAAGGAAACGATAATCAATTTTTTTGCGTTTTCAAAAAAACAAATAAAATAAAATAACTGAAGATGGTAAAAGCTCGAGATATAATATAGTATATTCGCCGAGTAGGTATTTGAAAAAACTAATTATGCCAATTACATATCGATTTTTATTTCACTTTTATATATGTGTATACGGATAATGCCAATGGAATTAAATATATGAAAATTTCTTGTGTGTTTGATAATTAGTGGTAAGTGGATGTCCGGATTTTGGTAAACTTAATCGGCTTTACTGTCACGGTTACACGTGGTAAAAAAAAATATATATATATGTGAATATGCGGATTTGGCACGTTTCAGAACTGAAAAGAAAAAAGGAAAAAAAAAAATACAAACCAGAGAAATAGAGATCAAAGGAGGTGATTTTTTAGGCTTTAGAGAAATTTACACGACGAAATAAGTCTTCCTTCTTCTCCACTGCACCGAGTTACTAATAAATTGAGTTATTGCATAAATAAAGCCGGGACGTAGTTTCGAAGGCAACTTTTCTGAATCTGTTAAACTTTTTAAACGTAAAACCATTCCGCGTTGTGCTTTTTTTTGTTTCTTTTTATTTATTTTTTACATATATGGATGTATAAATTATACGTGTAGTATGCCCGTTTATTGTTAACCCCATATTGTATTTACCATGTAGATATTTGGACGTAGGCGTATGTGCAGTACACGAATAGTGTGTATACTATACATTTTCATTTCCCTCAACGGGATAATAACATGTCCGACCTAACTCTGATATACTTCCCTTTGTGCACCCTTGCGAGCTGGTTTATATTCGCGAATATTATATACGACGAGGAGAAAAAGAAAGAAATAAATAAATAAATAAATAGAAACGATAATAATACGTTTATTATTAAAAAATGAAAAACGAAAACGAAAAAAAACAAAATTCGAATGATTTTTGCTAATTTTAAACGAATCTCGAAGTCCTCTGATTTCCAGAATCCGAAATTATGTTCACTGTCTCACTTTACATACTTGATAATATTTCCGGTGATTACTTGGTGGAATGAAACGTATAGGTACCACGAAAAATCCTATAATCTCAGGTCTTGTTTGATGAAACTAATTTCAGCATTTCATATATCATTCAAGCGTGTATGTAATTTATATAATATATAATTAATGTAAAAAAAGTATAGTGGAAGAGAATAAAATTGTGAAGAAAAATAATTCGCATACCTGGGTATAATGCAATATTGTTTTACCAACGATGTGATTATAACATATGTATGTATGATGAATAAAATTTTGATAGATAAAAGGTAGAAAATATATAATATATAGGTAATAGGTATATCATAATAAATATAGAAATATATAGTAGTAGAGTATCGAGTGATATAGAGAGAGAGATAAACAGAGGGCGAGAGAGAGCGAGATAATATGCGTTGTGTAGTGGGTGGTTCGGGGTTGACAAAGGGGTGAACAGCTACATCTAACAAACACATCGCATGTCCCAGTCCCACATATCATATACGAGTCAAGTAAGTGAGTAAATGGGTAAGTAAGTAAGTAGGTGAGTAAGTAAGTAAGTAAGTAAGTAAGTAAGTAAGTAAGTAAGTAAGTGACTGAGTGAGTATGTGAGTGAGTATTAGGGTCACAACGTTTTCACTTGAAATTCACAATTTTTAGTATCACCCCAAATTTTCTTAGTTTTTAGTATTCGAGAACCTAATCCTCCCGAAATTTGAACGCGATGAAAACAATTTGGAAAGGTCCCTCGAGAATTTCGAAGCAAATTCCACTCATAAAAAATCGATTATTTTTTTATTCATTCATCCCGAATATCACCCCTATATTTCTTGATCGTCAATATCCGTGGGGGTGCTAAAAATTTTTATCTTCGCGTCTGAATTTTAAAAGGCTTACTCGAATACTAAAAACTTCGTAATTTTGGTGTGAGACCTCAAATTGGAAATTTGAGATAAAAAAAAGTCGTCACCCCAGTGAGTATATAAGGTATATAATTGTATATATATAATATGTATTGTGATCACACAATAAACACCGAATCCATCACACAGTGTGTTCGAAGGTGTGAGACATTAATTATTGTAACAATTCTTCCACGAAAATCAATAAATATATATACTAGGGTGGTCCTCACGTAGGGATCGAACGATTTTCCCAAATCGGTTCCAAATAATTCAAAAACAATTCCCTAATTTCGTCAGATTTTTTTTCAAATTATTTCTAGCCGATTTGGGAAGCGTATGTTCAAAAAATCGTCCGAGTCCTAGATAAGGACCACCCTTGGATATATACATACATATATGCTAGGGTTAAGAATAATTACAAATTGAAGAATAATTCGATTGACCATATACCCCTCAACGAGAGTTTTTCAAATAGATTCAAATCCCCACGATGTTTAAAAAATTTCACCCATAATTCCTTGATTTATCTTTCATTTTTACCGAGAGATAGGTATAGGTAAGGTACTACTAATATAGCAGCTGCATCAAATATGCAAAATCTGGATACTATATCGATCGATAAACGTACGTGACTGGGCATAGGGCGTTCCATGAATTTCAGAACTAGTGATTATACCTTATAGGTAGTATCTTAACCCCAGCACAGCTGCATATCCATTCGGAAACCAGGAGTTTGAAGAATATAAAGAATTTTTTTTTTCCTTTTTTTTCTTCATTTCTTTCCTTTTCGTTAAATTGATTCATCTTTTGTTACCAATATTTGTCGTAAATTTATTATTGTAAAGAAAACACAAAAAAAAAAATTCAAAAATTCCGGAATGGATTGCAATTTTTGATAATATAAAATCAGCATATATTTAGGTATATGAGATGGACGATGCATTATCATATTCTAGCATAATATATAATATATAATATAATGTATATCATGTTCATTATAATAATAATATTAATTAATCATCATCATCACCATCATCATCATCATCATCATCATCATCATCATTATTATTATTATTATTATTTTACCGGATATTCTCATGATCATTATATATTTATTATTATTATGTAGCAGTATGGGACGGACCGCGGAGATGGGTGCGGAGATTTTCGTGCGGCATGTAGATGTTATTCGAGTTCTTGTTCTGGTTGGGGTTGCGAGGGCTCGTTGATTGATTCGTCAAGGAAGCCACGTCGCTTGGCTGTCGCATCCCACAGCAAAAGTCCGCATCTGTAACACCAACGAACCCGTAGGGCCACGTAGCGTGCATGAGGATGGGGGGCTCCTCATTTCATCTCATCTCATCATCATCTCATCATATCTCATCTCATATCTCATTTCAATTCAATCCAATTCAATTCAATTCAATTCAATTCATCTCATCTCATCTCATTTTATATCATCTCATTTCGACGTAGATTTCCATCGATATATATATATATATATATATTTATATACATATATATATATATATAGTATATATACCGTACTCCGATATCCCAACAATTCCATCATCGTTATCCGTATAACACATATGTACATACCTATACGTATGTATGTCTGACGCGCGTACGATACATTTACTTTGTATTTCTATACTTGATCATTTCCTTTTTTTACTCTCTTTCTTTCTTTCACATATCGCTTCAACGATCAAACATATCTGACTTATCTATACTCACCTGGCATCATTTTTCAATTGCTAATGGTTTTAGTATTTCAATAATTAATAACAATGAGGGGTAAAGAAAGTAGGATATACGCTTTCAGCGACAAAGGACTACGTTGAGTCGCCATTATTTTTTGCTAACTTTTATCGATTTTATCATTTTTCATCAAGAAAATTATTTATTTATATGAATTTGAGAATTGGAAGTATGAGTCTCAATCCGTAAATTCTTCTTCGAGTAAATGAATGGCGATTGATGTCAGGACCATAAATTCGTGCTTTTTATCTGTTCAAGAATTGGAGAAGGAGAGAAAGGGTCGGGGGTGATTTTATGGGGCTGAATTTTGTCCGATATTAATGAATAAATAAAGCTTGTAAGATCTCCGTGATAGTTTTAATTAATAAATTAGTATGCATACGCTTGCGGTTTAAAATATATATATATGTAGTAGTGGGAAAAGGCACAGCGACGAGGCGTGTGGTTTTACCCATTAAAATTCTATACTAATTATATCTCGGGGTCCGGGAGAACGCGGTCTTTGAGTAGAGGGTAAAATAAATACGGCTAAACAAACCGACGACGATTTAATCTCAGTTCGAAAGAAAAGAAAAAAAAAAATACCTTACAAGTATAAAAAGGTTGAGGTACTTGTTTTTTTCATCATTTTCACTTTTGTATAATTTTTACCAAAAGTATTACTATAAGGAGGTGGAAATAGTATATTATGCAACAAGTGCGTAAAAATTTCACGCACGAGTTTCATACGATATTTTTTCGACACAGTGTGCGTAAAACGCAATTTTACGCATACTAGATCGAAGAATGGTTTTCCTGTACCTATATGTATGCATATTCCTTCAAAAATTCGCCCCCAACATTACTTACAGTCCCTTATAAATTCACGGGCTAAATTTTGATCCGCCTCAGGTGCATTCGGGGGTAATGAAAACTGATTGTGAGTTATGAATTTTTCATGCCAAACGTAGTTTTTACCCTTTTGCACTGTAGAGTGGAATAATGGAAAAAGGGGATAAACGCAGATTTAAAAAGTATTTAGGTAATCTTGATGAGATTTCCGGGTCTGAATTCCCGCAGGGAAAGTTTTTTTTTTTTTTTTTTTATTGGTTCAACCCCCGTTAAAATTTAGCGACGTATTTCACCCCCCTCGTTCTTCGTATTATAGTAATTCAAAAGTTATTATAATATAAAGAAAGATATCAAAATTTGTGAAAAAAAAAAAAAAAAAAAAACCGATGAAATAAATAAATAAATAAATAAATCGAGTCAACGTCTCGATAGAAACGAAACCATTGATTACGGATTTGATTCGAACGATCCGCACGCGGTGAGCGGGTTACGCACAAATTACGATCAAAAGATATCCGCAGGACCTCCTCGAATCGTGTTTAATCTAATACTGATTGGATCTTAATGCAGATTAGTCTCTCCCTCTGTGTATAAATATCCAGAGAACGCGACCTTGCCTAAGCACAATATGTACAGGTATGGGTATATGGTATATACATGTGTATATTATATCTATACATTCACATATTATATGATATGCATATGTATGTAGGTATACGTAAAGGCCTGCTTTCGAGATAGGAATGAATTATCCTCTGGGAAATATATAAGCACGTGGTTATCCATGTCCCGGAATAACTTTGTCGCGTTACTAGCCCGGCACTTCCTTTACTTCCGCTATGGTCCTCTACAATATTTAATAATTCATATATAGTCATATACCACTCGGTTATACGTCTACGCGACTCTGTATATAATTTATGCGATAAAATATTCACGCCTCTCACACCCTCCGTATAGCATATATATATATAATATATAATATATATATATATACATGTATAAGGGTAGTTAAACTATAATATGACGAAGTATAATAATCAGGTGGTAATTAGACGTAAATGCTAATTGCACTTCTTTTCTCGTTTTTTTTTTCATTTTTTTTTCCTTCCATTCTTTTTCTATACGTATACGTAGAAGTGGGCTGTTCCTATTTCGGTTCATTTATCAATATAGGAATCGTGTGTATATTCGTGTCAATCGAGTGTATAGATAAGAAAAAAAAAAAGTAGGTATATATACGTCTATACATATACATGAAAAAGAAGGGAAAAAGAAAAGGAAAAAAAAATTTAACCAGAGAGGGAGAGAAGACTGGATGAGTATGGTTTTTTCTTTCTTTTTCTTTCCTTTCTCTCTGTATGTATGTAACTAATTTTTATAATAAGAAAAAATTTATATATCTACATATACTATATAATATGTCCTGGGATAGCTCTGTACATGAAACATATGTATATGTAATATATATATATATGGAGGTATTGAACCTTCTGGTTTTTAGCTGGTCCATTGGGAAATCGCGAAACACACGAATAGGAGAAAAAGAAAACACAAAAAACGGACGAAAAAATAGAAAAAAAAAAAAGAGAACAAGATATAAAACCGTGAACGATTCGTAGCGATTAAAACAACAGGATAAAAAAAAAAAAAAAAACCAACGATAATAAAAAAATAGAGAGAGAGAGAGAGAGAAAAAAAAGAGAGAACAAACGTGACCGTGTTTTCAGAGTATGAAAACGAGATAGAAAAAAAAAGAAAAAAATTCTACAAGTTTCAATTAATTCGTTACAGGTATATGTGTGTGTGAATATATATATATTATATATAGGGCGTTATATAGTTTATCGATTTTTTACCATATAGTATATATATAGGCATATAGGGTTTGATCTACGCGTGATATTCAGCAGCCGCAATAAGCACATAATATATGATCTGGGCATTTTAATATACATATATATAAATATATATATATATATAAGGTGAAGTATATACTTTATTATCACAAGGCTGATTTGATAAATATTCGCATTAACGAAAGAAAAAAGAACAAAATTAAATAAAATAAAAAGTTGTGTAAAAAAGAAGCTTCAAAGTTACCTTTTTTTTTTAATATTTAATTATCAAGCGTGATAATAATCGAGGATCGTCGTTGTTAAAATTTGGAGATAATAAAAAAATGAAACAAAAAAAAAAAAAAAAAAGGAACAAAAAAGTAGAATTGGGAAGAAATATTGCGCGTCTAAAAATAAGGGAAAAAAACAATTGAAATACCTATAAAAAATAAAAATCAAAAAAATAACACCATAAAATTTGGCCTGCTTTGCGCTGCATCCCGCAGGCATGCTTATACCATACTCTGCGAATGATTTGATATTATAAAAAGGATATAACCGATCTACCCTTTCGACGGTTATTTAGAAGTGTGCTTTTATTGTGTGGTGAGGTTTGGTGATGGTGATGATGATGATGATGGTGGTGGTTGTGCCTGTGGTGTTTAAGGTGCTCGGGGTGATCTGGATCGTTTGGGTCGAGGTCAGGGGTGTAGTCATCTTGGCGGGTGTGGGGCGGGGGCCGCAGAGTACCTTGAACCGGAGGCAGCAGTCGCTTGTCGTATCGGGTAGATAGGAGAAGGTTGTCCAGTATTTCCTTGTCCGATTTCCCCTCCTCGAAACTGCAACATAATAAACTATAGCGATTTTCGAGGGACGATCTCCGAGATCGATGAACAGCCCGATTCAGCAAGCGACCCCGAAGATCGTCGACCCCGTATATCAGAACTTTCATGAATTTGAAAACCGGCCTTTTTCACATTTCTAAAGAAATTATTCAGTTTTCATTATTTCTCGAATTAGAAGAGAAACAAAGAAGAGAAAAAGAAGAAAAAATTTCCCGATATTTCAAAGTTCAAACTGAAAAGGGGGATCGCAGCTATATATAGGTTGACTATATAACGAATACCATGCGTTTCTCGAATGATACATAGTTTCAACGACTTTTTATTATTCTCCACTATACGTATATATTTTTAGTTAATAGACTAACAACAATCGTTTGACGAACGATGTATTTAATTATTCTATTAACGATCACAAGCAACGTCGTTATAGTATGCCAAGGTGCAGATAACCGTTACCCATGCCTATATAATATGATCCAAAATTTTAAAGAAAAACATGAAAAAAAAAAACGAACTTTTATCATTCAACTTTGAACAATTATTAATAAATATGTATATTATATATTATATACGTTTACCTAGAAAATATTATATTGAAAAAATAATATAAAGGATAGCAGTAGCTTTAGTCTGCAGCAACAATATAATATATCAGCTATGTATATCAAATAATATACCTAATCTAATCGCATTTATCTATATTTACCTGTATTTATAATATATATATACATAGTAATATAATTATGGTATGATAATTTTCTAGAATAATTGTATGAACTGATTCGATCTCGGTATATATGAAATCGCAAATATTATATATACGATGTATAATTGCGGTAATTGTTTATTCGAACTTGTTGAGTTCGGACGATTATACTTTATAATATATAGTAGCTATATGAAAAATAGCAAAATGTTAAGAAGACGAAGAAACGAAAAGAAACATAAAAAAGCACGATTTTTGTTTACTTTTTTTATCATTTTTCGTCCAAACTCAGTTATGCAGTTGAATTATATTCACGTAAAGATTTAGCAAAGAGTGAAGATGTAATACGAAAAAGAACGACGGATAAAAAATAAAAAGAAAGAGAAAAATGTAGAGGGACAAGAAAAATAGTATATAGACCTCATATTACGTATTAGTATAATACCTGTATATGAAAATATACATTATGTACTTATAGGTATATTTATATGGTATATTCGGAAACAACGAGGAGGAATATACGTACATGTCCTCGGCGTGCGCCAGGGTCGCCAAGGTGAGGGTAAGGGTAAGGATGCAGATAATTGCAAGGGTGAAGGAGCCAGCAAGGGAGGCGATAGACAGCGACAGGAGGGGGGAAACAGAGGGGCGACTGCCACCACCTGCACGCCGCCCGAGCGCCGCCCAACCCATCCTATGTCATCTGGAATTCAAAAAAGAAGAGAAAAAAATAAATAAACCAAAAAAACAAAAAAAAAAAAAAAAACGGAACAAGATACCATTACTCATTGTCATATACTATACCTGTATGTATATTCTACAATGTCGCAGGTCATTTTTCTCGAACAAATTTTCCGTAGAATGAACATTTGAAAAATAACATGGGTATACAAAAAAAAATAAATAAAAAATTCAAGTATAGACATTATATGAGAGTTTTTCATTCTATCAACAATTCCAACGATCACCCTACAGAGTATTAGTTTGAGAAAAAAAACCAGCCCTCAAAGAATCGAATCGGTCTATCAATACTCAGAGAATCCTATTTTAAATGACCGAATCTAAATTTCTGAACTGTGATTCGTATACTTAGTACATAAAGTAAAAATGGACTTTTCAAGGGTGAGAATCTACTTCAATGTCAACAATTTTTTATACAAGGAAATAATCAGTGAGGAAATAGTTTAGAAAAAACAATAGTGCGACCTAATCAGACTAATACCTATATGATTCTCTAAAAAAAAAAAAATCCTCATTCGAATTTTTTTTTTTTTTTCTCTTAGGTACATTTATGTATGTAATATGAGTTCCTAGGTATACCCGTAAGTCCTGCGCGCTGTAAAGTACAATACTCAAACCTAGCCAACCCCGTACCAAGCTGGTATCAGTTTACAGGAAGTTGGTTTGACACTTTGCCGCGCGGGAAAGTTTTCCCTGACTATAAATACGAGGTAGCGATAAGGCGGTGTGCGTTACCCAGAGGGTGAAGTTGTATAGCTTTATATATACATGTAAACTCGCAAACTAGATAAAGTTTATGGTTTTTTTTTTATTTTTTTTTCATTTTTTCATTCAACGTCTTCCTTTAAGTTATTTAATAAAGAAGAATTTACGAACATAAATGAGACAATAAAAAGCTATGGCTGAAATTCTAATTTAAAACCAATTTATACCCCGTTTAAGAATAACCTAAGTAGACTAGCTCCGCGCCTTGCTCATACGCCGAGTAGTACTCGACCCTTCGTAGTCAGCCCAGCGCCTCATCATACGCTCGCTGCTCGGCCGGCTGGCTGGCTAATGCCGGTTTTACTACTTCCGAGTCGGACGTAGCGTATGGGTTAACTACTGGAGCAAGGCGGAGGGACAGAACGCAGAGTCTTGAGTGTTTATTTAACTTCGATTCGACCTATTGTTGTTATGTTTTTTCCTAATTTTTTTTTCGCTTTTTTTCTCCATTTCTATAGGATGAATCATCAAATAAATGAATGAATAACGGCTGGATCTAATAATTGTTAATTATTCTGAAGTCTCGATATTCTAAATGAAAGTTGTGGCCTCTTTTATCTATTTGTTATATGTTTAAACCACTGCAGTTATTTATACAATATAGAAGCAGATCGATGGACAGTGGATATTTTTTTCGAACTATAACTCAAAGCGATGAAATAAATTCAATAGTAATAGTTGGGTCGAGCCGTTTTGTATACAATTCGAGGATTCCAGGTATACGAGAAAAGTTTATTCTTTATCCTCGGTTTGCGACTGGATGCGTAAAAGGCTTTGCTCAAAGCTGGCTAGATCCTCGACGCAGTAGCAGTAAACTTTTTTTTATTCTTTTTCTTTTTTTCTTTCTTTTTTCTCTCTCTAGTTTCTCCGAGGGTTGAAATTTATATGTACGAATGCACATACATAGAACGTATCTACATATCAAGCGGTAAATCGGCGGTGTGACGAACGAGATATGCGAAAGAGGAAAACATCGCGGGACATTTATCTCTCCAGTTTCTTCCAAATTCTTCCAAATTTAGCGTTCTAAAAAAATGAATATATGTCTATAATTTCTTCTTTTTTACTTTTGTTGAACAATTTCGCGGGATTTGATCGAGCCGGTTTTTATTTACGAGGTTGAACAAGACCGACTTGAATCAGGCCCTTCGGAAGTTGATTATAAAACTTTGATCCAATATGAATTCCTAGCTTTCCTCAAACTTTGAATATAGGTATACTTATCCAGCCATAAACCCTCGCCAAGTTCGCCGCGTGTCTATTGATCTCGCATAGGTTTAGTCCACAACGCGAGTTCAAGAGGCTTGTTATATTTAACAAATAGGTAGGTATATTCTAAATTTATACCATCATCAATTTATCGAATCAAGAAAATACACAGAAATTATTTACATACCTACATATATATTACCTATACCCACCACTTGAAATTAAACCACCGAAATTTGTTTCATCTTTGAATTAGATTCACATCTTTCTTTGATCTGATCTGTTTTTCAGTAATTATATAAAAAATATAACGAGTGATTTTTTTTATTATTTTTTCTCTATACCGACATCAATACTTTTCTAATACAACCATATAAATGTATGAATTTCATTCTGAAAATAGAAAATCTTTGGAAAAGAAAAGAATGACTTTTGTTTTCAAATAATCTGAAATGTTATAGCGATCAGCGATTTGAGTTGATATATAATATACTATACGGATTTAACCAATCGTTATCGATTACGGTTTAACTCGCTTGAAACTTCGAATAGAATTAACTTTGACGCGATTGCGAATATAGGGTATATAGGTAGGGTACACCGGGATATTGGAATATATAAAGTAATAAACTCCGCGTATACGAAGGAACCGGAGCGTTACTAATTGCGATTAAAAATAGTACGGAAGTAAACGATGCAAAAAGATATATATAGTAATATGTATGACCCTTTTCTTGAATACATATTGTGACAGGAAAATTTAAATATTCTTTCCTCGACGTCAGTTCGGCTCCTTGAAAGCTATTCAATCCCTTAGTTTACAATAGTTAGTAGTTAATCGCCTAATTAATCGTTAATTTATTATATTATGTATATCTTATTATATAATTATATTATATCATCCCATATAAATTGTCGAAATTCGTTGAGTAATCTATTTAGCACTCATTAGCCTTAGACATGACAATAACGTAGCCCTATGCCATCTATGAATATGGTTCGGCATACTGGCAACCGCGTGTGTCGAACTCACTGTCCTTCCGTCTGTTGAAGACAACAGTCGTTTAGTTTTCAAGGTGCTCGACTAATTCGACAATATAAAATAGTTCTATCTTGTTTGTTATCGTGTTTTATTTTCTTTGTCAAATTATTGAATACTGTGTTGTAGTGAAACAAGAATTAGAGATTTACCTGATCAATAACGTAAGTCAATAAAGTTTATGTATCTTTGCTTAATCTATCTTTTCTATTGTCTTGCAATTTTCTATGGTCCCCAACGGAACTCCCCTGTGATTGTTTCATTGTTAATTAATGAGCTAGTCAAGTAAGATTAATCAAATTATAAAAGGTATTGGTTCCTCAAACCAATTGGCGCCCAACAAATAGTTAATAATTAATAGAACACAGAGCCCTGTCAGCCGACGGACCACGGCCGCGTCAGGTGAGGCTTATTATTTATCTTAAAAAAAATAAGCTTTGTCTCATTTGGCGCCCAACGTGGGGCGCCAAATGAGACAAAGCTTATTATTTATCTTAAAAAAATAAGCTTTGTCTCAATATATAGAAAAACCAATCTATATACTTCAGGACAGTATGTAATCCGCTTTCGGACGCTTGATTATAATATTAAAATAATTGGTTTTCCGAGGTATGAAACGGATTGGATTGAAATTAAATTTTTTTTTTAAATTCAAAACGAGAAATAAAAACTACCATCAAATTTGAACTCGTTTTTTTCTGTTTTTTTGTTATCTCATTTCTATATCGAGACCCGTTAAAACCGCGTACAGTTAATTATTCAGTTAATTTTATACATTTAAAGGATCGTCGTCGAAAAACAGCCGCGTGTAGCGTTGATATACCATATAGTTAATTCCCAAGCGAAAGGAGGGACTCTGGTATAGACACCTGGGCTCATTAATCACGAATAGGGCAGATAACCTGCCAGAGGTTGCGAATTCCAGTATTCTAACTATAGAAAAAAAGAGGAGAAAAGGAGCAAGAAGAGGATTGAAAAAAAAAAAAAAAAATGAAAAAAGCTCGTGGGGGACGAATGAATGAAATTAGCCACTCGTTAAGCAGATTAATTCTCCTCAACTCACGTTTGATAAGATAAAAGAAAAAAGAAAAAAGAATAAAAATAAAAATAAAATACGGCGTTTAAAACGTTATCGCAATTACTATTATTAGCCGCGGGTTTGTAATTTGCGGGGTTTTCTGAAAAAAAAAAAAAAAAAAGGAAAAGAACGAAAAAAGAAGAAAAATTTATGAGTAATTAAGAAATGAGGAAAATGAAAGAAAAGTGAAAAACAAAAAACAAAAAAAAAAGAAAAAAAAAAAAAGAAAAAAGAACGAATAATACTCCGTTTTGTGGATTTCGAGTACCTACCTACCCCTAGACTCTTCGCTCTTATATGTTGCTCGTTATATATTTCCGGGAGAACAATAAATCTGCTTACGGGTAATTTTGATACTCGTGTATAATTATTGTTATACGTGTTAATTAACGTAGGTACGCCTCTATAGGTGAAGCCGAACAGAACCGGGTTAATAATAGTTGTTGTTCCCGACGGGGTTGAATTTGAAAGTTAAATGCTTTTGATATACGTGGATATGAAAGTAAAAGACGAGCTGGGGGTGTACCGAAAGGGGGAAAAAAAAAAAGAAAAAAAAAAAAAAAAGAAATTGGCCTAAACACGGATCAAGCACGTTTTGCAAAAGCCTTCCAGTCTCTATGCCCTGAGGGATCCCTGTGAAAAGAGGGCTCACAGAGCACCTTATCTCCGGAGTTAGAACATCCTCGAGCGGTTTTAGATCCCGTTAAACAAGCTTTAAACGGCTTTAAGCATAGGCTTGAGTAGCCAATAATGTAGGTAGGTAGAGGTATAAGTATACTTATTATGCAAGAGGCTAGTGCCCGGTTAAACGGTTCAGAACCCTACCCTAGCGTCGTTAATAACAATATCACAAAAAGTGATAATCTCCTTATTTTAAATCAATAATTTATAATCCATGATCATCATAATCCTGTTTCTATGTGAGATAGAAAATCCTGTATGAAATGAGAAGATTTGTACAGAAGAGTACTTTTTTTTTAATTTTTCTATCCTATCTTTACCTCTTTTTCGTATACCTGAGTATTTATAAACGTATGAAAATATTTGAATCACGTATACAAGAAAAAAGAAAAAAAGGAAGAAAAAAAATCTCTATTTTATTTTACATGGTTTTAAATTTTCCACCTATGTGTATGTATGCATGTATGTATGCATGTATGTATGTATGTAAAATACGTAGGTGTGGATAGAGCACAGATATACAGCTCTACAGCTGATGCTCGCCCGATCAATACAAGGCGTTGCGGCATGAAACGGTAAAGTCACGTGGCTGCAGGCTGGATGGCTGGCCCATTCTACTTATGTACTATTTCTATAGCTATATACGTACCTACATATAATATATATATAACTAATCGCTAACTTAGTAAGCCATAACTTTTTGCTAATTATTATATCAATTGATTAATTATCCAACGCTATAGCTAAATCGATCTCCGCAGATCGATAGCTGCAGAAACTGTTGGTCATTCAATCAGAAGGAAAACTTTCAAATTCTGTACATATTGCGTAATAAATGATTCGTTATTTTTCCCATGATATAAACGTTTCGAATTTATTTACAAACCGAAGATTTTTGTATTCTGTTTTTTTCTCTTCTCTTTTACGATAAGTTCAACTTCTCGGATCTTTTTCTGCTCGGATCGAATCGTATCGTCTGTTGTATGAAAATTACTTCCGCAAGGTTCAACATAATCTGTAAAATTTTTTGAAGAATGAATCTTTTTTCTACCGTAGAATAAGCCGCGAGTAAGCCCGTATAGGCATATACAGGTATGTACGAGAGGTAAGCTCCGCTTCTTGGTTCGTTGGTTCCTTTTTTCGGGGGAGAGATATAGGAGTTCAATTTTCAAGGCACGTTCTCTGCAAGGGGGATGGCTCGGGGAAAAAGTAAAGGAAACGAACGGAAAGAAGATAAAAAGAAAAGAAAAAATAAGAAATAAAAAAAAAAAATAAAGAACAGAGGTACCGCGTTGAAATCTCTGAACAGAACGATCTGACCAGACACTGCACGTGTATGTCTATATATGAGGTAAAATAACGTGTGGATGAAGATAGCTGACGATCTTTTAACGTTCTGGAAACTCTAAGGAGGGGATAAATGAACCGAAGAAGTTGAAGCTCTGTGGTATTATGGGTATATAGGAATGAGGGGGCGAAATAGACCAGAATTCCGTATGTTAGGTTTCACCTCGAGCTTCTGTCTGCTACATGATTTACCCCAGTTTGTTGAAATTTCACCCTGTAAGACTAGAATTCAACGAAGTTTCAGGGTAGCTAGGTAAGGTAGGTACTCCATAGCAACGATTAACCCGGGATAAACTAACTTCAACTCAAAGTTTCGAGAGCTGGAAAATTTATGAATATCTTAATTAAGAATAAAGATTATAATAATTCCAGATGAAAACTTTTACACAGCATATATCGTACGGTGTACAGATATTTTTCGTTTTTCATCAATCCTTTTCTTCTTCAAAAAATTCAAATTACGTATAAACCGAATTTGTTAATCGTACAATACGATATAACAGCGGGCTTCTACATGCATGCATACACCGATATAAAACGATAATGTAATTTTAACGAGGATTAAAATCGTGAAATTATTTATTAACAAAAGTTTCTCTCGGGTATATTCGAGTTGATTTACGCCACAGGGCAGGTATATTATACCAACAGCCCCCCGGGGTCTTAAATTTTTAAAAAAACGTCCTAGGTACCTATACCTATAAGGAAGGAAGGAAGAAAGGTATAAAGAGGGTTTATAATTACAACGATCCATTTATTTCTGCTATTTATGATCAGCATCAGAGCTCAGTTGGCCCTTAAATTCGGCGCGATGAAGAAAAACGTTGATTTCATGTATTTTTTTTTATTTTTTTTTTTTATTTCTCCGCAAATTATTTCCGCTAGAAAATTACCCCGTCGCGTGTTCTCCCGTCTATACCTACCTATGTTACATATGCCCAACATTAATACATACGTGTTCATATTTTATAACTCGAGAAAACCGAGACAAGAATTTTCCACTGAAATAATGGTTTTCTTTTTTTTTTATCACTTTTTTATCTCATTTCATACAATATACATACCTACTCAGATTTTCTTTTTTTTCCACATCTCATACGCGCGTTATCATTCACCGTCATAATTAATCCGTTTCTTGTCTAGGGCGCTTGCGACTATACCTACACTATACACTAAATTAATTATCAACTAAACTAACTAACTTATTTATTAAATAAACCGACTAACTATCCAACTAACTAACCAAATGTAACAAATTCAAACTCAATTTTACCTTAGCGTGAGGGGTGTGGCTTGCCGCAGCGTAGGAGGCAGGTTGCTGCTTGGAATTGCGAACGATCCTTGCTCTAACTCATGTACTCTGACATGTTCGTCACCGCCAGCTTGTCTTGCAGTGATTTCGAAGATTTTTTTTATTTTAGTTTAATTTTTTCCTTTCTTTTTTTTATGATTTCTGATTTTTATTTTTTAATTCTTGTTCTTCTTCTTCTTCTTCTTCTTCTTCTTTTATTCTTTTCTTTTTTGAGATAAAAATTTATTATTTTGAAAAATCATTATTATTATACAACATTATTCGCACTAGGTCAAACCACACTGGACAAAATAGAAAAAAAAAGTTTATACGACAGTATAACGATGTAGGTATGTATGTATTTCAAATTTCACTAGGTACTTCCCACCATTAACGAGGCACAATTTTACTATTTTTCATTTTCTATTTACGTTGTCGTTACGCGTTCGTGTATTGTTCTTCGTATTATTTTCACCTGAAACATAAACGAAGAAGAAACAATTAAGAAAAAGAAAAAAAAAAACGAACTTATTGTAGATATTGGGAAATAAATGATAGAAATCGTGATATCGATCGTTTAATTTTCAGTAAAAATTTCGCGTGTTTATCATAAACCTACATAGGTACCTATATCTACTATAATAAATGGTAACAATAATTCCTATCGTTTCAGGGAATTGTTACGCGTTCAAAGAACAGCGACAACGTGTTAGCTGCTGAAGAGGGTGTAGGGGTGCCTGTCGGCGTCGCGACCTTGGCCCGCTGCCCTCCTTCGCATTTAATACTCGTCTAGTTAGCTATATATGCATACGAATATATAAATATATATATTTTATAT
This sequence comes from Tenthredo livida, assembly GCA_963992785.1. NCBI lineage: Eukaryota > Metazoa > Arthropoda > Insecta > Hymenoptera > Tenthredinidae > Tenthredo > Tenthredo livida. The sequence goes on along the minus strand of OZ023070.1, from coordinate 2,152,430 downwards.
ATATATATATTTTATATATATTTATACACCAATATATACGGTACCTAGACTTGTGTATAAATGACGCATGACTAAGCGCGCAAAAGTCCGTCTATACACATACCATATATATATATTATACATGCACAATACAATAGATGATGATAAATACATCGAGAAACCGTCGAGACGTCGAAATTCTCCGCCTTCGTTCGTTTTTCTTTTTATCATTTTATTTTTTCTTAAATATTTGATTCAAAATTCTACATACACATATAGGTTTTATAATCTATGTACTTGTGTGTATTATCACACCTAGAGAGTTACATCGCGGCAGGTACAGGGTCTATATATGTATACCGTTTTCTGTGTGATCGTTACAATCCCGCAAACTCGTTTGCCTTTGGGTAATTAGCAGTTTATAGATCCCCCATAGTATATGGTATATGGTATATAGTACATAGTACATAGTATATATATAGCGTCGTTGTTCGTCGGCTCGTTTTAATCCCGCGGAAAACGTGGCCGACACCACCACGGTTGACGAATTTCTGCGGTGTAGGTGGGGTAGAAAAACGGGTAATTAGGGTAGAACAGGTACTATTTTCATGTTACTCCTCGTTTGCAACTTTTCTCGCCTTCTCTCGCACCCCTTGTATAGTATCTTTCTTTTTGTTGCCATTTTTTCTTTTTTTTTTTTCTTCTTTTTTTTTTCTTTTTTTTTCCTTCTGCTCACACACTGACAGAGCGCGAGAAAACCACTCCGCACGGATGCTATAAACTTCTATACAGCTCTTGGAGTATACACACATGTAGCCACTTATAGATATATATATATATACCCATACGGTATATTCTCTGGGAAATTTAGCCCCCCTCTTTCATCTCGCGGGTTCGAATCCCCCTCCCTTTGCCAAAATAACATACGACATAAGAAAAGTTCATTGACCCCGATTCGCGCGACACGTTATTTGCGCTTCACACGTCGTAGGATTTATCGCGTTAATAGGTATATACAAACGGAGGATAGTTTTTTCTCATTTTTTGTAGCGATTCTTTGTCCATTTATCGGAACTAGGGAATAAATTTTGAAAAAAAGTATTAAAAAACGAAAAATGGGGTACGAAAAAAGGTGTGTTAGCTCTTGTGCTGGAATCGACGTGTGAGAATATAACGAAAAGCTTATTATAGAATATGGACTGAAAACGCGTTCTTATTTTGTGTTATGTACTATACAGTCGGACGACTTGTTTGTTCACGTGGCCTTGCCACCCCCGATGTCCAACAAACGAGCGCGGGAGGGTCCCGGTCTCGACGTCCATGACGCGGGGGGTTGCCGCGGTGCTGACTACAATATTGATCCTTTGGCTATTTTTGCACCACGACTAGTTTCCACGGGTATTGGAATAATAGCGCTTGGTTACGGGACGGGGGGCTTTCCCCGTCTTATACTACCCTCTTACCTTCACCCCATACCCTGGGAGCCACTTGAACCGGAAGGACTGCGAACTTGCTATTTTTTTTACGAAACTTTTATTCATCTCGGTCGAAGAGCAGTACCTATGACCTTTTATGGACTATGAGGGAATATTTACGATTCTCATAGGACCCCCCGCAGGAATTATTCCGAAATATGAGTTAGGGATTAGGAAATATGAAATTTACAGGATATTTTCATATCCTGCAAGTTTATAATGACGATTGATGGTCGTGACCCTGTAGTAACCACAAGTCGCGCAATATAAGTGCATATAGTACATATGTATACTTGAATTACGAAGGCTAAGAAGCTACGCTATAAACTATAATTAACCAGCTTAATCTTGGCTCTCGTTTCTGACCCTATTGCTATATACCTATACGTTAGCTGTGAGCTGACTTATACATATCCATATACACATTACACACATACCTATATGTATCAGAGACAGATTTCGCGCAGATGTTTATATGTAAAAAGTCGTATACCCGGGTATATATATACCTACACATGTACTGTCCTCTTGTATGTACTTAAGTCTGGTCGTCTGTAGCCGAAGAGACGTTTAAGAAGACTAAGACGACTATTTGCTTGCTTTGGCACCTGATTTAGGATCAGCTTTGGGTTTCAAGATCGGAGTTATCGGAAAAATTGAATATATATTATATTTCACCAATAAAAGCGGTAGGTACCTATATATAAATATTCTAATTAATTTTATTTCTCGATTTGTAAATTTATAAAATTCCGTACCTATGCATGTATTGTTTGTATTGCAGTTATTTATATCCAAGGCTATATATATATACAAATCGAGCTCAATAATACATATATATTTTTTATACCTATATATTGACTTCCCCTGTGCCTAACGCTTGTGTATTTCTACACGACAACAGCCTCAGAGATAAGTTTAAAAGTTTGTCGAAACCCTGAGGCAAAGTGCTTCTTCGTCCCTTCGACACCGAGGGAAAATGTGTTTTAAAACCCAACATTACAGGCATTAGGGTATATATAGAATATATTATAGGTATATATTTTCTGACAAACATATTTACACGTCTATAAATATATAATATATTTTACTAAGAATTTATATATACATATAGTATAGCTTTATCGATTTTCATTCACTAAGAGCTTTTCACACCATATATATAGTATATAGTATAGTAAGAAGAAATCACCGATTGACGTATGCAGACAGTCCTTGTCTTGTAATTTATGAAAAATAAAGAAAGAAAATAAAAATTCTCGCCGATATTTTCCAGCCATTTTTTTCAACCCGTTATATAAAATAAATATTTCGGTAAATTTGAGGTACGTAAAACTTCGTTTAACATAATATTGTATTCATAATACACCTTGCGTGTATAAGATCGAGATTTTGCGGGATAAGTTCACTTTTCTTATGTCAGCTGGTGAAGGCTGTCGTAAATCACAGTTTATTGTTATTATAGTGAAAAACGTTTGACGTACCTATATAGTGCTCGTCGATAAGTAAGTACCTGTACCTGCGTATAAATTTACCTAAGTACCTACGTAGGTACATACCTATGTAAAAATAATAATGCAGTTGTTTGACCCTGACAATGATCATAGGTATAAAAATCTCAATCTGAATAATGATAACATCAATAAAAATGAAAAAGACCAACTAAAAGATTGGAGAACATAAATTTGATAAAAATCTTGAACATAATTCATCCCCTACGTTATATATACTGTATAGGCGAATATTTGCGTTAGCAGGATATTCCGCGATTCCCCACTCACGTATGTATGCGTATATAATATACATATACGCGTATGTATGTGTACTGCGAATCATTTATTGTATAATTATATAGGGGTAAATCGATCAACGTTTACGTGTCAGCTACTGCAGACGTGTGTTTAGAGTCAATTTATCAGATCGATATAGTGGATGTAGAAATACTTATACTAATATGTGTATATAGCTATGTATAATAGTATATATCTACTATACATATACATATAGGTATGTATACATCCATACAGTACCCACAACGCGTTCTACTGATCCTGCTGTTTACTCTCTCACGGTGGTAATTTTTTTTTTTTTTTTTTACTTTTCTCTTTTTTTTTATAAAATCGATTCTCCTCAATTATTAGATGGGCTGTAGCTGTACTACATCAAGGAAATAAGAAAAAGTTAATGGAAGAAAGAAAAAAAAATGAATACCTCTATACCACGTTTCCGTTATACTTGACAAAGAATACATTATTTCACACCCACACACACACACACTCGCACATGTGTGGACAGATATGTACCTATAGGAGCAATAACCCCAGCAACAATATGAATATAAGAAAAGCAAAATTGCTTTTAAGTAATTTATTATTCTCTCTCTTTTATTTTCGTCTGAATTAAAGATCTCTGTATGCATATGCGGTATATGTAGTTCGATAGATATTGTATAGATACAGTAAACCTATATGATGTATATATTTTTTTCTGCCAGTTATAGACGCATCTTCGATCATTTATTTTATCCCAATTTTTTTTCTTTCCTTTCTCCTCTTATTTCTCCTTTCTTTTTCTCACGAGCTTTTTTTCTAAGGTAGGTACTGAGCTAATCGTATGATCAAAAGTGGCAGGAGCCCGGCTAAGGCTGTCTAGCGATTTGTCAGACCGTTAGAAATCGGTATTGACTAGGCCTGTCTGCTATCAATTTCAGACGTCAAAACCTCTCTTTCACTTTCGGCTTGAATAACTCCACGCGATGTAGAGAATAAGGTGGAGTGGGATTTTCTGAGCTGCTATACCTAGACGTCGTGCCAAAATATGAGAAAAACAGAAAAATAGAAGAAAAAGAAAAAATGTAGAGAAACAGACAATTTTTCTGTATTTTTTTCTTCTTCTTCTTCTTCTTCCTATGCCGAAAAGCTGAAAAGTAGTTCACACTTATGGAACGCCTTTCACGACGATGCCTATCGACCTCGAGAGACCAAGACCCCATTCGCCCTTTTTCACCCCTTTTCACTTTCGATCACCTCGCTTTACTAACAGCCCACTATCTCGATTCCCGTCAGCCCGCGCCCACGAGCTGACACGAGACACGAGAGCAAGAGAGAGAAGATTGATTTTACTAACAACTTAATCCCGGAGAGGTGCTCTTCCCGATAAAGAAATATTCGACGTACGATGGAGTTATACGAAAAAGAAGGAATAATCTATTTTTCCTTTTTTTTTCTAGAAATTTGTCCAGTTTATCTAGTCCAGTTCCTGAAACAGGACGAACAGGATTCGCCTCATAATCGGAAATCCAATTTTTCATGCCGATGATTTTATTGCAGAATCTTGTCAAAAATTCAACGTCAATTTTTTTTTTTCCTACTTGTCCTGGACCAGCATCTATTCCTACAAAAAATAAATCAGATCATCTAGAATTCAAGACACATACGCGAAGCGTGCTAGATATTGTAGGATTCCCTTCTAGCACGATAGTAGAGGCAATATAATCCCCCAGGAATATCCCCTGAGCTCCCTATACGTATACCTATGTATATGTATATGTATATTGCATATGTGTAACCCGTCTTAAGCCGTATCTGCACTTTATTCCAGTTGTTTACATATACCTCACATATGTTACACTGAACACAAAGATAGATCCATATACGTAGTATGTTACTCGTATAGTTTGAATGAGACACGTATAGGCATGTGTGTGAGTGATAAATACATGTAGATGGTATATAAATATTATATAGACTAAAATTATTAAACGTATGTCTACCTATATAATATTTATATCATGTATACACGAAAGATTAATAAGGCACTAGAGTTTCTATAGTACCTAATCAGACGCTACGGCTACGAGATACCCGCACTCGAGTTAATTAGGTTCTGGTATACGTATGTACGTATATATCCATATTTATACTACCTATACGCTGTTAGATTGAGTTTCCCGTTTAATACTACATATGACACGGAAAAATTGATGGTCAATAAAATTTAGTTTATATTATTAGTATGTTCGCATAATTTATGAAAATCTAATATTGATACGTATCATAAAATAAATTGACTGTATCTACATGTTTCATTTTCTAAACCATAGCTAATATAGGTATATATGTACCCTAAATGAAAAATGGATAAATAGCTACATCCGCAAAAGTTAACGTAGACAAATACATACACCTATATACGTATCTATAGGAGGGTTTTTAGCCGGGGTAGGAAACACCAAGAACCGAATCAACGCTAATGGGGCAACCCACCCCCGATTTTTCTCTTCGAACATTTCACCCACTAACACAGACCGGCGCGGAGGGCGCGCTCGAAACCTCTGACGTCATTCAACGAGTAGCCCCGTCCTTTTCCCAACCCCCAACCCCCGTCCTCCCTCAGCCCCTGATTCTCCCCGGTTTCTGCTCTTGCTCCACCTACTGCATCGGGTCAACTGAGGTCGCTGTAGAGGTAGGTAGTAGATAGAAGCTTCCAGGTGTTCGAAAAGCTACCTTTGTCATATATTATTACTTGAGAAAGTACCGAGTATTCTCGCAGAAAATCGGCGAACTAGAACATATCATTCATCACTGTATGCATATCGTGGTGATAAAAAGTTCCAAAATTTGGTCCCATCAGATATTTGGCATATCCGAAAAAATGAAGCTATAACGCGAACTTTTGGCTGTTATTAAATTTCTAGAAATTTTACAGTTCAACATGCATATGTATACAGCATGTGTAATATGGGGGAAAAACGTATACATGCATAGTGCTTTAGGTAATCGTAAAACACATTTGCGATTGCCCCTAGGGACGAAAACGACGGTTTATAATCAGCGTCAGTGTGCCTGATGCAGCGCAGCAAAGCTTCAAGAAGTTGATAAATATCGGTCGAGGTGTAATACGAGAGCTTATACTGCAGCATGTGGTTGAGAAATTGCCTAGGCCCTAGGGGGTAGAATAATATTTCGAAATATTTTCAAGTGTATGATTAAGGGCGACAAGTGTCGAGCGACTTTCACATAACATATTTACAAACGGCCTAATTAGCTCCTCTTTTCTTTACCAATTTTTATTCACGCTTATGAACGCAGCTATTGAGTTAATATCGCTTCAAGGATCTCTGAAAAAAGGCAGAAAAAAGAAAAGAAATGAAGTTCACGAAATAATGAGAACTGATCCTCGAGAGTTGAATCGCGCAGTAGTCGCTCCTCGTGCTGGTCAGCCTCGCTTATTCTACTCTGAAATAGTCCAGAGGTTCAGCCGCGTTATACGTCAGACTGTTGTCTGACAACTCGATGCAGTGGTAGAGCCGGCCGTGAGGTCGGACGGGCGCAGCAGCAGAGTATAGGTATAATAATAAAGACTGAATTTATCGCGATTTGTTACGAATATTATCGTTATTGGATATACTGTTATAAATTTGTGTGTAAAATAAAACTGAAAATGAAATAAAATTCTCTGAAAAATGCTTTTTTCCAGATTATTATATATACTTTTTCTATTTCATCCCCTATACCTATAATATTATGCACCTTATATAGATATGTGAAACTGCTTGCGTGTGTATATGGAATTTAGTTCGTATATAGGAATAAATCGATTAACTAGAACCTGAATGGTCAAGGAATAATTTATCGGCGATATAGATAGGCTTTAGATTGAATTTGGAATAAGTCTATTACATTTTATTTTATTTATTTTGACGGCTATCTGAAAAGGTTCACGTTTAGTTCCTATCTGTAGATCCAGGGCAAAGTGGTAGGTTCAGGGAGTGGAATATTTATATACATATATAATATAACATATACATATACATGCTCGTTAAAAAAAGGTGGTAAACTGTGTGGGTCAGTTTTGATTAAATAATTAATACGTAAACTATATATACATATGTATACCCAAAACGCGTCTGTACCTACACTAAAAGTCAAACATTACAACTAATCAGTGAATAAATAGATCGTATACGATATACTCAACGTATGTTTGATTTGGTAATGAAATAAAAGCACTTCATTAGGAGGGTCTCGCACGGGTTCAGGGTATAAAATCACACAGTTATTTTTCTAATTTTCTTTTCTTTTTGTTTTTCTTCTTCTTACGTTCTTAAGGATTCCCTGTTTCTAATAAGAGTGAGTGAAAATTCGAACAAAAGTGTTCCAAACCGCGTTTAGAAAATTTATATCGTTTCGATATCTACATAAAAAATGTTGAAACTGTTTCAAGGAACGAGTAATTAGAAATATACGAGATCTGATAAAATATAATACATCTGGGGAAATGAAACGGAGTATTCCATTCGGGTGTAGAAATTTTAATCGATGGCGATAAAATCTGAAAGGGGCAAGTTTGTTTCGAACTGTAAGTATACTCGCGGATTAACGTAAACTTTGTTCCTTGCAACATCAGCAGTCGGAATACTTCGGTATAAAGTGTTGAATTTGAATTCTACTAAAAGCCACAACTTGCAGATGAGTGCATCGATTGCAACGTGTACCTTGCAAGTGGATGGTTTTTTTTTTTTCGAAAGTTATACTCACATACACTTAAAGCGATTCGTTTTTTTCAGCTAGAAAAATTCCATATAAGAGATCTTCAAAGGAAACATACACTCTGTCACGTCATGTCAAGTGAAGCGAAAAAGCTTTTTCTATCTGTTCTTCTCATCGGTTATTACCTATTTATCGTCAATTTTCTCTCTCTTATTTTACAACGTCGTCAAAGAACTCTGCAGAGCAATTTTTATCTAATCTATAATTTACAAACAACCTGCTGCACGAGACGATAGTATCAATAAAATATTCCATCAATTAATTATTCATAGAATTTCTTCTACAGCCAACGCACAGATCCATATCCTCAATATTTCTTATCTCAGTTTTATCTCAGAACCTTTCATCTTGTCGCATAAATATATAATATTGATGTTCATAATTGTATAATATTTTCAGTTTTTTTACTTTTCATTTCTCTCTCTCTCTCTCTCTCTTTCCTTTATAATTATTATTCTATACAGCGAAAGAACTGAGTGCGGAAGATAAAAGACGCTCATGCGGTTAGCAAGGAAAAGAAAAATGTAAAAAAAATTACAAACCAGAGATTATACGTCATGAATAGACCTAAATGAGCGTTGCGTTGCATTGAAACGACATAGCTGAAGGTATACTACACTCATACAGCTTGAGATAAATCCTTTTTTCCTTTTCTTTTATACTCTTCGCACAGTGTACAACTAATTTATAATTATTTCTATTTTTTTCACCTAACATGAGAGTTATAATTATTACCTTCATTATTGTTACCCTGATTCGTATTGCGTAATTATTGTACCATCGAGTATCTGCATAAAAAATGAGGGGCCTTGCTCGATAGTATGTACCCATACCTATATGGACTATGGTATATAATTATATGAATGGGCACGAGCGAAGTCTGTATAGTATTCGGTCTGAAAAGGTTAGCATATTTAATAAGGTCTCTAGATGTTTTTAGCCAGTCGGCCAGAGTTTACTTGATCGATACTATACTATACATATATATATATATATAGCTGACACGTAGTTTATAACGTTATCCAATATTTTCATATACCATAATACACAATACATACTGTGCTGATCGATTATGTATTTGCGGATGACCTAAAGTCCTGCGAAGTCTTAAAACTAAAACAGGATTTGAAATATGCCTGTTGAAAAAATTGAAATAAAATTGTATCGATCATCATCATATATATATTATATTGTTTGAGTTGAATGATAATTTTGATTTTCAAAAAAGAAGGAAAGGAAGAATAATTATTTACAATATACATAAGAGGGTGGAAAATTTTTGTCGTAATTATTTCTTGACAAAACCCTACTGTGCCAAAGTCATGTTACGTTACCAATTCTCATGCGGATAACGTTGCTGCAGACGTGACACGCAATATACTCAAGAATCTAGATCGATTTCTATATACCCCCAGGGTACTCTTGAAATATCAATCTTACTTCTCGATCACACGACTCACTTTTTAGACAGGTTGAAGACCTATTACCTCAACTTCATTTCTCGCACGCACTACACGCGTGTAATTTTCTGATTATTTTAACTGGGTTATCGCTCATTGGTTCTTTTTCTTTTTCTTTTTTTGTTCTTCCCTTATTTTTCGCGTTCGTTCTTCGTTGAACCTTTTAAGGATAATTTTACTTTCTTGATAAATACATGTATATATACTGGGTACTTTTTTTTCTCCATAAATAAACTCGGCGGGTGCGTCATATCGGATATATTTTAAATCGCGAAGAAATCTGCGGGGCGAAACTTGATGTGCAGAGGGTTGCGAGGGAGGCTCGAGATGTTTTTCTTGGTTTCTTTACACCGTATAAATACATCCACAATGATGCCTGACAAAAACGAGAGACAGTAAAAGTGCGGAAGTAAGTACTTACACCCTATGTAGTACTACACGGCGAGTGTCCTCTTGATAAAATTCTATCTACACCGAGGGATGATTTTGGACGGTTGCTTGATTCACTGCGGTATAAACTCCCGGATACAACGTCCCTCTCTCCGTGTTTTTTCTTTCTTTCTCATTTTTTCGTTACTTTTTTTTCGTGTTACAAATTCTTGGTACTTTTTATTATTCGAGTATACAACCTGCGCGGCTTTACGGTTTTCGATACTCTTTTCGAAACCCCCTGTGGACGGCTGATATTTCCATTGCATATACATACCCCTTTTTCTTATATACCTATAGATACTATATACTGTATATACTACCCGTAGAAAACGACCCCCGAAGTATATCAAGTACCATCACCCGTTCACCCCATATATATGATTTTTTTTCTGTTTTTTATTGTACAGCTTCTCGAGTGTCCTTCACACGATGACGCGTATAGTTGATTGTCGCAGGATATTTATATACCCACGCGATGGGATATGGAGCTCTTCTCTATATGGTCTATATTCTACATAAGGCGAAACTGATATGATCCAGTGGTTTGCAAAAAATTATTCGATCGGGTCGATAGTCGATATTCTGCGAATCCTGAACTCCGAAACTACCGATTAGTGATTACTTATACATGTACATATCAAGCTGTGAGATTGACTACTGAAAGTATTAACAATCGTGGCTCAATCTGTAGATTCTTATCCATAAAAAGTCAATTCTTACTTTTTACGCGTCACAGCAAAGCGATTTCGGTTTTGTCACTTTGACAGGATTCTACGAGCATCGGTAGACCGATTTTATTTTTTAAGGGATGTTTTTTTTCCCAAGACAATTCCCGATCGACTGACCGTTGGGATTTTTGATGAAATAAAAGGTGCAAAAAATATTTCACTTTGTGTATCAAGTTCCGTGAAAAACAAAACTAGGAACACTTCCATATCTTCGAAAATTTTGCAAATAAAAAAGAATCTACATTTCGTTGTTTGGGATATTGTTCGAGGAAGACAAACCGCAGCCCTTAACCATTCGAATTGATCCAAAGGCACTTTTTACATCCTGCGGAAAGTGACGTAAGAGAAAATCTCTAAGAGCTGCGATTCTAAGAAATTAGAAAGCCAGTTTTTAAGGGTAAAAAAATCTACGGATTGATATTCGCTGTTTCAATTCTAAACGCCATATAACTATTATACGTTTCAATCGCTGATCCAAAAGTCTGTGCCTATTTTGGCCACGCTTTAGCTGCACGAGAGCCAGAATATCGGCTCATTCTTTAGTCCGTAACGTTTAAGTCTTTAAGTAACGTATGTATTACATACAACTCTCAGAAATTCCAACGATTTGGCAACTGAATTTTACCCTCACATATAACTTCGTATATGTATATATACCAGCAAATATCTTATACATACATACATACATATATATCTATACGTCTCGAAGGCCTATATGCATTTGTATAATTTGGCACTCGATTGTACTGTACGTCGATGCAATTGCGAAAGTATTCGCAGTCTAGTCTCAGCGAGACATATTATGCTATGACTAATTTTTCTTCTTCTTATTCTCATTCTTATTCTGCCTTCATTCCATTTTTCCATTTCTTTCTATTTCTCGTCTTTCCCCGTGTCGAACAATCGTACGTAAACTCTACAAACCCGCAGTGCATTCAAAGTTCTTCCGAAATACTTTGAACATTTATAAAACTTAGAATTTTTCTTTTTTTTTTTCTTTCTTTTCCTTTTCTTTCTTTCTTTTTATCATACAAATTTTCCCACACAACTTCACTCACGAATCTTTTACTTTTTTTTCTTTTTCTTTCTTTTTCTTCATACTGCCTCGAGATTCTAGAGTCTCTTTACCTACCAATTAGCGGCTACTCTCCTGCCCAACTGCCTAATTATTCATCTAGAGATCGTGACGTACTACGCAGACGAGGGTGTATAGTACTGTCTTACATATCCAAACTCATTTAAGCTTTCGACAAAGGGGTTTAATTTTTTCATCAGATTAATTCCACCAAAGAAATAAAAATCAAAAAAATGTAAGAATAAAAAAATATGTGTACATACGACAGTTTTGTTTCGCGCCAGTAGGTGTAATGTATGTATATCAAATAAGTCCCATGAATTTTGAATGAATGATGATGAATAAAATTTGAAAATCGACGCATAATCGTCGTATGTCTGTAAATTATTCTATAATTTCTTACACCTGTACCTACGTGGAATATATTTATATAAAAATAGTTTCGGCTCTTCCTTGATCATGAATAGGTAAAAAAAAACGCAAAACAAAGAATTTCGAATCGATTATCCGTCCACATTGCGAAAGAATAAGAAAACTGCGTTAAGCGAGATGAATGTAATTATTTGAAAAAAAAAAAAACACCCTAGCTGATGTGACAATTTAAATGAATGATAAAAATCGTAAGGGATGTAATCATCAATTGTATATAAATTATAATGAAACAAATAATGTAATTTATTGAGACTTACGGTTTTTGATTAACTCTATCTGTCTTATGAAAAATTCACGGATTGTCACTTTGATTAAAACACTTTGTACAGTGTAATAATAAATAATATCCACGTTATGTGTGAGACTTCATCCGAACACAACAGTAGCACAATGATGCGATTTGACTCGCGGTGCGTATCGCACTGAGGGTAGATCGAGGGAGTCTAGGGGCGCCGCGATACGACTGCCTCACATCGGGAAACGAAAATACTAAAATCCCCGTCCCGATGGAAATTTTGAAAATTTATTTTCGTCTTCATTTTGAAATTAGTACTACGCGTTTAAGTAAGTAACATTTAGGGATTCACCCTGTACATCGTATGAAATTATATTCATTACTAAAAAAAAAAGAAAAAAAAGAGAAAAGAAAGCTGAAATAATTTTATATCATGAGGAAATATATAAAGAAACATGTTTTTCGCTATGCTTAGTGATAATTTATCGAATAAGGTATATAATAATTGAGGTGGTTGGGGATAGGGTGTATAATAAAAATATATAAATCGATAATATTATAGTATTGCTATATACACACTTTAATAACGAAAAACAAACATTACAATAATAATATCGTTATTGATATAATATTATGTATATAATAATAATAGAGTTGTTTATCATAATGCGTAGTGTAAACACTAAAAATCTTGCTTTATGGAAAGAACAGTGTAATAATTATAATATTATTATTAATATTTATTAATAATTATCATTAGCGTCGACTGTATAATATATTATGATAGTTCTCCATCCGGTTTAGTTAAATATAATTATATTTAAAATAACACCATCGCCTAGATAAGAAATTATTTTTAGTATACATATCGTAAGTACACTTCGTAAGTGTACCGGTATATATATACATATACATATAATAATATAGTATAAGTTGACATTTGTACGCGAGTTTGATATTTTTATAATTTGAAAAATTAAAGGATAAACCGCTGATTTTTTTTTCTTTTTTTCTTTTTTTATTATTCATTTTATTATTCACTTATAGTTTTATTCTCATTATTATTTTTATATTTTAATTTTTATTATTTTCTTTTTTCTTTCTCTTTTTATTTATTCATTTTATTTTATTTAGTTTAATTTTCTTTTATTTCTTGGTTCGCACAATGTTAAAATATTCTCAATATTATACGTGTTTAAATACTTGTATATATATGTATAATATTTATCTAAACCAAAACCTACTGAACTATGAAAATATAGTCAGTGTATTTCCTTATATAGATATTATTAAATATTATATAATATATATATATATATATATACATATATATATATATATATATATATATATATATTATGTATAGTGCATTATCTAAAAAATCTGTCTTTTTTATGCAACTTATATATTCAAATACCCAGTGTACTTGAAATTCACAATATTATTGCCCTTATTTTTAATTTACCATTAAATGGTATTTTAATAATTGTTATATCAGTAAAATAATGTCTGATATTAAATAAGATCATCATGCATGCGAGAGAATAATAATAATAATTATAAGGGATATTTTATTCAATAACAAGAATTTGTAAATTATATTCACTGTCTTTTATAATATAATAATCCCTATGTATATATTTACCTCAGAAATAAAAAATATAAAAAACCAAAGAAGAAACAAAAAATAATATAAAATATGAAGAAAAGGTGTTTTTTTTTTCGATTGAATTACAGCTATGATAATATACATTATAAATGTAACGTAGAATTCGAATGAGCTAAGATTTTTTTTCGTAAGAAAGAAGACAAAAAAATAATTTCCGACTAAATATAGTTGTAAAAAATGAAATGAAAAAATCAGATCCTTACCACTTTCTAAATTGAGGTATTATATCATACTGTATAAAAAATTAGGTATATGATTTTATACAATATACGATTTTGTTATACATCTAAAGTATACGTGTATAAGTATATATTATACGTCTGATAATGACCGCAAGATTCTTGAAAAATGAATAATTGTGAATTTTTATTGATCTCTCTCTCTCTCTTTGATGACTTTTATACTTTTATTTATAGACGTAGTAGCTGCTAACTAATGATAATATAATTGAGCTACTCAGGGATAATCGAATTTAAATATTAATATAATTGCCAATTATTTATACCTACGATGAAAATTATTTGTAAATTTGTAAAATCATAATAGAATATAATAAATTTATTGATTTTATTCAAATATGGCATATAAACAATAATAATATCAGTTTATAATAATCTTCAGAGAAGCATATCATATTGTATATAGAGTACTTTGAGCAAACTAATACCTTATAAAAGAAAGATGAAAATTAATTACTGTTAAATGTAATAATCATTACGAAAAGTTGAATAAATTAAGGGTTTTTTTTTAATTTTTTCTATATCGATGATAATTTATCACTAGGTGGGCAAGCGATGGGGTTGTTTGTGTGATGGGGTAAAGTTTGAGAAAGTTAAAAATTCAAACTCTCTCTATTTCTCTTTCTCTTTCTCTATACTCGTTATATAATTAAAAATTATATTATATAATATAAAAAATGTAAGTAATAAAAATATTATTAATCAAATATAACAAAGGGGAAAATTATTTCGTGACGATATATTACATACTATATTATACACCTGATATATGTAAAATATAGTATAATAAAAAAGAATAAAAAACCAAAAAAAAAAACAGGATTTCTTTTTTACTCGTTATTTATGCATTTGTCGTATCTTTTTTTATTTTATTTAATTTTTGTTTTGTTGTCGTTTTTTTTTTCTATTAATAAACCCTTACTTAATTCAGCTTTTCATTTAAATATAATTTGTATAGCAACTAATTAACAACGTTTTTTTTTATTTTTATTTATTTATTTTTTTCTTGTTTTTTTCAATCTTTTCTTCGTCTTTTTTTTCCCATCATTTATTTACCTAGTGTAAAATACAATCAATATAAATACATAACAATATATTGTTGTTTAAAAATTTGTAATGCGCAGTAAATAAATAGTTTATTATTTTTATTTTCTTTTATTTTCTTTTTTATTCTCTTTTTTGTTCGATCAGCACTTCTGCAATATCAATTATATATATATTCTCCCCCCTGACATAATATATGAATTGCACGTCCCATTTTTTTTATTTTTTTTCAATTTACTTATTCATTTATTTATTTATTTACTCATCTTTTTTTTCTTTTCTTCTCTTCTCTAAATATTATCACAATATTCATAAATTTTGGAAAAAAAATAAATAAAATAAACTAAAAAAAAAACCAAAACATGAAACAAAAAAAAAAAAAAACCTATCAATAATTACCTAAATAATAAAAACAATTTAGATTTAACTTAATTAACAAAGTTTATGTATACACGTTATCCAATTTTTATATACGGATGGACCGAGGGGGGTCGAGGATGGGAGGCGGTGATTAAGGGAGGAATTAGGGCGGTAGAGTATAGTATATATATAATAATTCATTACAATATGTATAGTGCTAGGAGATAATGTAATATAATATAATATAATATAATATAATATAATATAATATAATATAATATAATATAATATAATCAATCGATATGTTAAATGGGAACAGCATAAATTTAAGGGTAAATAGATATTATATGATATTATCTATAAGTTAGGTAGAATAATATAAACCGAGCTATTACGTACGCAGGCTAAATATAATTGATATGTGCTACAAAGACCAGATCCCTGCCGCAGCATAATTATTACTATTATAATTTCACATACTTATTATACTGCGCAGCTGCTGACTCTTCTAGAGCTTATAAACTTATATTGTGTATTGTTGAGTTATAATTTGAAATTTTTTTACAAAAAAAGTTTATAAGCTCGTAAGTTTAATATATGTATGTATGTATGTATGTATATCAGTAACGAGCTGCGATGACAAATATTATTATTACGCTAGGTGGTATTAAGGGTGGCTGGAGGGGGGTGGGGCAGGGGGGGAATGGATATGGCGCTAGCTAGAGTCTGATATGTAGACTGATTTTGGGTGAGGGGCACTATGTGTTAATTGGGTCTATACACACGGCTCCTACGTGATAATTTTAGTTTCATTATTTTTTTCATTCATTTATTTATTTATTTTTTATTTATTTATTTATTTATTTATTTATTTTTATTTTTATTTTTTTCGTTCGAACGCAGGTAGGTCACAGATCTGATCGGTTTTTCAATTATAAATTGAAAGAATATAAATTTGACGTAGTTGATGCGGTTTGGATTTTCGAAAGAGCCTCTTTTCTCATCGATCACTAATATGTATGGTGGATAAATAATATTTGATATTATATTATATTAGTTGCGCGACCTACCTACCTACCTGCGCATGCATATACATATGCGGTTTAACGAAGACATTATAAGATATGTACGATATCGCTATAAAGAGATTTTTCCTAACTGTATAATTGTTTTTCTTTATTTTCAACTGTATTGAATAAACTGATAATATACATATCATTTATACATTCATATCTGATTTACATGTAATGACGATACGTGTTTTTTTTTTCTTTACTTTGTATTATTATTATTATTATTATTATTATTATTATTATGATTTAATTTATTTTGGTTTCTTTTTTTGTTTTTTCTTTCCTTTTCTTTCCCATTTTTCTTACTCCATTTCTTTATTACATTATTTACGTTTTTTAATATAATAATTCGACCTAACGTAGCCTACCACCGTAGGTATATCTTTCCTTATTATCTTATTAATCATTAATCATAATATATATAATATATCGTACTTTAATCTATTATATACTTAATTGTTTTTTTGTTTTTTATTTTTCATTTTTTTCTTTCTTTCTTTCGTTTTTTTCTTTCATTTTTTTTTTTGTTTTTTTTTTTTCAAATATAAATATTGCATAGCAGATAATTTTACAAAACATTACCCTGAAATAATGTACTTTTTTTTTCATTTATTTCTTTTCATCTTTATTTAAACGCGGAGCATTTTTTCTTTTCTCTTTTTCAACGTCATGGTGCGAGAGTATATTTTCATTACAGAGTGGAGACTTGTTCCTTAAAGTATTCGCATTTACATTATTATATTCAATTTATTAGTTATAATTCATTTCAATTTTTCTTATAAGTATACACATTACGTACACTATAAGGAATAACGTTCCACGCTATAAATCCAACGCCAGTCTTTACTGCAATCAAAACCGATTATTTTTTTCTTTTCTTTTTTTATATTAATAATATTATGTAATCGTGTCTAAAGTTAATAATAGATCCATTTACATCCTCGCAGTAATAAAAATTAGTTTCTTAATTTTTTTTTCTTCTTCTTCTTCTTGTTCTTCCTCTTTTTCGTCTTCTCTTTCTCCTTCTCCTTCTTTATCCAATATATGTATGTACATATATATTGAAAGACATTTTCCTATTCTTGATATTACACAACTACTATATTTTTTTCAATTTTTTCAATTTTTTTTTATTTTTTTTTATTTAGTTTTTTAAATACTCGTATTACTTGTAAGTATTTATGACCCTGTTTCATAAAGGCTTAGTAACATAAGCGTTGGTTCGGCCAAAGAAAATAAAAGGCAGCATAGCCAAATCGTTAATGTTAATATTATTATTATTATTATTATTATTATTATTATTTTTTTTTCTTTCGTTAAATACATTATATTCATATTTCAATCAATCCGGGATTCAATTATTGGGTTTTAATCTCTCTTCGTGTTCAATTTTATATCTCGCTATTCCTCAATTATACTTTATCCCCGGGTCTGCGATATTGAAACGCAGTTACTTTGGAATTGCGTTCTCGATAATTGGTTTTTCGAAAATTGATATTCTTATATATATATATATATATATATGTATGTACAAACGTGAAATGCGACTGAACTTTTATTATTACAACAAAGTATAGTAAAGATCTAATAATTTTTACTCTGCGATAATATAACTACTCCGATATCATTTTCTTATCTTTTTCTTATTATAGTAGTATATTATGCAGTATTTCTATTTAAATACAGATATAGGTATGTATCTCATTCCAAAACCCATATAGATTATACAATTAAATCTCACAGTATAATTATCATTATATCAGCATCAAATACTTTATAATCAATTATTCATTCACGATTGCAATAATAATAATATGAATATTACTTTAATTTTGTTTTTAATTACTTTTTTTTTTTAATTTATTTCAAAATACCTTGCTATATTATCCACATTGAATGTTAAACGAATGTTTAGTTTTTATTCATTTATTTATTCATTTTATTTATTTTTTTCAATTTTTATTTTTTTTTTGGTGCAATTAAAGCTTAATAAGGTCATAATATATTGGTGTCCGTTATCTCTTGAGATATATATGTATATACTATCCTCCGCGCTTTAAAATGATTTCATATTATATTCTTGAAATATTCACACTCTTTAATCCCTAGCTAGATAACAAAAACTAAGTATTTCAATAGAAATATGTGAGTTTATTTTCATTATTTACATCGTTTTTACTCATTTTGTATCAGCGATGAAGTAATAAAGTTTATTTTTTTTCAAACAATTGTATACTCGGTTCATTAGGGTAGGGAAATAAAAGCGCTGAAATCATCCTAAAGCCTTCATTGGCACTCGTGTCTATTAGCTTGGCACGTGTTTGAGCTGATACATTATTTTTTATTTTTTATTTATTTTTTTACTTCTTTATGGTTTTTGACTTGGCACAATCTATCCCGAATGACTTGTTCATATTTATTCATTCACCATACAAAAAATATGCCTCCAAAAAACTATATGCGTCCGCCAATTTTTGAAGGTCCATTTCGTGTTTCAGGTAATGATCATATTTAGAGACGAACACGATACAATATATAATATCCTATAAAAACTAAGTTATTTCTTAGCTGATTGCCTTGCGTTACATTAAGGTCGGGAACTGGTTCCACGCTTCACGCTTTAAGATACTATGGGAACCGAATTGTTCTGTGAAGGTGATTCGTAGTTCTCATGCAGTGAGATTAAGGCCCCTGCTCTAACAGATTGCTCTATGCCACGACAAGATCCTTGCTTTATTATAAACAAGGTGTATTGTGTTTATTTCACATACGTATTGTCAAACAACCAAATGAGAAAATAACTAGACTGATTAAAATAGGTAAAAGAAAAGCTTAAAAACCATTACGTTGACTGTTGAGTTTGCATTAAAAATAAAAATGTTAACACTTTAGGTAAACCGAATAAGGATTTGGAAGTTACAGTTAAAAGACGCGGTTCAAAGATCGGGATCCTCTGCGGTTCATTTCAAATCTATTTCAAATGTAAGAAAATATTCTAGTGTGGATTTTAAAAAGCAATCAATGTTTTAAAAGGGGCTGATGGTTGTCTATAGTGCCTGTCTTTATAATCTTATATTAATAAAACTGTTTATGTATTTGGCACGACCTGATGTCGACAATAATACTATACTATGAAGTTTTCAAATTGTAGACAATTAGAATCTTAAATATAAATTAGACGATACTTAGCAGCTATTAAATATCTACAAGAATTGATTGATTCCAAATCTATTATCTCATAATATAATGTATAAGTTAGTACAGTGAGAATAAATATTAGCGGTATTGGAGCAAGAGCATAATAATTATTATGTACCTATTGTAATCTAACAATACAATTTTATTTTTTAATCAGATATGATTCTGAAATAATTTGTCCCATTTTATTTATCATATGCATCATGCATGGTAATAAGGAAACCAATGCCGATTTCAAAATTATTTCAATATAATAAATTGAGAAAAAAAAGATTTAAATAAAAATAGGCAGAGATAATCAGATACGTTTTACACAACGTGAATTGGTCACCCTTTTACCAGTTATTATAATATGTAGTCATACATCAGTTTTTATCCCGTTAAAATTGCATAAGTGCAAGAATTTTATGCAGTCGAGGAAAAAATAAAAATGAAAAATAAATAAAAATAAAAATAAAATATATTATACATTTCCTTTGCATATTATAGAGATATTATAATATGTAATTGGTGCAAAGGAAATGGACAATCGTTGGTAATTAATCGACTGCAAATTTTCATCTCGCATCGTTATTTATGGTAGAATTATTTATTCTCTCTATTTAAACGTCGTAGCCGCACTGGTATTGTATCAGTCTATTTGTTCGGTACATTAATGCCACTCGCCACAGTGCGTCCACGTCCGTGTATCAATTATTTATTTATTTATTTATTTTATTTATTTTAGTTTTTTTTTTCTCATCATCTGAACTCTCAGCTTTCAAATATTTTCTAAAAATTGCCCTTAACTACTACTATATTCAATTCTAATCACAGCAATATTTATTGTTGATACACAATCATACCGCGTCTCTCACTAATTTGTTTTTCAATAGACTAAAATTCTTGATGTCAAGAGTATCGAGGGCTAGTACGTTACAGTTAGAGCTTATTGGGAATGGGACTAATTAAATTTTACATATGTATATGAAAACAGCGTCCGATTACTGCGTTCCTTTCAAATTGTTTTAAATCAAAATTGCCTGATATTTAATACCTCGGAACTTTTCCAATGAAAATAATCACAATTGATGAATAAAAACCAGAAGATTAAATGATATTTTGCTCCCATCACCTAGAAGATTGGTGGAAAAGTGCGGCGAAAATTGTATAGAAATTTGTTTAACTTATGATGGATTTATTTTTAGTCACTGAACAGTGATATATGAAAGCTACCATTTAATCACTATGCAATTTAATGTAAGTGAAAAGTTTTGAATAAAATTTTCAAAAGCAAATTGATTATACGCAATGATGCATGGTCTTCAATGACACAAAATAAATGTTAATTAATAATAATATCAGGATTACCAAGGGAAGCATGGGAGTACAAGAATTTGGCACGCGCTGGAAGTGTTTCTGACTTGTAAGATATGTGGGCTATATATGATATAGGTATAGGTATACTATATTCGAAAAATTCATTTGCCACCTAATATTTCCAGGGTAATTTATCCCCCATCGCAGATCCAGCCTTTATACGCAAAGTTATTGCTGGTTGTAACGTTCAGAATAATATATTTTGATCGTAGTTACGATAAGAAGTCTGGCTTGCCGCACAGCTGTTTGCATAAAAGACAGAAGTAAGAGCTATTCTATTTCGCCGAACACGCTCTATCGTCGTACTCGGCAAAGAAATGTAATAAAATTCTTTATCTGAAACCTAATGATATTAAATGAATTTTAATTAAATGAAGAATAAAATAGCACTCATCATCCGCCTGGTATACATTTTTATTTCCAAAACTATATATTGGGATTGAGGAAAAGACCGCCTCCTATTAAAAGCTAGGCTTGAAATTCGCACTTTATCGCTATATCTTTCCTAATTTTAATCGTATAATAAATATATTACTATTTATACTCCACAGAATAATTTTTTTTTTTCTTCTTTTATTTTATTATTTTTTTGCTTTTTTCTTTTTGTTACTTTGTTACCTTCAAAACGATTTATTTTATTTTTATTTTTATTTTCTTATTAGATTATCTTTTTTTTTTCTTCTTTTTCTTTTTCTTCATTTCTTCATTTCTTCATTTATTCTCTTTAATTAATCATTGGCTATATTTTACCCGGTCTATAACACGCTAGACAAAATATTTAAAACGAAAATCATTTAATGATCTCAATTATATATATTTTTCTAGAATTATAATAATAATAAGTTAATTATATTTTGTCTCTGTGTCATCGACGAGGTAAAACTTAGACAGTGATACGACTACGCGTTATCTCATAAACGAATTACAGTATCGATTTTTAAAGTCGATATAAGCGTATCCGCTAACTAGAGATAACAATCGTGGAATTTATAATTAAAACTAATAATTATATCAACAATTAATAATTTTGAATTGAGTTTGCATGCAAAAGCTACGCAACTACAATTACATTCAGAGTACTTTGTACTCAACCGCAGCACAACTGATATACTAAATAACAACTCGTAGCAATTAACAATATTCGAAAATGAAGTAACATTCGTCGATAGAATTTGGTCAAAAATATATTTATTAAATCAAGAAATTTAAGCTAGCTGTATTATTCATAACGCTACTCAATTTATTATTGCTTATCAAGATATTTGATAATCTACAACGAGCGCGTCTTTGAGACTTATTGGATTTACACTCAAGGTTTTCCCTCATTACTTCGTATGAATATTATTCAATTAAATAACAACCGATATAAATTAGATATTCAATCGGGGTAATAGCCACGAGCCATTTAGTATACCGTTAGTATTTTACTGTGCCGCAGAATGTGAATGATAAAAAAACGCTAACAACCAGTCTAGAATACTCGCATGAATATATTTTTCTTTAAATATAAAAATGAAAACTAACATATCTTTGGCTTGTTCCCTTTACCAATCGGCAGCAGCATGGGGCTGCGCGCAGCTTATATTTGTACAAATCTAGTACACTTTTCTAAATAGTGTTTGTTGCGTGTCTTTCCAATTATTATTATTCAACTCGTAACATACATTACGTTAGTTTTTACTGCAAGCTGGTCGATGAACACAATTTGGCTCAGCCCCAGACGCTTAGACAGCATTGCATGTGTGTCGCTATGTTTCTCCCATGTATATAACAATATGAGTCTCGTCTTTAGTGGATTGAAGATTTGACGATATGGTTCGGTGTTATGTAATGATACGCCGGGATCGCCATACCTGCTGTCTCCATTGATATCCTGTAACATTATTCAAATAACAAGTTTTTCAATTCTGACTATACGCAATATAATAAGAAACTTAATTTTACCAACTGCATTATTAATAAATTATAATATACAGACTTGAAAGACTTCCGATTTAATACCTTTCAACATTTTAACAAAATCCAAAAAATTCAAAAAATTAATAACTCGGACTAATTTATTTCGAAAGACTTACAAGACCCGCCTTTGATGATTCACTTACTGTTTTTAAACGTTTAAAATTCATGCGACATTAACATCGATAGAGTAGTATTTAACTTCGCAGCTTTTTATCTTTGTGTTTGTTTTATTCATTCATTTAATAAGAGAAGAGATAGTTTACTTTATTTTTACCTACTTTGATTACTTACTTTTTTCATCTTATTAACATCGGATTTAAAATGTATTGTATCTATTTTTTTTTTCTGCTATTTATTAAACGGTAGAAATCAAGACCAGATAAAACACATCAGAGTAGATTCAAAGCTGATGTAGTAGTAGCATTGAGTCAGCGATTTATAAACCTAATATGTATACAAATTGAATATACAATCTGCGTGTGAATTTTTTTATACCTATACAATTTTCAAGAAATTACCAAGACTCTCCTTTATTTATGTTAAATTAGAAAAACAGCTTATCTTTAACTAATAATAACAACAATTTATTATTATTATTATTACTTTTTTTTTTCAAAACAATAAAATTTGAAAAAAGGATTTCGCACCATTTTATCTATACCACCAACATGTAATTAAATCGCGAACGTTAAAATTACACATTAACATCAATATTCGTTCAAATGTTCAGCGTTGATAAAATTTCAAGCATATATTCTTTATACAGCATATATTTATGTTATTTAATTAATTAACAAATTAAATGCGTAATTCGTCATTAATAATTGTTTAGAAAATTTCGAATATAAATAATATAAAGAAACATGTTCAATTAAATTATTATTGTAAAAGTAATTTTAATTTTAATTCATATATATATTCCTGCGTTGTGTATATATCCAGTATGTAACTATTATTATCTAATAGAAAATAATATAGGTATTCATTGAAATTTATATTTTTCAAATTCGTTGTTAAACAGGGGAAGTAGAATAAGAGGACTACAAAGGAGCGGATGGTGCTTACCGGTAGCGGGCAGGAGCCTGGGTCAAGTTGGTTGGATGGATACATCTTCTCTCTCATTATCCCTCTCTCTACATCTCTCTGAACGAGTCTCCACTCTTCATGGCATGTAAGTTACTATTTTACAATGTACTTAAGGTCCAGATATATTGAAGAACCGGATAACACATGTACAAAAACAACTATACGTATGTATGTATGATGTTAAAGAGTTGTTTTTTTTTTTTTTTTTTTTTTTTTCTTTCTCTCGCTCATTGAATTCACAGATAAGTGATATTGTCCAATCGATGCTTTTCCAAGCCCCATTTTTTTACTTCAAAAATATTAATTGAGATATAGAGCAGCATCGAATCGAATGTTATTATACAGAAATGATATAAACTAGAAAAATGTATTTTTACAATTGGTATAAAAATCCACTGCCTCAACATAAGTGTGAACTATTGTTCATCACTCTCTGTTTCGCAATTTACAAAATATATAATTATATTTACAATCCGACGTAGTTATCTTCGAGATACAATACGGACCTATGAAAATGGAAAGGATGTATAAGACATGAATATGCAAAAGAATAGACCGGATTGATTATATTTGGAATGATTTTGGCTCGATTTTAGTATCGTCATATCATTTTCATATGCCTATAATAATAAATGATGAATAATAATAATAATTTAAGATGTGGTTTTAATTATTCAACGATAGTATCCAACGCTGGCTTATATTCAGTCGATTTAAGATTCTCAGAATCTACTTGAGAAAATTTCATTTATTTATTCTATTCTTTTACATTTTCCATGCTAAAAGGAAGACAAAGGAAATGTTTGTATTAAATATGCCTAGCTTTATTCAACAAGGTGATACAGAATAGCCATGTTTGCTAAGCACACAATGTATATAGCTGAGCGAAGTGTTTCGTAGCTAACTAACGAGACATCAACGCTTTAAAAATCTTTCTATGATCCTGCCTACAAATATGAAGTTGAATTTATTTATTTGATTATTTTCTTTCGTTTTTTTTTTTTTTTTTTTTCTCATTTATTAATTATTGCCCTTAACAAATGAATTGAAAACTCTTTTAATTCTCGAAATTTCATATGTATTTTATTTTTATTTTTATTTCATTTCATTTCATTTTACTTTATTTTATTTTATTTTATTTTATTTTATTTACTTATTGATCAATACTCAGTATGTAAATCACATCTGGTGTAACATCGTCAGACCTGTTATACATATTAAAGATTTTAACAAAAATAAAATCTCATTTAGAATGACAGTAATTAATTGCAGACAGGTCTAACTAGGCTACATAAGATTTGAAACTGCTATTAATTGATTAATTAATTAATTATTTAATTAATTAATTAATTAGGGTATTATAAATTTACAATGATTGGTGATTATGTATATATCGTTACTTCGAATCAACTATTTATCTCCATTAAAGGGTACTCTCACTAAACACTAGAATTGAGCACACGAATATCAAGGGATATCTATAAAAAAAGAAGAAAAACAACAACAAAAAGAAAAAGAACCCATAAACTTTAATACTATACCGGAGGTATTTTCTTTTCTTTTTTTTTTTTATATGCAGCTCAAGAAAAACTGATAGTTAAACTAAAAGGAAAATTAGATAAGTTTCTAATGTAAGATATTGATATTCACACATGTGTATATTATGTATTATTTCATTACGTAGCGCAGCGCAACACTGTTTCTTCTTCTTTTGGATACTCGTATAATACCACGATTAAAATTTCTCGTAATAATAATAAATAGATAAATTAATTTTCATTCAACGCTTGATTATTTAAGGATGAATTTTTGTGTAAAATCAAAATAAATTCACTATCTTTAATCAAACGTTAACGTTATAGTACCAGAATTTCTTTATGCTGCATAGGAAAAAGAAAAAGAAAAAAAAAGAATAAACATAAAACGAAAATGAGAACGAAAACGAAAACATCCAAGTTTATATGTTGTCCGACATTATATGATTGGGTAATCCGGTCTTTTTTATTCTGTTAATTATTTAAGTTTTATAATATGTATGTATGTATGTATGTATGTATGTAGGTATGTATGTATGTACCGTGCCTATGGAACACAGGAATAACTAGTTATATGCGTGAACGTTATATTAATAATACACTATTATAATATATTGATAGATAATAATCGTTCTGATCTGTATTGCTGTTCATTTGAGAATCAGACAAATACAATTTAATTAATAAGCTCTCAAAGTGGTGATTGATAGTCACTAACAGACCGTTTCAGTGGCAATATAATACAAGCTAATCAAACGTAAAAGTAAGAAGTTATCAATTTTTATTTACCAATTTTAAATTAAATTTATCATACTTCATTTTCGTATATTATTTTTAGTAGCTGCGAGACTATGCGTAATCTAAATAATAAAAAAATCAAAAATTAAGTGCTGTGTGAAAAGCTTGAACTCCTTTGCCAGAGAAAGAAACAACATTTTGATTCCAATTTACTTTTCTACTCTTCTTCTATAAATGATATATCGCCAAAGATATTGATATTGATTATGATTTACAAATTCTGATTATTAATTAGTTGGTATATAGAAAAGGTAAATATTACTTTCTTCAGACTAAATATATATAGTTCTTGGATTCATCTGTTAATTAAACATGACATTCATTATTTCATATGATTTCTCATTTTCTCCAGGATATAAAGTTTTCAGATTTCATTAAACGGCGAATTGAGTTGATAGTTTATATTACTAAAATGGTCCGTCACTATATACTGAATCGATGTTTTAACATGTATCCAAGAATAAAGAAAGAAGAAAAAGCAAGATATAAGAAAAAGAAAATAACTGATTATCACAAAAATTACATCAGAAATTAATTACTAAAAAAGACGGAACAATAATAATAATAATAATGATAATAATAATAATAATATAAAAAAAGTCACTGTCTCGCAGTACGGTATAATGGTACTCGGATGAATATAAA
The DNA here is from genome assembly GCA_963992785.1 of Tenthredo livida. Lineage (NCBI taxonomy): Eukaryota > Metazoa > Arthropoda > Insecta > Hymenoptera > Tenthredinidae > Tenthredo > Tenthredo livida. Next base: position 2,125,098 of record OZ023070.1, on the reverse strand, counting down.
ATAATATGATGCTGTAAAAAGATTGACTATTTATTTTTAAAAATAAAATGGATAAACAAAGGTTTACATGATAATATAATAATAATGACCACTGATCGATTAATTGTTTGATTTTTCGAATAGAGAAGTGTAAAAAAAAAAAATAAAAAACAAAAAAACTATTATATATTTATATTATATATAAGGAAAAAAAAAGGACAAGAACCACCAGCGATAATTAAGCAACGATCTGATCTTTAAACTTTGGCAATTCATTGACAAAAATATAGTTTTTTCCATTACTCCGAGTCCACGTTTTATACACGCGTACGTTATTCAATGTGTATTTAAAACCCATTGTAATTGTCAATGAATATTATTTAGTACGGATTGTACTTGGTGCGTTCAGATTTGAATTTGCCGCTGTCGGTGGGCCCGGGTGCACCAGGACTACGTAGTCTGGGTGTAAATGGCTTGTGTGAACGGTGCACACCAGTGGTTTGCACGGGAAGTGCAGTAGCAGCTGCACCGGCAGCCCCACCTAGCAATTCCGTTAGCCCGCCAAGAGCAGTGAGGCTAGATAGGGCGTTGAGAGCACCCGGCTTGCTAAGCAGCTGAGCCAGAGGAATGGCGCTGGCCAAAGGAGAGGCAGTGGTGGTAGTGGTAGAGGGGGAAGCACTGGCCCCGGATGCCCCGGGAGTGGTACCGCTGCCAGGGGTTTGGGTATTTTGGGCCTCTAAGTTAGCTTTCTGCAGTTCGACACTGGGAAAAGACACAAATGTAAGGTAGGAATGTAGTATATGGTTTCACTGGTAAATGCAGGGACGGTAAAGGTGTAGAGAGACATGGCAACGAGTTGGATCCCACCATCGGAATATTTTCAATAAATGAATTTACTATTTGGCATTGAATAAGCGATTGGGATCAGTGTCGAGGGATAGACGTTGGATAAGCTTTCAATGGCGTTAGTTAAGAGTGATGATTGTTTCGGACCATTTCATTATGGATACATAAGTCTTAATATGCGGGTTATTTACATCCGTTTAACAAAAGTCTATTAAAATGATCATAAGCTTCGATATTGCCATGTCTCTTTAATAGAAGGCAGAAACTAAAGTAAACAAAGCATGATGTGCACTCTGCGTTGAAATGAAATTATCCTTTATATGCACAAAGTTGCCCCATATATACACAAAGTTGGTGATATTGGTGAAAAACTATATGCAATTATTAATCTATATAATAAATCAATTCTACCTGTATTTAGAAATAATGAAATTTTCATCAACGACAGAGTGCAGGCCATGCAATTGGAGTGCTAGGATATGATTACGATAATAATATAAGTTATAATAGAAATATTGGGAAAGTATTAACATAGTTATGCAGTAATGTAGGTGGCAATCTGGAATAAAATATAATGGATTATAATATAACATGGATTTCGGAGTTGGTCCTATAACGGTCCTTGATTTGGGATAATAACATATTTCTTGATATGCGCTGATAAAGAGGTCTCAGCATTATTGATTAAACTACTTTTGAACTAGTCGTAAGTTTATTTAGATAAAGAAAATAAAATAAAAGGATGTGATTCTTTTTCTGCATAATATAGAGATAAATTAATGATAATAATTGCGATAGGTTTAGTCATTTAGTTTTATAGTCAATCAATAGAAATAGCAAATTGCTCTTCAATCTCCGACTAGATATGCGTACGAAATGATCCTTGATTATGATAAACCAGTTAAAAAAATAAATAATAAAAGATGAAAATATGAAAGTAAATTACTGAGGCATGCGTAGGAGCATATTAGTAATTGTGCAAATAATGAATGCGAATAATTCCCTGTAATCTAATCAGGATATTGGATAAAACAATAATGTACAATTTAAATTTGAAGATAATAAATTAATGAGCTAAACGTGATTTTAATGTTATTATAATAATTGTGAGGAATTATTTAACTGATCTTGAGTACAGGAAATTATTATTAAAAATAATGAAACCTTCACCAAGCAATCAGAATTTTAAATAATATACTAAAATATTGGTCCTGCCGAATCAAGATCCTACCATTCCTATCATGAAAGTATATCGGATACCGTGAATTTAAGCAACAATGAATATAGCGAGGAATAATAAAACAAAATAAGAAAAGCAACGGCAAGAGGCTTCGTAACGTAATGAATTTGGAATTTTGATTAAAACCATAAATGAAATATTGATTTTGGAATTTTAAAAAATGATTAGATAATTGATACGGGTATAGAAAATCACATGTTTTCGAAGCCACTTAAACAGGAAAGACATATTAAATCGTTAAAACGATATAAGGAAGGGAGATTCTGATAATCTTCTCAGGACCAATAGGATTTATGAATTGATAGATAAGAAGACAACTGTTCCCATTTATTTGAAAGGACAGCCAGCAGCTATAGATAGGAAACTGAACAGATATTAACGGAGTTAATTCTGGATTCTGCAGTTGAGTTAGGTTCAGTAGGTTTCTCTAGGTTCTGGACCTGCAGGAATACAGGACCTGGAAATAAAGGATTAAACTATTCCTCTTCGGTTGCGTCGATGATATTATCTTCCTTTGATCGAAGTCCTTTCCTTGTGGCTGAATTTGTATCTTCTTCTTCTCTTACCTAATCTTAAAAACTATACCTCCACCTGCTGTACTTTATTTCTTATATATCCTTTTTCTCCAATATAACATTACGTATCACGCAGAAAAAAAAAACAAACAGCATTTTCCCCCAATCTTATCAATATTATTTAATACAATTTCTATACTAATAAATTACTATCCTATGATGAAATGTCTTTATACGCAATGATAACTTCATTTCAAATCTTCAATAAAAATAAATTTTTTTTTTTTTGAATATTAACTTTCATTTTCTTATTCCTCTAATAACATTTCATCATAAGTTTATTTTTCATTACAAAAATACTTCTAATAGGCAACTGCAGCAGACATAGATAACGAAGAGTAATTAACGTACGTGTAGAGAATAAGAGAAACAAAAAAAAAAGAAAAGAAAAAAAAAACAAACATGTACGTATTTCTCAATTTTCCACATGAATGTATGTCTGCGAGACTTTCTTCAGCAACGCAAACATACATACATGTTGGAACAAGAAATTAGATGGTGAGAAAATATTGAGCAAAAAAAAATAGTATAATGATAATATTATGATAAATCACTGAAAACAGTATTTTTTTAATTAGAGGAGAAACTAAGAAAATAATAGAAGAACCATATTCAACGAATTTCTTTGAACAAATCCGTGAATTTATTATCATTATAGTTTATTAATTTTCAGTTAATTACTTCAACAAGTAATGGGTAACTCTAGGCTCAAATATCATATAGATAATTAGATAATAGTGTTTGTATCACCGCTTTACTTACCTCATATTGATGAGATATTGTGCTAGAGCAACTGCGTCAGGATTTCCAGTAATAGTTATGGTGCGGTCAGTAGCCCCTCCTTCCCTCTCTTCGCAATTGCTAATGCGAATCATAGCTCCTGATATTTGACGAATTTCAGCTATTTTCGTGCCCCCTTTGCCGATAATGCAACCGATCAATTCATTAGGTACGGTCATCTCGTGTGTCTGATTGTTAGCCGCCGGTTGTTGTCTATTGGTATTGCTAGTGCGCAATTGACTTCCGGCAAGCGCTGCTAAAGCTATAATAAAGAGTATAGGATAAGTGTTTGATAAAGAGTCTCAAATATTTCGTGTATTTCAAATCATTCATTAGATTAACTTTAATTAATATCTGTTTAATTTACCAGCTGGATTTAGTCCGCCGGTATTAGCAGGTGTAGCAAGACCCCCAAGACCCAGAGCAGCGAGACCGGCGAGTGGATTACTTCCCAATTTCCCCATCTGTAACAACGACGAATGCCAACTGCTCAGCGTTTGCTATATAATATGGAGATATTTTGCCTCTTTTCTCTATTTCTTTTTTTTTCTTTCATTATTTCTTACTAAGGCATCTATTTTATTTCAACTAATTGAAATGCTATTGATTTATCACTGTTCGCTTAGACGGTACCTTGAACTATGTATGCAACTCGCATTTCTTTCGTGTTTTTATATATTGTCATACACACATGTGTCTACTGTTGGGTCTACCGTCATTAATAATGGGTGTGTACTTAAGTGTGAAAATGATCTGAATTCCGATATATATCAACGAAGATGTGTATAAATTGTATAGATTTAATATTTCTTCATAGCAATGTACAGCAACGAACTTTAACGAATCTTCTGGCGATTAGTTGGACTGAATAGGGGTATTTGGACGCAGGAAATCCGGGAAAACCTTTATAATTAATAAACTAAATAAAGAAAAGTAAAGTGAAAGAAAAAAGAATAGAAAAAAAAAATGAGAAAAAAAAAAAAATTGAAACAAAGAGAAACTCTATTCTGAGGAATGTCTATTACTTACTCAATTCGAATATAGGAGATTTATATACTAGTCTGAATAGTAGTAGCTTGAGCTGAGACTATTTTACAGCTTTTAAACTTGATAACTATCAAATACTCTGATGTTTGATGATTGAAAATAAATAACAAATGGCAAATGAACATGCACTCTATGTCGACGAGTAATTATTTACCATTTAGTATCCGTTCATAATAATATAATCCTGGTTTATGATTGAATGAAAAATATTGTAAAACACTCCTTAAGAGTAATGGATAATAAATACATACTGTTTTCATGTAGTTTGTTTATGAAAATTGAGGAAAGGGCATATAATATCATATCGCTAGACTAGGTAGGCCTGAAAATTGGGTGATTAAATATCTCCTCTGCTTTTAGTCGGCAGACACTCAACTACTTTGTATCATTAATACCGTAGTTGGTAAACTGTTGTAAGGCAGCCCACCCTCGCGCAAATTCTTCACCAAGTGCAAAGCCATGCTCTAATATAATATGTAGTAAATTTAATAAATATATACCAAAAAAGAAAAGAAAAAAATAGTAAATAATAATAATAATAACGATAAGGAATTGACCGAGGTAAGCATAGTCTATAAAAAAAATAAACTATAGAAACGTCACAAGGTTTTTTGTCTTGCTTTTTAACGCTACATTATTTACACTAAATTATTCAAATTGAATGATGAAATTTAATTTGAATCTAATGAAAATAGCAAAGGCAAATTTATAAATGAAAATACTGAACTGAGAGCTTAGATATTGCCAGATTTACAAAAAAGCTGAGACTTTGGGGGAGGGAAGGGAATGAAGAGTATTTATGGTGAATGAAATGAAAATAATAATTCAATTTACAAGCCTTTGGATGATTATTTAAATTGGAAAAGGAAAGTAAAGGAAAGTTTGAAAAATGTTTAAAGTATCTTTCTCATAAATGCCAGAAGAGATGGAAGAGAAGCGACGATATAAGCCAAAAAGTATTTCAAGCGATATTTGATTTAGAAAAAAGAAGCATACTTATTTCTACCGTTCCGTGCCATACATGCATTCTTTGTTATAATATCAAGTGTTAGACCCCCTCGACCCCCTTTGATTCAATAAAATTGAAAATGTGTAAAAATTTGATCTTAATTAAGAATCATTGAGTCTTTTTTCTTCTTCTTTTAATATTGATGCCAAATCTATCTACATCTTGCTTCAACTAAATGCCTGATTTTATATGATGAAAGAATGCTGTACGAATTTAGAATCATTGATAAACAGTCTAGAATGTAAAAACATAAATGATCTCTATTGTCGAAATACTATTCTGAAGAAAATTTGACGTGCGATAATATGACCAGTCTATAAGCGTTGTTTCAAATCAATAATAAGCCTATGTTCTAACGAGGATAAATTTATAATAAAATAAAAATAAATCCTCGACGATAAAGAGACGGGGTATATCTTTTTTCAGATAAGTTCTGTATTATACTTTTGTGTCACCGTTGTGTTTATATTACTATATTTATGATACGTTGAACAGACTTTACATATAAGTGGAATAAATAATGAAAGAAAATAAACTGAAATACACTAACAATATTATAAGGCCAACAGATGAAGTTAACTCAAAGTAAATGAAAAAAAGAAAAGAAGAATGTCTGAGTGTATAACAATTCTGCAATATTAATTCTACCTCTGTTGACCGGTAACTAATTTATATATGTATATATATATATATATATATTTTTTTTTTTTCTACTGCATGCATACTTTGATTTTGTCACTTTCACAAGCACAGATTATAGACACACAACATAATAGGCATTACAGATTGAAATAACTAACATATAAGCTGTGGTAACAGAGGAGTATTTACGCAAAACCAAACAGGTGGAAGCAATTTTTTAAATTGGGAAACCGCTGACTCAGTTGACTGATAAATTCACTAATAATAGAATTGATAAAAGGATGTTGTACTCAAAGAAACATTATTTTTTTTATATTATAGCCACAACCACAATAATACTGAAACTGAAAGTTAGTAACGGAAGATAAGTGGATAGAATTTACTCTAGGATGCAGCAAGTGTATTTAAAAACGTGAGAATCCACCGTGTGAAATGATCTGAATGGACTCATGCGTTGTATAAGTGTATCTAAATCATGCTTTATTAAAATTTTATCATTTTCTAGTCACATGGTATGAAAACTAATCCTTCTAGATCGCACACTCGATTGTGAGTGCGACAAGAAGAATCTTGAGCTCGATAAGACCCAAAATATAATATTTAGTAAAATTGTGAACGCATGAATGGTTTGATTAGAGGTGAAAGAGTTTTGCTGCAAGCTAGACATCGTGCTTCAAATAGGAAGAGTAGTCTGTTAAGCGGGATGCTACAGTTTCAAAGGTTGACATTTAAGGGTAGAGGTGGTAAATCAGAAATTAGGAAGTGAGGGTAATCAGGGGACATTCCGATGCACGTGGATACGTACTACGTGAAGCCACGGTGCACAGTGTATTGAAAATAACTGTATCCAATGAAATATGATATGATAATTGAACAAGGGGGACGCGGATAAAACTGGCTGGTGAAAGAACATATCTATTCCCTCTAGTTTCCTTACCGATAAATAGAAAACTGATTAAACGAAATATTCGATCATCGACATTGAGCAATATCCAAGACTAAGGAGTCTGTAGAGTTTTGAGAAATCAAGAATAAATCTGTGACCCTTCCTGGGGGTTTAATACCTGAAATTGAATATTTTCAAAGCAAATTATTGCATCTGTAAGAGAATTAAGGATCGAGATTATTTCCTGAAGTATAAAATAGCGCGTAATAATTCCAGGGGATAATTGAAGAAGATAATTTTACTTTTCCTCATTCTGAAATTCCTGTATTTGATTCGAGTCCCTAAAACCTGATCTAGTACAGCAGTGGCTTTATGAAGTTATATTCCTGTTATTAAAAGTGTGTGAAAATAATACTGTATTTTAATTCTATTCACCGTGGCATTGGGGTCAGGCTGGGAGGACGTTGGACCACGAAAAACAAAAGACTTACGGCATCTGCCACGAGGTGTACGGGCGGGAGGGCTGCCTGCAAGTGTCCACTCTTCAGCAGGGGGTCGGCGAGGCCTGCCACGCTGGCGTGAAGGGGGCTTGGATGAAGTGGATGATGGGGTGTAAGATGGGGGGGAAGGAGCGGGTGGCCATGTGAAGCATAGTGTGATGGGTGGTGGGTTGCGAAATGGGAGCTGGTCAACGTGGTGGTATTCAGCGAGGGTGGGTTCGGCCCGGTATGGGGGGCGGGCAATGGCAATACTGTACTTACGTCCGAGTGGGCGGGCACCGCGTAATTACCCTGGATGGTGTAGGCTTGCCCACCAGCCAGGATCACTGGCCCACCAACTTGGGGTTTAGGGCGATAAGGGATCGTGGCACCTTTGGGAGGGGACTGAAAAGATAAAGAATAAAAACCATTAACAATAATTCCATTCTGTTATCATTTGGAGCTCAAAGTTTGATAACTTTAGTAGAAAAGATGTTATACCTCTAGCATGACACAGCAGATATGATAGATGCACTGCGTGACAGCCTCGCTGGTGCCTGAGATAGTCACTGTACGTTCCGTTGAGTTTGGAAGCATTTCGGATGCGACTTGAATGGAGGCACCAGTGACTTCGCGAATTTCCTTTATTTTAGATCCACCCTTTCCAATGAGCGATCCGCATTGCGAGGCAGGAACAATTAATCGAAGCGTTATCGGCGGCCTGGGTACTCCGCCGCCACCGCCTGCACCACTTCCTTGAATATCGTGGAACTGGGAACACCACTCTTCAAACTTCTTGCAAATCAATGTAAACGCTTTGAATATCGAATTTGTAGGACCTGTTACAGTGACTATACGCTCTGGGCAGGAGCCATCTGAGATATTTATCTTGGCACCGGACTGTTTGCAAAAATAAATTACTCATTAGACACACGTACATCTTGCATATATACAATTTAAATATCTCACAGTGAATCAACAATCTGATACATACCTCCTCGCGGAACCTATTTACAATTTCTCCCTTCTTTCCGATTATGCTGCCAACTTCCTACAATGAGAGAAGAAAAAAAAAAGAAAAAGAAGAAACAGAACTTCTTTAATTTGTTAAACTTGTAAAGTTTTTGAAAAATTTAAAGTTTTGTCGTTTTTGAACTCGTTTTAAATTTGTCGGATGAAAAAAATAAATAAATGAAAGGTTGAATTCCGAACACAATGTAACCGTGGGTTGATAGTTTCTGTGTCTCTAACTAGTCTGACTATAAATAGGCCTCCAACATTTCTCTCTGCTGTCCAGCTAGATCTCAGGTCTAAAGTCTGACCTCCGATAATGTCAGCTACACTTAGACCGCGAGGTAAGCGAGTACCTCTAAACTTAGAAGAGGGTAGTAGTAGCGGACTAATCGAGCGAATTTAATCAGCGTCAAATTTAGAACTAATTTTATTTTGTTTCAAAAAATTATCGAGGGGAGGGATTGAAAATTTCGAATCGCATAAATCTCTGTAAGCAAGAAATTAAATACACGCAATGTATAAAATGGGATGAAAAAATGAAGACCGTCATTTCCATTGAAATAATTGAAGCCGTATTACAACGACATATGAAAACCAGGTCGTAATACGATTTGACACGGAAGCACCTCAGTCATTCTAGAACTGAACGACAGGTGATATAGGCCCGTTAGGAAACCCTCCAACACTACAAAGACCGAATATAGACTAGCCGCATATTTACTCATTAATAATGTGATAAAAACAGACTAAAATATCCGCGCTTTTAGACGTTCATTTGTCTCTATCTTTTGACCTGTAATTCAGATCGCAATTTCCTTAGTTTAGGACCGAAGGGGATCCACTAGGATTGCTTTGGTGTCTACGTCTGATTTTCACGAATGAATAATTATCGGCGTATGATGTAGATGAGAAAATGTGTGTAAAATGTGTAAAATTATAGATCGTAGATATAAAATAAAATAGTATGCATAACGTCTCCTCACCTTTCCCTGCATAATGAGTCGTATAGTTAAAGTGACCGACGGATCGTCGTTGAGCATTGGTTTGCCGTCCATATTGTCCATTGTTGTTGGCGTTGAATTGACGACGTTTCTAATGTGATTAAGGGGTGTTTTAGCAGCGGGAAATGAGGAAGTGGATGAGGACAAGGAGCGGGGAGAGGTAAGGCGAGTTATTTTCGCCGGGGAGGACTCGGGGGAGTTGCTTCTTAGCCGATCCCAGGTATGCTCGGACTTCACACTGTAAATAAATTATAGAAAAATGAATAAACGTTAGGATTAATTATACCGATTGTATGATGTTAATCAAGTAAAAGAACAAAAAAAAGAACAAGAAAAAAAATAAAATTTTTTTTTATAAATTATATATTATACGCTTATTCGATAAATTGAAATTGCTGAAAAATCGAATTCAATATCATACGATTATGAACATAATATAAACGACTGTTATACTTCTTGTTAGTTGACGAAAATAAACGCTGGACTAGTTTAGAAAAATAAATAAAAATTGAGAAAACAATCGACGACGCCAAGTGGTGGATGAGTAGGATACCTAGTTGTACCACGCTACCTATGTGCGTAGTTTACGAAATTTTAATATTCTTTTGTTTTAAATACCGTCGTATTATTCGAGCATTTTAAGATATAGAGAGAATAGTGCGAAATAAAAAGGATTAATTGCATGCAGGTCTGCTTAGTGGAAAAATTGCGAGCATTTCACTCTCATTCTCTCTCCCTCTCTCTCTCTCTCTTTCGCCCCGCTAGTTCGCTTCGTGGCGACTGGCGGTTGAAAAATCTCACGTCGGCATTCGGCACTCGCCCTGTACCGACGTTGTCGCCGGTCTAGTCGAGGTTTACTATACTACTATGATGATGTGTTGGTCGAATTGTGAAGGTATACGATATATACATGTATATACACACATGCGTAGATGTATTAAGTTACTCTACGTAGCTGGTTATATAGCCTAGTATTATATATTATATTATATTATATATATATATGTACATATATATATACATGTATATATATATATGACCCAAATCAACGCGGGTATAATAGCGGCGTAAAGTTAGCGAAATTATTTAGTTACCAAAAAATCCACTGGCCTATGTATGCGGGATAACTTTCGAACCCTTCATTAGCACTGCACCGATACACTTTATTTTTCGATTATTCACAGTATAACACACTGTACTTATTACACACGATTTATATATATAATTGATACGGGGGGACACGGACAAACTACACACTTTAAGCTGAACGAATAATCAGTCTCTTTACTACTCTCCTATATTCTCGTTTATAATGTATAATATGCGGCTGCTCGCTACTGCTGGTGCTACTGCTGCTGATTGCTTGCTTGCTTGCTGCGAAGCGCTGCTTGCTTCCTAACGTTAGATAGCTTCCCTATGCTACCGATACGAGGCGCCACCTACGCGACCCCCACCGGCGTTATATCGGCTTATATTACTACCAGAGTCAAAGTTCTTTACCGTTCAATATCCGAGGCGGTAAAATTTGAAATAATGGAATGTTTGTATGCGATATGTATGCGTAGGTAATTTAATTTTACTTTTAAATGAATTGGCATATTAGTTTACACGTTTCGAATGTTAACGTTATAAGAATGTAATTATGGTGTAATAATATTTGTCAATTTTCTAACATCACGTTGTTTAACAAATATACCATTTAAAACGGAATAAGAAATGGAATAGAAAGAGAGAGGGGGAGAGTGGGAGGCCTCGTGTCTCGACTTTTACACACCTGTTATACCTGAAACGCACCTGTTCCAACTTCCAAGAATGGAAATATACGCATTTAAACATTCACAGCACAATTTGTGGAATACTTTATGTCGATTGAACGCTTATATATCGAACGTACATACATAGGGGATAATGAATTCGAGTATACGACGTGTATACGACGAACGACGACACGTATATATAAGATAATGGAATAAATTTAGGGGAGGTGTAACGGTACACCTTATAGTCGAACTGGTATCAGCATATAGTTCGAAAGAATGAAACCAGAAACGGATTAACATCATGGTGCAGTGTAGAATCGGTATTGGTTATCGGAGCTACTATCAGCTTATTGATTCATCGTGGCAATGTGTATATACCTATACATATAGCATGTAGGTATATGTATAGTATAGACGTCCGGGTTACTCCGCAATTCCCCTCCGTCTACTCGCTTCAGCCATTCTATAGCTATATTATTCAAGTGTGTTTCGAGCGCGCGCCTGCACCTAGGTGCACCCCGCATACAGATATGAATAGCGGCGTAGATGCATGCAGGCGTGTTTTTTAATTTTATCACATTTTATCACATTTCAGTTTCAGGGATATATTTACGCTATGAATTACTTTTCTGGTTTTTTTTCTACGACATTCAATACAACTGTAACTATCACGCGTATTTTCGGACATAGAACTGTGTGTGCTGTTAAAATTAGCTATACGTGGCGATCGACGCAGCGCTTGCACTACCTAGAGGCAAACTGAGTTTCCGATAATTGCTTTCCGTTCTACCTAAAATGATAATTGAATCTCTGCCAGGACAGCACTAGCGCGGAGGACAGCCCATTATCGATATGGTTTATAGTATCAAATTGCTTATCGAAGAACATAGTCGAGCTTAATTTCTATTTTCTAAACTATGCCGGTAAAGTATTTAGAAATTTTTAGTCATTGGTACGGAACCACTTAGGCTTAGGCTTCGGCGTAGTATACCCGCGTATATTTGAAGGCTGAAATTGTTCCGACACGTACAACACTTTGCCTCGGGGTGACAGAAGATTGAAGATAAACAGTGGTAAACTTGATGTATCTCTTCTAACGAGTTGGTTACGTGATTAACGACTTTAGGAGTAAAGGAAATTCCCCGCGTAATATATTATAAAGCGAATTTATCCGGCGCATAGCAAGGATTCAGACATCGGTATAATCGCCGAGTAAGACCTGCGCCAGGCTCTTGGAATTTAAGATTCACGATTAAAGTGCGCTAATTTGAATAATTGTTGTTCAACCGTATATCTACTACCTAAGCAAACAGTAAATAACTGTACATCAGGATTCTGGATTGCTCGAGTCACTCCTGTTGCAGATTCTGAGTAACTTCCGGTTCTAACTTTCCAACTTCAACTCGAGCAATCACGAATTTGAATAATTAGGGGTAGCGATAGTATACCTATAACGTACACACCTGTATACCTACTCCTGTTTTCAAACGCGTTAATTTGTCACGCTGTTACGGACACGGTTACGTTTCGCTGCTAATTGCCTCGACAGGCAGAAAATCATCGACAACGAGAATGATATGTCGTTTAAATAATGCAACTGCAGTTCCTGGTGTTATCAATTTTTCTTATTTTTTCTCCTTTCTATTTTCTCTTTTTTCATCGCATACAGAACTGTAGCGATAGGTATATAAAATCGTGGAGTCCGGAAAGCGTAATCAAACCCTTCTCTCGTCCGAAATCCCGGTTCTTTTCATCGCCCTCCCATCTTCCCTTATCTTCCATCTGCTTGACATGTCTCAGGTTGGACGTGGACGCGGACGCGGACGTCGACGTGGACGAGGGCGGGTGGGCGGGTGCAGGATAACTCGGTGCGAGAGTTGGAGTAGAAACAGGGTTGAGAAATTGCGTGGTGAGACAGATGGGGCTAACTATAATGGAGCACGAATTACATGATTTATGACCAGGACTGGTTCCCGAGTAAAATGAGACGAGTTGGATCTGCAGACTGGGATAACCGAAGACCGAGAACCGCGGTCTCTCAGTTTCTTCGGCTGTATAACAAACTTTTGAAAACTTCCTACACATCACTCAAGATTCCGGCAATTCTCGAATATCTATTACGTGGATATATAAATTAACAGGATGAAATTCGATCCCGGGATTACAGAGGTGCTCGGAGATATCTTACTCCCCGAATTTCGACTCTCTTTTTCTCTCGTATTACTTTCAGTTTTAATTTTCTTCCTTCCTTCCTTCCCTCCTTCCTTCGACATATATATATATATATATATATACATATATACATGTATACTATACATAATATCTTGGGACCACTTGAGCGAGGAATTTTCTTCGACATTACAACAACAATAATAGGAACAATAGGGACAAGGTACCGCCTCGTCTTTGGTGCTCAACGTTTCGCCTCGGGAAGACGGCGAAGACCATTATTCCGTACAAAGATGCAGGAGAGAGGGAGCTAGGAAAGAGGCGAGAACAACCGTAGAGAGAATTAAAAAGGTTCACTCTGCAGACCGCGGACTCGACGAACTGTACCTTAATCTTACCTACCATGAAAACGAAGAGAAAAGGAAAAATATAACTTTCTTGTATTTATTGTATGTACTGGGTACTACCTACTATCCGGGAAATAAATGGGGCCGGGTTAAAGTTCAGAATTTCAAAAGATCCGAGCGGTGAAAATTCCCGATTTCGAATTTTTAGAAACGTTAGAGTTGAGAATATTGACATTCCGAAGGATCAGACCCCCGAAAGCCCAAGGATCTTAAAATTTAAGTCTATTTCTCAGGATGTGAAGACAAAAAATAGTTCACTCGGATCGAGACCCAGCTCTTTACGAAAACCTACTTTATCTACTTCAAACGATAACTTCGAGGTCACAAATAGCTAATAGGATTTGGAAACTTATCTTCCCAAAAAGTACGTCTAAGACGCTTAATTCGCCCACTTATTGGTTTCGATACGATCAATACAGCCCGAGTTATTGAACATTGAATGAATAGGTACATGCGTCAATTTCAAGTTCCGGAGGTTTGGCCCTTCGGATCTTTAGCTTTCGGAATTTTGAACCTCCAGCGTTCTTCGTTTCAAACTTTCAAAGTTTTCTCTGTTCACCGTTCGGGACTCTCGAAATTCGGAACTTCAACCCAGGTCCGAAAGGAGGATCGTTTTTTTTATTTATTGGAACGACACAAAGCGTGAAAATGTTATTTCACTCGTCAGTCTGTTCCTAGATCTTGTTTGAATGAATTTCGTGAAATGAAACATATTTCACGATTAGTGTTTAAGTTTTCTGCTGAATAGGTATACCAGCAGCCTCTAACAAGGCCTGATTAAACAACCCTGCACCAACCCACCGTGGAGAGAATAAGGGGGGAGAAGAATGAGAGAGAGAGAGAGTAGGGGAGAGGGAGAGATGGAGGGAAGGAAAAAGGAAAAAGGATAGAGAGAAAGGAAGAACAATGCCTCTGGATGAAAGAGAGTCTTCAGCCTCTGGGCCACTCTTCGCTCTTTCCGTGTGTCCGTACAGGAGCCCAAGCATCCCGAGACACTAACGCAGCTGGGGCACAATTAGTACCCTGAATCCGGAACACTAGCTTCATGCACTACCCACCTCGTCCCGTACCACGACTACCTCTCACCTTTCCAGCTCAAGAAGACGAGGGTGGCGGGATCGAGGGTTTCGAGGATCTACACCGGCGTCTAGTATAGTAGGTATCACGTCGACAGACTATGGAATAAAGTGAAGTATATAGATACGAGCGAAGCTTGCACGAAAAATGAACGGAGAAATACGAATTGAAAATTCTGGAATCTGGAATACAGAAAATTTCAATTTTAGAATGATATTTGTGTTTCAAATTCAACTTCGAACACTGCAAACAATTTTTGTTGCGTTTATTCAAGAAATTAATATGCTCCCTGCTCAACCGAGGCACATGGATAAGCGAAGTGAAAAGTTTTAGCCGGACTTGTGGGGGGAAAAGAATTCCCGATTTTTGGGGAAAATTATTGCATACTTTATTGCGTATATTTAGGGAACTGCCTGGATACCAATTTCGCTATAGGAAAACGAAAAAAATATATGTACTACCTAGTCTGTTTTTAGGGAAATAGGAAAACGCGCGGCTGTATAAGGCCTGATATAATTTTCACTTATTCCAGGTGAAATATCGTCCGCATATCGATAAGATCGACTGGTTATCCTGTTCGTTGACCCTTAGTGACCCTCGTTGACCCTTCGGGGACGTCGAGAACTCAAGAGAGCAAATTCTATCTATGATCGTTGAAGCTGAATTCATGTATGAAAATCTGTGAAAAATAGTTGAAACTTTTTGCCGGTCAGTTTCGTAAAAATCCTGGAATAGAATAATGCCCTCGTTCGTGCAGCTCGTTTATTCGATTTCTAGTTAATTACTGCATTATATAATCTGCGGATAAGAGCCGGGGGTATTAAATTAGTCGCGTTAAATATCCCTCGGCTGGTTATACTACAGCTGCTGCTATGCTGCTTTAAGGGGTTTAAAATTCTAATTTCACGCACCGTCTGTTCCCTGATACGGTTGTAAGACCGAGCAATGTTGGCAAAAAATAAGAACAAGTTAAAAAAACGGGGGCGAGAAACGGAAAAAAAATGCAAAAAAATAAAGGCTTAATCTCGGGCAACGAATTAGACGCTCTATAGACTTTGTACATCGCCGAACCGAAACGCTTTTCCAGATTAATCAATCTATCAAGATGTGAATTCTCCGAGGTGATAAGTTCGAAGCCAAGATCATCGGATCGACGATTTAATCCGAAAATAGTATCGGAAATAGTTGGAAGGAAAATTCCACGACCTTTTCTACCCTAGTGAAGAAAGAGAGGGTGGAAAAAAAGAAACAGAAATACAGAAAACAAAATTGAGTCTCTCTTCACGCTCTCTGTACCTGTTAGGTATATACTCGTATTTCTTTTCCAAGAGTCTCGATGCTCATTCTCGATGAAATTCTATACCTTAGTCTCCGTGATAGAAAGAAATGTATTCTGTGACAGAGAACAGTCCAGTTTCTGTCGGATTAAGAAGACAAATGGACCGGCGGATGTGGGTACTCCCTGCCAGGGGATATATACTACGTGAAATTATTAAATTTGCAGCATCACACTGGTCCCCAGTTTCCCAGAGACAATTGGATAGATGTAGATAGATAGGTGAAGCCTTATATGCAGGTAGGTATATATGTATACCTGTCTAGTTAAAAAGTTGAAATATTCATGAATTGCATTGCATTGCATTGCATTGCATTGCGCATCGCAGTACCTTACTGACTGAAGTGAGTGTATACTTTACTATGCAGTTAGAAGGATGTTCCGTCTTGGCTAAAGACAAAAGTTAGAGGCAGAGCTAGAACTTAAGAGAACATATTATTTATATGTGTGTGTGTGTGTTATTATTCTTGAAGAAGAGCGAGTTTCGGTCCAAGCTAACGCGACTAAGCACGCTACGTTTTCTTATATATTCTAGATTTCCAACCCTAGTTTTATACAGGTGTGTTCGGTGTATGAGTTTATGAAAAGAGAGTTGAAGAAGAAAAAGAAAAAAAAAGAAAAAAGAAAAGAAAGAAAAAGAACAAAAACGAGGAGAAAAGAAAAGGTAGAAAGAAATCTCCGAGGAGTAAGGCGAATGATGGCGTTAATGAACGCCTGTAGAGATGCTAAATACCGGGACGAATGAGAACTTGGTGTTGCTGTTGCTGATGGTGATGCTGATGCTGATGCTGATGCTGCTACATCATGCTTGTTGTGCTAAAAATTTACAGAGACAAATCCAGTCCACGATGATTATTCTTTACTATTTCAAAGAAACTATATATATATATACATATATACCAAATGCAGCTGTGTATATGTTTATGGTATACATATGTATTTGTATGTATATACCGTATATTCTCAAGACAACATCATTTATGGCATGGTATACATACTATACCTACATCCTCCTACGCGGAGAATAATCAACTCGCTTAGAAATTTTTTTTCATTGTTTCAAATCTAGACGCGGTTTATTTTTTCTTATTTTTCCTATTTTTCCTACGTAGTTTTGTAGTGAGGTTTTAGGTATATATAATGTATACGATGACATCGTTATAGTGTAAGTTTAATGAAATAAATTACACACGTATAAATAGTATATAGGGGATTTGAACAAAAGTTATATTCATTCTCATATATAGTATGTATATATATGTATGTGTGTATGGTACATATATCAGTAGTTACTCCGGGTTCTGCTTCCTCTGCACATCAACTCTTCCCGGCAGCTCTTTTACCTATATACCTCTCTTGATATAAAAGTTGAGTTATTAAATTCCGAGTTATGTATACGAAGGTAGTTTTTAGATTTCTCGTCGAAGAGATGAATTTTCTTCTCTATACACACCAGCTATAGACAAACTATACCTATATAGACATTTTTTTTATCGCGTTAGATATTATAAGATTCCTCGTTTCGAAATCGAAATTGAAAAATAAAAAAGTAGATAAAAAAAGAAACTTATTTCACGTAAACTGCGCAGGGACGCTGTAAGGAGTTGAATAAACGCAATGAATGTCCGGTTTCGGGGATGAGAAGTTCAATATTCGATAGTAATAAGCGGAGGAGAAAGACCTTTGATCGAAATGTTCCGCATTGGACTTTAGCTACGATCAAGAGATGGGAGAGATGAAGAAAAGGAAGAAGACGAAGAAGAGGAAGGCAGAACCCGGTATTGATTTGCGGCTGGAATTTCAGGCGATTGCTTTTGGTCTTGAAAAATTGAAAGGTTCGATTCTTCCCAGAACGAAAAAACGAAGATGAACAAGAAAAAAAAAAAAAAAATAAGGTTGTTCCCTGATTGTCCCTGTATGAAATAGGTACATGCCTAGGTCGTATGGTATGTGTGATTTCGGATGAAAATTTGGTCGCTTCGTTGATGACGATAATTGTTTTTCGCGTGAATCTCTGAATCTGAATAACTAATACAGGGATATAAATATAAACGAAATAAATTTCGCGATATAATATCGCGAAGAGAAATTTCCGCGAAAGTCAGAACCCGCAGATCCGAGTCCCTCGGGTACTCGGGACGTTAATCAGGGATAACGACATCGCGGGTTAACTACGGGAGTATCCGTAGCTGTAGGTTACTCTCTTTTCTCGCACAGGCCCAGGGGTGCCTAACTTATATAACGTAGCACCTAATATTACAATAATTTATAAAATTGAAACTCGAGTTTAAAACTCCGAGTCGGCCGTAGACCTCCTCATCCTGAACGTAAAAATTCATTTATTTTATAAACGGCAGAGAAACGAAAGAGAGAGAGGGGGAAAAAAAATAATTTCACCATTTTCGTTTCCTTTTTTTTTCATTCAACATTTTCATTCTATATTTTATAGCAGCGTCGACTCGGCGAAGGGAAAGAAAGGACACGCGGATATGGATTAAAGGAAGAAGAGTTCGCTGACGTGGCGGATAAAGGGATATGAAGTGAAAAACGGTGATTCAACGATTTTTAAATTGATAACGAATTTAAAATTTACCTTTCAAACAGAGGGCCGCGGTAAAGCACGGACCAATTAATTAATTAACCAGTCGAAAAGAGTGGAGATAGAATATCTTCATCGTAATATATTCGTCACTCGTTTCAGTGGTCTTCAATTATTATTTTTAGAAATTCTCATATACATGCAGTGTAATATCGGAATAAAATTCGAAATAAATTCACGAGAGGAAGAAAGAAAAATAGGAATGAATGGTGCGTTCGAATGGCGTTCGAATCAACCTTTTTCCATTTCACTACACTCTCGTCGAGTCAGATGTATACCATACATACAGATATATTATACGTGTAGTATAAGCCACGTGAATTTTGTATGAAAAATAAGAAATAAAATGGAATAAGAAAAAAGAAAAAAAGGAAAAAGAAAAAAAGTACAACTCGCTTGATTTTGCATTTCATTTGAATTCGATAAAGATTTTCTTCTCTCTCAAAACCGATGGGGATCTCTTGACGTAGAAATTCGCGTACCCTATATACCCTATGCCTTGTATCTTCCCACCACTTTTTTCTTCTTCTTCAGAGAGTCTCACCCCAAAAGAGAGGAGAATTTTAATTTTTTTTTTCCTCGATATCTCGAGAGCGATATAAGAATAGGAAAAAATAAGAGAGAAGAATGAAATTTTATTTTATGGTGAGAATATTTCGCGACAAGAGATTAATCTTCCGATTATAAGAGATTACCTCAGAGATTCTGAAGAAGAAGAGAAAGAAGAAGAAGCTATTATGGTTCAGTTGGCTTGCTGGTGCACTTTAACGCGTGAAAAAGCAGCTCCTCTACACGAAACATAGAGATTAATGGTCGCGGTTACTAAAGGGGGTATATTGGCCACGAACCCCATACCTTATATACTACCCACCCCATTCCCCACCTTTCTCTAAGTATTTTTAGCTTTCTGTAAATAAGAGGGTTTTGCTGCCTCCGCTGTTGCACGGGATGAAAAATAATCCTTTTCTCCCCATTTTCATTCTTACTTTCCTCTTTTCTTCCACAACGTTTAAACAATGTGCATTACGGCTACCGTTCGTCTTATGGTGTGAATAAGAAAATTGACTTCTGATCATTCCGACTTCGAATCATCACGTATTCGGGATTCTAATATCGGAGATTGGAAATTCTAAGGTTTTGGAAAAGCACCTTGACAAATCCTCATCTTATATGGGCGATAAATTATCGTAATAATGCGCTATAGGTACTAAAGCGGAAAATATATCCTCTCAAGTGTTTGAAAGCTCCATTTAAATGAATAAAGCTTAGAAAAGACGAAAAAGAAAGACAAGGGAGAAATCGATCTGATTTTATTCGCTTTTAGTACATCTGCGGGCTCAAGATTGACGCCTGTCTTTCTTAAAAGCCACGTTTTTCCTGTCCTATAGTAACAAGCTCATCGCCAGTCACGTACAACGAAGAAACTTCCGAGAGTACAGACACTGGGGCCGATTGATACCTCCTTCGATTTATACACCAGCTTCGAAGGCAGGCAGGCCGTGTTTAAGAACTGAAATTCCTCTTATCTACCCTTATAGTAGATCTCAATGTCAGCTAGTTCCTCCTCGACTATTCCTCTTCCTTCCACTTCACTTTATATCTCTTCACTCTTCGTTCTCTCTTTCCGTTTTTATTTTTTCTATTTCTTATTCTCTTTTTCATTTTTTCGTTTTTTTCGCTTCTTCTTTCCTTTTCCCTTTCGCCATTCGCTGGCTGCTTCCTTCTCAGCTTCTTCAATTCTTAAGCACGTTATACTCGCACACGTGTAGGTATGTAACCCTGCATGCTCGTAGCCCCGTAGGTACACCTTTCTACCCTACATGCTGCATTCATACATATACATACGTAGATATAACCCGCAGACTCTACAGTAACGATTTTTTTTTTTTCACCAACCTTAGAGAAGCGAACTTGCTTGGTTGGCACAAGCCGAGCGAGACTCCTCGCTAAGGATCAATACTGCACTAGCTTTCGTTCATTTAATATTCTCCTTTGTCCAGGACGACCAACTGCCCCTTCCGGTTCAGCCATCAAACTTTCATCTTTCTTTTTTTCTTTCTTTTTCTTCCAATTTTCATATTTTCGATTCTCTTTTTGGCACGACATTTTTATCTCATACGTATAGGCATTAGGGTGCAGCTCCTTAGTTTGAACATTTTCGAAATTCATTGCTCCCATCGGCCGTCACGACGTCTCCATGGAATATATACATGTATAAAAAAATTTAGTCAAAATGAATGAATAAGAAACAGGAAGTCAAAAATAATACCAAAGTACCAAAAATCGTGTGTTATTTGAAAGGGAGAGTTCAAAGGCTTTGAGGTAGTACGTAGATTTGAGATAGGATCCTGGGGTTTTGACTACACTTTTTTTGTATATATTTGGAGACGTTCTGGCCCATGGGAGCATCGAAATTCGAATATCACCGAATCAAGGACCACCCTGATAGGCATATTGCGAATTTATTATACGCGAAACGCATAATCATATCAATCGTGCAAATTTAGGAGATGAGGACTTTGGATGGTGAGAGTAGGTATAAGGGAAGAGCTTTGCTCTGCGAGGCGATAACCTTTGTCCGGCCCCGATACGATCATCACGTTTTTAGTTCATCATCATCAAAAGAATTTCTACACACTCGTTGAGTATTTGATTTCGTATCAGTATATCGTATGTACAGAAGCATCGTTATCGCGATTTATGAACCCATTTTTCTTCTTTTTATTTTCGTCAGATTAACATATTGCTATCATCTGAAGAATAGAGGAGATTCGAATTTTTGGGATTTTGGGGATTTTTAAAAAAATGAAAGAAGAAGAAAAAGAAAAATTGAATAAATCACGCGGTATTGTTTCCCGAGGTGAGAAGACATCAGTGAGTTTCTAAACCTGCACCGTTCCTTCAGCCGGCACTAATTACGGTCGTACTACATCCATAATACATAAGGTTTAAGGTGCGTTAAGTAAATTAGGCAGTTAATATTCAACGTGCAAGTCCTTTCGCCTTCAACCCTAGGGCAGAAATAAACTAAAGGATAACACGCTCGTGATTGCTTTTCCTCGGTCTTATCTCGGTCCAGATATTGTTTTACATTTATATCTATACCTAGCTGTATATTGTATAATATACATATGTATATGCGGCATAAGCTAAATATGAGAAGTATTTAATTATAAAGATGAAGAAATAGGGCGAGAAAATTGAAGAAAAAAAAGGTAAATTAAATAAATCGAGTAATTATAGTAAGCCTCTGCAGAAATTAACCCTTTTGTCCTTTAATTCAGTCTCATCCCTTCTCGTTCGTTAATTATTATTCCTACTTACGTCATTGCGTCACCTTTGTGCTTCATTCGTTGAAATACGACTCACGTACTCACCTGAAATGATACAATGATAAATAATGGTCAGACAGACATCATCGTCGAAAAAAATTAAAGCGAGCGAAGACAGATTCCAGAATTTTCAAAATTTTGTAAAATTACAATTTCCTAAAGAGATTTCGTCGCGATTTGTTATCAGACGTGCTTCATCAATCCACGCTGGTCCATATTCACTCACTTAACTTAAGATGGAATAAAATTAACGATAACAATCTTAGCCAGCATCTTTTATGGGTACTTTCAATCTTATTTTTTATTTTTTATTCTTATATACCACGCGAATTTTCTTCCCTTTTCGTAAAATTCTATTAGCCATATAGGGAGAGGTGGGAAAAGAATTTACACCTCGAGGAAATTACACTCTATGAACCTTTTCCTTTTTTCCTTTTTTCATCCCTATCAGAATTCCGTAAGAAAAATGAACTCGAATTTTCCCAGATGCCTATTTCGCCCCTGTCTTTCCTACACCTACACATTCCGCGTGTCTCTTCTATTCGAAACGATAATTAATCTATTTTATTTTCATTACGAGATCGCATCGTGTAGACAATGGCCTGTCTGAATACTGGAGAGGTATAATGACAGGGGTAGACGTATTGTGTTGGTTCTTTCGTTTCCTTCGGACATATTGCCTAATTGGATCTAAGCGAAGAGAATAGAGAATCATGTTTTTCCCTGTATAATAAAATAGCACAGTATTTATTCAAACGAGCTTTATCGATCTTCGTAAGGAATAGTTAATTAGAAATCTGATTCTCTGCTATAGATTCTCTCCTTTCACCATCTCGTAGCTAATTGCTAGTACGAACTTTAGCTTCAGACTCTTGAAGTATACAAAATAAGAAAGTAATCTCTTGATAAAATAGGTGAACTTTATGGACACAGAGGAATAAATCTCACAACGACTACGGTGAGAGGCAGTTTTTGAACTATTCAAACCCAATCTGCAACAGGGTTCAGAAAGTTTTCTAGATCGATTCAGATCTTATAGACGTAAACTAGGAGCTAAGCGTTCCGAGAAGACGAACAGCATCCCTTGCAGCTGGGAGAGTCACGTACTTACACCTACGTAAACGCGGATTTAGACTGCAGTAAATCTCACTGAGTGAGTTAGATGTTATAGAAATTTTCCACGGAATCGAGGAAATTAAGTGAGCCACAAATCACGGTATCGGATTCCCCGTCAACGATCGATAGATGCAGCATTCAATTATCTCAATTCTTCGGATTATACGCGTTGGGGGTAGGTACATGTCGTTTCAGGAAAATATTATTTTTTCCTCGCAACCGTCTGATAATACTTTAAAATGAGGACGAAAAATGGAAATGGATTTTATAAAGCAGTCCAATGATATAATTATGGGTTTTTCCACTTAAATACGATATTTTTTAAAAACCGGTATTACTCGGCCGGGTTTCATGGCACGAAAATTTTGCCCAATAGTATTTAAGAGAGAATAAAATTCTCTACAAAAAGTGTCATCAGAAATATTTTTCTAAACTCAATAGTTCAGCCGTGAGAAAGGTCGAAATCTGATTGCATAAACTCCGATTTGAACTGCATTTGTGAAAAATGCATTCGAAAAAATCTATGAGAATTTAACATCCGCATACGGTTTACCTAGGAAGTTTTCGGTCGTACCTGCAGCTGCACCGATATATGTATTTTGTATATGACCGCGTGTTTTCCGATAGATATGGATATCTGGTTTTTGCGGTCACTGTGCCATCGTCCATTCTACATCCCAAACTACATCGAAATTCAGGGAAATTGCGATTTGCGAATAGGATAAATTCTCCTCCCATTTTCCCTCTTTCTCTCTCTATCTCTGTCTCGTTGAAGAAAAAACGAAAAAAGAAAAAAGCTCACAATTTTTCCAGGGATGAAATGTGTATTTATTTAAATTCATCATGTGTCTCGATTTTTTATTTTTATTTTTTTCTCGTTTTATATGAAATGAGGAATAACAGGGGAACGAGAGCAATGAAAATAATCAGTGGAAAACTACGATTTATTATCAAGGATTTCCACACATAGGACCTGATTGAAATTTTCAGAACAATACCAGAATTTCAACCACTTCCAGGACTCGGATAGACCGATCTGATAATGAGAGTTGTGATATTGTTTGTTTGTTCTATCGTGGTTAAATAAATTCATACAAGTTCGATTGGTTGCTGCAGCAAAAGCAAAAGCAAAAGCAAGAGCAAAAGCAAGAGCAAAAGCAAGAGCGGAAGCACAAGCAGCAGCTTCCTGCAGCATCCAGTAAAAGTAATATAAGAGAAATAGGAGCTGGTTGAATCAAATAAGGATGAGATTCTTCTTCCTCTCTTCGTCTTCTTATTATTTTCTCGGTTTGAACTAAATTGGAATTTGAAAACTCGTTCGAAGTTTACCGTTGTGTTAACTCTCAAAAATAACAAGCCTGTTAACAATAACGCATACATATATACCTACACGGTCTGTTGCACGGCGAATCCTCGTTTTTTTAAACTTTTCCATACTGACGAATCCATTTATGTTCACCTTATACACGTATACATATATATAATTATGTATATATTTTTTTTTATCAATTTAACGCCTGTATGAGCTCAGAGGATTTGAGACTGGCCTCATACACTTAAACTCAAATATACAATATACATACCGAGAGTTTTCGGTACGTGTCTGTGTTGGTTTCGC
This sequence comes from Tenthredo livida, assembly GCA_963992785.1. NCBI lineage: Eukaryota > Metazoa > Arthropoda > Insecta > Hymenoptera > Tenthredinidae > Tenthredo > Tenthredo livida. Next base: position 2,100,186 of record OZ023070.1, on the reverse strand, counting down.
CACAGGGAGGGGGTCACCAGTTTCACCGAAAACTCTCGGTATATATAACTACTTGGATCTGACCTTTGCATCGTGATCAAAGGAAACTCTCACTCTCCATAGCTCTCTCTCTCTCTTAAGTTATTATATAAGAATGCATAAATACAGGGGTATTTCTGGTTCTTTGAAAATTAGCGAGCTTTAATATTTTCTTTTTTTTTCTTCGTCGTTGGTTTTTTTTTTTTATGGAGAGAGAAATAAAGAGAGTGAGAAAACGAGAGGAAAAACAAGGGCTGAACACAACTCGTTCGGAAATGAGGAAATATAATAATAACAACGATAACGATAACGAGAAAAAAGAAAGAAAAATATCGAATATATAAATCAATAACGAGATCATATGCAATGATATATAAATTTATATAATATATGACAAATATTATACTTATATCTTAAGTTGTAATTCAACCCCAGTCAATGGTCGTTATCTGCAATTTTCATTGCTTGCCTGCTTGATATAATGAGGAACGAAGAGTATTCCACTCTCAAGAGAAAAAAGAAAAAAAAGAAATTCTTACTTCAATTTATTATTTATTCTCGTTATCTTCATTTTCTGTTCTATTCAGTTTCTTTTTCCTTGTTTCTTTTTTATTATTTTTCGATTTTTTTTTCGCATCATGATACAAAAAAAAATGTAAGAAATAAAAAGAAAAGAGAAACAATTCACGTCTGGAAAAATTTTTTTCTCCATTTTTAATCCAACGAAAGTTATATGATATTAATCAATTATCAAACTACCCTATAATTATATCATATTTTCAGAAACTTAAACATCAATCATTCGTTGGAATAATAATTACATATCCCGATCGGATTCCACTTGCTAGTGGTATAGTTTTTCCGTCCTGTTTTTACTCATATTTCTCATTTCTCATTTCTCATTTCTCATTTCGTTACCCCTTATGTACAAGTATAGGTGTATAGGTGTAATATATATATTCTCCTTTTCTTTTTCTTCTCCGCTTCGCAACCCCCAGACCCCAAACCCCCAGACCCCAGACCCCCAGACCCCAGACCCCCAGACCCCAGACCCCCAGACCCCAAACCCCGAACGCCCAACCCCCGACCCCGAATTCTCACTCTACCGCGAAGACCTTTCGACGAAGAAGTACTAAGTACTTTGACATCAGTGCGATTCAATAATACCCACACCCTTCGACACCCACGTATACGTATACCTACTGGCGTATCTACTACCCTTGTATTTGTCATCGTGCAACCTTAATGGCTCTACAACAGGGCCTTCCAGCCTCCTACCCACCTATCCTTACCATAAAACCACTGTAGGTACAAGTGACGAGAGAGAAAGAGAGAGAGAAAGAGAAAGAGAGAGGGAGTACTGTCGGGCATTAAAACTCCGTTAAGTATCCGTACGACATGCTTTTAATGTTATAACGAACATTCCTTTTATCGTTGGCACTTCCACCGCACCTCCTTCCAAAGTTCGTTTTCTGTTTTTTCTTTTTTTGTATTTTCCTTTTCCTTTTCCGTTTCCCTCTCCCTTTCCTTTTTCTTTATTCTTTGAGCGAAATGTCTAATTGAGAGACGAGGAGGAGAGATTTCTTCTGTTTTTTTTTTTTCCTTTTTTCCTTTTTTCGTAAGACCCGAATGAAGAAGAAGAAGAAAAAAAAGAAGAAATTTACAGACGGTTCAACGATCTCTTTCTCAATTTAGGTACTATGGTATACGTAAAGTATAAGGGTAGGTGTTTTAATAAACCGAGCCACGTGGTATTATTATATTCTTCAAAAATCGTATTGGATTATAATTATTATTATTATATATTAATTATTATGATCCGTTGATCCGAATTAAAAACGAGTGGGTTTGGAGGGAAATAAAAAAAAATTATGTATAAAAAGTAGTGCGAGCTTTGACGCTTTTTTAAAAGTGGTGCGAGGGGGATGGGGATGGGGATGGGGGGATGTCCTCGTGGTGCAGCTCCGGGTTAGGTGGGTATATAATTAGTGCGGACTCTAACCCGGCCACAGTAATTAGGTTTCTGTATTAGCTATTATACCAGTGGTATATATATGTAGGTATATGACTATAGAAAGATTCACACACTCATACATGTATGCGCATATACCTATATAATATATATACATATACGATGTTAAATCTGTTTGGGTTTAATTTTCATCAACTGGGGCGTGCGCTAATTGACTAGGCTCGGCTATGAATAGGTAACTCGTTCAGCCAAACAAGAAAAAGGTCAAACTTATACGTATACGTATACGTTATTTCAGTTTTTCATTTCAACCCATTTTTTTTTTACGAAAAGTTAGTAAAAATTATTTTTCATAGAGAGGGTCTCGATTGGAATGAACCATCTTTTACCTCATCACATCGCGAAAAAATTAGATCGAAATTTTTCCGATCTCTGTGCTTTCGGGGATACTTGGACTTTCGGAATTTTGATATTTTATTAACTCGATCGTTTCTATAGAAAATTCGAAATCGTTTTTGAAATACGAAAATTTAAAAATCTTTTTCATAAAAGCCTTGAGACGTTAGTTTAGTAGTTTTATATCTATCATATAAGAATTATATTTTATATTACAGTATTATATATTATATTATATCATATATATAGATATAATTTCTCTTCTCGCCCGCTGTATTATAATGGTAGGTAGGTAAGTAGATATATAGGTATACATGTGTATAAAAACGACTTTATAGTATAAGACGTATAGTACAAGACGAGTTCGAGGCTTAAGACTCCCAAGGAAAGTAGGTATGAAGTAGTTTTTTAGAGTACACTTATACACCCGTTCTAAAGTACGAAACCGAAAGAAGTCAGATGGTGGTGAAATGGAAAGAGACGAGTGGGTGGTGGTATATAATATATAATATACGATATATATGATGTATATTATACTATATATTATATATAAGAATAGAGAGAGCGATTCAATTTTTTCCTTTTGTAAAATAAATTCTTTCATCTTTCGGTATAGGTATATGAAAGTGTTCATGTGATTGCCTTTGTGTGTGTGTGTGTGTGTGTGTGTGTGACTATTATAGAATACAATAAGAAGCCAAAATCTATAGCGGAAGTGCATAGAAGATGAATAAGAGAAGAAAAAAAAAAAATGAAAAAAGGAACCGAAGGAATAAAATATAATTTAAAAAAAAAATTATTCCATGCGCACTACTATATACCCACATCGATGTAAGAAGAGGGGCGTGTGAAATGTAAGCCTTGACAATTAGACGAGATGAAAAAACAAGAAACGAATTAGAGAAAGTAAAAGTAAAGAATAATTATAAGAGAAAGAAAACGATGTTTTTTTTTTTCATTTTTTAAATTTTTTTTATTTTTTGTTCAACTCTCTGCTCCATGAGGAATGAATATCTGATCTTTCATTCATGCATTGTGTATTTATCGTTGAATATTAACAATGCGGATAGGAGGAGGAGAAGGAGGAGGAATATCATTGATCCAGAATTGGCCGATTTCCCGATGGAACGAGAAAAGCAATTCGCTCAGGGTGTGAGAAGGAAGGAGTCGGCGAAGAGGATGAGGATGAGGATGAGGATGAGGATGAGGATGAGGATGAGGATGAGGACGAGCAATAGGTAGTCGAAGGAAGAGGCAAGAATCGACCGCGGAATCGTTGGCCCGCAAAGCAACTCGGTTCTCGTTCACAAATTTCCATTCAAATTTCGGATCCGCATATTAACGGTTATCTACATGAATCTTCCGTCGATTAAATATACCATATATTGCACTATATATGTACAAGATAATATACTAGACTTTCGAAATTGAATATCGTACTATACTTATTACATTCTCATTTTATTATCGAATAAAGACTATAATATAAAAGATATTGATCGACGATATCGCATATGATGATCTGATAGAAATTAGATAATCAACTTTGTCGACGCGTCTATTTTTTTCTAATTTAAAAAAAAAAAATAATATTCAACGTTTCCCTCGGTCATCTGCACCCTAATTCCAAACGTTAAACAACTTTACGTCGTATTAATAGAGGGAGGATCTCCCGCTAAATCGTTTCCTCGCATAATACGTAGCTTTAGCTATTGTAGCTTTCGGCACCCCGCCGATTTGAATATAATCTGCGGGGTTTAGTCGATTTTTTTCTCTCCTTTTTCTCGTCTCCATACAAAGATATGAAAAGATCGATTGAGAGAAGAGAGATCAGAGACGGAGAGAGAAAAAAATAAAAAAAAATTCCTTTCTTTCTATTTCTTTGCGCCAAAATACAATTAGAAATAAATATTAGTGTGTTATGTGAGTAATTATTATGTTATGGGTAAAGGAGAGGAGAGATAAGCGCAAAAAAAAAAAATTGTAACTCGCAGCTCATTTAGTTGAGCAATTAGAATTAAGGTAATGGCCAATTCTTTTCAGTGAAATTTCTCTCTCTCTCTCTCTCTCTCTCTCTCTCTCTCTCTCTCTCTCTCTCTCTCTCTCTCTCTCTCACTCTATATCTATCTGTTTCTCTTCGTAGCAGCGACTTGCGGAGAAACTCGAGCGTAATTACACAGCTGGGGAAGTAAACGCGTGATTAAGCTCTAAGCTCTAATGTAAGTGGAGAAAGAGAAAGAGAGAAGGAGCGAAAGAGCGAAGAGGAGCTAAGAGATATCCCGACTGTGAAAATTTTGCACTCCCTCGAATCTTGATGGTTAACAATTAATGATAATGATGAGGAAAAGAAGATGAAGATGAAGATGAAGAAGAGATGAAGAAGAGGAAAATATTAAGAAAATTTTCAGCATCATTTGAAACTTGACCCGCGAATCGATCCGAATAATAAATTCGGAATAATAAAATTTTATTAATTAAGAAAAATGTATTATATATTACAATATCTGAATATATGTATCTATAATCTTGGTCAATTATGCCGCGCGATAAAATGAAAAAAATATTAGTTTTATATTTTATATTTATGCGTATAATTGAATCTGATTTAATTAAAAAAAATAATTCAATAATAATAACAATAATAATAATATTAACGACGTACATATATTAATATCTGCACGAATTATAATATACATCTGACGAATCGGGGTTGGTTTTTTTTTTTTTTATTTTTTACTTCTTTTTTTTGTATTTATTCTTCTTTTTTTTATCATTAGAGATCCCACTTCACTTCACCTCACCTCACCTTACCTTACCTTACCCTCGTCCTCTTTCCACTTTGCAGAGATTGATTATTAAATCTTATTATATTATTTCGTAATCGCGTAGCTATATATTGCTACTCGACCCTCTGTGGGTATCCGCGACGTCGACGTCGACGTCGACGTCGGACGGATGGGCGTTCTGTCGTAGAATTCAAGTTGTTTTAATGATCATTAAAACGAAAGTATCGTCGCATATGCTGCGTGCCACGATCAATTTATTTATCGTTTAAACTTATGCCTTTGATATTATGTAATATGCCTAGTATATAGGTGCATAAGTATATAATAATTGCGGAATAGTTTTAAATGTTACAGTTTTATTTAGGACTGCCGCGGGTTTAAGTATATCGAAGTATGTTCTTCGTTGCAGAATTTTTTTAAATCGTCTATGTAGACTTCCGGGGGAAATGCACTTTCCATAAACTCTGACTCGGTAATATTCAAATTTGAAATTCTTACCTGGCTTTTTGTTATTCGAAGAACAACCAAAAAAAAAAAGAACTAGAGAACAAGAAATTAGAATTTGAAATTGAAAAAACTCAGCATTTTTGCTATCAATCCCAAATTTTTCTCTCTCTCTCTCTCTCTCTTAAATATGATTTAGGTGTGGGTACATGTTGCATATATATACATATATTACGCTCTATATCTGAAAACACCCACGCTCATACGTGTATATATCTCGCGGCTACGCAGTTATCGCGATTTACGTTTAATCAAGCCAGTTGAATATATATATATCAAAGAACTTAATTGGGTATGCCGTTTGATTTTGGGAGCGAGAAAACAAACCTCCCTTCATTCCTCCACCCCATATACCCACATACCCTCAACTTTGCCTCTCGTAATCAGCAGCCAAATTAAGTACCTGATATACATAACTGAATAAATAAACTCAGTCATGTTATATAAATTCAATGATTTTTTTTTCCCTTTTTCTTTTGCTGTTGCAATTTTTTAACATACCTACTATATCGTCGATTTTTGTTTCCAGTTTTTATAACATATAACATTACAAAAGAAGAAATACTCGTAAAGTTCCGTTGACAGAATTTGCTTTCAATTTCATGATAACTTATGTCGAATTCACATAAATTCCAATATAATTCTATCTGGAAATTAAAATTTCGTTGAAATTTCACAATTTTTTCATTCAATTCACTATTCCGCCCCAAGTTCGACTTACATTAAGAAATTTCATCGATTTATAAACGTTTTATAGATTTAGGTAATTATTGTTTCCTCTCTAAATATTCTGATAGTAGGCAATTTCATTAAAGTTGGGAATTTTTTTTGTTTTTTTCAAATGCCCACGATATTCATTATCAAAGTTTGATTAATTTAATTGAACTATATTTACTCTCCGCGATTAATTTAGTTGAAATTGTTTTTTTATATAAATTTAATTTAATTTTCGGAATTAAACCCCCGTGTCTATAGATTTTCCTGTTTCGAAAGGGAAGCCCGTCTCCCCGTCTCGTACTTTCCTAATCAGATGACAGCGACAGCCCGGAATTATCGGGTAAAGTTTACGGGAATGAAACGGGTCGGGTAGGTATAGTAGGCCTACAAACCTTGGAGCTTTACGTCCTGCACCTTCCTACCTTCCCACCTACGTGTGTATACCTACGTACTACCTGCCTACCTATCTACCCTAGTAAAAGCATCAGGCATTCATTCAGTTTGAACGAACAACTTCAAACGACGTGATTATCCGGAATCCGGTAGAATCCGGAATCCGGAATCCGGTGTCCTGACGCCCGCACCGCACCACGTCGTGTCGACGTCGACGTCCTATTCACCCGAGTGTAAATATGTATTGAATTCTAATCGAATTTGTTTTCGCGAAGTAAACCGCATAGCGGTTTGTCTAACTCTCAGATTTTACTGAAAATATCTAAAAAAGCTGATATATGACCGGAAATTTTCTCTATTCAACGATTAATGATGTGTGATAGTAAGAGACTGGCAAAAATCGAGCCTGAGTTTGAGAAAATATTATTTCATTCATGAATCTGTATAAAACGTATTTCTGAAGCTAAAACTGAACTTGGGATTTTTTTTAAAATTTCTCTTCACGATCTTGCTTCAATTCTAAAAACGTCATACGTACATAATTGAGATATATGTGTGCATCGAGCGGTAGATTATTAATTAATAAAATAAGGCGTGCTGGATGAACGGAGAAATAAAAGGTAATTAAAATTAACGAGTTAATTAAACGGCAGAAATGTTGAACGCGTGCCTATTCCTTCGCGCCATCAGGGTAGAAATATAATCAACAAAAGCTCGTGCATTAGGGATAGGAGTCCGTCTATGAATCGCAGCTATACCATAAAGTGTGTGAGTAGGTTGTGTATATGTACATGCATGTATACTATACACACACCTAAATATCTAATAGGCATTTCGGCGTAGTCCAACCCGTTTACGCGCCCCTATATCCGACGGTGTATACCAAAAGCATGCGTGAATTTGACTGGCAACATATTACACGCACATGAGTTGGTCAAATTTAACGGGTCAGTTGCTGCTTTGGTATCTAGGTACATATTTATCATTATCATATCCACGTAACGGCCTTTACCCACGTTACATACCTACATTATGCGTATACCCGTTCGTATGAATCGCGTATAAATCTGCAAGCTTGACGTACGCGTATGTCCGCATATTCGACCGCGATGATATACCTACAACGCTGAAAGCGTGTAATACACGTTAAGCGGAAAAGAATTTCTGTAATACATTTCTTTCGAAACTTAGTTCAGACCTTATGGACTTGAACTAATTTTTTATATATATATATATATATATTTTTTTATATAATTAAGTATACGCGCTGGTTTCTCATTAAATAATAGATACCTACAGCCTAGAAGCTCTTGCGCGGTTCTAAATCTCGACCGTCGCGTCCGCCCGACCGCTTCGGGTTTTTACCACTGCGCTGGGTTTTACTACTTCATTATTACCGAGTGGAAGAGGTAGTCGTGTGGTTGTACAGATGAAAAGTGAAATAGAGATCGGAGTAGCGATGCTTCGCTCGCGTAAAAATAGTTTTTTTGTTTGATAGATTTTTTCTTTGTATTAGAATTTTTTTTAACACAATTAGGAATTTTTCTTTCCAGATTTTATCGAGCTTTGCATCCCATAGAATTACTACAGGCTATCGAAGAAAAATTGGGGTAGAGGTCGCGTCGTTAATCGAAACTTTTTTAAATTTTGAAAAAAAAAAAAAAAAAAAATGAATAGTGGTTTAAAATCGAAAAATTTCTTATCGAAAAATAAAATTCATCGAATATCATCGGTTTGATTGGAAATCACATCAATGTGGAATACTCACGTCGAGTTTGAAGAAGTTTTGAATCCACGCAAGTCGAAGCTTCATAAAATTTCGAATAATTATCTTATATAGAATTATGTATATTCGCAAATTTGTTTAGTTTAAAATTCAATAACACGCAAGTAGACGCGTATAGTTATACATATGAACACGTATTTACCGTGAACACGTAGATAGAAAAAGAAAAAAGAAAGAAAAAAATAAAAAAGAGGGAATTACGTCTCTTGTTATAATACGGTATTAGGGAAACCCTGAGCGTTCTTTTGCTGTTGGATGCGAGTACATGTATATGCCTATGTATATGTATGAATTTACGGCTTCTTCGCGCTCTGAATCATCCGCGTTCGAATTTAAAAGTCCATAAAAATTCGCTCTAGCATGAGCTTGATAGATATTCCAAATTCCGAAAATGGTGTGGCATCGATCCTACAGTTTTTAGGTCAATTATATACGATTGCATCGACGGTGGGGGGTTTATAGGTGTACAGAAAAACGATTATTATTTTCCATATCAGGGTTCCAAATTTTGTAAGCTTTTCTTTTTTCTCTTACTTTCCTCCTTTCCATCAACTTTGTTCATTATTAAGATCGGATCTTTGCTCTACTAACTTCATTCCTCGTTTCTCCCTCCTTCGTCTGGTTCATTAGGTATATACATAATAAATTTATAATATCTCTCATTTTCTTTATGGCTGTAGGTACATATAATACAAATATCTATATATACATGGAGAAATGAGTTTTCCCCGTGGGTGGCGTGGAAAATACCCTGGGCATTTACGTGTTATACCTTCAGGTATGTAGGTAACTGTGTTTATTTATACATTAGCATCTTACGATGCTCGGGGGAAAACGGGCGTGTGAATTAATGCGTAAGGTTGTGCTAATGGTCGTTCCTCGCGTAGGTACTGCTGGTACGCGACCCTCTTTTCCGAGGGGAAATTTGCAAGACTTTAACGACAATTTTCCACGGAATTAAATAACGAATGAAAAATACCGCGAGCAGCGTTGCTCCTTATATTGCTGCTGCTGTTGCATTGCATGAGAGTTCAAAATCCTCATTTTTCTATTCTTTTTTCTCACATTTTCATAATTTTTATAAATTCTAGTACATCATTCGATCTTATCAATCGTCTGTAATTTATAATAATTAAATAGGTATATATAGGTAGGTACTACATGATGATATATATGTATGTATGAATCCACAGTATGTAGGTAATAAGTTTTCCCTCATCTGTGAGTAAAGTAAATACATATTTACGTATATTATAGCTACGTGAAGATATGAAATCGCAGCTCTGCAGTACCGCTACCAACATCTACCCATCTCGCGGTTGAAAGCTTTCGCTAATCAGCGCTGCAGGAAATTTGCGGAAAAAAAAGAAGAAGAAAATAAAAAAAAATGAAAAAAAAAAATAGAAAAAAAAAGACATTTCGAGCTTAATGTAGGTATATTACAACACCGTGCTGCTATATCCGGAGGGGTGCGCACCCCGCGTTGCTTTTCTCGAAATTACATAAACTCGCACGCCTGTGTAATATATATACCTACTATATAGTATATAAACGTAGGTAGGTATGTATGATCGTCACGTTTTTTGTTTCTATTATTTTTTTCACATTTTCATTTGGTTTGATATTTTTTTTTCATTTTTTTTTTCTTCCGTTTCGCCCCCTACCTATTTTCGATTTCTCTTCAAATTTAATTTTTTTACTTTTATTCTTATTTTTATCTTTTAAGCCAGACCCATCTAATTCAGGAAAATTTCACTCGGATTCATCTCAATGAACCCAGTTACGATAAAGGGTGCATTTTGCCATAAGGCGTGAAGATCGGACACTCGACAGGTGGCTCGTTTTCCCATGCAAACCCCTCGGTCGTCGTCTAGTAGTAGCAGCAGGGGATGGAGGATTGTGCAAAGCACGATCATCGTTTACACGACTATATATATATATCTATATTATGTACTCATGTATATGAATACGTATACACACAATATATATGTATATATATATATACCATTAAATTTAACGTAGCTACAGAAAATCTCAGTATAACAGATTTTTACCGTCTATATAATACATAGAAGATGATATATAAGATGAGAAGATGATCGTTTTACAATCACCCCTATACCACATACCGACTTTCTCTCTCTCTCTCTTTCTCTATTATTTTTTCCATTTACGAACGGATTTAAACAAATTTATTGAAAATACGTGAGATAAGGTTTCAAAAGAGTTTTCCATTTCTTTTTTGCCTTGCTTTGCTTTCACACGCAGATTACTTATCGAGTAGGTATATAGGTAATTGATGAAAGAGAGAATAAAGAAAAAAAATAAAAAAAAATTGTTTGCGAATTTTTTTCATGCATCGATTTCGAAAATTCTTGCTACTTGCTGCAGCACCCATAGTATAGGCGATATCAGGTATATAATTTACATACATGCGGTATACCTCCCACTCTATGCATAGAACCCGGGTAATTCGCGAACGAACTTGGCGAATTCAACGTCTCGGCAAAGTTTATGACTTGCGGGAATCTCGTATACTTATATATATTATGAGCTTTTGTCTTTTGACAATGCGGGCTAACTTTACGCTCTACCTATAGACTCAGAGAGTATATAGATGTACATATAGAGATCTCATATTCTCTGGCTTGTATATATATATATGTCCGACCTTTTATACCATATTAATTATAAAGCAAAATTTACGCTTCAATATTCTTTCCAAAATTTCATACATATATATTTTATTATATTTATTACCCAAAAAATGTATTCTATTCAATTATCATCATTATTATTATCATCCCTCGTGGTTGCTGCATGCAGTAGCAACAGTGCAGCAATATAGGTGATTCTTCGTTATAATATTAGCTCGTCGCCTTCACGCTTCTGCCAAAACTAAAATTCTATTCCTAAATATCTGCCTATCCTCAGGCACGATTTCGCGGTTTGCGAATCGCGGTTTATAACTTCGAAACGAAAAAAATCGACGAATTAAGAATCATGGTGGATTCTTTTCTTTCGTCCTCTTCTTCATCTTTTTTCTTTTTCTTTTTCTTTTTGAAAGAATTTTCTCAAATTAACAAAAAGAGAGACGAAAAAAAAAAGAAACAAAAAGATGTTGACCAAGTTTCGGAATAAATTGAAATAGCGAACGGCTATATTATATATGTGTAGGTGTGTATATACGAAGCCAACACGGTGAAATTAATTGTTTGGCAAAGCGAGATATCAATCGTGCGACGAAGCGTGTTGCAGAATTTAACTATATGGTTGAACGTGTATATATATATAATTATAGTTATAAGTCGTGTCAGGTTTTGGGTAGTAAATTAAATTGACATGCAAGTCGAGGTCTGAGAGTATAATTTGGCACGAATCCCAATCGCCTTAATTCTGACTAAGACGCGTACATACGTATATGATCACATATCACATAGGTGTATAGGATTTGTTTAGTTAGCGTTTGATACAGATATTGCATACAACGTATAACGGATAAATATAGTTAACACATATCTACCTACTTAGCTTATCATAGTAAATCGGCGAATGCAGAAAATTTCACTTTCAAATACAGAAAAAGTTCTTATTTTTCGAAATCGGTGTATTAAACTCGTCGTCAAACACGCAATCAAATTCTGTTCAGCCATTTACATACATATGACATAGGTAGATATATATTATACATACATATACCATGTATCATATGTATAGGTAGTTGGGTATTAATCTAAACAGGAAATATCAAGCTTTCAAAGTATAAAGACGATGTGAAAACAACGGAAATTAAAGCTCGTGGTACAACAGAAGCTTTTGTAACTCCAAAGCTTCTGCAAATATTATAATAAACACGATATGAATTTATTTATTGTATGATTTAACCAGAAAACAAAATCATCGTCAGTACCTACGATGGTGGATCTCTATGGGAGAGAATCCAAGTCCCCACTGCAATTTTTTTTCTTTCTTTCTCAAATTTGACCGAAAATATGAAAAAGATAGAAATAAATTTCGTCCCAACCCAGTTCTCATTCCTATTTCTGAATTTGTCATGCTATACGTGAAAACGATCGATTAAAACCATTTCTGGATGGAATGCAATGACCAAATTAAAAATGGGGATGAAAAAAATTCTCAACATATTTTTTCATCCCCAATAACATGTGTGGGTAGTACCTACACATTTTTACGCAATTTTCGGAGGGCTCAAGTTAAATGGGTGCACGCTGAGTAAATAAATCGCAAGATATTAAGTCGTTCTAAGAAAAGAGGAAATATGTGAAATTTGGAAAAATTAATTCTGGACCTGTTTTTGGTTTCTCTTTTCTGTTTTCCTAGATTCAGCGGTCTATGAAATTCTGCGATAATTGAATACAACGTCAAATTAAGAAAAGCGACAAAAAATATGGTGTAAATAATGTATTTAGGTATACTATATAGTTTTAGCAAGAATTGATGATACGCTCTTTGCATCGTTTCATCGTCAGACATATAAATTCACAGTAGATGTGGTTATACCGATACCTATACATATAATGTAGTAGTACATAGACGATATGGACAGATCAACGTGTAGGAGTAAAGTAGAAAAATAAATGAAGAAAGAAAATATGTAAAAGAAAAAAGAAACAATTAACGAAGACCTCCAGCTGCGCGCTTCTGTATTTGTAATTTTTTTTTCTCCTTTTTTTTCACCTCAACGACGATATTCCGCACATATGTAGACATACTATACTATATTATATACATCGTGTAAGGTATATTTCATACGTGTCCACAATTATTATTATTATTATTATTTTTAGAAGCCCTCGCGTTTTTTCAATTTTATATTTTGAATTTTCACCTATATTTTGGAGAAAATTTTCGATATCGAAGAACCGCGTTGATCATAGTATATAGTTAGAGTATCGGACAGGAAAAAAAGTTTATATTTTCTGAATTGATATATTACTCAGCCAGTTTTTATGGAATATATATTTTTGCAAGGTATATGATTTAATAAACGATACACAAGTCGTAAGGGTTTGAAGAAATTGGCTTTAAACAGCACTTCTCATCGCTAAAATATAAACGCGTAATCAAAGTAATGCCGGAACACCACTTTTTATAGATCAATATTAATTTCCTATATGGAACCATACCCGGACAAAATTTTCTACCATACAAAACCCGACCGAGTATGTAATACAAATTCGAAAAAAAAGAAAGAAAGAAAAAAAGAAGAAGAAAGAAAAAACCAAATCGCGTCTTACCCCTGTTATATACCCAAACAGGAAAACTTCCCATTCATTACGCTACCCTTATAAATCGCGTTCTCGACGCTATTCTTCCGCGGGGGATTTATTCTCGGCCTTATATTCCAAAATAATTTTGCAGCTAGTCGAAAAGAAAAAAAAAAAAAGAAAAAAAAAAAAAACAAAATTGATATTGCCTGATAGCTATAGATTGATAAATCGTAATTATAAACAGCTCCCCATATTTACGCGATCGTTATTATAATTCCTATAATCTTGGTACCTTTAGGTATATAGTACATATATACGTATAATATATTATGTATAAAATTATATATAAACGTTGAAATAATTTAATATCACTTCACGGTCGAGTGTACCCAGAAATTTAGTCGTCAAATGGAAAGAGATGGATATAATAGATATATAGAGATAGAGAGATAGAGAGAGAGAGAGAGGCATTGCTGCACAGCGGTTAAACCGGGGGCGTAAATCCGTTATCATACGTCCGTACGTCCGTCACTGTAACTAGATATATTTGTATATGGGTATATGTTAGTATATAGGTTTATATACTCTGTATGGATATAATATATGTATAGGTACCTATATACGGGTAGTCGAGTACTGCATATTATACCAATGCGATGGTGCAATTGCAATTGCAATTGCAACTCTGACTGCAACTGGTATTGGAACGGGGCGTCAGAAACACGAATACATGTATACATACACAATACACATATATACATATATTATGTATATATATATATGTAGTCGCGTATATATATGCGGTGCAGCAACTCGCACAATGAAATTCTCTCGTTTGCAGGAAACCTCGAGGTCTGTACGACGACTGATATAGAACCACACACGTCGTTACATACATATGTATAGTATATATATATATTATATATACTACCTATATCGTATCTACATTTACGAACGACTGCAGAACAACGGTTCGAATTGGTCACCTCGTTTAAAAATTGACGATTGAAATAAAAAACAAATATATAAAAAAGCTCTTATCTCCAAATTGTGATAAATAAATTAGTATACAGTCGTTAAAAATGTCTACATTTTTCACGGATGCATCTATACTACTATAGGTAAGAAGTGTAGGTAGGTACCTACGGAGTTGATCGAAAATTCGTAAGTAATAAAAATCGTGTGTTATTTAAATTATTGGAGAGCTCAAATTCAAATTCGAATATGACTGAATTAAGGTATATATGTATGTATATTCTAACATATTATATACTGACATTTCGCGATTCCTGAGCGCACTTTTGGGGTATTGAATTTATTATTACCTGCGGTATAACCGCGCGGGGCTGTCCATCACATGTTACTCTTATACTTATATACGTAGGTGGGTAGGTAGGTACTAGCTATAACTCGTATCTCTCGACTCCGAAAGGTATATATGCGCTATGGGTACCTATACAACGTAAAGTACATTCACGTGTACATACATAATAAATAGATACGTATGTATACACTTTTTGAAATTCTATTTTGTTTCCTTAGTCAAAGAAGATAAAATAGAATGAAATAAAATTAGATACAAAATTGAAAAACGAATGATATATTATATTATCAATTCGCAAATTATTCGCGTATAAATAGGTACATAGTATACATATTTAGACATATGTATAATGCGTCTCTATATTTATTTCCGGTATCTTAAAATATGAAAACGCCGACACACGTATAGCAGATATACCTACCTACCTACCTACACGTGGCGAGAAAAGAAGAGAGGAAGCTGTGACGCCGATCTGTAACCAACGTCGCATATATATTCCGCGACACGTATATGTACGTTGCTAATAGGTATAATGAATAAATCTGATTTTTGAGCAAAGGAAGAAAAATCGAGAAAAAAAAAACTATACTCGAAATCAAAATCATAAATTTTGTTTCTCTCTCTCTCTCTCTCTCTCTCTAATGCATACCGTTATACGTTTCGGAAAATATAGAGAAGAGGCTAATAGGGGGGGTGGGTGCAGACGTAGAGATCGAGGATCGAGGCGCGGGGACATCAAATTTAGCAAATATTCTCGCAGACGTGTGTCGAAATAATTTCTAGAACCCAGTCAAAACAGTTGGTATAATTTCTATCTCTGTAGGTCTGCAGTCGTCTGATCTCGCGACATGAATCTGGCGAGGTCGACGCGACGCGACGCGACGCGACGCGACGCTACGCTACGCGACTATACGAACGCGCGTAGTCATCATCGTGCGTACATGTACGTAGTCGTCGTCGGTTGGTATATAGCATAGCGCGGTCAGTAAGTTTAACATATGAAGTAATATATATACCTACACGAGTGGAAAAATATATATACCTAATTATGACAAGAATTGGAGCAAGAAGAACCTGGATTAAAAATATTAAGTCTGCTTTTATATTTTCGCCAAAATTCTGATCATTTATCACCATTTCTTATCCAGCTTTGGTCCATTTTTTCATCCCGGAGAAAAATTAGAAAAAATTGAAAAAAATAAAATAAAAAGCACGACTATGACGATAGAGAATATCTGGAAAAGGGCCATAATCGTTATATAATAAATATATACGTATATACATGTATAGTATATGTACGATAGTTCCGCATCATAGATTATCGTCAAAAGAAGAAACGTATCGATAACACATAACGATTTTATATTTCTTCTCTCGGGGAATACGAAAAATCTTTTTTACAAAAATCCGAAAAATTAGGTAAAATATACAAAATAATTACAAGAATAATATTGCGAATCAAATTAATTGATTGAGTATAAAATTTGGCTGATTTTTAATTTTTTGTTAATCATTTTGTCCAAAATCTGTTGGTTTTGTTTTTTTTTGTTTCAATTTCGCCATATACCTACTATAGATTCGATATAGACACTGTGGGATGGAATAATTATTAAAGATGACAAATTTTTTCGACATAAATAATAATTGAACGAAATTTTGATCGGCACCTAGCGCTTTTTCGTTTTTTTTTTTTTTTTAATAAAAATTGACGCAGAAGTTGAACTTCGGAGTCTGATAATTAATTGAAATTAGTACATATATACGTATATCATGTACTCCGAAAATTTTCGGAGCTGGGGAGAGACGGATAAATCTTATAGGCATAATATATCCTGTTAAATGAATAAATTATATTTCAATTGTCTCCACGTATATAGTACTTAGTATGTAGTATATCGACATATGAATAAACCCCACACACAGAATCACACGCACACAACTCACGATCAATCGAATGTAAGACTTGCCGATCAGGAGGATCCAAAGGTGACGCGATCTCCGGCGGCACTGATAAGGAGGACCTTGTCTCGTCTCGTCTCGTGTTGTGTTGTGTTGTGTGATCTACTAGGTTGCGATTCTAGGGAATAAAGTCGGGAGCCGCGTGCGTAAAATTATACAATATTGAATTATCGTATTGTATAATTGCGTAGAATCGTTTTGAAGATCGCGTATAAATCGCAGATATTTTTCTATTCGACGATATGATACGATCTAACTTTTTCTTTTTTTTTTTTTAATTTTTTTTCAATTTTTGATTTCTTTTTTCTTTTTTCTTATTTGCTCGCTGGATCAGTTACAATACGTATAGGTATAATTCTCGTATTTAGATATATAGATCTTTGTTATCGGTGCAGTCCGGCGGTTAGATAGATGTAGAGAATTAGGTAAAGGCAGGTCTGGACCTGGATGATGGTACGTGGTTTCGGTACTTGGTGCAGCGGGGCCGGGGGCTGGCGCGACACTGTCGTCAGCGTGCCTCGGGCGCACCCCGCGCACCCCGAAACGCGCACGGGCGCCGCGACGCCCCGCAACAACTGCGAATGCCACTGTCGTCGTCCGCGTAGATATACCTACTACCTAGATCTTTGGTATAACTATAACTACTTCCGAAACTACTGGCAGAGATATACACCAAAGAGGAGAGGAGAGGAGAGAAGAGAAGAGAAGAGAAGAGAAGAGGAGAGAAATGAAGAGGTCCGAAAAGATAACCCATTTATTCGCAATCATCGAATACCCGAAGATTGCGCGAAAAAAATGGTCCAGAAAGTTTCTGACTTTGCTTACGAAGCCGATTTTTACGATCAGGCAGAATGCCTGCAGATTGTTGAATAAAAAATGAAGAGGTGTGATGGAATTGGGTCGGGTCAAAGTCGCGAATTCGTTTCAGAGGATTTAGATGATTTTTAGAAACGTTCGTAGAGCTTGGAAGATCAAAACAACGAGAGTTCAAAGATCCTGAAATTTCGGTCGATATATGTATTGGGATGTGAATATAGAAGAAAATATTTCATTCCGATTGAGACCCTCTTTAACTTCGATTATATTGTCATAAATAATTTATCTATACGATTTTGAAATCTTACTTTAAAAAAAGTAAATATCAAGACGCTTAATTTGACCATGCGTGAATTTCAAGTTTCGCAGTCTCGGCCTTCCGGATCTTTACCTCTTCGAATTTTGAACCTTTTCCGAAAACTGTAAGTAAGTAATACTAAAATTTTCAATTTTTGAAATTAGCCCCATAAAATTTTTACTATTAAACAAAATTCGATCGGAATAGGTGCATTAAATCGGTTTTAGGACGACTCAAAGTTTTGGGTCTCGAGGGTTCAGACGTAGATATGTGTCCTGACTTCTTAAAACTGCAACAGGTCCTGCCGTGAGGTTCTAGTCTGATGTAGTAGGTATTTTTCTTTTTCTTTTTCATCGTTATACTTTTGAACTTAATATATTATATCGACGAATTTATCTTCCTCAAATCCGTTTCCATCTTCTTAGACAGATTTTTTATACAATTTTTTAACACATTTCGTCAACTTTACCCTCTATGTGTCACGTCATTGTCGCAGTATGTAAAGTGGTAAGACTTGAGTTCAACAAAGCTGTATGGGACCGCGTACAGACCGACACGATTTTACCTATATTGTGTGAAAAAATGAAAATAAAATAAATTAGTTATCGATCGTAGAATCGATATTTTAAGTACCGGGTATTCTCCCGCGTGACTACCGCCTATACCCTGGATTTTTTTTTTCATCTTTTTTTTCTCGGTCTTATCCTCTCTGAAAAATTTCACCATTTTCACAAATTCGTGTAGGTAGTAGTAGTAGTACATAGGTAGTACATACACCGACCTACTAAGTCGCGGGAATCGAAGCGTAATCATTTTAATTCCTGAGGGATTCTCTCCTTTTCACTTTTTCTGTCTCTCTCTCTCTCTTTTTATCATTTTTTTTTTTCATTCGGAAAATTTTCCTTCGGGAAATCCGATTTCGCGAATCAAGGCGATTATATATTTCATTGCGATTGATGTATTACTAAAATAAATTCATTTACACTATATTCTATTCCGCAGTATATGTATGCCATAAATATAACAACTTCCTCTCTTTCCGGCCGCAATGTGATTCATGCAGAAATTTAAAACCGTCCATATCGTTCAGATAATTAAAGAGCTTATCAAACGGTCGGAGATGAAAGCTGCAGGGATCGAGGGACGAATTTCTGTATAAATTTTCACATTATGCATGTATATGTATTATGCATGTAGTATACATACAATTCAGTTATTTTATTTTTTATTATTATTCATTTGGTTTTATCGATCTATTACGCTTCCCTAATTTTCATCATTTTTCTATAAGAATATAGAGTTCCGAAAATGGTATACCTATGTTTCGTCATATTGTATAACATTATATCATAAGCTTGTGCAGAGTGAGCGTCAATCTGCAAGGACAAGAGCAGAGCAAGAGCTGCTGAATTCTGAAAGGCAATTAACCGTAACAGGTCTTTGAATTTTCGGCTACTTATGTACTACCTATATCAAACGTAATAAGAAGCTCAAAGCCCGGGTTTCGGAATTGATTTTAATCAGAAAACCGGACGTGATGAAAATTGGTAAGATCCAAGACGCAACCAGCTCCTCTCTTACGATATTAATAACCAATCTATTCCGATCAAAAGCCGCGATTAATATACGACATTACAAGTAAGTATGAGGTATACCCAATACCGTAGGTAGAGCATGATATAATACCTGAGCAAGAATTATTTTGTTCAAAATATGTTGGCAATTTTTTTCTTTCAACAAGTTTCACTAAAATTGAAATTTTCGTTCACCGATTTATATCACGACGAATTAATTTCATCCCCGAAAAAATCAACCCCCACGAAGTAGCTGCACCCTCTTATTCTCGTAAATTTATCGGCATAAGTTACGGAAGATTCTGCGTATAGTAAATGGCACAGAGGCTCCGTATCAGCGCTGAGTGTAATGTAAACTAATTAGTACTCAGGTCAGAGGCAATTAAGGGTTGCGAAGTGGTTCGACCGACCCCTTCGCGTCATCGAGGAACAACCAGCGCCTATCTACACCCGGAGACACACTATACATGTGTGTTTTTCCTAATGAGATCGAGCCCGAAATATAATTGCCGTTTTCTTTTTACGTAAAATTCCGTGTATGGAATAGGAAAAGCTATTAGGTCTATAATAATTAATCAGTCAACCAGCTGTGATGTCGTGATGCAATGAAACGGAATGGAATGGGATGAAATGGAATGGAATAGAATGGAATAGCAGAGAATACTACTTCGGAATCAGAGTATGATATTATGTAGTGCCAATTTCGCCTAGGGGTTTCTCCCGCAGAAGTGTTTTGGTAATGGGAAAACAGTAAATCAGGAAACTGTTGTGTACAGTTTATCGAATAATCTAATGCTGAAAATCCACCCCATGAGACATAGCAATATAGCGAAGTGTGATATCAGCTAGGGTGTAGAATATATTCTCTTATGAGAATAATTCCAAATTCATTATCAAATAGTCAGAATTCGCATAACACCTAAGGGATGTTCACATGCGCGGAAGAATGTTCTCCTAATTCATTGATCATATCGGTATCATGCGTATTTATAAATTGCTCATATGAACCGTGGATGAAAAGCAGGAGCAGAAAATAAAAAAATCTTTTTTTCATTACCTCTCTCCTTTTTTTTTTTGTTTTTTTTTGATCTTCTCAATTTGCGGATTGTTTTTCATTGCACAGTAGATTTTACGATAATGTATAGATATAGCGGCGGAGTTCCCCGATCCCCCTCTCCGCCCCTTTCGCAATATTGCTTTTTCGTTCCCAGTTATTCTCCACACGCGACGCAACGCGCCGCGACGCGGCGAGAGGGAGTCCTTTAAGGATTACTTTATTCTCCTTACTTTCCACTCTGGGTTTAGATTAATTCACGATTACGGAAGGGAGGGGTGTGTCGTGGCCGGCCCTTACTGCTGTAGGTTCCTTAATTCAAAGACGTAATCCACGAGGGCGTCGCGACGCGACGCTTCGCGCCACGCGTCTCGCACTTCGCACCACGACCCGTACAGTAATTATTTACTTCCCTCGGCATTATTTTTATATTCATAATCCAGATAGCTGTGGGTGTACACAACCGTTTGCCCAGATCTTAAAGACCCTAAATTTTATACTGCGGGGGAGTAAAAGACGGATTAGTATATGAAAAAGAAAAAATTTCAAATCCTTTTCACCAAAAGTTTCTGTAGAGTTATTTTTATATAATCGATAGTTTAGCGTTCAACGCTTGTAACTTGTATACCATTCAATTTACGGACTTGGTTCTAGGGAGGTTTTTTTCAGAGAATTTGAGCCTCTGTAAAATGGATACCCGGAAAATACCATACCGTAAAATCCGGCTGAGTAATAACAATTTGAAAAAAAATAAAATAAAATAATCGCGTCTTTCCTGTCTCGTTCAGATGGGAAAACTTATAATTCATTGAGCTACGCTATTCGCTCCTATTCTTCCGGGAGGATTTCTCTTTGGTTTTATTCTAGAGGATTTTAAACTAGCGGCGAATCCATACCATATATTGTACATATATTTGTATACATATAGAGTTTATTAATGCGGCACGTAGAATTTTAACAGAAAATTTAAACCAAGGTAGATAGAAGGTATTATGGAGAGAACGACCCTCCTGGATGCAGGCCGGAGTATACACGTAATATACCGAGAGTTTTCGGTGAAACTGGCGACCCCCTCCTCGCGGCGAACCGGTCGAGCCTCACGCACGTGGTACGTGTCGTAAAACTCTCGGTATATAAGTATAATATGTATGAATGTATATGGGGTATTCTCGCTTGAATACGCTACAATTTCCTGCGCATCGTTCCCCGATTTCGGCGAACCCCCAAAAGCTAATTTTTTCATATTTTTTTGCAAATCGAATAACTTCTGAACCATATAGTTGATGCGAAGGTGTGTGACTCTCGATTTGTCGTTGGGATTTAGCCAAGAACCGAAATCTGTTGTGGCACAAAAATCGGGTGTCCGGGATAAGGGAGAATATACCCCATATATGTCTCTCTACGTTTACCCCACACTTCGCTAGGTATACTGCAAAAAGAAGGCGAAGGAGGTTGTCCAACTCGGCTATTAAGTATTCCCGAGAATTTCAAAGCCGGTAGGTAGGTAGGTATATAAAGCTATTTTGGTAAGCTATAAGGAACGGAACGAAACGTGGCGCATTAGGTCGTTAACCCAAAAGCTCGTACACTACCGCGATATATGCGATACCTGAATTTCAAGGTCGAGTATATCGTGCTTTTTCGAAATCTCAAATCGCCTTAGAAAAAAAAAATTGTGTGCATAATAATTGATAAAAATAAAAATACCTCCTCCTCTAGTACGGAATTACGCGTATAGATAGGTAATATAAGTAAGGATACGAAGCCATATAGGTATATATATGTACCTACACATATATACATATATGAGAATATAACGATGACGCCAATACACGCAACCTTCTAGTCTAATCGCTTTAGTTTAATCCGATTTTTTAATTTTTATTTATTTTCTTTTATTTTTCTTCTCGCTTATAGGTTTTACATTTCTATACGTATATACGTATTGCCGGATATATACCCACTGTATGTAAAAAATGAGGGAATATGTAAATGAATAATTCGTCGTTTTATTAGAAGAAATAAATAAATGCGAAATAATCGTAAAAAAATTAAATTATTTATTTCTACATAGATATATATATATATATATATATATATATATATATATATATATATATACCCTGGTAGAAATTGTTCCCGGGCGCTGGCCGGGCTACTGGCTAGCGGTCCCGACTTGAAACCAGGCGCTAGCAAGGAATGCTGGGCTGGATCCCGCTCAGAACTGTCACGCTTTAAATGGCTAGCCCCTGGTTGGGACCTTGACTAGCCCCTGGTCGGGACCCTTGACTAGCCCCTGTCCAGAAAACCTGACTAGCCCCTAATGGGGTAACAAACCAGCCTATGATCGGGCTCCCCGATTTCAATTATACTTAAGAATATACTATCAAAATTTCGACAGATATAATTTTTCTTCATTTCTCATGTGACTAAAACATGTTCGATCAAAAGATCTTTTTTTTTAGCTACATAAGAAATGAAAAAAAAATGGTATTGCTCACAATTTCAGTAGGGTTATCTTTGACAAAATTAAACTTTCCTTATATAGCTTATCATTTAAGGAGGAACATCAGCTTCATCAAAATGGTGATAACTAAATGAAATTTTCAGAATATATTCTTGAATATACATTCGATGGCCTCTCAAATTTTTAAACGGTTTCATTCAGCCATTTTTTAATAAATAATTTGCAAACTTTGAACATTTTATACATGATCATAGCGAATAACTCGTCAGCCACGTCTTGAAATATTCATAGTAAAATAAAAAATGGTGATAGGTCAGAAAAAAACTACCTCTGAACAGCTCAAACACTCAAGAACCTATATGCAAAGTTAGAGGTGTTTTCATTCTGCCATTTTCCTATAATTATCAGAAATTCTCCGAAAAATGCGATATTTTGTCGTTTTTCACGCTAAAGCAAGGCAATCGTGGTACACCCGTTGCCGTGTACAGTGTTTTTTTTCTCTCGCGAGTCGTTTTGATTGGCGTACAGCCACGGACAGCTGAGAGATTTCAGGAGGGGTTGTAGCTCAACACTACCAACCCTCCCTATTAATTTCCCCTTACGCGCGAAGCTGATGTTCCTCCTTAATTATAGTAAATAGCACTCATGATATTTGGTTCTAATTCTTTTTTATTGATAGATAGTTTTTAATGATTAAATATAATATAGTATGGAAATAGCGTTTAGCGTTTTTTTTTTTAATAGCGTTTGTTCAACTCGTTCATTTTGGTATTTGTTGTTGATCATTCGGTGCATCATTAGTTTGTTCCTTACGTTTTTGTCTATCCTTCCTGTGACCCCCCCAATCTTTTGCGTTACTCAAGACTTCACCTATAACTGACCAAATATTTTTAATCGGTATTTCCGACTCTACTTTCGTTGTCATCATCGAGGTCATCGTCATCAGTATCATGTCCATCGCCATGATTGAAATCGGTATTTGAGACTCTACTTTTGTTGTCATCATCGAGGTCATCATCATCAGTATCATGTTCATCGTCATCGACAGTAATGCTCGCAGTAATGTCATCAACGCTATCACTGCCATTGATTCGTTGATTCATTGATTCATCTACTTGGAGTCGATCAGGTTGATTATACTTCACGCTTTTTAAATTATTCTGATCCTGGTTCTGATCGTTGCACATCCTTTTTTCTTCCGTAGCATTTTCCTTCGACAACTTGACTAATTGTCTACGTTTGCGTTGACGTAGACAATTTAAGGTTATTTTTTTTCTTGCTGTGAAATCCATGGTTATCATATCACTCACAAGCCAACAGTCGATCATTCCTCGGAGGTTTAACAGAACTCTTTTTTTTTCAAGCTGCCTATCGCGACTTCTGTATGCCTCTTCGGGGCACACATTATTCCTTGCCAGACGCTGGCCGAGCGCTAGATTGGACTACGGGTTCGGGAACCCTCTGGTCATTTGTTGCTAAACGCTGGTCGGGTTCCCGGTCAGGCCTGCCTATGCTAAAAAATTTGGTTAACTCTGGCTAGCCGCTGACCGGGCGCCCGTCCAGACTTGCCAATCCGGGCACGCCCGGTTATTCCTGACTAGCTACTAGCTAGAAATCGGGAATGCCAGGGCCAATTTCTACCAGGGTATATACATCCCATTTTTTATAACATCATAACGACGTATATATGGCAGAGTTAAACTAACTCGTCGTTTGACGCACGGTAAACCTCGGGAGCCAGACGATGCGCAAATAGTAGCAGTAGGTACTCATTGCAGTGCGGCAGTGAAGGACCGTTTAAAACGGAGCCCCGATTTCACCTACACATGGGATAATTTTTTTTTTTAATTAAAACAAATATTTATCTCAATTTGTGAGAAAAAAAAAAAAATAAATATAGTGGCCAAAAACGAACAAAAAAACTGAAAGATAGAAAATCATTCGATTTTTGTAAGAGACAATTTTTTTTTATGTACAGTCTCCCAAATCTGTGTATGAAAAAGAAAATTAAAAAAAAATCAAAAAAATGATAAGATTGAATTAAACGAAGCAATGATATCGATGGAAAAAACGGGGGGTGGGGGGGATGGAAAAGAAATATAATGTACAATATACTTATGCGTTGTGTATATTCGTATAACACACATGTATGCGTATGTGTGACGCGTGAAAAAAGGTAAATCGACGCTCGCGTATAGCGACGCGACGTAGCTCGACGCCGCGCCGTTGCGTTGGAGTTCGAAGCAGCCTGAAGCCTGAAGCTTGAAGCTTGAAGCCACGCTGTCTGCCATCGAGAGGGCCTTGCGGGGGTGGTAAAGAAGGAACTATGTGAGAGGAAAAGAGAGGGAGTGAAGAGAGCGAGGCGAAAGGGGAACCAGAAGTGGAGGAGTGTCACAATAGCCTGCAGATTGGAGAGGCAGACGTACAGTCCCTTACCCCCAACCGGTGTACAGTCCGTGCATATATGTCAAAAACGAAAAACGAAAAACGAAAAACGAAAAACGAAAAACCGAAAACGAAAAACGAAACACGAAAACGAAAACGATAACGAAAACGAAGAGGAAAGGAAAAGAAAAAAGATAAAAGATAAAAGAGAGGAGATACATTCACGCACACAAATATATAAATCTATAAATGTGTGTATGTATATGTATCGTAGATATATAGGTATATAGGTATATGCACGTCTCGATATACGTAAAACTGTTTAAGGTAAACGCGGGGGTGGAAAAACGGGCGGATAGAACGCCTGGTCGAAACTGGGGTCGGTCTCGCGAGGAGGAACGGGGAAGCCTAGCTGCGGTCTGACTAGAGCCCGATATTACTACTTGTACAAATACAAATAGCACTGAGAACAGCCGAAATGGTTCTCGTGCTTCGCTTACTTGCGGGGGTGGGTTCAGGCGCGAGTAACTATACCATATACCTACATATATATACATATATATACATAATATATATATATACTATATACCCTATATATTATATATATATACCTTTCTCGCTCCTACGAGGGTCATGACTTCGAGGGCCGAAATAGTCCACAGACGAATTCCGGAAAGTAGATTTCTCCCCTTCTTAATTATAAGAATTTTTTTCCCCCTCTTTTTTCTTTTTCTTTTTTTCTAATTTTTCAATATTGTAGAATTCAATGAATCGTCATAGCAATTCATTTGACTATCTTTCAAAAACTCAGATATAGGAATTAAATTTCTTCTTCTTATCTTTCCACATAACATACGATTTTCGATATCCAATGTAATTATGTGTTATAGTATACTATACTCCGAAGACGTGAGAGCGAGATGGCGATGGGGGGGGATGGGGGGGGGATGCATTTGTAACAATAAGGAATTTAGTCTGACCGCTAAATACCTGCACCTTGGTTGGTTCGCCTGCCTGTGGCCTTCTATCTGGCTTGCCTGGTAGCCAGGGGCGTAATATTGATCACGAAAATGGGTGGGGGTGTCTGCACCCCTTATTCGCTCTCACTCCCGGAGAGAGAGAGAGAGATACAGGGAGAGAGAGCTAACTGGAGCGGTGCACCCAGTACCAACGTCCCCCCCCCCCCTCACTCCACTCGCCGCATATGCAAGGGCGGCTTCTCACTCAGCTACCCCTAACGGGTAGCCCTATCAAGTATTTAATTTCACATTCGGAAAAAGAAAGAAACGAAACGAAACGAAACGAAAAAAAGAAAAATTAATAAATATATTTTTTACATATGTAATTCTTCACTTTAGATTTTTTTTTTATTTTTCTTCTTTTTTTCCAGGGACCATAAGGTTCATCTTTTTTCATCTTTTTCTTCGTCTTTTTCTTCTTCTTCAATCATTCGTAGAAGAATATAGCGTTGAAAAGTTTTTTTTTTTTTTTTTTTTTTTTATAAAAATTGATAACGATGACGAACGATATTTGTACTTTCTTGTAAGTTTGATATTTTTTGTTCTTTGTTTTTTTCAATGAATCTTTTCGTTCAATTTTTGAGTCAATTTTGTATATAGATCATTTTTCAATGTATATTTATATATATGTATGCATGCGTGTGTGTGTGTGTGTGTGTGTGTGTGTGTGCGCGTGTGCGCGTGTGCATAGCCATTATTATTACACACGTTCAGAGAAAAAAAGCTTTTTATAAAAGGCGATGTAGGGATTCCGATGGAGGGGAACGAGTGCGATATAATGCAAGCAGCCGGCTGAGACCATAGAAAAGCCGTCTGGCTTAAAGGGTCGCATCCACTATATAATGATGAATTTATAATATATCTACTTGTATATACCTACGTATAGGTATACGATATGACGTGAGGAGTTTGGATGTATATATGCAGATTGAAGAAATCAAAGAATTCCAAAATTATCTATATATTCTATATAAGTGAAAAAATGAAGAAAAAAAAGGACGAAACTCAAATACTTGAAAGTAAAGAACGAATCAAATTTAGATTCAGACGTGATATTCTAATTGCTGCACTTTCATTTATTATTTACATTTAGTTAAGTTTTATTTAAACTTTGAATACTTCCGAAAGCTAGACTTCGTTTTTTCATGTAATATAAATATATATTTACATTTACAGGTATTTAAACAACGAGAAAACTCAATCTTCAGACTAAAGGATATACATTATACATATACCTATATGATATATATCTAAGTAGAAAGTTTTCAGAGTATACATACTTGTCAACGTTACATACATACATATACATGAAATTAATTTTCGGTATATAGAGTTATATATATATAATATATTTTAGATATATAATATTGATAGTATTATTTATATCATCAAAAAGCTGCGTTTATTAATAAATTGTATGAGTTATGCATATAAATGAATAAATGGAGAATATATTTTATTGCAAAAAAAGCACGTAGAATCATAGTTTTTCAATTAAAAATTTTTTTTCCTTAACAATTCATTTATTCTTATTCAATTGAATTTTACAATAATATATAATATCCATTAGGTAGTACCTACCTACCTATGTATCAAAAGAAGCTCGATTCGTGAAGGTCTGGTTTTTTTTTTTACATTTTCTTTCGGTTTTTTTTTTGTTTTTTGTTTCTTCTCGTTTTTGCTACCTACAGAGTTTCACAGAGTTTACGAGGCTTTTTCATTTTACGACATATCTTCCAAACTGTTACACACATCTCTTACCGCAAATTTAGGAGTTATAAAAAGAAAGAAAGAAAGAAAGAACGAAAAAAAAGAAAAAAAACGAGTTAAATTTAGCTGCTGCAGCTTTATATTACCGTATACCTATAAATTAAGATGGGGAAACATGAAAAATAAAATGTAAAAAAAAAAAACCAAAAAAAAGAAAAAAAAAAAACGAAAACCAGAATCAACATTTTTTTTACTCACTTTTCTACAGCGGAGTCTGTTTCGTTTTTTTTCTTTTCATTTTTTGTTCAGATTATTATTCCGGTTTGTTCATCTCCGCACGATGCAAAAACTTTTTAGACGTAGGTATAAGGTATATAAAAGTTGCGAAAATGTTTACCTATGTATACTTTACTATATGTTTATACATATATATATATATTTATTTATTTATTTATTTATTTATATACAACACACGTGCGTTCAGTTTTTTATTTCTTTTATTTTTTGCTTTTTTTTTTTTTTTTTTTAAATTGAGCGTAAAAAGAAACATAAAGTAAAACGGGCAACCAACCTGCAGGTGGGTAGAGGCATATAACTCTCCAATTACCGCGGAGCACCAGGTCCGTTCCTTCCCTCGCTATACATCCACAACCTACAAGCTACGCCAGTATTTCATTAATTTTAATTAAATCTAACCCGACTTTAGGTATATACATATGTTACACACATGTATATATATACATACACGTATGTTATACACATAGTGCATACGCAACCGCACGCTTCTGACCCAACGACCGAGTTTTATACAGAACTATTATACGCGTCTCTTGGTATCATGATGAATGATAATAATGATAATTATTATTATTGTCAAAGGGGACTGAAGAATAAAGAAAACGTATTAGTTTACAATTTTCGGAAAATCTCGAAATTTGTATGTTCGAAAAAGAGCAAAAAGAAAAAATCGTTCATTCTGATCGAGACCCTCTTTACGCGAAAACCCATTTTATCTCCCTTATCGAAGTTTCGATATGAAAGTATAAAAGAGGAGAAAAAAGAAAGCCATGAAGCTGAATATAATTAAACAGGATCTGCAGGATGGATTTAGGCGCGATAAATTGATAAATCATTTAGATTAGAGTTTGATAGGTTTCAAGTGGTTACGACGAGTTATCTCTGATTTTGTGAACCACCTGTAGCTAGGAATATGGGGATCAGTAATTGAAATCCCGCGACATGCGTGTCACGTCAGCGAATCCCTCTACCATCTGCACCAGAGGATTGTAGTCGTCTGCATATTGTTGAACGGATCAATAATTGATGCACGGATAATCCGTCCATCGAATAGAGTGGATAACACATGGGGTTGCATAACTTGACCCAATAACACGACGACAGCGTACTACACGTACTACATACATGCACACAAAATATACACATGCATGTATAGATAACTTGATAATTAATTTGAAATATAGAATTTTTCCCACAATTTCACAAAAGAAGAGAGAGGGAGAGAGAAAAATAGAATTTTGTAAATCGGTGCCATCGTACGAAATTTCATTAGCTCAGTTTCTATACCGAGTTTAAAGACAGAAAAATTAGTTGCAGGTACATATACTATCGAGTTTGAGATGAAGGAGTATAAGGAGAGAACGAGGTAAAGACAGCATGTGGAATTGAGTGGTGCATAAGGTCTGTATCCGACTTTTATGGAGCAGTAAAAGTTGGTTCTTTTAACTACTGAGACCAGCTACATAAGTTCGAAAATTTACAGAATTAGAGAGGCTGCGCAGCTGGACCATTTCATAGTATAAAAATAATACAGGGGTAATTACTCCCTAGCGAAAAGTTTCGACCGGTTTTAATCCGACCTTAAAGCTATCCGGAATAAATATGTGTACCTATGTAGGTATTACAACAATGAGTGACATAATATTCTATACATGGTATACACATTGTTTTCAGGATTTATTCAAGTATGTTGAATTAGCGACGAGGGAAGGCGAGGGTACGAACGACCCTGCACCAGCTAACACGCGCGCGGTATTAGATGGGATCAATTATCCCATTGGGTACAGAGAGAGAGAGAGAGAGAGAGAGAGAGAGAGATCTATTACTCTCGTTGATCAAACTATATATAATATAAAATATGATCATAATAATTGTAGCAGAAAAAA
Source organism: Tenthredo livida (assembly GCA_963992785.1). NCBI lineage: Eukaryota > Metazoa > Arthropoda > Insecta > Hymenoptera > Tenthredinidae > Tenthredo > Tenthredo livida. The sequence goes on along the minus strand of OZ023070.1, from coordinate 2,069,594 downwards.
GAAGACCAAAAAATGAACAAAAATCAAAAATTATTTTGGCACGGATCTTTCGAAACGCGTTTTCGGATGCAGTTGTATCTAGGTACATACATACACACGTCTTCGATCGATGTCTCAATTTTTAGGGGATTTATTATTCTTCGAATTCGTTTACGAACCATAACTTACAATATGACGAATTTGATCGAATAGTAATTAACGAGGCTGTAAAAGGTTCAATGTTTGACCCAATTTTATATACCCATAATCTCCAGTTGTTACGTGGCCAAAAACGAGGCTATCCGCACGTGGCACACATCCGGTATTATCAACCTTGTATGGTGATCATTGAACAGTAAATAGCGAATAGTGAGCATTGAACAGGGAATAATGGCCCTTGAGCAATCTCTACTAATGTCCCATTATGTGGAGGTCGGAAAGGGGGGGAGTTTTTATTTTTTTCCTTTTCTTTTTTCTTTTAACGAACGTCATGAAATTTTGTCTGAATGAAAATGATGGAAAACTGCTTGCTTTTTGAAAAAAACTTTTAATACCCACCTTTTTCAATGCAAATGAAGCGGAGTCGTCACACCTCGGCAAGCTAGGTTTATACTAGAGTACCTAGTATGAATGAATTAACGAATGAATGAATGATGAATGAATGAATGAATGAATGAATGAATGAATGAATGAATGAATGAATGAATGAATCCTGGAGTTCATGAGCAGCGACTGTTTGCCGAGCAAGGTACGAATGTTTTATCAAAGCTGACGATGAAAAGGAGGAAGTGAGGAAGGAAGCCCAGAAATCTTTGGGATTCTCAAAATACCATCTTGATTCTTGACTTTAATGATTCATATCCTAAGAAATATCTTCTCCCCACGCATATATCCCATTCCTTAAGCCCCAAAAGCTCGCTGAATGAAATCCCGCCGCCATTCCACATAGTAGAGAGATACCTACCTACCCCTATATCACGCTCTGTGGTATTGAACCTTTCGTTTATATATATCCTACATATATATATCAGTATACGAAGACTAATATCAATTCGAAAAGTTGAAAAATAAAAATTTGAAACCGACGTAAAAATTTAAAACTGAAGTAATAATTATAATTCGTATATACTATCTGTACCATAGTATATACCTATATATATATAGTACGTCGGAGCATATTTATGTCATCATACGTAATTTGCGTGATGACAATAATAATGAAATGAAAATGAAGATGAAAATAAAGATAAAAAAAATACTTTGACATGTATACAAATATGTGTTTGTTCGTATTTAGGTATAACGTACATGCGTACGTATATGATATGTAGCTGTACACCTATACCAGTTGAAATCACGTTGTCGGAAGTTATCCGGTTGTATTCCGGCACTCTATTCAATTACACCAGAGACCGGGTGGAAATCCCATTGCCTCAGGGTATAATACGTGTATAAATTGCACCTAGTATACACACGAAATATACTATGTATAAATAGAGCTAAGCTCTCTCTCTCTCTTTCTCTCTTTCTCGTCTATAAGTACATAAGTATAACGTATAGGTATATGTAAATTGTGTATATATATATATATATATATACACTTTATACATCCTGTAGATCATTTGGTAAAATATTATATTTTCCATATATGGGTGAAGGATATGTGCTATTAATAATTATACCAATTCATTCATAGACAATTACGAGACGAGTCAGCATCGGGATAATTTGATCATGTTGTACGAGGCTGCAGTGTGAAAATCGTAGCCTCGAATTGAACTCGACGTGTGGGTTTTAATTTTAGGGTATAGATTAGCACAACTCTTGGGTTCGTAGGGTCGAAGTTATACGAACGATAAAAATTTCGAATTTTCCAGAAATGTTGAAGTTTAGATGATTAAAATTCTGTTAAATTCGGAACGCAGACAGCTGGAAACTCCGAAAACCCAGACCTCTCGAAGGTTTGATAATTCGTGAATTTCGTGCGTGAAGACGGAAAATATTTCGATCTAATCGATGCCCTATATTTACGGAAACCCATTTTTATTTATACAATTCAATCGACAACTTGATGATGTTGTAAATAATTGATAAGATTTTGAAACTTTACTTGAAAAAAAAAAAAAATTCATCTCATTGGTTTCGATACGATCGATACAGCTCGAGTTATTAGACACGCGAATTTCAACTTTCGGAGTTTTGACCTTCCGGATATTTAGCTTTCGGAATTTTCGACCTCCGGTGTTCTTAGTTTGAAAGTTTATCAAATCGGGTTTATAGACTTTCGGGGAATTATGTTTTTTGTGAAAACTGTTAATCGGTAATATTCAAATTCGGAATTTCGACCGTTCGCGAATCTCGAAATTCGTAATTTCAACCCAGACCCTAATTCTTCAAGATCTGAGGGACTCGGTCCTGTCAAGAGTAGAGAGAGAGAGAGGGAGAGAGTCGGTTTCGAAATGAAACAATCGGGTTGCGAGAAAAAAAAATCAATTTGACGTAATCAAGAGACAGAGAAAGAGAAAGAGAAAAAGGAAGAGGAAGAGAGAAGGGGTGGATTTGAAATGTATAATTAACAAAGTATGATGTGACAAAGCCGGACTGATAAATTATTGGAAATTTGAAAGACATATATGCGGTACATACATATATATATATATATATATTGAAGTAAAACAGTAGTACAGAGCTGCCAACGAACGTTGCAGAGATCTGACGTGTGCCATCACGTCGTGTATTGATCGTCCGCTCAGCATCCGCGAGAGAGTAAAACGAGAAAGCGAGAGGGAGAGAGAAAGAGAGAGAGAGAGAGAGAGAGAGAGAGAGAGACAGATATCTGCCATCGTTCTATACCTTCTATATATTCTACACACATACATTGAAGGGTTCAGGCTCGTTACACATACAGAAAATCTATGTACTCGGTAACCCCCAGCCCCCAACCCCCAATCACCAACCCTAAACCCTTAGCGATAGTATACGACGAGGCAGTGAACCTCTTCTACATATACATGCATCGTATCTCCCTTTAGCCGAATATTGTATAATTCTATATGACATGTGTAGAATTGAGGAAAATTCAATGAAATTTTGTCTTCCGTTTTCCATCTTTTTTTATTTTTCTTTTCTAATTTTCTGTTTCTTTTTTTTTCCCAAAATCAGAGACGTAGGTACAGTGTAAATACTCCGAATTAAACTAATAATTATTATTCCCTTAACCCTTAACCCTGCACCTGGATTATAGCGTTATCTTTTATGCATTCGCTTACCAGATTGGGTTTATGTGCTCAGCGTTAGGCTCTAAGCCCCGTATATGTAGACACGTTAATAATTAACCAAACGTAGCTCATATTTTATAATGAATTGCTATACAGGGTCGCGGATCCCATTGTTCATTGCTGATTGGATCTTGGATGTTTGTAACTTTCGAAAGCGACTATATATTTTCGTCAAATTCGTAGCCCATTCATCCTCTAATTGTCGCAGCTTACAACACACCCGTGTATATCCTACTCGGAAATATGATATCAAACGGCGCGATTATGGAATTTCGCATTTCGCGAAAACGATCTTAATCACACACCTATTCGAAAAATGATCACGAACCATTTTCGAACCTGAGATGGTAATGAACTTCGAGTCTCTTACCTTCGCAGGTGAAAATTCCTCTTTCCCAGCTCCAGCTTGAAGACACAGCAATTAACTGGCTATAAAGTCTTATTTAAATTTTCTTTCGATTTCACAGGGTGTCAAACACCTCGGTATAATAATTTCGCGTAAGTATTTTATTACACGATTGTTATTCGGCAGATCGGACTCCGGCTGTATCTCGTCGTGACAATAGATCTATATAACGCTATATATGTTACGGTTTAAATTTTCGAACCACCACGCGATTCAGGGATTTAATCCGAACCGAGGAGACACGAGATCAGCGCGTATCGGCATTAGAAAGGGTTTGAAATTTTTTTTTTTATATCTATATATCTATATATATATTTTTTTCTCCGATTTGTGGATTACGCGAAACGAAAACAAACGACAATATGTAAGACAGAAACAAGAAGCAAGAAGAAAAATAAAAACGTTTTGACAAATGGAGAGTTATAGCTGTGATCTGCAGTGAGATACGCAATAATTGACGCTACCAGAACAACGAGGATAAGCCATCGTGGTGGGGACTATTTTGGATACTGTGCCAAATAATGGTCCAATCAGAAGAGATCGGACCGCGAGCCGTGACCAGCCAACTGATGAGGTATATTTTGATACACCGTTTGTTGGCCGCCACTCTTAAAGTCCATTTAAATATCTATTTATAATACTCAAGCCTTAACCAAGGGTAGAGACCGTACATGGATATCCACTGTGCAAAAATTTTCACCTACCGGTGTTTTTTTTTTTCATTTTTTTTTTTTCATTTTTCTCTGATCCTGAAAAAAATTCGAAATTGACATGACATCTGTGTGGTCATCTCTTCGTGATCAGGCGAGGCAACAGTATTAGCTTATTCGTAGATTGCGAAAATCCGGGTACCTATGGCTGCAGGATGTATACAGGGCTTAGAAAACGCGCCTGCGGACGACAGAAGGGAAAATAGTGTAGTGGAAACTGAGGCAGAAGCAGCAGGAAGCCGATAATGTCACTCGTGTTCCAACTGTACCGCAAATACCAATACATTCGCCCACATGACGTCTTCTTCGCATAACAGCTATTATATCCCCATGGTACTAGAGCATGGAGGAAAAGGATACGGCAACGTGAGCCGGACTGGACATGTATATGTAACATATGTGCAGAATTCGAATCGAAGACGAGGAGAGATATGAACGAGAAGGAAAGAAGAGGATAAAGACGGGATTAGCGGGAGATAACTGCATCTCTTCTCTTATCTGCGATCCAATATTGGTCGAGAGATCGATGATGCAATCTGTTGTATAAGAAATTTGTTGAGAGACTGCAGAGAAGCGAGTTTTCTCGAAGAAGTAACCATACATGCAGACTAGTAGGTATATGGAGTTCAGAAGTGTGAAGTGCCAAATGTCGAGTATGTATAAAGTGGTCTCTTGAAAATTTCATTGGAAAATCTTGAACAGTATAATATACGTATATAGGTATATGTATACCATAGGTGAGGTAAGGATGACAACGGGAACAGGAAGGTTCACACGCTTCCCTTATTGCACCACTTGACTTTCCTCACGGTCGGTCGGAGTTTATGGTGAAAGTAAATCCACCCCTTCCATCTTACACTTCCCACTTCCCGCTTCCACTTTCCTCTTCCGCTTTCCTCTTCCGCTTTCATCCGGGGTGTCACACAACTCAGCCTTATTGCCAAATCATCTCCGTGCTATGGGGTAGTAATTTTAACTTGAATGAAAAAAACAAAAAAAAATTATAATAGAACAAGAAAAACCTGCGGACGTATTCTAATGAAATTTTCTTCAAATCCCAAGACCTAATCATGTCGAGAAATCTGAAATCATGTCGTTTCCAAAGAGGGTGTAATTTTCGTTTGAAATTTCATAACTGGGCCAAATGTTCGCCGGATTTCAGCTCCTGTATACCAAATGGTTTAAAATCATTCCAAATTATTATTATTATTATTAATTAGGTATATATGAAATTAGGGTCAGTAATTTCTAGGAGAGGACGAAGTCTTCTATATATTTGAACCACCGAGACACACTATATGCACGTTCCTACCCCCTAGGTGCGATAAAGCCAAAGAGGTACGACGTTCATCATCAGGGTTTCATTTAGCGAAGCATTAAATTTTAGAACGGTACGTGGCTTGGGTAATTCCCCTGAGGATTTCTCTCGATATGGAAGGTGAGCCGCGATGCGAGACGTGGTTGAAAAGTGAAAAAAATAAAAATGAATAAAAAAAAAAAAAAAATTAAAATAAAAAGTAAGAATCTGAACCCGAGGAAGAATTTCCGACCGTAATTTTACTTCTTAAAAAACTTTTTCTTTTTCGCATTATTTTTTTCATTATTTCCTTGTACCTACATAGTTTTTTAAATTATTTTTATATTTCATTTTTCATTTAATTTATTCATACAATCAATAGAGTAAGATAATACACAGGAGCTCAGGTAGTACTACCACGCGTTATTAAAGATGAATTTCATTTCTCGACCATTTTTTTTTTTTGTTTTACTTCTTTTTTCTTTTTGCGAAACAAATTACGCTGCTTTAGTCAGAATATAGGTATATAGATTAACCGGGTGAATTAATTTTAGATAAAGTTAACGCGCTACGCGTATAATCCTCGCGCCTTATATACCTATATGTATACCATGGATAAAAGTTTTTAGGCCTCTTGAACTTACTAATTATAAATATAATGGAGAATTTTATAAACGCGCGTCAAGATTATTCCTGGAAGAAGAAGAAGGAAATAAAAAAAAAAAAAAAAAGAATTATACCCACCTGGTATATACATGCTTATGTACATATATATACGTAGGTAGGTATATAAGGCAAAACGACTGATTCGTATATTAACCGAGCGCGACTAATTAATTAGCGAGTTCCTTTTTCCAACCAACATTTTCTCCTCCCCATACTCCACCAGCACCACCAGCAGCAGCGGCAGTAAGCTTTTCAACCGCTTAATTTAACTATCTTAATAACTATATACTATCTTTCATATCGTACCTAGGAAAAACTGAAAATAAAATGAAAAAAATAAAATAAAAAATGTAAATGAAGTAAAAGACAAACATAAAAATAGAATTTAATACCAAGCTTTCCGGTCCCTTATTTTAATTATTCGACGCGAATATAGGTATACTGATCCCAGTATACCGAGAGTTTTCGGTGAAACTGCAGGCGACCCCCTCCCTGCGGCGAAACCAACACAGACGCGAGGGGGTCACCTGCAGTTTCACCGAAAACTCTCGGTATATCAAAGTGAATTTCTTTCGCTCTCTCTTCTCTCAACGTAATTAAGAAAATCAAAAAACGAAAAAAATAAAAACTAAGTGAACAAGAGCTTTTCGTATTCCATGTTGCATCTTCTCGTTTCATAATAATCTTAATGAAGAGCGAACTATCGTGAGGAGAGTTACTGCTCCGACTGTTCACATGCATTGTATATTGGTTTGAAGGTATAAGGTAGATGTAGGTACCCTTCAACATATAATAATAATTGTATAGCAACTCCGCGTATATCCAATTATGCACTTTCTCACTGACTAGCCATACTCTGAACTATATGGAGTATGGAAAGCCTGAGTACACCGTGTTTAGTACCTACCGAAGTTAGCTAAACAGAATTACTGCTGTCGTATACGAGCTGCTTTGTAACATAGTTAAACTCCAAGTGTTATTAGTACTGTATAACACGAATTTCCTATTCCCATATATATATATACGGAATACTGCAGTGTATGTATACTTATTAGATTTTCTCATTTATCCATTTATTTTCCGAAGCTCAAGCTCTTTAATACCATCTCTGCTGGTGCGGTATTCATACATGAGATTCTGGGATGTCTCGAAACGTAGATAATCGCCTAATCCATTCGTCGTATTCATACCGGCTCGCGAGCTTGCAAATGAGGAAGTAAAATGTTCGTGCAAGGAAGGCAGAAAGGAAGGAAGGAAGGAAGGAAGGTGGCTAGATAGAAATGTACACCAGTCTGCAGACAGAGGAGGGTTTAGGGTGCGAGTGAGTTGATCCTTGGTGGGATATAATTTCCATATCCCAGCAGCAGCAGCAGCAGCAGGAGGAGCATGATCATCTCAGGATCATACGGCGCACTATAAATGAGGAAAAGTTATTTTATGCGATTTGTTGGCGTCTGAATAGACGCAACTTTTCACTTTTTACACATCGTATCTGACTCGTTGTTGTAAAAACGAAGTGAAGATGCCAGAGAGAAAGAGGAACTTGTGTGTATAGAAGAATATGAAATATCCGCTTCTACCGCTTTATACGGAACTGTCGTTCCCTCAATTTCCCAATAACTGTAAATATTCCCTTCCGGTACTGCGAAGGGCGAAGGTTTATTAACTACCCTTAGTACACATGTGGAATTCGAGATTCAATCGACGACTATAATAGTAATTATTTTCCAATCCAAATTGCGGTCAACCAATTTCATTTATTTATTCATTTATACCGTTCGTATACGTATACAATATACATAAAATTCGCGAGAACATATGTATACGTATACATACATATGTAGTATATGATAATTGAAATATCGTATTCGCGTAGGTATCGTTGCGAATTATTATTTAACTCGCTAAATAAATCTGGAAAATAATTTCGCACCTTACTCTAACAATAATCGATTCTATGTGTACATATACAGGTATAATTGAACAGTCTAGTTATATTTGCGAGAGATTTCGAGTCCGTCAAGATAAAAAAAAGTTACATACTATGAAACGGGTGATAGCTATATGGGGTGAACATTAATTTCCTTTTTTTGTTCTGAGTCAAAATTAAATCGTTAAAACTGTTGTAGTAGTACACATGACATCGTTTTGTAATATGAGTGCGAAAGATAAAAAAAAAAAATCGAAAAAAAATAACAAATTCTATAAGGTTCTGTTTTCTATAGCGAATGAGACGCGCTAACGTCGAGAGATAAAAGCTCCTCTCGTCTCCCATGTCAGTTCCACTTTGCCATTCGATTTCGCATTCTATTTTCGCCCCCTTTAGATAGGCAGGTAGGTAGGCGGACGGATAGGTGGAGGATAGGTATAGGTATAGATACCCACCTATACACGTGAAGTGGTATAACGCGGGTTACAGCGCGTAATTAGAGAGGACTCCGGTGACATATAATTAATTGTAGCGCTCCCATCAACTACCAGGAAAATTGTATTATACCACGATGTTCATGAGCAAATGAACGAACGAACGAACGAACGAACGAACGAACAAACGAACAAACGAACAAACGTAGCTGGGTAGGTACTAGCTGCAGCTACAGCATCCCATTCTCGAGAGATTATAGCAGAGAATATGCCCGCAGAAATCAGCGATACGTTTTCTTTTCTCCTATTTTTTCTTTCTTTTTTTTTACTTCTTTATTTCTAAATTCGGGGAAAAAAACAGAATATCATCCCTATAGGGATGAAAGAAATTGTACCTACTCGAGAATATACATATATATATGTACACGTAAAACCGTACCTGATCCTCTACTTCTTCCTTCGTCTCTTCACCGTTCCATTCCGCGTGTCGATGATACAGCGATAGCTCGAGAGCATCGAGTCGAGAAGTTTCCTCCTCTCGTCTTGACGGGTCGTTTAAAGTAGCTGACGGTACTTGACGCATTGATTATAATAGCTCCTGGTTCCGTATATACATATACATACACATGTATATATATATGCATCGTTCGTACTTAATACGGTATGGCGCAAGGAAGTTCAAGAGCTTTGGAACGATCCGACACGTTCAGATTATGGATTGATGAATAAAAATTTACGGACTAATTACGTGATATTTGAGACGTATGACCTTCTTTCTCTCTCGCTCTATGGAGGTTTGAAAAAAATATCTTTAAATATACTACAAACGTTTCTTAGATATACGCGGGCATATAGGAGGAAACGAAACGAAACGAGACTAAACTAAACTAAACTAAACGGTCCAGAATGGAATGGAATGAAACGAGATCTAAAAGAGTTTAGTAGAAAATTAGAAAAAAAAAAATTAAAAAAATCAAATAAAATAGAAGAGGAATAAGAATGAGAAGGAGAAGAAGAAGAATAAGAGGAAGAGGAAGAGGAAGATGGGATCGGTCCGGAGAACGGTATATAGCAGTATTTATAGTATGGATTGTGTCTGGTTGGCAAACGGCCATAGCGCGGATAGGTTGTCCATTGAAAGCGAATTAAGAGAGGGATAGAGATGGACGTATAGGTAAAAAGTAAAAAGGAATGAAAAAAAGAGGAAAAAATGAAATAATCAAAATAAAATAAAATAAAAACGGTGAAGTTTCAATAGCGAGTTTACCGATTTCTCATAAAATCGTTGTAACTCCATCCTTGTTCGACTTTTGCGCACGATATATTTATATACCTATACGTATATAGGTACTATATACTACATAGCCGAAAATGATTACAAATTATGTATATGATGATGAATCAATTAGCCAAATTTCTAACCAGGCTGATATCTTCTCTCACGGGAAATTCGGGTATATTATATAAATAAACCATTCTCTATCTCTCTGTCTCTCTTCTGATTCTCTCGTTTCGCGAGAACCTGCTCAATTTAAATTCTAACGCGCGTTTGAAAATCGATGTATCGAGGAACAACTGATCCTCACGAGGTTTTACCGAAAAACCATCGAGCATGACGATGAATGTATCTATTTTCGGAGAGAGGATATTATGGTCGTTCAAAGAGAGGAGCAGAAAAAAAAAAGATACGGTCCAAATTTCGATCAGAAATTCGGGAATGAAAAATTTGCGCAATGACATGACTGGTCCAACAGTTTCAGACAAAGAACCCCTACGCCGAGGCTTACATTAGGCATTGGCATATAATGTCAGCAAAGACTTTTCACTGATGCAGTGTGTGATCGTGAACGTTAGGGAAACAACAAAGTCAGGTATTCTCGCCGTATCCTTTGTGATGCTGTACTGACGTGAGAGTACACATACGAGGAGTAAGGCGAAGGCGGCGGAGCGAGGTGAGACGTATAGAGAAACGTAGGTACCGTATAGGATGTATGTTCGAGACCAGAAAGCACACATGTGTGCGTACACGTATGCTGCATCGAGTCATAGCAAACAGTGAAACACCGTTGCTGGCTGTGTTGCTCGGGTGAGGTGACATCAATTAGCTGTTAGAACGTTGTGCGTGGAAGCCAGGATGCCAGGAAGCTGGAGGGCTAATGAACCAATCTTACCCTGCACCTTGAACATACAAGTACAGAAATGCTCACGAGTCTTCGTTCAGTGGTAGCTACTGATCGCGCAATATCCTCGAGGAAGAGGATGTGGGCTTATCTGCTCGTCATATAACCGAAATCGACAGTTCTCCGATCGGAGAACCGGACCTCGAACTTGCCTATTCGTTTTTCGATGAAAAACTGTGAAGACGGGTCTCTTAAGATAGAAATAAATGGAAGTTTCCTACCCAGAAGAACGAGATGAGAGAACAGACGAAACACGTTAAACTCGGTCAACTGGATATGAGGGTATGGAAGAAATACTGCTGGACGATTATATCCGGTTGAACAGGCGAGATATCCGACTTTCGGAGCGGCTGGACCTCTGTCAGAGTGTGCAACTACGAGCTGGCTTGTGTTATAGTCGGGAGCGAAGGATAATGGAGTTCGAGTTCCGACTCAGTTTAGCTGCGCAGTCCTTTTCATTTATTTTTTACCCGAAGAACCAGTTCTCGCAAATATTAGAATATCTCCAGTTCAACCCTACCCTCGCTCCGCGGACTGGCTCAAAGATATTTTCATCGTCCTTATATATTCACCGTCGAGTATAACAGCCCCTGGTGCTAATGCTGCACTAGTGCAGGACCTGGCCGCTGACAGAGGCGAGGATCCCACTCAAAAGATTCTCTCAAACGGTCCTCGAAAAGGCCTTCAAGGCTTCAGGACTTCATCGATGGAAGACTAGGAAGACTATCATCCCGCGCACTTTCGGCGAGGCGTTTTGTCCTTGGAGGAGACGGCGCCTCTTCACCAGCCGACGTCGGATCTTTCGAAGAACTGCAGCTTACCTGACACGGCGAAAATTCTCTCTTCTCTTCTTTTTATTATCCTTCATATAACGGAATTTTCAAAGTCACTCATAACCCAGGAACCAATGAACGTATTGATTTGATTGACGAGTCGACGTCCTGCAGCGATTCACGTTTCGACTGACTGATATACGGCAGGAATCAACCGTTGAAAATTCAATCTGATTCTAAACTGAACAGGACGCTCTTCATCAGCCTGTGCTGCACACCTCGTACATCTGACAGGCTTTGCCAATCGTGACCGAATCTGGAACGCGAAATTTGATCAAATTTAAAAAACTTTATGATACTGTCTCATTCGCAGGCCTCACAACCCTCGAGGCAGTCGACATGAGGGGGAAAAGGGGAGAATCTGGGTCTAGGTATAAGGGATTCTCGAAGGGGTCCGAAGGACTCGCAAAATGATTCTGAATTTTTGGGAGATTCGATAGTATTCATCACCAAACTGGTTTTTCTGGGGAAAATGATTGTAGTTTAATTCACGTTTACGGGATACCATAGATTTCAGTGCTTTCAAGGGAATAGGGACTTCTTTGGCTTTCAGGATCTAGCATACTGGGTGTACAGGCACATCAGTGTGCGAAACTTCTGCCATACACCACTGGCTCTATAGTCACTTGGCAATTTCGTACCAGTTCAGAGAATCCGGGTCTTTGATGCTCAGCGATTGGCATCCAGGCCAATGAACGTATTAATCTGGTTACCCTTTTCGATTCAGGTATAGGTAGATCATGCTCGGTAGAAAAGCAAGGCTGTATGGAATTGTGCACACCTACCATATAACATAAGACCGTATACCATCTACATATACTATACATATATATATGTGTGTCCCTGCAAAATAACTACAAAGAGAAATTCACCGAACGGGCGGATGACCACCTTTCCAGTTTCCTACCCCAGGCAACAGCTTCCTACTTCCTTTGTACCTTCTCGGCTAAGATGTGTGTACGTACTTCTATACGTACGTGTACACGTGTCCCAGTGTCTCATGTCTCTATTCCAGCTCTTGTTTATACCTCGTACAAAATTTAGAACGACGTAGCACCAGTTAGACCATTCAGGTGGAACCTGACGCTCCCTAGCAACCCACGGTACGTAGGTATAGGTATAACGTAAGGCACGTATGTGACATGTTTCGAACCGAGATTTTTCCGATCGAAGAGAGATACAGAACAGAGAGGGCCAGGAGAGAGAGAACTAAGATAGAAAAAAAGGGAGAAAAGGAATTAGAAACAGAATGAAGTACAGTCATTCTTCCGATTTAGACGAGAATTGTATACGAAGGGTAAAAATACACGGGTTAGACAGCTAAGGGTTGGAGGCAACATCGAAAGGAAACATTTATTGAACGTTATTGAATACAAGAGCGCCTTGGGGTGCAGGACCTATCCTCTTCGTCGCGTAAGCTTTCCGATAACTTCATCATAATTCTCTAAAAGGATCCACTCCTCGCTACGATCGCTGGTGGAAACTCTAAGCCGTCGAGTCGTGTCGTGTCGCGTTGTACGTCTCATGGATGCCAAGGTGGTTTTATCTCCGAAAATTTTTTGACTTACGTTTTTAGTGACGTGTTAAAAAATAAATGAAAAAAACAACAAAAAAAAACAACAAAAAAATGTCACCCATCGCGTTTTCATTCTAAATGATTATTATACTTATATAGACGCGTGCACGTGTCTCATTTCTTATATATATATATATGTACAACTTGATGCGGAATTTATCCTGAAGGTTTTCTCCACACTCTGTAGCGGAAAATAAAACGACTAAAAAGCGACTAAAATGAGATAAAAATATTTCGCACACGTGTGCGAGTTGCGAGACTATAGCTGCGGCATGGGCATGAGCTACCGAATATCGTAGGTATATGTAGTGCATACATGGCACGCCATCGATTCCCTCGCAGGTTAAAGTGTGCGCTGTACCTATATCTCGCTTAGCGTATACCAGCGAGGATCATTGCCAAAATAGGACAGCCCGAACAATGCCTCGGACGAGTATCTAAAATAATCTTAGTTCTCTGCTCAAGCGACCGACTATCTTTCGTATACTTATACGTCTGTCCTCTGCTGCTCTGCACATTGCCGAGGAGTCGATGCACCCTCAAGTTGACAGTTTAAAGATTGAAATGCAGAGTTGCAGGACCACGTGGGGTTCGAGGAAAGGGATTTTGAGTTTTTCTTTTCCCTCTTCTTCATCTTCTCACGTCATCCATTTTTCGTTTCTCATTTTTCACCTTTCACTTTTTTATAATATAGTATTTTAGGTATTAGATTCACGGATCTCTTCGTTAAATTCTGCAACCTCGTTGAAGGTATACTTCAATTAATCTCATTGTCCGCCTATACCGAGAGTTTTCGGTGAGACCGGACAGCCCCCTTCCTATACGCCTGTGTTTGTTTTGCCGTAGGAAGGGGGCTGTCCAGTTTCACCGAAAACTCTCGGTAGATACCTTTCATAGCTGGTAAATCTCCTTTACGGTTGACACGTCTGTTTCAAGTATACTTATATGATCACATACGGCTGCACCTATATATATGGCTATATATATGTTACTTGGATTCTGGAGTTCGTAATAATACGGAAAAGCGACAGTTATTGTATTTTTCACTTTGTATACACCCCCGCTACTGACTGAAAAGTTAAAAAACGTGAAAAAAAACAAGATTTTCGCGACTCGGTTTGTAGCATAGCATACGTACGTTACGTATACAGACGTATACATATATACGTACCATTTATTGTACTTTTACTGTTTCGCCAAAGTGTATATATGTGCGAGACACGTTTTTACCTATTATACGCATATCTGCATATATATACATGTTTAATTCACAATGCACGTGTGTATGGGTATATAGGTGTATGGGTATGCGCGTATGTATAGTTCACCTACCATGTAGAGTAAAAGGAGCGAGTGAGCGAGAGAACCTGCAACGAAGCCTCTGCTCGAATTCTCCACATCGCTGATTCCTCTGGCGTGGCAACCGACGACGACGACAACGACGAACCTATGTCGTTTGCTGTTTACAAGACCGGAGCTAACGCGTTGGTAGGATATATACCCACCTCGGCTTTATGGCTATACCTACCATAGGTATACATCCTATATACAATTTACACACACACACACACACACACACAGAATGAATCAGTGTGTATACTTGGGTATATGTGCTAATTTCCATGAAATTCGCGAATAAAATAAACCAGTTCCAATCATATCAGCGAATATATCAAATCATACGAGAAATTTCATCGCTTTTTTCTTTTTTAATTATTCCGATGAAAAAACAGAATAAAAAAAATCAAATCGTCGCGAAATATTTAGAAATTTCTTTCTCTCATATCGCTGCACATATTACGTCTTTATCTTCAACAATTTCTTCCAACATACGAGTATGCACACGTATGCACATGTGTGTCCTGTATAGTCACGCTTTCTGAACTCTATATGCACCCACGTCGGTTTACCTATAATGTGCTGGCTGCTGCACACACGTATCGGCGGTCCATGTTAACTGTACCACACCTGTCCCTCATTGTCATAGATTTTGCCGAAATTTGATGACCATGCCAGCTTTTGTAGGGAAATCATTTCTGACCTAAGGATTTGGCAAGATTTGAAAAACTATAGAAGTTGCCAAACTTGAAACTTTTTGATCGTCAATTCTCTGAAAATTCATATCTCTGCAGACACTTATCGGATCGTGAATTTCCAGTCATTGAGTGACGTGGGAAAGTGTGCAGTTTAAAGAAGAAAATGCGTCATTCATGCGAGTTGAAGGAATGAGCTTGTATTATGCAGTGCAAAATGGGTTTTCAATCATGTTCTTTCAGATTCTAAAATTTGAAAATAATACACGTTACTCATTTCAAGCTTGTCTTCAATTTCACCCGTTTTCAAGTTTGGTGCGAATCTGCAACATGATTCGATAGCACTCATCGACCATATTCGTCATGAAGAAGGCGAAACATGATGCAAAAATTTTTGATGTGTTGTTCACCTTTACTGTGCAGGTCCAGCATGCATTCTCGGCATGTAGAAATGTAGAATTGTATATTCGTATAGTCGTGACGTTCCATTTTCCCCCTTTTTACATTAAATATGAATCAAAGTAGCCCAGCTTGAAAAAGAATTTCCATCTGAACCGAAGTCCGAGGATCACGCAAGGCTGAAATTAATTGTGAAAATAATTTGAAACGTAGGATTTTTACTTGAATTTAATCATTTTCTAAATACGAAGCTGCAACGACGTGTATGTGTCATTCAACAGATATCTGCAGGGTTATCGCGAGAAGGTCATGTTCACCATCGTCTTAATTAGGACCCAAGATAGGAACGGAGTTTCCTCGTCTCTTCGCATATACATATGCTGCTGCACTTCTACAGTTATACGGAACTCGACTTAGCTCGGACGTTTATCTCGCGGTTTTCTAATTAGAGCTGTACATACACCTGACCCAGATAATGTACAACGCGAATTATAGAATAGAATATGACATAAACCTCGGAGAATAGGGTCATGTGTGTTATGCTGCTGATTGTGAAGTGCGACTGTACCATAACTGCGTATAATACGTAATAAAATGAAGATAATACCTACTGTGTCGAATAATGTGAGTCCAGATCCATCTGTGAAACGTATATAGATTTCATTTATTATTTCGCAAACATTGCGAAATGCGAAAATATTTACCGGTACAGGTTTCGAAGTAGGTGGATATAGTCGAATACACGACAACCAGAGAACGCCACTTTCCGGATAAGGAATATTTCTCTGCTGGGTTGATAATTGCGAAAACATGATTGCAGGAGGGCATATTGATTCATCGGAAACGATTATAGATTCGGAGACTAAGAATTTGGTGAAAATTCATACACCGATCTATTATGATGCTAATTTTCCACCTAATGGACGATGTCGTATTTATTAAAACGCACACACACGCATCTTCGCATGTGTAAACTTATTGTTTTTTTTTTTCTGATAGATGGAATCTGGGATCATGAATGATAACCGCAATCTGTAAGTAGGGGTTCGCATAGAAGTGAAAGTTAGCGCACATTTTCATTCTTGTTTGTTTCGGTCAGTATGTAATTTATGTACGGTCCGGAAATTTTCGTTGCGGAAGATCGCCCGGCTACGCGTAATCACCAGTTTTTTTTTTTTTTTTTTTTTTTTCATTCATATTTTTCTTCATTTTTACGCAATCCATCCGGCCGATGATAATTGGACGATAATGACGGGATAAGTACGAGCGTGCAGTGTAGTTGTACTTACATAAGGCGAAAAACAACTGGAAAGTTACCGGCACTTCAATATTACGCACCGAACACGACTGGTGGTCTAAACGTCATGGCGTATAATCTTATCGATCATTCTGATATCTACGATCCAGAAACCGTCGAGTATCTCGACGGAGAATTCGCCCGTTTAAAAGGTACGACCGGAATCGGTATGGATTTAAACTTCTTTTTTTTTTACCGGAAGTGAATAAGACGGTGTGAATTTTTCCTCAGGTAATTGCTACCTCGATCATGCGGGAGCTACGCTATATTCGAAAACACAGATCGAAAATGTTGCCCATGATCTTTGCTCGGCTATTTATGGAAATCCACACTCGCTTGGTGACGCGAGTAAACTTACTCTCGACATTATTGACCAGATTAGATTTAGGTAGAGTATATATATATATATTTATAAGTAATAAGTGTATACGTATATGTGAACACAAGCACGCGATTTGACAGCGTTTAAACGTCGCTCATGAATTATGTCACATGTGTTTTTTTATTTACTTACAGAGTGCTGGATCATTTCCACACGAACAGCGACGAGTACAGCGTAATTTTCACATCAAGTGCAACAGATTCTCTGAAGATTTTATCTAACGCGTTCGATTTCTCACAATCCGGAAATAAAACAGGTGGAAATTTCGTTTATATAGAAGACAGCCACACTTCGGTTCTCGGGATGAGAGAAATCGCGGTTGAAAAAGGCGCGAGAGTACACTGCCTAGGGCACCAAGAGGCCTTTACCATTTTTAAAAGCGTGAATAAAAATCCGCTAATCAATACCACCGGGAATAATTCCCTATTCGTTTATCCGGCCCAGTGCAATTTCTCAGGATTAAAATACCCGCTTGATTGGATCGAAAAAACCCGCGATGATCGCGCCCTTGATTCAATCGTTGGCTACGATCGTTCGAAATGGTTTACTCTACTGGATGCGGCCAGCTTCGTACCAACGAACGATTTAAACCTGGCAAAACACTCCCCGGACTTCGTCTGCTTTTCATTTTACAAAATATTCGGATATCCGACGGGAGTCGGGGCCTTGCTGGTTAAAAAATCGGCGGAAAGTACCCTGAACAAGGTTTACTACGGGGGTGGAACGGTCGAGATCAGTCTCAGCTCCGAAATGTTTCATTCGAAACGGCGCGTCCTTCATGAGAGGTAATAAATTGGCGAGAAAATAAATCGGGATCACAGTGGGATCCTGGAAACGATTTTTTACATTTTTTCGCAGGTTTGAGGACGGCACGCTGTCATTTCTCTCGATAATATCACTCCGCCACGGTTTCGAAATCCTGGATAAAATTCCCATGGAAAAGATAACCCGGCACGTATTTTCACTGGCTAGATACTTCCACCATTCGCTGCTTGTCCTACATCACAGAAACGGATCGCCAGTGGCCAGTTTGTATGCAGACACAGATTACGAAACTGAGGAAACCCAGGGCGGTATAGTGGCGTTTAATCTGCTCAGACCAGACGGTGAGAACGTAGGATTTGTCGAATTCCTAAATGTCGCAAATCTGCATGGTATCCACGTCAGAACCGGGTGCTTTTGCAACCCTGGAGCCTGCAAACGGCACCTTAATCTATCCGATCATCAATTGATGGAGAACTTCAACGCCGGACACGTTTGCGGTGACGAGAGAGATCTGATAGGGGGAAAACCTACAGGTGGAATAAGGGTGTCTTTTGGATACATGTCCAAAATTTCTGAGGTCGATTTCTTGCTCAGTGTTATAAAAAGGGCTTTTCTCAAGGGGCCGGAGGTCACCAGGATTCCAGACTGGTGGAACCTGAGGGAGCGCAGAATAAAAGTGGGGGAAAAATCCGGGGATAATAATTTGGGGGATTTTAATGGGGTGGATTTAGACGCGGTGAAAGATTTTGGAAATTTTAATGCCGGCGAAAAGGAAGTCGAGGACGTTTTAATGGGAACGAGAGGCGATTCGGAAGAGGCACCGGCCAGACTTAAAAGACTGTTTATATACCCTGTTAAGTCTTGTGCGAGCTTCGAAGTTAAGGACTCCTGGATTATCGGGGACAAAGGATTAGCTTACGATAGAGAATGGATGATAACGACCCCCGCTGGCGTCTGTTTAACACAAAAACAAGAAATTAAACTCTGCCTAATCAAGCCGAGTGTTAAACGGGCGGAGAATTTATTGGAACTTAGCTACCCTGGTGAGTGAGAAGGGGAAAAATGGGTAACGAAATGTGAAAGACTCTTTCGGAACCCATACCCATGGATTTTCATTTTTTTGATTTTCTCTTCCTTCAGGAATGCCCCCGATGAAAATCCCCCTCAAAAATACATCGAAAGAGATAAAAGAGAGAGGCGAGGCTCTCTGCAGAAGTAAAATATGCGGCCATAAAGTGGAAGGGATAGACTGCGGACCTGACGTTTCGGAATGGCTAAGTTTAACTTTAGGTCGACCAGGGCTTAGACTGGTGAAACAAAATAGCGAGGCGAAAAGTGGCCAAGGTAAAGGGAAAAAGAAAAAGACAAAAAAACACAAAAGTATAAATCTCTTTAAATTTTTCGGCTCGAAATTTTTCGTCCGATTTTCTTCAATTGGTTGATCAAATTTTTTCTTCTTTTCTTTTCTTCTTTCTTTCACTTCTTTCGCAATTATTGCAGAATGATCTTTTATTTCAGTTAAAATAAGACCGGAAATAGCCTTTTCGAGTCAGGCTCAATACTTGCTAATAAATGAATCGAGCATCGGGTGGTTGGCCGAAAAAATTCCCTCCGATTCTGGATGCGATAAAAATACGATATTGGACAGATTCAGAGGGAATATAATCGTCGATGGATGCGAAGCGTTCGAAGAGATGAAATGGTCGAGTGTGAGAATAGGAAGAGCTGAATTCCAGGTGACATACTCACACTTCTTTATCAATTATCACTCTGAGCTCATCAAACGATACGAAAGAACATCAAATTTCGATTTCAATCGTTTTGAATTCAATTTTAAGGTCGATGGTGAATGCACGAGATGCCAAATGATCTGTATAGACCAAAGCACAGGCTTGAAGACAGTCGAGCCCCTGCGTACATTGGCGGAAGAATTTCACGGAAAAATGAGATTCGGCATTTACCTCAGTAGAAATACGGGCGAAAATGTTGTTCTCAAAATTGGGGACAAGGTATTTTTTCAAATGCAATGAATTCCATATTTATGATCATTATTAACACAGGTACAAATTACTACAAGATATTACAATACATCGCATAAATGAATACATATGTATAAGATGAAATTTTTCTACGCATGAATGATAGAAACAAACAAAAAGCAAACAAAAATGTCGTTCTTATTTCAACTCTACAGTATTATTCATGAAATCGAACAGTCTATGGGTTGCTCCTTTTTGATAGATCTTATCGGTTCTCCCCGCGAAACTTCTTTGGCTAGATTAGTGACCGCTTCGTAATCCGGAAAAGCCATTGTCTGAAGTTTCGAATACACTAGTTGATCGTTCATTTGAATTTCGAACGAGGCTGAAATTAGATATTGAATATTTGAATGAATGAGGAGAAGGAGAAAAACAAAATGAGCAACGAATCGATTTTGATTTTACACTATCAACCATATTACACTATACAAGTACGATACTCATTCCTTTTTTCTCTCATCAAGCAGAAGTAACAAATGGTATTTCAGACTGAATTCAAAAAATATCTAGCCTTGTCTCCCTTCGTTTCCGGTTATTTCAACTTCCGGTAAATCTTTGCGAATTGTTTCCGACATTTCTAAAAATTGTTTAACATGACCGCAGGAACCACTGCAATTCAACATATTGATTAGAATTGAATACATAGGAGTATTTTTTTTTCATTCAACTCAGTTTGCATACTACATAGGCTTATGTATTGAGGTTATGTTATGCTGGTTTTGACGCTTGGATATTTACTACACCCAGCAAGTCTGTTAGATAAGTTGAACTATACTTATGCTCAAACTCACCAATACTCTACATTTATCTTTACGCTCGTCATGATTCAATTATATTCAACGTGTCGACAATATTTAATCACTTTATCATTGCGCGCGGAGATAAACAAGGGCAAATATAAGACATGCACGGATCGATTTTACGCGACCAAAGTCAAACTTACGATAAAACAGAGAGCATCAATGCCGCGGAATTACGCAAATGCGAATTTCTTTAAAGTCTGGATCAAAAGTCGTTAGAATCAATTTCTGAAATTATATTTCGTCTATATTGAGATCAGAAACTTCGATTTTACCAATAATTAAACTGTAATGTTCGGAAAATTTAGTCTTACGACGTGCCTCGGTCTATGCAAGGCAAATACCGCGCATATCTCATTGCCGGCTTTTAGGCGTTGTATTCGGAGCGAGGTACCCTATTGGTAACAGAAGCACAATATCGAGTGTTAACGATATGATAAAAAAAAGTGGTATTCCACTTTTCAGCGAAATTATAATTTTATTATAATTTAATTGATTGCAAAAAGAAAGGAAAAAAAATTACAGCTGCTACGTGTAGGTTTTCACTGTAGTCGATAAAGTGGAGAAATATAACAGCCGCACGAACACAATGCAATGTGGCTGCGAGTATCTAAGGTCCCTACTATTATCAATCTGCGAATTTCCTCCACGAATCAGCCTCTCAGCTACGTGAAACTGTAAATTTCTGCAGTCAGTATCACAGATACCCTATTCAATAGCGACGCCAAGACCACAAGAGCTTCCTCGAAGGTTCAAAAATTTCTCGGGGCGTCAAAGGGTTCGCATCAGGGTTGCGTTAACTTGGGATTAATAGATTGATAGCTGTTTGAACGTGTCGTCGAAACAGCCGGAGGGATAAAAACAGATGAATAAAAATTTGCGGAAACAAGTTCCTCCCAAACCCAAACTCACGATCTAATCAGTCACGTCAAATATTCAGAAACGATAAATTATCAGTGTGAGAATAATAGAATTAATAATGTCAGGGATGAATTCAGGAGAGTTAATCAACACGATAAGTTTAGGCCATTAAAATTTACGCACACGCAGAAAGACGTAGCATACGGAAAAAGAATAAAAAAAATAGTAAAATAAAATCGAAAAAAATTAAAAATAAATAAATGGAGGACAACGAAGACGAACCTGAAGACGTGAGGAAAGCCACTCCCGTATCAGATGAAATTGAATCAGGAAGGAAGGATGAGAAAGCAGGAAATGCGAAAGGAACTAGGAGCGGAAAGAAAGATGCCCACAAACCATCGCGGTGCGAAAAAAATGCCAAAAATCCGACAGTAAGTAACAAAGATCGGAACATGAATGGTTTTTTTTCTTCTCAATTTTCACTACCGCAAACTGAATCGCATTAATTGAGAATTATCGACGTTCGCAAACAGCTGGCAAAGTCTGAGGCGGACTGTTGTCGTAGTAAAATAAGAAAATCGTCTAAATCAGCGAAAATGATGTCCGTCATGGTCTACTCTCCACCGTGCACTCTTCCAAGGCTAGAAATAATCCCTCGACATTGTTTGTCGAAGCAAGAATATATCGATGTACTCGCTGCCCCAAGGTGAATAAATTTACCTATCTACGTTCATGTTGCAAAGATTCAACGAAGATTAAGAAAAAAAAAGGAAAAATTTACCACGTGGTGTAATTTTACAGCCGAAAATGTCCTCCGGAATGTTTTGGGAAGACTGTGGTTAGAAAAATTCGCCCGATATCGGCGCGAATAAACGAACTAGCTCAGCCAGCAAGGCGACTAATTGTTGGCACCTTGAAGGAACGGGGTGAGACACTTCCTCCAGAAATGATAAGCAATCTTGTGAAATCGATTGAGGGTAGTGCCTGCATGACGCCCGAGTAAGAAGCCCGAAATTTAATCCGCGTAAGATCGCGGGAGAGTGAATTTATCGAATAATTTTCCTTTATGTATTCTGGCCCCTGCAGACAAGCCGAGAAATATTTCCGAGACAAAGAGCGTGAGAAAGAACGAAAGGTGGGAAAAAGCCACGGCAGACAAAAGTGCAAAGGAAAGTCGAAAAGAGATCAGTGCTCGTCACAACTCGACAAGGAGGCAGTCATGTGTCAGTATCTGATGGCTGAAAGATTTGTGAAGAGTATTCTCAGGTGGAAATGTCCTATTCCGGTTGAAGAGTTCCAAGATATTGCTAGTGTTATACTACGCAGACTTAGCTTCGTTTTAGAGTACACACCGATCGATGGACAGGACTTAAAGTCGCAGCAAATGCGGTTTCTTGCTGATATTATAGCCTGCTGGATTTCTGGGGTGCTTTTCGAGGTCGCTGAAGAACACAAAAAGGAAATCGAGGAGGAATTGATCGCCCGTAAGGAAGAGGAGGAGGACGAGGACGAAGAAGACGAGGAGGACGAGGACGAAGAGGTGGAAGAGATCAATAAACCTGTCGAGGAAACTGATGACGAAGAAGAAGAGAAAGAGAAAGAGAAAGAGATAGAGAAAGAGAAAGAGAAAGAGAAAGAGAAAGAGAAGGATAAAGAAGGAGAGGAAAACGTGATTCGGCAGGAAAATGAAAAGGATGATTCTCGAACTCAGAATGAGAAGGATGGTGGAAATGAAGATGAGGCCCCGGAAAACTCAGTTGTGGTTAAAACCGAGCCTTCGGATGAGGATACAAACACCTCCGAAGAGTTGGCGGACAGAGAAAAGGCACAGAAAGAAGCTGAAGAGAAAGAGCAGGAGAGACTGGCAGCAGAAAAAGAGGAACAAGAGCGAAAAGTGGCCGAAGAAAAGGCTAAGATGGAAGAAGAGGCGGAAGCTAAACGGAAGATGGAAGCTGAAGAAAAGAGGCTGAGGGAAGAGGAAGAAGAGTCAGAAAAAAAGAGGAAGAAGAAACAGGAGGAGGAAGAGGAAGAAAACAGATCGAGGATAGAGGCTGAAGAAAATAAAAAGAAGGAACAAGAAGAAAAAGAAAAAGAAAAAGAAAAAGAAGAAGAAGAGAACAGAAAGAAAAAAGAACTGGAAGAAGAGGAAGACAAAAGAAAAAAGAAAGTACAGGAAGAAGAGGAGGAGGAGAAAAGATTGAAGAAAGAACAGGAAGAAGAGGAGGAGAGAAGAATGAAGAAAGAACAGAAAGAAGAGGAAGAGAAAAGAACGAAGAAAGAACAGGAAGAGGCGGAGGAGAAGAGATTGAAGAAAGAACAGGCAGAAGAGGAAGAGAGAAGAAAGCGACAGGAACAGAAAGAAGCGGAAGAAGACAGGAAAAGGAAAGTAGCTGAAGATCAAAAGAAAAAGAAAAAAGAAGAAGAGGCTGAGCTGAAGAGAATCGGTCCGGAAAAAGCTATCGAGAAAATCGGCGATGGTGAATTGTTCGAAACCGATCTGCCATTCGTGACATTCGGCAAGATACTGGATACTGTCTACAACATGTTAGAAGAGGAGCCTGAAGGCGACGAGACGGATATAATTCACAACCGTATTCAGCGATCGTTATACGAAAAGTTTGCGCGATTGATAGAGCTGGAAGCCCCGGATTCGTTGACAGAGAACCTGAAGGATATCGTCGATGTTTTTGCAGGAAAAGCAGCGACTTGGGTGAGGCGATTGCTGAAGGATTCGGAGCTGGAATTCATGAACGATAATCCGGCTGAAGTCGAGTCTAAGGAGATTAGGGATTGGGGAAAATGGATTGACCAGGTAACAGACCGGGCTGGTGATTGGGCCGATTGGATTCACCGCGTTGTCAATGAGGCTGAGGAAAAATCGGCAACTATTGTGCAAAGAGGCGATTGGCAAAATTGGACAAGCGACACGGAGACAAACGCGCTTTTGTGGAGGCGATACTATCTCGAAACCATTCATCAAGCTCATCACAATAAGATGATGATGGTCGACAGACCCGTTGTTAATACCAGGCTTTCAGCCGTCGAGGAAGAGATAAACAACACAGATTTAGCCGCTTAGATTTCGTACGAATTGTCTTCTCAGATAACGTGATAATCCTCCGTATTGAATAAATTTTGAACATTTTAAGAGTAGCAGTATTTTTCGGGCTAATTGCCGATTTCACGACTGTGGAAAATATCAGATGATTGCGATAACTGTTTTCCAATGCTCTATGCAGTATCGACATTCTCTGAGGCTCATCAACCTGCAGAGTAACATTTCGAACGAAAGCGTCAGCAAATATTTTCGCAAATTCTGCAGCTCGGGAATTAGAGCAATGTGCCTGCGTTTGAATTTTCGAATCGATGATAGACCGCAAATTTACCTATCTAGGTGAATAATTGATGAATTTGCGGGTGTGCGATTATCCGCGGTTTATTGTTTTTCTATCGAATAGCTTTATCCCTGTAATATGCAGAGCGAGGATACAACATCAAAGTTTGGAATGTTAACCGAACGGGTATATCTACAGTGAGAGTTAAGCCAACTTTCTACTTCCACCTTTCTACCGGCTACTGTGAGCCGTAAAATTCTAATGTTAATTATTTTCCTGATGATGAAATTGACACCGGGTATGAAGACCGAAATAAAAATCGGCTATAAAGCTCGTTGCCAAACGCAGTGACGACATATTTTGCAATTATACCTTCTGTCCGAAATTCTATCGTCGCTAACGCTGCAGTTTACCCGAGATTTACAAATCAGCGATCGATAGCTTGAGGAGAAAGTAACTCGCCGTGAAAAATATCTCTGAAGGTTGATCAACAGCTCAAAACCGCTTTACTTTCTTTTTACAAATTTCACGCTCTTGGACGCGTATACTTTAGATTATAAATTATACACGCGTGCGTATATGGTTTAAAAAAAAAACTAAGCACGGTAAAATATCCGGATATTAAATTACTGATTGCAAATTAGCTTTCAATGCGGAGATTACAGGCTACCCACAAACAGGAAATAAGAGAAACTCATATACTGCTATAGAAAAGATGACAGTATTATCTAACGTTACAAGCTGTTTCCGGGGTGGTGGACAGATTCGGGTAATGAACTTTTTATTTTATCGAAATAATTCAAACGCTCCTGTATCACGTTATGCGAAGTGAACTTCTCATGAGTGACTATAGAGTTGATATTATGAGGGGGATAGAAAAAAAAATAAAAAAAAAAATTAAGACACCTATATATGTAATACAAAGAAGAAACACCATCGGAAACGCTCTTCTGAAAAGGAGCGTTCCGGTACGACCAGCACATTGACCTACTGTCGCAGATTCAGCGCAAACTCGACGTAACACGAGACTCAAGTCCAGTCGGTCGAGTGCCGGGCAACGGGACTTGATTTCACAATAAATATCAAAGTAGGAAGTTTCGATGTGCGAGTATCACTATACTGTACACACATGCGTCTACGCAGAGTTACGAGAGACCAAAAAACGCGGCTCCAAGAATTCTACGATTTTTTTTTTCTCCATATTTCGGGATCGGGTCACGCGTATATATCCATGGGGAAAGTCTCCGAAACTTTCTGTCTATTCGTTACTTTGTTTTTTTATTCTTCCTCTTTAATTATATCCTAGTCAATAAAACCCGATTGATAGATCGTTAACATTTACGCGATACAAAGTTTGTCCCGTTTGAGTTTAGACTCTAGAAAGGAGAAAGTCATCAGAAAAAACGGAGTCCCGGAAGAACTAGATTCATCGTACCCATACGAGTCTCACGCTCTTTTGGTGATAATTTTATTCCAAAAATGCGCTCAACGAGATCATAAACTGTTTTTCCGGGTCCAAGCAGCTACGTGAAATCCGATAAGCGATAATTTGGAAACTAATTAGGGAGCGTTCGAACCGGAATATGCTAGCCGAAAATCTATCCTGACCTAGAGTAAGTGTGCCAAAGAAATGGTATAGCCATAGACATAGCCGAAGGCTACACGCAGTCAGCTGGAGCAATAGCTGCCTTTATTCTCTACCTTTATATCGAAAGGTGGTCGAGGAAAGAGGAGTCCGTGACATTGCGCGCGCGCGCGCGCCAGTGCAGTAGGTACAGTGCTGTTCCGTAAGTAACTGGAAACAGACAAGGCGGCGAATCATCGACCGGTGGATGCCGCCGTTCCTCAACCGCGTCGTTTTCTATTTTATCAAATTTTTCATCGCAGGCTAAAAGATTCGGCGAATAAAAAACTTGAGGGGGGAAAAAGAGGAGAAAAAGTGCGAAGCGTTGATCGAAAACGATACGTAAAATTCCGAGGAAATAATCATCGGCCAATCAGTCATAAAATTTCAATCATAAACACACACACACACACACTCGACACCACGCTGGTGTAATCACTCAGTCACGTGGCGGCGGTAGCTACTGATAGCGCATATCAGTACTTATGATTTAGTCGGCGATCGCAGTCCGGTTATTTCCTCAGCGGTCGGCAAAGCTCGGATAAATTTTCGACCATTCGAAGCACCGCGTTCCGAACTAATTCACCATGACGTTAACGTGCTGGGAGAAAATCGGCATTGTGATAGTGGCCGCGGTCGGACTTCGCGTGATAATCAGAGCGACTGGATTGGCTTGGAAAAAATTAATCGCCCCAAACCTGGGCCTTGGATTAGACGTTGCGTCGCAAGGACGATGGGCTGTGGTCACAGGGGCAACTGATGGACTCGGTAAGGCCTTCGCCGAGGCTCTGGCCGCTAAGGGTTTGGACATATTGCTGGTTTCTCGGTCTCAATCCAAGCTCGAACAAGTCGCTTCGGAAATGAAGCAGCGATATGGCACAGAGGTGAGAATATTGGAGGCCGATTTGACCCAGGGGCAACCGGTCTATGCAAAAATCGCAACTAGTATCGAAGAGCTTGAGGTAGGTCCCGCCGATCGACGCCAACTAAGTCTTGTGACATTTTTCCGTTCAGAATTATACAGATCCTTGACCCGCAGGTTGGTGTCCTCGTGAATAACGCTGGGACGACCTACGACCATCCGGACGTGTTCACGAACATAACTGAGGAAACTATCGCGAGAATTCTCCAGCTCAATGTAGCCGGAGTAACGGGGGTCGCTAGAGCAGTTCTTCCGGGTATGATGGAACGCCGTAAAGGAATCATCATAAATGTCAGTTCCACTGCTGCCCTGATACCGGCCCCCTATCTGTCGGTCTATTCGGCGAGCAAAGCTTACGTTGATAAACTGAGCGAAGATCTTGCAGCCGAGGCTGGACCACGAGGTGTGACCGTTCAATGTATATTCCCAGGCCCCGTGGCAACGAAGATGTCGAAGATAAAGTGGGTTTGTGATTTGAATGGAAGTTTATAATCCTGATTAATTTTTACTAAACCCTATCGTGTATTTTCATGCAGAAATGCTACCTGGATGGCTCCCACGCCACAAACATTCGTTGAATCATCGCTGAGAACGGTTGGAATTGAGTCAAGGACCACAGGGTATCCTCCACACTCTTTAATCATCGGTGCTGTTAACGGGCTACGTTCTGTATGCGAAAAAGCTTCAATTTGGTTGGTCGCAAGGACCATGCTCAATATCAGAGGTCGTGCTATCAGAAAGAAGACTAAAGACGAGCTGAAGACCGTCGACGAAGTACCGAGCCGCGATACCATTGTGACTGAATGATGTATATACATATATGTATTCTTTTTTGCTTACAAATTTAGGACACGTCGTATCATACACACATGTGTGCCTATAATTTGTGTTCTACTTTTTTGTTCACGTTTTAAACGGCTCTTTTTTAAACGGCCAATAAATTGTTATCGTTTTTATCATAAACTTGTTATCAATTCGTGAATTATGATGGTCCCCTTTGACCCGTTACGGTGACGCATATACTTTGATATTCACACATTCAACAGTTGCTGCATCGTCATTACTGTCTGGTGGATTATTCAGATTATGGATTCTCAAGCGAGTTTGAATTATTGACCAAGGTTCATTGAGTCGGGTCAAAGATCGAAACAGCACGCAATATTCCTTGTCGCAATGAGTGATAAAGCATCTTTTCCGAATGACTAAATAATTACTGAAATCGATTCGGCGATGTTAATTATTCAATGAATTCGTTTTTTTTTCTTTCTTTTTTCTTTCTTTATTTTACAATTATTTTATTTATGTATAAGGTCGTACCTATAACACCGTCTTATGCCGATTACACAATTATTTATAAAACGTACAGACTTACATGACATTTCGATGATATGACAGTTAATTATGACAGAGATTACCTTAATATTGACATAGTAAAATATTTTCGTATCGTAAAACACATTTTTTGAAAATATGTATATATTCAAACTTTGAAACCAACATCTGCTTCCGAATTAACTAAAATATACTCTTCGCGTAGCTGTATTAGAAAATTCATTTACAAGCCACTGATGAAGTGGTTTCATTCATTTTTCTTCATCGTCTAGACCCATAGTCAGTCTCTCACGATTTTTGTTCCACAATTATTAAGGGTAAGACGGTTTTCTTCCCTCTTCCCCTTTCCCCTTTCCCCATCCGTCGTATCGCTCTCGAAGCTTTTATTCATTTATAAAATACATATTTACATGTAAATTTCCCTGTGGCTACGCCACGTCGTAATTTTATTTACCTGTACTACGGCAGACCTGTCTCACTTCGAGATTATCGTTCTTCTTCTGGCTTCGTCCTGCGCGATAACAAAGGCAAAAGCACCGAGAATATTCACGACGAAAATTAACCACGTAACTTCCATACACTAATGGATTTGCACATGAGTTACTAACAGCCATTATGAACAGACCGTCTTGTAGCCAAGTTTCTACACGCTCTGCACTCTCTCTGTCGAACATGTACCTGCCAATTATGAATGATCATTTATCTGATAGAATATAGCGCGTCATTTCTATGCAGTTTTTTTTTTTTTTTTTTATATATAAAAATGTAAATTTGCACTGTAAACCCTTACCACAGTGTCATGGCTACGTAAGGCGTCCAGCAGAGAATGAAAACCGAAACTATTGTAATGGTCATTCGGAGTGTCTTGCCTCTGGCTCTTTCTATGCTGCTTATGTCTGATCTTCGGAGAGTGAAACGTGCCCCAGTGCTGCTGTTCATACTGTTGGTAGTCGCACTGGTAGATTCTTTGATTTCTGTAAAAATAGATTCAAGATTGAGAAAGGTAGACCTGGAATTCCATTATTGAAGAAAAATGATGTACATTCTGATGTGTGTAAAATTAAACGAGGATTTATTTTTTTTGGATTTTTGATTTTTGATTTTTGGTGCGATAGAGAGATGCAGATATGTTGCATACTGACCTTGTCTACTTTCTCGACTTTTACTGCTTATTTCGCACAGTATTTTAGTGTATGTACAACAAATGACCAGCAATGGAATGAAGTACAATGCTACGACACAGAACAAATTGTAGGCTGTTTCTTCAGCCTGGTTTACGAAGAATCCAAATGTAACGCATTGTTGAAACTTTGGATATGATGGGTGTGGCGATACGTGAAATACGAAACTCTGAAAAATTGTAAAATTTTAAGGAGGAATAATGGGAGAAAGAAGAAGAAATATGAATTATGTATTCAGGTGAAAGGGGATTTTTATAACTCGTATTTGGAACCTTGTTGATGGAAAATCGTTTTGAGAGTATAAAATGAAGCGAATTCAAACCTGAGAAATACCTTTCTTATAAATATCTAATACAATTTAAACTTCATTCGCGATAAAACTTTATTCTTATATTGAGAAAGAAGAAACTCAGACGAACAGTTATTGAACTGAACCCGAGAAATGAAAATAATTCTTCTTCGTAAGTTTATATTCGCAGGGTGAAAAGGTATTAGTGATTGATCGAGAATAATCGGGACAATACTGTCAATACTCGGGAAAATTGACGAAGAGTACAATAAATTGAAAAAGTTTATCCCATAGCGTAGCAATTCTCATTCCGTGGATTGATAATTCGAATTAAATATAAACCTGCGGTACGGCGTAGAGGAGGCTGCAGATCCATGCGACGGCGAGCATCATCTTCCCTCGACGCCGTGCGTCGTTTACCTTCAGCGGATGTAAAATCGCAAAGTACCTATATTATATTTAAAAAAATCCGTAACTCCTTCGGGCTCTGATATTATACCTTCATTATTCCGAAGCTCATGTTACTTTTGAATTTTACTAGGCCTCCGGAATCAAAAGGCAATAGGCTCAAGGGTAGAAAGGAAACAGGACACAAAGTCCCCGATACAATTGAGGCTTCACTTTTTTCCCGCTCAGTCAGAAACTCCCTCATACTCAAGGCTCGAGAATTTTCTTGTCAATCTTTAATAATACAAATACGAAAAAGCTCACGAAATCCCGACCCACTGACCTGTCCAAAGAAACGCAGACCAGGACGTTGCTGGATAAATAAAGACCGAATGCTCTCAGGAAGAGGAAAAATTTGCAAGCCAAGTTTCCAGCGATCCATTGAACCGTTAGCCGCCATCCAACCTGGATATAAATTTAAGATTATCAGGGTTTTAGTGGGTCTTAATTAGTCGAGGATCCTCTTGTCGAGGTCCTGCTATCTCATTCATGTATGAAACCCAGATTAGTAATTAAACACCTGGATAAGGCTTGGAACGGAAATATTTCATCATTTATAATTGGGCTCTGTGTATATGATGTTGTTTCCGCAAATCCGCTCTTAATTATTCGGCGAGTAGCTTTTAATAAAAGGCGAATTCGAATTATCAAATAATTCGGACTATTATGAAACGTCTTGTAATTATAACGCTGCCATGTAATCGGCTTACATTACATGAATAGAAGTGGTTTGATGAGTGAATATAATTGAAAGAGACATATTTTAGCCGAAAATAAGAGACTCGTCAATGTCTTACATTTGTTCAATTCGGGTTCTGATTCCCTTTCGTCTTTCCATAAAAGAGGCAACTTTAGAAAAAAAACTTTCATGCCTTTCATCATACGAAAAGTGAAAAGCTACGAAAATAGTCTACGTATCGCTTCGATAAACGAGTAAGAAAAATTCCATGTCAGTTAAAGCCCGATGATGGTTTTATAATAAGTGGATTAAGTGGATTCGATTTATTTCGTGCACAACAACTTTTTGCGACTATACCAGCTCGGATTCAATGATCCATTCACTGTCTGGTTTCATCTGAAACCTCCCTGATTGCATGCAACGTATATGGCAACGGGGAAAAAGTCTGTACAAAGGTTTCCACCAAAACCGAATTTACTTTAAATCCAGGACCATTTCGAGAATGTTTTTCACAATTTTCCTTCGAGACCTTTTCCCAAGCTTTTCAATATCTGCGGGTCCAAGGTAAAAAGAATTTCCAATCACGAGCTGAACTTGAGTAGAGAAAATAATTCTAAAAACTGAAAATAATTTACCACTCTTGAAAAATCTGGACCAGAGTCTGCTTCAACCTGTTTGATAGTTTTTTATTTTCTTATTTCCTTCGATATTATTCTCGACGTGAAAGATCTGGCTTGTTCTTTCGTTTCCGAATCAAACGCGGAAATAATAATCCCCAAATATACCCAAGCCAAATCATAGCCATTCATTTCAATCCTCAATTTCACGCCCACGGCCCATCATACGCATTTTCCTTGAGTGATCGACACGCGTAAATTGAACAGCAAGTGTTCCCGTGGTTACATACGTTCATTCACTTCTGTTGCACACATTTCAAGTAATATACACAAGACTGACATGGATTCGACATCAAAGAACCACCGAATGGGTATTCGAGGATTTTCGAAAAAAAGCGACCTTCTTTCTATCGCTTTTATCGATCTGGAAAAATTCTGAGAAACTATAAAGGAGAAAGTAGGGGGGCGGGGGGGGGGGGGGGGGGGGGGATTATG
Source organism: Tenthredo livida (assembly GCA_963992785.1). Classification (NCBI taxonomy): domain Eukaryota; kingdom Metazoa; phylum Arthropoda; class Insecta; order Hymenoptera; family Tenthredinidae; genus Tenthredo; species Tenthredo livida. Next base: position 2,036,808 of record OZ023070.1, on the reverse strand, counting down.
TTTCATTGCAATTTACCTCCAAAGGAATCATGAGAAAAGTAACGAGTAGATCGGCAGCGGCGAGGTGGGACATCATCAATGATATTCGCGACTTCCGGTGTCTTCCTCGAGAAAGTGTGATAAATACTGTCAAATTTCCCACTGCTGCGACGACAAATAGAAGACAATATACCACCACGACGCTCAGGGATTGTTCTGTGAATCTCAGTTGTAAAGGAAGTGTTGAATTTTCAGTTCCATACCCAACGTCACCATCGTTAGTTACGTTGGGATGAGAACCGGATATGCTAAACATGGAAGAGCTGGTGTTTGACCGCTGTCCGCTCATTGTGTGGATCAAAAGAAAAGTCTGTGAAAGTAATTTTTTTTTTTTTATATATATACAAATAGTATTTTTTGTTCCCTCTCTAATTCCTCTAGAGATGACGAGGACCCAGTCACGATTTTAATTAGAACAAAGTTTTTACCCAGTCGGAACAGTGACAACGAAAAGTTTGATAATTTTATTTTCACGAATTTTATTTTCCGCATAAATTATGACGGACCGCCAACCCTCGTCAGATATACTATGATTATGTTCATTTTCAAACGTAATAAGTTGTATATAATTATTTATCAGGGACGAGAGGACCGCATTAATTATTCATTGATATGCTTATTGTTCATTTTCCGAATGAATGATACCACGTCGAATAAATTTCGCAGATAAAATTTCAGCGATTTTAAAACCGCGGTGAAAAGAGGAGAGACGAGAAGAACTAAATACGATTTCCAATGAACTGCAAGCCGATTTTAAAATTGGTAAAAAGAGGAGAGACTAAGTAAATAAAAAGAAAATGATGGAAAAAAAAAGAAAAAAAAAAATCGATTTCCAATAAACTGCAAATGTACGTATAGTCCACATGCCTGTCCTGTCGTTGACAATTATTCTGACCGTTATACACCACTCATTCTGCAAATAACGAAATGGTTAAACCCCGAGGCAGTGTGATATGCAAGCTTTAATTTGAAAAGAAATAATAACTCGCGTATCGGATGGAAATTTTCAAAGGATATTACTTTTTACTTTTTCCCATTTTCTTTTTTTCGCTTTTTTCGATTCACTTAATGTCCTATGCTGGTAAAAAAACTACGAGTGCGGGTTGGTGTTCACATATGAACGAAGAAAAAATTTCACACGGTCTTTTATATAGCTATATCCTTTTTTCTTTGACCCCTATAAATTCTTTTTGATAATTACATTTTTCATTCGTCATTTTGTTAACTATTACCTTTTGCTTTTCATATTTTTTATTTTTTTTCTCCGATTTTTAACAATCTTTTTGAAAATCTTTTGCCTATTATATTAGCATATAGGAACGACGAAATAAAATGAGAAAAAAAAGAAAATAAATTGAACGAATGAAAATAAAAATTAATCGAGAGTTCAAAGTTCTATTGTATAGTATAATGAGACAAACCATAATTGTTCTTCCATTGATAACGTTGATCAACTCAGTAGTAGTTTTTCTATATAGTAGCACATAATTTATAGTGAGGTTTAAAAGTTCGGTGATTTGGAAAAAGGAAAAGAGAAAAAAAAAAATCTTCGGAAACGCGGAATTTTTTTATTTACTGTCTTTTGTAATTTTTTAAAATTTATTTGTTCAAATTTATGTGTGATTAGGTACCGTGATTTTTATTTTGAATGAAAACTTTTTTTTTTTTAACACTTTGAAAATCGCGAATTCATAACGGGAATCCCCACCACGCTATATTACGCGCCGTTTTGTAGAGGAGCTGCTCGATCTACAGGCCGGAGACACGCGAGATGAGTAAATGGCGATCATTTCGGATTCGCCCCATACTCACCCCTAACTACGCAAGCTCCGAGTGTTCCGAGAGCGACGCGAAACCCTGGCTCCCACGATTGGCCAACGACCGAACCACGGGAATTCGCAACACTGATTGTTCGTGTGCAGCTATGCGAAATTATATCCCATATTTAAATAATAAATGAAAAAATGCTTTAGAACCCAAACCGGGTCTAGACTTGATATTTTCGAACTTTGAATCTCCGATATACCTAAGTAAAAACTTATGAAACGAAAATCGCGTGGGTCAATATGAAATAAGTTGATTAATTGGTAAAGGTGGGACAAAAAGCCGGATGTAAAATATCTCTCGAAAATTTCATCAGAATTTTAGCAATTCGGATGGTCGCTTATGTTGGGGAAAAAAAATCCAACATCAAAATGCGTCCTCACGCTTATCACACATCGCTTCATGTGAATATCAAGCTTGGATAAAATGGATAAAATCTCCTTTCGTTGTTTAAAACGAATGACTATACAACTATATGATCTCCGAGGACTTGATACGTGATGAATAATTTATCCAGAGTAATCCCCTGTTCAATTAGATGCCAAGTACCTAATTGGAGGCTGGTGTAATTCAGGATTTTCATAATAATAGGCAATTAATATTATAATCATGTAAGAGAAATTCAGCCCACAAGCTCATTCGCCTTTTTCATTAGGGGAAATAAATCGGATTCAAATTAATGCAATCATAATTCGATTATCTTCATTTATTTTCATACAAAGCAACAAAAATGCAAATTCTTGCGTTTTGAATGTCCATCGACGTAGTTTCCGAAGTATCGTAGTATGGGTCTCGGTTATTTTTGGAACATTCAATTTTTCGTTGAGACAGCAAAAAAATTATTTTACATACAGCAGAGTGAAAATCGGAGTTACCAGTACGCCTATATCTGTGGGTTTGTATAAAAGTAGTTCAAATAGCGAGAGAGATGTTTTGTGTTTTTTTCGAAAAGGAAGTAAAATAAATATTATCCCAAACAGTTCGCGGAAACTACCCTGGTGTAGCTTGTGATTGTGAAATTTAATATTTGAACGTGAAAGCTAATATTCGCATTACAAGTTAAACACAGCGCAAGAGAGCAATCGTAAACGTTAATTAAGCTAAGCTAACAGCCACGTTATTTTCCTCAAGATTGCATAACTCTGTGTTAACTTGGTGAGATGAACTTCCAAGGAGTTGAACCGTCTCTATAAACGTCGCCTGTTCAGTCGAATTATCGCAAGCATGGATTTTCACACTTTCGATATTACCCAGGATAAGGAACGTGCTGTTTACTCCAATACTCAGAAATTCACCGCTCTTCGATCCGTAGTAAATCTCGCCCGAGGCCAGGCAATCTTCTTCCTCGCAATTCAAATTCACCGCCAATGTAACGTTCCTCGAAATTGTCTCCGTCGTTGTCTCCCCAATTTCCTGCACTCACGCAGAAAGAAAAATTTGTTGGCCCAAGAAAATTTTCTGCAAACCCATTGGAAACCGAAATTATCTTGAATCAAGACAAAATTTTCTCGAACCAAGAAAACTTTCTTCGATCCAAGAGAGTTTTCTTGGTTCGAGAACATTTTTGACTCGATTCAAGATAATTTCGGTTTCCAATGCGTTTGCATAAAATTTTCTTGGGACAAAGAAATTTTTCTTGGAACAAAAACATTTTTTTTGGACCAATTCAAATTGGTACAACTCGATTTTTCTGTGCACGCATAATAAATTGTATTTCGGATTAAACGACCCTTGTCTTTCGAGTCTGTTTTTATTCTCATTTTTCATTTTTCATTTTTCTCTCATCTCACCTCGTGGATGGCAACAACATGTCCAGGTCTGACGAGGGTGATGAGTTGTCCCAAATTCGCGGTGACAGGTACGGTTCCATTCGTTACTGGCGTTACTTCAGAACCGCCCATCAAATGCCGCCAGGAAATATCGCCAGGCAATCGAATCGGGACTTGAGATACACCTGGGAGAGTGACGAGTCCTAAAATCGAGAAGGAGGCGAAAGAAGTTTGTGAATAATTTACGTGGGCTCAGAATCAACCCCCTTTGACTGACGTCGATTGGTCAACCGATAGGGATCACTCCTACGCCAGATTTCAATCAATATTTAGGGCACGTGGAATTAAGGACGAAGCCTGGAATGTCTCATGTGTGACTAAAAACTGTTGTATACGTACCGACCAGAATCGATTCACCCCACATGAACTGCTCCCTCGTATGAGTGAAGACACTGTCATCGGGGTAGTGAAGAGATGTTGGTGCGAGGACTGGGGAACCACGTTGAAAGAAACCCGCTGTTACTGTGTGCTGATACGTTGCAAGAGATGCTTTGAACCTGAGGGCTCTTGCGGCTGTCAAACTCGCACTTGTCGAAAGGTGAGTTCCTCCGGGTAATCGATCTGGCAGAACTAGTATGTGAGGAAACGCGACTGCCGCCTGATACCATCTGACCAAAAGAAAATCCTCTTTTCACCAAGTTTTTCATTCGTTTGATCGATCGATGTTCGAAGGTACATCCTATCCGAGCTTCTTCAAGCGGTGAACATTGCAAGTGGAAGACCGTCGTTTTGGATGATTCAAAATTTCGAGGGCGAATTTTGGGCACCATTTTCTTCGGTCTGAACTAAACTTCTGCCGCAAAAAAAGCTCACCTTATGCAGAGTTCCTCGTGAATAGAAGCGTCGAAGTCATCAGTACCGCAGACGTAAGTGGGGGGTGGTAGTTGCCCAACAATTCCAGACCCGATAGCAGAACGAATGGATCTCCTCAACCCGGACCAAGTGGTGTTTCCCCCCTCGCCAGGGGGTCCGAGGAATTCTACAGTGGGGATTGAGGATCTAACGAAAGCCCTAAATCCTTCAGAATAAGAGTTATGTGTCGCGTAATGAGGAGCTCCCGATGTTTTAGCGAGGTCGTAGGGTACTGTGTGGGTGTTCATCGCGGACTCGAGTGTCTGTAATAAAATTGTTTCCGATAAAAATAAATGCCGCGAATTCCGCGTACCCGAATGGCGCTTCTTACTTCTGGCACGTAATCAAACGCCGAGAAATCCACGTCTGATCTTAAGCTCGAATTAAGCTCATCCCTAGGCCAGGCGTCTCTGAGCCATAAGGATTCCGGGGATCCCGTGTTCGTCAAATAATCCGCGAAGTAACTTGTCGCTATGGCTTCTACCGAGGAGTTTTCCCAATCCGGATATACGACGCTTTTTTCCTGGTACAGACCGAGATGAGGGTCGGAGCCGTTCGTCAATAAGAGGGTAGAGTTCTGCAGTTCCAAATGCAGGGTTCCCTCGTCTGCTAGAACCTGAAATGAAAGAGTTTCCTTCGTCCTGGTCATTCGCACCCCCAGCTGGCCTCCCGAATCTCACCATTGGGCTTAAATGGGGTGAAAAGGTCCGTCCGGTATCGCCAAGAAGGGTTTTAGCCTCGTTCACATATTCCAGGTCATCGGTGGTGAGGTCGTGGTTAAGTACCGAGGCCAGACGTTCGTGTACGCAGTGGGAGTCCCATGGGGCAATTAGCGCGGCTAATGATTGGATGGTCTCGTTCAATTCGGCGAAAGCTTCTTCCACTGTGCTGAAATTCCCGTTCGGACATACGTGAAGTCCGTAATTATACGTTGGAGGAATACTGAGCGGAGATTCGGACGCCGAAGACAGAGCCTGTGTCAGCTGTTGCACAGCCTCGAGTGGTGTTGGTCCAGCGAATACGTGGACCTTGAGATCATCCGGGAGTGACATACCCCTGAGAATGACCAGGTTCGAGACGTTCAAGACCTTTTTTTAATCGGGGGAATAAAATGAGCGATAAAAATGACGGGATAAACAAGAAATTCGCGGAATGATGATGGAGGCGGTTGTTCACCTGCACTTCCAACGGGCCTTTATAATCTACGTAGTAGGCTGCTCCCTCGCCGGATGGACTTATGGCTAGAAAGGCCGGTGTAATCGTCCCATTTTCGTTATTGTAGATCAAATTAGTCGTCCCATTGACTTCCAGATCGTTTAATCCATACAGAGTGCCATTCGTCAAATAAAATGTCCACTCCCAGTAATTTTCCGTCAAAATTAGCGGCCCCCTGGCAGTTGAGAATATGGAACTTTCTTCGTCAATGGTAAAGTCGTCCCTCGCCACCGTCACAGAGAATTCTGGGTAGTGTACGTAGGCATTCAAGTTCGACGAGCTATCTGAGAATCAGAATCAATATCTGCTTATCAGACCTTTGATCATACACACGGTGAAGATTAACTCGGAGGAATACCGGCTGCTGAATACCGACCCAATTCAATTTCCACAGTACGGCGTCTCCTATCTCTGGGAAGGAAGTAGAGCAGTCTTTGAGTAACTTCATCCTCCTCGCCAAGGTCTTCGCCTGTACCGGAGGAAGCCGGGTAGAGAAGAGAGTCGAAGCCTCTCCGTTTCCTGCTAGTAGAAACTTGAGAGTTTGTAGAAATGGTAATTTCTACGTGGTTACTATCAGCCGCAATGATGTCCAGGTGAACTTGACGCACGTTCGCACTTCCCAAGGGGCTGTTCGTTTCTCTGGGAGTCAGTGCAGCTCCTGGAGTTCAATGCTGATTATACAGACGGGAAAAACGCATTTTTGCAGCTGATTTTTACCTGCGGAATAGACGCCTCCGTCCGGAGTGTAGCCATGCCGAGATGGCACAGTGTGATAGCAGACGTTCAAAGCATCACTCCAGCAGCATAACGCCGATGTGCACTCAGACTCGGTGGGCGTTCTACCGGGAAGGCAGTCCACGTAGTATTCGGTTTTCAAATTGCAAGTGGTTGTACTGTACGATGAGTCCAATACGTATGGACTGATCATCCACGCGTATACTCCAACGGGAACGACGAAGGTGATCAGCAGAGAAGGCAGCAAGAATTTCACGTAAGGTGACAAGAGGATTCGGTCTCTGAACTTTACTGGAGTAAAAAACGAACGTTGATGAACAGTTTTTCAGAAAAATTGCCTTTTTTCAACCATTTTAACATTGAATTACCCTTTTGGGCGCCGAGGAGATGCTCGTTCATCTCAGTGTTTGAACCAGTCATTCGAATGCCGTCTATTATCCTGCGAATGTTAAATGTCTATGAATTATTCATACTGAATATTACATGGAATCGCTTTCGAAGAATGCAAGACCGAATATGTACTGATTTTAATTATCAAATTTAACATTCCTTCAGCTCAGTAATTCCGAGGCATTTCAAGCTATTTATTGTTCAGATACAGAGCAGGTACAATGTAACACTAATTTCAACTATTCCCTCGGGCCTCGTACCGCCCACAATGTGTACAAACCGATCCATTATCCCTGCACAGTCTAAACAATTTTCCCGTGGCAAGAATTCCGAGAGATCGCACAGTTCATTCGTCCGGGGCCAATTTCCGTTCCGTGGAAACCTTGGATATCCGTTGGCCAACGCGTTGTATACAATTGTCTAGCGCCAGGTAGAGGCTGGGAATCGGATCAAACGATGATCAAATGATCAAACTCAGGATAGCCGCGGGGTGAGATGCTGAGATTAGTCGGCTATTAAACCCGCGTTGCTGTACGTAATTTAATTCGGTTTCTTCAAAGGGCGCGAGAACACTAGTGGAAATTGCTCAGTAAAATGATTAGACTGATTGCTAATTGGAGTCGAACATCAAGTGAATTATTTTTGGCGGCGGTGATATCCACCCTGTGGTTTTCATCCTTTTATAGTGTGCATATGATGTATGTACCTATACTCGGATCTCTTGATACAAATTTTCCTTAAAGGATGAGTTTGCAGGGACAACATCGCGGGCTTTACCACCCACTCAATTTTCCGCTTCGATTATTCGATACGTTCTAGGTATAAATACACATGTGTGTTTATGAAATAAACATATGTAGGGCTGATTTCGGCGGATAGCTAACAGAAAATGAGCCGTTGGTAAGCAGAGCGAAATAATTACAGGCGAAGGCGTATCTCGAAGCACGAGGGTTTCCCGCAACGAAGCAAAAAATAATTCCCTTTTACGATTCGTGCCCTCAATGCTCATTTTTTGTTTTTTTTTGTTTTTGTCTTCTTTTGTTTCCATTTTTTCTTTCTCATTTTCTTTTTTTCTGTTCCAGTTGTATAAACTAAACAAGAATTCTGGTTTCTCTTGATAAAACTCGTTCAGAAAGGAAAACACAGAAAAAGAAAGAAAAAAAAACACCATTTTACTGGCATTCGCTTATCACTATACGTACACTAATTCATGTATTGGTATAATACCTGTATGTGATACGAGGAAAGAATTTGATGAAAAGCGGTCGATCCACATATCGCACACTTCTGAGATATCGGAGTACTATTATAAGTATGGTAACCGTTCTCACAATAAATTGAGGCAGTGGTCTGAATACTTAAAGCACTTCTCATCAAATTCTCTTCGTGTACGCTGCTTTTTTCTGGACGTTATTGAATTTTATATTCTAGACTGCTCACTGCGTAGGTTGCAGCAATGAGAAAACAGAAAAAAATTTAAAAAAAAATAAAAAAACGGGAACAAAGAAAAGCACAACTCTGAAATTTGTTCTTCTTTCAATCTAATAATGGACGAGAGGAGATAAGACATATGTATTGTCCCAGGGCTTATACTTACTTGTATATCGAATTTTCCGTAAGTCCGTAAGTTCTCGGAGATATTGTTTTAGAGAGGCACAGTATGTACGTAGAGAGGAAAATTGACGTAAGATATTTCGCAAAATTGATTATGACCCACCCCTATTTAGAGCTCAAATAAGCAAGTTCAAAACCGTAGGCGTAAACTTCGAGAGCTTAATTCAGGTTTGAGAGAAGGTATAACTGAAATTCTAGCGATGTAGAAGAAACGAATATTTGATAGAAATGAGAAAACCGTAGAGACATATGTGTACGTCGAAATCGGTATAGGACACAGGCTTTTGACTCGCGGATAGCCTGGTTCTGTCAACTAATTCAATCGTATGTAAAATTTATCTCGGAATAGATAAGGGCTATCGAATCTGATATGACGTCACAGATAGTATACCTGTACGTATAAGATGGTAGTTTACGGACGTATTGATAAACAGTAAAAAAAAACCCATTAGTACCCAGCAAGTAATCTTGAATTTTAAATTCCAAACTTCGAAAGGCTGTTTTTTTGTCCTTTTCTGTGTGATTTTTTATAGATTTTTTCATCATCTTTTTAACGAGTTATTCAAACTATTGAACAGAATTTTTTTCGGAGAGAATCAATTGGGCCGATCTTCTCGCTGAATGGATGCGAGGAATTGAAAAGAAAATAAGCCAATTATAAAAAATTGATTTTGTGCGTGAGAGTTGATTGTATACTTTATTTGTGCGTCACGGATTACATATATATATAATATTATAAAATAACATTGAACATTTTATTCAATTTATGTATACTATGTTGTTTACCTATCCCTTATTTTCATTATTCTAAGTAAGTGTGGGCGGATTATCATTTGGTGTATAGGTAGGCTACTACGACATCGGACTTGATAATAAGGGCTGTTGTCATGTTGTTTCCGAGGCTGATGTTCGCCGTCAATTTCTGTAATCATGCGATATTATACTCGTTCATTGAGTCTGTAATCATTAAAGTCTGTATTAATTAATGTATAAGTAAACTTTTCATCCGATTTAAAATCCTGCGTGATTTAAACAGAAGGAAAAAGCTTTGACTTCGAAATTTTCAATTTGAGGAAATAGATACTGCGCGAAATCGAATACACGCGTTGAAATTAATCGACTATTTGCACACCCTCTCAACGTCTATATGTATAATTCAACAGCTCGTACGTATATAGGTACATACATTTGAAAAGTGTAGGTACACAATTGAGTCAATCCACCTGACTCGAGTGTATAACTAGAGATTTCTCGTCAGCTCTTTGATCAAATTTACATTCAATTTGTATTAGATATTGTCTCTTGCAGACTGCTTGACGATCTATTATACTAGGTTTGTATACGCATTATATTTCGCACTATGAAGATACCGACTTGGATAATGATTGGATTATCTAAAATGAATTATAGTACACCTACCTACCCATTAGAATTCTACACGTTTCTACGTCTCCGTCCTCCAGAAACTGTTTCGCCAATCTTTGTAACTATTTCTTTTCCCTTCTCTATCCATGTTCCCGGGTTTAGAGCTTCGGGAATTTTACCAAGTCCAGAATTTACCGAATCTTGAATCTGCCCACCACTTCCAGACATCGAAAGATCGGTAGCTTCACGAACCACCTTAACGAAAAGCAGGATGAAATGCAATAATTATAATTCATTTCTCTGTACCTATGTGTATATATTATATGGAAATCGTGTGGCTAATTTTCTCTCAAATTTTCAAACCCGAGGCTGTTGCCCAATTGGAGGCATACATTTCTACCTCCATATATATGGAGATTGTAGGTATGCATGGTTAACGCTCGTAGGCGGTTAATTCTCACGTTACTGTACATCAAGCATATCAGCTGTGGGTGCAGGGTACATTTCATTTGTGAATTTGTGATAGAATTTAACTCGGAGCATACATGACTGTTGATTGCTTACCCTGCCTGGTAGGGGAGGTATTGGAACTGGCAATTTCGGCAATTCTGGAGGAGCTGGAAGTCCTTGGGTCAACTGAAACCCAGTATCAGTATACATTTGATCGATTCTGAACGTATGATGGAACCCGCAAACACGAGTTCAGATCAGATTTGGAGCCAGGATTTAATTAGACATTACTAATAAGCACGTTAGAGGTTCATCGTACATAACATATGTGTAGACAAGCATGGGACTGAATTTCGAAAATCAAATTTAATGAACGAAGGAAACAAAGTGATTTCGTTTTAATGGCGAGAAAGAGAGATTTGATTTTCTCTAATATCATATTATGGACACGACGTGCAGAGAAATATAACCGCGAGATGAGGGCACCGCCGTTCAATCTTCACATGACACGTGCCAGCTGTGAGTAGCTGGAAAAAAACTGCGGCATGAATGAAATTTGGTAAAATTGGGATTGAGGATTTGACGGTGACGTTGGATTATGTAAGATATACCGGAATAAAATGAATTTTCTTATTCTTACCACGACCGTGAAGAACGCGAGTAAAACTATAACGAGCTTGAACATATTGAATTCTTCGGAATATTGTGCGGGCTGGTGGCAGACGCTGGACCTTTATATCCTGACGGTTATTATAGATATTTGAAAATCTATATATATATATATATATACACCTTTCGCGTGTTTGCGATTAAATCACATTGCAGCATGAGAAATTCCAATTATCGCCTTACATAATTAACATGTACCGCATATAATCATCTCACACGCATGGCGAAGTTCAATTATTAACTATCGTCTAGGATAATCTGAATCTGAACAATCATAGTCGCACTATCATGATCATTAATATATTTATTTAACGCTGTTATACCGATATTAAGTATGATACGAATATATGATATACATTGTCTTTCTGTCGCGTTATTTCCTGTTGCAGAAAAACTACCTGCTGTAATTGCTGTAAAAATTATAAAATACAAAAGGTCGAAGGCGAGCGCGTTGTTACATAATTAATTGATAAGAAAATAAGAAAAAGAAAAATAATAATAAGTCATCATATTATAATTGGTGAACATCTGGAGATCTCTGTTCAAAGATATGCATGCGATATGATTTCCAAGTTCTCTCTGAGAACGAAAATAACGAAATGATAATATCATTATAGGTAATCGAAAAAAATGAAACAAGCCTTTTGATCATTTGTTCATTTTTTACTTTTTTTTATTTCATAATCAATAATCACTGCGCATTACACTGTAATTATACATATAGAACAAAACAACTGATTGAAACTAAAAGTATAAATGTATTTTTAAATACTTATTTTCTATAAATATGAAATATGCATGCATTTGTAATGATAAATCAACATTATGATAGCTATAATAACAAATAATTAACCAGCATGTATTTCTAGTCATTAAATTTCCTCGAAATGTATCATTTCTTGATTAAAAACTGATACAAGTGCAAATACCGAGGGTGTCGGGCATTTTTGAAGATTCAAATTAAATTATTTCGGTCGATTGCGATACTACGACACGCTCTCGAGTCTCACCTGACTTCACGCGTTACTTCGCAGCTCGCATTTAATTAACTGTCATGGCGGCGGTCCCATCGTGTATAAAATCGTGAATAATAATACGCTGGAAATCCGTTGAACGATTCGTTTATTCTTTGTGTAATAAACGGAATAAAATCCGCGACTAATACACGCGTAGTGTGATGTAAGTTCGTTGTTAAATCGAGGCGTAAAAAGTGCGGATAAAAATCTACAACTTAACTCGAACCCAACTCTAACTCAGTCGAGGTAGTGTGTCAATAACACATTTCCGATATATCTTACCGCGCAGTGGATCCTAGGAGTAAAAAAACGCCAATAAAAGTTTCGTCGTCACATTTTTTCATCATTTCATTATCTTCATAAAAGAAGAAATGTGTTTGTCGCAACGGGACGTAACCCACGCCACGGCCGTTAGCGTAAGCGATTCTATTTATTTTCGATATTCAACATCAGCTACGAATAACAACAGGAACTATACTCCGATATTTTGATCGCATTCATAGTTATCCAATTAATTTATATATATATTTATATTCATATTCATATATACGCAATTCCCCCTTTCTCCCTCAACCTAACCTTCAAATTTGAATAAAAGGCCTAACCTAACCTAAAAAAATGCGACTTATAAGCTCGGAAAAGCTCCACGAGCTTCAGTCAGTCCCTGATCATATTCGCAACATATGTATCCTGGCTCATGTCGATCATGGTAAAACAACGCTAGCCGATTCTCTCGTAGCGAGTAACGGAATAATATCTAGTAAGCTGGCGGGGAAGCTTAGGTACCTGGATAGTCGTGTGGACGAACAGCAGCGTGGAATAACTATGAAGTCTAGTTCCATAGCTCTTTACCACATCGAAAATGGACAGGAATTTATCGTCAATCTAATAGACTCTCCTGGGCACGTAGATTTTGCTTCAGAAGTATCCACCGCGGTAAGATTATGCGACGGAGCCATAGTCGTGATCGATGTAATCGAGGGTGTTTGTCCCCAGACACGAAGCGCCCTATCTATCGCTTACATCGAGGGTCTCAAGCCTGTATTAGTCTTCAATAAGATAGACAGACTCATTACAGAAGTAAAGCTTTCGCCGTTAGACGCGTACGTACATTTAACGCAGGTTTTAGAACAAGTTAACGCCGTCATGGGGGAGCTCTTTGCTAGCGATGTAATGGAGCGAGAAGGTAAAGAGGTCGAGGCAGTAATCGAAGAGCGGAATAACGAGGAAGGGAGAAATTTGAACGAGAGAAATCTAGCCGACTGGCAATCCGCCTTGGAAGATGCCGACGATTCTAATATTTACTTTTCACCCGAAAGAGGGAACGTCCTTTTTGGCAGCGCCGTAGACGGCTGGGGTTTCGGGGTCAAAGAATTCGCCAAAATATTTGCCGACAAGCTGGGATTCAGCGAAAAAGTACTGCTCAAAACACTATGGGGTGATTTTTACCTCAATAATAAAACAAAGAAGATAATGAAAGGCGCACAGGAGAAGGCTAAGAAGCCGTTGTTCGTTCAACTCATTCTTGATAATATTTGGGCTCTGTACGATACTGTTGTTGTGAGAAAAGACAAGGAGAAAATGTCCTCGATTGTTGAAAAACTACAGATCAAGCTGACCACCAGAGACCTTAGACACACGGATTCTAAAGCACAACTTCAGGCGATTTGCTCCCAGTGGCTTCCGCTAGCTAAAGCTTGCCTCGATATGACCTGCGCCAATGTGCCACCACCTAATAAGTTAAGCGAAGCTAAAATCGAGAGATTGATGAGCGGGAATACAGACTTTTCTGCGCTACCGGAACAGACTCAGTTACTTAAGGAGGCTTTCTTGGCTTGCGATAACTCCCCAAATTCCCCTGTTATTGTTTTTATATCGAAGATGTTTCCTGTGGACAGAAAAATCCTGCCTGAAAATAAATCCAAGCCTTTAACCCAGGAGGAATTAACTCAGAGAAGGGAAATAGCCAGACAGAGACACGCCGCTATATTGGAAAGCCAAAAATCAGGGACTCCAGAACCAGCTGTTGAAAAAATTATCCAGACTTTGAATAACGATGAGGTGCCTAAGCCGGCAGAAGAAGTGTCCGAGGATGCTCTAGTCGCTTTTGCCAGGGTCTACTCAGGCACTCTGAGAAAAGGCAGCGAGGTTTTTGTCCTGGGGCCTAAGCACAACCCGAGAATTGCCCTCGATCGTCAACAGAGCGGCGAAGAAGTGGAGGAGAATATAGTCCTGAAGGATCTGAGGCCAGGGAGACATGCGACGAAGGCAGTTATCGACAAACTATATCTCATGATGGGAAGGGAGCTCGAGCCGCTGGACAGTATCACTGCGGGCAATGTCGTAGGCATTGGAAATCTAGAAGAACACGTCTTGAAGACTGCGACTCTCTCGTCTACAATAGCGTGTCCATCTTTTGCAGAACTTACTTCATTAACGGACCCAATTCTCCGGGTAGCATTAGAGCCCAAGCAGCCAAACGACTTACAAAAGCTCATAAAAGGGCTCAAGCTATTGAACCAAGCAGACGCCTGTGCAGTTGTTCACATACAGGAGACTGGGGAGCTGGTTTTAAACACCGCGGGAGAAGTCCACCTCGAGAGATGCCTCGAGGACTTAAAACTGCGCTACGCCAAGGTTGAGATCAACGTTTCAGAGCCGATAGTACCGCTTAGAGAAACCGTCGTTCCTCCCCCAAAACTAGATATGGTTAATGAAGTGATAGAGAAAACGGAGCAGGAATCAAGCCTCGAATCTTGGACAGCTAACAGACAATGCAGCTTTGTAATCGACGCCAAACCACTTCCGGAAACTGTGACTAAGGTCTTAGAGAAACATGCGGATCTGATCAAAGTCCTCGACAGGCACGTCGATAATCTTGGTAAAGACACTGAGGAGAGTCTGGCGGCGGATATTGCCGGACTTTCTTTGGAATCCTCCTCCATGCTGCCGGAAAGAACCCAGAAAGCAGTGGACACTTTCAGAGCTGAACTTAAGCAGGCTTTTCAAGAAGGCGGAGAGGACACGGATGTCGATAAGATTTGGTGCTTCGGCCCTAGGAAATGCGGGCCTAATATCTTACTCAATGGAACCAACTACCAGAGGCGACCCTTTTGGGAACGACAAATCAAATCGACTGATCCTAGAGCAACGTGAGTGTGGATTATTGATTTATTTGAATTACGCATCGAGGATAGGAGGTCCTTTGATCAATCTTAGAGTCTTTCTTATGTTATTCCCAGATCTCTTTGGAGTATTTTAAATTAGCTTCACTCTTGGCCCCCTCGAACGTTCTGCTCAATGAAAATTGAGACCTACAATCACATTGTTAGCTTATATTATTATTTCGGAGCTTTTCATACCCTCAAAAATATCACCTCGAATTTTAAACAGTAATTTGAACTACCGACTGGGGACAGGTACGACAGCAGTCTAGTTACCGGCTTCCAAATTGCTACCCTGGCTGGACCGTTGTGCGAAGAACCTATGATGGGCGTTTGTTTCGTATTGAAAAAATGGGAAATACATGACAATTGTTCTAGGTAAGTGTTTTATCAAGGATTAAAGAGGCTCAATTCCCTTTCAGATTAAACTCGACTCGATTCAGGAAAAGTTATTCATACTTTCGCTCCAAATGTTCCTTTATGTGTTTCTCTCATTAATAAAATAGAATTTTATTTTATTTTTTTTCCAGCGATGGAGGAGGTCAAAGTCAGGGCCATTTAGGTGGTCAATTAATATCAGCATGCAAAGAAGCCTGTCGACGTGCACTGAGCCTTCGAACACCTCGTCTCGTCGTCCCCATGTACTCATGCAGCGTTTTGGTCAACTCCGACGTTCTCGGTGAGTGAAAATAACAATGATAATAATAATAATAATAATAATAATAATAATAATAATAAATAAATTGATATATAATGATGATTGTCTCTTGCATCGCATGCTGCATGGTTCTGCGAAATGTGTGTATGAAATTTCACGTAATTAAATTGCGATTTACGATTCGCGAAATGAAATTGATCTCCGGATTCTCGCGAATATACATAATACTATAATACGAAACCAACTCGTTTCTCTCGAGTGCGATTGCCGTTTTATTTACACAGTTGACAATTTTATATTGATAATTATTATCGTGTTATTAAAATACGGTATGAGGGTATAAGCATATAATATATAATTATGAAATATAAATTAAGATATTATTATTATTAATATTATAAAAACTATTATTCTACGTATCTAGATAATATCATAGCTGATTAAACTTTCAACTATAAAACTTCGACGATATTAGCCAAGTCGAGTTAATTATAAGAAAAGAAAATTCGCGGAAACACTGGACTGTTTCCGCCCGCAATCGTTCAAGTTTTACGTAAAATCTAAATGTACCTTCGATCCTCCAATCAGTGTCGGTGGATTTCGCTCATAAAACTTGAGCTGCATGACCGAAGGGTATTCTCTTCTTCTTCTTAAGATTCTTATTACTCGATAATATATTATTATTATATAACATAGCGTATAGTATAAATTATTACGAATTATCATAAAATAACGAAGTAATCGATTTTCTTCGTCGTCCATTCAGTCTCCCATCACACTTTTCACTAATTATTATTATTTATCATCTTACGAGATAGAATAAAATAAATAACATAAATTAAAATATTTAAATAACTCGGTTTTTACTTCTTAGTTGTTTTTTTGTTTTCTTTAAATAAATAATTCGCGGCCTTTCCGTATTTTTTTCGTTTTTTTTTTCCGTCTTTTTACTTTTCGGTCAAAATTAATGGCAGCTTTATTTATATATAATAACGCGTAATCGAAGATTGTGTAATTAATCCATCGTCTACAGCGCAGCAATTTTTATTAATTCTGGTACCTTGTGCCATGGAAATGATGGCTTTGTTGTTGAGTCTTCATCCCTTTCTACAAAGTCTGAAACGAGTGAAAAGAGCGAAATAAAATTAATGATAATTAGTGAAAGGAAAAAGAATGAAAATTGAAAGAAAACGAGAAGGGAGAGTAGAAAATAAGTATTCACCGAGAAGACTGCGAGTGTATCGCAGTGGACGACCTCGCCGATTTCCCTGCACGCACATCATACCGTATACTCGTATTCCAGGGACACTTGCGTACATTGGTTGATCGTGGCTCATTGGACCCTCTTTTCAAAGGAAAGTAGAAAAATGTGAAACAGACGAGGAAATTGAAAATATAGACGATTTTTTCTTTTTTTTTCTTCTTCTTTTCTTCTTTTCGAAAACCATCAACGTCATTCGCATCGTTTTATTATATCCTATACTTACCGAGGATATTGGTGTCTGGACAACGACAGATCACTAGATAATGGGATTTTCCTGTCCTTACATTCTGCAACGCTAGAAGCGACCAGTCCTTTGGTGCTCGGCATTCTCTCATATCCGCTACTGGCTCGCACGTCTTTACCAGAGTCAGAGCCTGAAATCAGAATTTTTCAGTTTCAATTATTGTCATAGACGAAGAGAACATTTTTCACTCGATCATGTCCGAAAAATTCATAACTTCCGTGATATTCTTGTCATAACTTAATGATCTTCGGAAAACAAAAAACAAAAAAACTCTTCAACATCGAAATCCACTTTGCAGAAATTTTTTTTCAGAATTTTTTTCCCAAAGAGCTCTTGAAGAGGACTTTTTAATATTCAAAAAAATTCACAACTTCCGCGGGATTGTTGTGCGATAACCGAATAAACTTTCGGAACCTGCAAACTCTCCAACATCGAAACCCACTTTGCGAAAGTTTTGAAGAATTTGTCTAATTTCGAAATCTGAAACCGCAGTCCGAACCGAAATTCTTTTCTATATTTTTCGTTTCTATACGATTTCCTGTAATTAGGTATACCTGCAGGTCTTCAGTGACGATTGTCGGTGTTATTATAAGTACATACCAAGTTACGATTTGATGAAAGGGTCCATCTCGCAGCGACTCACGATCTATACACAATGCTGTATATCACCGTGATTATTAATTTCGAAACAATAATATCCCTCTAATGGTACCGTTAACTTCACCGTAAACCTAAACTTTCCAAGTTTATGGTTTTAACTTGCTGTTCAACAATCGCACCGCGAATATGATAGCTAGCTAGCTATTACTTGAATTTATATAATATGAAGTCTCGCGTTTTCTACCTAATAAGGAATTAATCTACCGGCAAACTAATTTTCGGTTTACACATGTATTTGAAATTCGAATTATCTAAACCCATAAAAATAGCGCCGGGATAGAAGAATTCCCAAGATTATATACCGCGCTATCTCGCCGTTATTTCTTACACTGGACAGTATACCAGTTTCATTGCTCCTTTTTTCTTCCTTTTTTCTTCCTTTTTTCTTCTTTTTTTTTTTTTACACCGTAACACAATTTCATACCACGTCCAGGATTCTCCGTCTTTGTTACTCCTCAGCGCTGCGGGTTTAGTTTCGCTTATTTCTCTCTAGTAGCTGTGTAGCTGTTCGATCAGTTCTTAGTCGCATTTTAACCGGCAAGAATAAGAGTTGAAAAAGAAAAAGGTAAAAATGTGTAAAAAAGGGAAAGAAGAGGAGAAAAACTCGCTCTAACAACATCGGGAAAAATTTATCCTGCCGCGCTTGAGTATGTACCTGACTACATATACTGGAGAGTAACTAGCCCAACTACGTATACCTAGATAGGATAAATACCGCATTCGTCTTCAACACGGAGTTGTCACACCGGCTGAAAGTGAATGGCGTATATATATAACATATATTCAGTTTCTTCTTTTTCTAATCATCCGTTCGGTCGATTGATTAAATTCATTTTTTGGTTTTTTTTTTAGGGTAAATATAGCAATTCGAAATTCAACTCTCCCCCGTTTTTCTTTTTTCCTATTTCTAACCAACCGGGATTATTACTATGTATACGATGCTGCAATTCATCTAGCCTCTAGTAGTAGTATGCAGTAGTAGTTTACCTCCTCGCAAATCACTGGACTCCAACAGCTAAGCCCCGGTTATGGTAGTTAGTCGAGATCATCGCACGAGGCGGAGGTAATTGCAGATGAAACTTAGGTACGGAGGTAGAGGATGGTAGGTGGGTATAATATATGGTTAAATCTTAAAAATCTGTATATCTAGGTAGGTGTATGTGGATAGACGTGTATGTCATGTGTGCGGTATACATATGTACGATGAAAAACGACGATAGAATAAATACAAACGAACTTGAGTGCAGTTCAATCGGCATATTATACCATATTGTGTATGGAAATATTTGTGTACATATATATAGACGTATATACATATAGGAATATCGATGTGGCGATGATATGCACTAGATATCGATTTAATGCTCAACCGTGACCGGGAAAGTTGACGAAAAAATAAAACTACCTACAACACACCGTTCGTTATGTATATATGTATGTAGTACTATATGAACTACACCGCGTCATAAGGGAACTAAAAATTCACATCCGTTTGCTCCAGATCCCTACATATCTTCCTATATGCGTTTATCGCATGTACGTGTATATGGGCGTCCTGTAGAGCCTCAATTTCCATTTTACTTATGTATATATCGAGGAGAGATCCGGGATTATTTATTTAATTATTTCACACAATTCTATATTCAATTACGGACAATATAGAGTCCATCTTCTTCTTCTTTCGAATAATCAATCATCTTTCGCTGAATTGAAAATCTAAAATTCATTGAATTTTAAATCCAGACATGTTATGATGGGCACGAGAAATGTTCATGCTGCGCTTTAAATTCAAACGCGTTTCTTTCTACGAGACAAAAATCGGATGTTTAAACATTTATAGTATACCTCGAGCGACAGGGAAGACCTAAAAAACCTGAAATTCTCAAGTAATTTTGCGAAAATTTTATCTCATTAATAAAAAAAAGTTTATACATATATAATTCGAACCCCCAGGTTGATATCTAAATTCTGAGTAGCAGCCTTTGAACTCCCACATTTAAATAGTGCGAAATATTTCGCGGAATATATGCAGAAAAGAAAGAAAAGAAAATCGGATCAAACAAAATTTCGTGAGATATTTTCAAAAAATTGCAAATTCATCAAAAAATAAAGTTTGTTTTTACGAGAAAGAAAATTCAATATACATACGGATAAATTTTTATAACTGACCTTGGTACGGGGGTCGGTGACCAGTTCTGTAGTATGGTGGTCATCGCTATCAAGAGAAGCGCTGCACGGGTCTCTGTACCGTCCAGGACAGGCGCAGAGAGGCTGGGTGAAGTTAAGACGAACGTATACGGCGTTGCAAACTTGCTGTACCGCGCACTCCGGCAAAAGATATATGTGCTGATTGTGTGGATAGTAGTGATACTTCGTTGGTTTAGCCAGGGCAGCGCTAGCTCCTTCCGGAAGTTTCACACCGGTCTGATAAAGAACAATGAAAGAGATGAAACACAAAAAACACAAAACCCTTAACAAAGCAAAAAATAAAAAAATTATAATAATCAAGTTTCTAATCCTCGTAGAATATCCGGAGAACCGCATACTTATATACCTATCGCTGTCGCGGAGAATATTGCGTGGGAGTACCGGGCAGTTCATGCGGAATATCTGTGTCAAACGAGGCGCGACGTAGACGCGACCGACGCGTGTCCGTCGCCTTGATTTTCCATCGGGAGAATGGAAATAGAGTCATCGGTTCATTTTCAGTTTTTATTTCTATTTTTTTTCCTTTTTTTGAATTATTTTTACCACTTTTTACATTTTGCACGAAGTACGTCGTTCGTTATGGGCTGTTGGGGCTGGTTTTTTTTTTTTTGCTTTTCTCCGACTTTTACGCCCTTTTTGCACTTCTCTTCTTGCCACTGGTCAAGCCGAGTAAGTGGAGCGTGTCCGAAGTCACAAATACACATACTTACCTATTACATTAACCAGTTTCAAATCTATTAACCGACTATTTCGTTCTTTTCATCTAATGACCTGCAAGTAGTTATCGAAAAAAGTAGATAGTACCTACTCTTCTCGCTTTTTTCGCTCTTTTTAAAACCCATTTCGTTTCTCTCTCTCTGTCTCTCTTTCACTCTAGAAAACTTTTTGGGAAAATGAATATTTTCGTGAATTCAATTCCCTTATTTTACGTATATATGTATCCTACTTTCTATACAATAAATAAATAAATGATGATGAATAATTAAGTAGTCAAAGACCAGTTCATATATCGCGTTGTAAATTCTGTCTCTCTGATCAGTGGGCTGCAGTGGGCAGTGGGCAGTGGGTCAAAAACCTCTCTCCTACTCCTCTCTCATGCATATATGTAGGATAGTTTGCAGGATGCAATGCATTTATCGGATGCATTGATTTATCTGTATAATATGGATGTAGGATAATCTGCATATAGATATACATGCCTACCTGCCTACCTACTGTTATGTTATATATACATTATACACATACACATAGACAGGTGTAGATAAATATTCTAAATCTCATTTCAATGAACTATATAACGTTCATTTTTTCATCAGATAGAAATATTCAACACTGCAGGTGCATAAATCGCTACTAGTTTGACCTAAGCATGAATCGACCTAGATAGGTGTAGGCATGTACATCTACATACATCGAATCAGACCACCTTTTACGGTTTACCTATATATCTATATCAAATATGCTTTATAATGACGCTGAGATAAAAAGCAGATAATTATATATGTAAGATACCTGCAGCGGCTACCGCTTCCGCGGATGATGAAAAATAAGGAGGAAGAAAAAGTGGGAAAAATTGTAGGAAGGAAAGAAAAAGGCGGTGGTGCAGGGTATAATTTTCGTAGAAATCAAAAAGAAAAGAACAGAAAAGAAAAGAAGAGAACAATTACCTACCCTACGAATGTACAAATGAGGAGGATTCCATGCAGCCAGCGGAAATATCGGATTGAATTTTTATCATAAATGAGAGAAATGAACCGTGACTTGGTAACTTAGGTCATTCCCTTCTTGGTCTCGCCATTGTGTGAGGATGCTGCGGGATAGCTAAGGTGCTTACTATTTGCGCGGAATAAGATATCGCGAGGTTTGATATATAACAAACATGTTTAGGTATGCGGTACAGATAGAGATTTAGTATGATAAACTATGATGGAATTTTAAATTTAACATCGTTCTTGGTAAAAGATATACAGCCATGAGAACGGAATTTTATATTTAATGGTGGAAAAATTTGCGGTGGATATAATATATTATGTATATCGAAATAATCGTGACACAGATACATATATATCTATAAAAGTTTTTCTTAAATTTATGTCTGTGGTCACCCAAAATATTGGGGGGACAGTAAAACTCGCAAAAACCTTGACTGTGACCACGAAACTTCTTCTTATTCTTAGTTTGGTCTAAATTCTTTCAGGTGTGTATAGAATCGGTCTTTTTTTCTCGCAGTATATAATATGAACAGCCTGAATATCAAAATGATTCAATGAATCGATTCTCCACGTACGAGATCATTGCATCTATTTATTCTTACTCTTATTCTTATTCTTGTTCTTATTCTTATTCTTATTCTTATTCTCATTTATTTATTTATTTTTTCTCTCGCTTTTTTAATGCAGAAATATATCGATAAAAGATAGAATCGCATTCCTGCAGCCAAACAAGTTTGTTATAAGATTGACGAATTTTGAGGTCGTTCTAGATTCAGTAGAACGAAACGGTGCAGGAACGATGTTCAACCAGCGTAGCACCATCGTCGCAGACTAATATATACCTTGTTGAATTAGTTTTTATTTTTTATTAATATTTTTTTTGTCTCTTGTAAGTGTATATTAACTATTTAGTTTACAAATACACATCGCTTCCTCGCTAACTTTAAGTAAACCCCATTATAATCGTCTTATACGTTGGTTCAACAGTTCTTCTTATTCACGTCGGTCGAGGAATTTCTTTCTTTCTTTCTTCCTTTATATTTCAGAGATTGAAAATTACACTCGTAATTTAGATCGAACTTTTTTTTTTCTTTTTTTTTCTTTCCTTATACCCAGAAGCAAAGAGATATGTAATTATTGTTGAAATCCATTCAGACACTTTCATTCTTTCAGTTTATAATCGCTATCGATCGATATAGCCCCCGGTCTTTATTTCCCCTGATTTTGAACTCGGATTTAAACCATCGCGCTCATTTCTCGATCTCTCGATTCCTCTTGTAGAACTACACATCAGGGATATACCTATACCTGTATGCAAAACCAGTGAAAATCCGTTATTTCTCTTCTCTTCTCTTCTCTTCTCTTCTTGACTCGACTTGACTTGACTCGACTTGACTCTCGTCTCGAGCTCTATCTTCATCGGTAAGACGATTTACCGCTAACAAACACAGATGTTTCTTGAACTGGGCTTGTCGTTATATCCCTATCCCTGAACTATTATACCACCATAACGTTCCCATTAAAATACACAAAATCATATCGTATATATATTTCTCAAAAAATCATTTATCCTAGTTGTCTTTATTCAATCATTTTCTTCCTTCATCCCATCATCCCATCATCCCATCATCCCTGCAGCATCCCAAACCTCTAACACACGATCTGACACGGGTAATGGACATCCTCGCGATGCATACGTTCTGTTACCTCGTTAACTCGGCTCATATATCCTCATCCTTGACCGCTACTACATATCCTTTCGGGTTTTATGCCTATGAGGATCTGCGTTCTATTATATTCTCACGATACATTCGTACGTACTTTGACTACATAATTATACCTATAAAACTATATAAAATTTTATTCGGAGATCGAGTAGCCCGGTCATCTTTTTCTTCTTTTCAAATTTCTACCCCTCTAGAATTTTTTTTCGAATTATTTTCAAGCTCGTCAACTCTTTGATATCATATACATGGTTGAACTGAATGAATTTCACGGATTGACAGGGGAATAAATTGCTGTGATGTATCAGAGACTGGTTGTGCCTATATATTTTATTATATACTTTCTCTTTAAAGATGCCTCGTGGCCTCCTATAAGAAGATGACTATATAGATAGTAATGTAAGCTTGCAATTTCAAATGACCTTTAATAATATAGTAACAATAAGTTGAACATGCGCTGATGATGCAGCGGTAAATTAAGGCGAAATAAAGATAGAGAGAATTAAACGAGAAGTGAAAAGAATTTAAAGAGAAGAATGTTTAAAATTGAATTTCCTGATCACTGCCTACCTACCATGGCCTTTACATATATTTGCGAGTCTTGGGGTATACAGTATTATATACGAAAAGAACGACACGAGCTTCTACTTAAAAAGACATACGAGAAAAAAAACAGATATAAAAAAAAAAGAGAAGAAAAAAATACCTCAAATATAAAGAGACTTTTTATTTCCCACCGTTTCGGAACTGGAAATAATACCAACTCGACTTTAAAACCTAACATAGTACTACGTGTACTCATTATGTAGGTAACCCAGGTCTATGTTCGACATTTAACCTCGCTCCCATTGTGATATATAAGTATATACTATATATATATATATATATATATAGGACATTTTTCATTTTTGTGTACATACATCAGATTAAAAAGTCGACCCCAATTATTATTTTACTTCAATATGAAAAACTTGAATGAAAATGAAATAAAAAATGAAATGAAAACGAAAAATTCGAATTGCCAAAAAAATGAGAATATATACGGATTGTTACGGTATTAGTAATTTTTTTTTTCAATCTAAATTTTTTTTTTTTTTTTACATAAATTTTTTGAGAGTTTTATATAGTATAATATATATATATATATATATATTTCTCTCGGTTTTTTTTTCCAATTTTTTTTTTTTGAACTTGAAACCTGAAGACTGGCGTAGGCCATGGTCGTTGTACCTTGACGACGACGACGACGACGACTACTACTATCTACTACCGTATCATTGCGAGCAACTGTACCCTGTGACGTCACTTGCAAGAGATTCTCGCATACTCTCCTTCTCTCCCTCTCTATCTCTCTCTCTTTTTTTATTTATTTTTTTTTTGTGTTTTTTTTATTTATTCCAAAGTGGTAGTATATAATTGTATATATATATATATACGTTATACATACACACAGGTATATATAATACAAGTAAAGAATAACGAACGGCCTTTGTGAAAGGCGGGCGAGTTTTCACGGTGTACTTTAATGTCGTTGTAAGTAACTACCGTTTCGCGGTCGTTTCTTCGTTTTTTCTCTTTCGTTTTTTTTTTTTTTCTTTCTTTTTTCTTTTTTCTTCAAAATTTTCGCGAATTTCGTCGCGTACTCTCCGGTTCCCGTACATATGCGTGTAGAAAAAAAGGAACCCAACAATTCCTCATCTTTTTATTGTTCACATGTACACATATTTTTCTTCGTATCTAATTATCCAGTTTCATTTTTTTTTTTTTTTTTTGTAATTTTTTTCATCAATTTACTACAGTATCATTTTGTATCATTTTTAATTCCTCGTCTTTTCTTTATCTATATTCTGTAGGTAGTAGGTAATTCACACAGAATTTCATATCACGTATCGTATGAGTTCTACCTACTCGTTTTTTTTATTCATTATTATTCTCTCACGAAATTTATTTATTATTATTATTTCTCTCTCTCTTATTCTTTCCCTCTTCCATTCTTCTAATTTGTTTTTCTTCTCTTTTTTTTGCGATAATTTTCTAGAAAGTGACTTTTTCGTGACAGAACGTTCTTATCACTATATTTATTCATTTATTTATCTATGTGAATTATTGTATATGCACGCAGAAATTTTCTGTCTCATTATTCATTTCATATACGTTCACACAATAATTTCGTGTATATACTTACAGCGCACAATTTTTATCATCATCATTACAATCATTATATATATATATATATATATATAGTAGGTATATACTATTTTTATCGCACTGGTTCATCTACTAATTATACTATAGCGCATATAGTAACAATGAAAATGACGCGAAACGTTACTTAAACGATTGTTAACAACAAAATTATAATAACGGTTCAAATAATCTCTGTAGATTTCATTTTTTTTTTTTGCTCTTATTACGAACTCGATAACTTCTAATATTTGCAGATATTACGAACAGATATATAGGTGAAATTGAAGATAGAATATTCGCAACTCATAATATAGTAAAGAATGACGAGAAGAGAAGATTCAATATTGTCGAAATTTATACGCGTTTTGGCTCCTTTTTCTTTTCTCTTCGTTTCTTTCCTTTTCTTTTCTCATCTTTTCTCACGAAGAAGAACTTCTGCACACTTCTCTCGCTCCACTTTTCTATACGTATTGTTATAAGAGCCTTGCTACGATCGCAATCTCTTCAGCACCATATTCTTAGCGCGCGCGCCGTATGCATTGTATGTTGTATGTCTTTATATTCTTCTTTATCGCTTAACTTCCCGCACATTTTAAGAGGCTACTATTAACCTTGATTAGCTACCGCGTAATATACATGAATTCACAAGAGACTTATACATATATAATTATCTACCTTTTCGTATCTTATAGAAGATTGAAAAAAAATTCGAGTTCCATCGAAGAAGAAAATTGTTTTACGTTATTCTCTAGTTCACTTCATTTTATTTTATTTTATTTTATTTTATTCTATTCTATTTCATTTCATTGGCTGATCGTATCGCATTCGGAATCCAAAGATTTCCTCTTTATACGTATGCTACCCGCATCTATACTTACATGAAGGTCTTCTGTTTCAACAGATGATCCTCCAGCTCTTTCACACACATCTCACATAACTTACTGTGTGATCCGCGATCCGCGATCCCCGTTTCACACGGAAATAAAAAAATTCATTTGACACGTGAACCGTTCAGCTGTTTGTCATTCGATCTAACGTTGAACGACAAAACGTGTATTTTATAAATTACCTATAACTAACGAACTGTGCAGCGAATTCATTAATTGAGAAATAAAATTGACTAAATTTTTGAAAATCGATACATTCTAGTATCTCATTAATTATTCTAATCAGTAATCGCCATTCAATCACGAACACTCACAGTCGTTTCCCTCTTACCCTACCCTACTGTAAAATATACAATTCATCTAGAAAACAGCAGTTTTCGCTCCTAGGTCGTAAAGTCAGAGTTTACGGCCTAGGATGGAAAACTGCTACTCGTCTCGCCTAAATAAAAGCAAGAATTAGGTACGTATAATTAGGAAAAAAAAAAAAAAAAAACTCACCTCACTTGCGCTCGTGTAATTAGTCGTTATTTTAAGTTGCGGTCTTATTTTTCCCAAAGATTCGCGTGTTTCTTTAATTCCGTTAGGATCCTCGGGGTTCTTGGAGTTCGTAACTTTCTTGGTTTCCGTCAGCGCGGCAAAAGTTGTCGTCGGCGTTGTAGTCGGTTTTGTCTTCGTCGATGTTGGAATATTTTTGTATTTTATCGTTTCATCGGAATTTATATTACCCCTCAATAAATTTTCCGCGTTTTCTTCCGGTCCTTTTTCTTCGCCTCCTCCTCCTCCTCCTCCTCCTCCTCCTCCTCCTCCTTCACCGGTTTCTTCTTTTTCATCCTTTTCTTTTTCACTTACTGACACTGATATTACAGACTGCTTAGATCTCATCGACGACAACAACGACGACGGTGGTAATACACGAGATTCTCTATAATTCGGTAATCCCATAACTCCGTAAATTACGACAAAAAAGAACAAAAAATATGACTTCATCGTTATATTTCGTTTGATTTTTTTTTTTTCCTAATTTAATTTTCAATCAGAATTTTAACACGAAAATTATGTTGATCGTGAATTAATTTTTACCACGATTGTTTTTTTTTTTCTCTTTTTATTTTCATACAACGATTCTGAAAAGAGAAAAACGAAAAAAATGTACATATATGTGTATAAAATAATAATAATAATAATAAAACACGTCGAGTAAAATATTTTTGAAATATGCAGCTATAACAATGCGTTGCATAGGTACCTATATATCGCGATTATCTCCGCCCCGCCTAACTCTAGGAATTGGGCTTTGAAACGGTTATACATATCTCGGATGCTGCGAGCGTGTTGAAGATGATGTTTCGAAATATCGCGAGATGAAGCGAATTTCTGAAGAAAAGAGAGATTGAAAATAAAATTTATCGATATGACAAAATTGACCTCATCGATTATTCGACACTTTATAATATACATTACGGGTACTAACTTCAATTTCTAGGTGTGAATAACACGATTAGCGCACGAGCGAAGCGAGTAACCGCATCGCCAAGTGGATGCTAAACGTTGCGTATATAAGTAAACGTATCTCTATGTCGTATTTTTTTTTTTTTTTTTTTTTTTTCTTACTTTTTACGTATATATATTTGGGTATATATATACACCTACGGGGATAGTGTATGTATAACAGTCGACTACGTATTATAACATTACATTTAATACAGCGAAGATATACCGTTCGAAGTTTAGAACTCTGGCGACTATATAACGTTACGGCAATATAGGGGTACCTACTCCGCTCTCTCTACCTTCGAGCGAACAAAAAATTTTCCGGCAAAAAAACTGGAGGTACAAAAAACAAAAAAACAGAACAAACAAGAAAAACAGAAATTTACTTCGCGAAAATAGGGAATCGAATTTTGCGAAAATTGGGGATTTTGAAAAAAAAAAAATCGTAATAACTTCGCTTGTATTTACCGACGCTCCGATCCCCCGCACAGTATCGGAAGGAAATAAGAGAAATGAAAGAATGAAAAAGACAAACTAAATAATCGGAGTAAAAAATTCTAGCCCAACATAGCGATTTATATGAAATCGTTTTTTTCTTTACTTTTTTTCTTTTCTAAGTGAAATTGAAAAATTCACCTATTTCTTTGGTACAGGTATATAGTTCATATAGAAATCGTCGAAACTATACTTGGTGAACTTTATAAAACGTGACTGAAAGTTCGATAAAGGGTAGACACTGCAGCTGTGCAGTGAGCGAGGCACGAGATAGAATTTATATCTCTGTACCTCATGCAGCAGTATAAGAGAAAATAGAAGTACAAGGTATAGGTCGCGTTCAGTGTAATAATAATCCTACAAACGTGAGCCGTTATCCATGCTCGGTCGATTTGCAAGGCCGCGTTTTAGCACTTGGTGCACACAGGGTATCTTATAGGTACCTTAGCTGTTTCTGTATAGGAAATGTTGAACGATATGTTTTAGATTGAAATTCATTATCCATTCGAACGAATATGTTTCGGCAAATTTTTCTTTTTTTTTTGTTTTCACATTTTTTTCTTCATTTTTCGGCGTTATTAAATTCCTCAATTCGTCGATATCAATTCTTCGTCGATCCCGATGAAACGGGCTGTAACTAACACCCCAACACCTTAACGCATGTGTTCATCTGTATACGCTATCTTCGACGATACCAATGCCTACTTCCAACCGTTATACATTATTACATGTATTTTGTATATTAGAGATGAAGGAGGCGGAGAAAATTGGCCGTTTTTCATAGGTATATCTGCATACATATTGGCGAGATGTTGAAATTGAGAGAAATTATAGATACTATTCAAAAGTCAGACGGAAGATGAGAGAAAAAAAAATACCCAGACGTAAAAATAGAAGAAAAAATAATCTTCAAAAGTTGGGAATTATCAGTTTTCAAAGAAAAGCTTATTACGCAAAATTTAATCAACACAATATACGTATCGAAGAGTAATTTATTCAATCGTAAAGTTTGATAGAGATTTAACGAACTATTGGCTAATTATTCTAACCGCGCGCGTTGGGTAAAAAAAAAAAATAAAATAATAATCTCGCAAGAGACTCGCAGCAGCATCCCCTATTCCATAATCAATGCCGTAAAGCCCAGAAGCCAGATTACAAAGCGTTTATAAAAACAGAAAGAAAAGAAGAAAAAATTGTGCTGAAGCTAAAAAGTGAATAAAATAAAAAACGAATTAATATAATGTCTGAAATTAATTTACCTGGTATGAAAAAGTTATTGGCGATGCGAATAGCCGGTGAGTTCTCTGCGGAAAACTCAGACCACTGATTCGTTCACTTCTATATAATGATATTGCGTCGATTTTTCTTCTCGATTTTTTACTCCGTGATGTACACTTTGTTTTTTCTTGTTTTTTTTTTTTTGTTTTTTTTTACTTTTTTGATCGATTTATCAATCGGGTAAATTAGCCAGCTACTCGGAGTTATGATTATAGCAGATGGATTAATCTCGAGAGAATACGCGAGATGATGGGGTTCGGGTTTCGACTCCGACTGCGGACTCTCGTAGGAGGTATACTGCCTATGAGTCCCCGTTGGGCCCACTTACTAACCAACCAGAATGATCTACCTCCACTTTACTACCGTCAGCTAGGTACTATAACTATGCACCTAGAGATATATATAGGAAACTTGAGCCTGGTTATATCCGTCGACGAAATAATTCGCGTTTCTAATGCCGAAAAGCCATTAGAAGAACAAAGGACAAAAAACGAAAAAAAATTGCATTAGAATAACTTGAAATAGATATTTTGATAAAAAGAAATCGAAAAATGAAAAATTAATCAGAACATGCATAGGTCTGGTTTCATGAAAATGTTTTTTTCTTTAATTTTTTATCATATTTTCATGTTTTTCTTTTTCATACCCTTTTGGTTTTGGTATGCCAAAAAGTCATGTACTGTATATTATACATGCGGTTATATGCTCAGAGACGCGATATGTATGTTACACCTTAACGGAAGAAATTTTCACGTCTTTTTATCATTCGCTTATATTCGGAGGACTCGGAATCATTAGATAGGAAAAATTGGCATAGTTTACGTCGATCTAATGGTCAATTTATACTTCTATCTCGCCTCAATGATCGTGAGATGAAACCGGACTAGATAAAATCTGCTGAATAATTAACGATCGTAAGTATTTCGCGAATTTGTTTTAGCTTTTTTTTTTTTTTTTTTTTTTTTTTTATTTTTCATTTTATTTTTACACGTGATAATCTCCAGGATAAATTAAACGAAAGGAGTAACTATAAGCATACATATACCTAGTGCGTCCGGGAAATGAGTTCGATGTAGAGTAACTGCAGGACACTCCCATATACGTATGTATGATGGTACAGGTTGAAAATCTTTTAAACTGCGTGAAAACGGCGCGATTTAATCCGCGCAGAAATCAGGCTGTTCACTCGACCAGGATTAAAGTGTATTGAGCATGAAATTGCTCCAGTTCTCAGGGCCCATCTCGCTTGATCAGATTATGTCGATTATTTTATATCTGGGTTAAATCTGCGTTTACCTAGACTAGTAGACGTCCGGAGGGGGTGACAAAGGGGACATTATCGACGGTGGATTAATATCGCAGAATTTTTCGCTCGACGGATCTTGCGGGAAAGTCACAATTTTCTCATTCCTTTTTTCGTCTTTTTTTTTTTACCCCCATTCCCATAAAGTTTCATTAATTAATAGAAGTCGAACTTTTTTCTGTTTCCGTGGACCTTATTAACTCGGGTAGTCAGCAAGGGATATTGGAGAAAAAAAAGAGGGATCCGCATAAATTCCGAACCGCTAATTAGTGGTTAATTAATGATGAAACAAAATTAAAAGTTTCGATCCATCCTGTTTTTCGGATTCCAGAGAGTCGGAAACGTAGAGGTCCGGTGAAATTAGCAAAAGTCACTTTTCGACCGAAACCTGCAACCATCGCCATACAGACGATGTCGAATAGTGAAAATGAAAGAAAAATTGGATTTGCATAAAATCAAATACGCGGATTTGATTGACCAATACGTAAATTAATAGGAAAGCTATAATAATCTGTCGTTGACGTTCGTTAATCGAGTGAAAACAATTAGTTTTACCCACCTCGATACACTGACCCATTTTACTCGGATACGAAAGCGTAATTAGTTGCTGGTCGAACAGCGTCGAACAGCTTCTGGGTACTCTAACTTTATGGATTATTCTAGGTGCGGGATGGATAATCCGTAATTATAATTTACATTTATATTTACATTTGGATTTATATTTATCATTATAATGATTCGTGCGGTATTATAGAAATTGAGATTGATCCCCCCAGGTACTGATTTTTTCATTTTCTTTTTATCATTATTTTTCATTTTTTTTAAATTATTTTATCACCAAGTCATGGAAAAACTTTCTTCATATACGGTTACGGATTAGATTCAAAGGTGAAACGTGAAGAGAAGAGAAGAGAAGAGAAGAGAAGAGAAGAGAAGAGAAGAGAAGAGTGTTTCTCTCTATCCATATAGTTGCAGGAAATAAATTACTCACTCTCGTTCATCACTTTATATTACCGTACACTTTCTGTAACGACGTATGATTTTTTTTCTTTCTTTTTTTCGTTTTTTTTCTTTCTTTCTATTTATATACAGTATAGTTGTACAGATCTTTCATCTAATCGTTCGTTTTATCTCTATAAATCCACGTGCGGTATTCGAGTTGCGGTCGATCAGGGGTTACTGAATGAAAGATCAGAATCACACGAAGTGTTTTACAATAAAATTTTTGTGGTAGGATAATATATTTCGTAGAAACGTAAGAGAAATGAGAAGAAAAATAAAAAAACTGAAACCGATTCTGTCGTGTGAAAAATAAAAAGATCGGGAATTTTTTCTTTTTTTTTTTGTTTCTCGACGATGGATTTATGGGGCTTGAAATTCCCTGTTGGAATATCTCTCTTTTTTTCGTTTCTCATCTTCCTACGATGTATAGATATATTTTTTTTTATCATATCGCCGAGAATTATTCAATCTTTAGCAAAGTCACTCTTTTATATAAAAGGCAAAATACCGTGTTCAGAGTGTGAATTCTATTGGCACGTGTACTGTACGTGGATACGAGTGACGTTACTCAAGATTGAATGAACCCGTGAAAAGTACCTACCGTCGTGGAGTATAGAATTTTAAAAAAGGTATTTTAAAGGGGAAATTTCAAGCCCGAAAATAATTGGTGGCAAAAATTTTATGCGATTTTTCTCTTTTTTTCCCTTCTTTCTCTCTCTCTCTCTCTCTTTCTCTCTTTCTCTCTTTTTCTCTTTCTCTCTCTACAGTACAACGATGTCGAAAATTTTCGAAATTTTCGTATCTGAAATTACGCGTTTCTTTGATTGATTATTCTCCGCGTTCGAATCCCCCTCTATATAGCAGATCATTTTATGTACTATGCCTACACGAGATTCTAGCTTTCTATGCGAATGACTTGCTAACGCAGTTTGCCAAAAAAAATAAAATAAATAAATGAAGGAACAAACTAACTATCTATCTAGTGAAATTGCACTTTGTGAAACTTAGGCTGCAAGGAGAATGTCGGACGAATCATGACTATGGGGCACGGCACGTATTCACTTGCAGGCCGTAGCTATATACCATATACCATATACCTATCTGCCTATTCTACTAACTTTGTTTTCTCATCTTTGACGTGGATTTATTATACCCGATATGTACCTACAGGTATATAAATGAACAGCGAAAGCTTCATGCTGCACATACAAAACTATACTGTGCATCATATCGACATGCACACGTATATATTTTATCATACTATGTGTACATATTCGCATTTTTCTCATATATAGTTAACCCCTTTATTTTCTATATCGGCAACGATATTATCACGTACATACCTATCATACATTTTTCACTGCAATTTCATTCGCAATTACTCCAATACTCAAATACATCACGTATATTATACATAACGGCGTGTCATATAATTTCCCTAGAGAAATACTACTACGATACACAGATGGCTATGTAGAAATCGAAGAAGAAAAAGAAGAAGAAGAAGAAACACGCTGGAATCGTGAACTGCAGTTTTTTCAATTTGTCCGGAATCTGCATTCAATTTCGACTGATTCGACATAATGGAGAGATCTGTTCGTTCATTAGTGTTTTTTTTTCTTTTTTTTTTTCTCACGCGAATTAATGAATTTTTTAATTCTTAAATTTACGATATCATACATCGCCGATATACACTACCTGTCTTAAAACCACAATATACGAGGCTCGGCGAGTGATGGTACATCGGAGGTGATAGACCGCGACGTTCCCATACGGAATAGATGATCGAAGAAAAATCTGTATCTTTTACGATTCAATCGCTGAACCCGTCTTTGAGAGCTGTCTATCAGTCACTGATCCACGACTACGCGATTTGCAGATATCTTGCTTCTACATATGCATACCGATATCCGTATTTTTTTTTATTATTTTCCAATTTTTGTATTTTTTTCTAATTTTTGTTTTCAACAACTTGCAGGTCATTTAGATTAATTATACTTTGGGTGGTAATTAAAACACAGTTTTATATCAGTTAGAGAAATTTCTTTGCAGTTTCATCTCGTATCTCTCATCGCGTGATGAAATTGCGTTTTGATGACTTTTTTTTGTCCTTTATCTTTTTCATTCGTCCGTTTTGTTTCAGTCAGTCAGTCGGTATTCATGGTTGAACAAAGTGTCAATATTAGATTTGATTCGGGGCCTCGTCGTTTCACGGCTATGTATATGAATAGGTAACCAAATATACGCGCGGATTGAATCATTCGTAGTATGGAATAAAAATTCGAACGATCTCACTGTTGAGCCAAATAAATTTTCAATTTAGGTAGGTATTCAATAAAAACGGTATGAATCGAGAGGTATTTTATCCTATATTTTATACACGAGTGAAAAATGTTCATCGACTATATAATATTATGCATGTATACTACTGCAGCGTGAAAATTTTGCGGTAAAATTAAACGCGAATCATATCTCATAAATTCTTGCGGATTACTTAATGGATTGGTGTAAAAATACAAAAAGTATATAAATAACAATTTTTTTTTTCTAAAGAAATGGAAAAATGATGATAAATCATGTATGTGCACTGTGCAGTGTATGTATGTATACCTACCAATAATTGCGAGCAAAGTTTTGCCATTAACCGTAATATATGATCTATATACCTACATTATATCCACGCGAACCTATCTCATTGGATCAACTCAAGTCTTGATTGGATAGATTTTTTATTTTTTTTATTTTTTGCTAGTTACGTTAGGTATGTATTTACCTACGTTATTCCCACTCATCTTAATTACGGAGTAGTTACTCGTATCAAAGATTTTCAACTCTATATACACGCCTATATGTATATTATATATGTACATTATACGTACATATAGGCTAGGAGGTACACATATATGTGGTTTTAATCAAATTTTATGTACTACTACATACCATATTTATATGTACAGCGTTGAGGAGAGCTGCAGCTGTGCAGGTAAACTTTCCAGTGTTTTATGTATTCGTTTTTTTTTTTTTTTAATTATCCACATAGTGAAATTGCAATTACGCGTTTTAATATAGTTTCTCGAATGCCAACAGTTTCGCACTCTGTATAATTGCGATCATACTTTTACTACTTACCTATACGAAGTTTCTCGATTTGAATTTGAACTTCTTACTTGCATCCAATCATCGTTGAAGAAACTTTTAAGTTTATATTAAGTTTTGCAATATAGGTACCTATTCGGTATTCAGGTATACATAAAAGGTATAAATATTTTCACAAATTGATCAATTGTTGATTTTTTTATTGAAATTATATTCTTCATTCTTTTATCAATCTCTTTTTTTTTTTTTTTTTTTCTTTTTTTCTAATTGATCGATTAGAAAATTTATAAAAATCGACTCATCGATCCAATTCCGTTCAATATACATTCTTCTCCTTTATTTCAGTTTTTTGGTATCGATATTATCATAGCTGTTATTATTATTATTGATTTGAATCCTCTTGTTTTTTATTATTTTTTTTTTTTCATACTCCGAAAGATCTTTTTTTTTTTTTTTAATTTTTTTTTTTTACTCCGAAAGATTATTTTTCCACGCTGTATGGGGGGCTCCATATAGGTATAGTATATCGTTAACATTGTTAGTGAAGAAATAAAATATTAACACACCCCCCTGTGTGTATGGCAACTCGAGACACAGGTGAGTGCTGCGGTTTGCCTGGGGCCAGTTTTCCAACAGAATATGCTTACGTGAAATAATGGTACGCGAATGAAATACCTTATACATGATATTTATTTGAACTTTTATCAAGCCTTTATTGTTTTTCCATTCGTTTTTATTATTCATTATTCTGTTCTTGTTATTTTCTCATATACCTCATAGCAGAGAGTGAAAGATCTTTACGTTCTATACACTTTCATATTCCATATAGGCGAAAAAAACGCTGATTTGTTCAATATACGATACAATATATATTATATATATATATATATATATATATATATATGTATTATACAGGGTGGTCCATTTAACTCTTTCACCGCGAATAACTTGGTTATTATTGATTCTACTGAAAAGTGTTACAGGGAAAAGTTGTTGCATTTGAAGGGGGAAAATGAGTTTTGGAAGTGAATGTCATCTGAAGGTCATATCTTGTGAGATTTCGGTATTCCCGATGTTTTTTTAAATGGGACTACCTATTTTTTTGTTCACTACAAGGAAGCTGACATTGAAACGCGTCCAACCATGTGCAACAACATGACCTTCGAATGACTTTCGGCCCCAAAATTTATGATCAAATGATGGAATTGCCTGGCCCTGCCTATGATTTTTGGAGCAACACTTGCACACGCATTGATGATACGTTTCTTAAATGAATGGATTAATGAATTTGAATGAAAAAAACAATGAAATGAAGGAAAAAAAGAAGAAAAAAAAAAATTTTTGCCCCAAAATTCAATAAATTGTGGGGCCGAAAGTCATTCGAATGTTATGTTGTTGCACATGGTTGAAATCGTTTCGATGTCAGCTTCCTCATAGTGAGTAAAAAAATAGGTAGTCCCGTTTAAAAAAACATTAGGAATACCGAAATCTCACAAGATATGACCTTCAGATGACATTCACTTCCAAAACTCATGTTCCCCCTTCAAATGCAACAACTTTTCCATATAACACTTTTCAGTAGAATCAACAATAACCAAGTTATTCGCGGTGACAGAGTTAAATGGACCACCCTGTATATAGGATATATATTATATATTTAAAAATACGATCAACATTAATATCTTAATAATACAAGTACAACGCGTCGTGCGGAAAAACTGATCACCAGCGACGTATTATACCAGCACCAAGTGTTTAAACCGCATCTTACCTTCGTTTAGGAAAAATGAAAATTCAACAAAGTTGAATCGCCAACGAAAATCGAAACTTACACAATTGAACTGGGTTTTCGTAAACTTTGCCGAAACGAAGAAATTTTCAAATGCTATCAACGACGAATCATGTCAAAGTTCCTCGCGGAATTTTCTATATTCTTTAAATTTTTGTCTGCGACACTGCTGGAATAATTAGCATGAACAAAATCGGAACAAAATTTTGAATTTTATTGCTTTACACTTAATCTTTTTGACAAATACAAAATTAGATAAATGTCCGGAAAATAACTCTTGGATATGTTAAAATTTCAAAATTCATACGAGTCAATATCAAGTATATAATATGTGGGAACGTCGTTATATAACGAAGATTCGAAGACGTATTTAAGTGCATTAGATCGCGGAGGAAATTTCACCCGTATAGTCGATAATACGTGGATGAATTATTTCGCACGTAAAAATTGTGTAGTCGATTTAATTATAGGACGAATGTGAAATACGTCTCTTTCACCATAGCATAGCTATCAGTTTTTCCGAAATTTTGTTATCAGGAGGGACCTGTCGATTCATATAATATATAGTCATCGTTTGTTCCCCCGCACATATTATCAAAGCCTTCACAAATCACACGAGAATCTCAAATACACCTTTTCGTTGAAAGGTCTATATGTATATATGTTTATACGATCGTTTCAACGTTTTAATCGTGTAGATTGTATACTATATATATAACAACATTAACATCAACAACAACAAGAATAATAATAATAATAATAATAATAATGATAATAATAATAATAATAATAATAATAAAATAGTTGTTCAAAATCGCTTAATATTCTATAATACACTTGTATAATACATTTAACAAATTTTTATGAATTATATATAAATATATATATTATATATATGTATGATGAAGTATAAGGAAGATAGATTACTCGATCTTTTATTCAACCCTGACGTACTAGGTATACATATGTATAATATGAATTGGTGAAATTATTTTGTAACGAATGATTTCTTTTTTTAATCTTTTTTTCACGTCAGAAAAAATTCTATACAATAAATCTTTACTTCCGGTTATGAAAAAAAAAAAAAAAAAAAAAAAAAAAAAAAAACAGAAAAATTGAAAGAAAAAAATCGAAAATTTGATCTTTTCTCGATTATGTATTCTAGAATAAATTTTTCGTTATTTAATCGTGTCATCAGTATTGTCGAGGGTTTAGATCGTCACGAGTGCAATTCAGAGTTTAGAGGGTGAAATAGGTAATGAGGGATTATCGATTATGGTTTATATATAGGTTTAGCTATACATATACAGGTTCCTATAATATTTATTACAGAATTTAATACTATTTCGTTGTTCTATTATATTATTATCTTATATTTTTAAAATACCTTTATAAGGCTCTGTTCTACGTATAATACTTGACTAATGATATAACTAATTACTACAATAATATGACTAACTATCGATTTCAGGTAATCTTAAGCAGGTCAATGAAAATTGAAAACGAACAAACTAATAAAAGAAAGAAAGAAAAAAATAAAAAACAAACAGAGAAATAAAAAATTAGATAAAGATAGAAGGATAAAAAAATAATAAATCACACACACACACACACACACACACACATACTTTTTACACAAGAAATATACACAATACATTATAATTATACTTTTTCTATGAATACTGTAAATCTTTATCCTGCAGAACGTATGTTTTATAATTTCGTATACATATACATATATTACAAGTCTCACAGTCGTTTTTCCCATTTCCCATTACACATTGAAATGTAGGGTATCCCCTAAATATACGTTGAATTATGTACGAGATATCCCATCCCTCCCCCCCCCCCCCCCCCCCTCCGCCCATAACATATTTTAACAAGTTGTTGATTAAAAAAAAAAATATATATATTTTTTTTCATCTCTTGTTTTCCCAAAAATTCGGTTCAAACTTTTTTCACTTTACCGAATTCATGTGATTAATTAAATTAGTCAACTTTTTAATTTTCTCAATTTAACAGAAAATAATTGTTTCCAGCGTTCGAAGTTTAATTTGGAAAAAAAAAAAAAAAAAAAAAAAAAAAAACATTATAAATTTTAAAATACGCATTTTTCATTCGAGAATCAATTCTAGATGTACGTTTTTTTTTTTTTTTTTTTTTTTTTCTGCACACATTCGCTGCCTCAAAAACTGTGAGACCTGATATTATATTATATTATATTATTTTATATTATTTTATATTATATTAATTCATATATACATATATATATATATATATATATATATATATATATTCGTGAATTTAACTGATCCGGGGTAAGGAAGAAAAATAGAAAGTGGATAGAGGGATAAAAAAATGAGTCAGAAAGGGGGGTGGGGGAGGGGGACTAAATACATATTTACGAAAAATTTTCACAGCGTATATACGGGTTCGGAATGATGTGACGGTACGCAATAACCGCTGTAAGTTTTTATTTCTAAAACACCTGAGTAAGATCGTGCAGGTAATGAGCCAGGATCAGTGTGTCGTCTAGGACATCGATGACCCTTAGGACACTGGCATAATGGCGAAGCGTTCACTTCCTCTAGTTGGGAACTTCGTCTTTTACGTACGGTAAAAAGACGGCATGGTTCTTTGTGCTGGCATCTTAATCTCTGTTTTATAGAAAATAAAATAAGAAAATGAAATATCATATATTTTATTTTCATTTTCATTTTTTTAATGATTTGACTTCTCGTCATCTTCGAAACACATTTCGCCTAATCCATACGCGTAATCAAATAATACTCACACTTTGGGGTGAACAAGCGAAAGCGTATATAAAACCGGGATTTCCTTCCGGGGAAAGGTGCTGCTGTCTTCGTACCAGGTAGGGTACACTTCCTGGACGACATCGGCAATGGACACGTTGAACAGTCGCGTTACCTGGACCTCCACCTGGAGCCAGAGTCCACGTTACGTCCCTGTGTGGAAATTTATTTTTAAAACAATTTCATGAAAAATATGTGGGGAAAAACGAAGATCTTTTTTGATCTTTCGATTTTTTTGATTTTTTTGATTTTTTTGATTTTTTTTTTGTTTCTTTCTACATTTTTTGAACTCACTTGAAGTATCGACATATCGGCAGCCTCTTAACCGGCTCGCAAAGTTTGTACTGTCGGGTTTTATCCACTATTGTATGTCCGTCGTCGGCGTGTAGACTACTCGGACACGATCTTCCCCCGGGACATCGACACTGTCTTTCTACCCATGGTGTTCCGTAGAGATCTACTTTACTGCATACTTCGCTACGGTCTGAACACTCCGGTAACTCTTCTTCGCTTTCCTGTATCAATGCAAAAAAGAAGAGATAAAAATCGGTGAAAAATTTATCGAAATTCAATTCGAAATAGGTAAAGACAAAAATCGAAAACACAAAATTTCTTTTTTTTGAATGAACGAATGAATGAACGAATGAAAAAAGAAAATGGAAAGATCAGTGATCTGCGATAAAAACGCAAAAACTATATCTACTACAAAAATAAGGATGTAAAAGAAAATGAAGAAGAATGGGGAAAAGTACTGATCAAATATTGTGGGAAAAGATACTGAATGACCAGTGCAGGGATAAAATGAGAACGGAGATTTGAACGG
This sequence comes from Tenthredo livida, assembly GCA_963992785.1. NCBI lineage: Eukaryota > Metazoa > Arthropoda > Insecta > Hymenoptera > Tenthredinidae > Tenthredo > Tenthredo livida. The sequence goes on along the minus strand of OZ023070.1, from coordinate 1,996,012 downwards.
AAGAGCTGAGAGGCGAGGTGGAGGACGAAAGAATAGTGGTCGTAGTAATAGTAGTAGTAGTCGTCGAGTAAGGTGTTTTTGCCGGATTGCCTCCGGGGCGCCGAACTTCCGGTCCAATAACCACCTACCTACCTACCTACCTACCTACCTATCTCTATACGTCTATCCGTCTATCCATCTTACCGGACTCCACTTACTCCGCTTACGCAGCCTCCGCGATTTGAACGGCGCACTACTACCTGTCGCGATGGTTTAGTTTATCCACTCTAAATCTTACGTGGGCGTGATAGTTGCAGAACTCTCTGAACGATTTACACACACGCACGCACATATCGTGTACTATGTGTATGTGAAAATGCGAAAATCCGAAGACGAGAGGAATAATGTTTCGAATTATATATATGTAGAAGAAGAAAAAAAGATCATTTCTTGTATTGGTCCATATGATACATATATACTATAAGAAATCGTTGCTGCTGCAGCTGCTGCTGTATAGGGATTGTAAATTGCGAATTTTTTCGCTGCCCACATCTGTCTTGCTTGTGTGTGTGTGTTTGTCTGACTGTCAGTCTGTATGTATCTTGGTGTTGCAGCAGCAGTAGCCTGCAGATATATAGGTATAACGGAACAATCTTTTGCAAGAAGTCTTAGGCAACTACGTGGCAGACATTTTTAATTGACTGTGTTTACGGGGGTATGGGGGGACTTCCGGCGAATCGAATATATATATATATATATTTTTTTTTTTCTTTTTTTTTATGGAGGTCCTTTATTCGGTCATATTCGAATCTCAATGCTCCCATGGACCAGAACGTGTCAAGATATATAAAAGAAAGAAACGTAGCCAAAACCCCAAGTCTCTATCCCAATTATACCTAGACAGTAGGCAGTACTCAAAGTGAAGAAAAAAAAAAAACGAAAAAAAAAACCAACATTATTATTATACCCTAGAATTAGGTAAAAATTAAATTTCTTACTTTGCTACCGATTTTAAACGATGAATTGAAAAGATGAATATAAAACGGAAACCACATCCCGTATCTCATTCTCTTTATATTCCAAAGCTATATACTTTCCTAGGGTTTTATTTTTCGTTTTTAATACCGCATCTATACCACCCTCACACACTATATTATTATATATATATATATGATAAAAAAGGTAAAACAAACAAGACTGGACCGAATTTAGCTACCGGATTTACTCGGGCATTATGGTGGGAAGATCCGGACGAGTAGCAGGTAGTCGAGGTAACACCCTTCGTCCCTAAATCCTGAATCCTCTTTCCCTCTATTTTTTTTTTTTTTTTTTTTTTTTTTTTTTTTTTTTTTCTTTTTTCTGTCTTATAAACGGTATACAGGTATACGTGTGTCATAAGCCATCGCTGAGTCCAGCAGGGAGTAAAGTATGAGGCATGAACTTTTGATTTTTTTTCTTTTTTTTTCCTCGTACTTACGAGAGAAGGACGAAAATATAAAAATTAACAAATCGTCGCGAATGTAGTATACATATATATATATATATATTTACACACACATACATATGTGCTTATTTAATTTTTGCGTAATACACCGCGATCAGGGTCTGCTACAGGGGTAGTAGGTACATATACTCATATGTATCGCGTCTCTTGTATAATGAAATGAAAATTTTCACTGTATACTTTTTATATAATGTAATAATGAGATTATTTTAATATACTTTTTCGTTTTTTTTTTTTTTTTTTTTTTTTTTTTCAATACCTATGTATCTTATGTATGTATCTATAGGCTATCGTACAAAGTTCGAATATATACTCGCTACGATGTAGGCATATACCTATGATTACGTTTTAACACAATTACCTGCACCTCGTGCCGCGGGCATTAATGATGTTCAATTATATCGATAATAGTACATAGAACATAAATTCCCGTTTAATTTTTCTTCTCGTTTTTCTTTTTCTTCAAATCAACTTTCGTCCTCTTTTATTTCTTTTTCAAATTATTTTATCATTTCGCAAATTTCAAAGTGAAAATATGTTCATATACGAAATTGAATTTTTTCTCTCCTCACTTTTCAACATAGTATTTCAACTTTTACCACGGATCAAAGAAGGTGAAAATACAAATAAGATAAAATAAGAAAAATTTAATCATTCCTCTCTCTCTCTCTCTCTCTCTCTTTCTCTCTCTTTAAATTAAATAATTTTCCACAAGTGGAGCCAATCGCGCAAATAGATATATACACCTAACTCACTCTCTCTATGCATTACTATATAAAAGAATTTATGTGGGGTTGCGTTGGTTCGGATGTTAGCGGTGTATAAAATTTGTGGCTGCAAAAGAACAGCGGTTCACTTGGTAATGGCTCTATTCAGAAGTAATCAATCCAGCGAATGAGGCAATCGCCAACGTCCTGTCTCCTCTCTATTTCTCTCTCTCTATCTATATATATATATCTATCTTCTTGCCTCTTTCGCTCTCTCTCTCTATAAGACCCCCTCTCCATCCCCTGCGGGCAACTCTTCTGTCAATCAATTATATCTATATATATTATATACATAAGCATATATATATATATATACACCATGTACACAAATATATTTTGCATTATCGAAAGAGTTCTTCTTCGTCAAGAGAATTAGTCTTTTCGCGATATACACTATTATAGGTATGAAAAATTATATATGATCTCGTTATATGGTGTATATGTATGTATGTACCCTGCACCTACGTTAATTCATAGAAAAGCAAGGTAAACCTCGTCTGTATATCCATACGGATTCTAAGATATATTCCATCCCTCAACTCTTACGTACATAGATACATATGGGTATGTATATCTCGTGTGAAGAGATCGCTCTCGCACGTTAATTTCGCATATTAGATTTATTCATATACCTATAGGTATGTTAAGTTTTTTGTATCAAAGATATTTACTGTATAGTATGGAAGGGAAACGCGTATACATGCCCACGCACACAAACTGATTTTCCTATATATAGCTCCTTCTTTATAAATACATATATGTAGAGTTAATTCGCCTTTAATCGACGGCTTTACCTCCTCCACCACCACCACCATAGGTATAACCATAACCATAACAACCACCACCACCACCACCACGACTACGACGACGACGACGACGACGACGACGACGATCACGACGTAGTTTACGGATTGACCCAGATTTCTTCATGAATGACTTTTACGAGAGAACGCCAACTGACATGAACGGTAGTATACAATATACTATATCCACACATATATGGGCGTTTCTAGCGAAAATGTCATTTTTCGGTCCCTCGAGTTTTTTAACCCGTGCCAACGTATGAATTTGAATTCCTATAGCATGAGCTGTTACATATGAGTGTAATGTACCCGGAAAACAACTTTTCATAATGATTTCTAGCTACCTCACATTACAGCGTCTCTCGGAAAGACGCGAAGTGTTCCTGAGCAACGTATGTCCCGACGCACAGATTTATTGCTTCTGCTGTTTGCGGAACTTGTGCGCAGCTTCAAAAAAACCGCATAAAATTCGGGTGGCCTCAGCTAACCATACAGAATGTGGAATTATACGATCTAATGATGTGCCAAGTCTTACACCCTCAAAATAAAGGATGGAACGTGTGTCCCGAGCTTTTGGGATATACTTGTCACGACCGACATAATCGTATGCCACAGTTGTGCGCAATGCAATTCGTTCTTTATCATAGTCTACATTAGTTCAGTTTGGCGTTAGAAATACTGTGCATGAAGGGCATCGATGTGCTAACAATATTTGACGACTAATACAGACATAAAGTTCGTGAAACTAAATATTTCTCGGAATATGTCACGACCAAAAGAGCATTTATTTCTATTCCTCCAACAGGCACACCGGAAAATTTATGAGTGACTCAATTGAAACCGTGTTCACAAGAAGTACGAAATCATTATGAGTCATTTTTGAACTGCGCACACTTTTTATTGCTGTTTTAGGGCAAAAATGTCACGACCGATAATGTCACGACCGACATGCTCGTATTCCTACTCGTCGTGCGCAAGGGCAAGGAAAATACTGCAATTTTTATTTGAAAGCGTTACCATAAAAATGTCGTACAAAAAAAATTTCAACAGTGTGCCTCAAAATTTGAGATATTCACACGCGTTTTTACCATCGAAAATTCGATTTTTTTTTTAATGTCTCTCTGAAAATGATGATTTCACGGAAAAATATCCCACCGGGTATTCCGCTTCGTATTTTTCGTGACCTACGTGTTGTGCTTTTTTTTTTTTTTTTTTATCCGTTCTGAATGATATATATATATTTTTTTTAATCCGTGCCGCGTGCGCAAGCTAAATAAAATGGGCCAACCTATGGAATGCACTGATCAACATTCAAGTAGACTACCAAAAAAATTTGGATGATGTGCCTCAAAATCTTTAACAGCACTTTTTTTAGAACAAAAATGACATTTTCGCTGGAAACGCCCATATATGTATATGTGTATACCAGTATCCAATATGGTACCCCAACTAATGAACGAATGAATGAATGAATGAATGAATGAATGAATAGATCAATGAATGAATTGTGTATGTTGAGGAAGGAAGGAAGGAAGGAAGGAAGGAAGGAAGGAAGGCGGATATCTTAAAGGAAGAAAAATAAAAAGAACGAAGATGAAAGAACCGTGGCAAAAATAGGGTCGTATTCCGGAGTGAAAAAATATAATGTATATATGGGAAGCTTGGGGGTAGGTTAGAATAAGAAACTAGAAAGGAATATAATAGAAGACCGGAAGTGGCGATGAGCCATCCGGAAGTTCCCACGCGTCTCCCAGTTAGCCTTAAATATATATATATATATATATATATGTATATGTATAATATTCTTATACACGCGAGAACGGAGGCCAAAGAAGAACATGACACCTGGCAGCGTGGTCCACCCCCCCCCCCCCCCCCCTCTATATTATAATACGCAGAAAAACTTTACAGATCATTTTAGCAGCAGGAAGGAAATAGATCATCTGTAACTTGACGTACGTCTCTCATCTCTTCTTCCGTTCTCTTTCTCTTTCTCTTTCTCTTTCTCTTTCTCTTTCTCTTTCTTTTTCTGCGTGTACAATTATATATACTTATTTACCCCCCTTTTATCGTTTCTTTCTCTTTTGTAAAGATACTTTTTCCACTTTTTGTATATATAAAAATTTATATGTATAAATAACATATATAGTATATATGTATACAAAAAAAAAAAAATGTATATATATATATATATATATATATATATATGAAGAAAAAATTCTTACGTCGCGATCTATACTGCAGACACGAATACATACCGTAGATACATATATCTATACATTATACATACTACATGGGTATATACCCACCTTATGAATGAAATGCCGACCTGCCCGTCCGCTCGCAACAGGTTCCACCGTCTCGTGGGCGCCACTCGCTGCCTACAGCGTTAGTCGCTTTTTGTGTTTTTTTTTTTTTTCTTTTTCTTTTTTTTTCGTTTTTCGAATTCGATCTTTACATTTTTCACTAATTATCATACTACCTATATATTATTCATATCCACGTTATACGTAAATAGAATTATTATCTAATAGATAAACCATTCGACACGCATCTCGATACGTATATAGGTAATATACGCAATCTCAAGATATATTTAAAATCGTAATTGTATATCGTAAATAAATTTCATTTCGATTGATCATGTTTCTCGACGGATTATCTCGATCTTTGAAGTTATTAGAAAATATCATATTGGGATATTTATTTAATTTAGTAATAAAATAATGAATTATATTGACTTTTAATTAAAATCATACACCTCATACTTCCGTAAAAATTTTGATTATATACCGCGATCGACAATCTGCAGGGGGTGTTACGTAACGATTTATGTATTATATTATATATATATATACCTTACCTATACGTACATATATATACAAGCGGTAAATAAACTCGTATATAAGAATGATAAATATTATAAATAAGTAAGTAAGTAAGTAAGTAAGTAGGTAAGTAAAGTTGGTCATATAAAGGTAGGAGTAGGTACGTTGTATGCCTATAGGTATTATATAGGAGACCAAGAGCTGAGATACAAAGTTCGTATCTGGTTTCAACTTCCTGTTGACTGAATCACTGTGCAGGCCAAAGTGTCGCGAGAGGTATGATGATGATGATGATATACTCTTAGGTATATCTACATCTACATATCTACATGTGCATACATGTATATACTGTATAGTATATTATACACCTTATATACTATATAACGTATAACACCTATATACATATAAGAAACGTTAGCTATGAACGGTTAAACTCAATTTACTTTTATATTATATATATATAGAGATAACACGCATATATTCTCATCTCTTTAATCTATATATACACATGTGTGTGTGTGTGTGTGCGTGCGTGTGTGTATATATGTTGACTTTTAACAGTCTAGCTTATGTAAATATTCACATACCGCTGCTCGTTTGTAGTAGGTATAGTTAAATATTATAAAATACCTGAGGGGCTGACTTGATACGCAAACAAATCTCTATCTTTCCAGTTTCATATAGAAAAAACGAAAAAACGAAGAAAAAATAGAGAATAGTGAAAAACGATAGAAATTTCATCAGTAAATGCTCACCCCGACTTGATAGAGAACCCTTGGTTCTTGGTGCGTGTGACGGTGTCTTTTGCCGTCTATTAGATCGATCTCTATCGCTGTATCTTGAAACTCTTGTAGTTCAGCCAAGTATCGGCTCTCGTCAAGAGACAGATATTCGTTCAAAAATTCTTCACCCTCTTCGTCAAGCTGAACTCCTAGCAAACTACTATTACTCATCGAGGTACTGCTGCACCAAATCGCTAACACGATTATTACGATCGAAAGTTTATTTATCTTCACGAAATTCTTCATCTTTCACTTTTTGCTTTTTTTTTTTTTTTATTCAAAAAAATCAGAGAATTAAGATGATGAAAAGTTTTGTCTCTTCGTTTCTTCTCTCTTACTTTTTTCTTATTTTTTTCACTGATTTATACGATGGTTATATCGATCACTTGTATATTTATAATATACATAGTTATATACATGTATGTCACTATATTATCGTATTATCGCTTATGTAAATTTTTATCGAAGATATAAAATCTGTATAAGTGTATTGGATATGGTATAACAAAATAATACAGTTCTTCGAACTTTCGAATTGTTTCTTATAGTCTATATTATATAAATTTCATAAGCTATATTATATGAGAAACACGTGGGTTGCATGCATGCGTGCATACAACATCACATCTCTACGTATCACATAACACACTATGGTATACATAAATTCTGACAAACAACAACGATAACAAAAAATACAGTATTAAAAATCTGGCTTAGAAATGAATGGGGAACTAAAAAAAAAAAAAAAAAAAAAAAAAAAAATTAAAAACAAAATTGAAACAAGTTAATTGTTCATGGATGAAATTCCATTTTTATTATAATCGTCATTATCGTCCTTATGCAGTCTGTTGCCCGAAAAGCGCGGGAAAATTGGATTTTTTTTTTTTTTTTTTTTTGGAGCTTATCGTATATGTATTAGACACTTGTTTCGTTAATTTTTTTTTTTTTTTTTTCTCTCTTGTCTCGTAACACTAATTATGGCCTAAACTCAAGTCCTCGATGAATTTTTAGCCCTTTTTTTTATCTACTATTGCGAGTTTACTATTTAAACGCGAGTGTTTGCTCTCGCGATTGGTACAGCGCTCCTGGTACTGATCCAGACTTGGTACTTGGCGTAATATGTACTCGTGGGTGAACGCGAGAGGTGGCCCCGCGTGCGAGAGTGTCGAGAGAGGAATGGCGCCCACTGGGCCCACGAAGGTATGCTTTAGGTATGCCGTATACCGTCAACTGGACTCTTAGGCTAGAGGCATGAGGCGAAGCATGAATGGGTGCCCCCACCTCCACATCCACCTCCACATCCACCTCGATCTCCTTCTTTTTCTTTTTCCTTTTCTTTTTCTTTTCCCTTTTCCTTTTTCTATCTTACTCTTATTTTTCCTACTCTTTTCTTCTTATACGTATATATATATATATATATATTTATATCTATTCATACTCCGCGTCGTATAGTCCTCATGTCTTCAATTTTGCGTAAATTTCGATTTTTTGTCATTTTTTTTTTTTCACTTTTTTCCAAACATGAAAATCCGATGATAATATTGATGGCAATTAATGATTATTAATTAGTCTTGGTTTTCCCCGTCCCCAAAGTCACCCCCCCCCCCCTCTAGCTGATCGGTATAGCGAATATAATCGCGTACATAGGTACCTATATCCGCGATTGGATTGAGGGATCGAGGGACCAGCTATAACTGCACAACTGCCCTCGCAACTGCAGCCATACAGTTCTGAAAACTCGTTAGCCGATGCAATTAGCCGAAGATGTTGTCGCCGTGCAAAACTATATATATATTCCGCTGATACACTCCGCGCACGGTTTTTCTTATATATATAGATGGACGTGTACTGCGGGATTTTTATAGATATAGGAAGTCGAGGGATTACGGAATCGCAGAATATATACTAACGTATAGTACCTACATACATGAAGATATATACGAAGATCGGGTTTTTAAAACTTATCATCGTTTCTTTAACCACGCGATGCACGATTCTGCGACATTCTTCAAAGATTAATATACGATTTTCTATACGTTATATATATATACGTCTTATATACTTATATCTATGTATACTAGCGTGGGTTTATTTAAACTCTGATCGCATAGCGTATATATATAAGTTGGTGAAACCTGTCGTGCAATTCAGATATTCGCGTAGGTGTAGAGTGGCTAATACATAATATATATACAAAAGGATAATATATACTAGTATCAACTCTCGATTTTAATACATAAAATCTCTACATAGGTATGATTTATTATTTTTTTTATCGTAAAAAGTTAATAATAAAAAAGAAAGAAATAAACGAAAAGTTGTATCATTCGTCTAGTTAAAACCGCAAAGCGTTAGAAAAAAGAAACCCATAGATTGAAGCGCGCGGGGGCGAAACGAACTGATCGGTGAATGGAGACCCAGTCTCCATCAATGAACCAGAGGCTGTCAACCGAGTCGATATACCAACGTATAGCATAACTCGTATACGTAACGTGCGTATGCAGGCCGTTCTTCGTCTCAATATCGACGAGACGTACAGATCTGTATCTGTATCTGTACGTAGATATTTTCTTCATCGTAAAATTATCCCTGTATGAGTTCATGAGTAAATGGGTAAATCATTCATTTTTAAGGTGGAAGGGATTTTTCTAAATATATACATATGTACATAGTATATATAGTATTGGAATAACCGGGTAAACTATGACAGGGTGCAGGCGAAGACCGTTTCCTCGAGATGGCATGGCCCCTCGACGGCCTCAACGTGGCCTCAGTGGCCTCGGTGGTTCAGGGGGGGATGCAGGTGCGCGCAGGTGCCCCAGGGCGCGACCGGAAACCCGAACGCGCGGCGCAGCGCGCTGCGTCTTTCCACTTCTCTCCGCTCTTTGCTCTTTGCTGTTGAGGCATAGGCTGCTTTTCGAGTTTGCTGCTGCTGCTGCGGATCTACTCTCGACGAGTCCCCTCTTATACATCGTTTTTTTTCCTCTCGCTCTCTCTCTCCCTCTCTCTCTCTTACTTCTGCTGCTCTTTTCGTTCTACCAATAATCGCGTGTTTGTAGAGAGAGATAGTAAAAGAGAGAAGAGAGAGAGAGAGAGATTTGTTTATGTGTGTATAACGTATATAGTATAGGTATACATGTGTACATATATGCAGCCGCGGTTACGTAGCGGAAATACGATACAGTATGAATAGTGCAGGCAATAGAGAAATGAGGTCGAGTTGAAGTTCCGAATTTCAAAAGTCTTGAACGATATGGAAATTCCGAATTCGAATATCACCGACTCATGGCAGTATCCGGAAAGGGAGGGTACATTTCCCCGAAAGTATCTATTGATAGACAATTAAAAGGACAAAAATTTTCAGATCCTTGGGCCCTAGGGGGTCTGGACTTTCGGAATTTTAGCATTCCTATAAGTTGAACACGTTTCTCAAAATTTCGAACCGGCTCAAACGAATTTGCGACTTCAATCCGACCCCATAAAGATCGGTTCCAGTTATTCTATTCCATTTTTTATCCACGTAATAATTATATGTATTCGTAACTTGTGCGTGTTTCAGGTAAACTTTACGCCGTATTTGGACGTAGACACGGCAGAGTTGTAGCCGCGGATAGTACCTCGGGTTTTGGTGGCCAGTTTCGCGTTCTAGCTACGCTACCTGTTCCAGAGAGTTTCCAGCTAGCCAGAGAACTCAGAACCCAGACATCCGGCCTGGCCAGTCCGCAACTAGTATTTTCCCATTGGGAGGTAAGTGCAGTGCAAAGAAGAATAAGAAGAAATAAAAAAACAAGGAGAAAAATAGAATTAGCAGAAAACACAGCAATTTGCAATTTTCCGAAAAAATCATTTCAAACCCCGCATCTACACCTCGTAAATTATTCCGTATCCTGAAGACGGGATATACCCTGCATCGCAAGTCGTAGTTCTAATATGAACAATAAATTTCAATGTCCCGTTGGTTAGACTGTTTTCAGAAAACACTGCGGGGGTCGTACCACTACGAACAATATTCCTGAATGAAAGTACGCACTCGTAGTCGACGCTTCCAAGTAACTTAAAATCGATCCTATTCCTCATTCCACTTTTCCTTTTGCTTTTCCTTTTCCTTTTCTTTCGCCTTTGCCTTTGCCTTGCCTTTTCGTTTTTCTTATTATTTTCCTCGGGTATATGGATACCTAAATGAATATCAGTACCTACTCGCCCCGGCCCCTCTGGGCCCTAAGGTCTCGAGGCAAATCGAAGTGTAAGTTTCAGGCCCCCACTGGCCCATTGTACGAATAACAATAGAGACAATCAACCTGTGACGGGTCTACAATACCGCAAGCCTCTTGGCAGCCTCTCAATGGCCTCTCAATAGCCGTAGCTGCTAGCTTCGTGTAAACCTGCTGCAGCCTAGGCTAGAAGCTCAAGATTTTAACGGTCGCAACTTCGGGCTCATCGTCATGTAGATATACCTATATACCTACCTTTAGACCGCGACGTCGACACTTTCGGACGTTATAATCACCTCGGCGATCTTAGATGCTTAGAAATAGAAAAAAAAACTAAAGATAAAGGAATAGAACCTCACGCAGGAGAGAGAAAAGACAAAATCAGCGAGAAATTGCGGCCAAAGCAAAAGATCCTGATTAGTGATTGTACCGGGATTTTTCGCCATTGAATTCCCTTTCTTCTTTTTCTTTGCGAATTGATCAATGATAAGCGAATGAGGCGACGAAGACTGGAATCTTCTAATGTTTCGTGAAATTCTAACAACTACCGATGATTTGTATTATTATTGCAATAATATTTGCTTTTGTAGTTATATCTTATGTCTTGTATATATGATTTCGTGACGGTTTTATACGGGTCTGTGAGGAACGTGCGCCTTCCTAGAGCGATCTTTTAGAATCTTTTTTATCGTCTATCTCATCACGCGCGAGTGAGTTCAGCATCCACGTTCACTAGCACCCGCAGTATCTTAGTCACGAGATACGCGTTAAGCGCGTTTCACACTCTTGGATGAAGGGTGGGCGACACTAGCGAAAATTTTCGGAAAATTCGATCTATTTGTGAATGCGGATGAGCGTTTGAGAGACGCGAAACTCGCCTTCGATCATTTTCTCGGGTGAAATGTTGAAAAACTAACAACCTGGGTGAAAATCATCGGCGAATACGATGCGGATACGAAATAATCAAAATTGGAGTGAAAAATGAACATTTCATTTATTTCGACTCGATCTCAACGCAGAAGACCCTCTTAATGTTAGGATCTCCTATTTGCAGATGTTAACCGCGATCGTTGATGTATAAGTGTGTAAAAATGTGTATAAAAGAAGTAGGTAGGTATATACCTACGCGCGCGGTATAAATGAGAAAAATAAAAATAAAGATGAAAAATAAGGAAAGAAATATAAAACGAGACTCCGGGTATAGGAGGAAAGAACCACAACTGACCGGAAGATTACCACGCGATAGTTGTGGTAAAAAAAAAGTTGACGATTTTATAAAGAAACTAAGGTGCGCGCGGAGAGTTCTGTGTACGTAGGTACATACATAGAACGAAGTGCAGCAGACCTGAGCTCGTGCCTAATTAATTCCGACAAATAACATCGTTATAATTTTTAAGATTTTTCGTTTTTTCATGAAAATCTATAATGTCAAAAAAATGAATAAATGAGAAACGAATATAACAGAGAGAGAGAGAGAGAGGTGAAAAGGGAAGAAAAAAAGTAAAAACTAATACGAGATAGGGCCAAGCGAGGGAGACGTGTAGCGCCTTGGACCTACGCAACAGGTTCCCGAAGCCACCGAAAGTCCCTAAGAGCGAGATATCCCTTGGTGCACCAGCTAAGCAGCACGAAAACAAATCTGGCTGAAACAAAAACCTCTGGCTACCATCTGCTCGGGTAGCTATAAAACGGTAAAACTAATGTCAATATAGTTGGCTAGTAGGATGGTGGTGCTTTAGTCAATATAAAATCTTTCGTAGTTAGGGCCAGGTGTCCACATCTTATAAATTTCAATACGGCCGAGCAGAGAAAAGGTAAAAAAGCCTCCTCGGAAGGATCGAGAGCGGATAGAGTAAGAGGCGGTACGGGGCAAGGGCCGAGAGACGAGAGACGAGAGACGGGAGAAGACCGACTACACATACGTGCAGCGCGATGCCACGCTATACCTACCCACCTACCTACCTACCTACCTACCTTCCTACCTACGCGTTTATACCGAAAATGAACCACACTGCCATGAGCACATATTTCAGAGGGGGAATACCCTCGGGCATATCGAGCAAAGGAGAAAAGGAAAAGGAGAGACCGGGGAGTTAGGGACGGGTATACCTCACTAATTCAGAGTGCTACCGACTTACGCAATACCTTCTCCCTGTATACCTAACAAAGCGGGCTTTTTAAAGTTTTAAAGGTTTTAAAAGTTTTGTCCAAACCCTAACGCTCCCTATACGGGCAGCTACAATTTATACTCGGCTCTATGGATGTCTTATTATTTTTTTTATGTAAACTTATGTTATAATATATATGTACTATATATGTAGATGTTTATATTGTAACATAAGTTTATTATAGATTTATTGCATTGGCATATGTATATATATATATATATATGTATATGTATATATATATACGCGCAGGTGATCGAGCAAAATCCTTACTGGGTACCGTCAACGGAAGAGGAGTATCTCCACTTTGGCGAGAAACCAGACAGTGGTAACCGAGCCAAGCGGTACATAGACCTGGTACGACGTCGCAAAGGACTTCCGGTCGACTCTCAGCTTGTTACACACGGTGAGAAGCAGCGGACTCTTCATAAGAAAAAATAATTCAAACCCCGTAAAAAAAAAGAAAAAATAACGACTATACGGTTAAAGTACATACTATAGTATATTATCTGTATAATATGAGGGGATATATAGATTATTTATCATTGGTTTATTCAATTAAATTATTTACTAAATATATACATATATTCTTAAGTTATGAAAGTAACTAATAGTTTTGATAAAATTATCGATATATGTGTATATATATTTTTTTTTCTCTCTCTCTTTTTTTCTTTCAGAATACAAAAAAAAAAAAAAAGTTTTCTTCAAATTTCATACCCTTTTTGTCTTTTTTTTCTCTCTCTCTATCTCTCTTTTTGTTTTATTCTTTTTTTTTTCTCGAGGGTGTAAAGCGGAAATAAATATTCCGTAATGTGAAAAATATATATAATGTAGATAAAGATAAAAAAAAAAGATGAAATAAAATGAAAAAAATAATAATACCAATACACGTGAAAATACCTATGTACAATAATATTTTGTCAGAAATTTTTACAACAAAATAAAATATCATTAAGTTTATCATTATATATATATATATCTATATCTATATGTTGTATTATATTATTTATATTTAATTTAGCAAGCTGCACTCATTTATACAACAATTAAGTCTGTATTTAGTATTACAATCAAATTACGTCGCGATGGAAACGGAAATTACGAACCCTTTTGTACGCGCGATATATTTACGAAAGGATTATTCGTAATAATGAACGCAGATCCTGATAAGCCGATTCAAATAAATTCGGACTACACGGTACCAACGCGTATTAAAATTCGCTGGGTATTATACCTATACGTGGATATTCACTAATCTGTAAATATTAATTTCGCATTATGCACATCGTCATTTTTTTTTTTTTTTTCATCTATAACTTGCGTGATGTGAAATTCCTCCGCGATATACGTACGAGGTAATCACGGATTTGTTTACGTACAATATTCAACCTATCTCTCTATTGTCATAGCGAACATATAAAATCAACAATCGACTCTCAATTGTCAATGCCAAACAAACATACATACATACATACATTCATACATATAAAATCAATAAGCCGATCAATAATTTCCGAAATGATACGAATCCTTTTATCTCATTTTACGTTATTACGACTCAATGAAAATTTCGGTAAAACTTTTAGCGGGATGCTGAAATATTTCGACCATATTTCTTCAGGATTTCAATCTCTTGCGTATAATCAAAAAATGGATCGTGTCGTGTAAGTCAGGTGCTAAATTTCGAGACAAATCTGAAAATCGGTGATAGAACAAAATCGAAATGTCTCTTCTTTTAGGGATATCGAGTGTTTCGTTTAGTTTCGGCAGGCATGTCTGTCCAGTAGCTCGTCAGTGTGCCGACTGATGCTTAGGACAGGCACGCTCTTCTATTTATACTCTTCCGCGGCCTTGGCGCAGGTCATTCACCTCATAACGGGCGAGTCTATTCTTATTGGCGGACGAGGCGATTATTGAGGAAAGGGTGATAACAGCCCCCCTCTTTCTTCGGGGCGCTTTATTTGTAAATCTATGCCTATATTTCTCCCACTCGTAGCCAATGAGCACGCAATTTGCGAAATAAGACCTAATCGCTTGACTTTTGAATTGCCTGTATGCAGGCGTTTTCACTGTCCTATGTACCGTTTCCACGAATTCTCTCGGTATAATTTTCAACATTGGATAAACAAAACTGATATACGTCGCACGAAATTAGCTAAAGCATCGGAAAAACTCGAAAACTATCGAAAAACGATATTTTTTACATCTCTTTTTTATTATAGGAGGAGGATAGGATTTCAGTCGGAAATATACAGACCTCTACTCCGGTTATCTCGCGTTTTAATTCAGTCAGAAATTGGGTTTTATTTTTATTTTTTTATTTCAATCTTTATATTACTTTTAAAAACCCCATTACAGATACGGAAACTTCACTATCTACTATGGTCAATACATTATCAACACGTCACCGCGGGGATGTTTCATCTATCAATCTTCCCATTTTCAAAGTAATATATTTATTTCCAAATCGTTTCTCAATTTTGAAACATTTTTTTCATTTTATCTCCTTCTTTTCTCTTTCTTTCAATCAACGCGAACTAAATTTACCAGAATTATAGATTTTTAATAAATTTCCAAAACGCATAGCATATATATTCAAATACATACATTTATTACTCTTTTTTTACAAAAATGATGTTTATAATAATTTAATTTAATTCAATTTAATTTAATTTCAATCAAATACGATTTTCTTTCCCTGAAAACCGAGCTTCAATATTTCCTGTTGTTTCTTTTTCGCTGCCCAAGATGGGTGCATTTCTAAATTTTCGTTGGACGATTTATCCAAGCTTTTAAAATCTCCCTTTCCTCTAACATTATTTCTCGAATTATTAACATTGCCAGATCCGTTTCTATCCGTCTTGAATCTATCTCCTCTAGAAAAATTGTTTCGATCTCTAAAGTTTTTACTTTCATTCCTTTTATCATATCTCTTGTCATCAACCTTGTCAAAGAATCTGTTATTCCTTGATCTAATTGAGTCCTGATCCCTCGTCACAATTTCTTCTCCTTCTTCTTCATTCTCAGTTAACTTTGACTTGGGAACAACAACGCTCAAGTATTCCCCTCCACCATCTTCAGTCATGAAAAACGAATCCACTTCCTTTTCCAATTCAATTTCATTGTTCTTGTCCCCCAACTCATCACCAGCTGAAACTTGATCTTCATTTTCATTTTCATTTTCCTCTTTCTTTTCTTTCTCTTCCAAAAAACTCGCGAAACTTTTCACCGCCGCTTCTCTATTAGCCAGAGTCATCCCCGCCAATTTATCCACCTTTCCTCCAGCTTTTCTAAGCTTTATTTCCTTCGGTTTTACTTCGGGCAAAATTTTTGGCTTAGTTTTTATTCTTTTACTCTCAGGGCAGCTGCTCTCTGCTTTCCGCTTACTGTCTACGATCTTTTCCTGCAATTCGGGCCCCACATTCTCCTCGATATCCAACGATAAACTCTCCTCAAATTCCCCTTCGCTTTTTCCAGATTCGTTATCCTCGCTTTTTTCACTCTCCAAATCCTCTTTCTCCGCATCTTCTGGACCAGAAGAGTGCGCAGTGGCTTTTGCGTCTTTCTTAGCTTGTTTTCCCGCCTTTCTTTTCATTTTGATTAACTTTCTCCTCCCAGGTCCGAGGTGCTCTTCAAAATTGGGAAATTTCTTTTTAAACTCAGCGACTCTATCTGTGATTATTTTTTCGTTTGATATTCTGGCCAACACGCATGTCTCAGGGTCTAAATCTTGGCCCGCTAAGATCTGCTGCAATGTTCTCTGGTTGGTAATAGCGTATCTCGATATTTCATCGTCTCTTATTTTTTTTATAGCTACCAATTCCAGCCCCAATTTATCCGCCTTTCTTTTGTACTTTTCCCTCTGTTTATCGTCGCCCTTTTTCGACCCCAACATCTTTACCTGCTTTATCAATTTTCTCACAATATGAACCTTGGCTCGGCGCACGTGTTGCCTCATCAAAACGATCTGTAAAACCACGTTCGTGTGAATAAATGTAAACAGAAAGATAAATTGAATCGTCGTTCATAAACCTAACCTAAAAAATAATGCGAAACTAACAGTTTCGGGTTTTAGTAAGCCGCGAAAATCGCTCTAAACTCTACATAACATAGTTTGTATCATTCTTTAATAAAATAATATCAATTTTCACGGCTTTAAGAACAAATCCGTGTAAAAAATATGGAGATTTTACAACCTAAAATAACCTAACCTTGATAAGTTTGAATTATAATTTAATCAATGTCATAACGTACCTCGTTATTTACTTCAATTTTAGACATTTCGTATAGCTATTCTAGTTTGTGAAAAGGATTAATGAATTGTATACAAAACACGAGAAATATATATTTTATTATTTTTTTCTACTTCACGTGCGAGACTATAGTCTCTATTATGATGAATATATCGATCATCGATTACTTACGATTGTCATACAATGTTCAACAATCGATATACACAATCCACAATCGATGTACGCCTGTGGCGCCTCTAGCGGTTAAAACCTTTTTCTCAACATTAGTTTATCTATGTGTCACGTAGTTGCGGGATATGTTGGTTGGGTATATTTCCACATCTTACAACTTACATGCATTGTATGTATATTATTATCATCCTGCAGCATATCGACACGACCAACCGCAGGTATACAACATACATACATAGGTCGAAACGACTAATAAAATAGTGTGTTTATTTCGGTGTATTGGAAACAAAAAAAAAGAGTTAGGTGACGTGTGTGTGTGTGTGCGTGTGAGTTTATTTGACAGTTTTGTGGGTATAAAAATTAAAAGTGAATTATTTTATTATATTAACAATAATTATTTATATTGCCACCTGGCTCTTCTACCCTCCCCCTCCCCCCTACACCCCCCCCCCCCCCCTCCGACCTTGACTATTTTATTCACGACTATAGATATCGCGCGATTGTTTTTCCCTCATTTTTAACCGAGTTATTACGAGAGAAAAGAAATTAGTACATGGTTATTTGATTGAGTGTTTTAATTAGTATCCTATATCCTATATTCATTTCGAAATATTGAACGTATCAATACACAGTATATAGTACGTTAAACAATGTCATATACAGAATACTAAATTATTTCCCTTTTTAATTAATTAATATCCAAAGTATTAAAATTCGTCTCTTATTTACCCCGTTATCTCAAATGCCAAATGTTTAGGCAATAATCTACTACGTCAGCAACTCGCTCTTTGCTGTGTCTGTTGTTTTTTTTTTTCTTATTTATATCATTTTCTTATTATTATTCTTATTATTATTATTCTCATTTATGAACTATACTTCTCATTTCTATCTCATCTATGTATACATATGTTAATTTTCCTTATTATTTGCAAAGAAAGGAATAAAAAAGAAAAAAAAAAATTACAAAAAACAGACATTATCAAAATAACAATATAGGTTAATCGATTGAATCGCGTACATGTAACCATAACCAAAAAAACTTGCAATTCATCATCACATCATAATAAGATATATATTTAATCATCAATTGTTTGATTAATAATAACATCTTGAAAGAAAATATAGATTTATATATTCAACGTAGATAGTTACATACTTGTGTCGATAATCTCTCTGTTGCGATCTAAATTAATCTTTTCCTTGTTTATAACCTGTGATCAAAAAAATAACGAATTGATATTGATTCGTGTTTCTTGTATTTCCTATTTCATCATTTTCTATATTACTCTTTTACTTCTACTATATTCTTTTTATTAACGTTTATTCAAATCTTAGCCGTCGACAAAGATATAAATAAAGAAACAACAAAAACAACCAAAAACACTCTGATATACAGATACACCTATCTGCCTCTGCCCGTTAGCTGAAGAGGTTATAATCTAGGATGAGCTGCGTTCGATGTTGTCTGGTCAGTGCTGGTCGCTTAGCCTCCTCGAACAATGTTACCAATCATGGTGAGTTATTTTCCCTTTTTTCTTATTTCTTATGTTTCTTTCGCTTTTCATTTTCATCGCAGATTCTCTTGATTTCTTAGTTTTTTAAAATTTAAAACAAAAACATTGGGTCTTCGATAATTTGTCGGGGAGGCAATCTACGACGTTGATTTTTAGTTAATAATTTCCTCAGTACACAAAATTGTCAGAGTCGTTGCTACAAGGTCGTTAGTCACTTCTGTTACACTTGGAAAATCAACTAGCGATACAAACCAACCGACTACTACTAACAAAGATGTTGGAGGTAGCAGTACACCGGGCGGAACTACAACTAGTGCTAGTAGCGCGGGAGGAGGTAATGACGGTGGTAAAAAGAATACTCTGACTTGTCCAAAGTGCGGGGATCCGTGCACACATGTTGAAACATTTGTATGTGAGTATAGAGGGATTGTTCATTTTTATTTCGTTTTCTTTTTAACAATTTCTTCATTCTTTTACTTATTATTTATCATTTTTTTTTTTCTACAGCTTCGACGAGGTTCGTTAAGTGCGAAAAATGCCATCACTTTTTTGTCGTTCTTTCGGAAATTGATTCCAAGAGGAGTTTGAAGGAAGCTTTAAGGCCGGAAGAACCTAAACAAGGATTTTACAGGAAACCACCACCTCCGCCTAAGAAGGTTCGCATAATAATCATCGATTATTTGTAAACAGAAATGTTTTTTCATTCAATGTTATTTCGGTCAGGGACTCGGGGTAAACACGACTATGCGTCGTTTTCAAACCCTTTTTTTTTTCTTGTTAGAGATTGTTGTCAGACGTACCATTATGACTCTCTGTACAGTCTAGGAATAACTTGTTGAATCTTAGCCAAGTGTCTTGCTGACTTGACAAGAAAGTCTATAGTTACAATCCCCATTTATCCATCATTTCAATACTGACCTATAATATTATTCGGACATTATTCTGGCAGTGAATTCATCACAGAATAATCACAGCTTTCAAGTCTTAGATATCTGCAATAATAACTTCTTCCTTATTTCAGATCTTCGAGTATTTGAATAAGCACGTTGTGGGTCAAGAATATGCTAAAAAAGTTTTAAGCGTAGCTGTATACAACCACTATAAACGGATACACAATAATTTGCCTATGCAAAATGCGACCCAGGTCAGCGTTAGCCAGGCAACAACGCAGGAATCTAATCACCCGTTCACACATAGAGGTCTCAAGCCACGTAAATAACAATTCGCCAATTAATCCTATAAGTCCGAATTTGTTTTTGCAACGATTTGTTTGATTTTCGACCTTTGTACTCCCTCACAGTTCTAAACTGGCCCAAAACTCGTTGTACTAATAAACAGAGCGTCAATAATTTGGTATAAATCCTCCTCCGCAGACCTTCTTCACATATCGAGCATCGGCAATTCTTTGGGAGTTGGATCCCAGCACGTTTCACCCGGCGGTGAACAGCAGCAAAAATCGCCGGGCAGTCAGTCGAACATAGGGTCAGATATCCTGGACAGTAAACAGCACCAATTAAAACTAGAAAAAAGTAACATACTTCTACTGGGACCGACCGGTTCAGGGAAGACTTTACTAGCCCAAACGATTGCTCAATGTCTTGACGTTCCTTTCGCTATTTGTGACTGCACTACTCTCACGCAAGCTGGTTACGTCGGCGAAGATATCGAAAGCGTTATAGCCAAGCTTCTCCAAGACGCAAACTACGTCGTTGACAGAGCGCAGATGGGAATCGTGTTTCTAGACGAGGTTGACAAGATCGGAGCTGTTCCTGGCATTCATCAGCTAAGAGATGTTGGCGGGGAGGGTGTGCAGCAAGGAATGTTGAAAATGCTCGAAGGCACGATTGTAAATGTTCCCGAAAAGAATAGTTCAAGGAAACTTAGGGGAGATACGCTGCAGGTCGATACCACAAACATTTTATTCGTCGCATCTGGGGCGTACAACGGCCTCGACAGGCTTGTATCGCGCAGAAAGAACGAAAAATATTTAGGATTTGGAGCCACACCATCTTCCGAAAGCCCTGGACGAAGGGCGGCTAGTCTGGCCGACGTAGCTAACATGTCTCCTTCAACTGACGACGATAATAAAGAGAAAGACGTACTACTTAGACAAGTCGAAGCTAGGGATCTCATTGACTTTGGTATGATACCTGAGTTTGTTGGCAGATTTCCAGTACTCGTACCCTTTCATACTCTGAACAGAGAAATGCTCGTCAGGATTCTTACCGAACCAAAGAATGCGATGGTTCCGCAGTACAGAATGCTTTTCTCTATGGATAAGGTGAAGCTATTATCAATCGATGAATCGATATCTATAATCCGATACCCCCAGACCAATTCCATTCTAATATTTTGCAAAAGATCCCCACTTCCCCACTTAATTCATGATGTTAATAATATTCCAGGTGGATTTGACCTTTGCGCCAGACGCTTTGGCCGCTATTGCAGCTCTTGCAATGGAAAGAAAGACTGGAGCCCGAGGTCTGAGGGCAATTATGGAATCGTTGTTATTGGAACCGATGTTTGAGGTGCCGGGAAGCGACGTTATGTCTGTCCATGTTACTGAGGCTTGTGTACGTGGTGACGAAAAGCCACAATATATGCGTCGCGGTGAAGCAAACGAGGAGGAACTCCCACAAGCTCAACACGTTCAGAATTGAGATAAATATCAAATTATAATTTCTTGATATATAATATTATCAAATCATTCAGATCAATATCGTGGCTCTAATCTCTCTCGGTGGGTTGATATAAGTATATTGAAAGAAAGTGAAACACGTACTTCTGTGTTTTCTAAAGTTTAAGTGGAGAAATACCTTTTTCTATTTTTTTTTTTTTTTTTTTCTAATGTCAGAAATATCTGACGTTAAAAAAATAGGAAAAGAAGAAAGAAATAAATTGCAAAAAATAACTAAAATAGGTACCTAATTCAATTAATAAATATTGAAAATATAATAATAAGAATAAGAAGAAAAATTATCTTAGACTAAAATTATTATTGTTTCGTCATAACTAGAGTCGAATTTTTAAATATCACATGGATAAATAAAAAAAAAATGAAAAAACAGAAAATTAAAGAAATACTTGTATGCGTTGAAAAAATTTCAGTCTTAATATACTGATTTGTAATTTATTTGAGCTAGGGAGAACAAAATTAAAAAAAAAAAAAAATACCAAGTTACATTGAATATCAATGTAGGTATGTAACTAGCGAATGAGATAATAAATTATTTTTACGTGACCATATTGATAGATCCGATAAAAGATTCTTTGTAATATATTGTAAATATAGGAATAATAGCTTATTGTTAGAAAGAGTGATAGATAAATGGATAGATAGACCGCGTAAAGGGCTCATATTAGATTCCTTTGATAAACAACTATAAATTGATTTCATAGAATCGAAATATAATACGTTTACAATAATTTAGCGCACTTAGCGTGTAAATAAACTTGAATAAATTTCGTGTATCGTTAATAATTTGAAAACTGCAACATATACGCCCCGTCGTCACTTCGTGAGAGCCATAGGATCCTGAGCTTCAAAAGTTTCATTTATTCACATGGATAATTTGATAATAAAGATTACAAATTTAAAAAACTTTAACAAGTTTCTTATACTAGATTCGGGACGAAGACTTCAGCGGTTTATTATCTTTTTTTTTATATATATATATTTAGTTAGGTATTACCTATATTATATTAGTTGTTGTTCAGTTAGCGTGTGATAAATTATTATTATTAATCAATTCATAATATGTTGAAGTTTATCGATATTTAGGTATTTAGTAATATGGTCAGGACCATATGGCGCTCAGGATATATATATAAAAAACGAAAAAAAAAATAAAAAAAAATAGGATGGATATTTCAGATTATAATACTATTATAGCTTAATAAATTTACATTGTAAAAGGGTATATTTAAATAATAAACCAATAGTTAAATAATCATTATTAATCATCACCGTTTTTATTCTATTTTTTTAGAATAAATTTTTATATAATTATTGAATAATTAATAATACGTAACTTGATCGATATATTGTTATAATATATCGTAAACTTATTATAATAGTATAATTACAACGTACATACTTATCGATTATATATTTTTATTATCAAGTTTTTATTTAGTTCGCTATACGGCTCAAACTATATCAACTAAAAATAATAAAATCCTATCCGATTAGATGAATTTAAAGTATGTACATACATACAAGTGGATTACATAATATATTAGAGATCCTGAAACTACCTAGTTCAATTCACCATATCAAGGCTCAATATTTACAAGATATCAAATTATGGATAAGTTTCCATAAAAAAAAAAAAATGTAGTTTTGAAGATTTTAACGAATTTCTAAAAAAGATATGTGTTCGATCAGCAATTCGTGCGCAGAATATCATTGCTACTTGTTTTCTTTAGGGTATTTATTATATTATCTGACTAGTAAACGACTTGCAAAAATTAGCATATGCTCATTAATTATTTGAGATCAATGCCGAGTAGTAATCATAAGCAGTACTTAATTCAGGAAATAAATAATTTTCCCCAAACTTAGAAAAAAGAGAAAAGACAATTTCTTTTCTGTTTTTTCTTTTTTAAATAAACGAACTTTCTAATTATTGTGAAAATACTTGTAGTATACTACTTTATCAAATCGTTCATCAATTTTGTACAGTTATTGCGGTATATCAATGAAATAAATAGTAACTTAGTTATAATAATAATAATAATAATAATATAACAGATGACTATATAAAATACAAATTTCGGTGTATTAGCTCGTCGTTACGATATTCAACAATGAAATCATATCATTTTTTTTCCCCCTTTTAATAATAAAAAAGGAGAAAAAAAAGATGTATAGCAAAACAATTGATACAAAGATTATAAATCAATTAAAATCTATCAAAATAGAAATAACAACATCAGCCTCATATACCACTGTAATAACTATGAGGCGGTGCTTTTTCTGGCTTTGTTTTAGGCCTCATTACTCCTGTTAGTTCTGTAATTATCCATTTGGTCGCTCTTATGACTAACACATGTGCTGCAAATTGCAGAATCAATGATCCAAACCCTTTATACAACCCGAAAGGACCCTCGGTAGAAATGATGGTACGATAACAGTCAACAGCTCCGCTATATCCGGTCAACAAAGGCGTGACGCTTCGTCCAGTGTCTAAATTATCAATTATAGTCCTAGTTCCTTGTAAATGTAATCTATGAATGACCGTTTCTAATGGATAGAAGACTATATCAGCTGCGCACATCGATACCAATATAGAGTGGAGTTCGATGTCTTGAACAACAGATTCCGAAACTAAATCCCTGCTGTAGGCACCCTGGAAAGGAAGACCGGATTTTCTTTTAATTGAAAAAAAAAACTATTAGAAAGGGGGAATGATCGACCCTCACCCTTAATTGCTGAGAGTGTTTATGCCTGATGTGCATTATCCTGCTTGTTACTCCTCTGACTATTAGCGTAAACAAGTATTTTGTTACACCGTAGACTATTGTGGGTGGTAGAAGAGCGTATATTGGTATGAGTCTCCCCTTATTTCCCACTTCAAGAAGCCGTATCGCTCCGTCTTTAAACACGTCCAAAATTCCTGGTCTCTCTGACGCTATTTCAGACTGTACTGTCTCTACCAACGAAGCCGAGTAGAAGGGAGTAACTATGCCGATTGATACGCTGAGAGATGTAAAAGAGTTAGTTTGTATATCCGATGAATTCTCGGGGGATTTTATTCTCTACGAGAATCCAAAGAGCTGGAATTACCATTTGAGTATGAGATGTTGTCCGAACGATCGCAGAGAACTGTTGCAAGTGATCTCCCTGTGAAAATATACAAGCAATTTATAATTTTGTAAGGTTTCTTCCATTCTTGAAACCATTTTAGTCATTTTCAGCAAGAGTTCCACCTTACTTTGGCCAGGGCGTTATCTTCGACACCAGATCTTCAACGGCAAGAGTTAAGCCTCTGACTAACAACGCGGAGCCAATTCCTTTCCACAATGTGCTAAGCCCCTGCGTTTGATTCAATCGCATAATAACAGGCACCAAAGTTATAGGAACTAAGTGGTACTTTACTGCGCCAGGATTGACTTGGCATTGTCTCCTTAGCACGATGAACGGGTGAATCAATAAATTTTCGGTTATCAAACTGGCGAGGCCGCAGCCTAAACCGACGTATTTTTTAACTGTTAAATCTGAAATTTAGAAGATTTTGAAAATTCAGATCTCGGCAGTTTGGGATTATTGTTCCTCACCGTCGTCTGGGGGCGGACTATCCTCGGCCAGGGGATGAACCACGGGGATATCTAGAGGACGTATAACCTCACGGCCGTGATATTTGCTCGGAAATGAAGCGCCGACTTCCCAAGGCTCGGAGGGACGGGATCCGTAATTTCTCTCGTATCCTTCGAGTCCTGCCATTTTTAGACACCCGGATTATGCCGGAATAGAGAGTGATCGAAATTCGCGAGATTTAACTTAGGATGGTGATTGAAATTCGGATACGACTATCACTTGCGCTTATGCATTGATACAAGTTGAGCACCTTTACCAGTTTCATCATTCATGCGCGGTTCTAACCAATCGAATACGCAGAGATGGTAGCGACGCGTTATAGCAGACGACGGAACTAGACGAACCTCGTTGATGTTGTTGCGAACTAATTCGCGTGTTTGGTTAAATCGAGGTTAATAAAGTTCGGAATTTAGCCATTTTATTATATACTATCGGAATTGAGTATTGCCGAGGTTAGAGTGATCGAAAATATGAAATTAAACTGATCGACTAGTGACTCGGCTAATCGGATCTGACTGTAAATCTTTTAACCCGTACGGTACATACATAACCTAAAAATATTAATACAGGAAAGATGTATAACGGGTGTAAGATGATACATTCTACCGGTGTGAAACTACAATTACAATCTAAACTACGTGCCGGTTTAAGTACCCTGACTAAAACTGATATGAAAACTAAACGAAACGAGATATTCGACGGCGAGAAAAAGAGACAGAGATCTTCGGTCGGTCGTATAGAAAAGATTGAGGTTAAATACTCCGGGCCATCGGACGACGTCACGCTTGTTATGAACAAGAATATTTCAACGCCTTACGACTGTGCAAGACATATTTCTGAGGGTGTTAAAAACGTCGCTGCTCTTGCCGATGTTAACGGAACCCCGTGGGACATGCACACGCCTTTAATATCGGAATGTAATATCAAATTTCTTACGACAAACGCGCCGAATACACACGCTGTAAACAGAGCGTTTTGGCGTACGTGTTCTCTGCTATTAGGCGCCGTTGCCGAGAACGCATTTAAGGAAGACATAAACGTTAATCTCCACAGTTTTCCGGCGCCTAATATAAAGTCAGGAAGTTTTTTACAAGATGTTTCGTTAGCGTTTGAAGACTGGAAACCAACGACGGCCGAACTTCAATCTCTGTCGGCTTTATTCGTCAAACTTATTCAGGATAAAACTACGATTGAAAGATTGGTCGTTAAGGAAGATGTCGCACTTCAAATGTTCGAGGATAATCCTTACAAGACTTCCCAAATACCGGATATCGCAAAAAACAATGACAATAATGTGATACTTTATAGGGTCGGAGATCATATTGATATCAGTAAAGGCCCTATGATCGGTAATACGGGACTTATTGGAAGATGCACTGTCGCTTCTGTGCATAAATTGTCTACTGATCAATTCGGGACTCTGTATAGATTCCAGGGTATAGCTCTTCCCGCTGGTATACTTTTAAACCATTTTGCTTATGGTATTTTAGAAGAACGAGCTAGAAAGTTAAACAATTGCGTGTGGGTTCCTAATAAGATTGTTGAAGATTCTGACGACCATATCGCTGCAGCAATTAATTAATATCGTAGTTTTCACATGTAATTTAAAGAATGTAAATAAAAAAAATTTACCTGCTTAGTTATTTATGTGATTGAATTTTATCAACTGCCAGAAAAATCACTCCGAAAAAAAGATATCAACTGCCAGAAAAATCACTTCGAAGCAGTGTATGCATGCCTATATCTCTATACTATTCCTCTGTCCCGCCAAAAATTTGAGTACACCTCCTCGGGTCAGATGTTCTCCTGATACCAGGAGTATTTTTCGACTTAAAATATTTCTAACTCGAAATAACGTTAGTGTATACATAGGCATATATAGCGACGTGTATACCTGTATACCATTGCTTTTTCAGTGGAAAAAAGGATAGTATACATGCAATAAGAGACTGCGGTGAGAGAAAGGTGGAAAATAACAAAGCATTTCATTATTGTTGGGAATTTATTGTTGCAATATCGATACAATATTATTTATTGTCAGCCTTAGGTACACAAACGATAGCGATAAGTGTCCCGCCCGATGATATGCAACCGAGGCAACATCTTCTTTTGAGTTGGCCATACCCTAGGCAATAGTAGATTTCTATTTTATGGGCAATAGCTGACTCGAGCCCCTAAGACGAATTAAAAATTTAATCTGTCAAAGCGTCAAAACATCAAGACGTCAACCTACATAACTTACATTCAACGCATAAATCATTTTCAATAAGGATAACCATTCAATCATTTATTCAACAATTTTATTTATTAGGCATGAATAAAAATAAATAATAATGATAATAATTTTAAATAACTTTACTTCATAATTACTTTTACTAATTAAATAAAAATGTAAATATACACTACATTTCGAATAGGGTAAGCCTAAGGGACGAATGCCGCGCCCTATTACACGCAACCCGCGGATCATTATATTATTTTGCTCATCTTAGTTCCGTAGTTCGTCACCCGGTGGCGCCATCGGCGTAAACTGACCTGCTCAACGGCGTCCTTGCCCCTCTCGCCCCACTCAAGGCTGTTCAAGGCCGTCAAGGATGGGGAGCCCAAGCAAACCGGTCTAACCGGTTTCAGTGGCCTTCGTGGCGCCGACGAGTGAACAGGTTTGTGACGTAGTAGACGTTCTTGGGGAAAACTTACGCGCCAAGTTGACCAACGTGCGAGAAAATGCTTGACAGGAGGTACGCCGCGTCGTTACGAGTTGAGGAGGCGTAAGTTTTTAATATTCCGATCACCATTTTACCATAACCATAAATAATTATGAATTTTCGCGTATTACAAAGTGTCGCGTATTTCAATCAGCGAAGTAAGTGACGATTGGAGGCCTTTGATTATTATTCAGGGAAGTAGGGAATCGTTCGTTTTCAAGTATATTCTATCCCTACCCGCGAATAACTCTGTGAAAACCTACATTTCTTGCGAACATAACCTCTCCGATCTATTTTTCATACAAATATACTAGGTAAGGGAGATTCATTGATAAGCTCGCGATAATTATCATCCCATCGTATAAGCAATCATATAATTCCAAGTTCCTCTTCAATCGTTTGCTCTACGAGCATATTAGTGTTATTCTGAGTATACACAGGTTTTCCTGGAGAATGCTTGATCCCCGATTTATTCTTGCCTTCCATACTTTGACGGAGATCTGAATAAGCGTTGCATGTACTTGAGATGCATGGATCCTACGTGCCAATTGGTCGGAGATGGACGCCAGCCAACACTATCTGGCTAGTTATGGATTCATGGTCAACCAACACCGTGGTAAGCTTTATATTATATCAGCCACAGACCCTGTATAACTATAAATGTATATCGACAACACAATCAAGGCTGAAACGCATTTA
This sequence comes from Tenthredo livida, assembly GCA_963992785.1. Taxonomy (NCBI): domain Eukaryota; kingdom Metazoa; phylum Arthropoda; class Insecta; order Hymenoptera; family Tenthredinidae; genus Tenthredo; species Tenthredo livida. The sequence continues at coordinate 1,967,309 of OZ023070.1, read as the reverse complement.
TCTAGCGATACTCGGACAGTATCTATCTCTCCAACGTATCAGTATCTATCGATGATATATATTCACTCGTGATTATACAGCACGCTATACCTGACAAGTTCATACGGTAATGTTATAATCAAACGAGGAAAAAACTTGTAATATTACGGAAGAGATGAGAATTTGTGATAGATTATGATATGATATTGATATAATTTAATAGTTGAAACATTTCTGAATATCTCGGCCAATAATATTTTTTACTAGCCTAATAACTTCATTGTACTTGAAAGAGGAGAGCAGTAGACATTGCAATAGTTGGATTAGCCATTACCGTATGAAATATTCGCAATATCTATGCAGGTAACTGCGCGTAATACATGCATATACGATATACGTACGTGAATATACTTCACTCCTTTGTGAAATCGTCCTCAATGGATAGAGAGTAGACAATTCAGAGATCCACGACTTGGAGACTCTCATTAGTATCTATTGAGAACAACTATATTTATAGAGTAATGAATTATTCTACTGTTCTCGTGGCGAAATTACGTTGTTAAAGTATTATCGTTAACGAAAACCATGGTGAGAATAATGACTCTGTTCTCTATTCGTATGGTGGTCTGAAAAATAAAAATAAACAGCTCGCTGTTCTCAACAAGACCGATATAAATACTATCTGCTACAAACATTGTACTTGGCATTCTGTAAAATATACCTTTGTACGTATATGCATGTATTACCGTCGCAACGATTAGTTGAGAGTATAATACTAGTTTTATTATTTCCTAATTATAGTTCTAGCTAATCTCGGAACTTAAGAAGTGCCAAATATGTAGTTTTCAGTGATATACGTGATAGATTATACATATTACGATCACATCTACAATTTGTCCAATCAAATATTCAGTGTTGTGAAAATTGTAAGTCAATTTTTTTTCAAGTGAAGTTTATTACTTTTGAATAACTATTTTATAATTAGTTGAAATAACTTTACTTTATAATTAGTTTTAATATCTTTACTTTATAATTCGTTTAAATAACTTCACTTTATTATTAGTTGAAATAACTTCACTTTATAATTCGTTTCAATAACTTCACTTTATAATTCGTTTCAATAGCTTCACTTTATAATTCGTTTTCATAGCTATACTTTATAATTAGTTGAAATAACTTTGCTTTATACTTACTTTAAATAACTCTAATTTATAATTACGCTGAATAACTTTACTTTATAATTACTTTTACTAGTTGAATCGAGTTTAATTACACATTACCAAAGTAATGGGTAATTAAATGAGTAGTTTCATCAAAAATGTAATTAGTGACTCGCAACACTGCAAATATTCATGCAATAATAAAATTGTTTATGCAATAAACATGTATCATTATAGTAAATTACCACATTCTTGAATAAATATCTCTTGAAATTGTAAATAATCAATCGTTGAATCATTTCCCCCTGTCCTTTCCTTGCCTATACTAAAAATTAGGTATCAACTGCCAGAATTTTAGGAGTGAATTTTCTGGCAGTTGATACCTTTTTTTTAAGGAGTCAATTTTCTGGCAGTTGATACCTTTTTTTTAAGGAGTCAATTTTCTGGCAGTTGATACCTTTTTTTTAAGGAGTCAATTTTCTGGCAGTTGATACCTCATGGTGTCAAAAACGACTCCTTGAAAAAGGTATCAACTGCCAGAAAAATGACTCCTTAAAAAAAAGGTATCAACTGCCAGAAAATCGACTCCTTAAATAAAAGGTATCAACTGCCAGAAAATCGATAGGTACCTGGAGCTCTCGATGCCTACATTTCCCCTGGGCAGAGTCTAAGCCAATCAGGAATAAGGTTTGAAGAGAAATTGCCTATTTTCGTCTTGACTCTCGCTCCTGATTGGCTGAACTCGGCTCCAGGGGAAATGTAGGCAATGAGAGCTCCAGGTACCTATCGATTTTCTGGCAGTTGATACTTTATTTAAGGAGTCGATTTTCTGGCAGTTGATACCTTTTTTAAGGAGTGAATTTTCTGGCAGTTGATACCTTTTTCAAGGAGTCGTTTTTGACACCATGAGGTATCAACTGCCAGAAAATCGACTCCTTAAAAAAAGGTATCAACTGCCAGAAAATTCACTCCTAAAATTCTGGCAGTTGATACCTTTTTTAAGGAGTCAATTTTCTGGCAGTTGATACCTTTTTTTTAAGGAGTCAATTTTCTGGCAGTTGATACCTCATGGTGTCAAAAACGACTCCTTGAAAAAGGTATCAACTGCCAGAAAATTGACGCCTTAAAAAAGGTATCAACTGCCAGAATTTTAGGAGTGAATTTTCTGGCAGTTGATACCTTTTTTTTAAGGAGTCATTTTTCTGGCAGTTGATACCTTTTTCAAGGAGTCGTTTTTGACACCATGAGGTATCAACTGCCAGAAAATTGACTCCTTAAAAAAAAGGTATCAACTGCCAGAAAATTCAGTCCTAAAATTCTGGCCGTTCATACCTCATTTTTGACTGATATTTTCGATTTGAATTCATTTTGAATTCAATTTAGCTCCTAAATTGATGCGCCTGGATTAGGAGTTGGATAGGGGATAGGAGAAAAAAAATATGCAGAAATGATTATTCATGAATTAAGTTTATTATCAACATTTATGATTGAAGCCATCCATACAAGCAATATTAACATACCTACGTAGACAGTTATGTACTATTTTCAATTGGTCCTTAAAAATATATAAGTCTGTAGCAATTAGTCGAGGGAATTAATTAAGTTGGCTGAATTATGCAATAATACCTAGAGTCGTTATAATTTGCTAAAGGGAAATGTCTAGAATGGGATGGAAGATCTGTATTTACGACGTCTGTTTGTAATGAAATTACTTATTTAATTACCCATTACTTTGGTAATGTCTAATTAAACTCGATTCAATTAGTAAAAGTAATTATAAAGTAAAGTTGTTCAGCGTAATTATGAAGCAGAGTTATTTAAAGTAAGTATAAAGCAAAGTTATTTGAAGTAATTATGAAGTAAAGTTATTAAAACTAATTATAAAGTAAAGCTATTGGAACAGATTATAAAATGAAGTTATTGAAAGTGATTATAAAGTCAAGCTATTGAATCTAATTATAAAGTAAAGCTATTGAATCTAATTATGAAGTAAAGTTATTAAACCTAATTATAAAGTCAAGCTATTAAAACTAATTATAAAGTAAAGCCATCAAAACTAATTATAAAGTGAAGCTATTGAAACGAATTATAAAGTGAAGCTATTGAAACGAATTATAAAGTGAAGCTATTGAAACGAATTATAAAGCGAAGCTATTGAAACGAATTATGAAGTGAAGCTATTGAAACGAATTATAAAGTAAAGCTATTAAAATGAATTATGAAGTAAAGTTAATCAAACTAATTTTAAAGTGAAGTTATTTCAACCAATTATAAAATAGTTATTTAAAAGTAATAAACTTCACTTGAAAAAAAATTGACTCACAATTTTTACAACACTGAATATTTGATTGGAAAATTGTAGATGCGATCGTGAATACGTATAATATATTACGTATATCACTGAAAACTACATACTTGACACTTTTCAAGTTCGGAGATTAGTTAAAACTATAATTAGGCTTTAGTAAAACTATTATTATACTTCAAACTAATCGTGATATACATACGGGGGTATATTTTACAGAATGTCAAGTGCAACGTTTGAAGCATGTCATTTCTATATTGGTCTAGTCAAGAACAGCGAGCTGTTTATTTTTATTTTTCAGACCGTCTTACGAATAGAACAGAGTCATTATTTTCATCACGGTTTTCGTTAACAATAATACTTCAATAACGTACTTTCGCCGCGAGAACAATAAGATAGTTCATGAATCTACATATTTTTTTTCCAAAAGATATTAAAGAGACTCTTTAATTCTTGGGTCTGCAAATTAACTACAATTCATTCATTAGGGACAATTTTACAATGAAGTGAAGTATACTTCGCGAACGTATATCGTATAAGTATGTATTATGCGCCGTTACCTGCATAGATATGGCGAATATTTCATACGGTAGTGGGTAATCCGCATCTATTCCAATCTCTACTAGTTTTCTATTATACAACGAGTTCAAACTAATAAAGAACATTAAGACCAGGTCACTACCCAGAGGCTGAATACAACATAATATATGCGAAAGAACATATCATTGTTAATAATGTATCATCCCGAATTCTCATCTATTCTGTAATATCACAAGTCTTTTCCTTGTGCGACTATAATATTACCGTACGAACTAATCAAGCATAGCTTGCTGTACTGCGGAGAGTTCATCTATTACTACTTATAGTTTCTACAAATGATATGTAATAATAATCTATTGCATCACAGTGCCACGCTGTATTTGTTCTTCAAATTTATAAAGATATAAACAATCGATAAAACTAATGAAACATACGGGGGTTCGCTAATTTATTAGTCTATTGAAAAAACCGTTACTATGTTGGAATACCTACACCCTTTTTTTTACGTTTCTTCATCTGTACAGCAATTTTCTCTAATAAATTATGCGAACGCCTGGTTTGAAATTATTGCTATGAATTGAAATTATTATCCGATATTTTTCGGATGGGATACGGCAAAAATGATAATTCCATTCTTATAGTAGAGGAAATTTATAACTAGGCTATACTAAAACTATGATTAAACTTCCAACTAATCTTTTCCGCGATAATACATATACATATTCTATGAGCTATTTATCTTATTCATCCCACCGCGATACGAATAAAGAATACAATTATTGCCTTCATCATGATTTTCGTTAAAAACAATACTTCAACAACGTAATTTCACCGCGAAAACACTTAAATAATTAATAACGCTTCGAAATGTCAATTTAATTTGCCGCGCAAGTCTTTCTCCTGTTCTCCCGTTGACGCCACGAGGGACACTGAAAATTTACTGAAACCGGTTAGACCGGTTTGCGTCTGCACCCCTCCCTTGACGGCCTTGAACGGCCTTGAGCATTGGGGGGGGGGGGGGGGGGGGGGGGGGGCAGCGAGAGTGGCGGGGACGCCGTTGTCGTAGGTCAGTTCACGCTGGTAGCGCCACTGAGCGGAAAACTATGAAACTCGAATGAGCCCGTTGATGAAATGATCCGCGGGTTGCATGCATTACGGCGCGATGAATTATAATCTCATTATAATTGGATTCGCAAGATCGAAATACATTGAAAATAATTTCGTGGTATCTTTAAAAATAAAAGGCATCACTGCAATCCTTGGCTAGGGATGGCATTCAATTATCATTTGAATTAATAATTATCATCTCTGAACAGAGAAATTATGTCTCTTATATAACATGATTCCTATACAATAACCACACCTTATAAATTAAAATGTTAAAATTTCGTTTGATATTTATTTTATTATAAAGTAAAGCTATTAAAACGAATTATAAAGTGAAGCTATTTCAACTAATCATAAAATAGTTATTTAAAAGTAATAAACTCCACTTGAAAAAAAATTGACTTACAATTTTTACAACACTGAATATTTGATTGGAAAATTGTAGATGCGATCGTGAACACGTATAATATATTACGTATATCACTGAAAACTACATACTTGACACTTTTCAAGTTCGGAGATTAGTTAAAACTAATTAATTAGTACAATTAGGCTTTAGTAAAACTATTATTATACTTCAAACTAATCGTTATACATATACATACGAGGGTATATTTTACATGATGTCAAGTGCAATGTTTGAAGCATGAAATTTCTATATTGGTCTAGTCACGAACAGCGAGCTGTTTATTTTTATTTTCCACACCGTCTTACGAATAGAGAACAGAGTCATTATTTTTATCATGGTTTTCGTTAACAATAATACTTCGACGGCGTAATTTCGCCAAGTAAAAAGTAAAATAATTCATAACTTTATAAATATAGTTGTTCTCAAAAGATACTAATGAATGAGACTCTTCAATTCATGGATCTCTAGATTATCTCCTTTCTATTCATAAAGGACAATTTTGCATAAGAGTGAGGTATACTTCACGAACGTATATCGTATATACATGTAGTATGCGCTGTTACCTGCATGTAATACATAGATCTTACGAATATTTCATACGGTGATGACTGAAATAACATATTGTTAATAATCTAACATCACGAATTCTCATCTATTCTGTGATATCACAAGTCTTTTCCGTGTACGATTATAATATCACCGTATGAATTAGTCAAGTATAGCTTGCTGTACAGTAAATAGTTTTTCTGTTACTACTCCTAGCTTCTACAAATGATAGGTATGTAATAGTTCTCTCTTGCATCACGTATTTGTTATTCAAATTTGTAGAGATATAAAGAAACGAAAAGACTAACGAAACATACAAAGGTTTGCTAATTGCCAATATTTAGGCTACTGAAAAAAAACGTTACCATGATGGAGAACCAACAGCATGTGTTTATGTCTCTTCATCTGTACAGCAATTTCCCTAAGTTACGCAAACGCCTGGTTTAAAGTTATTCATGAATCTAAATTATTATCCGATATGTTTTTAATGGGATACGGCAAGATGCTATGGCAATAATGCTTGTGGTTGTCACTAATCGTAGATAATATTAAAATTAGGTCTCATTATTTATCACACATATACTATGTCCAAGAGTCTGCTGACTGAAAATTAATGGCAACCAGCTTAGCTTGTTTAATGTACAACGTTTCTAATGGAATTGATTATTAGACGAGATGCGAGATTTCACTAAAACTGATCCCAAAGGGACTGTAATTACGAACTCGATACAACACAGCCTAAAACTATATGCTTATGCTACTTTATCAACACTTTGCAGTGCAGAGTTGTCTTCTGGTCATTCCCTCGGTGCTTGAATTGCTCCACTGCCTGGTGTGAATCGCTGTTTTGAAGAATTTCGTAGAAGTTTTGTTGAAGATGGGCAGGACCTCGTTTCCCTCGATGAACAACACCTGTGAAGATAAAAACTAGATAAGCATACGGTACACGGAATAAATGATCTAAATGTGTTTTTCAAACAAACATTCTCAACCAAGTACCAAAGAGTTTTTAATTGTCATCATACATCTGACTCATGGCCGATAATATCGTTGCTGATTATTTTTGTAAGCCTGTCTAAACCATTTTCAAACGTAATATAAACTTCAAACTATTTTCAACAGAATCAAGAAAGTCGATAAGCTAGTATCAATAGTGCATGCATGAATAGATTTTTCGATCTTTCAATTGTTACTCAATCCTTACAATTGGGACTCGAAAGTAATTTACAACCAATATCGGATTATGTTCCATATTTAAAAAATAAATGTGATGCCTAATTAATTCTACAGTAATCCATTCTTGTATTTATTTTCAAGCCTTTAAATTTCGATCCTTATTCTCCAAATATTTCTCTACCACGAGGTAAGTCTATAGACAAATAAAGTAAACATATTTTCTACAGATTCCTCAATTTTTCTTCTACTGTTGTCAGTACAACAGAAAGATTCAGGTTTTTTGTGAAAAGGAAACAAGTTATAATTACTTCAAAGAATTGAATGATCAGTCTCTCTGAGACTTACCCTATAATAAGATTTCCAAGTATGACACGAATCACGTCAATATGTTGGCTTGGGGTATATTAATGTCGCATCAGTAAAGTTTCCCTCGCAGCTGAGTAGAACCAAGATGCCATGAGAGTGTCTAGTGTACAGTGATGATAGAGGCTAGTGAGGAGCACCCATAGTCAGCTGAAGATACAAGGTGAGCATCAGATGCAGAGTATCGCTAGATAAATGCGTTTCTGTATTGGTTGTTCTATCGATATACATTTATAGTTTCACAGGATCTTTGGCTGACGTGATATGAAGCTTACCATTGTGTTGGTTGACTATTAATCCAGGACTAGCTGGATAGTTTTGGGTAGCATCCATCTCCGACCAAGTGGTATGCAGGATCTATGCTTCTCAATTATCTGCGATGCTTGTTCATGTCCGTTGATCGATAACGCTGTCAGAAAATCGAATTCAAGAATAAATAGGGGAACAAGTCTTCTCCCAGAAAACATTTGGAAACTCAAAATAACACGAGGAATTAGTTTAACCTCGGAGGCGCAAAATATGCTCGTAGAGCAAACGATACTAGAGGACGAGGAACTTGGAATAACACGATTGTTAATACGATAGGGTGGTCATTATTGTGAGGTTATACTATCTAGAAACTCCTCGCTCATTTGAATCGTGTTTAAAATAGGTCTGAGAGGTTATGTTCGTAATAAATTCAGATTTTCACACAGTTATTCGCGGTTACGGATAGAATATACTTGAAAACGAACAATTTCTTCAATTACAATAATACTCCGCTTGTAGCGATTCAATTGTCACTTACTTTGCTGATTGAAATACGCAAAATGTAAAATATGTTCAAAAAGTATTAGGTTATATTTTCAGTATGAAACTACTCAGCAAAGTTCTTCTTGTTACGAAAACAAGCATTGAAAATTCATAATGATTTATGATTATGATAAAATGGTGATTGAAATAATTTAAACTCACTCATATCCATCGTTCCTCCGTTGATAGCCTCTTCGGACTGTAAATCTCCTAGAACGCTTAACGACGCAGCGTACTGATTCTCCATCGTATTTTCCTCACAGGTTTTATTTAATTTGCCGCTTAAATTTCTCCCTGTCGCAGCAGCCTCTCGCCACGCCACACACATGTTTACTCGTTGGCGCCACGAAGGCTACTGAACTCTGAAGTGCTCTGAAGAGCGAAAGAGACAGCGACAAAAAAAGTGGTCAAACCGGTTTGTTAAACCGGTTAGACCGGTTTTTTCCACATCCCCACCCTTGACGGCCTTCAACGGCCTTGACCCAGTGCGCGAGGAACGGGAGGGGCAAGGACTAGTTGTCGTAGGTCAGTTCATGCTAGTGGCGCCACCAGGCGGAAAAATATAGAACTAAGAAGAGCGTAATAATGAAATGTTCTACAGGTAACAAGGCGCACCGTTTACCCTTAGATTCAACCGGTTCACCTTATTCTAGCAATAATTAATTAATTAATCAATTAATTAAACGGAATGCGAATGAATCCCAAGGATTGAAAAACCTTCGATAGATTATCGAATAGATTATAATAATAATTAATAAACGAATGTTATGATGCCACTGGGTCAATAAAACTATAATACATATTATAGACATTTAAATATAAATAGACTTATACACATTTCTTTTCTTTGTGTTTTTCTTTTATATGATGCAATATAATATAATATAATATAATATTCTCTTTCCCTTTGTTTGTTTTACGGATCATCAATAGCAGGTATAATTATTATATAGAAACATTCAATAAATTCTGACAAAAAAATGTATTATACTTTTAAACGCCCAGTTACTACTCCAGAAATAAATTCACAATTTATATCTGCGTTATTATTCGCATATTCCCATGTACAATATTAATTAAGAAGATTATTAATAAAAAATCTAACACCGTCTTACCTAATCACTACTTTTCAGCATAGTCCCCTCTCAATCAGTCCTGTCCATGTCTGGTTTATGACAATCTGATATCTAATAGAAACATAAAAGAGAAGCACAAGATTTACTTTCTAAATGCATTCATATAATTTTCATAGCGCTATTTTCACATGAAGAAAAAACGTTGGAAATTACAAATGTATAAGTACCGATTTGAGTCGGTCAATGATTAAACTTTATTAAAAAGGAATGATTATCGACCGAATATATATATCTCATCCCTACCTCTTTCCCATTTTTTTCAATCACATTCCGTATATTCCTCGTTCGACTGCACATCCGCAGGGGTAGAGGTATCGGGACATCCCGTCTGAATCTTTCAGATTAAAAATAATGTTGCGTTAACTTTGGGTAGCAGAAAAGTTTTCATTTTTCGAATTCTAATTCTTTTTTTAAATTGTACTACAATTTTCGGCTACTCACAATAAGATAAATCCAGACTGCGACGAAATATAGGCCCTGCTCCAATCCTGGAATGAATTGTCTTATTTCTGTTGATAAAATATGTCATAGACATTATTTCACATCATTAATTGACGACGCTTATGGTCATGCTGTGGAACTGTGACAGAAAGGTGATTAATTCGTTCCTAGTCATTAATACTGATCATAGATCAGTAATCATCCCTCAAAATACCCCGAAAGAAGAAAATCGATCCTGCGGAAGCCTGCAACAAATAAAATGTGCGATGTTAGTTGTGATACTGAATGGTGCTTTATCGAATCGCATTCAGCTCCTATGAAGAGAGCCATGCGAGAAAAGTGAGGCATGCAAGAAAAGGGAGACTTGACGCTATCTGCTGTTTAGTATTGGATAAAAATTGGCTGGATATTTATAAGTCGCAAATAGTTAGTGGCAGACAGTCGTCAAGTATAGAAGGTGTAAAGGTAACGAGGCATGCATAGAATATTTGGTGGCGTGGCAGTCATTTGCTGTAGGGAAAAAACGCGTTAAATACATCCTGGACAAGATTGTCAAACTTTTTTCTAAGCGGACTAATTCCAAGTGACCATTGATTTGTTGATATCTGAAATCTAGTATTCTGATACTCTGATATGTGTCATATTCTGATATTCATATACCCTGATGTTCAGATATACCGATATTGTGATATGGCAATATTCTGGAACACTGATACAAAATAGCTGATCATCTGACATTCCGACACCTAGTATTTTGATACTCTGATATGTTTCATACCCTGATGTTATCATATTCTGATATTCATATACCCTGATGATCGGATACTCAGATATACTACTAGAGTGATATAACTCGAACCCTGATATTCTGTATATCCCAATATCTCAGCTCAATTTTTGGTCGTTTGATCTTTAGATCTTTTGATATTTGGATTGACTACTTGAACATCTTGCTAGGGGATCGTTCATTTTTATGTCGGACCCGCTCCTAGACTTTGTAAAGCATGAATTGAACCTCAGGAGGATCCACAACTCAATCGGAAAAAGTTCAAGCAAATCGAGCAAGGGAAATGATAATCGCGGAAACCGATTGAGCGATGGATATCCTCCTGCCGCGATGCTCACCGCGATTCGCAACGGATGAGGACGGCTATAAGAGCCGTGAAAGAGAGTTCAAGCATTTATCTATTCGTATCTGTAATATTACCGCGCAGTAACAAGTATAATGTTACATGCCGTCTGTATAGGAATCTATGATTATGGAAGCAAGTTTCGTTGCGATCGCAAGTAAGCCTATCTGAATTGAACTAAAAAAATCGGAGATTGTACAATGTTACCGCCACGCCACGCAATAGAGGAAAGGGAGTAAGAAGGAAAGGAAACCCGTCACCAAGCATCATGCAGCTCACGGAAACCCGTCAGGAAGCATCTCGCAGCTCGCGGATACCGCTAGTAGGGGCAAAGCAATTGCACTTGCACTTGCACATGCACTTGCACTTGGATGTGTCTGCTCGACTGTGGCATAGCAGAGAATAGAAAGAAGAAAGAAAAGAGTTAGAAAATCATTTGTCTTGATATGTAGGGTGAAATTAAAGCTAATAGCTATTTTTGGTGAAATAGAAATTGGCAAGGAGGTATCTTGTTCTCACCTGTTTTGCAATTGCTCCCTTGCTGTCGTATCCACCCTCATGCTATCGCTCCAACTGGTTCGGATCAGCTCCGGATCGGCTCAGGATCAACTTCCATCAGTCTGAAATCGTAGGCACTTGAATGAAAAATGGAAAGAAAAATATTGAAATGCCGATAAATTTGAATTCAAATATAGAGATAGGCTACTGTGTGATAAAAGTTAAGTGAAGAAAAAAAAAAAATTTTTAATGTGGTATAAAGTTCGCATATAATATTCGTGTATATTCAAGGAGGTTGTAATTCGTAAAAAAGAAATGAATAATTGTATTTGTCGATTTAAAGTTCGACCCAAAATATAACGAAGAATGGAAATTTAGTGGAAATAATAAATGTATTCGATAACCGAACTTATAAATAAAAATGTTAAATGGGTAATTAGAAATAATTTTGTCATTAATGCGGCTTACCTTTTATTCGATTTATCGAAGATTCAATCTATATTGTTAACAGCCTCCCCACTTCCGAGCAGCTGTACTTTTTCTGTATAAACAGATTATCATTCCATTAGAAAGATGCGGCCTGATTGTTTTCGTATTTTATCGAAATGTCATCAACTGAAAGTCAATGCCACTTACATTTTCTATTAGTACAATTATTTTACGATGCTGTTCACTTTTATTACGTCTTATAATTATGATTTTTTAAGAAAGATATACAATTGTTAGCCACTCAATATTTTTTCAACTGTCGAATAACATTGTTTGCGAATAATATAAATCAATAAGAAAGTCACTTGAAGTACGTAAATTTCAAATGCAATTATTATAACCGGACAGATTGGTATGAAATTACTTATATTACAAGTCTACGTTCTCCGAGGTGTCACTGATTTAAAACTTCATTAAATTCGAAAACATTACTTCAGCCAAGACGCGTTCGTATAATTATAACTGAACGGAGTCGCGACGTCAACACCCGGCGACTCGTTCAACGTGACTGAAGACTCAAATCGGCCCGCGGCCGGCGTCGACGCCTCACCACCACGCGTCGAAAGACGCGAAGTGGCGGGAGATTATCCGAGGCTCAACAGGTGCAATTGCATGTTCGGTTGCCACCACTTCGGGGGTAAATTCTGGTATTTAATTCAATATCATACCGACGCGGAGAAGTTTTAATACTCGAACAATAATAATAATTAGCGTAATTACAGGTCGTGAGCGCTGATTAACTTTGATTTCGAATAAAATAGATGTTCATTTTCAATTCCAGTACTGCAAATCTCATTATTTATTTGAATAAGTATCGATTGCATAAACTTCTTGCACGTAAAAAATAATAATTGAGAACATATTGTAACAATATCTTTTCAATTCAATATTAACAATGAATTGTGTGAGATTTATATTATTTTTAAGCATCATGCAATAGAGTTATGAATACTTTTAAAATAACGATACCATTCTGTCTGTTTATAATCAATGTCTTAGTTATTTTTAGAACGAATAATAATTAATAATGTATCACACAGAATAGTGAAATTATATTACAGGTGTATTGTAGTACTACATGAATATCTATAAATATATGATGATAATGATGAAGATGATAAAGAGCAATGATTAGTTAAATCATTATTAGTTCCTGAGAAACTCACCAAAAGCAGACTAGATATAAATATAGATATGAAAATCAATTTTTCATTCCTGAATTTATAAGGTGTGTTATTGTACAAACCATATTATACTATAAGAGATAGAATGTATGTTTAGTAATGATGATTAAAAATTGGAATAATTAAATATTAAGATTAGTACAGCTTTTAATATACTGGCATTCACATTTTATGGGACTGCCTCTATGGTATTGTGGAGAACGTAGGGCGTTCTGAGCTAGAAATACCTGGTGTGGTTCTCGACGTGATGGATCCAGATTATTCGGCAATAAAACAAGCTTTCAAACTACTTTAATGTTATTCAATATCATTGATAGCCAATCAATTGCTAAAATATTGTTAAACACGTGGAGAAGTAGACGATGCGCCTCATTTCACACAACTCGCTGATCATTTTATTATTATTGTTATTAGAAAGCCGATGAGGTTAGTATGAAATCTACTCTTACCACTCGGGTGATACGAATGATTTCAAGTAACCTTATCGACTCTCCATACCTATAAGTCACGCCAGAACGATGAAGCTATAGATTCCTAGGCTATGATAAATATGAATTAATGGCAACATACAATATTTGTTAATATTATTAATAACATTGTTATTACAAAATGTTTATTTATTTACATCGATGCAACAGATTATTATAGGTATATAATATATTTATACATATGTATAGTATAATATATAACTACATATACATATATTATATATATGTATGTATTATATATCTAGCAAACAATTTTTTCAACCACAATGTAATAAACATAGGTATATTATACATATGTGTGTATAATATAATGTCAACTGTATCCATATAATATCATAATAGTATATATAATATAATAAATCATTTATCAATACTTAATTCATATTTAACTTTGCATCAACAGACTGCAGTGATCAACGTAAACAACTGATAATTATACAACAGCTAAATAATTTAAGATGTGCGTATAAATATAGAAATTATTTTACTCACGCGATCAAGTGATTAGTTTCTTAGTTTCTTAGTGTTTTTTTTTTCTTTATCTTTTTTTTTTTCTACAACAGTTTGTTTATCATTAAATCATATTATTAATTTACTATATATTTACTTACAGTTTATACCTACAGTATAATAAATATCTATATCCACTTATCTGTCTTCGTTTATATCACTCTATACCTATATAGTATATATAATTTAAATAACCATATATGTATATATATATCATTATATATCATTATTTATTTACAGCTATAAAATACATGCGTATTTTTATTTACATATGACAAAATAATAGCCATTACCGCAAGTAATATACACTAGTATAATATATACCTATGTATATTACCTAAGCAACATACTTTTCGAATGTGTGAGCAGGTATAAATAGCTGTATAGCTGGTATATGTTCCTGCTATTATATTAATTGAATTATTTAGTACCGTATAGTATAATAATTGTGCATGGTATATTGCAAATCAATGCTTGCGTAAACTATTCTGAATAAATATAAGTATATAACTCGCTATAATATACTATATATATTAACATTGTTAATTATTTTTTTTTCACTCGTTATTGTTGTATATATATATTCGCATGATCGTGTTTTTGTGTAATATAGTTTATCATTTTTATTCTAATAGTATATTTAATACTATATTATATTATTATTGCTTTGAAGCGGACAATTATTTAAATTTGTGCAAATTATAATCATTTTTTCTTCTTCTTCATATATTCCAGCTCTATTACTATTATGGTATGTAGGTAATATATACTATATATTATATATCACGAAGTATTAATAAGCTATAATATTAATCTGCGTGTTATGAATCATGATCATTATCTAACAATCAATATTCTATATAATCATTGACGTTTCACTATACCAGATACCTATATTCATAAAATTGAATCATTATTAGAAACGGTTTCTTCATCAGGAAAATAAAAATAATCGCTCATATGATGCATATCTATGCGTTATTTTATATACACCATAATTTAATATCGATCATTATAGGTATATAATAAACAATTATTATTTCCATTTTTGTGCAGTTGGATTTATAATATAGTATATAATATATTATATATATTTCATTGACCAAAAAAAAAAAATAGTTCGAATAATTAATATAATAGACATACAAAAAATGAGTTAATAAATCTATAATAGTGAAAAATCGACAATTCGCAGTAATATTATAATCATACGATTGTGTCTAGAAAAATATAATCTCTGATTAAAATTCGGTGAGATGTAATATACTATATACTATATACTATATAATTTATCTGTTCTTGGCAAAGGAAGAATAATTAAAATAATAGAAAAAGTAAAAAAAAAAAAAAAAACCAATGTTATAGGCTTATATAGTATATTATATTATATTAGTTAGTATCTCTGTACAATACTATAATGATAATTGTTTAGTAATTTATATCAAATATTTCCTCAATTTTCATACAATCGACGTCAAATTTTTTTTTTTTTAGAAAACTCAATATTCGTTTCTGTATACAATATAATAATAAATATAGGAAGTTTGCTTCTCCATTTATCTATGTCATATTATATATTGTCCTCGTCGTATATATAGGTATATTATATTTGCGGTATAGTATTATTTCTTCTTATTCTCCTTTTTCCTATTTTTCTTTTTTCTTTTTTTTTTTCAATAATAAGCAATTATAAACGCGCGATTTATTATACAGACATAAAATATGAAATTATGTAACACATGTATGTATTATAGTATAGGGAATGAAGCGTATAGTTTTATAGCACTGCTGCAGTTGTAATCATTTATAGCCATTATATATACTATTTCTATATAGTAGCGTACTATAATTTCATATATATATCTTATTCAGAATTTTTGAAGCTTTAGAAAATGATTAATTTTATTATTATTATTATTATTATTATATTTTTTGTGTGTGTGTGTGTGTGTGTGTAAGTCAGAGAGAAAAGCGAGAGTGGATCTTAGCAGATATTATTATTATAAATCTATTAGTACCGTTTTTATATACTGTTCAGAAAATACGATCGTAAATTAACGGATGTTTAAATTATAGTTTAAATTTCAATTATTATTACATCGTGCGAGTTATACACTATACAGCGTTATAATAAAATCTCTCTTTCTTTCTTTCTTTCTCACTTTTTTTTATCTCTGTGTCTTCTCTGCTCTATTTAGTTCACCTCACAATATTATTAAAATATTATAAGACTTTTTTTAATTTAAATGAAAAATTATTGGCCCATTCGAATTTAGAAGATACATATATATATAAATATAACTATATAGTATATAGTTTATACCGTAAATAGTTATATTATATAGTGTGTATTAGTATTAGTTAGGCAGTTATACGTAGTTTATATATATACTATTATGATAATAGCGTGATATATACTAATAATAATAATATATATACCAGCAGCTACGTTAACAATTTTTAGGATAATAATTAAATAATTAACGGATAAAAAAATGAAAAATAAAATAAGAAATGGGAAAATTATAAGAGGGAAGCATTTTAAAAAAGCCTTCAGTCTTTTCAATGAATCTATATACTATGTAATAACAATAGATTCACGACTAATAGTATATCAAGTTATATAATATAATTACGTTGAACATTTTTATACTATATATATATATATACGACAATAACTGCTGCATACAATATATTCTGTATCTATATATATATATGTATATGTTAAATATGTATATGTTGTAATATACTAACGATACGCGGCTTAGAATTGCGGTTAAATATTATTATTTTTATATATATATGTATATCTATTACGGAAGAAAGAATAAACGCGTCAACTATTAATTATAATAATACTATATACTTTAATTATAATGGAATTAAAGAAATATTATATTTTCAATTATTTTACAACTCGATATAATATATATATATATCATTCATCTATATTATAATTTCATTAAATATCATTTATTATATAGTATAACGTTTTCTGCGTATTTATATATATATATATATTCTGAAATTTTATATAGTATATATATATATATATATATATATATACTATATAAAATTTCAGAATATATATATATATATATATATATATATTTATTTAATAATCATCAAAAATTACTTACAAATCACATATTAATATATTATATTATATGACACGATATAATACGTATATGGTCGTCGATCTACACACGGTATATCCATAAGTTCATACCTATATATAACGTATCGCGTGTATGCAGTCACATGATAAATAAAAATGAGGATTCATCCCAATGATTACCTATTATAGAAAGAAAAGAAGAAAAAAACGAATTCAAATCATTTTCATATTTTTTCTTTCTTTCTATACTATATTATTCACTGATATAGGGACGTAATATCATACTGAGTATTAATTTTTATCTTATTATACCTACTGATATAAATATATATATATCAGTATATATATATATGCTACATATATGGACCAATTATATATAGAATTAGTCAAGCTACTGATTCCCTATCTCATACACCTTCGAACCATAATCAATTTATCATACCTTCTCGTTTTAATTAGTCCGGATTTTCTAAATTCACAATTTGAAAAAGAAAAAAAAAAAACCCAAAAAAATGTCGATGTATAAAATCCGATCTACAAATCGATGTATGGAACGAAGGTAGGCCTGGCTCAGGATGGCTGATTATGATGTCTCGTCCCCTTTTTACTGCTACCAAATGTGAACCATGTACCAACTTTTCTTCCCAAAGAATTAGTCCCAGTTTGTTGACTAGCAAGCATTGATACTTCGTAGGCTGAACTTCTCTTGTAAGTTTTATCTGTTGCAAAGGCAAATTGTATAGAAAAAAAAAAAAAATTAATTAACAAATCAAAAAATTAGTCATGATGAATTGAAGAAACATATAATTAATGAATTATTGAACTTTCTTACTACTTGGTTTGCTGGGAGGTCTGCACCGCTCTCTAGTAGCGGCTATTTTTGCTAGCTGTCTTGCTGCAGGTGGAAATTCGAGCCCATCATTTCTGTCCTGTTTAACAAGCCTCCGTTCTTCAGCCATGGCCGAAAGCCATTGTCTTTTATCTTCTGCATTACGACAGCAGAAAAGCAACCACTTGTCGCGAACACAACTGTAGACTTTTAGACAGTGACGTACGGTCACTCCGAGTTGAGGATCTGCCAGATAAATTATGAATATCATCCGGATTTTGCAAAATATTTTCGAATTTATAAATGGGGAAGAATTGCGTGTGCAGGTTTAATCTGCATATGCACTCACCCTTTCCGTCAGGCACGTCTATCACTTCACTGGTGTCGAGGTATATCCTCCCTTTGTAAACGTAGGTGTTTCTTTTGAGTATGTCCTTCTTGCAGTAAACTATCTGATGGTCGAATAGAAAGAGCGTTATATTGTTAGTCCACATTCCTGTTGTTACTCGTATCACTTCACCCTGATGGATAAGCTGGGATGATACCTCGATCAGATCTTCAGCCTGCAATGATTTTCACGATGAGATCAATGTCATGTACAATATGCTGCAGGGGGTAAAAGTTCGGGAATTATATGAAGCAACTTGCCTCCCATCCTTCTACTCTTTGCTGCCAAGCAGCGAGTTTCTCCAAACTTTCCATCCGCCTTTTTCTCTCGTTTATTAAAACTGCTACACCCCTCATTGCCTCGAGAGCCTCTTGTATCTTTTCGTAATCCGGATGTTCGGACTTTGTGTACTTCAGTAACTCCGCTAATTGCAAAGGGTATTTGCAAATCCTTTGAACTGGTGTCAGCAAGTAACCGTCTAATGGGATTTCTATCAATCCTCTCATCAGTCTACAACCCTCGAAGAATTTGCTGTATCTGTTGTGCTGATACAGTTCTTGCAAGGTGGCCATTGCCATTGGGTGGCTGTTGCAGTATTCGGAATACATTCTGAAGCCAGATCTCTGGAAGGGCGAGATAAGAATGGTGATAAATTATTAGGAACTTTAGGATTAAGATGTTTGGAAATTTATTAAAGCTAACTTACGTGGCTGATGAAACACTCCCCTATACAACTTTTGTGGGGTGAATTCCAGTCGACGACTGCCTCAAGATCCTTGAGAAAATCCGACTGAAAGTCTAGGAGTTCTTCAAGGTTTATGAATATCGCTTCTATCTGTTCATCGCTGAACATGTCCGTCCTTCTTCGACACTCTGCTATGTACCCCTCGGCAACATCCCGGAGTATTTTAACGAAGTCTCTTTCAGTCTGGACCAATTCTCTCACCACGCTAGTCCGCACTTGTTCATTAGACAGGAGAGACACGCTGGTCCTTCTTCTGAGCTGGGAATTTGTCGATACACCGGAAGCCATCGCGGCGAGACAGTCTTCCACGGTGTCTTCTTGGCTGACCCGTAACTGTGCGAAATAAAACGGTGTGACGATTTCTTCAAGTTCATGAAATTTCGATTTTTTTCATTTTTTGATTTCTTTTTTCATCTCACCCTGACGAACGCCGCGGGAAACCATCCGTGTTCGTTTCTGCAGCTTCCCCACCACCAGTCCCTGTCGATGGTATCTAGAACGTCGATTACGTCCCCGGCTCGGAAGGCTAATTCTTGTGGTTCCATCGCTACGTGGTCCCAAACAGCTTCGGCTAAAATCGCGATGTCTTCTTCCATTGTTTGTTCGAAAGATTTTTTTCTGTCCGTCAATGATGCGACCGATGACTCTGAGTCAGACATCATTTCGTCGTCTGATGTACCGCCTCCACATCTTACGTCGTGCTCGTCTTCTGATAGCACATTACCACCAGGCAATCTCGCACCTGTAATTTATTAGATAGAAATCAGCTTCTCCCTATTTTTTTGATTTTGAATTTTGAATTTTGAATTTTTGAATTTCTCTTTTCTTTCTCTTTAATTGATTATCGTCATTCACCTGCAGTTTTAGCGCGCATCAATGGTGATAGTTGATTAATGCCTAGTGGTTGACTGAGTGACCGTCTCAAATTTGTCCTAGAATTCCTCCCTTTCGAGTTACTAATGCATGAAATGAAAAATAAGTGATTTTTTCTTTCTTTTCTTTCTCTCTTCTTATTCTTATGATTACATCAGTTGAAGAGGGTGAGTAGTTTCGATGTAATGATACCAAATATAATATAATGATGGGATGTTTAAAGATTTGTGATTAGTTTTTTCTTTTTTTTTTTATTACGATACGTATTATTTTCATTTTCATTCAATTCATGTAGTTTTTTTTTGTTTAAAGCATGATTAATATGTATGTACGGCATTCAGCAAACGAAATACGACATCACAAACGAGTATAAATTACTTGTGACGATGAACACGTAGTTTTTTTTTTTTTTTTTTTTTTTTTTTAATACAGTGAAAATAAAAAATTTCATACCCT
Organism: Tenthredo livida; assembly: GCA_963992785.1. Lineage (NCBI taxonomy): Eukaryota > Metazoa > Arthropoda > Insecta > Hymenoptera > Tenthredinidae > Tenthredo > Tenthredo livida. Next base: position 1,946,647 of record OZ023070.1, on the reverse strand, counting down.
TCTACCTACCACTATTTTCCCTCGATTTACTGGAAAGTTTAGAAGAAAAATTTATATTTGTCTCATTTTTTTTTTCTTTTCTTTTCTGTCTTACGTTCATTTTTTCATTTTCATTTTTTTTTTTTTAAATTGATACTGACACACCTAGATAGAATATGATATAATAGTTTAACCCACCATAGATATTACGCATACTATGTACATAATATTATGTGAAAAAAAACATCACAACTTTTCCTTGTACTATGTTATAATAATTATATGTGTGATAAAAAAGAAAAAATTACCGCATATATATGTATATAGGTATATAGGTACTATATAATATAATATATTCATGTTTAGTATTATTAATTAAACATTTTTTGTTACGGTAGTTTAATAAATAATAATGAAAAAATTTTTTACCTTCTAAGTGTAACTATATCGTTGGAGGAATGTCTTGGACTCAGTCTTGGAGGGCGAGTCTTGATAGGTGACGGGGTCGACAACATTCTACGATAATTATGAACGTGACTATATCCCGACCTAGTATCCCATTGCAAAAGTCTTTGACCCCCAAGATCGCTGTTTGTTCTTCGAACGTGATTATGTCGGCTTGCCCGGCTCTGGAGATCCGCCTGTAAAATCAGCAGATAACAAAAAGAAAGAAAGAAAGAAAGAAAGAAATAAGGAAAGAAAAAATCAAATAATGCAATGATTGCATATGGCAGGAAAATTATTATAATTCTGACGAAATCCCTTCATTCTTATATGATTAATGGAATTGTAAGGATGTCAGTCGCGGTATAATACCATAGCATATAGGCTGTTGGGGGGAAAACTTGTATGCGGTTTTCTTTCTTTCATTATTGTAATAAAACTGTCAATAAATATTCTAATTACTGCATATTGAAATTATTCTTGAAATTATATATCGTTTGAATTGATATTCGCACCTGGCTAACCGCAGTGGTTAATTTTCTATCGAAACATCCGCACATTTTAGCGAACATTACATAGGTTTCACTCCACTTTGATAATTATCACTGTATGGTTGAGGTAACATTTAGTAACTGACTCATAACTGATCGAGGTATTTTACTACGTACGTATACATGTGTGTATATATATACGTGATATACTTATACGCATTGACGTTACGTTTGAAACGCTGACGATTTCTTCTACCGAGAAAAGATCCATATCTATGTATTGTGTCGAAACCGCATTCGGTATTATCCCGTTTTATACAGTACACAATTATGCATACATCGAAGTCTTGAATTAGAAAATGCAAAAACTATAATTTGAAGAAAGAAAATGAAAGAATAAAAATAAAAAATGAACACACACACGCAAAATATATGATAAAATCGATATTTAACACTAAGCTAAACGATACTTGTGTAGGTATATAGCATATATGGAATACGAAAGAGTTTTGAACCGCAATCGCCGCTTCTTGGTCAAGCTCTTGATATAAACTGAACAAAACTGTTTCCTTCCCAAGCATATCCTGGCGTAGAATTGTGATATGTGATAGACACATCGCGTCGCGACGTATAGTACGCGATAGGATAAGCCACGTGTGGATGTATGTGTGATTTACACGAAATGCTATTGTAAGTGATTTCTGTATATAAAAGAAATAATATCTCGCAATTTTATGCGGAATGAATGAAAATAAAATTTTCAGCTATTTGAAACGCGTTTTTATTATCATCAGGGGAAAAACCATGTTGTAGATATTTTCCCAAAAATTTCTATACGACATCGAAAAATGTGTATATTTTTTTAATCATGAATCATCGTAATTGTGAAACTGAAAATATAAGTCATTGTACGTATACGAAAGACTGCATCCGTTGAGATAAAGATATGAAGACCATAGACCCGCGTGTCTGTCTATATACTAATCAGCGATGACCAGTCCACACGGACCGTGATAATAATAAAATATTGAAAATACGAAGAGGGATGCGATCGATGAAATGGAATAAAAATGAATTTTATAAAAAAAAAACGAATTTTATACGCTCTATGGATTATTGGATTCTTCATTAGTACCTTAAACTTGTCAATTAGTATCTGGTTGATGAGCTCGGACTGGGGTCGCGATTTGTCCGTAACTCGTCTCCGGAGGGCGGGAGGGCTGTCCATATCATCTGGTGCATCTGTGTCGTGAGATTCTGAGCTGTCACCAGCCCCTGTAACGCCACCCCCGCTGCCTCCGCTGCCCCCAGTCAATGCTCCACCAGATACCATCTGTATGAGCGAGAAATGCTAATTATCTCCCGCAGTTTTAATTATTAAACAAAAAAAAAGAGAAAACGTAAAGCAAAATTATTCTCACCTCGATCTGTATACCGCTGTCACCGCTGTTACATTTCGCACTTCGAGCTGCTTTGCTGTTTTTCTTTCGCTCCTTGCTGGTCCTCCAAACCAATGGACCGAATCTGATTTATGTTATATGCAAATGAAAGATGAAGTAAAAATAGATGTGAAGATAAAACGAGGTGTGGATGAGGGTGTGAAAACCATACCTGAACTTTTGATCGTTCGTTGGATCCTCTTTGTGCTGAATTGTTTGCTGGTTTTGTTGTTGAGGAGCTGGGGGTGGGGGTGGTTCTCTGTCGTCTTCATCGTCGAGTGGAATAGTGCTGGAGTCTTCCGAGGGTCCGTCACCACTTTCGAAGCTTTCTTTGCTTCCCTTTTTGTGAAATCTGAGAGAAAAACTCTTGCGAAATTTTTGCAACACGCTCTCTTGATTGTGGACTTGGTTTTGTCTCTGTAGTATCTGCAGGCTTCCTCCAGTACTACTTCCCGACACTATAGAAATCGCGGATTCCTGAAGACGGACGTGCGATATTAGCGGTATTGTTGCCTCGACTATTGGGTGCTCTGTTGAAGTATGGACGACGTTTATTCGCTCACTTTCTTCACCTGACCATTGCCGGCTATACATAATTACGAAAGAGAAAACCCCCGTGATTATCGATGAGATTTTTTTGATAGAAATTAACGAATCGATCAGTTATAAAATAAAATAGAAGAGAGAAAAAATAGATGAAAATTAGAAAAATTGTGAATTATTATTTATTGATTTCATTTCTTTTTTCCATTCTTATGACAGTTAATTCAGCTTTTGCGTGAATGACGTAATTAAATGTGAACTTTATTGTATTTGTATTATTATTAGGTCATGGAGAACAAAAGTTACGGTGAAAACCGAACCAGCTTTCTACCGCAGTGCAGGAATTTCCCAGTACTTCCGGTTCCCGTTCAGGACGAATGTTCATTGCTAAGTAAGTGTATAGCAACGCGTTGGCTTGACAGTTGATTGGTAAATAGTTAACTACGATTAGTTATTATCCACTCGATTACGCACCGCATAGAAATGTTCGTTTTTCTTTTTCTTTTACGATTTGTGTTTAATTTTTTTGTTTTTTTTTTTATTGAAAACGTCACAGTTTTATAAAATAACTCGATTGATCTGACTGAGAATTAAGGAAGAAGAAAAAAAGGAACTTTTCCGAACGAATAACGAAAAGTGAAAATCGCACTTTGCGTTGTGTAAAAAAAAATATATATATAAAAAAAAAATCCGTCGATACATACGCTTCGTTCGGCTGTCTGAAAGCTACTAAAAGCTGACAAGAAAACTAATACATCGAAGTAGCTATAGTGAGGAAGAAGCCCCACTTCCAAGAACAGATTTTCAAGGGTCACTACAGGTATAGAGTTCGAGGGTTGTAATTTGGCCCTGGTTCGAGACTCGAGCCATCAACCACCCTGTACCAGTATATATATATATCTATATACCATACATACCTATACAGTTCGTATTTTGAAAGGAAAATATTTTCGACAGACGGCATGTGCCGAGCAGATGAAGCGCACCTTTTTCCATTATATCTGTATAGATTTGGGTACAGCTATATACGCGGTAAATTCGGAGATTTAGAGAAAGTCTGAGGTATAAATTTGTCGCGTAAAGCCGAGGGTCGAGGGACTTTTCTTTTTTTTTTTTCTTAGGAATAGTTAAATTTTCTTTGAATAATTAAACCCTCAACTCACCCGTCCTGATCTCGGTCGAGAAGAGCCGGAGTACTGGACGCCTTTGCTCGTCTTTGAGCCTTGTTAAGGGTAGGGGCTCTCCGTCTTTCTTTTAGCCCATTGGCACCCAGCTGCTCGTGCAAGGGCTGAAATTGTTTGATGTAAAAAACAAAACGAAGATAAGAATGAGAAAGGTTGAGAAAATGATTAATATATGAAGAATCGTGGAGCAGTCGATCGTGCAGCAGCAGCAACAGCAGAAGCAGAAGCAGTGGCAATAGGAATAATTGATCAGTAAATTGAATACCAAAGTAGTAATATCGTTCAAATTTAATTCCCCGTATTTTAGGATGATCTCTCTACTGTAGGTATATAGCAGGCGATTGATAATGCAGCGAAAATCGAATCTGGAATTTATCTCGTGTCATGTAGTCGGAATATAAACTATAAGACGAGCTGAAACGACGAGGGAAATTCAGGATAAAATTTCCCTGACGTGATATACATTATTCCCGATTGAAATTACTCGGTAGAGTAGGTATATAGTGATTAGTCGAATTATAATATTAAATCAGCTACATATCCGCGCGTTTTATGTATATATTTATATATCTAAACGCGTTGTTAATAATTTAAGAAACACCCAGATAACATTTTACCCTATAGAGAGGGCAGAAGTAATTATAGATACTCGCTATACAGCCCCAGCGTGAATAACTTACGCCAATTGATCCTCGAAAGCCCGTGGGGAATTGAACTTTACCAATTCACCTAGATATCGATTAGTAGTCGTGGGTGATAAATTTTAATTACTTTAACTCATACATGCATACACTGCACCGGTATCTCTATACCTATGTATGTAGGTATATTATAAAGGGTTCAATGTCTGCCTTAAAAAAAAAAAATGGTAAAAATCAAAAAGACATGCAGAATTATTGTAAAAATATTTTCAAACATTGAGAGATGATTTATGGTAAAAGTTTAACATCGCCGATTAAATTTCGGCGTATAAACCTTACGAACCTTAGCTAACTGGCAGTTTGAGTGGAGTTTTCGATTATAGAATTAGTAAACCGTTGAGTGGGATAACAAGATTCGAAAGGGTCGTATAGATCTAGAGTTGTGGACACGTAGGCGTTCGGGTATATCGGTATACTAAACATGTATACAGTTTGATGTAAATTCTTATTGAAATTTTGTTTAATGTTGTAATATAATAGCCAGTAGCAGGTGGTGCGAGTGAAATTTCGGGAGCTAAACGAAACTGGGCTGACAGGAAATACTCACGGAAACCGGTGCGGTGTGAGGTGGCGGAGTTTCCTGTGGGATGAGGCAGTTCGGGCTTGGGGTAGAGCGCTGAGACTCAAAACCACGATGCCAAGGTGTAGATCCGGCGTTGCTGCTGCTGTTAAAAAAAGAAGAACAAAAATTAATAAAGAAAAAAAAGACTTCTTTTTCTTTGCCGATATTATAACGAGCATCCAACACATGTATGCACACATATAGGTAGTCGATTTATATTCAAAGCGTCGCCGGTATGAATTCTATACGAAAGATAAATGGACCGAGGAGATTAGATAGTCGCCTGGTTGCTTCTTGAGTTCGAAATTCGATAGTCGTGTTCCCCGGAGTATCTGAGATCGAAAAGTTCTGTTGGAAAGAGCAAGCAAGAGCTAGGAGTGCCGCATGTCATGTCGTGAGGGCAGAGAGGATGGTGGAAACCAGTTTTCGAGCTGCATCACGGTGCATGGAAGTCACTGTCTTCCGATGTATCGGTACCGTTACGATTTCTTACCTAAAGCTTTCGCCTCTGCATTAACCGATGTGGTATATACATCGCGGCGTTACATCTACGCGAAAGGTGCAGATCGGTATCGAAGCTGGAGGTAGGTATCGTATTCCGATGGAAACAAGATGGGAAATGATTGAAAAGGAATTTCAAAACGCTCGGTAATTATTCTTACTTGACAATCTTCGGTCGAGCCATATTATTTCGTTATCCGATTTCTACGATTTTGTCTTCCCTCCTCGGCACGGCTCGGCGTCTCATCTCAAATTCGTCAGTCTCGTTGCTAGCTGATAATATCCGATTGGTAAATGGCCATTTATGTATACAAGTCGTGCTAATAGCAGCTCGAAAAAAAAGGAAAAAAAAAGAATCACTCCGCGTTAATGATTGACGCAATAGCTAAATTCGTTTTAAAATAAATACACTATATGTGTATAGGTGTACGTCGTCGCCCACCACAGATCGCGACGATCGTACTTCCTGAAATCGAATTCTTATTGCAAATTTAAAAATTGTATTTCAAAAAAATCGGCGTGGGACAAAATCGCGTGGGTATTATGGATCGTTGTGCAATTATAGCTGTACATGTATACGTATAGGTATGTAGGTATGCAGGTATGTACCTACGTTCCATAGCAGCTCACACCGAGACCGAAACTCACTGATGCGTGGGCATATCTCAGAGGTCACCAGGATAATCGACTTATAGATGTAACGGTATCAACCGATTCTACTTTTCGCGCTATGACTGTTATAGAAATTTCGCAAATATCTAACGCAGACTGCAGTTTCGCGTTTCGCGACTATAATAACGCGACCACTTGCCTCCTCTGAGTCGTCGCGAACACAAACTCGAAACGAAACACAAACCTGACATACACGAACCTGCACATAGACGTACACATACACATGTAAAGGGAAGAATTAGCACACGCGTCATAGAACCTGGTCACGTGACCGTTGCCGACCAAGTCACGTGGGAGACTCACTCATTCTGAAGTAGTAGGAGGAACCGAGGCGAAGGAGGAGGTAGTAATATCACCTTTACCCATACATACGTGCACATAGATGGTGGATATTTTCAGGTATAGAGTGTACCGCATAAGAGAGGGATAAACACATCCTCATGCCATCCTCATACCATCCCCCAATCCCCCCGTTCGTTCCTCCCATAGTTCCGTGGATATTTGAGGGTGAAAACCGCGGATGTCGGACACATTTCCCAAGGGGTTTTCCTCCCCGTTCACAGACACGTTACATAGACCATCAAACTGCCGCCGAGAGTACGGCAATAAATTTATAATCATTCGACTCAAATGACATCGCATATACGTATAGCATTACGTCTATACCCTCACGACTGCAGAGAATGAGACTCTGACTATTCTATTTCACATGAATTTTTTAATCACCGGTTCGAAATTCGACCCAGAAATATTTACAGGTGATTAGAAGGTATGCTCCGAATATTGTAAGAGATAACGATCAATGAATTGCTTTCAGACTTTTTATGAACTTGTGCGGCAATTGAATGCAGAAATATTGTTAGATTATCCAGTTTCGCGTCATTCTATAATTAATTGCCGAATAACTAATTGGCGTTTCCGAAAATGGCAATAATCGAGTGCCAATCTATTCAACACATACGGTTTAACACTTTCGCAAACTCTATTAGGACAGACCTCCAAAGTGTTTCAAGGCTTAGCCTCGCTTCACTTGCGAATTTATTTACGAGTATATGCAGTGTAATACCGTTTTTAGGACTCGGAGACATTGGAAACCCAAAATACAGGGTCAAAAAAGATTTTTAACGAACTTGAAGACTGAATTTCGTTCGGCTAGACGAGACGTTAAAAAAATATGTGCATTCCTTACCTTCCGACAACGTTGTGAGCCAGGAATGACTTGGGGAGTGAAAGCGATCTCTGATGAGGGTCTAGGGCCGGATCATTAGTCGTAGAATCCTCTCGTTGAGCTGGAGCGCTTCCGGGTCGAGAAATAATGGCATCTCTTGGTTCGGCGAGGGTGACGAAGGACCCGATCATGGCATCTTCCATGGGGGTTGAAGCGCCCGAACTTTTGGCGTTCTTTGGACTTTTGGTAACCGTTCTATCCGACGTTGTGACCCAAATATCACTACTCGAAGACGATGTGGACGAGGCGCCGATACCACTCGGCGAAAGTTTACTTTGCAGGACTGAAACTACACCCTCGAAGCTACTTCCGGCCGATTTGTGCTGAAGATAATCCCTGCCTTCTGGATTAGAGCCGTTATTTCCTGATCCAGTGAGGGCTGGTGATCTCCGCGCTGCAGGTTTTATCAACACACTCTTAGACGGCTGGTGTTTTCCCACTACATCGGATCCACCATCCCTGATAGCTTCTCTTCGGTTCCGGTTCTCCCGATTTCTTACAGATTCCCTATCGTCCATTTGCTCCAACGAGGCTGGCGACGACGAAGCACTATTCCTGCCTCCGCCATGCATCTGTCCAGTGTCTAGGGTCAGTCTGTTGTGGGCTGGATAGCTCTGCGACATCTTCATGTTTCCAGAAAAGCCAGAGTTCGTCTGTCCAGGTAAATAGAGCTGCGAATCTCGCTGGGAACAGTACGGCCAGAAGCTGCAAGTACTGCTGTTACATCGAGACTGTGTCTCCGGACTCACACGACAGACTTCCTGGTGGCCTTCCGGCGACTGCAGATTGCTGCTAGGGGTTGTCGAGCCTCGCTGAAGCGTTCGAGGTCTTTGATTCTGTTGTTGAGGAGTCTTGTTCCCATGAATATGAGCCTGACTATTCGGCGGCACGAAGTACACTTCGTACGAACCTTTGCCAGACCGTCTCTGATCCTGGATACCTTCCTCACGGCGATCGTATTGCCGATTTGTTAACAAGTTCCTGGCAGCAGCACGGCTCCGAGTACCGTAAAGAAACTCCGTTACTACTTCAGCTTCTCGCAAAAGTTCTTCGTTCAATGCGCTATCGGTCGATTGCGCCTTACCTGCAGTGAAACATGATTGAAACATATGATTTTTATTATTTTTAAGTGGGTACACACCTACTTCAAGATTGAAAATAACTTACGGTGTGGTAGAGCGTGACGTTTCGATCTATCATTGCTTCGGTCGGAAGTGGCAAACTTGACGACGACTCTGTGCGGCTCTCCAGAGTCTCGAAAATGTTCACGAGGATGTGGAGTCGGGGGAGGTACTGCAGATCCAGGCGATTTTCTTTCGGGCAATTGCAGACTTCTCGATCGTCTTACGCGAGTTTGGAGAGAGTCGGGCGAAGCGGTTGCATTTATTCGTCGATTTTGTTCCTGCCGATGGTTAACACCGGAGTTATTGTTCTTACGGAAATTTGGATTCGGGGTCGGAGACCTGCCCTGTCTGTCCCCGCTGCTGGACGAAGACGAAGAGGGCGAGTTGAAGGCCATATTCTGTTTCCCCGTATCGTTGGAACCCGGTGATCGCCTAGGAATCTGACCTCTGCTGCAATGGTACTGTGCACCACGTCCCGGTCTTCCAGACGGGGAAATCTTGTCGCCATTAGTCCTGACCGAGTCGGGTGAAGAATTTAGTACCGCGGGCGATATCGCGCTGAGATTTAGCGACGAACTGGGGTTATCGTCCTCGTCGCCGTCCTCGTAACCCTCGATCGATGAGTCCGTGTTTTCCGCAAGACGCGGCATTGCTACACCGCGATTCACGCAGCTATCAAGACTCCGGAAACCGAGGGAAGAGGAGGATGAAGATGATGACTCCTTGTACCGTTGAACAAACTGCGATCTTCTACTCCCGCTCGGATCTTCCAATGACTTAGCCTGCGCCAAACGATAGGGTTGTTGTTGTTGCTGCTGTGGCGTAGATGCTGGGGTCGACGTCTGGCGTCGAGATCTTCCGGAATTACCGCACGGCGTTGACCTGGTCGGCGACGAAACTAACGAACCCCAATTAACGACGTTTCCTGATGGGGAAATCGAGTGCGATGGTGACAACGAGGGCGATGGCGAGGGCGAGGGTGGCGGACTAATAACGTCGCTATCAACGATCGCATTCGACCTTGGCAAGAACGGAGGCTTTCCAAAAGCCACTCTTCCGTGACTCCTAGATCCGGACTTCTTCGTTGTTGAATCCTGGAAGGCGGGAGGCGGTGAAATAATCGGAGTTATCGACGGGGGTGAAAACGACTCTGGGATATTATGGGGGGACGTCGATGCACCAGGTGTTTCGTAACCCCCCTGGCCATGAAGAGCTAGGAAATCAGGTCTCGACGAGGTATATAAATCCGGACAATTTCCCGGCTCGCTATTGCTGCAATGATAGTCCGCCAGTTTGACAGTCGCTCTTCTTGGCAGAGGCAAAGTTCCCGATGATGGTGTTGACGCCACTCTTCCGCTCTCGTAGCTTGTCTTCCGGTTCTCATCCAGCGATCTTTGCTGGACTTGAACCCACCCTGATCTACCAAGGTAGACTCCGTCCACCTCGCGATCGCACCATCTAACCGGCGACAGTTCACGGCTGCAATTACCACTCGCAAATAGTTCTCCGGAGGTGCCCCCACTTCCGGACAAAAAACTGTCCTCACGTCGACGTGGAGGACCTGCGTTCATGATCCTCTCCTGCATAAGGCTGTCCTGGCTTCGCTGTTTATTCGCCGCCGATGAGGAAGACGACGCGGCGTTTGGCGCCGGATCAAGACGGCTTATACCGGGCACCGTCGTACCCCGGGTGTACGAGTTCCGAGACGTACCCCCTGAAGACTTGTTCGACGTCTTCACCGTGGTAGGATACGTCGTTGTCTGCACACCGGTCGTCTCTCGGGTATCCGAGGCTCCGCGGAGATGCAGAATTGATATGTTTGGACCCCTGTAAAATTGACGAGATTCATAGGACACCCTGAAGAGTTCGTCGTTCGTACATTCCTTCCCCCAGAAAGTAGAATGAAGATGAAAAAAGGCAGATGTGAAGATCGCTTTTCGAGTGCTAGGGTACAAGGAGCGGTCTAAGGTCTGGATCTAGATACTCTAGATAAGGAAAGTGCGGTATAGATTCGAATATAGATATACCATATATATATCGACCATCGAGCGATCTTGACATTTAAGAAAGTTCCCCGACCGACAAAGAATTCGACGTTATCGTAGAATATCTCGGGTAGGGATAAATGGATAATTATTGTATGTTAGCCACAGCCCGGTAGCGGGGCGAGGGGCGGGGGAGGGGGAGGGGGGGGGGGCCGAAAACGGAGGGACGAGGTCGTTGTTATAGGTGGGGATCGACGACACAGACTCAACTCCAAATATAGTTGTGGCCGCCTTCATTCCTCCGTATATGCGGCTAGGTATATGCGAGTAGGTACATGTAAGAATTTCATACGATGTGAACGGCCATCATTCCGCATGTCCTCCAATAATAACAACAACGATTGAGTAACGCATAAACTGAACTAGTTTTGCACATGCATGCACTCGATTCGTATAGGAAATAAGAATCCTATCGCGATGTGAAATGCGTTACGATCTATATAATAGAACATTGAATAGGTGGAATATAAAGATTCCGAAAGGGAATAAGAAAAAATCGTTTTACCTCCTCGAAGACATTTTCATCCAGAAAAATGGACGAATTATAGAAAAGGAAAAGTAACACTCCTATGCATTAATCCAAGTCGGAGTAGAGGCCACACACTGATTCACTCACATGATCCGGTTTTATTGAAAAATCAGTATATTTATTTTTTCTTCCTTAAACACTATCACTTCGTTATCACATAACTGCACTGGGAACGAGAAGCTCTCTTTAATGACTAAAAATTCGAGAACCTCACGGGGAGAGAGGCGAAAGAAGGAAGAAACGAACAACGGTAGAGAATGATCGCGTTTTACCTGTCCGAGGAACGCGGTGCGGCTGATGGGACCAAGTGCTCAACCGGGTCCACGGAGGGACTGAGACGACGAGGGGCCTTAGCCGGCCCACTATTATCCCCCCGACCTCCGTCCTCCATAGAGTGCTGGCGAGACGGCTGAGATGGTTGTTGGTTGTGCTGTAAGGAGTGCTGGGAGTTTTGGGCCGTCAGCCATCGTCGATCACCGTTTGTTCCTGATCGATTGGTACCAGTCGCCGTCAGACCAGAAGACGAAGAGGAAGGAGCGGCTGGGACGGATTGTCGTGCACCAGTTGCACCGCCGGTCGTACCGCTGTCCAAAGACACGCTCTGGAAGAGGAAGGGGCTTTTTAGACTCCGTTTTGGGTTCGTGCAGGTGTTTCCTTCGGAGTTAGGAAACGCGGGATGAAGGCACCCCGCGAATCGCATCAGCATCGGCTTACGTTCACGTGGTTTTTTCGAGATGTTACTGACGAGTCCTGGGACGAACCGCGGGCGTAATGGCGAGCAAAGACCTCGGCGAGCCGCGACATTCCCGAGGACGAGTGACTACCGCCACTCTTCGTTTTACTGGGCGGAGAGCCTCCCGGCGCTAGGTTTGGGTTGCTGTTCTTACGCTCCGGGAATACCAGGTGCTCTATGTTCGTTGTGTAGCCAGGATCACTCCTGACAATGTCCTGGAGCGTCACTCGAGAGTTCGAGCTGGTCCCACCATTACTGAAATGAATTAAAATAGGGGAGACGCGCTTATTCTCTGTTTGCTCTACTTGTTTGCGTTGTTTAGCGCTAGAAAATTGGAGGATAACAGATGAGCCAGGATTGTGTAGTACTCACCTCGGGCTCGAACCTTGCCCTGATCTCTGCCCGCGACGTTTTCCATTGCCACGACCTGGCCGGATGTTCGTCACCTCTACTAACTGCATCAAACGACTGCGGTGCTGCCGCAAGAGCGGGTCTTCTCGGCGATTCTGCATTTTACTCGTGAACACCGGTCTCCGATTCGCACGGTATTCTGCAGGACCGAAGAGATAGACTCGTATAAAATACCGTAGATTGCGAAATGTATTAATTTCGATCCAGAGTCCGGTCTTTTATAGCTGAACTTTTCTTGCTAATTACTTCTACATGGAAAAGTTATTACATCAAGATTTCGAAGTATGAATCTCAATCCGCAGATTCCCACCCTTAAAACCCGGCTCTCCCACTTTCCCCGAATCCCACAGCTGCGAGATTTCTCTTCAGTTACTTTTGATCAATCCGAATGTTTGAGGGTTGATTATTTCCCGTGTTATGATTTCAGGAATTTCTTTCACCGACGAAGATTCGAACTGTTCGAAGATATGAAACTTCGTACGATATGAAGATGCAATTTTTTTTCTTCTTTATACTTTCGCACATAACTTGATACAAGAAGTGGCATATTCTTTGTGCTTTTCATTTTATCGAGAATCCCAACGGTCAATCTATCGGGTATTATATCGGGAACAAAATCAGCCCTTAAGAAATGGAATCGGTCTATTGATACTCGCGGGACATCGCTGTATCAAAAGTCTTGAGAATAGCGATACATGCACAGCTTTTCAGATGATGGTCGATCATACACGACACTTACCTGGCCAAAGTAAGTCGCGTTCTCACTGATGCAGATATAAATTCCGTTGCTTCCGGTATCTGTGGTGTCAGAGACGACCCACTAGACTGCGGCAAGTGGTCAAGTATGGGGAGGATTTGAATGGGATAAAGGCGACACCCGACCAAATGCTTTATCATAGTCCCACACTGACAGTTTGCCATGTTAGCTTGACAGCTCCACCATCTCTGTGCCATTTTGAATCCAAATTTTTTGGCCCGGAAGAGCTGCATCGAGCCACGAACCTGTGTTCAACACACATACGTATAGGTACCTATGTATTTGGATAGCACTATAGCCATAGAATCGAGACAATTTCCGTTTTGGTGATTGAAAACGGTGGTTTTAAATCTCGACGGTGATAAAGAAAAACGTTTGGAAAAAATGAAAAATAAAAAAAAAAATTAAAAAATCGTCCATAGAATTTCGCACCGAATATACCGTAACGAGGTAAAAAAATATTCATGATTTAAACAGGTACACGGAACGTGACGCACGTTTACCAATATCGAACCATTGCAGGACTCGCTACCGTCAGACAGGCTAAGAATAACGATAAAGTGGAAGTTATTGACTTTCGATACTCGCCGACCGAAATACACGCGTCTCTCAATACCCAATACCGTAATTTCATTTTACAGTAGGTATAACATAACGCAGCGTTGGAAGAAGAAAAAAAAGTCAATATTTCGCCTGAAATACCTGAAAATAAAAAAAGATACGAAATTTACTTCCTGCATTAACTATACTGCCGATTTTTTTTTTTTTTTTTTTTTTCTTGAGGGTGCAGGAGAAGGGTTTACTCGTCAGTCGTTCACCCCTTATTAGTATCATAAGAATAAATGAAAATCGATCTTTCTGAAAAGAGTGGGAAATTTCTTCTTTTTTTTTTTTTTTTTTCTTTTCTTTTCTTTCCATCAGTGAATCAGTATACAGGCAGTTTTCTCCCTCTTGACCATTCTAAGATGGCGAAGGGTGTTTGGCGGTCGATTACCCCTGCGTCTTTTGCATCAAGGATATGCCGCGCGGGTCTGTGAGCCGAGGTCCTTATTCTTGAAACCGAGGTTTTCTTTTCATTGAAAACTTTTCTGTATTCAACAAGGGGCGCCCCCCCTTTTTTTTTACAATTTCTTCCCCTATTTCTTTTCCTTCTTTTTTGTTTCTTCTTACTTCCTTTTCGTTTTTTTTTGTTCTTTTTTTTTTTCTTTTCGTTAACCATTCATTCCACACTTTGACCGATAATAATTCATGACCTGATCCCTGTGACCTCGCTTCTTGACAGCCGGATTACCGCGCGTTACGGTCTGCGCAGACAAAGACCGTAGGTATTTCCTCCAATATTCTGTACACACATAGGTGTATGGATATACTATGTATACCTTGTTACCAATTCCCTACATATATTAAATATACGTATCATATACGTGATACGTATGTATGCATGTATGTATGTATGTATGTAAGGATAGAGCTACGGAGTATACAGAATGGGTTGCATAACAAACCGACAAATTAAACAGCTCTTTATTTCGACCTGCTGCAGACCTACCCTTATAGATATAATATATCAGAGTACTAGTGCTATTAAGGTTGAAAAGGCACGTAAATTCAAAAGCTTTGTGTTCACGTGGCATAAAAACCTCTCAAACGACAAGTAGAGAACCCTAGATATAAGTGATTCGAGTAGGGGTGGCCCAGGGTTAGCCAAATAACAAATTTTCAGGGCTGTTAGAACGCGGTTTCTTTTTTTTTCGAGTTCTCCATTTTACTCGTCACAGTCGATAAAAAGTCTTCAAAAATTTGACTAGCTAACCGTGCAACGTAAGTGCATTCAGCATCTTTTCACTCTCGTATGCATACATTCGAGTCTGAAACATCGTCTAGACTCGAGATATTAGCTGAGTGTGTGTCTGACCGCGCAACGACCTATTCTACTAGTTTGAGTACGCTTTTAATTTTCGGGGGCTGCTCGGGAAAGAGCCTGCAACAATATTTTTTCTTCTTTCCTTTTTCGTTTCACTTTTTTCTTTTTCTTTTTTCCATTGTGTACAGAAACGTATGGATAAGCTTGAGACGATATTTATGAAATACCGAAAGTCCTATCGTCGTTTCTATACCTTTCATTAATTTTCTTCACTGTTCATTTCAAGTGCAGTATACTTGTATCTATAATGTATTGTAGTACAGATATAGTATGTACATACACATATTCATTCATACATATATACCTAGTATATTAAAAAGTGAGAAATAAACAACGACCGTCATCGTCAGACCAAGTTTCACATTTTTTTTTTTTCCTTTTCTTTTTATCCCGCTCCATTTTCCACTTCCCGTTTTCCAGTATAACAGTAAAAAATAAAAGCTCTTTATGGAAAGTTCTCAACACTGCATAGGTATACAGCTATACCTATAATATATACTTGAACGACCGATTAGAACAACCATAAAGTAAAACTCGATTTTTTTTTTCCCCACAAGTTTATACTATAGTATATTCACAATGTACTTCTTTCTCTTCTTACATTTTTCTTTCTTTCAATATACGTTTGTTGTTCTATCTATTTTTTTTTTTTTTTTTCCAATTGCTCTACATACAGCGGTTCAATCTTTCATTCATCATGCGTAGGTAAATCTACTCTTCTTACATTCTTCTCGTTTTTTTTTTTTTATCTTCTCTTATCTTCTTTTACTCTCGGTGCTGAAATTTTTCTCGACACAAACCGAATATATAGGCTGCAGGGGCTGATGCCTTTCGACGAAATGTTTTTCCAGCCAAACTCGTGATAATATTTGCACGAAGCGAGGGTATTTTTTTTCTTTCTCCTTCCTTTGCTCATTTTCCGTTCCCCCCCCCCCCCCCCCCCCCCCCCCCCTTTTTTTTGTGATTTTGTTTTTTTTTCGAGTTTTTTTTTTGCTTTCTGTTTTTTTTTTCTCTTCATGATTTTATAACTTCACGTTGTTTTCTCAAGTCCGCGACGATGAGGGGGATGAAAAAAACACGTGGAAGCTAAAAGTTTGCGCGTCGAACCGCGCGGGGGTGAGAGAGTTATGGATTTGTTGCGAAATCCTGCGCGCCGTTTACGTGCGTGTAGACCAACGTAGGAATGTATGAGAGCCAAGTCAGGCGCACACCAATAAACGTTAAACGGGATAGCCCCGGGCCGGATTAAAAATCAGGAAACGATTAAGAGGCGAGTTAGAGCGGGGAAAAAACGGAGGAAAGAAAAAGAAAAAAAAATTATTTTTATCAAATGAAGAAGAATCGACCAAATCATAGAACAATAAAATCGCAAATTTTCATTTCACTTTTCGCACCTCATCGCATGCAAAGAAAATTACCCTAAGCTGGGTCACTCGATGCGTGAATTTTTTGATTCTTCGATTTCCTATTTCTCGTTTTTTTGGTTTTTTCTAATCCGAATTCGAAATTACTTCCCGAATCGTAATTTCTCGAAAATATTAAGGGCTCTCAGATGATCCTGCGACGATGACATTGAATTTGAGCTAATTGCGCTGCACCAGCGTCCGGTCAAGTGTGGCTGGAGAATAAAAATTGTTATTCTTACCTCCGTGATCAGGTGTTCCTCCCACACCCCCAGGAGTCCTGGCCTGACCGTGTTCATGGTTTCAAGGATCCATTTTTTTTCTTTCGTTCAGAAATAACACAGAAATTTACCGGCAAAAATTACGCCGTCATGAACCGAGGCTGGGACAATTTCATCCCCAATTTAAAATAATTTTGAAAAATATTTTCATTGCCAGAACCATTCACGACGTCGTGTTGCTTCAGCGAATTAATGCACTCAACTTCCTCTTCCTCGCTTCCTCACTTCCTCTTCCTAGTTCTATTATACCGGGACCAGATTCGATACTCGGTTACGAAAAAATACGATTATAGTTACGTTATTGGATGATAAAAAATAAAAATAAAATATTTATTCATCCATTAACTCCCATTATAATTCACGTCGAAATCGTGAAATCGATTCGACCCCGTACGTATCATCACGATCAATCGCGTTGTTGCACTTGTTCGTTAAGCCCCTTCTATCAGTATAATGAAATCACTGCACGTTCAAAAATCCTACTCGAGTCAATGAATGATGAAAGAAAATGGTCCAGGCGTTTGATTCAGTATGGAATATAATTCATTGTAGGTACCTACTGCAGAAACGAAAGATTATAAAATAAAGAAAAACCGATGAAACTCGAGACTAATTCATAAAATTTTTTCAATCAAACGACACCAGATTCTTCTCTCTAATTCTCACGTAATTATCATTCAATTGAACAATATCACATCCTGATGGTATACTAGACGGAAAAATATACTCCGTTATTTTCCGCGTTACGATAAATTACGTACACACACATATTGCGCGTAGTTTTTAGCGAAATTTTAGCCAGCTGAATTTTTGAATAGCTAAATTTTAGTTAAATGTTGTTATCCAATAAATTATTTCCATTCATTATCCTGTATGTTATCGCATTGAGTAACAGTGTACCTCGTATACGTGTACAGAGTTGGCTAATCGAGACTCGACGCTCGAAAAATCGCGTATGCAGAGTTAATCTAATGCGCGTAATATGTCTTCTGAACTATGCATCATGCTTTAGTCGTTATGAAAAATTTCTCCATTTCCATAATACGACGGATCGAAAAATCCGCCACAAATATCTGGTGAACAGTAAAAATTCCAAGTCTTTCGCGGAAGGGTATAAGAAAAATAAGAAAAAAAAACGCGGGCTTTACGGAGATTCGAAATACCCGCCTCCAAAATCCACCAAACTCGTTGTGTTTCGGGTGCCGGTTCGATGGTGACTGTTTCACCCGCTACCCGCCGCCGACGTAGCCGCTTATCGTCGTCTCCGTTTCTGGTATCGATTTTTCCGCGCAGCCTCAGCGGCTGGACCACCAGAGAACCGCGTCTTCCGTCGAAGCGACTGTGTCTGATATTTTTCAGAGGATTCCTATTTTCCTTTTTTCTCCCTTTTTCCCCCTTTTTCCCCCCCTCTCTCTCTCTCGCTCTTATTTAATACTTCATTATTGTCCGGAAATTATAGCACCGTTGATAAACAACTCGATAATAAACAACTCTGATTTTTTACTAAGGGTGCTTTCGCGCCAGCACCCCAAAGAAGTCCTCCTCATTCTCTAACTCTGCGCTTCTTGTTTCGAATATTATAGAGATAAAACTCCTGTAGGTATAGGTATATAAGATTTCGCAGGAAAAAATTCTCCTCCTCATAGTCTTCGCGTTTTATGGTTTTTGATATATTATATGACAGCAAAATGTTGTTAAACTATATAATTAAAATTGTCACGATGATATTAATTGAATAATAAAGTATATGTGCGATTAAAATCCTCTTTTCTCGTTTTTTTTTTCGTTTTTGTTTTTTCATAATTTCTTTTTAACTTTGTCAAGTATATCTATACACCGGCTTATATTCACTTCAACGCCTTATTATCCTTCGTCGTAATTTCGACCCTTGTTTCTGAGGGTCGGATGAGGAAAAAAAACATGATATATATATAATATATATATATATATGTATATTAGTCCCTTTCTTCATTTCGGGATTAGGGCTGGCTTAACAAACTGGCACCAGCGAGATCCGAACATACCGGTCTGATAAAATTGGAGCCAAGAATTGTTCTAGCAGGTGATTTACGGCGCTAATTACATAGAGAAACCAAAAAAAAAAAAATTGTACGTCGATATTACGCGGTGATAAAAAATTAGATCAATCATAAATAATCTTTGGTTCCATTTTACGTCGAAATTCAAAATACATGAAAACATATTTAATTTCATAATGAAAAATGTATAGTATACTATAATCAAATGCACAATTTTTAGGCAATTTTATATGCTTATGTGATAAATAAGTTGCCTATAGTTAGGCGGATCCTGATGATCAACTTTGTACATACACAGAATTTTTTGATTTTGGATTTTTTTTTATGATTTCTCCAAAGTTAGAAAAATGAGTAACAAAGTCGAAATCTTTTTCAAAGCTGTTTATACTTCATACATCTTTCATCGTTCTTATATGTCTTTGACAGTTTGAAAGATATATAAGCGGTTTAGCATAATTTCAAATCGATATACCTTTCCCATGTAAAACTCGCAATTCTTCTTCGAACTGAGTGCAGATTCCGATGCTTATTTCCTAGTGAATGGTAGAGATTTCAAGTAAGCTCAATACGTCAAAGAGACAAACGGCTTTTCCCGAATTAACACATGATGAATAACCACCATTCGATTTACGTTCAAGTGCAATCACGTTGCTCGATTATACGGAGAGACGCCTTTCATATTCATGAGTAGAGTGTGTTGATCTCGTTGCTACCAAAATGTCAAAATGTCAAAATGTTTGAATCTAATCATTGGAGTAATTAGGTCAACGAGTATAAGCGCTCTGCACTGGTTACATAGGTATATACGTTATGTTACACAAAACGACGATAAATCGTCTAATCTAGCAATACCTAGAGCACCAATATTTGCCTTTCGTTTCGCAATTTGATGTTCATCCAATTGCGCATAAAAAAATAAGCAATTCTGATATGAGGATACACTGCTATCCCATCGCTAAGTAGCACGAGCAAATACTCACACCTATCGTATAATCATTCGTTAGTTATTACCACATGGATGAATTCACACATCTCTTTTTTTTTTTCTTCTTTTTTTCAAGTCAAAACTTTCAGTGATAGTTTTATAGTCACATAACTGGGTCGTATTTTGATGCGCAGGCTTTCAAGAAATTAATATACCTTTAGGTACATCAGCAAACAGAGCCACCTGTTTGGGCATGCCAAGTATCTGCGAGACTGTTTGAAAGCTCTGATCTAGAAATTTGGTGCAGTAAAGTCATAAACTCTATCTTATCTCTCGAACAATTCATCTGATTCAACTTGTCCGAGTGGAAACCAGCTATATAACGAAGCATTTCACACGAGGTACCATAATGTAGTTCAAGATGTGGAAAATCGCTGTTATCGTAGCACTACTATCAGGTATTGGTCCGAAGACCTTCTCCCTAGTCGTCGCCAGTTACTAAACCATGAAATCCCCGATTCATAGCCACCCAACCGACTATCGCTGTTCAAAAGCCTAGAGAATGTTCTCCAAGGACTGCAAAGTCGATTTTTAGCACCAGCGTTTACTGCGTGTGCAATTCCACCTACTGCGACGATGCGCCACAAATTTTTCGCCCAGACGATAGTTCGGCATACACGATTGTCTCGTCGAGTAAAGACGGTCTGAGGTTCAACGTTTCGACTGGAACCTTTGGATCCAATGTAGAAACTGCAGGTAGGATTAATTCCACATTCATCCGATTAGTGCCGTAGATATTTCCGTTCTTGTCGCAATTTTTTTACTTTTTCTTCATTTATAGGATCAGTCACGACCATCAACGTCGATCGGAACACCACTTATCAAGAGATACTCGGATTTGGTAGTTCCGCAAGTGACGCTGCTGGGATGAACATCAAAAGTCTATCCGAGCCCGCGCAAGAGGAACTTTTGAAGTGAGTATAGGTGTATGGATGATGAGGAATGAAATTCAACCGGGATCAGCGTGTTCGTTCATTTTTATTTCCCAGATCATACTTTTCCGCCGATGGACTGCAGTACACATTGATCAGAGTCCCGATGGGATCAACGGACTTTTCAATCAGAGGATACAGCTACGCTATGACCAAGGACGACGTACTGCTAAAGCACTTTGCTCTGGCGGACGAAGACCTCATGTACAAGGTACAAGCCGTGAGGGCTCACGATTATTCTCTTCTGAATCAATGGCCACGGCACTAACTCGCAATCAATTTAAAACGCGAATCCTAGATTCCGTACCTCCAGAGAGCTCGGGAACTCAACGAACGACCCATCAAATTGATTGCTTCGCCTTGGACTGGCTCCCCTTGGATGAAAACTAACAACGATTGGATCGGCTCTGGTACTTTGAAGCGTGAATACTGGCAATTGTGGGCTAATTATTTCGCGAGGTAAAAATTTTCGGCCAAATATACACACATATGGCTAATGGTTTCGCAAATTAGGGGAACATCTTCTGCACACTATCCGATTCACAGATTTTTCAAAGAGTACCAAATCCACGGTCTGGACTTCTGGGCCTTGACTCCTCAGAACGAACCTCTTCTAGGTATTCTCGCGTCTCCCCTAAACGCCATGGGATGGTTAGCCACGGACCAGCGTGACTGGATCATCAATTTCCTATCACCAATATTAAACGAAACTGGCTACGGAAATATAGACATTATAACGGGAGATGGTATGCGGCATCTTCTTCCAGACTGGCCAAAAACGGTCATGAGTGATCCCAGAGCGCGAAAAATTGTATCAGGGACAGGAGTTCACTGGTATCTAGACTCTGTGAATCCTGTGAGCAAGCTGGACGAAACTCACAATTTGTTTCCCGAAAAATACATCCTGTATACCGAGGCCTGCGCTGGTGTGCCGGCGAGTGAGTATAAACCGATCTTCTTCATCACATATTGGTATTCCAGTCTGATCACTCGACTCAATCATTGACGAGAAAATGATCCATTCAAGTGGTCGGCGGAGTCAATTTGGGGTCTTGGGACAGAGCTGAAGCCTACGCGCAGAGCCTCATAGAGACAACATCGCACTGGGTTGCTGGTTGGATAGATTGGAACATGGCATTGGATTTGAACGGTGGTCCAAATTGGTTAAAAAATTACGCTGATTCGCCGATAATCGTGAACAGTACGGCAGACGAGTTCTACAAACAGCCAACGTTCTACGTGATGGGTCACTTTTCGAAGTCAGTTTTAATCCCGCGGCTATTGTAAAATCGTTTATAGCTTAGCTCGCAGTTTTGAATTTCATTTTTTTGAATCGTATTTGATCGCAGATACGTGCCTCCGGGTAGCGTGAGGATTTCAACATCAAATAGAGGACTGCACAGGATACCAACGGTTGCTTTTCGGAGACCAGACAACGCGACAGTAATTGTATTCCTGAATACGTGAGTCGCAAGGATCGATCGAAATTTCGTTTTTCTTTATCCTCTCGCTTTTAATCATCCTTTATTTTTCTCATCTCAGGTATTCTTCCCAGAGGATTATATCCGTCGCTGATACGACTAAGGGGACAACAACTCCTGCAGTCAGTATTCCAGCGAAATCGATACACACTTTAATTTACTGGTAAATTGAAGGTTGCGACCAACGCGAAACCTTTTATCTGAACCGGAAGTAAACGGTAGCCAAATTGTATATATGTATGCTCGATGTGACTATACGAACTCGAACGAGGGGATGTCTCCTCAAGGGATGCGTATAAACATTCATTTTATCTACTATTTTTACCACCTTATATCAAGCACGATACCTACACCTACTGCAACGCGGAAAAGAAAGATAGCTTGATATCGACCTGCAGGTCATGTATGATTAACCGATCCCGATTGCCTTCGCAGAATAACTATACCGTTCATATTAATTGCCGTGTATTGAAACGGCCTTGTCAGCACGTAAGAAGGAAGTTGTTACAGGTTGTTTCATTCGACAATCTGAATAAATCTTACGGTCATTAAAATGAACGGCTGATAATGATAGCTGTATAACGCGTTAGATATGCTATAAGTGAATGGGTCCAAATCCTGGATCGCTTAAGTAAATGCCTTTCCGTTCCTTGGAACTATCTACGCCACTCCTTCCATTCGCATGAGTATATAAGATTCTAAGAATTAAGGAAAAAAAACACACACACATATGCTATATGTAATGTACGTTTACCGTGTACCGTACAGTTAATTGACAATAAAGATATAGACTCGAATGATTAACGCACATTCACAAACCATATTGACAATCATAGATCTGAAATATTCTTTCGGAGTTTTTGTCGAGCATACGACAGTGCAGTGGTTTAGGGCTAGTATTTTTATCCGTTATTCGTTGCTTAATTTATTTATGTTATAGTCATCCGCGTATTGGGATCATCTTGGATATGTATATATGTGAAATAGTATAAATTCTGAAACGGCGGTGTATAGGTGTTTGTAGTAAAAATAATTCATCCCAGATCATATAGCTATATATATCGCGCTTATACAAACCTCCGGAACGCCTCCCACACGGCAGACATAAATATTTCTGTTTTTTCTTCTTTTCTGTAGTGGAGGAGAAAAAAATATGGTAGAAAAGTGAGCACAGTCCTGAGGCTTAGATCATAGTAGGTAATTGACGGACGAGGCTTCGGACTAGTGCAGCTAGTCGCGTTTAGAGATACAATTTATTTTCAATCTCGATAGTTCGCCTGTAGTGAGAAATATTTTTTCTGTTATCTAAACGTCAGGGAGAAATAGGTATAAGGAGGAGATAAGTCGGTATGGGTTTTTACGACAATTTCAAACTCCTATGTGTTCTGATTGCACTGATCATCGTCAGCTTTGTCAGTTTCGTGAAATGTGAACCAAAAGTGAAGATGCTGCATGTGGTAAACCATTTGATATCGCAAAATTTCACTCCTCTTTTTTCATCTTCGTTAACTCAAGTCAGATCAATTAATATCAATTATTTTACGAAGGTTCTTCGACACGGTGAAAAAGTACCTGATGTACCGTATCAGGAATACCCAAATGACCCGTACAGAAACCATTCATATTATCCGATCGCGAACGGGGGTCTCACAAACGTGAGTATTATTTTTAAAACGATAGTTGCGAGCCCGGATTGTGGAAATTTAAAAATCCCAAAATATCATGCAGAAGGGAAAGATGAGCGAGTACAAAATAGGGAAAATGCTGCGTGATCGGTACGACGATTTCTTCGGTCCTATTTACTGGCCAGACGAGATCTACGCAAGATCATCGGAGATCCCAAGGGCTCAGATGTCTCTTCAACTGTTGTTCGCAGCCCTGTTTCCCCCCGTGGATCAACAGATTTGGAATCCAAGTTTAGCCTGGCAGCCAGTGACTGCCGTCTTTGAACCCATGCTCAAGGATTATCTATTCTTTCCACAAAACTGTCCACTGTACGTAATCACATAGATTCTGTTGGGTATTTCATGACGAATAGGAACAGCTCAAACACTAAAAGTGTAGGAAAAAGAAGTCACATCATGATATCAAGGGGGACAAAATTCGACATTATATTGGTCGTAAGAAATTCAGCAAGGTTTCTTTCTGTGAAAGGAAATCCATTTTTTGTTTTTCCCTCTTGGAAAGTTACGGAGGACCTCGAGACGAATTAAAATATTAAAAATTTCACATGCCCAGCAAATGCCGTTCACGAGTTCTAGTTAATTTTCTAGATACGTCGGTGAACAGAGTGATAAGAAGCTATTCTAATCAGAGACCTAATTAGGCGAGGAAAATATCGTTAGTGACGATAACAACATTGTTTGAATTTCTCCCAAGTTCCGTAATAAATTTTGCAGAGGGAAAATAAATCGATTGAGTTTTGAATAAAGTGGACTTTGTTGAATTTGTCCAAATTGGCGGTATCCCACCCAAAAAAAAAAAAAAAAAAAATTACGTTTTCCGCAGGTACAAGGTTGAGTACCGAAATTATCTCGCGAGAGAAGAGACTCGACGATTGATAGATGAACACAACAGCACCTTGGAGTACCTTACCAAACACACGGGAAAAACTATCAATACTACTGAAGCTGTTTATTATTTGTACAATTTGTTCAGGGAAGAGGTAGGTATATTTACACATTGGATTAAATTTATTTTTATCTCAAAGCCAAACACGACATGTAACGAAATAACTATCTGGTTTCGTATTCTGTGTTGCAGAAAATGCAAAATTTGACGTTACCAGAATGGACCTCAAAGGTCTATCCCGATCCCATGAAAGACATAACAATTCTTGATTTTAATCTTCGTTCTGGTACAGCAAAATTGAAACGTCTAGGCGGGGGTGAGTCTCATCCCTTTTTTTCTACCTTGCATTCGTTGTGTAAGACATACGTGTAATGATTGATTTTATTCTCAGGTATTATGCTCCGAAAAATTACCGAGGATATCAAAAGCCTCTGTAATGAAACTCTCTGTCCTGCAAACAGGAAAGCCTTCTTTCTTAGCGGACACGAGGACAACGTAGCTCGCCTAGCCCGTACCCTTGGCACAAATGACCCCCTATTACCAGATTATGGCTCTACAATAATAATCGAAACTCTCCAAGATGATGAAAAAAATGATGCCTATTTCGTCCGGGTGAGAAATGGCTTTGTTGCTAATACGTGAAATGGGATAGAAATTAGCTTCTTATTCGACTATGGTAAAAAAAAAAAAGCAAAAATTATTGAACCATGTATTTTTGTTTCAGGTTCTTCTGTGGCCTGGATCAGGCAATGAACGATTGATCGTACAGAATATTCCCGGATGTAGCGAGATCTGTCCACTAGGAGATTTCCTTAGATTGTTAAAAGACGTTATTCCCGACGAATACGAGAATCAGTGTTGCGTGAAGAGCAAAAAGTCAAAGAAAAATTCTGGCTCTTCTAAAATTTACATCTCACTCACAGCCTCCATGACAATTATTATCAGTCTACATTCGGGCCTGATTAAATACCTTTGAAACGTTTATATCGTTACTTTTAGTTCGCAAATTTATTATCACACATTAAAAATGTTTTTTTTCTTTCTTTCATTTTCGTCCCAAAATTTGAATCTCAATGAAATCATGAAGTTTTGAAATAACTTTGTTACGATTCTTATTATTACTTATTATGTCTTTGATCATTTTTTACAATAGTATAATAATAATAAATACACATATGACGATATTGTATAATTCATTTCTTTTCTTTTGCCTAAATATCGAGTACACGTTTACAATCGATGTATAGTATTGTTGCTCGAAAGTGATATACATAAACCACCTGTGGTCCTTGTTTTATGAATAAGAAAAAAGGAAAACTTTCTTAACCAGATGGCAGTAGCATTAAGTAATGATAAAGCTTTCCCTTTTTCTGTTTTTTATTAGACTCTGCGGACCCTGACCTTCCATCCTCTCTTTCCTTTCCTTTCCTTTCCTTTCCTTTCCTTTCCTTTCCTTTCCATTCCTTTCCTTTCATCTACTACTATAATCATCATCTCCCGCCACACGCCAACAATACAAACCAACAGATTGATATATATGCGCGCGCATATCCAAATGGCGTAGGGAATGAAACAGCTGTTTTTATAAAAACAGTCTCAGCGTCATCTCGCGGAGTGTTAACACACCGTTGTAGGACGTGACGGTGATCGGATCCAAAGAATCCCGCTAGCAATATTATTAATAATTAGTTTCATTCCGATTACACCAAGAAATCGCGTTGCGTTCAAATAAATTTCCGATACTTATTTATCCGTCTATCTCTGTGTATGTCAGTATATATGTGTGTGTGTGTGTGTATATGCGTATACCTGCAAGTGTAAGTGTAAGTGTATGTGTGTGTTGCGGTTTAAAAAAATTAATTAAATAAATAATAATTCTCTATCGCATATATATATAGTAGAATAAAAATTAGGAAAAAAAACGAAAGCATAGAGAGAGAGAGAGAGATAAATAAAAATATAAAAATATAAAAAATAAAAAAATGGCCGCTGGATGTTGTGGAACAAAAAAGCAAAAGTTAAATAACTCTTTAAGCATCCCGTGCAACGGTACATCATCTTTACAAAATGGTTTAAGAAACGGAATAATAGCTCATGCAGAAATGTGCTTCTTCTGCTTTGACGTTCTCTACTGCCAACTCCATCAACTCGACCCTCCAAAAACGCCCAACTTCAGCAACGATGCATTGTGAGTCTCAGATCTTCTCCCCTCTATCCGTCTATCCCTCCAACGCCATCCCCCCTCCCGCCGTTCCCTTACCTATCAACAAGCATCACGCCTTACGAGAGATCTCTTTGTTGTCCTCCTTTGTTGATTTCAATACAAACAACAAAACTTTCATATACATATTATGATGGAATGCAATGAAATATGTATTCGTTACAATGAATATTCATATAGTACGATGATTTGAATTGTTTTTCAAATATTATTATTGTTGTTTATGCAGGCATAAACGATAGATATTATATAGGTATAGAGAGAGAATGATGTTTTGTTGTATGTAAATAGAAGTTGAGAATTTTTTTTTTATTTTTTTTTTTCATTTTCGATCTTTTTTTTTTGCTTCTATTATTCATAATAATACATACATACATACCTTGAATAGATGAAGGCATCTTATACGATGAAGCTATATTATTGACTAACTAATCTAAGACCAATTGCAGCCCTTTATTTGTGACTTGGGCTATTGGAAAGGACAAACGATTGAGAGGATGTATCGGTACTTTCAACGCGATGCATCTTCACGCCGGTCTACGCGAATACGCTGCCACTAGGTGCGAATGTGATTTGAAAAAGAAAAAATGAAAGAAAATTAATATTTATTTATTTATTCATTCATTCACTTTAGTGCTTTCAAGGATTCGCGATTCAGTCCTATAACTAGAGACGAAATGCCTCGACTTCACGTCAGCGTATCTATTCTTCGACATTTTGAAGACGGCGCTGATTACTTAGATTGGGAAGTCGGAGTTCATGGAATTAGAATTGAATTTCATAACGATAGAGGCAACAAACGCACTGCCACTTATTTACCTGAAGTTGCCACTGAGCAGGGTTTGTATTAATTATAAAGAAAACAATTTTTCATCAATTAAACGCAGCACAACGCTATTCGTTGATCTATTTTATATAATGTGAAAATAAAAATGATTTTTTTCTTCCACTGATTTAGGATGGGACCAAATTCAAACTATCGACTCGTTGTTGAGAAAGGGCGGTTTCAGGGGAGTAGTAACACCCGAGATAAGGAGAAACTTAAAACTCACTAGATACAGAAGTGAGAAGGTTTCTGTAAGCTATGAAGAATACATGAGCCATTGGCACAGTCAACAATGCTAGCAGCTGGCCCGGAGTCCTGGTGAGGGACTCCTGCCTCGTTATTATCAACCGATCACTGCGATGGATTCAAATTATGATAATCCAGACACGGGCGGTTATTATCGCGGTAATTCAACGCAACGCGATTCTTATAATCGACAAAATCATTATACAACATCACCCGCAGCTGCAACAGCAACAGCAACGGCAACAACAATCCCTCAACATAGCTTAGTCATGGTACAACCTAGCCATCAGCATCAGCATCAGCACCACTCACACCCACATCCACATCCACACCAGCACCCTTCTTCGTTTATTAATCCCATTCCACACCAGCCACAAGTTATTCCTCCTGTTTTAATACCGGTACAAAGTAGTTACGCCCCTTCATTTTGGTGGAATAGACCGTCGCCGCCAGCCAACTACCAACAAAATCAGGGTCAAAATAATGGCGATTATTATAGTCAATCGCATGGGATGTACGACCATGGTATACGCAAGCGTAAATGACACAAGAGGCAGTTATTAGGTGGAATATTCCACTCCTTTAAATGGTGCCTATTATACATTTTGTGTTTTAGCATACACAGTCTGCCGTTTATGATTCCTCACAGTCCTCCCTGATTTTTTTTTCTTTTCTAATATTAAAAAATTTACGTTATCAGCCCGTTGAAAATTTCTTTGTAGTGATTATCTTAGTTCAATTTAATTGTTGCGTTTGATCTTGTAGTGTCAGAATTGAAAATACGCTGTTCACACGAGATTAAAAAATAGAATCAATATTACTCGTATTATTTGACTTAGAAAATACACAGCTGTTGGCTGTAGATCAAGAAAATCTCATCTTATAGGTATATTAAAATACTAGAATTATTCTCAATCCTTTCTTGATAACTCTCTTATTAGGACTCTATTCACTCAACAAAGATTGACAAATTTCCATCCATAAAGAAGCGATGAAACTATAAATTGACTTTGGTACTTATCATTAATTGTCGAATCGTCAAAAATTATACAATTTAGTTTGAAAGAAAAAAAAAAAAACAATACTCCTTTCATAATAGTCAAAGATTGTTTTTTTTTTTTTTTTTTTTTTTTTCTCATGCTCTTCTTTGTTCCATGCTGACTCTTATTATTATTATCAATTATCATTATTACTAACGATTTACTAATTAAAAAGATTATGGATAAAATAATTTCACTCGCTTCGATATTTATCTCGTGCCTAGTTACTTATTCAGACACGTGGTATTATATTGTCGATGAAAATCGGTTTTTCTTTTAATTTTATTATTTTTCTCTTTTGATTCGAGTGAAATTCAATCGCAGCTCTGTTTATAGGTAGTCCCTATATTATATATCAATAAAGTTGAGCGATATGTGATTCATTAAATATTCGCAATCAACATTTTCTATTATACATATTATAATATACCATGTATGCGTTCGTATTATTTCTAGATTGAAATTTGATTTATTGTGTTAGTTACAAAAAAGAAAAAAAGAAAGAAAAAGAAAAAAAAATACATATTAATAGCCGTTACTCAACAATACTTAGCATTCTACAGCAGTTCGGATATTTGTTTTTGTTTGTTCGTTCGTTCGTTTCCCAATTATTTACTCTGGTATACTACACCTAGTTTGATCGAGTGAGACCATTGGGCCTGTTACATTAGCGCGTAGCATTTCATATACCCAGAATTGAAAAAGTAAAAAATTAATTTAACAAATGCGGTTCCAGTCTATTCGTGTCTTATTTATTTAAAATACTTATGCTTATTGGTATTTCCTGGATAGTTTACTGCGAGAATAAAAGTATGTTGAGCGATTTAATTATAAATCTATAAATAATGATAATGAAATATATATATATATAAATATATATATTAAATATATTAATAATCTTAAAATAGGCGTGATTATGCCTATAAAAAAAAAAAAAATTGAAAAAAAAAATAAAAAAAGAAGTAAATAATAATAATAATAATAATGACGATCTCATTGTGATTTGTTGATTGCTCTGTGATTCATGTTGACGTCATCAAGAAATATGTACAATCGAACTGTTTTTAAATGTACGATACATCGAGTATAATTCTTGTTATTAGTTTTGTTCCTAACTTTTGATTATGAATATTGTTGAAAACAAAAAAAAAAAAAAAACGAAAAAAACGAAAAAAAAGAAAGAAAGAAAAATAGACTTTGTTTCTCATTTACTGAGGGTCATTTGAAAATACATACATAATTGGAGATTTTACTCGATGGATCAAATGCGACTATCGTATGCGCATACTATTTGAAAAAAAAAAAAAAAGAGTACTACGCATGGTTTAGAGCATTTCATAAACGTGATTAATGTTTTTGGTAGAATTTAAAGAAAAACTAAATTCTCCCATAACTAATGACCCTTATAGCTTTACTTAGCTCATCCAGCGTCAAATTATAAGCTGGTTTAATTCACTGCCAATTTATCCATCGTTGTTTCTATTATACACAGATTTTTTTTGCTAATAATAAATAATTCGTGTTGTTAAATTTTTTTTTGATTTTTGTTAATATATATACGTATACGTATTAGCGATTTTGTTCTTATTCTAAGTAACCCAGCTATATAGGTTAAAAGGAAAGAAAAGAAAAGAAAAAAAGAAACAGATGATCAATTTAGTTTTCTGATCAATTCAATGTTTCTCGTTTAAGTTTGTTCTTGTCTCGAAAATAAATAGAAAACAAAAAGAGAAAAAAGAGAAAAACAAAACGATAGAAAATAAAAAGAAAAAAAAATAATAATAATAAAATACTGTATCAATTTCTACTAGCCAAGATAATAATCAAGTTAATTAATTAAACTTCTGGCCGTTATTTACGCCTAATGAAATATTTATTTTCGTCATCAAAATTTCCGATAAAAATGAAGAAAAGAAAAAAAAAACAAATGAAAAAAAATTAAATAAATGTAGAAAGAAATAAAATAAAAATATATTCTACGTATTTGAATAACTTGATATTAGATAAGGTAATATCTAAAAGTATCTAAATTTGCGAATTAAGCAGCAGCTCCTGATTTGACGATAATAATAATAATCTAATTTTAATTAGAAGAAAAAAAAAAGAAAAAAAAATGAAAAGAAATGAAAAAGAAAGAAAAAAAAAAAAGAAATCATATTGTGCCTAGATATTGTGTGGTTTACATTAAATCGATTATTAATTAATTACGAAATCAAGTATGTTAAAAACAATATAAATACATAGGTATAACATATTAAATATAGCGTTGTAGTGTTCAAAACAAAACAAAATGAAATGAAATGAAATGAAGAAAAAAATTAAATAAAATGTAAACGTAACGAATATTATTAGCAACTTGTAATTGTAACATAAAAATATTTGGAATTGCGAAATAAATATGAAATTTTTCTATTAATTATTCACTTTGTATTTATATATATTCAACTTTCTCCAACTCTTTATAGTGTATGAAAAAAAAAAAAATTTCATCTTTTTTAGCTAGACAATACATACATAGGTAATACCTATACCTATATGTATTCATTACTACAATCACATGAAAAGATAAGAAAATACTACAAAAGTATCCATCGACGATAGAAAGAATAGATAAAATCTGTTCTTTTCATTTTCTGTTTCTAAAATCGGCTGCCTTTCATAAGACAGAGCGAATAAATGTTCAGTAAAACATATGTTATGAATACATCACATCATTTTTCCTCAGAATCAGTATATGGGCTATTATTATCATACTCTATTTCCATTTCCATCATCCTTTGCTTCACAGTATAATAAGACTTTGCTTCTAAATATGTGAAATACGAACCCAACATTGCTTGACCGATGAATATAACAGAAATTTGTGTTCCGATAGGTTTGCCTAATTTGATAAAAACTTTTGATGTGCTACGAAAATCAGTCAGTAAATTAGGCAGCCTATAAGTAGCGTGGCGGGTAGCGTGCTGAAAAGAAAACAATAAGAAGAAATGAATAAGCATGAAATTTATATTACAACAATTAAATCATCGTACAATTATTGTTCATCAATTTCATACGCAGAATTTATACAATATCTTTTCATGATATAAGACCAACTTTATGCAACATACCATAGCGTTTCCTAACGGCGCAAGAATCAACGGATAAAGACATCCGATAGTACATTGTATGAAGGCACCTCTCGCTTGAATACATAACGGGCATTCCACTTTGTCCAGAATTACTTCGTGACTAACAAGCTGTGTGAACAGAAGAATAATGAGAGATCGATCGTTGGTTCATTCGACTTGTAAAAAATACGAAATTAAAAATCCCCATACTTTAATGACAATTTGATATTTTTTATGAAGCTGCTTACCGCTTTGTGAAGCGTCGCAGAAATCATTCCTGGTAATACGACAATGGGTATGTACGTAGACATGTAACCGTATCTCCCTAATCTAAATTTTCTTCTCCAGAAATTATTGATATAAATTCCAGTAAAGGAAGAGGCGAGACCGAGGATAGAAATTCCAAATTTAAACGGCCAGCTAAAATGTTATTCGTTAATTTTATTTAATCGGAGAAGATAGATCGTCAAATAGAGCGACTCGGTCGTTGAACTATTGCTTGTTTCTAGTTTTTAGGTTATGTCAAAGAAAAAGCATCATTTCGTCTGTATTTATTATTTCATCAATTTATTTCGTTCAACTCAACCTCTGGCTTGATAAATTGTCTAAAGAATCTAAAAATCTTCCCTTTTATCCGGCTCATATTTATTATTTCTAGGTTAGAATCGCGGAATTAATACTCACACCTCGCCCCATTTGTCCCAATTAGATATCAACTCTACCTGATGAGCGACTGCCTGACTTTCTGTTAGAATAATAGCATCTTGTGGTAATTTATCGGGGTATTGTTTCATAACAGACATTATTGCAGAGTTTTGTTATGTTTATCTTGTTTTTTTAAATTAACCACATTATTAACATGATTCACATACCCGCATGTAGTGAGTCTGATTTTCGTCTGCTTGGTTCGAATCCGTAGTTCCGTATGTCAGTATCAGTTTTCGCGGCGTGATGACGTCAGCGGGTAAAATTCAAACCGTATAAAAAGCCGAACATACGATTCTTGAAATTTTTCGCGTTGTTTTCTTCGTATTGCATTATTATTTATACGCCATACGTTATAATATAATATTTTTTATATTATTGAGTTGAATGATGTTGAAAAAATGTGCACAAATGTTGTTATTTTCATTTCTATACATACTTATATTGTGTACAAATATTTTACATTCATTTAACGTGAAAATGATATTCAGCAATTTTTATAGATATACAAATTGATCAAATTTCTGTACTTATAGATAGTTTTTTTTTTATTTTTTTCTAATGAAAATTGACTTATATTCAACACGAAACACATCCCTCTTCTAATTACATGATATTATAAATCGGCTGTAGCTAGGAAGAGCCCAAACAATTTTCTCAGTTAGGATGTTGAATCCGCAGAGCTAAAGTAAAATTAACTCTTTCTCTTCTCTTCTTGTTCTCTCGGTATTTTATACAGGTCGATGTTATTCTGTCGGTAAAATATAAGTAGTTGCTAATAAAAGTTTAAATATATAAATAGACTGTATATTTATTTTATTTTATTTCAAATTAATTAATTAATTTATTTCTTTATTAATATTAAAGAGGTTTTTTTTTATATATGTATGTATATATATATCAACTCATTTCATTTTCATCTAGGTATAGTATACTAAAAAAAAAAGATCAAAATACCATAATTCAACGTTTGAATGACCATAATGCATTAATATACACATATCATCTGTATAAACAATCAAAAAATGCAAGACACTATATACCTAATATAATATATTATTTATAATAATAACGAGTAACACATGCTGCTTCAGAACAATCAAAAAGGACAATAATAATAATACAGTAATCTATACTATTTATTTCGTTCAATAATCTGCATCTTTCATCGTATCACCATATCACTCTCAAATATTTTCATCTATAGCTTGATAATGACCAAATGACGACCATACTAGGTTTAGGTTTAGGTGAATAGGTAAGGTAAGGTAAGGTAAGGTAAGGTAAGTCAAGTCAAGTCGCATACAGAGCAGCATAACATAACATACGGATGCAGCGATTATTTTTCAACACCACCCATTCCCAATATTAAAGAAAAGAAAAGAAAAAAATGTAAATAAAAAAAAAATTGAACAACCAATAATATTTATCTCTCTCAGACAATTTTATCAATATTAATTAATTAAATAGTTAAATAATAGCAATGTTTTTTTTTTTCTGTTTTTTTTGTTTGTTTCTTCTTCGTTTATTTATGCAGTAAAATTAAACTATTAAACAAATCTGATTCAAGTATTCGACTGATCTTATCGTAAATTTAGTAATATAGAGAAAAGAAGGAAATAAAATAAAAATAAAAATAAGTTATAAAATTCATTGGAATGTATATCTAATCTGGTTAAATATACCTAAAGGTAGTTATTACAGAGAAGAGCTTGAATCAGATTTTGAATAAACAAAAAAATCTGGAATTCACACACCTCTACTACCAACGATAGGTTTTTTTTTTTAAACTTGATAATATCAATCGTTTTCCTACTGATTGACAGTACCTGCGTATTTCACTTCGTCAAAAGCTTTCCTCGCCTTTTTAAGCTCTTCGTTCATCGTTAGCAAGTCCTTTACTCTCGCGTATTTTCTCGAATCTTTTCTGACTGGTCGAAGTAAAACAACAACAAAAATGTATGAATTTTTTTTTTTTTCTTTTTTTTTTTTTCGATACTTACCCAGGAATACGATGTCCTCTACTTGTACCCTGCCCGTACGGCCAATCTCCATAGCTCTATGGGTCATTTCCGTTATAAATTCAATGACTAAATCCTCGAGAAAATCAACGCTCTCTGTGTAAGGATTTTGGTCGTCTCCAAAACCGTACATCATGCATCTCAATTCTTTAGAAAATAGCCGTTTGCGTCCACCGGGCAGAGTGCCGCCGATCGGTATCTCCGCTTCTTCATCTTCGAACTGTCATATATCGCATAGCATTCAGTCACAATTACATTTCAATCAATTATAATCGCGCTTTAAATACGCGGAGCGATGTTAAGGTTATGTTATTTTAGGTTAGGTTAGGTTTGGTTTTTATCTTTTTATAACGTTTTCGATTATATTTAATCAACATTTTTTCTACCTGTTCGTAACTCTCTTCCGTTGCCATAGCGAACGTTTTTTTTCTTCTTCAAATATTCGATCAAATATTTATACTTCTATAATAAGTTTTCTCTCACAAATCTGTCGTCGTCTCGACTGTTGAAATCGCGATTCGCGACACTGAAGCTATGCGGAACAACAACTAAGCTGTATGTACAAAATCTGACTTACCGACCTAAGAACAAGTTTCAGATGGCAACGTAGATTCCCGTCTTCACGTCGGTAAGGTAGACTCGAGATCTTACGTACCGATAAAATTAAGTGGCAATTTTGAAAATAGCTAAATTCAAATAATTTACCGCGTCATCGCGTAGTGATTATAAAATTCACTTAAGCCTGTATATGTATTAATAAGCGGTTGCAGGTGGTCATTTTTTTTAGATAAAGATCAACAACAAACCATAGATAAGAATACTACTTGAAGTATATATATATAAAAAGCAAAAATTGGGAACAAAATTTTTGCTCCCAATTCTTCGGTATCGATTCTACCTTTCTCGGACATAGTTTATAAGAAAATATGGCTAAAAATGGTCAAAAAAAGGTATAGTCAAGAATTATTCAGCTTATTTAAGAATAATAAACGAATTGATACTCTGTAATAAATAATAAAATTATAGATGGATTGTACGTAGTATATCTTATAGATAATATATGCGAAGAGAAGTGCAGCTGTACGATGCAGAGCTGTTTAGTCATAGATAAAATTTAGCAACGTCAACCGATTATCATTTGAGCTTGTCATTTTGGCAGAAAGTAGAATAAAAAAAAAAATGAAATAAAAAAATAAAAAAATAAATTGTTGTTGTTTATCGCGTATTACAGAGTAAATGATGAAACTAACCAGTAGCAGAAGAGTCCGGTGTACATGTATGACCGCACGCACGACCATTGCCCCGTACAGTCCCTCGTTTAGTTATCTCAAGCACGTGCTTATCGCAGAGTGGATCTCCGCGCATACTATCATGCAACATATTATTATATTATACTATATTTAATATTATATTATATTGTATTATATATTTATCTTGGGTAGTATATAGATACATATATCTAGATATATATTATATATATCTAATATTATTCGCGTTTCGTAATTGCATGATACGTTTTATAAATAATTATTCTCATATGAGATAAAGATATAGATAAAGGTAAAAGGAGAAGTAGAAATAGGGGGTAGGGGTTGTGATATGTATAAATGCTAACAGTCCAATAGCCCGAGTTTAATATTAATAATAAATAACAGAGAATAAGAATAAGAAGAAGAAGAAGAAAAAAATTATAAATAAATGAACAGAAAAATAGGGGAAAAAAAAAAATTGATCAGAAATTGAGTTAAAGTTAGATAGGCAATCTGATAGCATATGTATTATACATAGAGTACGAAATAATCGGCAAGTATAGGTACAAACTGATAATAGTACGTAAATCCGCACTATTATCGCACGTATCGGAATTATTTTTTCCATGTACTAAAGATACTGTATAAAAATCAATCAGCTAATTTAAGTATCAATGATAATTAAATGTTCAGTTGAAAGTCCGGGTCAGTCGCGGATAGACACTGAGCCGATAATGACGAACGACGTTAAGAGGGCGAAGGCGACTTCGTCTTCGGATAAATCGCCCTCTAATAAGTCAAAGGATAAAAAAAAGCGAACTTATTTTGACCCGATGGCCGTAACTTGGATGGAAAAATATAGCGATCAAATGGAAAAGATTTGGAGTCGTCTTCCAAATTTTGTTGGTTCTGCTATTGCTACTTGCGCGATATTTCTTTTGGGGGCAACTATGCGTGGTAAGTTTTTCTTTTCTCTTCATTTTTTTTTTTTTTCTTTCCAGGTTTATACGTTGAAAATTTTATTTTATCAGATATTGATACACAAGTTTTGATAAGAATCGATCGTGTATGTAGATTGATATATGGAGGATCGAGAGAATTGCTTTATTTGAAAAAAAATGTTGAAATATAGGTAATACTTATCTTTTGATAAGTAAATTGCAAGCAAAAAATGATACCTACCTATTTTTATATAATAAATATGTATAGCCGTGTACATAATGTATGTACTGGCAGATTCGTGCGGTTGACCAAAAAACGTGACATGACTCCGAATCGCGACGCGAATACACACACAGGGCACCGAGGTTATCGGCGAAATACGTATTATGACCATTTTATGGAATGGTATATTCAACGCCAAATTGCCTCATGAATGAAGTTTATTGTCGCCGCGGAATGAAGCCGCGTTTGAAAACAAAGAGGAAAGCTTTAACGTATATCGTCCATTCGGTGTAGTATATATATCGAAGCGGGGATGGACGGAACTGGCCCTTAAAAAAATAAAAAAATATATAAGAGAAATTACAATTTCTATCCTCTCGTTAAATTTTTTCCCTTCTGTTAGAAATTATTGTCGAAAAGGTGTAAAAAAAAAAACAAAGAAGACGAAATGAAAATGAAAATTTATACATTTTTCTTATCCAAAACCACGCGACGACGGAACCGACGACGACGACAAGGTTTGAATTTTCCATTTGAACAAGTTCTTTCATACACCGTGTGAAAACTCTCAGGGATTAAAGAGACACTCTCGTATTTCTCTACCAGTTGCAAGCACAAATGCACCACCAGCCAGTACCAGTACCGGTACGACCAAGAAATATGGTTTTAAAATAAACTTTACTCAAACTCACGATGTATTGCTGTAGTAGCTGGTACCACCTATATAGTTACGTACAGCTTTTCGAGATGGTATCAACTTTTATTTCACCCTTGCATAGGAGCTGTCTAGGTATATGCAATACGTGTATAGGTATAGAACTGTATTTATACGATCGAACCCACTCGCGTGTATCTATATTTTTCTCCCCATTTTGAAGATGGAGATTTTTTTCATCAACATTTTTCGAACGGTGAAAAGGTGTTTTTAAAAAACAGTTGATATCCCTCTTTTTTCTTCCGTCACGTAACGTACGTAATTCGTATGATGACGATAGATACGATTCAATTCGCGGATTATTCGATAAGATTACACGTTCAATTGGCTAGGCTCACCTATTCGTATAAGTTAAACGCGTTTAGATAAGAATTCATTTCACATATTGTCGATTTCAAGCTGATTCGGTGATTAGACTTAATCTCTTTTTCATAATTGCTCGTAAGTAATCCCCGGGATATTCCCATAATTTTTATGAACTTTTTAAAAGCGCTGCTGGTTCTTTACCACGATATGATATTGCCGATTTTCCAACTCTAAAGTAGAGGGATGGTTTTATCCCCCCAAAAATTAACATCCTTTTAGTTACTTCGTTTTCCGAATTACAATCTGTCTGCAATCCTATCTGACCAGGCTGTCAAAAATTCATAATCTATGAATAACAGTCTCGCAGGTGTTGCCTGAAGATGATAAAGATCATTGATAAGGTCCGGGAAGAATTTCGAACCAATGACGAATAAGACCTTCGATGTGTATGATTCTTTGATTATTTACCAAATTCAAATTATCAAATTATATTTCAAGGTGAATGGCTGATCGTAGCTGTACATTTTGCAAAACATTTGGGATATGGTTCGTCGGATAGTAACGACACGACAAATTCATCGGACCCTTCAGTTAACTGGGGAGAAATATCGTTGAAGAATTTTTACCTCGAAAATTTATCATGGTATTGGCTTGCCGCTTGCACAGTATCGTACACCATGTACTTTGCAATCGGTGGTTTTCTTCACGTAAGTTTGAAGGTGTAATTAAACGGAGGAGGAAAGAAAAGAAAAGAAAAGAAAAGAAAAGAAAAGAACAAAAAAAAAAAAAAAAAACACCATTCCTAATTATCAAAAAAAATATCTCTTCGGCCTTTTTCTCATCCAGTGGTACTTCTACGTTCGTCAACGTGACAAGGCTGAAGAATGGAAATGCCAGCCTCACAAGTGGATCAGTCCCGAGCTCGAAAGACACGAGATAATAATTGGGACGACAAGTCTCCTTCTGACCAGCACATTCACGGCCTGTTTGGCCTGTTACTTTAGTAACGGTGGTCCTTCGCAGATATACTATAAATTCGACGAGTATTCTTGGACGTGGTGGTTCCTTTCCTGGCCCGTAATTTACATCTACTTGGTGAGTGCAGCATGCAGTTAGAAATTGGCAAGTCGCGATCAGTTATATCATTAAAAAAAACGGCAAATTCTAAAATACAGATCGGTATCTTTCGGCAATGGGTCGGGTTGGGTTTTTTTTTAATTGCTGACTAACCACCAGGTGCCTGATATGGGTGATACCTACATAATCGGAGAGTATCGGCTCCGACATAAATTCAAACGGAAAAATAATACCGAGGTATATAGCAGTCTGGCTGCACTAAATAGGCGATATTTATTCCGTTCAAGTTGCGCGCCCCCTTGTGTACCTGCCGGGGTCAATAATATCGGGCAGTATCTAGGTATATCAGTTTAAATACGCTGACGCTGAATCCGAAGCTGATGCTGACGATACAACTGTCACAGGGTGTTTTTTTCTTCCTCATTCCCTTTTTCTTTTTTTTTTTTTGTTATTTTGTTCTTTTTTTTATTCCTTTTCGGGTGAGAGGGTTTAGGTAGGGATGTCGCTGTAGCCATCTGCCTCACAGCTCAGCTTTCGCTCTTGCAAAGAAAGCAACTCTCAACCCTCTCCCATTCTTTACCGTTGAGATTTTACCGAGCAACGTGATCGGGCTGCGAAGTATTCCACTTTGAGAAATACCAACCATGAGTTGTACGCCCGTACGAAAAACGTAGGCAAAAATACCGTTCTTGTGGTTCTTATTCGTAATTGCAGACGGGGACGTGGGGGCGGAGGCGGAGGCGGAGGTGGAGGCTCGAAATCGATTTATAGAAAATTTAGGGCTATTGGTTAATTAGTTATACCGAATAGCTTGCATAGGTATTTGAAATCCGCTCGATGCGTGGTTCGAAAAATTATAGGTATACCTGCCTACCTCTACCTCTACCTGTTCGTAATTAAATTCGCGACCGGCTGCTGTACTTATTACGAAGTTAATGAAAAACCCTTTGTATTATAACAAACCTGATTATTGAACGGTTAACAAGCGGGGGCCAGCCAAGCCAGCCTCTTTGCAAAGAGTAAAAGGTGCCGTAATTGAACTTTCTACCCCCTACCCCCTCTCGGCCCCCTCCGCACCCTTTTTCTCGGCCAATTTGCTTCAGTCTGACGTTTGAACTCGCTGCCTGATCGACGATTGGTTTTTCTCAATTGGGGTAGTTCCTGCCCCTAACTTAAATAATCCTGCCCTTATCCACAGGCTAATTGCGTACGTCGAGAGACTCACTTTGGAAGCTAAATTCTGCCAAGTCCCGCCGATTTCTTCAAGTCTAATTCTGCCCCGCAGGAAACAGCTAAGACGTTGAAAAAATCTCGCGAAAATTCGAAACTTTGACTATTCGAAGAACGTGGCTATATGTGCCATCTCCTTGCCCAATTCCTTACCACTTTGTCTTCAAAACCGGCAACAGTTTACTCGCCCTGGCGCAACACGTACCCAGGAATTCTATCACCCAATTCAATCGAGTACGTGGTTGGTATTCAATGAAAGACCGGTCTTACCCTCCGCAGTTTCTGTCACGGAGATCCGTCCCTCGGCGGTGTCATGTACGATTTAAATACGCCAGATGTTAAATGTCCGCAGTCATTCCGGGCCGAAGAGACAAGGCGATAACCCTGCCTTAAACCGATAATCCAACC
Source organism: Tenthredo livida (assembly GCA_963992785.1). Taxonomy (NCBI): domain Eukaryota; kingdom Metazoa; phylum Arthropoda; class Insecta; order Hymenoptera; family Tenthredinidae; genus Tenthredo; species Tenthredo livida. The sequence continues at coordinate 1,905,369 of OZ023070.1, read as the reverse complement.
CGCTTAAGGGAAACGGATTAGCTCGAAACTCGCTTTCCGAAAATTTTAACGTCATCAAAAACCTTCGTCAGAATTCTGAACGCGTTTTCGCATATCATATGTCTCTGTTCTTAGGACTATGCCACCTATTGGCTGCACCGCGTCTACCACACACCGTGGCTCTACAAGCACTTCCACAAGCTTCATCACAAGTACAAACAGCCTACGGCCTTCTCAGTCACAGCTATTCACCCCGTTGAAATTATCCACATTCAGATGTGCCTCTGCTTGCCGCTCTTCATCTTTCCAACTCACTGGGGTAAGTCCTTCCAGCTGCACTTTCCACGTAGAGGGACATGGCGAATGTCTCATTCCGATCACGACTGGAACCCTAAGAATTCACCCCAGAATGATGGGGTTCAAAGAAATCCCCGTTGAGATTTTTTCACCGTTCATTCATTTTCGGTGGTCAATCGATTTCCGAGGGTGTACCCTACGTCTGGGTCTGACGATGGGGTCACGTCACACCCTAAGGCTTCGGGGCGACTAACCACATCTAATTACGTTATTCTAGTACCCTTCTGCACAATTGCTGTGTACAACTACTACCACGGAATCATCGATCACTCGGGTATCAATTTCAAGGCATATTGGTGGCAGCCGTGGCAGCCGGACGCTATTTTCCACGATAATCATCACCAGTATTTCCACGTTAATTTTGGATTCAATTGCTTCATATGGGACAAGGTGAGGTTCATAATTCATGGTGATTTAGACCTCGTTTATGGCTCTCCTTCAACGATTCTATCGTTCAATTACAGATCCATGGCACCTATAGACAGAAGGATAGAATTTACACCGAGGACACTTACTACGGAAAAGGTAAGCTCATCAGCGAGGCGTCCAGCAAAGAAATTGACGACGACATAGACGAGCGGGATTCGGAGAACCCTCTGGCTTACAGAGACAACAAAATGGTTTATAAAATAACTAAAAGTGAATTGGCGGGTAAAAAGACCAAGTAATTCGCCATTATATCAACTATATTCATTAAGGGTGGTAATTTCGCAGATAAGTTCCGACTTATATGACGAGCCAATTATTATGTACATTTTTCAGCCGTAGTTTCCTTTATTCTAATTTCTAATTTTTATGTACGAAATGAGGACCCGGCAGATCGTATGATCTGCGTTTGCGGTCGCATGGGAAAAACGAAATAATAAAATACATACGTTGGAAAAAAAAAGTATCTACCAATTTTTTTCAACCGCACGTCTTACAGTTCCTCCTACCCGGACACCTTTTCGTTTCATTTCGAAGACAAAGCTGCCCCAAATTTTGTTCGATGTAAATAAATCGAAAGTTTGAACAGCTCTAAACCCTTTCTGTCGCGGATGTAGTTCACTCGAAAATTAGTCCAGGAGTTGATATTCCCTCATGTCTGAGCGAGCAGTTTGGGTTAGGGGAGTAGTTGAATCGCGGGAAACTACCTGGCTCAGAAGTTCTGGTGGTTTGGTCCCCCGGTCGGTTCAATTGGTCTTAACGGTGGGCACCTCGACGGTCCTGTCGCTCGGACAGAGGTCAGTCGAGTAATCTTTCGTTGCGGGGTTACCTTGGTCTCCGATAAGCTAACAATGGGGTCCTGGCTACCAGGGTGGAGGGTTACGCCGTTACTATCCTGATAATGGAGTGGCGGTCAATGGAACGATAGATCGTGCCGTGCAGGACTCCCAACTCCCAGACTTCGTACCTCGCCGACCTGGCTCCCCAGGGAACAACCCTGAAGGAAGGAAGGTAGGTAGGTAGGTCCTGACGTCGTACCGTCGAGAATTCTCACAGAATCACGGCTCCTCTTCAACTCTTCGCCCCCTCCTAAACCAAAAAACTAACTCCTCTTCATTCCTTTTTCATTCCTTCGACCGCTTGACCTCTTCAACCCAGGCTGCTGATACCACGACCGCTACTAAGTCACGTGTGGTTATAGTGGTCGGGTACTATGTGGTGGTCCCGCGGCACTCTGATCGAGAGCTCGATCGAAATGCAAATAAAACCGGATGGGTATAGCAATATACCCTACCCTTAGTCCCGAACCCCGACTCCCACCTTGGCCCATATCCGATCTGTACTGCCCACTGGATCGTTCAATCTCTCGGTTGTTTCGTTGCCTGATGTCTTTTCCCTTGACCATTCGTTAGCAGGAGGTCGTCATTGCTCACCATCATTCTATGGGTTCGAACCGACCGCGGTGGAGTCAAATTTTTCACTCTTTCTCAAGAAAAAGAAGGATTGATTGAAAGAAATCCAGGATTATGGCTCGTAAAAAAGGGGCATAAAATCGGAACAGGGATTCCTACTTTCACCTAGCACATACGTCGCTATTACTTCGATTTTCGATCGACGATTCTCAGACTTACCTACTCGCACTGAGGCTGGAGAAAGTAGGGCTATTAGAGTGTGAATTTTCCAACTTGTTTCATCATTTTTCCCAATTCTGAGCTATGGGAAAACTGGCGAAGAGAATCGGCGAGCATGATTATACAGCTTAGCCCATACCGCACATCGTTTTATTCCTATACCGGCATATTGCTGGCTCGTTTCGGCGCTCTTGGCTCCTCTTGAATCTTCTTGGCTTCCAGGCCAGATACTATCCAGCTTTTCCGTATCAGCGAGTAAACGAGCCCGGGCCCGAGAGCGCAGTATTTCATGTCCGAACAACAATTTTACTTCCGTAGGTGCTGGTCGGTCATCGGCATTTCGCCAACGTTGGTATAAGTACGTTTTTCTCGTTGCTATGGTGCTATTCTTACTGTACCAGAATCACTTTTATCGAAAGCACACCGCGATTCGAGGGGGCATTTTAAACCGCATCGAAGATTTATCACCTCCGAACAGATTCCGTGATAAGAAGAACCCCAGTTCCCGAAATAAAAAATGATTTTCACTCATTTCGTAGATAAAGAGAGATGAAACAGACTCGCAGGACCTTTTATCACTTTGTGTAAATGCATGGCTTTTTTCAACCCATATCGAAAATCTGTTTACTCGTACATACACCAGAATAATCGAATACCTCTGCAACCCTCTCTCCCATACTGCAGCTAATTATCAGCCACTTCATAGTTCGCTAATATTTCCTCGAGCAATTAGCGCACAGCTGTACCTACTACAACTACTTGTTGACAAACACAATTTACCTATGGTACCGATCGAAAGGGGACCAGTAAGTGCTCAGGTCGTATCGCTCTTCCTCTACATACTGTACCCATACAGTCTATGCTATCCATTGTCTCGGCTATACTCCCGTTGTTCCACGACCTCATCCTCATCCCTGTACTCTTCCTCCTCCTATTCGAAGTCTGCATTGCATACGATGATGCACCCCTACGCTGTTCACTCATGCTATAGGCTATAACAGACTTCGTACTCGACGAGAGTGAAATCTTCCTTGAGATTGTACTAGCTCTCTGTACGGTAGGTACTGAGTGAACACCCTGCAGCTACCCTAATCAAGTTACGCCGGTATGCACTGTGTAGGCTTTCAGAATCTGGTGAAATCTGCAGAGCCACCCTTCGTCGAAGGAAGATGAAGGGTGGGTGATGATCATATACCAGCTACTCACTTTGTAGAATCCATGCAGTATCGGTTCGCAGCGAACTATACGACCATTTTTCAAACCAGCAAGTGTGCACATCATAATATTTTCGGGGGTTTTCTGTGCTATACCTATCACCATACTGCAATATTCCCACAGTTGGTTTTAATTCAGGAACATAACAATGTGGGATATATATGTATATATATATGTATTTCGACGAGGCGGTAGAAATGACATCCTGTTCACTTGGTATACCATATATGTACCAGCTGTTTGTCGAGGGTTGGATATTTCTGTATTCGGTTATGTTTCGGATGTGTGTATTTCCCCTCCCCCCCCCCCCCCTCGTGCGCAGAAAGCCGCGATTATATGAACGTGATATTACGCAGTTCTGCGGTACTTAGGTACATATATACCTATATGTATATATACTCATATACATACACCTATGTACATATATGTATATACCTAGGTACGTGTACGTGGGTATGAATGGTGACTGTAGGGGGTGATGGTCTGTTACCTCGTGGAGCCTACCAGTCGTTCGCTACACAAATAAATCATGACCTTAACGTGTTCTGTGTTTCATTATATCTGTTTTAGTATTCGACGTTGCGTTGTCTGCTGCCCCCCCCCCCCCCCCAACTTCGCCCCTCTGGCCTTAACGATTACGAGTAGAGAAGTAAAGTGAAGTGAAAAATGTCAGTTAGTTATTAGAGAAAAAAGAAAATATATATACGTATGTATGTATATAAAACGCCTTTTCTTATAATTAAATAATTACCTGCACCGTTGCCCCCCCCCCCCCCCGCTCCCCCCACCAATTAGCAAGCAATTCATGGCATGCTGCAGCACGGTTTTATTTTATCTACCAAACACCTGCGCGGGCCGTGAAACAATTTTGGAAACTGATATTAACGTTATATAACATTGATCTTTCGCACTATATATATATATGGGTATATATAGTGATAAAATTTTATCGTATTTGTATCAGAGAGTTAACAACCGCATTTGCGGAGAGGGTTTAGCTCTTGAAATTCTTCGAGCAAGCGGTTGATGGTCCAGAACGTAAAATTTAAATGAGAAGCAGATGTTTAACGTGAATGAAACGTACCAACATCGTATAGTATATTATATATATATATATATATATATATATATATATATAATGACGTCACGGTTTATTTGTAACCGAAGATTAGATAAGAAGAGGTGGATTTATTCGCACGCAGCAAACGATTATATAGAATATTAGAACAGAGGGTGACCCCCTTGGTTTTTTTCTTCCTTTTTCGTTTTTGCAATTTATCTAAAGCCTGTGAAAATAATGGGGAAATATTTTTTTTAATGGAATGTTAATGCGGTCAGATCACTCGTTTTTATTTTACATTTGTTACGCGGTGAGGCATAAACAAATAGGGAAAAATTGGTGTATATAGGTAACGAATGAGTAAAATATGTAGATACCGCGAGGTGAGAGAATGGATATAAAGACGCGTTTGTTGGCAAACAAGAGAATCGGGAGGCTAACGATTTATTGGTAGATAAAAATCGACAGAATTTACTCAATCACCGAGTGTAGGATTTGAAAATTGCGAGGGATTTTTTTCGGCCTCGTTTTGCGTCGCGTCGCGTCGCGACGCGACGCGCCGATTTCCACGACTCTTTCATGGACTGCTGGGCTTGATTGCCCTTTTGTCTTTTGTTTATAACGGCGATGAATGGAATACCGAGAGCGTCGCTTGATGGGTGCAATTCCGAAGCTAGCGATACGCCAGTCACACGAGGCACTGACTCGATTATGAAATTCGCGAAATTTGTGAAAAAAAAAATGAAAAAAAAAAACAAATAATAGAAAAATAAAAATCCCATTACCCCTTTGTCCAACTTCAACTAGACTCAACGAGATTGAAAATTTTCACACCGTTTCGAAAGTGCTCTGGGAAGCCATCGACGACCCGCCAAATCACCGCAACGCAACGTAACTCGAAATGACTTTAAAATATAACCAGAAATTCAATTCCAATTTCATACACATATATATGTACCAATCGAAATATCTCTATCCGTTAATTAATACCTGCAGCTTCATCTGTTAATCAGAAGCTCGATTTCATACATATTTTTTGTTTTTGCTGATTTTTCACCAAATTCAAAACAGATGCATTTCCCGGATTGCATTAATACAAATATACCCGTCTCTCAATGAATCAAACAACAATTTTCATCCACGTATTCGAAACTCGAAAAAAGCTGTCATAGCGTTTACTGATTGGGTCGTATAGAATCTGTAAATACCGATGAAGGGTTGAAAATAGAATAATGAAAAAAAAAACCAGAAACACAGAAACGACGAGTGTTTGGAAAAATCATGTTCATGAATTTTAGTGATGAGATAAAATTTCTCGATAATAATTCGAGTGAGAAAATATGAGAAAGTTGCGCGAATTCGAGTCCTTTATTGGAATACGCGCGGAATTGGGAAATTTCGAAATAGATTTTCTGCAATCTTAGTGGTTTCTTTGGGACTGCAGATCCATCTCCGATCCTACTCTCCATCACCTCATACCATCGTATATGTATATACATATATGGGGCATATATGGGGTATATACCTATATCCCGGTTCTCTGCTTTTCTTCTTTTAACACCAAACAGTGATGGATTTGTTCCTGGAAAGTTATATCAAATTGGCTCATCTATAAAATTACTGTTACTTGAACTAACTTTCTTTCTCTGTACAGAATTCAGGATTTAGAATTTGGAATTTAGAATTTAGAATTTGGAATTTAGAATTTGAAATTTAGAATTTAGAATTTAGAATTTGAAATTTGGGATTTAGAATGAAAAATGTATAATGTATAGAACGAGGAGATACAAGAGCCTTAAACCTTAAGCCGGGTTGTTAAACACACTCGTTCTGCCGAGTTCAGTAGGTACTGTATCGTGTACGGTACTAAGTTCATGGAGTAGGTGTACCTTGATGACCAGCCCACGAAATGACCCAATAAAGAAACATCGTCCAGTTCCATTGTCCTAAATATTACACCGTCGTTCTCTCGTTGGGTCGTGAAAGGCAAGGCTTTACGCGTTCAGTCGTTAGGAAACAGGACCGAGTGTACAAGAAAAAACCAAAAAAAAACCAAAAAATAAGAAAGAATAAAACAAAATAAAAACTCACTATAGCATATTTTACTAAATGGAAAGAAGAGTAAAAGTAGCATTTAGTGACGACATGTCCTGCCTTTTTTTCGCGCTAATTACTTAAAGCGATACAACACACGCCTTGAGTTTCACCGAAAACTCTCGGTATATATGAATCATTATTATTTTTGTTTTTTGAATCCCTGGTACCCCTTGAAAAAACCTTCTACTAACCCGGATGATAAAAAATGATTAGAAATAATTAGAAATTTTATAGAGATGGGCCGAAATTTTTCTCGGAAATTTTCCTTTTTCCTTTTTTGTTTTTTTTTTTTTAATCCTTTTTTCGCTAACGTTCCGCGAGGTGATAACGACTGGAAACTTTGAACGACAGTGTCGAACGAAGTGGATGTAATGAATAATGCAACTATGGAACTCCGGGCTGGGCCTGAAGACTTGCCTTACTATATATACCTACAGCTCTACCTTTCGTTTCGTTTCGTTCGATTCACGGGGCAGCGAGCGGACTGCGAGCAGCTTCTAATTGCATCTCAAGAACTCAAGTGAGCGAAAATTGGATAATGATACTCTCTCTTAGCGAGCTCGAGCCGCCCTGCAGTCAGGGAGTTTTGCGAGTGCCACTCGTTCCGGTAGACAGCTGTAGAATTACCAACGAACGTCTTCTCAACACGCACTTATCTATATAATATATATATATATATATATATATGATGGTAAAAATTGACCAAAAAATTTATTTTTATTATTATTTACTTTTTTAAATTTCACCTGAATGATGCTCCAGATTTACTCCAGCAAATAGGATATTTCGAATTCGTTTGAGAAGATTTAGAATTTTCAGAAATTTTTAAGATTAGAAGATTGAAGATCCCCGAAAAGCCCAGGAATCTGAAAATCTCGGGCTATTTTTTTTTTTTTTTCTTTTTAGGATTTTAATTACGATTTCGGATTTTGACATATGCAGGTGTTCTTCGGCTGTAGGTGCCTTTTCGGGGAAATTTATGTGATTCGGTGATATTGAAAATTCGGAATTTCGGGTCCTGCCTAAACAATGAATAAACGCTGAGATAATATCGTCATCTTATTTCTGTGTCGTATGATTTACTATAGAACGACGTTTTCAGGCAAGTTTCGAGCTTGACGAAGGGCCTTATACCATTTTCCAATATTTATCTTTAATTACAAGCTATTATACCTATGGGTAGTGAATAACGCCCTGAGATAAGGCCTGACCAACAAGCCTTTCCTGTTTACAAACTCCTGTAACTAACTATAATATAATATAATATAATATATCTATAGTTATATAAACCGCATGAAAATTTCCAACCCCTAGCTGGTAATACGGCAATATATATAATACCTCACGTGCTTCAAAGCTTGCACAGTGCGAACTGACGAAAGATAATTTAATAAAATGTCAAAGATCAATTTCCATCTCGGTTTTTTTTGTTGAATTTCTAATTTTTTTACCCATTTTCTACCAGATATCAATTTTTTTCATTAAAATTCTGAAATATAGTATATATAGGTATTATATAATCAATTTGTAAATATAATAATGAAATACCCAATTTTCAATTATCGTATAGCATTATACTCCTGCACTCCTCCTTCCTGCGCGATCAAGTTATTTGTTGTACCTACCCCTAGAATATCTGGTTACGTAAATATAATATATTTTAATTGAATATTAAGAACCAATTTTACACACATATACTGTATAAAAAAAATATATATATAAAATATATTCCAATAATTGTTTTCCGTGATAAAACAGCAGCATTGAAGCTTTGTACTTTGATCAGCTTCTCAGCTGACAAAATACCCCATATTGCGAATTGTCCCGATTTATTTCTATTTTCTTCACTTTTTTCCTCATATATTTTTCTTTTCTTTCTCTTCCTTTTTCTTTTCTTTCTTTCTTTCTTTATTTCTTTCGAGTAATCCGCGACAACCGTGAGACGTTTATGGCGACCTTTATACGTCACTTACATCTGCGAGAACCTGTGCGGTTCACTTTTTCCCAAATATCTCAACGAAACTTTATGCTACATTATAACAGCTACCCCTGGCCTTAAACAGCTGTTATAAAATAACAGAAAACCTAAATAAGTGTATAAACCGACTCGGGGTTGAGTCCAGTATAATTTACGTAGTTTCCAAAAAGTGCGGATCTCAAATAGCCAATTTTCTTTTCACCAAAGTTCGATTTTTTGTAAAACTCTTATTCATTTTTTACCTCAAATTCGTTACTTTTTTTCGTCTTTTTTCCCCCATTTTTACCTCGAATGACAAAACTTCTTCTTCTCAGCCGTGCTTTCTACTCTACTTACTTATATCCCTATATTGGTTCTGCACAGATCCGGACGAGCTTCGATGTCGCGTGATATTGTGACAGGTTAATTGGTACTTTCGACAGAAAGACAGACAGACAGACGGACAAAAATAAAGAAAATGAGGGAATAAAGGGACCAGAAGCGTTCGGACGTCGGATTTATCCGGACACTTTGACCCCAGCTAGCGGAACCAACGTCCAAGTAGTATAGGATTTCCTTCTTCTTATTTTTTTCCTCCTTTGTCTTCTTCATCTTCATCTTTTTGTTATAGTGATAATAAAATTTTCCGACTAAAAGCGAATTCGTCGTTTTTTATTCTTTTTTGTGAAATTTAAAATTCGATTGATTTCGTCAGTCCCGCAACAAACGTCGAATGATATTCCCATTACAGTTTGAAATATCACTCGATTCCAGGTGCCGCATTCCGTGTACGGACGCGGGGGTCGCGGGAACCCCCAGCTACAATCTACAATCCCCTGCCAGCATCCGTGCTGCAGCTTCATCGGTTTCCTATTTTAGTGCCGTTCGCTGATAAAAATATAAAAACAATTCGGAATATCGGATACTTGATTTATCCAAATGTTTCGTATTTTTCTCTCTCTCTCTCTCTATTTTCTTTTATTTTATTGTCTACATCACGTTTCAGGACCTCAAGAAAGAAGAAATGAGAAAGAAGAATGAAAAAAATCGAAATCAAAATCAAAATCAAATTCGCGGACTCAGACAATTTTAAATTATAATTCCTAACCGGAGGCGAACTCCTTCAGTCCTTTACTCCTCGCCCTCTTAAGCCAGGACTTCCTCTTCCGTTATCTCGGCTGTTCTTGGCTCTATTGACCTACGCCACCATCCCTAGACTACGGGGAGGTAATCAGGCGAGTTATACACCAACTCGAGTGCTAATAGTACCTCAAGGCGTCTGTCTGCGTGCTTTCTTCTCTTATTCGTAGGGTTGTTTGCCCAGGACTAGTCCCTAAAGCTAAGTAGTAAACGATCTTCCGGGGATTTCCGTTTTTTGACTCCAAGCCATTTTTCCGATTTTACCTATTTTTTCAAGGTTTTTTTCTTTTTTTATCTCTTCCCTTTCGCACTATGATCCGAGAGACTGCAAAACAATCTGCTGCTATTCGCACGCTACTAATCACGACGGCGTTTTCAGATTACGAGGGTTAAACCCCACTGCTAGCCCCGCAGCATAGCCCTGTTAGTTTCGGGGTATACCGGAAGCTAGTACAAGAGGCGTAGGGCAGTGCGTCTTCCGGCGTCGCGGCGCCCTGGTGTCTGGGAACGCCTCTTGATGCTGCAAGAACCAAAATCGCGGACGGGCGGGCGGACGGGCGCGCGGGCAACCAGCCGATTCTCAGCACAGCCAAATTGCAATCTGTGTATAACCGAGTGCTATACCTACCCACCTACCCTCGACGTTGTTTATTCAACCGGTTCGCGAATTGAAATTCCAAAAACTTGGACTGTGCGAGATTTTGACAGTGTATTGATAACGACTGTCGGATTAGATTCGTTGTGCGTACCTATTTCTTATGCAGAGGGTCAAAACTAGAATATGATGAAATATTTTCTGTCTTTCCACGTCCTGAGAAATAGAAATCGAAATTTTCGTATCCTTGAGATTTCGGGGGTCTAGAATTTCGGATTTTTTAAAAATTCCAATTCGCATCAACCAAATTCGGTCTTATTACCGTTCGGAACTTTCGACTTGACGCGAAGATCATTTTTTCATCTCGAATATAGTTTCTGAGATAATTAGATTTGTTTTTCGGATCCCTGCATGCAGGGGCGCGAAGACGCGCGAAGATTCGCATAGACCGAAATCGCATCAACAATTTTTTTTTCTCCTTTCATAAAAAGTAAAAACGAGTAATTCGCTTCGTGGGTAGAAAAACAGAAAAGAAAAAAGAAAAAAGAAAATGGAAAAAAAGAAAAAAATCGAACTTTTTTCCCGAAGCTATGATTTTTGTGTCTTTTTTTTGTTCTCAAGTTCTTTACGCCTGCAGACGCATAAAATAGCAAAAGCTTTGATATGGAGTTATTTCGATCTTCTTTCTTTCGCCAAACGTGGTAGTAGTACCTACGTTACGGCTATAATATACATACAAACGCATCAATCATACTTAAAATGATTCATTGCTCTTGGCTATGGTATATGGTATATATACCATATGGGTAAGCTAAATAAACAATTAAGGTTTTATTCGGTATGAGGTGCCAGCTTTTTTCCCTCACTTTTCACTAACTATTATATTATGCTATATCACTATATATATATGTATATACATATCACATACCTTGCGCACGACGATATAGAAATGAATATTTCACACCATACACATATCTATAATATACCATCCAAATATATGGCTGTTTCTTGATTAATAATAGCAAAATAATATACATTCTAGGTGAATAAATCTGTTTCTATAATATATTACATATATATATATATATTATATACTCGTATATATATATCTCCAGTTTTATCTACGTAACAAATTATCACATACCTATAATTTTTTCATAATATATCTAAAAACATGTACATACATATATATGAAACATAGTACTTGGTTTTAGTATAGGATAGGGGGAAAAAAAAGAGAGAAAGAAACGCTGCCACAGACTCAACGAATATTTTTCGAATCTAGGCAAAGCGTGAATAGATTGCTTGTTAAATTGATTGATTTTATTTTTTCGTAATGTGAAAAAAAAAAAATTGAAAAAAGTTTTAAAGAACCAAAACCAGACAGAACTAGGTGTATAAATGTGATTACGAACTTGCCCTGAAAAATAATGACGTTGTATTATTATCTGTTTGCGCCATTTCTTTTTTCTGTATTTTTATCAATTTTTTAATTTTTATTTCGTTTTCTATAAAATCCGACACACAGACTTGCACAAGTGTATATATATATATATATTATAATATTATATATAATATGTGTGGGTGTATGTATAGATGGTTGTAGGTGTACTACATTGCACTTATAATTGGAATTTTTTTATTTTTCCTAATTGAAAATCCAATTAATTATTGAACTTTTCAATACCTCCAGCTATACCCAGCAGCTACCCGCTCGATTCTATCGTTTATAATGAACACCCACCGGGGCAAAGCGCACTGTATACCTATAGTAATTTAAGGGAGCAAGAATAAGGAGGGAATTAAATTTTTCGTTTGTATGAGTGTGACTATATTATACACACATACTAGGGTGGTCCAGGGTCCTTAATTCGGTCATATTCGAATTTCAATGCTTCACCATGGGTCAGAAGGTCTCCATATATATATATACGAAATATATAAAAAAAATGTAGTCAAAACCCCAGCTTCCTATCTCAATAATTCTAAGTACCTACTGCTCCAAAGCCTTTGAACTTTCCCATTTGAATATCACACGATTCTAAGCATTTCGGTGTTACTTTTTTTTACTTCCTATCCCATCATATATCGCTTCTCTAAATTTGAAACTCCGTGCATTAATTACCTATAGGTAGTAGTAGGAATCCGGGATTTTGGCTACATTTTTTTGTACATATGTATATGGAGACGTCCTGGCCCATGGGATCATCGAAATTCTGAAATGATCAAATCAAGGAGCACCCTAACGTACATATAGAATCCTAGCGTTTATCTATCTGTAGTACGAAACCCAATCAATTTATTCAGTATTAAGACGTCAGTCTTTCGAGAACCGATGCAGGTATATACACCTAAGTAAGTAAGCCCAAATGCTACCCTCTGGGCTCTGGGTTCGAATCCTGCTAGTAGAATCGCGTCTCTTAGTCGTGCGGCACTCAATCCAATAGCTTTATCTGTAATGGATGTATGTACACGTATGTAACATAAATAGATAGGTATATGTAGGTGTAGTATACCTGTGGTATCCATACCACCCACTACCCCATATCTATCTATCTATCTACATATATGTATACGTCAACATTTCACGTCTTCTGGATTTCCAGGAGTTCGATCTGTGAGCCTTTGACAAAGTGTTCTCCTCGCGCAGATCTATGGCACATACTTAGTTATAATGAAATTACCGTTTTCAACGTTACATAGGTATACATATATATATATATATATATATCTGTATATATATCTGTATATAGGTATACAGGTATATATTGCATTACATTAAATTACATTACATCACATTACTTCACGTACCTTGCCAACATTATTTCACGCTGACACTTATTCGTCGCGCGCGTGGATTAGAATTGGCAAATCCCGATTGGATTCGGCGAGATTTAGCGGTTGAAAATTATTCTCCCAGATATATGATACCATACGCATCAACGCGCGTGTACATTTATTACATTAGGTACTTTAATGTATTCAAAAAATCGTGACATGAATTAATTTCTTTTTTTCTCCCGTAAAAAAAAAAAAAGCAGAAGAAGGGTTGATTTTTTCGCGATCTTATTTCAACGTTGAAGAAAAAATTAAGAAAAAACAGAAAAAATAAAGTACAGATTGAAATTGGAGATCGTTTTTGTTTTTTTGTCATTGTCAGAATTTTGATTTTTGTGTGTGTGTGTCTGTTTTTCGTTTTTTTTTCCTCTCTCTCTCTCTCTCTCTCTCTCTATCTCGCTAATTCGCGAGAATCCTCGGTCGAAAGAGCGGCTAAAGGAGAGTGCGGCATGGTTCAAAGAGCATGCCACAGGTGCTTTGGAGGGCGATAATTAACGTGCCCCTATTGATAGCAGATAAGTGAGAGGGTTCAGCAGATTAGGGTTGTCGGAGAGGTACTTTAAGGGCGATGCGCTTGCGCGTTTAAAGGATTCGTTATATATATAACATATATACCTATAGAGGTAGATACACACTATATACCCATATATATGTATATATATATGTATATATATACTATACGTATAACATCGCGTATAGAAACGGCGCGGCGCGGTGCGACGCGGTAAATGAGGGCGGGAGGCGCCGTTCAACCCCCGCGTTCTTCGTCGAAGTAGCCTCTGGCGTCGCGACGCTTCAGTCGGGATGCCGAGCGTTCAGTCTCTCGTTGTCGAGTTCCGCCGCTATGCAGATGGTCGGTTATAAACCTAATGCAGCCACGAGAATTATACTCGCGAGCAAACGCGATTTTAATATTATTATTAACATTATTGTGATTTTATTATTCATTAACGGAAACTTCGCACAAAGTTCGACCAATTCTGTTGGTGAGTTAGTTTGAATTTTTTTTCTCTTCTTTTTTCTTCTCTTCTTTTCTACAATTCTTCATTATATTCCATATCATTAATTATTTGATTATTAATAAATTAATAAATTGATAAATAAAACATATAATTTCAACTACAATATATATGTATACTATATAACTTAGGGGTGAAACGAAATCGCTAAAACTTTCCACTGTTTCGTTTTTTTTTCGTTTCTTATTCTTCCCTTCTTCGTATTTTCTCTCATTTAAATTCGCCTTCTGAATTATCATATTATCGTTTAAATTAAAATTCTTTAAAAACTTACAACAATTTATAAGAAATAATAAGTTGTATATTGATATTATATAATAAGGAATCAATGAAATCGAATAAATCCTTCTGAAGGGTGCAGAATAAAACGAAAGGAAATAACGAAAAAGAAACAGAAAGAAAAAAAGGGAAAAGCTCCTTTGAAGCTTTTACTTAATACACCGTATTTAATTTATGTAAACCGATTCTCTCTCTCTCCCTTAGTTATAATACTATACACATAGTTTTAACTAATTGATATTAACTTAAAAAGTTTTGCTCCCGCGTTGATTAAAAGTTATCAAGCTTACAAAGAGAGAGAGGAAGAGAGAGAGAGAGAGAGAGATAGAGAGAGAGAGCTATCGTAGCATGGGATGTACTAGAGGGTATAAAATCTGCGTGTTAAAGGGGTTGGAAATAATTTTTCTTTTTTTTTTTTTTCAAATTTTTCTACTTCATTTTTGGTCAAAATTTATTTTATTACGACTAATTCGAGACGTGATTCGAAAAACTCATTTCTAATTTTCTGCGCCAGCTCTTATTGCCTTTTATAGATTATTATTGCATATGTGGAAGAAAAATTGGTCGTCGCATATCGGGCAGGAATATTCCTGCGTTATTTTTTACTTTTATTTATTTCTTCATTTTTGAAATGCCGAGGGGAAAAGTAAAGCGTGTCACGTGATCGCAGCGATATAAGACTGAACCGTATGTAACATACAGGTATATATATATATGTACATTATTCGTTCAATCCGAGACGAAATCATTTTCGAATATTCCCTCCAAATATTAAAAACCTTTTCGATCAACGTGCGTCGAACTGTATCAGCAGCAACGAGCAATTTTTCATCGTCAGACTGTGCGAAACGAATTATACCTTATACGTAAGTTGAAGCCAGTAAAATTTCAATTAATTTCTAATTACGTTATAAAAGCCGAGTAATCAACCGTGAAAAAGTTCAGTCAATAAAATATTTTTTCAAAGCGTAGTAGGGACCTACAGGCTACGGCAGTGATTAAAAATAAAAAGTAATTTTCCAAGATCTAACAGCACATAATATATGTACATAAAAAAGTGTATATTATGTACATTGGGATTTTTCTCATTTAGGGATCGGATGAACTTTTTTCACACAATTGCTCCAAAAATCGCCTCCAAATACAAATTCCAAAATAATTCCCCAAGTTTTTTTTTTTTTTTTCAGATTTTTTATCTCAACTCTATCCCCTCCCAACAAGAGGGTGGTTTTCCCCATTCAAAATACACGTGCTTCGGCTGTATTCTCAGTATATACTATTTTATCGTGAGAGTAATAATTTTCGAAAAAACAAACAAAAAATCTGTAACTGGAAAATTTTAGTGGGCATTGGTGCTACTATCTGATAAAAAAATTCACATCATCATACCACGCAATCTGTACCAATTGCATACCCTATAAATTTGACTTTTTTTTTGCACTCCAACAAAACGTATTATCTAAATATGGAGATGATCAATTTTTCGAATTTTTCCTTTCCCCTTAGTAGCACCAATTCCCACTAAAATCTGTTATAGATTTTTTTGAAAATTATCACTCTCACACGATTATGGAAAAATGTATAAATGATCCTGGATTCGGATAGACCTGTACGCGTATGTATGATTCTGGTCCAATTCACGCAACAAGCTCTTGTATCTTCAAAAATATTAACATGCATGCCCTGCAGTTCTAAGCACCTTGTACCTATATGGACTGACTACTGAGGTGTTATACTGTAATTTTAACAATGATCGATATAGTACAGAGTGGGTAAACACAACCCTCGCTGTATAATTGTATAATTGATTTGGAATTATGTGGTATGTGTTCGAGTGTAGTATGTATATGAACGTACCTGCTACATATGGGACACAAAACACATACCTAGGTATATAATATGAGTTTATATAATTTAGTTTTTTAATATACAGTGGATATATACGTAATAAATGTTTTTTTTTTTTTTTACGTGTACCTTATATACGCGATTTAAGAATTTTTATGACGTTACACAAATAATTAATTAATCTTGTTGATTAAAACGTCGATCAAACATTTCTCGGCTTATATATACGTATATGGTGTATATACTCTGTATATAAATGTATATAACCATAACCATATCCCTGTATATAGTCGAGTGAAGAAAAAAGAAAAAAACGAAAAAACGGAAAAAACTGATCTTCACGAAACGGTTTATAATATCATCATCGTCGTCGTACATGATAATAATTATATACAGAGATCGAAGAGTCGGAGGAGGGAGAAGTTTGTTTTTAAAAATTACAATTTTCGTTTTTTCTTCAAATTTTAAATTGCCTTCGGTTGTCCCTGTACACAAGTATGCATATATACCCAAAGGGAGGAGTGACGTTACCTTCCATCAAACATTTTTTTTTCTCCTTTTTTCGTTTTTTCGTTTTGTATTTTTCGTATTTTTTTTATTTCTTGTTCGCCACTGGGTAAACACTCCAGGCTTAGAGAAGTACCGATATAAAATAACACAGATAAATTTGTTGGCTTTTTTCTTTTTTTTTTCACCCCCTATATTCGTTTTTTAATTTTTTGTACTCCACTTTACCCTCGCCACATTAATCGTGCATAGGTACTCGATAATTCTGCTTGGGGATATTTTTTCTTCCCCCTTCTTCGCATATGTATATATTATCATATTTATTATTATAATTGAATAGGGGATTACATGTATGATACATGTGGGAAAGTGATACACAAAATTATAGTTTTAGCATCATTTCCATCATTATAGTACTTTTTGTTTTTTTCACCTCTTTTTTCGACCCTTTCTCTCCCTCTCTTTATCTCTCTATCGCTATATGTATATATTTTGAAAATGCTGATGCAGCTCGACGTTTACTCGGACGTTTTATACGTTTAACGTAATCCCTGGTGGTGAACTCTATCTTCAGCGGCATGTGTAACAGTACTTACGGTTTTACCCCTAAATATACGTATACAGTATATGCACATACGTATGTATACATACGTACATATAGATATACAATGTACATACAGGTAGATATCTAGATTATGTGTGAACATCTACATGTGTTTTACCTACGGAGATTTCGCAACCAAAATGAACGAAACGAGAAGAGACAGAGAGATACAGAAAGAGAGCGAGAGAGCGAAGTGGAACAGAACCGCGATTGAAACGTTTTCACAGTAATCCGCTTAGTTAGACCCAGATTAAGGTTTAATTCGCCTCTCAATTTTTTTCCTCCTTTTTTTTATTTTTTCTGTTTTCTTTCCCTCTTCCTTCTTCTTTTTCTTATTTTTCTCCTTTTTTCGAAGTTTTTCTAAAACGACGGATTCAACACTCGAACTTGTGACATGTCAAGCTGAAATTATTCTCGCGATTAGAGAAGAGAAACGAAGAGCGTAAAGAAGAAGAAAAAAACCCTAAAACTGCTGGAAAACTTTCGTTTTTCTTCTTATAGACAATAAAAACAAATAAATAAAAAGAGAGAAAAAAGCATTCTCATAGCTCTTGATCGGATACCAATAATATTATTATATTACGCGGAAATTTAAGGAATTTTTCGCCCCCGTCGCGTCGCAGCGACGAAGCAGAATCCGATAAGAAACGGTCTCTGATTCCACGTCTATATGCACTCAGGCCTGTGCAGCCACTCAAGAAAATGAAAATTTCAGTCAAATAAATGTTCCCCATTCTTATGTACGTGAATATATAATATATATATACATATATACCTACCTGCCCATACGTCTGTCTAAATTTGCGTTAAATTTACCTTTCTTTTCCTTTCTTATTCCCTTCTTGTTCCCTTTCCTATATTCTCTCTCGCGAATGATATTCCTTATTTTTTTAATCCGTTTCTCGTAAGATTTTCTATTGTGATTCTGCAGCAGCGAGAGGGTTGGTTCGAAGAAATGGAAACCTGAAAGTCCGTGTAACTCGATTCCTTCGGTACTACACTTACGCGGTTCAATTTCTTAAGTAGAATCCGAAAACGTAGCCTTTTAAAGAGAAAAAAAGAAAAAATATATATATATACACCTATCGGTGTCGGTAGGTATATAAAATATAGGAACCCATACCATATGTTCGGGTAATTCATGGAGGACCGCGGGAATCTAAGGGTTTGGGGTTGAAGTCCCGAATGCGAATGGCAAAAATTCGTAATTGTAACGTGGTCGAGACCCTATGCAGTTCTCAGGAAAGGTATGTTCCGGAAAGTTTACATAGCTGTTTAGAATATATATGCGCGCGTTATATCCGCGTATAAAATTTGTTAACGTTCGAACCGTACGTCTCGCGAATCTATGTAATGCATGTGGCTGTAATGTGTGAAAAAGGAGCCAGTTGGTCGGTTAAAGTGACTATAAGAAAAGATGCCTTGGTGAAAGTGAGAAAAAAGTAAGATAGAAGAGGGATAAAAGAAAAGTGAAGAAAATGAGATAAAAATAAATAGAAATAAAAATAAAAAAAAAATAGGGAAAACTTGAGAAAAGAGGGAAGTAGAAGTTGCAAGGTGCCGACGACAAGGGAGTACGAGGAGAAGGGTGCAGGCAGTGGTTGCGAGCGCGAAGTAATGGGGATGGGGGATGCTTAATAACGCTAATTGCACCTCCACCCAACTCCTACAACTTTTATTGTTCAGTATCTTGGCTATAGTTTACCGAACCGCGTATAGGTGCATGTGTATACCTTTATGCATACCCATACCGTTGATCGTTTCGGGGGATGCATACAAGGGTAGTTGCAAAAAAGAAAAAAAAAAAAGATTAAAAAAACAATTTTTTCAGGAATCGATATATGAGGCTGAAATAATTTTTCAAAAATGGTTTGAATTGTTTGAATACATATTAGGTTCCTTCAAGAACACATAATGGGGACGTACGAGGATAGCTGGATGGGTATAAAGAAACTGAAAAGTTTTTACCACACAGTTTCGGAAACGTGGTTGAGAAAAAAAAAAACAGAAAAAAAAAAAATTGGGTCGGCTGCATATAGGCCCCCCGAACAATGAATGCTATTTCGAAAGTTAAATTAAATATTTGTGAGAGGTCGAGCGTAGTTTTGTCAAGCACTTATTTCTTAACAAAGGTTTGAATTCTGGCAGAACTGTACCAGAAACTTTGGTCAAACAACACTTTTTTTTTCCCTCTCTCTCTCTCTCTCTCTCTCTCTCTCTCTCTCTTTCTCTTTCTTTTCTCTCATTCTTTATTCTATATATTTCCTTTTCTTTGACACGGGGCCAGGGTCGAGTGTCTCACTTACCTACGTAGCAAGAGACGCACGGTTTTTAAAGAAAAATTACAAGTTTATTATTATACCTGCGACGTCTTGGGTGGAAAAAATTTGATAAAATTTGGAAAAAATTTGAACAAAATTTGAAAAAAATATATGAATAAAAAATCACGAAACCGCATGCAACTGAGTGAGGGGTGAAAAAAATTTGTTGAAATAAAACGAGTGAATAAATTGGCAAAATATTGGGAAAACAAGAAAAAAACAAAAAAAAAAAAAAAAAAAAAAAACAGAGTGCAGGTATATAGACATGGTATTGGAAGATAGAATCTCACGAGCAAATTACACCCCTGCACACACACCATCCCCTTTTTTCACCATCCATTCATCGATCCCTCATATTTTTTGGGATTCTCTGAATTTGGCCCATTTGAAATTGGATTTTTTTTTTTCTTTCTTTCTGTTTCCCCCGTTTTATTTCCCTCTTTTTATATCTCTCTGTTTATTGGAGTTAAACGCGTGTCAGTAGGTATAGTATAGGTGTGTGCCAAACGGGGGATTAAATTCGTCGAAATTCTTTATATAGGTAGGTAAAAATGATCGATTGATGCGATACGAAAATTGACAAAGTTTCAAAAATTATCCGAATAACCGGACTCAATTATTAGAGGATAAAAAAAAAAAAAATCGAAAAAATACCTGGGCTACTGTAGTTTCCGTACGAAAAAAAAATTAGTTTTCACCCCAGACTTTGGTACATCCGGAAAAAACGGGTGAAAGAAAGATCGATCAATTATCTCAGAAATTTCGAGATGAAGTAATTCTGAAATTTAAACGATTTTGCATTCAATCGATTGGCATGTAAAAAAAAATCGACTTTCGCGAGTATAGAAAAAATAAAAACCAAAAAAAAAAAACTTGGAACTAATTTTCGACTGCCAGCCTATATTCCTCGCACCAGTATAACTACTTGATTTTATTTGCGAAACAATGTGGGTATAGATAGTCGCGCTCATTCTCTCGGCTGCACGTTTCTACAAAATTGCGAATTAACTTGTCCCTGATTTTCCAAATAATCCGTACAGCGGCCTCGTTAATTACCATAATTATATCCTTCCTTCCTTCCTTCCTTCCTTCCTTTCCAAAGCCCTGCTCGATCCTTTGACCTTATGGTATACGTATGTATACCATGGTATCGTCACACACACTTCCATGTGTATTCATATACACGAACGTTCACACGTCTCTTATATAGCTAAAGCAAATAGCTAATCGTAAGCTGTTAGGTATATGTATAATGTATATGAAGGTACAGTAATACATATGCATATAAAGAGAGAGAGAGAGAGAGAGAGAGAGAGGAGAGGACAGGAGAGAAGGAACTTGCCGAACCAAGCGCATCGTTATCTGATCTCGATGAACGTGCAGTAGCTAGTTGGATGCTGCATCTGCAGGGAGGAGAGAATTTCGGCTGCAGCAACCTGGCGGGTCCTCCGAAAGCACACATAGGCATATATAGGCACATGTACACGCACACATACACACGTGGAAATTTATAATATAGAGATAGGTAGGCGATATATATAAATGATGTATGTGTATCTTGCGAATTTGGAAGCCCGCCTAATGACTCTACCTTGCTAATTTGTTGCCCTCTGTCCTGCACGTAGCTTTCCAACACCAACCGATAATAGTCCTCGCGATTAAGCCTCTCAGAACGAGACTCAGATACGTAGATGAGGATAGATACAGGTATGTTTATACGCAAGGGCTAATTACCTTTGTGCAATATCATATATATATATATATAACGCGATCCCTGCTCTTTGCTCTCTGCATAGATCCGCAATTAATGGCTGATGAGTAATTCCCGTTACGGCACGTTGGTAAAAACTTTTTGTAATTTTTAGGGAATATCCTTATCCCATGAATGTTGTGAAAAAAATAAAGTCGATGGATGGAATATTCGTTCGAAACGGGAAAATAAGAGACAGAAACGAAAAAGAAAAAGAAGAAAAAATTGTTTCCGCGATAGCTGCACCCCCTCAAAGAGTAACTTTTTCTTTTAGTTACTTTCGCGTTTTTTTCTTGTTTCTTCCTTTTTCTCTTCTTTTTCTCTCCCTATTTCGCTTCGTGGAATTATTTATCGAAAATTTTCAACCTCGGTATTCAGAAAGATTTAGCAACTTTGGTTATTGCCGTTTCGCATAGCTTGGCTTAATTATTATAAAGTTGAAATAATTGGACGGGTATATATAAGGTATAATACATTCAGGCTCACGATCATGTCCTATAATTATACAATATATATAAGAGTAAATAAATAATGCAAGTATGCAGCAGCAGAAGCAGAAGCAGAAGCACTAGCAGGACGAAGATAACTTTTTCTCCATTTTTAAATTCTCTATTCATTATTAATTTTTTATATTTTTTTTTTTTTTCTCTTTCTTTCTTCTCCTTATTCTGTATAATATTCTTTACTATCACACTTTTCTCAGATTTCTTTCGATTCTTTTTTCTTTCTCTCCCTTTTTTCTTTATACTATACCCTCGCACTCCCGCTTTCGCGATCCTACCGGGATTCCAAGACCTTGTTGATTCTCCGGGAACGCGA
The DNA here is from genome assembly GCA_963992785.1 of Tenthredo livida. Classification (NCBI taxonomy): domain Eukaryota; kingdom Metazoa; phylum Arthropoda; class Insecta; order Hymenoptera; family Tenthredinidae; genus Tenthredo; species Tenthredo livida. Next base: position 1,882,927 of record OZ023070.1, on the reverse strand, counting down.
ATTACGTACATACGTATAGCCGCCGCCCCCCCCCCCCCCCCCCCCCCGCCTCCCACTCGCACCGGGTGCAACGGGTAATTTCCGTTTCGTATATTGACATAGTACCTCGAACAAACATTGTAAATTTACTAAATTCAAGATAAAAATAAAACGAAAAATGAAAAATGAAAAAATGAAAATAAAATTGAAAAACGCAAAACCAACCCTCATGTACAATTATTCCTTTCATTATTCTTCCGTATTTATATGCGGGGATGGATTAAAATCCTGGAATTAAAAACCCGCTTAGGTATATTCGTATAAGTATATAGACATCGCGTTTTACATCATATAGGTGGATGAATTTCATATACCTGTATATACAATTCGGCATAATGCGGGTCCATCCAAATATCGAGCCGACTCCTAGTGCAGCACGTCTATATATAACAGCTCATATCCAAAAACTTCAATCGAAGTACCCGCAGTTTATGCGAAATCGGTTAATTCAGTCTCTATATCCTCTCGCTAATTTTTTTTTTTTGTTTTTTTTTTTTTTCTGCATTCGCGCATTGAATAGCGATGAGTGTTTCTTGATTTTTTCTTCTTTTTGAATTTGAATACAAAATTATTCATTACGATTATATTTAATGAGCAAATTTGCGGCGTATAAATTAATCCAAACCGTTTAGTATAGGTATTCGGTTTTACCCGAATTTTTCAACTCTCTTTTTCCTCCCTAATTTCTCCTTCTCTTTCTCTTTCTCTTTCTCTGTACCACAGAATCAAAGGTCCTGGTTGTATGAACTTTGACAAATTTATCGCGGTCAATGATGCGGTGTTCCGTTGCAGGGTCTCATTACTGTGATTGCTCAAGCATCGCTGCCAAAAGGTTTCAATCTTGAACAATTTCCGCGTTTCTTTGGTGAAAAGCCGGGGTTAGAGGGTTGAAGAGGAACGGTAAGAAGAAGTAGGTATATAGGAATCGTAGAATGAGTGGAAAACGTGAAACGTGAAACGGGAAACGGGAAACGGGAAATGGTTCGTTTGAAATTCTGCGCTCGTTAATTATTTATCGAGTTAATGATTTCATCTGCGGTTATAAAACGAGCTTTAATCTTATTTATTTTCCCTCCGTTGTAAGGGCGAAAATCTGTTCCTATATACGTAATTTATATATAATCGGCGTTAATCGTCGATTCAAGTTCTGTCAAATTCGTTTTATGATAAAAGAAAAGAAAAGTAAAGAAAAGAAAAAAAGGGGGAAAGAAAAGGTAGAAATTCAAAAAGTCGACGCGGGCAGCGGTGGCGAATAGAAAATATTTACGATAATATCCTCGGAGTCCCAGCATCCCTCTTCCGTTCTCCTTTGACCTCTCTTTAAGTTATGCCCCTCTAAAGAGACTAGCGTACCAGGAGAAGATTCTTTCTCTCTTTCTCTCTCTTTCTCTCTCTCTCTCTCTTTTTTTTTTCTCTTTCCAGACTCGCGATGCCCAACCACACGTAAAATAATTTTGCATAAAAGTTGATAGGAAAACGGTTTTGCGTTGGTTTATTCATAACTGTTTTCTCTCAAAAGTGTTTTCTCACCCACCCAAACCCAACCCACCCCACCCCCTCCTATACCCTCTCCCTTAAAGGATTTCAAAAACAATTCATGCCTCGGTTGAAACGCAGCATTTCACTACGAGTAACATAATACGTATTTTTTTTCCCTTTCCATTTCTTTTCTCGTTTTCCTTTTCTTTTCTTTTCTTTTTCTTCTTATTCGAGAAAAGCTGATCCAAATAAGAACTAACCCTGCACCTATACACCCCAGTGGCTTTTCAAATTGAATAAAGTATATAATGCCTCATAGATTTGACAAAGAATTTCAACCCCCCCAGTTACAGCATAGGTATATCTATCTTAGCAGTCGAAGCTGCTGGTATGGGGTTGAAACGCGATTTTCTATATCATGGAATTTGAATCGAGTCATGCGATTATTATTATTTTATTATTCAGCCTCGTGAGATATTCAAAGAAAAAAAAAAACATTAATCAATGATATTTAATATATAATATTGATCGAGTAGTGAATTATCTCTGATTTAGTTAATAAAAGAAAAAGTATGAGGGGAAAAAAAACTTATAGGTACCTACCCTATACATAAACTGGCTTATACGTAACTTTTTCTTTTCGTTTTCGTTCTTTTTTTTATTTTAGTTTTTTATTTTCTCCTTTTTCTTCTTCTTCTTCTTCTTCTTTTCGGCTCCAATAACGCGAGAACCACTTTGCTGATCACGGCCCACGACCCTTGTACAGAGCTCTGATCGTCGGAGTAACGATCTAAGCGACGTAAGCTTCTTCTTCTTCTTCTTCTTGTTCTTTTTTTTTCTCCTTTATCTGCTACTCTTCGTCTTCTTCTTCTTCTTCTTCTCCACTTGGGGGTGGCCATATGTTTCGAACAAAGCAGTCATGTTTTACGACGTATTTTGGATCTGAGCCTTTTCCCTAACCCAACGAACCCAACTCCCTCTTGCCACCCCAAAATTAGACCCGAATTTCACCCTTCGACATGCGACGTCATATTTTATAATCATTTTCGATTATAGGTATATAGTCGTGCTTTTATAACTATTATTTCATTATTAATTATCGGTGTAATAAATAAAATATTACCTATACATATTATGAAAATTACACACACACGCACACATCGTATTACACACATGAACAAGATTAAGTTGACTAATTATTCAACCGTAACGTATACAGTTGGCAATTTGTTTGTTTTCATTAAAGAATTGACGATTAATAACTCGGAAATTTAGGGGTGGGTGTGTACACACACGATCTATGTGTGACTACAAAATTAGGTTGTTTGGATTTCGCGAGGTATATTGTCCGGATTGTTTGACCCGTAACGCGCTGCAACCGTGACGTCTACACTAATCATTAATAAATCAACTCCTTTTCCGCAATAATTTGTAAAACGTTATTTGTTCTTCTTTCTTTTTCGCAGAGTCAAAAAACGGCGAGTAAATAAATGAATAAATAAATAAATGCATCAATGAATGAATGAATGAATGAATGAATGAATGAATGAATGAATCGAAGGGTCTTTCGGTTGGTTTGAAATAATTGTTTCGTGTGTGAAAGGGTTGAAAACGATTATATGATTATATTATATATAAAAGAAAGAAAAATGTCCTACTTTATTTTATTCTATTTCATTTCATTTTCCATTTGTTTTATTTATATTTGTCTACCACCAAACCCACGCACCCTCATACTGGCAGAAATATATAATATATATATGAATGTGTGGCTTGGCGTGGCGTGGCGTGGCTCCAACCACCCTGGCCATGCACACTTCATGCTGCAATGTAATGTTGAAATTTCTATACGAACCGCGTACCCGGTTGATTCGTTTGGCCCATAGTACTGGTGCAACTCGGCTAGGGGTTGAGGATATAGGGATGGAAGGGTGGGCGGGTTATCGACACTAGCGAAAATCCGATCTATTTGAATGCGGAGGAGCATTCGGCAGACGGAAACCTCTCCACCCACCAACCATCTAGCTACCTATTCAGGTGAAATATTTCAAAACGAATAACCTGGCCACACACACTCGACGTTAACTACGATGCAAATACGGTATACCTACGTATAAGGGTAGTTGTGTGCGGGGGTTTGGATCGCTGCTTTATAGCCAGCGATCTGTGAGCTCAAAAAAACTTTACATTATACTCATATTTATATAATGCACATACAATATGGTACAATGTACATAAAGCATCATTGATCATTGATCATAACTTTTCCATTCATTAAAATTTCACGCTGTAATGATATGTGCGAAAATTTTAGCAATTTTTTTTTTTTCCTATTCTCTTGTGAAAATAATTGAAGAAAAACGATTACGAGTACCTAGATACGATATCATTATTTTATGATATATATACATTGGTCTGGTATATAATCATATACCGATATATGGTATGTTATATATTATATAAAGAAAATGTGAGAGAAAAATAAAAATTGTGTGAAAAATGAAAATTGGGGTGAATTTCAACCGCCAAGAAAATATCTCGAGGTTGGAAGCATGTATATAGGTATATATATACAATATATACGTATATATATTTAGAGATACATCTATAGGTATCGTGGGGCTCGTCTTCGGTCTAAACTCCGAACACACGCGATCTCTTACAATATGAATTTTCCGGTAATAGTACATGGATTGGATGGATATATATATATATAAGGGAGGTAAGGTATATAATATATATTACATGTGCAACATTTTCAGTTTCTCCCCGACTGATCTGTACGCTATAACTAATTCGTTCGCGTTTTGAGTAGAAATCGTAATCAATTATTTTCTATATAAAGGGGAGGAGAAAAAAAGACACAAAAACACAAAAAGCAAAAAGGGTGACAAGGAAGAGAAAAAGAGGTGAAAAATTATCGATGAAAATGAAACAACTGTACGAATAAAATAGGAAGAGAGAAAGAAAAAAAAGGAAAAAAAAAAAGTAAAAAAAAAAGTAAAAAGTACAGCAAGTTCGAAAGCTGAGAAAAGGCGACGGTTGGACGAAGCGCGCTTAATGCGACTGACTGGATTACTGGATGACTGAATTGGAATACTGGTGGATCGTTAAAACGCGGGGGTTCGTTTGTCGCGAGATTCTACGGAGTATTCGAAGCAGAGCTATTCCTATTCGCGGGGGCGTGAAATCCTCGAACGCCTCTTCGACGAGGCGATTCGTGATTATTAAAATCTGCTAATTATTTGAATTCGTAACTGATTTATAATTGCAACAGGAAACGTAGAAAGAAACGAGACGAAGGTGGGAGACGAGATGAGATGAGGCGAGACGAGGCGAGGCGAGGTGTTGGCTAAAACTCACCGTTAATTAACGAGTTATTGTATTTATTTAAGCCAATTATTATTATATTTGTAACGAGGCAATGCCATCTTTCGATATATATATATATATATATTTTTTTTTTTTTTTTCCTACATCGAACTCTTGAGAACTTGAATTTCGGCGGTAATAAAAAATGAAGAAAAGACAGAAAAAAAAAGGAAAACGAAAAAAAATCCACGAATCGAGAAAAAAAGAGAAAGATTTTTCTTTGATCTGCGAAAAAAAAAAGACGAATACATATTTTAAGTATATATATACATATTATATACCTTGTAATACCTATAATCGTGAATTTCCTTCGTGAAACATCATACTTTATATATATTCAACTTTCGTTTTCGTATATTAATTATACTACCGACTGTAGGAGAACGTCTTTGCAATTTAAGTTCAGCGAAGAACGACGTGGGAGTAAACACGCGGCCTCGTTTGGGTGAAAAACATCGCAAACTTGTACTACCTTATACTTTGATTACAGCTCTTCTGTTTATACATATATCCATTCTTTCAGTATAAACGAGTCGAAAATATTTTTCAATTTTTTTCATTTTCATTTTACGTACCATTTTATTAATTACGAATGAGCCAATTGTTTCGATCGGTTATTGATTCACACAAATCTTCACCTTTTAGACCCTCCGGTATCCGAAATAATTGAAAAAAAATAAAAAAAACACGGGTTTAAAGCAAGACTGATGATCTCAGAAACTGCGAGATGAAGAAATCCGAAATTTACACGATTTGACGAATTGCGAAAAAATCGACTCGCAATTTTTTACCGAGTATCTACATTCTTCGTATGTAATCTATACTTGATAGGGTTCTCAAGAAGCGTTATTATACCCATTTGAAAAAATAGAACGAAAGAGGAGAAGAAAAAAAAAAAAAAAAAAAGAGAAAAGAAAAAAATGGAACGAGGAAAACGCAAAGATATGAGAAAAGGAAGAGAAGTTGTCATAATAATACCTAACGCGTTTCTTTATTTTATCCAAGACGTTATTTCACGATACGTTAACCATCCTTCAGGAATTTCCAACCCTCCTACTGCTTTTGCTGTCTACCATCGTGTCAAAGAGAGCGACGTGATAAATCTCGGGCTTTAGTCTCACCTCCATTATGTCGCAGCGATATCAATTTAAGGAAAATCGTTTCGGACGTTGCGGTATACCTGGCTAACCAGAGTTAAGTTCCTCTTAAATGCATTGCCATGTGTGTGTATGTGTCCCATTTCTCGTTGGATAGAATGAAACATGAATCGGATAAAAAACCGAAAAAATAAAAAAAAAGCTCGTTTTTTTTGGGGGGGTTTTTGATTATACTTGAAAAGAGGGATGAGATATTTGATTCTCGGGGGTGGGATTTTTTTTTTTTTTTCTTCTTTTTTTTTTCACTCGAAAGTCTCAGTATTCTGATTCCGCAAAATTTATATAACAGGCCCATTGTTTTTGGGTATTTCAGGTATAATCATTTGAAATCTGAATTCGCGCCCCCGCGCCCGGATTCACCATTATTCGTAATTCTTAAGGGAGGCAAAGCGTCCTGCGAGTCACGGAAATATCTTTCTTCGGGGCACTCGACCGTACGGCCTCTAATTTACTGAGGCTCGGTTTGGGCGCGGCGGCGATTTACCTGAGTCTAGAGTAAAATAAATGGAGGATTCTAAATTTACTTTACTGGGATTAAGCCAAAGACCCTTTCGGCTAGTTACAGCTTGCTTAAGTGCCTTCCTCCTCACTCGTCTCCTTCGATTTTATATACACGTAGGTACCGACCTATATATATACAAAGAGGGAAAATTTCGCCCCTGAAAGGGCTGCTTATATTCAACGAGTTTTCGAAACTCATTTAGACCCTCTACTTTCGCGTTTTCGTTTTCTGTTTCTTCCTTTTCATATTTTTTATTCTTTTTAATTGTTTTTATTTTCTGTTTTCTCGATCTCCTCCAGGCCCTCTCTTAATCCATTCCGTGACTTTTCACCATTTTCATTTCATCTCTAGATGCGAGATTTACTCGTTGATTAAGAAATTGGTCGAAGAACATTGCGCGCTGTGTTCGCGTTGAGGGTAAAAATCGTAAAACAGAATAAAGTAGTTGTAAATTTTTTACACTCTCTATCTTCTTCCCTCACGTTACACGCTTCTTTTTCTTACTCATTCGTCTTCCTCCTCCTCCTCTTCTTGTTATTGTTATTATCGTTTTTCTTATTTTTTCATTTTTCCATTTTTCTTTCTTTCTATTCCTGTATTCTTCCTTTTTCTCACTTCCATAACTTCGCGTTCCGCGCCGTGCTTCCGTCGTTTCTGCGTATATAGAGCACTAAAACCTTCCCAGAGCGTATACCTTATACCCTGCACCTACCCACTGCCCGATAAGCCAATAGTTGAAAGCCGAGAAATATACGCGTCCGTGTATTTGTAGAAGAGTATTTATTACGCTGATATATACAGGGGCTAATCCACCTAGGAATGCACACACACCCACATGTACCTCCATTCCTGGATATATCTTGTTTATCGACTATGATGGTGAACCATATTGAACCACCTGCACTGCGGCGGACATCGTTTTACTCCAAACCTGCAGTTGCGAATTACAGTAATCCGCATTTAGACCGATTTCGATTTTTTTTTCTTTCTTACTTTCGATTTTGTATTCTGCGCAAAGTAACGAAAGAGATTCGCACTTTTGATTATCGGTATAGCATAGTTTTTTGATACGTGTAGAAATAATTAGTCAGTGAAGTTCGAGGGAAGATTCTTGACTCTGGACCTTTGAAATCGAGAGAAAAAAAAAAAGCGAAAATTTCTACTGGATCATTTATCCAGACGAAACTGATTCGGGATTAGTTTCTTTTGAGAGAGTTATCTCGGCCACCCTTCGCGCCTATAACAAAACTTGGCTTGCGGAACGGTCGCCAATCGAACCGTGAGTCAAGGATCCGTTTGAAAACGGTTCTCGTAATCGATGAACAGCGTTTGAATCGGTTTTAGACCCTAGGGGATTCCCAGTAATTCGCTACAAATCGCAATATACCTGATCTCCTTCGATACCTTAGCTGCTACCACGTATATGTACGTGCAGTGTACATGATATTTAATAATTTCGTACATGAGTATGTATCTTAGATTTTTCTCTGGGCTGAATTTGGATATCCATTTCAACGTTTCTGAAAAGAAATTCGTTATTTCTGACCGCAAAGAACCTGATATCAGACCCTGGATCTGAAAGACCAGCCATTCCCTGCAGGTCACTCGTAGTATATTTTACACCGAAGCCAAACCGAGAACTGTGCGTGCAGACTAGTCGACGTCGATAATTGCAGATCTACCTTATAATCATATCCTTTGACAGAATAAGATCGATAGATGAACACCAACAGACCGCTATAATAACTAGGACGAGAAATTATTTTTCGAATCTATTTTCCGACTAGTGCGGGAAAAAAGTTTTATTAAATATCTTCTTTTCTCTTTTCTTTCCCGTATTTTTCCGTGCAAAAGTTTGATCCAGGTATATAGGTATACATGCATTGGTCTTCTTTTCGTCAGCATAAGTAGAATCCTTGAAGAAGGTATATACACCAGGAGTATTCGTGGAAACGCTTCATAGGGAAGTGAAAACGCCCTCATACAGGCAACTCAGAAAAGCGTTTCCACGAAAAATATATATAAAACGATTATTTTCGGCGCTAATTAACCCGGGGTTTCTAATAAAAATCCAGGTTTATTGCATACGAGGGGTAACAGGTCGTGAAAAATACCTCTAGTAGCTTGCTAACCTTTTAATGGCTTTCGTAATGGGAAAATAAGAAAGATGGAAGGTGTGATCGGCGCGGTATACAGCCTAAGGATACAAAGTTTAAAATCGATCAGAAACTTTATCGTATAGCTATGTGAGTGTAGGTATAACTTGGGTATAAGTGTGGGTGCAGTTTTTCGTTTCGAAAACTTTGACTGAGCCACTTTTTAGATTATCTTTTATTTTCCCTCCTGTCTCCTAGGTGGGTAGGATTCTCTTTCTGTCCCTCCCTAAGATCGATCAAACTTAAAGATGAAGAAAAAAAAACGAAAAATGAAATTTTCCATTTTTTTCTAGCTCCGAAAAATCGATCAATTATTATGAGAGTGGGACGAGATTCTGCATCGTTCCCTTAATTGTTCCCCGATCGTTTGGTGTCAGGTAAATCTCAGGTTTCTGTACCTAGTGGGTATATACCAGAACCTGTATATAGCTATATACCCGGCTACATATAGTAGCTGCCACTTCTCGTTAGCTACGAATTAACGCGTGACGTCAGTTCAGTAAATAAACGTCGCAACACCCCTTAGAGAACCCGGTGGGGTTACGGTGCTCGCGTGCTTTGCTCCCGCTCGCAACCCGTCCGAGATTCAATTACCGGCTCCTCAAGGGTTGCCAGGGGTTGGGGCCCCGTCTAAGCCTTCAAGATATCCAACCCGTTCCAGGCTCATCGCTAAGACCAAAACTGCACGGTAATTTCGTACTCGAACATGCAACTAATATGCATAAATTTATCCCTATATAGATGCGTCTGAAATTCAATTTACACGGGGCTGCAGTTATTTCGTATTTTTAAAATTTCCAAAATTCGAGGATAAACGAAAAAGGAAAAGCTGCGTCGATATAAAGATAAAGAAAAATCAATTTCCTGTATAAAATTGGGCCGAAATCTTGAATTCGGAACTAAATTTCGTATTTTCGAATACCGTACATAAAACCACCCCCATAAAAGAAAAGGAAAAAGAAAAAGCAAAAAAACTAAAATAATCCTCCGAAAAGTTTCCTCAGCTTAAGAGCAGCTATCTCTTGCTGTTAAACCATAAATTATATAGTTTTGACTTCTTTCGCAGCATTTCCGGTAATCTCTCGAGCAGTCTTCACGCCCTCGTCCTTTAGAGTTTCTAGGCTAGGGCTATAAGAGACTAGAACTTTTTTTCCTCCCTCTTGCGCTCTCTCTCTCTCACTCGCTCTCACTCGCTCTCATAGATCCCAGTGAATTAAGGAAGAAATATGTATCCGGCTAGGGGATCCTCGTCCTTTATCATTCGGCCAAAGTTAATTGGGATTAGCTGTTATATATTGAGTTTGGCACCTTGAACTTGGACACATGTATATACCTCACCTTGCCTTATCTTACCTTACCTTACCTTACCTTATCTTACCGTGCCTTGCCTTCACCTTGCCTCACCTTACCTTGCCTTGCCTTACCATGGTAACATCTTATAGAGCTGGTGACGAGACCGGGTTGGCAAACTCATAAAGTCTTGGTGGGAACGCGGGACCCGGCTCAACTCAGCTTAAGGAAAAGACCTCCGGCGATGATTGAGCGTCGCAACGGGGTCGACCTGGTCACGTGGAGGACCGATAAATTATTATATGTCCACGGTCGTAGGACACAGCTAATAAAATACAACTTTTGCTATAAGGTAGGATATCGTCCTTAACGAAGGAACCCCGCCAAATAAGAAAAAGAAGAAGAAGAAGAATAAGAAGCGATTTTAACTCCTAATCGGCTATTGAGTTTCCCTAATTTTAACGAACCTTAGGGATAAACGGTGAAAAAAAATTCTTATAATTTTGTCTATTTCCAATTCCTGCGTTTCCCCCCACATCAGAGTTACGTCGACTTATAGTTTTGTTATCTCGAACTAATAGTATACAACAAATCCAAACTAAACCCAAGTCAAAGTTTCTAAATTACGATACGCGGGCTATAAATCGAGCCGCTAACTTCCCGGCTTCAACTTAGTCCGCTTCCTTTCCGTTTCGCTGTAGGGCAAGAAGATAAAAAAGAAAGAAAAAAAGAAAAAAAGGAAAAAAGGAAAGAAGACAAGAAAGAAACGTAAATTATTCACTATTCGGGAAAATAACTTCACGCACACGTTGCACATTGATATTAATTAATAATCAGTTTTTCCCATCTAGCCGGAAGTGAGATTTTCTAATCTCAACTAGCTAATCCTTGGTCCTTTGCGCGGGGCTTACGTTAGTGGTACCTACATACCTAGTGGTAGAAATTGGTCTGGCATACACGGGAGTTTCTACTACCTAGAGATTTCGTATCCCTGATTTGCTTTGCAGACGACTCATCTGTATAATTAAGCTTCTGTTTACAAAGAGCTCGCATTTCCGTATACCTATCGCTATATCCATCTTTATCTTATTTTCCCCATCTCTCTCTCTCTCTCTCTCTCTCACGTATAATCAGCCTTTGAGTCCTATCTTGCAGGGCACAATTATCCAGCAAACGAAGGCGATGGTAAGCGGTTAGGGTATATTCCCGTATCTGTGCGATCTACACTTTGTTTGTTGGAAAGTTTGGCCATTTCGTTGGAACCGCTGCACAGCTTGACCGGACGTATAAATATGCGGAAAATGTTATTTTTAAAAGTTTTGCCGAAACGTCAAAACGGCGCTGATTCATCGATCCGTCATCCAGGATTGGTGACGATCGCTGTAAAGGACGAAAGGACCGGTTCACCATTTTTTGTGAATTCTAGGATTTGTCTATTCCGGTATTATAGAACTCGATCGTAATCGCGACAAAGGATTTTCGAGCTATTTATTCCGGCTGATCATCGCGACTCGAGTCGACTTATGGTTATAAAACGGTAGTAAACCTTTGGGTTAAATGGGTAGAGTTGAAGAGGACCTCGTTTCATGGCTCATCAAATCATGCCCAAGTTCTGATCGCATTAATATTACACCTACTTTACGGCGCCCTTCCGAGCTCTGGAAGTAGGTACCAAACTGTACGTTACCTAACCCAGTGCTCGTAATACCGTTCGGATTACCTCGCCGATCTTTTTTTTTCTTCCACAATTAGAAAGAGGAAGAAAAAAAAACAGATAAGGGGAGAAAATAAAGTAACGTAACGTAACGTAACGTAACGTAACGTGCCTCGCCTCTCCCAGAGTCGGGGGGAAAATGCCCGTCGAAGTAGCGGTTTCCGAAGCAGAGTACCCAAAGAGACTTTATCCCATCGGCAGAATTCATTTCGCTGAATGAAATGCAGCAGCACCACCACCAGTCGGAGAGAATGCATTTATTCCAGCCTCAGTACTTTTATTGTTTTCATAAAGAAACTTTGATAATATTCAAGCTGATATCGAGCTTTCGCGCTTAACTTAACTCAACCAATTTTCGCGCGCCTTATCCCGTTCACCTGGCCGTGCTGCATCACATCTTAATTAACACTCTCCTCCTCCGCATACCTCAATTCTCGACTAACTAATTTATTTTTCCAATGTCGTACATCACTATTTTGCTAATTCTTACTCGGGAATTACGTGGTGGTTAGATACGTAAGATTACACACACATGCATACATACATACTAGGCATAGGTATACCATATAGCTATATGGTGTAATTGCACTGGTTGTGGTCAACGACCCTAGACAGGCGATTGCACGAGAAAAAGGAACGTCTCTTGATTCTCTCGGATGCTATTGAGGGGAAAATAGGTTCATCGAGTTCTTCCCCGGGCAAAGTGGTCCACTTTAGGAAGAGCTGGAAGAAGTCGGTATCGTCGCATTGTCCGTCACACGTGTCTCCTCCGTTTCTTTTCCTGCTCTACTATTCTTCCGGCTCCTATTCCGCGTCATTACTCATTATACACGGTATTTCGCACACGGATATCCCCTTTCCTCGGGCACGGGCTGCCGGGTCTCGTGCAACGAGCTCAGACTCTATATAGGTGTATACCCACAGTTTCAGAATTTAGCTCATGAAACTATGGATTGAATTCGGTATAACTGGTGCACCATACACTGTCGGGGGTAGAGAGATGAAACGGGATGCAGAGAGGGAAAACGGGGGAACGAGATTTTCACGAGCGGTTAAATCCAGGATTGCATGGCACATCGCAGGGAACTTGCTCTCCCTCAAGGCACGATCATTGTTGTGGTGAATTCAGGTAGATATATACACATAAGGATACACTACAGTCACGGGTATACATTTTACACATATGTATGTAATATACACATATGTGCAGGATAGGGATGTGATGTTCGAATTTAGTCGACTGTGAGGTGTGCTGCGGTGTGGTTTTCCGCGTAAAGGTTCATAGTTTATGCGCATCAGGACCATCACGCGATGAAAATTCAACGTTTGGTATAGAAATCTTGATACAATAAGTACAATACTGCACGTACTACATTCCACTCTTATTCTCATTCTTCCTCTCCTCTTTATTCCCGTTTCTTTCTACTCTTCGACATACCGCATGCGCTCGAGTGAGCGGGACTGTCTTTCCGGCAGCAGGGTCTCAACCAGACTTCAATAAATTGAATCCGGTACTTTGAATGGAGAGTGGAATATCGCCGTAACGAGATGAAACTTGGAAAGACGGATCGACGTCGGTTCCCGACCCTCCCTCTGCAGCTCTGACTCGGAAAATTTACAGTATATAATACGAGTTAGATCCTCCAGGTTTTGTTTACCCCTTCAGTAGATATAACTCCGAATTTTCACCACCCAGCCTGCGTGGAAAAGAACGCTTCAACATTCATCAAAGACTCGGCAAAGACTTGAACGTGCATTAATTAGCCGGGTAACGGTAACGGATAGGCAACGGCGTTATGTGTCAGATCTTATTTGCGGAAGTTAGTCAAAAACGACGTCCCTTTGAAACAACGACTTGAAACGATCCTCGTCCGCGCATACAACCCTGTTTCCTCCTCATTCCTCTTCAGTAAAAGCTCTGATATCCTTGAGCTTGTCTCGTTACACCTAACGCACGTATAATATAAGGTTTTAAGTCGGAACCTCCTCTTTGGGATCGGAGCTGAGTATGAAACTGGTACCGCAAACTTATTCGATGTCAAAGGCGTTTATGCATTGAATTTTCACTTCCTGCCCTTCTAGTATAATCCCTTTCAATTTGGCCAGTCATACTCGGTGGATGTGATATACGATGCAAAAAAAGATTTGATACAGTTGCGATTTTTTTGCCTTTTGCTTTTCCGTTTTTTCTCACCACTGATGATTATTTGATATTCTATATCCACCCACCGTACGTAATGAGAATCACAATTTTACTCTCTTTACGATTCACCCGCATCCCATACATTTGCATGCTCGTGAATCTTCTCTAATTACCCCGCGTCATCCCGAGTTAACAATCGTTACTCTAAACACGTAGTCTCGAGAGATACGGTTTATACCTGCGTTACACCGACTAGGTAGGTACGTAGGATAAGGTGAGGTAAGCTCAGAGATTGCGTTATCCGTAGGTATACAAGTGCTCCGAGAATTTCTTTTCTTTTTTCTTTTCATTTTTTTGCACCAGGATTTACAGTCCTGTACCATCCCAAACGGATTTTCAATCATCTTTCATTCATTTATCGACAAAAAATTTACCATTTTACATTTTTCGCACGATGAATCTATCAGACGATTACGTCTTCCCTTTTGTGGCAGAGACACGAAGCCCTACGAACCGAGCGACCACAGGCAACGTCATTCCTAAGGAATCAGTCGAGAATGTGGAAATGGTATATGTATTTATTTTAACCTGATTAGAGGTAAACCGAGAAGCTCTTGACAGGACGTTGACGATCGGTGATAAAATCGCATACCCAAGTTCTGCACGTCGATTTTCTAACGTATGTACATACCGAACGATGAGAATTACAAATTTGAAGTTCATACCGATTGACAGTTTTTGGAAATGGAAGTAAATTCCCAAAATCGTAGGTATCAATAATTTATGACATCATGAAGCTATCGATTTAAGTATGGGTTTCCGTAAAGAGGGGTCTCGGTTCTAATGAAAATATTTTTTGTCTGTCACATCCTGAGAAATGGACCGAAATTTCCGGATCTCTGAGCCGGAGCCGCTGCAGTATTCCGACCTATCGAAATTTTGATATTCTAAACTTGGAAGTTTCCGATTCGAACGTACACTTCATACACTAATTTCCATCCAGAATGTGTGCATTGCGAGATATCGCGAATTCATATATCTAACGACCGAAAGTCCTGGTGCAGAGACTGGATATGCACTGTAGTGAATGAGATACGGAAACAGGCTGATATCACCCTAACACATATACGTTTGGTACGTTATTATAGTGGGAAATTTTCAATTAAATACACTGTTAGAAATTGGGGTCAGTACCTCAGTGGCAAATATTTGGGTATTCCTCAACGGTCTTGCTTCTCATCATCCTTCTGATCCGTTCAATTATGTGTGTGTGTATGTGTGTATGTTCCCAAGCGTGGGTGGCCTTCACCGTTTGTTAAATACGCAGATAGATAGATGAAAACGGAATCCAGAGTCGACCACTGATGTAATTCAACGGCATATATACATATATAGTGTGCACGATATACATACAAAATGTGAATAAATACGTACAGATTATATGTATGTATGTATGCGGTAATCTCGATCCAGTTGAAGGGAAACTATACTGACTTCTGAACCCAACCGCCATATATGAAGAGAATAACGTACATACTTCCTCTCGATATTCTCTCGTATACAGAATATACCTACATAATGTCGGGAGTATGTAAAAATCTCTACATCCCATTACGTGCAATATACTGCATATAGGTATATGTATATTATACATGCATGTATGTATACACCTATATGGATATAATATAAAGGCAGGTGTGTGTATGTACATACATACAAGGATGAGAAAGTTTGTTGAAGCGTTTTAAAAGGCTGAGAAACCGTATACACCGTTATAAAATATCCATAGATGCAGGGTGTAGACTGTATAGGGTATGAAGTACGTATATTTATACCTATATGGTGTACTACACGTCTTCGTGCAGGTTGTATAAAGTGCAGTAGATGTAGATATACGATATACATACACACCGACGCGAATGTGAATAGTTATTTTATTTTACGAGCAAACGTTATATACCATATGACGTATATATACATATATAAACGATGGTAAATTGAAAACGGCAATACGGTTGACAGTTGATGTACATTCATTTTAATACCCAACGTTCCAGATCTTTTATAGAGGGATGTAACCACCAAACCGTATTAACAACCTCTTATTCACTCCCAAAGGGGTGGATTTTATTACCTTTCAAAAGTCTAGAAGAAATACATGTTTTTCACTCAAAAGTCATATTCGATATTAAAACTTTCAAGTTTAGAGATGGAAAAGCTCGTATGCCTATGCAATTACGATTTTCTTGTTTTTTTTCTATTTTTTCTATTTTTTGTTTTAATTTTTTTCAAAATTTAATGACCTATTTGAATCCACCCCTCTGGTTATCGTTGAGACTTGCAGATTCGCCGGAGTCAACGTAAAAAGCAACAGTCTGTAAATTCTCATCTTCGCAGGTTCTTTGAACTCGGGTAAAAGCTGTTCTAGATGATTTTACAAAGGAAACAAGGGCGAGTAAAGGTAAGGTAAGGTAAGGTAAGGTAAGATAAGGTATGGTAAGGTAAGGCAAGGCGAAGGATATTAGCTCGTTCTTTTAACTTAAACTGCCGAAAATTTACGACGATTTATTATTACACCAAAAAGACTGAGAAGGTATATCTTACGATTATGAAATCCTGCAGCAGTAGCGGATTTCGAAGAGTGCAAGAAAACTCGACTGCGTGGAAAATTCTGTAAAGAAATGAAGAGAGAAAAAGAAAGAAAGAGAAAAACACGTTTATAAAGGTGCAGTGAATATTTTCTGGTCGGTTTTACGTTGCAGAATGGAAGGAGCGACGTGCAATGCAACGAGGGAGATTGACTTCTCGAAGAAAATAAGAATCCATTTGAGAATCGAAGAGAAGTGAAGCTGGCTCGAAGGGCAAGAAGGCAGTTTTTTGATTTTTTTTTCTTGTTTTTTTTTTCCCTCTCATTCTTCTCTTCTCTGATGAAAAGATTCGCGAAAAAGTACGCCACGTGGCTGACAGATACGCGATGAAATCCTGCGGATGTATAATAGTATATACCGTGACAATCTCAGGATGCGGAGCGCCAGGGATACCAATCCAATACTCGTTGGCAGCATTTTAGTAACTTACTAGATTTTCCTAGTAAAATCACTAAGGATCTTGCGACTTCTAGTGATTTTATGAGAAACATCTACTGAGTTATTAAACTGCTGCTAAAGAGTTTTGGGCTGGTATCCCTGGCGTTGCGCATCCTGAGATTTACACGGTATATAAAACGTTTCGACGTATCAGTATGTCGATCGCGAGTCTCTAAATATATTTACCTGTGTATGTATGTATGTATGTATGTATGTATGTATGTATGTATGTATGTATGTATGTATGTATGTATGTATGTAACTACCTATATGTATGAGAAATGAAATCCTTTTTATATACTATAGATCACATGGAACGAGGGAGGAATTATGGGGTAATAATAAAGAAGAAATAAACGAAAAGACTAAACTGAAAAAAAAAAAAAAATACGAAATATATGATCATGAAAAAAAATTGGGTAGCGACAGTTAACGACGGGGAAATCGAAGAGAAGATAATTACAGAAGATTAGAAGGACTTTTTAATGGTTTAGTTCCCCGGGGAAAGGAGGCGGTAAAAGAGGAAGAGGAAGAGGCGATATATCACCAAGATCTCTAATTTACGACTTGGTTTTCATTCGGAGTTTAACGCTACCGATATTTTACGATTATAGGTTGTTAGGTATAACAAACGCGGACTTAAATATAATGAGAGTTTTTGAAGAAATAATAAATATCAGCAATTTTTCTTTTCCAAAATTTCTCTACGCAATTTATCTGAAACCACATAGAAGCATGAAATATATATTAATTTCTTATTTCATTTTTTTGCTTCACTTTGATTTCTCTTTCCCACTTTTCTTAACTCCGATGATTTTTTTTTTTTCTAATTAACTTTGAAAAAAGAAAAAAAAAAAATGAAACAAAATGAAATAAAATATACCGGCGTAGTATTTAAGTGGTAAGAACTGGCAAGAGTCCGCCGCGCCTGCAGCAGCAGCAGCAGCAGCAGCCTCCTGCCTAACGCTAAACTTTAAGTACTTCTTAAAGTCTGAAATAGGTATATAAGCGGTATAACGTTATATCCCTATGGTAAAAGTCGGATTTTGAACCTCGAGCTGCGAATGCGATAACCCATATACCCACCCTACTGTAGGAGAGGAAGAGAGAGGGAGAGAGAGAACTTTACTTTGCAATCCAATTAATGAAATAATAACAATTAACCCGTAATTATTCGAAAAACTGAATTGAGTAGAAAAAAAAGAGAGAGAGAGAGAGAGAGAAAAAAAGAAGGAAAAATTAAAAAATAATAATCGCGTTTCACCGATCGTTCATATATTCGTACAAAAAAAAATTAACAATCATACTTTATTAATATATTATATAGGTGAGACGTATGGTAGTACATATACCTCGCCG
Source organism: Tenthredo livida (assembly GCA_963992785.1). Taxonomy (NCBI): domain Eukaryota; kingdom Metazoa; phylum Arthropoda; class Insecta; order Hymenoptera; family Tenthredinidae; genus Tenthredo; species Tenthredo livida. The sequence continues at coordinate 1,864,630 of OZ023070.1, read as the reverse complement.
TTGGCGCGAGATAAAATTAAAGTGGTTTAAAAGTAAGAAAGTTGTCGCGGACGGTCCGTGACGGAACATACCGTTGGGAATCGACGCCTACATATAATAAAATACACACACACCGCCGTTTTTTTTTTTCCACCTCTTCTTTTCTTCTTTCATTTTCGTTTTACATTTTTATTTTTCTCGCTCCACCGAGTTTACCCCCATTTTACAAAAAGGAAGAGAAAAAGGGATGAGGAAAGAAGGAAAGAGAAAAAAAAAAACAACGATGAACACAAAAAGAGAAGGAATAGACTTCTTTTTAATTATCACTATCTCAATTAACGTCTCGCGAACAAACAAGAAACAAGAAACAAGGAGGACACGACAACACCCTCGAACATAGGTATATAAATGTATATCAATTAGCGAACTTTTACGCTCTGCAGAGAGAGAGAAAGAGAGAGAGAGAGAGAGAGAGAGGGAAAAAAAACGAGAAAAAACTTTTCTTAATATTTCGATCAACTCGCGATAAAGCCACGCGAAACTACGATCTTCGTCCTTTACGGCGAAGACTTGCGCGACATTACCGCGAAGGGGTTGGTGTTTCGATTATCGTAGAACAAGTTTAATTAATATACCGATCTTGGAATATTAATGAACCATTCAATTTTTACTTTATACTTGAAGCAAAGAAGAGGAAAAAAAAATAAAAAATTGAATCAATTTAATTCGGTAGGTATGTTAATTTTCATTTTTTCGATCATGTGTTTGATCTGAATGGAAAAAATCGATGAAAGTTTCCGCACGCATGTATACCTACCTCCCTTATCTCTTCTTCCTCGTTTTTTTTTTTTCAAATTTTATTTCAACGAGCTACTATACATGAAGCGTCTGACCCGGTATTATTTTTCAAAAGAAAGAAAGAAAAAAAAACAAAATAATAATCTACGCTTATATCAGATCGAATGAAATGTACGTCTGCAACGATGCAGTGCGGTGGTGTCGGCCTCAAGAAAACCAGTAAAGAGCTAAGAAACATCTGCGCCGGGCCAAACCGGATGCAGCATCCAGTTCTGTAGCTATTCCATCTTCGGTATATAGGTATACGCATGCGGTATATATATATATACAGCGTACACAGAGAACGGTAGCTCGTGAAATATCTTTGCAGACGGTTTTCAACGGCTTACCTAGTTTCCCTCGAGTATCGGGGGTGGTGGGGTGTCGAGGGTGAAGAGGGGGAATAGGGGGAGGGTCTGCCTCTTCAGTATAAGTATTATGTATAATCCGTGTATATGTGAGGACGTGAAATTCATGTGCATGTATGCATCGGTCTTTCCATACCAACATCCCTATGCCTTTCCATCCCCATCTCGATCTCGATCTCCATCTCCATCTCCATCTCCATCTCCATTTCCATCTCCATCTCCATCTTCATCTCCATACTCGTTCCTCCTATTCGTCCCTGCAGCGTCTGTCTCTCGCGCTATAAACCAGCCAGCCGAAAATATTACGTATTCGCGAATGGATGGGATTTATCACGTATATTTCCATAAGCAGGAAACATGCCGCAAATTCGTTCGCCAGGAAGAAAAAATAGAAAAAACAAAAAAAAAAAAAAAATGGTAAAAAAAAAAAAAAACAATGTCGAATCTCCCATTTCGCACTTATCTATCGCCTCGAATATTGTATCGATCGATTCGATGTATCAAATTCTTAATCCTTTCAGCGTTACTTACTTCTCCGAGTTTCGACGAATTTTCAAAAGCTCAGGAAGTTCAATATACCTATATACGCGGAATCAAATCCTGCAGCCTCGCGATTTGCATAGATTATCTATCCAGCTAACTAGGAACTAAGTAGATTAAAACGTTAGATTAAACGTCCCTGCCCTACGAAATTTATGTTTATGTTCACTTATAGTTTGGGGGGGGGTGTAAATTCGCTACTAAACCCCTTTCGCTGATATCTCCAACCACGGGATATAAAACCAGGAAAAAATAATTAGAAAAAAAAAAAAAAGAGGAAAACCGATTCCACTTTTTTGATTCTTAAAATTTTTGAGCTCCCTCCAATTCCATTAGTTGAGTAAATCGCACCTCGCTTATACTCACCTATATGCAACATATCGTCAAAGACTGCAGTTGCAGCTCAGTTATACGTTACGAGTTGGAGCACTATTTGATGAAACTTTTACACATTGCTGAAAGCCTCCGAGCTTGCAGTAGGTATATACCACCAGTGTAACGCGCGTACTATATATATGTGTATATCATTGTCGCATGAGTCTAGATGAGCGTTTGGTACATACTTGAAGGGGAAGCTGCGATTCTCGTCCTTATATCTCTTTCCTTTTTTTTTACGTCATTTTTGTTTTTTTTTTTTTTGTTCGTATGCCTCGCACTACATCTGTACCAGTTATTTCACAGTGTATTGAAGAGGCTTTTTAATCAAGATAAAACTCGACTGGGTTGGGATTAAAATTCACTCTCTTTCCCTTGAGCGGATTGTGTATAATAATTATTATTCAATTCTGACAGATCTTCGGACTAAGTACTTTGAGACTCTCGTAATTTGTCAGCTTCAACTTTCAGCTACACCCATTCTACCATGCCATACCATACCATACCATACATCTATCCAACAGCCTCGGTATACGCACTTTGGGGAATACGAAAAGATAAATAAACGCGCGCGAGTCTCACGTTAATAATTCAAAATAACATTTTTTTACTGCTTTTTTGCATTTTCCCCCTTCCTCTTTCTTCGTTTTTTCAGTTTCGGCTCAACATCTTATGTACGAAAGAATTTCACTTTCTCTTCAATATTCAGACAAATGAATATACACGCACGTATTTTTCGATTCATTCATTCATCCATTTGTTTACCCATTTATTTATTTATTTATTTATTTATTTATTTACCCGCTTGGTGTTTTTTCATATAAATTTTACAAGGGATGTGTATTTGGAAATTTGGTCCCCGCTCACGTTCGCCCCACCCAAAGGTGTCAGGACGGATTCCGCTATTATTTACCCGCTGTCGAGTTTCACTTACCCCTGAAAACGAAACAGAATTAATCCAACGCGAAACACTCTCGTCCCTCTCATCCCACAAACTCTCTATCCCTCTGCATCTCTCCTTCTCTTTATAACATCCGAAAATCTGTTTACCCCCAAAAGCTCTTCCCTGCTCTCTGACAAGTGCGAGTCTCGCGAAATTCTTATTCCTCAAACGATGTGATCATCGTTTCTGGATGCATTATACATACTATTCAGTAGATCTGATATATTTTCTTCCTTCTCAACCCAACAGCCAGATTCTGTCCCCCTAACATAATCCCTTATCATTTATGACACATAGGAAGAAAAAGTTAATTGGAATCACATACAGTACCCACCTACCCTACCCTACCTTCATCATCTAGGCGTTATTTTCATATGCAAAAACGCTAACTGACGTGTCTTATTCGCGCAGGTTGCATTTTATACGGTCTGGAGAATCCGCAAACAGAGTTTTCCCCTGTTTTCTTTTTTCGTTCTTTCCTTTTCTCTTTTTCATTTCACTTTTTTCCTTTTTCCTTTTTCTTTTTTCTTTCCCCACCTTTTTATCCCGGTTAAACTTATTGCAGAACAGAATTTTGAGTTTTTATTTAGTGAGAAAGTTTCCCCCGGACGAGACCCATTCCTATATTCCCGCATCCCCATCCCCCATACCCCATCCCCCATTCCTATTCCCACACCTTTTCTACATCCTGGTTCCCGCGACCCCTGGGGAGAGAAATATTTGCCCGTCGTGGCTACCAACACCTCGCAGACAGTACGGTGACCTTTAAACGTATGGATTCAATTTTTCTTTCCAACTTTACTTCGCCTCTTCGGCTATTTTTTCTTTTTTTTCTTTCTTCATTTTTTCTCTTCCCTTTTATCCTTTATTCTATACATGTATATATGGACGTTGGTCGATTTTACACCGACACTACGAAGAGCTGCGCGCGGAACGCTGATCTTTTATATATTATATTACATACATACATATGTATCTATAATAGCGAAGGAAAAAATGGCCTTTCATATCTTTACAATAATTCAAAGTGTATATTGTGTAAATAATATAAAAGATTTCTTCGCTTTTAAATTGTATATAAAATAAATAGATAACATTTTTTCCTTTCTCTTCTTCTTCTTCTTTTCGCTTTTTTTTCTTCCTTTCTTTCTTCTTTTCCGTCATCTCCGATTGAAAAGGAGACTCAGGAAATATGGAATAGTGGAAAAATGTATAAATGTGTGTATGTACGTAGCCTAGACACGACCGAGATATACTGCAGGGGGAGTGTTTCTTCTCTTCTTTCGAACTTTGCTTACTGCTATGGAATATTTTAGTTCGCTTTGTCCGCGTTTCTGAATACATCGAGACATTAAATCTTCAACGGAAGGGTGGAAGGAAGCCTTGGTCCTTGCAGGATGGGGAAGAGAAAGATAGCAAAATATAGAGATATAGAGAAAAAGGAGGAAAGGCGAATCTAAAGGGAAAGGGAAAGGGAAAGGGAAAAGCTGGGAGCCATTATATTTGTATAAATGCATGGGAGTATCTGACAGCTGTTGCAGAACCACCCTTATACTCTTCAGTCTGGCTCCTTCTTCTTTCTCCACTCTCTCGCTATTTTGCGAAATAAGAAAATCGGACGGGGTGAAGAGCTGCAGAAAAACTCTCTTCACGGCTAAATATAGAATAAGGAAAAATCCCCCTTGCGAAACTCATCTTTACTTAAAAAATACAAAATCAAAACGTATAAAATCGTATGGATAAAAAAAAAAAAAAAACGAAAAAACAAAAATTATGAAGATATCCATGATCCGTAGTTAAAACCGCAAAAATATTGCAGATTGGCAACTCTTCGGTTTTTTCTCTCTTTCTTTTTTTTCTCTCTCCCTTGTTCACGGAATGCAGTTGCAGTGCGTAAAAAAAAAAAATTTATTCAGGTTAAATCTGACACCCAAATCAATTTTTCCAACCACCGGATGAATTCGTTTCATTCAATTTTGCGAAATAGGTATCTGCTCGTCTAATCAACGAACAGTTTTTATTCAACCGTAAAATTCTTCCGTTTAGAGCCTCGAAGAGAGCCTTTGAATAACACCCTTTAAATTGCTGATCTTCTCACGTGATCGCGTGATTGCAAGAAATAAAAAAAATAAATAAAATAGAAAAAAAAGAGAGTAAAAAAATGATAAATAAATCTTCAGGGGTATAATTAAATGCATTGATGAAATCGAAAAAAAAAAACCAAAAAAAAAAAAAAAAAAAACTCAATTTGGAGCCAATTTTATACCCGTAGACAGAATTTCCAGAATTTTCTCGCAACTATATCGACTTTACAATATATTATATTACACATATGTATAGTATATGTATATATATATATACATATTTTTTTTTCTTTTTTGCTAAAGTCTGGGATTTAATTAAAACCTCATCAGATCTGAGGTTCAATTTACAACCCTTAAAGCCGATAATCAACTTTTGGTTCTAAAGCTGCTCTGGATTAAAATAAAAATTAATGTTATGGGAGAATGTGGAGAGGAAAAACTTTATCGGCTTTATGCTTCAAAGGACGGAGATATAAAAGAAAAGAAGAGAGAGAGAGAGAGAGAAAAAAAATGAAATAAAAAAAATTACATAAAGAGGGAAACTGAAATAATTGACACACTACGCGAATCTAAGGGCTAACCGAATACGACGTTTAACGAACCAGACAATGGAGTGCTGCTGGTGCTGCGGTGGTCAAGCGTAATGTGGGCAGTACACCCTGGAGATTTCCGGAAACAATCTTATCCCCCGTACCCTATACACCTCCACTCACGGACAGTGCGCTGCAGACACGTCCACTCCACTTTACCAAGGTCTTATACTCCCCTGAGATTTTTCAAAAGCTTTACCCCCAAAAGCTAACTGCCCTTATACGTATATACATATATATCATATATATATATATCTCGAATATTCCGCCTCGTTCGAAGATAAGGTATAAGCTAACGTAAGATATATATCTGAGATTGTCCGCCCTGGGGAGCAGTAATTTTTAAAATTGGACTATTCACCCCCGAATTATTATCCCCCTTACTGTATACTTATGTGTATATAGGTACAGGTACTATATAGTTGCCTTTTATTGCCGATGAAAAATCTACGCGAAATGTTTCTACCCTGGTTTAGCTTTTTTTTTTAGTTATACAAATACAGGTGTAAAGGTATGGGATATATTCGCGTTGCAGAATTTAGACACTGAGTTTAGCGCGTAATGTGAAGTGTCGAAAATTGTAGGTGCAGGTGAAAATTTTCTACCTCACGATCAGAGCGCGTAAATATTAAAAGAAGCGAACGAGACGGTGCAGGGGGAAATGGACCGAGATGCAATTCGCGTGGCTAGAAGAAGAGGGGAAAAAAAAATAAAAAATACATTTCGTACATTTTTACCCCATGCGCATTACAGATATTTTCACGTCTGCAGCAGCAGAGGGTAGTGAATAACCCAGAAGGCGTTAAAAAAAATTATTGAAAAAAACCATCTCCAGACGGTGTGCCAGACCAACGACGCGACGGATCGACCCCATAAACGAAATCGAATAGCCCTAGGTGCAGAACACCCTTTATGTCTCCCCCGACCCCATAACGAGACGATCTCGTTGAACCGTTAGGTTTACGAGTCAGTAAACAAGTACTTACCTACAAACAAGTAGAGCTACTGCGTCTTATTCGAAGAGTACTACACCAGAGAAGTGAGATCAACCCTTAGCCAAGTATAGGAACGTGGATTATCCATTCTCTGATGATCTTGGAATTCTGAGAACAAAGGGAGCTCAACGATGTATGAGGAATATATTCTTGATTGGGGAAGAAAAAAATTTCGCGTCATTATAATTCAGACTACGAATAATAAGAATATAGGTATACCTATAGGTACGTCGATTTTCTACTGCATGCCGGGTTGTGTTTCTTCGAGTTTTCTCCTCTCCAGCTTATCCGGGTGAAATTATGTCAGAAACGTAGGTAGGAATCAGTAGAACTTGGCTCGATACCCATTTGTGTAATAGCGAGGGTCTGGGGGCTGGACTCGGGGCTATACCAAGGGAAGCACGTTTACTTGTCACGTTTTAGGTCTGGCTTCCTGCCCCTTTACTATATCGCCACACTCTGGCACACGTACTGGGTTTATGACACCTGTTTGCTGGGAGGGGTAGGTAGAAGCGAGTTCGAAGTCCCCAAGTCCCCAAGTCTCGGTTACCAGCCTCTGCGTCTGCCCCCCTTCTTCCCGTTTTATCACTCTTCATAAAGAGGGCAAAATTTATCGGCGAGGATAGACGATCGGAAAACTACCACAATGCTCGATCACTGATGGGCATCAAGGATCGTACACCTACCTAGGCAAAGGTATATGCAGAAATTCGCGATATTTTCGAGTGGTTTTCACCGCCCCCGCCCCCCGTAAGTCTTATAGAAATCAGTTAAAAGGAAATATGCGACGAGGGAACCCATAGTCATAATGTATACACGAATTGGGGACGACGCAGGTTTGAGGGTTGAGAAACTAGAAGGATGGCCCTTCGTCCGGCAAGAGTACAAAGGACGAGGGAAGAGCGAGGATCAGGAATAAGGGAATAAGGGAATAAAGGAATATGCCCTGAGCGAACCCACCGAAGAGCTTTACACCTCGAGCTGTGGTGTTGACATTCGACAAATCGTCCACCATCTACCTACTAAGAAGCCTTCCTCTCCACACTTATAATACTATACGTATGACTTTACACCCTGAAAGCATCGCGCCTTGATCTATTGGTGGGTTTCCTCCGTCTGTTTATCTCCATACTTGATCCTGGTCGCAGAAGAAAATAAAATAAAATAAATAAATAATAGTACAGCATATTTGATCCTTGTCAAAAAGCACCGCTGTACAATTCACAATTTCTTGTTACACCATAGCTTTTATTATTATTTAACGATAACTGCTCTCTCACAGTCTTAGCTAGTAGAATTTAGGTTCGTTCGAAGGTAAGGGTGGGATATATCCGCGTCAACGTGCACCAGCAATAAACTTTACGAGTTCCAAGAAACCCACCCCCGCGGTGGGGTGGGGTAGAAATTTTCAGGGTTATAAGGAAATTAGATAAGAGCAATAAACGCTGTTGATATGCCGATATAAACCTTGAGCTAAGAAATATACATCCAACCCTTGATATACTGTATATATTATACGAGTGTAATTTTTGGTAACGTGAAATGTGCCGCGGAAAAAGGAAAAAGAGACAGAGACATAGAGAGAGAGAGGAAAAAAGGGAACAAAAAATGATAAAGGGAGGAAAAGCTCGAGCTGATTTGACCTGTTGGACACGCTCGAGTAACCCCTTGAATCAGAACAAACGTTGGTAATTTTGCCCAAAGGACTGTAGTACCCGGAGTTGGTATCTACTCGGTCCTGGTGTAGCCAGGGGTGACACATGTGACCCACACACGCTCTGACCGCCACAAGTAATTGATATAGTCCCAGTTCGGTCTAGGTAAGGGACTGTGGAGTATATACGGGACATATAATGGGTAAGGGAAGCAGGGGATCAATATTTCATCCCCTAGTGTTCGCAGACCACATATGCGTTTCGCAAACGCCGATGCATTGCACTGACCCCAACCATGGTGGGATTTATTTAGTCCTTTTCCGGTTTACAGAGAATTTTTGAACCGAGAATTGGGGGTGATATTAATTTATAACACCCCCAACGGTGAATATTCATTGGGTTTTACTCGGCGTAACGGGTTCTCGTTAAAAAAAAATAATATCTTATTCTCGTACGAGACGAGAAAATTCATTTTTCATACCTGAGCCATTCGCTTCCTATACTCAAGTCATTCTTACATATATTTTCCGACTCTGTTTCTATCTGTTTCTCTCATGAATATGATAATGAAATATATAGGTATATATAAATTTTTCTTCGCGACCCCCGAACATGTTGTCTTGTTTGAATTTATTCTTATTGGCCGACACCTAGTTGGTTTACGCATTTTATAATAAATAAATAGATTATTCCAACCCCGTTTTACATTTTAAACTATATTATAAACTATATATGTATATAGGTATCAGAGCTGGGGGAGACGGATACAACCCTGAATAACATAAACGATATCAAATTTGTAGGGCAAAATGCCGGGCGCTAGCTAAAACAATTATAGAATAAATGATACACCGGTAAAATTACAGGAGCATTTAGTTTAATTAATTGGTGTTTAATCAACGAGAAGAGATTGGTTTGTGGCGAGAACTGTGCACCGTTCTAAACGACGGTTCTGGTCCTCGTCCTCCTCTTCCTCTTCCTCTTCCTCTTCCTCTTCATCCTGGTCCCGGTTCTGGTCCTGGTTCTGGATCGCGGTTTGCGAAAGCGAGTATATGTAGAGAGGAAATGAGCGGAGAGAAGAGAAGAGAAGAGAAGAGAAGAGAAGAGAAGAGGGATTCCTATCGCGTCGAGAAAAGAGATATAGAACCCGTGATGGGGTGAGGAATAGGGGATGGAGTAGCACAAGCAACCCTGCACGAATACCGGGGGTTAGCGCGAGGGTTTGACATGCAAATGAGTCATTGTTATTGTTATTACGGGTGAAAATCCTCCACTTCAGGAGGGCTCCGCGTACGGAAAGCTTAAGACGAGGATGAAGGACGTGGCCAGCTCCCTGAATACATACCATTTAAATGATAATTACAAATCCACCTATAATACACCCTAGGGCTCAAACGTCAAGTTCTAACTTTGTTAAGACGCCATAATACCTGCCATCTTACATTCGACGGAGAACGTCGTTCGGTTTTTCAAAGTAAACGCACCCGCACCACCCAAGGGAATTGTATTAATTAATTAATTGCCTTCTTAAGGGAGGGAAATATTCCCTTAAATAGACATTCACTGACGTCAGCCCATATATATACACACATACCTATACCTATACATGCAATGATCTTTGGCTGATATTTCTGCCTGGCGTTACTCCAAGAACAGTGACGCGTTATTTTCACATACCCGCGGAAACGCGTTCTCTCCGTGCTTTTCCGCACAGCTAGAGCTAGAGGATGTTCAACTCTGTTTGCGGATCTTTTGACGTTTACGTATAAAGCGACAATTTACAGTAGGTATACGTATAGGTGTATAGCACACTGTCATTTATTTTATGTACAAGAGCGAAAGCCCCGAGGCGTCCACGCCGCGCCGCGACGCACGGCTCTATCACGTCATACATATACACACACACAGACTTTAACAATACGACGCCACCTAATACGTCGATCGATCGATTAGAATAGATAAAACGAGGTAAAGGAACTAAAAGTTATTGTATTCTTCCATGCTTTATACCTTTCTGGCCCCGTGTGTGTAAAGCGCGAACTTTACTCACGGGCGTAAACTATGCTCTACGTCCTTAGTGCATAAAGCTTATGCCATAAATTACTATTTAGTGTTTTGTACGAGGAGTTGAATTTTTTTTTTTCACACTGATGATTCGCACTACTTCTTTCCGTGTATTCAATTTTTCAAAACGTTTCTCGACTGTTTTTCTCAAAAACAAAAAAAAACAAAAATGATAAAAATAAAATTGTAACTCCGACGACAAAGGACTCTCCTACGTTTGGTCATTTAATGTTTGCGAATTGTTTTATTCTTCCAAGTCCTGCGCGATCATCAATTTGGTCTAATTACGGGTCAGTGTTTTCCGAGCGCTTCGGTACCCTGCACCTACCTATATACCCACCAGAAACACAACGCCATGAGTTTAATACGGTGTGTGTAGGTGTAGGTAGGTAATGATTAATTGCGGCGACCAGACTGACCGCTTATTCTCTCCATTAAGCTCCGTTCTTCTATGTGTGACTGGATTACGATCCTTCCGCTTTTCCCGGGACCATTTGTCCTCGTGAAATTTTCACCTGTACAGTTATTGACCCAATTATTACGGTGTACATATTATTATATATAATATACATGTACAGATGTACATATATGGCTTTTTCTCGATATCGATCTATCGCGGTCTCCTACAGATTGCCAAATTACACGTATACATATATATGTATATTATATATAATATACACCTATATGTGAGCCTTTTCCGGCCACAAACGTGCGGTAACAGATTGTACGATAATATTTACGTTTTGGGTAATTTAAGACTTGATTCATTCAATTCGCCCCTTGATATACACATGCTGGATGGTAATATACAATTGAAATATACGTTCTGCGTATGTATAATGTATACGTGTATGTCAATTCGGTTTATTTAATACCGAACGAACCAGCTCGCCTGGGCTGACGAGTGTCGTATACATTTTGGGTAATTGCTCGAAAGGGGCTGCCGAATGAAAACCTGAATTGGTTCGTGCCTTAATGGTACCTCTAATGATTTGCGTCGGGTGGTATACCGCCCTCAATCCCTTCTTCTCGTATTCCTTCACTTCCCTCTCTAACCACCCCTCCCCCACACCCCTCGAACGAGGGAGATTAATTTCAATTATTAACTCGAATCGGAGTAATTTATGCGGAAATATTCAACCGCAGGTAGGAGTATTATATTTGGTTAGAGGTGCGTTGGTAACGAGCCGAGAAAAAAATAAAAAAAATTAAAAAAAAAACAGAAAACAGAACAATTTCATCTTAATTTAACTCATGTCTTAAGTTTTTCATTTTTTATCTCGAGCGGGAGACGATGGAGTGGATGTTGTTATTTTCACAAGTTTGGAAAATGAGAATATTTAATATATAAAATTAAAAAAAAAAAAATTTAAGTACCTTATACCCGTAATTGCATCTGCAGACTTAATACCGCGGCGTCTCACCTTAATTGCTAATCGCTTTTGCGGCGATATCCGCGCAGTTCCCGAATCAAATCACGTGGATATTAACGAAGAATAATGGGACTGAGGAATTCGGACGTGTTCTTAGACTCAAGACCGCAGGAAGTAACGACGATTTGATGGCCCTTGCCTCGCTTCCTTGCGATTTTCCTACCCCTACTCATACCCATACCCATACCCATACCCAGACCCAGACCCACACCCACGCCATCCTCCATACCGTTTAATTTCCATTCGCCTTTACTTGATTCGCTCCGCAAATCCTTCGTTAGTCCTTTCCCAGTACCGACTACTGATTAGAATTTCGATAATTATTACAGGCACCCAACTCGGAAGGGTGGGGGTATACATACCTAACGATCGATTAGTTATACCGCAGAGAGCCGAAGCCCCCGAAGAATCCCTGCTTACCGAAAACTTAATGATTCAACTAAATTTTCACCCTGCAAGATATTATGAAACGACGAAAAGTCATACCATTATCTTGATTCTCAACTTTGATTGATAATTAATTACATACACCGTGAATTTAAATCACCAATTTTTATCTCAACATTTTCACCCTTGCAGAGACGGGATGATCTTCTCTCTTGTCACTTCGCGCTGCAGGATATATGAAGAGCGCCGTTTGATCAATCTGGATTTAATGTTTGATATGGCTGATTATTTTCCTTTCAACAATATCCGGCCGTGGGATAAGTTATCGGAATTTTTTTCTCCATCTTTTCATACATAGGTATAAAATTTTAGAAGATATAAAATTCTTGATCACCTGCATAAACATTTCAGCCCTTCGTTTCCTCTTTCTTCAACGAAACTCGATAATAAAATCGTAACATTTTTTCCGCTCTTTATTTCAGCAAAAATTCCAACGGTCATTCTATGGGGCATTGTCTCAGGAAAAAGATCAGCCTCTGAGAAAAACTGAAATCGGTTTACCGATAATCGTGTAATATTGCAAAGTGATCAAATCGAAATCTCTTAAAGTAAAAAATGGACTTTTTAAAGGTATACTATGTGGGAATCCACAGATTTAAAGAACGTTGTTCATAGGTATTCCTATTTTCAGAGTGACACAATGGAAGTAATCGCCAATTAAAGTTGGGAAAAAGAATACGGGCGGTAGGTACCTATAAGGTGTAGTGAATTTACCCCCTTGAGTTTATAAGCCTCCGCGAACGTTATCGCGTATTTCCACTCGCAGAATGATAAATCAGGCATATAAACCCGAGCCATATCTTCATAAGTACCAATTCGAATAAAACATGTCAATCTTGTGACGAAAAGGTGTGAAAGAAGGCGAAAATGCGACAAAGAGAAAAAAAAGAAAGGAAAAGGAGGAGAAGAAAAAAGGAAAAATCTTCGTTTCGAAAGTCTATCAGCAAATTCCCAGCCGAATTGATTCTCGACAATAATACCTACACTTGCCTATACATACCCTTAGCTGCGCATTTATACGCCACCTATACTACGTAGGTATCAGTTAGAAAGAGAACTAAACGATATAACGGTGGTTAGAAAGGGAATGGGGATAGGTAGGTCAATAATCCATGATCCGCTCGGCTTGGGGCCCATTCACCGAACATGTAATTGGGATCAGTGCTTATCTACTGCGCACACCGGTCTCGTACGCCCCTACGTTTCCGAGGGTTGAATAAGCGCTGCCTGCTTGCTCGCGACTCTTATATACAGGGTATAGAGACTGCGCGACAGTTTCGCGAAAGAATTTAACAAGAAAGTTCGTTCGTGATAGAAGACGATAAGGCAAGAGTCTCGATTGGGAGGACTTGATCCCGAATCATCCCCCTCCCGCGTTTGGATAATTTTTTTTTCTCCCCCCCATTTATTATTGGGGCTTTCTTAAAGGCCGGGTGAAATTTCGGAATCTAAATATCACCGATTTGCAGCAGTTTTGGGAAAAGTCATTTCCCCGAAAGTCTAGATATCCTATAGCCGATTGAAATTTTGGACTTTCGGGGTATCTTATGCTGAATGATTAATTAAATAATTGGCGCAGGTAAACATCGCATCGGGCCTGAGCTTATACCTGGCTAAGTATGTACTATATGTATAATATATATGGTAAGATGAATCTATCATTTAACCATAAACGCAGATTGTGTAGTTAAGGGAGTTTCATGCCCAGCCAGGTATATAGCAGCATCAGCTAGCTCCAGATTACTTAGAAGGCGTATGACGCGGTGTGTTTCAGAGGGACCAACCTTCGACGTGCCAATATCAAACGTGACGGTCCCTGTGGGACGGGAAGCTGTGCTTGCTTGCGTCGTCGGAAACCTTTCCACCTACAAGGTAAGTTCTCTGCTTACGTAGTCTCGCGCGGTTCTAGGTCCTCGCAGCTTAATTCACGATCTATACCTTATTCCAAACCCCCTTCCAAATTTTCGCCGTTTACTAAGCCATTACTAGATGATATACACATACATATGATATTCGATGTCTATCCGTGAAGAATTATTATTGGAAAATGAGAAAAAAAAACAAAAAAAAAGAAGAAATTAATTATTTATTTTTCATTATTTTCACCATTTGTTGAACACACACACACATATGTATATAGATGAGAAAATTTTAGTGAAAATTACTCTCCGCAATATGTTGTACATGTAACTCTGTCGTCGCGGTTATTTTCAGAAATTGAATCGATAAGAAGCTAGGTAGTTCGGTAATTAACAGATTCGTGATAATTATATAATTAGGAAAACCATATCGCGTTAGATGAGCGTTGGCCTCGGTTATCTTACGTACACATTTAATGTATACATCGTAGGAATTCGAGCGTGTATAATAATTATTACGACGGATACAAGGATATACTATATACTATATATATATATGAATATTATACATACATATATGCATAATATACTTATAATACATGCATACACACGTATTATATATATAACTACACACCGCGTACCCGAGGCTAGTTCATTTCATCCTGGCTAACGATCCTGAGGGAATGGTGAAATTAGCTGGGACAAGTAGCGTGGGTGGGGGGGTGGGGGTGGGGGTGGGTGCAGAATGGGGCTAAAGTAGAATAAGAAAGGGACTTAGGGGGGCTGGGGGAGGGGGAGGGGTAGCGTCGAGCTTACGACGTGAAGGTTCGTTCAAAGGAGGGTAGAATCGCGCGTAAACATATTTTATTACATTATTATATCTTCGTGGAATTGAAAAATGTTATAGCCCTCGAGGAGTTACGGGGTGGTGGGCTTTTTAAAGAAGGAGGAAGAAAAAAAAAAAATGGAAAAAAAATGATGAAAAAAAAAAAAAATGATCATCCCCAAACGAGGGGATTTTAGGGTGCTATTATATATATATATGTATTATATATATAGGTATATACACTCGAGATAAGACTAATTAAAATTAGCACATGGCTATACAATCACATAATTTATTATAACGAGATTATGTGGAGAAAATTTTTTCATAAACTGTCAAAAGAACCACCCCTAAATTATTATACCTACACGTTATCCCATGTATTATAATATTAATCAATTTATCGAAACGATCATTTCTTATATAGGTATATGGTTATAATTCAATAAATATAATCTGAAACTTGTGATTATCATGCACCCTTAAAACGGGAGGCTTCTCTTCTTTAGTCACTTTTCGCAGGATATCAAGAGCGCCGTTCGATCGATCTGAATATTTAAGGGCTAATTATTTTCATCTAACAATATCCCGTGGTATAGTTATCGGAATTATTTATATTCAGAAACATTTGAAAAGCTAGAGAACTTTTCATTATACCAAAAAATTTGTAGTATTTGATCGTTTTCCTCCGTCACGAAATTCGATAAGAAAAAAGAAGTTGCCTGGTTTTTGTGCTTTTTATTTTATCGTAAATCCCAACGGTCGTATTCTATAGAGTATTGTCTTAGGAAAAAAAGCAACCCTTAAACAACTGAATCGGTCTACCGATACTCGTAGAATACTGCCCGAACTGACCAACCCGAAATCCCTTAGCTGTGATTAGGAGGAAGTAAAGATTGACTTTTTTAAGGGTGGGTATATCAACAGATAAAGACCCTCTTGTTTGTACTTTGAATCGTCAATGTAATTGAACTATTCTTCAACCCCCTCTAGGGTGTGAAAAGCAATATTTTAAACCCCACTCAGTGTCTGGAATAAAAAAAAATGAAAAAAAAATAAATAGGGGTGCAAAGTTTCGATAAACATTTTCCAAAACATGAGAAAAGTTGGTCTGTTCAAGTGCCTAAAGGCCGCGAGGCAACACGGTGTCAAAAAGGGTGTCCCAGGCAGGGGTGCAAACTCCTTGGTCGACTGGGGGGCGGGGGGCGTCTCGGATGAGCCTGACAGCCGCCGTAGCTTAGCTTAAGTGCGCTGGTTTAAGCCGGGTGGATGTAGCCTCACGGCATATAGCCTCCGTCTGGACGCGGTGTGAAACGTCGCGTCGCGTTGCGTTGCGTCGTCTCGCGTCTCGCGTCTCGGATCTCGCCTTTCGTGTCTCGGCGTCTCGTCGTCACGCCCGCGTGCCACCAAGCCCAAGGGATGAAAGGTCTCGTACCGAAACGCGCAGCCCTGAGGCACTTCTGTCGAAAGTTATGGGTCGTTGTCACCGCTCCCTGAGCTACTACGAAAGCCTTCCAACCTTGCACACGGAATCAATGTACCTACTACCTCGAAAACCCGCAGATTGTTCCGCGATGGTACCCCCCTCGAAGATAAACAGAATTTGGGACCGGCTGGGGGACACGATATCTTCATACCCAAAACAGCAAAACAGAACCGAGCAAAATAGGCTTAACATAGTTAATTTCACGAGTTTAGAATCAAGATAGAAGCTCTGTGCTTTCCAAGAATAAGATATTTTAAAGGAAAGAAGAAACAGAAAAAGAAAAAAAAAACTATACTATATCGCTTCTACGGGATACACTTTTGAATGTAAATTGATTTTCTCGTTTTTTATACTTATTCTCTCGGTTTTCTTTTTCACAGCTCCTTTAACTTATATCTTGCATCACTACGTTATATATTCACTCGGTTTTCCTGCAGAAGCTGTATAGGTATAGGTAGGAAAAGTATATGTATAGCTGGTGAGTACCAGTCAGCGCTGAGACGGATTTATTATTTCTTTCTTATTTCCTTCTGAGAAAATAAATTTATTATTTATCCGGTATTGCTTCCTCAAGTGCTTCTCTCTTCTTTTTATTTTTCATTTTGCTTCTGTGCCCCCCCTCATTTTTTCTTTTTCAGGTTTCCAAGGTCTTCAATTTTGTATCTTGAAGAGAATATACATGTATATGTTTTTTTCTTTCTATCACAAAATAAAGTTCTTATCGCGTATTCATTCTTCTGACGTTTTGCAGCATAAGGGGATGAAAAAGAGATGTGACTTGAATTTATTTAGAAAAGAAAAAAAAAACAGGAAAAAACGAAAAAATACGCTACTGCTATAACTCTGCGAATACGGCCTGCGATTTTGCGTGCAGGAATGCAGTGTCGCCTTCCTCGAGACCTCCTGCCTTTCCTTTTCAAGTCGTTACTTATTCCTTGGTCCCAAATTACTCTAAGGGTGAGAAGAACTCCGTTTGTGATTTGTGACGGGCTTTTTAATTTAAAACGAACCGTGTTAGCTGGCTAGCGCTGTGCAGCTAGCTTATAGCCAGCCAGCTCGAAAAATCAATCTAAAAAGCTGCCCATCCGAAAAACGAGAACAAATTCTTACGTCAGCGTCATCGCGTATCAAGCTGAGAAAAGCCTCGTTCTTTTTGATCAAGGATTTTAATTTCCAACAGGATATAATGAATTAGGGCTTCCGGATATTTTTTTCAAGCAAGAAAAAGAAAACGAGGAACAGAAACAGGATGATTTTTATTTTTTCGATAACAAAATTATAGCATTCAGGCTCCTCTTCTTCTGAGCCTAGGATCATCCCTCGAGAAATGAAATTTGGATTACCTTGATTTTCGCGTGCTTTAATATTGCAAGAGTAAATGCAATTTATGAAATAAAAGAAAAAGACGAAGCAATAGAAATGAAATTTTTCTCAAAAAATTTATTCAACGACTCTCGGTCTTATATTAAGCCGGACGCGAAAATTTGCGAATTGTTTTATTTGTATTTGACGCGTAAGCAAGCCACGAGACAATAAAGACTCCTGAGAGTAATTTAACTTTGTGCTAATTCTCCCTTGGTGTTCTGCAGTCTGAAAATTAGTCACTCGAAAATACGGGGATTAGCCGAGATCGTGGATATTGAAATTTTAATCAACCAACTGTTCGTACTCACACACACTACCTATATACACAACTGTTTGTCACCATCATCGCGTCCCTACTTTTCTCCTTTAAGATTGTATTGTATACCACAGGGGTCCTTGAACCCTGAATCATTTATATATATACCTATATATACGTCATACTATATTATACACCGTGACTAATTCCTCTAAATTGAACAGTCATTTAGTCATCCGTGAAATCGTTCGAGAATATAAACGTGAATAGGAAATGAACGTCTTTTCTTATAATTCAGTGCTGGATCGTCGATTTTTATATCGTGTGTAAAACTGATGATCCACTCGCTGCATACCCTAATGAGAATAATATAATTTAGCGATTATTTAATCAAGGTGGAAAATAGTCGAGTGTATTTGATTTATGTAATTGTGACATGGATGAGATCGCGGTCGCATATTCTACCATATTGCGAATACTCACCTTACTTCCTATCTCTGGTTATAACTTTCCTGACTTTCTGTATACATACATAGGTATACCGTTTGCCTTCAAAGTTACCTCGTAAATTTGACAAGCCCAAAGCTACCCTGCCTCATATACCTACCCCGCACCTACTTGAAACATCGCTTACAACCCCATTCGATGCTCATTTTCCCATCGCAGCTATTACAATACAATAGTGACGCTTATTATGATGTGCAATAAATTTTTGACGTTTATATTCTCCGGAGATGACTTTAAATACACCGTGAACACCCATACTGCAATCTACAGTCTTCGGAAGTGATCAATCAACGATCAACGATGTATTACAATAATTGGAATTCTTATTTTTCGATGTAGTACGCGTGAAATGAAATTTCACGCACGCTGTGTCGAAAAATATCGTATGAAACTAGTGCGTTAAAATTTTTCACGCACTTGTTGCATAATATACTGTTTCTATATCATTGAAATTTAAATAGTCGATTTAATATTATTTTCTATAATATTTGACGCGAGTGTGAAACTAATCGGCGAATAGACACCCGGTACGTAGTCGAAGTTTATCGACTCTCTTAGATATAAGAGCTATACGGCGGATTTTATAAAACCGTACGAGTTTGACATTATACCTATATATGCTAGTGAAATAGAAAAGTAAATTTTCCTTCAAAGTATCAGGTTGATATGATGTACGTGCAATTTTCAACTTCATAAATCACAGTTCGCTTGGTATACCAGCTACCGTATGTACCTGAACGTCGAATCTCACGCGTCGAGATGAATTTTTGATGAAACTTGTCGGAAAGTTTGTGAAAAAAAAAATGTAAAAAATTAAAACGGAAGAAGGGAAAAGAAAAAAAAGGTGCAGGCTGCAGATCAGGACCCGTAGATAAATAAAAAATAAAATAAAAAAACGGGTTAGTGGCTCTTTTTTTTTGGTTTGAAGGGATTTCGGCTTTTCTTTACCGGAAGCTGCTAGCTGCCTCCCTGCCTGCAGGATGAATGAATGAGCGACTACAGACTGAGTGACGGACGAAGTATGGCAAAGAAATAAGGAAGGAAGGAAGTAAGGAAGGAAGGATCCATTCGCGAGTTCTTCGCCACTCTGACTTTAAAAACCCCTTTTGAAAGACAGCTTTTCCTATCTGTTCTATTGAAACTCACTTACACAGGGGTGTATATAGGTATACACGTATATAACACCCCCTGAAGAACGTCTTTCACCGTTTTATATCCGCACAGCTTCTTCCTATAACCGTCGCAGTTTAACAGTTGGTTTAGAATCCCTGCACCCCTAAGACATTCCGCGTATTGTTTAAGACGCGATTTAATATCCGGCATATAGATCGACGACGTTACGTCACAAATTATCTCAGAATTTCAAACAGAGGTATGGTTATTTACCTCGAATGATGAAATATCGTAAAATATGAAGAAAAAAATCGCTGCGTAGCTGGGTGTTGAAAAATGAAATGCGTACACCGTAGACGGAAATAGGTATATACCATATATTACACCCCTAGGGCCAGGGGTGGACTGCAGCACTGATAGCTGTTGAAAAACCGATGGTTTATCGTTTAGTTAATGGTACAGAATAATTTCTGGTAAAAGGAACCGTATATAGAATTAACACTGGATTACGCGAGTAGCTTGGTTCTACGTGTATAAATGGTAATTAAAATACCTGCTTCTTTCTGCTTGGTGCACGAGTGCAGCAGGCTCTCGTTAATTCCTCTTTCTCTATACTTCGAATTACTTTGCATTTAATTTTAATTTACGCTGCATTCTTTAAGGTATATTTCCCTAATTTTATACTGCTCGATTCCTTGTCTTAGATTCGCACGTTTCGATCTCGATTAATTTATTATATATATATATATTTTTTTTTACATTCTTTCAGCTTGTATCCAGATTCAAAATTCAACAATGTTTCATTCACCTGTACACACGTGTATATTCAACTGAGAAGATATTTAACACGGTTTAACGCATTTCACAGAAAGAATATGTAGATCGCAGGTTTTTCACCCTTTCTCAACAGAGAATAACTCGCTATCGCTAGTGTACACTTATGTATTTATACATATGCTAAACATACATACATACATAGCTTTGCGTCAACGTTTGCACACGGTAAACTCGCGTATATAGAAATATATATCACGGGGTGTTTTCTTAAAAATCATTTCATCCGAAGATTTATATATATACACAAAGGAGAGAAAGAGGGAGAAAGAGAAAGAAATTCGATTATTCTTTCGATGGTTATATTTTGAGATTCAATTTTTTTGTTTTCCATCAGATTCAACACACACACATGTTTTTCAATCCGGTACAGGGATGGCTAACCGAATGAATAATATTTATATACACCTAGCTGGGAAATTTGTTTAAAATAAAATGAAAAAGAGAGAGAAAGAGAGAGAGAGAGAGAGAAAAAAAAACAAATCTGTATTTTGGACATTGTTCGACAACTATATGCAACATATAGTGCGGTTTGAATATTTGAGTGGAATTTCTATGCGTGAAATGGTTAATGCGCGGGTTTTGAACACACGTACATAGTTATATAATACATATGTCTATATAGGTATATAAACTGTTGGAGGTAAAGTATTTTCATAAAATTTGATATTATGAATGTATAGAGCATACGCGTATATATACACACATGTACATATATATATTCGCACATCTTTCTCGTCCTATTTCATTTCCAATCGTATTTCGACGGATTTTGTATTTTGATTTAATTTTTTTTTTTTTCTCTAACCGAAGAACTTGAATCTCGATACGAAATAAATGGAAAATGTTAAAATAACACACATAAGAATTTCGATGAACGGTATCTCTGCCACGTATTTCGTTCACTTTACACTTAATTCAAACGAATTTAAGGGTTGCAGTCATTTTTCTACCCCCAATTTCTCGAGTAAAGAAAAACAGAGGTTTCCTTGATATCAAAATGAAACAAAGTTCCTGTTTTTTTTAGGTAGGTAGGTGTAGCATTTTCTGAACAGATACAGAAATATATAGAGGGTCAGTCAGACGAGGGGTAGTTTCCTCAGGGAATCAACGAATGCAACTCACTCCCTGCAGTCGTACGGTCAAAGCCGAGGGGTGGAAAGTTTTACTTCCCTTGAAATGAATTTTACAACATTTCCTGCACCGAACTCTCCGCTCATAGGTTTATAGTGTAGTTTGAGATCCTGTTTTTCGTTAGAGAAATTTTCTCATAAATATTCCCATAAAATATTGTCGAAAGTTTGTTCGATTAAACTGGAGAGAATAAGACAAATTTTGGACGAAAAATTGGGCCAAGATTATGATTGGGAAAATCATACGTGTTCAGTGTTCACCTTATATTCGGAAAACATATATCTATATAGTTAGGGGTTGCCAAATCGATGTGTTAAACGGGCTTAATGGGCCAGGAATAATTAGACTGTTGGCAAAACGCCGAGATGTGGTAGCGGAGGAGAGAACAACGCGTTTCTACGTTCAGCTAACCATGTAGCAACGTTAGGTGGATGGAGATCCAAAGGGGATGCTGAGGAGAAGCTACTGTGCAAAAGAGGGTTCGGCGTCTGCGTCCTCACTGCGGTAATTATTATAAGCGACACTACGCGACGAAACGTTAAGTGTAATGTGTGTAGGTGTATATAGATATATATATATATAATACATACATACATACATAAGATGGTATAGTAAGAAGACAGAGAGCAGCAGAGAAGCAGAGAAATAGAGAAATCGAGAATAAGAGCAAGAGGGAGAAATGGCTTTGGTATAATATGTCCGTGCAAGTGTGTATATGTGTATTTTGTATAAAGGCGAGAGAACAACCCCTAGTTTAGAGCCTTTCGTTACACAGTTAAAACCGTTAAAACCAAAAGCACTTGAATCTGGAGCACCACTCCAGCTTTGACTGTGTATTAATGTACTCGAGCTTCTCGTTAAACTGGAATTTCTTCGTCTTCTTATTCGAGTTCCTTATATAGTCTCATTATTCTTATTCTTATTTTTTATACATTTTTATTTCGTTTTATTTCTTATCCGCACCCTTCTTCTTTCATTGAGATAAGCGTAAGAATAGAAGTTATATACAACGGCGGGGGATGTAATAAATTTTAGGAAATCATTCACGCGACCAAATACCGCGAAATTTTTTCTTCTTTTCCCCCTTTATTTATTTCTTATTCTTCTTGTCTAAACGAAATATTATGAAGTTATAACGAATTTTTGTATAAGGGATGGACGCAATGATACCGTGAAATATACGCGAAAATGTATATAAAACGAAAGAAAAAAAAAAAAAAAAAAAAAAATTGGCACGTTACCTAGGTACCTACCCACTGCAGAGCATACGCAATTTGGGAAAAAGGCGAGATAGCGAGGCAACCGAGCGAAGCTGGATTGCGAAGTTAAAATTGCGGTGTAAAAATTAATCAATTTTTATCCCGTCCAGATATAGTCGAATATGTGAATATCTCTTTCTCTCTCAGCCCACGCTGTACCTATGTACCTCGATGAAGTAGAATTTGCATTCAAACTCTAGTCTATAGGCACCGGCGGGAGTACACCCCCAATTCAATGCCAGTTCAATAAACCCACGTTCAAATATTTAAGTCCCAATCACTTTGGGGGTATTGGCTATCGGTTGCCAATTAAACGCGACGTGAGAACGGCATTGTTTTATCATACTTTTCATCACTTTACGGTAAACCACTTCGATTATATGAAACAGCATCGAATACCGTGGTGCACGTAAGGGAAGCAGCTTTAATCAGTCAAAAATAAAAAGTCGAATTCTTTCCTCGTATAAGGAGCGAAAAAAAAAGAAAAGAAAAAAAAACAGACGTATTGTAGTACAAGGAGTGAAATGAGGGTAATTGCAGGGTGCGTAAATTCGGGCAGAAACTACTCCGTCTGCGAGTCTGTGTGGGAATGAGAGTATAGTAGACTTTGGAATCCAAAGTCTGAAACTCGGGGGTAAAGTTTGGCAGTAATTCATAGCTAGCGGGGGCGGGGGAGGGGGCGTCGGCGTCGTGTCCCTGTAAACTCAGAGGTTGAGGGGTAGAGAGTAGTAGGCGTCAGTCGTACGGGTAGGGTCCTTCCTATAGCGAGCTTTTTGCTGATGTTAGATGTATAGGCGCTAGGGGTAGGTTGTGCGAGGTGGTTGCAGGGTACCACAAATGGGGCCTCGGGTTCTGATTTAACGATTCGAGTAAACCTGCAGGTAGAAAATAAACGTTGAAATACATCAAGGCGACGAATACATTTTTTCACGCTCTAAAGAAAAATGGAGATATTTTCGTTGGGCATTTTCGTTCCTTTTTTCTTTCTAAAAAAAAACGAAAAATGGAAAAAAAATGGTTCTTTTCATTTTGTAAGAATTCATACGTCATACGGTTTTGACATAATTCATTCGGTATTAATTGTTTGTTGAATACATCCTCTAGTCGTTTGAGGGTTGACACGCGATATCGCGCTGTAAACGCAGCTGGGGGAGATAAAAGTTTTTATCAAAAATTCATTTCTTTATATAATCCGATTTTTCCCTCACCGAGGAATAAGTTAGCTCTGATGAATAAAATTACTCGAAGACTTTCGTTCGCGAGCTAATATAGCGTATTATGGACTCGGAAAAGAAAAGAAAAGAGAAAAAGGAAAGAAACTATACTGATTATAATCCATCGCCGCAATTAGTCCGATAGGTTGGAGATAAATCTTGCAGGGTTTGCTTATATCGCACCCCTAAAAATATTTTCCCTTTACTTATTAGACCCGGTTTCACAAGGGCCGATATACCTACGGGGTTTTGACCTCCGTCACACTTTATGCGTTATAACTCGCCCTCACCTACCTATGACACAATAATTCTCCCCAAAACCACGCGTTATTTATGGCCAATCTAGACGAGACGACGCCCTACTCTATTTACGATGTTTCCGAGTATTCCTTGATATAGAAGAACCAGCCAGCCGGGTCAGGCCCTGAAAGGGGTTGTAAAAAATTATCGGTAAAAACGAAAAAACTATAGGGGGATGAAATCCCTCAGTCCTGACATGAATTTAATTCAACGAGGTACTCTGTAATCGCGGTGAAAATAATTATTTATTTTTTTACTATCCCGAATCCGCAATCGCGTTTGTATACCTACGCTACGCTCGGTTTTTATCAAAGAAACTTTTCCAAATGTGGATTCACCCCAATGTGTACTGACACGGTTACTATTTCGATGTGGTGGAGGCACCCGGTCTGTGTTGGATTCGTTGAATATACACGAGCCTCGATCCTGGGGAAACTCAAAGGTCTAGGCTCACCGTGCTAAGGGTTTGTTTGAAGCGGAATGGAATCTCGAACGGTATGCTAGCTGTGGTCGAAAGATACGCTCTCTGAAGTGAAACAGGAACCCTCGAAACGTAGGGGTGGTTTGCGCTTATCATTTCTGTAATGGAATTGTTCTTTAATGTGTCTTTGACAGAATTGATGAGTAAATAAATTTGAGGATATATTCGGATTCACGGATTCATCCGGGTTCATGGTGGAATGAAATTATTCTATTTTTAGGTGGCTTGGCTGAGGGTGGACACCCAGACTATACTGACCATAACAAATCACGTAATAACGAAGAATTACAGGATAGCGATAACCGTCAACGACCACAGAACGTGGCGTCTTCACATCCGGGATGTCCGCGAATCTGACCGCGGTTTTTACATGTGTCAGATAAACACAGACCCGATGAAATACCAGACAGGCTTTTTGGACATAGTTGGTGAGCCCGAATCAAGCATGTACCTAGTAGTACCTGTATGTGAATTAATTAGCCCCCTTTATGCCGTACGTACGTACGTCTGCCACTGTGCTGGAAGTTTAATCAAATACGTCAAACGACGTCAAAGTTGAACCGTGTCAGAGGTCGTGTAGTACGTATGGGTACCTGCTACGAAAATGTCGATTTTCCCTGAATTTACGCTTTGTGATTCATGCGAGCTATAGATTCACGATGCATAATGCCGTTCTGACCCTCCGATAAAGTTTATGTACTGGAAAACTATTATCCTTTGTTTTCCGACTTCGTCACTCGATATATTTTACAGTACCACCCGACATCGAGGATTACCCAACAAGCACCGATATGGTTGTCAGAGAGGGAAGCAACGTCACACTCCGATGTTCTGCTACCGGTTCGCCAAAACCGAACATCAATTGGAGGCGAGAGGACGGTCATTTGATTCAACTCATGGGCCAGGAAAAAGAAGGTGAATAATACTACTCCGCATTAATTTATCACAACGGAAGCCTTTTTTTCACCGCAGAATAATGGAGAAAGTAAGAAAGAGAAAGAAAAAAAAATGAAGGAAAAATAAAATGATAATGAAGAAACGACGAAGAAAAAATTTTTTCATCCCTTGTTTCTTAATTCTTTTACAATACTTATTATTAGCTACGTTTCGCTCTGAATGAATATTCTCGGTCTTATATCTGCAACAACGATTTTCTTATTGTTTAGGGGTAAAGAGACGAAAATAATTCGCGATACTGTCTCCTCCTTCTCCTCTTCCTCCTCCTCATCCTCATCCTCGCATTTTCGTTTTTTTTAGTCAAAGCTATACACCGACATGACAGACATTTTCTCCGGCATTATTTACGATATAATATGGAACAATGGCTCTAGTTCAGAGGCTGTTGTCGGTTATGTCAAGCCAATCGACGTCTAAGGGTGGAAAAAAGAAGAAAAACCCGATCGCTCGAGGTGAAGAGCGAAAGATAAATATATATGTGTAAAAAAGATGCTTTGTTCGTTTATTGTCTGTTCGTTTAAAAAATATATCGGGGGAAATGTTTGGGATCCTTTTTTTTTTCGCTAAAAAGTTAAATTTTCGGGAGTAATTTTTTCGTTTGCTTTTTGTTTTTTCCCCTTTCTCTCTCTCTCTCTCTCTCTCTTCTACGGACTCGGAAAATTCCACTTTCGGAACTGGCCTTCACTCGTATTTTAATTAAAAATTGACAAACTATACACTACTGAATAATAATTAAAACGCACCCCTTATTCGCGTCTGGGACTTGCGAAATACCCCAGAATACATAATTCTGATTCTGAACTAGATAATTCAACAAATTCGACACGCTCGACCTAAAAGGTAAGACCCGTGGAGTATAAGGTACGGTACAGGGCAGAAACAGCCCTTGCCCTCGTCCAAAGCTCTAGCCCCGACGAGTGGGTAGAGCACGGCGAGACCCATAAGGGTGTCTAGTGGCGTCTGGTGGCTACAAAGGGACCGCGTATGTATGTATGTACATAGCCCCAGCTTCCTCCACGATCGTAAATGACGTGAGTACTCGGAGCTTTGGTATATAAAGCCGTAGGTACCAGAGTGTGCGGGTGACTGTGATCGTCGTGGTTATATTTCAGTTTTTTCTTCTTCAAAGAAAAAGAAAAATGAAAAATGAAAAAAGAAAAATGAAAAAAAAAAAAAATTGCAAACTTTTTACACCAATATGTAAACCGAAGAAAAATAATCCGATAAGGGAATAAATTTATCAATCAGTGGACAGATCTTGAGAGATACATATTTTCGATTTTCAATTTTTTTTTTCTATTTTTTCTATTTTTTTTATTTTATTTCTTATCTGCTTATCAAAGTTCAAAGTTACGTCCGAGGGGAAACATATTCATAATTTAATCCTCGATCTGGGTCACAGTTCCTTATTTTCTAGGTAGTAGTAACGTGGTGGTAGTACATACCTACCTACGCTATATACCTTGTACTAGGATATATATACTAGATATAGTAGAGAGTTTCAGCACAACGACGTCGTTCCTAGACGAGGCGACGCGACGCGACGCGACGCTGCAACTTGCGTTATATCTATGTGTATGTATAATGTATATATATATGTATATACATATATAGATATACTTGTATACATATAGATAGACGTTTCGTTTTACGGCAGAACTCCGACGCTCAAAACTTATTAACAATTTTACGACTCTTCTCCCTCGGTTACTGGGACACCTATAACAACCCTTTCCACACAGCTCGATATAACTTAACGTCATCCCTCTTCAGTCTTGCTATACGTTTCCCAGCTGTCATCGATGTACGATTTTTATTTTACTCCTCGTCTGATATAACAAGAAAATTCTTACATATTTGTTTGGGTATAGAAAAATCGCTTGTTTATAAACCCAACGAATCATCACGTTTTTCGGACCATGTAGGTAATACAAGTATCCAAAAAAAAAAAAAAAAAAACAGATCGAAATAAAGGTGGAAATATCTCTCGGAGAAACTCGGCGTTGAATTATCTGAGAAACGGCGAGATCAAAAAATTCTCTTTTCGACCTGCAGGAAAAAATATTCGGAGGTTCATTCCCAACCGATTTTCGAGAATTCGTGAACTTCGATGTCGGTGGATAAAAATAAGTCAGAAATTTACAAGATTTTTAAGTTTTTTTTTTTTTTTTGATTCCACAAACGCGAACGCGAACAAACGAAATTATAATCAAGACAAATTTCACCCCTGAAATAAAATGATTTTTAATACCTTCAGGACTCAGCCTTATCTTTTGACAGGACAAGTTGCCACGTCGAGAGTAAATCGATTCGCTTAGTATGCTCCTTGCGGTTGCCTCGAGTTTTTCGATGCTCGACTTCAGCGCAACGCCGTCATCTCCTTTTACTCATCCAGCATCCTCATCCTCCTCTTACCTCTTAGCTCTTAGCTCTTCGCTCTTCGCTCTCAGGTTATTCGCTCTCTTTTTTCTCCTCAAAGCAGCTCTCTTCCCTACAGACTTGTTGCTTCTGTGTTACCCAGCAATCACGGGCCTAACACAACCGTGTGTATATCTTTTCCCCAAAGGTTTAAACTTTAGGTGTTACTACGACGCCTTACGACGTACGAGCTTCACGATTCGCACAAGATTTTCGCACGTATGACTACATGAGTCCAATTCCACAGCGGAATCATTTTTTCTACTTTCTCTCTCAGAATTTTTTCTTCAATTTTTCTAAGGGTGTACGGAGTTTCCTCTGTTCAACCCAAACCGAGTTGTTAATGATTTTACCTCCTTGGCTCTCTCTCTCTCTCTTCTCGTCCTTTTTCTCCCGAAATTCGTAAAAACAAATTCTCTCAGTTCCAGACAACGTCGTTTAGAATTCGTTTATCGTCGTACCGAAGAACCTTCGTCAAGATCTAATTTACGCAATGTTTTCGAACACGTTTTTTAGACTTTTTCATACGTCTCTAAGTTTTTTTACTTTTTCACTTGTTTTTTTCTTCTTTTTTTTTCATCTCTTTACCATTTTTTGTTTTCCCCGTTGTTCTCAGACCTCATAAGAGGCGCGATAAAATTCTACCGAATATTCAATTCGTTAAATAAATAACCACGACCGCACACATTTTCGAATTCGCGGATTTTATAACTTATTATTTTTCAATAGCTGACGCAGACCCACCCACTACTGTGCTCTGAAAACTCTTATTTTTTATTGGCAATTAGCTAAAAGCAGACACGAACCTTTGACCCTTTGACTGGCAGACTCCTACGGCCACGCGGTTTACCGAGGTCACTACCTAAATGCTCGGATTTCGAACAGGCCACATTGCAATAACGAAAATTACCCCAATCCTCTCGTGTATATCTATAGTATATATATTATATATACACTCAAACAAATATACAGCCAGTTGGTCAAAGCCCGAAAATCAGGAAATCCGTGGGATATGATAATATTTATGATAATATTTTTCATATAAATTATATTAATTTTCATCATTTCATTCACATCGCGTATTATATATGTTCTAATTACTGCTGGCAATTAATTATGCGTTGTTTCACGAATCGCGTGCTGTGGAACTGCGCAAGAGTTTTTGGGGGCGAAATAAGAACAAAAAAAAACAAGAAAGAAGAAATTTGTTCCTGCAGCGGTGCCCGGGTTATTGTTCAAATTATTCTGATCTTCTCACCCTGCGTACTAACTGCCCCAACCCACCCTTGTGTAGGACTAAAGTGAGAGTTCATATTTTATTCATTAAAAAGTTTTACGCATTGTCCGAGCTTTTGGGGCGGTATACAGGTATATTCGTTTTATTATCGCCAAGACTTCAACGAAGAATATCTTGAGCCCCGTTTCTCAAATCTCATCAACACTTTCGCGATCGTATTCATGGGTGAGAAAATTTTCGCGATGTTTTAGATTCGAGATAGGAAACTACCCCCTATTCGTTTTTTTCTATTTTTTATCGGTTTATTCTGAACTGTTTAAAATCTTTTTAAATTTTCTAATATGAATGAAATATATTCACACCTTTGATGATAAGAGAATGAAAAGGTGATGGAAAATTAAAGAAATCAGAATGAAGGTGAAGGAAAAAAGAAACAACGTGCGAACATCGTCACGCTGTGTCACGTTCGCTAACTACCACATGATACTAGCCGCTACCACGTCCTAGTCAATTATCACGGGCGTGATAAGCTGGCATAGGATCAGATACGATTAGAACGGGTCTGGTGATTAATTGCAATAATTATGTGGGCACGCGATGACCCCGGCCACCCTTTGCCCCGGATATGATGCCGTACTGCGAGTAATAAGCAGCCTGCGTGACGGTGATTTTATGATAAGGAATATACCCCTTTCTTCGAGTCCTGCAGACTCGACTCGGTGACATCCCTGATATACGTGTCATGACTATTTTTCATATTCAAGAGGGCATGGACCATCAAGCTTTGGGCATTTTATTTCCGTAGTCTTTCCTGAATCTGAAATATTCAACCAGCTTAGGGTATATGTGTGCCATTTCTTCGTTTCGATATCCTCTTTCATGAGAGTAAAAAAAATAAAAAATAAAAAAGGAAAAGGTTCCTCCGAGGAAATGCATGACGACGTATGAAAAATTTTTACAACTCTTCGGTGACTGAAATTCGTTACTTTCATTTATTTGTAACTTTTTTTTCTTCATATTATCTTTTACAGTGTTGTACGTCGAAGGACCTGTGTACAATATAACGAGGGTGAACCGTCTTCACATGGGTGCGTATCTCTGCATAGCATCAAACGGTGTTCCACCCTCAGTGAGCAAGAGGATTTCGCTGATAGTCCATTGTGAGAATAGATATAAATCAATATTTCCATATTTTTTTTCTTCTTTTCTTTTCTTAGCTTTTTTTTTTTTATATACCTACATAGAAACGAAAAAAAGTATTAAGAATTCGAGAAATTTACGTGCAGAGATGCTTAATTAATTAATTTTCGTTTCATTTTACAGTCCCGCCGATGATATCCGTCCCAAATCAACTCGTCGGTGCTCGCCAGGGTCAGCAGATGACTTTAGAATGTACTTCCGAGGCTTATCCAAAGTCGATAAACTATTGGACGAGGGAAATGGGCGAAATAATAACGAAAGGTGGGTTGATCGTTAAAAAAACAACAAAAAAAAACTTCAATTTCCTCATTCATTTTTCTGAATAAATCATTTTCCGAAATAGAATTAAACGAATCAATTTCGTTCGGCTACGCGAAACCGCGAGGTCCTTTTTCCCCTCCTTAATCCTCTTCTTCTTCTTATCCTCTTCTTCGTTCCTTTTTTTTTTATGTACAAAACGAATTCCAGCGTAATTCCCGTGGCCTTAGCTGATATACAGAATACCGTTAGTGGCCGTTAACTGGTCAGACGAAAAGGGAACTTTGACGTGAGTTCAAGCTCACACCGTTTCTACTTGGATAATTAGAATCCTTCGGGCAAAAGCCCAGATAGCAGGCTTGCGGAATAATTAGCCCCAGGTTCGCGGCGACGCTAATCCTTGCCTCTACTTACATGTATGTACATACATGCATGCATACATCGTCGAAAAAACCAGCCACTCCGTTTTCTGACTTAGTCGGATGTTCAGGACGTTTCGAATAACGACGTTAATCCGAATCAAGTAGAACCGAAATTTTAGAAATTTTGTGAAATGAAGATGAAATGAGTTCTTATCCATTTTTCTCAGATTTATGATCATAACGTTCGTGCAGATTCGGCGGTATTCCACCCCTCGTATCCCCTGGATCTAAAATCCTGTAAATTTCAAATTCCCTTGTAGGATCTTGGATCCTGAATGCCAAAGTCCTGCGAAAACGTTTAGATTAGTTTAAAATGACGAAAAAGGAGAGAAAAAAAATTGACACCCCTAATTCGTTCGCAGGATGGCGCAATTGACTCGTCCCTTAACACTCAGACGCGTTAATAATGCCGGTTGACACGCACCGTTGCAGTATAGCAACCAGGACGAATAATAGGGTAGAAATAAAATTCCTGAACATGGAATATGCCGGGCATAAGTCCCTGCGAACCAACCCCCTTTAAACCGGGGCCAATTACACCGACGACGTCGCGTGATTAGCGCTAGGCGTACGGATGTAATTAGAACCGGGCCAAGCGACGCGTTTCCTTCTACCCCGTCATCCCCTGTACGGGGGTGGGTATGGGCAGGAATAATATATACATAGATATACCCTTATACAAATTAGAAAAATCAGGTTTACTACATGCCGCAGAGGGTTGCATGCCGCCAAATGAGGCTCTTGCGAGCCGATAAAATCTTACCAACTTCCTTGCGATTGTTATATGACCTCTCTCTTTCTCTTTCTGACCCTTGTAGACCGCGGGTATAAAACAAGAGCCGGATGTGACCCTAGGCACAGGAACTTGAATTACGTACGTGATCGGAGGTGATAAAACGGAAAAGACATCTGTTTTCAGTTTTGTTTTTCCCTTTTCTTGTTTTTTTTTTTTTTTTCGTTTTTTTTTTTCCAGACTTTCAACACCTCTTAGATCTGATCGAATGTTTTTTTTTCCCCCCATAATCTCGCGATATCAAAAGATAATCAATTTCCTATGAAGGGGATGAAAAAAATGAGAAACAAAAATAATGGGGTTGAAACGGAAAATTAGAATCCATCAAAATTCATTTCACACACGAAAACCTTCCTTAGGAATCCGAATTTATTTAATACAACCCCCCAACCCCCCAAAAGCCCCGTCGACGTACTCTGCTGTATTATATTATTATCGGTGTTCGACCGACATAACAGCCAACAGACTTGAGCCTATGCTGTGCTTCGCTATGCTATGCTTTGGTAGGAGCGATAAGGGTGCTTGTATCTCATACACCCATGACTCGATGGGGTAGTAGTGGTAGTATACCATGCCCTGTATATCTAGCCGTAAATACGTCACAAAGCGTCTATAGATCTTGTTCGCTCACCCTACCCCGATAACGAGACGATGGCGTGCGACCTCCCCGAAGAGAAGAGAAAAATAAAAAACCTGTAGGTATTACCTAAGGGATGATTTTTCCGGGTAATGTCTGGACAATTTTTGTATTTATTTACCAATTTTCTTACTTTATTTTAGTGTTTTTTTTTTTTCATTCTCTCGGACTAGAAAAGTTTTCCCCTTTCAATTCATTTTTCTTCTTTCTTTTCCCACAAACCGCGGGTTCAGGGTGCAGGGGCTTATAATTCGTCTCGTTTCACCGAAAACTTCACATCACCCGCTCACGTGATCCCGAACAAAACATCTGCCCGTCCGCGCGAAGTTTTGGAACGGAATTCAGAAGTTTTCGAATGGTGAAAATCTACCCCTACTACGTAACCAACCCCCGTGGAAACCCACCCCTTTAAATTTAGACCGTGGAATTCGGTAGGAATTCTCATTCACACAGCTCAATCCGCGACGGTTTTGCGGCTAAGGTATATCTCTATAGACCGAGCTGTCTTACGGAATTACTCACGGGCCAATGGTTGCCCACAATAAATGTAACGCGGACCGTAAAGAAGATGTGATCCACGTTTAAGCTTAAGGTTCCCAGAATCCAAACCTCATGAAGCTGGTTTGATTTTGGAAAATTAGATGTATTTATACCCTCAAACTTTGTACTCCTGAAGCGGAAAATTTATTTAAAGATAATGAGGATTTCTTCGGAACGTCATATTCCGATGTATACCTATATATATCACAATTGCAGATAAGGAAATGGCCATGCTCAGAATTCTTATCATTATTAATGAATTATTATTATTATTGTTATCCCATTGAAAATAATTATTCACTTCGTTGCATGATTTCGTATAGTAGTAGGTATGTATACCTATCCGTTCAGCATCGCGTATACCTCTACTGCGAGTCATTGTATTTTACAAGATAATTGCGAACTCTCAATTCAAGGTTCAACCTCGCGGAAAGAACGCCTGCAGTTATTATTATGAAAATATTATCTGTATAATTAAGAATTTATAAAAGGTTCGTATAATACGTGTTCTCTGCTAATTAGACCCGCGAAATTATATATAATAGAAAAATATTTTAGGGGTGGTCCCACCCTCGCGGAGCTAAATAATAAACTTTTATTTTCCATTCATCTATATTATCGTCATAATGGAATTGAATGAGGATACGAATTTCCAGTTCATTTCACTCCGCCTCATTCTATTTATATAAACAATTTTCCGGATTGTATCGTGACTATTTTTTTTTTGCTATCACGATTTTTCTCCATTTTTAGAAACGCGATCAATTTTACTGATGGAAATTCACCCACCCCCCGCTCGTAACTTTTGATAAATTAAAAATTAGAAAAAAAATAAATAAAAAACACAGACTTCGCAGATATTTTCGCTACCCGGGGGTGAAATACTCAAAATAATCAACAGTAGTGTAAATTTACGCGCTTTGGAAAAAGCAAAAAAAAAACAAAATCCAAAATTGTAACTACCAACTTTTCTCTTCTGGGGTTCTACGTCAACCTACCGCCATCTCTTAGGGGGAGTTTCAACTTCCCAGTATATATAAGGGTAGTGAATTTCTCCCGCACGCTGTAGGTATACGGAATAAAAGCAGATTTCAACACCTCCGAATTTTTTTTTTTTTTTTTTCTTCAATTTCACTTTTTGATTTTCTTTCCATTTTTTCATTTACACATAATCGAAAATCAATATTTGCGAACAATTTATTCATTTCGATTTTCAGGCGAAAAATACGACCCTGTGCTGATCGACAGAGAGTACAAAGTCACCATGAAATTAACCATAAGATCAGTCGGTCCCGCTGACTATGGGTCGTATAAATGTATATCGAAAAATTCACTCGGGGATACCGATGGGAATATTAAACTGTACGGTGAGTATCAACGATGTATTGCATGTAACAAAAATAATTTTTTATTATTTATAACGATTGAGATTATTTTTTGGTGATGATATACGTAATTCAGACGAAATCGCGTTTATTTTTCAGAAATTCCTCACCCTACCACTCAGCCTCGACAATCGACTACAACCCCTATGCCGATCGTAAGCAGAGGTGAGAGAGATTTTTAGTATGAAATAATTGAAACGAATATTGAAAATTGTTTGTTTCCTATTTTGAATTTTCCTAGTGGAAAAAAAACAGAGAATTAGACAGAAGTCAGAACTTAGTGGTGAAAATTCGCGACCTAATGAGATAATGGACGAAAGTATAGACGCCTCTCAGCCAGCAGCGAACAAAGATAGGGGTGAGAAAGACTAGAAACGTTTTTTTAGATTTTTGTTACTTTTTTTTTCACAAAATCTAATGACTTCGTATGCATTTTACAGACATCCGACTTCGGGACCGTCACGAAGACGGGGGTGGAGATGAGCGTGCAAGAGGTGGACCTCGGGACGATAATACTGCCCAGTCAATGTCGTCGAGAAGCGCGATTTTGGCATCTTTTGAAAGTCTGCAGGCCGTCGTATTGGCTGTTCTTTTATCGGTGATGACGTAGTCGGTTCTCGCCCTATGAAAAATCGAAATGAAAAATTAAAGACAAGAAGAATGCGAGAAGGGGGAATGAAAAAGCAAATAAAAAATTCGACCAAATTTTCTCGAAATATAATAAAAGAAGCGAAATTATAATTAGAGGAGAAATGTTTGAACGAGTTTAATTGTTTATTTGTCAAATAAAGAAGAAGACTAAGAAGAAGAAGAAGAAGAGGAAGAAGAAAGAGGAGAGGAAAAAGAAAGAAAAAACTTAAAAGTATACAAGCAAAATATTAAGGGAGGAGAAAACGTTTGAAATTTATTCGCAGTATCGTTTGATGATAAAACTGTCGACTTTTTTTTTATTTCATTTTTTCTGCTTTCTTTCATCCCTTCATCCTTTGGCGTATTAATTATCCTCATTGCTAATTATTATTAGCTCGGTGTATAATCCAGGGAGATATTAAGATCTTGATAATGTGAAGCGCGTTCAGGCTCTCTTTGAAATTCCGTTTTATTGAAAAACAAAAAAAAATAAAATCCAAAAAAAAAGAAATTCATGTATGAAGACACACACACACACACACACACGCATGTATGTATACACATGTACTTATATATATACTATAACCGAACGCGTTAGCCATTCGTTAATCTCTTTGTACTTTAATACAATATATAGACATATCGATTGTCAACGCGACAAAGTACATAAAGGGTTCGTTCCCCGGAACCATGAGAGTTAGAAATTAATTCGACGAAAGATTAATAGCGGTAGAAGAAGAATAGAAAAAAATCAAAAAAAAAAAAAAATGAAAATAGAAAAGAAAAGTAAAGAAAGACATAAAGAGAACTCTCCTCTCCTATGAATATTGAAACATCCTCAGCTATATAATGATTCATCTTTCAAATGAGTGAATTAAATGAGTAAACACGTAACAACGAACGTCCTTTACTCACGAATAATTATACAATTCTATGATTTTTAATGTAAGCTATAGAAACCTAGGAGAAGAAAAAAAAATTCAAAAAAAAAAGAAGATTAAAGAAAATTGCAATATTCATATGAACCTCATTGAATTCATTGATAATAAGGTGTATAAACCGCGTGGAAAAATAAAGATAGTAATAAATTATACTATACTATATATATATATATATAAGTATTATACGTATACCTATTTGAATTTTGAAATTTGTATTTTTTTTTATTTTTTTGTTTTTTGTTTTTTAGTTTCTCTCTCATATCAATTAATTGAATCTTATTATAATAACTTGAGAGTTATTGATATTTTACTCTGGTTGTAAACGATATTACGATAGTTTGTATAAATTGATCATTTAATTGTTAAATAAAAGAAGAGAGAGAAAAAAGAGAAAAAAATTAATTTCATTTCTTTTATGTACAACTACATGTAAATAAATATTTAATAATAATAATAATAATAATAATAATAATAATAGAATGTTGTATATGTAAATATATACCTCTACATGTATATTAGTACGAGACAAATATAATACCTACGCTATATATTATTAAGAATCGTAATCTCAGTATAGATATTACATATTTAAATCGCTGTATATAGTGACTGCTACAGATCGCCACATGTACCTATAAAACTAAAATTAAATAATAACAATAATAATATTAATAATAGATTATATATATAATATTAGTGTAAGATAATATTCAAAGAGCATATGAGATTTCGTACGAAATCATGAAAATCAAAGACGCGCGGGTTGTGTATATTTAAGCTTGTAAATAAAGAATAATGAACAAAATATATAATTAAATAAATAGATATAGGTATATACATAATAATAATAATAATAATAATAATAATAACATAGTGAATTTAGAAATTATTTTCTTTCGTTCAGCTGCGGCAATGCGCGTTATATAGTATATAGTATTATAGATATATAATAACAATAATTATTACGATGTAAAATGAATTCTTGTAAAACGCATCGATAATATATATTACATATGTGCGTGTGTGTGTGTGTGTGTGTGTGTAAAATCGAGACTAGATTTTAATCATAATTATTTATAAATTATTTATCGATGAAATAATAAATATCTAGAATACTGATTATATATTTAAATCGAAAGATATATAATATAATTATTTCTGTTCTTATATTTATTTATTCATTGCTTTTTTCCTTCTCGTCAGCTTCTGCGAGGTCTGAAACGCAAGATGTTGAATAAAATGTAATATTGTAAAATACTAACAACAACAATAATAATAATAATAATAATAATAATAATAATAATAACAGTAAAGATAATAATAGTTGTAATAATTATTATAATATAATGATAATTTGTGTACCATATTACATAATATATAATATATTATATCTATATATATAATAATACTATATATATATTATCTCACCTGCAGTTGTTCATTTTTGTCTTCATTACCAAAAACTAAGCAAAAGAAAAAAAAAAGATTATTGAAATTGACCAAAAATTTCATTAGGATAAAATTTCAATCAAGATTCGCGTTATGATTTATAAAATTGCGATTATTCATATACATCGAAATTTCGGCTTATATTTATTTACCTATTCTCTCATTTGTTCGTTTGAATTTTGGAAATTTAACTTATTTTATACAGCACAGCTCTATATTCCAACCACCGTATGAAGTCACGAAACGTTGAGTATATGAAACTTTATTCTTTGCTGCAGAACGAGGGTGGCTGTAAACTTATATTGACACTGTTGCCTGGGTTTCTTATATTTATGATATTTTCTCAAATCTCAATCATATATGGTATATGGGGCATTCTCGCTCATATACGTGACAATTTTTTCCTCATTGGTCTCCGTTTTCGGTGCAACGAGAGATTTCAGTTCTCGTATTAAGTAGTAAACTTCTTTCTTTCTTCTTCAGGACGTAGGGGTAGAAGGATATGTTATACTAGTTAAAAAAAAATACAAAATGTATATACCTATTATGTTACCTTCCTTTTCGGCTATTTGGCCAATTTAGAAAAGTATATCGAGGCCATTTTCTGGAACCCCTTTTCTATTTTTTTTTCTCTTCTTCTCCTATACTCGCGCGGGGGCCTCAAAATCAACCCTCTTCTCAATCCGTAGCCAATCACCTTCGATTTATAGTAAATTGTATCGCGAAACGTGTGGTGGTTGCGAAACGTTTATACTATACCTAGGTATAAGAACGACGTAATATTTTAACCAAGACTAGTTTCCTATTATGTACAGAATATTTTTACCAAACCTCACGCGTCGTTCATACAGTGGCATAAAATTTGACCAATGAATGCCGAAATTCGATTCCTAAATAGCCGATTTTTATAAAATAGCTAATTCCTTGACGCACTATTTCGGCACTTATTAATCGAACAAAATTGTGACCCTGAATTTTTTTTTTATATATGTTGAAAAGTGACAAAGGGATTTGACTCGTTTTCAAATTTATGAAAGCCATTAATTTGGGGCTTTGTGTGCTGCAGCTATTTCCTCCTTTCGTTTTTCTTAAACTTGCGGCGTTCCATTATAAACCGAGTAGAGCTGTCGATTCTAAACCGGCCAATTATTTCCGGCTTATTGGAGGAAATGAAATTACGCTATATACTATATAGGCACCTGTAATATATATATATATATGGTATCTTTCACTTGCATGTTTCTGTCTCAATCAAAATAGCCCCCCGTTCAATAAATGATTCGCCTTAAAATTTCAGCCCTCTAAGTCTATATATAGAAGACTGAAACGGTACTCTGTCTCTGTGATAGAAACTGGCCAGACTGACCAACGAACGGTTCAATTAGCTTCGAAGCTGATACTTGCAAGCTGCAAGGGATTTTACGGTCTAATTTCGCTAGGATGACACCGATAAAACACAGGGCAATTTAATGGACGTAAAAAGCCCCGTTCAAGGCTCCAACTTTATTTCCTTAGTTCGTCGCTCTATTAATACTACTACAGTTGAATTTTATTATTAGAAATAAATTTAACAACTTATTCTGTTTACGAGATTTTCAATAATCCTCGAATTAACGTCAGGGAAATTTTACCACCCCTGAAATATGTAGCCTTGATAATTATGAGAGACAGTTCAACCGGGGAGCATTGTAGATTTCATTATATATTTCCATCTCGTAATTTCATCCCTTACAGCTTAAATGTCTATTTCATTATTTGCATATATTTAGAGGGAATATTAATTTTGAATTTATTATAGTATTAATACTTCGTGTACCCTTTCTACGTACCTTTCTCACTGATTTAATTTATCCTAATTCGCAATACAATATAAATATATATACATATATGTATAGATTCATTCTATTTTTCGAAGGAACAATATCCTCCGCTCTTCGCGTTTGCTGTATGGTTTCCAAAAATAATACAATACCTAATGTATACAATATACATAAAATAATATTGCTACCACTTTCTCCCTTTTTTCTTCAGTTTTTCTTTTCTTTTTATCGTTTCGAGGTCTTATTATACGACACTATAACAAACGCGGTGTGGGTTTCGCTCTCTCATAAAGGTTCGCTATTGTACAACCTACTATCGGGGCGAAACTGGTAATCCGAGATTTTTTAGGGTGCAGTGGGGGTGTATACGTCTATAAAGGGCGCTTCTATTCGACTCGGCTTTCCTTTCCTTTCCTTTCCTTTACTTTCCTTTACTTTCCTTGCCTTTCCTTTTCCACCAAAGACTCTAGAGTTTAGCTTTTCGTTCGTGATAAAATGCGGCTAAAATTGCGAAAAGAATTGAACCGGAGCATCTGCTTTTCGCCATGTGTACAGTGTGCCCGGGTATAAAAAGAAATCGAAAAGATTCAAATATTTATTGGGCAGAGAGCTTACTTCCGAAAGGATTGATAAATTGAAAGATATCTCGTAGACGTAGGTATAGGTGTAGGTGTACCCATACATACCGAGAGTTTTCGGTGAAACTGGCGACCCCCTCCCTACGGCGAAACCAACACAGACATGTTATTATACCGCGTGCGAGGCTCGGTCGGCCGAGTTCGCCAGTTTCACCGAAAACTCTCGGTATATAAGGTATATGGATCAAAGAAGGAAGTTAAATCTCGGTATTTTTATACCACCATTATAGATTACTGTAGGTTATCGAAAATTCGCTCCCCTGGGTACTCCGCGAGCTCCTTTAAGATTAAGGCTAAAGTTGAGGATTTTTAAGGCTTGATTTTTCCAATTTATTACACCTATCTTCACATTCATATATTATATGTATGTTGGGTATGGGATGAAGATGAAGAGAAAAGGAAGGTCTATGTCTACATAGGAGGAGATGGAATGATTTTTATTTTTTTTCAAAGTTATATATTTATTATTCCAAGAAATTAATCAATCTTATTGTATTGCGATTACATTACACTTTTATTTATTATTCTCCTTATTCTTATTTCTATTCTTATTCTTATCCTTATTCTCATCCTCATTCTTCATCATCTTCTCCACTTTTTTTTGACTTTTTATTGATTTTTTTTCCTTTTTTTATTATTACTATATTTACAAACTTAAATTCTATTTAGTTGTACAAATATAATATATAGGGAGTTCCATGCGGAGCTGGACACTCTCTGACCCTGACTGCTCTCGATCTTTCCCATATTTCCTTCTGATATTCGCCAGACTGAGGAAAATGCTTGTGAATTTCTTTCACATTTTTAAAACAACTGATTTTCGAGTAACAGATTTTTGAAAATTTCCCAATTCCTGACGAAATCTTTAAACGTCTCTACTTTTGGATCTATCAGTCAGATTACAAAAAATGACTATTAAGTGAATCAGAAGGAAGGGCCACTTTCGAAAAAATTACTTGAGGATAATTCAAATTCTTCGTTCAAACATGTAAAATCGGTTTCAATTGCAAATCAAAAACCAATCGGGATAAAAATTTGAAAAAAATCACGAGCACTTCTTTCAGTCTGCCGAATATCAGACAGAAATATTGAAGAAATCGGGGGGAGTCGGGGTCGGAGACTCTCCAGGTTGGCAAAAAACTCATATATATATAATATATATATATACACCATAGTGTATCAGCATATTAATAACTCAATAAAAATAAAACACATTACAATGATGAATTTTTATTTTTTCTCATCATCTTTATTCCACTGTGCGAATATATATATCCACGACCTCGATATAATATAATTATTTAGCCATACGAAAACGAAAAGAGAGACAGCGCTGAATTTTTATTTATTTATTTATCAT
Organism: Tenthredo livida; assembly: GCA_963992785.1. Classification (NCBI taxonomy): domain Eukaryota; kingdom Metazoa; phylum Arthropoda; class Insecta; order Hymenoptera; family Tenthredinidae; genus Tenthredo; species Tenthredo livida. The sequence continues at coordinate 1,823,001 of OZ023070.1, read as the reverse complement.
TTCTCCTTATATTTATATACGAGAGTAAAATCATATCGGACATTGACGTATAGTATAGATTTCTCTCTCTGCGGGTAGAATAATTCAATCGATTTTCTCTTCTCTATTCGTCGTACATATATGTTTTTTATTTTTTGTATATGGTTATATGTACCTCGCATATATACCTTTACGAATCGAGTTTACTAAAATATAAATGCGCTCTATAATTTAGCACAAAGCTTTGCTTGTAGATTATTCAATTTTGGAATCGGTGTGTTATTTGCTTGTCTCTCAAAATCACTCGAGCAATTCATTCGAGCAAATAGGTATGTACCTACATTGGCCTGGTCTGGTCCTTGGATATGAATATGCATGGTTCAGTTATGTGTACACACAGAAATATTATTCAATGAACGGTTCTTTCCACATTTTTCAAATTATATACGTCATAATCAAAGAAGAAAAGATCTAATTATGGGATTTTAAAAAAATGACAAATTATGTACGTATGACGTGATCGGAGATCGTGTAAGCTTTTCAAATTGAACATCATACGTTCGATTAAAGATATCAAAATGTAATGCCTTCCTCATCGAATTGGATAAGTGGACGAAGAATTTCGGAACGAACTTGTAAGATGTTTAAAAAATAGATCGCTCATTTAATTAGTCAAATTTTATATTCCTAATTAACAAACTGGCGAAAGCATAGCCCCCTCTCTCTATGGGGGAAGAAATGCTCTTACTTTTAGTACACATCGAAGGGATACCCTAGATTTTAGTCTGATTATATGGGGAAAACCGAGCGTGCGCGAGGCTTCCATGAAATTGACTGTTTAACAGAGATTTTATTCAACGTAGGATCCTATATAGGTATACTATACAGTTCAGAAGAATCCTTCTTCCTGCATACGGTGTTTCAAAAAAAAAAAAAAAAAAAGGGAAAGAAAAAAAAGGTAAAGAAGATTGCAGTTCTAGTAGCACTCGTCTTTTCAGTCAATTCAATAGCGAAAGCTCCAGAGACGTAAATAAGCAGTGAGCTGTATGGGAATTGAAGTTGCAGGGGTAAAGAGAGGCAGGTATAAGGTATATACGTATTTCCTCCGTATGGTATATATTGTATGTTATATCGACCATTATATTGACCCGTCACATCCAAAGCTCGATGTATGTCCTATTTATTCTCATACATGTATACCATACACCGTCTCGCAATTTGAAGACAATGCAGTGTTGTTCTGTATCGTTTTAACCATATAGTGTCATTTTATTGTACCCACACTCTGATATACTACACTCGGTATATGGATGGTGAAATCGATCAGATGTTACAGAGAAATAAGTTTCTCTAATAATACAATAAGCTAGCTTCAGCCTTCTCAATTTCCATGGAACTACCCATGTATAAGAGTTTCATTCAAATTTTGGTACTTCACCGGTACGGATATTCAACACAGCTTGTGAAAATAAGGAATCCTGGGGGTCCAAATTGACTCTGTGATTCGATTCTTGAAAAAAAAAAAAGAAAAATCGAAGGCAAAAAATAATACGAAAACACCTCATAATTTACATCGTGGTCAGCGGTATATATATATACTAAATATATATATATATATATATACTATATTCACAACGACGCGCATAATACGGGGGGGGGGTAGTTATTAAGGCTGCAGTGTACGTACGCAAAAAGCGAATTTAAATTATACACAATTCTATCTGTACATTAAACGATGCTTATTAATGGGTGCTTATGGGTTCTTTTTTTATTTTTCTCTATATTTTTCTTATTTACTTATTTAATCATATTATATTATTATTATTATTATTTATTTATTTATTTATAGACAAGCTCGCACTTTACATATATATATATAGTATATAAGTATATATACTTATATATACATATATCTACCCGGTAAAAATTCGGACATCGACACGATCATTCACTTCATGCGAAATAAATTTTTCTTTTTTTTTTCTCTTTTTTTTTTTTTTTTTTTTTTTTTTTATCTACATTGATGATATGATCTTCGCTTTACATTTAATTATTGGAAAAAATAAATAAATAAATAAGAAAGCCATAAAGTACATTAGGATTATGTACCCCATTTAATGAATAAATAATTACCTAATTATAATATATGTATGTATGATGTGTTTAATTTATTGTATATGTATATGGTTTTTATTTATTTTAATTTTTTTCTTAGATCGCTTCAGTCCTTTGCGACAAAAATATACGATTTATGGATAATATAGAATGCAAGTGATGGGGGCGATGATGAATTTCAAACATACTATTCTTTTTTTTCTTTTTTTTTTATAGTCACAATATGGCACATTCTAACTTTCTAAGGACTATTTCTTTATTTATTAATCCTGCAAAATTTTTTATTATTTACATATATCGTTATAAGCGCTTTCGCATTAATATGTTATAGATATACATATATATACCTACGTTTTGACGTCGCGTTTTCAGATATCGCTAGATTGAAAAGAAAAAAAAAAAAAAAAAAAAATTTCATTATAAACTTATATCGTCTTTGTTCCGTTGTAGAATAATTTTTTTTGGTATCTTCAATGCTCGACCGTAATTTATCAAGTGAATTTCACTTATAGTTCAGTCAAAAAATTTCATCGATATTTGATGAAAAGTAATTTTTATTTTTTTATTTTTTATCATCCCCTAAATATGGTAACAGAAACTTTTCGAAGAATTATGGTTTGAACTATGGCGATATCGCAGGTCTTATATATAAATATATGTTATATATACGCGACTTTTTTTTTATTTTTTTACTTTATTTAAAACGTTGCGATTTTTCAAGCTGGATGAAGCGTTCGTGTCTGAGTCGAACAGTAATGGCGTAGACAAAAGGCAACTACTAATGCAGTGAAAAGGGTTAACGACCCTAAAGAGTTATTAGCCTTTGCTCCAGAGTAGACGTAGTCGTAATCTTCGTCGTCTTCTCTGCCGTTTTCCTTACGTCGACGTAGTTGCAAGTCTAGGAAATCGTTGGTTATCAATAATTTATTGTAAATACAATTTGGTCGAAATTCCAGATTCCTATCTCAATAAATTCTAACTATTGCCCCAATAAGATTTTGAAATTTCCCGAAATTGTAGAGAAAAAAAAAACAAATCTTTTAATTACCTCTTTCTTTGAGTATGTTGGGATCCCCGTCGATGTAGTTATTCCCATAATTTTTCCTCTGCTTTCCTGGAAAAGAGAGAAAGAAAGAAAATGATAAAAAAAGAAAAACATCAAATACCAAATCCGATCTTAACGAGCAATTATGTGTGTATCCGTATGTATGTACCTACCCCTTGCTCGGGGATATGAACTCAACACACACAGTGATACACACACACCTAAGGGTAGATACCACCCCACATCTCATATCCGGCAAAGCCATGTCAAGATCAAATAGATAATATACGAGATCTGGCAGTGGAGGGTAGTAACGGGTGATAATAGATTTCGAGAGGTAAGGGTAGTTACACCCCGATGTTAAACTGACGTTAATTAAACTCGATGGAATAATCTACCTAAGTATAACTTTGCGAGTTTTCGATCTTTGTAGAAAATGACAAAGCTTTGATATTCCCTTAAAAATTGGCTGATTATGTATTAGGGGATGCAATTGAAATAGTAATTTGCGTCCCAAAGGCATATTATGACGATGATCAATGCGCACTAAAAATATTCGGATAAAAAAAGAGGAATTATAAAATTCAAAATTAGAGAGAATGAGAATACAAGAATGATAAGGGAGAAAGGACGAAATGCTTGCAGGGAAGATATTATTTGCAGCTTGTTACGTTTTCGCATGACCAAAGTTTATTTACCCGTTTCTCCACTTTACGTTCTTCTTCCTTTTTTTTTCTCAATTTTTTTTCTTTTTTTATATTCTTTCTTTTTTATTACCCTTTTCATAATACAAGTTCAGTCGCTTGGGATATCCTCCTGCAAGGTTGAGACGTTCTTTCCAGGCTAGGAATATAAACCAAGAAAAGTAAGTTCTCGATGGAATATATTTTCGAGCTACGTACGTACGTACATATTCTGCTCTCAATTTCTTACCTCTGGAAGCTTTGATCTCTGTACTATATATTTCTTTCTTTATTCCATTCTTTATCTATCCATTTGTCTATATCTATATTATATATTTATACATAGTTGATTTGAAATAACAACCGTGAGATGAGAAAAAAAATAAAAAAAATAATAATGATGATGATAATGGCGGGAGAAAAACGAAGGCGAAAAAAATATTGCAATCGTTACACATTATATGGTATAATAAACGCGAGAATAATAAATCCGCGATTCAGTATGCTGAGCGATTAACTCCCTCTACCAATTAAACCCTTTGTTCTTTCGATCTGTACGTTTCATGGGTTTCAAGCAATTAATATTATCCTCCCTTATAATAATTCGCGGCTATGTATGTGCTACCTTTGTATGCGTATATACCCACATGTAGATTTAGGGGTAAATAAAACTCGGCGGGGGGTGCGGGACGATCATTACTTTGCAACGTTGAGTAATTAAAAATTTATTATGGGAGATTAATTGTTTATAAAAATACGATATATTTCATGCTCTTATACATATATAGATGTATACCAGCTATATATAGGTATATGTACCTATAGGTACATGTAACTATGATGAACGTCATTTATCTCCGTTTAGATAGAGAATATTTATTCTCATTTTTAGCTCCGCCTAGGATGAACCCCCATAAACAAAACTGTTACTGGTAAATCTCAGAGGGAACAGGCTCACAGGACTTTTCTGTTTTTTCGTCAACCGCATATAGGCCAGGCATACCGATAAAAATGAATACGGATCAATGTGATATACGGTAGGGGTTTTGAGTCTGCAAAAATGGACCAAGGAATTTAAGAAAAAAAGGGAATCCCGGAGTTTTCTGTTTCAACTGTATACAGAACCTGCAGGCATCGATTCGTTGTCCTGTGAAATATTATAGACACGAAAAATCGTTCCTCATCGATTTAGAAAAAAAATAATAATAATTGCGTGAGTAATGGGGATAATTTCACACCTAGGGTCGCAATCTCAGTTCTGAATAGTGACCGCGGCGATAGTGCATGGGGTTGGTAAAAAAGTGGAAGACGAGAGGAGAGAAAAGAAAAGAGAGAAAAAAAAAAAAGAAAATTTGTAAAGCTCCTTGAATGCCGGGTTCGGAAGAGATGAGATATACCAGCTACCGTACCCCGAGTAGGAAGCGGAGATTGAGTACAAAGCGAAATTCTAAGACGGACAGGGGTACCCCGGGTCCTGAGTTATTTTATACACGTCTTAAAGGTCCTGCGGAGGCTGGCCGTTTTAGAAACTCCGGGTAAAAGCTTCACACCTAACAATAGAGGCAAGGCGTTAGCCTCGGCGTCGAGGGGGCTGGACAGTAGTTTGCGCCACTTCGGTATTAAGGGGTGCATCGCGCAGGTAAATAGTGTGCTTCTAAAGAGCTTTTACAGCTGGACGTAACTGGCGAACGACGTTCTACGGTTGTTAGTTTTTTTTTTTTTTTTTTTTTTTTTTTTCTATTTCTAACGGGAAGAAAATGGGCGATAGAAAGTGAAAGAGAGAAAAAAAGAAGAATAGAAAAATAATGAAACAGGTAAACGTGGATTAAAAAAAAATCGGGAGAAAATAGAATCGGACTGGGGGGCGCCGCGAGATCTAGGTATGGAGGTATACCCCCCGGTCCTTGTAGCTCCTGCAGGACTTCTTTTAAAAATAAATCCGGACCAACGACCACTACGTACGGGTCATTTGTCGTTTTCCCGATTAGCCACCCCAACCTTCTCGATAAACTCGCCAAGCCACGTTACTGCGAGGAAACCCGAACGAAGATTAATTGTATACCCTAGCTACGATATCCTCCGCAGGCTCTCAATTCTCGACTTCAGTTAACCGGAGGAAAATCTCTGCCCTTTGTAAAATTCACGTTATGAAAACTTTTCGTATTTTTTCAAAATCGGAGGCAATATTTTTTGTAGGTAGTACGTATGTGTGCATACATACATGAAAGGGATCGGAAAAATTCTTTCAATTTTTGAACCGAGAAAATTGCCAGAAATTCAAAAATCAAACCCCTAATGAAAATCGGAGAAGAATGAATAAAAGGCGAATATAAATTCTATTGCAAATTAGAAATTAAAAAGTTATACATAATTCGGTATAATCGATCGATTTGAAAATTGAATTAGCACCCCTCGCAGCTTTGACGTGTGTGTGTGTGTGTGTGTCTAAAACGCGACGAGACCGCGTCGAAGAAGAATTTCGGCTAGATGAATAACCGAATGAACATAAAGAAGTATGTAATAAGAAACGTAGAATGGGTTCAATTAAAAGTTCATTCAACTGTATAAAAATTAATTAGCGAAAATTTCACAGTCTGATTAATCTCCCGTATAAAAGTCGTAGGTACATCGCTGCACATATGCATCGGTACGAATAAGTGGTGTTATAATATGGTACGTAGCGAGCTGTGCGCGTGGTATTCAAGTGGATTCAAAGTCAGGTACCTATATAAGCTGGTGTAGGTGGAAGCGAGTCGATCTTACGATCCGATATCGTATTAATTAGTCCTATTATTCAACAAACACGCTACCAGCTACTGCGGGAGAACTGTGGTGCGTGTTTCGTCCACGTTATTGAGTCCTTCACGTTTACGACATACCGCGTCACACTTTGTACCTAGGATATACAGCTGGTTATACATAATCTCAAGAGGGATAACAACCCTCTTCGATCGGCGGGATTGACACTTTACCAGAGTCCCGATTTGTACCCTTCGTCGTCAATCTATATCGAAGCGATAACAATAACAACAATAATGATAATATTGATAATAATAATAATTATTATTATTATTGGCTCAAATTTATTGCTCGTTAGCTAACTAGACGGCCCGCATGATACCTGTAGGACACCCTTACGCCACCCTCAACGTCAATTTATTATTTACAGTTCGATTAATTACTATCGAATTTATCAACCCGAGTTTTTCAATTTAACGGATCAGATCGTTGACACGGCTTTTTTTTTTTATTTATTTATTACCCCGAAATTTGAATTTTATTGTTTATTAAACATATCGGAATACTCACCCTTGTTCTTCGTGCTGTTGCCATAGGTCGCCCTAGGACCTGAACTCGATGGTATTTCTGCGTTATGGGAATCAGAGAAAAGATTTATATCGATTACCTATTTTAGTGAAAAAATAAAGAAATTGGATTTCGGAGATATTTATGAAAAAATAATACAAACCGTAAAGTTTGATGCTTCCATCGGTGTCACCGAGTGAATTTTTCGATACACATTTGTAAGATCCAAAATCGTTCGGACCTACAGATCGAATTGTTAAATTCATGTGAACGGTGTAAGCGTCCCCGAAGATATTGGGCTCATATTTTCCCCCTGGAATATAAGAGGAAGGGTTGACACGAATCTGACGAAAATGGTTTCAGCTATTCTCTCAAAATCGTGTCTAAAGGTGGGATAAATCATTCATTTTCCTTTTCATCTCTCAAGAAATATTCAAAACGGTTGTGAATTTCATTGGGGTGCAATGCGGATATATTCCAATTAGCTGTTCTTAACGAGAGGTATGTAATAACGCGTAATTATCAACGGGGGTGGTTTATAAAATCGAAATGTAACGATGATGTAGATATCGCATATATACTACAGGTACGTATATACAGAGGAGCTGTTAAAAAGTGACGGGAAAAGCTCCGGTGTTGATATTATAATGAAAATAGAAGCATCAAAGAAGCTATTTCGGCACCCGGGGGTAGAAATTGAGTCGTAATATTGATGGCGATTGCGGGGAAGCGTGGAGGTTGAATCGCATTATATTAAACGACGGGAAACGGCAGCCGCGTTGCCTCGATATATAAACGATATAGGTATATATATATATTTATCTATGTATATATGTATTGGTACACGTAGGATACCGGCAACGGGGTATAGCCGCGGAAAATTTGTTGGGAAATTTCATGAGCTGTTAAGGCATCGTCACAATAGTTCAATCACGGAATAATAATAAGAATAAGAAGAAAAAGAAGAAGAAGAAGAAGAAGATGGTCCTGGTGCGAGCATTGCCAGCGTGCCAAAATCGCTTTAGAATTCAGTCCGCGAAGGGTAGCTAAACGTGATATTGGCCTCGAACGACACCGAACATTCCTCTAACTCTCGGTTAGTACGAAAATCGTATTTTACCCCGTACCCACGGTGTACCATATACCTGGTAAATCAGGGGGTCGAAATATCGGCGCGATTTGAATCTCCGTTCGATTGAATAATACCCCGCGATTGATTTTTGTCGAATTTAACAAAATTTGGGAACTTTGAAAAATTTGGATTTTTCTAACGAAAGTTTAAATGAAAAAATGAAAAGAGCTGCAGGAGATGAACCGTGGCGCCGATCATTATTTTCTCAGGGTATAAGAATCGGAGAATAGGAGAAGGGTGCAGAATTCATAAATTCGATTTACTGTCCTTGTAATACGTGCGGGTATACGTTATTGGTTCTGATACAGATGCAAATTCGAACGACGATATAATAGGTTCGGTATATGGTACGGTATATGTATACGGAAACGCAAAGGAGCTGTTGGTCCCTCTGCAGCACCCTCCAGCATCCGACACGCGGTTGGGGGTAGGTATATAGAGAAGGAGAGAAGCGTAGAGCAGAGCAAAAGCAAGGCAATGCAGAGCAAAGCAGAGCAAAGCAAAGCAAAGCAAAGCAAAGTTGGGTATAAGAGGAAGCGAAGCGCGCCCTTTCTCATAAATGGCTCAGATAAAATCATTCTATATCTCTATCGCCTTAAAAAATCTGGTCTCAGACATGCATTATTCAGGAGCTAATTTCGGCCGCATATAACCCATCGAAAGAAAGAAGGAAAAACCACCGCCTAAAGAAATGCTACCTACCCGCGCCCCAAAAACCCCTCGACGAATATCGACTTTACCTAATAAAGGAATCCCACTGAAACCAATTACCTCAAGATGAGATGTGCTTTACACAAGAGGGGCCTCTTTCTCTTTTCTTTATTTTCTTTTTCTCCCTTGTCGCGCAATTTATACACGCGGAATACTCCTTTTCAAACATCATTTCTTTTACTTCTTCTTCTTTCTTTTTCCTTCTTTCTTTATCTCTCCTAATTTAAACGCACAACTATTAATTTCACATAGCTGGTACCTATATCGATATCTTTTCTCACCTTGCGGTACGATCTCACCCTTGTCTCGGGTCCAATAATTAATGGATTTAGGGTAGGCCTCGGAGTGGCAACCAAGAGTCATCTGCTGTCCTTCACGAGCTCCGACTAGCTGATTTTGAACCCAAATCATTGGCGGAACTGTATGTGTTGGTTTTTTTTTTCGATTTTTTTCGATTTTGATTTTTTTTTTTGATTTTTTTGTTCGTTTTAAAGTGAGAATTCGAAAGAATTAGTACAATCATTATACGGTTTAATTATTATAATGTATAAATTTAATACGTACAGTGAACTATCAGTGTGATTCTCTTGCTAACTGATGGTGGCACGCCGTTTGACGCTATGCATAGATACGAGCCCATGTGAAGTCGGTTTACCTTGGTAATGTTGAAAAAGGGACCTTCGACGCTCATCACTGAAACAGATTACCATTAACTGTCAATATTTATAATGACTAATTGCCATAAGCGGATTTAGATTACACACCATTGAATGCAGTATACAGGTATATTGATTTTATTATTTATAACCGTATACATCGCGCAGGGTTCGTGCAGAAACGCTTACAGTCAATTTGATGGGGGAAGAAAAATGGGAAAATTATGGTTCTAAAATAGGGGATTTTTAAAAAAATATAAAATTATAGTATACACAAACAGTGTTTATGGTAAAGTGGCGATATGCGTGTCCTATCATTTATCGAACATCGTTTTCAACCGTAGAAAATTTGATATCTTTAAATTTTGCAAACTTGCGAAAGTATGCGATTTTTATAAAAAAAAAAAGAAAACAATCTAACGAAATTCATACAATCAAATTTAAATCCTGAATTTTTACACGTTATATTATTATATTATTATATTTATTATCATCATCTTCGTGGTAGGTAGGTAATTTTAATTTTCCACGGCAGCTCCCGTGTTACGGGGAATGTAACCGTGACGTGAGGGAAGCCGATAAGAGGGAACAGGTCGGACGAAGGTAATGGAGTAAAAAAGGAGGTAGAGTAGAAAAAGGAGGAGGAAAAAAATTAGAAAAAAAAATTAAAAATTAAAAAAAAAAAACAGGTTCGGTCGAGGCGTGGTAAAAGTGAGAAATTAAGTTACATGGTTAATTGATAACGTACGACCTCTTACACGTACTACGTGATCTCGCATCTAATACAGCTACTAACGCGGCAGAGAATTTTCTTGAGATAAAAATTAAAAACGAAAGAAAAAAAAAAGAAAAAGAAACTATGATATGTATGATGGATGTATAAAAATGAATATAATTTCTAATCCTATTTCTAATAAGGTTTTCTCCCTCGTTTCGTGTTTTAATGAAAAGATTAAAATGACGGAGATAAAAATGAGAGGAATGAATAGTTTCGAAGCTAATCGATCGTTGAAAAGATCAAAGGGCAATCACCCTGCTGTTAATCATATAATTACACCCTTCCAATTAGATGCTTGGTTTTCTCTTCTCGACTAATTGCATAGAGCTGATGACGGAAAGGTAGGCGAGTAAATATAAACACCTACCTGTTTTAATTCAAGTCAGGAAACAGGATGTAAATAGGTCTCTAAATCCTACCTCTCCTTTAGAGAGTAAACCGAATTTATAGTCCAAACGGATATGTGGTTCTTACCTGTTAGTATATGCCGAAAAGTTTTAGGAACAGATTTACAGCTAGTGTAAATTTACTGCGCTTATAGAAACATGAATCAGGTATAAACGGTGAAATTTCGGGATTCCCTACTACGATTTGACATCATTTGTGAAAAAAATAATGATAATAATGTGAGAAACGAACACGGTGTAAAAATTATTAGCTTTGTTTTATCAGTGATATCGGTGTATGTGTGTATGCGTGTGTTTGCATATTATGTATAGAGGAAGTCGTAAACACTGGTGGGGACGCAGAGTGTCCCACCGAGAGAAAGCCGGACCTCCAGTCTCGGTGTTTGCCAATTTCAATGCAAATATGAGAGGAGTCTGTTCGCCTTCTGCAAACGTATCACCTCTGCCCTCCCATTTCTCGGACTTCTCCTTCTGAACCTCTTACACAACCTCGGTACCGGTCTCCGGTGTTCGTACAAAACTGCAGGGATGTTTACCCTCCCCAGAGATTGATGAGAAATTTATATTTGCAAACCGGCCTTTTTCATATTCACGATTATAATATGATTATATATTATAGGAAACAGGAAGGAAAGCACCCTGCTAAATTCTGCAGGAAATGAGTCCTCGTGATCAATGAAACTGCTAGTTTAGGCTCAGGTTTAGGTGTAGGTACTTTCCAAGTCCAGCGATAAACTCACCTTCGTTTCCTAGGGGTATTGGCTTCCCGTCTTCACGTCTCCATGTGATACTAGGAGGCGGTGATCCCGTCGCAGCACATCTTAAAGTGACGTTACTCCCCTCGCGAACAACCATATCGGTGCTAGTCGGGTAGTCAAGTATGTCCGGGGGCACTGTATGGATAAAAGGAGAAAGGTAAAAGTGTTATCGGAGCAATATGTAGGGTAGCTAGGGTCGATGGACTCTCGTCAGAAAAGATGTACCTAAAAGAGGATCGAATTAATGAACGGATGGAAACGGATGGCGAAAAATGTACTGCACGTGGCTGTTTATTGTCCCGGTATGAAACCCGGCCAAGTAGTATGACTGCAGGATTATAAATCAGTGAACATAATAATTCACTAGGTACTCTGCTGTGCTCGTGGCGTTTCAGTTATACGAGATTCTGAGATAAATGCACGTGCAGGCGGGATGCAGAGATCCTGGTGATAGACGATTAGCTCCGTCCTGCAGCAGCCACGTACAGTCAATAAACCCCGATGAAAGACCAAGCGATATCTGCTGCGTCACATCCGGCGGAAGTACCGCTCGCCTGGACTCGGGGGAGAATTCCCGTCCATCGGAACAATACCACCGCACCCCTGGCCGTATATATCGTCATCGTCGATTCGACCTTCATGTTAGTTATACGACTGTACCTACCTAACCAGGACGAATTGCAAACATCCACATCTGTGTGGAGGCACTACATACATACGCATGTATAGGCATACTCCCCGTTTAAACGCGACCCTAACACGAATGATGTCTCAATATAGGGCCGGCCTTTGGGTGAACTGTATGTGCGGGGGAGTGGAGGAAACTGCAGGGTGGAATCGGGATGATTTTATTCTGCCCCATGGCCGGAACTCGATTTGCGGTTGAGTGCCCGGATGGGTGATGCTGAATTGCTGGGTCAACCCATCCTCCTACGGGTTAGTTCGGTGGCCCTTACGTCCAAGCATCAATCTTGGAAAGACTCACCTACCCCTACCAGCAGCCTCCACAGATCCGCCTAAACCCGCGAACTATAAAATAAGAAGAGGAAGAAGAAGAAGAAGTAAAAGAAGTCGCGTGCGGCTCTTATCTCTGTATCATTTCGCCTCTCCAGGATTGGGGGCTAATGAAAAAAGGGGTATACGACCGATCAATTAACTAATCAGATTTCGGGCTCCGAGTTTTGGTGTAAACCGTCAGATTATACCATGTCTTTAGCATAACGTTCGACCGACACGAGTGTCAGTTTGTTCAGCACTCACTTCCCTGTTTACATGCCACATCTGGGGGCGTTTGGTGCTGATGCAGAGCAGAGTCCGTTTAAAAGCTCGTAGTGATTAATGCGGACGGGTGGGTGCAGCCGGTTGAATAAACGGCTAGCTGATGAGCGGGTATAACAGTATTGTGTAAATGAGCTACCCCAGCGGAAAATCGTATTGCAGTGATTAAATTTACACGAAATTCCTGCATTAACCACATAACGGTCATTCCGAATCTTTGATAACAATCGCTCTTCCTCCACTCCGCTAATCTCATCTTTAGCATCGTGGTCCAAGATTCCCCGCAACTTACAATGAGAGCTTCGTAGCTTATACTCGAAGCGGCGAAGTTTAAGGGTAGAATTTTCTCACCCCGCATGAAGTCCTGATCAGATGGGGACACCGTTTCGGATCCTTGTTATATTTCGGGTACGAATCTATCTCACAGCACCTTGGAGGCATGGAAAGCTCTCAAAGAGGTCTGTTAGTGTTATGATCTAGTTCTGAGGGCATTCAGGCGGCAATATACCGCTGGTGCTTTTGCAGCTCTCGAGTACCTAGTAAAACTTGTAAACTGCCATAGAAGGCACTTTGTAAGTTGTAGGCAGGTCTGAGGAAGTTGGTTAATGGTGGTCGCGCGCCCCGCGTACCTATCTTACCTCAGATGGAGCTGGAAGGACGACCAGTCTCCCCCTAAGGCCGTTTTACTTACATAAGATGCTACCCTCTTCCTACGAGAACTGTCAGCTCTGTGCATGTACACAGCCAGTATATCTTTGAGGATCTGAAGTGCAGTCAATAATTCAAGAATTTTTTCAAATTCGAACGGAAATGAGGGAGGAATGGAAAAAAGGGTGAACTAGTTTGTCAATAATTTTCCAATCCGAGAGCAAAGTTCGACGACGACACGGAGAAGTGGGTAGGCGTACACGTATGTATGTATATATGTATACATATGGGGAATGGGAATGGGTTACCAGAAAGCAAGTTTGTATTCCTGGGATGCGGAGCCTGTTTGTATCCTATCTGTAGCAATTTAATCCCAGACTTCCCCATCCGAACGAACTACTCTACTGCTCGTTCCACCCCTCAGACCTACATACCCAGTTGGCTACCTACAGAACTTCATTTCGCTTGCGAAATCACTTTGTATATCTACCAGCCATGTGCAGTACGTACACACGTAGGTAGTAGCTGTACTTTTATACAGATTTTTTTTCGCGGGTATAAAGAGGAAGAAACACCATGGAAGCGTGACTGTGCAGCAACTATTCACAAGTAGGTATCTTATTTCAGGACCGTTTTCACGTTTATAAAGTCAGCAAGTGGGATGAAAAAAAAAATAAAGAAACAACCGAGTGGAAAAGAAGAATCAGCTACTTGTTGGGGCCGGGTTGAACTTCGCAATTTCAAAAGTCCCGAACGAGAGGTTCGAAATTACGAAATTTTGACTTCACGTCCTGAAAAGTGGACCGAAATTTTCAGATCTTTCGTCTTTCGGGGATCTGGAATTTCAACCCGACCCAGCTACTTGTTGATAAAGTATATAGTAAATCGAAATCTATATAATTCTTACCCACTACGTCGAGATATCCTCTCTGGCTCTTCATCGGGTCAGTGTTTATCTGACACATGTACCAGCCTCTGTCAGTCTCTCGTACTTCTCGGATGTGGAGAAACCAGGTCAAATGATCGCTGTGCTTAACGTCGATTCGGTGATTTTTCGTTATCACGTGACTCGCTATGGTCAGTATAGTCTGAGTGTCAACTCGCAGCCAGGCTACCTGAAACATCGAGAAGAAAAAAATAAATAAGAAGGAGAAAAAGAGGAGAAAGAAGCAAAATCTACTTCAACTTGATCAGGGTCTTCTCTTCCTTTGTGACCATATATAGCCCGCGTTGAAAAATGTCCAATAGCAGATGTAACGTGTATGCGCTCCGATGTTAAATCGAATGTCCTCGGTATCAAAGTGCATTGGAAATGCAGAATAGAAACGGATTAAAGCAGTTAGCCAGAGTTTATACCTTGATCGGTTTTACTCATTTGATTTTGGTCCCGGGTGTGTTAGTCAGGTATACAATAACCCGGCGGTGCAACATCTCTGTGCGTGAAAACTACGACCACAAAAGGCCGGTCGATGTGGATCGCAGGAAACGGCACGGCAGCTGCCGATAATGAAAATTGCCATTTTGCTTCCCGACCAATTCCAGATACTCCATCCGAATTGCCTCCGGTTCTATAAACACACACACTGCACTTACACACCGCTTTTCTTTGCTTCCTACGACTGTTTACTGACGTCTCTCAACCACCCCTCGGCGTTTATCGGTCTAGAGGCACCACGAGAGATGTCTTTTTAAAAAGTATCATTTCTTACTTCATTTCTCGACGTTTGCTAATCGCAACGATTCTCGAAGCTTTTCAGTATCCGAAAAGATCCAAAAACTCGACTAACCATCCCCCAGACTCAGGGATGAAAAAATAGTCTTCTAATTGGGCTAAAACCGTTCCGAAACGTCGGCAGAAAGGGGCTGGATGATATACGTCCGGTTCTATGAGCGGACGTCGATATGTTTTAAGGTCCTTACGAGTCCAGGTAATCCTATCACTTTGGTGCGGTAAGGTCGGATTCTCGATCCGGTAATGCGGGCGGACCTACGTTTAAGCACATAACTGACAAGTCCAGTGTCCAGTTTCACGTTAACTCGCCCTGGGGGTGCGACAACGTCCCACCCTACGGCTTGCCGGAAGCATACGCCGCGGTGAGCTATTACGTATGATACCACTCGACTCGAATGAAACGATCCCAGACTATGTTTCCGTGTCGTGGTAGCCGAGGTATAGGTATAGGTATAGGTATAGGTATAGGTAGTGTGGGGATAGGTTCTCGGCCAAGTATGATAACCAAGTATTTACGACTGGTTTCTCGAATTTCTATAATTTATTGGCTCACCTCCACCCCCGCGTGGTTCCTGTGGGGTTCGAAAAGGAATAGCAGGGGGAGGAGGGGGAAAAATCGCGTAAAATATTTTCACCCCTCTCTCTTACTGTGGCACTAGGTGCAGGGTCGCCAAAATAAAGTTACCTTCCTCTTCCTTCACTTCCCTTCACGCGTCACGTAGTAAAAGGTTTATAGTTCGGTGTGGTGATGCCCCGTAAACTTGTAACATGGGGGGCCGATATTTGCTCACGTTTTTTTTTTTTTTTCTTTTTTTTTCTTTTTTTCCCTCTTCCTCTTCCTCCGCCTATTCCTATTCCTGTTCCTGTCCCCTGCCGGCTACCCCCTGCCTGTAGCATCAGGTGAGATACGCGAATAACCGTAAACGCGTAAATAAATAAACGGTGGGATCGGCTCCCCTTTCGACTTATTCGATATAGAGACACGCGCGAATTTCACCTCCTTTCACGGCCCCAGTCGTGCATTATCACTTTTTTACGATCCTTCGTGGTCCGGCCTAAACCGAACGATATCTTTCACGCGAGAAGTGAACCCGGGAAGAGGGGGAGGAGGCGGGGGCGGAGAATCAGAAGCGCAAAACCATGAATTCAGGAATTATTATCAGTCTTACTGTTTGCCTCGCTACCCCGTATTTGAAGAGACATATACCTACACACACCTACATATATAACTTCGAAAATAAACGTTTTCAGGGTTAATGCGTGCGCCTATATATACGCAGGGTGAAACACGACCGAATTCATGTATGCGGATGAAATACTTTCCCTATTTGCGTAGGTATTTCAAGGTAGGAAGTATTCTCACGCGTAACATACTTGCGCGCAAATAAACCTTATTCGCGATCTCGAATCATCGGACAGCACACATCTGTACCCGATACGTTATATATGTACACACGAAGCATGAGCATTATACCCTCAAAAATCCCCTCGACCAAAATCCAATTTCATAATTCAATAATTTTCAATTCTTCTTTCGAATCATACTGCCTCGACGAATTAATTGACTTTTGGTGTACCAAACTATACATCACCTGAAATCTATCTACACGTCTGCGGCGCTATGACAGATTGGAGTCTTACGGCAGCACATAGGTCAAGGGATCGATTTGTTTCGCTTCGATCGCGACCTGGCGACGACCTGGCGACCCAGTCGTCTGGTAGGTACCTATATTCGGTATTGAAACCGGGTTGACCTGCCCTCTCGTAAACACTGGCCACTTTTCTATTTATCCTTATATATCTAGGTGGGTACTAACCGACACGGGTCACTGCAGCTTTTCGCCATTTCTAAACTACACCTTCCCCAATACCTGTATGTGCATGTATGCATATGCCTACATGCGTGCCTAAATACACCCGATCATTAAAAATGGTGGCAATTTCTTTGAGCTGTATAACACAGAGCAAGTTTTTTAAATCGCGTGAAAATTTATGTATATTCTATTCGCATTACACTTAATTTGAAATATATACACCTGACCGCTAAATTGTCTTACTTACCGCGCGCGCGCGCGCTTGCAGCCGGCTGATAATTAGTGTTGTAATAACTATCTACTTTCCGCACCGCAAAACTTTACTCAGCCAAGGGAAAAGTTTTATCTTTTAGTACTACGATGAGGAGTTGCCTGCAGATGGCAGACCCATGATATCATAAGGTAGGAAGGAAGGAAGGTACGTCAACCTCGCCATAATTGCGGATGGTTAAAGAGCTCGTAAAGTTACCTCAGTCAGAGCTATGACCAGTAGGATAGTATACCCATACTTATTATATTTGGGAAAATCGTGGCGAGAATTTATTTCTCCGTTAATATTCTGTCAATATTCTTGTCAAATAATTGAAAAGAAATTATCCAATTATTCAAGTTACTAAAATTTGTTGAGTATAATAAATTGAAGAAATAGCTGTGATCCATTTTTGCATTCTTATTCATTCTTTATCTGCATTATATACCTGCTCTTATTTTTCCTCGTATTCTTTTTTTATATATATTCATTTGCAATTCACGTTAGTCGTCGTCGCCGTCGTCGTCGTCGTCGTCGTCGTCGTCGTCGAGTAGTTTTCTAGAGGCGAGTTTTATACCGCAGAGCTTTACAGCTTAGCAGTGATATTCTATAGACGCGGGGTATGGAGAAAACCTGGAGGCACATAGTCCTGAAAAATGGAAGTTATTGAGTTAACTTCATTTAAAAGCCCAGTCAGACCTCGGAGATAATATAACTTATGGAAATACGAAACTCCTTCAGCTCCAGCTGCTGCACTTCGCTTCGCTTCGTTTTATACATATACTACAAAACCCCGACCTTTCTGGTATAAATTCAACTCTTCCTCTC
Source organism: Tenthredo livida (assembly GCA_963992785.1). NCBI lineage: Eukaryota > Metazoa > Arthropoda > Insecta > Hymenoptera > Tenthredinidae > Tenthredo > Tenthredo livida. The sequence goes on along the minus strand of OZ023070.1, from coordinate 1,804,881 downwards.
TTGCTACACGCTAACAAGATAGCTAATAAACCGGAAATCCCGGATCCGAAAGACCGAATTATACGACTGACTAGGCTAAGAAATATGGTTCAACTCCGTTTACGTAAAGAGATGAAAAAAAAAACAGCAAAAATTAAGACGTCCTCGTTTTTTTCCAAGTTGGGACCAATATACACGGACCTAATTATATTGTGAGGTCTTCGACGGTTTTATGAACCCGTGTAGTAGGCACATAGGTACATACGTATGTATGTACATACATATTCTCACACCACCCCGTGCGTCGTGACATATCGTCGAAATGTCAAACGGAAATGTCACCGCGGCTCTTTCACGACGATAAATATCTAGTGTGTATAATATTAGATCGCGATTTTCTTTCAGTAGGTACCAGCCGAGAAACGCTTGGATCGATTTTTATCCAAATTCAATTATAGCGGAGATCACCTATTTTTTATTAATATAATAATCTTGTATATTGACTTATATTGACGTGTGATGTAAGGTGCAGTTCGATATCTGAACGAATAATTTCCCTTTTCTACGTCGAAGAGTGATGATTCTAAAGTAGGTGGAGGTGGATGTCGTAGCTCGTCTAGGAGCTGTAGATACGCGATAAGAGGAGAGACAAGAGAGAATATCGGAGGGTTAACGTGGGTAGCAAAACTTATCATTTGGAAGGTCGGATAAGAGGCGGGATTGATTATTGGATAATTAGGGTCGCTCAGGGCGTTCTTCACCTCGTTGCGACGACATCGACGTGCAGGTTGGGGTCCCGGTACGACGCCGACGCCGACGGTTCTTAGAACGGTGAACGATTTTGCTCGTAAATTAAGGCACACCTCATCCTCCTCATCCTGCTGCCATCTCCTCATACCTTAGGATAAGACAGCCGCGACCTTTGACGTGATTAAGATATGCGATCGGAGCGGTTTATTGCGATTATACATCGCGGGTTGAACAGTCTGAGTGTTTTCTTTCCTTTTTCTCATTCCTTTTTCTTCTTCTTTTTTCAATTAACGAATGTAAAACCTCGAATTAGCAGAGAACCTCGATAAATTAAAACTGGTATATTAATCGATTGCGAGATCACCGGAGAGATTGGTGAAAGGGTTGGTTTTCTCTTTTTTTTTTCTATTTTTTTTTATTCCAATTAAAAACAGAAAGATCAGTCTTATACTCGTGTTGCCTCAACGAAAAGACCCGCGTTGAATTGGCTCGAAGAAGAAAAAAATCAGAATAATAATAATAATGATGATAGTAATGATAGTGATAAAAAAAAATAAAAAATAAATGAAGAAAAAAATAAACCGCGAATCTGAGACAGGGAATTTTCCGTGTTATTCAGTAAAAGTACGGTATGGTAGGTGGATGGGTGCAGAAGACCCCTGGGCGCAGCAGGAGTCTAACCGAGGATAACGAGCAGCTACCACCCCACCAGAGTTATCTTATTTTTTTGAACAAATGGTGCGAACTCGGTTGAGTAATAACCTCAGATAGCGTCGGGGGTTTCTAGCTGTGTCCCTCTATTCATTTCTCGCTTTTTCTCGTTTTTTGATTTTTCCTTTTTCATGCTTTACGCTCTAACACATGATTTTCATTTTTCTTTTTCTTCTTTTTTTCTCTCTCTTCAGCCAATAATAACTTAACTGGACGTGGTGAACGTTTTTTTCTTTTTAACTACTCATTTTACATATTATACTTACGATATGATATTGTAATTATACATCATATCGACTATAATTCACCCCAGAGTTCTATGTTATTCTTATCGTACCCAAAAACCCTCTGGCCTCGGGCCAGGGACTTTCCTGATTAAACGACATCGTCATAAGTTACGTCGGACAATAATTAACCCGACTTAGTTTTAATAAAAGATATGATAAAAAAATTCTGAAGAAAATTTATACACTATTCAACAACGATTTAGACTTTGAAATAAAAAGTACTATTCGTTTTTAAACGACTGATACCATATTATAAGGGATGGAAAGAAAAGGAAAATTATTTTGGTCAAAAATTCAGTTTCATCTGAAAAAAGAAAACAAAAAAAAATTCAACCAGCCTCCTGTAACCATAATTATAACGAAATTTACGATTCTTGAACGATCGCCTCGTCAGAGTTGCGTCTAGTCAAAGTAAAACGATTTATCGTTAGGACTTTGACGGACCGTTCATTTCACTATAGGCATCGGGGTCTCTAATTATTCAGAAAGCAGACTCTCTGTTAGATGAACAAATTTTAGACACTGAAAAAAATGTAGAAAAAAAAAAAAAATTACTCGATCTTTTTGATTGACAAGTTTAATAAATTCACTAACCATTATCTATTTTTTGTCGCCCAATTTCAATTTTTAATAACTAAAAATAAACGTGTACCTAGTATAAATTTCGTAGAGATTCAAGGTTTCCTTGACAATCAGATGTAGAGAAAATGAAAAAAAAACTGTAGAATCGATGATGGCTGAGAGATCCCTGACTTGAACAAGAAGCTAGTCCTTATAAGAAACATCCCCTTACGTAACTAAGTTAGAAACTTCTGTTTTTTTTTCTTTTTTTTTTTACGTCTACTCACTTTATAAACGCCGAGGTCCTTTACGATGCAGGCAAGGATCGCCTCCCGGCCTACTGGTGCGGTGACGTTGGTGATGGGCTCCTTGAAATTAGGCTCTAAAAAAAAAACGAGAGAAGAAAAAAGTAGTAAGAAGATATAAAATTTTATAGATGAAACAAGCCCGAAAAACCACCAGTTATTTTATTTTTTTTTTATTTTTATTTTCCTTGTTTTTTTCTCCTTTTTTTTATCAAGGATTAAACCTGGATGGCATATCGGTTTAACACCTAGTTTCGTGATCGTTAACGAATAACGACCATCGTGCTGTGCCGCAACCCCCCTGCCCCGAAACTTAATAGAATTTAACGGAACGCTTTAGCTTCCGGCGATATCTATCTACTTTCATATACAGGTATAGTTATACAGCACAGGTATTATACCCAGAAAGTTCAGGTGTTTTAGGGAGTCCGGTATATACATATATATATATATATATATATGGCTGTTAGAAACGTTTTGTTACGCGTTAGTAGTGGATGGTCGGTGTGGGTCAGGCGAACGATTCATGACAGCTGTTTATTAGAGACACGCGCCCCACTTAGCGAGGAAAAAAGCTCCAGACTATTTCTTATTTCATTTGATTCTATTTATTTTTAATTGTTATTTTTCAATTTTTTTTTTTCATCCCTTAGGTGCGGTAGGGGAGAATTTTTCTTATTCTCACACCCAAACGGAATTTTATAACTATTTTCCACACTGCGTGCGCAAAGTTCGATTTTGCGCACGCTTCGCGTGCATAAAATCCAACTTAACGCGCGTTGTGTTGATAAATAAAGTTTGATACACGTGCGAGAGATGATTCTCGACTCGTGTGATTATCACCCTCACGTCGCTCGGGCGAAAAACTTCACACTCGTCCGAGAATCAACACTTTCGCACTAGTATCGAAAAGTACTATTACCGCACTTATTTCGCCGGATCTATGTCGCTGCAATTGCAAGCCGGTTGAAATATCAACTGGAAAGGAAAAAGACAGGGTCGTTGTAGCCGGGTATATGGGGATGGGCATGGGTATGGGGATGGGGATGGGGATATTCTAGACGGCGACGTATAAATCCTCTAAAGCCACTTTTATGGGTCTATTACAAATTCCTCCATATAGCACAAAATATAATGCCGGTAATATGCTCTTATAATACGATGATATATATAATGTAGGTAAAAGGAACCCGCGAATGGCTGAGTGTGGCAGAGCCACGGAACCCCCTGCAGGGGTTGTTAGCACAAGGTCTCTACGGGTGGGAAAGAGCAGAGTCGCTATTCTCTGGGCTATGGGAGAATCGCCGGGGGTCGAAGGGTGCCGCAGCGCCCGTTCCTCTCCAGGGTTGGTTTCATAATGGGAACATGGGGGGCTCGTAATTCTATCGTCTGTCTATCTAGCCGAATATGAGCAGTGGGCTTTAGAAGGAAGGAAGGCCCTGGATTCCCACTGGGATTAAAACTCGGCTATTACTTGATGGATGAATCATTTCGGACCGGTATCCCGCCGTCAAACTGTCAAATCAGCATAAATACCGGCTCTATTTTTCGGGTTTTAAGAAAAAACGATATTACATGAAAGAAAAAAAGGAGAAGAGGGGATTTGGGCGTATACACACACACACATACACACACATCGGTATGGGCTACTCCTTCGAAGCTCTGATCTCCGACAATAAAGTTTTATCACAAAGCATAAGCTTGTAAAAGTCAGGATTTGTAAACCATTCTCTCTCCTGGTTTTATGCAGTCAAAGTAAAAGCACTTATCGTGATGATCTGGATGAACCCTTGCCTCGATTACAGATCTTTTTCTCATCCCGCATTGTTGAACACACATCAAGGCTTAATATCGTAGTTATTAATGAGAAACGAAAGAGTGATAAAGAAACGAAAATTTCTTTTCCACATACATAGGTATGTGTATATCGTATATATAAATAGCATATAATATAACGAGGTTGTAAAACTAATTTATATCATTACTCGCAGAACTGTAATAACGTAGTTTAGAGGAATAGAAAGGGAAACAGATAAATCGCGGATGAGTTGCAGCCGAGATATCGCGTGCTTTTGGTATATTACGTCGGTGGGGGGTGTCGTCGGTGCCCGTCGCCGTACCCCGTTTATAATGTGCGAAATAATAAGAATTTCGTGTCCCACGACGAGTCCCGAGGGCGCCTGGAATCCCTATTTACGACGACAGTATCGCGACGTCTTTATGCTTATGGTGGCAAATATTCAGCAGCAAAAGCGACGTCAGGCGTCTTAGTTATTCTCATTTCTTACATTATTTTTTTTCTTCCTTTTTTTATTATTTATGCGCGTCTATATTTCTTCTTCATCTGATATACATATATATATATATATCAGATCGTGTCTGATGGGGTATTATAATCAGTGGAATACAACGAGGGGTAATATGGTACGAAGGAAGAATAAGAAGACGAAGACGAGGACGAAAAAAAGTAAAAATAACATGAAGATGAAGATGAAGATGACGACTGAGCTTATTGTATGTCGGAGTTTTGAATTCAAAGACACATATTTCCCTGCAGGAATAATAATATAATAAGTTGATAAAACAGTTGTAACAACTTTTCGCTTGTTATTATACCCCGAAGGCGCAGTAGTAGTGTGAGACCTTTAGTCCTCCGGCTTTTAGAACCGAGTGAAATTCAAGATAATCAGTTTTCCTCTCGACACTCTGTACCCACACCCCTCCGCCCCCAACGGCCCTTTGTTCTTTGCCAGGCATCTTAAGATCCACTTTGTGTTTCGGTTACAATTAATGCCGCCACATCGTACCGTGATTGCGGGGCCTCTGTTAACTCGCTACTTCATTAGATGAAAGCCACTAGTATATATAGGTATTATTTAAGAAACAAGATTTATTCAATCGGGACGATGAAATTTAGAAAAAATAAAAATTAATATTAAAATTCTCCCGAACAACGATTTCAAAATAATTATTGATCTTTTATACACATCGATGATTTCACTTCGCGAAGAAAATTGAATGCTGAAATCGTGAAGACTGGCAGATAGGGGATGGGAAACAACTTCATCCGTTTCATTATATCTGCAAAAGGTTCATTTTCTATTCAATTTTTTTCTTGTTTTTTACACATCTACCCATTTTTAATTTTTCGTTTTTTTTAACTTTCAACTTTTTTATTTTTTATTATTAATTACACCACTGCGCTCTTCGCTACTCGCTAACGAACCAGACCTACACCCACTCGACGTGTCAGTTTTAACTTGAAGTAAAATGTATTAATTAACACGGCAATTAAATTCCTACGCTATAACATGCGTATATTCATTACTACCCATATACCTACTCTGTTCCAGCTCTTCTATCGGTCCTTCCTATCGTAATTTATTATTCGTTATGTTCTTCGGTTTTTTATTTTGTTTGTCCTAAAATTCCAGATTTTAAGTGAATTTGATAATAGCCAATATTTGAGGGGCTCGAAGGGATGAATACCTACCCTAGATTTTCATCTTCTATATTATTAGGGAACTGGGAAAAATAATTTGTCCTTAGGGGAATAATTTATTGATAAAGAAGCATTAGCTGTAAGGCCTGACATATGCATGTCGTGTATGTAACATATAATAATAATAATTATTGAACGCTAAGTTTGTGAACCACAGAATTTCGGAGATTATATAGTTTGCAAACTTGAAACGTCGTTGAGATTACACTAATGCGTTTGCTGCGGTGCATCTCCACCCCCCACGTCACGAGTATTCCTCTTATGTTAAATTTTTCTTGTCATGTTGCACAATATAATATAGTCTGCTGTTATTACAGCTTCCTGAATTTTTCTTCTTCTTCTTCGTCTTCATCTTCTTTTTTCTTCTTATTCTTATTCTTATGAAAGTAATCTTCTCTAATGTGCGAATACAAGTTTACACTCCGTTTTCCTCCGCGTACCTACCTACCACCTTATACCTACTTCATTTCACCACTTTTAGCTCCAAGGATTTATCCGGCTCTCCCACGATTAACAATACCAACCCCCTACACCCTACACCCTATGCCCCCGTATCTACTCAATTTTCCCAATGAGACCGCTGAGATAACTTATTCAAGATTCAACACACAATTTTCGAAATATATAGCGAAAAATCTCAACCACCTTCCTCACATCCCTTTGCTTAATGATTTTCCTACAGAGACAGAAACTTCATTTGGTGGAATTAATCCAACGTCGTAGGTATAAGCGCGATTAAACTCCCTTAACATTGTGATAACTTATCCATCAATTTGGAGACAGTTTTTTTTCTTCTTCATTTCTCTCTCTCTCTCCTCTCTCTCTCTCGCTTTTTATCTTCACCCTAACGTTTGTACACAATCACGAAGTGAAACGCAAGCAATTCATTAACTCATTGCTGGGTAGGTAGGGTAGGTGGCTAGCTAGCGGGGTCGTTAATCTTAACACAATCTTAACGAACTCAAACCATTTAATTAAAAGCGTAATTATCTTCGCATGACATTAATCATTGTCGTTTCTATTTCCGTACTATATAGTAGAAGTGGTAGGTATAGCAGATGAGTTTATACAATGAATTTTGTACATCAAGTTTTTGGACTGAATCGAATTTTCTTATTTTTTATTTATTTGTATTTTTCAACTATAAAACTGATTTTTCATTTATTTTCCACAGGCAATATCGTATTTATTTAGTATCATCAATTTTTTATTGTCAGACGTCTATCCGATTGAGACAGTTCAACTAAATTGGATCGACTTTGCCAACAACGCGAACTTTCCGAGAACGCGAGAGTAGGTATGGGAGTTTGAACCTTGCGGACTTTGGCTTTGATAGGAAAGCCGGAAGTGCCGAAAATGAGACAAGCCGTAATTTCCTGTAGGCCATTACACCCGCGATATTTCATTGTACATAGGTACCTCACCAAAATACATCTAGATACATAAATACTTGGTCTCACACAACTTTGCACCAAGATCCAACTACCAGCCATCCCAACAGAGAAATACTCCGCAAATCATCCGGCTGAAGAGTCTCGAAAAGGAAATAAGGGTGACCCATCAAACCACACAATACAGGGTATATAGGTAACCATACGTGTATAGTAAATCTTGAGAAAAAGTTAAGCTAAGAAAAAATCGGCAAGAATTTCACGCGGACATTCTTGTACCGATCCTTAAAATGGACTACGATTCTATTCATGCAGCAACTCACTCGGACCTCACTTATACCTCATCTCAATTCTCAACAACTCCATAAGGTATCGGGTACAGGAAATATCGAAATAGAATTCGGAGGATGAGGAATAACCAGATGGATAAGTGAAGCTTCTTTGTAGCAAGGGCGGAGCAGCCTGCATCCCGCAACTTTCACTACCTGCTGCAGGCGTTCGTTCGATCGATCGATCGATCGCTGATAAAGTGATAAACGTGGGGATAAGAGGAGTCAGCTAAGGATTATACGATAATAAATTATAATTGACGTGCAACGTCGGCATTTTCTGATATGCTAGGTATGGGACACCGACACTGCACCAGTGTAACGAGACTAACTAAGATTTCCTCTTCTGGAAAGTAACTTTGCAAGAAGTTTACCGAGCGTCGAGTTCTCCCTGTTATACCCCAAAGCTACCCTTCTCCAAATTCTCTCTCTCTCTATATCTATCTTCTCCTCCAAGAGATGGTTTCAGTCTCCCACGTTAATGGCGTCTGATTATCATCGTTATTACAATAGAGTGAACAAGAGGTCAGAATTTCATCGACTTAGGATCATGTTTGGTGATCAACAAAAGCGCAGTTCACTAGATCCTCATCATTGCAGCCCTAAATCTAAGGGTGGAATGGGTCGATCCCTGTATGAATGGGGGATTCTTCAGGGGGCTAAACTACAACGTGGTCCCAAAACCTGGTTGTACTTTGATGTATGCATGCACATTCATATAGATATAGGGGATGCTATGCATAGACTCTCGTTTGATCGTAGAAAAACGAAGGAAAATGGTCTTTCCCATGATAGTATAGGACCCGGATTGATAGAGACATTTTTTTTCTCCACTTTATGAAAGTATATTACGAAAAATGGATACAGAGAAACATAGAGATTGTCACTCGGATTGGGTTCGCCTGAGATGTTCCTTTCGTCCCCGCGTGCATTGCATCGTTCGCGTTCTGCCTCGAAGCTTCGAAGCGAAAGCTTTCTTCGAGCGATGCTTGCAGAAAGCAGAAAGTGGGATCGGAGACTGGGTTTTATTACTTTACGTGCCTCAACGGACGCCGGAGCATACGACAAAGACTATTGCGCTGTAACCTTATTTTCCGTTTAACGTACGTGCAGCCAGTTTCTACTGCGTTATCGGAAAGTATTTTCGAAAGACACCGAGCTTTTTCATTTCTGTTTTTATTTTTATTTATTTATTCATTTTGTTCTCTCTTTCTTTATCCTTGCGCACTTTCTCCTCTGTCGTTTACCTTTGCGCGTTTCATCCTCCACCTGGCATACAACACATTCTATATTAAAGCATAAGCTGCGTTGTACATATACGATACATGACGTCGGTAACAACCCCCGTTGACCGTTAAAAGCACAAAGCATTTTCCTAGTTTCAAAACTGGTCTTGATTGCTCGTGGTAAAGCCGAGAGGAGGAGTGACCGTTAACGTACGATGTAGTTAGGTAGGAAGGTAGGTAGTACATAAAACGACAAAGAGCCGTCACTCGAGTTGAGTCCAGGGCAGTCCAGGCCAGGCAAACTTCATAGGCTTCACCCTTTTCCGTTCTACGGAAACTTGATTTCACCAAAGAAAGAAGAAGCCGGGCATATTATAGAAACTGAACGAGTTTCACGATTCGTAACCACTACCGCCACCGTCACAGCCGCGACGCTTGACGTCGTCGCGTTAATTTTCTTCTTATATTCAATCGTATTTTCATTTTATTATTCAACTTTTATTACGCAATAACAGACGATCATTATTATTATCCAACTTTGAATTTTCTTTTTTTTTTCTTTTTTTTTCTCTACAATTCTTTATCGTTTCACATACATATTGATTCCAACCTGTCGACGCCTTTCGTTTCGTTTCGTTTCGTTTCGTTCAATTTTGTTCTGCGCTTTTCCTCATCCGAATACACATACGTGCACGTACATATACCTACATGTATTAAAGCTGTGAACATTTCTACTCAGATATTACCCACGTATGTATATACATACACCTACACACGTAGTGGGTAGTAGGGTATAGAAGTGTACCTCTATAGCTACCCTGGTAACGTTAACAATTGATTTATAGGAGGTGGTAGGCCGTTGTGCTGATCGTGATAAGCTGTTTCTGCGAAGGAGGGAGGAAGCTATAAAAACCCGTAGGTTTTGTCCGTGCCGCTTGAACTATATTTATAACTTGATACTGTCGAGCTAATATTCGATTCATAGGCTACCATCGTTTTTTTTCTTCTTTTTTTCTTTTTTGTTTTTGTTTTTTTACTCTTTTCGAAGTTTTATTACTCCCAAACCCCGTCTTGAATATTGACAATCAGTGAATGGAAAATAAGAAGATGAAGTGAACAAATTTTGTGTAGAATTGTTTCGGAGCATCAAGCTTTACCAAAGCCCCACTAGTCAGATTTTTTTTGAACACCATCAATCAAGGCCGTCAGGATTGAGAGTCAGTCAGTTTATTTTTTTCTACACAAAAAGAGGAATGAGACAATAAAAAAAAATGAAGAAAGGTGGAATTGGGGTTTTCGGTTTACGAGTATTCGACGTTCATAGTAACAGATCCGCAGCCTAGTTTCTCGACAAAAGTGTATAACGCATAAACCACTGCCAAGAGCTGAAGGGGATTCAGTCCCGCTGTGGTCAGACGATTGGTCTGGCTTCTTTAAGGATATCTTGTTGCGTGTGGTGGCAGTAGAAACGGAGGGAGTTACTGAATATCCGATTTGGGAATGTCCAATTTGTTTGAAATTTATTTTCTGAAAAATTTTTCAATACGATAAGATATGGGATTAACCAGTTGGTTAGTCGGTTATATTTCAGTTAGTTAGTTGGCTGGTTGGTTGGTTAGTTAGTTGGTTGGTTGGTTGGTTAGTTAGTCTGTTATATCAGATTGGCAAAGATTTCTGTACACAGACCTCTTGACGGGCGCGTTTGAAACTCACAGACTACAACCAGAAACCCAGTCTGGTTGTGTATCCGTAGGCGTATCATCCTGGGGTAATTTCCAGCGTTCTTCCGGTCCAACAAAACAGCTGGCTACCAACTCAAACAGAGTTTTGGCGAAGGGTAACCCAATTAAAATGCGCTGGTCTCTCACTTTGATCGCGTATAATTGGGTATCGAGTCTGACGGTAAACTGTGGATGAATTTACGTACATATACACACGTAGATCCGTACGAAACAAAAAAATAAAATATGAAAAAATGAAAAAAAGTTAAACAGAAAAAAGAAAGTTGATCAAGGATAGGAGGAAAAAATTGAAAAAAAATAATTATAAATAATACACATGCATGGTGCGCCGAATACACACGCGAAACATATATTACTATAGAATTCTGCGTGTTTGACTAGACGCATACAGCTATTTTCTATTTCTGTGAAAAGGATGGCCTGTAAAGAGGGAGAGAGAGGGGATCAGTTAGGTTTCCACTCCGGAATTCGAGTAATTGAAGAGGAGCTATTTGCACAGTGGTAAAAACGCATATGTGAAGATATAGGTATACCTGTGCGATTATGGAATGCAATATTCCCTGATAAAAGGGATGAAAGATAACAAATGGTATCCCACATTGTAAATACGGAAGAAGAGGCAGTATTCGTTCTGTAATAAAACATACTGTTCAATTTTAATGACCATATTATATACAGGGCACATGATGTATGCAGGGATCTAATCCTCGGTAAATTGACAACTAGAGGCGATTATAGTAATTCAGTTCAGCTCAGCTCAGTTCAGTTCAGTTCAGTTCAATCGTATTTTATTTTATTTTTTCATTTTTTCTCTCGTTTTATAATACCTATACTGTAGTCGATATAATAATAAACCGTTATTATACTGCGGATAATCCTGCGTGCAGTAGCTACTGCTGCAGTAAAGTTAAACGTGAATGACAGTTTTCATCCCTGTAGCACAGAAGTAAAGTGCAGGAGAGATTGTTATCAGTTGTTCGACAAGGGATTATCTCGTAGAAGGAGCTTTGGCTTATCATCGTTTTGCACCACGTAGGTATTTCGACTATCGTTAGATCCGACTATTCCTAGATTATAGGTATACGATATGATGAGGATGACAATTCTTGGTTTTTCTTTTTTTATTCCACTCATTTTTTGCGATATTTATATTCCCTGTAAAATATGTAGTAAAAATGGTATTTCAAACACTCCTATCTATAATGCCCTTGCAGCTAAGGTAACGAAGATTTCGTTCAAGCTTCGCGAACTTGCGAAGTTAGTTTGAACGATTCTATTGAATCTGGTTGACTGGCATCGATTCAGTAACTCGACGTTCGGTGCTGTGCGGATGAGGACGGAGGAAGGAGTATGAGGCAGCCTTGGGACGAAGAAATGGAATGGAGATGGGGATGGAATGGGGATGGAAGGAAAATACTCCCGGACGTGCAGGACGAAATGCGTTTAATTAAACTGCCGAATAAATATTATCCAGTCGTTTCCAGATTTTCCTTTCCCTCTTCCTGTTTCTTTTCCTTTTCCTTTTCCTGTCCTACTCTTCTCTTCCTTGCTTTTAGTTTGCTATCAGCAAGCAGTTTGCCCGCTCGTTCGCTAAGGCGTCATCGGTACAGCTCAGTAGAACGACTGATGTTGAATTTGACTTACATTACCTTTAATTGCCGTTTTATTTCCTTGTAATTTACCTTCTTCCTCATTCATTTATAACAGCGGTTTAAAATAATTCAAAGACAGTGCATCGTGCATTGCACAATCCAACATCCACCCGAGATACAAAGCGAATCGAGTTTATCCAAGAAGTAGAAAATCACAAAGGCCAGACTACACAATTAGCTGATAATTTTCGCAATTCCCTCCTCTCCCAGACCCCAAGAAGCACGAGTATTCTATCCTCGCTAGGTAAAATCCGGTGGAACTAGGTCGCGCATAGGTATATACCCCGAGCAGCACCAGCACCATAGAGTACCACCAGCGCCAGTCTGAATGAAAGATCTGTTATTTGAATGTAAATAATTAATTCGGCGGTTGATTAAATCATTCAGCAAGACAACCAACAGCCAGATACGCTCCAACCCTCCTGCCATTTCGTTCCATTAAACTTCGCTTCTCGGTCTCTGCAGGCAAGCTCGCAGAAAATTTTCCGAGAAATTTCGAGTGACCATAAGTCACACGTCCTCGACCAGTTTCGCAATTTAAAACAATCACGGAAAGCTAGAAAATTCGCCAAATTCAATAAATAACATATCTGACACTGGAGCACATCAGAGGATTCGGCTTTACTCAGGAGTGTATCTCATCTACTGCACGTCTCCTCCGTACCTACATCCGAAATTCTGAGAAAGGGAACCCGGTTAGATATTCTGCAAATCCCACCAGGCCAGCCTCTACAGGGTTTACTGTGACCTGAGCGAGAACCGATGCTAATAATTAATCGCACCGCTAATGCTCCGCGCAAATAACTAAGTCGAGGTAATAGTGTTGGAAGGTTTTAAACTCGGTGATGAGAACGACCTGGCTTTTATAATCTGATAATCAAAAATCGGTACACTACTACACTGTGGCATCTGATTGTAATCACCTGACCAATTAGGTTGCGTAGTATGGATGCAGCGCTACACATCCCGCTAATTGACTATCGCCATAGTTCCGTATCCTGGTGCAATGTCTATGATGCCTGGTAATAATCATCCCCTTATGCTGGTCGTGCAGCACAATATTGCAGGAAGCCAGTGGCTGCTCTCTGGTTGAGGGTTCGTACTGGGCCATGAACACCAACTGGTGTTCGGGTATCTAGGATCGTGCAAATCCCCATTCCATGCTAGAAACTGCACTCGATACCGAAGTGCGGAAACTTTTAATTGAATATACCGATGTTCGGATGGTATCCACGAGGCTTGAGACACGGAAGTTCGGGCTGAACCCGCTCGCACTTATATTGTTGGACCTGGAATCACCGTCCAATGTTCGACTTCGAAGTACGAAGTACGAGAAGAAGAATTACCAGAAAAAAAAACCCACTGTGGTTCCAATTCGGTTGAATTTCAAGTGCTGAGGGGAACAAGAATCGCATAAAATTCTTTGTCGAAATAGGAGATTTCAAGGGATTATTTCGATAGAAAAACGAAAGAAAAATGATTTCTGTGCGGAATAGGAAAACGAATGTGGAGTCTGAGTCGTACTTTCTCCGATAGTTTGAGACCACTCTGCACAGAATTGAAGTAATTACTGTTCGCTCCCTTTCCCTCTTGGTCAAACAACGTTATCGCTACATAATGTATTATGTTTTATCTAACCAACTTTGCATGCTTATAAAATATACACACCGTAATTTTCCAGAACTTTGTCGTTTTCTTTATTCTACCATTTTTTTGTTTGTTCTTTTCTTTTTTGTTCTCTCTGTTTGTACCATTGAATCCGGATGTGCTTTTAGTGTGAGGTAAGTAACTTATGGATCGGTATATGAAGCAACTTATATGTTACGGACTAATGGGTTGACGTGCGGAGCCCAGGCCAGGCCGGTATATATATATATAGAGGTGTAGAGAATGTATATAAAATAGTCGTCGCTGGGAAATATTTTTAGATCGATTGAGCAAATCCCATGAATATTCCATCGACATGGAATTAAACAATTGATCGTATTGCGGAGGGCAAACTTTTACCCCACTATAGTTTCATTCTTCAATTCGAACCAACAATTCCGAAGCTAAATGAACGAGTGTTGAAAAATTACACGATAGATGGAAAAATTATTTTCCCAGATTATACATGAGGGTATGTATAATTATGAGAATATCTTCACCTAGCTGTATCGTCTTTATAAAATTCTGTCATCAACTCGATTATAAAATCTCTGATCAACGTGGTACAGTAGTATATCAACGAATTATTACTGAACGACGATTAGTGAAACTTAATAGCCTTGTAAAATTACATACGAAAGGCGAAATAATAAAACTAAATCATTTTAATACATATGGTGGTTAATTTTCTATGTTGAGAACGGCTATAACCTGCATCCATATTTTAGCTATAGATATCACGATAACCACCGATGAAATATGAGCGAAACAAAACCGTGATAAGATATCTAGGGATCTGAAAGCTTTGGTCAAATTAGTTGCATGATGAAAATAAAAAAATTTAAAAAAAAAGAATTTTTTGAACCACTATATTTCATTTATTGACGAATTAATTGAGCTTGATATCTATTATGATTTATAATTCATGGGGAAAACAGCCTGATGCGCGATCGGAGAGGGAGAGAAAGACAGAGAGAGAGAGAGGGAAAAATAAAATAAATGGCATAGAATGCAGAGGGGTGCAAAAGTAGCCCCTAATCATTCAATGGGGGTTTGACATTTTTTTTTCTCACTTCTTCTTTATTCACTTATTTTGTTGTTTAACGTTTATCTTCTCTATGTCCGATTATACTTGATTTCAATTGAAATTGCTCGGTCATCTTTTTTTTTTTTTCTCTCATCTCCTTTGGTACGTGCAGGATTAAAAATTTTTTACTTGAAATTCAGCCACGTAATTTGAACATATTTTATTTTACCGGTGAAAAAAAAAATGAAAAAAAAAGAAAAAGAAAAAAATAATACGAAGATGAAGAGGGAAGAGAAAAAGGAGGAGAACTATAAGAAGAGGAAGAAAAGAGGAGGAAGCCTGCACACAGCTTGTTAAAATTTAATTAAAGAAAATTTCGTGCACAACGCCGCACACTCGAACGACTTATACTTATTCTTTTCGCCAATTTGAGCGCCACGTTATTCGCAAGCTGAAGAACCAGCCCCCTTAGACATCGTCTTAGGGAGAAGAGAAGAAGAAAAAAAGAAAAGAAAAGAGAGAGAAATAAAAAGACGACGAGGGGTGAAGATGAAATAACAGAGAAGAGAAGAGAAGAGAAGAGAAGAGAAGAGAAAAGAAGAGAAGGGAGATCGGTGTTATCTGATGTTATTATTTATAACTGTTTAAAAATGTCGTGTTACTTGAACCCGCAACCTGTATCCGGATAGATTAGCTCATTCCGAAATGTCAACGATTCCGTAAGCTTACGCGACCATCAACGCGTATTATAAATTTATTATTTACTGCCTTGCCTCGAATGTAACAACCCTATACTTATATATTACCTAACAAGGTCGGCTAAAGTTCAATGATCAATTATTAGCAACTGAAAACGTAAAACACCTACACTCGCGAATCATTAGATTTTTCAACTAATTAATATTTCATCTCTGTTTAAAATTTGAAAAAAACATAAAAAACAAAGAATTTTTCCACAACCTTTCCCCCACATTATATAGCATATAATATATTATATAATATGTTGGCATGTAAGTATATTGGTATTACAAAACATAATATGTTTGCATAATGAGATCCTCTATCATTTTTTTTTTTTTTCATTTTTTCTTTTTTCTCTACTTCTCTTCTGTTTCTTAAAGAGGATCATTCCACGAGCTCGAGCATGCCTAGATAACAATCCCTACGTAATCGCGTTGAGGAGAAAATTGAAGGTATTCGGCGACGTTGAACGCGTTATCTTGGGCCGGAATATTGAGAGGCGAAGTGAAGAGAGAGAGAGAGAGAGAAAAGCGAAAAGCAAAGTATGGGTAGAGAAGGTAGAGGTGTACTCGTTGTTCAAAGTACTTGAATCCCTGCAGTAGCTAGCTTCCGGGGGATTTTTTTTTCTCCCCCTCCTTCTTCTTTTTTTTTTTTTTTTAATAAACTTGATCTTTTTTATAAACGAGCTCTGCCAAGGATAGGAATTAAAACTCACAAGTACCAGCGGTAAGAGGATGTTAGCGAATAATTAAGTAGACGGTATGGGTCACACACAATGAAATAACTCGAGTGCATAGGGCCGCTTAATTGGATAGTTAACGTCAGTTTCCTTTTCTTATTATTTTCTTGGCAATTATTTGAAAAAACACTTTTTACCTTATTTTTTTCATTTCGTCTCGCATCCCCCCCCCCCTCTCTCTCTCTCTCTCTCACTCTCTCTCTCTCTTTCTATCTATCTTCTCGACTTTCATCAACGAGGCTATTAGCCAGCCCTAGTCGAGTAACGCGATATAGCTAATAAGTAGTTCGCGTAACACGTATACAGTGCATAATACTTCAGCTCCGATATTATATTATGATAGTATCTGAAATCAGCTACGGTCGTAAAACAACCCTGCAATGCGAAACGGCCCCTGTCAGTTACAGCGCTGAACGTAACGCCGCCGGTTTCCGCCAGCATGTCATTACACACCCGTACAGGTACAGTATAGAATGATTAACCGAGGACTACTCTTTGCCTCTGGGGGGCGGGGGGCTGTAGCTATATTTCGCATACCTACAAACTTCCGGTTCGTCACGCAGCTAGGATTTTTGGACATGAATTTATAGCGCGCTGCATACGCTAACGGCGAGCTCGCATATCAGCGAAAGCTCGAAAGAGTGAGAACGAAACAAAAAGGGAAAAATAAAAAATAAAAAATTCCAAGTATCATCGTGGACGTAAAAATGTCGTAAATTTCATACATTTCATGAATTAACTTCGTTCAAAGGATTCGCAGGGTCTGTCTGACGTGATGAGCTGTGAAAATATATAATTTTGCATCACAGATCGAAACCGTCGAACAACAACATCCGTTTTTGGTGAAATTCTACCGTCAAAACGCGAGTTTATTTTCCTCAATAAACAGAAATTCAGCATCGGTCATCCTGGGTTAGCGAAATCCTTCGACAATGGGGGCCAAATGAGTCCGCTGGTTTCTGTTGAAACTCGGTGCAACTGATTGTCAACAAACAGGCTTGTCAAAACCGTTGGACATGGGTTAATGGCTTTTCAATCACGCCCTATGCTGCTGTTTCATAATCAATTTATGAAACCCGGCTGCATAGGTGGGATTAATAATAATTATAGAATTTAAAAATCAGGGTGTTTTGAAAAATTCTATAACCAGTATATCTGCACCCCCGAGTCTGTTGAGAAATCAGATTTCTGCGTATGGAACAGTTAATCGAATAGACTATGAATTCGATTAACCGCACTGATAAGGGCTCACATATTCAAAGCGTCGTAATAATTTCGCAAATTATTGTCATATAATTGGCAAAGGCTTGTCGTACGTATATAGGTACGGTACCCTACGTTCATTGCGGGCTGGCGTCCTTTGGCCCGTTTCGAGGTTCCTACCTACCACCGAGGTTCGAGGGTTAAAATGATTTTCCGCAACCTCGAGCATGTCCAAAGTGGCCTTTCAGTATATGGGGGCTGGCGCTCCGCGGCCCGCGCTCCAACCCCTCTTTCCAGATAAATTTCAGAGACAAGGGAGCGAGCGCGCGAGATACATACATATATATATGTATATACAGACATACAGACATGCGAACGTACAGACATGCAGATATAGACAGACACAATGCCAGGTAGTTTGCGGTTAGCTACCACCACCATTTCTACATTGATTCACAGTTAGCTTGGCTAATATCTCCCTCGACATCAAAGGATCACGCAACCGCCATACCAGTGGGCGAATAAGGAGGGAAGAGAAACGCGAGAACGGCGACGATCAGTCGGTACGGAACGTCTATCCCACCGCTGTCACCAGTTACACCCTTTGGTTTAACCCACTCTATTCTAGGGTCGAGACTCGCGAGTCGAGATTAGAGGGTCGTGTAATCGAGACAAGAGGTTTATTGCATTTCGAAGAAAGAGATAGAAGCGAAGGAATTTGTATTCCTTTCTGTTTTTTTCCTCTCTTTCTTTGTCATCATTGTGAAAAACAAAATATAGAAAAGAAAAAGAGCAAAAAAAAATTAAACGAGGGTCTCCATGACGTTATTTCTGTCATTTTACTGAGCTAATTTCCCCCCCGAGCTCATTTTAATTCCTTTAATTAACGCCGCTGAATCTGCAGGTCGGAAAAATGCCTTTGCCTTTTTACTTCTCATATTTAACTTCGTGTTTTTTGTTCCTGCTCTTTTCTCTTCCATTCGTTCTGTTCTCCCTTCTTCTTCTTCTTCTTCTTCTTCTTTTTTTTAATGTCCTTTTTGTTTCGTTCTGTTTTTTTTCTTTCTATTATCAACTTCGTGCCGTCCAAATTATTTAGCTAAGTGATCGAACGCTCCTAAACTCTCTGGGGCCTCTAAACGAGAAAGAAAAACTCTGTTCAATGTTTTCGGTGGTGGTAAATGCGTGTCTTATACTACCTACCTACCACACAGCGCACCAGATATCTATCATTATCATTTCATGGCAATTCCTGAGTTAACAGCACATCCGATTCAGTAATTGATTGAATGATCGTGAGCGAAGCTCTCGGGCACGATTCGTCTTATTCCGTCGTATTCGTCCCTCCGCCTCTTCGCTGATGCGTAAAGAACAGTTAAAAAAAAAACGACCCCTAAATTCTGAGTGGATTGACGAAACCAAATCACTTATTTCAAAGTATTATTAGATCACACAGAAGAACGACGTTTTAACCGAAAAGGAAACAGAATATACTTCATTTGATTGTTTCGTTTTTTGTTGTTTAACAATTTAGTTAAGCAATTCGAAAGAGAATTGGGGAAATCTGTGTCTAAATGGAAGATTTCTGTGGGGGGTTGAAGGATGCGGCTACCTATTGACTGACAGAAGGACCATTTCGATTTGATTCATCAAATATCGGTTAGACCCAAAAATTTTGTGGAGTATTTTGAACCGAACCTGTAGGAGGCGAGGAATCCCGAATTCCAGGGAAATTCGATGTTCCGACTTAACTGACCGGCTCTTAGTGAAAACGATTTATCCAAGGGATACCATAGATTTTAGTGTGATTATAGGGAAACGAGAGAATAAAAAAAAAAGATTGTGTCTCCAGGGGAATAGGAGACCGACTGTGAGGTCTAGCAATTAAAATCAAAGCAGTAGATCAAACAAGGCACTCCCTAGTCTTTCTTTGCACTAATATAACATTTGCAGATTAAATTGTAATGCCCGATTTCCCTCTCTGGATTTAATGCAGTTTCTTTACGTGCATACCTACTCCTAGAAAAATTTCATCAGTAGTTAGGTACAGCCACGTTCATCTTTTGGTCCGGTTTTCTCCTTTTTTTTTCTTCCTCATCACATTTAGATTCAATTTCATTAATATGCTGAATTCGAATACACTAAAGTGATATTTAAGTCCGCAATAATATAATAGGCGAGACAGAAGACGTTTGAATATCTCATACCTTGAAACTACATCTCGGTTTCTTTTATTATCGCAATTTGAGTTTCCCTATCCAGGTATTACGCTCTCGCTCGGGCAGCTCTACTTTTATATCATTAGAAAATTTCCGAGCTAACCAATTATCGAATTCTAATTTCTTAATAATTTTATTATGCTAATTAAAGTAAAGGTGTGACGCAATAAAATTGCGAGGGAAGTAACACGTATTGGAATTATATCACCAATACTACTTTGCAGATCGCTAAGACATAACGGAGGAGACGAAAGTAGCTATCTTCTTAATTAGGTACTTGAATATAGGCACGTATATATATGTATGTATAATGAGCAAATGTAATTTAGTCAATTTGTATAATACATATCCCAATGAGAAACTGGCTATCTGCATAATCGGGTGAATTACGATAATCTAATTATCACTACCTTCGGCTTGTCGCCTCTCACCCCTCGTATACGTCTCGTCATTTTCTTCATACTGCGATAAAGGCCAGTTTAAAAATCGCTGATTATATATGTACATACGAATATTTAAAAATAACCAGCTCGTCGTTACCACGCAATAATATTACTGATCATATATGAATCGCGTGTGCCTGAATTCGTGTATACATTTAACTTTTACTCGAATAAGAAACTTTTTAATCAACTCTAAGGGAGACGACATTTAACTTGAACATCGCCTCAGGGCTCTTTGGATTCCGCAGTTTCAATTAGCAAATGTTCCTCGTAAAGCCAGTATATAGTATATCTACAAACGACAGAGAGAAAGAGAGCGAGGGAGAGAGAGAGAGAGAGAGAGAGAAACATTTATACGTGTATGTGTATGTGCGGCCAAATACGAAGCTATAAGGAATTATTACACTCGCTTCAGTCTTAAGATTAATCCTAGATAATTTGACTCGAAGTAGTAGACGAGGGGTTGATATAAGTCATAAGCCGAAAGTCTAGAATCCAAAACCGACAAACTGTCGGAGTTGTAAGTTCAAAGGGCACGTGTCGATTACGTTTCGCATATAGGTAGGTAATGGAGCAAACGGATCTACGGGTTTGTCAGGTTTTCATCTGATAACGAAGAACAAAAAAAAACAAAAAAACTGATAGCAAATCCAGTAATTAGATAGAAAAATATGACTCCCCAAAAATTATGAGACCTGGGGATATCTCCCGTTTTCCTGTAAATCCCTGCTAGAGTAGTTAGAGCTGCATATATACCTATCCATGCTTGCAGAACGCGGTATAGAGCCCCGTCTATCCACGTGCATACATATTCATACGTAATGTGCATCCCTTGAGTAAATGTGCTGGTATGTATAATATATACCTATATGAGAAAAGGATATGAAAATGTGCGTAGGATGCATGCATCCAAAACTGAGCGAGGTTCTCTGTCGACTAGTGATGAAATTATCAAAGGAAAAGATACGCTTTTGACTTTGCTTCAAATCTCTTCCAGACAAGCAACCAAATTTAATGAGTACATATATTTATGTATATACATGTACATATGCGTGGGCGTGTGTGTGTGTACTAGGGCACGTATCTTGCTCCATAGTCTCCATAGTACAGCTTAGTCGCACCTCGTTATATATATATTGTCGATTTTTGTTAAACCAAAAGAGTTACGGACGCGGTTGCGAATAAGAGTGAAAGATATCGCGAAAGTTATAGATTATAGGTATGAGGGGAGGAGTATCGGATAAAATTTTTTCGTTTTATTTAATATCACGGAAAATAGGTATGTAGGTATACGTGACTTGAGACCATAATCGAAAATAAGTGGTGTACATTAGAATTGGGTAATCTAATACAACACGGAACGGCGAATTGATCTTAGAAGAATGAGGAAGTATGGGAAAAACGTGATATTAAATTTAAGAAAATTGCTGCCTTTTCAGACGTGCTGTTTGCCCTCGGCCTCCCGATGCCCGAACTTCGTATCACGTATGTGAAAAACGTTGTTGGAGTAAAACGCGGGCTATTATACCACACGGTTTGTGTATTTGAATAAAAGAAAGCCCCGCGTAATCTAAGTAGCGGAAAATTGGGATCTATCATTCACGATCGTGAAACAACAGATATAATCAAACAACAGACTAGAGACACGTGAGACCCCCTAATTCACATTTTTTTCCCCCATTTCGAATCCCGCGACTATAATAATCCCTTCGTTTTCACATCAGCAACGAATTTTCTGATACAACGAAATAACCGAAAAATGAATCAACTCGCAGGGCTATTGGGTTCCGACGGGGGGTCCTCATCCGTACCCTAACACTCCGAGAACTCATCAAAGAAAATCCTCGCCAGACTTGCACCAGAGTTTATGAAACACAGGTATAACAATATGGTAGGTACTGGACTCCCAAACCCCGTCAGGTCGAGGACTTAATGCGCTTGGCTTTTCCCAACTTTATAACAAAACATTTCTGCAGTATGTGGAAGTGCTGATAAGACCTGGGCGACGCGACGCGACGCGACGACGAGGCCATGTTGTGTCGTATCTGTACTACGACACATGTTAACCCAGACATACATATATATATATATATATATAACATATGGCTGATCTCCGAACTCAATAAACCAACGAGGTGGTGGTTTTACGATGTATGGTGGTTATTTTCATTCGCTGAATAAACTGGCTCTTGCGTTATTTACCTCATTGCTATTTCCACGTACATATGTGTTCTCAGGACTCTGCATATCGCGCGAAATAAATCCATCAATTCTACTGCAGATTTGGGCTAATTGAAACAGAGCTATTTTTCCATTCGGATTGAACATATTTCTTTTTAATCTAGGCACTGCAAGCTGTATAACAAAATCGACAGATCAATTCCCAATTCAATTGAGAATTTTTTTTTTTCACACTTTTGGTTTCTTTTGCTTTTTTACACGTGGGTATGTAACATGTACCTACCTATATTCGAAAAAATCGGTTTCGGCTGGCCTACAAATATACGTATACCTACATACGTACACATATATATATATATATATATATATATGTATATCGCGATAGATGTGTCGTTGCGGTTGAACAACCCGACACACACCCGCTCATCGCCATAATGTATCGCGATATAATATTAATAGTATGCGCCGCTACTCGTGATATGATGTGGTATTATCCTCACGCAGATTCCACGGATTTACATATTGCTGGTTCTAGTGGTGGTGCTACTGTGCTATTATTATCCCAGGTAGCATTACGCTAAATCGACGCATAATTACTATACCATAAGGTTAAAGTAGGTAGGAGTATAGGTAGGTAGGTAGGTATGTGCGAATAAAGAGTCAGTATTTAAAGGTCATGCGAATTTCGGATAACATCGTATTCGACAAACTTTCGAACAAACATTATAATCCGCTAGATGAAAAGGAGATATTCTAGGTACAACACACTATTCCGAGATCAATTAGTCGGATTTCGGAGCGACCAAAAATCTTTCTTCAAAAACTGGGGCTGTAGAAGAAAGGAGAACCGGACGTTAGGAAGAATTGGCAATCAGCACACACCCGAGGTCCTGTTCATTCTGATTACAGGGAAACAAGAACCTGCTTATTCTTCAATTAGTTGAAATTTCGCTATTCAATTTGCTGCTGTCCAATATCGACGTACCTACTTTTATATATTCAATACTGGATGAAATCGAGTCTTTTGGATGTAGTGGATGAGGAGAAAGATGGTCTGAAAATGAGTTTAATTTCAGTGTTGCAAACGAAACGGCAGGTAAATCTACACATAGCTGCACACCATGCATAGACAATTGTAAATTTATCAAATTAGAAGTGCATCTCCTCTATATACTACCAGGGGTTGAAATTTTCGTACCCAAACTCGGGCGTCTGCTAGCGCTGGGTAGAGTTAAATACGTTAGAATCTGAGCAGCTATTCCCTCGTATACGTTGCCAGGTATTCTCAGTTCTACAATCTGGGTCATGAAAGCATTACATGATTTCTTGCGCCGATTTTAGCCGTTCGAAAATTTGTCGAAATTTATAATTCATCCTGACATTTGTAAGTCGTTCGAAAGTTCATTCCAACATCGTGTAAGGCAATTATATACTCTTCAGTTTCCGATCTAATTATGTAATAAGGATTCTTCCGTCTTCGTCATCGCTTTGATAAGTGACGAACGAACGTAATCATCAGGGGCTGAAAAACTGAAAAAACTGAGAAAACAAAGAGAAGAAAGGTTCATGGGTATTATTATCATCTCAAGACGTCCGAGTGACGACGACGCGATTACCTTACAATTTTATACGACTGAGCTGATCAAAGAGATGAAATAGAATTGAAGATGGATGAAATTTTGATGTTTTTAGAAGGGGAATGTGAAACTGAAAATAAATATAGACACATCACCTAGTCTCTTCCCTCCGTCTCTCCCTCTCGTATCTTTTTATGGTGTGGATAAATCCGCGTGTTGAAAATGACGTAGAAATATAATATGAGGTATGAGATACCACCCTAGAAACTGCATTATATCTATAAATTTAAAGCCTCTGCAGGTTTGATGGTATAGAGCCGTTTTATACGTCAAGATATTACCCAGTTTGCTGCACCAATACCGAGGTACTCGTTGGAAAGCTCGAAAAGCTTGGAAAGCTGCGGTGAGAACTGGCTCTTCAACTTTACTTCAGTTCGTGGATTTTGATGCCGAGATGCAGCCGACCCCTTCTCGTAGTAATAACGCACCCTACCTACCCACCTACTCCGAGGAGGAATACATCAGATAAAATATAAGTCTAGCTAGCTAGCCAACGGCATTTGTACCTACCTACGTAGAGAGATAGGAACACACTACCTACCCCCGGGTTTTTGCATAATGTACTAGCTCGTTACCTACGCCTATTACCCCGGACGACCTACCCGATTCGCAGGAGTCAGGCTCTTACCCTTACCCTTACCCTCACCCTTACCCGTACCCTTAAACCGCGTATCCATCCCCTTATCAAAAGTCTGGAAACATGGCTGGGAACGCAACGCGCCAACTCGCGATTTGAACGGGTCACTGAGCCGCGACTAGACCGCGATATCCCTTGACATTTCAAATTGTTAAGGACTTTACACGGTCCTTTCATTTATATTTTTTTCATCTATTTCCACAATATCAGTTTAATCATTTCATACATTTCGTAAATTTCATAAATTTCGACAAAATAGAAAAGAATTAGAACCAGGACCCGAGTGTAACACTGCAAGTCGATAAAGGTGCTTGAAAGGTACCTGAACCACCTATGAGATATATATGAGACGAAGCATCTTCTTGGACAGTAAAATAGCGCGCGAAAATATTATCGCATTGTTTACGAATTCTGGCAGAATTCGTGCGCAGAAAATTGGCAAAAACATGATCTGTCGAATGTTATAATGTGGGCAAAAGTTTAGTGAAATAATACGAGTGAACAAGATTTCGCGTGTACTTTTGCAGTGTAAACGAGTAAGGGTGTACATAAGGCATGTACATCTAAACGGACGTCAACATGAATGCGAATAACTTTTATACACGATGGAGGAGTAAAGGAATAAAAATAAAATGTAAAAAAAAGAGAATGAAGTTAAAAAAAAAAGGGGGAAAAGGGAGAAAAAAAATAGCATTGTTTACCCTACGACGTAGCGGTATGAAAAGTGCCGGCGGCAACAATACGGTACAGAGAGAAAACGAGAGAGAGAGAGAGAGAGAGAGAGAGAGGGTGGTTCCTCTAATTAGAGGGTTACGACTGCACCACGGCGACAGGGGCGGTTCTCTGGGCCGGAGCCACTTATCCGCACGAACTTTCTCTTGGCGTAGGTACAGTGAATCCGCAACGGGTAGCGGAAGTCGGAAGTCGGAAGTCGAGTGAAAAAGAGTGACAGAGGAGTTGACGGGACCCGAGTGTCCCAATGGAGATGAAAGATAAAAATTTTGAAAAACAAAAAAAATAACTTTACGAACTATAAACGATTTTCATATGCATATGAGAAAAAAAAATTTCAAATTCACCCCGTTGTGATAATTTTTCTTTTTTTTTCGCTCTTCACATTCCCCATTATTTGTGTCTGCTTTAATAGTTTTCCTACAGTAATGACAAAATTTGTTTTTTCAACTTTTTTCTCTTTTTTTTTTCTGTTTCTTTTTTGTAAAAGTTCATCGATATTGTATTGAATTGAATAGAATTGAATTGAATTGAATTCGATACGTAATTTTCATGCCTGATTTTGTTTTATGGTGTAAAATAAGAAGAGAGAAAAAAAAAAAAAAATTGAAACGAATGAGTGAATTTACAATCCATGATTTTTTTTTATAGAGAATGTTGGGGTAAAATTTTTTCGAAATTCTACACCTCACAGCTATTTCCTATCCTCTCCTCTCACTTCTCGCGTAAATAATACAGGTTGCGCTCCCTCGGCATGCTCTGAATATTTTTCAACGAGCAAATGAGGCAAACTTCTACAATGTTGAGCAAATTGAACATTCGCCTATTGTATTTCTAGAGAACCCTCCTGTATTTCACGCTCGTTGAATTCCCGTCAACTCGAACACACAAAGCATCAAGTCACCGTTACTCTCGAGAGTTGAAAATTCCACGTATATAAGTAGCATATAGTAGAGCTATACCTCCCACCTTACCACTTTCACAGATATACACCCACACCTATACACGTACAAACCCCTCCTCATCTCACCCCATATCTTAAAAAAAGAAAAAAAAAAAACAGATACGAAAGAAGGCAAAAAAAATCAAAAAATCAAAAATGGAATTCAAATATCTGACGAACGAACGAAAACGAAGAAACCTACCACAATTATTATTATCATTAGGGGGAGAGAAAAATGATTAAGCATTCGTTCCACGTGTCCATATTTGCACCTATATATCATTACTATATACCTTATCTCCATCTGGTACAATAATTGCACAGATAGGTATCAATTACTGTGACATTTTGCGAAATCACTTGACTATATGTGCTCGTGCGTATGTACATGTACCTATATTAGAAGGTGCAATTTATCCCCATTCTAGTTCTAGGTACTCACACGTGCCGATATCTTCCTGGACAATCAGCAGTTCTATTATACTCGATTTCTGCACTCACCTGAAACTGCAACAGAAAAAGAGAAACGTTAATTGCCTTCCAGTTTTATTTCCATTTTTTCTTTCATTTTCTCTCTATTTTTTTCATTATTATTATTATTTTTATTTCAGTTTATCAGACAGCTAGGTATAACTGCAGCACGCAATGAATGCGACGTATCGCGTATGTATATCGTTCGCGCGTCACACTTACTCACATCTAATCGTTTACTCGTATCAGCGAATGAAATTTTTCGCCAGTAAAGAGTTAATCACATCTTTATACCCTAGGGTGCAAATCCTTGATTTTTTATAAAAACATTTTAAAATTCTATCACCTCTCTCTCTCCCTCTCTCCCTCTCTCTCTCTCTCTTTTGATTCTATACTCTAGATTCTAGATTCTGTAAGTACACGTTCAACGAGGATATATAGAACAGTTAACAACTTCAGCTGCCTATATATACGAGAGAGGGTAGTAATTGAGAATATCAAGTCTATAAGCGGGAAGGATGGGGCATGTGATATGCGGGAATCAGACAGACAGGCGTCGGTGTATGTTAAATTATTTAACACCTGTCTCTCTGTCCGTCTTCGTAGCGAATTGCGGAGTGTGAGGAGAATCAAAAACACAATAACTAAACTCGCGGGGTCGAATTTATACCGTAGAATATTAATTTCTGCGAATATCTGCACAGATGCGAATTATTTGATGGATTTCTTCAATTTCTTTTTTCTTTCTCATCCACACTTCTTGCTCTTCTTTATTAATTCAATTTTTTTTAATTATAGTATTATAAGCTTCGGACTTTCGAAACACACCACAGACATAGAAACGTGCGGGAACTTTCCATCCTCACGTGGTAGCTGGCGGTATACGTGTTCCGTAATTCGCCACGTGGCAATTTGCGAAGGGTGGTAAGAACAGAAAAACATCCCTAAGCCAAATTTAGCTAGTTTTTGTCCGTTTCGTACGTACGAGTATTTCTCGTCCCTCTTTTCCCTCGTTCCCCTCTTTTCCCTCTTTCGTGTTATTTCATTTCCTTTTTTTTTTATTCATCCGTCCAACTCGAGATTCGCAACAGACGCCATGCTTCCGCGCGTACCAATTACCTCGAAATTACTTCGAGATGGCATGCCGAGCCATGAGGAAGAGGAACTCGAAGAGTATAAAAGAAACAAGATTTTTCATATGCTCTATGGGGGGACAAAGTGGTGCAGAATACCAAAATGAAATCGGGAGGGGGGGAAAAAAATGAACAGAAATCGAAAAAATTTCATTCCACCTAGGTCAATGTCCCGCTGTAACCAATATGACTCTTATATCGAAAAAAATAATGAATATCAATATTCATTCGCATTGGTGAGATATGATTTTCAGTTGACGAGGGACTTTGGCGAGTAAAATGACGACGGAGGAACTCGTCCTCAGAGAAAAGTCGCTACGGTATTATTCCATATAAATTCATAGGCACCATCTCCTTCTTCTTCTCTTTCTTCTTCATCATCTTCATCCTCTTCTTTTTCTTGGGAACTCAGCTGGAGTGAAGTAAGGAGGGTGAAAAGCAGCGGACGTTAAGCCACTAGCTGCGTAAGCAGTCAGTCGGGCGACGTTTAATAATAAATAGAAAAGCACCTCGTTCGGAGGTGTATATTAAGTTAGAACGCATATAGTCTCGAAATTTTTCTTCCTTTTCCTTTTCCTTTTAGTTTTTTCTTGCTTTTTCATTATTATTATTTTTTCATTTTTTTCGTTTTTTTCTTACTTTTTACTTTTTTTTTCTTCCATTCCTCTTTTCTTTTTGCCGCGAGGGAATGAAATTTCATAATTCATCTCATTGATTGCGCGCGACTTTCATCAGCACTTTCCTCTTCCTTCCTTCATCTTTGATCCTCGACAAAATACATTCAGATAAGAGAAAAAAAAATTAAAATTTCTTTTTTTTTATTTTATTTCGTTTTTTATTTTTTCTCTTTTTCGTTTCATGCTCTCAGAAACTAGGGAAAATTGAATTTCGACCTTTCCATCAAAAAAAAGGCAAAGTTTTTTTTTTTTTTTTTTTTTTTTTTTTTTCACTTTCGGACAGAGAGCTCGAAATTCGATTATCGCGACCCAAGTCTTTAAAATTTGTAAAAAAATATTTGAAAATTCATATTTGGGGAGATATGCAGTGAGGGATGAAGAAATTTTCTTTGCTATGAGATCGAAATTTGAAGCGACCGAGTTCACATGATATTCTTCACATACGATCATTCTCATGGGGTTGATATAAGCACATACATATAGATACCTATATATATATATTCATGCAATTGAATGCAATTCGCAACGACGTGACGCGACGCGACGTCTTCGGCGATCTATGCAATACATATATATATACCTATATCGATACAACGACGTAGTATATACCGCTATGCATGCATACGTATACAGGTATACATATATAGCATATACCGACAATTCGCGCAAGGTAGGTACTTTGCTATCTCCTTGGCGCCATCCGAACTCGTCCCCGCACCCGGCACCCGGCACCCGGCACCCGGCACCCGGCACCCTTGTGGCTGTTTAACCCCCCGGGTACCTGGTGGGTGGGGGTGGTCGTCGTGGTACGCCACGGTACGGAAACACGCCTGGCGTCGCTCGCACATCGAGACACGAAACCGAAGCGTGACTTGCCGCCCTGTTCCCAGTGCTGAATCGCGATTATCAACGAATGAACAGATAGTGTGTCTCGCTCGTGTTCAATGCTCATAGATACATATAGGAGTATCTGTATATACATATACCCTTATAACTACCCCTCATACCTACCTTAGTGAAATTGAACGTTATTAACCCATCGACGCTCGTATTATCTTATAATGAACCGATGATTTCCTGGAACGATAATGAAATTGA
The DNA here is from genome assembly GCA_963992785.1 of Tenthredo livida. Taxonomy (NCBI): domain Eukaryota; kingdom Metazoa; phylum Arthropoda; class Insecta; order Hymenoptera; family Tenthredinidae; genus Tenthredo; species Tenthredo livida. The sequence goes on along the minus strand of OZ023070.1, from coordinate 1,774,921 downwards.
AAAAAAACGTCATATATGATCCATAATTTCGGCACCTGGGTACATATTTCCCAAAAATCGGTCCAAACCGAGAATCTAACGCACAGGCTACTCAATGAAAATATCTTCAATTTTTAAATTTGTCTTTTCAATTTAACTTCGAACACTGCGAGCAATTATCTTGTGTTGATTAAAGAAATAGAAAAGCGTTGAACTTCTAGAAAAAAAAGGAAACAGATTTCTAGATTTTACTTAGAAAATGTCGTGCATAGTCTTAATTAAACAAACTGATAAAAAAAAAAGGGGAATTAATTATTGAATTAACGTTTAGCAATTTTTCGTCAGTCTAGTATCCCGGAAATACTTAAACTCAGACGTCCTTTGCTATACCTATACTATAATATACCTATATATATATATATATATATATACTGATTTCTGCGGGTAAGACAACCCCCTGCGATGGTCTCTAAGTGATTTCGTTAGTCAACCCTAACTCGCCCTAACGTTAGCTTAACCAAACCTGATCCAACCCATGCACCCACCCTTGTTCGGCAAGCTTTCCCACCCTCTGTCCTTCTCTCTCTCTCTGTCTCTCTCGTTCTCACCCCTAGTTTCGGTTTATGAGTACGCCTCTTCGTTAAACAGTTATTACGTTTGGTACGATCCTCTTTTATCCCACCCGGTGTGGTGGCATGACGATGGTGTTAAAAACACGAATACAGCTAAGAACGAAGGACCAACACAGACACATATAGGAATAGCTATAGGGGTTGAACTTCGGGGTGTCTCCTCATTCTGGGATACAGAAAAGTAGCGTTTTCGCGGTTCGGGGGAAAAACTTTAATCGAGATCTGTGGTATCAGGGTGCGTTCTATAGTATATTGGGTAAATATCGTCGGGGAAAAACTTTTTAGACTTTTATCAATTCGCTATACATAGAACAAAGTGTTGCGAAAAATATTATACCTGTTTTAAGCGGGGTGTACTTCGAACGAGAAAATACTCACCTGGGATATACGTACCTATATAGTGGGCCTTACGAAACTCACTTTTCACCACAAGTACTTACTTGCGTATACTAAAAAATTATTAAGATCTTCGTCAGACCTTGCAGATAGCCTCGTAGAATAAATGAATTAATTGATAAAACTACGTTTTCGCAATCGCAGGATTAATGTTTTTTTTTGTTCTCCGACTTTTCATGAATCGGAAAATACCCGTAGATTAAGAGAAGATGTGTACCCCACTCACTATACCCCACGTTCATTGAAATTGTATCGATTATTCTATTACTTAACGTGATACAAATCATACGTGAATTGACCGCCATATGTATACCTAATACCTATATATAATATTATACATATATATGTTACGGAATATGAACTCTGAAAAACTGACCTATCTCATTTCGTTTCCGCATATATATGTATACATACGTTATTTATTCTAATAATTTTTATACATATTTACCCGGATGATAAATAAAAAGATTATTCACATATTGTTATGTTACGAACTGATTAGAATTAAGTAAATTTCCGGCAAAAAATGGACTAGATCGAATCGTATCAATGAATTTGATCAAATTTGATCCGGTTGGATCTAAAGTTTGGGAATGGATCTCCCAAGATCTATACAGATCTACTAAGTACGTTTATGCGAATTAGATCAAAGCAAATGTAATCAGATCTAAAAAGATCCCTCAAGATCTGTTGATATCTATAATTTTTCCCAAAGTTTAGATCCAACTGTATCAAATTTGATCTGATTTTTCCCAAAGTTTAGATCCAACTGTATCAAATTTGATCTGATCAATTTTATTTTATTTTTTCCCCCGGGTTGTTTGTTAAATGACACGTAATTCTATACTGACTGAGAAAATCTTACAGTCTTACTTATATATAGATCAATTTACACAGTATAACAGCGATACTATAGTATTACCTCTGTGTATACGTCATAGTATATAGCTCGTATACATATACCTAGTATATGAACTTATTTATACGTATAGTTATATTATATCGTACCTACACACATCGAAAACGATATAATAATTCATCTAATCATAAACGATCTCGTTGACGAGAGAACAATTCCTGCCCTTTAGCTGCGCTAAAAGTTAGCGTGACCCTATGGCTGTATGCCAATTCTTATCTACCGAAAGAAAAATAAATAAGAAACCGCAATTCGTTCGTGCGAATTTTGTATACATATTGGGGTGTATATATATTCCCGCTGTTAAACTTACAGACGGGGCGGTGGGGGGGCTTAATTAATTTTATAATCCCTGTCTTTATTCGTTCAATTTCTTTCTAAGGCATGATATGATCATAATATCGCCTTTGATGGAGTTTCTTTCACATTTGTTGAATTCAAACGGGAATATGACTCGAAATTCAGAGACAGAATGAATAAAAAAAACCATTCATTCATTCATTTATTTATTTATTTATTTATTTATTTATTTATTTATTTATGGATAGTGATGATCGTGAGTCGAAACGATCGAAGGAATATATGAACGACTTATGAGAAAAACGCTTGATTACTGATTATTCTGAACACACGTGAGTTTCGCGTGTCTGGCTAGCATGACGTTATAAGGGTAGGTGGGCATACCATAAGGCGCAGCAGGCTCCTTCTCTTTATTTTTCTTTTTATCTTTAACTCCATGGTTTGCGGGGTAGGTCTACACCCCCCCTCCCTTTAGAGCTGGAAAATGGCAATGTTTCCCCGATACAACTCACCAATTTGTGCCCACTTCTGGGAACCATCGTGTTTGCCCTCACCCTCACCCTCACCCTCTTACTTCTTACTCTTTGCGAATACCTACACCTATACCACCCTCATATATATATAGATATATAGACATACACGTTTACACGCAGCCCCCGGGACTGCGGTCTCGATAATATATATAAAAGTCGGAAGCTAATTCAACCCCCTCACATACCACTCGGTGTATACATAGATAGATATATATATGTATAAATGTATGTATGTGGTGCTGCCCCTGGTGCAGGGCAACGATTTCACGTCGTAGGTCAATGGACTGGAAACATACCCATTACGATTCGGGGAAAAGAATCAAATTCTTTGGATGGGAAATTTTCCGGATTCTCGACGGGTAGTAAAACTTATACGTTTTCTCAATTTTTTTTTTTCCTCTTTCTTCCTTTCCTTCTTTCTTTCTTTCCGTCTATTCTTCTCTCTCTTTTTCTTCATCCTTGTTTCTTTTCTCATCGTTCTTCTTCTATTTTTCGTTATTTTTTTTTATTTTATTTTTTTCTCCCCTCGCTTCTTTTCAACGAAGAATCGTCCACCGAATGAAGTGCTTCTTTCATTTCTTTCGGTTTCTTTCGTCTTTATTTCTTTATTTTTTTTTTTTTTCAATTTTTTTTTCATTTCCAATAATCTATATACTATATCGCAGTACAAATTATTACAACGTCGAGGCGCCTGTACATAGCAGATATCTCTTGCTAATATTATTATCAACGTTTGTAAATTGTAATAGGGTATATATGCGCGCAGGGGAGCGGCGAATATTAAAGCCGTGAGGTCGAATTACCGAACATTAAAATAAAGTATTTGAGCAGCACGCTAAGGAGCTTAGGGGTTTAACAATCCTTATAAGTGGGGCTATTTTTCATACCGCAAAGTATAAATAAGACATTTCATTACCATAAATTGTCTCTAATTTCTCATGTAAATCATTTTTTCCTTTTTTTTTTCTTCTTTCGGTTTCTTGGTTTTCTTTTCTTTAAAATTTTTTAATTTTTTTTTGTTTTTTCTTCTTCAAATCTGCTACAAATTTCCTCCCCCCCTTATTATCATCTATTCAAAATCTCACGATTATAAAGAAAGAGAAAGAAAAAAAATGGGGAGTGTAAGAAAACACACCCTTGATTATCGAAATAGAATCTTTCTCTTTCTCTCTTTCTCTATTTGTTTTATTTTATTTTTTATTTTTTATTTTTTATTTTTTATTTTTTATTCAACACAGGACAACACTCAGCCCTATATATAGGTATACTAGCTCGCTCATGATCGCCGCATCATGAATATACAATATATATAATTTGAAGTGAATTTTTACCAAAGCGAATGATAATTGCTACGTGATTCTCTGATATAAGTATAGTCACATACCTAGCTGAAACGCGGTTGTAAGAGGGAACGGTTGTTTTTAACGCGAGAAACTGCAATGTTTTATTCATCTTTTCCACCCTCGACAAACTTCGGAGGGTAGTTGTGGTGGTGGTTTCGTTTTTAGAGTCGTTAGACTTATGTAGAACGAGTCTCGAGCTCTTTGTGACGTAGATGTAGACACATATATATGTATATATATAATAAAAGACATTCCATTTCACGCGTATGTACATAAAAAATTATAAAGAACAAGAGGAAGAAGAAGAAAAAGGAAAAAAGTCACATTTCATCGTTTCATCCCCCCATTTATAATTTTTATACATACCATATGTCATTCATTCCTTTGTCTGTTATTTTTCGCCTCTTTCATTTTCAGTTTGATTTTAATTTTTTGATTTTTTTTTCTTTTTTTTCTTTATATACATTTTTCGAAACACTGGGAGTGCAGCTGCAGCAGGATTCGATGCTCATTGTTCAGTGAGCAGAATAACGTGTATTATGTACTGTAGCAGTAGGTGGTAGTACATACATGCACGTAAATAAGAAGAATAAAGAAGAACCATGCCGAGTTATAGAAAACTTATTTATTCATTTATTATTTAATTTTTTTCCTCTTCCACCCTTATATTCGCATTTCTGTTTCATAACTAGGTATGTACCTTTATGTTATACTGCAGCAGCTGAAGAGCTTCGATAAAACTCCGTATAGCAGATTCGTTAAGCTTTATAATACCTCGCAGTACCAATACAACAACAGTTGGCAATTTGTTCCTCTTCGATTTTTTACTCCTATTTTCCTCCCTTATTTTTTCGTCACGAGTGACCATCGGCTATAGCCAGTAAATTAGCTCATTCAACCGAGTCATTTATTCTTTACATATAAATCCTATATGAATTCAATCTCAGAGCTATTATTCTTCTTCATATTCGACGTTTCATTAAAAGGGGTGCAGCACGAGGAGATAGGGACGTTATAGTATGAAAGGGTTGAAAACGATGAAAGGAAACCTTCATACGATATGCATATGCTGGGGCCGGGTTGAAGTTACCAATTCTCAAAGTTACAAACGATTAAAAGTTCCGAATCGGTTTTCAGAATTTCGGAATTCTTACCGTTCGGTATCTGCAGTTTTAAAATTCTGAACTTTGGCCGGGCTCCCATAAAACCTACCCCTGACATGAAATTTTCATTTCTCAAAAGGATTATAATCCAAAAAAATCCGCTTACATCGTTAACTTCGCGGCTGACCCTTACGAGCATAACTCCACCCTCTACTCTGCGTAGATGCTCCGAAGCTACATACTGATGCAGGAAGTTGGAAGTTTAAAGCGTGCTGAAGGCTCGCACGGATTGCTTAATTGGAGGATTTTTTTATTCGAGAGCATAAATAATCAGTTATAATTATCTTCCCCTCTCTCTCTCTCTCTCTCACTCTCTCTCTTTCTCCCATTTATATATCCCACAGTATATAATATAGACAGACCGATGAATACGTCGCTCCGAAACGCGACCCCCCATCAACTCTGCAGCAGCAATATGAAAGACATTTATAACCGAGTGCAATTTATACATCAAATAGAAGTGGTTTTTAATTTTTCCTTTTTTTATTTTTCTTCTTTTTCATGTTATTTTCGTCATTTCTACATATGTGTGTATGTACATATGCGTGTATATATGGGTTTGAAATTAAACGTCAGTTACACGAAGTGATTGGGTATGGATAATAATTCATATCTTTTTCATATTCGTTCACGTTGTGGTTTTTTTTTTTTTTTTTTTTTTTTTTTCGAAATATTAGCCATATGACGTAGAAATATTGGGTCCGAAAAAAATTTACCCTCATCCCTTCTATTAAATTAAGAAATAAGTTTCATACCCGGCTGATTAGAGCTGTTAACCATGTTTACCGCACTCATGTGGTAGGTATCTATATCCCAGGGGATCTTAGGGACCGGAAAAACCGGACGTTGACTCAGGACCAAAAGGGAGGAAATTCCATTCGCGTCCGGCTCGCGCCTGCAGGCTTGTAACCCGCTGTCCAATGTCCTGTGGTTTTATGTCCTTTGCTAAATCCTTACTTCTGCGACATTCGCATATATATATACCTATACCGCGTGTCTTTCCTAATTAACACATCTTAATCGGGCCACGTACGGTGCAATATTTCGATCGGTATTCAAAGTGGGGAACAAAATTAAATACCAAAGTTTCGTAAAAAATTATTTAAAAATATCATGTATAGGCTTGGGTGTCCGGGTAATTCATCATCGCGTTTTTGACACCGAAAAATTATACCTTCAAGGTAGATAGGCATCTATCTATCTATCTATTCGTTCGTTCGTTCGTTCGTTCGGTATAGGATTATAGGTAGTGCGGAAAGCCGGTCACGCGACAGGTTTTTTTATTTTTTTTATTTATTTTTTTCTATTGTATGGGATAAGGAAGAAGGGTAGCTTTGATGTCAACGTCTGAGGACGTCGACAGGCCTGCAGGCTCTACCCGGCCCCGGCCCCGAGACACGAATAGATTTATAAATTTCTATTATCGCTATGGAATTAGGAATTTTAGAATCTAAATATCCCCACCAATTTCCTATATACGAAATATGATTCCCCCGAAGGGTTTTAAGGACATTAATCAACGGCAGCTAGACTTCCTCCTCGGATAGTAGTACTGTCATTTCTTTCAAACTGAGCGACACTTCATGATTTAGCTTTACTCACGTCACCCACTATTCACCCGATATGCATTTCAATTTGGAAAATCCTTACTCCACCCTTAAGAAATTTTATCCACGATTAGGGGAAGAAATAGAATAAAAATTTGACATTTTTTTCTCATCACAAAATTCGCGAAAATTCGGGATAAAATTAGAGTAGAGTAGCAGGGTATAATATCGAGCTTTATGAAATCGCAAATTCTATGTAGAATTGCAATTTTTTAGGGTAAGGTTTAGAGGAATGGTGGCGATGCATTGAATTTGGGCATCGGGCTGCAGCAGCCTAGTGAAAATTCTTCCAGTGGTAATTATTATACGAATGATAAAAATGCGGTAGGTAGGTACACCCAAAGTATATGATATAAATGTGGAATATGAATTTTCCGCTAAGTGCAGAAAACCGTGAAGAGAACGAGTATACGAGTGTGGGACTATGCGCGGGTGCAGGTGAATCATCATCTTGGCCTCCGCAGATACGAATTAGGAGCAAATTAGCACGTCTCTCTTGGGAACGACGCGGTCTGGCATGCAAGTAAAGCCAGGTAGTATCTAGGTATGTCTAATTGTAAACTGCTAGCAAAGCTATGAGAGGTGCTTCAATTCTGCACTTAGACAAAGGCCTTATGCATGACTTGTTGAATTTCTGCCACTATTATATATGTATGTATAAACTAACTGCGTCAGAAAATCACGACGCGTAGATTTTCGGTCTATATATAGGTATGCACATCGTCGTTCAAAAGTTGAAAATGAAAATTGATTAAATTATAACGATTAAATAATTTATAAATAATTATTGAAATTATTTTTTAATAAAACTGAGTGCTCGCCGTAGGTACGTCCTAAGCAATAATCGATATACTCAAAGTTTAGTTGAACACTATAATATAGTATATAGTATATATATAGGATATGTCACGGAATACCACCCTTTTATACGGCGGCAATTTAATCAATCAAGACTCGACGAATTCAATCCTTTTCCGCGAATATCCTGTAGGTACGTAAGCTACACACGTAATACAGTAAACGGATCTCTTTCGCCATACAATAGTTTTAGACAAAATTAGAAATTGGCTATAAATTGAGATATCGAATTATTCATTTTTGTCTCATTTTTTCGGGGATGAATCGATATGTATTGATTGAAAGAATAATTCAACTTCAATATAAAGCTTGACGGGATTGATTAAGGGTGGGAAAGTATTCGAAGATCCCTTCCCTAAAAAATGATTCCAAAACGAACTCGATTCCATCATTTTTTGCCAAATTACAATTTTTCTCATCTTAGTCTGCTTCAGTTGCAATTACTATAGGTATGCGAAATAAAAAGCTCGTCTGAGTGGGTATATGTACTCGGAATTGAGCTACAGGTATCTTCCTTGAATGAGAAGGTGCTTGACAGGAAAATCTATCATTTTGAGTATCCCAAAAGCTTGAAAAATGAAATAAAAATAAAAATAAAAATAAAAATAAAAAAATAACACACCCTACGTACGTATACATACGTACAGGTATAAATTGCGCGTGTATTAACACCAAAAAAACTGGGTGTGTACGCGTCGTTTTCACGAGTTGTACCGTCGGGAGTACGACCGTTAAATTAAGTCTTGAAAGGGTAGTAAGTGGCGAGTAACGCAGTTCGCTAAACACGTTGTATACAAATTACCGCAAGCTTTTGGTAGGTACCATGCCGCCTTTCCGCAGGGGTCTCAGTACGTAGATACACACATACCTATGTGATATGGGTATATAGTTATGTTACAGCTGTACAGGCCAATGAGCAAATTCGCATTTTCCCATGCTTTTCCACATACCTAGATGCTTTGAGAATTTTCATTTCAAGTTCAAGTGATAAAGAGCTTTTGAAACACGATTGTTAACTAACTACACTCATTAGTTAATTTGCTATTTCTCTTGTCCGCGCGTAAACATATGAATTTTTAATATCATCAGGGTCGAATTATCCTACGGTTATTTAGACATTTTTACTACTATGCAGATTTTCAGTGAGTAATCCCACCGTTATGTGAAAAATTCATAGTTTTTTTTATAAGTACCATAAAATTTTTTACAAGATAAAAAAATTACTCCTCGCGTTACAATAAATTATAATAAAATGCAATTCAATTTTAATACATAAAAAATATTTCTTTCATAGCTTAAAACTATATAATATCGGTATACTTTCATACCGTAAGACGGTTGTAAAACTGCACATAGGGTACTCTCGGTATCGATCCCATAAAGGAATAGTCTTTCGCATCTCATATATGGTGAACGGCCGAGGGGTGGCATTGCCGTCAGGTAAAATGAAAATTAAAACTGTATATCACGTAAAATCCTGACTCGTGGGTATTATTATTATTATCATCATTATTATTATTATTATTATTATTATATACCTATAATATATGTATGTAACTACGCGATTCGCGAGCCAACCAAAGTCATATTTCATGACTGTGCAGCGATCAGAGACTGTAGGTATGCAGGCTCGGCATGGTAAAGCTCGCGATGTATTCTTGCTTCGCTTCGCAACCCCTATTGTCATGAAATTTGCCAATGGTTAAGAAATTCAGGTACGGTATGCCGGAATTATATTCATTATTCATCATCATATATTTTGGTGTTTTTTTTCTTCATGTATTATATAGCACATGTGTAATTATTAAATTTTGGAAATCAATTTGTCATAGCCTATATACCTAGTTTATATTCTTTCGAAACTTTTTGATTTATTTTTTGATTTCGATTTTTTTCTTCAATGAAAATCGGTGTCGGATTATGTTTCCGGATGTTTCGTATACGTGTACATAGCTATATGTATGTATACATTATATTATTACAGTATATAGACCGCGTATAAATATAAAATATAAATAAGTCAGTGAAAGTGGTATAAGTTACATTATATATACCCATTTATGTATATAGGTGTATGTATACCTAGAATGTGGAAATAAACTGATATGTGTGCTACTAGGTTGAATTGTGGCTCTAAGAAGTAAAAAAAATGGGGCGACGTCACCAAGTGCCGCGAATGACACAGCGAACACGCTCTACCCCCCAACCCCAATCCGAGACCTCAAACCCCCAACCCCTAACCCACACCACGCACTTATGGATACGAAGAAGCTATATAAATCCAGAAAAAAAAAGAAAAAAAAACTAAAGGAAAGAAAGAAATAGACACGCATTTCGAACGGTCATATGGTATCTAAGCGGGAAAGATATGTATAATACTGCAGGTGAAGGAGAGACTTTACAGAGAAAGAAAGAAATGAAATAAAAAATGATAAAAACTTAACGTCTGCATGAAAATAAGAAGAGAGAAAAAAAGAAAGATAGACAATTGTTTTTTCGTTTTTTTCGCGTACTGTTTCATTCAGTTTCAGAACGATTGGCGAATTCGAGAATCCTGAGCATCCTTGTAGCCATACATACCGTGAGAATCTTAGGATGCGAAACGCCAGGGATACCAACCAGAAACTCGTTAACAGCAGCTTAATAACTCACTAGATGTTTCTAGTAAGATCACAGAACATCATTAGATTTTTAGTGATTTTACTAGGAAAATCTAGCAAGTTACTAAACTGCTACCAACGAGTTTTCGGTTGGTATCCCTGCCGTTCTGTATCCTGAGATTGTCACGGTATATATAAATATATTATAATACAGGAGGAATTTTTTCTAGAACAGGAAGACGTAAAATGTGAAATTTTTTGACATAAAAATCTGCCGTTTCGTGAAACCCTTATGTATATATGTATATTTGTCTGTATATATAATATATGTATATATATGTACAGTATACCACAACTGTAAATATTGATGTAAATATTTTATTATCTAATTAAATATAAAACATCACCTATAGCTTACTGCGAGGGAGATCCGATCTTGCGTTACTCTTATCTTTAGTATTTCCCATAAACAAAAAAAAAACGAAAAAACGAAAAAGATGAATAAGGAGAGAGGAGAGAAAAAAAGAAACTGAGCGAAATAAATATATAAATAAATAAAAGAGACGAAGTTATATAAAAGAAATGAAAGGAAAAGCTAAACCGTTAACTCGTGGGAAAATTTGAGCCGGTCACATATTGAATTTATTACCATAATCTAGTATGTGGTATAAAAATTCGTATTTTTAATTTTTTTAAATGATAAGTTTTATTTTCGTTTTTGTTTTTGCCGTTCTTCAAATTCGAATTTAAACACTGTGTAAACAATTATTTCGTTAATAATTTGAAGAAATGAAAATTTCACTCATTCGACCATATGCAGATAATTTATTATACGCGTACCTACGTGAAGTGAAAAAATTTGAACCGAAATTAAAGTGGGAGACAGAATAAAAAGAAAAAAAAAAAAAAAAACGTATAAGGGTTGTAAATTCGCGTTTGTATAATACCTATATGTATATAGGCATATGTGTATGTTTTACAGGTGGTATACGATCTCTTCTTACAATTATTATTAGACCCGGGACATGAGGCCTAAAGGTCAGCCACAATTTCCCCGTGTCCCAACTCCCGCGAGCTATAGTAGGCAGAGCCTGCAGAGCCGCACGTTAAACCAAGGCGTTTCTCTCTGGTCTTCTGCGATCCTCTTAGAGGAGGTTGACGATCGTCCCCCAGGGTCGTTTGTGGATTCTGGGCAAAGCGGGGCCGGTTTGCACACCGAGTACATACTCGGGGTCGTTACTTTTATGACTAAATTAACTATCCCGTGCGCAGCAGCCAGCAGCAGCAGCAGCAGCAGCATTATAGCAGCACCGAGGCCGCGACTCCATATCCGCGTAAGGGTGAAACACCCCGCGAGCCATTCGACGACGTTTAGTTGAACGTATCCAAGTAGTGAAAAAAATCTCATTGTCGATTGATAAAAAACGAAAAAAAAAAAATTTCATCCCTTATTTCGGTCCTTTTCGTTCTTTGTGAAAATTAAACTATTAAAGCTCTCAATTTCAGAACGACTCCTCTCTTTTTCTCTCCTTTCGTTTTCCAGCAGCCACGCTGTGTGATACCCACCCTCGAAAAATTAGGTACGAAATTTTTAGAATTTAAAATAACCGTTGTTAACAAGGGAGCAATTACGGAGGGTTGGTGCAGCCTCTCTGGCCTCTTCCCATTTCTCCTCGAGCTTGGTAAATAGGTAGGAAAACCTGCCTACTTTGTATTTGGCAATTTCTCTCCGCACAACCCCGGAGACACTAGGAGTTAGGACCGACAACCGTGACGTTTAAGAACGTGGAACGTGCCACCCGCTTCAGCCACATTCGTAATTATACGTAAACGCCTTTCCGTTTTAGAGGGTAGCGGCTATAGGGGTTCGGGGTAAGATAATGAACTCGAAGAATGTTCCGCTTAACAAAACCAGAGAGTAATACTTATTTTACGAAAAAATAAAAAATTCGACGCTCTAAAACGACAGAAGACACACCTAGGTAGGTCATACATGAAACAGTATCACACATGGGTATTGCAGTCAGTCAAGAATACAAACTCGAATTTTCAATTTTTCGGGGTAAAAGCGAACGTGCGAATCGAACATGAGACATGGCAATTTTTCATGCCAATAATTCGAGAGTAAAATCCGGCGAATTTCGATTCTTTTATCTCGTCGTATCTGAGATAATCCGTTCACTGCAGTTTACGGGAAAGAAGTTCCGCATCTTTCTTTCGATCTGTTTTTCGGAAGTCATATTTCGCGCGGAACCGCGAAATCCGGTGCAAATCTCGTGCATATTTGATGTCTAATTAAACCTTGTGAAAAATGGATAAAAAAATATTCTCCGGTTTTTCAGAATCAGGACCCTATACGGTCCTCCTGGACCTTTAGTCAAAAAGTTTTCTGCGCGTATATCCGTATATGAATAAAGGAGTTTTCTCTAATTTGAAAATAATCAGACTGGTATGCCGTATGCCGTATGGTATAATAACGTCATGGAAACTTTTGTTTAATTCAAATTCCACACTCGACTGCATAATATGTTTATCCGTACATATCGCGTACCACGTACCTATACGTACTATGTATTAACATGTATATAGGTGTGCGGTAGTTGAGTTAATATTTTCAAAGTAGGTACTCTCGATGCCCCTCGCGCATATCCTCTAAACTTCTGGGGTATTCATTCCCCGAACAACGGGCGTAAAAAGAGCGCAATTAACCTGAAAAATAATTCTTTCCTCTCACGCCCGACTCGTGCAGGCCTTTTGCCTCTTGCCTCTTGCCTCTTGCTTCTTGCCTCCTGCCTCTTGCCTCTTGCCTCTTGCCTCTTGCCTCTTGCCTTTTGCCTTTTGCCGGCACGAGCGGGTCAGGGGAGTTAGAGTAGAGTGGAGTGGAGTAGAGGGGAGAAGGCCTGCGCGTTTAATTAACTCGAGAAAACATCTTTTAATTATAAAACTATTTTCGAGTTGTGGAATGACCCGTCACATTCCGTGACCAGTTGGTTAAATTATTATCTTTCCGGTTCTGAATCTCATCTGAACACCTACCCCCCTTATAATTCTACGTTATTATTGCCAACAATAATAACATACGTACCTATAGGGTAAATAACGCGGCAAGAATGGATCTGGCAAAAAATTTGATAGTAAAATATTACCTACCCCCATAACGTTATGCGAAATGCCGGTATAACATCCATCCCACGTTTCATTTCACACGTCACACACATGGTGACTTATCAGAAAAATAATATCACGGAAACGTACGAGTGTAGGAAAGCTGTTCCAAACGGAAAAGATATACTATTAGCGTTTACTCGAAATGTAATTTGCACGAAAACCACTTTCTCAAAATCTTTCGTATATTCACCATGTGATTACGAATGAACGTTACTTTCATTCTCTTAAAATCCAGATATGAGTCGATCTGCAGGTAATATGCCCAAAATATTCGCGATGTTCCAAAGAGTTCTGTGCCTTCGAAGAGTTGGGAAAATCATTCATTATGATCCAAAGAGATTAGATCTCCTCTCTGTCTCTTTGATTTGAGAGTCTATTAGATCGGACGTTTGTATCAAAAAAGAAAAAAAAAAAAAAAATGACGAAGCTCTTTGTGTCCCGTTAAAAATAAACTTGCGGTAATCTTTATTAAACTCAGGGGATGACGATCTCCTGGTATTAACACCGTGAACATATTTTTGTGGTGTATTTCTGGAGCTTCCAGACGCAACTCTAGACTGATATATATATCTATAAGTATTCGGCATAGTCTGAGAGTGACTAAGGGTTATATTTCTGGATTTTCGAATCATGCATCGTTGATAATGTTATATATATGCATACATATACACACATACATCCACCCTGCACACGCTCGTTTTATAATACGCGTATATTTAATGGGGCGATATATTAGTCCGCGTGAATGCGGCGTACCAGCCGTCTTGACAGGACGTCGCTTTGCAAGGATCGTTTTTTGTGAGATGAAGAAAAAGGAAAAGAAAAAAAAAATGCAAAAAAAAAGAAGCGCAAAATGATGCGCGACCTGATGTGTGTCTAAAATTTCTTTTTCCCTCTCGTTCCTTTCTTTATCTCATTCTTGTATCTCTTTTTGTATATTTTGAAAGTGTCATTCCTGACGTTTGAGGATCTTTCTATACTCGAAATTGTTCTACGATATACTGTTTCTCGCGATATCTCATACGTGTTTCCCTTTTTTGTTTTCGTTTTACTCATTTTTGCTTCCATTTTTCTCCCTATCGTCGTGTCTGGTTTTTACCAAAGACCAAAGAGGAGCGAGACAAGTCGCAAAAGTCGTGTGGGGCATGGAAGAGGGTGTGTATGTACATATCCACCTATCCTACCGTATATGTGTATACAGAAGACAAAACAAAAGCAAACAACGTGCTACATATTACATTTACACATACATATTACATAGGAAAAACAATCAAATTTTCCTTCTTCTTTCTCGGTATGTAGTACGTAGATATGTGTAGTATGCATCCATGCGTGTATGTATGTATGTATGTATGTAGGTACGTATACTACATACAACGCGTAACGGGCTACCTCGCCAATTTTTCTACTGCGGTACCAAACGAGTATCCGTTTTTCCAACTTTTTCTTTGTTTCTTGCTTCACGGAGGGTGTAGAACTAAAGGAACGAGAAAACTAAGAAATAAAACAAAAAGACATAAGAAGAAGAAGAATAAGAAGAAGAAGAAGAAAAACGCAAATGCGGACGGACTGTGACAGCTCTGAATAGAGCGCGGGAAGATCCTCTCGCTTACATGTTGACATTCAGAAAATTGTATCAACCAACATTGTGCTACCCCTCAACCCCAAGTTTTCATATCACGTCGCCAACAGTATAGGCTGCATTTTCCATAGAATATATACCCACGTAACTTCTGCTCAATTTTCACGCGAGTATAAACTCCATTTCTACATACATATGTATGTATTGTATATACGTCGCGCTTTAGTCCGCGATTTTCTTTTTAAACCGCTGCACATATAAGTTTTTTGTATTTTTTATTCCCTATACCCGTTATTCAAAATTGTAATTAATTTTAAATTCTTTCACGGTATCAGGGGATGAAATTTCGATCATGTATAATATATACCATATATTTCCATTGAATTATTATAGAAGGGATCCATGCATACTATACCGAAGTGATATATATTCGAAGGGTGAAATAGCTCGTGCAGTATATATGGGTATACATACATATATATATATATATGTATATACCTATATGTACCTACATCGCGGAGACCATCTATTAATCCTTTTCTCATTTCATGGGAATAAATTTAACGACAAAGAGGAATGCTCGTTAGTATACCTTACCTACCTTACTCCTGCCTAAACCGATAAGATCGCGTTCAAGTTTTAGCTCGGAATTGTATAGATACGAACCCCCGACGTAACGCGGGTATCAAACATTCCTGCATGTGGTATTAAACTATTAACTAACAGCTAAATTACTCCGATGTTATATAATACGTGGGTAAGGGTGAAGGAAAAATACCAGATAATCAAATAATGCGATAAGGGGAATAATATATTCTGTCATTAGTCTCATTAGAAACAGGCTTCGCAGTACTAATCGGGGTGCAGTTGCAATTCGAGGGTGTAATTGGTAGAATATGTGACTGGATAGGGTGTCTTTAGAAAATAAGTTATTGTGCGTTAGTTCATGTCCATGGGATGCCATAGATATCGCAGTGTTTCATCCATCGAATGCGAAATCTTTTTGCGACTACGGTGTGACTGGAGAGAAACGTTGAAATCGCGACTCGGAAAGAGGGAGAGTAAGTGGCGAGGATATGTCCGATAGTTGGAAGCTATTTTCGAACGGCAAAGAGTTGGGAAAAGAGCGTGAAGAACGTTGTGCGAAAAGTCGAGGTAGTAGAAGGAGTGAGAGGAGGGTGAGGGCGAAATGGTATCTCTGATGGAATTCAGCAAGGAAACTTGTCAGCGGAAAGGATGAAACGGTATGGATCGTAGTCGGAACGAGAAAACGGGGAAACGGTCAAGCGGTGGTGACCGATAGTAGTACCTGGTATCTATCTATCTATATTCCCGCTCCCTAGATACGCTATTTTGAATTTCGATGGTTGACCCGCGGAGGAGCTACTGAAAAGAAAAGCTTTCGAATTGGTGTTGGGTAACGGGGGTAGCTGGTATAGGTCCAAGCAATAACTAGGGTGACCAGACACGGTTAGGTATATCTCGTTCTTCTCCACCCTCGTTTTTTTTCTTTTTTCTTTTTTATTCTTTTTTTACTTTTTTTCTTTTTTTACTTGACCCCATGAAAAAGGCAAGGATCAATGCGTTGTTTATCCCAAGAGAGATCATAAAACTGATCCAATCATGGTCCCCATCGACACGGGAATCCCTGGCCGCGGGCCGATGCCCAAAGCCCAAGACCTCCGAGCCGCTCGTTTTCTATAGCTTGAAAATCGCCACCTCGGGACAGAGGCTACGGGTCACGACTTGTCAACGCCTACGTGCAAACGACCAATTCGTGGCTCTGAGAATATGGAAATTTTTATTGCAGACAATTTATTTTTCCATTTTTTTTTTATCCTTAGGATTCGACAAATCCCTGATCCAGTATATCCGACGGTTAGAACTATCATTTCAAATACACACATATACCAGCTAAGTCCACTTCTTTCAAAAATCCCTACAATCCCGTTTGGTATATTATTGTATGTCTCCATTTTTTTACCGAACATTTTCCCATAGAAAAACAAAAAAAAACAAAAAAAAAAAGGAAGACGCATCTTTTCCGCAATCGACAAGATTTTCGGTCCGCGGTAGAGTTTCCATTTTTCTCTCATTTTCCTCAGATTTAATTATCAAATTAATATGAACTTTTTGAATTCATCATACGTCGTGCTATCCCGAGGAATTTTATTAAAGGAATTAGTCAAGAACTGAAAGATTGGCACAGTTTTCTTTTTCGCTCTGTTGAAAGAGAATTTTTTTCTTTTTTTCATTTTCTTTTTTTTTTTTCTTCTTCTTCTTCTTCTTCTATATCCAACGTTTCTACTTTGATATCGAAGAGGAGCTGCGAGCTATGAGCAAAAGCGTGCGCCTCAAGTTCTTCTTATCGTCGAAACACCGGGCTATACCGCATATCATTCGTTAATGGTATAAACTTGTAGAAATTTCCGTCGCTGTGCTTAGCGGCAAGATGAAAGATTAAAAAAAAAGATAGAAAAAACGAAGAGAAGAAGAGAATAAAAAAAAGAAAAAGAAAAAGAAGAAAAAAAGAAAGGACGTGAAACGAAAAACGAAAAACGAAAGGCATAATGTAAAGGGAGGAGAAAGTTTTCTTTCTCGCGTTAAAATACAAAGAAGAAAAAGAAGGCAGGTATCTGTTTGACAAATGATTCTTTTCCAGGTTTTGACGCGATAGGCGATAACTCGATAATGCAGTTTAGGTATACACAATATACACACTATATATTCATACAGTTTGAAATGAAAAGTTTATAATCGAGTTAAACGATCGAGCTATAATGCATATTGTACGTTATACTACCTACGATACTATATTATTCGATGAGAGATTGATAACTCTTCGAAAGTGTGAAAACCGACTAATTTACGTAATTATTGTTGTTTTTGATTAACCGAGTTGACTGGATGTAGGTATGTGTAAAGTAAAGTATGTGTTATGTCAGATAATTGATAATTATCTCAGTCGACTCGCCTTGCTTATAATTATTATACCTACCCCTCTTGTCTCCAAAGAGATTCTATAACTTATTCATAAATCAAATATGGACCGAAGTTTCATACCCGTACTTCAACAACGCGCGACAATGTTGTTACAAGAATCTTAGCTGGTGCTCTCGTTATTTCTAATTATCGCAACTCCTCTAGCTACAGAGCTAAACGAGCTTCGTGTTCGTCTTCGTATAAACGAGCGCAGACTGGCCCGCAACCGCGGAGCATAATTAACTCAAACTTTACCAGGCAAACATAGATTTCCGATTTTACCTTCAAAAGACAAACTTTTTCGTCGAATTTTTTACAGGCAATCGAAGGGGACAAAAATCTACATGCTGAAATTCTTTGGGGGGATTCTCGGGGGGGTCTAGCCTGTTGCCCTGTCGTTCGATCGAAAAATATCTAGCACCTGCATTTAGGCATCCGACTACACAGCGGCGAGCACTGGCTGAATCGCGTCACTAAACTTTTCCAGTTCGAGAATCACTGTACTACGACACTGACGGGCGAAGATAGCATTCCGAAGAATTAGTTATCACAGCTTCGGTGATTGATTTTTGCGATTCTTGAAATGGAAAAGCGGTATGACTCCTTCAGCGATCGCGAGCGCCTAAAACCAGACAGCCCACTGTTCGCCGCTGTGTAGTAGGATGCCTAAATGTCGGCGTTAGCGCGACTCTTCAAATTAGATACCTATATCTTACAGACTTAGAGGCCACAACGATGAGCACTATTTCTAACGTCAGGGTACCAATAGGTACTAAAGCCCCCAAATCATCCCCTGAAATTAAAGCACCTATGAATGTACATACGAATCATAGAATGTATAGCCAATAATTATTTTCCAATTGATTCTGGACGCAGTGGAGTATATGGCGAAAGGGTAATTCGGTGCCGAAAACAGGCTGCATGAAGCGTGCAGGTATCGTGTTACTACAGCATACTATCATTCCGCACATGGCGTGCTGCAGGTGAAAACAGTGACAGACATGTGTGTATCGTATAGAGCTGGTAGGTATATAGATATGCTGCATAACTGATGGTGTTAAACGGTCAATGAAATTCAATCGTTTAATGTTTTTCGATTACTTCCACCCCATTAAAACCCCATCTAGGTATTAGGTATATGGAGCTAAGGACACCTTATGTTCGTGTCACGTCATTAAACCGGCTCCCTATGCCTTATGCACCCTCGCGCTTCTTCGAAACCTTAGGAGCATAATTCTCCACCTTGAAGCACTCACGAGGCTCGATAAAACCGCAAGGTGCAATTCTTGCGGACAATTATATCATGACATGCAGAAAAGGCGAAAGAATTCGTACTTTTTTCATTTTTTTTCGGTTTTTTTTTTCTTTTTTTCAGCGTTCAGGGGGGAGGAGTGACTGACCGATTTTTACCTCAGCCACTATATGGCCTATTATGGGTATGTATAGGTTTAACTCATTTCGGTATAGCTAGCAGTGATATCGATTCAATGTTGGAAGGAATGGAATGAAGGCTGGCCTATGGAAGTGGTGGCACGCGATCAAACCGGAGCTCCAAGGTATAATACTAACGTATAAGGGCGAATGCGACCTAAAACCTACAGAGCGTACAACAGGCTAGGTATAACTAAGCTAGCGCGAGCTCTTGACGCTTTTCAGAATTCCGTGGTTTCCCTAAGAATCCTTATACCATACCGCTTCCATAGGGATGTATATAGTGTATATATATACGTACACATATCTACCATATCCGCGTATAGTCGCGGTTCCGTCATCGCATTCGCGTGTGTTAGAAGATTCTCGCCATACCTATATTCCGCTACGTTACGCCCTAGGGCTATAAGATTTCGAGTGTTATCCTCTTCCGCGGTATACGACGCGAAGATCAGGAATCCAAACGGTATTCGCGAATATTTCCAATACGATATTCTATCAAATAATTCGGAACGTATTAACTATGACCGTACGAAATTATTCAACACGTTTAGTATGTGCATCATTCATTCACGCGATATGTTCGAATTTTATAGGTCGCTATATTTTATTCATATTAACACATCCGGCGACTGACGTTTATTACTTAGTCAAATTGAGGGAAGGATCCTTCTCTATATATGGAGATACAGGATTTTCTAAAAAATCAAAAATTTAGTGCCATACTATTCCGGCGGGTACTTATTAATCAGGTTTAAATCCCAGGAGAAAATTTCGTCCTTCTTTGCACCGAAATTCATTCAGAATTCATCCTTTCAATTTTATACAACGAATGATCGAAGGATGGAAGTGAGGAGGGAAGAAGGAAGACGGAAGGAAGGAAGAAATAAGGGTAGCTACCGACTCGAACGTTAAAATGACTCGGATTCATTCGCCTCTTGTAATTATATACCTATATAATGGGGAAGGATAAAATCGGTGAGCGATTATTCTTCGCTCTTGTTTTAGGGAAATATACCTACCTACCTACCCACTCCATACCCTTTCTAAATTTACGCAAAGATTCGTCACCCTAACGGATTCAATCAAACGTAGACTATAGCAGCTCCTCTCGTCCTCGTCCTCGTCCTCGTTCTCATCCTCTTCCTCTTCCTCAGCACGCCTAATCCTTCTTATTGGATTCGCGAACGCGCGTTTGTAAGCGAATTTCAGAATTCAATCAATTCAATTCCTACGCGTTTCTGTATAACGTATGCCCGCGTGTATATAGTGTATGTATATACTACATACACACCTATACCTATACAGGTACGTGCAGTTGGTTCAACCGAAACTAACGCCAAGTCAATCTCGTGGTACATGTACCTTGTATTTTGTATATAGTACCTATACCCATGTACACTCTATCTAAATACAAATTGAAATCCTCTGATTGTGCAGAGCCTTTCCGATTGAGGGTCAGATATTCTAAAGAGAAGAAAAAAAAGAAAGAAAGAGAAAAAAGAAAAAAACAGGAATTGACCTACAATTTTCGATCATCGATTTACTTCCGCGTTTTATTTTAATCGTACCAATTATTACACGATTTGTGCTAATGCTCCCCCCCAGTTAGCATTGTATAGTCAAAAGCTTTTCTTTCCCTTTTCTGAAAACCTCCGCGAGTTTTTTTTTTTTTCAGTCAGAATTACCCCGTGACCAATACTCTACGCTGGTATATATTATAATTTCTCTCCCTATTTTCCGGCTGTTTTCTTTACCTACTCTAAAAGGATCGCTGGACGTGGATACTTTCCCTATAATATCAGAAATGATCCGTGATTACCAAAGCGTAGGAATGAAATGAAATGAAATTGAATTGAATGAAATCAAATGAAATCAAATGAAATTAAATTAAATTAAATTAAACGAAATTCGGTTTGTTAGGGGTGAGAGAGATATAAGTCCTTTGATTCTAATACTGCACCTAGTACCCATATCCTAACTCCTAATTAACCCATGGAATATTCATAGATGGTATAGACAGCGATTAACGGGCTAAAAATCTCTCAGCTAAATTACATATTTAAATATAATATCAAATCATCGGCGTGCGAATGATTTTTTTCTATTTCTTTTCCATTAATAACTAATGAATCATATCTAATATCGAAAAAATTCGATTTTTTGGTGTTTTTTTTTCTTCCTTTTTATTATCTCCTCTATGTGTCGAGCGACGAGAAAACCTATTATGAAATTGCAATTTGCAATCCATCGAGTTCGAGTTCGATTTCACAAATTCTCTAAAAACGAAGCAGAGGGATAACATACACCTATTTATCCGCTATATAGGTGTATTTCTGTATACCACGTGGTACTACGTGCGGGGGTGTAGGTCAACAACCGTAACCGTTAGCACGCCATACGTACATTTGCTATGTGAAAACTTTTACCTATATAACAATAGGTATATATGCCTATACATATGTGTATCTGTATTCACAATAGCATTGCTACTATTTGAAATATTCTCTCGCCTTTCTTTCTTTCTTTCTTTTTTCCTTTTTTTTCTTCAATTTTTGTTCTTCTCATATATCTTAACTTTCTTCTATAACATATCTTTCTTTCTTTACCTATAAATACAGATTTATTTATTCATTTATTTATTCATTCATTAATTCATTTATTTATTTATTTAATTATTCATATTCTCGTTAAATATTGCATCCCAGCTGACGCAGCATTTCCGTATGATTAATCGGTTACATTGCTCGGATCTGGTTATTGAAAGAAAAAAAAACGAAAAAAAGGGAAAAAAAAAAAAAAAGAGAGCAAATCCAGCAACCCCATCCGACACACCGCACGCGGAAGTTTGCACAGTTATACTATACGGACAGGACACAACCCCTGCAACTTTATAGAATCGACAGATTGATAGATCGGTTAACAGACAGCTGTTAGATAGACTGATAATTTGATTATCCGCGCTTCAACGATACCGCAAATCCCTATAACTGAGGCTGGGGCACAATACCGACCCGTCGACCGATATGATGAAAATCAAAACCGCGAATTCCATTAAAAAAAAAAAAAGAGACACACACGCACAGACATTTTTTGTAACTAAAAAAGAAATGATCGATAATTTTTCGATAAAAAGAATCATGTCAAAGAATTTCTTATCTCATTATTCGACGCGATTGGAATGAATCTGCGGTGACTGGAATGAGATAAGAATCTCTCTTTCGCGCGGCCATATATTTTTTTCAATTAGAAACGGTTTTGTCTTTTTTTTTTCTTTTTCTTTTTACGTGCTTACTCGCCCACTAGCTTGCTTGTTTGCTTGTTTGTTTGTTTGTTTGTTCCAGGTCGTTTTTTTTCTTGTCGTTCGTCGGATTTTCCTTTTTTTTTTTCCTCACTTCTACTTCTACCTTCGTTTTTTTTCCCACCACATTCTTTCTTTCTTTCTTTCTTTCTTTCTTTCTCTATTTTCCCCTCCTCGTATAAAGGTGATAAAATCTGAAGCGAACCGCAATCAGTAAGGTCTATAGATTGACTGACGTTGACAGGCTTTTATAGTTTCGTGAGGGTTGTTTCGGGTTGCAGAATAAATTTTATTTCCCTCGCGTTGATCGATGATATTATATATATTAAACATATACATATATATCAGAAAGAAAAAAAATTGACACAACGCGTGGTTATTATAATAGTGACGCGGAACGGTCCAAACGAGAGAAGAGAAGATCAAGTGTTAGAAATTTTTGTTCTTCCCTTATTTTTCCTTTCTCCCTTTTTCCCTTTTTCGCAATATTCTTATCCTTTTTCTCTTCTCCAATCTCTGAGAAAAAGTTACAAAGAATAAAAGGAAAAAAAGTTATTCAAATTACATGATTTTGAACCGCTACTCACCGATGTGTTCGGGACGCACATGAGGTAGTAAAAACGTAGCAATACCGAGGACGACAGCCCAAAATCGGCACAAATTAACCCGTTCACCTTCCATATAAAAGCCGAACGCCTACTACCTTTCGTAAGGGGCGCGTGCCGCGTCGCGACTGAGTCTGGACGGACTACGGACTCTCAGTTTATCCCCGACGTGGGTATACCTATATAGTTATACAAAACGAAACTAAGGACGGAAAGCCAACCCCCTAGTAGACTCCCTGGTGGTAGCGCGCGCCACGTTTCCCCCACCATGCTCAAAATCCACCACCACCGCCGCCACCACCGCCACCACCACCACCACCTGCACCACCATCGAAAGCAACAGCAACAGCAGCAGCAGCAGCAGACGCTGATGTCCCAAGTTACGCGACCCCGTCAATTGAGCGACAAGACACCCCTTCCTTCTTTTTTCTTCCCATCGTTTATTCCAGTTTTTATTTTTTTATTTTTTTATTGAAGAATGAAGACCGTAATACAGACTCTTAATCATTTTGATTAACCAATTTTTGGATATTCGTTGATTTTTCTTTCGACTCTTGACGCACTTTTCCAGTTTTCTTGTTCTTTTTTTTTTTTGCAATTGGCACAAAAGCGACGACGACGGCTTCGAGTTCTTCTGCTTCTGCTTCTGCTTCTACTTCTTCCGGCGCGTATATCCGGTTGACTTCATTTTTTTTTATTTATTTTTTTCTCCTTTTTTTCTTTCTCTCTTTTTGGGATATTTATTCGCGCGACTTCCGTATACAGGCACTTAATAAACCGGTGTTCCCTTAATTTGCCGTTAACGAGAGGGTCGAAGGGAAGGGGCAGGGGGGCAGAAGAGAGGGAAAGAGAAGAGTAGAACGAGCCGAATTCCCTCTAATTATAAAGTCGTCGCGTCATTGCCCCGCTCCCTAACCGTACAGATGGTTTTAAGGGAAACCTGAAAACACAACCGCAAACGCAAGCACCTCTCTCCATATTTCACTCCCTCTCTTCTACCTGTCCCTCGATTACTACGGACTCCCTATACCTTGTACCTTGTACCTGTGCTTATAACACGAAATATTAAAGCATACAAGCTCAACGTATTCGGGGAGGCCTATAATACTAATTATTTCACAAAAAATCGAAACCTAATTTCTGTATTACGAAAATACAGAACTTGGGGGTAGAAATTATCATCGATTTTACTACATACGTACATATACATACGATTCTCATAAATTTATCATTTATTGTTCACCACGTAATGCCACTCACATAGTATATAGCTAATTATACCCCACAACATTCAGTTACGACTAGCCGAGGTAACATACGCTCATCCGTGTAATTTATCAGGCAGTTATACGCAGGGGTGAAAATATATTTTCCCGAAAAGTTTTACCGTATTATCGATATTGATAATACTATAGTCTGTACCTGATCGATATTTGAAAAAAAAAAGAGAAAACGCAAGTTGATTCTGGCCCGGAAGTGATCGGGTTAGCGTGTTAAATCGTATACCAAAAAATGACTTCCGGGGCAGAATCAAACCCGCCATGTGGTACTTGCGGGATAAAATCGAATATTAGTTTCCTGAAACGCTCCTGCGGACTCTAATATAAGGATAAAATATTGTACAGGTAAGTATAATACGTAATGATAAAGATTCATCCTGAAGTGAAATATAAGATGGTAATTTTAATCCTCGGCCACTTAAGAACTTGATAAAGTATATAAGAGACGTAATCTTTGAACGGAGGAGATTCGAGTCTGCAACCAAATCGGGGAGAGAAAAAGAGGAGGGAAAAATCGGTGGGATAAAACGGGCAGAAGAATTTATTACTGACTGCGTGGTTCGACAAAGGCTGGATCTTCCTTCACCCCATTTCATGATTATGCATGATTTTTTTATTTTTTTTTTTATTTTTTTTTTCCAATCGGTATAATGCAACACCCGGTTACTCGAGGTCAACCCTCATCGAGGGTTTTAAAGCTTGATCGTTTCAGCGAAAGAAGAAAAACCTTGATAACGATTTTGAACGATTTTACCCGCCCCATCTGATCATCCTTCTTTAATTTTTCCACCTTTAAATATATTCCTTAACAAATCTCTGCTCTCTCGGCTCCATATCCCCCCATAACCACTTATGCCATTATCACTCAGACTGACCATGGCATACTCGCTTATTCTTACTTACCGAAGAAACTCCGGACCGCGTATAAGGTAAGGTGCGGTATAGGTCCTGCAGGAGCCAGTTTTCCTCCTTCAAATCTCGGAGTGGAACGATTTGTCTCGCTTGACACAGTGGTTAAGGCTAAGACGGTGCCGAAGTAGGGGATCCGCTCTTTACCTCTTATATAAACGGTCTGAGAACGAAACTGTTGGGTAATCCGCGTTTTTACTGCGTTTATTACATTATTAGAGATTCCCGAGAAAAAAAAGAAAAAAATATGAAAAAAATATAAAAAAAAACACACATTTTCTCTTCCCCCTGCAGCTGTAGCGAGTCACGTAATACCTACCTACCCCAAAAAATTCAGAACCCGCGGAATACTGTGGGGGATAAACATCGCGGTTTGCCAAGATATCGCGACCTGGCGCAAGGCCACTTTTAATATTATACCTATGCTCCCTTTCTTTTTTCTCATTTTTACTCCCCTTTTACTTTTTCATCTTGTTTAGCATAAAAATGATCGCAGGGTAGGTGCAGGCCGGTGTATGGAAAGGCTAATTTTTACACTTGTCGTAAGCTCCGAGGAACTGCTCAAGTCGTTCGCAGGGTAGCTACCGGCCATAGAGATTTTGCGGTACCACGGAATAGCCTCGTTTAGTCCGTAGGGCCTAACTGTTGAAATTTAAAGTTATAACTACTGGTCAGGAGCCGGGGAACAATGGTGTTGATATTGTTCACCGCTCTGTGACCATAAAAGTTTATGTTTACATGAATAAATCCAATTTTCATCAAGGAGAAGGTATATAAGCGAATTATTGAAATATGGTGATTATGGTGAAGCTTCGAGGGAGATGTACAAGTTCCGAGAATAATTATACGTTTGAGAAAAATGAATAAGAAAAATGAAAAAATATCTAGCAACTCAGTCTACTTTAGTTCCGGTATTTTAGAGCCAAAGTTTACAGCGTTTCCTGGATATGACAAGTTCTTAAATCTCAATTAAAGTTGCGGACAAATTTTCTACGTAATGTACCAGCGAAGTCCGTCTTCTCCGTTATACTATACCTACTACCCTTTTTTGAAAATTTCACGAATCTGAACAGAGACGGTGAGTAAAAATTGAATAATTTATCGCTTAGATACTCGATGTCCAATAGGTAGACGTCTTGTTGCAGCATCAGTATACTTTGCCGAAACAGAGCAGTGTATAGTAATAATTGATAACTGAGCTGACGGCTTTGATCATGAAAACAGTGCGAAGCACTCTCCCGTTTCAATGTTCGAAACTTTTGATACGCGGTAAAATTTAGTCACGGATTTTCATCATTTATTAATATATGACGAAGAGGTATATAAAGGCAGAGGAGCTGAAAAAACATCGCGCGAGATGGTGAAGTAATGGTTCTTCTTATGCCTTGACAGAAAAGGTGAAATTTTTGTCGATGAAAATGAAACGAAATAAAATAAAGAACAAATAATAAAAATGAAGCAAATTAAGTTATGAAAAGTATCGAGGATCGTCAGATCGTCAGATCTAAAGTCCGAGTCGAGTCGAGAGCCAAATCCAAACTCAACGAGGAGAGGCTGGAAATCGTCGCGAATACATTAGACACTTTGACTTGCTAAGTAGGTTAATTTGAATGTTTAAATTCTGGAGAGGAGCAACTCAATTTGTGAGGACTGTGTCTGGCTAATTCTAGAACCTGCCTACTACCGACCCACGCCTCGTCCCCGAGTCCCGAGTCCCGAGTCCCGAGTCCCGAATCCTGAACTCCTGAAGTCCTCGGCGCTCTGACCGACCCACGTATTTCCGTATATACCACAAAATTGAGGCATTATTTTGCGGTTTATGATAGCGCCGCTTTCGCGCCCTGGCTGTTTAATATCCTCCTTTTCCTTTACTCTCTTAGTCTGATTAACACAACGCGTTAGGACCGCGAGGAGCATAATTGACCTTCCAGGTGTCGCTTATTAAATATACCACTGTATAACTTTACTTCGACGGTTCGGGCGTGGGTTGAATACTAATTTTTTCAAACCGTATAAAATTCGACGCTTTTAAACTATTCGAAAAGAAATTTGAACAATCTCCAAGTATGTAGGCTGAATATAGGGAATTCGGAAAACACTAACTTATTCATCAAATACAGGTCCCATTGGAAATGGTTATTTTCGTACCGCGGGCGTAAAGTACACCTTTACGCCCGCGGTGCGAACATTATCATTTCGTCATGGTGGCGTAAAGTAGAACTTTACGCTCGCAAGACGAGGCCAAAGATGCGTACTGTACGCTTACTAGAATAAAAAATTTTCGTCGTCACTGCCTCGATTTTGAATTATTTTTTGTCAATAATTATCGAAATTGAAATGAATCAATAAATAAAGCAGGATTTCGGGTAAAATTAGCAATTTTTAAAAAGTAATAAATGTGAAGAAATATCGTGTAAATTTTTGGTATTACATATTTCTGACTATTTCTACGTTCTTATATACGATCGTGCGGATGCAAGAAGTCGATCCACTAAGCCTTCTCTCGTAGGAAGGCCTCAATTTACGTCACTCACTCCGCGACTCGCTCGTTTCCACCAAATTATTTCCAAAGCTATACATAGGTATTATATATGTATGTACTATTATATTCAATACGTTGTTATGTATTTTTATATTTATTTTTATTTTTTTTTTCCAGATATATAGGTATATGGTTGCAAGTATAAAATACAGATATAGAAAAATGGTTTGTCACATATTGTAGAATGATCGAACATCACGTTCATATCGATAGCAATAAATTTATTTTTCCCACATCTGTCGTATACACATAGAAAAAAAAATCTACGCTTTTTTGCAAGGGCCTTTTCTGAGCTTGTAATAATCTGCAAGAATAGGTGAAGAAAATAATAATATATAGTCAATGAAAATGAAAGCGATAAATTTGAAAAAACTTTTTCCAAATACATGTCTTGCTTTTTTTTTTTGTTTTTTTTTCTTGTTTGTGACTTACTAGTTCTGTAGGCAGCAGCAGCGAGACTCTTCACACCTGCACTGTCTACTACTTCCGTCAATTTCCATCTAGTGCATCGATTGTAACAAAGCATATGGCAAACGCTATCGAATTCTCGATCCGGAAGATCACGACCTCGGGCACAAATTTCCGATACCCCATCGCGATCGGGGTGTGAATTATTGATAGGAACAACACCGAGGTCGGAATGATCGTTGGTTATTGAACAGTGATCACAATTGCAGGCCTCGTCGATTTCCTCCGTTTGATCGGTACATGAACCTGAGAATAATCGATCATGAAGAAAACGAAAAAAAAAAAACGAACCAGCCAAGCGATATTACGAAAAGCTATTATAGGTATAATTTCATGGAAAATTTTCACCGTACATTCTGTACGATGTCCGAATATTAGTTTGCGGCTATTGTGTAATGCGGAAACTTTCCACTGAAATATACATAGCATATATATTATATACCTATGTCTGTATCGTATCGGAAGCTTATAAGGTATAAGGGAACGTAAGGGGATAATCCACGTCACGAATGATAAGCCGCTCATTATAATTCCCCGAAAGGCATACACACATATAGTACGAAACCAGTGCGATGAACGTAAAACTGTACGGCAAGCAAGGAACCGAGGATATGTACACGTAATGGACACGCGAAATCCTGCGGCTAAATTACATAACGTATTCTGTACACTCAGCCGGAATGGGTGTATATATGTATGTATGTATCCACGTGTGTATAGATGTAGGTGTAAGTAGCTGAACCTGCAGTACGCGTACTTAGAGATACATGCAGACATATACTCACTCGATATCAAGACCATAATGAACAGTAGCAATATCTTCATTGCTAAGCCTAAGGCAGTGCAGATATACTGTATAGCGATTCCTAATTAATCAATTAATCAATCTAATAGACCGAGGAAGAAGAAGAGCGACTGATCTCTCTCCGCCGGTTTTATTCGTACTAAATATACTTTGGAGATTTATGATTGAACTATAACACGATCATTTTATATTCTGGTCGAATGGCGTCATCTTAAAATCTCACAGTGCTGTACGCACTTCATTTATCAAACGCATTCTCGATACACTATATAATTATGTTTAATTGTTTTTTGATGAATCGTTTATACCGTAGAGTCGGTATTAGCAGTTGAATTATTAGGAATCCAACATCAGCCGATTTCTAAATCGGTATAACGAATGAGGAAATCGATCTGCGCTCGTCTCCGGTTAATTTTTGATAAATTATCATCACGTTAAGATTATAGCCTATGGATAAGCGGATTTAGTCCGTCACTGTAATCGCGTATCAGAATATAACTCGACACAGTGAACTCTGATCTCACATACTGTATCCTCTGGTGAAAATAAGAAGAGAAAAACGACCAACGCAGTTGTGGTATCATGTATAATAGCATATATGTGCGCAAACAAGCCGTGAAACCGGCGATATCATAAAGATATTAATTCAAGAATTTTGTGTGAAATGAAATCATTCCTAGTCTCGATAACCGGCGGCTTTTATTGGCGTATAGATTCCACCCTGGTTGGGATAAGGAGTATCGTTAATTATTCTGAATGGGAATATCGGCATGCGAAAGGCAAATCGAATAATGTCATATTGACGAAGATGTGGCGATAACGCGCGCGCGTCGATGTAGGTAGCTGTTGAAATTTTGCGAAATAGCTCGTCTGCATTTTGAGGGTTGAATTCTGCGAGAAAAGTTTGCTAAAGTGGAATAGTAGGTACGTAAATGCGGAGGAGGGTGCAGTGGGAAGGAAGAAGTGCGAGAATACCCATAGAGCACATCGATATGAATACGCAAGCAGGCATTAAAATATAACGACAAGTTTCAACGGCGTTGACGATGGCATGGCGTTAAGAAACCATGGTGAGGCTGTGTTCAAAATTGAGTGGCACATTGTGCCGAAGAGAGGGAGAGAGCTGTATCTGAGAAATTCTTATTTAGCTCTATATACCTGACTAACCTGACTCTAACTTTTGATTTCGTTGCCAAGTTTAAGCCACTGTTGTTGATGTTCTTCCCATTCCATTAACGAACGCGAACGAAGTACTCTGAATAATCAACAACACCGAATTCACAACGCGAAACGAAGAAGACGTACCCCTCATCCTCATCCTCATCCTCATCCCCATTGCCATTCCCATTCTCATTCTCATTCCCATACCCTAAACCCGCTCGAAGATATTATATTCAAAATATACGACAAAAGTAGAGAGAATATACGCTTCTAATTGAACTCAGCCACTTCTTCAACCTCTGATCTATAGATATAAGCTATACAAGGTATAATGCGTACACCCAAATTTATACAACAAGTTCGAGCCTCAATCGAGCCAAGAATGACAATATGGGTTGGTGTACCAGTGAGTTTACCAACTAAATCTCTCTATCTCTCTATCTCTTATACCCATACATATATCTATGTGAGAAATCGATGTAAACACCCGACTCCTCACGGGGTAGTTTCACTACCCAAATTCAAGTCCTAAACCAAATTAATTTTCCCAACTATATATACGTGTATAGGTATATAAAGACATATATATATATATGTACGTAACCAAACGATTAAACATCAAGTTCAAACATTGAGTAACGGTTAGATGCGAATTATCTTTGACAATTTATGTCGCTATTCGGAGGGGTTCCATTGCTACTTGCTATACCCTTAATCGATGGGAAATTTAAGTTAGATGAGTATACCAGGTATTTTTCACGCCACTTTTAATCACCGCAATTAGAAAGCTGTTTAATTACCGGAAATGGTATCAAGCATTAAGCATATGTATGGGGAGAATATAGGTCGTCAGTCAGAAATTGAAAAGTCCAATTTTTAACTCGTGGAAGCAAACGTGTTGAAATTAAACGAGCCTGCAGCATATATGCGAATTTTTCATTTGAAAGGTGTAAAAAAATGCATATATTCCAGGTGCGAAAATTGGGACTAGATTTTTTTTTTTCCTTTTGCCCGGTAAAAGCAAACGTGCAAATTAAACGAAACATATGGCAATATTTCATGCAAATAATTTTAATGCAAAATCCAGCAAATTTCAGATTTGTTTTTTTTTTTTTTTATCTCGCTATTCCTGATGTAATCCGTTCAGTTTGTCGGACAGACGTTCCTGCATCCTTTCTTCGATCTGATTTTTTTCTTTTTGGGAAACGTGAAGATTCGTTGAAATGAGCAAAAGTAATTTTTCGCACGCAATCCGAGGGGTGCAGAACACCCCTTCGCGGATCTCGTGCGCAATCTTTGAAATCACAGCATCTTGAATTTCGTGTAGCGATCTAGTTTCCTCATCACCTAGCCTCACGCGGTGATGAAAGGTGATGAAAAGGCTCGAGCGTTGTTTCAGAGAGTGGGTATAAAGACAGATGTGAGATCGTGGGTTGAAGTTAAGTGATCAAAGCGATATCGGGTGATAAATGAAGGAGACGTTTCTCGCCTCTCGCCTCTCGCAGGTTGGATAGGTAACTAACAATAACCGCAAACAATGGGTCTGCGTATTAAAATGCAAATCGGTTCATAAGTCACAACATTATCATCATCACTGTTAGAGAAAGAGTGAGAGAGAGCGAGAGCATGGTGAGACAGGGAGAAAGGGGGACGGTCTATTGTCATGCCGATTTAAGCAGCCAGAGTCGGTCGCGAGCCGTCTATAACTGCCTCACCGTGAATTAACGGCTCAACGCTTTCTATGCCGTGAGATTAAGTGCTTGAATTAGACGTTATTAAAGGATTTATATTCGGAATCTCCTTAACTCCTTGACGCAGCCGAGACTCGAAACGACTTTGTGATTCGAACCCAGCTCTCGTCTACCACTTTTCATTCATTTCAAACGATTTTTCCTTATTTTTTTTTCTTTTTTTCTTTTTTTACTCCATCTTATTCCGTTTTCTTTATCAGGGATCATAAAGGACCCTTCAATGATACAGTGATTCCTTCACAATACATGCGATAATACAATATAGCATACGGAGCATGATCTCCTATGAGATTTAGACATTTCTTCTTTTTTTTTCTTTCTTTCTTTTTTTTTTTCACTCCAGATTAGTCGAGTCAAAGTCCATTTTTTTCTCCTCAGAAAGCAGGGAACCTTACAGCTGGCATTCAGACCGACGAACAACGACGTCCCCAGATTTTTTGCGACATTTGAAAAACTTGAACGTTATTGTACCTACCTATTATTCGTAGGACCTAGAGAGAAACAGTATCGCAGCACCCAGACGTGCACCATATATCTATATCTATCAATCATCCTTCCAGTACAAATGTCATCTTACTTTGGCAAATGTTAACAGCTCTATAAGACAGATCCTTACGGAGATTTCTAATACACAATAGACTCGAATTGCACATTGGTGTATTATGCGAGGGTTCTATTACACCCCGACCTTTTCCACATCAGCATCACTGGCAGAGAAGGTGTTCTCCCTTTATTATAAATCTACAGTATAATACAATTATAAAAGTGCATTTGACAATGCTGCAAGGAGGGTGTGAAACGGTTAAAGATCATCGTCGACGAGGGGTTCGTGGATAAGGTCGATCTGGTCATTATTATTCCCGACTATTTTCTCATCACCATATAAAATCCTGAAATCTATAGGCTTCCCCGTGCATTCTGCACGGTATTTTTTCGAAAGATCGGCGCCTCGCAATTTCCTGTCACACAGGGATTGCGGAAGATGAACGGGGTAAAAATTGCAATCAGCTATTTCACGGTTGATTAGAGTCCGGCTGGTTAATTGAGACTTCTGATTTTCTGTCCGGGTGGAGATGTTATTGCCATATCAACGAGGGTCAATCAGTGGACAACGAGTTGCGGCTATCCGCACTCGCAGTTAATTATTTCCAGTATTCTGTGCTCGGATACAAAAGCGGACAACCGCAAGGGCGAAGTGAGAGTCTAATTAGTCCAGCGGCTCCCGTTGGATAAAACGCGAAGAAAAAATAAGGACCTTTAATTTGCCTACCTTCCAAGATCCATTGTCCTCTGGCCTGGCCGGGTCTGCCTCGTCTTCTCTTCGCTGCTAACAACAGCTTCGCCACAGTATCAGAGGAGAAATGTTTTCAAAGTTTGTATTTCTTTTTTTCTTATAGGTACAGATTTTTTTCTTATTTTATTTTCGTTTCATTTATTTGTTATAACAAAAGCGAAATCTCGTATTCCCTTGAGCGGATTTTATTCCTCGATATATAACGACGCCTGGATCATATCGCCAATTACAACGTCAAAGGGCTGTGACTCTGTTGCTGCTGCTCGATTCATCGTCAGACGAAACACGATCGAAGACAAATTCTTTGTGGCTATTTCTTCTTTTTATTTTATTTCAGTTTATAAAAATAACGTTGAAGGCCCCGTGATATTCATTTAGTGCGGATAAATTGGAGAGAATGATTTTTCAACCCCTTCATGTCATTCCGCACATTATGGATTCGAATAGAACACCAATACAACGTATGAATGAATGAATGAATGGTATGGTTTGTGTGCAGTTTGGTGAAGAAAAAGAGATGAAAAATAAAATCAGATCTTCATCGCGATGCAGCGAAACGCCCGGAGGGGTAAACTCGTTACCTTACATTACCTCTACAATTAGTGGGTCTGCTTTGCTGGCAGTAATTATGTAAATACAGTGAAGATAATCCGGGCGGTTTAGCGTGTATCTAAATCCATGTAGAATAAGTAATTTTTATCCTCGCGGATTAAAATGCGCGGATATATAGAAGGTATATGGGAGGGGTGAATGGTGAAAAAAATTGTTTGATCTTTGAATTGGTTTAAACATTGCCCGGATAATATTTAATAAGCATTCTCCATAGTATGGGTCTAGAATCTAGATTCTAGATAGAGATGCCAGTTTTAGGGGTAAGAATAAGTGTTCCACTTAAAACAACATTCATATTTCTATGTTTCTCGTTTTTTATTTCGAGCTTTACGATTCGAGAAATTGTTAGTTGTAGATTTTGATCCTTCCCGATAACGAAATCTTGGAAACCAAAATTATGGTCAATTATTGTATCGGGGGTAAATAAAGAAAGGAATCTAGCCGTACGAATCCGACTTAATTCTCTTATATCGTGTCCATGTGCGTTAGCAGTCAACGATAACTACGCGAAAACAATACCCTGGCTTAAATCTGGGGTATGAATTAGACCATAAAAATATAGGAATAAATCTCGGAAGATTGAGTTTTGATTTCTGCAAACGACGCAGTAGGTACTGGCCGGCCACTTATAACGTCAGAGAAATACTTTCGAGGGTTGTTTGAGCGAATATAAATTCGCGCGGAGTACTTCTTTAAACTGAACAAGACTAACTTTGAAATTTCATTTTCAAAGCGGTTTTCTCAGACCATAAGGTTTCCTTACGGTTACTGACAACCGGATATCCTATACCTGCCTTACCTACCCCTACACTACGCTGTGTAATTTCAGTTTCAGCTTAACGAGAGTTTGATTCAAGCCAACTTCCATGCTATTGATTTTGGCAAGTCATTAACCACGTCTCTTCTATCCCTACATCTTTCTCTACTCAACATCTCTCACCGTAGTACAAGAATTATCTTGGAATGTTAATAGATCAAAGATATAGGTAGAGACACATTTTTCGGATAAAGCTCAAGAAATTTCTTCTCACTCTATCGCTGATATGAAATTATCAATCTTTGAATTGGCGAAATGCTGAACAACTTTCGCTGTGAATTTACCTATACATCTCTATAAGAGTGGAGGAAATGAAAAGATAAGACAAACCCGCGGTGAATAATGAATTCTGATTTGAAATAATCTTGCGACACTTTACGATCCGATTTCCTACGTGCAGTTTTAGTAGTAAAAACGACGAATCTGTGCGAAATCCTCTTCACCGTAGTAGCTTGTCCGACCGAAAAGTCTATCCGCTTACACGGGCAGTGGAAGGAATCGAAGGAAGGAATAGGAAGGAAGGCAGCCTGCAGGACTAGGTAGCGTCGCGTCGCCTCGCGTCGCGTCGGTTGAGGAAAGGGTCTGGGGTCGTGGTCGGGGTCGGGGTCGGGGTGAACGAGCTTTCCCAAATCGAAGACACTTCCACCGTGCTTTACGGCGAGCCTTTCGAATCTGGAGAAAACGGATTAAAGGAAAAGCCAAAAGGGAATAAAAGCGGTCGCATCCTCCGAGAGGATCCTGCTACTGCTACAATCCCCAAAATTGAGAGTGCGGGGTAGTAATACACACGAATTTCATTAGTTATTTTATTGGAGCTTTTTTTTTTTCTTCATCAATGGTCAATTATTTATTAGACCCGAAGGAAAATCACCCTCCAATAATAGCTCCTTTCTTTTTTCCTCATTTCTCTTTTCATTCGGTCTCATGAAGTATGGAGGAAATTAGGTTTATATTCCTGCGGGGTTGTTTAATCGGACACGAATAGCCTGGCATATTATGTTTTGATAAGACCAGAGGTAATTTAGAGTTTGTATAGGTAAGTAATTTTGGACAAATTCAAACCTAACCGTGTGCAGGGGTGGCCACGCTATTTCTACCCGGCCACCGCACGTTGGGTATACTACAAGGTATAGGGTATAAGGTATAAGGTATAACGTACAACGGTTTAAGGAATAGGAATAGTGGCGGTGGTAGGAGCTGGGGAGAAGTTGACGAAACTAATTTAACCGCTATCGCATCAGGGATCTATTACAAATGTCCTTAGTGCCCGAGACGGGAATTATCATGTAGAACGTCGACTCCTTCCCGTTAGCTAGATGAAAGGGGGCTGCCTCCCCATCAAGACCTGCATGCGCACACTTATATTCTCTCCCTGAACCCCTGCGCCAAAATTCCATCCATCAAGAAATTCCTTGATTTGAAAAAATGAAGTCTGAAAATTTGTTCGAATCTGAAATCTAAAGAACTGCAGTATTCTAATCGCGAGTTGTATTGGGGGGTTTGGGGGGTTGGCGGTTGGCGGTTGGGGTTAAAAGCACCGTGTACACCTCTCGCATATATCTACCTACCTACCTTATACTTGATTCGACAAAGCAAATCAGGATTCGACACGCGAGGACTCAAGAAGAGAAATCACGCAACCGACGCCCCTTCGCCTACGATTACCTCCGCACCCCTTGCCCTTTCACCCTCCCTTTGCACCTTTAGTCGACCTTTTTACAAGAACTAAACCCCCAACATCTACGCTTTATACCTTATATTGCCTCGCCTATGGCTATGTATACCTACATACCAACTCGCGCCAATTTCAGTCTAATTTTCAACTGAAATCGAACTCTGAACACCCCCGTCGTGTCTGGGGGTGCAGGGTGAAGGGTCTATCAGGGATTGAGATAATAGAACTGTTTATCTCTTTTTCTTTATTTTTTCAGAACGTGGAAATGAGAACTGGAAGTCTTTACTACAACGATCAAGGAAGTCAATTCAGAGAAGAAATGCGGAAATTCTGTACCTAACAGTTTTTAAGGGTGCCAGGGGATGTTACATACAAAAGGACTGATGCGTTACGTATTTATGAAACATCGTTATCACATACGAAATTTTTTCTTTTTTTCTTTGTCATTCAATTGCTGTACATACATACATACATTCATGGGATACCCCAGATTCTATGTAGATGTGAAATTTAGGTGCTAATAAAAAGAATATCTATATCTATATGTTTTATAACACGATGGATGAAGAGTTGACACTAGAACGTCAAACAGTCGTTGTTTTATTCAGTATACATACGTATGTGTATTGTATGTATACGCGATAGAATAACGATTGGAAACGTAGACATAGCTATATAGAAACGCGAGTGCAGGTTTATTTGCTATTGTATTAATCGAACGAATGTATGCTAACTGTACGAATAATGAATTCTGCAAACTGAAAAAGTGATAGGTATTTTCTCGCTTACGCTGCAGTACAGTGCAGCAGCGAATTGTTAATCAGTTTGATTTTCTCTGTTTAACAAATCACCACTTATCTATATAATGCAATAGGTATAGTGTATACACTATACATATACATATACACATACATATACATACGTATTTAATATTTATATAGGTATATACATTCAAATCCGTGTTCATACGCAGAATAGCGATTGGAAAACGATAATTAGTTCTAGTATATCAAGATGGACTATATCTGTACCAGAATCAGAGCATTATCAAGTATACTTGACAGTCTTTTTCACATATCCGCAATATGTTATACAAGGATGAATTTTCCGCACATGATCTGTAGGTATAAGTACCTACTACACACCCCTAACTACATGTGCTATATTGGATATATACCTATACGTCGCGGAATTACACCACCGTATTGTGTTCGTGATTTTTATCATCCACTGAACTCGCAGTTTCGTTATATAGGTATACATAATATATTCGTATACGTCCTCGTGGGTATAATTATATAATTTTAATTAATTAGCCTTGATTGGCGCCACTCTATCATTGTTTTATCTAGGGGCCTAGTTAGCACCTGGTTCAATCCAATCCACGCTACTATAAGCAGCGATGTTTAATTATCATTTTATAATTAACGTGAGATCATTTGTTACGTTTCATTGGTTCCTTTTTCCATTCTGCAGACAATGATACGCTATACATACATACTTGTGCGTATAATTTTTTCCTGTTTTTTTTTTTTCTTCTCTTTTCTTAATTTTTTCTTTTTTTCTTTCACGGGGTTTTTCATCTTCTGGATCGAGCTCAACATCTTTTAAAAGTTCATTCATAATAATAAGCGTTCGGAGCTCGTTCCTTATAGGTTTACGTTCAAGATTACATTAAGAAATGATGAAATTACTCTCGGTTTGCTGCTTTCAGGAAATCGTTAAAAAAGAAAAATACAGTGTAAACAGCTGTAAAATTAGACTCTTACGACGCCGACGTGCGCTGCAACGTCACGACACGTAACTTTCTTTACTTATTTTTCTTTAATAATAAATAGTCAACAGAGTTTCTTCCAGAGTCGTAAAAACCAGATGATATACTTTATCAAAGAAGGAATATTAACGCTGCTCTATAATGTACGACTGAAATTATAATATTCGTCACATATGTATTCGGTTTCGAGAGAAATCAGTAATAAGAAAAAAATAAAAAATTGCACGATGCACTTTCTATGTTTAATTTATTGATAATGCCTATAATCCACTAATATACGACTATACGTATGTAAAACAGTTAAATTAAGCTAAAAGAATATAATGAATGAAAACACGTATACAGCTAGAAATAAATACTATGTATATCAATAATTTATACTGATGGAACTAAAGCGCGATAAAAATTTTCAAATATTTTTTTCAAATCAGTAAGATCAATAAATTGATCCTATTATACTTGTGCTACCCTCAAACCAACGAAAAGTATGTAATAGAATATCGAGTGCAGGTAAAAGTCTTTGTTATAATAAGACAGTGACTAATATATTATTACCATTTGCCGAAAACTCTGCCTCAATTATTGATATTAACGATATTATATTATCTACATTTCTTGCATGCAGACTGTTAAAAAAAAATATCAATGATTAGTACCAATTTATTCTTTTTTATTTTATTTCTACTTTTTAAAAATAATAAGATTATCCTCATTGAGCATATTATATCATCGGTAGGTACTAGTCATCGCGATAATTAGGCAGAATTACCACTCGATGTCATACTCATAGCTTGAAAAAGTACCCGCATGAGGGCAGCACTAGTGCTGTTATTTGCGACCTTTGTTTCTGACAACTAGCCTACATCGTTTAATGGGGAAATGATAAAGAAAGTGATACAAAGTGGCTAGCTGCATGTTTCAGTGTTAATATTAACCTAATATAAACTGAGAATAGACAAAAAAAAAGGAGAATAAGAAGAATAAACAAACTGATGAGCGTAATAATTTGATAAATAAAAATATCGAAGCTCACAATCAGCAGAGATAAAAACGACGTGTATACTATATAACCTCTCAACTATTAAAACTATTGCTGTGTCCCAATTCGCCGATCTCGGCCTCGGTCTTGGTCTCGGTCTTATGCGCATGCGCATATTTGCTCCTTTCACTGATTTCCACCGTTTTCCACCGTTTCCGTTCACCGCCCTTCACCGTCTTTCACCGTTTTCCACCGTTTCCCTTCACCGCCCTTCACCATCTTTCACCGTCTTCCACCGTTTCCCTTCCCCGCCTTTCTACGCTTTCCAACGATTCCCTTCACCGCCCTTCACTGCTTTCCACCGTTTCCCTTCACTGCCCTTTGCCGTCTGTCACCGTTTTCCACCGTTTCCCTTCACCGCTCTTCACCGCCTTTGTCGGTTCAGAAAATATCCTACGGAATAGGAGCAGCAGAAGAATCGAAACCAGAAGCGAAAGCATATCGAAAACAGAAGCAGAAGCAAGATCAGAAGCTGGAAATCGCCCCGAACAGCTAATCAGAAGCAGATCAGAAGCGGAAGCGAATCAGGAGCAGAAGCGGAAGCAGAAGCAGAACCAGAAGCAGAAGCAGGAGCAGAAGCAAAAGCAGTTGCTGTGACCCTCAGTCCAGGTACCTAGGTGCTCCCGGAAAAACACAGATTCAGACTGATTGTCGCTCGGAAGTCCATTTCTGTCAGTAATTTCGGCGAATAAAACAAAAAATTTCAAAGTTCTCGGAAATCAGGATCGAGAGTGTATTTCGGATATCTCTCGATCCCCAGATTACGAATCACAACAGCGACACTGAAAAGAGTGATCTTGACCCGCGATGAGGAATTCGGGCATCCCGGCAAACGACCAGAAATCTGTGGATTTTGTCGGTTCAGAAGATATCCTACGGAATAGGAGCAGCAGCAGAATCGAAACCAGAAGCGGAAGCATATCGAAAACAGAGGCAGAAGCAAGAT
Organism: Tenthredo livida; assembly: GCA_963992785.1. NCBI lineage: Eukaryota > Metazoa > Arthropoda > Insecta > Hymenoptera > Tenthredinidae > Tenthredo > Tenthredo livida. The sequence goes on along the minus strand of OZ023070.1, from coordinate 1,734,452 downwards.
TAGAAGCTGGAAATCGCCCCGAACAGCTGATAAAAAGCAGATCAGAAGCGGAAGCGAATCAGGAGCAGAAGCAGAAGCAGAAGCAGAAGCAGAAGCAGAAGCAGAAGCAGAAGCGGAAGCAGAAGCAGGAGCAGAAGCAGAAGTAGGAGCAGGAGCAGAAGCAGAAGCAGAAGCAGAAGCAGAAGCAGGAGCAGAAGCAGGAACAGGAGCAGGAGCAGTAGCAGAAGCAGAAACAGGAGCGGAAGCAGAAGCAGGAGCAGAAGCAGGAGCAAAAGCAGAAGCAGAAGCAGAAGCAGAAGCAGAAGCAGAGGCAGAAGCAGAAGCAGAAGCAGAAGCAGATGCAGAAGCAGGAGCAGGAGCAGACGCAGAAGCAGAAGCAGAGGCAGGAGCAGAAGCAGAAGCAGAAGCAGGAGCAGGAGCAGAAGCAGAAGCAGAAGCAGGAGCAGAAGCAGAAGCATAAGCAGGAGCAGAAGCAGGAGCAGGAGCAGGAGCAGGAGCAGAAGCAGAAGCAGAAGCAGGAGCAGAAGCAGAAGCAGAAGCAGGAGCAGAAGCAGAAGCAGAAGCAGAAGCAGAAGCAGAAGCAGAAGCAAAAGCAGTTGCTGTGACTCTCAATCCAGGTACCTGGGTGCTTCCGAAAAAACACAGATTCAGACTGATTGTCGCTCGGAGGTCCATTCCTGTCAGTAATTTCGGCGAATAGCACGAAAAATTTCAAATTCCTCGGAAATCAGGATCGAGAGTGTATTTTGGATATCTCTCGATCCCCAGATTACGAATCACAACAGCAACACTGAGAAGAGTGATCTTGACCCGCGATGAGGAATTCGGGCATCCCGGCAAACGACCAAAAATCTGTGGATTTCGTCGGTTCAGAAAATATCCTACGGAATAGCAGCAGCAGCAGAATCGAGACCGGTAGCGCAAGCATATCGAAACCAGAAGCAGAAGCAAAATCAGAAGCTGAAAATCGCCCCGACCAGCTAAACAGAAGCAGATCAGAGGCGGAAGCAAATCAGACGCAGGAGCGGAAGCAGCAGCAGAAGCAGAAGCAGAAGCAGAAGCAGGAGCAGGAGCAGAAGCAGGAGCAGGAGCAGGAGCAGACGCAGGAGCGGAAGCAGCAGTAGAAGCAGAAGCAGAAGCAGAAGCAGAAGCAGAAGCAGAAGCCGAAGCCGAAGCCGAAGCCGAAGCCGAAGCCGAAGCCGAAGCCGAAGCCGAAGCCGAAGCCGAAGCCGAAGCCGAAGCCGAAGCCGAAGCCGAAGCCGAAGCCGAAGCCGAAGCCGAAGCCGAGGCAGAGGCAGAGGCAGAGGCAGAGGCAGAGGCAGAGGCAGAGGCAGAGGCAGAGGCAGAGGCAGAGGCAGAGGCAGAGGCAGAGGCAGAGGCAGAGGCAGAGGCAGAGGCAGAGGCAGAGGCAGAGGCAGAGGCAGAGGCAGAGGCAGAGGCAGAGGCAGAGGCAGAGGCAGAGGCAGAGGCAGAGGCAGAGGCAGAGGCAGAGGCAGAGGCAGAGGCAGAGGCAGAGGCAGAGGCAGAGGCAGAGGCAGAGGCAGAGGCAGAGGCAGAGGCAGAGGCAGAGGCAGAGGCAGAGGCAGAGGCAGAGGCAGAGGCAGAGGCAGAGGCAGAGGCAGAGGCAGAGGCAGAGGCAGAGGCAGAGGCAGAGGCAGAGGCAGAGGCAGAGGCAGAGGCAGAGGCAGAGGCAGAGGCAGAGGCAGAGGCAGAGGCAGAGGCAGAGGCAGAGGCAGAGGCAGAGGCAGAGGCAGAGGCAGAGGCAGAGGCAGAGGCAGAGGCAGAGGCAGAGGCAGAGGCAGAGGCAGAGGCAGAGGCAGAGGCAGAGGCAGAGGCAGAGGCAGAGGCAGAGGCAGAGGCAGAGGCAGAGGCAGAGGCAGAGGCAGAGGCAGAGGCAGAGGCAGAGGCAGAGGCAGAGGCAGAGGCAGAGGCAGAGGCAGAGGCAGAGGCAGAGGCAGAGGCAGAGGCAGAGGCAGAGGCAGAGGCAGAGGCAGAGGCAGAGGCAGAGGCAGAGGCAGAGGCAGAGGCAGAGGCAGAGGCAGAGGCAGAGGCAGAGGCAGAGGCAGAGGCAGAGGCAGAGGCAGAGGCAGAGGCAGAGGCAGAGGCAGAGGCAGAAGCAGAAGCAGAAGCAGAAGCAGAAGCAGAAGCAGAAGCAGTTGCTGTGACCCTCAGTCCAGGTACCTGGGTGCTTCCGAAAACCACAGATTCAGACTGATTGTCGCTCGAAAATCTATTCCTGTCAGTATTTTCTGCGAATAACACAAAAAATTTCAAAGTTCTCGGAAATCAGGATCGAGAGTGTATTTTGGATATCTCTCGATCCCCAGATTACGAAACACAACAACAACGCTGAGAAGAGTGATATTGACCCGCGACAAGAAATTTGAGCATTCCGGCAAAGGACCACAAATCTGTGCATTTTGTCGGTTCAGGAAATATCCTACGGAATAGGAGCACGAGCAGCAGCAGAATCAAAACCAGGAGCGGAAGCATATCGAAAACAGAAGCAGAAGCAAGATTAGAAGCTGTGAATCGCCCTGAACAGCTGATCAGAAGCAGATCAGAGGCGGTAGCAAATCAGACGCAGGAGCGGAAGCAGAAGCAGAAGCAGAAGCAGAAGCAGAAGCAGGATCAGGAGCAGAAGCAGAAGCAGAAGCAGAAGCAGAAGCAGGAGCAGAAGCAGAAGCAGAAGCAGAAGCAGAAGCAGGAGCAGAAGCAGGAGCAGGAGCAGAAGCAGAATCAGAAGCAGGAGCAAAAGCAGAAGCATAAGCAGGAGCAGAAGCAAAAGCAGGAGCAGGAGCAGGAGCAGGAGCAGAAGCAGAAGCAGAAGCAGGAGCGAAAGCAGAAGCAGAAGCAGAAGCAGAAGCAGAAGCAGGAGCAGGAGCAGAAGCAGAAGCAGAAGCAGAAGCATAAGCAGGAGCAGAAGCAGAAGCAGGAGCAGGAGCAGGAGCAGGAGCAGAAGCAGAAGCAGAAACCGTATCCGTTCACCGCCCTTCACCGTCTTTCACCGTTTTCCACCGTTTCCCTTCACCGCCTTTTATCGCGTTCCACCGTTTCCGTTCACCGCCCTTCACCGTCTTTCACCGTTTTTTACCGTTTCTCTTCACCGCCTTTCACCGTTTCCCACCGTTTACCTTCATCGCCCGTCACCGCCTTTGACCATTTTCCACCGTTTCCCTTCACCGTTTTTCACCGCTTTCCACCGTTTCCCTTCACCGCCCTTCACCGTTTTTCACCGTTTTTCACCGTTTCCCTCCACCGCCTTTCACCGTCTTTCACCATCTTCCACCGTTTCCCTTCACCGCCCTTCACCATCTTTCACCGTCTTTCACCGTTTCGCTTCACCGTTTCCCTTGACCGTCTTTCACCGTTTTCCACCGTTTGCCTTCACCGCCATTCACCATTTTCCACCGTTTCCCTTCACCGTCTCTCACCGTTTTCCACCGTTTTCCTCCACCGCCTTCCACCGTCTTTCACTGTTTTCCACCGTTTCCCTTCACCGCCCTTTACCGCCTTTCACCATTTTCCACCGTTTTCCTTCACCGCCCTTCACCGCCTTTCACCATTTTCCACCGTTTCCCTTCACCGTCTTTCACCGTCTTCAACCGTTTCTCTTCACCGCCCTTCACCGTCTTTCACTGTCTACCACCGTTTCCCTTCACCGCCCTTCACCGTCTTTCACTGTCTACCACCGTTTCCCTTCACCGCCCTTGACCGCCTTTTACCATTTTCCACCATTTTCCTTCACCGGCCTTCACCGTCTTACACCGTTTTATTCCGTGAAAATGACGTTTCCACCGTTTTCCACCGTTTCCCATCACCGCCTTTCACCATTTTCCAACGTTTCCCTTCACCGCCCTTCACCGTCTTTCACCGTTTTCCACCGTTTTCCTTCACCGCCCTTCACCGCCTTTCACCATTTTCCACCGTTTTCCCTCAGCACCCTTCACCGTCTTTCACCGTTTTCCACCGTTTCCCTCCACAGCCTCTCACCGTCTTTCACCGTCTTCCACCGTTTCCCTTCACCGCCCTTCACCGTCTTTCACCGTCTTCCACCGTCTTCCACCGTTTCCGTTCACCGCCCTTTACCGTTTTTCACCGTTTTTCACCGTTTTCCTTCACCGCCTTTAACCATTTTCCACCGTTTCCCTTCACCGCCTTTCACCGTTTTCTATCGTTCCCCTTCATCGCCCTTCACCGTCTTGTACCGTCTTCCACCGTTTCCCTTCACCGCCCTTGACCGTCTTTCACCGTTTTCCACCGTTTCCCATCACCGCCTTTCACCATTTTCCACCGTTTTCCTTCACCGCCCTTCACCGTCTTTCACCGTTCTCCACCGTTTCCCTTCACCGCCTTTCACCGCCTTTCACCGTTTTTCACCGTTTTCCTTCTTCGTCTTTCACCGTCTTCCACCGTTCCCCTTCACCGCCCCTCACCGTCTTTCACCGTCTTCCATCGTTTCCCTTCACCGCCCTCCACCATCTTTCACCATTTTCCACCGTTTTTCTTCACCATCCTTTACCGTCTTTCACCGTTGTCCACCGTTTCCCTTCACCGCCTTTCACCGTCTTTCACCGCTTTCCACCATTTTCCACCGTTTTCCTCCACCGCCCTTCACCGTCTTTCACCGTTTTCCACCGTTTCCTTCCACCGCTCTTCAACGTCTTTCACCGTCTTCCACCGTTTCCGTTCACCGCCCTTGACCGTCTTCCACCGTTTTCCACCGTTTTCCTTCACCGCCTTTCACCATTTTCCACCGTTTCCCTTCACCGCCTTTCACCGTTTTCCACCGTTTCCCTTCCCCGTCTTCCACCGTTCTCCACCGTTTCCCTTCACCACCCTTCACCGTCTTTCACCGTCTTCCACCGTTTCTCTTCACCGCCCTTCACCGTCTTTCACCGTCTGCCACCGTTTCCCTTCACCGCCCGTGACCGTCTTTCACCGTTTTCCGTCGTTTCCCTTCACCGCCTTCCACTATTTTCCACCGTTTCCCTTCACCGCCCTTCACTGTCTTTCACCGTTTTCCACCGTTTTCCTTCACTGCCTTTCACCGTCTTCCACCGTCTCCCACCGTTTCCCTACACCGCCCTCGACCGTCTTTTACCGTTTTTCACCGTTTGCCTTCACCGCCTTTCACTATTTTCGACCGTTTCCCTTCACCGCCCTTCACATCGAAACTTATCCATAAAAAAAGGCCCTCGTCTCGATTTGGCAGTCGTTCGTTTATGAATAAAGGCTCCAGTCTCGATTTGGCAGTCGTTCGTTCATGAATCAAGGCTGTAGTCTTGATTTGGCAGTCGATCGTTCCTGAAAAAAGGCCCTAGTCTTGATTTGGCAGTCGTTCGTTCATGAATAAAGGCTCTGCTCTCGATTTGGCAGTCGTTCGTTCATGAATAAAGGCTCTAGTCTCGATTTGGCGGTCGTTCGTTCATGAATAAAGGCTCTGCTCTCGATTTGGCAGTCGTTCGTTCATGAATAAAGGCTCTAGTCTCGATTTGGCGGTCGTTCGTTCATGAATAAAGGCTCTGCTCTCGATTTGGCAGTCGTTCGTTCATGAATAAAGGCTCTAGTCTCGATTTGGCAGTCGTTCGTTCATAAATAAAGGCTCTAGTTTCGATTTGGCAGTTGTTCGTTCATGAATAAAGGGTTTGCTCTCGATTTGGCAGTCGTTCGTTCCTGAATGAAGGCTCTAGTCTCGATTTGGCAGTCGTTCGTTCATGAATAAAGGCTCTGTCTCGATTTGGCAGTCGTTCGTTACTGAAAAAAGGCTCTAGTCTCGATTTGGCAGTCGTTCGTTCATAAATAAAGGCTATAGTTTCGATTTGGCAGTCGTTCGTTCCTGAATGAAGGCTCTAGTCTCGATTTGGCAGTCGTGCGTTCATGAATAGAGGCTCTAGTCTCGTTTTGGCAGTCATTTGTTCGTGAATAAAGGCCCTAGTTTCGATTTGGCAGTCGTTCGTTCATGAATAAAGGCTCTAGTCTCGATTTGGCAGTCGTTCGTTTATGAATAAAGGCTCTAGTCTCGATTTGGCAGTCTTTCGTTTCGGAAAAAAGGCTCTAGTCTCGATTTGGCAGTCGTTCGTTCATGAACAAAGGCTCTGCTCTCGATTTGGCAGTCGTTCGTTCCTGAATGAAGGCTCTAGTCTCGATTTGGCAGTCGTTCGTTCATGAATAAAGGCTCTAGTCTCGATTTGGCAGTCGTTCGTTCATAAATAAAGGCTCTAGTTTCGATTTGGCAGTTGTTCGTTCATGAATAAAGGCTTTGCTCTCGATTTGGCAGTCGTTCGTTCCTGAATGAAGGCTCTAGTCTCGATTTGGCAGTCGTTCGTTCATGAATAAAGGCTCTGTCTCGATTTGGCAGTCGTTCGTTACTGAAAAAAGGCTCTAGTCTCGATTTGGCAGTCGTTCGTTCATAAATAAAGGCTATAGTTTCGATTTGGCAGTCGTTCGTCCATGAATAAAGGCTCTAGTCTCGATTTGGCAGTCGTTCGTTCATAAATAAAGGCTCTAGTTTCGATTTGGCAGTTGTTCGTTCATGAATAAAGGCTTTGCTCTCGATTTGGCAGTCGTTCGTTCCTGAATGAAGGCTCTAGTCTCGATTTGGCAGTCGTTCGTTCATGAATAAAGGCTCTGTCTCGATTTGGCAGTCGTTCGTTACTGAAAAAAGGCTCTAGTCTCGATTTGGCAGTCGTTCGTTCATAAATAAAGGCTATAGTTTCGATTTGGCAGTCGTTCGTTCCTGAATGAAGGCTCTAGTCTCGATTTGGCAGTCGTGCGTTCATGAATAGAGGCTCTAGTCTCGTTTTGGCAGTCGTTTGTTCGTGAATAAAGGCCCTAGTTTCGATTTGGCAGTCGTTCGTTCATGAATAAAGGCTCTAGTCTCGATTTGGCAGTCGTTCGTTTATGAATAAAGGCTCTAGTCTCGATTTGGCAGTCTTTCGTTTCGGAAAAAAGGCTCTAGTCTCGATTTGGCAGTCGTTCGTTCCTGAAAAAAGGCTCTCGTCTGGATTTGGCAGTCGTTCGTTCATGAACAAAGGCTCTGCTCTCGATTTGGCAGTCGTTCGTTCCTGAATGAAGGCTCTAGTCTCGATTTGGCAGTCGTTCGTTCATGAATAAAGGCTCTGTCTCGATTTGGCAGTCGTTCGTTACTGAATAAAGGCTCTAGTCTCGATTTGGCAGTCGTTCGTTCATAAATAAAGGCTATAGTTTCGATTTGGCAGTCGTTCGTTCCTGAATGAAGGCTCTAGTCTCGATTTGGCAGTCGTGCGTTCATGAATAGAGGCTCTAGTGTCGTTTTGGCAGTCATTTGTTCGTGAATAAAGGCCCTAGTTTCGATTTGGCAGTCGTTCGTTCATGAATAAAGGCTCTAGTCTCGATTTGGCAGTCGTTCGTTTATGAATAAAGGCTCTAGTCTCGATTTGGCAGTCTTTCGTTTCGGAAAAAAGGCTCTAGTCTCGATTTGGCAGTCGTTCGTTCATGAACAAAGGCTCTGCTCTCGATTTGGCAGTCGTTCGTTCCTGAATGAAGGCTCTAGTCTCGATTTGGCAGTCGTTCGTTCATGAATAAAGGCTCTAGTCTCGATTTGGCAGTCGTTCGTTCATAAATAAAGGCTCTAGTTTCGATTTGGCAGTTGTTCGTTCATGAATAAAGGCTTTGCTCTCGATTTGGCAGTCGTTCGTTCCTGAATGAAGGCTCTAGTCTCGATTTGGCAGTCGTTCGTTCATGAATAAAGGCTCTGTCTCGATTTGGCAGTCGTTCGTTCATGAATAAAGGCTCTAGTCTCGATTTGGCAGTCGTTCGATTATGAATAAAGGCTCTAGTCTCGATTTGGCAGTCTTTCGTTTCGGAAAAAAGGCTCTAGTCTCGATTTGGCAGTCGTTCGTTCCTGAAAAAAGGCTCTCGTCTGGATTTGGCAGTCGTTCGTTCATGAACAAAGGCTCTGCTCTCGATTTGGCAGTCGTTCGTTCCTGAATGAAGGCTCTAGTCTCGATTTGGCAGTCGTTCGTTCATGAATAAAGGCTCTGTCTCGATTTGGCAGTCGTTCGTTACTGAATAAAGGCTCTAGTCTCGATTTGGCAGTCGTTCGTTCATAAATAAAGGCTATAGTTTCGATTTGGCAGTCGTTCGTTCCTGAATGAAGGCTCTAGTCTCGATTTGGCAGTCGTGCGTTCATGAATAGAGGCTCTAGTCTCGTTTTGGCAGTCATTTGTTCGTGAATAAAGGCCCTAGTTTCAATTTGGCAGTCGTTCGTTCATGAATAAAGGCTCTAGTCTCGATTTGGCAGTCGTTCGTTTATGAATAAAGGCTCTAGTCTCGATTTGGCAGTCTTTCGTTTCGGAAAAAAAGCTCTAGTCTCGATTTGGCAGTCGTTCGTTCATAAATAAAGGCTATAGTTTCGATTTGGCAGTCGTTCGTTCATGAATAAAGGCTCTAGTCTCGATTTGGCAGTCGTTCGTTCATAAATAAAGGCTCTAGTTTCGATTTGGCAGTTGTTCGTTCATGAATAAAGGCTTTGCTCTCGATTTGGCAGTCGTTCGTTCCTGAATGAAGGCTCTAGTCTCGATTTGGCAGTCGTTCGTTCATGAATAAAGGCTCTGTCTCGATTTGGCAGTCGTTCGTTACTGAAAAAAGGCTCTAGTCTCGATTTGGCAGTCGTTCGTTCCTGAATAAAGGCTCTAGTCTCGATTTGGCAGTCGTTCGTACATGAAAAAAGGCCCTCGTCTCGATTTGGCAGTCGTTCGTTCATGAACAGAGGCTCTAGTCTCGTTTTGGCAGTCGTTTGTTCGTGAATAAAGGCCCTAGTTTCGATTTGGCAGTCGTTCGTTCATGAATAAAGGCTCTAGTCTCGATTTGGCAGTCGTTCGTTACTGAAAAAAGGCTCTAGTCTCGATTTGGCAGTCGTTCGTTCATAAATAAAGGCTATAGTTTCGATTTGGCAGTCGTTCGTTCCTGAATGAAGGCTCTAGTCTCGATTTGGCAGTCGTGCGTTCATGAATAGAGGCTCTAGTCTCGTTTTGGCAGTCGTTTGTTCGTGAATAAAGGCCCTAGTTTCGATTTGGCAGTCGTTCGTTCATGAATAAAGGCTCTAGTCTCGATTTGGCAGTCGTTCGTTCCTGAATAAAGGCTCTAGTCTCGATTTGGCGGTCGTTCGTTCATGAATAAAGGCTCTGCTCTCGATTTGGCAGTCGTTCGTTCTTGAAAAAAGGCTCTAGTCTCGATTTAGCAGTCGTTCGTTCATGAATGAAGGCTCTGCTCTCGATTTGGCAGTCGTTCGTTCCTGAATAAAGGCCCTAGTCTCGATTTGGCAGTCGTTCACCGCCTTTCACCATTTTCCACCGTTTCCCTTCACCGCCGTTCACCGTCTTTCACCGTTTTTCACCGTTTCCCTCCACCGCCTTTCACCGTCTTTCACCATCTTCCACCGTTTCCCTTCACCGCCCTTCACCATCTTTCACCGTCTTTCACCGTTTCGCTTCACCGTTTCCCTTGACCGTCTTTCACCGTTTTCCACCGTTTCCCTTCATCGCCATTCACCATTTTTCACTGTTTCCCTTCACCGCCCTTCACCGTCTCTCACCGTTTTCCACCGTTTTCCTCCACCGCCTTCCACCGTCTTTCACTGTTTTCCACCGTTTCCCTTCACCGCCCTTTACCGCCTTTCACCATTTTCCACCGTTTTCCTTCACCGCCCTTCACCGCCTTTTACCATTTTCCACCCTTTCCCTTCACCGTCTTTCACCGTCTTCAACCGTTTCTCTTCACCGCCCTTCACCGTCTTTCACTGTCTACCACCGTTTCCCTTCACCGCCCTTGACCGTCTTTCACCGTTTTCCACCGTTTCCCCTTCACCGCACTCCACCGCCTTTCACAATTTTCTACCGTTTTCCTTCACCGTCTTTCACCGTCTTCGACCGTTTCTCTTCACCGCCCTTCACCGTCTTTCACTGTCTACCACCGTTTCCCTTCACCGCCCTTGACCGCCTTTTACCATTTTCCACCATTTTCCTTCACCGCCCTTCACCGTTTTACACCGTTTTATTCCGTGAAAATGACGTTTTCACCGTTTTCCACCGTTTCCCATCACCGCCTTTCACCATTTTCCACCGTTTCCCTTCACCGCCCTTCACCGTCTTTCACCGTTTTCCACCGTTTTCCTTCACCGCCCTTCACCGCCTTTCACCATTTTCCACCGTTTTCCCTCAGCACCCTTCACCGTCTTTCACCGTTTTCCACCGTTTCCCTCCACAGCCTCTCACCGTCTTTCACCGTCTTCCACCGTTTCCCTTCACCGCCCTTCACCGTCTTTCACCGTCTTCCACCGTCTTCCACCGTTTCCGTTCACCGCCCTTTACCGTTTTTCACCGTTTTTCACCGTTTTCCTTCACCGCCTTTCACCATTTTCCACCGTTTCCCTTCACCGCCCTTCACCGTCTTTCACCGTTCTCCACCGTTTTCCTTCACCGCCTTTCACCGCCTTTCACCGTTTTTCACCGTTTTCCTTCTTCGTCTTTCACCGTCTTCCACCGTTCCCCTTCACCCCCCCTCACCGTCTTTCACCGTCTTCCATCGTTTCCCTCCACCATCTTTCACCATTTTCCACCGTTTTTCTTCACCATCCTTTACCGTCTTTTACCGTTGTCCACCGTTTCCCTTCACCGCCTTTCACCGTCTTTCACCGCTTTCCACCATTTTCCACCGTTTTCCTCCACCGCCCTTTACCGTCTTTCACCGTTTTCCACCGTTTCCCTTCACCGCCTTTCACCGTCTTTCACCGTCTTCCACCGTTCCCCTTCACCGTCTTTCACCGTCTTCCACCGTTTCCTTCCACCGCTCTTCAACGTCTTTCACCGTCTTCCACCGTTTCCGTTCACCGCCCTTGACCGTCTTCCACCGTTTTCCACCGTTTTCCTTCACCGCCTTTCACCATTTTCCACCGTTTCCCTTCACCGCCTTTCACCGTTTTCCACCGTTTCCCTTCCCCGTCTTCCACCGTTCTCCACCGTTTCCCTTCACCACCCTTCATCGTCTTTCACCGTCTTCCACCGTTTCCCTTCACCGCCCTTCACCGTCTTTCACCGTCTGCCACCGTTTCCCTTCACCGCCCGTGACCGTCTTTCACCGTTTTCCGTCGTTTCCCTTCACCGCCTTCCACTATTTTCCACCGTTTCCCTTCACCGCCCTTCACTGTCTTTCACCGTTTTCCACCGTTTTCCTTCACTGCCTTTCACCGTCTTCCACCGTCTCCCACCGTTTCCCTACACCGCCCTCGACCGTCTTTTACCGTTTTTCACCGTTTGCCTTCACCGCCTTTCACCATTTTCGACCGTTTCCCTTCACCGCCCTTCACATCGAAACTTATTCATAAAAAAAGGCCCTCGTCTCGATTTGGCAGTCGTTCGTTCATGAATAAAGGCTCCAGTCTCGATTTGGCAGTCGTTCGTTCATGAATCAAGGCTGTAGTCTTGATTTGGCAGTCGATCGTTCCTGAAAAAAGGCCCTAGTCTTGATTTGGCAGTCGTTCGTTCATGAATAAAGGCTCTGCTCTCGATTTGGCAGTCGTTCGTTCATGAATAAAGGCTCTAGTCTCGATTTGGCGGTCGTTCGTTCATGAATAAAGGCTCTGCTCTCGATTTGGCAGTCGTTCGTTCATGAATAAAGGCTTTGCTCTCGATTTGGCAGTCGTTCGTTCATGAATAAAGGCTCTAGTCTCGATTCGGCAGTCGTTCGTTCCTGAATAAAGGCTCCAGTCTCGATTTGGCAGTCGTTCGTTCATAAATACAGGCTCTAGTTTCGATTTGGCAGTCGTTCGTACATGAAAAAGGCCCTAGTCTCGATCCGGCAGTCGTTCGTTCCTGAATAAAGGCTCTGCTCTCGATTTGGCAGTCGTTCGTTCGTGAAAAAAGGCCCTAGTCTCGATCCGGCAGTCGTTCGTTCCTGAATGAAGGCGCTAGTCTCGATTTGGCAGTCGTTCGTTCATGAATAAAGGCTCTGTCTCGATTTGGCAGTCGTTCGTTACTGAAAAAAGGCTCTAGTCTCGATTTGGCAGTCGTTCGTTCATAAATAAAGGCTATAGTTTCGATTTGGCAGTCGTTCGTTTCTGAATGAAGGCTCTAGTCTCGATTTGGCAGTCGTGCGTTCATGAATAGAGGCTCTAGTCTCGATTTGGCAGTCGTTCGTTCATGAATAAAGGCTCTAGTCTCGATTTGGCAGTCGTTCGTTCCTGAATAAAGGCTCTAGTCTCGATTTGGCAGTCGTTCGTTCATGAATAAAGGCTTTGCTCTCGATTTGGCCGTCGTTCGTTCCTGAATGAAGGCTCTAGTCTCGATTTGGCAATCGTTCGTTCCTGAAAAAAGGCTCTAGTCTCCATTTGGCAGTCGTTCGTTCATAAATAAAGGCTCTAGTTTCGATTTGACAGTCGTTCGTTCATGAATAAAGGCTTTGCTCTCGATTTGGCCGTCGTTCGTTCCTGAATGAAGGCTATAGTCTCGATTTGGCAGTCGCTCGTTCATGAATAAAGGCTCTAGTCTCGATTTGGCAGTCGTTCGTTCATGAATAAAGGCTCTGCTCTCGATTTGGCAGTCGTTCGTTTATGAATAAAGGCTCTAGTCTCGATTTGGCAGTCGTTCGTTCATAAATAAAGGCTCTAGTTCCGATTTGGCAGTCGTTCGTACATGAAAATAGGCTCTAGTCTCGATTCGGCAGTCGTTCGTTCATGAATAAAGGCTCTGCTCTCGATTTGGCAGTCGTTCGTTCATGAATAAAGGCTATAGTCTCGATTTGGCAGTCGTTTGTTCATGAATAAAGGCTCTAGTCTCGATTTGGCAGTCGTTCGTTCCTGAAAAAAGGCTCTAGTCTCGATTTGGCAGTCTTTCGTTCATGAACAAAGGCTCTAGTCTCGATTTGGCAGTCGTTCGTACATGAAAAAAGGCCCTCGTCTCGATTTGGCAGTCGTTCGTTCATGAACAGAGGCTCTAGTCTCGTTTTGGCAGTCGTTTGTTCGTGAATAAAGGCCCTAGTTTCGATTTGGCAGTCGTTCGTTCATGAATAAAGGCTCTAGTCTCGATTTGGCAGTCGTTCGTTACTGAAAAAAGGCTCTAGTCTCGATTTGGCAGTCGTTCGTTCATAAATAAAGGCTATAGTTTCGATTTGGCAGTCGTTCGTTCCTGAATGAAGGCTCTAGTCTCGATTTGGCAGTCGTGCGTTCATGAATAGAGGCTCTAGTCTCGTTTTGGCAGTCGTTTGTTCGTGAATAAAGGCCCTAGTTTCGATTTGGCAGTCGTTCGTTCATGAATAAAGGCTCTAGTCTCGATTTGGCAGTCGTTCGTTTATGAATAAAGGCTCTAGTCTCGATTTGGCAGTCTTTCGTTTCGGAAAAAAGGCTCTAGTCTCGATTTGGCAGTCGTTCGTTCCTGAAAAAAGGCTCTCGTCTGGATTTGGCAGTCGTTCGTTCATGAACAAAGGCTCTGCTCTCGATTTGGCAGTCGTTCGTTCCTGAATGAAGGCTCTAGTCTCGATTTGGCAGTCGTTCGTTCATGAATAAAGGCTCTGTCTCGATTTGGCAGTCGTTCGTTACTGAATAAAGGCTCTAGTCTCGATTTGGCAGTCGTTCGTTCATAAATAAAGGCTATAGTTTCGATTTGGCAGTCGTTCGTTCCTGAATGAAGGCTCTAGTCTCGATTTGGCAGTCGTGCGTTCATGAATAGAGGCTCTAGTCTCGTTTTGGCAGTCATTTGTTCGTGAATAAAGGCCCTAGTTTCGATTTGGCAGTCGTTCGTTCATGAATAAAGGCTCTAGTCTCGATTTGGCAGTCGTTCGTTTATGAATAAAGGCTCTAGTCTCGATTTGGCAGTCTTTCGTTTCGGAAAAAAGGCTCTAGTCTCGATTTGGCAGTCGTTCGTTCATGAACAAAGGCTCTGCTCTCGATTTGGCAGTCGTTCGTTCCTGAATGAAGGCTCTAGTCTCGATTTGGCAGTCGTTCGTTCATGAATAAAGGCTCTAGTCTCGATTTGGCAGTCGTTCGTTCATAAATAAAGGCTCTAGTTTCGATTTGGCAGTTGTTCGTTCATGAATAAAGGCTTTGCTCTCGATTTGGCAGTCGTTCGTTCCTGAATGAAGGCTCTAGTCTCGATTTGGCAGTCGTTCGTTCATGAATAAAGGCTCTGTCTCGATTTGGCAGTCGTTCGTTCATGAATAAAGGCTCTAGTCTCGATTTGGCAGTCGTTCGATTATGAATAAAGGCTCTAGTCTCGATTTGGCAGTCTTTCGTTTCGGAAAAAAGGCTCTAGTCTCGATTTGGCAGTCGTTCGTTCCTGAAAAAAGGCTCTCGTCTGGATTTGGCAGTCGTTCGTTCATGAACAAAGGCTCTGCTCTCGATTTGGCAGTCGTTCGTTCCTGAATGAAGGCTCTAGTCTCGATTTGGCAGTCGTTCGTTCATGAATAAAGGCTCTGTCTCGATTTGGCAGTCGTTCGTTACTGAATAAAGGCTCTAGTCTCGATTTGGCAGTCGTTCGTTCATAAATAAAGGCTATAGTTTCGATTTGGCAGTCGTTCGTTCCTGAATGAAGGCTCTAGTCTCGATTTGGCAGTCGTGCGTTCATGAATAGAGGCTCTAGTCTCGTTTTGGCAGTCATTTGTTCGTGAATAAAGGCCCTAGTTTCAATTTGGCAGTCGTTCGTTCATGAATAAAGGCTCTAGTCTCGATTTGGCAGTCGTTCGTTTATGAATAAAGGCTCTAGTCTCGATTTGGCAGTCTTTCGTTTCGGAAAAAAAGCTCTAGTCTCGATTTGGCAGTCGTTCGTTCATAAATAAAGGCTATAGTTTCGATTTGGCAGTCGTTCGTTCATGAATAAAGGCTCTAGTCTCGATTTGGCAGTCGTTCGTTCATAAATAAAGGCTCTAGTTTCGATTTGGCAGTTGTTCGTTCATGAATAAAGGCTTTGCTCTCGATTTGGCAGTCGTTCGTTCCTGAATGAAGGCTCTAGTCTCGATTTGGCAGTCGTTCGTTCATGAATAAAGGCTCTGTCTCGATTTGGCAGTCGTTCGTTACTGAAAAAAGGCTCTAGTCTCGATTTGGCAGTCGTTCGTTCCTGAATAAAGGCTCTAGTCTCGATTTGGCAGTCGTTCGTACATGAAAAAAGGCCCTCGTCTCGATTTGGCAGTCGTTCGTTCATGAACAGAGGCTCTAGTCTCGTTTTGGCAGTCGTTTGTTCGTGAATAAAGGCCCTAGTTTCGATTTGGCAGTCGTTCGTTCATGAATAAAGGCTCTAGTCTCGATTTGGCAGTCGTTCGTTACTGAAAAAAGGCTCTAGTCTCGATTTGGCAGTCGTTCGTTCATAAATAAAGGCTATAGTTTCGATTTGGCAGTCGTTCGTTCCTGAATGAAGGCTCTAGTCTCGATTTGGCAGTCGTGCGTTCATGAATAGAGGCTCTAGTCTCGTTTTGGCAGTCGTTTGTTCGTGAATAAAGGCCCTAGTTTCGATTTGGCAGTCGTTCGTTCATGAATAAAGGCTCTAGTCTCGATTTGGCAGTCGTTCGTTCCTGAATAAAGGCTCTAGTCTCGATTTGGCGGTCGTTCGTTCATGAATAAAGGCTCTGCTCTCGATTTGGCAGTCGTTCGTTCTTGAAAAAAGGCTCTAGTCTCGATTTAGCAGTCGTTCGTTCATGAATGAAGGCTCTGCTCTCGATTTGGCAGTCGTTCGTTCCTGAATAAAGGCCCTAGTCTCGATTTGGCAGTCGTTCACCGCCTTTCACCATTTTCCACCGTTTCCCTTCACCGCCGTTCACCGTCTTTCACCGTTTTTCACCGTTTCCCTCCACCGCCTTTCACCGTCTTTCACCATCTTCCACCGTTTCCCTTCACCGCCCTTCACCATCTTTCACCGTCTTTCACCGTTTCGCTTCACCGTTTCCCTTGACCGTCTTTCACCGTTTTCCACCGTTTCCCTTCATCGCCATTCACCATTTTTCACTGTTTCCCTTCACCGCCCTTCACCGTCTCTCACCGTTTTCCACCGTTTTCCTCCACCGCCTTCCACCGTCTTTCACTGTTTTCCACCGTTTCCCTTCACCGCCCTTTACCGCCTTTCACCATTTTCCACCGTTTTCCTTCACCGCCCTTCACCGCCTTTTACCATTTTCCACCCTTTCCCTTCACCGTCTTTCACCGTCTTCAACCGTTTCTCTTCACCGCCCTTCACCGTCTTTCACTGTCTACCACCGTTTCCCTTCACCGCCCTTGACCGTCTTTCACCGTTTTCCACCGTTTCCCCTTCACCGCACTCCACCGCCTTTCACAATTTTCTACCGTTTTCCTTCACCGTCTTTCACCGTCTTCGACCGTTTCTCTTCACCGCACTTCACCGTCTTTCACTGTCTACCACCGTTTCCCTTCACCGCCCTTGACCGCCTTTTACCATTTTCCACCATTTTCCTTCACCGCCCTTCACCGTTTTACACCGTTTTATTCCGTGAAAATGACGTTTTCACCGTTTTCCACCGTTTCCCATCACCGCCTTTCACCATTTTCCACCGTTTCCCTTCACCGCCCTTCACCGTCTTTCACCGTTTTCCACCGTTTTCCTTCACCGCCCTTCACCGCCTTTCACCATTTTCCACCGTTTTCCCTCAGCACCCTTCACCGTCTTTCACCGTTTTCCACCGTTTCCCTCCACAGCCTCTCACCGTCTTTCACCGTCTTCCACCGTTTCCCTTCACCGCCCTTCACCGTCTTTCACCGTCTTCCACCGTCTTCCACCGTTTCCGTTCACCGCCCTTTACCGTTTTTCACCGTTTTTCACCGTTTTCCTTCACCGCCTTTCACCATTTTCCACCGTTTCCCTTCACCGCCCTTCACCGTCTTTCACCGTTCTCCACCGTTTTCCTTCACCGCCTTTCACCGCCTTTCACCGTTTTTCACCGTTTTCCTTCTTCGTCTTTCACCGTCTTCCACCGTTCCCCTTCACCCCCCCTCACCGTCTTTCACCGTCTTCCATCGTTTCCCTCCACCATCTTTCACCATTTTCCACCGTTTTTCTTCACCATCCTTTACCGTCTTTTACCGTTGTCCACCGTTTCCCTTCACCGCCTTTCACCGTCTTTCACCGCTTTCCACCATTTTCCACCGTTTTCCTCCACCGCCCTTTACCGTCTTTCACCGTTTTCCACCGTTTCCCTTCACCGCCTTTCACCGTCTTTCACCGTCTTCCACCGTTCCCCTTCACCGTCTTTCACCGTCTTCCACCGTTTCCTTCCACCGCTCTTCAACGTCTTTCACCGTCTTCCACCGTTTCCGTTCACCGCCCTTGACCGTCTTCCACCGTTTTCCACCGTTTTCCTTCACCGCCTTTCACCATTTTCCACCGTTTCCCTTCACCGCCTTTCACCGTTTTCCACCGTTTCCCTTCCCCGTCTTCCACCGTTCTCCACCGTTTCCCTTCACCACCCTTCATCGTCTTTCACCGTCTTCCACCGTTTCCCTTCACCGCCCTTCACCGTCTTTCACCGTCTGCCACCGTTTCCCTTCACCGCCCGTGACCGTCTTTCACCGTTTTCCGTCGTTTCCCTTCACCGCCTTCCACTATTTTCCACCGTTTCCCTTCACCGCCCTTCACTGTCTTTCACCGTTTTCCACCGTTTTCCTTCACTGCCTTTCACCGTCTTCCACCGTCTCCCACCGTTTCCCTACACCGCCCTCGACCGTCTTTTACCGTTTTTCACCGTTTGCCTTCACCGCCTTTCACCATTTTCGACCGTTTCCCTTCACCGCCCTTCACATCGAAACTTATTCATAAAAAAAGGCCCTCGTCTCGATTTGGCAGTCGTTCGTTCATGAATAAAGGCTCCAGTCTCGATTTGGCAGTCGTTCGTTCATGAATCAAGGCTGTAGTCTTGATTTGGCAGTCGATCGTTCCTGAAAAAAGGCCCTAGTCTTGATTTGGCAGTCGTTCGTTCATGAATAAAGGCTCTGCTCTCGATTTGGCAGTCGTTCGTTCATGAATAAAGGCTCTAGTCTCGATTTGGCGGTCGTTCGTTCATGAATAAAGGCTCTGCTCTCGATTTGGCAGTCGTTCGTTCATGAATAAAGGCTTTGCTCTCGATTTGGCAGTCGTTCGTTCATGAATAAAGGCTCTAGTCTCGATTCGGCAGTCGTTCGTTCCTGAATAAAGGCTCCAGTCTCGATTTGGCAGTCGTTCGTTCATAAATACAGGCTCTAGTTTCGATTTGGCAGTCGTTCGTACATGAAAAAGGCCCTAGTCTCGATCCGGCAGTCGTTCGTTCCTGAATAAAGGCTCTGCTCTCGATTTGGCAGTCGTTCGTTCGTGAAAAAAGGCCCTAGTCTCGATCCGGCAGTCGTTCGTTCCTGAATGAAGGCGCTAGTCTCGATTTGGCAGTCGTTCGTTCATGAATAAAGGCTCTGTCTCGATTTGGCAGTCGTTCGTTACTGAAAAAAGGCTCTAGTCTCGATTTGGCAGTCGTTCGTTCATAAATAAAGGCTATAGTTTCGATTTGGCAGTCGTTCGTTTCTGAATGAAGGCTCTAGTCTCGATTTGGCAGTCGTGCGTTCATGAATAGAGGCTCTAGTCTCGATTTGGCAGTCGTTCGTTCATGAATAAAGGCTCTAGTCTCGATTTGGCAGTCGTTCGTTCCTGAATAAAGGCTCTAGTCTCGATTTGGCAGTCGTTCGTTCATGAATAAAGGCTTTGCTCTCGATTTGGCCGTCGTTCGTTCCTGAATGAAGGCTCTAGTCTCGATTTGGCAATCGTTCGTTCCTGAAAAAAGGCTCTAGTCTCCATTTGGCAGTCGTTCGTTCATAAATAAAGGCTCTAGTTTCGATTTGACAGTCGTTCGTTCATGAATAAAGGCTTTGCTCTCGATTTGGCCGTCGTTCGTTCCTGAATGAAGGCTATAGTCTCGATTTGGCAGTCGCTCGTTCATGAATAAAGGCTCTAGTCTCGATTTGGCAGTCGTTCGTTCATGAATAAAGGCTCTGCTCTCGATTTGGCAGTCGTTCGTTTATGAATAAAGGCTCTAGTCTCGATTTGGCAGTCGTTCGTTCATAAATAAAGGCTCTAGTTCCGATTTGGCAGTCGTTCGTACATGAAAATAGGCTCTAGTCTCGATTCGGCAGTCGTTCGTTCATGAATAAAGGCTCTGCTCTCGATTTGGCAGTCGTTCGTTCATGAATAAAGGCTATAGTCTCGATTTGGCAGTCGTTTGTTCATGAATAAAGGCTCTAGTCTCGATTTGGCAGTCGTTCGTTCCTGAAAAAAGGCTCTAGTCTCGATTTGGCAGTCTTTCGTTCATGAACAAAGGCTCTAGTCTCGATTTGGCAGTCGTTCGTACATGAAAAAAGGCCCTCGTCTCGATTTGGCAGTCGTTCGTTCATGAACAGAGGCTCTAGTCTCGTTTTGGCAGTCGTTTGTTCGTGAATAAAGGCCCTAGTTTCGATTTGGCAGTCGTTCGTTCATGAATAAAGGCTCTAGTCTCGATTTGGCAGTCGTTCGTTACTGAAAAAAGGCTCTAGTCTCGATTTGGCAGTCGTTCGTTCATAAATAAAGGCTATAGTTTCGATTTGGCAGTCGTTCGTTCCTGAATGAAGGCTCTAGTCTCGATTTGGCAGTCGTGCGTTCATGAATAGAGGCTCTAGTCTCGTTTTGGCAGTCGTTTGTTCGTGAATAAAGGCCCTAGTTTCGATTTGGCAGTCGTTCGTTCATGAATAAAGGCTCTAGTCTCGATTTGGCAGTCGTTCGTTCCTGAATAAAGGCTCTAGTCTCGATTTGGCGGTCGTTCGTTCATGAATAAAGGCTCTGCTCTCGATTTGGCAGTCGTTCGTTCTTGAAAAAAGGCTCTAGTCTCGATTTAGCAGTCGTTCGTTCATGAATGAAGGCTCTGCTCTCGATTTGGCAGTCGTTCGTTCCTGAATAAAGGCCCTAGTCTCGATTTGGCAGTCGTTCACCGCCTTTCACCATTTTCCACCGTTTCCCTTCACCGCCGTTCACCGTCTTTCACCGTTTTTCACCGTTTCCCTCCACCGCCTTTCACCGTCTTTCACCATCTTCCACCGTTTCCCTTCACCGCCCTTCACCATCTTTCACCGTCTTTCACCGTTTCGCTTCACCGTTTCCCTTGACCGTCTTTCACCGTTTTCCACCGTTTCCCTTCATCGCCATTCACCATTTTTCACTGTTTCCCTTCACCGCCCTTCACCGTCTCTCACCGTTTTCCACCGTTTTCCTCCACCGCCTTCCACCGTCTTTCACTGTTTTCCACCGTTTCCCTTCACCGCCCTTTACCGCCTTTCACCATTTTCCACCGTTTTCCTTCACCGCCCTTCACCGCCTTTTACCATTTTCCACCCTTTCCCTTCACCGTCTTTCACCGTCTTCAACCGTTTCTCTTCACCGCCCTTCACCGTCTTTCACTGTCTACCACCGTTTCCCTTCACCGCCCTTGACCGTCTTTCACCGTTTTCCACCGTTTCACCTTCACCGCACTCCACCGCCTTTCACAATTTTCTACCGTTTTCCTTCACCGTCTTTCACCGTCTTCAACCGTTTCTCTTCACCGCCCTTCACCGTCTTTCACTGTCTACCACCGTTTCCCTTCACCGCCCTTGACCGCCTTTTACCATTTTCCACCATTTTCCTTCACCGCCCTTCACCGTTTTACACCGTTTTATTCCGTGAAAATGACGTTTTCACCGTTTTCCACCGTTTCCCATCACCGCCTTTCACCATTTTCCACCGTTTCCCTTCACCGCCCTTCACCGTCTTTCACCGTTTTCCACCGTTTTCCTTCACCGCCTTTCACCATTTTCCACCGTTTTCCCTCAGCACCCTTCACCGTCTTTCACCGTTTTCCACCGTTTCCCTCCACAGCCTCTCACCGTCTTTCACCGTCTTCCACCGTTTCCCTTCACCGCCCTTCACCGTCTTTCACCGTCTTCCACCATCTTCCACCGTTTCCGTTCACCGCCCTTTACCGTTTTTCACCGTTTTTCACCGTTTTCCTTCACCGCCTTTCACCATTTTCCACCGTTTCCCTTCACCGCCCTTCACCGTCTTTCACCGTTCTCCACCGTTTTCCTTCACCGCCTTTCACCGCCTTTCACCGTTTTTCACCGTTTTCCTTCTTCGTCTTTCACCGTCTTCCACCGTTCCCCTTCACCCCCCCTCACCGTCTTTCACCGTCTTCCATCGTTTCCCTCCACCATCTTTCACCATTTTCCACCGTTTTTCTTCACCATCCTTTACCGTCTTTTACCGTTGTCCACCGTTTCCCTTCACCGCCTTTCACCGTCTTTCACCGCTTTCCACCATTTTCCACCGTTTTCCTCCACCGCCCTTTACCGTCTTTCACCGTTTTCCACCGTTTCCCTTCACCGCCTTTCACCGTCTTTCACCGTCTTCCACCGTTCCCCTTCACCGTCTTTCACCGTCTTCCACCGTTTCCTTCCACCGCTCTTCAACGTCTTTCACCGTCTTCCACCGTTTCCGTTCACCGCCCTTGACCGTCTTCCACCGTTTTCCACCGTTTTCCTTCACCGCCTTTCACCATTTTCCACCGTTTCCCTTCACCGCCTTTCACCGTTTTCCACCGTTTCCCTTCCCCGTCTTCCACCGTTCTCCACCGTTTCCCTTCACCACCCTTCATCGTCTTTCACCGTCTTCCACCGTTTCCCTTCACCGCCCTTCACCGTCTTTCACCGTCTGCCACCGTTTCCCTTCACCGCCCGTGACCGTCTTTCACCGTTTTCCGTCGTTTCCCTTCACCGCCTTCCACTATTTTCCACCGTTTCCCTTCACCGCCCTTCACTGTCTTTCACCGTTTTCCACCGTTTTCCTTCACTGCCTTTCACCGTCTTCCACCGTCTCCCACCGTTTCCCTACACCGCCCTCGACCGTCTTTTACCGTTTTTCACCGTTTGCCTTCACCGCCTTTCACCATTTTCGACCGTTTCCCTTCACCGCCCTTCACATCGAAACTTATTCATAAAAAAAGGCCCTCGTCTCGATTTGGCAGTCGTTCGTTCATGAATAAAGGCTCCAGTCTCGATTTGGCAGTCGTTCGTTCATGAATCAAGGCTGTAGTCTTGATTTGGCAGTCGATCGTTCCTGAAAAAAGGCCCTAGTCTTGATTTGGCAGTCGTTCGTTCATGAATAAAGGCTCTGCTCTCGATTTGGCAGTCGTTCGTTCATGAATAAAGGCTCTAGTCTCGATTTGGCGGTCGTTCGTTCATGAATAAAGGCTCTGCTCTCGATTTGGCAGTCGTTCGTTCATGAATAAAGGCTTTGCTCTCGATTTGGCAGTCGTTCGTTCATGAATAAAGGCTCTAGTCTCGATTCGGCAGTCGTTCGTTCCTGAATAAAGGCTCCAGTCTCGATTTGGCAGTCGTTCGTTCATAAATACAGGCTCTAGTTTCGATTTGGCAGTCGTTCGTACATGAAAAAGGCCCTAGTCTCGATCCGGCAGTCGTTCGTTCCTGAATAAAGGCTCTGCTCTCGATTTGGCAGTCGTTCGTTCGTGAAAAAAGGCCCTAGTCTCGATCCGGCAGTCGTTCGTTCCTGAATGAAGGCTCTAGTCTCGATTTGGCAGTCGTTCGTTCATGAATAAAGGCTCTGTCTCGATTTGGCAGTCGTTCGTTACTGAAAAAAGGCTCTAGTCTCGATTTGGCAGTCGTTCGTTCATAAATAAAGGCTATAGTTTCGATTTGGCAGTCGTTCGTTTCTGAATGAAGGCTCTAGTCTCGATTTGGCAGTCGTGCGTTCATGAATAGAGGCTCTAGTCTCGATTTGGCAGTCGTTCGTTCATGAATAAAGGCTCTAGTCTCGATTTGGCAGTCGTTCGTTCCTGAATAAAGGCTCTAGTCTCGATTTGGCAGTCGTTCGTTCATGAATAAAGGCTTTGCTCTCGATTTGGCCGTCGTTCGTTCCTGAATGAAGGCTCTAGTCTCGATTTGGCAATCGTTCGTTCCTGAAAAAAGGCTCTAGTCTCGATTTGGCAGTCGTTCGTTCATAAATAAAGGCTCTAGTTTCGATTTGACAGTCGTTCGTTCATGAATAAAGGCTTTGCTCTCGATTTGGCCGTCGTTCGTTCCTGAATGAAGGCTATAGTCTCGATTTGGCAGTCGCTCGTTCATGAATAAAGGCTCTAGTCTCGATTTGGCAGTCGTTCGTTCATGAATAAATGCTCTGCTCTCGATTTGGCAGTCGTTCGTTTATGAATAAAGGCTCTAGTCTCGATTTGGCAGTCGTTCGTTCATAAATAAAGGCTCTAGTTCCGATTTGGCAGTCGTTCGTACATGAAAATAGGCTCTAGTCTCGATTCGGCAGTCGTTCGTTCATGAATAAAGGCTCTGCTCTCGATTTGGCAGTCGTTCGTTCATGAATAAAGGCTATAGTCTCGATTTGGCAGTCGTTTGTTCATGAATAAAGGCTCTAGTCTCGATTTGGCAGTCGTTCGTTCCTGAAAAAAGGCTCTAGTCTCGATTTGGCAGTCTTTCGTTCATGAACAAAGGCTCTAGTCTCGATTTGGCAGTCGTTCGTACATGAAAAAAGGCCCTCGTCTCGATTTGGCAGTCGTTCGTTCATGAACAGAGGCTCTAGTCTCGTTTTGGCAGTCGTTTGTTCGTGAATAAAGGCCCTAGTTTCGATTTGGCAGTCGTTCGTTCATGAATAAAGGCTCTAGTCTCGATTTGGCAGTCGTTCGTTACTGAAAAAAGGCTCTAGTCTCGATTTGGCAGTCGTTCGTTCATAAATAAAGGCTATAGTTTCGATTTGGCAGTCGTTCGTTCCTGAATGAAGGCTCTAGTCTCGATTTGGCAGTCGTGCGTTCATGAATAGAGGCTCTAGTCTCGTTTTGGCAGTCGTTTGTTCGTGAATAAAGGCCCTAGTTTCGATTTGGCAGTCGTTCGTTCATGAATAAAGGCTCTAGTCTCGATTTGGCAGTCGTTCGTTCCTGAATAAAGGCTCTAGTCTCGATTTGGCGGTCGTTCGTTCATGAATAAAGGCTCTGCTCTCGATTTGGCAGTCGTTCGTTCTTGAAAAAAGGCTCTAGTCTCGATTTAGCAGTCGTTCGTTCATGAATGAAGGCTCTGCTCTCGATTTGGCAGTCGTTCGTTCCTGAATAAAGGCCCTAGTCTCGATTTGGCAGTCGTTCACCGCCTTTCACCATTTTCCACCGTTTCCCTTCACCGCCGTTCACCGTCTTTCACCGTTTTTCACCGTTTCCCTCCACCGCCTTTCACCGTCTTTCACCATCTTCCACCGTTTCCCTTCACCGCCCTTCACCATCTTTCACCGTCTTTCACCGTTTCGCTTCACCGTTTCCCTTGACCGTCTTTCACCGTTTTCCACCGTTTCCCTTCATCGCCATTCACCATTTTTCACTGTTTCCCTTCACCGCCCTTCACCGTCTCTCACCGTTTTCCACCGTTTTCCTCCACCGCCTTCCACCGTCTTTCACTGTTTTCCACCGTTTCCCTTCACCGCCCTTTACCGCCTTTCACCATTTTCCACCGTTTTCCTTCACCGCCCTTCACCGCCTTTTACCATTTTCCACCCTTTCCCTTCACCGTCTTTCACCGTCTTCAACCGTTTCTCTTCACCGCCCTTCACCGTCTTTCACTGTCTACCACCGTTTCCCTTCACCGCCCTTGACCGTCTTTCACCGTTTTCCACCGTTTCCCCTTCACCGCACTCCACCGCCTTTCACAATTTTCTACCGTTTTCCTTCACCGTCTTTCACCGTCTTCGACCGTTTCTCTTCACCGCCCTTCACCGTCTTTCACTGTCTACCACCGTTTCCCTTCACCGCCCTTGACCGCCTTTTACCATTTTCCACCATTTTCCTTCACCGCCCTTCACCGTTTTACACCGTTTTATTCCGTGAAAATGACGTTTTCACCGTTTTCCACCGTTTCCCATCACCGCCTTTCACCATTTTCCACCGTTTCCCTTCACCGCCCTTCACCGTCTTTCACCGTTTTCCACCGTTTTCCTTCACCGCCCTTCACCGCCTTTCACCATTTTCCACCGTTTTCCCTCAGCACCCTTCACCGTCTTTCACCGTTTTCCACCGTTTCCCTCCACAGCCTCTCACCGTCTTTCACCGTCTTCCACCGTTTCCCTTCACCGCCCTTCACCGTCTTTCACCGTCTTCCACCGTCTTCCACCGTTTCCGTTCACCGCCCTTTACCGTTTTTCACCGTTTTTCACCGTTTTCCTTCACCGCCTTTCACCATTTTCCACCGTTTCCCTTCACCGCCCTTCACCGTCTTTCACCGTTCTCCACCGTTTTCCTTCACCGCCTTTCACCGCCTTTCACCGTTTTTCACCGTTTTCCTTCTTCGTCTTTCACCGTCTTCCACCGTTCCCCTTCACCCCCCCTCACCGTCTTTCACCGTCTTCCATCGTTTCCCTCCACCATCTTTCACCATTTTCCACCGTTTTTCTTCACCATCCTTTACCGTCTTTTACCGTTGTCCACCGTTTCCCTTCACCGCCTTTCACCGTCTTTCACCGCTTTCCACCATTTTCCACCGTTTTCCTCCACCGCCCTTTACCGTCTTTCACCGTTTTCCACCGTTTCCCTTCACCGCCTTTCACCGTCTTTCACCGTCTTCCACCGTTCCCCTTCACCGTCTTTCACCGTCTTCCACCGTTTCCTTCCACCGCTCTTCAACGTCTTTCACCGTCTTCCACCGTTTCCGTTCACCGCCCTTGACCGTCTTCCACCGTTTTCCACCGTTTTCCTTCACCGCCTTTCACCATTTTCCACCGTTTCCCTTCACCGCCTTTCACCGTTTTCCACCGTTTCCCTTCCCCGTCTTCCACCGTTCTCCACCGTTTCCCTTCACCACCCTTCATCGTCTTTCACCGTCTTCCACCGTTTCCCTTCACCGCCCTTCACCGTCTTTCACCGTCTGCCACCGTTTCCCTTCACCGCCCGTGACCGTCTTTCACCGTTTTCCGTCGTTTCCCTTCACCGCCTTCCACTATTTTCCACCGTTTCCCTTCACCGCCCTTCACTGTCTTTCACCGTTTTCCACCGTTTTCCTTCACTGCCTTTCACCGTCTTCCACCGTCTCCCACCGTTTCCCTACACCGCCCTCGACCGTCTTTTACCGTTTTTCACCGTTTGCCTTCACCGCCTTTCACCATTTTCGACCGTTTCCCTTCACCGCCCTTCACATCGAAACTTATTCATAAAAAAAGGCCCTCGTCTCGATTTGGCAGTCGTTCGTTCATGAATAAAGGCTCCAGTCTCGATTTGGCAGTCGTTCGTTCATGAATCAAGGCTGTAGTCTTGATTTGGCAGTCGATCGTTCCTGAAAAAAGGCCCTAGTCTTGATTTGGCAGTCGTTCGTTCATGAATAAAGGCTCTGCTCTCGATTTGGCAGTCGTTCGTTCATGAATAAAGGCTTTGCTCTCGATTTGGCAGTCGTTCGTTCATGAATAAAGGCTCTAGTCTCGATTTGGCGGTCGTTCGTTCATGAATAAAGGCTCTGCTCTCGATTTGGCAGTCGTTCGTTCATGAATAAAGGCTTTGCTCTCGATTTGGCAGTCGTTCGTTCATGAATAAAGGCTCTAGTCTCGATTCGGCAGTCGTTCGTTCCTGAATAAAGGCTCCAGTCTCGAT
The DNA here is from genome assembly GCA_963992785.1 of Tenthredo livida. Lineage (NCBI taxonomy): Eukaryota > Metazoa > Arthropoda > Insecta > Hymenoptera > Tenthredinidae > Tenthredo > Tenthredo livida. The sequence goes on along the minus strand of OZ023070.1, from coordinate 1,707,815 downwards.
TTGGCAGTCGTTCGTTCATAAATACAGGCTCTAGTTTCGATTTGGCAGTCGTTCGTACATGAAAAAGGCCCTAGTCTCGATCCGGCAGTCGTTCGTTCCTGAATAAAGGCTCTGCTCTCGATTTGGCAGTCGTTCGTTCGTGAAAAAAGGCCCTAGTCTCGATCCGGCAGTCGTTCGTTCCTGAATGAAGGCTCTAGTCTCGATTTGGCAGTCGTTCGTTCATGAATAAAGGCTCTGTCTCGATTTGGCAGTCGTTCGTTACTGAAAAAAGGCTCTAGTCTCGATTTGGCAGTCGTTCGTTCATAAATAAAGGCTATAGTTTCGATTTGGCAGTCGTTCGTTTCTGAATGAAGGCTCTAGTCTCGATTTGGCAGTCGTGCGTTCATGAATAGAGGCTCTAGTCTCGATTTGGCAGTCGTTCGTTCATGAATAAAGGCTCTAGTCTCGATTTGGCAGTCGTTCGTTCCTGAATAAAGGCTCTAGTCTCGATTTGGCAGTCGTTCGTTCATGAATAAAGGCTTTGCTCTCGATTTGGCCGTCGTTCGTTCCTGAATGAAGGCTCTAGTCTCGATTTGGCAATCGTTCGTTCCTGAAAAAAGGCTCTAGTCTCGATTTGGCAGTCGTTCGTTCATAAATAAAGGCTCTAGTTTCGATTTGACAGTCGTTCGTTCATGAATAAAGGCTTTGCTCTCGATTTGGCCGTCGTTCGTTCCTGAATGAAGGCTATAGTCTCGATTTGGCAGTCGCTCGTTCATGAATAAAGGCTCTAGTCTCGATTTGGCAGTCGTTCGTTCATGAATAAAGGCTCTGCTCTCGATTTGGCAGTCGTTCGTTTATGAATAAAGGCTCTAGTCTCGATTTGGCAGTCGTTCGTTCATAAATAAAGGCTCTAGTTCCGATTTGGCAGTCGTTCGTACATGAAAATAGGCTCTAGTCTCGATTCGGCAGTCGTTCGTTCATGAATAAAGGCTCTGCTCTCGATTTGGCAGTCGTTCGTTCATGAATAAAGGCTATAGTCTCGATTTGGCAGTCGTTTGTTCATGAATAAAGGCTCTAGTCTCGATTTGGCAGTCGTTCGTTCCTGAAAAAAGGCTCTAGTCTCGATTTGGCAGTCTTTCGTTCATGAACAAAGGCTCTAGTCTCGATTTGGCAGTCGTTCGTACATGAAAAAAGGCCCTCGTCTCGATTTGGCAGTCGTTCGTTCATGAACAGAGGCTCTAGTCTCGTTTTGGCAGTCGTTTGTTCGTGAATAAAGGCCCTAGTTTCGATTTGGCAGTCGTTCGTTCATGAATAAAGGCTCTAGTCTCGATTTGGCAGTCGTTCGTTACTGAAAAAAGGCTCTAGTCTCGATTTGGCAGTCGTTCGTTCATAAATAAAGGCTATAGTTTCGATTTGGCAGTCGTTCGTTCCTGAATGAAGGCTCTAGTCTCGATTTGGCTGTCGTGCGTTCATGAATAGAGGCTCTAGTCTCGTTTTGGCAGTCGTTTGTTCGTGAATAAAGGCCCTAGTTTCGATTTGGCAGTCGTTCGTTCATGAATAAAGGCTCTAGTCTCGATTTGGCAGTCGTTCGTTCCTGAATAAAGGCTCTAGTCTCGATTTGGCGGTCGTTCGTTCATGAATAAAGGCTCTGCTCTCGATTTGGCAGTCGTTCGTTCTTGAAAAAAGGCTCTAGTCTCGATTTAGCAGTCGTTCGTTCATGAATGAAGGCTCTGCTCTCGATTTGGCAGTCGTTCGTTCCTGAATAAAGGCCCTAGTCTCGATTTGGCAGTCGTTCACCGCCTTTCACCATTTTCCACCGTTTCCCTTCACCGCCGTTCACCGTCTTTCACCGTTTTTCACCGTTTCCCTCCACCGCCTTTCACCGTCTTTCACCATCTTCCACCGTTTCCCTTCACCGCCCTTCACCATCTTTCACCGTCTTTCACCGTTTCGCTTCACCGTTTCCCTTGACCGTCTTTCACCGTTTTCCACCGTTTCCCTTCATCGCCATTCACCATTTTTCACTGTTTCCCTTCACCGCCCTTCACCGTCTCTCACCGTTTTCCACCGTTTTCCTCCACCGCCTTCCACCGTCTTTCACTGTTTTCCACCGTTTCCCTTCACCGCCCTTTACCGCCTTTCACCATTTTCCACCGTTTTCCTTCACCGCCCTTCACCGCCTTTTACCATTTTCCACCCTTTCCCTTCACCGTCTTTCACCGTCTTCAACCGTTTCTCTTCACCGCCCTTCACCGTCTTTCACTGTCTACCACCGTTTCCCTTCACCGCCCTTGACCGTCTTTCACCGTTTTCCACCGTTTCCCCTTCACCGCACTCCACCGCCTTTCACAATTTTCTACCGTTTTCCTTCACCGTCTTTCACCGTCTTCAACCGTTTCTCTTCACCGCCCTTCACCGTCTTTCACTGTCTACCACCGTTTCCCTTCACCGCCCTTGACCGCCTTTTACCATTTTCCACCATTTTCCTTCACCGCCCTTCACCGTTTTACACCGTTTTATTCCGTGAAAATGACGTTTTCACCGTTTTCCACCGTTTCCCATCACCGCCTTTCACCATTTTCCACCGTTTCCCTTCACCGCCCTTCACCGTCTTTCACCGTTTTCCACCGTTTTCCTTCACCGCCCTTCACCGCCTTTCACCATTTTCCACCGTTTTCCCTCAGCACCCTTCACCGTCTTTCACCGTTTTCCACCGTTTCCCTCCACAGCCTCTCACCGTCTTTCACCGTCTTCCACCGTTTCCCTTCACCGCCCTTCACCGTCTTTCACCGTCTTCCACCGTCTTCCACCGTTTCCGTTCACCGCCCTTTACCGTTTTTCACCGTTTTTCACCGTTTTCCTTCACCGCCTTTCACCATTTTCCACCGTTTCCCTTCACCGCCCTTCACCGTCTTTCACCGTTCTCCACCGTTTTCCTTCACCGCCTTTCACCGCCTTTCACCGTTTTTCACCGTTTTCCTTCTTCGTCTTTCACCGTCTTCCACCGTTCCCCTTCACCCCCCCTCACCGTCTTTCACCGTCTTCCATCGTTTCCCTCCACCATCTTTCACCATTTTCCACCGTTTTTCTTCACCATCCTTTACCGTCTTTTACCGTTGTCCACCGTTTCCCTTCACCGCCTTTCACCGTCTTTCACCGCTTTCCACCATTTTCCACCGTTTTCCTCCACCGCCCTTTACCGTCTTTCACCGTTTTCCACCGTTTCCCTTCACCGCCTTTCACCGTCTTTCACCGTCTTCCACCGTTCCCCTTCACCGTCTTTCACCGTCTTCCACCGTTTCCTTCCACCGCTCTTCAACGTCTTTCACCGTCTTCCACCGTTTCCGTTCACCGCCCTTGACCGTCTTCCACCGTTTTCCACCGTTTTCCTTCACCGCCTTTCACCATTTTCCACCGTTTCCCTTCACCGCCTTTCACCGTTTTCCACCGTTTCCCTTCCCCGTCTTCCACCGTTCTCCACCGTTTCCCTTCACCACCCTTCATCGTCTTTCACCGTCTTCCACCGTTTCCCTTCACCGCCCTTCACCGTCTTTCACCGTCTGCCACCGTTTCCCTTCACCGCCCGTGACCGTCTTTCACCGTTTTCCGTCGTTTCCCTTCACCGCCTTCCACTATTTTCCACCGTTTCCCTTCACCGCCCTTCACTGTCTTTCACCGTTTTCCACCGTTTTCCTTCACTGCCTTTCACCGTCTTCCACCGTCTCCCACCGTTTCCCTACACCGCCCTCGACCGTCTTTTACCGTTTTTCACCGTTTGCCTTCACCGCCTTTCACCATTTTCGACCGTTTCCCTTCACCGCCCTTCACATCGAAACTTATTCATAAAAAAAGGCCCTCGTCTCGATTTGGCAGTCGTTCGTTCATGAATAAAGGCTCCAGTCTCGATTTGGCAGTCGTTCGTTCATGAATCAAGGCTGTAGTCTTGATTTGGCAGTCGATCGTTCCTGAAAAAAGGCCCTAGTCTTGATTTGGCAGTCGTTCGTTCATGAATAAAGGCTCTGCTCTCGATTTGGCAGTCGTTCGTTCATGAATAAAGGCTCTAGTCTCGATTTGGCGGTCGTTCGTTCATGAATAAAGGCTCTGCTCTCGATTTGGCAGTCGTTCGTTCATGAATAAAGGCTTTGCTCTCGATTTGGCAGTCGTTCGTTCATGAATAAAGGCTCTAGTCTCGATTCGGCAGTCGTTCGTTCCTGAATAAAGGCTCCAGTCTCGATTTGGCAGTCGTTCGTTCATAAATACAGGCTCTAGTTTCGATTTGGCAGTCGTTCGTACATGAAAAAGGCCCTAGTCTCGATCCGGCAGTCGTTCGTTCCTGAATAAAGGCTCTGCTCTCGATTTGGCAGTCGTTCGTTCGTGAAAAAAGGCCCTAGTCTCGATCCGGCAGTCGTTCGTTCCTGAATGAAGGCTCTAGTCTCGATTTGGCAGTCGTTCGTTCATGAATAAAGGCTCTGTCTCGATTTGGCAGTCGTTCGTTACTGAAAAAAGGCTCTAGTCTCGATTTGGCAGTCGTTCGTTCATAAATAAAGGCTATAGTTTCGATTTGGCAGTCGTTCGTTTCTGAATGAAGGCTCTAGTCTCGATTTGGCAGTCGTGCGTTCATGAATAGAGGCTCTAGTCTCGATTTGGCAGTCGTTCGTTCATGAATAAAGGCTCTACTCTCGATTTGGCAGTCGTTCGTTCCTGAATAAAGGCTCTAGTCTCGATTTGGCAGTCGTTCGTTCATGAATAAAGGCTTTGCTCTCGATTTGGCCGTCGTTCGTTCCTGAATGAAGGCTCTAGTCTCGATTTGGCAATCGTTCGTTCCTGAAAAAATGCTCTAGTCTCGATTTGGCAGTCGTTCGTTCATAAATAAAGGCTCTAGTTTCGATTTGACAGTCGTTCGTTCATGAATAAAGGCTTTGCTCTCGATTTGGCCGTCGTTCGTTCCTGAATGAAGGCTATAGTCTCGATTTGGCAGTCGCTCGTTCATGAATAAAGGCTCTAGTCTCGATTTGGCAGTCGTTCGTTCATGAATAAAGGCTCTGCTCTCGATTTGGCAGTCGTTCGTTTATGAATAAAGGCTCTAGTCTCGATTTGGCAGTCGTTCGTTCATAAATAAAGGCTCTAGTTCCGATTTGGCAGTCGTTCGTACATGAAAATAGGCTCTAGTCTCGATTCGGCAGTCGTTCGTTCATGAATAAAGGCTCTGCTCTCGATTTGGCAGTCGTTCGTTCATGAATAAAGGCTATAGTCTCGATTTGGCAGTCGTTTGTTCATGAATAAAGGCTCTAGTCTCGATTTGGCAGTCGTTCGTTCCTGAAAAAAGGCTCTAGTCTCGATTTGGCAGTCTTTCGTTCATGAACAAAGGCTCTAGTCTCGATTTGGCAGTCGTTCGTACATGAAAAAAGGCCCTCGTCTCGATTTGGCAGTCGTTCGTTCATGAACAGAGGCTCTAGTCTCGTTTTGGCAGTCGTTTGTTCGTGAATAAAGGCCCTAGTTTCGATTTGGCAGTCGTTCGTTCATGAATAAAGGCTCTAGTCTCGATTTGGCAGTCGTTCGTTACTGAAAAAAGGCTCTAGTCTCGATTTGGCAGTCGTTCGTTCATAAATAAAGGCTATAGTTTCGATTTGGCAGTCGTTCGTTCCTGAATGAAGGCTCTAGTCTCGATTTGGCAGTCGTGCGTTCATGAATAGAGGCTCTAGTCTCGTTTTGGCAGTCGTTTGTTCGTGAATAAAGGCCCTAGTTTCGATTTGGCAGTCGTTCGTTCATGAATAAAGGCTCTAGTCTCGATTTGGCAGTCGTTCGTTCCTGAATAAAGGCTCTAGTCTCGATTTGGCGGTCGTTCGTTCATGAATAAAGGCTCTGCTCTCGATTTGGCAGTCGTTCGTTCTTGAAAAAAGGCTCTAGTCTCGATTTAGCAGTCGTTCGTTCATGAATGAAGGCTCTGCTCTCGATTTGGCAGTCGTTCGTTCCTGAATAAAGGCCCTAGTCTCGATTTGGCAGTCGTTCACCGCCTTTCACCATTTTCCACCGTTTCCCTTCACCGCCGTTCACCGTCTTTCACCGTTTTTCACCGTTTCCCTCCACCGCCTTTCACCGTCTTTCACCATCTTCCACCGTTTCCCTTCACCGCCCTTCACCATCTTTCACCGTCTTTCACCGTTTCGCTTCACCGTTTCCCTTGACCGTCTTTCACCGTTTTCCACCGTTTCCCTTCATCGCCATTCACCATTTTTCACTGTTTCCCTTCACCGCCCTTCACCGTCTCTCACCGTTTTCCACCGTTTTCCTCCACCGCCTTCCACCGTCTTTCACTGTTTTCCACCGTTTCCCTTCACCGCCCTTTACCGCCTTTCACCATTTTCCACCGTTTTCCTTCACCGCCCTTCACCGCCTTTTACCATTTTCCACCCTTTCCCTTCACCGTCTTTCACCGTCTTCAACCGTTTCTCTTCACCGCCCTTCACCGTCTTTCACTGTCTACCACCGTTTCCCTTCACCGCCCTTGACCGTCTTTCACCGTTTTCCACCGTTTCCCCTTCACCGCACTCCACCGCCTTTCACAATTTTCTACCGTTTTCCTTCACCGTCTTTCACCGTCTTCGACCGTTTCTCTTCACCGCCCTTCACCGTCTTTCACTGTCTACCACCGTTTCCCTTCACCGCCCTTGACCGCCTTTTACCATTTTCCACCATTTTCCTTCACCGCCCTTCACCGTTTTACACCGTTTTATTCCGTGAAAATGACGTTTTCACCGTTTTCCACCGTTTCCCATCACCGCCTTTCACCATTTTCCACCGTTTCCCTTCACCGCCCTTCACCGTCTTTCACCGTTTTCCACCGTTTTCCTTCACCGCCCTTCACCGCCTTTCACCATTTTCCACCGTTTTCCCTCAGCACCCTTCACCGTCTTTCACCGTTTTCCACCGTTTCCCTCCACAGCCTCTCACCGTCTTTCACCGTCTTCCACCGTTTCCCTTCACCGCCCTTCACCGTCTTTCACCGTCTTCCACCGTCTTCCACCGTTTCCGTTCACCGCCCTTTACCGTTTTTCACCGTTTTTCACCGTTTTCCTTCACCGCCTTTCACCATTTTCCACCGTTTCCCTTCACCGCCCTTCACCGTCTTTCACCGTTCTCCACCGTTTTCCTTCACCGCCTTTCACCGCCTTTCACCGTTTTTCACCGTTTTCCTTCTTCGTCTTTCACCGTCTTCCACCGTTCCCCTTCACCCCCCCTCACCGTCTTTCACCGTCTTCCATCGTTTCCCTCCACCATCTTTCACCATTTTCCACCGTTTTTCTTCACCATCCTTTACCGTCTTTTACCGTTGTCCACCGTTTCCCTTCACCGCCTTTCACCGTCTTTCACCGCTTTCCACCATTTTCCACCGTTTTCCTCCACCGCCCTTTACCGTCTTTCACCGTTTTCCACCGTTTCCCTTCACCGCCTTTCACCGTCTTTCACCGTCTTCCACCGTTCCCCTTCACCGTCTTTCACCGTCTTCCACCGTTTCCTTCCACCGCTCTTCAACGTCTTTCACCGTCTTCCACCGTTTCCGTTCACCGCCCTTGACCGTCTTCCACCGTTTTCCACCGTTTTCCTTCACCGCCTTTCACCATTTTCCACCGTTTCCCTTCACCGCCTTTCACCGTTTTCCACCGTTTCCCTTCCCCGTCTTCCACCGTTCTCCACCGTTTCCCTTCACCACCCTTCATCGTCTTTCACCGTCTTCCACCGTTTCCCTTCACCGCCCTTCACCGTCTTTCACCGTCTGCCACCGTTTCCCTTCACCGCCCGTGACCGTCTTTCACCGTTTTCCGTCGTTTCCCTTCACCGCCTTCCACTATTTTCCACCGTTTCCCTTCACCGCCCTTCACTGTCTTTCACCGTTTTCCACCGTTTTCCTTCACTGCCTTTCACCGTCTTCCACCGTCTCCCACCGTTTCCCTACACCGCCCTCGACCGTCTTTTACCGTTTTTCACCGTTTGCCTTCACCGCCTTTCACCATTTTCGACCGTTTCCCTTCACCGCCCTTCACATCGAAACTTATTCATAAAAAAAGGCCCTCGTCTCGATTTGGCAGTCGTTCGTTCATGAATAAAGGCTCCAGTCTCGATTTGGCAGTCGTTCGTTCATGAATCAAGGCTGTAGTCTTGATTTGGCAGTCGATCGTTCCTGAAAAAAGGCCCTAGTCTTGATTTGGCAGTCGTTCGTTCATGAATAAAGGCTCTGCTCTCGATTTGGCAGTCGTTCGTTCATGAATAAAGGCTCTAGTCTCGATTTGGCGGTCGTTCGTTCATGAATAAAGGCTCTGCTCTCGATTTGGCAGTCGTTCGTTCATGAATAAAGGCTTTGCTCTCGATTTGGCAGTCGTTCGTTCATGAATAAAGGCTCTAGTCTCGATTCGGCAGTCGTTCGTTCCTGAATAAAGGCTCCAGTCTCGATTTGGCAGTCGTTCGTTCATAAATACAGGCTCTAGTTTCGATTTGGCAGTCGTTCGTACATGAAAAAGGCCCTAGTCTCGATCCGGCAGTCGTTCGTTCCTGAATAAAGGCTCTGCTCTCGATTTGGCAGTCGTTCGTTCGTGAAAAAAGGCCCTAGTCTCGATCCGGCAGTCGTTCGTTCCTGAATGAAGGCTCTAGTCTCGATTTGGCAGTCGTTCGTTCATGAATAAAGGCTCTGTCTCGATTTGGCAGTCGTTCGTTACTGAAAAAAGGCTCTAGTCTCGATTTGGCAGTCGTTCGTTCATAAATAAAGGCTATAGTTTCGATTTGGCAGTCGTTCGTTTCTGAATGAAGGCTCTAGTCTCGATTTGGCAGTCGTGCGTTCATGAATAGAGGCTCTAGTCTCGATTTGGCAGTCGTTCGTTCATGAATAAAGGCTCTAGTCTCGATTTGGCAGTCGTTCGTTCCTGAATAAAGGCTCTAGTCTCGATTTGGCAGTCGTTCGTTCATGAATAAAGGCTTTGCTCTCGATTTGGCCGTCGTTCGTTCCTGAATGAAGGCTCTAGTCTCGATTTGGCAATCGTTCGTTCCTGAAAAAAGGCTCTAGTCTCGATTTGGCAGTCGTTCGTTCATAAATAAAGGCTCTAGTTTCGATTTGACAGTCGTTCGTTCATGAATAAAGGCTTTGCTCTCGATTTGGCCGTCGTTCGTTCCTGAATGAAGGCTATAGTCTCGATTTGGCAGTCGCTCGTTCATGAATAAAGGCTCTAGTCTCGATTTGGCAGTCGTTCGTTCATGAATAAAGGCTCTGCTCTCGATTTGGCAGTCGTTCGTTTATGAATAAAGGCTCTAGTCTCGATTTGGCAGTCGTTCGTTCATAAATAAAGGCTCTAGTTCCGATTTGGCAGTCGTTCGTACATGAAAATAGGCTCTAGTCTCGATTCGGCAGTCGTTCGTTCATGAATAAAGGCTCTGCTCTCGATTTGGCAGTCGTTCGTTCATGAATAAAGGCTATAGTCTCGATTTGGCAGTCGTTTGTTCATGAATAAAGGCTCTAGTCTCGATTTGGCAGTCGTTCGTTCCTGAAAAAAGGCTCTAGTCTCGATTTGGCAGTCTTTCGTTCATGAACAAAGGCTCTAGTCTCGATTTGGCAGTCGTTCGTACATGAAAAAAGGCCCTCGTCTCGATTTGGCAGTCGTTCGTTCATGAACAGAGGCTCTAGTCTCGTTTTGGCAGTCGTTTGTTCGTGAATAAAGGCCCTAGTTTCGATTTGGCAGTCGTTCGTTCATGAATAAAGGCTCTAGTCTCGATTTGGCAGTCGTTCGTTTATGAATAAAGGCTCTAGTCTCGATTTGGCAGTCTTTCGTTTCTGAAAAAAGGCTCTAGTCTCGATTTGGCAGTCGTTCGTTCCTGAAAAAAGGCTCTCGTCTGGATTTGGCAGTCGTTCGTTCATGAACAAAGGCTCTGCTCTCGATTTGGCAGTCGTTCGTTCCTGAATAAAGGCTTTAGTCTCGTTTTGGCAGTCGTTCGTTCGTGAATAAAGGCTCGGCTAAAACATGAATAAATAAATAACTAAATACGGCATGTTCTGTTTGGTATGGAACATAATTCTCCTCCTTCGAACAATAACGTTATTACACGACCAAGCTGAGGGAACGAGGTCACCATTTGGTTTCATTTTATTGTATATTTTTATGATTTTTACAGGTGTTACGTCCGGGCATCACCGCCCGTACGTTCGCCCCTCACTTACTTCAGCTCAACTCTTCACACGCTTCCCCCCTTCTCCCTCTACGTCCCCACTCTTCTTATCTGCCTGCTACCTCCGCATCTTCCGCATCTTCCTTTCTTACTTCTAGAAAAAGACTCGTCGCACTCGGCACTGCCAAATGCAACGAGTCAGCAAAACCTTTTATCTACATACCTAACTATGCTTCCCTCGATTCCTTACACTACTTCTCAACTATACACGTACCAATAGACACCTAGCATACTCAGGTTCTTAAATATAACTAAATACCAGAATAAACGTAATACTTATAAGAGTTTAAATAAAACTATTACTTTTCTCGTATTACCTACCATCAACATCCCTCGGCTATACATTAGTATTTAAACAGGGGAGAAGACCCCTAAAGTAAGACGTTACATAGGCAACAAATAAGCAAACGAAAATAATTCAACAATTGATTATTCACGACCTTGAGGGATATTTAATGCGGAAGAGAGGGTTGTAATAATGATATACGACCGTGACAAGCGTCATAATGAAAATATTACTCCGAACTAATTGAGAGAATCGACAGTCGCTTTAATTTTGAGAAACAATTACTGTGCTCATCACGGTAACAATAAGTAATATTGTATTGATGCTACAGCAATAAATTACCAAATATATCAAAATAAAATCGCTTCATTATTTTTCACTATCCCCTCCCTGCAAGCTCCTAATTTTTTATGTAGGTTCATTTATAGTAGCATTATTTAGAGTTAGCAAAATTCTGAGTTTAAAAATGCTCCTGGTATCAGGAGAACATCTGACCCGAGGAGGTGTGCCGAAATTTTTGGTGGGGAAAAAGAGTATAGAGTATCGATATGGGCATGCATACGTGTCCTCATGCACGCATTGTATAGGGTATCTCAATTAGTCATACAAACCTACATGAGGCGATTCCCCTTCGAAGAGGAAAAACAATAGAAAAAAAGTCGAAAAAAAGTCGAAAAAAAGTCGAAAAAAAGTCGAAAAAAATCTTCAAATTTAGCAGTAAATTTCGTCCAAAATTGCAAGTGTTTTCCTATCTTTTTTTTCGACTTTTTTTCTATTACTTTTCCGGAGAATCGTTAGTGTATCGATACAGGCATGCATGCGTGTCCTCATGCACGCATTGTATAGGGTATCTCAACTAGTCATACAAACCTACATATGGCGATTCCCCTTTGAAGAGGAAAAATGATAGAAAAAGAGTCGAAAAAAAAGTCGAAAAAAAAGTCGAAAAAAATCTTCAAATTTAGCAGTAAATTTCGTCCAAAATTGCAAGTGTTTTTCTATCTTTTTTTTCGACTTTTTTTTCCACTTTTTTTCTATTACTTTTCCGGAGAATCGTTAGTGTATCGATATAGGCATGCATACGTGTCCTCATGCACTTTCTATTCAGTTACACAAGCGATTTTCAGAGTGTTAGAAATTTCGACTCAAAAATTGCTCCTGGTATCAGGAGAACATCTGACTAAGAAGGTGATGAAATTTTTGCAAACAAAGGGATAATATAATATATGAATATGTGTCCTCATTTACGTTTTTAACACGTAAGAGTCGCAGGATGGGGGAAAGTGGAAAATAACGAACAGATTATTATAAGTACCTATGTATCTGAGAATTTATTGATGCAGCATCGATATAGGTATGATATACAATATTGCTTATTGACAAAGTAATGTACAATTTGTAATTTTTTCTTAAAAATAATCGCAATTAATCAAGTCCCTTTATTAATTCCCTACATACAAGTTATGAATATGATATAAACCAGCACATTATAATATACTCCGTAACATAACTAATTTTGCGAACTAAGTTCAACATACACCTATTCGTTGCGATTAGAACAGAATCTTCGCCGAATGGATATGTTTGGTTTCTGATGGAAGTTGCTTCAACTGTACCAAAAAGAAGAGTGTTATAATATCACCGTATGATTCAGTGAATTACTATAAGCAAAAAAAAAAGAAAAAATTACGGAACTGAGATGAGCAGAATAATATAATGATCCGCGGGTTGATGGTAATAGGGCCCATAAAAGAGAAATCTACTATTGCCTAGGGTATTACCGACTCAAAAGAAGTTGCATATCGTAAGGCGCCCCTATGTCCGTGGGGTTAAAATTAGTTCGTCGGTTCGACCGCGAGATGGCGATACCATTTCTCACCCCATCAGGCCGTCCGCGCATGAGTACAATGAGTATCTATGATGGAGTCCAGCGAAATACGCGCGTTGTATTTTAGTATATTAATTTTGACAGTTTTGCCAAATGTTGATACTCAAGCATCAGAATACTGCGAAAAACCAAACGAATACTCATCGAATGATAAAGCTTGCACCAATCATGAAGAATTTTCAAACAAGAGGTTTGACATAACCTAATGTAACCTAACCTCTGCTAACCGCACATCTCACGCTTATAACGTGTATATTAAATAAATGAATAAATAAATGAATGAATGCATGATAAATAAATAACTATGAGTCTATTGAATTATTTACAACTTCCTACCTCAATTATTTCTTTTCATCACAGGTTTATATTATACGACATCAATCCACCGGAGGGTTTCAACCTAAGACGAGACGTTTATATCAGGGCAGCAATATTCGTTAAAAATTTAATAGAAAAAAATGACAAATTGTATGATTGGCGTCTAGTCTTACCGCCTTGGGGTAATAAATTTAAAATTCAAAATTTGATAAGCAGACTAGGTACCAGAGTCGAGGCTCTCAGACTGAAATAAACTGGTTATTTAATCATTCAGGGAACTTGTATCACTGGAAAAGTAGAGATATTGGTCAACAGCGTCGAATACCATGGAGTACATTCTTCGACGTATCAAGTTTACGGAAATTTATACCTGTGATAGAGATGCAGGATTTTTTCCAAGGTATAAATGGCGGATATCTCTCTAACGATGGAACTCGTAACACAAATCTCAAACATGTTTCAGAATATTCTCCGAACAGTAATAACTGCGCAATAGATCGTATCTACGTGCTCAAAAACGACGAAGACATGTTTAAGACCGGAGATTTTGAGGACAAAAATGAGCTGGTAGATTGTGTGTCTGAATACGCAGGTCGATTTTGGGGATATTCTAATATAACTGGGAGAGAAATAAGCTGCGTTATATTTCACGGTACCATGTATGGACTGGGTGTGAATCTGCATCCAGAAATTTACAGGTCGATAAGTTTTTCTGGTCTTGGTTGGATGAAACGAAAATGTAATGGGGTAGATCGGAGTAAAGAAAAATCTGCTTAATCCACAGCTCCGTGATGTTCGATCACATGGAAATACCGCTTCATGATTCGTACGGTACTGAGGAATACTGGAGAGCTAGACGCAGCATGAGATACAACTCGGCTCTTTACCAAATTGCTAATGATTACAGAAAGCGATATCTGGGTTCAAACGACGTGGATGATAATACGGAGCAAAACTCTGACTGGACTGAAGAAAGAGTAGCTAAATTTTGAAAAAATTCTTAATACCCAGACGCTTTTGAACCGACTCTGTGTTTTCACTCTTCTCTACAGGGAAGGAGGACTGCGTTAGGGGGTCCCTATCTCTGCGTACATCTCAGACGGGGGGACTTTCTCACTGGGAGATCCAGCTCTGTGCCAACTATCAAAAACGCTGCCTCTCAATTGAAGAAAAAAATCGAAGAGATTGATCTGAATGTTATTTTCGTTGCTACAGACGCGGATGATCATGGTGAGAAATATATCAGACCATTGATGACTCGGTTTAATTAATTTGGGACCTTTTCCTTCCAGAATACGAAGAGCTCAAATCGTATCTGGATGAGTACGAGATTCGCAGATATTCTCCTTCTGAGAAAGACAGAATGTTGTATAAAGACGGAGGTGTGGCTATAGTTGATCAGATTATTTGCTCAAAAGCTAGGTGAGTGGTTTCGTTGCCATTTCTTAACTATAAGTTTAACTTTTCGTTTAATATTTCTTCAGGTATTTCATCGGGACTCACGAGTCTACTTTCACCTTTCGAATACAAGAGGATAGAGAGATAATCGGCTTTCCATCTAACACCACCTTTAATCGATTGTGCGGTAAAGATAAAAAGTGTAAATCTGGTGGCTCGTGGAAAATCGTGTGGAAATAAACGAAGAATTAACATTTGGATCAACGATTATACTATTAATCGTATTTGCTGCGATCTATGAGCATGATTTGTACTTTTAGATAAATAAATCAAATTTTCATATCATAACAAAAGAACCAAAATTCTTTAATTACTCGTTTTAATCTCTGATGTAATCGGTGATTGAAATAACTGAAGATTGAAATAGATCTTCAAAAAGATTTTAATGATAAGATCCGTATAATTAGACAGGAATTGGCGCCACAGGTGGTGCGTCTGGCTTTGCAACTTTTACATCTGACGATGGATAAGTGGGAAGAGTTTCTTCCTTTGGTTCCACAACGGAAACGTTGTCCGGCAGAGGTTTTTTGGGTCCAGTCTTACCATTGGGGTCCCACGGGAGCATAATTTTCACTTTAATTCCCAACACACCTGAGAAATAGAAGAAATTGAATTAAAACCGATACTTCGCAGTCAATAATCTCCCGAAAAATGTCTCTAAAAATAACATTACGACGATAATTACCTTGTCTAAGGAGAACGTGACGAGTAGCAGTGTCTACGTAGTCGTTAGTCGGCTCTCCAGAATGGATCATAAGTCCGTCGACAAATTTCATAGACTTAGCACGTTGTCCTCGCAGCTTTCCGCTCACTACTACTTCGCAACCCTTCGCTCCAGACTCCATGATGAAACGAAGTACTCCGTAACAAGCGCTGAAGTTAGAAAAACAGTTTATTATAAACAGGGTGAAAGAAAAATGGTAAAAAATTCGAGATTCTTTTGATAATGGGAGTTTTTGTGATATGTATGGTAATTATTGTATGCCGAGTTGATGAGAGCTTCTAAATACGCACCGTCTAACAGCCAGTCCTCCGATGAGTTTATAACGCAGGGATTCTGCCTGCGCGATAGCGCACAATCCACGGGTGGCAACTTTCTCGGCGTAAAGTTCAACGCTGTGTTCTTTGAAGTTGAATCTCTTCTGAACAACGGATGTAAGTTCTCTGATTCTGCGACCCTTCTCGCCGAGAACGTTCTGCGTTCTAGTAGCCATGATTATGATCTCTGTACGAGTTGGGGTAACGCGTACTTCAACGCCGGAATAACCATCCTCGGCCAATTCACGAGTTAAAAACTCGTTCAATTCAGCCTTGAATACTCCGTCACCCACGAACTGCAATCAAGGATTGAATTACATACGAAGTAATGGTGAATCTGATATAAACAACGTGAGCTTTCGGTGTTTACGCGGAAAACCTAACCTAAATTATTCGCGAAATTATTCGAACGATTTTGAACTGCGATTAGTTGATGGGATAAGAAAAAACGTCGGAAAAGTGTTGAGTGGTGATTGTAGTGTCGGATTGTTGGGATAAATTAAAACTGTGAAACACAACAAGTGACAGCGGTAGTGTAATCGCTCTAAACACTCGGCGACGGGCATCCGGACCATCTGATATTTGTAGGTTAAGATTATTGAATTTTTTTAACAAAATATCACAGACAAATGTTCACGTTTCTTATCAGTCACTATATTTTTGTAATCAACGGCTTTTTAGTCTATGAAATAAACCAACCTTCCGCTTCTTAGAAATCGAACGGGCTGCCATGTTTAGCGCTGTTACAAGAAAGAAAGGAGACGGGAAACCGAAAGACTCTACTGGATGCGGAAGTGGGAATTGATGAACGTATTTAGGGTCAAATTAGAGACTTTTGGGTCCGATTTGAGCCGAGAAAAATTTGAAAAATCCTTAAATACGGATTGAAAATAAATATTTAAAATTACAGACGACATTGTGCCGCGAATCTATCTAATACGACATTTTTTATCGTCGCTAATTAATCGCATCATGATTTCTCATGTATGCGAGGGACGTGCGGGGCGCGTGTTGAGTCTGTCACCACAACGCATCTACGCAAACGAGGTGCAGTTGCGGTGTTGATTATTGAAATAAGAGAATAACAATAATTATTTAATGGTTGGAATTGATTGCCGAGTGTTTAGACAACCGTTCATTGCAAAATTTCATATCGTTGATAATAATAATACGAATAGTTTATAATGGAGTGGAAAACGTTGATAGCTACAATCGGGTTAGTAAGTCTGTGCTTTTTGGCAATACCGATTAGAATCGAGCCCTCTAACAGCTCGGCTAGAGATGTTAAATTGTTCAAGGAATACGTTGAGGATTTTAATAAATCGTACAGACATTCACCTGCGGAATACGAGCGGAAGTTTGAAAGATTTCAGGTAGGTAGCGCTGTTTGTAAACAATTTATAATTGGTGTGTATTGCTCTATTTACAATGAATCGGGTTTTTGAATTTTGCGCCACTCGAATAAGCGCGCGAAATTATTATTCAAATCGTATTACATAGGTATAGGTATAGTACATATCTTATACGATGAAATAAATCAGTTATTTTAAAACTGCAGAAATCTTTACGTAAAATAGAAGACATGAATAGGATGCGAAGGCATAAGGAAAGCGCGACTTATGGAATAACTGAATACTCCGATATGTCGGAGGACGAGTTTTGCGCCTCAAATTTACGAACTGATTTGTCGTCTCGTAGTATGAGACATTTACATCACGAACATCATCACTCGCATCGTGATAATGAGATAAATAACAATAATGATAATAATCGATTGCGTCGATCGGCTGGAATTCCTCTAAAATTCGATTGGAGAGAAACGGGATTTGTAACGCCGGTACGAAGCCAAGGCACTTGCGGTGCTTGCTGGGCTTTTAGTACCGTTGAAGTTGCGGAAACTATGTTTGCTATGAAAAATGGTACGCTTTATCAGCTGAGCGTTCAAGAGGTATACACACCCATACATTGAAAAAAGAAACTCAATTAAGAATAATAGAAGTTACAAGAAAAGATGCTAAAGAATTTTACCATTTTTTGTTATTTTTTTATTTTTTAAACATCAGATGATCGATTGCGCAGGGAACAATAACTTTGGTTGTAACGGTGGAGACATATGCAGTTTACTTATGTGGCTTAAATCAACCAAAGTGAAAATCCAGATTGAATCCGTATACCCAATGACTTGGATAACGGACACGTGTCGTTTGAACAAGTAAATGGATAGTATAGTCGATAATTCCCTTAAAGGCCCCGAACTTGTATATCGCCTCAAAATTGACATAAAATAAACGAACGAAATCATCCCCCCCTTGTACAAGCATAATTCATTCGCAGGGAAACTTCTTCAGCTACAACGATTGGCGTAAGGGTAACCGATTTCACCTGCGATAAGTAAGTATAGTATAACATACCTATATTACGCGCGTTTACGCCTGGGGAATAGGCAACCCGACATACACATCGCATTGATTGTAATAGAATTAAAGGATGAATCCCACCCCAGCGTTGCGAAGCGAAACGAACTTTTCATTAACATGTTTTCTTAGGAGTGTGCGTGTATACTTCCATAAGAAACATAAGGAAAGCATGTTAATGAAACTTCATTTCGCTTTCGTTTCGCTTCGCAACGCAAAGGTGAGATTCATCCTTTATCATACCAATTACCTTCGCCTGCAGTCTCCTTCGGATTTTTTTTCACATTCACAGGTGTCTTTTATAGATCGCAGGTGTTGATTGATGATTAATTATTCTCCTCAAGTTTAACCGCATATATGCAACGATATGACTTTTTTTTTAATTTTATCTTATTTCTATTCGTTATTATTCATTAATTTATTAGAGAAATTTACGCATCTTATAAATTGCGCAGTTTTGTTGACGCCGAAGAATCGTTGATGACTATTATCGCTAATCACGGCCCTGTTGCCGCGGCTGTAAACGCATTATCATGGCAAAATTATTTGGGTGGTATAATACAGTACCACTGTGACGGTGAATTTACGAGCCTTAATCATGCGGTGGAAATTGTTGGCTATGACAAAACCGGACCGGTACCTTTTTACATAGTTAGAAATTCTTGGGGTACGCGTTTCGGAGATAAGGGATACCTGTACATAGCTACAAACGGAAATTTATGCGGTAATTAATTGTCTTCAATTATTATCTTACATATATCATTTATAAATTAACAGGAATCTTATTTATTTTATTACTTATTTTCCTTTATTTTTCTTTATTTCCTTTTCTTTTATTTTTTTTCATAATAGGTATAGCTAATCAGGTTTCATCTTTGAACGTGATCTAGAAGAGAGAAGAGACAATAGCTAGTGGTTTATTATTTTTTTCTGCTAATCTTATATAACAAGTAAAGTAGAAAATCGATATGTATAATAGATATTAGTATATTGTGAATCACTGAAACGATATGTGCCTTTCCACGATCATGAATATTGTAATAATAAAACATAATATAGATTAGTGGTGATTATGAAAATTAAAAATTGAAAGAGGAAAAAAAACAACAAAAATTCCCACCTTACACACGTAGGTATACCTAATTCAACAATTATACATCATTTTTTTTTTAAACACGATATTGTAATCATCGTGATAATTATTAACTATATAGGTATAATATTATAGGTAACAGGGTCTCTCATTAATTTTTAATAATATCATAAGATCAAATATTATACACTGTTATACCATAATACAGCGATCTAGTAGTTTAATACAATTTACTGTATATACATGTATCATTTATAACGTAAAATAACAATTAATATACATTAATAGGATGAATTTCAATCTTTTTTTTTCTTTTTTCTTCTCTTTTTTTTTTATCGTATTATATTTATAATTCGATCGATAAGCACGTTGCCACGAAATTGTGTTACTATTTGCTGCTTATTATGTTATAGTACCTATACTTGCCAGAGGAACATATACTATCAACACATATTATATTATAGTGTGTGATTTTTTTTTTTTTTCACCAATTATTAAAATCAAATGTAAATAAGTTGCGAGATATACTAATAAATAAACTATATACTGCCGTTATTCAACTATTTACATATCTATATATATTATATTTAATTATATTCAATTATTTATTATTCAACCCAAAGAAAATTATTTATAACAAGTGCAGCCTAAAATGGAGAAACAGAAGAAAAAAAAAATATTAAGAAATAAAATGTAATTATTTAACAAATTATACGCGTATAACATATATAGGAATTTATTTCCCGTTCACTGCTGCACCTATACAGGTTTATTACGTGTATGTATATCATCTCACATAGACCCCTCGGCAGAACTTTCTAAATTAATTTGATCATCATCGGCGCCCCAGCTTCCCCAAGCGCCTGATAACTTGGCTTTCATATCTCTGCTTAAGGGTGGTATCAGGTTTCGAGGTATTAGAAAAGTCGAGAGGTTGAAGAGGTCGAGGAAGACTTTGTAACGGTCACTGAAATTCAAATTCTGTTGTTCTTTTTTCTCCTTCTATATTCTATCATAAACCTCATAGAAATGAATCAAATTTTTGTGATTCTTTTATCAATTTATTTCTTTAATTACCTCAACGTCGATCTCAGGTATTGGTAACCGGAAGAACCGCCGGTTCCAAGTTGTTGCGAACCGATCATTCGCTGCACCATTATCACGTGATTGTCTGTAATTAATTTTTAAAATCGAAGAACAATTAAAAACCATTTTTCAAAACACGCATGTACTAATAAAAATAATTAGTTACATCGCCATTTCGTAATCAACGAATCAATGTCCATAAGCAAAGTCAGGATCTGATGAGGCTGACTAAAACGAGGCTCGTCTCTGTACAGGGTGATCATTACAGCCCCTTGCAGAGCCGCGTGAGTGAATCTCCTCTCGCCTCTAGATACGAGAGCGTCGTGTTGGGCCTCGTTGAATATAGTCTCGAATACTGCTCGCCGCGAAGAAACGTCTGATAGACGATGTTTTCGTACCTGTTCCTTTTTCTCTGCCTATAGGTGTATAGAAAATTAGCGTTGAGAGATAAAACGCGCAAGAAAAGAAGAAAAAAAAGGACGGCATATCAATTCCCGAAAATAATATAGTATAAAAGACGCCAAAAAAAAATTGATTAATCTTCTCCTCTTTTTTTCTATGTTGTTCCTTTCTAAGCTAATACAATTGTTCATTTTATTAGAACTCGCGGTTCAACGAGCAATATAAATCGCCGTCAATCGAACAACGGGTACAATAATCTGCGTCTGTCCCTTGTCCCTTATACGACTGAGTTACTCTTGTATTGAGCGTTAATTTTATTACGCGAGAGATCTGCGGTTCACCGCAAACCTTGAGTTACGCGTCAAGTATGAAGTATCGAAGGCGAATGATCCGAGGCTAAGATACACTAAGATATGTTTATATCTCTCTATAATCCACGCGTGTATCATTCAAAGATGAAAAATTTAGGTTTTTTTGCATTTATTTTTTTTTTTTTTTGTTTTTTTGTCATCCGTTTAGCAATTCGCGGCCCTTACCTTCGCGGACAGTTCCTGTTCCGCCAGCATCCCCTCAACAGCTCTGGTATACTTTCCCCAAAAGTCAAAATTGTTCGGTTCAAGACCAGGCGTCCGTTCCAACCAGCTTTGTACAAGACAACTGAGACTTGGTTCATTCTCGGCTTTGCCCAAAGCAGTCATTGCGTCTCGATCTCTTCCGAATACTTTGCTATAACTCTGGTTATACTTCACCCTATGTTCCTGAAGTAGACCGAGTTTATTTTCAAGCAAACGAAATTGTAGAGATTGAAACCCGGATGCAGGGCATAGGTAGTCACGAAAAGCCATAAAATCCAACGGTGTCATTGTCTCCAAAATCATAACTTGGTCGACCAAAAGCTGAAAGAAATTTTTCTTTATTTTATACATTTTTCTCATTTTCGTTCCTCTCTATTTTTTTTTTGTTCTCGGACTTGTCGCTTATTCTGCCTATAGCGAACTGTGGATCAATTTTAACGAAGATGGACTCAAGGATGACTATACGCGTACTACACCATCGATCCAAAATTAAGCGACGAGTCGAAGATATTTCTTTGGCTTCCGCGTAAGCGGAGACTCTCTCATACGTGCAGACATGTACACATATGTAGTAATACATATCATGTCTGTGCAAAATTTATCGTCTCGATTTCTTTTCGTCGTTATTTTCGTCTTCACGCGTGAATCAAAATCATACTTTATTCCCATTTTTCTTATTCTTCTTCTCCTTCTTCTTCCCACATCAAAAGACCAGACCAGAGATATTGGAAAACTTACAATTCTGAATCTGATCGAACACCCAATTGAAATCCCCTGAATCGATCTTTCTAACTATGAAGAAAATGATCCTTACATACTATATGCCAATATGTATACAGAATAAGTTATTACGAACAAATAGGATGTACATATAAATCGAGGTCTTGTAAGTCGAGACGACTCGATGGAACTCGACACTGGGATAGTGGCCGTGATGGTGATGGTGACGATTACCGTAAGATTTTGAGCCGAGAGATAGGTATATGTAATAATGCGAAAAATGATAAAGGTGTGTAGGGTATATCACACGGTATATTTATATAATAATAATTACGCAAGGCCTCGTACTTCAATACGCGGATATATCATTATACCTATAGGTATATAAATATGTTGTATATATATATATACATATATGTGTGTGCAGATTTATTACCGAATGCAACGGAGAATGTAGTAAGATATTGTAATTCAACTATACAATACGCTGCACGTATGTACTACACAAGATTACGTAGTATCATATGGTACAGTTATTCGCACAACCTTGAATATGCTTATAGTTGCAAATCAATTACGTAGCATGTATATGCGTATGTGTCATTCATTTATCTCGTTTGAGTTAATCTTTACTTTTTTATACGAATAGTTCGATATTTGAATAATACGTCTTACAGCTATCACTCTGATCAGAGCTGATATACTAATACGATGAAAGATGCTACTTATACGCATATATCGTATTATGCATGTAGAGAAAATCTGCGAATATACCTATAAGGAAGAAGAGAATCCTATGTATTCGCGCTTGACCCAGTTAGCCAATTTTTACCACGTGCGGTTTTAGCCAGGTACTATATACCTCCGCAAGAATCCGGAACTGTAGTAAGCTATCAGCTAAATATAGTTGCGAAATCTAATACTTCCTTGATGATCGTAGGTACTGACGTAAAACTAATTGGATTACCGAGCCTTGAACATCGAACAGGTCGTTCACCCTAGGCGGCTAAAACCACCGCCACTGTCATTGTCAAATAGGGATTTACCCCCCCGTACGTTGACATTTTTTTTCGGCCTCTGTTTCCACATTATTTATACACATTACACACATGTGTGGGTCTAATCTGCGTGTCAATCCGAATGTGTATGCTAGAGGAGAAGCCACCTCGCTTAGATAAAGCGAAATTTATCTGATTTTTCTATTTTCCGTATGCGTGTGTGCGTGTGTGTGTTTTTTCGCTGATTTTTATTTTCCTTGTAACAAACGGTATGGCGTAATCCCCTCTAGTTTATCTTATTATCATATAAGGACTTCCCGGTCCGTCTATATACATAGCTAAGATTTATTCCTCACTTACTTTCAATATCAGGACGATTCGGTTTAATCTTTTCAATATTTCGAGCGTCCTAGACTCGTCGAGACCCTGAAAAAAACGATTTTTAATTTGCGAATCCAAAGGGCTTGAAAATAAACGAAATAAACTGCTTAGACTTTTTACCTCCGTGTTGAAGAGCGCTCTCACAGAATCTAGCTCGAAGATGATTTGCTTGAACCATAGTTCGTAGGCTGTAACGACGAACAGATTACTCGAATTTAGTTGCGAAAAGAACGTATCTTTGATCGATGATCATCTTTCAATTATATATTAAGACCTTGGTGAGTGATGATGAAGAGATGTTCATCGTGAACACCTTCGTTCCCGTATTGTGCACTCAGCATCCTTTGGGCAGACAATATTTTATCAAGACGGAGATATTCCCCGTAAAGAATTCCCGGTCCTTCGGTCAACTGTTCGCCACCCTGGCCCGAATCATCTCTGAATAAATTCACAATTGCATTAATCCAGGATTTCGGAATTCAACTTAAAACGTAAATACTTATTGTCTTATACAGCTATCGCCTAATTCATCTTCAATCACAGTCGAATAAATAAATAAATAAATAGGATTTCACGAAAAAAAATTGATCATGAATGCTTATAACGCTCATACTTTGGATTATTCGATTTCGTGATATGATGACACATCGACCTAATGACCCGCTCAATATAATAACATGACGAAACATGATCGCGCGTATCTTACGCACGGTTCTCATAATGTTGCTAAAGTTTATCACATTTGACTTATATGCGAACATCATATTGTGAGGGAAAAAATAAATAATTAAAATAAAAACAGATCGGCTAGTAGAATTAGATTATTTTTACACTGTTTTTCTGTTTTCACGCTTATGTATCATATATACATACGTTCATTTATCACCACTCGACCATTAGTTCAATAAGATGAGCAGACTGATTTAATCTTATCCGAAATAATGTAATTAAAACATATTATTTATCATAAGATTCAAAGCTTTCGGGGCTTGCGATATAGTGGCGAACGTTTTCGTAAGAAAATCTTAATAATTCGCCGCGGACATTTATTCATCGAAATAAATTACTTCTTGTTTTTTTAGATGTGAACCATACCTATTATGAGTGATTTTCGGATGAAATTTATGAGGAATTGATATGAATGAAAATTGAGCGTGATTTAATACCACATAAAAAAAAATATATTATTTATCGTTTTTACTGACCCTCCGTTTCTCATGGGACACGCCATTGCAGTTTAGCGAAATTTTCTCCGTCGATTAACTGCACAGGTCCTGATAGTTAGTGGAAAAAATAAAATAAAAGAAATAAATAAATGAATTTAAACCGAAGTCGAGGCACTTGAAATATTTACGTTAGAATTATTCAGTGTAAGAATAATTATCAAAATATGATTAGTTATACAATTCGAGAGTATCCTGATAAGGAATTATACTTTTAGTTATAATTCCTTGCGATTATTATATTCTTCGAATGCAAAAAGCTCTGCGCTCGCAATTCAATGCGAATATTTAAATTTAATATAATAATCGTAAAGTATATATTTTTTTTTATATTTGTTTATTTTCTATAACGTAAGAAAATGATCTCGATTTGTTGACGGTCACTCTACGACTGACATGTGAGCCCTGAGAAGCCATGGTTAAAAGTCGGATCCCACTATGCTCTGCACGCCACGCCACGCTACGCCCCGCGTAATGACCCAATGACAAAATGACAAAATGTTGTCAACGTATAATGAAGGTTTTTCATTTTATTCCCTTACATGTGTTTTCTATTACGTTTTTCAATTCACGCTACTATTGCAATGATTATAAATTTTTTCACTCGGTGGGAAAGCGCAGGTGCGAAAAATTCTAGGAAGGAGCTGGGAATCCCTCGTATAGATCAGAAAATTTTCATCTGCATAGCATGGCGATAAGTGGGATCTTAGTGCGTTGAAATCAATGCTAAACTCAAAAGTGCAACACGACAGGTGGATGTAGTGGGTTTTCACCTCAAACACCTGTCTCCTTTTATAAATATAGGCAAAGCACTTGATTGAGGAAAAAAACATCCTATGCGCGTCCATCGGCTTTGCGCTTTCGTAACATTTCATATGCTATCTTCTACACGCGCTATTATCGCACAATCGCGAAATATCTGCTAAGACTAAGATAGCAGTTTTTAAAACTGCTTCAGTCAATGTCGTGAATTCATATTCTTGCATAATTATGTCAAGAGTTTTATAACAATTCTGTTTATCTGTTGAAAGCTTATTATCATAATGCATCAACACTTATGTTTAAATATACATATACATATGTTGCAAAATGATGTCGTAGTCGATGTGTACCATTTCTGGAGTAAAGTAATTCAATAAACAATCCTAGTCATCCGCAGCCTGTTATTATAATGAGTAATAATTTAAATTGCTAATTCTTAAATATACCGAAAATTCAATGGCTTAATGAGTTGATATGTAATAAATATAATTAAACATGAGACTCTAATAGTTTCTCTCTACTATAAAAAAGATATTCGCCTGGAAAATACCCTCGTCGATAATTTATTAGCAATAAATACGAAGTTCAAAGATTCAATCAATTCGAAATAATTCGCGCTCGATTATTTGCGGCAAACATAGTTCCATAAATCGTCACCAGAGCGGCGCTACGATATAGTCTTTACCTTTCAAGAGTATGCAACCCTACCTACAAATCTTAGTTCGATAAATTTCTGTAAGATGGCGCCACCGATCGGTCGATGAAGTGTCGTGTTATCAATTAGACTAATATATTTTAAAGACAAACAGAATAGATAAAGATTAGCGTTGACTGAGCGCGATAATAAGCCTTATTCATATCCACGTATACATAGAATACATAGAATCTAAAATAGTATAATATAATAATGATTTACAAGATGTTGGGGGTGTGCAGAATCCCGTTTTTACACACATGCCATAATTATCTCGCATTGACAAACTTCGCTTCGAGACAAACAAACAACAAGCAACAATTATTCTCGACTAAAAATCATGCCGACCATCCTACTACAATAAACGAAATAGTCAAACATTGGAGTAACAAATTCGAACATGAAGGAATCTCAGAACCAGTTGAATCGATCGAACACATTCTAGCCCACGTTTTGGGAACGAAAAAGGTATATTATTATACATTTTTTACCATCCACCCTTATCATCTAAGAAGAAAAATCTCTCATACAGCTTGACAGTACCATCAACTACTTCTTCAGATAATGGACCTGGCCGATTCCCCAGATCAGAGACTCTCCGAGGATCAAATAACCAGGCTAGAGTCACTATGCGAGTGTAGAATGTCCAGGTAAATATAAATAATAAAAAAACAAAATAAAACAAAGCAGATTTCTTTCATAATTTACCTTTGCCATTCGTCTCTCGTTTCACGTCTCTCACCAATCATCGGTAGAATGCCGGTACAATATATCATCAGAGAATGGGACTTCAGAGATATTACACTGCGAATGGTGCCTCCGGTTTTCATACCTAGACCAGAAACAGAAATTCTTGTTGATATTATTCTGAGCCGTTTATCAACGATGAAAAGTAACGAGTTCAAAATATTGGACATCGGATGCGGATCTGGGGCAATTTCTTTAGCTCTTGTTCACGCTAACAGCAAGGTTGACGATGGGAGAGTTGCCTAATATTTCTTATTTCTCATCCTTGTAAAATGGGAGAAATATTCAGCCTTCTTATCATCTTTTATGTCTTATAGATCCAATGTACATCCATAGACAAGAGTCTGCATGCTTGCGACCTGACGAGAGATAACGCAGAGACTTTAGGACTTGGAGATAATTTGAGAATATTGAACGCTGTGCTGAGGGAAAACGGGACTATAAAATTCGTTAAAAGCGTTGAATCGGCTGCAGAATTTGAGGAAAATCGGTTTGACGTTATTGTCAGTAATCCACCCTACGTACCAACGGCTAAACTGGTCAATTTGGCACCGGAGATAAGAATGTAAACTCAGTTTTATACCTGGGATGAAATGCTAGTCGAGTTCTTTGGGACGAATGAAATTGATACTAGTATCGCTTTTCTTGTATATTTTCAGATATGAAGACCTCAGAGCATTGGACGGTGGCAAAGATGGTTTAAACTTGGTCAAAGCTGTGATGAAATATGCATCCAAAGCCCTGGTTACTGGAGGATTACTCTTCATGGAAGTTGAACAAACGCATCCTGAATATATTGAATTTTTTACTAAAAAATACCCAGATTTTAAACTGCGTCATCAACACACGTACAAAGATTATTGTAATAATGATAGATTTGTTGAATTGTCTAAATCTGACTGATATAAGTTAGCTGAAATGAGTTAGAATAGTTAAAGATCTATTATATAAAATTTTTCTAGTACTGATAAAAATCTGTGTTAAAAAGAAAAATCCTAAGCGTAGTTTTACAACGTTTGTTATAATATTTCTTGTTACAAGCAATAATTGCTGCTACTAGTTTGTTATAAATCATTATTATTGTTAATAAATTGGAAGAAAATGATGAATAAGAAGTATAGTTATACCTAAGTATTTTTTTTTTCTTTTTTTTTCTTTTTTATGAATTGAATGACAATCATTTTTCATTAGATTAGGAGGAAATAATTTATTGCAATAATATTATAATACTGGTAAAACAATGATTGATGCGTAACGAAACGCAAGTCGAGCACCGAATATTTTCTTCTTCACGTGTCTGTCACAACAGATTAGACTTTTCTTTTTTTAATAATAATAATTAAACAAATATGCAGTTTAAATTTAGGTACTATATTCGATTCCGAACTTTGGAGCCTTACTCAATATTGTCGATCAAAAATTACTACTAGTCAAAAATTAAAATATAAGATAAATAAGAAAACAAAGCAACGAGTTCGGGCTTCAAATTAGGTAGTATAATATAAAATCTAAAAAGAAACTTAGAAAAATTGTTTTCATTTATTAAATTGCTCAAATTTGTAGCTCAAACTCGTCGTCAATGATTCTAAAATACAATTCAGTAAAAAGTAGGTACGATTTGAATTTACATAGTAGGTAATTTAAAAATTAAAATATGTCTTTTCAAAAATTGGTCTAAATATCGAATGATTAGGTAGAGTCTCTCTCAGTCGACTATCAAAAACTTGTAAAACATCATGTTGTGATTATTGTTTTTTTTTTTTTTCTTACAATATCGCAACATTGGTTTTGGACCATTTCTTTTTCATTTTTATTCTCTTTGTAGATATTATTATATTATTATATTATACGCGAGAAACTTTATTGCCGGAATGTTTCTAAGAGATTTTAATGCATGCTTGTGTGCATAACATGTATTTTAAATTAAATTAAATTAAATTAGATTAAATTAAATAAGATTAATAAATTTCAAGCCTAACATAAGGAGAAAAATAATGATTTTACACAACCAATTAGGGTACAACCCTTCGGTATAAAAAATTACAGGCACAATTTACAGGCACTTGATATACGATTAATAAACGATTAATTTAAAACGTATATCAAAAGTGAAAGTGAAATGAAAAATTTGCTAAATAAAATACGTATCTCTAATTATCAACAATTCTTATGAGTCATAAGTTTTCGCTGTTTCAAATTACTCATTGACTTATTTAAACGAGTTATTATAGGTATATGTACGTATGAGACATATCATATTATGGCATAAAGAAGAAACTAAAAAGGAATCCCCGCATTCTGATTTTGTCAATTTTCCTCATCCTGCTCGTTATATTATCTTTAATAAATCAGTGATTTGTTCTGTATGCTATCTTCTTATCTCTAATTCTTTGAGGCAAAAAAAAAATGAAAAAAAAATCAACGATATTTAAAAGAAACAAATAATAACACTTCTTGTGATAACGTGTTATCGTGAATGTTATTTTCTCGATATTACGACATTGTCTAGCTACAATGACAAACACATTAACGTAGCCTTTTAAATACAGTACAATACTTTGAGCATATATCAAAAGATCTGGGATTCATCAATATTCATCGCAAAATAATGTTGTTATAAAATATTAAATTGCCTAGCTATACTACATACTATGTGTATATAATATATTTCACTATCTATTCTAAATATCAGCTTAATTAGGTAATTAGGTATGTTTTTTCGATAAATGATACGTATAGTATTAAATATAAGTTTAAATATAAATCGATATTACCATTTTATTTTGTGCAATAAATAGCATCGTCAAGCAAATTCTTATAAAAGAATTGATTGAATACCTAGTTTTAAAATCTTAGGAAACCACAACCAATGAATCGTCTCGTATTACCCCAACTTCATAATTAATATAGTTTAAAATAGGTAGTATCATAAAGCTTGTAAATATTGTTCTACTTTTGAATAGAAAGAAAAAAATAATCAAATAATATCTAAGTCCTGCACTTCTTACTGATCTTTTCGACTATTCAATATACGTACACTAATAACGATTTTGTATATGTAATTGGCAACGGTTCTATTATTCACAAGCTTAGTTCGACTGTCTTTATTGCTTCTAATATAATATACTGTATTCGAACTGTTGCGACATTTATAACTATAATAACGATGTACCAGTTTTAAGTACAGTCAAATTTTATAAAGAATTAAGTCTCGGTATCTTATATCCTCTTTTCTTCATCGATCTATTCGTATAAGGAATCGACACTAGTTCTCATAATTAATTCTCATACGAATAAAATCTGTTTTAATTGAGCAGTTACGTGTCTTTATATAACATGAAAGAGCATTTCCAATCAGAGAAGAGCGAGTATCGGTGTAAATCAACTTTTCCAAGTCTTTTCGCAATCTACTTTACTCCAAACTATCTAGAGTCTAAACTATCAGAGTTCTAAACATGATCGCTGTAATTATCGTTCCTTGGCCTAAGCGAGATACGAGAAGCATTAGCCAGCTCGGTCAAAAGAGCTTCCGAATCCCCGGCGCTAAGACTACCGGATTGATTAATCTGCGTCTGAGCGCTTATGCTCCTAGCCAACTTCAGTATTGCTCTGTCCCGCCGCTGCTTGTCCCGTTCGGTTTTAAGCTTCGAAAATTCGTCGTCCGAACTCATTGTGCTCGTGCTACTCAGGCTGCTATTATCCATCTCGATAACAGCTCCGCCAACATACTCTGCAGTAGGCTCAAAGGCGACACTAGATCTAGCGGACTGAGTGGTGCGCTGAACCCTGCAAGCAAAAATGACTGCGTTAACATCTCAGAAATCTTAGGATTAACTCCAGGGTTGATTGGCTACAGAGAATCCACTGGATAGACGTACTTTCCCGCATTAGAAGGCCTGAAAGCCACCGCTGGCGCACTAGTGGATAAAATTTCGCCAGAATTTCTACCATTAACGGTAGAAACAGAACCGGGAACATTCATTGGCGCAGTAGGAGCCGGCGGACCTTGTGGAAAAATGCTTTGAACATGGGGCCTAGTTTCTGGCCTCATTGAAGTCATCGTCATCTGTTCATCGACCTCTTCGATAACTCCGATTCTTGTTGACCCGCCGCCTAAAAAAAAAATAGAGATGATAATTGAGTTAGTGGGTTTCATCACTACTTGGTCGTTTATTGAATTACCTGTAAAACGAGCTTGTAGAGAAGCTGCAGAACTAGAAGACTGAAGTCTACCAGGAGTTTTAGACCCATCAGCTGCTTTGTTGCCGTCCGGTCTCTCCTCTTTGCTAAAAAGTCTTTTAAGAACGCTTGTAACGCTGTTAACTCTAGTAAGCGATCCACCGATATTACTGGGCGTTGATCCGCCGCTAAACCTTCGTTCTCTAGTGCTTATCCTGCTGCCGCTTCTAAGGGAACAAAACATTTCTGATTTAATTCTGAGGAATGAGTTGATTAAATTTTTCTTTCCCAGATCATACGAATTTCATGCTACGCTATATGAGAACACAATTACGTATTTATGATGATATTATATAAAGCAAAAACATTCTAAATTAGGATGAAATGTGATTCTGTGTTGATATAATACGACGGAACAATCATTACAGACAATAATAAAAACCATGCGTAACATTTATCTAAATTATGAGTCTAATTTTAAATTCCCTAATTTACACGCTAGCTAGCGTTGATTGAACAACAACATAGATTGTATGTACATATTCTATCTTTATCTTTTTTAACAACGTTAAACATTGACCGGATATAAAAACTTACAATCCATTGTAATAATAATCCAGCAACCAGGTCGGGCTGCTTAAGTGGAATGAAATAAAAGAAGTAAATGAGTATGTGAGTGAATGCGAAATAAAAAACTGTAACTTAATCTGAAAGTTTTACAATTTTCTCTGCCCAGATTGCGCTCAGTCTTCTTTGGATATATTGATACGCATCTCTTCTTCGGTAAAACAAATAGGGGTGGCATAATTACCTGGACATTTTACCACTCGCTGTAAAATGTATCCCTGATGCAGCGTCGTCGACGAGTTCAGTGCTGAATTTATTAGTGTAGAATGGTGCCATATCCTCGATTCTGGCTGAGGAGGGTAAAAGCTCCTGTTCAGCGGCCGATAGTTGGATACCAGCTGTTGAAGACTCTGGGTGTTCTTCGCGAAATGGTTCGGCAGCTGCTGTATACGGCAATTCAATAGGGAATATTTCGTCCCAGTATTGATCGCGGATAAGTTCTGGATGTTCGTGGTGCATTTCGTCGACTATGAGGTAACTGACCTGGTGAAAATATCAAAGAGAGTTAATTAGTGTGCAAAAATATTTGAATAAGAGCAAAGATCTGGATGGATCTTGATCATTCTTGCCTGTAAATTTCTATCGACGATCCAATTGACTTCAAAATCGTCGTCATCCTCGCCGAAGGGATTGATCAACGTTTCTGCAACCTTCAGCCAGCCCATGTAGAAGAAAAATTGTAGCGTTGTAAAGACGGGGAAGTACATATCCACGTTTGCCGCAGTTACTGTGCCAGTCGTAGTCGAGTTAGTCGTTGACTCAGTCCATTGCCTGCCCATAACACTGGTCGAAAAGTAGGCGTAGACAGCCAAAGTAACGACCTGAGTATAGACAAGAGGTACGCTGATCGTGTCATAGTGTATAAGCCGACCAGCGCTTCCCCTGAATTGATTTATCTCATCTATCAGAGTTTTGACTGCAAAATCATCGCGGATTCTGCCTTCTTTTCGGGCGCGAGTTACTATGCTAGAAGCCCATACAATTGGGAGCCAATGCTTGCTCGGCTTTGGAAACTTCTTGTTTAAACTCTTGAATATCGCGAGTTCATTTTCTAATAGCAATCCTGAGTCCACCAAGTGATCCAGCGTCGGAAAACGCTTCTTTACTCTCGGAGATATGTTGGTGAGGACTATCGTCAGACATACACAAACGTATCTGAAATAAACGGAAGACATTTGTACTGGAGTTTGTCGATATTAGCAGATAAATTCTCCCTCAATTTTCAGAGGCATTAATTTCTACCTGATTAAATATCGTACCTCATAATAGTACGTCTCATAAGTCTCCCCCGTTCGTCTTGGCCGTGAATAGTGGCGGACACAAAAACTGCTATTGAATCTGGCCAGGGAATGACTAAGTACTGATTCCACCATCTGGTCATAACGATACTGACGTAAAAACCGAGCACAAATGATAGCGGGATAAGATCGCTGTACTCTTTGCAGTATACAACAACGGATGCGAAAACTAATTTCTGCTCCTCGTCCAGTAGGTAGCGATACACAAAGGACATGGAGTAATAGAGCAATAAAAATGCTGCTAGATCCATCCATACTAGCTTGTACACGCTCGCTCGCCATCTGAAAATATTTCATTCAATTTCACTACTCGTGTGAATTGCGGAGTGTTTCTTCAGGGCTTCAAGTTGAATTCCTATAAATCAATCTTTTGCCAGAGACTAAGCAAGGCGTTAAATTTAAAGAACAACAATCACCATCTGTAGTGTAAATTGGTAAGTATAACATACTACATCACATTGTGTAATGATTAACGATAGAAAATGTACGAGTCGTGGTACGCCTCGAGTTATCTCTCATAATAATGAATTGATAAAAATAAGTCATTTATTGTTCGGAGTACTAGCCCAGTTTTAAGTACATCAAATAAATAGCGGAACGAACAGCTAGGAATTTAACGCAATCGTAATGAGGCTATCTAAAAGATTGGTAGAAGAGTTATTTCTCATATTATTTTCTCCTCAGAACAACTGATAAAAAAAGAAGCCAGCAATAATTGTCTGTAGCCTTGCTCTGAATAATTACTTTTCATATATAAATAATTTGGCAATGCGAACTACCACACTACCTTCGTAATTTATATAGAATTCATTTGGCCTTCGATCTTTGAGGTATAATCAAAGAATTATCTCATTCATTTGTGAGATTGTAGGAAATAGGAGGATTTTATGTGTTACACACGTAATCAGTCCTGTGGAATTTATCACGGTCAATGGAGTAATGCGGTTTTTGCAATATACTAGAATAGAAGATAAAGATAAAGTTTTATTGGCGGAGAGTCTGCGTGCAAAAAGTATTTAATCCAAGGTTTTATAATGACATAGCTGCTTCTTCCAAGCTAAAGAATAAAAA
The DNA here is from genome assembly GCA_963992785.1 of Tenthredo livida. NCBI lineage: Eukaryota > Metazoa > Arthropoda > Insecta > Hymenoptera > Tenthredinidae > Tenthredo > Tenthredo livida. The sequence continues at coordinate 1,674,369 of OZ023070.1, read as the reverse complement.
TTTCATTAGATAATTCAATTAAGAAATCCTTATCATAGTCTGGGTTCATTTACCACATACTATTTGAACTGTGAAATTAACGTAGAAAATGAGTAATATCATCGCTAGCCATTGACATAGTTTTACTAACGGGTTTACCACATAAAAATATACTGTAATGATGACATCACTCGGTGCTTATATCCTGTGCAGTATTTGAGATAAATATTAATGAACGACAAGTCTTTATCAAATTTCATATTAACTCATTGTACCAGCAACTAGTTTGCGCACGCTATTTCATACAGAGAAATGATTAATGAATCATAGATTGTTAAGAGTTTAATACAATAAAATCTAGTGACTAATTAGCGACGATAAATTTCTTGGAAGCTGTTGACTTTTCGGATTTATTGCAATATTCCAAAAAAATTTGAAGAAGTGAAAGTTCCGAAGAGTATTTAAAATGATTCAGCTTTTAAAGCCAGTTTTTACCTTTGTCATATAAGTTAAATTCTACAACAACTGACAATCAATAAATTTTTTCTATATATGTACTACAAGTCTAGGGTTCTGCGGGTGGAAGATAACGCCGTTATCTTTTGCCATCGACATGCATAGCTCAGCTATGACGTTACTTTCCATGGAAAAAATTAGAGTTTAACAATTCTGATGTTTATTGATTTATTAAGAGATATTGATCCGAGCATATACACGCTCATACCCGATGATGTAGTAGATAATGAAAGTGGAATGCTGGCATAAGGTATCTGAATGAAAATTAGCAGTTCCATGAATCAAAAAAAACATTCATGTGTATATCAAAGTTTAATAAATAATTCCCAGACTAAATATCAGCGTATCATTCCATACGACTCTCATATCTAGAATTGTGAATCAAAGCAACTTCACTTTTCGAATCTGAGTGATAGCTTGCTTACAGATTGTGACCGACCGTTATGCTATCTGAAAAATCGAGGAAACTAAAAGATCTGAAAAGCCTGGTTGGACGTCACGAGAGATTAACATCTGGCTAAATAATAAATAGCCAATTCTTGATACATCTAGGCCTAAAATCTCCGATAATTGAGATTAAGAATTCTTTCATAATTCCACAATAAGTGTATAAGGGTCCTTTTCGTTCTTGAGTTATTCGATGATGAATCATTACAAGTATATGCATACAGTTTAAACATATATTTTTGTAAATTGACGTAGTAATCTCACCTGAGCAAAAGTTTAAGAAAACATCCAAAACCTCGACAAGTTGCTACTTCAGCTGTGTAAGTCACCGTCATATTTAAGGCTTTGTTTAAATATAACTAACTGCAGTAAGGGGGACAGACAAAAGGCCGACTTATATTTGAGGTAATTTTGCGGAACTAATTGCTTCGCTAGGAGCTAATGTCAATTGTTTTTGGCATTATTACTCCTGTAGTTTATTATTATTATTATTATTCTGCGTCTTCTTTTCCTTATTCTTTATCGTTGTTAATTGTTGCCACGATTAGCATCAATTTTTATATTCATTCTATATATCAAACATCGTATTGTATTACTTATGCTTCTACAGGCCTATAGGGTAAGGGTAAGGGTAAGGGTAAGGGTAAGGGTAAAGGTAAGGAAACACACATACAAGGTAAAAAAAGGCGAAATATGAATGTTGAATAAAATAAAATAGTTAATAACGAGGAAGAAAAAGGGGCAGGTGAAGGCCAACCACTAGTATGACTCTTATCTTGATGTTAGTGTTACGTAATTTACGTTAAAGTATTGTTGCGGCTCTTTGGGGTATACGTTATTGTTTTTTTTCTTTTTTCGTCAATTAGTTCGTGAGTTTTAACGTTATGGTTTTTTTCTTTCTTTTTAAATCAGCCAACTATACTGTTTGATTGAATATTCATACGATGTGTGAAAATTAACGCGAGTAAATGTTTAAAATAAATAATTATAAAGAAATTGAGTTTTTTTTTTTAATACGTCTCGAAGTTATTTAATTATTATTATTATTATTATGATTATTTGTGGAAATTTATTGTGACTATATAGTAATATATACCCCCTATGTAAGAGGTCGATGACACCGTTGAGGTATATACTCAGCGGTATATAATTAAATTTTGTTTTATTTTGAGTATTTGTGTAAGAATCTTCAAGAAAGAAACGTCGTTCTTTTATCTACCTATATATTCGAACAAAGAACAAATACAAACCGTATCACACACACACGCACACATATGTAAAATTTTTCACCCATTTATACCGAAGGATTAAATTGTCAATCATAAAGATATTTCATTAGAATCACTAATTCATTGTTATGTGATTTCGTGAAAATATATATTCTATATATATTTTTATCTTCGAATATTAACTCAATCCTGTAACATTTCCCATTTCTATGTACACTGCGCTGTTTATCTATTCATTAATTCTATCAATCAATTCATTTATTTATTTATTTATTTATTTATGTTAACTCAATATTAAACACGAGACGATAATATTATACACTCTAACTACACCATCGATTAGCCACGTATACTAAGTTACCGAATACATGCCATGTGCTTATCGCAGACGCGATAAAACACATCCATACACTTGGCCCGCTGACAGCTGACTGAAAAACGATTCCTCTGTCTGCTGCGAGTTTTACTTTACGATCTGAAATTCACGTAGTATGGTATGCGTGCGTTTACGTATGCGTATACGTTTATGCGCATGTGTGTGAATATTTGACAAACGAATCACGACGGCGCCCGCACGTGGTCGGTAAAGTAGATCGTAGTTTGTTTTACGTACATCACGCATAGTATGCATACTATACTATACTAGATGTTTTGTTTGACGCTCTCAGATTCTCTCAGGGCGTGACATATGACCAATGAATGACGAATTATTGGATGTTATAATACCGTCTGATTTTGTACTTCCGGCATTACGCTCGACCCTATAGATATCTATGGATAGACGTAGACCGTTTAGAGGAGGTTAAATGCCGTGATTCCTCGTTCCTCCCGTCATGTCAACCGTGTATATAAACCCATTATTCTCGCATTGTTATATCGAGAGTGAAATATTTATTACTCCGAAAGATGATTAAGATGCATATATACACGCAAGATAGCTAGGATGTGGGCTCCGGCCAAACATCCGGAGATAGTATAAGTATTTATGTGTGTAAATGATTGCACATGGTAGGATTAGTAGGATGATCGTAAAGAAATAATAATACGGTGATTCAAATTCGTGAGAAAAAAAAAAAAAGAAAATTTCAGTGTTACGATAATTCGCCTGCAATTTTGTTTTCATAAAATGTACAAATACTACACATGAATTTGCTCGCTGAGAAACATGAGAGTGGGTTGAACCCTGAATACAAAATAGCTGTCATGATAATAGGAATAGCTCTTGAAATCTGCAATTCTCGTGACTGCGGTCTATAGAACCGTCATGCAAACGTCATCGCCAAAATAGTCGTACACCTACTAGATATATTTCAATTGTATGATAACAGCTGCTTTTCGTTATCTGGCGTAAAGTCAGAATTACTATAGAAGAGTTATCCTGATTATCGAATTATGTTTCGTCAAAGTAGATTAAATTCCCGCTACCCGGAAGTCTCAGCTAATTGAAGTTACCTTCAATGCCTTTTTTTCCTCTCTCCCTCTCTCTCTCTTTCGTTATTTTTCCCTCGTGTGATCGACCATACCACCGGTGACGTACGCGATTTTTTTTTTTTCTCGTAATCTACTATATGGTCTGAGCACATACATGCTAGCTCATTACGTAAAACCCAACGCAAGGTCTAATCATAGAAATGACGTGCTCATAGCAGTCTAGGTATAATATACAATTGTCATTATCAGGTAGAAATAATATATTATAATGATGCGATTGAATTGTACTTGAAATTGTATATTTACTTTAAATTTAATAAAACTAATTCCTGTACTATGTCATAATGTATTAATTATTTCACCAAATAGACTCGCTTGAATGAATGAAGAAAAAAGAATGTATAGTATAATAATTAAAATGTATTCATTCAAGAATATTTGCGATTTATTCGAGAGTATTGATTGATATCGATGAACGATATTCGAGAGTCGCGCTGCTGCTGGCGCCATCTGTTTGCGAAAAGTCAAACAACCAAAACCTAACCTAACAATTTATCGACTAGCTAACGACTATATTTATAATAACAAAAATGAACAGATTCGAATACGCTGAGGCTCGGCTTCAATTAAACGAGGTTTTCCTGAAGCGAGAAAAGTCGGTTAGACTTTACGACGGTGATTCTAAGGTAACCCTATCCCTAATTGTAGTGATAAAAAGTGTCAAACCCCGAAAACACCCTAACCTAAAAATGTTGAAATTATTTGACAGACGTCTTTCGAAGGCGGTGAATTGGTATTAACAAATCATAGAATCCTATGGGGTAGACCCGGCGACATACCGCGTGGTTTAACATGCCTATCTCTTCACTTAAGATACGTTATATATTTCGAAGAAGAAAATCCCGGCGCTTTTTCATTCAGTAGAAGCAGGAAAGTCGTTTTACATCTGGCCGAAGCAGCTGTTGGTAAATTATCTCTATAATAACGAGTTCGCATTATTATCTTCTCCCTCCTTCTTCAAGCTTAGCATAAAGTCAGTTTTTGTCTTTCAGACAAAATGCCAGGACCTGTTAACTACAGCGCAAATAATCACGTTAAATTATCCTTCAAAGAAGGAATGGAGGCTAATTTTATTTCCCACATTTCTGACGTCGTGATCAAAAGAGCCTGGGAACTCGCAACCTCTGCTCCTCTCGCCTACTCGCCAACATCTAGCCCTGAAACAAATCAGCCACAAAAAAGTTTACCCGTTATTAAAACCAGGACTGGAATTGTAGGCATCGAGCGAAGCCTGCAAGAGAAACAAAAGGCTACTGACCAAAGCATATCCATGGCTTTTCAGGACCTCCAGAAACTCATGGGAATGGCTAAAGACATGGTCAACATTTCAAAGACCATTTCCACCAAGATAAGGGTCGGTAGGAATTTTCATTTAGGAACTCGGGGTTTGGGAAGATCGAATTTTCGTTCATTTTCTACAGCAGAAGCTCGGGGTTTAATTTATTGCATTTATTTCAATCAAGAAACGATTTTACATTCAGAAAAACGCACGTAGTTTGATCAAAGGATGGAATGAATGAAAGAAAGAGGCTCAAATCCCCCTTTTTCATATTCATACCATATTCTTGCAGGAAAGACAAGGAGACATAACTGAAGATGAAACCGTAAGGTTCAAGTCGTACTTGATGAGTTTAGGAATTGATGACCCGGTGACGAGAGACGCTTACAAAAGTAGTAACGAATATTTCCGACAACTGGCCAGAGAGTTGGCACAGATTTTAGAAGAGCCTTTAAAGGTGTGTTTCGCCGTTTTGAATGTACCAAGTTTTGGAGTTATTCTAATGAATCTGTTGAAAGAATTCATTACTTTGTTTATAACGAATGAAAGCTTCATGACAATCCCATTTTTTTACACACAAACAACAATTCTTTTCATACAGGAAGTTGGCGGCATGATGGCTTTGACCGATGTTTACTGCAGAGTGAACAGAGCCAGGGGTTTAGAGCTCTTATCTCCCGAGGACGTCTTGAACGCGAGTAGACAATTAGCTCCGCTCAATTTGCCAGTCATTTTAAGGACCTTTGAAAGTGGGGCGATGGTTCTGCAGCTGGAGTCTCACAGCGAGGAAGCGATAGTCGAAGGTGTAGAAGCCCTGGTGAGTTATACAGGAGATATTCGCAGTTGATTTAACTTTAAATAACGTTTCATGTGGCTTATTTATCGCTTTTGTTTACAGCTCGAGGAGAAAGGGTCTATAACTGTTGAGGAGCTCGCACAATCTGAGGGAATATCCGTTCTCTTAGCTAGAGAAAGACTGATAGCAACTGAGAGACATGGAAAAGCTTGTAGAGACGATTCCATAGAAGCATTGAGGTTTTATCCAAACCTGTTTCTGACCCAGTGTTGAATATATCGAATAGAAAACTTTTTCATACGTGATGAGAAAAAAAATAATTAAGGATAAGGTCTTCTGAAACTAATTTCATACCGTTTTTTATAGCTGTTTTGTTACAATTAGCCGTGTACAATGATCTATACATTGAGATTCGAATTTTTAATTCTATGTATAATAAACTCAGTAAGTAAAAGACTTTTCGTTATACAAGTTGCTTTGATCGGAAAGTGAGATTATGTACCTATCTAGGTATACATATAGTATACATATATAAAATGCTTGTAAATTTACGTGCCTTTGTGTAATTTATTCAACTCTTTTTCATAATTGTTGAAATAATAGAATTAGGTGTGTATCTATGTATGTACATTGTATAATATATTGTTAATAATAAATTTAACTATTTTAAGTAAATTTCGTTTTCGAATCAGAATTACTATCATTAAATATCGTTCCATCATACTAAACAATCCTACGAAACTTTTCAATCAATTTTATTTGATTTTTCAGGCAATATTCATCTCCAATACGCCTTTATTATTCATATACATAAAATATAAGTAAGTCTGGCGATATAGAGAGTTCAAAATAATTCCTGCGCAACTTTCGCCCGTATGTCATTGTTGTAATATCTGGTAATCAGGAGGTGGCGCCCCCGCTACTCGACGATAAATTGACGAACTTGTTCGTTTTCGTACTTATGGTGGTTAAAAATAGGGTCGTCTGCTAGTAAACAGGGAATAAAACTGCCTCCAAGGGCCAGTATTTCGATGTTATAATTCACTAATAAATAATTATTTCGTGTATAATAAGGCGGATGAGTGTTCGAGCTTTGAGAATAACCAAAACTACCAAATATCGTACGCTTTTTATATAATAAATTCGACAATAATCGCGTCTTATTTATAGGTTATATTTACCTTCTTATTCCGTATTTTCGTATTTTGAATGGTCTAATAATTAAGTAAAAAATCATTTCATCACCGTGAACAAAAAGAATCCCGACACCTTCTTATTACAAAACGAATTTCGAGACCGATTCGATATAATGCTTTGAATGAATGAATGAACGAGTGAGTGAACGAATGAATGGCTTGAGTTAAACGAAAATCCGCGAAAGTACGGTCCAAGCTTTTCTTTTATCACGCAATTCGTCTCATTCCGTTTGTCAAATCAACGTTAAAACGCCCATGGGATTTATCCAAGATGAATTGCGAGAGGTGTCAATGCTCTGTCATAATGTCGTCGAAGGTAGCCGCCTCGTTTCTTGCGTTCAGACCATGGTTCGCGTGGAAATAACGTAAGACTATGTACAATAATTGACGTTCAAAATTTACAGCTTTATTCCATTACCTGAATATTACACTCCTAATCTTATTGCAGAAAAACTCTGTTCAAAAAGATCGTCGTTTGTGCCCAATTCCCAAAAGATTATCCAGGAACTCCACTGCTAGTCGAATTAAAGAGCAAAACATTGTCCGATAATCTCCTAGCAGGCTTGACAAACGTCTGCGAACAGGAGTGTAAAAAGATATTGGGAAAAGCTCAGGTGACTATTTTTATGTTTATTTATTTATTTATTCATTTATTTATTCATTCATTTATTTATTTATTTATAAATAAACTTGTTTCAGGTATTGGCGGTGTTGAAATTCGTGAGAAATTTCATACATGAAAATTCCCTCTGTTGTTGTTACGACGAAATATCAAAGCTTAAAAAGTTATTGGACGAATGCGATAAGCTTCAGTTGAAACAGAAGAGTTCTAGTATTAATTTGAAGACTTATCAAGGGCTTTATTATTTCAAAACAAAGATATCAGTGCCTGATAATTACCCTGAGAATGCGGTGAGGTAATTATAACAATGAATAACAATCGAACGCTAATCAATCGACAAAACTATCATGTTATATTGTATTTTTTCATCATTTTCAGCCTAGAAGACATCGATACTAACTTTCCACCTGTTTTTACACGCCATTTAGTCGGCCAAGGTAAAGAAATTGGTAGAAGATGCGTCGAACCACCCCTTAAAAAATTGCCTAATCAATTGCCGTTCAAACCGTCTCCTTCGTTGTGTGCTGTAGCGTCTTTCCTTGTGAGGTGAAGATTCTATTTTTTTTTCTTTTATCAATGAATTTTAATCCTGAATTTACAGTCTTTAAATGAAATGGAAAATACATGATCTTGTTTTTCATCCACTTATTAGATCGGTGAAAACTCTTCCAAATCAGCATTGTCAGCTCTGTAGGGATCCGTGCTTACCCACAAATCCTGAGGATGCAGTGACCGACGAAAATGCAGACTTGCACGTAGAGAGACTCTACTGCAGTCATCTCTTCCATCAACAATGTCTCATAACGTATATGAAAACTCCTCCGTTTCATGGTATATTATGATAAATATAAATGCTAGGAAAATAGATCAGAGAAGTTTTTCAATTGAAATACGACATAAGAAAAACTATTTCATATTCATTTTTCTGGGGCGAGACTTCAACTTCTCTATTGTCTTTATTCAATAAATTCAATGAAACTCATTCCGATTGTTTAATATTTTATAGGAGGAAAGAAGTGTCCTGGTTGCGGACAGAGAGTTTATCACGACAAATGGGCGGTAAGCGAACGTTTAGCCGAAGATCGTTGGGCCCATGAACAGGCCCGAGTTCGTGAGTTAGCTGAAGTAGCAGATTTCTTTGAATAATTGTATTTCTAGGATAAGGTAATTTCTTCAAATTTTAAAGTTCTGAAAAACAAAAAAAAAAGTAAAAGAATTGTTTTTTTTTCTAGTTAGTTTCCTTTTGCGAATCTCTAAAAAGCACAAAAATATATTTCTGTATAAATTAGAAATTAAATGACTCGCTGCTTAATTACTAACAATAATTACAAGCTTATTATCATATCGCGTGTAATATTCAATAAATTAAAAACTTCAAATATAATTTTTAGTCATTCAAACAATGATTCAAGATTTTATAATATACTATAATAAAGATATTAAACATTGTATAATATCGCTCGAAGATAATAAAAAGCTGTTATTCTTATAGTTGGAGAAAAAAACAAAGAAAATACAAAAAAAAAATATAAGTAAAAGTCAACTATTTAAAATCGTTTAAGATGTTGATTAAATCATCTGTTTATAATTTTTATCAAATTTAAACTTCTTGTTCTATATTATATTATGTATATAAATTTATGAAAATTCTATCTAATTAGTAATTAAATATACCTTTCCTCATATACTAGGAAATAATTGTAACAGAAAAAGAGGAAAAAACAAAAATGAGATAATAAGATGAACAAAAAAAAATATATATATATTATATATGTACAGAACTCAATAATGTGAATTGAATATAATAAACAGACTGATTATTATTTTTACTGTATAAATATACGCTTTATTTTTCTATCGTTATAATAATTGATAATAATACAATACGTAATGAATAAATAAATAAAACTAATTAATTAATTAATTAATTAATTATAATTGTAATTTAATCATTATTCCTTCAATTAGTTAATATATGGGTAGAGTATATAATTTATTTCATGCATATGCGAGGTGCGTATGTAACGATATTTGATAATGAGAGCGTGTATGTATGTATGTATGTATGTATGCATGTAGATACATTCTATATAGTAAAGTACGAATTCTGTGTAGTGTTTAGTAAGTATTGATCTCCGCCGCCCTCCCCGCCTCTTTGTTCAACTCATCTACGTTCTCTAGCCTTCTCTCGCTTCTCTATCCCTCAAGCTTTTCCCCGCTCCTCTTTCTCCTCTTCTTCTTCTTCTTCTCGATCCTCAGCTATGTATACGTAATACTTATGCTTATGGTAAGTATAATATGTATATCTATATTCATCTTTACGCTCTATAGTAGCTACGTGGATACAATACATTCACGTGTTTAGGGTATATCCGTTTAAGTCTACTACCCAGAGTCTACATTACTACGCGCTGCTGTATATCAGTTAAGAATTATGCTATTGTCTATATTGAACATAAAAAAATTAAATAAAATAAAGAATGAAACTATAAGAGCCTATGTGTCTACACCACCATGTATATCTCGCTGGGACTAATTCGACCATACCTACATATAGTATTCGTGTATATAATGCGAGTTGCACGCGATGCAGACCACGAGGCGCCGCAAAGACGAAATACTACGACTCATTGATTTTTCACGGTTGTAAGCGCAGTGACCGTCTCTCTCTCTCTCTCTCTCTCATTTTTTTTTTTACACCTACTCGTATACATATATCTATGTATAAGTATAATATCCAGAGACATAACTGAATGAAGTAATTCATGAATGCATTATATATATATATATATATATATATATGTGTGTGTATTTGCGTGTGTGTGTGTGTATAAAAAATACGTATAGATATAATAAAGCCCAATATATATGAGTGAGTCATTTATCGGCTGACCACAACGAAGTTATACTACTTAAATGTGTGTGCATACCGCGTGCGCCTAACCGGCGCGGCGTGGTCGAGGACGCGTAAGACTCTGTATATTGTCATACATGTCTGTATGTCTGTATGTATGTATATTCTGTCTCTGTATGAGAATGAGAGGAATAAGTTACCCCTAGAGGCTTAAGAGGGTGCCAAAATAATTGGTCAGCCGGAAACGGGACGATACTTATATATATATATATATATATACTATATATAATATATGGGATAGGTAATTTTTATTTTCTTCGTATTTTTATACATACTATGGGCGTGCATTATGTATGTATATTATTGGGATACTGCTATACTGCCTATATATATCGAGATGCGAAATTATAGTATATCGCGTGCGGTTAACAGCCTAATAATTATTATGTACCTTATACTGTAATACGTGGGTATATCTACTACGAATTGAACGAATTTAGCAGAGAACAAACAGATAATTATTTTTTGATTTTTCTCTATTTTTATTCATTTTATATACGTATGTGTACATACCTAGTACAATACATAAAAAGTTAATTCGAAATAAAAATAAAAATAATAACAGAATAAATAAATAAATAATATTATAACGTGTTTTATACATAAGATGTTATATTACAAATTATAATCGTATATATAATATATAGTTGAATGAATCTGTGCCATAAGGTTGAGAAAAGATTATATAATGAAACTAGACATTGATTCGTTGTGAACGTAAAGCCGGGCAGTTATATAAAAGTTCAATGATCCATTAGGTAAAGTGCGTGCCAAACCGCAAGGGATAAAATTCTATATAATACATCTAGATACAGTATATATATATAAATATATATATTTTTTTCTATAAATAAAGAATCTTTGATATTCATTCTCTGTACACTTAGTTTTTAGTAATTAAAATAATGTATATATTCATTGAAAGAAGCTAATTTACATTAACGCAAAAAAAGTAAACAAAGATCGATAATTTGAATGAAAATAATCTTCGCGCATATTTTTATACACGTGTATAAGTACACGTCTCTAATTTACCGACCTAGTATGGTAAGTGAAGAAAATGTTTCGCATAGTTGTTTATCATTTAAGATTGACAATTGTCGGACGGACGTACCGTGCTATGTATTACCTCGCCGTGATTATTTTCCCGCTAAAACACACACACACACCCCATACTACTTACACCGTTGGTAGTCTCGACCCGGCGTTTACACGCTGTTTAAGGTTAGATACGATATATGGTGTTGTGTCAGTGTTGTTCGGCGAAACGCGTTAACTAATTATCTATTTTATATTTTACATATACCCCATAAACATCTATAATTATAACAAACCAAGCGCGTGCGTCCCTCATAATATTATTACGTTATATTATCGTATGTCATGTTATGTTTGCCAACAATTAAACGTGGAATACTTAACTCGGCAAACAATCGCCTGGCTATACGTACGAATGTGATAGGGCTAGTCGCTAGTAAACATCAGGGAGCGAGGTAGAGAGGTTAAGCATTTAGCAAATCGTTCTCAATTTTTCTTATTTCACCTTTTCATCGTTTCATTATAAACTCGTAACACCTGGAACGTTATACTAGTATAGTGCTGCGGAATATCGACGAGTGGGTTAGTTTCTCTGCACGTGTGTATGTGTGTGTGTGTGTGAGCAAATACAGACCGATTTATTTCGGCAAATATTTAAATGGAAAATAAAGGTGCAATATCGTTGGAAATATTTGGATTATTCGAGTCGTTGGGAAGCCTGCTGGCAAGTCTACATACTACAATGGTAAGCGATTATGTGATTATATTGAAGATACGAATTACGACAAAAGTTGAATTAATTACGTAATATAGATATATGTATATTATATGTGTGCGTATTATCTTCATCATCATCCTCGGCATTTACTTAGTTACCTATATACCTATACCGAGTAAATGAATACCCTACTGGGGAGGAGCAACGAATGTATCTTTAAAGCCTGCACGGTATAAATACATCGCAAACGAAATGAAGAAAGAGAGGAACCCCCTTATTTAGTTAAGGTGAGTCGTTTGGACAGAAGCGAGCTAGGAGCTCGTGAAGTAAACCTAGGCGAAACTATCTCCGCCCTTTTCTCCCTCCTATCATAGGCATAACTTCACTCTCTCATGTGATGCTTTGCCTTATACATGCGTATCTTCGTTTTCCGTAATAAACATTTATTACGGATTTTCGTATTTTGCGTATCATCGTACTTTATCTATTGCATAAGAATTAATTGAGAGTATATATTCTTTTATCATTATGGGAAAATGATAAAGGAAGTTGGTGAAACGTATATAAATAAAGACGTATAGGTAATAAGGGGGATCGATCGTTCGCCGGAAAAAGTTTACGGATAAACTGCAAGACTTGTGTGTCTGCTGTCTCGCCACTCTCTCGCGTGGTTTTATGACTGACTTTGAGACGTGATAATAACGGGGGGAATTAAAGCTCGAACCGCAGTCTGGCTTAGATATCGACATTACAGAAATACCTAGCCCTAGGTATCCTTATATACACGTATATATATGTATATACGTGGTATTATACACATAACTAAATACATGCTACTGGGAAACGTACCGATTTCGTGACTGGAGTGCATTAGGGATTGCCCTAGCGTTTGCCTACACACACATAGAATATATTATTATATATTCTCTATAGACTAGCTAAAAATAAACCAGACAGATTCGCAACGATATTCTAACAACGTTGGGTATTAGTTTATCCGCGCAATTAAATGCTATGCATTTTTGCGTTTAATTTTTCTTTTCTTTTCTTTTTTTTTTTAATTTTTTCTTTTTTTAATACCTGCGGGATGATAATAAGAATAATAATAACGATAATGATGATAATAAGAGCAAGTTGAACGAGGGCGAGCGCGACTGACATCGAGCCGGGAGGGGTAGTGGGTATCTTTTCTCGGAAATAAATGCCCCTCGCTTTCAAGTTCAAAGCCGTTCGTGATTTCGCTAAGCACGCAGTTCTTTTGTCCTTTTGTTAGATTCTCTTGTTGTTCTTGTTGTTCTTCTTCCTTTTCCCATTTCTTCTTATTTTTCATCATCTTCTTGTTGTTGTTGTCGTTGTTGTTTTTCTCTTTTCATTTATTTTTGTTTCTACCCCTTTTTAAAACCAGAGCTGAGCTACGGTACCTATATACTACTACATATTATACCTATTATATACATCGAACTATGTATACGGAGAAGTAAGTAGTAATTATTGACGAGGCTTTTAACGTCGGTACTATAATAATACGCATGTATAGGTATGCATATAACGTCTGCTTCTATATACCCTGATATGCGGAGAAGCTCTGCTCTTGATCTTTCTTTTCATTCTTATCTGCGTATTTCACATACGCGAACTGCAACGTAATGAATTATTTTCTTCTTCTTCTTTTTCTTTAAATGTTCATGAAAATATGAGACATTCGCATTATTGTTAATAACATAAACAATAAGAATCGTAAAATATATTTTTTTCAAAATTATTACGGCGAGATAGTTTTTCTTAATTTCTTTTTTTTTTTTTTTTTTAATATTACTATACAAGTCTCTTGCGCGTGCCACGCTTCTTGAAATTCTCGTTTTTGCTTACGGTCTGCACCACGTGCCGGGCACCGGCACACACCGTACCTCCTCGTAGCAGCAGCAGCAGCAGCAGCAGCACGCGCGATATGAATCGCTCCTTTGCTTTGGTCATCGAGCCGTAAAGTGGCAAAAAGCGTTAAGCGACAGCAGAAGCAGCAGGAGGTAGGCGGCATATAAGGCAAATTAGTTAAGAGGCGAGAGGCAAGAGACTAAAAGGACTAAATATATAAGGTTGAATATTTACGCGAAGCTAAATTTACCCGGTGATAAAATTTACATAAATAATAGAGTTTATTAAAATCGTCTATATTTAAATCTATGTAAAATATGATTGATTATCTTGTAGTAGGTATAGAAAAATCAAAGTTTTTCCACATTCCTGCACCGTATGACAATATTGCAGGAACTTCGACGGTTAACGTATTAATTAATTCGAAAGGCACGCTTCCCTCGCGGTCCAGAAATGCTTTCATTTCTATGTGTGTGTGCGATGGTGGCTGGTGGCTGGTGGGTGTTCAGAAAGAGAGAGAGAGAGAGAGAGAGAAAGGGTTGGAGTGGGGTCTAGACCCCGAAATCCAATCTCGTCCAATAAATTAATCTTGTATAATTAATTGCGTCTAGATATTGGAATAGTTTCTCCTTTCAGTTGAATATTTCTCTATTATCTATATACGTATATACAGAGAGTTTGAGGGGGGTTGTAGGGGGTTAGTATGTATAATAGTAGCAGACCAGCTATACAGAGGAATCTGCGGTTATGCCTGGCTTCCACTCATATATATTACATTATATTACATTATATTATATATTTTACTCTCATATAGTCAGTATACAGAGGTATATGCATCTAACAGCTGATAACCGCTAATATCTATACATTATAAAAATTATGTACATATAAGTAGGTATATCAATATCATAGACTCTTAGAGTCTGAGAGTGATCTCTCCCAGATCCCGCGCATCATCGTATTAACTATATCCCAGAGGTATAATGTAATGCGTCGCGTCGTTCTTTGAGATATCGGATAGACACTTTGGCTCGATCATTTCTCTATAGGATATAATGATTACCGTCATCGTATTATTACTCTTCTCTCTCTCTCTCTTCATTTTTCCGATTTTTCAAACTCGCTATTTTCATCTGATTTAGTACTCTCATGTTATATGTATGTATTTTTTTTTGCTTTTGCTATAATATACACGCATATATATGTATTCATATTTTATGTACACATATACGAAGTACAATGTTCCATGTGAAACCACCTGGCGCCCACACGAACTTTGCCCCATACGATCCGATCCGATCCGATGCGATGCGATGCCCAGGTGCACAAAAACCCCGCACCTTGACAGTCAGTCGCGCTTACCTCCTGCGTCTAGTCGCCTACTACATGTTACCGACGCTCCCTCACTTTCTTATTCTATATCGCGGTGTTGTTATTACGACGATAATTATTTAGTCACGCGTCCATTATGCGCTTCTGAATTCAGCTTCATTTTCTCAGCTTTTCTTATACATTGAATTAGGAAAATTGGAAATTTCTCTCTTTTTTTTTACATATATATAGGTACATTTATTCCGCTATATATATGTATATGTCGCGTATTTTTCCACACTGCGCACGATATCTCGAGATCAATCATCACATATTTTAACGAGACTCATAACATTGCGTTTTTCCTCATTTTTTTTTTCTTCTTTTATTGTTTTTTTATTTTTTTTTATTAACGATACAGAGTCCATGCACATACGGTTAGTAACGTACTTATTGTCGCCTTTGAGTCGCCTTTAAGGACGATAACATTTCCGGTTTTAATAATTAAAATTACGCGATATATATTTATATTATATAGTTTTGTCACTGCGGTACAAATTCCATACAGTATACTCATAGCATACACATATGTAATCCAGCTTCTTTTTATTATTATATTATCAGTACCTACATTACTATTATTAAACGTTATCATCTTTCAGCGAATTATTTCTCCTGATTTCTTTTACTTTCATTATTTTTTTTATTTCTTATATTTTTTTCTTCTTCCTCCTGTGCATTATAGCTTTGAAAAAAATCTGAATCTCTGGTAGTAGGTACATATTTCATGGGAATTAGACAAATTTTCAACGATATTATTTTCGAAGCTATACATACATTATATATTTTCGTATGTACGTATGTAATAAATTAAATGTCAATTATATCCTATATAATAAAATAAAAATAAAATAACTAAATACATACGTACACACATAGTGTATACCTCTATATAAGAATAATATTTTTTTTTTCAAGATTATTTATTCGCACATTTTCCTTTCTTTATTTTTATTTTTTCTAAATTATACTTTAAATTCAACCATCATAATTAATTAATTTATTAATTAGTTAATTAATTATTTATTATTATTTTTACAATATTAATAATAATAATAATAATCGTTTGGTTGTTGCGTCCGTTATATATTCTTTCGAGGGTTTGAGACGACGACGTCGAGCATCCATCGATTGCTCGAGTCTGGTTGTATAGTAGTATAGAGAGAAAGAGTGAGAGAGAGTGAGTGAGAGAGACAAAGAGAGAGAGAGAGAGAGAGGTTCGTCGTCGTCGTCGTCATCATCGGGGACATCGTCGTCGTCGTCGTCGGACGTCGTCGTCGCCGTCGGTCGTCGGTCGTCGGTATCGTCGGCGCGGCGCTCGCTGCGCGTTGTAAAATCCCTCTATATCATATATATACGATATATATATATATATATATACACGAAAAATGTACCTATACAGAGATAGACACATACACATGTATAACTATACTTAATACATATAGTATATAGGGTAGTGGTAGATGAGAAGAACCCTGTGTGTGTGTGTGTGCATCAGAAGCGCGCGCGCCACAGAGAAATTTAACACCATCATACATATACTTGTATATATTATATACATATATATGTATGTGTATATATATATATAAAATATATATTATATATATATATATGTATATGTATATATAAACACGTACACACATTTAACGGACGACGACTTTGGCTAGCGAACCTGCGACTACTGAGTCGACAGCCAGTCTCCGATGAGCTCCCCAACAAACAGCCCATGCAAGTTACGGGCTGGTTGCCGCTCCGGGATCAGAAACACCCCTTTCGAATAATAAAATATATATTTAAAGAAAAGATAAGGAATAAAATAATAAGAATATAAGAATTTAAAAATTAAATTACAAATATTTAACAAAAAAAAAAAAAAGAAAAATTTAAAAAAAAAAAAAAAACAGAAAAAGAAAAAAAAAAGTAAGAAAACGAAAGAAACAAATATATAAGAAATTATAAATATTTATGATAAAACGAAGAAGATAAAAAAAAGAAAAAGAAGAAAAAAAAACAAAAAATATATAGAACGGAAATTTATTGTAATAGTATTGAATAATCATCATCATCATTGTATCCTACACACGCGGTTCATACCTAATAGGTATATAGAATTATTTTACACGGATTAAACGAAAAAGAAACAGAGAAAACAAAAAAGGAAAAACCGCGGGGGGGTCTAAACGTCGAATTGTTGATACGGTATTGAAAGATTGTCAAATAATATACACTATAATAATATCAAGTATTATATATATATACACATATATATACTATAATAAATTAATATATATATATATATATACATATAAATAATACTTGGGAGATTTTCTTACTGAGGTTTTTTTTGCTGATTTTTTTTTTCATTTTTTTTTTTTCCCCACCTCAAACACACACACACACACACGCAAGCAAACATTCTCTCTCTTCCGCTCTTTATCTCTCTCCTTTTTTTTTTTTCTCTTATTCTCATTTCTTTTCTATCTGCAGTATATATACACACCTATATAGACATACTATTAGTATATTAGATCGCGAAAAACGGTGAGCTACACGATATGATAGTAGTGTAGTATACGCGGTGATTACGCGCGCGGAGATTTATAATATATAGAGAGAAAGAGAGAAAATTGTTTTATCTTCATTATCTATATCCTATATGATTAATAGTTATATGCATAATAGGTATTGTCAATTTTGACAAGAAAAAAAAAAAAAAAATTAAAAACAAGAAACAAAAAATAATAATAATAATAAGACAATGTGTAATTGAGTGAGTGTGAATACGTCGTCGATATTTATATATACATATATATATATCATATATTAGAAGAAAAAGAAGAAGTGAGAAAAAAAAAAGTTGAAACAAAAAAATTAAAAGAAAGAAAAAAATACACACATGCACGGAAAAATAATAATTAAAGAAACATATTTTGTGGTGGGAAAAGGTTGATTTTTTTGGTTCTTTTTTTTTTCTTTTTTTTTTTTACATCATATCCAGCAATCAATCAATCGGCCGAATAGATATCTAGTATATCGATGTAATATATTAATACGTGTATAACAATATTGCGTGTGAAAGTAATAAAGATAATAAAAGAAATAGCAAGAATCATAATCACGTTTCTAACTGGCGTATTAATCCGTATTGAAAAGGTGAAGGTGTGGGTGGAAGTAGGAAAGGTATATATATACGTATAGAGGAGCGGCGAAAACCTTTTCTGCGATAATAACGATCCACATACACAGAGTATTTAACGAACATGCATATAAATATTAAATATCTAAACTACATACCGCATCTATTCGACAAATGAAAAATAGGTAACAATACAAAATTGTTATAAGCTTGAAAAAGAAAAGAAAAAACCAAGAAGAAGAATATAAAACTTCACGTGTTCTTCGTTTCCTTATACATATAATACCTACTGTTATACAGTCAAACCATAATATACATACCTATGTATATATTTCCGTAATAAGAAATAATAAAGATATATCGTAACGAGCTCCAGGCGATCAACGACGATATACTGCTCCATTATATACCTAAATTATAAAATCCGAAAGAAAGAAGGAAAACAGAAAAAAAAGAAGAAAAAAAGAAAAAGAAGAAGAAAAACTGCGATAACAGTGACGAGGAACGAGAGCATTATCAAAATCAGTAGGTATATATCTCGGGGTATGAAAGGCTCGAGAAATGTTCACATCGAGTATAGGTAGTGCGTGTAACGTGGTCTCGGATTTGTGTGTTTAAAAATAAATTATTCTGTGCGGTTCGGACGATTATAGACCCTTGGACGGTTTCAATCATCAAGGTTATATATCCACTTAGTATATAACGTCGAGTTGCGATATTAACACGAATTAAATATATATTGAGATATATATATATATATTTATATATAGAGAGAGAGGGGGAAAAGTAAATCTGCGAATAAGATATAATACGCGGTGAAAAAGAAAGAAGAAGAAGACTAAGAAAAGCTAAGAAAAATTCAAAAATCTAAAATCCAAAATCAAAATCAAAAAAGGCGGCGACGTGTCTTCGTATAAGTGTAATGCCGCGGTGGTCGCCGTCGGTGGCTGCAGGAATAGACGTAATATGTCGTGTTGATCTAAGACGCTGACCCGAGGAGCCCACGCTGGCCGATACCCGGGCCATGAACGGGCCCCATGCCCGGGCCCGTACCCGCCTGGAAAATTGTCGACGTTTTATCGGCAAGGGTCAATCTAAGACGACGACGACGACGACGACGACGACGACGGCGGCGGCGACGGCGGCGGCGGCGGCGGCGTCGACGCGTTTAGATCAGTGTCATAGTTTTAATAATAATAATAATAATAATAATAATGATAATAATAATAATAGTAATGATGATGATGATGATAATGACGAATGTAAAAATCTGCAGTGGGATGGTAGATCTGTAAATGATTATTATAAGGATGATAATGATTGTTGGATTGATTACGTTGGCGTTAGTACTGCAGATATTTATGCAGTTTCGCATGATCGGTGCAGCAACCTGCAAGGGGGTAATGAGATATCAATTAACGATGAATTAAATTCATCAAGAGACTGTAAAGCTGAATGTAATATCGGCGAGACCTCGTCCAGAGGATTATTAGCACGTTGCCGAGATAGGCGAAGACACGATGATCAGGATTCTAGAAGAACGTTTATCGCTAAGAGGACGAGGAGAAACCACCGGCGTTTATCGATCGATGTGTTTTTCGTTATCATCGCTGCCGCTGCTGCGGCTCTTTCTATTATCACATGCTTCTCATATCAAGGTAGGAATTTGTGCAGTATATATATCTGTCGTATTTCATTCTATCGCACCTACCTGCCTTACTTACTTACGCGATTCTTTTTGCCATTCGATGATACGAACATTACTATAGGTACAGCTAGCTATATGGCGAATAGTCAGTATAATATATGGTTCAATGCATATATTATACGTGTAAGGTACTGTAAATTTTGTCTACATAGGAATAGTACCTGCCCTAAACTAGACGAGGATCCAAAGATGAAGAATCCACCTCTTTTCTTTTTTTCTTTACGGATAAAAGTTCCTCCTTTCTGTACAACAGAAGTGTATTATAGTCATACGAATGTGTATAACAAATGCGTTTTCTGATCGTAAGATATTATTCGTAGAGCCGGGTCGGGGGATACAGGGAAAAAATATAAGGGACATATAAGAGAGGGAGGGGGGGTAGGGTCAGGACGGCATGTGCGTTGCTGTTTTTCACCCCAAGCAAGGCAGGCAGGCAAGCATAAGCATAAGCATAAGCAAAGGCCCACGATATTCGTACCAAGCATACACCGCACGCACGAGACTCGTGGAAACACCTTGTTCAATTCCCACGGTGTAGCCTGCTGCTGCTACGTTATAAGCTAAACGCTACGCTGTAATACGGAGAGAGCCCCGAAATATCTAATTCTCTGTTTCTCGCCGAAACGATTGTGTTAAGAATTTCTCCTCATGATTTTTTTAAAAATTTTTTTATCGATACAAGGTATTCGAAATGACCGAAAAAAAAAGCGAGAAAGAAAGAACGGAACAAAAAAGTGGAGAGATCTTCGTTTCATAAACCAGATACAAAAGTATTATCTACTCTTCTCGTATATATATATATCTATACACCTATATGTATATAGAATGATTTGTGAATTACTTTTGATAGTGCAGTGAAGGTATGGATAGTAATCACTAATCTATATATATTTATAAAATTGTGTTGGTATTAGGTAGTATATAGTATATTATATACCTATATACCTATATACCTATATACCTATATACCTATACCTCTATAAGTAAGTAGGTATACCGGGATGACAGCTGGTGTCACGGGCAGTGAGTACGATGTGATGTACTGTACTTCGTTGCGCTGCGTACCTACTGTGGCTGCTGCAGGCGTAGGGCTCTGCTCGGGGATATATACTAGGTATATATACCCAGTATAGTATCCCTGCTGCAGTGTGCCGGGTTGGCCATGTGCTCGACTCTCGACGCTTCATTCCACTCGCTTTCATATCTCGCACCACGTTTAAGACCACTTTAAACCCTAGACACGACTATATACATTTATATATATACCCGTTTACTTGACAGCCGATAATCATCGCCTAAGTTCACACCTACTATTGGGATTTTTGAGAAAAAAAATACAGAAACAGAAAAAGGGAAAGGGAAAAAAGGGGGAAAAATCGAGAACGTTCATTCGTTATGATAAATGAATATATTATAGGGATAGCAGTTTGAGGTATCTTTATAAATAGAGTTGGATCGAATACTATACAACATATATATATATATATATATATATATATTACGATTCTCGTTCCGATACGAAGAAGAATATAGATTGATAGATTATACGCGAATCGACTACTATATATATTTACTGATTATTATATAGTAGGTATATAGGCAGGTACCTGCAGGGTATAAGACCATACTACGTTACTTTCTATCAATCTAGTAATGGGGATGATATTACCTATAGTCTATACATACGTATATAAGGTATATTACATAGGTACCTGGTTATCTGCAGTTTAACCAAAGATTTACGATCTCCCCCGCAATACCTACCAGTCACTTATTTATATTCAATAATGGATAACATCCGCCTTTTACTATATATATATACCTATACGTATGTATATAATCGTTTGTTTAATTAGTTAATTTCATCAAAAATAATTGAGCTCTTAAATTTCTTTTTTTTTTCTTTTCTCTCGATTTTTGCATTAGATTTTTTCAAACTAGTATATTCTTACCTTATAGTCAATATGTGTATCCAGGCTTACCGCACGTGTCGTACTACATATATACCAGGCGCCAGGGTCTGTCACGAGACTATATTAGGTATAGGTATAGGTATAATATATATTATATATGTATGTAAATATAACACAATTCGCATCAGCGAATTAAACAAGCGACTTTACGATAAGAGGCTAAAAACCTCGCTAAAAAGAAGTAGGTACCTACCTATATATAAGGAAATATAAAATAGCGTATAATATTTGTTTTATTTTATTTTTATAATTTTTACAAGAATTCAAATTATCATACGTTTATATATTACACATACATACCTACCTACGATATTAATTCACTGAATATAAGGGTCCGGCGAATTTATTGTTCGTTTTATTTATAACGCCGCGCCGAGTTTATTATATACTTCAATTTATATGGGTAGGTACCTACATATACGCGTTATATCCTAGAATATACTATACATTATTTTTTTCATCGTTCAATTTATGAATATATATGACAAACAGGTATGTAAAGAAATAAAAATTTTCACGAGCTATATAATATCAAACATCGTATTAAAATATAATATACCATAAGGGTGATCGAGGTATTAAGCGGGCCATATTATATTTTGTGGTAGGTACCTACCTCTGTTTTAGCAAATAAAATTTAGTCTTGAAAATTTGGCGATGAATCTACCCTAAAAATACGCCCCACTCAACCCGAATTATCATATGTATATATGTAACGTCTATATCGCACATGAATCCCATATCTATACATGTATCTAC
The DNA here is from genome assembly GCA_963992785.1 of Tenthredo livida. Classification (NCBI taxonomy): domain Eukaryota; kingdom Metazoa; phylum Arthropoda; class Insecta; order Hymenoptera; family Tenthredinidae; genus Tenthredo; species Tenthredo livida. The sequence continues at coordinate 1,651,325 of OZ023070.1, read as the reverse complement.
AATCTAGGTACATACATACTTTACTTAAGCACGGTGTAGTCAATGGGACAAATAAATATCTAGTATATGTACATATATAGTATATATATATATATATATTGTCGCGAAGGCGCGGCGATCGGGTTGATTTGCGTGGTTGCATAACGCTGCTGCAGCAGCACGTGGGTGTTGCAGCAGGGGTTGGAGTTCGTTCGTTCGTTCGTTCGTTCGTTCGTTCGTGCGAATGCTCGGTCCTCCTGCTCGGACAATCCGCATGTACCTACATACATGAACATATGCATATAAATTTTACACATACAGATAATGGTATATGTTAAATTTACACACATTTATGTATAGGTACATAGATTTATATATATATATATATGGATATTTCACATGTATTATACGTAATCAGCTCCTGCGCGAGTAATTCTTCGACGTCGACGATGACGATGGGTGTCGCAGGTTAGTGAGCGAACGAACGAGGGCGTTGACTTTAACGTTGACTACATACATAAACTGTTAAACTCGGTTTGAACTCTTTTATTTTTCAACCCCTTGTTATACTGTAGGGTGGTGGTTTTTTTTTTTATTTATTTATTTATTTTTATCGTTTACCCTTATAGCTGTTTATAGTCGTCGACGACGTCCTTTTCGTCATCATTTGTATATTAATTTACGAGAGTACTATATATATATATATATATAATAACGATTAAATATTTATCACTTGATAATACCTACCCCTCTAGTAAATAACTGTATGTACACATACATATTACATATACCTATAATATATGGTATATATATGAGAATGTATAACTAACTAAGTGCAAATAGCTACCGTTTGACTTACAAACTATTATACATACATATATATGTATGTATATATGCATCGTTATATGCCATATAACCACTTCGTAATACACCCTAATCTACTTACTTACTCGAGAACGACATATAATTATTATATGTATGTATACCTATATATGTATGATTATATGTATGCAAATTTGCCTACTATATAATTATAATTAATTTCTCATCGATTATTTCAATCATTCAATCTCGTGAACGGATCTAAGATCGTTTACTCCAAAACAAAAAAAAAAAAATTCTTATTATAATTTTTTTTTTTTATACACTTTCAATTCCTTCACTTCATCCGTAAGTTGTACCTACGTATATTTTATTTACTCTTTATATCCAGCATATAAGATGTAAATATATTACAGATATTTCATATAGGTATACGTTCACATATGTACCTGAAGTATAAGAAATTTATCAATTTCGTAAGTAGGTCTGGGTGGCCCCTGGAGGCCCAGGGACGGTACGAAAGAGGGAAAAGAGGAGGAAATGGGGGTTGAGGGGTCGGTGGGGGTCGGGGGTTCATCGATCGGCCCCAATCACCCTCGAACTCCCACCAACAGGATCTCGACGAACCCCCGAAGGCCGTACACGCCGGCCTCTTATCCTCCGTTCTTATACTCGGCGTATCTGTTTAAATAGAGACTAGGTTGGTATATCTGTACATACAACCGCGGTTTAGACAGATATACGGATATGTACTCTACCCCTACGTTTTATACGATTTTTTCCCTTCAATTTGACATTTTTTTAGTTTTTTTCTACATCATTTTAGCAATTTCGCAAAATTTAAGACGCCCACTAAATTTGTCGCAGAATTTTTTTAACAACGGATCATTCTAGATTTTTATTAATCGAAAATCTCTCGTCCATCGAAATGAATATTCGAGAGCTACTCAGATCCCCGAAATTCATAATCATCGAAATTCTTTGAATTTTATCATACGAGAAATTTTTCCTTTTTTTCTTCATCTTAATTCTTATTTTCTTGTTTCTTTTAAGTTAGGTCAGGATTGGTCAGAGTCCAACTGATTCTATTATTATCAATAACATGAGGTTTCAGAGTCTGCAGACATATAACTTATAACTCGTTTATCATATAGGTATATACCAATATCTCCACAATTTTATTTTATTTTTTTTTGATTTTAAATATCATTTTTATTCACAAATAAAATGATACAATAGGTATTACATTGATAAAAATATGATTATTATTATTATTACATTAAATTATATATACCTATATGATATAAAATACATGATATACACACATACATATGATTTTCATCATTTTTAATAAATGGTTAAACGCAGCTGTTTCATATATAAATTATTGGCATATATATATATATATATATATATATACACACGAAGATATGAAATAGGAATTGAGACCGATGTGAAAAATAATAAGAAAACGAGAAAAACGTGAAAAACGAATAAGAAAAAGTTCTCTCGCATTCGAAGAGCGAGAGAGATAGAGCGAGATATAGGAGGGCGCAAGACACCGAAATAGGCCGCAACCGTTGTCGAGTATGTATTTCTGTTTCGCGTCCGGCACTCGCCGCGGTCCAGCAGCAGCTCACGGTCGACGGACGACGGGGTGTGACGCGTGAGTCGCGACTAACATGCGAGGGATATCTGCCTAACTCCGTGCGTGAGAGTTGAGGTGGCGGATACTAACGACTACTACCCATTCGTATCTGTATATCTATATCTTCATTTCGTCACCATACACGCTCTCGCCTCTTCCATACCTCGCTCTACTCCTGATCCTCGTGTCGCCGGCTCGTCGCGTCGCCAACTTGTCGCGGTCGTCTCGCCGGCCGGCTATAACACCTAGTCGAACAAAAATTAGCAATTTTACTTATTTTTTCATTTTTTATTATTTTTTCGATTATTCATTTCTTATTTCACTACCTGAAATGAAAATAAAAATATAGGTATATGAATGAATGAATTGATGTATGTATAGGAAAAAATTGTATAAATCATTACTTGGGTATGAGAGACTATATGATATATATTATATTATATTATGGATCTATGTACGTGCCCTACCTTATTTACCGCATATATAAAATACATAAAATATATACAGCTATATATATAGGTATGTGTATGATGTGGGGTGCGATCAACTGACAAAGTTCGAATAATTATCGAAACCCAATACTTAGACTACCGCGTCCTTTCACGTGTACGTAGCCCCCGGCTGGCTAACGAGCCCAGGGTGCCTTGCCTTGTATACCTATATATCTCATACATCGTAGAAACACGATGAAGCCTCAATAGAACGAATCGATTCCTATGTCCGAGTGATAGTTTCGAGTTGATTAATATTATTAATAATAGGCATATATTATGTACACATGTGTACATTTTACATAATTTTCCTGAAAAATTTATGAAGATGAAAGAAAAAGGAAGAAGAAAGAATTAAAATAGTTGCGGTTTACAGGAATTCACTAAATTCTTGCTATATAGGTATAAGGAAATTCAATCAATTAGTTAATGAGTCAATTAATTGATTAATTAATTAATTGATTTATCGACACTTGATATTACCTATACCTGCTCGTCAAATAGTAAATAAAAAGTGTTTTACAGTTTACTCATCTTTCCTGTTTTTTTTTTTTTTTTTTTTTTTTTTTTTTTACCTTCGAAAGCGTCTCAAATTACTTACAGAGCTAGGGGCCCGGCCCACCTTACGAAAACAGATATAATATTTACCTATAGACTGACACTATGTACATATATGACATGTAGTTTCGCATATACATGTATATGTCTGTACCTATAGGTATAATATATAGTAAAAAATTAAATATAATTTTCTTTTTCATTTCCGTTTTTTATATGAATATTATAAATTAAAAATTCAATCATTATCATGATATATTGATTTATCAGTGTCGCGAATATGGCTTATATTTATACCTAAATTATAAGTAAATTTGAAGCAATTTTATTTCATCATTCGCTAAGGTTTAACTGGTTGAAAATCCTTCTCGTTCTATAGCATCGCGTCGCGTCAGATAGAATCGCGAAAGTACCTACTCCGTAGGAGCTGAGGAATTAGTAAATAAACGAAATCGAAATCACACATGCGCGGGATGCGAAAGATTCGAGATATAAGTATACGGTTTCGTACGAATGGGAGAGCCGAGACATCTGTCTTTGCCCGCGAGTATAACGAGAAAAGAAGAAAGAAATTAACAGAGAAAAGGAAGAAAAGGAAAAGGAAAAAGAAAAAGAATTGAAAAAAAGGCGAAAGAAACGCGCGACTCGTTTATTATAGCTCTACGAGTATAGTTTCAATTCCAGGACGCTTTCGTTGTACACGCTTAGTTTATCTCTATCCTACGTTCCTCTATACACCGTAATTCTTTTCTTAGTCTCCAGCGAGATTTCTTTCTTTTTTTTCTTTTTTTTTTTCTAAATTTTTTTCTTTCATTTCGTACCACGTGATCACTCCGTCTCTATTACTTTTCATCTCGCCTTTTATCTAACGAGGATTAAAATGCGAAAAATATATCGAAAGAAAATTGAAAAGGATTAGAATAAAATTTGCGAACAAAAAAAAATACATCTATTCAAAATTCACAGAATTTTAGGCGTATGAAAAAAATCTTTACTTCCGGTTTATTATTTTATGGGCGGTGAAAAATCCCCGTTTCTGACATATTTTTTTCTCATGCTCTCTCTTCCTCTCTCTCCCTCTCTGTAAATAAAGATCTATCTCTCTCTTAAAACGATGAAAAAAAAAATTTCTCATCGTAATTTGTTCAAATATTAAGAACGAAGAAATTGTGCACAGGCGACGAGCGATTCGTGACAGAAACCGTCACCTAGATTATAAGGCACACCTGGGCTGGCTGCTGGTGTTACTATATGCTGCTGTGGCTCATCTCATCCGCGATCTCTTAGATCTCTGGATCTCTTGGCCCATGAAATGCTAAGAATATCCCGAACATAGCCAGGCCGCATTCTGTCACTCGTCTTTCAATGGCTTGCAAGCTCTTGTGCTTTCCCTTGCTATTAGTTATAATTTATATACCTATTATATACATATATATGTATAGGTAATATATAGGTACTGTTGTATATTAATATAATCTAATTACATTCATCAAATCAGAACTCAATTAATCAATTGATTAATCGAATTAGACAAATAATGCGATTAATTATATCGCGAAGCTATTTTTATTTACATAGTCGTTTTCGCCTATATAGAGATAAAAGTCATACGGGAAAATTATACTGTCGTCGAAATGCGGTGTGAGAAAAGAAAAATTTAATTAGAAGGAAAATCTCTATATTAGTAGATCTAACGATTGATTAATTTAATGTATTGCGTCTGTATGCCATGTGGGTAGAAATTTTTGAAATCCTTCAAATTTCATTTTCTTCTTCTTATTGTTTCTTTTTATCTTTGCAAATTTAATTCAGTTATACATTACGCGATGGACAATTTTTCTACTTTCAAACTTTCCTGTATAAAAATCGCTAGCCTCGCAGTCTCCGTACGAGAATAAAACGCATTTCTATAAAATCGTTCTTCTTCTTATTCTTCTTCTTCTCCTGGTGTTTTTTCTGGATATTTTTTCTCTCTTTTCTTTATCGTATATTACATCCTCTGCGCAATTCTGTGATAGAAAATCCTGATTGGATTGATGCACGTGAATGCACACTGCATCACCGTCTTTAAAGACCAATTTCAAATTGCACAGCTCAATACGAGGTAAACTTCGGATAGGTATCTATGTATCTATGTATGTATTATATGCATATACATAGCTATATGTCTGGCTTGCAGTCTCGCCGTCTTTTTATTTATATTATATTATATTACATTATTTTCGTGTAAATATACCGTCTTTCGCTCCTCACAGCGTTTCGTAGAATTCTATATATTTCTTTAATAAATCGCGTCTGGCAAGAGAAACGCACGTATACACGTACGCGTATACGTATAATACGTATCTGAAAATTGTACGAAATTGTCTCGCATATAGATTTCACTCGTTTGCCTATGCGTCTATATATATACTTATTACGTACAGATACATACGTATAACATATATCTAGTAATATACCCTGTATATCCTATATATCTATATAATTTATAATACCTACTCGGAGAGTCTTGTACCCCCATCGCGTAAAGAAGAAGAATAAGAAGTTGGAAACTTTTCAGACGATATAATATAAGTACGATATAATAAACGTAACTCAGTTCATACAAATTTTCAACATACATATGTCTACAGCTGGTTTCTTTCTCTATTAGAAATATGATTTCTTCCTCGATTAACGCGATAACTGAAACCGACTGGATGGATATGGCTTTCTATAGGATAGATATATTTACGTATAAATCAACGTAGATATAAATATATTCGATCCATACGTTGATACGTATTTCAATTGATGGTTTATCACACCCCCATGCAGATAATAAGTCGAAGAAATACATAAAATGGGAATATAAAGGATGTTGAAATTTGGGAAAGGATTGAATAATATTTTCAACAAATTTTCATCACTTCAGCATATATATATATATGCGGCACCGCACGGGTTTAATAATAACAATAATATATGTTTGCATGGAAATGCAGCACAGCATTGCTGTCAGAGAACCTAACTTCCCTTTTTTCTTTCTTCTTTTTTTGATTTTTTTTTTTCTTTCATTTCACCGGTTTGTTAAGATATTTGCGCGAGATGAAATCCTTGCATCTATATATCTTACTAGTTGACGACGACGACAACGACAACGACAACGACGACGACGACGACTACGACCCCTGGATCTATGCCAGAATTTAACGTCGCGGCTGCAGACATTGTCTGTATTGAGTCTGTCTGTCTGTCTGTCTGTCTGTCTGTCTCTTTGCATCTGCATCATCCCACTACTATGCTAGATTCACGTAGCCATAACATTGGCTGCCACCAGGAACTGTTACTTTTGCCTTTTGCTTATAGGTACCTAGGTACTATTAGATATTCCTGTTTTTCGCATTTTTATTATCATTATACTAAACTTCGTTTTTTTTTTTAAATTTTTTATCGATTTTTTACTTCTTTTATGACATTATCAATCGAATTGATCGTCTTGAGATAAACTTTTTGGAAAAAAAAAGAGCAAGTTTCGAAAGGGTTCCGACTTTCGGAATTTTAATATTCTAAAATCGAACGCTTCTGAAAAATCCGGAATTATTGTCATCGGAGTTTATAGAAATTTGGAACTTGAACCTCATGCAGACACACTAAAAATATAATATTATACGGAATCATTATTTCATGATGAACAAACACATGATTCAACGAAGTGCAGGGTTTATATTTTCTCGTTAATATCCTTCTGTAGTATATAGGTATACACGTATATAATCTTGTCCATAAATAACTTGGCCGAGAAAATATACGCTGGAATGTTTTCAATCTAAATATTATCCTACGTGAGTAAGTGAGTGAGTATATACTAAGTGAGTTGGTGAACTGGGAGAGTGAGCAATTCATCCGTCAATAATTATTAAAAAAATATAATTTCAGCGAAAAACGGAGAGACAGAAAGACAGAGAGACAGAGAGAGAGAGAGAGAGAAAAGAAATCAATTAATAACGCGGGTGAAAAAAATCATTATTAAAGAATGGCCTGTGTCATATCATATATGATCGTAAAGACACGTGGTTGCAGTTCTTTGATTAAATGACCACCCAGAAACGGTGACCGAGACTTACGACTAACTACCAACTCGGGTATCTCTTATTCTCGAGAGAGGCGTATGCCCGAGTGCCGGACGGTTGGCTAATTTCCAGAAAACCCAACTATCAAACAGTGTCTACCCACTGTGTCATAATCATGGTATTTTATTACAGGTCATAAAATAATGTGGAAGTTCTCTTTTTTTTTTCCCCCTTTTCGTTTTTCATTTTCAATTTTCAACATGTCTGCGAAGTGGTACATACATCGTCCGATTCATATGGAATTTGGGTAAATCTGACTAATTGGTATAATTCATTTTTCTACGAGAAGAAGAAAAAAAATATATAAATAATAATAATTAGTAAAATAAGAAGCGAAAATCCGGTAACATATTTTTTTTTTTTTTTTATTTTTTTTTTTTTGCGGAATCAGCTGTGCCTCGTCATATTATACTATATACTATGTGTATGTGTATACCGGTCGCAATAATTTTCATTTTTATTTTATATCGTAAATCGAGCGATAAAAACCGTCACGACGCAGACGTCGCGACGTTAAACTGGCGTCTGGTGGGTCATAATATGAAAATTGTCGAAAAATCTGAGTTGAAGAAGCGCGGCTAAGTGTCCGTTCGCATATATATATATATATATGTATATATAAATACACATATATACGCAGCAGATGAAACGCTTTCGCGTACCCACCTATACTGCAGCTTAAATTGCAGCACTCGAAAGTTTGAGAGGAAATTCTGCATGAAACCGTTTTACCACCTCAAAGACAAAATTTTTTTTTTCCCCCCCTTCTCTTTTCAAACTATTTAACGACCCTTTTTCTTTCCTTCAGTCATACATCAGAAGTCCAAACTTTATATACCCACCCACCCACCAAACTGGACCCTGCAGTTTATACAGATAGAACGAAAGCCACATCTCGCTTCCTCGATCGCGTATAAATGTTTTCCTAAAAAATGTTTTTTTTTCATTTTCGGTTGAATATGAGACCGAGAATTTAAATTCTCTAGACTTGAGCGCGTAGAAACGAGAAATAAAAGTATAAAAATGTGATCTAAACCAAAAACAGTATTTTTTTCGTCGATGGATCTTCCAACTTCATACGACCCGTTCTTAGGATCTTACGGACCCAAAGACTACCGAATGGTTTTCTGGCGAAGAAGTAGAAGAAAAAAAACGAAAAAAAATACAGCAAGGAGGAAAGAGACACTTCGGAGTTTAGTGATCCGTGTAAGCCTGCAGGTTGTGTGCAGGAAGTGCAAGGTTAAAAGGATGGTCGATGGGTTTTAAATTACGTGTCTACCACGGTATGGCTTTAGTTTATTATTGATGATGGCTTTCATCGTTCTCCCAAAACAGCTATGATCTGATAATGGCAGTTTGTATAGCTATATATCCATCACTGGTATAGAGACTTCCTCCTTCACCCCGTCCAGCAACTCGAGTGTAACTAACTAACTAACGAGCACTAACACGAGATCAAAAGAGTATACGCACGCGACGAAAAAAAAGGAACAACGAAAAAAAAAAGGAGAAAAAAGAAAAAAAAAAAAATGTGCCGTATAATTAGACTATAAGGTTACATCCATGCTCGTTACAGTAGGGCTAATTTCATCATATTGTATTTCTCTTTTACTCAACGTTCTGGACATTGACGATGATGAGGAAGAGGCACGTGCTCACGCAGCTACACCTCAATCCTGCTGCGCGGTATATAAGATCCCTTCAACGTTTTCCGAAAATGATATTGCCCATCAAGAAGCTTTACAGGTACTTTAACAGTGAACTAAGCATTACCCCCACCTTATTTCATACAAAGCACGCTTTTCCGACAGCCCTATATGGCTCACACTCCTGGACACAACCCTTCTACATATCTGGGTCATTAAAAATTGTTTAAACGTCCGAGGATTGGTTCTACGGAGGGTGCAGCCCGCTGGGAATCGATATAAAACGACAATCGAATTGACCCAAATCCATTATTCCTTCTCTCGTTTTTACCGTTTTCAATGGTATATAGGTACGTATAAACGGCAATGACCATATGCACTGACCGATAGATGGATAGGGAATTTAACGACCGCATAAATAGGGACGAGGATTTTGGACAGTAAAACTGCCGCAGTTATCCCATTTACTCATAGCCGCATATAATCTCTGAGAAAAAAAGAAAAAAAAATGGAAAAAAAAGCCAGATATGGTCAGACGTATGGACAATTTGAAACTCCGAAGGATCCAAAAATTTCAGTCTTTTTCTCATGATGTGAAGACAAAAAATATTTCAGTATGATCGAGACCCTCTCTACGCGGAAACCCATTTTTACATTTTTTATCTACTTCAATCGATTACCTCATGACGTCATGAATGATTGATAGGATTTTGAAACTTTACTTTCCGAGAAGTGCGTCTCATTTATTAAACACTGAATGATTACCTGATACATGAGTGAATTTCAAATTTCGGAATCTTGGCCTTTCGGAATTTTGAACCCCCGGTGCTCCACTTTTAACAGTTTCTGAATCGAGTGTGCAGACTTTCGGGGAAATACGCCCTTTCTGAAAACAAATTAGGAACATATCGACGGTGTATCCTTTTCCACGTTTTTAACATCATGGACTTGGAAGGCACATCGTTCCGTGCTAAAATCGGAGCACTGAATATATAGGAGGATGAGGAGGCCAGCCTAGTTCGTTCGTGTTGCAGTGGTAACTCGCGTAGGCGTTTAACTAGGTCGTATTACGTATAGCTCAAATTTTTTCACCATTTTATGTGTATGTATATATTTTTTTTATTATTTTTTTCCCTTGTCTCTTCACTTACGACTCTTTTCGACTCACAACAGATAAGCCCATAATATGTGCAGTTAGTGTGAAATTTTATAGCATGGGAGATCCTCCCTCATTCCACTTATTCCATCGTACGTTCAACGACTAGCTGCTCCACCTAGTGCGCCTAGTGCATCAGCAGGAATTTAATTGAACACGCTGCTAGAATTCGTAACTAGGTATACCTATGCACATAAAAGCGCGTACTTCAACCCATTTAATCATTTCATTTCATCCCGCTTCCCTGAAGCAAAAGCTCCGTTGAATGCGTGCAAAAATTGTGGAACCATCCAATCCCCTGGCATGCTGCACCTTTATACGGTTTGGAAAAGAAGTTCAATGAAAGCAAATTGAAATTGAAATCGATTATATCTCTTAATACCGAATGGGTATCAATAGCCATTTTAAGGACCGCCGTAATTACACCATGTGGACACCTGGCCCTGTTGTAGTTATTGAGGTAAAATCGAACATCTAGCCTGCAGAAAAGAAGCACTCTGCCAGTGGCCACATGACGCGAGTCAAGAATCGTCCAAGTGGAAAACACCGGGTTTTGAAAAGGCCTCGAGCACTCACCAGGCTGCGTATACACATCAGTAGTGTAGTCATAGTGCTTACCTATACGATGTGCGTATGTGGCCATAATATACCTACCTAACATCTATCTGCACAAAAGAGTCTAGAGTATCGTTTCAGTTTCGGTGGTGAGGCCATTTCGAAGGGATAGAGGGGTTTTGGTAGGTAGTTGGGGTTGCGCAGGTGCAGGGGACATACGCACTATTCACAGCACCTGCGTACACGCACCGACCACCAACCATGACTGGCTATTAGATATGTATGTAGGTACACACATTGTACAACCACGAAGCATTTCTGGTACCGAAATTGAGATGGAAAAAATCGAAAAGAATCTTGGACAGTTCCTATCGCCTGATTCCTTCTTTCTTCTCTTTACTCTCTCATCCCTGATCTCTATATTTCCACTAATAATAGCCAAAGCCAGAGTTGAACCATTGCACACACACACACATGTTGAGATATATGTTGTTAGTCTAACGTGTAATAAACACTAAACAAGACGTTGGTTTATGGATCGTTAAACTGAGAATTAATTCCGGAGTTCTCTTATGCATATAGGTATGAACGCGAAAGTAAACTAAAAATTTGATGGATGAGGTGAAGTAGAAGAGCTCGTGGTCAGGCTTGCTGGTATTATTTATATCACTTTATAGATCGAATCGAGTCGAAAAAAGAACGAAGGAAATTTGAGTTTGAATAAAAAAATGAGGGGTTTTGGGATCTCGTAGATGATTCCGATGGTACAGTATATGGGATGTTTTTTTAAAGGTCACCAACCGATCTCTACGTCGTTATATTATATCCTGAGGTATGCATGTTACTCGCGATTAAATGTCTCGTTGAATGGAACGCTCCGCTTTAAGCCAAGAAGAAAATCAATTTGCTGCCGGTAGAATGGACGACGTGGTGCAGGGGTCGGGTCTCGAGCCCCGTTGGTTCTGGTGCGAGACTCGCCTAGTAAGGGTAGAAAAGTAAAACGAAAAATAAAGAAAAAGAAAAAGGAAAAGAAGAATGAGAATAAGAGGAAGAAGAGTGAAGCGGAAATTAAGAAAGAGAGTTAAGAGCAGAGCTTAATAATAGGAAAAAGAGATTAGGATGCGAAGTAGTCTCTTCGCTGACGAACGAGTCGGAGGAAAGACTAAAGACTGGACTGGACTGAAGACCTACAACAACTAAATGCTCAGACGTTGCCTAGCCAGCTCTACAAACTAACAACTAAAACTATACAAGTTGTAATAGTAAATGGATGCTTGTGTGTAAAGAAGTAGGTTTATTTTTATTCTTACCGAAAAACGATACATGGGTATCGTAGGTACTTGTATGCAGTAGGTACTTGAACAATAAAATCTGCACCGATGAAATGTTTCGTTGTGTATATTTTCATTCTTGACGTCAATTAGAGTAGAATGAAACGAACAAAGAAAGCGAGAATAACAGGGGCACAAAAGGGTATACCCCGTACAATAGTCATTCTAGAGGCAGCGAAATGCACAATTCTCTTTCACAATTGTGCTGCAAAGAGTGATTCCGGATCTCTCCCCCGTTGGCAGCCTGCAGACGAAGGGTTTGGCTAATTAAGAGGATCAATTCTAATTGATGCAGTTCAGCTATTCACCATTGAGATTCTAGAGGGTTGTGACAACGCTGCGGTCAATTATAATCGGCTAAGAATAAAACTGTCTGTATTATAGGATTGGATGATGATTACTAGGAATGGAACAGGGATTCGAAAATGAAGGTCTTATTAAAATCCCTGGAGCTGCGCAAGGAGGAGGAGATCTTGAAAGCACGAAACAGCAAGAATGAGACCAAGAAAAGGAAAAAGAAGATGAAGAGGAAGAGGAAAAGGAAGAAGAAGTGGAAATGGTACATTTACCTTGGAATTGTAGGATGGTAGTTAGCTGGTAATATACAAAGTCGTCGAGGGTTGGGGATGGATGGAGTTGGGGTTGGAGTTCGAGTTGGAGCCGGGGTTGGTTCTCCGAGTTCACTGGCGCAATGCGGGGTGGCCAGACAATATGGCGGCCCCGACTTCTCTGTCACGGTCTACAGACAGATTTCTACATCCCGGAGTACATAATTTCTTGAATAAAAAAGAAAAAAACGAAAGAACGAAAAAACGAAAAACTCTTCCGTCAGAGAATCGGAGAAGACATAGACGCAGCGAGTATTGATTCATCTTACCTTCCATCAGCGAAAAGTATTGATTTCCATTTCACGTTTCGACACGATATACGCATCCTATGATGACGAATTATGCACACCTTGAAGTCTCGGAGTTCCTCTCTTGAAGCCCATGATTTTTAGCTCAGGTCTGATTGACCTGCCTCAATGAAAAATCGGAGTGCAGGAAGTGGGCAACGAATAGTAAAAGAATTGACGAATCGTTGGTAGAAACGAGGTGCCGGTATTCCTGAGCTTGCGAAAACGAGCTCAACCGCTGGTAGCCAGAAAGAGTAACTATGTTGTTGTGCAGAGCGAGGAAACAGACATCCTGGCAGATATAAGGACATTGGATAACGCAATCACGAGGAAAGAAGCGAAACGACGTAAAGTATCACGTCGACTTTAGCCGCAGTTTGTACCACTTTTCATTTATAATGCAGAAGAATCCTTCGCCTTTAGTCTTACGGATTTGGAAGGCGGAGAAGAGGCGTTATTCTTTCCTTAAAAGTGGTGAATCCTGACTTTATTAAACCCGCAGTGGTTCGAGCTGTGCCAGGTCGGCCAACGCGTCTATATATCTACTGCAATACGCCCGCAAGATCGAGCTTTGCCAATCTTCTCTCTTTCCGCACGATCGTAAAATCAGGGGTCTTTAAAACTGCCCATGGTGAAATACTTCCGGTTTAGCAGGGGCAGCAAGGAGTCATTGAATAATCATGATTCCGTATACCTTATACTCCGGTTTACATCAATTACTAGGCCTTGGCCTGAAAGTTTCCTTCCACAAGACCAGAGGCGGTACTGCGCGTTAAATATTCAGGTTCAAGTAGAGCTTAAAACATTTCGAGCACGTGCCACTTATCGTTAGTCGAGTATCTCGCAAAGTGTTGGCCTTACTTCTTCTCCCGCGTATCCTCATCATGCACACTCTCTCGTTATATTTCCTCAGAATTCGCTCGCTGATTTCAACCCCATAGAGCGACGAACAGACCATGGGGCACCGTGGATCATGCGAAGAGATAAATTATTCTCTATTTTCTTTATCACTAAAAAAATTGCACCATGTATTCCCGAGACAGCGGCTAGCGTAGAAAAAGAAAATGAAAGAATAGCGCTTGCGGTCACTTGATGATGTGTAACGATCGTGGTATGTATTAACAATTTGACAAAATGACGGATAATGCGATTGTTTTGACGATCATTGTCCCGGTATGTATAATACCAACCGCTGTGCTGATGGTAGGGATCTTTAATCCCGAAGGACGAGGTAACCTCGGGATCGAATCGGGATAGAATAATTTCAGCGAAAATACTGCAGGCCAGTATATACTGGGCAGTGAAAAGGACGTAGACAACCGTTAAGAAAGTATTGAACGGTCGAAGGGTGTGTTCCCTCAACTCTCAACTTCCGGTCGGTTGGTGGGCTGTGCCTGGCACCCAACAACCTCGTGTTATATCGTGACCATTCCCGAAAACATAATCTCACGATTGCGTTGGTTTCAAATAAAATAAATAACCATTTATTCAATCATCCGAAGGTTTTTAAAAACCAAGACAAAAACACAGGGAAATAACGAGGAAATCGACGAGGACTTTCGGCCTCCTTTATCCTAATGGTGTCCGTGCCCGTGTCCATGGTCGTTTCCATTACTGTTATGAACAACTGCGTGGAATCCGCTCTTATCAGCGTGGTATTTCACGGTTCTAACATTGCCGCCTGGTTCATGGAGCGAATATTCACCAGCCACGTTCTTTCCGTCACGGTGTTCCTTCTGCCCGTGGAAATCCTTGGTGTGATGATCCTCGACGCCGTAGGCAAACTCGTACTTGGGATGAGCCACGTAGTCGACATGGTGATGACCGTGTTTGTCTTTCCAGGCCACTTCCTGGGCATCGCCTTCGACCGGGCCGTGGAAATGCTGGAAAGAATGAGCCTTGTGTGCGTCGACACCGAGCTCCAGCAATCCGAGGAAAGCCACTGCTGCTATTAGAATGATCTGAAAGAAACGAGGAAAGGCGATTGTAGGATTTGAGAAAACCGGTCAATTCTACCAAAAATTAACACTCACCTTCGCTGACGTCATTTTTAAGGATAGTATATCTGCGCTTCGAGACTTCGGTTCGAATTGAATGATCTGGTTGCAGGATAGGCGCTTATATAGTCTAGATCGTTGGGCAAACCATTGGGAATTAACAGTTACGTATAGTATCTTTCTATCCGGGGGTATTCGGAGTGCGAGGCATGTCACCACCACCACCGTCACCACCACCATCACGTAGTAGATTTTTAATTAGAAAAACTCATGATCCACGTGAAACTGCTGCACAACTGTTCGCCGAAGCGTGACCGGTTGGAATAGAGCCCGGTGGGTTGCCCCACGTATTTCATTTCAAGGCTTGGAAATAATTCGGAACTCTGTCACAGTTATCGGGCCGTTAGGATCTGTCATATACTTTGCATAGACACCTTATACTTATGACGTAATCCGATTTATAATTTCACCTGAAGTACAAAAGTATTTACATAAATCTTTTGTATAGCCGTTGGCGAGTGCTTTCCCCCCGGTCGTTACGCGGCACAGGTGACAAAAAAAAAATAAGAAATAACGAAGACAATGTTGACTAAGAAGTGGACAGCTGTTGACAAACTGTGTACGGACGGTTTCGGGAGTGTAACTAATTAAGCTAACAGCGAAACTGATTTGTAATAAAAGGTAGAATTGAGACACCGCATACGGCATGCACTCGCGAACTCGTTTGCATCGTAACGTTCGAGATCCTCATCTCTTCGGCATAATTTACCGAGAATATCCGCGGGGACCATTCTTTTTCGAACTGTAACTACTGTGCGAAGGTGAATAGAACTGCACTCGGACAAAAGACTGGGAAATTGTTCATTGATTCCTCATCTGGTGAGATGGAAGGAATCTTATGGCAGGATATTGCTCCGAGATCTTGGAAGTTGAGGAAGATAATAGGACGGATAAGAAGGAGCAGGGGGTGGAGGTGGAGGCGGAGTATGATGGAAGGGAATTACCTAGAAGGGGCCTTTGTTGACTCGACGAGAAAATCAGCAGCCTTTACCCCATTTATTCTTCCTCTTCGTACCGAGTGATGGCTCAAATCGCTGCAGTGTCAGAATGAGTTCATTGTCTCCTAATTCATTTCACCCGATCTAATGATCGGGCAAAATGAAGAATGAATGGGAATTGAGATCGGGAGGGAGTATTGCCCGCATTTTTCTCATACCAAGCCCTGTATAGGCATACGTGACGAAGTTCTGCAATTAGTATATCCTTCCATCCATCCATCCATCCATCCCCCTCTGTGATCACGCCTATACATACACTGGCGGCACAAGGGCGGTGTGCTGTGCAGTGCACTGTGCTGCAGGGCGATAGAATCTCTCTCTTGCACCAATTTATTTTAATACCTGTGATAGTTATTGGCGGTTGTGTTTGATCCAAGGGACGATCACGGCGATCCTAAACTAACTCTTATATTCCCTACGGGTATAAAATCCCCCTGTGTATAGCCGCATTATTTACTCATACTGTAGCAGTGATTCATCCCTAAATTTATCACCGATTCCTCCAGGACCGTTATATTGTGTTATTCTATACTATAGTAGGCTGCGATGCTGCAGCAGGGAGTACAATGAAACGAAATGACCGTTTTTCTCCACGATTTACTTACTCCTATGTATTCCGTGTTTCTGGGAAGCCTGCGATTTCACAGAAATTTATAGGTCTGTTAAAAGGGAAAAGGTGAACGGGATCATCATCGGCTCCATATATATCCGACAATCCGTAACACAAAGCCTTACAACGCGATATCACGTAGTACTGCTTCTGGCAGGTTGTTATGGATCGTAGATGAGGAGGTCTTGCGTATGACAGAAGGGTTATAACCGCCGTGACGAAGTGCCGTGTGGTCGTTGGGTTCACCAAACCGAAAGAGAACATTTTTTTTCGTTTTTTTTTTGGAGTGAAAGAGCAATTCAAAAAATTCTTTGTCAACAAGTACGCGATGTGATGAGTACTACACTGGAAAAAAAAAAAAATATATATATATACCCAAACGGCGGAAATTCTTTAGACTAATAAAATCACTCCTCGAAGATACATAGGAAACAGCTGTATAATATTACGGAGTAAAATAGCTGGCATATACAGTTTGCTCCATTATTATCGGATGCTGGCGTCTCGGCGCCTAGCCGTAGCCCTAAGGCGGCGCCGTCATCCCTCTGTACAGTGTTACGGGAATAGAAGGGAGAAAAATAAGGAAGGAAGGAAGAAAGGGGATCCTTTTCCTCCTTTCCTCCTTTCCTTCCTTCCTTCCTTCCTTCTTCTTCTTCTTCTTCTTCTTTCGGGGAAACGAATGATAAAAAGAATAAGAATAAGAGCATACACGTAAGTATATATCCTGCGGTATGTACCACGTAGATGAAAGTAAATACACGTACATATAGTATACGTAATATGTGTGTGTATGTTTCCACTTGAGGTAGTAAAGAATATCAAGTTATATAGGGACCGTGCAGAATAATGGCACCCTTGATGATGCAATCGGCGTCGCGACGCCAGGCTGAATAGCCGCATGAAAGTAAGCTTGGAGTAATAAGTAACGGGGCGAATTCGTTTTCGACGCAATCTTGCCAAATCTGAATATATATTCTATCCTGACACAATCGCTAACAGGATTATCCCGGGGACGCTTGTCTCTCTCTCTCTCTTTTTCTCTCTTAGGCGTCGCTTTCTAGAATTCTTTAAATCAAATTTAATCAACCTTGATGATCAGAATGATACAGAATTTGATACACAAGAATTTCGAGCTTTGACCCACTGATTGACGTCCTTATTTCGCAATTCGCATCGTTATTTGTCATTTCGTGTAGCAGACGTCGTTACACAGTTTGAAGACGAAAATCGTCGTAATATATCAGTACCTACATGTTAGAATCCAAATGATATCATTTTTTTCTTCTCCCTCTCGTTTTCTCGAGCGAATTTCCAACGGCGAATTTTATTGGCATGATCATTCGAAAACAATACCATGTCCTTACGTAAGATACGTATTTTACTCATACGATATGGAATTGACCCTGGTTTTGAGGCCAGAGCACTTTACCGCTGACGAAACAAATTGTAATAATTTAGGTGAAATTAGTTAATAAATAAATGATTGATTGAGGTAAATAACGACGCAGATGTGGTTCCAGCCTTCTCTCAACTACATATACGTATACACACATATGCCAATCAATTTATTCAGCAGACTTATAATAAGTGCTCGAATCAAACTCGACCTCAAGTTTCCCTCGAACTTTTTTATCTCCATATTTTACCGGGACAAGAATTTACGGCTGCGTAGTGACAGGCGTTTATTTTTTCGCTAGGGGAATATTTCCGAAGCCGCATTCACCATTATGCATCGTCAGAATCGACGGAGGGGATCGGGGGGTCTTCTTCTTCCGTTCGGTGTTAGATGCGAAGTTAATGATAGCTGACGAATCATAAATGGGTTCTTATCCATTTTTATCCATTTTTCTATGATTCTGCAATTCCTATTTTCTGCTATACTCTTTTTACTCATTTATATTGAAAATCACGGGCGTAATTCACGGGCAATAATATAGACGTAACATCAATTGCCCTGTGCTGGCTGCTGTCCGCAGGTGATCGAGGAAATCAATCGACCGTCAAATGACTTGAGATTTTAGGATTTGATCAGCCCGAACATCCCACCTTCAAATAAGTCTTTTCTTTCTGTATAAACAAGATAAAGCGGCGTACGTTTATCGATGACAAATAAAATAGGAAGAAAAGAAAGAAGAAAAATAAGGAAATTCCAGATTTTTCGTGTTTTCTTAACGCGATATAATAGTCGGCCTTACAAGATCGCCTTGAGATAAGAAGCCTTCAGCCTTGAGACTCAGCTATTCGAATAAGAATTTTGGAATCGAAAATCTGGATTCTAAATTCCAGATTTATGTATCCGTTTTCCATTTTTTTTCATTCTCTGGAATAATTGACGCTTCTACTTCTCTCTCTTCATTTCTCTTTTATCTTCACGTGACTTTAGCCCGAGTTTATTCGGCCTTAAAAGGTATGGAGTTGCTGGGGTTGGAGACCTGGAGACCCAGAGAGCTGGAGACTTTACGAGCTGTGGTATAAGAGCCAACACGCAAAAGCTTCCAAACAATTAATAACTCGTATAAAAGTTTCGTTTCGAAACTGTAATCGAAAGTCAGGGTCGGCTGCTTGCGATCATTCAATTAGCTATAATACGAACTTTTACTTTCTTTCGAACGTTTCCCATGTATTATTACCTCGGAAATTTTCTTCCTCCCCGCATATTTCGTTGAAAAAATCGTTCGCATTCAATCTCACGAGAATTTTCTTGTGATATGTACTTCGCAAACAAATTCAAACAAATAGAAAAAGAAAGAAAAAAGAAAAAATCTGAGAATCTTCACCTGCATGTGAAAGCATGTAAGCCATGGGCACACCGCGCATATTGGGACGACAATACAATCTAATCTAAACCAAACAAAATCTTTTGGGAGTAGAAAAAAAAAATAAAATGAACAAAAAAAAAGTAAAATAACCGACGCGAACTAATATTTGGTGGAAATATTAACACCCCTGTTGCTGTACTCAATGATATCATACTGTAGTACCTAGATATACGGATGTATTTGTCCTCCGTGTCAACTCGGCCCATAGTTGGAATGGAATGCAGGGATTTATGCTTCGAGGACACGGATTCATTTTTTCCCACTGATTTTACGGTTTTTACTTTTTACTCAAAATAAGAGGAAATTTTTTTTAGATTGCTGTGGAAAATGTGGGAAATATTTCTCCCGATTTTTTCGTTCGAGATGAAAATGCGGATCGTTTTATTCTCGAATTACATATTTCTGTTCTATGCGGCTTTTAGAGAAAATTCAACAGGATCTACACGATATTGCACTTTCTCCAAATGTCATGTTATGTGGGCCGCATAAAATGCCATCTATTCTTCTTACATGAACTCGTTTATATTTATGGCATCTACGTACCCTATCACCTTATTTATGCTTGTAGCAGCCTACATGCTCTTAACTGTCTTCACTAATTGCCCGAGGGTGCAGTGCATAGTAGATATACGAATACGTACTATATCCGAGCCTTGGAGAGCGAAAAAGCGACCTCTTCCTACATTTATTTATAAGAAATGAATGAAATCCAGGAAATTGCTAGTCTGGAATATTTCTATGTCTGAAAAATGATAGGCGCGTTTTACAGAAATATCTTGAAAATTGGAAAAACTCAGAGAGAAAAAGTCTGTGTGAAATTTTATTATCAATTTTCCAGGAATTGGAGTAATTTTCACATTTTTTTTTTGTTCTGGACCCACCGCAAAAATTTCGCAACTTTTAAAAATGAGATGATAATATTTATAACATTTACAAATATTCAAGTTCCTCTATCTCCTAAACTATGAGTTTCAGGCGATGAAAGAATGGAATCTTTTTTGTAGAGAATTAAATTTCCTGTAAATTAGTCCTCCACATATTTTCTCTATCTTCAACCGTTTTCCAGATATCAACGAAATTATGAGAGTTACGTTAGAAAAAAAAAATCAGCTTTTGAGATTGATACAGGTGAAAAAAACTCGAGTTACACTGAGATCATAATGAGCACTTTTGAATAATGATCAATTCCCTACATGTTAATCTTCATTATAAGACGATATGATAAAATGCAGCTGAGCATTAGACGATTAAAAAAAAAAAAAAAACCGAAAAAATCGTAAGATGCATGCATCTTGATGGGAAAATTTGAAAACTGTTTCGATGAGTGTTGGAATTGGAATTAAGGGTTCAAACGTTGGAAAAAAAAATATATGTATATACTGTATACCCATATGCCTATATATGGGTATATAGCGGGTTCAAAGACCATATGAATTACATCGCAATTGGTTAGTAAAAATTTTCCGCAAACCTTTGCGAAATTCTATCAGGCGCATAGTTCCGTCCGATCGCTGCAGTAAGTATAACTGCGGATTGTCTCTCACGGTGATCAGGTATCAAAAAGTGTATTTCAATGACTGAGCATAAATTCGCGTTCTTCAATTCTGTGGGAACGTGACTTGAATAAAAAAGAAAAAAGAAAAAGGAAAAAAAAAAAGAAATTAAATATAAATGAAATAAGCATAATAACCGAAATCTAAGTATAGTACGTACTACATACCTATACATACATACATACATAATGCAGCACGTGGCGTTTGCTTAGTTAGAAGAAATTACTCGGTTTACCTGCATATATATATACATATATATATATACATACATACACACTTTATAATTTATTATACTCATACCTGAGCTGGTCTAAACTTATACCTATATTAGAATCAAATTTCTCGCTACAATGCAATACCTGCAGTCGTTTTAATATTAATCGCATAATATAATATCATTATAGTGGAGGAATCGTATTACGATCGACACGATCCATATTATCGTATTATTATATATTCATTCATAAACACTATCTACAGTTAATTCTGTTCATTAGTTGATCTTAAACCGCTATTATAGTCATACTTTTGTTTCTTTTCCCTTTTTCTTTTTTTTTGTTCTCTTCTCTCTTTACCGCGGGTGATGAAGTTGACAATTTACTATAATCTTATCATTTTCATTATGAAATTGGCATCTATTGCCATGCTGGATCTACGAGGATATGATAAACTAATAGCCAAAGGCGTGGCGCTACGACGAACTTTCAGTTCGAAATCATATAATTCAACGATGATAAGTTCTAGTGAGTCTTTATCCATACTTTCTCTCGTTTTTTTTTTTTTTTGTCGTTTTTTAAGAAATTTATACTTTTATACAAAAATCTAGTGATTACATCGCTAATATGGTGATTTTAAAAAATCTTCTCCTTTTAGTGATCGGACGTTCTTTTTTGCCTCTTTTTTTTTCTTCTTCTTATTATATATTATTCAACAAGAAGAATAAGTGGGTTAATTATATTGTTTATACGTTCACCCGTAAACGTTAATATTTGATGCAGCGTTTCCCGGGTGCATGAAGTGAAAACAAATTAAAAATTAATTAAAAAAAAAAAACGGTGGAAAAGTGAGGCAAAGGAAAAGGCAAAGAAAAGTAAAAATGAAGAAAAAAAAAAAAAAAGGAACAGAAAAGAAAAGGGAACGTGTTCGTGGATTGCGCAAAGCCTAGGCAGCAGCTCTCGAGAGGGGCTGGTGGTCCGACTGCGGCATGTTTTCATATTGATTCTGAGTTACGTAATAAAAGTTTTATTCGAGGCGGTAGCCACCTATATACTAGCTATAGTTACAAATATTTCGAACGATGACTCCGATATGTATAAGGTACATAGAAAAAAATAAAAAAAAATAAAAAAAAAAAACCAATAAGTTACGGTGATAAATAATTATAGAGAAGAGATATACTAGAGACGATGAAACGCGTTGATAAAAACAGAGTTATTCTTTTTTTATCACATTTTTACCCGAATAATAATTTCTTAAAAAATAAAAAATCGCGATTCCCGTATTCCTTTCACTTTTTTTTCTCAATTTTCCTCATTTTTCTCGTTTCTTTCTTTCGTACTGCAGCACACATTCGATGTATGTATGCATAGTTGTACATGTATCTTCGAAATGTACGAAGTTGATCATAAACGTTACTTTACGTTACTTTACGTTACGTTACGTTACGTTACGTTACGTTACGTTACGTTAAGTTAAGTTAAAACCATCGTTCGATAGCGGCGTCGCGACGCCCGGCTGTCTGCCACCTAGCCCGACGTCTGGCCCTCTTCTCCGACGCCCTATATATAGAGTGAGACCAATTTAGTGACTGACGCATTTAGACGCAGAGTGGTCTGATCTTTTCATCGCCAATAGCTATACTTCTTTTAAACGGTTCGATCTATAACCCGCGAATTCACAACACGTGCAGAAACAAGAAAAAACAAGAAAAAACAAAAAAAATCACAGGTTTCGAATAATCGATGATATTATTACTAATTTTTTAGAAACCCTTTTCCATTATATATACGCTAGTCAATAGATCCTAGAAGAATAAAGAGAAACGAAGAAGTTTTTTCTTTCCATTCAGATGAACTGCTATAAACCCAAATCGATCCGATTATTATTATATCAGCCAATAATCGATACATACATCGGTTCGTCGAATTGTTATACCGGGCTATACGGTACATACATAATAGATAGCACCTGTTTACCTATAATTATACCTAAAAGGCCAAGGACTTTTACTCCTGCGTCACAAGCCTAGTAGTAGGTACCTACTAATGTGCGGTGGTTTTAGTTCCTATGGAAACTGACCAACCATCAATCGTCTATAGACCATATACATACGTACATATGTATACATATGTGTGCAATTTACATGCTTGCTCAGGCTGCTTTGAAAACCAATATTTTTCATTCCTCAATTTTACCCGGGCGAGCTAAGGCTGATACCTACATACAGCTAGCTCTCGTTTATAGGGTCAGTCTAGGCAGAATCGTAACATACTGTGATAAAAGGAAAAGTGATATAGTCGATCATTCCGAGTCCCGAGTAATTCTTTCCTATATCTAATTATTATCCCGTCTTATTCGTGACCCGATTTACTAAATCGTCGAATTTTCATTTTCATGTTACAGTTTCGGCAGCGTCGTCCAGCGAGGCGACGGTCACATCCTCCTCGAGTCCTGCAGGCCACCCTTCAACGAGGTCTGGATTATACCCGAACCGGGGAATTGCTCCGAGCCCGGATATTGCAGGAGCGATAAACGGCGGCAGCATAGATTTACTCACAGCCTTGCAATTGCACAATACTACGCGGCAAGGGGTCAGCCGGGTCCAAGGATTGGTCAAGATTAAACCGGCCTACTATCTGCAGGGTGAGTAGCGCCGGAAATTAACTTGAAACATATCATTTCGGCGAATTAGCGCGGAGAAAGTCTCTCTCTTTTTATTCTCCTCGTATTTTCTTGTCTCTTTTTTTCAATATGAAGTAACACTAGCGTGCAGTGGAGTGAGATAGATGTTTGCTCGAATTCTAGGAATGCGAAAAATAAATTACAAAAAATTAATAAAAATGTTAAAAGCGCGAAATGCTTGTGTAATAATTAATAGCGTAGTTATACCCACGTTCGTGAGACACGTTATTCGCGGTGAGGGATGAAGAGTTTGCGAGGGAAGGTCAATGTCCGTTTCAAGCCTCTTTGACATTTGTATAGCTAGGAAACAAACATGTGTTCAATTTTAACGACGGAATAATGAACGGAAAATGAAATTGGGGAAAAGATCGTCAGAGAATTACCTCATTCCCTTTTCATTATCTCGGATGAAAATAGAACGACAAACTAGTTGAAAAGAAAGAAAAAGGAGGAGGAACTTTTAGTACCGAAATAAATTCGTCTCGATGTATAATTACAGCAATTAATCACCGCTGCAATCGACGAATGCCATAGTTTGTCTGAAACAGTGTTATATGGGTGTAAAACTAAAAAGGGGCAAAGTAGTGTTGATGTAATCTTCATTTATGCTCACGAAGAGGCATAAAGCAGCTTTTTTCATTTCAACTCTGCAGTCGTAAAGTGCGCTAAGTACTTCTTCCTGAAAATCAATCAAATCTTCTTTCAAGGAAATCCTTCTTTATATACAATTTCCCTAATTTCTATCGTCTTTAGTCATATTTATCCCGTAATCTGGCCCGGATCTATACCACCCGATAAAATCTACGCAACACTCTTAGTAGGAAATTTCTTTCCGGTATCATACTGCGCGTTGATTAGACGTTGTGTAAGACGTTTCCTCGTTCCGCCTGAACGATGGCAACCGGACTATCGGCTCCGTCTAGTAGTTGCGCCTGGTTATAGTCAGACAATCAACGCAAGTACGCGCTGATTGATATTATCAATCACTTTGTCTGTACGAATCGATCTGGAAATTAGATCTAGCGTCAATTTGTACATATTTTGAGACCAGATGTGATTTCCGGTCGCGTTTTCGGGAAATAATCAATTTTATCAATTTCGTCAATTACTATGCTTATATATACCATATACATATACCTATACTAGGTATAGAAATAATCCAATTATATCGCTAAACCAACCGACAACGCGCGATGCGATGCTTTTGGCTTTCGGCCTTTAATCCGCGAGGAACTTCCCTCGAGGGTTCCCTGGGGAAGATATACTCTACATATATATATATATAGCTACATACCTATCTCTTGCGTGCTTGCGTGCCAGTCGTAGGATAGAGAATATAGAGGAAGAGAAGGAGGAAGAGGAAGATAGATAAGGGTGGGAAATTCGCTCTTTCCATCTCGCATATCCCTCCCTCCAAGGGCGGGTTACTGTCAGAGACTCACGTCTCTATATTCAATTACGAACCTCCTCTGCTCTACTGCAGCACGAGAATATAGTACGTCTAGGATCTAGAAGCTGGAAATCTCTGACTAATTCCTTTTTCCCCTAATTTTTTTCTCCTTTTTTTTTTCGTCCTTAATTCTTTGCGGGTAATAAAAGCATGCGATCACTCCCCATCTCTCCAGAGGCACGAATTAGGAACGAAACACGGAACACATTATGCTCAAACAGAGTCATTAATAAAGCACACTGAAGGAAAAAAAAAAAAAGAAAAAAAACTTTCTAATATCCTAATTTGAGGAAGAAGGCTGTTTTTTATTTTATTTTCGTAAAAACGGGAAAAATCCAGGGCCTCGTATACTGGAGTGACCTAGCAAGGGTCGAGGGTATTTTATACCTATACACCCTCCACCCTTAAGGCAGTAAATCAAATGGCGTGACCATCTTGGGATTCGTCATTCGGCAAATAGACTAGCAGACTTGATGTTTAATATGGGAATTGAAGTGAACATAAGGCGACGATGCCTAACTAGGTCCCCTGGGATCATTATCTTATTGTTATGGGGTATAACAGGCAGAAAATGAAGAGGTCCCTTCGCGATGTTATTATAGCGACAGGGAAGACCTGTAATTCTCATAGAATTTTGAAAAACCCTCGTGAACGTGAAAGTTTCCAATTTTCTAATTCCAGTATTCCAGATTCGAAATAAATTTCGAACCCACGAAGATTAGACCCTGATAATGATTTTTGAAAAAATGAAAACCAGATTTTCTCTCGCGTTGAAAATCTGCCTCTTATCTATATTGCACATGCCTCTCGAGCCGGTTACAACTGACAATGAAATGGAATGAAATGCATGCATGCATGGATGGATGCAGAATTATTTATCGAAGAGGGTGCGCAGGGTCGTTCCCCATCTTCCCGCTTAGGGCTTATAAGCGGCTTTCGGAGAAAATAATAATGTACTTTCTCGATTCGGGGGTAAATCATGGTATAATCTGATTATACATACATAGTAGGTGTATATAATATAGGAATAGGAATAAAATATTCATATAGGATTTTGGTGAACTGATCGATAAGCCTGACGCTGCGACGACGTTGATGGAAAATTCTATTAGTTAATTGAAAGAAAAGAAGAACAAAAAAAAGGAAATTTCTCTCCTTTAAAAATTCTAAGAAATCCCTATTATTGATCGTTCATTATCCTACAGGAGACGAAAGGGAGCTTCGGGTTAGCGAAGCTGGCTTTCAAAGGGCTGCTTCGATTCTTCGGCAGGTTCCGGAGTTCACTGTAGCAGCTGCTCTTCGTCAAGAAGAGGCAAATTCTGGTACAATAATTGCCTTTTCGCACGGGAACAATAGGTGTGTGAAAAAAAAAAATGAAAAAAAAAGATGCAATGCACCAAAAGAGGAAATTCGAAAACCTCTTTCTCTCCATATTTATTCTCGTCTCTCCGTATTCCCGAATCCTCCAGGTACCTGGAGCTACAGAGCAGCGGTCGTAAGGACGAACTCCGTCTCCATTATCTTTCTAGAAGGGACGGTTCTGTCCATGTAGAAGCTTTTCCTTTCCGACTAGCTGACGGCGCGTGGCATCGTGTTGCATTGAGCATCAGCGGTTCCCAGGTCGAGCTCTTAGTCGATTGCCATCCCCTATACAGGCGTTTACTCAGGCCTGGACCACCGGACACAAATTTTACACTTCCACAACTTCAGCTCTGGGTCGGGCAAAGGAATGCCAAACATTTCTTGTTCAAGGTAATTGGATTACGATTTATCACACTTGATCATCCCCGTCTCTCCCCATTCGTAAAGATAGATCCCAATTTTTTCATCAGAAAAGAAAATGGGAAAAGAAATAACATTAATTGAGTTGTCTTCTCCAGGACGATAATTATGATAATTAATGAGCCTCCTATTGATTCACGACTTTGTATAATTAGGCTTTTCCGGGGGGACGAACCCCCCATGTTTATCTACCTTATTTGCACCTTTATTTATGTACCTAGGCTTTACATTCGCCCTTTTTTTACGATCGTGATCTTTCGATGCAGTAATATCGTCGTATACACCCAAGGGTGGATATACGGTTTCTAATTAATTTTCACCTCGTATATCTAATTAATAGACATTCAATTTCACCGGTGAATATTAAAAGCAGATTAAAATCACCTCCAATCATTTTCAGATGGACGTCTGTGTGTGTGTGTATGTGTGTATATCCTATACCTAAGTATATCCTACCTATGCATATCATTTTATAAAGTTAGCATAAGATCTTCCAGTTGTTAGTTCCCAGTATCAATTCGCACAGTTTTACACCTCAGCTAGTTTTCTTGGGAGTATACACAGCTGCGGTGAATTTTCAGCCGGGAAATAAGATCCTCTCAAATCTGAATTAAAGTCGGATCAAAGAGCTGAGCCTCTGATCCTGTTAGACCCGTATATTCATAAGCGGAAATCATCGCCTTGCTTTTTGTCATTCTCCCTAATCCCCCATCTGTCTGTTCTTTCAATCTTAATTCCCTTAACGCGTAAACGCTTTTTTAATTACCTCATAAAGCTGAGAATTGGATATTGTTTTGCCTGAAATAACAGGTCGCTATTCATCTCGATAAACCAGATAAAGCCGATTCAATTATGAACACAAAACGATTCTGACCAATAATCTGTTCCGCGTCCACAGGGAGCTTTGCAGGACGTTAAACTCATCCCAGGACCCCACGGGTATCTTTCGCAGTGTCCACAGCTGGATTCATCCTGTCCAACTTGCGGACAATTTTCCATGCTCCAAAACACAGTAGAACAACTAATGCAGAATTTGAACGAGTTGACTCAAAGGGTAGGTGTGATGCGTCCGGTAAACTGGTCTAACAGACTCTCTAATTTTCACAGATTTTCAAAATCCGAAGAAACTGGGGGCAATCAATCAATAGTTTTGCCAAAATTGTTTCAGTTAACAGCAGCTGAAGGTAGGATAAGCAAAGTGGAGGAATGCGAGTGCCAAAAATCATGTAGACTTAGCGGAACTGTGCACGAGGATGGAGCCGTTTGGCAAAAGGGATGCGAACGGTGCGCCTGCACCCATGGAGTAATAGAATGCATGCCGATGCCATGCGCCCCTGTAAAGTGCAAGAGTCCTTTTATACCGGAAGGAAAATGCTGCCCGGAATGCCGCAGTAAGTAACTTTCTAAACTCGAATTTAAAACCATTTCATTGAGATTTGATTGATTCATTGTAATTGTAAAACGAATTCTGAGTCCAAATTGATAATAAATTATGTGTTGTTGCAGAGCAGTGCTATTTATTTGGAGAGTTGTGGGAGCACGACCAGACTACGTCACCAAGGCCGTGCCAGGTCTGTATCTGTGACGACGGGAACATGAACTGCACTACACATAACGCTGCGGAGGTTTGTCCGCCTTTGCCATGTCCACTTAGTGAACAGATAAGCGTTGCTGATCAGTGCTGCAAATCGTGTCGCGGTATGAATTGGATTTTATTGTTTTGCACCTAATTTTTGTTCGTTTATATGAATAATATACTAATGATGCTTGTTTGTTAATCAATTAACTATATTTTATTTTCACGAACAAAGCTAATCTATCATTGAATGTTTAATTCTACTAACATCACTAACATCATACATTCAACCAACTAACACAGGGGTCGATTACTGCGCTAAGAATTCCCAATGCCACATCAATGCATCTTGCCTGAGTCTTGAGACGACTTACGCCTGTCATTGTAACACTGGGTATCAAGGAGACGGGCTTAATTGTTACGGTATATAGCGTATTTCAATATGATATGAATTTTTGCCTTCACAACGACATCTAATCTTCGTTTTGCCTTTGTGATTAAGTTTTTTTTAACAATTTAACACATCTACTAACAGAATATTAATCTAGATGTCGACGAGTGTAAACAGCAAGGTGGTTCAGAGGGTCATCACTGCAACGCAAACACCAAATGCCAAAACACAGTCGGTTCTTACATTTGTGACTGTTTGCCGGGCTACGACAGGCTGGATAAATTCAATTGTGCTGAATTAGACGAGTGTTTTACCGGCCGACACAAATGCAATGAACATGCCACTTGCATTAACACCGCCGGAAGTTATAACTGCAAATGTCAGAACGGGTATGAAGGAGACGGCTATACTTGCAAGCGTAAGTTCATCGAGGAGGGGTTTAAGTCCAAGTGAAACCTGCCTTTCCAATCATTAATCTCGACGATAATCACCCTTTTTTATCACAGCCATATGCAATAGACCCTGCGAAAACGGAGGGGAGTGTGTCGCGCCGGAAAAATGCTCTTGCAGAAGAGGATACACCGGCGCAAGCTGCGAACTAGATCTTGACGAATGTGCCAGCGATCTTCACCGCTGTCATCATTCATCGACATGTTTCAATATGCAAGGATGGTACTATTGCCGTTGTAAACCAGGATATCACAGCGCTTTACACGACACTACTCAAGGGACTCAATGCCAGGATATAGACGAGTGCGCCGATCAAACTAACGGGAAAAAACACACTTGCCATTCCACTGCTCAGTGCGTTAACACTATCGGTGGTTACAGGTGTGCTTGTCCTCCCGAACGCGGACTGGAGTGTAAACTCAGTGAGTCGATCATCTTCTTTGATGTGAAAATGATTTGATCAACAATTTATTTATTGATTATCATCCCCCAGGCTGCATGTTCGAGGAAAAGGAAATCCCAAACGGTGAAACTGTTGTGCCTAACGGATATCCCTGCAGAATATGTACCTGCCAAGATGGGGTCGTCACTTGCAAAGATCCCACCTGTAATTGTACCCTTGCTTCTGATCAGAGAGACAAGTGCTGTCCGCAATGCGATCCGTCAGCTTCTTGCAGACACCAAGACCTCCATCACCTTATTTTTAGAAGCGGAGAAAGGTGGATATATCAGTGTCAAACTTGCGAATGTTTGGTAAGAAGATTTGCCTAATTAGTCGTATATCTTCGCTTTTATACGTTTTCGTGATAAAACACTTACTACAAGATCTTACGCTACCTTGGATATAATTTAATCAATCGTTGCATACAGAATGGAGAAATAGACTGCTGGCAAATGGAATGTCCCCCTGTGACGTGTTCCAATCCCGTAACAAAGGACAGCGACTGTTGTCCTAGATGTGAGGACGACCCTTGCGGACGAGAAGTATCGGCCAATGGCACATCTCTTATATCTAGTAATCCTCAGCCCTGTAGTTACGCAGGTATAATACACGAGAGTAGCAGCTCGTGGCAGGACCCCCACGACAAATGCACAACGTGCGAGTGCAAGGTAAGCATACTGTTTCAATCGTGAATGGAGATTGTTATTTCGTTATCGGAATTTATATTTATTTTTCAAAAATTTAGCATTATACATTTGATAGAGAGACGGAGAGATATATACTTTTCGGTATAACTAGAATAACTTTAGGCTCTGAATTGTACGCATTTTTGTCTTTTTGCTGTCTTTACGTACATCAGAATACCAAGATTATTGATAATGAAGTGTTGCGAATATTGCCGAAAGACAAAAATATGTGTAATAAATAAGAGAGGCGAGAGAGAGAAAGATGGAGAGAAAGCGAGAGCGAGTAAAGAGAAATTTATTTTCTTTTATTTTTCTAAATTTTTCTATATTTTTCTATATTATTTCCCGTAAACAAAATACGTAACACGTATAGATAGATTATTAAATTGTTCATTAAATTAAATATTTTATGAATGCGTTACTACCCCCCGATAATACTTAGCAATATAAGTAAACCCAAGGTTAGTAATTATAAATAAATGTGAAAGAACCAAGCGCATTATGCCTTTTGCTTAGTTGGATGCATAATATTATTAATTATATAATATATAATATAAATATACATACTATATAGTACATTATTATTAAATTTATATACTACATTTATATATATTATATAATATGATATAATTTATTTTCTTATTTTATGTTGCATATTCGGTGTGTGCAAGATATTAAATGCTACCGCTAGATTTTAATTATCTCATTAGTCAATATAATATTGTTAGCATATTAGCGTTGAATTTTAGCCATATTATCATACAGGGGCGTCCCTAAGCTAGCCTGATTTTTATTTTTTATGCTCTAATAGCGGTGTTTAAATACGGTTTTGCTAATTCTATGGAAAAGAAAGACCATTTCTTAACAAAATTAAATTTTTCTGGATTGAAAAGGCTCTATAACATAAATTCTTGGATCTTATTCTACTGTGAAATAGTAGTTCTATCGATATTATTATCAAAGATTTTTTAATCGACTTAACGACTACAATAATTAATGATCAAATTTTCTATTTTGATATTATAACTGTTAGCATATGCCGTAAGTAAACGCTGCCTAAGAAACTGATTATCGAGTAATTATTATCGCTAGCTTGCTTATTTTGAGGCTTAAAAAAAAAACAAAGTCATTTTTTGGTGACGTTTGCTTCGGGTCGGCCCTGCATGGATCATTCGTACATTGACTATATTAAACATCGAGAAAAAGCATTAAAAAAAAAAAGAAAAAAATAGAAATATATATATCACCATTCTAATGCGCCTAACTACCTAAACTCTTCTCTTACGCAATGCATCCATGCGCAGATAACATCGAGCATTAATACCATGGAAATATTATTATCGAATAATATACTAACTGCTATAATCTAACATATGCGAATTCTAATACGTTTTTACTCTAAAAAAGGAATAATTGCATTGATTTTTATCGCGCTTTCTCAACCCAATGAAATATTGCAGGCAACGAGGACAGATAATTAATTCTGTTTTTAGGATAATGATGAGCCGTTCTGGATTAATAAGGCCTTTTTTTTAAATTATATTTGGCAACAGCTCTGGCGATATGAAATTAATGAAGAAATTTTTGTTGTCGAAATAGTTCTCTAAATACTGATTCAAACAACGATGAACAATTCGTTTGGGCGCAATAGAATGATGGCCAGTGAAAAAAAAAGAAAAAAAAAATAAGAAAAGAAAAGAAAAGAAATAAAATAAAATAAATAAAATGATATCGACAGCAATACCTAACATGCTAACATGCCTAGCTTGAGACTAACAGCCTAACACTGGGTATCCTTGCAGGTGCCGTACTGCGCCCAATTGGTGAGCAATAGCGCGTGTTGTGTGCATCGGTAATCACGTCACTCTACCTCACCTACCTACCTCTTAATCTACTACTCTTAACTACTTATTTAATTAATCTTTATTTACTTATCTATCTTATCTCTTATAATCATTTGATCAAGTTTTTTTTTTATTCATTCATTCATTAATTCATTCACCACTTTGCATTCATATTTTTGATCAAATTCAAACCTATTATTATTATAGTCTTTATATCGTTCTTTATTCTACAAATAATAACTTCTGGCTTGTATGTATATATTTTTTTTTTTTTCTCTCTCTTAGGTAAAACCTAATCAGTTTTTCGATATTTATTATCGAAGAAATACTACAGGCCATATTTAATCTTTGAATTATTTACCTATTCGACTCGTTCACACGATATACTATATAATTATTCAAGTGCTCTTATTACATGCGGTCACTTGCACGATCACATAACGCATGCTATTTTTCTGTTATACTATATCTATACTACATCAGTAAAAAATCTTATTATCTATCTCTTCCTCAAAATCGATATAATGTTCATAATAAGAAAGAAAAAAAAAAAAAAGACACATATCTACAGCATCTTGACACAGTTATTTGATATTTCATGCCTCTTTTGCACCATTTCTTCTATTTGCATATTACAATCTATAGAAGCACTAGGATTTTTATTCCTTATCATTATTAACTATAGCGACTAATCTGGGAATATTGTATTATTGTGAATAATGAAAAATCAATTCATACTACTAATAGTTTATTAAACATAACGAGGCAATTTTTATAAAATTTTAATCTACCATTCTCTCATAATAATAAATGATAAAAAATAAGTAGATTTACAAATTGTTTCCTCGAGAGTCGCTATAGAGTAGAATAGCGTAGAATCTACCTATAGACTGAAGACATATTATGATAATTCATTGTTTTGTTTAATATATATCCGCATGGTTATTATGAATGTGTGTGGATCTTGATGGTACCTATGTACTCGTAATTTATAAACCCCCCGCCCCCCCCCACCCCCCCTCATATTAGTTTCGGAGCTATTGTATCTGAAATCTGAAGAACTACTACTGAGAGGTAATGTCTACCTTCATACTTCTTAATTTAAAGTACATACCTAATTCAACGCTAAACTTTTATAAATCGTAAGAGGATTTTAGAGACCCAACTTAATTAAAGCCGCTGATTCAATACATAGTATTTCACGACCTAGACATGCAGCTAATATTATTTAAATAACTTAATTCGATTAATAAATAATACTCTATGAACAAACGAAACAATGAATTACACACTATGCTTCTTCAAGAGATTATTGGACAGGGAAATTTTGTCTTCCATAAAGAATATCCAACTCGTTAATATTTCATTTTGCTTCAATCATTAGCTTATCGCTAATAAAAAGGTCTAAAAATTAGAGAACAACTTTTCCAAGGAAGCAAAGTCCATGGAATTCGCCCTCGTTAGTGTTTGAATTCAATCTGATCAAATGAAGACAAAGTTTTTCACCGATTATTATCAATTAAGGAAATTCAAAGGTCCCACGGAGGACTAAAATCACTGGTTTGTTTCACAGGATGGGCAGTTATGCTGCAGCTATGATTACCATTGTGCTGGTGATGATCTCGGCCAACGGTCGGGACAGCTTCTTAGCGCTGGGTTATTGGGCCTGTCGAGGTCTGGGACACTTGGTACATCGCAAACAGCGCTACCAACGGTCCCCACAACTTTACCATCTAATCGTGGTGGCGGTTTGGCGGCGACTAGAGCTCAGGACTCTTTGGTATTTACTAAAAGTGATATCAATGGCAAAAGGTCTGTTGATCATCGGGGTAATAGTGGTGGTGTTAGTGCGTATAATAAGAAAGGTCGACAGAGCGCTATCAAGACTTTGGTACGCAGTGTCTCCGCACCTGCGGCATTTTATTCAAAGTCAACGCAGCGGCCAGCTAATAGAGGCGGAGCTACTTGAACCTTTGTAGGTTTAATCGTCAGGCAGCATTCCACGGCTGAGAGGATCTCGTCAACATTATTACAACATTTTGTATTATGGGACAGAACTCTCTACCACTAACTATATCCTACTCAAATTCTAGTGGTATGCGATACTGCGCATTACGCTGTTACGTTGGGCGCGGAATATAAGAATTGAGTAATTGAATGAACACCAATTACCCCTGCTTTTACATTTTCTTTCATTATATTTTATATGTACAGATTTATTACGTGATTTCATTTACCTAATTATTTAACATTTTTAATTACAACTAGATGGTATAACTTTAACATTGCTGAAGGGGAGTTAGAAATGCTATTAGTCAATTTCTACCATTACTTGACAACGGAGACATTAACGCTTGCTCAATTCTTATCCTTGCTCAACTACGCAACGACCGAGTACATTCCTCCTTTACTAAGTAGGCACTACTATAAAAAGTAAATAGAATTTAATGAAATCTCCAGGCTAATGGCTATCTGCATCGTTATACGCACCAGAGAATATAATAATTACCAGTAATCTTTGTTTTCTTTTTTTTTTTTTTCTTCTTCAATGTGCAATAATAATTTATTGTAATAATTGATTATAATTTATGAATAATTGTATCTAGTTTTGTTTTTCTTTTTTTATTTTTTTTTAATTATGGGTTTTCATCAGTTTTTCTTTTTTTTTTTTCTATCTGAGCAATAAACACGACTTTTTACTTCAGGACGATATTTATTATAACTTAACTAAATAATTGAGACAAGATTGCGCAGCTGACACGACCATTAGCGATAGTAGTTTTTATTTTCTTATTAACATAATATTGTGTGTATAAAAGATGTTTGATTATTCAGTTCTCTATTATATTATAATACTTCTAGTCAAAATTGTTGAAATAAAAATAGAGTTGAGTCACTGATTGCAAGCTTGTTAGATTTTAATCAGCTTCTGACAAAAAAGAAAAGAACACAAAAAAATTCTCCGGAGCTAAATAAGAAGCTTAGCTGAATTTTAAAATGATGGAAAACCTTCCGGAGGATAGAAACAACTCTACTCTATAATCTTTCGACGATATGTAGCCAGAAAAGCAAATATTTGCTCGATGATAGGTGAAAGAGAAAGAAACTAAGTGAATTTCTTAATAAAATTTAGTAAAAGAACGCGTGACAGTTAGGCAATCTTATCTTCAATTTGAAAAAGCTCAAGATATGTATATGGCAATAGTGTCATAATTTCACTGATTTTAAAAACTTTACCACATTCGGAAATTGATAAGAAATGAAATGAGATGAAATGAGATGAAATAGAAAGAAAATTCACTAGACTACCAAAATTATATAATTGAAGATGATTATAGAGCAAATATAATAGGATATTTAATAATATTAAATAATGATAACAATGATGAGATGAAATTATAGGATTTACCAAATAAGGTGCTTAAAAAACTGATGAATATCATATAGTACTTGGTTCTTGATCGTCAATCAATTTCATAATATGGAATTTAAGTTTCCACATTGCACTAAACGTAACAAAATTGATAATATTCGATAACTTTTTTAATTGTCTGGGAAGATAGTTAAGTTTTAAGTATAACGTATGATATTGATATTATAACGAGGTTTCAGCAATTGGAAAAACCCTGTAGCACGTTGATCAAAAAAAAAGAAAAAAAAAAGAAAAAAAAAAACTGATTGATATTCTTCTTGGAAGCGATATTTCTAATTGATACAGTACCTTATCTGTTATATCCTGTATTATAAACATACGTATTGTGTATATGCGAAAATTGTAGTTCCTTACGAGACGCTTGGCAAGCGTAGCTCAGAAATTAAAAGAATAAAATAATAAAAATAAAAGTAAAAGTAAAATTAAAATTAAAATTAAAAGTAAATAATAAATAAACAGAGTGCTACCCATTAAAGCGCTCGAGTGAGTGTTGAGTGTGTGCTAAACTGCTGTTGCTATAATGTATATAGTTATATATAATAACGATTATTATAATATTAAATTAACAACAATAATAACAGATAATAGATGACTATTAATTAAATAATTTAGTAGGACGTTATAACTATTCGTTTAGGCAGTATACATAATTAAAACAGCTCGAGATTATAATTTTACGACCTTATATAGTAATTATTATATAATTAATACAGATTTCATATCTTAATTATTGTCCGATGCGATACTACGAACGAAAATTCAAAAACTACACTAACGTTGATTACAAATTTGTAATATGGAAGATTCGTATTCATTATAGATATACTAACGAGTCTGTATAGAGATTTGAGAAAAATTATTCACCTATTTTATTTACAAGACACTGACAGTACGTATATCAAAAATCTTTGGCTAAAATTATAATTGTTCAATAATATTTAAACGAAGGTGTGTGTATAGTATACCAAACGCTACTATGTTACAAATTTGCTTTCATACATAATATAAGACACTGCGCCCAGCAGTAGTCTAAATAATGTGGGGAGAGCTAGGAAAAAAATAAAATAAAAATAAAATAAAATAAAATAAGATGAAAAAAAAATCAGAAAAAAGAAAAAGAAAAAGAAAAAGAAAAAAAAAAACAATTATAATAAATCATACAAATAATAACGAATATAATATATTGCTATATATTACAAATATCGTAAGCGTAATAATATTATATGAATAAAAGAAAAAAGAAAGACATAATATTATAAGAACGCGCGAAAGAATATTAAGAAAGAACATAAATAAATATAATTATTGCTAGTACTATATCAATGCATCGATGATATAAATGATGATAAAAATAATAATTATTATGAAGGGAATTGCCTCGTTGAAACATTCAAAGCCTAAGAATTTTAGTTTTTTTGTTTCTTTTTTTTTATCTTCTTATTAGAAAAGAGAATGATCAATCCGGAATTGTTTCAACGTTGCGATACCGAAGTCTTAACAAGGGATGGGTCAGGGAGGGGGGGGAGGGGCGGGAGGGAAATGATAATTTTTGGATCATAAAATAATTACGAAGAGTAATAATATAAATATAGATAATAATATATTATAAAAGATGAAGAAAAAGAAAAAGAATAAGAATAAGAATAAGAAAAAGAAGAAGGAGAAGAAGAAGAAGAAGAAAAAATATTAATTAAATAATGTAACGAAATATCGAAAATAATATACATACTTGGCACAAAGAATCATTGAGTAACGATATTATCTATACATTAGATTATATTATATGGAAAATGTTGCCTGGTTTAATATAATAGTAATATAGGTAACAGAGGGCAGGGCCACGGTCGCGAATCACCAGTATAAAAAGCTGTATCGTTGCAGAGAATTAACTAAACTGTTTTTAAATGTATACCTATTATAGCGTTTAAAATAACCATGCCTTCCTACAGTAAATATTAAAGAAAGAAAGAAAGAAAAGAAAAAAAAAAGAAAGAAAGAAAAAAAAAACTATTAAACATTCAGCAGTTAATTATAGCGAGAAGAAACGCAAGGTAGTTCCCCGATCAGACAATATATATATATGGTATATATATTATATAACTACATACTATAAAAATTTTTAATTTATAATCTTTATTTACTTATTCAAATCTTCCCATCTATCTTAGATGTAATAAATTTATTCACCTAGCTAGGCTCTACAGAGCTAGTTAAATAAATATAATAAAAATATGAATTTCCTACGTTACAGATTAGCGCACCACAACTGATATATGGAAACCACGTTGCGTTTCTTGTCTCTTCGCTAATATTTCTTGAGGATATTAATATATTAAATAATAAAACACGCATTACATAACTCTCTACTACTGTTCTATCTACTAGAAATGCTTTAAGTCTATCGGTCACAAGTAATCACATTTAGGCTTGCCGTACAAATGCGTACATACCATACATACATACATACATACATACATACATACATACATACATATACATACATACATACGATGTTTAAAAGAAAATTTCTGTATCTACAAATATACCTAAATTACATACGCAAAGATAAATGTTAATGTCGATATACATAATTAGTACGTTGAAATTGATTCAGATAATAATACTACTATACTATACATATATTTAACAGACATTTTATGTGAACACACATAGTTTACAATAAAACAATTTCTTCCGCCAGTTGTAATAGTACATACATAATAATAATACGCAGACTGAAGTCTTTAATTTCATTAAATAGAAAAAAAAATTATTTTAAAAACATATTATAGTTTAATCTTACCGCATTCCCAGGCGTATGATATAATATATCAATTGATCATTTGGCCATTATCAATATCATTGATCGTGTATAGTAATATAAACTATAATAATTGTATTATCACGCGAGAATTAATAGCTATGCGTCTCTCGTGTATATAAATTAAATGTTTCGAGTCAAAAAAATAAAATAAAATAAAATAAATAAAAAATAAAAAAATAAAAAAAATTATAATATCGTTAGAATATAATAAAGAGAAAAGAAAGAACGAAAATAAATAAAACGAGAGAGTTCTTCGACGTGCTTTTTGATACTTTGAGAAAATAATATTATATGATCATATATTATATTATAGAAATTATATATATCGTATATATATCGTATTTTGATGTAGTAATTAATTTTTCAAATTTCTCATTACTACACCGCAGCTCTCAGCGCGCTAAAATCTGAATCAATTGAAAAGAATAATAAAAATACAAAAAAAAAAAGTAAAAGAAAAGCAAAAAATAATAAAAAAACACAAAAAAAATATTAACAAAAAAAAAATAAAAAATGGTAAAGAACTATAGATATATCTAAAGTTATTTAATTGTTGAACAATAATAACAGACTCGTCGTTGAGTTATAAATATGGTAATGATTTAAAAACTGATATTAAATGATAATTATTAATTATCTATGTTAATTCGTGGGCCGTGGTTCCTTGTGCAGCTGTAATATATATATATAACATATTTTCTCCGTACAGATTCTGCGTTTTTTTAATTTTAATTTTGTTTTTTTGTCATTTTTCAATCAAGAATTGAGTTGCGCTACCTTATATATACATACTTATAATTCATTATTGATCATTTTTTTCTTTATTCTTTCATTTTATTTTTCTCTCAGTATGACCTTAAGATGTTATTATATTACCAAGTGAATGAAGACGAATGAATGATGCAGGGGTTTCGACGCTGACGCTATATATTACACATATATTTACATTAAACACAATACAATTTTTCTTCATTTGAAGTGTCTAGCGCGTTTACAATACACTAAAGCGCAAGACCCCTATGTTTGAATATAATAGGTAATGTACAGTTGTTGTATGAAAAATTCAACAATGTATAGTTTAAAATTGAGGAAAAACGACGACTCTGTATGACTCTTCCCAATGAAATCTTAATATCATTTTAATTTATATATGATACATTTTCGAGTATTCTTTTTATCGGAAACTATATATTATGCAATTAAGGCCTAATAATTTAATTTCATTCATGTTTAACTATTCGTAGTCGTAGTATAGCGTCAGTGACGACACAAGATTGAACCTAATGACAATTTGTTTATCGTTAAGTGTTTAGCTGCGTATTGAGTCTGAATAATCTTATTCGCTAAATCTGATTTAATTAAAGCTGCCCGCGCGCGCGCAGATAGACAAAAAATAATTTCTATACTATACATATAGTATAATATCCGTCTGATAATTTCTGGTCGTTTAATTATTGCGTTATATATATAATATATATTATATACTTATATAAAGTTGTACGGAATATTTCAATTTTTTATTTTATTTTATTTT
The DNA here is from genome assembly GCA_963992785.1 of Tenthredo livida. Lineage (NCBI taxonomy): Eukaryota > Metazoa > Arthropoda > Insecta > Hymenoptera > Tenthredinidae > Tenthredo > Tenthredo livida. The sequence goes on along the minus strand of OZ023070.1, from coordinate 1,610,782 downwards.
TTGTCATTTTCTCTCAAATACTTATCAGAAATAGTCTTTGAGGAAACTAATATCCTAATATCTATAATAAATTATTGTTAGTTTGTAAAGAAATTGAAAAATATCGTACAGCAGCAGTATTTTTCCAAGTTATATCTTTTTCTTTTTTCTTATCTTTTTTTTTTTTTTTTTAATTTATACTTAATTATATCTTACCTATGTGTCGAGCGTTCTATTACGTATATATATACTACTTATTATTTACAGTTAATATCTGAGTTAATTGTAAGTACGTTGATTTCTAGTCAGGAAGAGAGAAAAAAAAAAAAAAAGAAAATAATAAAAAAAAAAAAAAATACAAATGCATTAAATATTTAATTTAAATAAATGGAAAGAAGAAAATAAATAAATAAATAAATAAATAAATAAATAAATGAATAAATAAAAAAATAAATAAAAAAGTATATTATTAATTTGTCATTATTACAATAATACTTGGGATATATGATGATGATTATATGATACAATATTATTAATTAATATATTATAATTATTATAATATGATGATACCTTTGTAAATGAGAATCAAGACATTGATGGCTAGGGAACTTAATAAATTGAAATTCTATTAACACAAACGTCTTACAGCTTTAATTATATTGCACACTACCTATCATCTATAAAAAAAATCTCAAGATCCATACCCTCCGCTCTCAGATCCTGAACCATCAGATCTCCAAATAAGTCTTAAAGAACGTTACAATCTTTTATCCGAGACCAATTTTTCTTCACCTTTTGTTATTCATTTCAGGAACGCCTCCGGGATCAGCTTCCTAAGAATTAGAAGAATCGCATCGTCAGTTTCCAGACTTTGCCTAATTGCTGAGGGAGAGACGCTGAATACAGAAGAGCAGAACCCTGAAAATACGAGAGATATGAGCCCACTGGAACTCCTAAAGCCCTGATTAGGCCTGTGGATCAGCGAACCATACAAATAAACCTTTTTTTTTTATCAATTCAAAAGATAAAATAAAGAATAGAGTAACTAGGGTTTTGATTTATGGGTTCGTTAAGAGCGAGCATTCATAGTTTACGACATAATTGCCTAGAAAGACGATATAAAGGCTCGAATGATTCTCTGAATTTCGTTTATTCAAATTAATATTATGTAAAAAAAACAAAGATAGAAGATTATGAGCGAAGAAACGAGCATAGAGATAACATTAACAATGAGAATCCTAGAGTATAATAGATTATTCTCTTGTGAAATATACATCAGAATAGTGCCAAAACTTGAATTCTACATAACAGAAGAGAAGAGGAATAAAGATAAGCTGCAAATACAAACAACGTCTCAGTTGTAATATCATCGCAAGATCTTTAGCTATGTGTACTGCCTTTTGTCTGCCTCAGAAGTGCTTATCGATTAACGATCAAGACATTTATTAGACCCGTGTCAAGACCGTTCGCTGTAGTTTTTAGACACACAACGTATCTCCTCGAGAGGCGTGTATGCATTTGTCTGAGAGCCAGTCCCACTACCTCCTGCCTCGCAGTCTCTACAAAGTATATAAATCTGATATACTTGGGCTCTAGGGATCAGTTAGACTTCTCCGCTCTGTTTGTAAAGATGTCTGGAAAGGAGGAACTCGCTTCACAAAGCAGCAAGTATGTACGAGCTTCAATGATCGTTTGCTATCCCATGAATTGTGTGCAAATAGCTCATTACTATATTTCTATTTAACTTGTGAATTTCCAATTTGGATAAATATCGTAAATTATCATAAATAAAAGCATTCAGATATTGTGTTCACAGAAGTTTGAAAGAACTGCAAGACCTGAGAAAATTCAGCAAGCAGGAATTACTCGATTTCCTCGATTCGTTCGACACAATTTTATCAGACTGCGATGGTGAGTTCGTATTGTTACCGCCGGATAATTTCTTTCGGAAAACCCTGAGAGGCAAATAAGGATAATCAGTGTTATTATAATATCGTTTCAGGTGTAGTCTGGAGTTGTCATACGCCCATCAAGGGAGCCCTACCAGCTCTAAAGGAGCTGCAAGATATTGGAAAAAATGTCTTCTTTGTTTCAAACAACAGCACGCAACCAATGGACTTTTTTTTAAACAAATTACACACTCTTGGATTTCCAGCAAAGCAGGTAGAACCTCGTGCGAACAATATCAGGTGCCATTTCCTCACGAACTAACGCTTGCTTCCATCATTTTCAGGAACAAATAATCATTCCTTCTCTAGTCGTTTCCTGGTACCTTAATTCCATCGGATTCAAAGGCGAAGCATACGTCGTAGGGACTACAGCTTTCAAAAACGTCTTAAGGGATAATGGGATAAAGGTCGCACGGGCTGACGTACGTCAATTGAATAGATTATCTCTGATGTTCCTAAAAAATTCAATAGACTCTTTGAACTGAACCAGATTATCACTATGTTCAATTTCAGCCTGACTTTGTAAAGGAAGATTTAGCGGACGTCGTTAAAGCTTTGGAAGACGTGCCGACAATCAAAGCGATAATCCATGACTTTGACCCAAACTATAACTGGATGAAGATCATGAGATCGATAGTATCTCTGAGACGAGAAGACTGCCTTTACATAGCAGCTGCGCTGGACACGAAAGTGCCGATTGGGGCGGAGTACCCATTACTCGGTACATATTTCCAAGAGTTTTCGAGACTCTCTGCATCTAATAAGAGAGAGAAGTTTTAACTTGATATTCTATCGCAGGAACAAAAGTGTTCACTGATTTAGTGAACGAAATAAGTGGGAGAGAGCCTGTGCTGACCGGCAAGCCAAGCGAACTTCTGAAGAAATACGTTTTTGAGAACTGTCCTATCACCGATCCCGAACGCTGCTTATTCATCGGAGATACGTGAGTAAAAGAAGGGATGAAAATCTCGTGAATATAAAGGGCTGACATTTTTTTCCACAGACTCCAACAGGATATGGGATTCGCTAATCTCTGTGGTTTCAAAAAGCTTTTCGTCAGCACTGGTGTAACGACGCTGGAAGACGCTTTAAAGGAAGAAGTAGCGCGGCCTGATCTGTACATACCTTCTCTTGGCGGACTGCTGTCTTTATTTGAAAAATTGAACTTGGGAAACAGTTCGAGCGACCAAATTCTATAACGAGACAAATCTATAGGATTGTAAATGACAATTTAGGATTAAATTTAATAGATTACTTGCAATAATTTTATGCAGAGTTGAATTTCTTTTATAAAGCTTTCTCTAGTCTAAATAATAAGTAGATAATATTATACACGTATCTTTTGGTATAATAACTTCGATCGATATACTGTAGTATGAAATAATTAATAGATACTAAGTTATTTTTATTAAAAGTCGTAATGAAACCGTTGAAATCTAAATCTGTACAACTCTCCATCTTTCCATCTTGGAAATTAATTCCATGAGTGTTTATTTATCTGTAGTAGAGTGCGACCTTGAATTTCAATACTTTGATCACGTGGTATTATGATTCGTGATAATTCTGCAATTTATAGCACTCTATACCGTTGCTCCCAGAATTCATCTTAGATATTTAGTTCGATCAATAATAATGTACAACACTTGCTTATAAGTAACGTTGAGATATTTTCAAACTGGACAGTACTCCAATTCGTTAACAATTGCGTAAGATATTACTATCTAAGGTCAGCACATTGCATATATCTCTTCTCGGCTGCTCGAGCTGTTAAGAAGTAATCATAATCCAACTTTAAGTCAACAAGAACACATCAACTCTCATTCTGTTCATCTTACGTCTTTAAATCACTAATAAATAATGGGTACGCATTCTAAAGAGATTGCGTTAGTCCTCGGTGCAGCTGGAGCCGCAGCTTTAATCACAGCAACAACTTGGTATCAGTGAGTCAATTCTCTCAAGTTATTAACATACAATTAGAACACTTGTATGCATCGCAGTGTTTAATAAACACTATCGTTATGAGTGCGATATAATTACTTTACTGTAAATCTTTTCTGATGCGATAAGAGTCTGACGTTAAAAATTCACAGATACAACAAGCGAAAGAATGCAATCCCAGATAAATGGACCGAAGTCGGAACGGTCAGTGATCTATGGATTTATCCGCTAAAATCTGGGCGAGGAATTGAGGTGAAAAAAGCCGCATGTACAGAAACTGGGCCAGTCTTGATTCAAGATAATAAATTGACTCTGAAGGATAGGTAAATAGCTTTCTATAATTTATAATCAATTTAAATGTGACTGTGTCAGTTATTTTATGATCTTCCAATAATCTAAATTACACTTGAAATATTTCTTACAGAGGATTTTTAGTGTATAATAAAAAAGACGGAGAACAACGAACTGGAAGAAATTATCCAAAGATGGTTTTAATCACCGTCACTGCTATAAGCGAGCATGAAATCAGACTGGAGGCACCCGATATGATTCCGTTAATAGTAAATACATCGATTGAAGACCCAGTACACGTTCCCTGCACTCTCTTCTACGGCGAACCCCAACGATGTATCGACTGTGGGGACGAGGCTTCAAAATGGATATCGCAGTATTGTTCCAAAGCCGATTCTGGCCTTGGACTCGGGCTTTGTACTGATTGGAAACGCAACATGAAGTTCGGACCCGCGGCAATGTTGGGCCGAGTTTACAAGGAACTTAAAAACGAAGATCTGGTAGTTTGCCGCAGCAATATATTTCTATTCCAATTTTTATAAAAAATGATTTGCTTATACCGATTCTTATCCTTGCTTGAAATTTATTCAATCGATTTAATGAACAACTTATACATCTCCCGCAGGGTATATACTCCGATATCGCTAGTTACTTGATATTCAATCAAGCGTCTGTGGAAGATTTGAACAACAAATTACCCACCGATGTATCGCCGTTGTACTTTAGACCAAATATCATCGTGGAGGGACCTGAAGCCTTTACAGAAGATGATTGGGACTGGATTAAGATTGGGGATGAAGTTATTTTCAAAAACGTGAAGCCATGCACTAGGTAAATGAGCTTGTGCTTTTCCGCTCGCCGATGAAATCAACTGATATTCATCGCATCACACTAATTGTTTGATTTGTCTACAGATGTACAATGGTCAACATTGATCCTGAGACAGGAATACCGATACCCGAGCAAGCAGTTCTAAAAAAGCTACGAGAGTATGTCTAGTCTTTTAAATTGATAGCAAAATTGTATGAGAGAAAATCCCGAATTGAAATTATCCTCATTTATGTATCGATTCAGGTACAGACTCATCACGGACAAAAAGAGGAGCAAGGTTGAAGGTAATTCTCCGGCAATGGGTATCTATGCTGGAATTCGTAAGCCAGGGCAGATTAAGCTTGGAGATAAGGTTTACGTTGGATAGTACGCAGTACATTGTTCATAATAAATTATAATCTGTAATGTTAATATATGTGATCCTCAAATCGAGTGTATGATATTGATACGAAGTTATATCACCAATATATTCTCTTATTAAATTATCATAAATCCGATGATGTAACGTAGTCCATTGTCTCCTATTATCAGCACGCCTTTATTCAACTGGTAAAAGGTCTCTGTGTCTGGTAGCACCTGGTTCAATTTAGGAAGATAAGATAACAGATATCACACCTACCGCGTCGCAGATAATGCTCTAGATTCAAAGACTACTGAAATCTGTACTAATTGCATGTAACGATATGAATTTGATCAAGGATAACGTTGTGTGTGCAGATTTAATATACCTATAGATTAAGCCAAATGGTGATTAGACACAGTCGAATGAATCCAAAATTGAATTGAATTGAGAGTGTTGTATAGTTTCATTCATAGTATCTTACGCAAGAAATAGAACGCTAAGTAACGTGCAAAGTGATGTTTATTCTTTAGCGCATATGTATACATACATACATATGGCTGTATTATGTAATGCATTTCTCTCAGATGGTATGAGCCGATTGGAAGACAGTCGCTGCCATAATAATAGTAGCGAAATTTTGAAAAACAAATTGATCACATAGTGTGTTTACGGGATGAATATCCAAGTGAATAAAACTAGTTTTATAATAATATGTGGCGCAACGGCAGCGTTTACTATTTGTTTTTGGATAAAGTATCGAAGATCTAAGAAGACAAAGCCAATTAAGGAAAGTTCAGCGGATGAAAAACACCAGGAGAAGATTACGGAGGTGACTAGCGATGTTAAGGAAGACACGCAAGCTTTAATAAACGCCAAAGAAGCTGCGCTAGAGGGAATTATGCCAAAAGAATGGAGGAAAATAGGCCAAATAAGGGAACTGTTCATTTATCCATTGAAATCTGGCCGTGGAAGGCATTTGAAAGATTCTGTGTTCACCGATTATGGGATTAGCGTAATAAGCAATGGACACTATCCGCTGCGGGATAGGTATGATAGTTGATGACTATTTTTGATTCTTAGCTGTGTTGTAACAATTTTCTAAACAATAACTGTTTGAAATCTCTACCCAGAATGTTCCTTGTCTACAAAGAAGAAACCGGAGAGTTTAAAACGGGAAGAAGCTACCCTACTTTAGTCCTGGTAACGCTCAGCGCAGTCGACCAAACACACTTGAAACTGGAGGCAGTCGGAATGCCTTTTCTAACTTTTCAAGTCCCAGAAAATACGGGAAGTAATTTAACTCCGGTTCCTTGCACGCTGTGGTGGGGAAAGGCGTTCGAGTGTATCGACTGCGGCTCCGAAGTAGCGAGATGGATATCTAGGTCTCTTTCAATCTAAAAACACCCCTTTTCTGTTCACAAAAAATTAGGGAGCTCAAACAAAGATTTTTGGGACAGGTTTTTGACTGGAACAAACAACGGGCTTCGCCTAGGCTGCGCCCTTGGAAAAACGAGTAAAAGCTCAGAGGGAGAGCCCTGGGAAGACATCAACAGCTTTCGTACTACTCTGAGAAAGGAGGGGACCGTAAGACAGAGATTCTCCTTATGAATTTCATTGGCAATATTTATTCATTCCTTTTCAGGGCCTGTTCTCAGACTTGGCTAGCTACATGGTGATGTCAGAGTCCTCTGTGTACGAGTTAAACCAAAAGCTCGACCGTCCAGGTCCTGCGTTGCAGTTTAGACCAAACATCGTCGTGTCTGGCCCGGAACCGTTCGCTGAGGACAATTGGGAGTGGATTAAAATTGGCGAAAAAGTTGTGATAAGGAACGTCAAGCCGTACTCAAGGTGTGTGTTTAGGAAAGTGCTGTCTTTTGTCTATAGATTGTGTACCGAAATAAATCTTCAGTTTCAGGGAGCAACGGAATCCACACAGAGTACAGGTAGATGGAAAAGCACCAACGATGGGAATCTACTGCAGTCTTTACCGAACTGGGAATGTTAAAATTGGAGATGAAGTCTACGTTGCTGGTGTAACGAACGAGTCGAAGAGTGGCGATCCAAGATATGAATCTGAGCGTTTCCTGCGCCAAGAAGCTGAAATGAACGACAGTGATTTCACAAGCAATGGGCTATCGTGAATCCCTGTATTCATTTCTTCTTAGATAGTTTATCAAGACTTGAATCGGTCTGCGTATATCAATTAGCTAAATAGATGGATCTAATTTACAAATTAAGACATTATCATAACTATCATAAATTATAAATAGAGTTAAAATCCTATTAGATGAGTTTCATCCGAATACGTGATTGAAAGAATAACAGTAATAGCATTATTTGTATTGTATAATATTACAGTCGCTGTATTTACAAAATGAATAATAACAAGAAGAAGCTTGATAATAAAAGAGAGACAGGGATAAATGAACTTGTGGCCTATAAGATAGAGATAAGAAATTACTGCCCCACTGCTTGTTATGTTATTGTATATTATCAGCAAAGACCCTTTCTTTCTATTTATAAATCGCACTGAGATTATCTACTGTAATAATAATCTCAGTAGATAATTGAGGCGAGGGGTCAACGCAGGAGATAAAGCTAGACATACATAACGTAACGGTCTAAAGTATGTGGTAGGGAGAGACCGGAAAGAACCAAACAGGATTTAAACGTTCCACAGTACTCTACGTCATCTTGGAGTTCCAACATGGGGATACTGTGGCTGGTTTGTCTCTGTTATTTATCAACCGATGTATACGCCATCAACAGTAACGAAAGAATAAAACATGACGGTATTATTTATATCAGAAGTATTCAACGATCTCAATCGTTTTAAAATTGAATATCAGCATCGTAGCTCATTTTAAAAATAAAATCTTTATAAACAGAGTTTCAAGACACTCTTGGACATCTCAAGCCGCGCACAACGCCTGACGTGCAAGCCGAAGCTGCAAGGAACGTTATAAAGAGGATTTTGCGGGGAGATCAATACAAGCTATTCCCTGTATCTGTTGATCCGAGTATTGGTCCTATTGGGAAGGATACTTTCAAGGTGAATTTGACTTAGATCCATCACGCTCAATTCATGACTCATGTATTCAAACGCTTTTGTATTACAGGTGTTTAAAAACGCTCTTGGACGAATTGAAATCATCGGAACTAGTGGAGTGGCTGCGGTATGGGGCTTCCATTACTACCTAAAGAATCACTGCAATTCCCACATTACTTGGGAAGGATCACGCGTCACATTGCCAAACTTTTATCCTGATATTGATATAAAAATAACGTCCAACGACAGGTAGATAACAATCTTTAACGTGATATAAAACCGAATATAAGCTGAAGAAAGAACGCGTCTTCCTAGGTTTCGATATTACCAGAACGTCTGTACCGCAGGCTACAGTACAGCCTGGTGGGATTGGCCTAAATGGGAGAAGCACATAGACTGGATGGCATTGAACGGCATAAACTTAGCGCTTGCATTTCACGGTCAAGAAGCTATTTGGGAACGAGTATATCTGAAATTGAATCTCACGAGAGAAGATATCGACGAACAATTTGGAGGGCCAGCGTTCTTGCCTTGGTAAATCTTTGGTTTAGTTTTAGATGCGGCTCTTCCGCAATTGGAATCTCACAGCTCTCTTTGGATATTATCGTTCATTCCAGGGCAAGAATGGGGAACATTCGTGGCTGGGGTGGGCCACTGCCTTCGAATTGGCACACGCACACCATCGATCTTCAACACAAGATTTTATATCGGATGAGAGAGCTTGGAATAATCCCTGTACTACCCGCGTTCTCAGGACACGTACCGAGAGCCTTTAGCAGACTATTTCCAAACTCAAATTTGGTCAAATTTGATCCTTGGAATCAATTCAATGATCAATATTGCTGGTGAGGAGAAAAATGTTGTAACTGCATTCGATTAGGGTGATTGATCTACCGCGTTATATTTTTCAGCCCCTATTTGCTCGAGCCAACAGATCCGCTGTTCAAAACAGTTGGAACAATGTTTCTAACTGAGGTCAGTGAACCGTCTATTTAATTAATTAATTAATTAATGTTCTCCAGTATGTGAGATAATGAGAAAATACATTTGTACAGTATATCAAAGAGTTTGGGACGGACCACGTATACAACTGCGATACCTTCAACGAAAACGAGCCTCAAAGAACTGATCTAGAATTTCTACGCCAGATAAGCCGCTCTATTTATTCAGCGATAACTGACGTAGATTCCCAAGGCATCTGGTCAGTTAGATTATGTAGTTTAGGAGTCTTATTTATATTTCGTATTAGCTGGAAAAGCCATATTTATTATTCATGAATTTCAAGGATATTACAGGGCTGGTTGTTCCTGCATGAATTATCATTTTGGACCGAGCCAAGAGTAAAAGCGTTCCTAACGGCTGTACCAATCGTGAGTCTTCTCCTCAGTTATCCATCAGTTTAAATATGCTTTTCCCACTAATACAGAATGAACCTAGTGCTTGGGGAACAGGAACTAACTCTATTCATTATTGCGCTAAATATTTTCTCACAGGGTGCTTCAGGGATGGATGTTTGTGAATAATCATTTCTGGAAAAATGCTCAAATTCATGCTTTCCTAACAAGTATTCCGCTGGTGAGCTTGTGCAAGAAAAATAACACCAGCGTCGCATCCTTTTACTCTCGCCTAAATTTTTTCAGGGAAAGATGATAGTCCTGGATCTTCAATCTGAACAATTCCCACAGTATGGAAGACTGCGATCGTACTTTGGACAGCCCTTCATATGGTGTATGCTCCACAATTTTGGCGGAACGCTTGGATTGCTTGGGTCGGCAAAGATCATAAACAAAGTGAGGCGAGGCGATTCGCTTTTCGATATCACAATCGCACTCTATTAATCTCTGTAATTTGTCTATCAGCGAGTATTCGAAGGAAGAAATATGATGAACAGCACGATGATTGGCACGGGTTTAACGCCGGAGGGTATAAACCAAAACTACGTTGTATATGACTTGATGAGCGAAATGGCCTACCTACGCGAGCCTACTGATCTTAATATTTGGTAGGATGGTGCTGAACGCTATCAAAGATTGAATAAAATTTTCAAATTTAACAACCATTGTATGATCCCATAACAATCAATCAAGGTTCGAGAGCTACGCAACAAGGAGATACGGCGCTTGGAACGAATACGCAGTACAAGCCTGGCAGAAATTGAGAAAGACTGTGTACAATTTTGACGGGCTGCAAAAAATGCGGGGGAAATACTTGATCACTAGACATCCAAGTATGAAAATCAACCCCTGGGTTAGTGGAACGGCTGAAATAGATACGATGAAAGCTACAGCTACGAAACCTTGGGTTTGTCATTTATTTTCTTCCATTACAGACATGGTATGATCCAGAAATGATGTTATCAGCTTGGGATGTCTTGCTGGAAGCTCGACACGGTCGAAGAAACGATTCTTTCTATAAACATGATGTAGTCGACGTCACCAGACAAGGATTGCAGCTCACAGCAGACACGCTATACTTAGACATGCGAGTTGCTTTTAGAAAGAATAACATATCTCAGTTTAGGTGAACTTTGGAAAATTCTAAAGCCTAGATGCTTTCCTCAACTTTCTAACACTAAATCTAGACAGTCGGCTGATTCCTTTGTTCGATTCTGTTACAGAGATACTGCGAATCTGTTAATGGACTTGTTCGACGATTTGGAAAGAATATTGGCGTCGAATAAGGACTTTCTGTTGGGAACGTGGCTCAGAGACGCAAAATCTTTAGCCATGAATAAACAGGAGAGAGAATTGTACGAGTACAATGCTAGGAATCAAATAACTCTCTGGGGACCGAGAGGAGAGATACGAGACTATGCGAATAAACAGTGGTCTGGACTCGTCGCTGACTACTACAAGCCTCGTTGGTCCCTTTTACTAGATGCTTTATATAATTGTTTGGCAAATAAACTGCCGTTTAATTCGACAGTTGTCGATCTGAATATCTTCAACAGCGTTGAACAGCCGTTCACACTCTCTAATAAGACATATCCTGCGACTGAAAATGGTAATTGGGATACTTTGTACATATTCTATCTCATGACGGCCTAGAATTTGAATTTTTCAATCTAGTTAGTGCAAGTTTATTTATTTAGGTCATCAATATATGATACAGATCTGTATTAGCGTAATTATTCTTACTGTAATGTGTATAAGGTAATAGAATATTGAATGACATATCAGAGTACACTAGTAAGTAATATATATTATGATGCAGATGACATTGGTCATTGATATATGTATACATAAATAAGTATCATTTTTCAGGGAATAGTGCAGTCGATATAGCTGTTGAATTGAACAAGAAATGGAGGAAGATAAAGCCGTCGTCAAAGATAAAGGTCTTCAAGAATAATAATAACAATTTCGAACCATTGTAAAAACTTTTACTAATTTTCATATAATGCTATATTTAATACTATATTTCTTTATTGTTTTAATCATTTCTTATTTTTATATGCGATTCTCAGTAATAATAATAATAATACAAACGGACAAATAATAAATAAAACTCATTTCTAAAAATATAATTTGCCTTTCGTTTAGTTTTGGGAGTTTGGGTAAATCAAAGGTGTATAATATTATTTTCTGCTAGGAATAAAACATATTCAGGATATATACGAAATGTCGTGACATTTGAAATCGCTTTTTATTATTTTTATTAATATCATAGTCAGTGCAGCAGTATACTAGATTGAAATTATCCAGGAAGAAGAAACAGTTCTGATATACATATTGTGTAAATGCCATTGGTAGGATCGTCTGACATTTCACAAGCTAAAATAACATAAATTTCTTCTTCTCGCTCTAAAAAATCTGCAAAGAAAGATAATAAAAACGAGAATTCAGTAAACGTATGCATAGAGCTTTCAAAACTAGGTATAATTTTGAATGAATTATAAAGGCCCGCGCTTTTATATTAGTGCCTAACGCTATGCAACCGGTATCGCATTCACGCGCACACAACGATCGTCTATTAGGCGTACGAACTTAGCCGAATCGCAGTCTCTAATTGACGGACGTTCAACAGTCGCGCGTCTCAAGTCAGTCAGTCGCTCGGCGAGCGTCGTTGCGAGTGGGTTGTCTTAGAGCGTCGTACTACCGGGTATAACCTTACGGTATTTACCTGTCCATCTCCTAATCCCAATACGTGAATGTGTTTAGATTTCATTAACGAATTGTATCGACTACGACTCAAGCATTGTCTATTTCCGATACTTGAGAGAACCAATCTGCTATAACAACAATAAAAATACGATATAATATAACATCATTAAAGTGCGCTGCAGGATCAGTTATAACTTTCCTTCTACATAATAATAAGTTATTGAAAATAAATTTCAGTGTATTACAACAAGCGTCAAGGATATAGCTAATCGTGAGTACCCTGAGTTCTTATTAATTGTTATACCTGTATATTAGGTATAGAACGTGTCAATATCATTATAATAAAATTTTGGTATTCAACGAGCGAACGCTTAAGAGCCTCTAATGCCGTCAATCAATTATTTCCTATACATCTATGTAAGTACATACATAATTGCAACTGGCTAATAAACCGATTACATTACGTTATAGTATATCATAATTGTATTAAATGTGCCGTTAACAATTATGCGGGAACGGAGCCGAAGTGTCATATTCGTATCGTTTATACGCGACACTGCACATATCATGCAGTCTAGAGCTTCCACAGTATTCGTTATACTATACATACTACTAAATCTAGGTGCTCAGACGAATTGAAGTCGCTGAAGTACACTACGTTTAAATTGCGCTACATTCAAGCGTCTGAACATCCTGGGTTGTTTCTCCTTAAATGAGCTTTGGCGTTATTATTAATTTAGTAATTTCTATGTGTCTCGTTATATCTCATCATTTTTTTTTTTTTATTTATCATAGCAATCAGATAATATAATCAATATTGTTTATACGATCGTTTATTTTTGATGAAATTCTCGCGATGACATTGGTACGCAATAACTACTTACTATACCCTTCTTCGGTATATGTATGTATGTATGCATGCATGTGTGTATGGATGTATATGAAAGTTAAAAAGTGACGTAGACAATTCCCATAAATTACGTCACGAGCCAAATTAACCGAACTCTGATGTTATTCGCGCGATATATTGGTGCATATTTATTAAACATCAGTCATCACTGTTAATAGTTACCGCGGTCTTAGGGCAGAATATGTCAGCGTGCTTATTATATTTCGATTTTTAAGAAAAGCAAATAAATAAATAAGTAAATATATATTTGAAAATCGATATTTACTTAGACACGAAATAAGCCTGCAGGTATGTATGTTACATACCTGCGTATAGGTATGTGTTAGAATAAAAGTATAGGGTACAATACACGTATATGCTAAATTATGCTAGAGTCTAGAAGGTATAGGTAGAGCCATGGTAAGCGATTAAAAAGAACTCGGGCATTTCTAGGCGTCTCGTAAAGTATACTTGAGCAAGTATATAAAGCCGGGTCAAGGAAACGCGCGCGCATGGCATGCTTCTTATGGAATTCAAAAAACTGATGAAGCGTATAGCTTCGTCGGGACAAACTTTATAACTTCAATTATTATTTAACAACGCGTTATTCTCATGATTAACATTTGCTTATTTATTGGTACAATCAAAAGATATAAAAATATATAAAACTTTATAGACAAACATTTATATTCCGTAAAAAACAATATTCTTTTTTGATACACCTACTCGATATAAGATACAGATACACGTATTTGCCTGATCGCGTATACTCCGAAGACTACAACGCGAAACTTGTGTAAAAATGTCGATTACAAAACGGGCGGCTTCTCACTCTATTAGGTTGTCAAAGTAAGTCTTTTAGGTAGCGCGCTGCAGCATAACAGAAGCCAATATTGGATTAGGTTTCGATCGGTTAAGGTTTCCTTCTCCTCGTATTATACGTACTATGTATACCAACAAGAATAGTAAATTGATATTAATATTAATTGATTTAAAAAACAAAAAAATTTAAGGCGAAATTTTATAGATTCAAAAACTTTGATCTGAAACTTGATAGTATGTTTTTATTATGTACTGCCGATTATACAATATATACCTACCTATGTATATCCTTATGTCTCCTTCATAATATTCTTCTTTTTTTTGTCGCGTGATTTTCTTGAGATTGCAGTTAAATTTGATTATTTATACTATAAATAGGTATGAACCTTAAACCTGTACATACATACCTATGTATACACGTATACGAAGAGATACGTACCTGTTTACGGTGTCTTTCTCTCGCCAAGAGTTGAACCGTCCGCGTCGAGGGGTTCCGTTACTCGTAAATGCTGCCCGGCCACAAAGCGGTTTTGTGCTTCACTCTCTGTACGTACCTACGTACGTACGCGTTATATACGCTCCGCGATATAGCTGTAGCTATATATAAGGTATAAGGTATAGGGTACATGCGTGACGCGTAATCTTACGATAGGCATCGAGGTCTCTATAATAAAGCACTCGTCTGTATTCCCCTATCGATTTATTTATTTATTTATTTATTTATTTATTTATTTATTCATTTACAACTCATTAAAAATTAAACACAATAATTTCGTCCTTATAGTATTTGAAAAATTCTATTCTCATTGATGATTATTATTATTGTTATTTGATTAAAATTTATTATAATAGACTAACCGGTTATGATAGTACTAATACTATACGAGATAGAGGGACCAGTGATTCTGATTCTATTATAGTCGTATAGTGTGATGCAAGGGTTGAAAAATGATAGAAATAATTTAGAAAAAAAAACAAAAAATGGAATAAAAGAGAGAGAAAAACCGGTAAAGAATAGAACGTAGTACTCTATACATACAGATGTGTATATATATACTGCAGAGATCAGATATGAACCCATAGCTAGGTGGCAAAAGAAGATTGTACCACTACAGGCCCGTTATGCCCGGCTGACCAGGTGCTCGCGTGTCC
This sequence comes from Tenthredo livida, assembly GCA_963992785.1. Classification (NCBI taxonomy): domain Eukaryota; kingdom Metazoa; phylum Arthropoda; class Insecta; order Hymenoptera; family Tenthredinidae; genus Tenthredo; species Tenthredo livida. Next base: position 1,595,436 of record OZ023070.1, on the reverse strand, counting down.
GGATCGACTTCCGGACAGCCCCGCGGGTAAAATACGCCACTATATATCCATATTGTATAGAATATAGGATATAGTTGTAGGGTTGAAAATGTGGTATATTATATTCAAAGAAAGAAATGGTGCAGTCGTATTGAAAAATATTTTATAGGAAAAGAAATTAATTAATTAAAAATAGAACAGAGTTTGAAATTTTTTAATGCCTATACTATACAGATTTTGAGAAATTCTTTTTCTAAACTTCGAATTTTTAAAATATGATATTATAATCGGTCGGCAGTTTGAGATAATTAAAATACGTAGGTATATGCGGTATAATGAAAATTGAAAGGAAAGAGTATAAAAGACGTTCTCCACTGAAGTGGCGACGACTTCCGTTCAAACTATATAGTATAACAAGATTAAATTAAACCTCGCACTACACACATCATGCGGGTGGATATTATAATATTATAATATAATAATATTTAGTATATCCGCCGGTTAATAATATATATACATATTTAGATTAAAGTTTCGAATAAAATTAAGAAAGTGCATCTGCTGCAGATTAATCGCGAATAAAAAAAAGAAAAATTTCAATTATATGATAATAATTAATATAATTAATTGGATGCACGATAGTAGTGCGTATATTACTATAATATACCTATAGTAATATAATATGAACGTCTTCTTTTTCTTGTTCTTCTTCTTCGTCTTCAATTAGTGATATTGCATGTGCATATTATAAATTAATTAACCCAATTTTTCTCCATACTATACAGGCTTGGCTCTATTATAATTATATACTAATATAGGATGAACTTTAGCCCTTTTAGTTCTTTTTTGCCATATTATACATATACGTAGGTATGTATATTATGTGTGTGTAAAGATAATACATTACTTTTGTACTTTCAATGAAAGTGCGTGCGAGTCATCGCCGAGTATATTACGATATATACATTCTCATACACGTATTATATATTTATATAGTACTACTGTAATTAATTTCAACGAGCGTATGTATGTATTATGTCCGCGTCATCTTTCGCGCAGCGCGAAAAATAATCTTAAATCTTAATTAATACACAAGTTTCACCGATATTGCGAATTAAAGCGACACTTCAAGCTAAAAATAACTGTATGCCATATATTTATCATTATTGTCATTATTATTATTATTACCATTCCTGCGTGAGAACCGGTAATCGTTAACATTTTCTGCTTGTATTGTAAAATGTAAATGTTATGTATGTGCGGTATACAATACTTATGTACTCAAATTTGAACATTAGGCAATTGTCTATTTTTAGTTGTAGTATAGTATATTATAGCTAGAGCTCGAAAATTATACGGGCGATCGTTAGTTTTGGGTCTAAAAAATGAAAAAAAAATAAATAAATAAAAAATTGAAAAAAAGTGAGAATAATGTGGGAAAAGGAAAGAAAGAAATAAATTGAAGGTGATGTAATTGCATGGCTGCTAACCTGTTCGGTATGACGTAATTTCAAAAATGATTCCACCGATATATACCTATGTAAACCAAGGTTGGCTAGTTTCTGCTTTATATGGTACCCATATAGGTAGATGTAGATACATACCTATACGTGTTTCTACTGCATATCTAAAAATATACTTCGGTTTATGCACTTTGCGTGCAAATCTAGAATAATATACATATATATAGGTATATATATTCTCCTTTCTTGTGACGAAACGCGTCATTTCTCCGAACCAAGTTCCACTATATTTGGTATCGACTATAAAAAACGGGAGAAAGAATTCATTCAGTTTGCGAAATTTGAAACAGAATTTACGATCTTTTTTTTTTTGTAAACTTCTTACGAGTCCTTAAATTTCTGATAACAAGTTGAGATCAATTTTCATTTCACCTTTCACACCGTATATATATTATACGTTTTAATTATATTGTACATATGCGGTTTTTATTCACATTAAGAAACTTGGAGCGATGTATACCTATATCTAGGTATAGGTAAGAGAAATAATTATCATCCATCCTACATCGTCGATTACCGGTCGTCGTTAGCCCAGTTAGTTCGAATCCTTATAGGAATATAGTATGGGTTTTTTATAATAATTAAGTTGCGACATTGCGTCGATATTCGAATGTCTGATAGATAATTTATGAAAAATATAGTATGTGTATCCATATAGGAAGACAAGAAAGAGAGAAGAAAAGAAAAGAAAGAAAGAAACTACATATTGTAATAATCGTTTTCCGTTAAAAAGCGAAAAATTTCATTTCCATTTACGCAGGGCTAAATGAAATGACTAAATATTCCGAGTATTCCATAATTAGGCTTTCGCTAACTGCGAAAGCTACTCAGAATTGCATTACTTTAAAGAAGAGTAGTTACGTACCTACGTGTCAGACGGTAATTAAACTACAGAATGTTGTACCTACACACGTAGTTGGTATAGATAATACATCGCGCATTATAGTTCGGTGTATAATTATATCGCTAGTTATTTAAACGACCTGTTTTAAGTTATTATAGAATGAATAATAATAGTTAAAAAGTGATCGATTTCAATCACGTTTAAAATTCTATAAAAATTTCGAGATATTGTTTTTCAATAAATAATATAAATTCTTGTATAAAAATGTGAATAAATAATATGATTAGGTATTCATCTCATTATATCGAAGTCATTTCTATACGGTATCAAGTATTTGCCTGTATGCATTCATCGCGCGCGTTTAAACTTCGAAGTATACTATATAAGTACGGCCGATGACGTCATGTCACACTTTTAAACGTCTCGAAGGCTCCCGCCCTCACTGAATTATGACTATACGCGCGTCGAGCTGCGCACGGTGTGGCGCGGCGCGGGAAACCGCGGCGATTTCAATCTCTGACTGCTTACATTTGAATAAATCATTGACTCGTCGGAGGCCTTCTTTAGTATATAGACACATAAACGCACATATATATATATATATAAATATATATATATACGCGTGTGTGTGACAAGTAAATACTGAATGGCATATACATAGATATAGTTCATTACTTTTTATATACACACCTTATTTATAGCATGTGTATATGTTAATTTATATGTATAGTATATACTATATGTATACGTCGTTTTTCGATCAATTAACTTCAATCAGAGAACCATACAAGCGCGGTGGCGCGCGTGGTCTAGAAATGCTTCATTTCAAACGTAAACATTTATCACATCAGGCCCGTTATAGCATACAGCGTATATTCACATATCGCATACACATATGTACATACATTATACAAATACCTAATACGAATTTAGTATCTCTTCGATTATTTACTGTGTGAAGAATTTTATTCGATTTTTTAACAATCTTTTGAAATGGTTTACATATATTCGTCTTCTTCTTCTTCTTCTTCTTCTTATTCTTCGCGCTTGAGGATATTAAAATAATATAATATTGTTATATAGAAGGAAGTAGGAGATTTTTCAATTGTTCGTTAAGTCTTTAACTAATAACGTAACTCAACTTAAATTAACTTCTTAAACGCGGTGCGTAGAATTTTACAGGCGTCTTTAAAGAAAAATAAAAAAAAGAGCGAATTCTACTAGATCGTATATTATGTAGTACAATCGTTCGGTTTCCTTCGCTCATTATTTTAGTATGTACATCCGTTTCTATCCGCATAATAATTACTAGTATAAAAATATGATAACGTAGAATTTTTATTCTTATAGTCTTCTCTTCATCACATATTATATTATGTACCTACCTGCTTCTTGTTTTAGTTTATTTAATACATATTTTAAAAAATTTGAAAATATATAATTATATGTATGAATTTGAAATTTGTTGCAGAAATATACTGGAAGGTGAAAATGATGATGAATGATCACCCTCAAGAGATATATAATATTAAAAATTCAAAATATAGTTATAATAACGAGATAAACGATGCAGAATAAAAAAAATTCTTTCAATTTCATAATAATTACGATATTTTTTTGATAGTTTTCTGTACTGTAGTTTACGTATAGAGATACATATATAAACTTAATAGTAATATAGAAAAAAAAAAAAAAAGCAACAATTTAATAAGGAAAGATAATCAATAATCAATAATCAAAAATGACCACTATGGAAGGGAAGAATATCACTCGCAAAAAATGGCTCAACACCAATTTAATATCTCTAAAATTTCTCCTATTCTTCTTCTTCGGAGGTAAATATTATTATCATTATACAAATACGTTGATTATTAACTATTTGAACAAGAAAAAAAAAAAAAAAAAAAAAAATAATTAGGAATCTAATAGTTTTATTTATCTCAAAATTTTATTCGTTGATAAAAAAAAAAAAAAAAAAAAAAAAAAAAAAAATCAAATTATCCCAATTTTATTTTACTCATATCATACAATTTATTCATTTATTTATTTATTTATGCATTTTTTCAGGAATGGGTTGTCTCTTCCCTTTCCTACCTCTCCACATGTTGGCGGTAGGGCTGACGTACGAAGAGGCAAAAATAATCTCAATAGTATCGCCAATAGTAGCAATGTTGGGTCCGTTATTGGCTGGACCATTAGCGGACAAGTTAGCGGGTCGTCAAGGTTCTAACAATCGTGCATCGACTGGAAAATACCTTAGAGTAATGATCGCAACAGTCTGTATACTGGGCGCTGTATTTTACTCAATATTATTAGCCATTCCAAAAGTTGAAAGGATGAAAGTACCCGAAGATATAAGACCGGCGGTAAAATTTGCTTGCGATCAATCCAGAGCAGTTATATTCAGAGAAAGATGCAAGAAACCTTCGACCTGCTTTGAATGGGCAGAAATGAAGCCGGGAACTATTCAGCTAGCAAACTGTAGCTACAGTTGCAGGCCGATTAGTCCAGAACCTTTATTGCCGTTGGAAATAACAACGGAGATATCACAAACCACTGAATACGTTACTCAAACTGAAAGCATAGATGATGTGCCGACTGTGCAATCCATTGAGAGCGATATCGGCCCTGAGCAGGTGATTTTTACCATCCATAATTGATTATCTGTTAATAATCGACGATTTTTAGCTGCTATTCAATCGATTTGTACTAATATTTTCCAGCCTGTTGAATCGGAGACGGAAATACCTGATATAAACAGTGACAACCACCCTCCACACTTGTGCGTTAACGAAAATGGGATCGATACTTGTTACGTTTACACAAATTCGTCCAATGAAATGACCATAGATGTGATTCTTGATCAAGCCGAAGATCCTAGGTCAGAAACTAAGTGGTGCGCTTATCCTGTAGGCAATAATTTCACCTGCAGAATACCAACGAAATTGGAATCTCACATGTTTGAGACAAACAGCACATGCAGCATAGAGTGCGATCTGTCCCAGCCATTTGATGTCGATGGTATTGAAGCAGCAATTTATTTTATATCTAAAATAATTTTATTCAGCTATGTTCATCCCCCTTTTTCCCATATTTAGGAAGCATGTTGGTTCACACGCAGTGCCCACTTCTGATAGGAAACCCAGAATTAACATTCTGGAGTTATCTGGTTGTGCGTTCAATCGCAGACATCTTTCCCACTACTGCAGTAGCCCTGCTTGATGCAGCTGTGGTAATTGCGACTAGAGAAACATCCTGTGGTCGTGGTGACGTCGGACGTCAACTGGCAATAGGATCCCTAGGCTTTGCTGTATTCGGTCCTCTAACTGGATTCATAACGAGTTTGGTCGAGCCAACACCAGCCTCGTATTATCTACCTGTTGATATGTTTGCAGTTATGATGATAATATCTGGCTTAATAGCACTATGCGCTAACGGGATGCCTCTAAGTCCTCCGGAATGGTGGTGGCACACAAGAAGCGGAATGCTAGCGCTTCCAATGAGCGCTGTTAAGAGATACGGCAGCGAGACTGCCGCTTTAATATTTGTTCTTGTGATAATGGGGATATTTTGGAGCGCCATGGACACCTATCTTCCTTGGTAATTGACCGTCGATTGAAAAAATATTGCAGTAAATATTTCCTGCGATAATTCATCCCCGATTTATCTTCCAACAGGCACTTGGACCAGCTCAATGCCGACGTTGTATTAATCGGTGTGTGTTTAACTGTCGGGGCTTTACCAGCGATAATTTTCCTGTGGAAATCTGAACACCTTGTAGATTATTGTGGACATAGCAATCTACTAATTACAGCATTTACTATCTACATTCTTAGGTAGAGTCGAGAGCTGTAAATGTAACAGACCGCTTTCCGAATGAATCTGAATATGCTTTTACACTTTTCGTTACAGATTTACAGGCCTAAGTCTAGTATCTGGTGATCCTTGGTGGTCGCTGGCTTGCGAGGCTCTGGAACTATTCACTCTGGGAATTATGTGGGTAACGGCGATCCTATATTTGAGACATTTGGTTCCTCGCCATCTGACTGTAACGGCTCAGGCTTTACCTGTGATTGCGCATTTCTGCATTGGTCGGTTTACTGCGATAATCAATTCCTATTACAGTTATTGGATTCTTTTCCAGCTTATTTAATCATCTGTTTCTTCAACCCCCACAGGTCGCTGCATCGGAGCAATAATCAGCGCTTACATAGACGTGGCTGAGAGAAATGTCGACTCTCTTAGATTCGTTTACCAATGTATGGCAGTAGCATCTGCCCTCATTGCCGTGATATACTTTAGCTTATATCACACTTGGCTTAAGCCAAAATGCCACGCTCAAAGTACGCACGGGCCTCGTCAACCGCCGACGATAATGCAGGGTACTAAATGAGTTGTTTTAATTTTGTGATTTTAAAATTGTTTCGAGGAATATATATCTGCAATAATTGATAAACTGTTTCATTTTTCTCAGCCATGAATGGAAACGGGAATTACACACCTTTGAGAGTCTACCACAACGGCAGAGGCAGAAAAGGACAATTTCGCTACTAACTATAATAATAGAAGTAGAAAACTCTCGTCAATCATCACGGTGCTTAATTATTATCTTTTCATGAAAAGTGTTTTTTTCTTTTTTTTGTTTCACAGGTTTTAAACCGTGTAACGAACCTATTACCTCTTTATACAACGCTATAATAGAGAGAATTTTATCATACAACGTAATCTGCTTTACAATTACTTTTACATCTAGAACGCTCTCTTATTATTATCGATATCCTTTGTGCAATCTTTTCGAATTCAAGTAAAGTTTACAAATTTTCGGTCTAAGAGTTGAATAGTTTTCTTATTTTTTTTTTTATTTTTTTCAACAAAAAGCTCAATCATTTGTGCAATTTGAGGTGATTCGTCTTGTAATAGATATTACTATTTTCTCAATGATAATAATTGTCCATTATTATTATATCTATTGAGTTAAATTATTATCACGTGTGATATCGGTAGAAAACTGAAAATAGTATCTTAATGTAAATTAATAGTATGTATTAGTTATGCATATTGCTTTGAAAATATATATAACTAGTATTGATAACTATTTGAGAATTTGCATCGTCGATATAAATATGTGGGTAACGTTCCATAAAAGATCAATAATACTCGAGTGCCTATTATGAATATCATTACTTTAATAGATAAAGCAATGAATTAATCGATCTTCGAAATCGTATACTATAATATTTTTAAACTAAACTAGTAATAGCATCATTTTATTCTATATCGTAATGAATAAAAAGTAGAAAAGTAAAGAAAAAAAAAAAAAAAATTGATCAGAAATGATCATCTATAACAGCTGTAATGTTATCAGATAATACGTCGCAATTTTTTATTCAATTAACAGCGACACTGCATTTATTTTTCTTATTTTATTTTATTTAAATATGGAAAAAGAAAGAAAGAAAAAACTCGCTTACTATATATTCAGCTATTATGAATTTAAAATCGTTGTATAAGTATTTGTCGATATTATTTTTTATACTCTGATAAACTATTTTTTAATTTCATAAACTACTATTAATGTTACTATTATGTTAAAGCAACCAAATACAAAATAGATTATTTACATTGCGAAACGTTTTCTCTTCTCTTATTTTCTTTTAGTTTAGTTTCATTTCTTTTTTTTTTTCTATAATATTTATTAAGATATTATACGATAATTTGTTTGCGATAATAATAAGTTTGTTTGTTCGTTCGTTTGTAATTATATTAAATTATAAGTTTATAACTGCCAATACTGAACTATAATTTGAAAATATTATTCATTCAGAAATCCAAGCTATGTTTATATCATATCATATCATATATAATATTGAAAATATATATCATTCAGATAACTTATTTAGTGTTCTGAATAAATAAATATGATATATATAAACAATAATTTAACAACATAATACTATATATAGTTTCTTACTGAATTGTTTAAAACTTGAATAATTATCTTTCTCAAAATCTACACCTGTAGTTCATACCATACTTATACATATATATACTATACTTATATATTATTATCTAATTCATTTTTGGTACATAAAAATTTTTATGTCAATAGGATTTATAGAAAAAAGATTTTATTATTGTTAATATTCGACTAACACCAACAGTTTATGAACTATGTTTATATGATTTATGTTTAATACAACGTAACAGGATAATGTAAGAACTGATTATAATATGAAGTCAATCATATTTTTTCTCAGTTATTTGTACACAAATATGTATCATATACATAAATCCCTACATATACATACATACGTAAGAGTTTTTTTTCTTTTTTTTTTTTCATTTTTATTTTCTTTTTTTTTCTGCAGAATAAATGATCAAATCACAGATTAAGGCAGATATAATAATATTATGAAAGTTTCATTTTATTTTATTTTTATTACTATAACCAGTAGTAGGTATATATTCACACTATGATAAAAGTAATGTGTTTCTGTACATACATTCAGCTAAATATCTTCATTTATGCCGAAGGGAAAAAAAAATAATCTTCAATTTTCTTATTTTTATTTTTTTTCATTAATTACTGTAATTAAAGCTAAAAAGAAAAAAGAGAAAAAAACAAAAAAACATAATTAAATTTTAGCTGCAGAATAAAATTGATGTGGTATAATTATTAGAAGTATAAATACGTATAAATCGTTTGCAAATCATTAAATCGAAATAACTACTCTCATATAATAGTTATATGAGTATTTTTATTACTAATATCAAATACGAAATATAAGTAATAGGAGATCAGATTTGCATTTTACAGAAAATTAATTTTGCCATATATAATATGTATGTTTGTATTATTATGTAGATAATATAATTATAGAAGTTATAATCTGCACTGTTCGTCAGTCTGCACTTTGTATTTTGTGCTATAAACAATGATTATTTTTTTTTTTTTTTATTTTTTTTACTTTTTCTTACATTCAATAATGATGCGTATCAGAAACAGAATATAGTTTGAGTCTTAATAATTGATAATAAATGAAATGAAATTCTGATAAGAGTTATTAAGGGATTCTGACTTAGAATTACAAACTGAGCTTTTTAAATTAGGTATATAAATTTCAAGTTAATCAGACTAATATATATATATATATGTGTGATTTTTTTATCATTTTTTTTTTCTAATTAAAAACTCAGAATTCAAAAAGTAAAAGAAAAGAAAGAAAGAAAAAAACTGATAATAATCTTTTGATCAGCGCAAAATATTTTTAGAAATTTTGCTTCTTTTCTATTATAATAATAATAGCTAAAATAAATAAGATTTCATGTACAACGATATCGAGTAACAAATGATCGACAATATTTTATTAATATTAAATCATTTGAATAAGTTTTTCATTATTCGCTATAATATATACGAGATACAATTATTAAAGTAGGTAGATCCAGAAATTCATAAGAAAAGTTTTTTGTCATTTAGTAAAAGCCGAAACATCCTTCTCTTTCTCTTTTTCTCTCTCTCTCTCTCTCTCTCTGAGTTTAGATCAATCAATCAATCAATCAATCAATTTATACAATTTTATACCATCAAATTTTAACTCGAGAGTACACAACGTCGAACAATCAGAGTAAAGAATTTCAACTCTTTAAATAGCATAATGAATGATTTATACGAGAAACTATCAACGAAAATCTTTAATTATTGCTTAGAATTAAAAACAGAGTGTTCATTTATTAATCATTTAGCAAAAGATAATTAACGCGCCACAATATTGTCTGTGTTCTTATCTATTGCTCGTATAAATTGCCTTGTATGTACAATTTAATCAACAAGGCTTAAAAAGGCTCATTTTTATTTTTAGGACAAATTTTCTGCTTTAATCTGTGATAAACTTTCAAATAATTATTAGGTATTATTATTATTATTATTATTATTATTATTATTATTCTGATTATTATTATTCAATAATAGTACAATCCTCTTCGCTGTATCCAATAGCTGTTTTTTTCACATCATTCGGTTTGAACTGTTTAGCATTACGCGATACATTCTCATCGTCGTTACTGCTGCTTCTGCTACGTTCGTCGTCTTCGATTAAAGCTTGTACAGCTATATCGACTTCCCCAGATTCCATACCTTCAAGTATTTGTTTTCGTCTATCTTTTTTAACATGTTCAGAATGTTTTTTAACTAAATTATCGCTATTTCTACTAGTTTTTAAATCCTCTGATAATTCAGTCACCATCTTAGCTAATTCTTTAACAACGTTTGTCGGCTCGCTTTGACCCTTGTTTTCTTTACCGGATTCGTCACTTGCCTCAATTTCCAATTCGTTTGTTATCACTCCGTTATCCAAAGGCGAATCTATGCTCTCTAACATTTCCAATACGAATGGTGAATTCGCTTCTATCAAATCTTTTAACGGAGTTTCGTTCGGGTCTGGCAAACCCTTGTCGTCATCCGTCTCAACTTCGCTCTCTTCCCTATGCTGTAAGTAGAATATAAACTGTTCTTCATATTTTCCATTGAACTCAGCGGGAACTATCACCGGCTTTAATATCTCCGACCCGTCTTTAGGGTCGTATTCTACTTTAGTTAGAACCGAATGTCCTATGCATTTTTCGTAGTCTCTATCAACGACGTCAAATGCTTGGATAGATTTATCGGCGGTAGAAATTTGATCGCCTACTCCGACGTCGACGGTATCTCTTTCTTGGAATGATTTAATGCATTTTACTTTATCCCCAATTAACATATCGTCGGATTCATCCTCGTCTTCGTTATCAGACTCAGATTCAGAGTTTGTGCATATCATGTCAAGTGGGATAGTTACATCGCTGATAATTTCGCTGGGAGTTTCAACGCCAGTTGAATCGTTGCTACGAGTTCGCCTAGACTCTTCAAGCATTGATTTTCTCCAGTTGCTATATTTGTGTACAACTTTATCGTTTATTTCCGAGAGAGTAGAGATCGCTTTATGTATGGCGAGATGAAAGCGCCTGGTTTTCACCCTCGTTGATCTCAGATTATTGTGATTGGGCAAATGGAGGAGCGGCACCCTCTTCAGTTTCGTACTGATCATCTTAAACAACATCCTAACTTCCTCGGTTCTCAAATCAATCTCATCTTCTACTTTGTTGTAGGATTTATCCCCCCGTTTTTTCATACAAGATTCTGGGAACTTGGAACTATCCTGCAAACTTTTGTTAAGCATATTCTTCAGGATATCCCGACTCCTGCAGGCTGGTGAATTATCTCTTTTATCATTATTACCAGATTCTTCTATCTCGAGTTCGTCAGAATCGCTACCAATCTCAATAACTCCAACATCTTTAGACGAAGTCGAGGCTGCCTTTAAGACCGGCTTCTGCACCATGATACGCGGCGTTTGTTTATATCTGCTCGGCTGTATGCCCGGAGTTCTAAGTGGCATCGAGCTATACTCAATAGTATGAAGACGAGAAGTTGGGCTCCTAGCAGCAGCAGTAGTAGCAGTAGCAGTATTAGAGTTTGATACAGTAGGAGCATTCGGCTGTCTAGTCTGTGGCCTAGGAGATAACGAGCTGTATTCAATAGAGCGAACATTCGGAGCCGGCAGGGCATTCGGAGGAGTATTCTTGACGACAACATACTTATGTGATGGGGCGGGTAAAATATGCTGTAAACTTCTCTTGCGTTTAGCTGAATTATTTCTTATCGGTGTGAGCAGCGGCGGCTGTGTTACTTTCAGTAAATTTGCCGTTGGTATCGGATTGATATGCAGAGTTGGTTGACAAGCCGCTGGATCAACAGTTATCGGTTTATTTATAGTCTCGTTAAGAGTCTCGCTGCTTTCTCCTTCGACCATATATTGAACGCAGGGAATCATAGGCGGCGGTAAATCGTCGTCATCTTCGTCGTTCAATACTTCGGCTTCAGGTTTTGGTAGTATCTGAACTTTCTTATTAGAATTTGATTTTTCTCGCTGTCCGTTAGCCATGGCCGAAAGTCTGGGTGATTTTTTAGCCATACTTCGTTTTAGCAACGACAAAGCCATATCCTCAACACTAGGATGATAAGTCTCGTCATCTTCAGATTCGTTTGTGCTAAGTTTACGCCGTTTACCCTTGCTGTTGCGTTTCCTAGAGCAGCATTTAGCTTCGTCAAGATTCATTTTCTCCTTAAAATCTTCCTTGGATATTGTCCGGTCGCTTTCCAATATTCTAAAATGAGAAATCAATCGACCAATCAGAATGTATATTTCAAGAATGATTCAGGCCGCGTTTATCAACCTCGTGACAAAATTACCTAGTAACCGTTTGTACGTGTTGTAATAAAGCCCAACAAACTGCCCTAGCAGTGTAGAGATCAGTCGGATCGCAGACAAAGCATTTCCACTTTTCCTCATCCTCTATCTTCTTCCTTATCAGAGGATCAAAATTACGCTTAATACATTTGTTGCAAAATGTGTTACTGCAGTATGAACAACAGTATAGGTTTCCCCCGTTTGCACACCATCTGCAAAACATGTCCGTCGCGTCTTCACCTGTAATAAAAAAATGAAACAAAAAAAAATGTAATGCGAATCGCCGAGACCATGTCTAATCCAAAACGGTCTATTACCTTGTTCGAAATTTCCATCTCCATAAAAATGACGACAATTGGCGCAAAGCAACGTCAGAAGTACAGGATGAGCAAACATATCGCACGATCTTGCCGGCGCAGATCCAATGTGTATGTCGCAAGCGGTACAGTGAAGTTTACGATATCTTACGGCTGCGATATCTGGATTAATGTTATTGTTGTTGTTTTTTTTAGTCGATGATTGATACTGTGTTGTGATATTGTTCGGAAGGGTTTATTGTTTTCTATATTCTTGTTGTGAGTTTTGTGAAATTACAGGAGAAAACTGGACTGATAGATAACTGAGAATGTACACAGCGAAAATGAAAAGAGAATAAGAGAAGAAAAAAATTTCTTTTATGATGTTGGAAGAATGCGAGAGAGGTAGGTGTATAGCGCATTTTTAATGTGATTGTAATTTTGAATTATATGTCATATGGGATTAGACGAGTGAAACTTACCATCGCCGAACATTAGTTTGTAAAAGTTCGTTTCTTCTTTCGACAATATTGGAGATTTCTCGATTTTACGCTCATTTCCAGCGTTAAGTGTCACTGGAATTAAGGTTAGTTTAGACCTGGGAACTTGAATGTTATTTTATTGATATCGTCGAACCGATACTAACCCTTTGATCTTTTGTTAAGTTCTTCCATAGCGGCGATTACGGATTCTTTAAAAGCCATTTGATTTCTATGAAATTTTCTAATATTGTCAAGAAAAATGTGGGATCTTTAGTTCAAAATTCTATATACGGCGCCACCATTTTTGTGCAGGTTGGCTGGCCTTCTTTAAACCCTTCCCCCGTATGTGATTATGCCTTGGCTTATATTGCCTTTAACCGAACGGTTTTTTTTCTATACAACTTAGGGGACGCGATGTGTTAATTTATTGGAAACATTAATCACATAGGTTATATTTATTATTTTTATAAAACTTCAATTTTGGATAATTTTCTATAGAACTCCGATTATACCGGGTGGGAGCGAAATCTATCGAAAAATTGATCACGTCATTAGGTCGAATTATCGGTACTACATATAGAATCATGTTCAATCGTTTTACCAAATTGGTTAATTAGATTCGTCAAATTCTGCAAAAATTAGGGTTAAATATTCTCCCTAATGTTCGAATATTTCATTCAAACCAGTTAAATATGTGAAATAGAATCGCGCTAATAGTGAATTTGAAAAAAGGCGCGAAAAGCTAGCACTTGCATGCGTGCGTGAAGATTGGCTATCAGCCAATCACAATTCAGCGGGAAATATTTGTTTACAAATGGCGGCAAGTTATTGATGGTTTATTTTATACACTTCGAAACTTTACTTACACAACAATAATTCGGGACTAACCCTATCCCCTATTTTAAAGCAAATAAACATTCAGTTTTATCGAACAAGATGGAAAATACCCTCGAAACTAACCTCCATAAAACCGCTAACAAGTTAACAGACGATATACAAAATATGACGAACTATAAAAATTTATACAACGAAATTCAGGTATGTTATTAGTTTGTTTAGAATATTCTCGTCTTCGATTAGTTCTTCCAACTATTTCGAGTCCCCGAAATTTCGCCCTGTATTTTTTACATTCTGTTTCAGAGACTCGTAGCTTCTACCTCAGTCAGAAAAGAGGATTTCAAAAACACGCTTGTAGATGCGTTGAAGAGTAATGGCCTAGAGACCGAACTTCGAAACACGGTTTTTCACTGGGCAAGAACTCACGTAAGTCTCAGCTTCTCCGTCTTTCCTCAAGTTTGAAAATTCACCAGTTTCTCACATTACTTTCACCGTTTCTTAGGGCCCCTTACAGCCGGACCCAAAGCCTTTGCTTCCATTGTTCGAGGCTGATCTGAGCTATTTAAAACGAGCCCAAATCCAATGGGAAAGGAGGATCCAAAAGTCTCTAAACTCGATGTGCAACGAGCTGAACGTTCCGCTAGCTAGAATAAGATTTAACGCAGACAGGGATGAGATATCCGAGAAATGGGACGAGCTGAGCACCTATGACGTTGGTAAACGATGCGAGTCATCTTCCTCATCCTTCGATCTCATGCGCTTGTGTTTTGTTCACAGATTTGTCACAGTACAGGCCTCTGTACGCGCCCAAAGACTTCTTGGAAGTATTGTTCATGGTTCGTGATCCCAGTTTTAAGAAACAGCCGTAAGTATGGAGAGATCGAAGCAGGAACTGCGCTTTTTATCGGTGTAACTAAAGACGTTCACATTTCTCTTATTGATACCTCAGGGGTGAACCGAACTGGGAATT
Organism: Tenthredo livida; assembly: GCA_963992785.1. Taxonomy (NCBI): domain Eukaryota; kingdom Metazoa; phylum Arthropoda; class Insecta; order Hymenoptera; family Tenthredinidae; genus Tenthredo; species Tenthredo livida. The sequence continues at coordinate 1,580,219 of OZ023070.1, read as the reverse complement.
TGGTCATATACAGATTCGGGTGAAAACTTTAGCGCAATTGGTTAGTAGCCAGAGTATCTGCGCTACTTTATAAACCCAGAGAAGATCCTGTTTCACCAATTTCTTTATTCTTTATCCAGAGAGCCATGTACCCTGAGTTATCCCAAGGCGTACCTCTACTAGGAGTCAATCCGAACATGGCAGCAGTTGGAAACTATCATAATCTAGAAGCGGAGAGAACTGCTCTGGGGGAAAGAGTCCTGGCCTCAAATCACGCACCAATTGCTCAAGAATTTTTAAAACGAGGATCACCTAGAGCTATACGAGGGAGATTGTGGTCCCTTGTGCTGGGATCAATAGTAAAAGAGAATGTGCGGAACATTTGATTACATCGAGTATATATTTGTGATTTAGAAATGTGGAAAACGTTTGATTCTGAACTTACAAAACGTTTTATCTCATACAGGATGAAGAGTACTACGAAGAACTGAAGTCCTTGGTACTACAGTATGACATAATGGTTGATAAGCTGATTATCAAGGTAAAAAGAAGACGAGTGGAAAAAGAAGATCAGCCATGGAAATTTAGGCCCTCTTAAAACCCTGGAGTATTTATTTCAGGACGTTCAATTGACCGCTAGCAATGACGACCAGTATTTTGTCTTCGAAGATGTATTGTACAAAACTATGCTATGCTTTTCAAGAGATTCTGAAGTCCTGGCGCCAGTTACAACAGACCGAAGCGCAGGGGGTCAAGTAATCCACGCAGTACTTCAAGGAAAATCAGCAACTCTTGAAAATACTTTGGTCTTTCCACCCAGCGGAGTTATTCCATTTCATGGGTTTACCATGTATGGTAAGGATCGAAAGAACGGAATGTTACGATTTCAATTTTCACTCATATAATTTTGACAAAAATTTATACATTTTTTTCAGCCACTCCTTTCTGCTATCTCTACGATAATCCATGCGCGATGTATTACACATTCAGAGCATTTTATCTTCGCTATTGGTTCAGGCTTCATACTGTATCTAGCCATGAGCAGGGGATAGTTGCTCTTTGTCTGCTGTTTGAGAGACTGCTTCAATGCCATGAACCTCAGCTCTGGGCGCATTTTAGAAATATTCACATACAGCCGTGAGCCAATATTTCTTTATGGATAAAAAAAATTGGGCTCAATAATTGGAAGTTGATTCATTTTTCATTATTTTTTCTTTTTCAGAGTTAAAGTAGTCTTCAAATGGCTCATGAGAGGATTTAGCGGGCATCTACCACCGGAGCAGCTCCTCTATTTATGGGATTTAATTCTTGGATATGATTCTTTGGAAATAGTTGCGCTACTCGCAGTAACTATACTGAGTTTTAGAAAGGAAAATTTGATGCAAGTTAATACATTGCATAACATCGAGGTGGGTGAATTGCATGAAGGAACTAAAGCTTGTTATGACGTATCAATATATATTTAAATTTTCTAAAAGTAATAACATAAATTTTCTACATTTTAGGCAGTATTGGCGGATCTATCTTCTCTAAAAGTGATGCCATTACTTCAACTGGTTCTCCTAAAAGAATGAAGAGTCTTCCCTCGGCTTGAAGTGCAACAATCGAAATCTAGAGTAATTAATAATAAACATGTTTTTTTAAATTAAAATACTCTATCCACTATTTCGTTTATTGATAGTAATTATTATGATATAGTATGTCTCTACTTAAAATATCGTTAAGTTCGCTGTCCAATTGTTGTTATATTGTCAATTGAATCGAAATTTGAAAAGAAAAAAGAACCCCGCGCATATGCAACAATGTTGTGTTAAACGTTCTCCTTTACCGACCGAATCCGTAGAACAATGCAATAATAGTTAACAATGATTCCATCTCTTTTATCGACCGAGTATCTCTACTGTGATATAAAATAACTGAGTTTACCGCCGTAAGATAGCGTTCAGATCAGACTATGAAGGGTGGGGCGAATAACTAGCCACCGTATGAGTAAGACGGAGTCAAATTTTTTTTCCATTGACATAGAAGTGAGTGTGAGAGAGACGTGACTAGGAGTCGAAAAGGGGAGGTTTCCCGTTTCCGGCTGTCACCGACGAGACGCTCTTAACTTCTAGGTGTTTATACGTGTTTTATATAGAAAAAAAAAAGATACCTACACATTACGACGAATACTAAGGATACTAGTTACAGAGTTTATTCTACAATCGAGAAATAAACAGTCGCCAATCTTTTGTGAGTATTTAAATATCGCTCATTAAAGCTCCCCCACCCCCCCCCCCCCCCTCGCCCTTCCTACGTTCGTATTCCTCCGTCTACACCTACATACCTACAAAATATAATCTTTACACTACTATACATACTATGTAGATTTATTCACCTACCTACCTACCGTGTATCGCTACTCCGTAAGGGTGGGGTGTGTATCTCTCGCACCCCCAAATTATTAGTCATACAGCTTTACCTAATTTGCATAAGTGAGGTAAAGTAAAGTAAAGTAAATAGTAATAACGTAAATTAAAGTAAAGTATAACGTAAAGTTTAAACAATTATTTACGTACAATGAAAAGTCTTTTTTCGATTTTTTATTTTTTTTAGATATAAGATTAACAACCTACTTAGTAATTTTTATTTTCTTTTTTTTTTTCTCTTCTTTCTCACCTTTCTGATTATAATTATTAATAATTACAATCTTCTAGTGTAAGATATCATCTTTAGATTATTATCAAAACCGGTCAATGTTACGTTATACATATTACTAATTAAACCATCGAGATTGCGATGAATAATGCATAAGTGTGTGTTACATTTAATTATTGTCTAATCATATTAGTTAGGAATAATCTTTTATCCCAATTTCTAATCATTGATAACTAATTAATTAATGAATTTTTCTTGTCTTTATTCACTTATTTCTAATAGATATTTACATGAGTTAAGTCAAGTAACTAAGAGAGTTGAAAAGTAGTGAAAATGGCTTGGCGATTTAAAGCATCAAAGTACAAAAATGCTGCGCCAGTTGTGCCTAAGCCAGAGGCATGCATCAGAGACATTTGCGTCGGATCTTATCAAACCTATGGAAATAACATCGCCGCATCTGCAGCCTTCATGGCATTCAACGTCGACCATAATGGTAATAGAAATCATATACATAATAATGATTAATGTGTATTCATACGAATGCGTGTTAGAGATAAATTGATTATGAAACTAATTATCTTTTGCTTCCTGTTCCATTATCACTTTCATACTTTCAACAATGTATTTCAATGTATCGGCACTGTTCGATCGTATAGAACAAAAGATATTCCACATATATTGCCTTCCCCCCATTCAATTACGTAAATTTATCTTTTTATTCTTTTTAATTTAATTATCAGACACTTTTCACCTTGACAATACATTCTAAGGCTTTAAATCCTCGGTTTTTATGTAACAAACCTTTGGGCTATTTATTTGCACCTCAGGATCTAGTCTCGCTGTTCTACCGCTCGATGATTGTGGGAGAAAGAGCAAAACCATGCCTCTCTTACATGCACATACTGATACCGTTACCGATATGGACTTTTCTCCATTTCATGACGGACTTCTAGCAACCGGATCACAGGATTGTCTCGTAAGATTGAAATCTCACTGTTTAAACCAACGGGATAATCTCATGCTTTTTATCTAAACATTTTCAGCTGCTAGGAAGCCCCGAAATTTAACACATCGTTAAACGATAACAACTTTTTCATATTACAGGTGAAACTCTGGCACATTCCAGAATCTGGACTCGAAGAATCCCTGTGCAATCCTGAATGCACATTTTCTCACAGACAGAGGAGAGTCGAAGCTGTTAGGTGGCATCCGACCGCCGAACATCTTCTGACTACTGTTTCTTACACGAATCTTTCACTATGGGACGTTATTTCACAGCAGGATTTATTCTGTAGGGTTTTTACTTTGTATTTTATCAAATTTCAACTGATACAAATGCAGAGCGCTAGAATTGATACCTACTGTTTATTTTTTCTGTTAGCTAACAACGAACACGCGGAAGTAATCCAATCTCTGAGTTGGAAACAGGACGGCACGCTACTGGCGACCTCCTCAAAAGATAAACAAGTCAGAATAATTGATCCACGGGCCTCTCGCTGTGTCGTAAACACTTCGTCAAGTCACCAGAGCATCAAAGACTCGAGAATTGTCTGGCTCGGAGATAGGGACAGGATATTAACAACCGGATTCGATTCCGCAAGGCTGAGACAAGTCTATATAAGAGATTTACGCAATTTAAGTGACCCTGTTAAGACCCTGGAACTCGACTGTAGCACGGGGTGAGATTCCATGGAATTACCTCAATTTCAAAACCGAATAACTAGGAAGAAACATTTTCTCTGAATCTAAATCAATCGCTTAATAATTCCAGGATTCTTATGCCGCTCTTCGACCCTGATACCAACATGCTTTTCCTCGCCGGGAAAGGAGACACTACTATTTTATACATGGAGGTGACCGAGCGCGAGCCGCATCTCGTCGAGGGGATCAGACACAGCGGTGAACAGACAAAGGGCGGTTGTTTGGTCCCAAAAAGAGCGTTGAATGTAATGCAGGCCGAAGTTAACAGGCTTTTACAGCTTACTTCGAACATGGTCATACCGATAATGTACCAAGTACCGAGGAAGGTGTGCATCCGATTTCTATTACTACTTTAGCGACCGTTGTTGTCATCCAATCTTTGCTTATTTACTAAATTGATCATTTTCAGACTTACAGAGACTTTCACGCTGATATATACCCAGAAACAGCTGGTTGTGTAGCACAAAATACAGCCTCAGCTTGGATCAAAGGCCACGACGCTCCAGTACCAAAAATATCTCTGGATCCTTCGAAGCGAGCAAAAGGCGAAGATCCTGTGACGGTATGTAAAATAGTATATCTATTAAATTTGTTTAAAGACCACTTTTCACATTGTGAAACTAAGTAGATAGTTTGATCAATTTCTTTATTTTCTTTCTGTTTACGTGTTAATTTTTTATTGCATCGTCAACAGTTTGTTTATTATCATTATTATTATTATTATTATTTAGGTGTATATTCATTTATCATTTTTCTTTCGCAACGTATTTGAAGATTCTCTCTATTATATATATTATATACCTTATCCGTTCCGTTATCAATCCTACTCCAAATTTGTAAATTACCTATATCTGCAATGGGACATAGGAAGTTAGATTTTTTTTTTTTTATCACATATACTAAGAATGGACTGCACATAATCTATCAGAAAGCACCTCTGCCTTTCCTGATCCTATCACTTTCTCCCTTTGTATGTGTGATCGAATGGCATTTGAAACGTACCAAATAGGTGATTGAATTTGCGAGAGAATGGATTAATCCAGATGAAAATAAATCTATGGCTATTATTTTATCGCTTAACTTTCGCTTTTATTTGAGTTAACAGAATTGATCATATTAATTATACAATTTATCAATTAGCCATAGAATTATTTAATTAACACACACAATTTTATAATAATTCATGAGAATGATAAGCGTGCACTTGAGAATCGTTTGTATTTTAATCACTATTTATGTTGTCTACCATGGATATTTTTAAGCTTTTAATTATAATTTTATCATTTTCTGTATTATGTATATACAATTTTTTGTTCTTTCAGATTTCCAAATGTATTTATTTTAGTTTATTTATTAGCAGTCGTCGTTATGCGTGTGTGTTTATCAATCAATCAATCAATCAATTCATCTATCGTAACTGACTGTTGATGTCTGTAGATCGTTTTCTTGTGTAAGTAAATAAGTAAATAAGAATATAAATTTGAAAATTAATTATTTAACAATTAACAATAACAGACAGAGACTAATGACGCAAGCGAGATGTGTAATGATTATCTCCAAATGTAAAGTCGATTAGAACAATTTTGGAGTAATGGAATGTAAATGTGTATATTTTTTGATTGTATATATTGTATATTATGTTTTTTTTGTTCCCCATGCGTTTATTTTCAACTAAAAAAAGCTTACTTTCACCGTCGCTTATGGCTTGAGATAATCAATGAGTTTAAACGGTAGTTTGGTAGTCTTTAAACACAGCACTATTATTTTTCTTATAAATCTAGATATGTAAATTGTAAATTAAATTTGAGGTAAGATATTTGATTGTGGAAATTGCCGGACGTTTAGGTACACAAAGGAAACCTAGGAACACTGAAAGAAAATTATGAAGAATTGAAAATAGAACAGCCTAAATCAAGCAAGACGATAAACATCACTGCGCCAAAGGGCTATGCCAAAGTTCAATCTACTGTAGTTGAAGATAATGAGAAAAAAATAGACCTAGATATAAAGGAATGCGAAGACATTAGACAAACCGAAGTCGAAGATGATGAGACTAAGGTACAAAACGGAAGCCAGAACGTACCTCCTAAACCATTGCCGAGAGCCTCACGAGCTAACAGCATCTCTGAGGAAGATCCAAAGCCCGTTGCTCGACCTCGTACAACGCCAAATCCAGGATGCGTAGTTACCCCAGTTAATCCTAACGCTGTTGGAGGATATAAGGTCAGATTTAGACAAATGATTGACTCAGCAAAGTGGTTTGATTATTTTTTTCTCTTCACGTTTTCTTTAGTTTTAGGTAAACTTGAGAGAAAGAGAAGCGTTAGTTTTATCGTTCTTTTTATTCACGTCAGAAAATCCTTTATAATATACATACCTCAGATCGAATCAGCCGGGCTAATTAGTCGAAGACTGTTTGTAGACTAGTTAATTGTCATAACATTAGCGCATAGTTATAAGAATTTTTTTCTGTGTGCGTGTGTGAGTTATGTTATCATTTTCAATCCTACCTCCACTCGTCCCCTTCCATATCATTTTTTGGTCCATTTATTTTGACTACTTTTTGTGTTATAGTTAATAATTGAAAATTCTTAACTCCCATTCTAATTCATTCACGTTTTATTTCTATCACAGCCACGTCTCGGGCCTAAACCGTTCCAAGCTAAATCAGGAAGCCAGGAATTCTCGTTTGACAAAGTGTTCTCCGTTCCTGTTGCCCCCAATTCAGAAAGCAACGGTCATCAAACCGACATAGTTGGCTCTGCCGACAGTAACATAGAAGCAGACAAATCTCCAACGTCCGAGAATGATCAAGTAAAAGAGTCAGAGAATGGGAAAAGCGACTGCAGTTCAATGGAAGAGGATGCAAACTCTAGCGATTCCGGATACAAACCAAAGACGCCGAGCACAGCTGAGAGGCGCAAATTATTTGAAACTAAAGTCAAGGACGAGTCGCCTGACAACGAAGAATCAGGAAATTTCGAGCGCGGTAATGTTAACAGAAACTCAATCGCTGAGAGAAGAAGACTTTACGAAAGTCGCTCCGTCTCTGTCACCGATGGGAATTTGGCTGAGAAGGCATTGGGCTCTCCTACGCCACTTAGAAGACGCGATTCTTTCAAAGCAAAGAGCGATGTGATCAAGGAAGACGAAGTTAAAAAAATTATACCTGTTTTGAGACAACAGAGCATGGATCCAAGGCTGGAAAAACCTGAACCTGTGACCACCCCAACTCCTAAAAGAACTTCTACTGTGTTTGGTAACTATTTCTGGAGATTTGAAAAGCCTGAACTTCTTTATGACCTCTTTTCCGTTTTCAGGACGTGTATCAAAGTTCAGACACCTGAAAGGAACTCCTGGTCACAAATCAACGCATATTGAAAACATCAGAAACATAAGTCGGCAAATATCCGGAGAATGCGACGGCTGTCATGGTGAATAACGAATTTTGTCTTCGACATTCGAGCCGCGGTTCTGGGCTCTAAAATCTCAAATTTTATTCAACTTTCAGCAAACCCGGACCGAGTTGCTGTTCCCTTGAGCGGACCAGGGGGAAAAATAGCCGTTCTAGAACTGAAAAAGACCGGGAGATTGCCCGACGGAGTTATGCCAGCTCTTGTTCACGGCGCAACAATCATGGATTTCCAATGGGACCCTTTCAACAATCAACAGCTTGCCGTCGGTGAGATAAAACTCTGGTTTTAGTGTGAAAAACCACCTGAACTGTTCGCCCAATGTAATCATATTTCCTTGATTTTGCTTAGCTTGCGACGACGGGATGTTAAGACTGTGGGAAATTCCACCAACTGGTTTAGAAGAGTCTACAAACGAGCCTTGGGGGACTATCGAAGCTCATGCTGACAAAATCTACTTGATAAAGTTCCATCCTCTGGCTTCACACGTTCTTGCAACTGCCTCTTACGACATGACTGTTAAAATCTGGGATCTGACTCCTATGGAAGCCGGGGGAGACGCTGTTGCTAAAATAACTCTTACTAGTCACACGGACCAGATATTCAGCCTCGCTTGGTCTCCTTGCGGACAATATTTAGCCAGTGCTTGCAAGGACGGTAAACTTCGCATTTACAAACCCAGACATGGCGATACTCCGATAAGAGAAGGTAAAGGACCGGTTGGAACACGCGGCGCTAGAGTTGTTTGGGCACTTGATGGAAGGTTCCTGGTCGTTATGGGATTCGACAAGTATGTTAATAGATCGGCAATACCCAGGCCTACGCAAAAGCCTCTGAATAAAGCTAATCGATTTATTTATTTTCAGGGTTTCCGAGAGGCAGATCATCGTCTTCAAAGCAGACAATCTTAACTCACCATTGAATACAGTCGGTCTCGACGTATCCCCTGCCATATTGATGCCATATTATGACGAGGACAGTTCTACCCTATTTCTAACTGGTCGAGTGGGTAGAATTTTGAAATTATTGACGAAAATTCGTGTCTCAGATTTTCCCTATTCTCCTCTTATCAAATTTATATATTGATGAATACATAGAAAACTGAATTCATCTTTCAGGGAGATTCTACGATATATGCTTTTGAAGTAACGGAAGAGGCTCCGTACTGTTGCCCTCTCAGTCACCATCGATGCGCGAGTTTACATCAAGGATTTTCTTTCCTTCCTAAAAATCGGTGCGATGTTACCATAGTTGAGTTTGCATCGGCGCTAAGACTGACAAATAACACAATAGAACCACTGAGTTTCACTGTACCACGTATAAAGGTATAAACTTCATTCAATCATGTCTGCATTCCTAAGCCTCGCAATATCTATTCTCTCTATTTCACAGAGCGAGCTGTTTCAAGACGACTTATTCCCTCCTACAAGGGTCACATGGAGTCCAACAGTCAGCGCTGACGAGTGGTTCAGCGGAGTTAATAAACAAGCGCCAAGAATCAGTCTGAAACCTCCCGGAATGGACAGCTGTGAGAATTGAGATATAACTTGGCAGTACATATTAAGTTCTGAGGATTGAATATCAGTTATTCATGTTATGCTTTCTTTGATCTAATTTAGTGACCGAAAGTCAGGGACAAGGCGTTGTCACTGCGCCAGTTTCCGCCAAGCAGTCAGCCACGACTACAACACCGTTTGCTGGAGCTACACAACCATTCAATAGACTAGGATGGAATCCAGATCTGGCTGGCCAGACAAAGGCAAAACAGGAAGAGGTGAGGATCGATTTAATTTTTTTCTATTTTATTCATTCGTTAATTCGTTCATTTATTTATTTATACTATGTATATCCTATGTTTATTTATCTATATCGTCGAAGCACGTTGTAGTTCGATGAATTCATATCCTCTTATAATTAGCTCTTTATGTATTGATGATTAAATCGCACGTAGTAAATCAGGGAGAAATAATAAACTTCTCTCTATACTCTATTATTGGAAAGTAAAGAGCGATGATAAACATTGAACATCTTATTCTATACATCTTTGAGGGAGAGATGATGATGATGATGATAAAAGTCCCACGAGTCATTAAATCTTAGAAAAAAGAAAAAGAAAAATAATAAAAATTGCACCCCCTCGTATACTAAGCGTAAATTAATCTCAAATCACTACCCAAAGTTCGCAAGAGTTGTATTGAGTGTGAAATGTGTGGTAGATTCAAAAGTCAATGAGCAACATTATGGGGGATACTTTACACGGTTCGTTGGAACAAGACCACATGGAGGGAGTGGACGAAGGCGAATGGGTAGGTCTTTAAGAATGTCTATTAAATAATTGAACAATATTTATGGGTAGATTAATTCTCCTCTAACTCAACTGTCCTTAGATTTCTTACATAGTTGTATAAAACTTACTTAGATATTCATTGCTTTGCCTGATATGCACAAATTATTTACTTTTCTAATCTAATTGAAACTGTATTTACCCTTGTTTCTATGTTTCTAATATCAATGTATACCCCCTTTTTCTTACCATAATACTCGTTGTATTATTTTATTTCTCTTTGCATGAGAAAAAAAAATAGATCTATTTCTTTATTTAGTTGGATTTTTAAACGATGAATTAACTATTTTTCTATTCTTTTTCAGGACGAGTGAAATAAGGTATGCGGTTTGACGGTAGATAACTTAAAAATAAGAGAAAAGAATTAAGTCATAAGATAATGGTTGCAGTAGAGGAGAAAGAATAATAATAATTAATCAGTAAATTAACTTAATTCGCACAACCGTGTATGTAGCTGATCGCGCGCAACAATTTATAATACATACTTACTACAATCACATCGACGCTGCGTGTTGAAATTTTTCAAAAATTGAAAAAGAAAAAGAGAAAGAAAAAGAAGATGAGTGAAAATTAAAACTGAAAAAAAAAAAAAAAAACTACTGAAAATAAACTAATAAATCGTAGTTTAATTAGTTGCTTATAATAACTCAATACATTAAAGCCTTTCGTTATCCCAGCTGGCCGAGCCATAAATATATTTCCCTATGTTAACGTGGATTTATATTCAATATCTGATACTCAATTTCTCTAATATTTTTATCAACGTCTATAATATGACGATGATAAAAGTTTTATTATTAATTATAAATTATGTATTATTATGTATTATTATTATTTGCTGCTGCCTCGTTTATTAGGGGGAAGGCAATTATTTTCGCCTTGGACACTGATTATTATTATTATTATTATTATTAAATATGAAAAAATCAATTTGTATTCGCTAGACAGAATGAGACGAAGAATAAAATCGTTCTTTTCTTTTAATCATCATCACTGTTGCGATTGAAGGGGTGCAAAAAGGTGCTACAAGTATCCGATTCTACATTTGGAAAATGCTTAATTAAGATGATTAATTGTCGTTTTTAGTTTCTATTTAGATGATTACAGTAATTAGAATGAAATAAACATCGAGTTTTGTTTTTTTTTTCTTTTTTTCTTTTCTTAAGGTAAATTACAGTGTCCAAGGTTTAGTTAATTAATATTGTAAATTTTTTTTTTTTGATAAATCAATTTCAATTTTATAGCATTCTGTAATAATTGCATACAAACAAAAAAAAAAACAAAAGTAAAAAAGTCAAACAAAAAAAAAAATTATAATAATAATAATAACAAACAATAATTAGGTTTTTTCTTAGCATTGAAAGATGCGTGATTGTAGCTCTAGTCCGGGGTGGTTTTTTTTCTTTTTAAGTTTCTTAGTATAAGTAATATTAGATATAATTATCGATGAACGGTATAGAATAATCTAAGGCTATGCTAAGAACTAAGAGAATTTAGTTAATATCTAACGTATTTCATTAAAATATGTTGTAGAATGTTTTTGAAGCGAAAAGTAAAATATGAATTTCATTCAAGGTCTGAATATTAAAATTAAAAAAAAAAAAAAACATTAAAACGAACATTTAGATTTAAGATTAATATTGCTCACCGAATACAGAAACTGACCAATTTAAACAACTCTTTGAAAAATTATCAAATTCTTTAATATAATTCTAAATACATCAATTACCTAAATTTGTTAGAAATTGAAGATATAATACATAACATATTTCTAAAATTTTGACTGAAACGTGAACACATTCCATGACACATACATATACATGCATACATACATAGATATTTTCTAACAATAATAATAAAAGATCTTGAATGAAGCAGCCAATTGATATTGATAAACAAATGGATGATATTTAAACAATCAAGGCGATGAGATTAAAAATGAAATGTTATTACGTGTGATATTTAATGTTTATAATTATGGTTTAATCATTTTAAACGATAAATAAACATCGAATATACACATTGTCATTCATTTTTAATTAATACATTATTATAGTACTACGATAATAACATAAAACGTATATTATGCACCAAGTATTAATAACTAATACATACAACATTTCATACGATGTAATCTGGGTAATAAGACTCGAATATGTAATAATGATAAAAAAAAAAAAAAAAAATAATAAACCAAGCCTCCTCAAGGCTTTAAACTTAAATCTTTAAAGTAGTAGTTTAAATAATAATAATAATAATAATAACACAGTTTAAATAAGAATTTCCATTTTATACGTTTTTGCATTTGAAACATAATTATTTTCCAAGTATTATCTAATTAAGAAAAAGAGAAATGGAGAAACTCACAATTTTTAATAAACGTGTATTTTAGTATTTAGACCTTTTTCAACGTAGACTGCAGTTACATTTAATTAATGTTGTAGCTATACATAAACGATATGTAATTTATTATTACATGGTGCTATGTCCCATCCCTGGTAGATTTTTGATCAAATTAACAGTAAATCACTAAAAGATAATCACATTACATTACATATTACTATATATAGGTAATATATATATATTCGTACATAATCTGAGCTATACATAATCGACTCATCAAAAAACACAATACATATTATACCAATCACCTTAATCTAAATAATAATTAATCAACGCGTTATTATCTATTGTGATTTACTGATAAATTAGCCAACGGGCACATAGTATACAACATCAGATTATCTCAAAGACCAAGAAAGGTGCCAAAAAATGTAAAAGCATTAAAAAAAAAGAAGAAAAAAAAAAAGGAAAAGAAAGGAAAACAAACACATCACCAGTTTATTCGACACTAAAAGTTTATTGGAAACAGCTCAACTATAAAAGAAAAAAAGAAAGAAAGAAACAAAAACAAAAAATAAATAAATAAGAATCATTCCAATTGTGGATATTATGTAATTCTAGTTTTCAAAACGATGATACACTATTATTAGTTGTTATCGCGAGGAAAGATATTTGTCGAAAAAAATTTAGTTTATTGGAATTGTAAACGAAAAAAAAACGAAAAAAAGGAAAAAGAAACAGACAAATATTAGCCATGAAAAATTATTGTAGTACATATTTTAAGGCAGCAGAAATCGTTGACAAGGATACAGATACAAAATTTCTTTATCTACGATAAAAAAAAACAAATATAGATAAAACATAATATCTTAGTTTATTCCTTGCTGACTTAATTCTGCTGTCCTTTCCTGTTGCGCTTTGCGTCCATGTAGGCGAAAATCTTATTTACTCGCAATAGCATCAAGCCTAAGTTTAGATTTCTTAATGAATTATGATAATTAAGATATTTTAGTCTTATTTTTCTATCACAATATTTTCCATATACATACTAGTTGAATTTTTTTATTCAATCATATCATTATCATTTATATCATTATCTTTATTTTATTTTATTTTTCATTTTCTCTTACATAGCTACTCATTTTTTTTTTTTTTTTGTTCTTCCTTGCTTTTAAAACCATACATTATATTTATGAACAATTTAGATCGCAGTGGTCAGATTTACAGTGGTGTATGTACAACACGTTTATTCTCAACACAGAATTTTGAAAAAAGAAAAAAATAAAATAAAAAAAATAATTCAGAGTCATTACCCAAAGTTGAAAGATTATTGATTATTAAATTGTTTCAATCTTTCATTCAATATGTTATTTAATTAAAGAAATAGTAATAATGATCAAAAGAACTAAACTGTCTTATCAGCTATTCTGTGCTGCGAACCACTGTCGAGTACGTAACTTAGTTTGTCGTGTAGTGATGTCTCTTTGTATCGACCTTGTATCTTAAATGTATTTCATCTATAAAACATTTCTACCAAATACCTGGGCTGCGTTATAAAAAAAAAAAAAAATCACACCCAAGTATCTGTATGTATGATTTATAAGAAAATAATTAGCAAATTTAACTAATACTAAAAAATCTTCATTCCAACAGAATCGGGTGAAGTTTCTAACGCGCAATCTTAAGGCTTTCTTAAACCACGTATCTACGCTGCTCTGCATCCTTTTCCCAATATATTCGAAAAACTGGTATTAGGCATATCGGGTAAAGGACGTGAAGTAATAAGAAAAATCGTTTAGGAAATCGATGATATTATTATTATTGATGAACAGTTTTTTCAAGCAAAAGATATACAACAAAATATAGCCATAATTAATTGATTAAAATTTTCAAATTATATCATTTACAGTATTTTATAATCGATGTATAATCATATACAGTATTTGGCCAAGTCAACTGCATTGGCCTACTCTATCTCTCGGTATAAGTCTCAGCTCAGAACCGTGTTTCAGAAAGACGTTACCTGGACATGTTAAAAAAAATTAGACAACAGTTTATGCATTGGAGAATATTATTCAATATACTAGTTATACGCGCTAAGTATTGAATAATATCTCTCACCAGCGGTTTGCTGCGGATTAATTCCCACCCCATCGTCGGTAATAATTGCCGAGGTAGCGGGTGCGACCTTGAATTCTTCTGCGGCAAATTTAAGAACAGCTGTGAACGGCGTGTTGTCTGGCACGCTGAGTCTGTAACATTATTAATTTTTCGAAAATCATCAAAAGGCTCGGGTAACATTGCGGATATTTTTGTTCTATTGAGTATCGAGCGTCTTAGACTATCTCGAATATGGTTGTAGCGGAAATAAACGATTTCTTCATTTCGAATATATTGGAATTTAATGAATTTGTACAAATAGAAAACAGGTACAGCTAGAAATAGGATATTCACGCTTATAGTCGATCTAGAGTTAAGCTACTCGAATAACTGACAATTATTTATTTCATATTTTCATATCCTGCCAGACATTGGGCTGCGATTTAGTTTCGGAAAATTGCAACATTTCGTTAACAGTTTGACTAACGACGCTTGGACCGTTTAAAAAAATCTTTATAAATTCAATCAGATTCTCATGTTTGAATTGATTATCGGATAACCAGGTGCCGTCTTCTCTACGCTGCATATTTCTACCGAAATAAAATACAGCGTCTATAAAACTTTGGCGAAAATTTGATTCTTCGACGATCATTTTCAAGAATAATTTTTTTCTCAAGTCTAAAAAACTTAGAACAAATTTTGGTTCATACGAGTTTGACTTAGATACAAAACAGTCCCGTATTATCGCCCTCAAGTCGCTAGTCTTATCTAATTGTAAAAAAATTTCAACTAATTTAGGGACAAGACCGTCTTCTATCATCTTATTCACCCGATTTGAAACCTCTTCGTATTCGCCAATGCCTACGCTATTTTCCCAAGATTCTATAAGAGCGGCATCGTCTATCTTCGATTTTTCTATACCCAATTTGAGCAGGGATTCTATTATCGCGTTATTAGATATAGACTGAGTTAACATGTTTTCTATAAAATTTGTCAGTCTATCTTTTCCGCACAACTCTATATACAGATTAATTAAATGATCAACAACGTCGGTTGTAACAAAGCTGCTCTTTATATAAACTTCGAGAAATTTATCGCACGCTTTTTTCAGCGAATAACAACTGTACAGATTTTTTCTATTCCCCTTCTTCCACCAGTCGTGTAAATTATTCTCAAATATTTTAAGCTTTTCTTCTTCTTCTGCTCTGGTTATAGACGCCTCGACAAAAAGGGCGTATTTAAACGCTTGGGATACGTTATCGCAGTTTACTTCCTTACACATACTCTCATTTTCTATTACGCACAAATATCTATCGAAACATTTGAAGATTTGTATCAAATCTGATTCGGGAACGTCGCTTATCCCTTTTTTATACATATTCATTAAAATTATGAGCTAATTTTAGTCTCTTTTGAGTCGTAGACGTTGATTCGTAGATTTTTCTGCTCCCTTTAGCCCAAAACCGTCCGCATCATCTGTTGGAAAAAATATAAGGAAGAAAAAAAAAAGGAAGAAAAAGGGAAAAAATTTTACGGGCTCTTATAAGAATTTTCAAAATTATGTATTTTTTTTTTTTCTTTTTTTTTTTCATACTCACACTTTGAAAGGCAGTTTTGGATCTGAAGTTAGAGTGATTTTGAACGTGACTTTAGATCTGAAAAATAATATTTAAAGATGAATGTAATATAATATAATATAGAATATAGAGGTAGAGAATTAGCGGATGACAGTTCGTCGAACATATGTTTGACAGTGGTATTCATTTACTCAATTTTTTTTTTATTCTGAAGACTTATATATATTTGTTTGAAATATCGGTTAAAATACTCACGCCATGATTCTAAATAGGTTTTAGATAATAATTGAAGAATGTTTTACTCCGTTAGACTAAATAACCTCAAAAATGATCTTAAGCGTGAAATTGAAACCACTTGATATCGTTTCGTTTATATGGTTAGGTTAGGTTAGATTTTCATGCGCAGTAAGCCGCTGCTGTAAAATTTTTCTGTAACGCTATTGGTTGTTGATCACGTGGTTGCGCGTGCGCGTGCGCATGCGCGTTTGATGAAAATCCATTCACTCTGAAGTTGCGCCGGTGTTTCGAGTTCGACTATCTATAGTGTTCAGTCGGTATAGCATATTTCGAAATATGTATAAATATCATATTTTATTCTATACAATAACTTAACGCGACGATATAAGAAATTAAACTCGTAACAAACAAAATAAAATTGGAATTATCTGAATTTATTTACATCGTGTATGATAAATTCACGATAGTAGTATAAATACAGAAAGAGATAGAAACTAGTGGAACTTTCGATCGTCTGCTAGATTGATCACGTGACAATCCAGTCTAGTCGGTTGAATGTGATCCATGCGTCCTTTATATCGAACATGGCGACGACGAAAGGTCTCGGTGTGATGTTTCGGCCTAAAAGTATTCGCCTTACTATCGGTTGTACTAAGCTGAATAAATTAACTTCAAACAATCTAGAAAGATGCAATAATTGTGAGCGTTATTTTTCGAGTTCGTCCTTCACTGTCGACGTATGGAATCGTCAGAAATCTGATAAATGTAACTACCGCATTACCTATATTAATTTTACACACACTTACAGATTACATCATTCATTATAGTTTCGCATTTCAATTGACAAGAAAAATAATTTTCAAACAAATATTTCTTCGTTTATAATAACAAAGCTTAATATTTGAGCAGATATTGTACAATAATTTCACGAATATTTCAACAAATAGCGATTAACATAACCTAAAAAAAAAAAAAATGAAAATTGAAAAATAGATAAGGACAAGTTTTAAAATTCCCCTTTTTTTGAATAATTTCCCTCATTTCAGTCCTAACCTTAAAATCTGCGTCCTTACGTCGCGGAATACATCTGTCGTCAAAACTAACGGCCAAACGTAATTACTACGAGATATTAGGAGTGTCTAAAAACTCGTCTCAAAAAGACATAAAGAAGGCGTACTACGAGTTAGCCAAGAAATACCATCCGGATACGAACAAAACGGACAAAGACGCTGGGAAAAAATTTCAAGAAGTATCAGAGGCTTACGAAGTTCTCAGCGACGATGGTAAGAGAAAAGAATACGACACTTGGGGAGCGACTTCGGAACAAATGGGAATGGGACAGGGCCCAAGGCCAGGAAATTCCCAGGATTTTCAACAGAATTGGCAGTTTAGTTCGTCCATAAATCCCGAAGAATTGTTCAGAAAGATATTTGGAGATGCGGGATTTCAGAGCGCAGGATTCTCGGATTATGACGACTTTGCAGAAAGCAAATTCGGCTTTGGCGCCGCGCAAGAGGTGAATGGGAAAATTTCATCAATTTATTGGTCTAAAATTTATAAGCGATTCGAAATTAGAGACGATAACGTTTAAGGGAAATCGAATTTGATCATGTTGTCTTTTTTCAGGTCATTATGAATCTGAATTTTTCACAAGCTGCACGCGGAGTCAACAAAGATGTAAACATAAACGTGGTAGACACTTGTCCTAAGTGTTGTGGTACGCGTTGCGAACCGGGAACGAAGGCTGTTCGGTGTCAACACTGCCATGGAACTGGTATGGAAACTATTAGCACTGGGCCATTTGTGATGAGATCTACTTGCCGCTATTGCCACGGGTCTAGAATGTTCATTAAATTTCCTTGCGACGAATGCGAGGGAAAAGGACAAACGGTAATTCGCCGTTTAGATACAGAAATAAATTCTGAGTATATGAAATCAGGAAAAGTTCATCCAAATCTATGGAATCTATCAGAAATCAATGAAACTTTATCCGAATTGGAGGAATCTCGTATATTCTTATTTTCTAAACGTTATTTGCTCCCCAATTTAGGTCCAAAGAAAGAAGGTGACCGTCCCAGTACCAGCGGGTGTAGAAGATGGTCAGACGGTCCGAATGGCGGTTGGGAATAAAGAAGTTTTCATAACATTCCGTGTTGAAAAATCAAAGTATTTTCGTCGTGAGGGTGCCGACGTTCACACAAATGCAGAGATATCGTTATCCCAAGCTGTTCTCGGTGGTTCTATAAGAGTAGAGGGAGTCTATGAGGATCAAACGCTACAGATACGTCCCGGAACTTCGTCTCATACCAAAATACGACTGTCTGGCAAAGGGTTGAAGAAGGTGAACAGCCTTGGACACGGAGATCATTACATAGACATTAAAATTACTGTACCAAATTTTCTCACCGATAAACAAAAGGCGTTATTACAAGCCTATGCCGAACTAGAGACAGACACACCTGGCAGCGTTTATGGAATCACTTTTAAAAAGGATGGTAAGATAAAACGAGAAAAAAGTTGATTCGTTTTCTTATTTTTATGCTCTCAACAATTGAATTGGTTTCCTAGTTATTTAATTGCTCATCTTCTTATACCCCAGTTGCATATAAGCTTTTGAAAATTGAAATTATCACAAAAATCGATCACAGAAAAAATTATCACAGATATTGAACAGAGGCTGTAAGATAATTAGAGATCGTTTTGAACCAATCGACTGCCATGTATATGATAACTTCCATTTATTTTATGATATATAAGCTAAACGTCGCTTGAGTTTCTCCTCGTGTACCTGTCTGTTGCTTAATAACTAAATAAATGGGTCTTTGAATCCTGATTGTTTAATTTGCTGTTATTTTTCTGTCTTGTTATGAAAAATGTCGATTTTTTATATCATTGTAAACGAGTTGTGAGACGAAGACAAACTGCGAAAACTAAATTAGGGGACTTAAAATTTGTTCACAAAAATGAAAAACAGATTATAAATGGAATAATTTTTCTAGGGCAAACTCGCGACAACATGGCAGGTTCCGAGGCTAAAACTCAAGCTAAAGAACAGTATAAAAATGAGCAGAACGACGACGGTCTTCTAGGAAAAATAAAGAAGGCTATATTTGGCTAAGAAATTATTTTAGGTGAGTTTGGGTCATTTCTGATCAAACAGACCCAAATTTTTTCACCCTATTTACGTTCCGGCGATAATAAATTGTGTTAATATTGTTTCAGGATCAAAGCAGTGTACCACGGGTCCGTTAGACCTGATGGAAAGTATCCGTGTAGCATTAGGCGATCGACCGGTTGCTGATAAACTTCCCTTGCCTGTTCCGAACGGTCCGGGAGACAAGCCTCAAAGTGTATCATCGTCACGGGGTGAAAAGCGCAGAGTGAAAAAGAAGGAATTGGAATTCAAGAGCGAGGAGGTTCAAGATGAGAAGGAAAAAGAAGACGACGTCAAAGCTAGGAGACAGAAATTACCGTAAGGTAGAAAATAATTTTAGGATGCGAAGTGAGACGTGGGTATGAAATGGGAAGGTTAGTAACGTAGTAAATAGACAATTTGTTACTATTTGTAAATACTTTAACCAAAGTCATGGATAATCTTCTATTGAGGTTTATTTAAAGATGAAAATAAAAATAAAATAAATCAAGTTAAATATGAAGATTAAGGGTATAGAGACCGGATAATAAAAAGATGCAGAAATAAACTCTGAAATTAATCATCGAAACTTGACTATCTGATGTTATTGTTAATAACGTAATGTAACTAATTGTTAATCGGTTACGATTGCCTGATTAGATTTTTTTCTTTTACTTTTCTTTGCATTTGACGAAAATTTATCATGAAAAATGCCTTTTTTTTTTGTTTCTTTTTGGTTTTTTAATTCATTGAAATAACGTTTTGAAAATTTTTCATTCATAATTAGGTATATATATATATATATATATATATATATATATATATATATATATACAAGTATACCATATGTATAATTTTATTATATCTATATAATGCTACATATACCTACATATATCTGAAAATACTAAATTAAATTGTAAATTCTAACATTCAACATGTGTATAGTAAAAGTATCGAGATGAACTAGTGTCAATGGGTGTAATAATAAATTCCTCAAGTTACCTCAAATTACTAATTGACTTTCGTTATTCTTTTTCTGGCCAAATGAAAAAGAAAAACAAACAAAACAAAAAACAAAAAAATCACAAAAATAAAAAAAAAACAAAAAAACTGCAAATCAAAGGAGAGGTCAATAAATAATATTGAATAAGTTACTCGCTGTAGTCAGTAATAAACAATTCTATTATTTATTTGCATAAAATATCCACAATATTAATAATAATAACAATAATAATGATGATAAATTTATCTATATTTTTTTTTCTCTTATAATATTTACTATATATATATATTATATATAGTTATATATACTCTGAACAGTGAATAGAATATATATATTATTGTATAGGTAGATAGATACAAAAGCACTCAGGTAAGTTTATATAATATATAAGTATTATATATTTATATAGGTATATGTATATGTATATGTATGTATATTATATCACACTTGTGTGGGAGCGGCAATCAACGATCATTAATACCTATACACATTAAGTATATATATATTATATAGGTAATATTTAATACCTATATCTATATAAAAAATTTATCATTTTTTTTTCAATAATGTATAAAAAAATTTAACGGGATACAAAAAATAGCGAGTGCGAAAACAGAGAGAGGAAAAAAAAAAACTGACACCGTTGTATATGCGAAAGATATCAAACAATTTTTTTTTTTTAAATTTCTTTTTCGATTTATCCACGGTTTAAAATTAAATACATATACAATTTCAATTGTTATACTATATATATATATATATATATATATATATATATATATATATATATATATATATATATATATATATATATTCGTATAGGTATAGTTTCAAAATTAGCTAAATGATTATTATTATTTTTTTTGCAATTTTTTTTTGTTTTGTTTTTTTCTTAGAAAATTATTCTCATTCAATTTCTCGATTCATTTTCACCCTCATAATTATTGATATGTTTCATTATTTGGTTCGCGTTATTCTTATAGATTCTCTTAATTATATTATCCTTGATTTTTCTCTATCTATATATAATAACGGAATGATTCACATATCTTCATCTAACAATGAATTACGCGACACCTAGGTAGATATTAAAAAAAAAAAAAAAAAAAAAATTAAAAAAAAAAGAAATGTGACCATTATCAAATTTTATACCAAATTTCGTATCCCCCTTTCTCTTCTTTCTTTCGCATAATAGAAAAAAAAAAAAAGTGCAATATCAAAAACTCATTCATTCATTAATTATTCATTCATTCAATTTGCGATTTTTTATTTTGGAATAAAATCTTCTATCATACGTGAATGTAATAATAATGATAATATCAACAACATTATTTCGTCAAATATACAATATAGATGGAAAAAAAAAACCCCCCGATGTATAATTAAGATTTTCTAAATAATGATAAAACGTTTATCATGCTATATTAGGTAATGAAATGAAATGAAATTAACTAAGTGTTTGTAAGTAGACCGTATTTCAAACCAATATTAGTAAGACTTTGAGTAGCTGATACTTGGAGTATAGCTACAGCAATAGCGGCTATGGTTACCGCACCTTCGAGATAAATTGCATAAGCTATCCTTACGGTACCGGAAGTTGTAGCTAGGCCACCAGCCGCTGTAAAATCTAACGGAAATAATAGACAATCTGCAGTAGGCCGGAGTCTAACTACTCCAAAGCATATTATCCCCAAGAGATAGTATCCTCCTGTAATTAAACACGTTTTTAAATTATTAGATACATTTTTTTTTATTTTTTTTTTATTTTATTTTTGATTTTATTTTTTTTGATTCTATTTTATAGAACACAAAAACTCACCTATGAAAGCAAAGGGTAGAATTTTGACCCATCGCGGTATCGCGTTGGGGTCTTCGCTGATAATATCAGCGGTGTTATTTCCTTTACCAATTTTCATTTTCATTGAAAATTTTTGTAAACGAACCGCTAAAAATATACCCATATTTAATATGAGTAAAAAATGGGCTGGTATACCAATCGCAGCGAATAATACGGCCACTGTACGACCGGCAGTTGTACGTGGTACTGGGGCCCCAAATCCTATACGATGTTGAAAAAAGAGAAGAAAAAAAATCATAATAAAAATTCGGACAATAGCTAAGGCATGACGAATCTTCTCGTCACATTTATATCTAATTCTTTAACTATAGCCAATATAATTTCCGCGAAGTAATTCGCAAAACGGATTAAAATCAAGGTGCAGTTCACCGTAATATAAACTTGGCACGCGAGATTTTTTACGCGAGAAATACCTGTATATGTACAGATATATATAGGTAGTACATATGTACATAGAATATGTTCCATTTATACGTTTATATACCTATTGTCACGAAATGATTTCTTTTTTTCTAGGTCAAAACGCGATTATTTTACCTATTTACTATACATATACAGGGTGAGTCTCATCTGATATCTCATAAGGGTGGGGCTTATCATCGCAATCGCTACGCCCCTTTTTCTATATACGCATGATACTTATTAAAATCATCAGCTTTCTCGATACGACGATAATATAATAAGTATGACTAGAAAGGGGCGAAGCATGTGCAACGATTAGCCCCTCCCTCATTCGATACCCGATAGATAAAACTCACCCTGTACATATTTGTACTCGGTACTAATTGAATGATTGTCGCTCTTCTCGTAATGAAATCAAAAAAAAAAAAAAGAAAAGAACAACAAAATTTGAAAGTCAGAGTATACAAAAACTTACCCAAAGTAGTGAGTAGAGATACGGCGAATAAAAAACAGCCCGGAAATGTCCATACCTCGCCACCTCCACCCCCGCTTTCGCCATATCCCGAACTCACAGCGGCTAGTAATAATTTCTCGTGTTTGATAACGTATCGTTCTATAGTATTGCCCCATATCGGTTCCTCAGCTTTAACTTTGCGCAAATCTGTCGCTAAATTTATTGCCAATTCTTTTTGACCCATTGATAATTCTGATACTTGTTCACGCTCGCGGGGTCCTTCGGTACTGTAAAATGCCGCGGCTCCTGCGACAGCCCAAAGACTCAAGAGCCATGCTAGACCTTGGAAAATTGAAGATATTAATTTTTGGAAATAATCTCGAGCCTGGGATTATGGGTGATTAATTAATTAATTAATTAATTAATTGATTAATTAATTAGAGTTGAGTTGAGTTTGAGACAATATTGCTTACCGAATTGGCATAGAGACAATCTTCCGACGAATCTAAGCTGTCTGCATATCCTCGATGTCTTTTTTGGATTTCCTGTCGGTTCTTCAGGGCGAATCACGTCCTCTAATGAGGGTAACATTCTCAGACGATAGGGTACTGTAGGGGATGTTTGTACACCCGTTGATTTTGACGTTCTTAATTCTTCTCCGCGGTCTTCGACGTCACCGTTCTTCATTACACGGTCTAATTTTGGCGAACGCATTTTCGGATCGAGAACTGTAGTATAAGAGATGAAAAAAAAACAAAAAAAAAAAAAAAAAAAAAAAAATGTAAACGAAAAACGAAACAATTAGACTTCCAAATTGTTTCTTATACAATGCAATGTTCTTTCTATCCGTACTATTATATGAAAGAAACACATTCACGACTTTATTATATGTCTAATATGTATACGACACTCTCTCAAGCTAGTCTTATTAAATTTTACACTGCAGGAAGCAAGGAATTAAATTAAATTGAATGATTCATTATAATTATTACGTATAACGTATATACTATAGGTATAATAAAGAATTATAAAGAAAAACACAAAGAACGTATAATTATTAGGATTATAGAATACTGCGGATGTTGTCGCGAAAGAGTCTAGTCCGCGATTACTTCGGTTTATTATATTCACTGTCGTCGGATCTTTGGGTAAAACTATAGGTACTGTTACATCGTCATATGTTTGAAATTTTTGGAACAGTTTTCTATGTAGTCTCCTCCGCCCCCCCCCCCCCCCCCCCCCACCATCTCTCCGGGCTTCGTAGAATAAATTCTATTTATATTGAAATAGTCAATTTTCTTTTTAATACAGAAAATAGAGTACCGAATCATTTATTTCTCTTCAATCAGTCTTATATGTATTTAGTATATAGGTACTGTACGATCTTTTCCCGAGAAGATAATAGAATAGTAACAGAACTATCAGAAATATGAGAGTGTTCTATTTTCGTATATATGTATACATGTAATAATTCTCGTAAGAAATAATATCCTACGGGTTACAATTCTCAAATATTTGTGCGATGATATATGCGGTTATTGATTTCCGCTAACTCGAGCAGTGCGTTATACTCGGTGACAGTGTCTCTCGATATCACGAGTGGCTTTTGTAGTGTAAAAAAGAAAGAGAAAGAGAAAAGAAAAAAGGAAGAGAAAAAAAAAAGAAACAGGGAAAATGAATTGTTCATTGTGTGTGCAGCGATATGTACGACGATAAAAATAACTTTGAACATTGTAATTAGTTTGTTGTGAATAGCTAGAAGAGAGACACAGTTCTGAAATGAATGTGTGCGAAAAAAGAAAAAAAAAATTTAAAAAAACGAGGAAAATTAGAAAAACTTATCTTTACCAGATCGCGACGGTATGCGGTATGTGAATAGATATACATATACATATACCTATAACATATGAAGATATAAATTGCAACGGAAATTGTTGGTACCTATATAAAATCCATATAACTCCGGAAGTATAAAAAGGGGTATATAAATTCCCACCAAAAACTTAACACGTGCGTCAACCGTAACCGAGGTCAGACTCGCCTATATATGTATGTATACTCTATAGGTGTGTATATATACGATACCAATACCAATAATAACAGCAATTGAAAAATGAGATGAGAAAAATGGGGAAAATCGTTCGATCCTTAACACATATTCCATTTCTTATTTCTCTTTCGATTTTAAACAGAAAGTGACGAATGTCCGAGTTGGTCATGTCCACGAGGTCACAGGTCACGTTATAATCGTGCAGGTCACTATTGGGCGGGGAAAAAGAAAAGACGAACAAATAGAAAGAGAGAGAGAGAGAGAAAAAAAATAAAAAATTATGATAAATGGATCGGGTGCACGCGATACTATAGTATATTTTGCGTGATACTAAGGTTTTAACTGCGTTAAAATCGATCTGAATATACATATATATATATATTACTTGGCATATAGAAACATATTCGTTATCCAGGTCATATACATATACGTATATATACGTCACATGTATATTATATAAATTATGACATATAGAAGATTACTTAAGATGGAATAATTTTTTTTTCGTTTTTTAACTCATATAATATAAATGTTAGATTTAAACTACTCGATCCAAGACGTTATGTGCGGTGGTATGATCGATGTTATTGCCTGTTGATTCGCTCTCACATAATTTTATTATTATTTTTATTTTATTTTTTCTTCTTCGAGAAAGAAAGAAGGTTCTCTCTTTTTTTTCGTTTTTTTTTTTGAATTTTGAGATTACCTATTGCAGTACTGTATGAGTATGAAAGAAAAGAAGAAGAAAAATTACTACATGTTATAAGCATGTTGCATACGTATTATGCATATTATATGTTTATAACTATTATGCAATTTGATCCTATATTTTTGAAGGAATTTAGAGCCTGCAAACTTTTCGTACACTCGCTTAAAATACATAGGTGGTGTTATATAGCTATAGATTCTCTTTTTCAGGAATGAGTATATTTTTACACCGACTTGTCATAACGAGGCTAACGTAAAGATACCTCCCGGTTATAAAAGAGGTCATAGAATATTATCCGGCTTCGTATAATAATTTATCTTCGTATACGTATATAAATGTTATCTAATAAAGAAAATAATTTGATCATATATAATACATAAATACATTTGAAAAAAAATAAAAATTAAAAAAATAAGATCGAAGTAATGAGAATGAGAATCGATCACATACGAATCACTTTCAAATTAATTATAACAAAGTTGAATGTTATCACACGAGTGAATTTTTTTTTTTTTTTTGGTTTTATGAACATTAAATCTTGTTAATTATATTAATGAAATTTAATAACTTGGGTTTACCGGTGGCACAAACGACGTCGTCGTCGTCGCGACGTTCGGTCATCTTTAGCCTAAGCTCGGTAACGCGTCGTCGAGACGTACTTGTACGCTTTGTGCGCGGGTGTACCAAATTTTTAACAAAACACCTGCTGCTGCTGATGCTGGTACAGCTGCGAGAACTTCCTCCTCGACCAGCACCACGTGTTGGTACCACTCCTCCCCGGAGGATAGCATTTCGGCGTCGCGACGCCGGAGTCTCGGGAGACACTGGTCGACGAAGCGATGTTACGTCGAGCTCGTCGTCGGTCACTTTAATTCCGAGTTTTGGAGGCGGTGGGAACCTTGGCACATCCATATGTCGATTCCAATCGTATTATGCCTGCGCATATACAGCTACGGGGTACATACATAAATAAATCAATTTCGAAAAATTCTTTCGTTATCATTTTTTAATATCAATCCAAAAAAAAAAAAACCGAGAATAATTAAATATCCTTCAATTTGAAATTTTCTTTTTTCAACCTCCGGGTTCGCGATATCGTGGAAACGTCATCGTCGGCGTTTAAAAATCGGCTTTTTTCTTTCTTTCTTTCTTTCTTTTTGAATGTAATATGGCGTGGTATAAATTTTGTTTAAAATACTTTAGATCCTTGTTTACACAGCTGTGATTCTGGCCCAGCGCACTTGCGAGTTAATAATTAACGTAATACCCTAAACGTATGAATATTTACGCTATAATATTCTCGTAAAATTGTATAGAGTTCAATTATATGGCTATAGAGCTTGCTATTTCTTTTTTTTTTTTCAATATTTCATATACTATAATTAATAATAATTATAGAAAAAACAACTCGGCTAATTCGAGTATTTTATTATACATATACGTACCTGCATTGTTAATAGTTCTCTATTATACCTCAACCGCAATGTTAGAAACGTAAGAATTACGCGCATTAAGCTCCTTATACGCTATTGCTAAGGCTGTATAAGGTTTCAAATCTCTTAATACTTCTCGATTCACTCCGACTTCCGGTCTATGTGGTATCTACTTCGTCGTTTGCTAAATACTTACTCACACGTGACTTACGTTCATTGCCACTGCCACTATAGCGCGCGTGGTGAAAACTCTGTACACATAGACCTCAGAGCTTGCCCGAGGCTTAAAGTTAGAGTTCCACTTATAAAACGAGTCATCCTCTTCAATATTTCACGTAAATCATCGCATCGTGTGAATAAGACCGTTTTTAAATTCTTACGAAATTCTTTGATGTACATTTCATTTCCTATATATTATATTCTAGTCTTTGTAACTTACAGTTAAATCTAATATCTGAACCGTTTCTGGATACTAAATTACGCTAATAGAATATATATGTACATACATACAAGAAGATGAGAAATGGGAATAGACATTTATACAGAAATTAGAATACAAGTGTTAACTAAGATGGTTTCAGTCCAGAATCAGAATACCTAGACAAGGCTTCGTTCGCGGTTTACGCGTTAGCGGAATTTTCATTTCGGTAAAACATTATCGATTCTCAACGTCTATCTTAATCCATATGATAGAAGGCTAATCCAAAGTCGAGATTGGCCTTGTACAACAATAAGTAAACCTAATCTGAGCTCGTCCTAAATTTTTTTTATTATACCGAGTTCGTTGAGCAAAATTATCTTATTTCCTTGTTCTCCTTCATCATTTGGAATTTTTGTTTTTTTCTTTTGCAGAATACGATAATCATGCTTTTATACTCATTCTCCCCCGCGGCTTCGTATCATCAAGTCAGCTAATTTTTCTCGGCTATAACAAGATACACTCTGATCTGCCGATAGAGCCTCACCTCCTTCACTAATGCCAGTATAAAAGAAAAAAGCTAATTAATTAAGACTTTTTCCACTCCTTTGTACAGACGATTCAATTCCCTCTGCAGCCCTGTTCAAATCTTTGATAAAATTGATCGAATCGATTGATACGTACCGGAGTAAATGGCGAAAGTTTTCGTCGGTGATGTTCGAAGTCCTTTAATGCAGGGCGCAGGTCCAGAATTTGAAATTTAGAACTTTTCTGATCGTTTTATTCTACGAATATAATCATGACGGAGTATCCTCGAGATATGTGCACTTAAAGGCTGGATATACTAATTCAAAGCACGGTGAACCAGACCAGACCGTATCACCACCACACCGCACTTTGATCAGCCCAGTTCGCAATTATGCATTTCAACTGTGTAGTTAGGCCAAAGGCAGACGGGTAGGCAATTCCTCATTCTCTCTTTACCCAACCCTATTTCGCCCCTCTTGGTTGCGCTAAAATTAACTGCAGTTTGCAATCAATGAAGACGGATGCGGAGCCGGCTCCCTACTGCAGACAATAAAGAGTAATTACACCTATACGGTTTTCATGCATGCATTCAATACTGATCTGCAGTGACTCGCTGATATATCAGAACCGGAGAAATTGGATGTATCTACCTACGCAATTTCCCGATCAACTCAACTCGGATTCCTATACTTAAACTTATCATAGACGCAGTCTCTGATCGACGACTTCACGTAACAGTTTACACAGTATATCTTTCTTTATACGCGTGATTTCAATTGCTCCAACTTTTTTTTTTTACCTCGTAATAAATTCGGACTGAACTTCCCTCAATCTACTATTGGATACGAGAAACCTCTGACAGCTATCAGGCCACGAGTTGAAACGATGAATTTTTAAGGGAAATTACTGATTGGAAAATAGAACCTTGATACACGTTTCAAACATGTGTAGGTATATCTTTGCCTACATATGTTTGATACGTGTTTGCTAGTTCTTCGAGATATATTTCGTGACATTGCATCATGTAGTTTTAATTCCCGTCCTCGTATGCATGAAAATGATAGAGGAAGGGAGGGAAAAAGTGCTGTTCTCTAAAATATTTCAAGAGAAATTGATACGGCCCTGGGTTTCGCGCATCGATCGTTTTCCCCGGGAATATCTAGGGCCTGGGGCGGAGCTCGGGGTGCCGTCAACGTCGCAGTGCTGGAGTAGAGCGTGTTCGAAGTGACCGAATCTCTACCATCCTGGAGTTTAGGGCTTGTGCGTAAACGGGGCTGCAGTGGTTTAATGCTGCAGCCATGCGCCAAGCCCGTAGATTCACATTATGGATATCCGGTTTCGTACTGCTAATCGTATTCGCCCATCTACTGGCATCGCGGAAGATGTCAGTCCTAGAATGGAGCCATAAACAATTGGACAAACAGCCCAGTACTTTATCAGAACAAATCCAGGACGCCTCTCTCGCGTACGCGGCTGGTGTATACATGGCGGGGAAAAGACCGGGGAACATCAGTAGTTGCGGATGGTCATACGGTCTTCCACACTCCTTGGTATACTCGTCGAATAAAGTATCCTGGACACCGGAAGCGGGTGAAAAAGGACCCTACCGAGTTTTGCCGAGCATAATAAAGGGGTCATTCCCCGAAGGCGTACCGCTATTGACTCTATGCACACACGCAACAGCAGATCAAGTTTATGCTATCGTTGACATAGCGAGGAGATGGGAAGGCCCGATAAGCCTCGCGGTATTTGCTTCCGGTTTAGACGCCGGATTGGCAGTAGCTCTCTTGGACAGAGCTTGCTGGTGCGAAACATCGATGTCCAAGGTCTCAGTGCACTTGATATTTCCCGCTGGAAGACCGCCCTCTCTACGTCCGAAGAACTCGTTCTCCGGTGACTGCGCAGCGTCAGATCTTCAGCCGAGGGAATCAGACACGGAGAGGAAATCGCGGAACATGATGTACCCCGTAAACGTTGCCAGGAACGTCGCCAGGACGCAAGCGCGTACTGCCAGGGTCCTTGTTTCTGACATTGAACTTCTTCCCAGCGAAAATCTAGCTTCCGGTTTCATTGAAATGGTGCGAGGACGGCCACCCAGGGTCGGGGTCGTCTTCGTTGTTCCTGTATTCGAAATCGAAGCCAACGAAAGACCCCCCAATACCAAACACGAACTTCTGATGGCTGCTCGCGCTGGACTCGCTGGATATTTCCACAGATTCATATGCGCACATTGCCAGAAATTTCCTGGACTTACGAGGTGGATGCTCAGGCCTGATCCCGGCAGGGTCAGACCCTTCATCGTTACTAGAAGAGAGTTTCCCCAGCACAGATGGGAGCCAGTCTACATTGGGACTCGTGAAGATCCACTGTACACCGAGGACATGTCGTGGGAGGGAAAGCAGGACAAAATGGCACAGGTAAATTCTATACGATAGTATCTCGCGGGATACTTGCTACGAAATGGTAGGAAAAATTGTCAGGAAATCATCAGCGCACAAACTCATTTCATCTACCATAGATGCTGGAAATGTGCTTGCTGAGTTATCGTCTGGTGGTTCTCGACGGTGCCTTTCTCGTTCATGTACCTGGTGTCAAACGACGTGCTACTAGTATCGACCATCGTAGAGAGGCATGGAGGCGTCCTCACGAGAGGAGGAACTCGAGGGTTTATCAAAGCGTTGTTAGACGTCTTCAGAAACAGTATCCTTCGAACCCAAGATGCCGGCAGTAGCGTACGAGTTAATTATTATTTAATATATAGACGCGATGGAGAATCTTATTTGTAAAAAACTATTTTGCCTAAAATACTTCGCATAAGAAAGTTTGTATGAAAAATTATATCGAACTATAGGTAATATTTATTTGTTCAGCGATGATATACCCCTATCTATATGTATACTCGGATAATAAACTTAAAGCTATATTTGCTACCTGCGATAATCGTGAAGACGGTAAGTGAATATGTTTGTTAATCGTCGATTCGTTCTTCATTGTGCGGATATGTTGTTTAGGAATATTTTATTACGATTTCAATTCAAGTTACATTCCGATACAGTTGGAAGTTTCTGTTCTCTCATTCATTAACAAGTGACCGATGCGTTAGAAAAAATGAATAAAAAAGAAGCGAGTATAAAACTGACGTTTTTTGCTCAGCCTAAATGAAACTAGTTTTATTATTTTAAAATATATTTATCAACGGTTTTAAATTACTCAATAAAATTGACAATGATCCTAGAAGTCGATGAAGAAAATCGCGATTTTATTTCTGTATATAGGAAAGACTTCTGCCCGAATAAGGGTCGAAGATCTCAACCCCACTTCCAACGATCGGAGTATTCATTTCCTCTTAATCCTCTCAATGGTCCTTTCAAGGAACGCCTTTATTCTTTAAGAAAAAATGCTAAGCTAGAACCCTCGGAGCGATCGGAAGATATTTCAGAAAATTTAGAAAGGGTATGAATCGTGGTTACGACGCTTTAATTATTATCCTTATATCGTCAGTTTTAATGCAAATCATCGATTTCACTGATGGCTAATAATTACAGTTGGTGCCTAATCTAGAAATATGTATTAATTACAACATCGTATACATGTTAGGTAAAACTTATGCATCCAAACTTGATGAAAGTTCTGCCTGATCATACGCCAAATGAAGATTTGATAGAATTGAGAGAGAAAAAAGCTTCGAAATCTGTATATCAATTAGATTACTCGACAGATTTAGGTACAGAGATGCATATATGGATAATAAAAATGATAAGACTGAATTAAGACAGTATTCGCTGATAGTTTTGATGCATAATTAGAATTTTACGGTTTCGCGATTATCCAGATGACTATTTATCATTGACTGCAAGACGCACCGGAGGTGATAGACCTCGTATCTCTTTACCAGAAGGTTGGGTGATACCTGAGACTGTACAGAAAATATCTTACAGAAATCCACGTGAATTTGCACCCGAATTAGCTACGGTATTACCTAGGAGAGAAAAACCTACTGACAATTTAAATCCTAAGGAAAAGGAGAGGGCCATACTAGGAGTAACGTGAGTTTCGATTCATAATTTCGGGAATTAAAATATGTACTCGTCACAATTCAATTTAAGTTAATTTATTGATAATAATGGTAGACCACGAAATTGAGAATACAGTAAGTAACATAATGATCGACTGGTAATTACGTAATTACTAAACAGTACTGGAAAATCGGATTATGGAGCGACGATCAGCACCCTTGGGGAAAAGATCATCGGAGAACATATACACGGACCACCACTTCCTCTAGAGCCGCCTGTACCCCATATAAAGGGTCCTGACAGCGTCCGGTCGGACTGTTCGATGACCCTGCTAAACCAAAAATATCCTCATTTTTCAAATGCATTATAATTATTAATCTGTGTTTGTGAAAATTCGATTTTTTTTATCACACGTAGCTGATATAATATACGAAAGAATTATCGGTGCAATGATGTGTCTCATATTAAATACGCTATTATATTATCCTAAGGAAGTTTTCAGCTCGAGACTTTTCGAAATTAGACGCTTTCTCGCATTGGGTCGCAATCTCCTAGCGCTTATATCCAGGAGCGCGAAATTGGGGCGCCTAACCATATGCAACTCGCCGGTCAGTTTGCGCTCTTCCTTGTCCTTTAGTGTCGTATAGTACCGACAGTTTCACCGGCCACGTTGCTACGGTGCACTGACCTACGGTAAGGGTACCCCTCCCCCCAACTCGCTCTATCAGGAAGTTGACGGTACATTCATGCAGCTGAAGCTGATGTTACGAATTCGGTCATTCAGTAATACCCGTGGCGTCAACGGGGTTACATGGGAGCTGCGTTGGTGAGAGGCTCCTGTGACTCGTGCATCGTAATACGTATCCGTTGAACACAGAAGACTTGTTTGACGATATTGAAATTTTCTTGACTATCTATTGGTGTAATTTACCGGAAGATAGTTATCAAAATAGTTATGCTTTTGTTGGAGATTAGCAAAGTTCGATCCGAATCGAAGCATCTCTGCTCAGCAAAGATGCAGTTTTTGTAAAATTAATTATGTTAGTTTAATTAGTTATTATATTACATATTGTAATATAGGAATAGGGTTTATATTATGTTAACTTGTATGCTGATTCAAGCAAATAAACAGATTCAAGCCATTTATTTTCTGTTCAATCGTTTATTTTTCAGAACGAATTAGAAATTGTGTACCTATATAACATACATACATATATGCATTACTTTGACAATGAATAATATTATGTATCGATGATGCAGCAATAAATCATACAAGAACCATAATCAATTCTTTTGGTATTTTCCACTTTCCCAATCCTGCGCCTCTTATTTTATTTCAGGATCCAAATAACGCGATGCGAAATGTACGTTGCTTCATGCACGTCTTATATTTAGTTAATACTAGGATTTTCCAGAGTTATAGAAATTTTAAATCGAAAATTCACTCTGAAAATTCTGGCAGTTGATACCTTTTTTAAGGAGTCGATTTTCTGGCACTTGATACATCATGGTGTCAAAAACGTCTCCTTGAAAACGGTATCAACTGCCAGAAAATTCACTCCTTAAAAAAGGTATCAACTGCCAGAATTTTCGGAGTGAATTTTCTGGCAGTTGATACCTTTTTTAAGGAGTGAATTTTCTGGCAGTTGATACCGTTTTCAAGAAGTCGTTTTTGACACCATGATGTATCAAGTGCCAGAAAATCGACTCCTTAAAAAAAGGTATCAACTGCCAGAAAATTCACTCCGAAAATTCTGGCAGTTGATACCTTTTTTAAGGAGTCGATTTTGTGGCACTTGATACATCATGGTGTCAAAAACGTCTCCTTGAAAACGGTATCAACTGCCAGAAAATTCACTCCTTAAAAAAGGTATCAACTGCCAGAATTTTCGGAGTGAATTTTCTGGCAGTTGATACCTTTTTTAAGGAGTGAATTTTCTGGCAGTTGATACCGTTTTCAAGAAGTCGTTTTTGACACCATGATGTATCAAGTGCCAGAAAATCGACTCCTTAAAAAAAGGTATCAACTGCCAGAAAATTCACTCCGAAAATTCTGGCAGTTGATACCTTTTTTAAGGAGTCGATTTTCTGGCACTTGATACATCATGGTGTCAAAAACGTCTCCTTGAAAACGGTATCAACTGCCAGAAAATTCACTCCTTAAAAAAGGTATCAACTGCCAGAAAAATCACTCCGAAAAAAAGGTATCAACTGCCAGAAAAATCACTCCGAAGCAGTGTATGCATGCCTATATCTCTATACTATACCTCTGTGCCGCCAAAAATTTCAGCACACCTCCTCGGGTCAGATGTTCTCCTGATACCAGGAGCAATTTTCGACTTAAAATTTTTATAACTCTGAAAATCGAACGATTTTAAGTCGAAAATTACTCCTGGTATCAGGAGAACATCTGACCCGAAGAGGTGTGCTGAAATTTTTGGAGGGGGAACGGTGTATAGTGTATGGATAGAGGCATGCATACGTGTCCTCATGCACGTCTTATATTTAGTTAATACTAGCAATTTCCTAGTTAATACTAGCAATTTAGTTAATACTTCAATTTCGTACTTGCCGGGCTAGTTGATTGAACGGGGTGCCAAATGGTCTCGCCATCTCGCGGTTGAGTTGACCAACTACTTTTATCGCAAATATTGATGCGCCCTACCATATGCAACCACCAGTTAGATAACACAGTAATGGCGTGGGGGTTTCGAGTAGTAAGGCTACCTAATGCCTGCGGCACGAGTAGTTTCCACCTTTGACCGCGAGATGGCGATACTATTCGGTGCCCCGTATGCCACGATTGTGGTGAATTGACGAAATACTTCAGCCGTAAAGGCGGCAAGAACAGCGGGCGGGAATTATTATGAATTCTCGGTGTAGTTAAATTTATAAGTCAGTCATGAAAAATGATTAATACTTATTCCTAGGAGGTCTAAATGATTTTCAGAATGACTTCGTAGATGATACGATGTATTTTTATACAAGGAACTAATAAACTATATAGGAAGGGTATAGGACAAAGTCAAATTTGAATAATGGCTGTGAATGAAAACGATAGTTTAATTGATTTAATTGTAACAGAATAGCTTTTGATATGTATATGTACAATATTTATAATCGTATATAATTCAACTTAATCTCTAACAATATAATAGACTTATATTAATAATGATAATAATATATAAAAGCGTGTGCGTGACTAGTATACATACATACATAACACAAATATATATGTATATGATGATATTATACGCAGACACGCACACACGCAACATATATTATATAGTATGATACAACATAATATAACAATATAATATAACATAAATACATATAGGTATATAGGTATAGGGCTTAGATCTCGAATAAAATTGTACTCTTCAAAATATATGTATAGTATGTAACAGACATAAATAAATACTGTTAAACAATAATATGTATAATTAATAATAATTACATCACCCATATATATGTATATACTCTTAGTATTCGCTGTCTATATATAATTATCTCCCATATATAACATACTAATCATCATATAATTTCTTTCAATTACATTTTATAGTATAATGTATAATATAGGTATATAAGGTATATGTATACATATATCCACTATCAAGGCACTGTGGACTGTTTTATTGTTACAAACATGTATACTATAGAAGAAGATTTAAAAAAAAATGAAATAACAATAATAATAATAATAATAATAATAAAACAATCGTATATGTATATATATATCATTTTAGAAGATTGCATTTGAAATTGATTAATTATAGTAGGTATACGAATATGGCACGTAACTATATTTAGCATATAATCTCCTGAACACATATGCGCGATAGTGTATAGCACACATTTTTTTGTTTTTTTTGTTTTAAATATATTATATAACGTTAATAAGAATAAGTCCATGAACGTGTGTCAGAGGACGAGGTAACAATTTAGAATTTAACAAAAAAAAAAGAATTCAAGCAATTAAAAGTAAGAAAACGATTTGTCTCTCGAATAGAAACGTGATTAGAAGTATAGTATAGCGTTTCGATAATACTTTATCGCTATATATATATACCGAAAAGCAGCTATATAGCTAAATATCATGAGCGTTAATAAGACGCCTAAATAATCTGACGTAAAATGCGTATAATAACTCCGTTTTTTTTCTTCTTTTTTCTTTCTCTAAAGCGATTACTAAATACAATTTCATTAGGCGTATATATAGTATATGTGTATATCTTCTTTTTTTTTTTTCTTTCTCGTTTTATATACTATAATTTATAAAAAAACTACATAAATATTTATATATATATATATATATATATATAGTAGTATATAGTATATAGCATATATTAATAAAGTAGGCAGTAAAAAAAGGTTTTGGGAGCTTATCACCGTCGCGATATTAGGTATATTATATATAATATATAATATATAAATGATTATAGCTCTGGTCGAAGAAAAATTTCGCTACATACTAGCTATAGTATTATAGGTATACTATATCGTATGTATATTAGAAAAGACCTTTACTATACTAGTTGTTTATGTATAAAAAAACATTTACAGAACTTCTTTTTCTTTTTCAATAACCATATAGTATATGACTCGCATTATTATACATATATTCGATCGAAAGAGCTGTTTAAAAAAATATGAAAAAAAATTAATAAATCGATATCTACACTACACAATCGTAAAGATTTAATAAAAAAATTTCAATCTCGTAAAAAAAAAAAATTTTCAATTTAAAAAACTCTTCAGATCGATCATACATATAATATAGGTATAAGTATATACGGTAACAAGATATATAGGTATGGGTATATTATAATAATTATTTTAAATTATAAATATAAATTATCACACAGTATATATATATATAATAAATCTGTGCGTTACTTTTTTTTTTGTATTTTTTTTTCTTTTCTTTCTCTTCATAAGACACTATATACACGTATACGCGTATTCTATACTTGTATAGTATGGTTCGTGTAAAACATACC
The DNA here is from genome assembly GCA_963992785.1 of Tenthredo livida. NCBI lineage: Eukaryota > Metazoa > Arthropoda > Insecta > Hymenoptera > Tenthredinidae > Tenthredo > Tenthredo livida. Next base: position 1,542,881 of record OZ023070.1, on the reverse strand, counting down.
AGTTTAATTCGAGAGAAATATTTTCTTAACCAGGCCTAAAGGTTCTCTTTTATACCTCATTAAATATAACAAATAATAATAATAATAATAATAATAATAATAAGATTCGATTTTATTTGTATTTGCACCATGTATTCCCGTTATTGTTGTTACTTCGAATTTCATACGGGTCGATATCATCTCAGTCGTCAAAGTCGTGCCTAAGCTTGATGTAAAGGCATGAGCCAAGCACGATGCCAAATAATTCAAGTACCGAAAGCCCGAGGCCAACGGCACCGAGTATTATCAAATGATCTTTAGTGGTCTCAAGGAATTTGTATATGCAACCCTGCGTGATTGAAACGATCTTTATTTTATTTTATTTTATTTCATTTATTTCATTTTTCGATTAGTAGAAAAAAATATTAGTACTCCTAAATTAAAATTAGAAAAAAAAAAAAAAATATGATAAGAATTTATTGAAAAAAATAAATTTACCGTGTATTGAATGTTGGATGGGTGATCCCTGCGACCACACAAAAGTGTTGGAGTCTTGCAACAACTGTCTGGTACAAGACTACGATTTTTAACAACATCTTCGTCCTTACTCCATTCGCTGTATAGCCAGTCTTCGAATCTCAAAGCTCCGCAGCATTTAAACTGTTTTAGAAAAAAGAGCGCATGAAAAAAAGTTTTCAAAAATTTCCAAAAATTTTCGGCGAAGAATATGTATACATCTATGTATACGTAACTGAGTACCTAATATATAAATTAAAAGATCACTTCGTTTTGCGCATTTGAAAATTCAGAGTCAATATGAGAATTTGAATCACCAAAATCGTATTAAACTTCGACGTAGGTAGGTAGGTGTGCATATTATATTTAGTGAAAACGGTAACTCACCTCCTTCTGCATCGCGTCAATAGCAGCAGTTTCCCTCGACCTTAATGAATAGTTATCAAGAAATGTACGATTCAGATTTAGCCTTAGTTCGGGATCAACTTGTTCTTCGTAAAGTCGTGATATCGCACCTACACCAGCTTCCAGCACAAGTACCGCCATAACGACGAATATATACTGAAAATAGACGATAAATATATACAAATAAGAATAAGAATTAGGAACCTATGCAGTATTAGAGGAGCCTAAAAAAACCCTAAGACCTAATTTTACTTAGATATATCAAAAAAATAAAAAAAAAATAAAAAAAACAGAAACGACGAAGATACGATTTTTCGAATCCTACTCTCCGCGGTTCTCTTTCGTGCAGGCTGATAATACTCTGATCCTAAATTGTCGATCGCGTAAATCCCGCCGCAGGTATAATAAAAACAGTTTATCCTTTAATAATGTATATCCCTTGGGACCACAGTGTACGCCTCTAAGAACCTCCGAGGTAGAGGTAGGTACAAGGTACTAGGTAATAATTAGCATGCGGTACCCTCCCTCCCCCTGTTCCTCCCCCTCATCTTCCTTCTCTCGAAGGGTTCCCAGATTTAGTTCCCGGTCGTTGTATAGGTTGTTGGGTATTGCGGGTTATTCCTTGTTGCCCATTACCGATGCCCTTATACGTTATGCGTTGAGTAGTGTATATAAGGTATACAGGAAGGTAGGTATCCTAAGACCGAGATCATCACGATGCGGTATGGGTAGGTATATGGGTACACGTATGTATGTTACATGCAGATAGTTCTTTACGGGATTTCCCTATGGTATAAAGAGAGAAGAGACGGGTGGACCTGCACCATGGTTCATTTTTTATTATTTTTATTAGTTTTTATTTTCATTTTTTATACTGTTTAAATTACGCCCTTATAATGTTCAAAGTTTCTTTCGTAAACGATCGCTGCAACTCTTCTCTTCCTTTTATGGTCAAAATTAAGCCGACGAGATGCAGTGAGATTTTTTAGTCTGATTAAAACGTTATATCCTTATTCCCCTTTCTTCTATACATACCTGCCTATACCCCGCCGAGATATATATATATGCATATGTAGGTATATTATAATACAGCGTACGAGAATAATTGGGATAATTAAACAGGTATACCTACTAATATTGAATTTCAGATTAATAAAAAAGAAGTTTGAATTTTCAAGAATAAACGTAGACCATATTAGAATTTTGTCATTTTTATAACTCGTTTATTAAAAAATATGGTCCAGAGGCAATCAAAACGATGGAATTCACCGTAGAAAAAACGGAAAAGAAAAGAAAAAAAAACAGATTTACGCATATCATATAGACCCGACACGACCTCGAATCCGAGTCGAGTCACACTGCGCAGCAAATGATTTCCACGTTCTGGAAGCTTGGTCATTGTATTGGGGGAAGGAGAAGAGTTTCTTATTTTTTTTTTCTTTTCTATCCCTTTCCTTTCACGTTTTCTTTCCTTTCCTTTTCTTTTCTCTTTTTTTTATCTTCTCATTTTTCGCTCTATATGCAAAGCTGGAGGAAGTTCAATCACTGATATACAGACGACGCGCTACCTATACGCGCTTTATATCGTTGGTCAGAAAACAAAAGGGGGAAAAAATTCCTCTTCTTCTCGCAATTTTTTGGTTTTTTTCATTTTCATATTTTTTTTCATCGTTTTTTGATTTTATTCCAATATTCGCACATCATATAGACAGTGTACCGTCTGTGTACCGACTGCTAATTGATAAATGTAATTAATACCAAAAATCTAATGGATTGATAGACGAATTTTTTTTCCAAAATTTCACCCCGCAATTTATACTTATGTACCTATATACAGGGTATATTGTGTCCGTCGAAAGTTTACAAAGATAATTTGACGAGTTAACATGTATGGTATGTATAATATAGACATGGTGATCGTTGTTCTGGAAATATCGGAAATCTGTCTAGTCTCGGAGGCCCTCGACCTAAATTTAGTTTTCCATTAAAATATCTGCATATTTTTTTTTTGGTTTTTTCTTAAAATCTTTCATTTGTTAATTTTCGTCTATGTTCGTTAATTTCCCCAAGTCTTCTAGGTACCTAAATCTTTTCGGGACTTAATGAATCGAAATTTCAAAACGGTGAAAAATTAACAAAAAAAAAAAAAACAACGCCGTACCTACATAACTTCGGTTTCAAATTTCGTAACTGTGTAGGTACCACCTCCTAGGCACTAGTGAATATTGATTTTTTTTTTCGTCATGAAATTTGTCGAAACTGCAGTAGGTACGGAAAGACTACTTTCGTCTACTTTATTCGCGCACCTACATAAACATATACGCAGCGTGTATAACTTATATGGTAATAAATAATAATACGATCATTTTACGCGCTGGTATGTATTATATACATATGTATATTATAACAGTGCAGGGCAAGGCGAAACCCAATATCGACACTTTGCTGTGTTAAAGAATATCCGATATCCGTTTAATCGGAAAAATAACATATAATATATATATATACTATATACATAATACTATATCTACTATTAATAAACAATCGTTCGTTATTATTCGTAAGTTGGTTAATTCCTGCGCTTTACAGTGTGTATGTATAGAACTACACGACCATTCCTGTTATTTTTCGGTACTCAACCATACAAAATGAGCCTGTCAACATAATGGGGTCTTTATATACCCGAGATCGCGGGGTACAGCCTTGGCCTGATCGCTTTCATCCAGTAGTATTATATCTTATATGCTATGCGGTATATATATATATATATATTATATTAGATTTCATTATATTATAATTATTATATCGTATAATATCTCTCGTCTTTAATTCTCTCTACGAATTTCATTCATTTAAATAATCATCAAACAAGGAGGTCGAAGAAAGAAAGAAGCAAAAAAATTGATGATTAGAATTTATACCGATTAGACATATCGTAATACGATCATCAATATATTCAAAATCTTATGTTAGTTTTTTTTTCTTTATTTTATCATTTTTATGATTATTTTTTAATAATTACATTACAGACGTAGTACTCACCACTATAAGTATACATCGATTCTCTGACGTTACTCCACCGCATCCAAGCCAGCTAGCAATAATCGCCAATCCACCAGCTGCGATCAGAGCGTAAGCCAATATCGGATATGTAGAAGTTGTTAGGAGCGATATATAGCTGTGTTTGGCAACCACAGTCCATATTCCTATTCCACCAACGACTAGCCCAGAAAGCTGATGAAAATCAGACGAATTTAATATGTGAATGAAAATACATATGTTTTTTTTTTTTTTTTTTTTTCAAAAATACAAAATACAAAAAGTTTCCCCTTCCATTTCTATACCTATGTTCGACAGGATTTTCGTGAGGCTGTTATAAAATACGGGGGAAAAATGAAAGGGTGTCAAACGCACGGTTTCACCAGATAGTCGTCGTGCGGCAATGCCGGCTTATCTTCCGACAAAATAGATATACCTAATCCCCGAATATTTAGGGGCGCTTTCTGAACCAACCGCAAAGCCGGGGCGATCTGGTATGGGTGGCCGTAGCCCTTCTCGTTCATTTGATCCCAATCTCTATGGTATCCTGTCGCGTCGTACCAACAAACGTTTTACAAAAAAAGAAGAAAAAAAGAAGTGTGTAGGTATCTAACGTATGTATATTTATTTCGAATTTTGGATATTCGATGCGATAAGAAGAAGAAGAAGAAAAAAGGAACAAATTAGAATCACAATTTGAAAAAAATTTCATTTCTCTTCCAGGTTTTTCTTTCGTTTTCTGATATACGAGAACAACTAACGAGTTCACCGCAAACTCGACGCACGGTTCGTAATATAAATTGCAATACTAGTAAACTATGTGTATAGTTGAATCGTCGATAAAAAGCGGGTGTATATAAATTCCCATAAACCTAACTCTATGGTGTATATAAATGGTATAAAGATATCCGGTATGTACGATCGCGTTATTTCTTATTTTAGAGTCTAAAGCCTCTGTGCTAATATATCGGTACTGTAATATACATACCGAGAGTATTCGGTGAAACTGGTGACCCCGGTGCGCGCGCACGCGCACACGTAAGTGTCTGTGTTGGATTTGGCCGCACGGATCAGGGGGGTCGCCAGTTCCACCGAAAACACTCGGTATATATATCCCATGTAATATGTAGTACAACGATACGTCGAGATCGTGCAGCGGAATGACGATAAAAAGAGACGACTAAATTTTCATAAAAAGTAGTTTTCCCAACGGTAGATGTTATTCTCCGTGTGTATCTATACAACCATATAGGTTCTATATACCTATAGGCATTAAACCAGCGGGGGCGTAACGCCACCGCACCGCCGCACCGCCAAGAATACGACTATACACTAACGCGTATATAGCTAGCTGACGTCTTAGACGCGGGGACATCGACGTTTGCCCTAAGTCAGGATTCCACAAAACCAGTTTACACCCGCTCTGTCTTAATTGGAACCGAAGAGTACCTTATATCCGCCCTATACACCCATACAGCGGTTCTTTTCTCCCGAAGCTTTATATACCCGAGATATAATATTGTGAAAATAACGATTATTCCATTAAATGAATGATTTGATATGTGATCATAAATCGGTATAATGAATTAAAATCGCATGAATGTCAAAGTTTCAGCCGATCTTATCAGCATCCGGATTTTTCAACCCTTTAAATGTACGAGAGGGATGAATAATTACTAATCTATTTCATTCAATACAATAATATGGTAATAATTTATTGTCTTTATTACCGCTCGCAGTCAGTCCTATATTATGACTCTTTATGTTAATTATACCGAAAGTTCTAAGGGCGCTTTATTATAAGCCCATCTAATCATAAGACGCGTCCCCCGAAGGCAAGACGTGTGCCCAACTTAATACTTGGGTTTCAAGACACGCCCGTAGGATAACTTTATTATTATAATTATACGCTCGACTATATAATATAGAATATATGAGAAGCCTAGTTATAATTACTTTATACCTTATATATCTATACGTCTAGAACGATTCTGTAAACTCGCCATTATTTTTTTTTATCATTAATTTTTTCCGTTTTTTAATAAATATAATAATAATAATAATGATAATAATAATAATAATAATGAGGATAATTTACTCACGAATAATACGACGTTGTATATGTGCAGTACGTATTTGAGGAAGTTAACAGAACAGCATCCATCATCCCGCGTCCTCATTCTTGACGAAGTACCCGGTAGTCGTTCAGCACCTTTGGCCATATTTTTTGTTAATTAAAAAAAAATGTTGAATTTTTTTTCTCGTACGTGTCCTACCTGCCTATAGGGGACGAGGTTTAAGGATTTTTTCGTCACCTTGTCATCGCTTCTGTAAAAAAAAAAAAAACCAAAAAAAAAAAAAATCCACCGTTTCAAACGATTGAGAACGTTATGATAATTGATATGATGGGTCCAAATTAGTTGTTAATTTTTTTTTTTTTTTTTCCTTTCTTCGGTTAGTTATTAAAAAATCATTCGAAGTTGTTTCAAATTCATTATACTACTCGACTAAAATTAGTAGAAATGGTAGAAGAAAAAAAAAGAAAAAAAATCATTCAGCCTGCAACGAGCGCAGACTTAGGATATACCGACGTCAGCTATGCTGTACTTAGACTTAGAAGTTGCACTCGAAATTTTTTAAGGGGAATTGTATTTATCAACATTATCGGTGAGACTGCAGACTCCGTGGTCCAGAAATAACGAGAAACTTATTCTGAAATAGCGTCTGAGTATACACTGGCACCGTTGCAGAGAGCGAGAGAGAGAGAGTAGTGCTGGCTGGAGTTTGTATATGCATTGATTTAATGACAGATCCCTGAATTCCGATTCCCTTTAAAAAAAAATGAGAAAAGAAAGAAGAGAGAGAGAAAAAAAAATGGGGAAGCAGAAACTCTGAATTTTTTCATATTTAATTTCAGTATGTGAGATAGGCAGATTTGAGCAGACATATTTTTTCTTTAATGATCGGAGGTGGACGCAGAGATTTATGGTAGTGGGAACAAAAAAATGAAAATAAAAAAAAAAAACGAGGCATATAGGTAGAATAGAGTGAAATAAACCGTAAAAAAAGAAGTGGAAAAAGAAAAAGAAAAGAACGAAGACTCGCGAGTATAAGCAAGAATCAGTTTACGAAGAAGGGACTGACTGCAGCAGCGTGGGCGGAGCAGTTTTGAGATCTTGGTTTCGGTTGATCTTATACATGTTATACTTTCTAGTGTGTGAAATTTTTTCGTTCCATTTTTTTTTCGTTCCATTTTTTCTGGTTTTATTTTTTCATTCATTTAGGCATACGTATGCGTGGCCCAAGAATGAATAATATGGTGTATAATTAATTTATATAAACGTCCCAAAAGACGAGAAAATTATAATCGTATATATTTATATGTCGCGTTGATTAATATGAATTATTCAAACGACAGCATCGTAAAACTTCGTGATAAAATTGATCAGAGTAAATCCGAGATGCATGAATATATAAGTACTATATATTATATATGTATCAAAGTTAATACGTACGCATATTTGACACAACTTTCTAAAGCCAATTATCTCTTGACGTATTCTATAGTCTAAGTTAAATTAACGCGATAGAAATAGTCTTTGATCTCGTAGTTTTGAAAGCTTGAATTTCTCGTAATAATTGATTAGCGCGTCAGAAGCTATGAGGGTAAGGATAAGTAGAGCTGCGCTGTGTTAGACACGAGATGAATATTAACAAGGAAACCCATTAGGAAGTAGGTATTATGCATAGTGTATATAAAGTGATTAACGAATTACACATATCTTATATTCTAACGCTAATCAAACGGTCAAATTTCTTCGTTTGGAAGTTTCCCGTTCAGTAGAATGAAAAAAAAATGCACGCAGTTGCGTAAAATATCGCGTATAGCATAATATGAGTTCGTTATGTTGAATGACGTCCGTAGCCGTAAGCGATGCAGTTGCATCATTAAATGATTATTCTTTATTCAATATGCATATGGGGATAGTTATAGTCACATATAAGTACGATGAGAGATTCTCGGCCATGATATACGCGGGTGTAGTGCTAAATCTGTATTCGTATGAATTTGTGCGTGTATAGGTACAGGAACAAGCCAATAACACTTAAAACAGTAGCGGGGGATGAGGAGTCAGAATCATAGCTGGCTGCTGCTGCTGCTAGTGCAGAACCGGGTTGAATGGGTGGCAAGGTTAACGCGATTGGGTGATTATCGCAATTGATAAATTGACCATCATCATCATCCTCTCGCATTCCCCGGGGGGCATTGAATAAATGAGGATATATCGACACGAGGTGAGACCGGATTATCAAAGTTAAACCGAATCGCACCGACTCCTCCTCTCCTCCTCCTCATATGCTAATACTGCGATGCAGTTCTCAGGCGAATTTTATATCCACCCATATAGTATGTATCTACATAAATATAATGTACTATATATACAGGTCTAAGCAATGGTGTGAATAATTTAAATAAAACATATTTATCATTATAAATAATCATAATTTCTGCTTTGTTTTATTTCAATTCTCATGTTATTCACACGACACCCTTTTTCTGTGCGTACGTACGTGCGTGTGTGTGTGTGTGTTTCTTTTTGTTGAACTAATCTCGTAACACGAATGAGCATAAAAAAGAATAAAGAAAGAAAGAAAGGAAAAAAAATGCCTCACTCGTCGTAAAAACCGTATATTTTACATAACACGTTACTTACTCAGCGCAATTCAACCCTTCTATACTATACTAGTCATCCGGCGTAATTTTTGTATAACGTATAACTCGGATCTTTATTTCACACGATGGTCAAATCCGCGGTATTATAAAAATATAGTAATAAAAAGTAAAAAAGAAGAAAAAAAAGTCATTTTTGTAAAAACTAAAAAGTCGTATGTATAAAATTAAAGGCCTTTTTGGTTTTAATTATTTTTTTTTCGTTCATCGGAATATTCATTTCAAATTATTCTGATGCGATTGGACGGAGAAACGAAAAAAAAGAAAAAAAAAAATTCTTATCCCCTTTTTCGTTTTTAAAGTAGGTCTATGCCTGGGCCTATGCCCTCTTGGCATTAGAGACGCGATGTATACGTATTATACACCGAGAGTTTCCCAAGTCACGTGCGCGCGTGGGTTTATAAGGACTAGGGTCTGGCTGGTTGCGTGGGGAGGTCAATTTGACGCGTGGAGTGCAGGTGTCCGGTGTTCACCTCCCATAATACACCTACGCGACGAATTTATACTTTAGCCTCATATGCATATACGGCGAATACGTACGGTACCCTGCAGCAGATAGGTAGGTAGATGGCTAGTAGGTACCGACGTTCACTGCAACAGCGTATATAACAACCATATATACCTATACCAAGCACGAGTATAAAGTCTCTCGCAGTATCGCAGTCACGATTCACGAATCAACCAACTTAACTCTTTCGAGTTGCGCGGGGGCCTTAACAGCGAGGATTGCCTCCGAGCAGCATCCCACGCCATCCGCTCGCTTATACTAGCTTATGTGCTTCCTTGACGCGGACGCGAGTCAGCCGCGGAATTGTATAATGACGATAATGATGATGATATTAAAATCGCTAAAAAAAATCAAAAATATACAAAATTTAAATAGAAAAATTTATTCCTCAATTTCTTTCATTTTTTAATTTTTGACAATTTTTTTTCATCATTTCTACCGATTCTTTCTTTTTCTCTTCTCTATATCAGCTAGGCAGGTGTACCTGTAATTTAATTTCTGCGAAGTTTACGCATACATACGTATTATACCTGGCTGTATATACCGATGAAATGTAGGTATTGGTATATTGCGAAGCACACAGTTTGTTGAGCACTCGAAAGATAGGACTTTGAAATACACCAGGGAGCGAGCCAGGTAGGTAGACAGGCAAACGAAACGAATCGTAAAACTTTACATATACTATAGGTACCTATTCACCTGTATACTAGCGGGAATAAAATTTCGTTGCAAATAGGTACGTCAAAATACGTAAGCACCTAGGTACATAATGAATATAATTCGTTGAACAGCTGAGTACCTGCAATATTCATTTCGAGCCTCTAGGAGGTATAGAGCATCAGGTGTCACTGCAATAACCGACTATAATACAGTAATTATATAATTATGAAGGAAATAAGCTAGCTAGCTAGCTAGCTAGTTGCTGCTGCTGCTGCTGCAAGCTAAGGGAAAATATACACCCAAAGGCAGAGCATCACGTTTCACAAATATTGAATCACGTCGCGAAGCTGACCTAACGATGTGGGTACTCGGGGACTGCAGGGTCCACCGTTCAGCTCACACGACATAACATATATGTATTTATTTTATTTTTATTTACAGTAGGTACAGTAAATTTTTCATTTTCATTCCTTTTCTTTTTTTTTCTTTTTCTCTTTTACGCCTTTTTTCAATCTCCGAGACATGCCGTGTATTATACACTTCATACTGCAGCCTTCCGGTATTCGTTTTAATTAAACGAATTTTTCACGATGTAATTAACGCAAATGTGCTTGTTTTTTTTTTATTTTCATTTTCCATTTTCATTTTCGAGAGAGTATTAAGGGTTTCTCTTCCGTTTTTCACTCGAATCTAATTTACAACTGTTTAAAAAAATGAAATTATAAAAAACGCACACAAGACAAAGGAGAAAAAAGAAAGAAAACGCCATTCAATGGTCACTTCTTTTTCCTTATTTTACTGCTGCACTTTTTTCTTCACTTCACCGTCAAAAGGTTTCGTTTACCGATATTCTTTCTTACTATAGTCACTATATACCTACATTGGCACTTTACACAACTATAATCCAGGTATATATACTCATGTATATATACTATACAGAGAACTTGTGATAATCAATGAAAATATCGTGTTTCCTTTCTCGCCCCAAGGAATATATATATATATTATATGCTGCATAACGAAATAAAGAAATACAGGAAAAAAGTTAAGAAAAAAAAAAAAAGAAAAAGTTTTACCATTCTTCAGGGAAGCCCTCCAGCAACAAGTTTCAACGTCTGGACGATATGGATTTATTTATTTATTTATATAGTATAATATTATACCTATAGATATACCGCGTGTCTAATGGCAAAAGGTCGTGAGCGCCAAAAAAAAAAAAAATTCGTTTTTTTGGTGGCAAAATCTTATTCATGCAATATTACATCTTTTGGGCGTATCCGCAAAAAAAAAAAAAATTTTCGGCGCTCACGACCTTATGGCATTAGTCACGCGATATATTATACACAATTTTCTATTACGTTAGTTTTATTTTATTCTATTTCATTTTATTCTATTTTTTTTCTTCTTCAATATCCGCGAAAAACTGATTCGCATACGGTACGATTCCACGGAAAACTCTCGGTGTATATATAGAGTGTGAAAAATAGCGGGGAAATAAGAAAGGGGACAAAAAAAAAGAAAAGAAAAGTAAAAATGCAAAACGTGTCTTTCACATAGTATAATACGAGGAAGTAGGTAGAGCTCGCAGGAGATACTCAAAATTTGCATAATGTCCACTTGCGCGCTTGTAAGAAAAAAAAAAAAAAAAAGAAGAAAGTAAAACCAAATTACTGAGGATTACGGGGGATGAATTATGCGAGAATATTAACTTACGGAAGTGAAACAGTGTCGCCGACCCCTGCAGCGTATCTTCAACCCTTTATCCTCTTTTTCTCTCTCTTTTTTTCTTTTTCTTTTCTGTTTTTTTCTTTCTTTACTTTTCTTTTCCTTACTTTTCCCCGACCCATAAAATCCTCTACGACTAATTAAGAATCCCTCACCTAATTCAACCCCCTTCCCTCGTATATATGTATATATATATAATTAACGTAAATTGTTTTCTAAATTTTCAGTATAATAAGAAATTCCCTCGGCAATTTTTTTTTTCTCTTTTTTTTATAATGGGTTTCCGCCTTTATAATAAAGCTATCAGATTAAAAATGATCCTATATCACGGTTAGAAAAATTATACAATATTGGAATTGAAAAAAAAAAAAAAAAAAAAAAAATTTCAAAATCTAGCTTCTCCAATATATTTATATACTATATAATATAATTACAAGTTATTAGTCTAAGGAATTTTCAACTCGTCGATTTACATATATAGTATATATATATATATATAGGTATGCGTCAACTGGTCCATTTATATACATATACCGCGACGTCAGACGTCGACTGACGTGTCTAATATATGAAATCATATTTTTCTCCGTCTACCATTTGCGTCATTCATTCGTCGCATTCGTAATCTCTACGATTTATCCTCTACTATACGTTTATAGTAGCTTCCGCAGTTTTCATCTTGGAATTTCTTTTCATTTTCTTTATTTTTCTCTCTCTCTCTCTCTCTCTATCTTCTCACCTAAAATTGCTCATTCTTAATCTTCGTCATTTCTATAATAAGAAAAAGGTTCGCGGTCATCAAGATAATTGAGGCGATATAAAAATTCAACTTCCAATATAATTTGGATCAAAAATTTTCCCTAAAATCAAGAAATTGGATAGACTGGGTTAAAGATATATATACATCTGATTGCGAGTTAAGAAACGAGAAGAATAGAAAAAATTTCGATACCATCCCCCCCCCCCGTATTTTATTATGATATTATATTTTCTTGATTACACTGATTATTTCAAGGTTTCCATAAATACATAGAAAAAAGAAAATGAAAAGAGAATAACCCCAAACGAAAGCTTTCGTGAATTTAATACCGAAGGACAACAAGGTACCTACTTATAATGTTTTATCCCAGCATGCAGCCGTAGCTGAGTAGCGTGTCAGGGAGTAATACATCATATCTTTGCGTCTAACGGAAGCGAACCTATATAACAGGGTGCCTTCTGTGTATATTATTATTATTATTATTAATATTATTAATATTAAACCCCGAAGGGTTGAAAAAATTCGGATAAAATATGAATTTCAAAAATTGTAGAAAAAAAATAGATAAAAAAGAAAAAAAAATTAACAAGATATTTAAACAAATTGGAGGAAATTTTTTTTTTTTTTTTCCCTCTTCCTTTCTTCTCCTTTTGGATTTTCTCTATACGATATTCTAATGAAGAAGATGATTATTGTCATTACGATATGTAATGGCATATAGGTATCGAATGTAGTAGAGGCTAACTGATCCCTGACCTACTGCAGTATTTGCAATATATATTATACATATACATATATAGTATATACGAGTGTAGGTATATAGTTTATATATTATGTAACGGAACTGTTGCTGCTGTTTCTGATGCGCTGTATATGTGCAGTTGTGCAAAGTACAGAGTACCGTTATTATACAATATCATCTCGAACAATCTTATTATATAATATAAATAAATGAATAACTATATGCGTGTGTATGTATACGGGTAAAATTGGACACCTCGGTTGAAAATTGATAAGGTTTTTCTTTTTTTTTTTTTTGTTTCTCTGCAAAATCAATATTGATACAATAATATGTACATATAATATGTAGTAAAAAATTGATTATCATTTTCGATGTGTTTTAATTTTTTTTTTTTTTTTTTTCGTTTTCTTCTCTTTATCACTTTCAGAGGCTTCGACGTGAATTCCTGGTTCGTTTTTTCGGAGGTCTCTACTCTGACCCTTACCAGTTACCCGGTACGAGGATTTCAATCAGTCAGAGTAAAATTACCTAATTGGTGTTAATTGATACCGTGCGTAAATACCAATTTCTCTTTCCCTTATTGTATACTATATTATGTACATGTATATAATGTAGGTATATAATATATATATATACTATTATACGTATACTTATACACAGGCGATGAATAGCGTTATATACACCACGGGAGGGATTTTATCATATCGTACACCCCCCCTCTCGCCGCCGTTCGATCGCAGAACCTGCACGCGTCTCCCACGCGACAGAATCCAGTCAGGCGAGATAATATTGTATAAAAAAAAATTGAAAAAAAATTGAAAAAAAAAAAAAAATGAAAAAGTAAGGAACCAAGCCCTTTTCTTCTCGTGCAGCAACAGCAGCAGCAGCAGCAAAAGCAGTAAACCTGTATCGTCGAAAAGGTGTGTTTGTATCTCTGAACTAAAAACTGAAGTCATCCTAATAATATGACTTTTGTGTGTGACTGTGCGTCATCGTCCACGCTGCATAAAATCCCGCAAAGAAAAAGAAGGGAGAAAAAAAAAAAATTAATTAATAGGATAAAATATGAATATCCACCTACGCGGAATATATTTGGAGAGATATTTTTTCGTTCATTTATATTCTATATGATAATTTAGAAAAAAACTAAAAAAAAAACTAACAAAAAAGCAGGAGGCAAATGCGATAATCAAGATCGCGAATGATATACGATGAAAAATTGCCGAAAAAATTGTACGATTTATATTGTTTCGTTGTTGTTATTATTATTATTATTATTATTGTTATAATGTTTTTTTCTTTTTCTTTTTTTCCCATAGGTCTATCTATATGTAAGAAGAAAAAAATTATAATCACGAATATGCGATTCTTCTTTCTTTCGCGATTTATTTCGGTATTTGAACAGAAAGAATAAGTAATAAAGAAAGAAAAAAGAAGAATTGATAAATACCTAATGATGAATGATATGATGGGAGAGATGCGAGAACAAAGAGGAGAGGAGAGAAGAGGAGAATAGAAAAGAAAAGAAAAGAGAAAAGAATAGAAGAGAAGAAAAGGATTGCCCAATATCTTTGCAGAGCGTTCGAACGAGCAGCGTGAGAAAAAATGACAATGAAGAAAGCGTACAGTACTACGTGCCTGCAGTATATTATAAGTACAAGGTATAAGAAGGATAATAATCTCTGCGATGAAAACGGAAAGAAAATCATTAGAAGAAAAAAGAGAGAAAAAAAAAAAAAAACAGACAAAAAATTATAAGAAACACGTTGAAATTGAAAAACAGATATAAATACTATCGTTCGTTATTTTTTTTTTTTTTTAGGAGTAAAAGTTTTAAGCCCTCTTCTGATTCTCGCGTTGGAAAAAAAATTTATCTCAAGTATTTTTTTCATTTTTCTTTTGCGTACCAAATTAAGCTGTTATTGATTCGAAAAAAAGAGGAAAAAAAGGGGAAAAAACAAAAAAAAACACACAAGAGAAAAGAAAAAAACAATTCTTCTCCACCCTCTCGAACGCGGGATCAATCTACCCCCTAGAATAATATATAAAGTATGTTTTCAACCGAAACTTTTTTTTTTTGTTTTTTTTTGACAACTATAGATATAAATCCCAATTTTCCTTTTTTTTTCCTATTATTATTATTATTATTATTATTATTATTATTGAAAATATTTGATCAAAATTCATTCATCATATAGTTTTATCAAATATAACAACAAACCGTAGTATGAAAAGCATTTAGAGAGAGAGAGAGAGAGAGAGAAAAAGAGGGAGAAAGAGATAGCAAAGAGCATCTAACTAAGAGGAGTCAATTAGTTTAATTAGACTAACTGGTTTGATTCGACTGAAGCTATCACACTCGACTTGTTTATTAAACGAGATTTAAGTCACAAAGCACTTAAAGTTAGACTCTAGATTAGAAGGGTGGTACGCGGGTGGGATGCTGCATTATATACATATATGTATGTATGGAATGAGTGTCACCAGAGATGAAATTCTCTGACGGTGACTGCTGGTCTCTATAAAATATATATGGCGTATAGGTATATATGTACATGTATAATGGGGGCGTCTGCACAACTTATACCATATGGCTTTAAACCACAGCTGGCTGATGCATAGTGCTTTTATAAACGTATATAATAATCAATTACGCGGCTATATATTAGATATAAAAATTAATCTATATAGATATTTCTTTTTTTTTTTTTTTTTTGTCGCTGCTTTAAGCTTGTGAATTTATTATTTACTTTTAACGAGATGACGGGAAATCAGTTCAATTAATTACACACAGACATCGATCAATAATACACATATATCTATAGATACACATGTTTACGTATACAGTATACACATATAGGTACGCATTTTGGTCTCTAAATTCAAATCGGTTTTACTTGAACAAATATTTAGCCCCCTTCCCATGATCCGATTCCATCCGGATAATACTATACAATATATATAATGTATATATAATATGGGTATGTATATACCTGCAGAAATACACGGGGGGGATTTAATTATTTATTGGCAGGCTTATGGGCACGGTCATCGAATGACGTATCGGGGTATTAGTTAATATATATATATATTACACGTAGGTGTACAGCGTACATACAATAATGTTACATTTATTTATATATATATGTATATGTATATAAAATATACGATACGGAACCTACGTAACGAGCATAAACCGTAAAGATTTAAATCATTCGGGAAACTAACTGCAGTCGGCTAACTCAAATTTGCATGTGTGATATATAATCATATACTATATCAATTTTATTGCAATTATCTTCTTTTTTTCTTTTTTTTTGTTCCTTATTTCGGGGAAAAATCGATTTTTATATAGAATATACCTACTGCAGTATTTTATACCTAGTTATATTATTATGTATAGGTAGGTGTTATTTATATGTATATATATATATATGTGTGTATATATATATATATATACAGTATGTGATGCAAATTGGAGTTAGCCGACAGTTAGTCTCGCGAATGATTTAAATCTTCACGGTTTATGCTCGTTACATAGCTGTATGTATATACATACCTAGGTTCCGTATCGTATAGCGTGACGAAATGTCGAAAAACTATAGGTAGTACTGGTTCCAGTACTAGTTCTAGTTCTAGTTCTAGTTCTAGATCGTATCAGTTGTTATATAGCACCGTAGATACACACAATAGAAAGATGGACAGATAGTAAAGACAGAAAATGAAAGAAAAAAAAAATATGCTATATACATAGCATACATACATATATATACGATATTATATGCTATGTATATAGAAAAATATATATTAAATTTAAAAAATTGGTGAATTTTTGGTCATCTTTTTTCTTCTCAACTCTATATTGCACGTTATTGAATATATAATATATAATATATATATATAGTGAATGAAGTCATCACGCGATACGATAATATTTAAATATAGGTATATAAGTACATGAATAGCTGTATAATATAATCGAATAAATTACACGGGTATATAATATATAATTAGTTCAAACTGTTAATTAATTATTTCTATAAACGTGAAATACCCTTACGGATATATAGAAATACAGCCTTTAGCTTAAATAGAGGATATAAGCTGCGTTCAATTAACCAAAGCCTTGATTTTATCGATTTTCGAACACCACCAGCAGCAGCAGCAGTGCAGTCCTCGTTATCAGAGTAAATGCATATTGGCTATATATAATACACTAGGGTGATCCTTATTTCGATGAATTTTGAAATGAATGTTACGCGTCTGCCGGAAATTTTTTTCATTTTTTCTAATTTTTTCTAAATGATCGAAGGATAATAAAAAAAAAATAAAAAAAATTATCAACTTCTAGCCGACGTGCAGCCCGTCGATGTTGCGTATTGTTATATCTCATACCTACCTTATATCTTATATTTTCATGCTTACCTACCTACCTACCTACCTGCTTGCTTGCTTACCTATACATCTATACATCTATACATCTCTATACCTTTACCCTGTTTTTGAAAAAAAAAAAAAAAAAAAAAAAAAAGAAAAAAAACTACGTGGGTGATCGTGGGAAACTTGTAACCAGTACCTAGACCATATAAGAATAGGAGTTCCACTATATAGGCTCAGGTCTAGCAGCCCCACTGCAACATCGTCTCTGACTATTATCATGCTAAGCAATATAGTATATGCTGACAGTTAGTTACTTGTCCATATCCACCTAGTAGTATATTAGACGGGTGGATCTATCTTCTCTTTATCTATATCTCTCGAACTTTTTTTTTTTTTTTTTCTTTTTCTTTTCGATCGGGGTTCGTAATTGTCACCTGACGAAAAATTAAAAATTTTCAATACAAATCGCGGTATCAATAATTATTATTATTCTCCGGTTCTGAATTTCGAAGAGAATTATTTCTTCATCAAATTAACGAATTAACGAACGAATGAATGAATGAGTGAACGAATGAATGAATGAATGAATGAATGAATGAATTCTTTAGATCGTATATGACAAGTCCTCGTCCAGTTGATCGATATATGTTAAACGTTTTTGAAGCGTCTTGTTATGGAAATCGAGATCGTTAAGTACCTACCTACCTACCTACCTACGTAGTACCTAACTATCGCTAAACTTTCTCCAATTACCAGATCCTCGGGGCTTATACTTATACTTATACTTATTACAAGTTCGAAAGCCATCGCCATATACGTACGGAATATAGTATATATATATATATATATATACATTTAGCTATATAAGTTTAGCGAATTATAGTTATATATATTTATACGTATATACTGTACGTACATATTATAATATACTTCACGGAGTGATTTATAACAATTTATAACTGATTAGGTACTGCAATACGTATACTACATACTTTTACTGCAGTAAATACTAAAGATTCTTTTTTTTTTCTCGACTGTATATAAAGACCCCAATAGTACATGGATTTTGATTACTTTTTTTTCTTTTTATTATCATTATTATTATTATTATTATTATTATCAATTGATAAATGGAACGAATGAATGAATCAATATATATCAATCTATCAATTGATCCTGATAATTCGATAATTCCTTAATTAATTGATTAAGCAATTATAGGGTGGGCTGAGAGATATTTGTTCATTTTTTTTTCCTCCTCTTTTTTTTTTTCTTTTATACGCGAGTTAGTGTAGCGAATAATTGAAGCCCCCCTGTTATCTTCATTTGAGGAGTCAATTAGGCGCAGCTATCTATACTAAATACATATATGAACTCATGTAATTGTTTCAACTGTTCGAACTTATTACATTATTATATCGAGTAATAAGTATATCATCATACGGTGTCGTAGAAGTGAGGATAAAAACCGGATACATACATAATAATACCTATATAACTATATGCATACATACATAATACAATATAAGAGAAGGTGCGATCGTAAATCTGATATATACGTCAGAAGTGAGACAGCTTCATTGACGGTGCAGAAACAACTCTTTAAGACGCTTATTCATACCTATAAGTATACACATCGTATATACATATAATATACCCATGTAAATGAATTTGTATATAATACTGCGTACTATATCCTTCTCGGCGAATTAATCAAAGTGTGCATCAATGCAATAATTTATTAAACAAAAAAAAAACAAACACCAGAAAGAAAAAGGAACGTTGATTTAAAAAAATCTATAGTACATGTATAATGTATATAGAAAAGAGTTAGGTTTACCGTTTAGGTATACCTGTTGCTGATTTACTGTAGAGATTTCTAATACACACGCCCCTTATTCCCTTGAGGATTTAAATGGTCACACTGCGGGGGAGACTTTAGGAAATTTTGAATTTTCACCTTTCAGGTGTGGTGTAGGTTTAAACTTAAAATTTCTGGTGTATATATATATATGTATATATACATGCATAATAGAATTTTCTTGGACTTAATACATACCCCGCTGTTAGCAGGTGGAGGCTATGAGGGATAGGTATAGGTATAGGTATTCGAAACTTAGAATCGTTTTTCCGCTCTAACAATGGAATCGTAAATATAGGTAAGGATCGAGTGTCTAGTTGTAAATTTGCAAGGTGCTATGTATGTATGTACAATGAAGGAAAAGGAAAAGTAAAAGAAAAAGAAGAAGAAAAGAAAGAAAGAAAGAAAAAAAAAAAAAAAAATTGTTTCTTGATTTTCTCTTAAACCGTGACTGTTAGAGAAAATATGTATTCCACATAAAATACGGGGATGATCAAGCGCTATAAATTTCGTTTCAATCATTTTTTCGAGAAATTCACCAATCGGGGGGGGCGGAAAAAAAATAAGGGTTCGTTCTATAACGAGGATCGTTTCACCCGCAGGTCTAAATTCGTATAAATATTTTCACTCTGAAAGCTCTACCGTCATAGTATAGGTGTACGAGGTATAGATATAGATACACATTTCAGGTTCGAAAATAACTCTTTCTCTCTATATACAGCCTGTCACGTTCTTGCCGGATGGATAGAGAAATAAAGAAAGAATCTACCAAAGAAAACTAAATAATTAAATAAATAAATAAATACAGAAGTAAAGAAGCGAAGAAAGAAATGAAAAAATGGAACAAAAACGGAAAAAAAGAAAAATTCAAGATAAAACACATACCTAAATCAGAATGAAAACATGAAAGTTACAATTTTTATTTGCGGTTGAATTTGCAAACTGAATTTAGTCATATACGAATGAATGAATGAATGAATGAATGAATAATAATTAATTAATGAAATTAAATGAAATAAAAATTTCATATTACGTATGTAATTAATTCACCGGCACTCCATAGAGGTACGTATGTATATGCGTACTATGTTATAATCTGCTTCACTATTCTCGAGCTAGGCTGCGATTTGTAATGCAATTTTATATTACACGTGTAAATTCGAGAGAAAATACAGTTGATTATAATTATAGTCGTAGTTATTCTATTCTATTCTATTCTATTTCTAATTTTTCTATATATACATTTATAGGTGCATACACCTTTCAGCTATATGATCAATTATTGATAGGTAAAAGAAGAAAGAAGATAGAAGAAAGAAGCGAAAAACTACGGACATCCGAATTGAAATAATAAATTTGACCTGATTTTAAGCTTAATTTTAGTCCGCACGAGATATTATACCGCCCTCGCAAGCCTAGGGTACATAAACCGACCATATATATGTATATATACCTACTATATTTATATAAGCGTATAGAATCACGTAATTTTATAAGCGTGCAGAGCGGCGTTAAAGCATGAAATTAACTGTCCCGAAATTATTTGTATTCCACGTGTTTTATTAATTTACTTGTACTCGAAAAAAAAAAGTGGGTAAAAAAAAACGAATGAATGAAAAATGATAAAAAAAAAAAAAAAAAAAAAAAACGGTGAACAATGAAAAATCTTATAGGTCAATTCCAGCAGTAGAGTCATTTTGAGGATTGAATTTATATCGCGGTGGTCGCCCCCACGCAAACCATAGGAAATTAACGAACGAACGAACGAAGGACTGACCGAACGTACGAACGAACGGTAATAAACCCCAATTCGTCATAACCAAACCCTGCAGCTGGGATCATTTGCTGTGAGACATAGGTATATAGGTATATACATATGTATAGGTGAATAATACGTATACTCGCGTATATACATACATTCATATATATATATGTAGTATAGAACATAAATGGGAATGGATGTCGTCCTCTGACCCCCAACGTCAACGATCATTCGCGGCTACCTCTAGTACTCGTGATAATATACTGCACATCCTATATGTACCTATATACACCTATATACACCTATATAAAGGTGTGATATATATCCCGAATAATATTACGAAATTATCGTAATAAAATAAATAAATACCAATTTGTCTATTTCGTTTATTATTATAGAAATAAGAAATATAAATGTTAAAGTAACTAACGCTTGTCGATTCATTTCCTTTATCATCATCATCATCATCATCATTATTATTATTATTATTATTTAAATTCACGTAGTGAGGGGCAAGGGGATCGCCGGTTAATTTAATCAGCGATATTTCACAGTGAACAAGAATGCGAAGAAAGCGTATAAATTATCGTACTTATACACCGCTATATGTATAGCAGTTGAGTGCGAGTGCTGATTGTGCCGAAAGTAAAGAAGACAAAAATGAAAAAAAAAACAGAAAGAAAGAAAAGAAGGATAAGAAATAATGAAGAATTTTGAATAATGTTCTTCTAGATTAGAATTCACGTTCATGCGGTTTTTGTAAATACATATAGTATGTAATGGGTAAAACGATTTTATTATAAAGTTTAGGCGGGAAAATATTTCAATTGTGTAGCAGACACATGGGGATAGTAAACAGATCGTAAATTAAGAGATAAGAATCTACGTAGTACATATAGTATATGTATGTAGAGTGAGTCAATGAGTTTTCTCAAACTTTCTAAAAATATTTTAGTAATTTATCGCTGTTCGATAATAATTTGATTATGTATTAAACAATACCTATATCTATACCTATACCTATACATACATACATATATATATACATACAGGTATCATAATGTGAAAATATCAGCTGAATATAATCTACTCACCAAATTCCCTGGTTTGAATAATATACATCGAATCCAATGATATAACAGGTACTTTAATTAATTAGCATACGCGATTTGGTGTTTGTTATATATATCGTATATGTCACATACAATATATGTATAGTATGGATATGACGTATACTATGCGCACTTTTAATAAAAAAAAAAAACCAAACACTGACGATCTGAAGTTGGTCGGAAATGACAGATTTAAATGAATATTTCGTGGATCTTGTAGGTTGTTTATTATTATACGCGTATGTATACTACTTACGTATATAATAGTTACGTAATATTGTTTTTTCTTTTTTCTTTTTACATAATCTAGTAATACGTATGGGCAGTGTGTGTCGCGCTCGCTTACTTATGTCTATACTTACGGATAATGATAAGATTCGTAGTTAACTCACTCCACTCAACTCGCTCACTAACTAACTGACTAACTTCACTATAACTCACTCGCACGCGTCTGTCAAGTTTTTAGTTTTAGTTGTTGGTATACAATTAATGTGCGATATATGTATGTATGTATGTATGTAATAATCGGTGATTGATTAAAATAAAGAAATTAATGAATATGAACCGAAACTAACCCTTTTTTTTATTTCAATATAGCAAATATGTATAGAATTGATAAATTTATGAATCAAACTGCAATAGGTATATGTATGTAAACAACGACAACACGATTATATCACCGATCGGTAGAAATTTATTGCACAAAACTTTTTCACACACGCGTGTTATAGTAGTACAGGGGTTACAAGTTTAATCACGTATAGTAAACACTGTTTACTTATACGATGCGAGTTTACGGGATGTGGAGAATAAAAAAAAAACTTTTACGGAAGAATGACGACTATGACCGCATAACCAGACCGTCACAGGTAACGCGCTCGAAGGTCCGGGCGAGACTGAGTGGTGGGAATGCGATCAAGATTCAAGATTCAAGCTGAATGAAGGCGACGTCGTTCGTGCCGCGGGTACTTACCGCCGCGCCTCTATCGGCTCTTTGTTAAACTATCGCTCACTTGAGGTTCAGGCGCGAAAGGGGGTACACAGACTTAGCAATGAGATAAACCGCGAAACTTTTTATTTTTATTAATAGACTCGGCGGTTTAACGAATCAATTAATTACACGATCATTATTCGTAGTCATTTTATACGAGTTAATATTGTCGTTGAAAATACGATTGTTATAGCATATAATAATATAGAACAGCGCGCGGGAATGTTATACGTATACTTTTTTGAATTTATAACACGCACGTGCTTAGGTATCGCGGATATATGTATTTATAGGAATTAGATATGACCTCGTGCCTGTACTAGGAGTGATAATACAAAATCGATATCGTATTGCGATAGGTGGCGAAATCCTATTGGTTAAATATATATATATATATGTAGTAGATCGATTCCCTCCGTTTTTTTTTTTTCATATAGTATACAGGTTTATTGATACGCGCGAGGGATACAAACCGTTCGGTTCCCCGTATATATGTACATATGTAGGTAATATTTGCGGGAGTATATATGAAGAGATGCTCACTTCCGCAGGATATATACCTATATATGTAAAAAACTGAAAATAAAGAAGAAAATATTGTACAAAAAATGTTTCATTGTAAATAAATATTATATAAGTATAGGTACATATATTTAATAGAGTTTATTGAAAATTAAAATATTTCACATAAAGTATTATATATATAAATATCATATAATTAATATACAATATATCATTGTACAGCGCATAAATTGGTTCGTACATATACCTACCTATATGTAGAAGAAACGTTTCTATCATGTATATTTAATGTATATATAATATTTATACTAGTATGTATATGTATATTATATATGGGTATATATCGAAATTTGACCAAATATAATAATAATTAATATAACAAATTAATTTACATGTGTATTTATTCATATATAAATATATAAATAGATATTTATATATGTATATTTACTTGTGTGTGCTTGTGACGTCATCAAGTGTGAAGAATGAACCAGTCCGTTATTTTTTTCTTTTTTTCTTTTATTTTTCATCATTTTTATTCTCTCAGCGAATTCACACCATGGAATTACGACGCGGGTGCTGTAATTAGAAAACAATAAAGACACGATATATTATAGGATAGAGTTTTTCAATTTCAGGTAAAAAATAACACAAGCGAAATTCGTTAAAGAAAAAAGAAAAAAAACAATCAAGGGTCTAATAGTTTTCAAATTAGAACTAGTTTCAAAGTTTACCAATCACTGCAGCTAAGCTTAGAATAACAGTCCCACTGCTGCATGACGCCTCCGCTAGTTGGCGCTTTCGTTATTTAAAAACTACTCTTTTCTTTTCAGATAAAATAAACTCTGAACTCATATACTGCATGCTATAGATGAACAGAGTAATACTTCTGCGATCCATTACTATTATATGTTATCTCAGGGTCACGAACGATCATTATTACATGTACTATTGCAAAATTAGGCCACTCCGTTATCGTGTACACGCATATTATTACAGCGTTATCTTCTAAGCAAACTATACCTATCTAATTAAAATTCTTACATATACGCATGCTTTAATTCATTTGTAACATTAATTAGCCCGAGTACAGAGTACAGCACGATTAATGCTAATCAGATAACATATCTTTCCAGACCTTTTCTTTTTTTTTACCATGCTGCACTACCGTTTACCTGAGAGTAGTAGTTATATAGAACTAAAATAGTTCACTATCAACTTCCACGCAGGTATAACGCCATATATAAAAAAAATATGAATGTCCCTTACTCGTCTAATCGTTTGTTTAATTAATTAACCAGACTAATTAACATTGAAAACAATTATCAAATAATAATTATTCTCTCACCTTGCGCGGGCGCCGCTTCTGCAGGAGGTGGTAACGCGGCTTCAGCTGGTGGTGCAGCGGGCGCAGGAGCAGCTCCTTCAGCCGGTGGTGCTGCAGGAGCTGCACCAGCTTCAGGTGCAGGTGTAGGGGCAGGTACCGGCGCTGTACCGTCGGCCGGTGGTGGGGCTGGCGCTCCTTCCGCAGGCGCAGCTGGAGCTGGTGGAGCTGTTCCATCAGCTGGAGGTGCGGCCGGGGTGCCTTCAGCCGGAGGTGCAGCTGCAGGTGCACCTTAATACGAAAAGTTTGAAAATTTCATCGAAATTCAAACTAAAACCGTGAATTAGACTAAGAAAAAAAAACCATCCTCTCATACCTTCCGCAGGAGGTGCCGCAGGGTCTCCTCCTTCCGCCGGTGCTGCTACCGCTGGCGCAGCTCCGTCCGCAGGTGGTGGTGCCGCTGTACCATCGGCAGCTGGTGGAGGTGCAGTTCCGTCAGCAGGAGGTGCTGCGCCATCCGCAGGCGGCGCAGGCGCAGTTCCATCAGCTGGTGGTGGCGCAGGAGCCGTTCCATCGGCAGGAGGAGCGGCTCCGTCTTTAAAAAACGGATAAAAACCGAGATTATACATCCACCTACCTTTCTCATAGATTTAAAATGTCTAAAAACGAACATTGTACATATACTTATTCACACATATCACGCGTATTTATCTATCAACCTGCGGCGGGAGCAGCTCCGTCAGCTGGAGGAGGCGCAGTTCCATCTGCAGCAGGCGCTGGAGGTACGGTTCCGTCCGCTGGTGGTTGAGGCGCTGTTCCATCAGCTGGAGCTGGTGGAGCGGTTCCATCAGCTGGTGGTGGAGCAGCGGTTCCATCCGCAGGGGGTGGCGCGGGTGCCGCAGGCGCCGCACCTTCAGCCGGAGGTGCGCCATCAGCTGGCGGTGCACCCGCAGCTGGAGCTGCTCCATCGGCAGGTGGCGCTCCTTCAGCTGGAGGAGCCTCCCCTTCCTGGTACAGAAAACCAACATATGGAAGTCGGGGCTCTAGCGGGTCTTCAAGCTTTTTTGGACTTCGTGACTTTGAGGTAGACAATAAAATGGCAAAAAAAATATTTCAAAATAAATGGTAATTTTTTGAAAATGAGAACGAAATTTTAGGTGCCGTTAAGAGTTCGACGAGTTTGGTATAATGTTTGATATATTCGATGCTTAAATAGCGAATTTGGATAAGCGACACACGACGTAAATGGCACAGAACGAAATGCATGCAGTGTGATAGCGAACGTGTAATGAAGCGTTTTGTGTGGGAAAAGCTGAATCCGTATATATAGCAAAGTGTTATTAAGCCCACACCGATTAGTCACATATGTGTAGATACTTACGAAAGG
Organism: Tenthredo livida; assembly: GCA_963992785.1. Taxonomy (NCBI): domain Eukaryota; kingdom Metazoa; phylum Arthropoda; class Insecta; order Hymenoptera; family Tenthredinidae; genus Tenthredo; species Tenthredo livida. Next base: position 1,516,479 of record OZ023070.1, on the reverse strand, counting down.
GTTCCGAAAATTTCAAAATTTCAACATTTCGAAATAAGTAAATTTTGAATCTGATGCTCTATTGGATCTGAGAGACAAACACGAGAGGGAAAATTCAAAAAACAAAAAAGTCTTCAGATCGTGGAATTGCTAGTGACGATTTGAAACAAGAACCAAATTGGATAAGAATTCATAATTCATGGGAAATCAGTGTAGGTATTTGAAAATTATGTTTTAACAATTCAAGTTGATTCGCGACTGAAAAGTCGGCAATAAAAATGTAGGTACGTTCTAACTTCTGACCTTTTCTGGAAGTTCAAGATCGCTAATTAGACTCGACCACTTCAAGATTAAGATATGTATACAGGAACTTTAACGACGTACTCAAGAGGTCGCGAGACTTTTCTCAAGGCTCAGCTGTTGTATTAAGATAAAGGTTTCTTTTTTATATATATTCAACGAGAAGAATAAAGAGAAAAAAAAAAGTAAACTCGATGTCAATGATAATATTCTCCATTAAAGACTGAGAATAATAATAATAATAAAAAGAAGAAAGGCATAAATTTCCCAAATTTTCTCTACTGAAAAAAAATCAAAAACGAAAAATTGTAAGAATCGTAGACATGTATAGGATTTTCAAAATCTCAGAAAAAAAAATAAAAATTACGGTAAAGGGAAAAAAATAAGGGATGATAAAAGTGTAGACTGGTGCATAACATAGAAATGGCATTATTTACATAAAGGTAGGTATTCATTATTATTTTTTGTTTCTTTTTTTTTTGTTTCTTCATGTTTCGTTTTACAGTAAAACTTACACAGGTAGTTTATAGTAGTATATATATAGTTATATTTTATTATGTGTGACAAAGGACAGCAAATTCTCTTTTGAAATGAAAGAAAATGAGGAAAAAAGAAAAAAAAAACGACGAACAATAATTATGTAACACATTCGATTGTGGAAGAAAGAGTGATTATTAACGAATATGGAAGAAGTCGACTGTTGCCTTCGACACGCAGGGTGAAAATCCAAATTCTCTTCTTTTCGTGCAGGAAACAAGAAATAAAAAAAATAAAAAGAAAGAACAAAGAAGGAAAGAGAAAGGGTAGGATCTAATTAGTGCAAAGAGGGTTTAAGATACATATAATACATATATTTTGATTTTTCTATTTTTTTTTTATGTAAGGAACGGAGTATATATATGATATATATATAAATATATATTAAGGTGGTGAAGAAAAAAGAAATGAAAAATAATTAAACAACAAAAAACAACATTCAATGGTGTTTTTTTGTTTGGTTTTTTTTTTTCTTCTTTTTTTTTCTTTCTAAGCCCTAGAATACATGATGTGTGTGTCTCGTGGCTTAATGTTCAGTTTGTATTGTATATGTATGTATAATATATAATTGTTTTTAAAAAATAAATTTTATAGTGTAGTAGTATAGTATTAGGTAATAGTATTTTAAATATTCATGAATGGAAAATAAATTGGTGAAAATTTTGTTCTTTTTTTTTTTGTGTGTTTTTGTATTTTTGTCCACGTTTAAGATCCTCATGCCTCAACCTCTTCCTCCTTTACCTTCTTCTCTTCCGCTCCCTTCTTTGACCAGTCAGGTTTTTTCTGAAATTTTTTTAGAAAAACGACGTTAGATATATAAATATTAAATAATATAATAAAACGAGAATATATCAATATTTTATGTAAACTCTGTTAATATACGATCACAAACACATAAACAACACAATTTGGATAGGAAATAAGGTAACGAGGTATATACACGAGACAATGACAAAAAATCTATGTAAAATTAGAAAAATCAACGTTTTTTTTTTTCGCTTTTTCTTTTCTTCTCAAATCACGCACGTTTTGCGTCGTGGCAAAAAGATGAGAAAAAGAAAAGAACACAAAATTCAAAAATCTCCTACCAGGATTTGCAATTTTATTTTTTTATTTTATTTTTTTCAATTTTCTTATTTGTTTCTGATAAAAGAGAAAAAGAAAAGAAAAACGTCATTTTTGATTCGAGAAATAAGTCTTATTGAATAAATGTATAAGACCATGTGAAAAATTTCGTTTATGTTTTAACACACGCTACGTGTGAGCTATATCGTAATACTACGATGATTATCTAGCATTGCATGTTAGTGTAAGAAAAAAAAAAATGGTACTAAAATAAAAATAACAATAATGATAATAATAATAATAATAATATTAACTAATAACGCAGCGATGTGCGGCTGAAAAGAAAAACAAAACAATATGTACAACATAATATATCGCAATTTTTTATAACTACGTCTAATGATTATAAAATAAATAATTATTGCTGAAAATTTGTGAATAAAAATATGTTTTTTGGTTTTCTGTTTTTGTTTTTGTACAATGTAAAATATAATAAAGAATATGGATGCAAATTAGATACAAGAAAACAGAAAAAAAAAGAAAAGAAAGTATATCAAAAACTAGAAATTAAACAAAAATGAAAGAACGAAAGAAAGAAAAAGAAACGAATAGCTAATAGTGAATAAATCGTTACTGCAGTATAGCGTTAGGTAATTTGAGCCAATTTGCAACGTATATAAATTATAATATTATAATTATAGTATATAAATGTATAATTATTATCGGAATTAGAATTTAGGCAGTCACGTTTTTACCTTGTCTTTTGACGCGTTCTGCAATCATATAATGCAAAAGCAAAATATTATTAGAAATTTTATTTAAAATATAATGAAACAATGAAACGATCAAAGCATGTATAAAATTATATTATGTATATATATACTAATGTTGTGTGTGTAAAAGTGAAAAGTAATTATCGTCACCCAAAATTTATTAACGCGCAAAGTATAAGCTAATGAAGATCGCAATGAAAATTCAATGCCGATTGATGATAATTTTTATTCAAAACTTATATATACCCGAAGTTTAGATAATTTTTTTCCTCATATTTCCTACATGACTTTTCAAGAAATTTGAAATTAACGAAGAAAACGAGAAAGAAACAAAAATAAATTTTTATATATGGACTTGGACGCGCGTAAATTGATCAATTTTATTTCCTGCCCCATATTTCAGAGTATATATATAGTGATAATTAGATACATGTTTTTTTTTTTGTTTTTTTGTTTTTTGTTTTATTATTAACTGAATAATGAAGCTGAAACGAAAGACAAACATTCATATTAATAAACATATAATAGCCTTGACGAAGCGGTATATAGCTGCTGAATATAGATATTGTTCAAAACTGAAATGTTTAAATTATATATCATGTAAAATAAAGATTATATAGTAGTATGATATACTTAATATGTTTGAGAAAATGAAAAGTTTCGTTGTGAATATAGTAGGTATATAGAATATATATATATATATATATATATATATGAATATGTATTATATATATATATATAATAATCGATAATAATTGTGAGTAAAAGCGCTGATAGCCAATATTATTTCGGACGTACGATAAGAAAATAATAATTCATTCTCAAGAATCAATGGAAGCTATTCTCACCTTAATTTATGTATATTGCGTTATGTATGTACGTATATTTCCGGGGTGAAATATTTCGTTATTCTTCTATATATAATATATTATCATTATATTCTATGTAAGTGATATTAACATACAGCCATATGAAAAAAAGTGAATAGAACAGTATAGAAAAAGGAAAAATAAAAAAAATTGAAAAAATGAAAAATGAAAGATGAAAAAAGGCTCAAAAAACTGACCAGGTATGTATAAGACCAGGTGATTGCTGCAGCGTGCAAAAAGTGTATTTTTGGTTTTTCTGATTTTATTCGGGTCTCAATTTCTTGTATTCAGTTCAAGTTTTTGATTTTCTATTTTATAACTGAATTACGAGAAAATGATGTTTCTACGTATAATGGTAGTAGGTATACTATGTACAGAGAATAGAAAATAGAAAATGGAAAATAGAAAATAATGATATAGAAATAATAGAATTATTATAGCATGTACATTACAATATAGATAAGAAAATAAATGACATAAACAGAAAAGAAAAACGAAAAAACACGGACGACACAATATGTAATAAATTGAAAAATGATCAAATTCGCCGCAGCTCCAACCGGAAAAAATAGGAAACCCTGTAGAAAATTTCACATGTAGCTATGTACAAGAAAAAACAAAAAATTTTAATTTGTGTACATTATGTTGTATACCTATATATGTACGTTGTGTTGGTAAGGGTGGGGGGTTCGAATTGAATAGTGTGTATATAAACCTTTTGATATGAGCAAAAAATTGTTTTAAATAAAAGAAGAAAATAATGGCTGAACGTTCAAAAAGTAGAAGAATTTTTTTAATTTTTTTTCCTCTTTTTCAAAACGAAAGAAAAATAAGAAAAAAAAAAAACGAAAGTGAAATTTTTACTCTTAATTATAAGGAAACAATGAGTTCTCTTTTTTAAATACTTTTTCGAAAGATTTTCTTAACATTTTACATGATATTATATATATAGTATATTTGTATAAATAATTATTGTATTATTAAATAGTTATTATTTTCATATAATAATGAATTTTACTATATACTCTGATGATTTTTTTTTTTTTTTTTTTGTATAATAATAATAATTCATGAATTATATATGGGTGTTTGTGTGATTTTTGTGTTTTTTTTTCTGTGTGTTTTTTTTTTTTTTTTTGATTTTCTATTTAAGCCCTTCTGTTCGTAATCTATTTCTTCGTCTGCCACTCTGCTTTCTCGGACTTCTTGGGCTGTGAATAACAACATATTGCCTAGGTAAACTATACATTTCTTTTAAAAAAATGTTTTTTTATTATTTACCTAACGGTCAACATATACGTATATTATTATAATATATTACGTATATGTATACGATATGTACACGTATGTTACATATCGTGTGGAAATGAGCAAAAAAGGCTCACGGATTAATTGACATGTTTAATAAAATTAATAGAAAAAATAAAATAAAAAACAGAAAAATTAATCAAAAATGGAAACTGACTTGAAAAAACTAAATCACAAATAAATTCTAATAAAATTCGTGAACCTTTTTTTTAAACAGACAACACAATAACGAGAAGAATAATATTGAGGACGATATCACGTCTCTAATACCAAAAAGGCATATAGATTTTTCAAAGTTTGCCTATCACTTTGAAAGTCCGAAAATAGCTTACAAATTTTGAAAAAAAAAGTCAAAATATCAATTTCAAGTTAGTTTAAGGCGATTGGCAGAAAATTTCTTTCTTTTTAATACGTTTTTGGTTTTTGAGGTAAATCTTAATGTGGAAATATTCCTTTCGGGTATTAGAGACGCGATATATCATGTACTGTACATAGCTAATTATTATATTATATAAATTGTATAACACGCGATCAACCTGTGAATGAACGCAATGAATGGATAAAAAGATGGTAGAAAATAGATATAGTATAGATAGAGAGAAAAGAAAAAAAAATTAACAAAGAAACACGAAACGATCAAGGACGAAACAAAGACAATACACAGGATATTAAAAATACAAATATTTCGGGAAAAACTTTCATACGAACACAAGAAAAAAAAACAACGTAAAAGTTTTTTTGAAAAACATGTAAAAAAGTTGGTAAGAAAGAAAAAAAGCAAAATTTACAAAAGATACCGATCAACGTATGTATGTATTAAAACTAAAAGAGATAAAAATTTCTTCAAAGAGAGACAAAAAAGAAAAGTGAGAGAAGAAACAAGTTTTCTGAGAAAATTTAATTCAATTAATAAAATATACCTGTATGTGAATTAATTTGATTTCATTTGAATTTTAATGATGAAAATTATATGTTTCAAATTTGAAGTGAACCGCATATATATAATTACTAGATATATGTTTTTGCGAAATTTGAATAAAAAATAAAAATAAAAAAACTGACTCGTTTTAATCGTTGATTATTGATAACAATTTAATATTACCTCTTTGTCCTCCTCCTCGAGGGTGAACTCCTTCTTCTTGACCTGTTTGAGTTGGTTACGGAAGTTGAATTCGGCGGCCTTCTTCTGTAGCTTGGCGAATTTGTTCTCGTATTTGGAGACCTTTTTCAGGGTCGGCTTCATGCTGTTTATTAAAAGAAAGAAAAATTAACATTAATTAGTTAATTAATTAATTTCGTAAACGCTGAATTCATTTTCAGAATTAAATACTTACAATTTACCTCGGAGATCGTTAACCTGGCTGTTCAAGTCCGAGATCTGTTTATCATTTAAAAAATCGTATTAATTTCTTTCTTCCTTCTCAAATTCAAATTATCAAAAAAATCAGCTGTTTTAAATTGAAGTTAAATCACGGCTTTATACTTTATTATTAATTTATGCAAGAGATAAGAGACGAAAAAATAAATAAAAAAAATCGAAAATTGAAAGAATGCCGGATAGAAAATAGAAATCTGTGACGGAATGCAAATGAGTTAAACTACTTGATTAATTAATAAATCAATTACATATCTTTTCATAAATGAATTCTGTAGCTTGAATTATGTAGCTGACTCTAAATTATTTTTATTTTTAAAATGTACTATATATACTTTTTGAAACGTGAATTTATATTATATTATGTATATGAATATTATAGACAAAATTTGTATATGTACGCTTAATTTAATTATTCACACTGTGTATATGATAATATATTTCTACTGTAAGCGCAGTGTCTGAGAAGCAAAAGCTTTAATTAATAACTAGATTAATCAATATGAATAGTGAATACGACACACGAATAACGACACACAAAAATACACAGAAACAACGGTTGCAAACAATTTTTGTGTTTTTTTCATTTTTTCTTTCCATTTCTATTTTATATGAATTTATCAATCATATAAAATCGAAATATAAGTAATGCATAATAATAGATTAGATTAAACAGTTTGAGAAAAGTAATTGATTATTAATTATGGCTTGCTTGTTAATTGCTGGGGATAAGGATGGAATATAATATAATATATATATTATGTATATATTTTGTTTATATATAGAAAATAGAGAAAAGATAAAAGATAAAAGGGTCAAATTTGCGTGGATATACCTAATGGGTTTAAAAATGAGAATAAAATAAGATTTTTTTTTTCTGTTTCGTTTCGAGAAAAAAAAAAAAAGAAAAGAAAAAGATTAGACAAATTAGAAAAATTCAAAATTATCTCCTGGACAAAAACATCTATAGACAAAGAACGAATGTAGCGAAAGAAAATTAAATAAATAGCGTCGTCTGCATCGTCGTCGTATATAGTATATATATATATATATATATAGTGAAAGAGAAAAAGGATAAAAAAATAAATAAAAAATCGTTGATGAAAAGTAAAAATAAAAAAAATAAAAATCGTTCCCCCAAAAAATAAAAGTAAAATTAGAAAAATTGAAGAAAAAAATACTTCAAAAAAGTTATGTTACAAGATATTCTTACAAAATATATTATCTTTATCTAATATCATCGTTGGCGTAGTTGATAATAAAGTCCCAAAATTTTGTCGCTGGGACGACGAATAAAATAAAATAAAAAACGTAAAGAAAAAAAAGAACACATGTTCTAAAACATCGAAGAGAATATAATGTTAACACTGCGGTTGTTTTTTTGGGTAAAAAGGGTGATATTCTTCCCTTTTCGACTTAAAAGAAGAACAAAAATATCTTTAGTATCATTTTTTTCCTTGTTTCAAGGTAGTTGAAAAAAATAATCTTTTTTTTTTCTAAAAAAAACGAGTTAAAAACTCAATTTTTCCTTCACACACGCTTAAATTAATAAATTGTCTTCCACCTTGAATTCGCCACAAACGTAAAAGAAAAAGAAATAGAAAAAAAGAAAAATTCCAACCGATTGCGGAAATAAATGATGTATATAATCTATACAATATATCATGTATATTATGTATTGCACTTAAATACGATTCTCTAATAACCGATTAACGAGCTTTTTGGTTTTGGTTTTGGTTTCGGTTTTGGATTTTTTTTCTCAAATTTCTCTCATTTTTACAGCTGCACGATATATAGTCGCGGCTTGGGCATAAAAATATTGACAAAAAACATCTAGGGAGGTGTAATATGTAATGCCAGGTAATTACTGGCCCATCAGAGAGCTGACTTACTGGTCATGATCAGTGTCTACATCTCGTCCGATGCTATCTACTAAAATGATATATATATATATGTATTTCGAGTCGCAAACTCACTGATCTGTCAGTTTAAACGGCGATAATAATCATTGATTATTATTAATTTAGATTTTTTTTATTCTTTTTAGGTAATTTCTATTTCTATTTTACTCCACCTCTCCTCTCTCTCTTTCTCTCCCTTTCTCTCCGATTCTCTCTCACTCTCTTATTCTCGATCTAGTATCTCCGATTGCCAATTTGATAAGATAATTTTTTTATTTCTTGATTGTATAATATAATATATAATATATATATACATATGCATATGTATATAATAATAATCGAATTATTATAATACCTACATATGTATATACTACATTATATTATACACCCTGACAGAATCTAGTATAGTTTGAGAATCTTATTTATTATGTATGTATATATATTTATTTATTTATTTATTCATTTGAGTATGTATATAAATAACAAGACAGTTAAACACCATAAACACACATTTACAACGGTGCATGGGGGCGCGGTGCAAAATCGATATATCTATGAATCGATTGATTTTTTATACAATTTTTATAAAATTACTCTAATTGACTTCTTTCCTTTTTTTTTTTGCAAATTATTATCACTTGTTCCTTCACGGTTATTTTACGACCTGCACATAGGGCCTTGATAAAAACCAAGAGAATTTCGCAGCATGGCACTTTACATTTACTAATTATCTCCGTCGATTAATTAATTGATTAATTGAATAATTAATTAATTAACATATCAGTGGGGATGAATTATTAATAATCGTTTATCAAATTTTCTGTTACTTTTACATTTTGTGAGAGTCTTAAGTGTTGATTCGGATGTGTTACACACAGGATTGTATGTATAATGTGTATAAGATACATAAAATATGTATATGCGTGTGTATTGTGGAATAGTCTTCGCCGAAACTTGAATCCCTAAGTTTGCCAATTTTTGTTTAATTTTTTTTAATTTAATTTTAAATTCGTTCATCACATACGATAGTATGTGATCTTATGTGATCTTACCGTAGCCATTTAATTTCTGAAACAGCTGATAATAATAATTTCATTACATACTTCGGAAATTTAAAAAAAAATAAAAAAAACTTTGCGTATTATTCAAGAGAAATATGAAGTGCCATACTATTTTTTATCTATTTTTGTTCATAAACAATCCAATCAAATGCGAAAAAACGAAGAAAAAACAAAAGTAGAAATAAAATTTTTTTAAAAAATCGAAAAATTAGATCGATAATAAAATAGATGCATGCATGTTATATTAAATTTAATAAAAAATAATCGTTTTTATCTTCATTCACGTATTTTGCATAGGTAATAGATTGTATAAAGTTTAATATACATATAGATTGAACCATTCCTAAAGTGCATATCAATTCTGATTCGTCATTTATTAATTAACTTTAGTTTTTACTTATTTATTTGTTTGTTTTTTGCGATTTTTTTTCCATCTTCTCGATGAGAGAATTTTTTTCTTTTGCTATTCTAGAAGCCATGCAATTTTGTTATAATAGCGTTTTTTCGTTCTCTCTTTTTATTTTCTTCACAACTTAATGAATATAGTGCGAAAATAATTGATTGCGAAATAATTAGATTTTGAATGATTAAAATCGGGGATGAAAATTCCACGAGAAATCGGGGGATTTTTTTTGTTCTTTTTTTGGATTTTACAATTTTGCACCTGCGCACGCACACACTTCACTATTACAAAACGGCGCGCCAATTTTGGCCACGTGTTTTTTTTTTTTGTATTTTTTTGGTTTTTCTGTTTCTTTTGTTTTCGTGTTTAAATATAATATCCTTGCGTTTAGTTAACCAACACATGATCATAACCGAAAGGATCTAAACGGATTTCAGATCATGGATTTAATGGATTTATACCATACGTATAGTTATACGTATAGTTTCACAGAGAAAATTTTTTGTTGTATAATTTTTCTAATACGATATATATTTTTTTTTTCTGCATTTTCTCTTCCCCCAGTCTACGATTCGATCAGTTGTAATAGTTATAACTACCATAATTGATCTGAAAATCCGTCGAGATCGGGGAATAAATGAATGGTAAAAATCGTTATAACGAGAAAATATTGTCAAGAGAGAGGAACAAAAAGACAACAAAAAAAAATGCAAAAAAAAAAAATTGATTAATTAGATATGAAGTGGTGAAGTGTGGTGGATAAGTGTGAGAATTTGAATTTCATTTCATTTCATTCATTTCATTTCATTTCATTTCATTTCATTTCATTTCGAACTTATAAGCTTGTTCAGCCCTGCGTATGGTACGAAAAATAAAATAAAAAAAGATGAAAAAGCTTGAAGATTTTTCGGTATTCAACAATAATCGTAAATAAATGGAGAAGAAAAATAGACAAGAAGAATAGACTTGGAAAAAAAAAAAAAATAGGAAAAATAAAATCAATAAATTTTTCAACATAAGGTTGGCGATTTGGAGTTAGTAAAAAGCTTTTGGAAAACGCCCTGAGCTTACTATATAATATAGTATATTAGAAAGTGAGAAAATAAGAAAAAAAACTATAAAATTCGTTTATTACAGCACTTCATATTTTCGCAAAAAATTCGCACGTTTTTCTGTTTTTTTTTTTTTTTTTTAATTTTATCCCATTCCCCATCCCTAATTTGTATCATCGTTCAACGAACGTAATTGATTATGTAGTATTTTGACAAAAAAAAAATAAAATAAAATAAAAATAAAAAAATTTCAAATTTAGATAAAAAAACAAAAATGAAAAATCGTACTTGCTCAATAGTCATAAATTTATATCGACTCACGTTTTTCTTATCTGTTCGCCAAAGCCGAGTGTTGTATGAAAAATAAACTATATATATTGTTCAGGACTGACCAAGGCTACAAGTTGTATTCGTGTAAAACATTTTCGAATTTATAACAATATAATTTTGAGATAGAAAAAAAAAAAACGAAAAAAAAAGAAAGAATTAAAAATAAGCCAATAAATGAAAAAAATTTGAAAATTGTATTCAATTTATATGAAATCGCGATAGTGGGTGAAAAAAAAAATCAAAATTGTTGGGTTTTTGTGTTTCACATATAAGTATGTATTATATAGAGTATGGGTATATATGAAACTTGTCATTTTGACAAGTTCAGCCGCGTATAATAACGCGGTGAATAATTATTATCATTCATCCGCGTTTACTTAAATGCGGTATTGCGGGGGCGATATAGTATATAATTGGCAAAATTGATATTATTATATGTGTGCAGGGGGATAAGTATAATGTAATCGTTGATGAATATGGTATAATATATATATATTAATATATTGACAGTGATAAAGCAACGCAACTCGTCTGGAATTAATTATTTATTTTTCTTCATGTTTAATTAGTACCTTCTATTAATTAATTCCAATTGAATGAAATTGAATGATAATAATAATAGTAATAGAATGAAAAAAAAATTTACGACCGCAAATTATGAATGTTATAATGAAATCTATGATATTCATGTTTTGAAATTGTAATCGAGAAGAGAAATTAGAAAAAAAAAAATAATTAACAAAAATTAACAAAAATGATATGGTAATGAAATAATGAATTGCGTTGCTTTTTTTTTGGTGGACAAAGCCCTTCTTAATTTTTAACCGTGTTTAGGTTTTAGGTACCTCGTAGTCCCTTTTTCTGACTTCGCGTTCCAAATCCCACTTCTGACCCTCACAAATGTAGACGCGGTCGTGATACTTTTGGCAAATCTTCTTCAAGTCGGCTACAATGACAATGCAACCAATATGGAATTGAAACATTTAGACGACAACGAAAAAAAAAAGAAAAAGAGAGATCTTTCAATATCTATTTACCTAGTATTTCAAAATGGGATTCAATATATTCATTCATTCCTAATTATCTATTAATAATTATTAAACAATACGAATAAACGAATAAACGAGCGAACGAACGAACGAACGAAGAAGAATAAAAAAAATGAAAAATAAAAAAAATAAATTACATACTACTGCGCGAATAGAAGAAATTATTTCTTCATTAATTAATATACAATTAATTGATTAACTATAATTAATAAAAGGACCTGCTCTGAAATCTCTTTGTTAATTTATCTTCAAGGGTGTGAAATATGAATACATATCAAGTTTGTAACAATTAATTGATACTAAAAAAAAAATCAAAAAAAAAAAAAATAATAATAATCAAAATCAGAATTACTATAGGTACACGTGCAGGGGATGATATTGTACATTGGTTTTTTTTTTTTTTTTAATTTTCTTAACATGTTTTCGTTTTAATTTCTTTTTTTTTTTTTTTTTTTTTTTTGAGGGGTGTAGTCGGGGGCGAGAGGGCGAGGAAGGAAATGATCTACGCATCATTTCCGTCATCTAATGCGAGCTCAAAAATCGTCACAAAATCGTCAACCCTGTATATTTTCTTGCATATATATACATATAATATATATGTTCATATATCTATATATATATTACGTAATTATATATAAATAATAATATGAAAAAAGAAGAAAAAAGTATATATGTACTATATATATGTATATATATGCTGTAGCTGCGCGCAACGTGATTTGCAAATTAATCAATGCATATAGGTGTATATATATATGTATAAAAAAAAAACCGTGCTTATCAACCACCGCTTTACCGGTGACGTAATTTCAGTGTATCTATCCTTCGGTCTTTCTCTCTTTCGCTATTTCGCATATATTTTCGCATTTTCGCATTTTCGCATTTTCGCATTTTCGCATTTTCACACTCTCTATCTCTCACTCTCTCTGTCTCTGTCTATTTCTCTTTACCTCCGTTTAATAACTAATCATAAGGATTCCCCCCCCCCCCCGGCCTTTTTCCCTAATTAATTTTTATTACAAGTTTCTAACTCGGTCAAAGTACTCGGGTAATATATTTTACTCTACCTATATTGTGTGTATTATTATATATCATGATATACCTGTATAGGTATATGAAGGTATAATAAGATATACTATACTATATACGTACATATACGTGTATATATACATATAACAAAGTTTGCCAATTTATTATACTGCTGTAATATGTATGTATAAGGTATATAATTAGCAGCTAATTATTAGCCCCCTCCCCCTATCCCGCGTGTATAAATTAACGTTCGGAGTAAACTACGTTATTTACAATTTTATAAGATATAAGATTTTTTTTTTTCTTTCAAATTTCCTATAGATGTCTGTATCCAAAACGCGATGGATATAATATAATGTATCGATTGATTGGAATTAAAACATACTTGTATATTTGGTTTTTTGTTTTTTGTTTTATATTATTTTTTGATTTTTTATGATTTTAGGGTAGAGGATTTTGATTCTTGGTTTTTTTTTTTTTTTTATTTTTTCTTTTTTTTTTTTTAGATCTAATTTTTCTTTATTTGGTTTATGGTTTTTTTGCAAAAACTTTAAGCGAGGAGTAATTGATTATGAATGACCGAGTCGCAGATTGGGTATAATATTTTCTGTTGATCGACTCGGAATAATTATATGAAAAATATTAAGAAAAAAAGATAGAAATAAAATAATAATAATAATAATAATAATAAGAAAATAAAATAAAAAAATCGAAAGCACGGAAATTACGTCACACCGAAACACGGTCGATATTCGTCATATATATCCCCGTATTTATATAATAATAATGTATATATATTTATATATATATACAAATTAGGGTGCAATGCTCAAGGCAAATTTAAATGTCAGCTGCAGCTGGCTGTCATTTACCTCGAATGCTTTCATTTTAATTTTCCACTCGAGGTCAAACTTATCTCCCTCAAGACCGGATATTTTGTTCCAGTAAGCCGCGCAAATAGTCTGGAGCTCGGCTAAAAAAACAATAATTCACAAAACGGGGGAGCGACGTAAAAAAAAAAAAAAAAAAAAAAAAAAAAAATAAGAAAAAAAAGAAAAGATAAGAAAAAAAAAAAGACAATATAACTAAAAGTTAGAAAAAATAATAAATTAAATTAAATTTCAACGATTTTCGTAAGTTTTTCATTTTTTTTTTTTTTTTTTTTTTTTCTCTCAATAATATATTAATTAGATTTTCTATGTAATCAATTGGGGAAAAAAATAGAGAAAAAACAAATTTTTTTTTCAAACTTATCTCTTTGTACGTATATAAATTTTGTTGAACTAGACTTCGCGAAGAGTTATAATGAATAATTGAACAATAATTGGAATAATTGAAAGAGGAAATTTTTAGGATTTATCTGATCATATGTATGTATGTAGTAGTTGTTAGTTACCTATAAGGGGGCTAAACAATGAACATATATATATATATATTCTTCGACTGTTGCTGTTGTTATTTCTTTTTTTTTTTTCACTTCTTTTTCCGGACAATAATTAAAATAATTATAATTATATAAACCAGGGAATTCATTTTTCTATTCTTTTTGTTTTTTTCTTTCTTTCTTGCTTTCTGTTATATCTATTTTTTTTTTTTTTTTTTTTTTTGTTCATATATTCGTGGTAGTGGTGGTGGTGGTGGTGGTGGTGGAAGTAGATTTTTTTTGTAATTTTTCTTTTTTTTTTTTTTTACTCTTGTATCAGAGAAAGTGTTGAGTAATATTTCACACGCTATAGGTATACCTAGTATAGTATGTAAAATAAATCTATAACATATATTACACGCTCTTTTGCCGAAAAAAAAAAAAAAAAAAAAAAAAACAATTATTTTTCTCTCTCTCTCTCTTTGTAGTAAAAAAAAAAAATTAATTTGAATCCCCATTTGTTCTTTTTGTATTTTTTTTTCTCGTTTCGTATTGTATGTAATATAGACGACGGATGTATAAGGGTATAGGGTGATACATATATGATGATATGTGTAAAGCAAAGCATAAAGCTTACAGATATATAATATATAGGTATAAATAATAAATGGATATTATATGAAGAATATATGATTCGTATTTTATATAGGTATGTGTTAAAAGATGAAGAAAAATAATACACTAAACGATCAGTATAGGATAATCTCTATATGAAGGGGTCGGAGATGAGAAAATTAAAATAATAATCATGATGAATGATGATCATTTTTTTAGTTTTTCGAGATGAGATGAACTATATCTAATGTAAAATGAAATGATGGCGAGAAAGAGAAAATGATAATGATAATGCCTGGCACACGGACTAATAATAATAATAATAATAATAATACTACGTGTCATAATTATGTGATTTAATTATCTACCGAAAAAATGGAAAAAAAAATAGATATTCTATAATAATAATATTATATTATATTATATTATATTATTATGTGAGAAAACATATTATACCCTCGTGCTATCGAGGATATATGAGTATAAATGCTAATCTACAAAATCAAAGAACTCTTAAAAATGAGAAAAAATGAAATGAAAAGAAAAATATCAAAATGCTTTCAATTTCACCCATAATCCAAAAAAAAAAAAAAGAAAGAAGGTTAAAAATAATAATAACCAACTATTCGCTTCGTATTCTACAAAAAGGCAAAAAAAAAAATTAAACAAGATTTTTTTTTTTTTTTACAATTAATTAAACGCAAAACTGAACACGACTATATCTCTACTATTCTCATTTCTGTTTAAATTTTCTATTATTATTGTATTATATAATACGCTTTAGCTCAACTATATAAAATAATAATGATTATACTATGTGATTTGTTCTAAGCTGGTATACTATACTATTATATTATTATTTATTATCAATCTGCGGTGAATAAATTATTGTATTATTTATTATGCTATGGTAATACCGTTAGCTACTATATACCGTTATGCACTACTAATGTATTGATAATATCAATAAAATCAAATTGCAAGAGGGTGATTTAAATTTTAGCAAACATTGATGTAGTACGTATCTATAAAAAAGTTAAAAAAATTAGAAAAAAAAAAAAACGATTCTAACAAAATTTTTACTTCGACTATCAAATTCGAAATCAAAATTCGAAAACAAAAAAATAAAAAAATAAAAAAATTAGTTTGCGTTAATGAAATTATATTTTACTTTTTTGCTTTTGTTATATACTCATATCTGTTTTAAGAAGAAAAAATTATTATTTTTTTTTTTTTATTTTTATTTGATTTTTTTCTAGACCTCAAAATCCTTCTTGATAACTTCGTATTCAAGATCATACTTCTGCTCTTCAAGACCGTTGATCCTCTTATGATACTGGTTCAGAATTGACTTCAGGTTTGCTGTCGAAATTTCTTCATTGAATAGATGTGTAAATTTTTTTCAATTCTTTTTTTCTCAACTTTTTTCTTTCTTTCTTTTTTTATATATATATATTTATGTATGTATATATATATGTTCTGCCGAAAATAGTATACGGTGAAAGACTACCCATAATCTACCTACTTATACGATATTCTCCTAATTGACAGAAAAAAGAAGTAAAAAAAAATCATTAATCCCTGTCCCTGCGATCTAGTAGATCTAATACGAAAACAAAAAGAAATATATATATCTACGAAGGAAGAAGACGAGAAAGTGAAAGAAATGAAAAATAAATGAATGAATGCGTGATTGAATAACGTAAATTGTGTGTGTGTGTGTTTGTGTGTGTGCGAATTGGAATCGGGACGTGTTTCGAAGTATAAATTATAATACTATTATATAGAAAATACGATAATTCAATATCCATAGATATACAATATAGTAGAGGAAATTAATTGAAAAAAAAATTAAAAAAATTAAAAAACTTCAGAGAGAAAATATTATGAAAAGGAGAAGAGACATAAATTAATCAAAAGATTATTTGTGTGTGAATTGTACAAAATGGAAAAAAAAAAAGAAAATTAAACACGTGTGTTAAAGACGATAGTTTGTACGGATGCGAAGCTTTTCTGTTTTTGTATCTGATGTAATTGTTGTAGTTCTTATTTTTTCAGTTTTTCTTTTTTTGGGTATTTTTTTCAAATCGTTTCGTACTTTCCTCATTTTTTTTTTTTTTTTTTTTATCTTTGGTATATTAATTTCTAGCGCAACTGCAGTACTTATTGTATTAGCAGTAGAGTTCACTAATAATTATAAAATTATGCGACATTGATCGTTGTTGTTATTATTATTGAAAAATTAGCAACCGTTTGAGAAGTCAGTGCCAAAAAATAAAATAAACAAGTAGAAATAGAAAACGAAGAAAAAGAAGAAGAAGAAGAAGGCAAAGAAGAATACAAAGAAAATTAAATAAGTAAATTAAATAAAAGAAAATTTTTTTTTTGGTAAGAAAGACACGAAATGACACAACTTCTTCAGCAATTTATTGTAACAGACAAAAAAAAAAAAAATATACCTCGTAGTCCTTCCGCTTAACGATATACTCAAAGTCGAATTTTGCATCCTCCAACTTGTTGATCCTATCGTGGTATTCGCGCAGCACGCGTTTGATTGTCTCTGCGAGTATCGTAGAAATAGTTTTTTTTTTTTTTTTTTGTTTTTTCAATATATTCCAAAATTCGTAATTCATTTTTTCAGGGTTTGTTAAAAAAAATTAAAACTTTCGTCATTGATGCGAAATAATGACCACAATTATTATAAGAAAATAAGGACATCTTTTTTTTCTAACTAAAATACTTCGGATCAGATAGGGTAAAATCGTGCTTTACTTTTCCATTTTTCAAAGTCTATACTATAGGTTCATAATAAATTATTGAGATATGAAAAAAAGAAATAATCATCGTGTAATAATTGATGTTTAGAGTCTGTGTTAATATATATAGGTATATGTATATAAATTACTGTGAGGGATGTATATAATAATAATTATCATAATGTGAGAACTGAGATAATTATATATATGTATATGGTTTACGAATGCAGGTCTTATGCACCCAAGTAAAAAAATCTCCAATTAGAATAACTATATGGTATTATTTTTTGTTTTTTTTTTTTCTCTTTCCAAAATTAAATATTACACGCTAAATAAACCTGAAAGAAATTCATTAATGATTGGTAAACGTTTGCCCAACCCCGCTATAATTATAGGTATTTAGATACGTAAACAATAAATTATTATGGGTACCTATGAAATGTAATTATTATCTGACAAGGGTAGATCGATGTATTAATTATTATTTTCTACCGAAATATGATTTATCATATTTTATATTTTTGTTTTTTTGCACCACATTCTCTCTAATGATACAAGAAAAAAAAGAAAAAAATATGGGGTGGGGGTGGGGTAGAAAACAGTGTCAAACTTTAAACTATAATAGTAATAATAATAATGGGTAATTAAACTAATTCGATTTATGATTTAGAAATAAATTCGAGGGATAATTGAAGTCAATTAACGATAGAAGAATAAATAATTAATGAATAAATCGTGTGACAGAGGTGAGAAAAAAATAAATAAAATAAAAAATAAATAAATATAATAGGGGATGTGATAATTTCTATTCGGGGCTGCTGATTGAAAAAGTTGGAAAAAATATAGATACTTATGGTAAAAATGTAAATTGCAAATACCTTCATTGGCGTCGTCGACGTTCTTCGGCTTTCCGCAACGTTCTTCAATTATACGTCTTCTCTCAGCGGCCTTCCTCTCCTGTTCTTTCTTCAGCTCTTCAGCGGCCTTCTTACGCAGCAGCAGCTGTATTTTTGATTTTTGATTTTTTTTTTTTTGGGGCAGAAAAAAAGATTTTTTTAGTTTACATTTTATAGCGAAAAATAGTGTTTAGAATTTTCTTTTTCTTACTTATTAGCGTTTGAATACTAACCCTGAGTTTCTTCTTCCTGTCTGGGGTCATGAAACCCTTCTTGGCCTTCTTGGCCTTTGAGGCCTCCTCGAGGCGGGCACGGACTTCGGCCCTCTTCCTGTCGGTTTCCGCCTGTTTCCTCTTCTTTTCCTAAATTTCATGTGTAAAAAAAACTTCCTCTTTAATTCCTCCTACGTTTACGTAAAATTGATCGAACTACGGATTTCCTCCGATTTATAAGACGCGATTCTATAATATACCCAGATATATATCTTGACACTGCAGGATAATTAGTTTTTCATTTTTGGTAAAAAAAAAAAAAAAATTAGAAAACAAAAATGTATCACAATATAATCACAAGTCGAAAGTAAGAAGAAGAAAAAAGTAGCTGAATAAATATTTTCAAGAATTAAGAAATAAGAGAAAAAAAAAAAGAAAAAAGGAACAGATTTTGGAAAAAGGGGCCTTTTGATCCTTTTTTTTTTTTTTTTCGTAGATGACCATCGCCTATTACGTACATCCTCGATGCGCTTCCGCTGTAAAAGAGAAAGAGAAAGAATCCTCCGTTAGAATAGATCGTTGATAGTTTACAATTTTTGTTAAATAAAAAAATAAAAAAAAATTTGAAACACGTTCTTTTTCGCGATATAGGTATAATCAACACTTTTTCCGTGTCTCGTAACATATAATTTATTTCTAAATTTGTGTGTTTCAAATTTTTCATTATTTAAGAATCAAAAAAGCATAATATTGAATCGCGATTTAGCGATAGAGCGTGATAATTTATTATTAAAAATTAAATAAATGTTCATTATTTTACGCTCGATCGAGAGAAATTAATCTTTCTGCATAAGCCATCCATGTAAATATTTAATACATTTAGAAGTTTTTTTTTTTTTTTTGGTTTTTTCTTTCATTTCATTCTTTTAGCGTTCATCATTCGATGACAAAGAAATAGAGAAAAAAATTTCATGAAAATGAATATTGCTCATGATATACAATAAACCAATTAAAAAATATAAATTATGAAATTCAATGGAACAGGTACGCGACTTATTTTTGATTTTATTTTTGATTTTTTTCAAAAAATTAGTAAATTTTCGGCAAAAAACTATACGTTATGTAAATTTAACAAGTTATTATAACAATAGGTGAGAAAATTTTTGTTAGAAGGATTTCAAACGACATTAACATGCAGTGTATGTGTATGTGTGTGTATATTTATGTGTATATATGTGTGTTTGTTTTACCGTGGTAGACTCTTCGTCGCCACTGTGTTGGTTGCATTCAAAAAAAAAAAAAAAGTTCTTTTTTTTTTTTTTTTCTCTGCGTGTATAAATTCTGTTTTATTCACACGCGTTTATGGAAATCCAGGATATCTACGGTGGATTACGATCACTTGACACACCTTGGCTTGAGCTAAGGAGCTATTGCTTGATTATAGCTCTCTAAATGAGTGGAAAGGATGGTTTTTTTTTTTACACGAGATAGAAATTTATTTATTGAAAAAATGAGATCAAAAAAATTCAAAAATTCAATCAATTTTCTTCTAGATAATGGAAAGAAAAAAAAGAATTATTTTCTGCTTTGTGTTTTTTCTCGCAATTTTTTTGATATGAAATTTTGACAATTCAATAATTTATTAAAACAAATAAATAAATAAATTTCATCTCGTGGATTGATGGAGTGGATTGAAAGAGTAGTGAAAAGAATAAATGAAATTATAACACTATAAATAATACAGGTAACTGATAAATATGTAGAACGTAAATTATACTGAAATATTAGAAAGAAGTAGAGAATATTAGATAACTAGAGATAAAATAATAATGAAATTGGTATAATAAAAAAAAAAAAAAACGATTTTCAAAAACGTTAAAAAATAGATGATGATAGACAAGAATTTTCGTGATGACTATTTTTTTTTTTCATTTTCGTAAATTGGTTTAGAAGATTTATTATCCTACACGATCCGCTTATCATTTTGAACGTTTTTAAATTATACAAATTGTTTGTTGAATATAAAATGAAAATTGGAAAAAATCGGAAAAAATAGAAAAAATAGAAAAATAGAAAAACGAAAATCATAATCAAAATTGGGAGGTGAGACAAAGATCATAGCGAAAGTTATATAAAAATCGAGGGGTTGTGTTGGTATTCGTACTAAAAATACAAACAGGTATTTGTTTAATAATATAATAGACAAATTATTTATAATAAATAAATTTTTTGGATTTTTTTTAAATTAGTTCAGTCTGTTTGAACCTTGCGTGACTATAGAATTTTCACTTCATACATAGGTAGTGACGAAGAAAAAGAGAGAGAGCGAGAAATTCTCTTTTTGGAAATTTGTGAAATTCATCTTTTGCAATTTTCGCCTAAGTCAAAATTTTCTTTTCCATTTTGTTGTTCGTTTTTTACTAAATGGGTGGAAATTCGATGGTCACGTTTTCTCATACACAGTATTTTTTTTTGTTTTTTGTTTTTTTTTCAAACATTTTTTCTTTTTTTGTATAGGTATCAAACAATCATTGGATGGGATTAAAGAATAGCACTCAGGGTGTGTAAACATGTACCTTTTAAATTCGCGAATACTGCTCGTTCCGAAATAAAATGAAATTGTAAAAAAGTTGTCGAGTTATCCCAGTCGTTGATCAAAGATCGATGATGATAACCATATGAAACAGATAATATCATAGTAAGAAATTTGAAAAAATTGAAAAAATAGAAAAAAAAATCAAATTTAAAAAAAAAAAAGAAAATTGTTATAATCATTCGATTACAATCAACGATACATACCTAACCTCATCGTCAGCCATGATGATTTTTTGCTGTTAGTAGAATCTACCTGAAAATGATCAATTCCTTCGATTTAATGCTATGGGGGAAAAGGTAATAAAAATATAAAAAAATCGACGAAACGGAGTGGAAAAAAAAAAATTAATAATATCCTATTCTTATTATCGAAATGAAATTTTTTTTAAAAAGTTGCAAATTTTCTAACAGGCGAAATGAAGAACCTACCCTAAGGTGTTTTTAATAAAATCTAAAACGATTATTTTATTAATCGAATCTTATACGACGACGTATGCGTAAGGGATTATAGTTTAATCCAATTTCGCGAATATATTGAATAAATAAATAAATCTGATGCAAGATGCTGTAAAGGCGTATTATACATCTACGTCGAGCCGGTGTAGTATATCCAAAGTTCGGAAATAGAAATCGACTGCTAGTCGTCCCCCACTCTACGCGCGTCGCGACGCAGCTCTGCAAACCAAATTTGGCTAGATCGTCGTCTGCACTGTGCGCGGGGCGACTACGCCCTGTGCAGAAACTACGTAATCGAAAACCCCGCCAAACGAAAAGTGAAAAAAATTTGCAGAAAAAAATTTGCAGTAGCGAAACAAGAAAACGAAAAAAAAAAATCAAAAAAAACTAATCAAAGATTTTTAACTAATAAATTTGGACTAATTTTTATAAACCGCAACTGCGAATAAATTTGCAGATTGAGTTGGAATCGGATATTTGCTGATGAAGAAATCCACACCCTCAATCAATTTCTGCATCATATTACGAATTACGGAATGAAATGTCGATTTATTTAAATCAAAAAAAAAAACGAGATTTTTTCTTTAACGATGAAACTCTACCTCGTATATACGATCTTCTAATCCCGTTTATATTTGTATCTCCACGGTAAGCGAGCGGTTAGTTAATTATAGATTGAATGCGTCGCGACGCCGAGGGTCGGTCCATTCCAAGACATGAGTCGAAATCTTGGATCCAAAGCTATTGCAGGGTTTATGGTTTATATACCTATATTTCTCGAAATCGCGGAAAGACGATACTCGCAATATCCTCCCTTAGTGTATCTCTTCGAAATGTCTTATTCTGTGGGGATTTTATCGCGAAAATTGGGGGAAAACAGAAAAAAAGAATGATAAAAAGAAAGAAGAAAAAGAAAGAAGAGCAAAATCACTGATAATATAAATTCAATAAATTTCTATATCACAGCTGCGGATATCACATACATCGTTATTCTAAACTGCGAGGGTACAGAGAAGTGAACGTGGTACATGATAAAAGCCGCGAAATGATATACCCCTCGGAACAAGACGAGATAAAGAAGACGAAGAAAAAAAGAAAAAAAAAATGAAGAAGAAAATTCACGGGGTATAGGAAACAGACGTGGAAATAAATCGGCACGCGGGCATATAATATCCGAACTGTAGATAAATTGCGGAAATTCTCTTTTTCTTTTCTTTTCATTTTTTATGGTTTATTCATTCCTTCACATTTCCTTCACATATATGTTATAAAATTTTCGCCGTATCTTTTTTTATGCACTTTTCCGACTCCGCTACTATTCCAATTATAAATCATCATCGAAATTGATAAACTTCTTATAAGCTATAGGTGCGAATTATTCGCCGAAATTTCCCTCGTCATTTTATTCACTGAGTTGATGATGAATACCAAAAATTCGCCACACGCTTCACTCTCACCAGATTATTATTATTTATTATCATTTATTATCAGATGGGGATGCGAAAGAGCTTTTCCTTCCCTTTCCTTTCCTTTCCTTTCCTTTCCTTTCCTTTCCTTTACTCCCCGTATCGTATTAATTTTCGTTTTAATTTGTTCATTATTATTATTTTTTATATTTTTATTTTTTTTCGTCGATGATTATATCGCTTACCTGAGAAGTGTACAACCTGGGCGGTGACTAGTCAACCGGAGTTTCGGCAGCTGACTGTGAAGTCGAGAAGTATTCGAGCAGCTTCACCACCGCGCTCTTCTTCTATGGTCACGTGGTATAAGTAAACCAGAAAGCTTATTGGTAGAAATTTTTAGACTATCTAGAGCCTCCAAAGTCCAAAAATATAACAAACTGAAAACGGAGCCGACCAAACCCGCGGGATACCTATCACACACACCCCTCCGCCTGCACCCGCCGCAAAAGCTTTTCTTAAAGCTTTACGCGATTCGAGGTGGAATATTACCTACCTCTACATCCAAAAATGCTTACAATACATTTCAGAGGCACGACTCAAGTCTTTGATTTTTTTTTTTTTCCTAATCTTTCGTTTTTCTATTTTTTCTAAAAAAAAAAAACGAAAAGGAAGAATGATTAAAAAATGAAAATTGAGTCGCCTAATTGAGATTTTATCGCTTACGAAGATTTTTTTTTTTTTGAACTCGACTCTTCTTCAATATTGTTTGAAAAGAAGAATCTAGTCGAAAAACGAGTTTCTTTATTTGCTTTTTGAATCCTCAAATTTTTCCTCATTTTTTGATCATTATATTTCGGGTTTACTGCAGACGCACGTATTATACACACGCTTTTTAAATAGTTGTTTATAATCTTGAAAGAGCGATACACGTCATCGTTCCAATTTTGAAATCTATATACTAACTGCAAATCGTTGAAAGATTTTCATCGAATATTTACGAGAAAGAGAAGAGATAATCGTAGGTAGGTAGGTAGGTGATCATTTTCATGAGGAATAAAATTGCAAAAAGAGAAGAAAAAAAAACTTAGTAAAATGAATGAACAAATAGAATCCTTTTTTTTCAAAAGAAATATACATGCATATTAGTAGCGCGGATATAAGTATATTCTAGTTTTGAGGAAACAGCAACTTTATTATTAACAAGGTGTCGGTGCTCCGGATCTGAGCAACAGCTGTTTGGCACTAGAACCTGAAATCTGGGATAAAAAATTACAGTCAGATATTAAGGTGCTGGAGTAAAAAATTAAAATTCACTTCTCTTCCAGGGAGAGAGAGAGAGAGAGAGAGAGCCAATGTACCGCCGATTTAATCAAAAATCTCAAAATAATTCGTATACCTAGGTACCTACTATGGGGACCCGAGTTTCTGAATGCAAAAAAAAAAGTTACGCGAATCTCTTCAAATCTTGAGTCTGCAAATAAGGCGGAAGTTTTTTTTTTTTTAGCTAATTTGTGGACACTATAATTTTTCAGAGATTCGCGTATCTTTTCAATTGAATTAGAAATAATTATGATTTTACGGTACACTACATCAAACACGTGTTTTTTTGTTGTTGTTTTTGTCGTTTTTTCTTTAATTTTCGATTTTGATACGCTGTAAAAGAATTGTGCAAATAAGGGTGAAATCGATGAAGATATACGCTTCCCC
Source organism: Tenthredo livida (assembly GCA_963992785.1). Lineage (NCBI taxonomy): Eukaryota > Metazoa > Arthropoda > Insecta > Hymenoptera > Tenthredinidae > Tenthredo > Tenthredo livida. The sequence goes on along the minus strand of OZ023070.1, from coordinate 1,491,439 downwards.
AATTCCCGTTATAGTAATGTAAGCGACACGACACGTGCTGCTGATGCAGGCTGACCCATATTCTATGCATGACATTTTCTACTTACATACATATTGTATCAGGAGTGACATTTTCTAACCGCCCGCGCCGCTTCTTACGCCTTCGAGCTTATATAATGCTAAAAATACTTAGGGTAGGGCCAGACCCGTGTCCTGCGATAGAATTACACAGTGTATAGTACATAAGGATACATTGCTATACTGTAGGTCTGATAAATTATACAAAAAAGTAAAAACGAAATGAAGAAAAAAAAACATAGAAAATATTCGGAGAAAAGAAAATTTCTTCATTTTTTTTCTTCTCATTTTTCTTTTGGATTTGAATAAAGAGGAGAAGACAAAAAAATAGAAGATAACAATTGCTGTATCTGTTGAAATGAAAACAACTGGATTCTGAGCTTCTTTCATCTATAATTTTTTCCGAAAAGCAAAACGAAAAAGAAACAGAAAAAAAAAAATCGTGTGTCATAATCGCTTTTGATTTTTCATTTTTTCATTTTACTTTAAAAACTATGTAAAAATTCGTAATATATGTTACATATATTGGGTGAAGAGGAAAAGTTCGGATACGTCAGCGTCGTCTAACATCGAGGGAGGAAAGCTCTACCAAATCGTGTTGATAAGAGCTTTAAAGCTACTCTCTGTACTAACTACCGACTCAGCAGTTAACGGAATGATGATCGATATATGTACTTCGGTGTCCTATACCTACTGGCAATATAAGAACAGAGCTTTTCGGATGAGTAATGCACCGCGAAGAACATCAGCGAAGAAGTTACCCTCTGTAGAGAAGGATAATCTGTTATCTGATGTACGAGCCGACTCCGAGCTTCGTACATACATAGCTAGTTACAGGTATATGATACGTTTATTATATTCGATAAAAAAAAAAAATAATAATTTTCAAAATAAATGAATGAATAAATAAATAAATGAAGATAATTTCATTGGAATGATAGCTGTTATGTGAAGGGAGAAAAAAAAAAAGAACAAAAATTCATTCCGTTATTTATAACGATTGAAAAAGTAAACCGACAAAAATGTGAATCGATTTTATTATACTTTGAAGATTTCCTCCTTTTCATCTCATCGCAATGATTACAGGTTTCTACTTGTGGCGATTGAAATTGCGAAAAATAGCAACAAAAAAAAAAAAATCAGAACAGATTTTTCTGAATTCGTGATAATTTTTGAAACGTATCAATTATTATAATCGACTTCAACTACACACGTTATCGAAATCTGTTGCTTTTTTTTTTTTTAATTTTTTTATCATTCATTCATTCATTTACTTATTCATTCATTTATTTATTTATTTATTCATTTATTTAATCTGCAAATGCGATGTTACAGTATAATATGCGTGAGATACGACGCGATATATATCAGAGTGCAATGTCCTGTTTCCATGACAACCGCAGTGATGTCATTGCCGTATCCCTGTCACTTAGACACGAGATCTAGGTCAAATCGAATGAATGGATATAGTTTATAAATCATCACGAGGTATACCTATATACCTATATCAGTTATCTATACGCAGCTATATGTATTAGGTTGGTCCCTTAATCCGGTCATATTCGAATTCCGATAGTCCCTATGGGCCAGAACGTCTCCAAATAAATAAAAAAAAGAATTTAGTAAAAATCCCGGGTCCCTATCTCAATTGTATTAAGTCTTAAGTCCCCAAAAGCCTTTGAACTCTCCATTAGAATGAACCCACGATTTTTAGTACTTCGGTGTTATTTTTGACTTCCTATCGCGATAATTGTCGCTTTACGAAAAAAAAAGATTTCAATCTACGCAGAGAACAATAATACGGGATCAGGATTATGATATATATATACCTATATATTCAGATGTAAATTATTTTCAATCTGAATAAATGAATTTATGAAATAAAAAATAGAAATAAAAATAAAATTTCATTTTTCTTCATTCAGTTTTTCAAAATTGAAAAACTGATCTGTGCTTAATAGGTGAGCATAAGATAATCCGAGAATGTGTATTTATGCATACATATATGTATACGAGGATAAAAGTGAATAATAACAATAATAATAATAATAATGATAATAATTTTGATTCGACGTTGGCCAAAGTGTGCCTGGCACGTTTAGGGCGTTCCGGTGGATGACCCGGCGTCCTCGTTGCCAGGGAAACAGTCCCGTGACGTCACGGGACAACCTCGGGTTTATGGGTGACCCACATTCTAAAAATAGACCCTATATACATTTATATATATATTATATAGCCACCACCGACTTTAGCGAGGAAATGCAAGTCACAGAGGGAAATTTGTATCGATTGATTATTATATATCTACGCGTATATATGTGTAGGTATATATGTATAGAATATAGATAGATGTATACGTATACATATATAGCACGGTAGGCCTTATCAAGAATTAAACATAGTATACTACACATATGTACATCGTACATACATACATATATATGAGGTCGTATAGATTATTAACACACGTCGATTTCGATCACCTAATCATTTTCTGCCGCGTACCCATACGTGTTGCTAATTCTTTTTATTTTATTTCATTTTTTTTCTAGATTTTTCGAAACATATCAATACGATCTTTGAAATTAATTTTCTAATAAAACAGCGTATGTATATTTGGAAACAATAATTAACCAGTCATCGAAATCACAAGAAAGAAACCGTTCTTTCGTATAGTACGATATAATATAAATCGAAAAAATATTAGAATTTCATAATCATTCAATTTTCTTCTTTTTTTCGTCACCTTTAATGAAAGAAATAAATTCAAAATGATTCGAATTGGCCAGAAAAAAAAAGTGTGTATACGTGTATGGGGATATATAAATATAGCATATACCATGTGCCTACATATACCTATACATAAAATAGGTACACATCTCTATTCGTTCCCAAATTCCCCCCTGCCCCCATCTGAACAATCAAGAAAAGGGTTGAAAATCGAACGGCCTCGGTAACAGTTAAACTGTTTCGACCTGGCGGCCCACTTCTCTGCCCGTGACGTCACTAGCGACGTCATTGCCCGGGCGAAATCGGGTCAGGCAGCACGTCTGGGCGCTTGGTGTATGAGGGGGTTAAATATCTCCCCCCACAACAGCCCCGAAAGGGAGAAAAAAAGTAAAGAAAAAAATAAACAGAAGAAAAACGAAAGAAACACAGAAAGTAACAAAAACAGTAAAAAAGAAAATTGCCAAAATTCGTGTTTCTTTACTATTTCTGTTTTTTGTTTTTTTGCTTTTTGATTTCACTGCGTTTGAATTTATTCGACAAATTTCTATACGATTAGATCGATACCTTTGTTCATTTGTTATGACTAATTTTCAGTCTATGTTGTCGTCAATAAAGAAAATCAGATGAAAACGAAAAAAGAAAAAAAAAAAGCCAAAAACAGGAAAAAAACGAAAAATCGAAAACCTAACTAGTGATCGTTGCCAAAAGTGATGAACAGAAAAATATTATAGTAGGGGGGGGGGGGGGGGGGGTGGTGAAATGGCGAAAAGCTTGACAGTGGAATGGTTCGTTGGCAGATCTCATGAATGGTGGCGTAATGTGAATGGAGCTCCACTGACCTACTTTTGCCTCGAGCATCCCCCTATCACCATTCCTTCCTCTCAGCAACCCTCCGACGCAGCCAACCCCCTTTCCCTCCCCCGCCCCCTTTTATCCCCTTTTCATCCCCCCGATTCCCCCCTTTATAACCACCCTAAACACCGACTCGAGAATAAGGTCCAGAAAGAAGAAGAAGGAGAAGAAAAATTAAGTCAGGGACGATGCGACCTGTGTTTCATGGTTTTTGTTAGAAATTAGAAAAAATCAATTCTCGAACTTTGGAACTATTTTATTGAAACTAAAATTCGCGGCTGTATATGAGGCATTCATTCAATGAAAGTCGAAAAAATGATTTGAATATTATAATAATGGTAAGAATTTAATTTGCGAATTAAAATCCGAGTCGAATTAGCCGTATATAAATACGAAATTCTATGTATATTCTATTCCCTGTTATTATTATTAATATTATTATTTCGAATATGAGAAACGGAGAATGCAGAATGACCCAGTTTTATATAATTTAACCCCCGACCTATCCAACGTGGTACCGCGCATCTATAAATGGTATATGTGTGTGTATAGATCTGCAGCGTGTATATTAATCTACGTATACATACATCAGGTATTCTCCCTCATCCGGGACAATTTTCTGCACATGGACATTTTTTTGATTTTGTTACCAGATAAGGAATTTCGGTTTTCGGCAAACCCCCGAACGAGAAAGCCTCGCAAAAATCAAGAGCAGGGATATTTTTTCGAAAATTTTTTTTTCTCGGGGTGAGAGAGGTGGGAGTTTTCTGATTTTTACCAAAAACCGAAATACGTATCTCGTGACACCAAAATCGAAGAGTGTCCCGGATAAGCGAGAATACCCCATACACCTATATGCGCGTGTGTGTGTGAAGGTATATCGCGTGCATATCTATAGCGAATGACGTCATCACAGGGTGGACAACGAACTCAGTAACGTCGGCAGGTGCATCGACCTGCAGCAATCCTAGTTCGCCTCCCTGGGCGACCCGCTCTACAGCATCACGACGCGTCGCGACGCGGCACGAAGATATGTGCCGAGGACGTATATGGATATAGATATACACAAATATATTCTACATTCTACTGTACATATATGATGAATTATCGGTGGATAAAATAAATTCGCGAATTAATGAAATAAATTGAATTAATTAATTTAATGGAATATAAAAATTTGTACTTTTTATACCCTTAGACTTTGGTCAAAGTTTCAACAAATTTCGAAGATATTGAATCCCCTTCTTCGTAGAATTGGGGCAAAAGAAAAAGGAATGCAATTTTGAAAATCTGAAATACGGTAATAAGTTCGAAGTCGTCTTTCAGATGAATCAGCTCATTCGTTTTACGAATCTAATACATCGATGATAGTGTTCGAAGTATAGATTATACGAATTTGACTTTATTTCTCTTCCGCAATTCTCCTAATTCGGTTTTGAAAAAAAGTGAAGAAAAACCGGGATTATCAATTTCATTGGGAATGATTTTGTCCCGGTTCCATTTCCCCTGCAGCCTCGTCGGATCATCCCAGATCCATCTGTACCTACTACTCCGCGAATACATACATACATACATACATACATACATACATACACGTATATATATATATAAATGTAGTACATGCATATATACACGATATATATATCTATATTCTATGACCACTTCGTCGAGGCCACGTGGTGTGGCGCGCGCGGAACAATCAATGCAGTGACGTCATTCCGGCGTCGGCCAATAGCGTCGCGGCTCCATTCAACCCGCCAAGCTCACCCGAAGTAGAAGCGGTTCGAGTTATGTCAGACTATGTCGGACTGCAGTTACTTCTCTACCACTGATCGTGAAACCATCTCACTGCACCGTTTCGAGGTAGCTAAGAGACTGTGTGCGCATACATATGTAACAACTTCTTTTCTAACCGAGTTTAAACGGTATAAAGGAAAAATTATCTTCTCAAAAATCCATCGAGACTTAAAACAAAGATAGTGTTCGTTCGTTTTAATGATAAATAAATAAAATGGGATAACGATTAAGACCAACAAAAAAATTGAAAAAAAAATGCGAACTTTATAATACAAAAACTAAAATCGTTAAAGATTAATAATAATCTGATCATGAAACCAGAATGAGCTGCGTCAATTGATCAAAGTGATTATTAGATAAAGAAAAATTAAACTTAAACTCAATTTCTATCGAGGATGTAATTTGTTTTATCCCGTCCTTTGAAGCAGAAATATGTAAGTAAGTAATTAGTGGCTGATTTGATGTTCTAAATGCGTTCGTTTCTTTTCTTTTCTTTTTTTTCTGTTTTTCTTGGCTTTGATTGTGCAGAGAGAAGGGTGAAGATGTTTGTTTAGAAATTGGAAAACGACTTCGGAATATGATGAGTTTTCGGAGCTTTTTTGAATTTCATTCATCTTGCGCGTTGTACAGATTTTAGAGGGATTATATATGACGACGATGGAATTATCGCAGCGAACATATCGGGGATTCGGGTGTATATTTTTTTTTGTGTTTTTCAAAAATGATAAAAGCTGGAGAATTTAAACGGGTATAAACACGTGCTGCAGGATCCGCGAACCCAAACACACGCCCACGCAATATCTGAGGTCGACGTCGACCGACGCCCACGCCATGAAAATAACACAGTTCGCTCTGTCTGGTGGGAAATGAGGCTGTAGAAACTGGGCCAATTCCCAAAACTACCCTTAGCAAAAATTCTTGAAAATATTATTCAATGGGGAAAAATGAAGGAAAATAAGGGTTCGATATATCGACGAGAGAGAGAGAGAGAGAGAGAGGGGGCAGAAAAATAGATCGAAAATCTAGACGAAAAATAAAAGTTCTCTCGTGTAAAAATTCTCTTCGTTTTCTAGTCAGAAAATTGACGAACAGAAGAGGAAAAGAGCAAAAGAAAAAAGGAAATTTGTCGTCAATTACTCATGTAGTTTTCCTAAACTGGGACAAATCCTCGTTTCCCACATCTTCGTTCCTGTTTCTCTCCCGTCTTTCGAATCCCCCTGATAAATTCGCCTCGCGTAAAGTAGGAGAAAGAGAAGGAGGAAAATCGGTAGGGGTAAGGGGTACGAATGCAGTGACGTCAGTAGAATACAGCAACCTTATTGGCCAGTCGAGTTCTGACGTCACGGGACGAGGTTGTGTGCAGGGTATACCCATAGATAGGTTTCTCGGTGTGTAGCGCGAACCCCCTGCAACAGGGTGCAACGGGGTTCAAAGTCCCAGTTTTCCAAGGCTGTTGGATCCGAGTGAGTTACCAAAGCTGGTTCATTATCCAACAAATTGGATAGGTATCATGGTGATTTTTTTCTTTTCTCGTTTTCGCTTCATTTTTGCTATTAGTTACAGGTAGGTACAACCATACAAGTCCGAAGAGCTTTTTTTACGCAATTTTTCGCCGATTCGATCTCCTCGTTATCTCCAGTATCCAAAAATTGGTGATAAGTATATACAGAGAGAGAGAGAGAGACAGAGAGAGGAAAAATTCATAATTATTTACATTTTTTGGATTTCTCTCCCTCGTTTTGTGAACAAAAAAGAAAAAAAGGAAAAAAAAATCCACATGCACACATGTATATTTCGTGTGTTAGATATGATACGATAATTTTCTTCCTGTTTAATCCATATACCCTCGTATAATAATGATAATATGGTACAGCCGGTTTTATTCTTCAATGTATCTCTCACAGAGTCGATCCTTCTATGGATGGCGCCCCATTGAGAAAGATGGCGACTAGGGGTTGAAGTCGGATAACCCGGTGACCCAGTTTTCCCGTTTGCGTCATTCACATTCTATCCCCTCTTCTCTCATCCCCTATCACGTACACATACAACCTCACCATGGATGGCACACATTTATATTTCACCATAAAGTGTGATAAGATGGAATTAAGCTTCCCATACCATTTATTATGTACACCATGTTCACGCATATATTTCATATATATTTTTTTATTTATTTTTTATTTCCTCTCTTTCTATACAACCCCCATGCATACTTTTTCCATTATTTTCATTTTTCCGTGAATAAAAATAAGCATAAATAACAAGAACGAAACAAAGATCTTTCGAAATATTTTTTATAAACGACAAACGATATATCCGATACGTATTATAGGCGAGTGAGTATCGGTGGATGTTTGACATTGATTCCATGGATCAGAATGAAAGTTCCCCACTCCAAAATGCACGGGTTTATGGGACGGTGTTGCTTGGCAACAGCCCTGGGTCAATGGGGTACTGGGATATCTCGTTCGCAGGTTCATGGGGGAAACTAGGTCAACTTCGTCTCTCTACCTTTTCCATCCCCTCTCTGTATATCTCCGATGTCTCTTCCCCCTCTACCCTCACTCTCTCTCTCTCTCTTTTGTCCCTCTCAATTTTTTTCCTCCCGAAACATGCCCCCGCTCCAGATATATACCTTACACCCACCTACCCCCTGTAATTCAACGAAAATTCAGATCAATGAAAATTCTCCAGCACGTAGGTATACGACACGGGTTTCAATGTCCGCCGGTGTTGTTTCATCCCCATGATATTATTGTAAGTCCAAATAGGGGGGCATTCAATTACGTCACACCTCCAAGCTTTAATTTACTAATTGGTGTTTGCGTTTTCTCTAATCGATCATCTACTCATTCATCAATCTAGTATTCTGACATAGAAAATCTACGAACGAATTTTTTTTTATTTTTTTATTTCTTTTTTTATTTTTTTCTTTAATTGAGGGAAACATCCGGGTTGAAACTGTGCAGAACGCATCGCGAACGTCCTTGCGGGTCCGTCCCTGAGTTTCTCTCCCTACTGACCTAAATATTCTATATATAGAGACGGCAGTCTATTTATAGAACCACCCCCGTCAAACGACCCATCCACCCACCCGTCCGCTCGGGTCCTTAGCTCCGAAACTACCCTGGCCGAAAACATGTTATCGGTTGTTTAGATTTTTCAACAAATTTTCAATCATTTTCATTTTTTTTTTTTTTATTTTTTTTTTTCATTCCTCAAACTTAGATAGAGAGGGTTGCGCATGGTGGGGTAGGGCTGGGGAAAACGGAGGATTGGATAAGAGGGCGAAAGTTGTTGTGCATCGAAAAAGAGACGGTCATTCAATTTAATTTCTTTGAATTTTAATAAAATTTTGAAAATTTTCAAAATCATTTAAAATTCGAAAAGAATTTCGATTATGGAGAACGAGAAAAGGAGTCAAACTGACAAAATTCGTGACGAAGATAGAACGGAAAACCGCGATTTTCTTGCCTTCAGAAGTTCGAATAAGCTAACAGAAAAAAAGAAAGAAAAAAAAGAAATGATGGTTTTTCCTCTGTTTCTTGGAAACAAAAAGTGAAGAAACTCTCAAACGTTAGCCTCGACAGAATATATGCTAATTAGTATACCTACTAAGGTATGTATGTGCCTTGGGCTAATTAGGCGGAGTCTGGACCGTGCCAAAGGATGCAGTTCTCGTTGTTAGAGATTTTTCTTCTTTTTTACTTTTCTTTTTTTTCTTCTTTTCTTCTTTTCTTTTTTGACTTCACATAATACTGGGTAGAAAAAAAGGAGCAATAAAAGAAGTGTTTTTTTTGTTTTAGTTCGTTTCTCTGTCTCTTTGTGTCTTACCTGTAATACCTTCGACTATTTTGGCAAAACTTTTGGAGCCAAAGACAAAAAATTGCAAAATTTCAAATTGCAAAATTCAAAATATATATATGTATGTATAGAAAAAAAAAAAGAAAAAAAAAACACACACACACAGACATATTTCCCGATGTTTTATCGCGGGTTAGTATACCCGCGTCATAGTCATATATTTCTCTAGTGTATTGGTGAGGCTGTAAGAGTTCACTGCCCTCGCGCAAGCGTAGCCAACCTCTGACGTCATTGCTACGTCATCGAACCACCCTCGCTTCTATATACCTATATAGTATACCTGTATAGATATTTCTGTAAAATCGAGAAAACCAATCCAGCGCGCGAATGCCTTGCGATAAAAAAAAAAAAACGCCATAGACTTATATATGTATATCATATATATGATATTCTATATTTAATTTATTTTAACTTTTGTTGCCATGTATTCCTATCTGATCAATTGATAAATCCCTCAAAGGATTTTGCACATTCTCTTTGAAAATTTGTAATATCTGGTTTTTCACTCATTCGTGAAAGTGAAAATATGCGGTAACAATCCGAATTCCCTTATGTTCTTCATTACTGCAGTAGGTAATAAATCGATTGATTAATTAATTGATTGATTGATTAATCGAAGTAAATAATTGTGACGAGAAAAATATTTTTCCAACTATATATGTTAGAATCGGAAGTACAGTATATTTATGAATAAAATTTTTCTATTATCGTTTACGTTTTTTTATTATAATTTTAAAGAATACGCGCGAGCCTTAATTTACTTCGCGGGGAATCAATAAATCGTACCTACCAGAATTTTCTTTTAATTATCGATTATCTTTATATATTCGATCGTTTATATCGATGTAATAGATTTTTCGGTGTAAAATTAATTGGCGAAAAAAAATTGCAAATTCTTTTGTACAAAAAAAAAAAAAGAGAAAAAAAAAATCGTATGGTATTATAAAGATAATGAGGCATGATATGTACGGATACGCGTATAGTTGGACGATGGATAAAACACTGTCGTATCCAGGTAGGTCGATAAGGGTGGCGTCGCGACGCGACGCAGCGTCGTGCGGTGCGTTGCGTTCAAACCAAGAGACCCCGAGAGCTTGGTAAGGTAAGTTTTCTAGGTAAGTGGAGAAGGATGGAACCCGCATGCATTATTGAGGGAGTTTTAGCTGCGGCGCCACTCGACGCGAGCCACGCGACCCCACGACGCCACGTATGCATGCATTATTACCCGCTGTACAGGTACCTCGTGTACATACATAGGTATATCCTCTCCACCTCCACCTCTACCTATACTTTACTTAAGTTTATTTTATGCTACTGGTATACCGGCCCCGCGATCCAATTCAGAATTGCTTTAAATCGTCGACATATACTACCCTATGTAATAGATAACGTATGGTATAAAGTACAGTGAGGAAATTCGTTGATAAAAAAAAAAATTAAGGGTAGAATGAAAAAATTTGTACTCTAGCTACAGAAACTGATTGAAATAAATGAAAAAGAAAAAGGTGTTTCGTTTCAAAAAGAAGAACGAAAGAGGGTGAAAAATGAGAAAATCAAAAACGGTATTCAATTCATCTGAATAGCACCTTCTTTTTTTCTTCTTCTTCGTTTGAATCGTAATTTCCTTCAATTTTCGAAATCATTTTGCTTTTTATTTACTATTTCGCATAGCATAGGGTCAGTTTTGAAGATGTTGAAAATCGGCGAGTACCGATATGTATAGTTTATTATACATAGTTGTCGGTGATTTTGATTTTGGAAAAGAATAAAAAACGTGAAGAAAGAAATAAAGAAAGAAGAAAATAAATTATTATGTATCTTAGTTTCACGCCATTGAGACTGAAAGGGCTTCGCAGGGGTGGTTAGGATTAATCCAGTTTGTTGAAGCATAGTTAAGGTTTCTGGAAGCAACACTATATGTATATACACGCATCTATGACCCTATATAGATTCCACTTCACTTCGCTTCGGGGGTATAACACACTGATACCTCTAATTTCGTATTCAATTAACAGTATGTTTCTTTTTACCCAACAAATGTAAAAAAGTAAAAAAAAAAACAAAAAAACAAAGAAATAAATAAATAAGTAGAAACCAAAAATGGAATCGAAACGACAAAATAAGAACTTTCCCCCCAAGCCTGAAGCCGGTTCTATATTATGTATTTCGTATTCTACATCAATCATTCCTTATATCCATTTTCAATATGAAAGAAACCGAAAAGGGAAAAGAAAAGATCGAAAATCTGAAAAGTTTTCGAGAATTTTTCAAAAATCTTACCCACTTTCGGTCATATTCGGTTATTTAACACCAATCTGAGATACATGTTTGTGTGAGTTCGTGTAGCTGCAGCATACATTTATACCTACATGCATACATATGATGCACTGTATCGGGTGACATTATCTGATCTCAGTTCATAGGCGTAGGTTTTGAAATATAGCGAAGTGTGGGCTCGCCGAAGAGGTGAAGAAATAATGGGAATGAGCGAATGAGGATTGATGTCATAGTAATGAACTAAAAATGTGTTTCCTAATTTCAGCTGCAGGATTTATATGAGATCAGTCCGATTTTCGTGATGATGAAATGATGAAATGACGAAAAAGGGTTTAAAAACAGGCGTATAAAGAAAGTAAGAGAGAATAAGAACAGAAAAAACAAAAAAAGGGTCCAGATACTGCAGATACACCGGATACTGAAGATTACAGAAGAACAAACGAAGAAATTACATAGTCAAGCCGTCTTATGTTTCTGTCTTATTTCATTGTACGTATACGATATGAAATATGACATAAACTTAAGGTGGTTGTCTATATAATCAGCAATGAAGTTTCTACCTATTCCTGCGGACACCAATCATCGAACAAAAATTAATCATAATATAACTTTTCGATGAATTACATATGTATGTACATACATAATATTATATTGTATACTTTACATTATAGGTACGAATAAAAAACAAAAAAAAATAAAAAAAAGATTTCGTTTCTTTTCTTCTCTTCGTGCTGTTCTCTCAGCGAAGTTATAAACCGCAAAATCAAAGGCAGAATGTATTTTCAAGATTTCAAAACTAGGAGAAAGAAGAAGAAAAAATAGAAATGATAATAATAATAATAATAAAATAATAGCAATAATCGCGAGACTCGATTCGTCAAATAATTAATAAACCAAAAACCGTTCGACCATATACGTGATGCGGTTATTGATGCAGTAGTAAAGGCCCGCATCTAGTCAGGCAGTAGAAAGAGCGGAATATGCCCGTAGCCGATCGGCCGGCTGGCTGACTCGTTGCTCGATGCAGACCGAAGCCTACTGCTGGGGTGCTAAGCTGAAAACCTTCAAGTACCTGAGAAAGCTTACTCGGCTAGAGTTACCCGCTGTTGGGTATCCATTTTCCATTTTCTATTTCCCATTTTCTATATACGACTTTATCTCTCTTTATCTCTCTTTCTCTCATCGCCAGTTATTTTTACTCGAAAAACTTCTCCCACCTTATTTTTTCTCGCTTTTTTTTTCATTCTTTTGGTTTTTGTTTTTTGCAATAAAACCCGTCGAAATTATTTGACGTGATTTTTCTTCCGTTCACCTACCTCTCCGATTTATTTTTTTTTGTTCTTTTTTTTTCAAAATCTAGTTCATCGAAGTCGCAGATCGTGTCGTTAATTAACATATCGAGTTACATTGAGTAAACTCAACGTGATCGTTATTGGATCGGTTCGTATTGCGGAATAGGGATAGGGATAGGGATAGGGATAGGGATAGGGATAGATAGGTATATGAGGTATATGAGGTGATGTACAAGTATAAGAATTAATGTAATATAATTATTACCTCTATTTATGGAACTAGGCGGTGAATAATTACCTAAAGAATTTATGTTTTACGTATAGGTATGTACCTATGGTATGTTATATTGCGATAGACATAATATATTATAATGTTTTAAGGATTCACCTATTGACAATATCATTAAACACCCGCGCGGTTGTCACGCGTCTCTATATATCTTTATCTATTTATCTATCGAGTACCCTACATGTGTAGTATAGGTACCTAACAAGAAAACAAACGTTGCAAAAATCCAATTACGCAACACAATGCAACTAAAACTTTGTATGCATGTAAGTTATGCAAAAGAAAAAGTTGAAAAAATTTGAAAAAAAAACGAGAATTGGGAATCAAAAATTCCTCAGCATTTATTCATTAGTGATTAATGAATTGATCTCAAGATCTATTACTGTCATTGTAGTTAATAAATATATAAAAAATTTCATATATGTATAAAAAGAAAAAGAAAAAGAAACAGGATTTGGAAAAAAATTTAAGCAATACAGAAAGTCGTAAATTCTTTTCAGCGTGGTACAGACTTTCTGCTTTAATTCATTGAAGATTCCCACGAGGCAATAATGTGTCTATTTTTTATTATTTTTATTGACAAAAACAAGAGAAGGAATAAAATTGTTCATTTCCGTTATTGAATCGTATGAGAGATGAAATGATTTATTTTTTTTTATTTTTTTGGAATTAATGTAATAATGAATGAACTATACAGTATGTAATTTTTTTCATTTCTTTTTTCTTTTCATTTCTTTTTTTTATATAATACATATAATAGCATATATAGTATAAAATAAGTTTTGCCCTTATTTCTAAAGGCGACACACCTGTCGTTGGCATCTTTAACCCCATTTCCTTATTGGCTCTTACATTTCAAAGAAGCCTTCGTATTGGTCAATGGATTAGATGACCACGTGGGGGTGTAGTATATAAACAAGGGTAGTGTGACATGGATACGTCAGTTCGTGCCGGGACAGTGAAGAGAAAAAAAAATTCAAATTCAAATTCAAATTGAAATTGAAATTCAAATTCAAATAGTAATAATAATAATAAAAAAAGTAAATATCGTAATAATAAAAATGAAGAATCAAGATGAGAAAATACAACGATACACGTACCTACATGTGACGTTTTCGAAAAGTGCAGCGAGTGCAAAAATGTAGATTTTTCAAAATATATTCAACGCGATTATTTTTATATCGTTTAAATACACATGCATGCATGTATTATGTTATTTTTTTTTTTTATTTCAAAACTTGTAGAAACAATATGAAAGTATCGAGAAAATCGAAAAATTTCAATCAACAATGAATAAAGAAATTAAATTTATTGTCAAAAGAATTTATTTTCTCCACGGTGAGTCGAAATTGTTGTCTTAATTCTTACGATATATATGAAGGGTATATTGATGTCTGTATACGTATAAGGGTTGAAAAAAAAAAAAAAAATCGCGTAGTCTAGTTTCGCACAAAAAAAAAATAGAAAATAAAAAAATTAGAAAAAAGAAAACCAAAACTGCAACGATAATGAATAAAAAAAAAACATCGACAGAGTTTTACTATAAATACTACGAGAACTATGTATATACATAAATAGGGTATAGTTGCCGGGGTATATAAACTGCAAAGATCGAAAGCAATAAATTTTGCATAGAAAGTATGCCAACTCGCAACTGTCTCACGATATAGTACATACATACATTATATACCGTCTTATTCGCATAAGCGTTTATATACTACAGATATGTGTGTATATGTATGTACATACTCGTATCATCGCAACCTCGACTTCATATAGAATTTAAATGCTTCTATAGTCTGTAGTAGTACCTACATCTTAGTTTTACCGATCTATAGAAGTCGAGGACTTAAATAATGACGAAAACGACGTAATATGTACTACTTATATCCAACGAGCTATATAGACATCGATTTTTTGTTTATTTTTTCCAAATTTTTCGAAAATTTAACTTAGTCGTTCAGTATCGTATAGCAATAACTAATAATCGTCTATTAATTACCTACGTTTATTTCATTATACCTAATATGTGAATAATATAATATTTCATCAATTGGAAATAGATATCGTGAATAATTGAAAAAAAAAAAAAAAAAAAAGTTTGAAAATTTAATTAACGGGTCTATAATTTACTAAGGACTAATTTTAGGGAACTGTACTAGGGGATACGGACGAACGAACGAACGAACGAGAAACCCTGAATTATCTATTCGAATAAATACACAGTGAATAGTACCTACATATATGGCGAACCTATATACCTTGATGTTTGGTCATTTTCAAAGTAATTTAGTAAACTAGAAGACTATGATCGTTAAATTATTAATACATCTGTACAACGCAAACGAGGTACTTCCGAAATACTACCAAATTAATTGTCCGCATATTAATACATAATACACGTAAGTAAAATTCAATGAACTAGGGTATTATATCATAGGCATAGAGCGAAGTGGCGAAACGATATGGATGGAAAACATCTTTCTATATTTTTTTAACTTTTTTTACTTTTTTGTTGCAATTTGTTTTTCGATATTATCATAATCTTCGAAGATGGTTCCCAGTGCAGCTGCTGGCCACTGCACAAGATTAGAGATGAGACTCTTGTGCGTGTGACAGCGGCTATAATGGGATTTCCAATTTTCTACAAAACTATTATATATAATTACGGAAATGATCAGCGTCAATAAATATTATTGATAAAATGCGTATGAAATATTGAAATAAAAATAATAAAAACTAATAATGATAATTCCCCTCTTTTTTATTTCTCTATTTCTCTTTTTTTGTTTTTTTTTTTTCTTCTTCGTTAATTCTCATTCTCCCTTATATGAGGATAATATAAAGGATATACGATATAAGGTTGCGGTTTCGGCCGAGACTACTCCCATTCTCACAAAAAAACGGAAGGAAGTCTATATATATATATATATATATGTGTGTGTAACGCATATGTATGTACCTATATGTACTACCTATTATATGTATTCATCAAACATATATTACATATACATATACCTATATAAAACCGGTTTACTTCCGGTATAACGCGGAAGTTAAGCTGACGTTACCACCTGCCGATGAAGACCTACGCCAACATTTTATAAAACATGTAATACATGCGTTATATACATATAAGTATATAATATGTACATATATACCTATATAATATATATATGTATATATGAGGATTTTTATACCCACGACGATTCGTACCGATGTATCAATTCACCTTCACCTGTGAAACTCGATACGAAAAAAGATTTTTCATTTCTTTTTTTTCAAATTTATTCAATCTGTATTTCATGAATTAGAAACTTAGTCTACTATTTTATTTAATTTTTTTTTTTTCAATTAACTAATCATTCTAGATGAGATATAATTTATCAGATTTCATTATTAATGGCTGCAGTTTGTTCCCCTATTTATATCAATATAAATAATAAATAAATACTAATATACGTGTATGTATATATTGTTGAAATTTTATTCAATTTTATTCAATTTTATTCAATTTTTCATTTATATATATAAATTCGAAGTAGGTATATATATATAGGTTTAAGTTTAATTGTATGAGTCGTTAAATATATTTTGTTTTTAATTTGGAATTGTGTGATTTTTTTTTTTAATTTTCAAGATCGACTTCTCGATCGGTTCTTTATACAGAAAAACGAATTTCCTTAGAATTTTAGGTCTTAATTTCGTGTATACACATATACAGTGACTCATATACGTAGTGATTTTTAAATCAATTATTAAACTACGTATTGAATCAATTTTTGGCATATATCCTTCATTATTATTATTATTATTATAGTTTACTATAATCTTTCATATTATAGTAATATATATATATATACATATATCATCATATAATGTAGTATATCTAGGTATATCAACTTGTATTATATGACACTTTAATTACACAGCCAGTGTTGAAAAACGAATAAAAAGATTTGAAAAAAAAATGACAAAAAATAAAATAAAAACGATTCTTCAATTAATATCATGTATTATTATTATTTTTACCCAGTAATCGTTCGCGAGAAGATAAGAAACTAAAAAAGGGCATAAATTTGTATCATAATGTCAATTTTCATTTTCATTTTCATTTTCATTTCCATTTTCAATTATTTATTTATTTATTCAATTTCACTTTGAAATATGACCAAGAGATTCCGAAGCCTCTATACTTATAATTAATAATAAAAATCTATATAAATCTATATCTATACGTTTCTATATAGACGCGATGCCGGAAGACATCTACCCTGTTAATCACAAAGTAAATTATAATTCATAGTAGGTAATAGAGTGAAAGAGAATGAATGAAAGAAGGAAAGAAAGAAGAAAGAAAAAAGAAAACAATTCTTTGTATCGATATCTAAGTATATACATATATATAAAAAAGAAAATTAAAAAATCTTTACACCCATATTACTACTCTCCTTTTTATTTTTATTTTTTACTTTTAATATAAATTTTTATGTTTGTTTTTTTCTTTTTCTTCTACTGCAGCTTCCCTTTATTATTATTAATATTAATTAAATAATAATCGAGGACAAGTATACACGTCTTACAATATCCTCGTATTATTATATTACGTCAACCGTGTTACTATATCACATATATATTAGTTTTTGCTTTTTTATAAATTATATTTTTCTCCTTTTGTGCTTTGATTTAATTAAAACGAAAGAATAAGAATAAGAATAATAATAATGTCGTATGATTTTGAGCACAATTTTGTAATGCACCACCTTTAAAGAATAAAAACACCCTCAATGGTAACTAAATGAAAATCGTATACCTCTACCAAATTAATATGATCACTATTCATTTCATTAATGTAGGAGTGAAGATTTTTGAAAAAATCTTGTCAGCGATAAAAAGAAAAGAAAAAGAAACAGACATCTAATTTAATTAACAACTAATGTGGCGAGGTTCTCAATTTGTTTTCTTCTTTTCTCTGAATTAGATATCGATGTGAAAAAATTTGTTGAAATCTTTAGAAAACTATCCATTCTTCTAATTGAATAATTATTTCAATAATTTCACCTATCTAAATTCAACGAACTTATTTGTGGTAGATAATAAATTGTAATAGTTAACTGTAATTCTATAATACATATACTATGTACTATTGTATAATTTTCAATGAAAAAATATCGTTCAGAAAATTTCTAAATTCAATCAAGCGAGTGGAATGAAGATCTGGAAATAAAAATCCTCAAATTGAATTTCTAAACTGAATAACATAGAAACGATGGATAAATTTCAACGCTATACCTATAATAACAGAAAATATGTACCTATTTCTCCCTTTCGCACTCGCCTGTATATTATAATTGTCGATAAATATTTAGACGTACAAAAAAAAAAACACTGACCAATAATTTTACTCGCTAAGTTTTTCTGTCAAGTTATTTTCAAGTAAAAGTCAGATGAAATATCCACCTATGTATGTAGTATAATCAGATTTACGTCCCACAAAGATCACATGCATTGGAATTATTGTTTAATAAATATACCCCTAAATATAATCTAGCTTCTATAATTATATGAAATAGAAATAAATAGACCTTTAATCATCGAAGTATTTATGATAAAAGAAATCAAAAGAAGAATGAATTTCATTCATTCATTCATTCATATAAAATTCTATAAAACTAGTTTAAAAAGTCTATTTATTCCCATCGCGATAATTATTCAGAAATAGTGTTGTCGAAACGTATAAACAACAAAGAATATGGCACATTTTTCAAACTATTCAATAATTGTTAAATATATTATCTTCAATCTTTCCTAAGATTAAGCTTATCCCTAATTTGAAAATTATCAACAATATAGGGAATCAGTTACTGTATCTAAAGCCCAGATCTCGAAAATTGCTCCATCTAGGCTCACGCAACAGTAAAACCGACCCCTAGTTATTCCCCGTCATCTCACGAAGCGTCTGAGTAGATTCGTCGAACAAAAGCAGGCAGAGAATAGCCTGCAGTTTGCTACGAGCAGGCTCAAAGTTTGGATCGAGAGCGAGAGACGATCGATAGAAACTTATAGCCTTCTCGAAGTCACCCTGTTGATTAAAATTCATTTTTCTCCTATCCGTTTATTTCAAGGAAGGAAAATAGGCAGGCCGGATTTCACCAGCCGATGAGCTGCTCATCGATGAAAAAAGAAAAGAACGTAATAAATTATACTCACCACCGCCGTGTGGAGATTTGCCATTGAGAAATGATTTATCACAAATTCTGGACCCTTCATAAGCGCCAGATCAGCTATCCGCAATGCGTCTTGATGAAATCCACGTTTACTGAGCAAAGAAGCTAGCGTGATCAAAGGAACATCCTGCATTTCGTCCGGAGCATTAATTAAGGCTTGTCGAATGCAGTCCACTGCTCTTTTGCTGTGGCCTTCGACTCGCCAATACAAAGCCGCAGCTGTAGCCAGAGTCCAAGATCTAGCATTCTGTGGAGTTGAAAATTTGAATGAGAATCGTTTTTCTCTCTTTACGTGTCCGGAGAGGATGAGGATTCTCATTCTCAGGACTTGTAAGAGCTCAGTCCTACTAACTTTTCTCAAAGCAATAGCAATCCTGGCTCCCAATTGCTCGACGGTACTTTTCTGATCATCAGCCATCAGTGCGAGCCATTCAGCATTGTCCAACTCCGTCATGTTAGGCAACGCTTCAGATAACGCGTCGAGATTAGCGACGTTATGGATGTCTGGGTTTCCCCCTATGCATATAGGCTGCTGGTGAGGACCGTCAGGCAGAGGTTTGAGCTCGTGACTTATGCTGTTGAATAAACGAATCGAAAAATTGAATAAAGTTCATCGAGTATTAGTTAAAACCGAGAAACTCCTATGCAAGGATTAAATTACTCAATATTTCTGGCAGTGATGTGATGCCACATGGACTGAAATGAGCACGAAGGCGGGTGTCTCATGTCTCTACATCCCTTAGGACTGAGGGAAAACATCCCAGTTATATCGTGGATTTGTAATCCAGCTTCGTTAGTCCCTTCCTCAGACATAGAGACGTAAAAATCATCGAGTATATTGACTCCAGGATTTTTAGTGTCGTCCCCACAAGATATCCTCATGTGAAATGACTGTGGGAACAAAGATCCGAGACTGTATAATCCCTGTTTCCATAATTGTCAACAAAAACTATCCATTTTTGATGATGATTCTTACGTTTTGCTCTGGATTCACCATGTTTTCTAACTCCGATTCATCCGCTCCAGTCTCACCACCGGCTGACATCAGAGTGTCGATTATATTCTGGTGCTTTCCCAGCTTTTCTACTTTTCTAGTACAACGAGCACTCCCTGAAAACGGTATAAAGTAAATTTAATTCTGGTTGAATGGATAAAATAGTGTTAATCCAACTTTCGAAAGCGGGGATATACCGGTAGATCATCTTAGCAGCAATTAGAGTTTTTTAAAAGCTGTTTTAGTTATTTTAAAGGAATAGATTGGGGTCAGGGTGCTTTATCCGTGATAAAATATACAGACCAGTTGAATCGGCGGTTGTTCTAGTCGCGTAGCATTGAACATGCTTACAATTTTTTCCCTCGCTGTTGCACAGAACAGTTTCACCCTCGCGAAGTTCGTGCCTAGTTATCGAATCGACTGGCAAATTTGCTGCGCCGCAAGTTTCTATGCTACCAGAACTTCCGCCCGAATCTAATTGTTATGTTTAGAGAAGGCGGGGATTAGTTAGGACGTTAGTTCAGAGTTTAGAGTTTAGAATTTAAACAGTCTACAGAACTCAGACATGCGATAGTTGATGATAATCATAGTCAACAGGCCTCACACTAGTTTTCTCTATAAATTTTACCAATTCTACCGATTTTTCTCTCAAATTGAGGCCCGCTGAATACAGACTACTACTGTAAGCAGAGAAGAAGCCCGTTCCATATCAGTTTCTCCTATTCTTTTAGATAAAAGATTATTAAAATTATCCTGAAAAATCTCACCCGGTCTTCCATTGTTCAGCCATTCTTGGCACGCTAGAGTTCTAAGCATAGTTAAAGCCCGGCCATTTATAGCGTGCAAATCGACTCTCAGAGTCTGTTTCAAGTGGTGAATGGCTCCAGAATTATTGCCTTTAACATGGAGCAGGGATCCATACAGGAAATTCGTAACGGGCTGTAAATGATGACGAAATTGGTTTATCGCATATGAGGATTTCATACTTTGATCAAACTGTTCTCACCTCTGTCGGGTTCGATTCAATAGCTTCTTTAGCTACTCTCAAAGCGTCGTCGAGAAGCCCGACTTTTTGGCTTATAGAAGCTATGCTGACCAACGGCACGTCCTTAAATTTATCTGGAACGGTGCTTAGCGCCAATTGAAGACAGTCTAAAGCGTTTCTCGGCTTTCCAACAACTCGCCAATGCAGAGATGCCAGCATTGAGAGAACCCAGGGTGCTGCAACTTTCTGTAAAGAATATTGAAGGGGGTTTAGTTCGAGTTATCGTACTGAGAATCGAGAAAAAGACAATTCTCACGCTTCTAGTCGCCGTTAATATCCTCTGACCAATTTCAGCGACCTCTGAATCCTTGACGAGATTTTTTAGAACATGAGACAGAGAAGAGTCTGCCAAATTGTTTCCAATCGTAGCTTTGAGCAACGCAGTTGGAATGTATTTTTGATCGAATGTTTTCGGGGCTTCGCAAGCCGGCGGATACCAAGGCAGAGAATGTTCCTTTCCAGGGTCTATGCCGATCAGCTCACTGACGAATAAATGGGTTCTGAAAATGGAGCGAAAACTATAGAACAGCGCAAACAGCTTCAATTCGAATTCAGGTAAGCAAAATCTCTTACGCATATCCCTTATTTTCAGGAGGTAAATACGCAGGAACATATTGCTTGGAGTCGGTCAACAAAGGCAAGCGACCTTCGCAGTCCGAAGACTTTGGCCAATTTTCATCCTCAAAGTCCTCGGTTCCTTCCTTTATCTCGAAATTGTAGTATTTCGGCCTCCCCGTTGGTTCCATAAATACAGTAAAAAACTCCGGCCCTCTTTCTTTGGGAAATTCTGTAGATTTACTCGCGCGGTCTTTACTGGCTGTAAAATTTATAAGAAATGCAGAAGTTTAGAGCATGAAAGACGAAATTTGAGGCCTGGGTATTGGAATGGGGAAATATGCTACCGTGCAATGTTCGAGACTTTGCCATCTGTTCCTCGATCTTAGTCAATTGATTCTCGACGTTTTTTAACAGCTGAAAACTGACGCTGAGATCAATCTGCAGATTGTGAGCGAGCATTTGGCTGTCCGTAGTCACGTCGCATGTTAGTACAGCGTCGTCTCCGCCTCTCTGCATGCAGGACTGACCTCGGGACGTTAATATAGCCCCCAAAGTCTCTTCCTGTGTATTTCCGTTCTGTAATCTAACAAATGCTGCCTTTGGAGCCTGTTCCCATAACGCACGCTCTTGGAGCTTCAGCCACTCTTCCTGCTGCCCGTGATAGGCGTGAAGTTCAGCGAGGATGTCTTGCAGTTGCCTATAAGGTAATAACGATTGTGATCGACATAAAGGGAAATAAAATCTTGGAGAAGATCGATTCTCTAATTAGAGCCTTTCCTTTCGAGGCTGAACCCCTGCTTTGAAACTAGACCTACTGAAGCAACGAAGTTAATGCTATCTCCAGCTTTTGATGGCACAGTATTGCGTGCTTAGCATGTCTCGCCTGGTCCATGGTGGGTGCAAGTCTCAGACAATTGTCGTAACAGGCAACAGATCGATTGTAGTCTCCCAAGGCAGCGTAAACGTGTCCTAAGGCTAAGTGTTGGTGGCTTTGAGTCGGCGCATAGCTTATTGCAGTATGTAGAATTATCGCTGCTTCACCAGAGTGTTTAGCCGCGTGGAGTATCCCGCCTGTCGTAAGGAGGGCGATGTCTCGGTACCTCCTAAAGGATTCAAGAAGGGGTAGAAAGCAGAATCAAACCAAACTGCATGATATTTCTGAATCCGCAGAGCTAATATCTCTCATTCTCTATCATTTTTACCTAGGGGCGGTGACGATTGCTCTACGACCGCACTCAAGTGCGTTATAAGAGTCCCCTCTAACGCGCCAGTATATTGCAGCGAGATTAAAGTGCAGCCAGGAGCTGCTGTTCCGTATTAAACCGTAGGCAACTTGATGACCAAATTTATTCAAGTCTGTACCAGGCGGGAGGTACTTTATCAATCCTTTTTCTTGCTGTTGGGTGAGGTTCTTCCTGTTCCGCATTGCCTGCAGTGGAAAAGATTATGCAAATAAATTTCTTTGAACATAAAAATGAACTTATTTGATCATATCCCACTATATAGACCATCAATTATCATCTTACACTCAGATGTTCGAAAGTAAACATGCTGAAATCTAGAGGAAAAGTTTTCTTGCAATCTGGAACCTTCTTTTTTCCTTCTTTTGGCACACCGTCTAGCAGATAATCTTTTTGCCTGTAAACAGAGAATGAAATAGAAATAGAAATCTGTTTTAGATGCTGGGGTCTGCGATAGATTCGTTCTCTCATCTAGGAGATCAGAATAACGCAATGAATTATTCTAACGTTTCCTTCTATAAACTCGATAATACAGCTGAATAACTCTTTCTTACGTAACGCCTTTTCTGTAGCTTCCGTCCGTAGCTACGCTAGCATAAAGATCAACATCTGCGAGTGGTTTTCCAGCTAGTAAACAGTCAGGATCTGTAGAATACAGTCGAGTTTCAACGTCCATAGCCGAATCTAAATTAGCGCAACGGCTATGAATGGCAGCTTTTCTGGCTATCAATTGCCTGTACAAAGCGTCTACTGCGTCGCGCCGATCTTCCTGCTCAAGAAAAGCGAGCAGATCGTAGGGGCGACGCATTTGAAATACGGAATCGATCTGAAAATTGAACGAGGGAAAAATTATTGGAAATTTTTTTTTTCTTTCTTTCTTTACATCATTTTGGTGGAATATCGTTCGAAATAAATCACGAAATTGTTGGATAATGGAAAAGCTGAAATACGGTATGAAAATACGATATTATTTGTAGGTTATCACAGTGCGTTCGTATAGGAATTTGAAAACTGAGTTTGATCAACGAAAGACATGTGATACGTCGTAGAGATTTGGTGATAATGTGTTGTTTAATCAACAAATGGGTTATATAATACGAAAAAAAGAGAAAAAAGAGAAATAGAAGAAAAAAAAAAGAATTGACCCTCGCGCGAGATGAACAGAGATTATTTATTGTTTGTATATGAATGAAAATGAGAGAAATCATTTTTGACGTAATAATTATCTACGTGTGTATATATACTATTTTTTAACACTGATCACGTATAATACTACAAACCTGTGACTGGATTCTCCCATTTTCTGTAACTACCCAATGTGTAGTAGCAGAAATGCCTAAAATAATCTCAAATAAGGCTAAAAATATTTTACACGATTTTAGCATCATGGTTATAACCTCTTAGTGTTTAGATTTCCATTTATTTATTTATTTATTTATTCATTTATTCATTTAAGTTATTTAAGTTATTCATTTATTCAGTCTCCTCGCGCTTAACATCACTCGTATCATCTATTCTGACGAACTCACTAGTACACCTTACAAGTTACAATTTTTATATTCGAGGAAGAAGGAGTAAAATAAATGAAGAACAAGTAATATCCGATTGCAGAAACGAACGATAATAATAATTTTTATAATCGAAGTATACAAGACAATATTATGATATAAACGTTGATTGTTTTAGATTTTTTAACCCACTGTGTGGTGTGTGGTCTGGTATTCCGAGAAACAAACAAACGCTATGTAATGTATGGAGTTTGTACTCTACTTTGCTCACGCTCACGCGCTCAACTACAACGCGAGCACAGAAGAAATCTTCGTCGTCTGCTTCTCTAGCCTCTAAACATCCGCAACGGCGTCGTGATGTCTAGTATCAAAGTCGTATTCTGATTGGCCAACAGTCTCTAGCCTCGCGCTAGGCCTCAGCGAATGATAACTCGCGGTATAATATGTCAACGTATTTGAGCGTTTGAAAGAAGTGTTTTGATCACATCTCCTCGGTTTATGTTATCAGTTTTATAATTATTTTTATCAGTTTTTAAGCCGGAATAAAATTTCAAGGTAAGTGTATATTTCGGTCTAAAATTCCGCCCCTTTTTTCATTCATCATTTAACAATATCACAACTCGTTAGGTTATATTAAACACTCCGAAAATCGTTCGCGCATCGATGTTTACGTTCAGAAAAATTCTCGTTGTAATACAAGTGACTTAAACATTCTAGCAAATTTTCATCTCTCTTTATTAAACGAGGCCGCGTATATGTATATCTCGGTGTAAAAAGCACACTGCGTCTTCTTCGGCCATAATATAACCTCCAAATTGATAAACAGACATACGTGTTTCTTTATCCGACCTTATCATTGATTCTTTGTTTACACTTTTGTCAAGGAAACAAAAGACTACACATGTACAGCATGAACTACACAAGGCAGAAATTCGGCGATCAAAGGGGGCTCAACGCAGCCCAAAAAAGTAGGTTAATAATTGATGATAGAATATATATGAAATTAGCGTAGATACCTATTTCCGTAATACATGTTTACATTATATCGTGTTAAAAAAAATTCCAGAGTTTCATCTATCCCTGAAGAAAAATCGAGCCATAAACCGGCATCGAGAACCGGACAAGGAGAACAACGCCAATTCGGCGAACAGGGATACCGATATTTGCAAATATCGTGAAATTGATAGTTCAGATATGGAAACTTCGCCTCTAGGATCGCAAGACTATGTACTGCGTCTGGAAGAGAGCGTCTCTTTATCCAGAGGCAGGAAGCCCTTTAATTACAACTTGAATGAATCTAGAATACTCGAAAACCAGTTTAGCACAACGGTGTCTGTAAGCGATTCTAACAATAGCAGCAGCTCTGATAATTCGGCGCGCAAAAAAACCGCCAAGAAAAAGACGTACCGCGTTAATCCAACTCCGTTTTATTCAGAGCAATCTGTGCAGACAATCGTTATAGAATCTTCAGACAGCGACGAAAATGAACCATTTCAAACTGATAATAAATACGGAGGGATGATCAGCCTCAATAGCGACGACGACAGCGTTCTTAGAACTCTGAAAATTAACAAAGAAGATCCGTTTGAACGGCTTAAAAGAAGCAAGGAATACCCCAAGCCCATTGACAGCCTTTCTTTTGGCTCGGCTAAAAGTTCCTCAAGAGATAACAGAAGCGGAACGAGTAAAATTGATACGGGAATTAAGTACGGGGGTCGTAACTCGAGTTACGCATCAAGCAGCACGAATTTTAGTCCCGATTCGGATGTACTGAAAGAACGGGTTGGCGGTGGGTTAAACAGACAGAAAATCATCAGCGAGTCTTCCTCAACCGATGAGGAATCGATATTAAAGACAAGAAAGAGAGCTGAAAAGCCTTATTACAGCGATAGAAGTAAATTGAAATCGCCGGGTGGATCTAAGAGGAAGAGTTCATCGAGTAGTAATTCGTTTAGTATAAGGGGAGAGAAGACTGGAAACGTAACTTCTAGATCGAATTCAAAGTTCCTGGCGCCAATGAAACCGTTTGATTCTGTAAAACTGACTAAAAAAGATGCTGAGAGAATTTTCGAGGGAGTAAAAGCCGGGAATTCATATTGGACTCCCAAAGTAGGTCCGCCGATCTCCAAACCGGATAGCGAGACGTTGTCCAGTAATTCCCAAGGATTGTTGAAGAGCGGGAAAATCATAAACGAAACTGCGTCTGAGCTTGTGATGTCGGATTCTAGCTCCGAGGATGAAGTTATCAGCAGTTCCTCGCCGGATTTAAAACCGGCCAAGACTCATGTCTCTCGCTTCGTAAATCCCCAAAACCAGGAGCAACAATACACGAGTTTATCGGACAGAAAAAAGACGGAAATATCGCACTGGCTTATGAACAGTACACCCGGTTCGGGCAGCTCAACTAGCATCGTTTCAGACAGTAACAGGAACAGCAGTTTCGGTAATAGCAGCCTTGAGAGGTTCGAGCTTAAGCACGAGACGCCTAATAATAGGGGAAAGCTATCCAAGCCTAATACCTCGGAAAAGGTGGAGAGCGTGCCGAAGGGATTGGACCGTTTTATCTACAGAGGAAAGACTAGCGTATTGAAGAATCAGACTCCTCTGGGAGTTGGAAGCTCACACGAAGGCACAAGGCCCTTGGAAGCGACCCCTGATAACAATACAAGGGCAATTGAGCCGAAGAAAAGTCTTCCCCTGGTAAAAGACGTACAAAATTTACACATCGAGGACTGCGCCGATATTTTAGACAAACTTTACGGCAACCTTTGGAGAAACAAAGCTGACGCTGTACTAACGCCACAAGTGGAAGCGAGGAATAACAAAAATCCAAGAAACATAGAATTGAGACTGAGCAAAACCGAAAGGTGCGTAATTGTGGTCTGCCGTTTAGATTCTATATCATGATGCGTTTCCTGTTTTCTCTCATACATTGATAACGACCGTTTACCTTGCAGGAAACACACGTCGAAGCCTGCAGCAGGAAATAGACTTATCATATCCAGCTCTGAAGAGGACGATTTTGACGCTTGTGAGTCTTGCAAGATAGTCTCAATTTCCTCTATTTCAATAATCGCTTCGTATTTCTTTCAGTCGCCAAGGACATAAGGCCGAACTTTAATTCGACGAAGAAAAAAGCACCGAGAGATAGTTTCATCGATGATAAATCATCCTCGGAAAATAGCAGCGAGAGTTTTTATCAGACGGCTCTGACCAATCCTACAGAATGGAAGAACAATCCAAGGCTGCCGAAAGCAGTTCCAGTTTCCCTTTCCACTAAAAAGTGCTTATTCTTTTGATTAATGATCATAAATCTTGTTAACTTTTTCTTCTTCAATCTGCTACATCATTATATCCATTCTTTCGCAGGGCCGTAGCCATCTGTGACCCGGATTCTGACGACGATCTGATTCACCCACAAATATTCGGCGGCGATTTGAACAAAAAGCGACTATCTTTCAGCGAAGATGCTAGCGATTCTAGTACGAGCGAATTCGACCCGGGCGAAGTTGTTCCCCCAAAGCCAAGGGCTAAGAAAGGTTGAAATAGTGATGAAAAATTCTTTTGGTATATGTTAAATTGCTAAGAATTGAACATTGATTTCAGCTCCCGCAAAACCCGTTGGACAAATGCCCAAGCATACCAATGGCCAGGTTTCTTCTGGATGCAATTATTTGGAGACTAAATCCAAGAGCTTTTTGGCCTCTCTATCGGCAACAGTGCCAATTAAGAATTGTCACCCAGAAGCAAGGCCTTTTAGAGATAATTACAAGAACAAGAAAGAAGAACTCTGCAAATATCTTTTTAAATTATACAACGAACAAATTTTCGAGGGAAAGGTGAGATGAGAAATTGAAAAGAAATACTAGCGGCGCAAGCAGACTAATATAAACGTAAACATAAAACCATATTTTTCATGTTTATTCAGCTGCCAAACGACATGTCGATAGAATGGAATGTGAGAATGCGAGGAACAGCCGGCTTCTGTTATAACAGAAAGTCGACCAAGGCTCTTGGCGGCGTTGTGAGATCTTCGAGGATAGTTCTGGCGACGAAAGTACGCTAAAACGATGAAATCGTCAGACCTTTCGCCTCTTACACAACTTAATAATTCTCTTTCTCTTTCATTTAGATTCTGGACACCCCGGATCGACTGAGAGACACTCTGGTCCATGAGATGTGCCACGCAGCTGCCTGGCTGATAAACAATGTCTCTGACGGACATGGGCCCTTCTGGAAAGGATGGTAGCGGCCAATTCCTCAACAATTTCAAATTTACCCATTTTTCGGTTCACCAAACGAAAAATTTAATCTACTTCTTAATCCCCAGGGCCAGCAAAGCAGTTAAAGTATTCCCCGAACTTCCGCCGATAAAACGATGCCACGATTACAAAATCAAGACTAAGTTCACATACAGATGTACGAAATGTGGATACAGGTGAAAATATGGAACTTTTTATTCGCTCTTTGAGTTAGTATTTATCAATTTATATTGAATCTGGAATATCTTTATCTCTTTCGCAGCATTGGAAGACATTCAAAGTCTTTGAATATTGAGAGTAAGCGGTGTGGTCATTGTTACGGAAAGTTTGAACTGTTAGTAAACAGAACAACCAGATCTGGAACAGGTCAGGTAGCGACTCCAGTACAGGCGAGATTGCCCACAGGCTTTGCTCTGTTTGTTAAAGAGAATTATCACTCTGTTAAAAATGATAGACGTAGTATAAAACACGGAGAAGTAATGAAGATTCTTGGACAAAAATTTTCTGCTATAAAAATCGGCAAAAAGAATGTTAACGACGTTAGAACATGACGAATGAATGAATAGTCATTTATATTATTTCATCAGAACTTTTCTCTGTACATACTATGTATAAATAATAATCATCGAACGTTTACCACAATCGTGCTCAATGGCATCCATTGCTGGCATTGGAATAAATTTAAATTTATCTATAATTTTAAGATTACATATTTGACTAACTATACTAGACTAAAGACGACGAACAAATTGTCGAATAAGACTGTTTTATATGATAATTAAAAATAAACGACATGCGGCTATTGCTAGCTTATAATATGACTATACGAAATGATAAAATTTTTGAAAATAGACACTATGCATTATAACGAAAGTATAATCTACTGATCTATTAGAATATGATATAAAAAGGGAAATAAAGATGTGGAAATGCATATTTGAGAGAATATAATTGGGCGTGTGGTTTCTTTTTGTTATTTTCCTTCGAAATAATTTGAAAAAATGAAAGAAAGGCGCGGGAGCCGTGTCGGTGTTTGAAGTGGTTTCAAAAATTGGCGGGCTTGTATGTTATAGCCTGTTAGTTACCCATGATGCACCGGTTGTTTATTAGTCGGTACTGCGCTTGCGCAAGTACAGGCAGCGCTCTCTAAAAACAGTGAAATTAAATATGGCGACGTGCTGGTGGTGTATTTAAACATGTTGTTGAAAATAGGTGCGATTATTGAGGACCAGTGTTAATTTCTGCCTCAAATGTAGAATGTCAGAACAAAAACGTGTCCCTTTTCAATCCCTTGGGACAACTAAAAAGGAGAAAAAGGGCGAAGAATCATCACCGTCTTACCGTTTTTCGCTCACCTTACCAGAGTCGAACGAACAGGCATGTCCCGAGTTCAACTACCGCGAGCTCCTCAAATCGGCGGAGGTAAGTTATAACATAAAATGGTTACTAGAACCGTTTCAGTGAATATATGGAAATTTTTTTTCTCCCTTTACAAAATTCGACACCAGTCTACGTCGTGTATACGTTATTTAACCTTTATCATCGACAACAAATAATATCGCGAAATTTAATATCGCGTAAACACCTAGCCAGTCTGTGTGATATACCGTTCAACCGGGGAACGCCGGCGTGTAAAATAAACATATTTTCATTATCCCGACGCGTTTGATCGCGGTTCATCACCTACCATCGGGTTACCCAGGGTAGCGATAGTCTCCCTCTCGTTCCTAATTACGTGCCAGAAGGATTCAAGAGTCTGTCGCCATGTTTGAGAGGAAATTCCTCTATCACATCGCCGCCGCGAGTTAATCGGGGCGCTGTCAGGTTGGGGTAGGTTGACCCTCTATGGGGGGGCTTGTTACCCGTGCATTTCAACCTTATTTATTCCCCTATTTCTCTTCTCTTCTTTTCTTTTATTTCGCTTCATTCTCGTTTTATACATTTATCAAATTGGCAACAACCGCGACGGCTGCTGCGATGCAGAGACCAGCGCCGTTTCGACTTTTATTATACATTCATATTCGACAACATCATCATCACTGCGATCGCCGAAGTACTGAGTAGTGACCCGCGCGTTTCGCGGTAAATATCTACAACATCGTATAGATATGATGATACGCGAGCAAAATACCCGCTGCAACATTGTGGTTGGGTAGATACGTGAAACAGCGGGTTAAATTTTCTCTAGATCGATGCACGCGAAAGTCACGTATACACGTCTTCCTCCTTCTCATGATACATACGCGTATATATTCGTATATGATGTACATACACACGTATACGCATGTAGTGTAGAAATATATATACGCATACACACACATGGACATGAGTGTTCTATAGAGAACATCAAAACACACATATGTACCCACACAATGCATTTTTCACTACAGACTGTATACTGTTGTCTCGTTGCCCTGCTATACGATGCATTTGCATAAATACATGCATGCACAGATACGATACGCGTGTGTTGAGCGCGCTGAAAGCTAGAAAATAAATGAAAAATAGAAAGAACTTGGGTTCTGAAATAATGACGATGATGATGATAATAATGTGAATAATTATGACCACAGTTATAAAACAAATAAACAAAAAAACACTAACTACAGAAATTCTATAGATTTTTTTATTTATTCTGAATACTGCTTTACGATGAATGTATATCTCTCATTATACATACTGATAATGATAATCAGCTATAGTTACATATATGCGTATTCTTAAACGAGATTGTTGTCTTATTATATTATATATTTCACGGAATATTTAGAATAAGACGACGATGGGAGGGGGTCCTGTAAAAATAAACTAAACTAAACTGCAGTATTATGCATTAGTGTACACCTACACCATTGTACTAGTGTAGCTTTTTTTTTTCTTTCTCTTAATTTTGTTCGTATGTTATGTATGTGTATGTACAGAGGTATAGGTATAGATATAGATATAGGAGAGTTGAGATATTGTGTCGATTTCGCGTGTCCTCTCGTCACACCCTTTGTGTGTTGGGTATATTCGACTCCCCCACTCATCCAGTATTCCCATTTCTTATTCTTCTCTTCTCTTCTCTTCTCTCTTCTTTATTTCTCATGAAAATTTGTCGCGGGCTATCTATACTACCCGCGGAAAAGCGAAAGGTGTTAAGATATAGATACATAGGTACTATGTAGAGAGAAAGAGATAGACCTCCTATCCTCGTTATTCTTTTTTCCTTTCGTTCGCGGCAAAGGGTCGTCGCCAGGGAAAAATGGGAGTAGAAAAAGTAGGATGAGTAGGAGGAGGAGGAAGAGGAGACGAGACGAACAAATAGTATCGGACTCACACGCGTACGCTTTCATATACAATACACGCAACCCATACACGTGTGTAAATTTATGACAAAAGTTATTATGTTTTTTTTTTCTTTTTTTATCTCTTTAATATATGCACATTGCACACACATACGTTATCATCATTATTATGTTTCTTCTTTTAATGTCATTTGATGATAACAGTCATTCACACTATATACCTACATAATATATACTATATATTAGAATTTGATCGAACCGTTAACTATGTTTCTTTCTTTTTATATACATATATCTTTAGATAGTCGCTGTATCATTGATATATTTACAGTTTTAAGAATTGGTATAGTTACCTACGACAAATTTATATTCTATAAATTCGAAGACACGCGTATATGCGTGAATATTATACGCACATATACATCGATCGATATATAGTTCTCAGAAATTTTGTTTTCACCGCGTTGTTACGATAAACCTAGTATGCAATTATAACAAGTATAACGTATCTGATATTCCGATCTATCTATAGTATAGTCTGAAACTAAGATACTATTTGATTAATTTCATCGTCATCGTCATTACAATAATCGTCATCGTCATTCTCCGGGGTCCCCCATTGTTTTATTAACGGAATTGGTCAGCGCTAAACTCCGCGAAGTATTAGGAGAGCAGCAGGAGAGAACTACGTAACTACACGTACACGTATACATTCTGTACGTACATATGTGTTCACGCGTTCGCTATAACGCGTGCTATGCATTGCATCGTCAACCACGCTGCTTTAACACTATACCTATGCATGTATGTACACGTACTGTACT
The DNA here is from genome assembly GCA_963992785.1 of Tenthredo livida. NCBI lineage: Eukaryota > Metazoa > Arthropoda > Insecta > Hymenoptera > Tenthredinidae > Tenthredo > Tenthredo livida. The sequence continues at coordinate 1,458,335 of OZ023070.1, read as the reverse complement.
ATACTATACTACCGATTCATTCACCGGGGCGGGGGGCCAAGAAGCGAGCACTCAAGCAGTCAGTCAGTCAGTCAGTCAGTTAGTCAGACAGACCGGCGAAGTTATCGCGGTTTTATGCGATCCTGATATATTTCAACATTTTGCGGACTCTTTAACACGACTCTACAAGGCTCGCGTTATTACTTATAATTTATTTCGTTCTCGTATCATTATCGTTCTTCCATATGTATAATAATATATCGTACGTAGTATGTAACTAATTTTTTTTATTTTTTTTTTAAATTTTTTTCAGAAAAAGCGAAAAAAGGAAAATAAAAAAGGCGATGAAAACAATCCGACAAACGGGCTGGACCCACACGACGAAGATGACGAAGATAAACTCCAGGAAATGGCAAAGAGATTTGAGGCCAAATATGTAAGATTTTAAGTTATATTATATATTTTTTTTGTTTATCTACTACCTAAAGAATTTTAAATAGTTATAATAATAATCATAATAATAATAATAATGATGATATTAATTACACGTTAAATAATTTAACAGGGAACTACTACCACAGCTGGAAGAAAAAAACACAACAGAAATGACGATTACATCGATCTCGGGGCCGGCTACGACGAGTCAGATTCTTTCATCGACAATACGGACGCGGTGAGATAGTAGAAAGAAAGAAAATTAATTTTTTGAATTTTGATTTTGATTTTTTCAATTCATTATTTATTTGAATCGTATTTCTCTGAAAATCTAATGATAGTAATTTTTCTTATTTTTCCATTTTATTTTACAGTACGACGAAATAGTGCCAGAAGAATGGACGACTGTGAGAGGTGGTTTCTATATAAATTCTGGCCTTCTTGAGTTCAAAACTTCCGAAGGCAACTCCGTAATTGGCAATAATAACAATAATAATAATATCGAAGATGAGAGCAGCGAAAGTAGCGAAGATGAACCTGAAGAACCGTTGGGTAGTCCTAAGCCGTCGAAAAAACGTCATATAAGCTCGTCTGAAGATGATGAGACTGAGGATGCGGCTAGCGACCATCCGCCTAAGGTAAAAAATTATTAAAGTTTTTCTAAAATAAGGTGAATAATAGTTATTTTATTTCAGGAATATATGAAATAGAAGAATCAGAGAGTGAAGTAAAATTGAAAAACCTTTGAAAGGATTTTTAATCTGCATTGAATTTCGTAATCTATTAATCACTTTGATTACTTTTAATATTAATCAAACTTTTAATATATTATGCCTACCTACCTACTTACACATCAGTCCTTATATATATTCGAATTTTATTCATTATTACAGAAACTAAAGATGGACGATAACGGGGAGAAGAATTCCAGCCACGATGTGGCGATGAAAAAAAAAAAGAAACAAGAACTCTCTGTACTGAATAGGCCGAAAAATTCTCTTCTTCGTGACTTGCCTAAAGTTAAAAGAGAATTACGAGAGGCTGAAGTATCAGGTATAAAATAAAATCATGATCGGATACCTTGTCCTTGGAAATAGTAATCGTAATAAAATTTTACTAAACATTTTTATTCAATATTTTTTTCAGAAGATCAACAGGAAGATAAGAAAAGATCGGAAAAGGTAGATCCGAATAAGCCTAAGGGAATTTTAGAAAAGAAATTTGATATAAAAAGATTTGAAAAAAAAGCGTCCAGCAATGGATTAGATGTAAATAAGAAACCCGAAGTAAAGAAAATCGGTTTCTACGACGACACGATTGAGAGCGTTGTGAACGCAGCTAGAATCGACGATCAGTCAAGTTGCGATACTATGGATTCAGGAAAATCCAGAAGTATCGTTTGCTCTAATTCGGACTGCGACGAAACTGCGGATAAAGAAGAATCTCCCCTGCCTGATACCCTCACAGATGATGTTAAGGACATTTTAAACAAGCTTAAACTACACTCAGAGAATAGTAAAGAAGGAAAAACGAAGTTTTTCAACGGGCCAATAAATTCCTGTCTTTTCAGGTAAAGAGAAAAATGCCTGTTTTCATACGCTGTGATAGTCTCTAAAAATTAGCAATATGAAATTGAAACTTGAACATATCGATATTGCCTATTTTCAGCTTAGAAAAGAAACTCCGTTCAAGATATCCAGCGAGTGTGAGACTCCAGACTTACGCTCATCTCTCCCATTTTTTACCATGCAGTAAACCGACCCTCGTTAATCGGGCAAAAAAACTTTACCTCCAAGACGTTGAAGACAAAGTTAAAACCCCCCTGGATAGGTATGCGTAATTTTTTTCGATAAATATATGAAAAATGTATAAAAATATTCGTGAATTCAATAATGAATGTTTTGTTTTTCCATCAGGTTAAAGGCAGCAATTGATAGAATAATGCCATCTGTTATGGTCAAGTACACAAGGGACTGCCACAGGTCTGCCGAAGAGAAGTGAGTATCAATATCATCGGTTTGGGTATTTTTATTCATCATTTCTTTGATTGTAATTCTCAAAACACTCTAATCATCCAAATTAATTGATCACGTTACAAAACTTGTATTTAATTAAATTTGAAAAGAAGAAATAGAAACTTAACGATCTAATAATAGCTGATTTAAAACATATATATTTTTATTTCTTAGCCCACAGTTGTACTTGGAGATATATCGGTACTGTTGGTAAGGTGCCCCTATAAGCAACCATACACATCTCTTCTCTTGCCTCATATTTATACTATACCGCTATTTATCACGTTTCTTTAAGCTGCCGTCTCAATATCTCATTTAGATAATTTTTCATTAGAACATCAGTACATGCCTCTTGCTTCTTAGGTTTATTTTCAAATCACATCATTATTGAGATGGCAGAAAAGGTTTCTCGGGGCTTTTATCATCAGTATCCATGTTTATTTTTATCATCTGACTATTTATACTCATTTTTTAGTCCAAATTGAATCACAGTTTATCAGCATTTGCCAAAGACTCTTTACTAATCCAATATCTTGGCAAATGCAACCACCTATTGTCATAGATCTTATTTTTATACCACATTAATCCATCAAGGCATCTTAATTCTCCGCTAATACACTCCTAACGTTATAAATTACCTGTTTCAGGGGCATCGAGGGATCTCCAACGGACGCTGATAGCAGCGACGGAGATGATAGCGGCAACAAATCATCAGAAAAGACTAAGATTCCTTCGCGAAAATTTCCCTGGACCGAAGAGATGAAGTAATTTGATTTGTTTTTTTTTGTTTTAAGTCTAATTTGTCGACCAGGGTCAATTCTCCTTCTTGTTTAACGAGTCTATCCTTTCTCCGCAGAAAATTAGTATCCGAAATCGCATCTGCTAGACGAGAATACTTCGAAATACTTAAACCGAGAAAAGAAACTGTTGAAACATTCGTTTCCACATTCATGGACGCTAAGGTTCGACCGCTTTGGCCTCCTGGATGGATTCGACTGCAGACTTTGCTCAAGTATTCCAATCCTCAACTACAGTGAGTGAATTATTCATCTCCTAATTTAATCGTTTAAAAAACTCAATAATTATCTGGAATTTTCATATATTTTTAAATAAGAAGCGATGTTCTGTATACATTTCTAGACTAAAATTATCATATCGCATGCGACTTGATATTTTTCTAATTAATTACCTATTTACTAGCTTAGTTTTTCACTCTATGCCGCTTTATCAGTATTATTTTTCTGGTGCGTTGTGTGTTTTAGGATGGTGATTGAGTTGGATTAGTGTTACGTTAGCCCTTACCTGGACTTTTCCCCCCACTAATGGAAAAATAACAAAAAAAAAAAAACGAAAAAAAAACAAAAAAAATGATGTGTATAGTTTAAATGTTTGAATACCTATTTAATTTTGTAAATTTATCAATTCATTGTGTTTGAAGTAGAAAAACGAGAAAAAAACAAAAAAAAAACGAGTAAATTTTCTCAACTTCTTAATAACTAAATCGTTGTTGTAAATGATTTCTTTTTCCGATTGTAAATATCTTGTATCAACGCATTTCTTACTATTAGTTATTTATATTAAAATTTTTCAAATTAATTTTAACTCTCTTATTGCATCGCTTCCTATAATCCTAAATCGCTTTATCTTAAGTCTGGCTCCTCCTTGTCTAAAGGCTCGTTTTATCCTGTCGTCTATTTTTTTATTTTAGGGCAAAGAGGAAATCAAAAAAGCATAAAGACGGTTCAACGCCGGCAGGAATAACTTCTACAGTTCCTTTAGGCTCTAGTGTTCTCTCCACGACTACAAAGCCAGATTTTAATCCTTCGAACAATACGGAGGGAGGAAATTCTAATCAGGAGAGAGTTAAATCGCCGACTAATTTTTCAAATACTTTAAACCCGGCTGAAAATTCTGCCACATTTAACACGGCCTCGTCTAATCAACAAACCGCTAAAACCAGCGATACTAATCCCCAAAGTTCGCAGTCGGATAAAAAAACCGGGTCTAAATCAAAGGACAAAAATCGTGAGAGTCCGGTTTCCGCCAGCCAATATTCCTCCGCCACTTCTTGTACGATAACGAACTCATCTGCAGTCGCTAAAATATCAGTCGTACCGACCGCCCAGCTCATGCCTCCTAAATCAAAGTCCGATAAATTCAACCCCATGGATCTGACTAGCAGCTCGCTTTCCATTACGCCTGTTAACGACTACCACAAGTCCGCTAAACCCGGGGAGTTTAAAGAAGGGATTAAGAAGGACCCGTTGGACACCGTTTCGATAACACCATTTGCTGAAGGGGTTGTTGACGGAGCTGTTATTTCCCAGTCTGGTAACACGGCGGTGAATCAAACCCAGTCGAGTTCGGCCGGTTACCATTCGTCGCTGTCTCAGGCCTCTTCTGTTCCAAAAGCAATTCCAATGAAGCATAGAATACTCCAAGAAAGTCTGGACGTTAAACAGGATGAGAAATTATTGGCGGGTGATAAGGACTCAGGGGATACGCATAAGACTGATAGGAAAGAGAAAAAGGAGAAGCGAAGCTCTGAGAGCAGGCATAAATCTCACGAGAGTAAAAAGAGAAAGAAAGAACACAAGGCTCAGGAATTGAACGACCCCGTTAAACCCGAAACTGTGCCAACGATACAGTCCTCAATCTCCAAGGAAGAACAGGAGCAAAGACAGATCGAGGAGACTATGGCTGCGACGAATTTCCTCAGCCAGATAATAAACGACGACGCGCCCAGACCTATGACTGAAAAACGGAAAGAGGCCAGCGTGTTGGACGAGACTACGGGAAATATGATAATACCACCTAGCGAACAGGAACACGATGTACAAATGGTTATGCGCTCGTTAAAAGAACTCCAAGAACTTCAGGAGATGACCTCTTGTTCGCCGAGTAATTCACCAGTTAGCGTTATACAGAAACCTAACAAGCCGTCTACTACTAATATGCGATACGTTGGCTACCAGGATGACTATCAGCATTTGTATCATAAAAAGGATGATAAGATAAGAAATCAGAAGAAGGAGGATGCCCAGTGGTAAGAAATATGAATTAGGCGTTGTGCGTTCCAAAGGTAATTTCACATTTCTTTTATAAAGATTTATGGATCTGTTATCATATTGACCTTTGAGGGCGTACGATAATTTCTTTAAATTTTGAAGGAAAAAAAAACAAACCAGTTTTTTTTTTTTTTTTTTTTTTTCTATTATTATTATTCTCTCTCTCTATTTATAAAAGGGAATTTCAATTATTCCTGAAATTATTTTGGGACTAGGAAATGAAAAGAAAAGAAAAATAAACAAACAGCATTTATATATCCAAGTAACGTTCAGGGGTTTAAAATCTCGTATGTTATTAAATGATGAATTTTTATTATGGCTGAAATTGACAAATCAGTTACATAATATTATATAATTAGGATATAAAATACTAATATACTATGCCACGATGCCACGATGCCACGAGGTGATTTCAGATAATTTAAAATCAAATTCTAATAACTATTTAAATTGTTATCGACTACTATTGAGTATATGAATTATTGAATACCAAATAGAAAGAAAATGAAAAAAAGAAGAAAAATAAATGGCAGTGTATTATAATAGGTGATAATCTAGCTGAATGAGAGAGATGATACATAGTAGAGAGGTAAATTGTGTGTGTAAAGTAAACCAATGTGATTCAGAAGCATTTTTAAAAGCTTATATTAAATGATTGATCGCGGATATTTTGTTACATTCAGAGGATATTTAAAATCTTAGGCTTCCTCAATATTGTGAAAAAACACAAAACAAAAAAATAATACCACTTGCTGTACCAACAGAAATGTCTCAGTTTTTCTCTGCAAAATAATATTTAATTACGTTCATTGTCTACTTAGGGCCACAAAAGTTTCAACCGGTTGTGAACTCGACTACTTACTGTATTTTTATTTTTATTATTTTTTTTATTCTTTTGTTTTATTTTTTTCTACATTATTTTTTAGACGTTTTTAGATATTTTCATTCCATATTCACTGTATTATTAGCTTATAATGGATAATAATAATATTAATAATAATAATAATAATATAAATAATAATAATAACAAACAGGACTTTACTCAGTTCTGTATGTAATTTGTAAGTTGATAATACGGTGCAGTATAACTTTTGTGACCTTGTCTACACTCGTTAAAAAAAAAACAAAAACAAAAAAAAGAAAAACAAAAAAAATAATAATAACAAAAATAAAAAATTTCTTATTTATATCTATTACAACGATATGCGTAGATCAAGAGTATAAAAAAATCTAAATCGTTGTAATATTATAATATACATATTATAATAATACTATTAATACATATATATACATACTATATATTGTATTAGCTTTTAAAACAAAAACTATACTAAAAGAGAAAAATAGAAAACAGAAAGAAAGAAAAAGAAAAATAAACATAAACATAAACAAAAACAAAAGCAAAACGAAACAAAACAAATTGGCAAATGAACAGAAAAGGAAAAGAAGATTATTGATCTACTGGTAGAGTCTTATACTTATGAATACACACATGAATAGATATTTAGATCGAAAGATTTTCAATATTGTTTTCAAATTGCTGTATAATATCGATAGAGCCCCCCCGCCCCCAAACTATTGCCTAATAATTATTTTATCAAGTTGTGTGGTGTTGTGTCCTATATTAGACGGGACGCAGAATATATTTTGTCAAGGGTAAATTTTTAAGTATTTTAAATCGCCAAAACATGTGTATATATATATAAAAAAGAAAAGAAAAGAAAAAAAAATAAGAAAAGAAAAAGAAAAAAAAACAATTTATTAACTAATATAGTGTGTAACAGTTAACGGATCGACGAGCGTTGTACAGTGAAAATTAAATTATGAACAATGATATCTGGAAGAGAAAAGTAAGGAAAAATGAAGAAAAAAAAATGAGAAAAAAAATAAAAAAATAAAATTTTGTATATAAATTAGTAACTAATGTGTACGGCAGGGTGGTTTGAAAACTTGAAATTATCAGCTAGTACTCAGTCTCTTTTACGCATGAATACCACTAGAATATCATACGGTTGCTGTTTATACGCAGAATTAATACCGAAACTTCCTTTTTATATTTTGACTATCAGATTCTTTTTTTTTTTTTTTTTACCCTGATTTAAGTTATTTCGTTTGTAGTAGTACTACTTTGGCTAATATTGTATTATTATTCTAAAAAAAAAAAAAAAGCTTTTCCAAAACTATTTTAATTTTCATAATTATGGTAGTTTTTTTTTTGTATTTTAATATATAATATTATTTTATTTTATTTTATTTTATTTTATTTTAAATACACGTGATAAAGTAGTAAATCTTCGATAATCTTTCATGATTTTAATTAATTAATAATTCTTTGGGGTCGCCACCCTGCGCTGCTACAGCCCAGTTGAGAATGTATCGAGTGTTCCTAGCGATGTGTATAAGCCAAATTAGTTCTTTTTTTTTATTATTATTATTAAACTAAAACAATCATTGTTTGCAAATATCTCTTTTCTTCTTATTCAGTTTAAAGTGAGATAATAATGAAATATCGATATGATTGAAATACAGAACAATTAAACTAGTACGAAAAAAATCTTATAACTTAGATCCGCAAACAGGTAATAATAAAATTGAAAAAAAGAAAGAAAAAAAAATAGAAATGGGAGATAAATTGTTGCAAGCAAAGTTTGTAATTACTATATTATATATTCTATAAATAATTGATGAAAGAAAAAGGGGTATATCTGAGAAATGCCGATTGGATAATTTAATACTTTGCGCACATCTATCGATTCAGAAATAATAAGATATTATTAAATGCGAAAAAAAGGCCATTTAGGTGTATTTAACGTGAGAGAAATTTAAGCATATTTTTGGAACGCATAAAGCTGATATAGTTATAGTAATGTGTATAATAGAATAAAAAGAAAGAAAAAAAAAAGAATAAAAAAATAAACAAAAATGAAGAAAACGAAGAAAACGATGAAAAAACAAAAAAACAATTCTAACATTATAATAACATGTTGCGACGTTACATGCCTACGATAAAACGTCTCTGTATCAAGAATATTTCGCTAAGATGATGATGACTTAAAATATAAGTTTTGAATATTTTTTACAATATCTAATACATTATACCTTCCCCGCGCCCTCCGCTATCATCGTAAATAAAAAAGAAAAATACATTCATTATCTCATTCATTAATAAGAAAATTTGAATTTGGTGAAATTCAAAATTATTCCCGCGTAATTTTTGCCGCAAAAATATACACATACGCCTTATTACACAACAGAGCGCAACAATGTCATGCGACAAGGCGTACCGATCTTCTCCGGAAAAATTAGTTCGCGTATTCAACCGCGAGATGTCAGTGCCATTTCGCACCGCGTGTGTCACACAAACGATGCTGTGCTTCCGCAGCGCGATATATCATTTGATCCTCGTAGTATTAAAATTACTTGTTTTCAATTTCAAATGTGTCTGTCGTCTAGGCCGTTGACAATAGACGTTACGAAAAGCTAATGAATTAGGTATGTAACCGGGTGTTCAACCGAGTCAAAAATCTCGCCGGTTCATAAAATCCGTAACGCATACGTGCCTATAATCATCTCCATAATCCATTATTCTAATACATCTTCCGGGAGTGCGCGAAGTCGGAGATAAAGGTTATGCCGTTTCAGGTTATGCCGTCATCTCACCGCCGTTAAATATATCATCAACAAAGAACCTTCAAACAAAATCCATTCATAAATGATAGAATAATTAATTCGACAGATCAAATGGCGAAAAAAAGTTGCGATCCAACGGTCGAGCGGCATTTTAAAGGCCACAAAAATGGGCTTACAGGACTGTGCTTTCATCCTAGTACACAGCAAATTGCTTCAACCAGCTTAGACCATACTTTGATGGTTTGGAATTTCAACGAGTCTGTAAGAGCGTTCAGATTTCTTGCCCATAAAGACGTGGTTCTAGACACTGCCTATGCTCCGTCGGGAGAAATCGTCGCCAGTGCGTCGAGGGACAGATCTGTTAGACTTTGGATTCCCACCGTCAGAGGAGAGTCACTCGACTTCAAAGCGCACATGGGTGCTGTTAGATCAGTGAGGTTCAGTCCTGACGGGGAAAAGGTGAGATAAGTCCGGTTTCTCAATTGAAATCATATTTTAACGTCAATTTTTGTATTGCAGTTGGTTACGGCCTCGGATGACAAAAGTGTGAAGATTTGGATGGTCTGCAGAAGGAGGTTTCTCACTTCTTTCAACGAACATAATAACTGGGTTCGATCTGCTAAATTCTCTCCTGATGGCAGGCTGATCGTATCATGTAGCGACGATAAGACGATTAAACTGTGGGACGTCGGGAGCGGAAAATGCGTGAAAACTTTCAACGAGGTCAAAGGTGAGGGAAACTTATCGCAAAAACTTCATTTCATTGGAATATAATCATTTTATTATGGTATTTCAGCGGCTTTTACACTCTAAAGGACTTAAATGTATTCTATTTATTCTCAGGACCGGCGATTGACGTCGAATTTCATCCTAGCGGCGCAGCGTTGGGATCAGCCAATGTAGGAGGCTGTGTAAAACTGTACGATCTAAGAGCTGCCCGTTTACAACAACATTACGCAGCCCATGACGGAGTAGTTAACAAAGTAGTGTTTCATCCCAACGGAAATTTCATTCTCACAGCTTCTCAGGATTCTACAATGAAGGTGGCGCAACCAAAAGCACAATTCGTTAACTCGGATTCTTATGAAATTATCTAACGTCTCTTTAAATATTCTCTTTTCATTTTTTTTCGCAGGTTTTAGATCTGCTCGAAGGTCGGCCAGTTTATACTCTGAAAGGTCACACCGGTGGCGTTGCAGCGGTATCATTTTCGGTGAACGGTGATTTCTTCGCGTCCGGTGGATCCGACCGGCAACTTTTAATATGGAAAACGAACTTCGACAGAGATGACAACGCGCGGAAGACTCCGCGATTGTTGATACAGCCTGGAGCTAAACTTAAGCTAGAGGATAAGCCGGGAGATAATGAGGCGGAGAGATCAGGGGAGTTTGATAAGGAAGTAGAAGAAGCGGAGGAAGAGGAGAGAGAAGAAGAGGTTTAACGAAAAGCTTCTTTGTTCAATTCTTAGAGAAAGAAAAAAAGCTAATGAATTCATATTATCGAAATAACGAAGTAAAATGACTGATTATCGTTTCGCAGTACGAATCCACCCAATCTGGTAACGAATTTGAGTCCGAAGGCCAGGGGATTGGGAGCCCCTGCAAAGGACCACTCGGTGATCTACCTGGGGGACGAGTCGACGTACAAGTAATTAATATGAGAAATCAAAGGCCTAAGAAAATGGGCCACGTGGCTGCCCTCCCACTTAGCGAAAACAGTACTCATCCCAAAAGCGATCCTAATAGTAAGACTAATTCACTGCTATTGGCGCTTAGTGGACATGTTGAATCCTTACGCAGCACTATCGTACTTTTTGAAGAACGTCTTGGGATGGTTGAAAAAGAACTTGAAAATTTAATATAATTTACAATTATAATACTTTCTATGAATGAATGGGGGCGAGGAATTTTAACTTATTTATGATACAATTTTTTACTTTTATAATAACGATTGACGGTTTTTTAATAGACTTAAAACTCGGATTTTGAAAACCATATTCGAAACTATCGAAAGGAATGATGAGAAACTATTATGATGTGTATATCAACGAGCGTTTTGTTCGTCGAATTGCGTCGTCTGATATTAGAATATTGCAAAGCGCGAGATTTCGCATCGTCATCTTTGAAAGAAAAAAACATAATTCGTAGTGGTATCAGAATCTCTTTAGTATTAAGAATAATAATTAGAGATTGATTGGTTTTGGTTTTGATTTTGCTTTTTCTTTTACTTTCTTCTTAAATATACTCGCGAATCTATTTTTATAATATAAAATGAACTTGATACTAAATGCTTGAAAATTGATACACCTAAGTGCTAGTGATTGTTGTGGAGGATAATAACTAAAGTAGATCGAATAATTCCTGCATTCAACATTCGAAATTATCGAAAAACACTAGTCTGTTTATTTATACATGTGATAATGATATTTATTTGATAACAATTATAGATACATAATAATAATAATAATAATAATAATGATAGTATTAAAGTAAAAATATCCAAATCCGGGAAGTCGTTTCTTTTTTAGAATTTCATTTCATATCGTTTTTCTTTTTTCTTTTTTTTTTCGTTTTTTTTTCTTCTCTTATTCAATAAAATCATTTATACGTTGATAAAAATTCAATTTTTAGTCCCAACGTACGAGCATGTTTTCCCGGTTTTTTTTATATACCCTAATACTTCGTCCGACGATAACAGCGTCGTTACGAATACCTTTTTCCCAGGTAGATCAATCTTGACTGTCTCTATACCTGGGGAAAACAAAAATCGACAATCATTAATAATTAATATCATAAAAATTTACCAAGTCGATTACTTTGTGGTATATTTTGTGCTAAACTTGAAATTTTCGTCATAGAATGGGACAGAAGTAAGATATATCGTAAAATTTTCATTACAATATCCATATTAGAGGTTAGGTTCATTTGACGTACCAGCTTTGTTGCCAAGAACGCGTTCGACGGCACCTGAACAACCGCTGCACGTCATCTCGACGTTGAATTCGTGTATCTAATTAGCGAGAGAATATATCGTTGATTAATTAACGTTGTAATTAAAATAGGCCGATAATTTGACGTTTATTTTCCAATTTCCTATCGTACACCTTACCTGCGATGCCATTGCCACGTTTGATCACTTCTTACGGTACGGATGAATAATAAAGTCACGACTAACGCCCACGTAAAAATACGATGAGCAATTGGAATTTAGATAGCGGAATATAAGAAAGTGGGAGAAATAATAATGCGATAGTCTGAAATCAAAATCATCAAATCTCTAATGACCTAGCTCTAGGTATCTGTGTACTTTTATTCAAATGCTTATCATCTCATAAGTATCGCTAAGAGATAGGAGTTCTCTTATCGTATCTGTACATCGGTCAAAAGTCACGATTTTATCGAGTCAAGGAATATTTATACCAAATTTTATCAATCAATTTAGATAAAAGTGTGTACAATGTAATATGCGCATACATCGAAGTCACGTGATCATTTTACTCATTTCATTTTCAAACGTAGCTTCGTAGCACCATCAGTCGGTAATTATTGATTATCAACGCGCCTCATCTCCGTCGGTAATGCCATCGGTAAGTCGGTTAACCGCCTTAACCACCGTCGGTAATGCCGTCGGTAAGTCGGTTAACCACCGTCGGTAATGCAGCTGCTGAAATAAACGAGTAATAGCATGCATGTGTGTGTGCGTCATAATGTTCATTCGATTATGGCGCTCTATTATACGGGTGGCTGCGACGAGGCTAATTTTCTTCAAACCTATGAGTGAACCCCCATTCACATAATATTACCCATGATTCCCCGCGGCGCACGGGGACTGGTACACCGGTAGTTGCTTAGTCAGCGAGAGTCAGTTGTTTTTCAATAAGGGTTGCAACAGGTCGTGTTTGTTATCTCTTATCGCGAGTTGATTCGAATCTCTATTAAACCGAGTAAGCAAAACTGGGGTAAGCATCGAATAGGTTAATACACATACAGTGATCAGTGTCTGTGTCATTGTCAGTGTCAAATTCACGGCATTTAGCAAGACCTACGAGAGGTGGGTGCAGAATCGGCGAGTTACGATCGTTTGCTTCCTTCTATGAAATAATTGTTGCCAAAAAAAGAAAAGGAAAAAAAATTCTCATTCATTAATAGTTTGTCGAGTTTTTTTTTCTCTCCAAACGTGTACGTAGATCATACAAGTCATTCGGTTACAAGGTCAAGTTTGTTTACGTGCTACCGGGCGGGCGGGCGGTTAGCCACGAGTCTAAAAACGCCATTTGTTTTATTTTCATTTTTAGTTGTTCTTTTGTTGGTCCTCTTGTCTCGATTTATTCAAATCTCATACCGCGTGAAGTGATGTTACATCGTTAATGTTATCGGTGTGTTAGTGTACCGTGAAAAAGTGCAAGTGCAGTGTTCTCTAAATTCTAACCTAAGTATGCAACGCATACATACATATAATACATATCAGTGCTCTGTGCTCCATATTATCTCTTTTCAAAGCCCCTTTTTCATTCCCTGAGGATTATTTCTGGATACGTATCATATCATCGGTCATCGATCATCGTCATCCCCCTGTATCCTGCAGAGTTCTAAGATGATCGTTGGTGAGTTTCGCATGCGATTGCAGACGATATGATTAAATACATATCTATTATCTCAGCTCGTAATTATTTCATAATATAGCGTAAATTATTTCCTCCTATATATTATTCCACAGCGTAAAATGATTAGATCTGATAATAATTGGCACAGCGATTTATCATAAATCGATCTATTCTCCGAAATACTAACGCCCATACGTGTATATCTATACCTATACTCAAATCATCGAGTAATTTTATTGTCTTCACAGTAGTTATAGAAATAATCATACGGTGCCAATGATTAATCATTTGAATTTTAAATACGCCTCATCTGTATTCTATGCACTCGCCTCGCGGGGGTGCAGAGGTCAGGGATGCTGCGTCCGAAGAGGACGCCGACAGCAATGTTACCCAAACTTCACTATACGCTTCATTATGCCTTTCTTTGAATTTTTGAAATTTTTGAAATTTTTGCAATTTTTAAAATTTTTGAAATTTTTGCAATTTTTGCAATTTTTAAAATTTTTGAAATTTTTGAAATTTTTGAAATTTTTGATATTATGCAGTGGTGATAAAACAGAAAATTACGCGCTAATAATTTCCGAAAATTTCCTCAAGGGGGCACGAGCTATTAATCCAGGGGGTGGCGCCACCCCAGTGATAATATAGCGAATTATATTTTCCGCAATTTATTAGGTGTCGAGCGGGAATCGGGCTGAAAAGTAAAATTTCATTTCATCGTATCATTTTATTTTCCCCCATCGTTTTAAAAAACTTGAATATGTGATGTAAATTCAGACTCGAAATATTTCGATACATATTTAACGTATTTTTTCTCGCCTCATATATATAGTTTCCCCATAGGATTAGCCGCGTATATATATACATACATACATACTTATATATTTATTGCGCCATTTAGCGCCGAGATTTACCAATCGAATGAATTTACTGTTTTCTTTCTTAATTCTAAGAAAAGCTGAGAGTGAGACTGCAGGGAATGCAATAAAAGTCAAATAAAAAACCTGGAATATGGTAGATTTCGTAGCCAGGTATATTGTATACATATAGGATACATATACACATATATATATGTAAGAGGCTATTTACCTCCTCCTAGCTTCCCGGCTATATCAGAATGCGATTTCTTACCGCGCTATAAGTTAGTCAGAGACCTGTGAACACGCATCATTCGGCAGCAGCAGCAGCAGCAGCAGCCAGTAGCCAGTAGCAGAAATATATTTTTCGCGAGGACGTTCGTTAGCTAGTACATAAGGTATATAGAGGTAGTAGTGGTCAGTCGTTCAGTCGTTCAGCGTGGTTAAACGCGTAAGCGAAGATAGAGAGAGAGAGAGAGAGAGAGAGAGAGGGTACTATTCGACATAGTGCACAGTACACACGGTTCTTCATTCGCTATTGAACCGCGACGACACGCTCGTGTTCTGCTGCAACCTAAACGGCGTTTAATAAACCGTTAATTTTCATTAAAGGGGGAACTCGAATGGCTATACATCAGCTTTAATACCTCAGGGTTTAAAAGTGAAACAAGTCGTCTGTTTCGCGTTGTACGGTCAACGAGCAAAGGTTTAATAATTTATGAATAATTCCTGTGCGTGATTAAAGAAAGAAAGAAAAAAACCACCAAAGATTAAGAAAAACAAAAAAATTACGCGTATAAATAAGGATCATCGTAATCATTTTTTTTTTTTTTTTTTTTCTACATCAAAAAACGCGGTTATCATGATCGGTGAATTATCAAGCAAATATATAATCGTATTATGGCTTGTTTTCGGCTCTATATTGTGCAACGATGAATATGAGGGTAGAATTACTTACCCTGGACCGTTTAGCAGAGGTAATGATCATAGTCAATCTACAGGAATGTCTTTGGAGGTATGTTATTCACTTCGCATTTTTATATATATATATATATATGTATATCTGTGTACAATATATTTATTCCCATGATTAGTACATTAATTATAGAAATTTTATCATGTTTTTTTGAACCCTGAACTTCGATTAGTATAACATACTAGCATGTATCATATGTTCAATTTAATTCTAACTAATGATTGGCAGCAACAGTATAGGTGATAATTATATATCATTTTACACACCTGTCGCGTCTCTATGTAGGTACGAGTCTTCGATAACAAGTTTGTGTTTTTTTTTTTTTTTTTTTTTTGAAAATGAGTGAAAAAAAACAGAAATGATATTCCGTTATTTATTTATACAACATTCTCTTGTAGATCGAAAGACAAAATTATATTGTTATTTGTATTTCTCGTTTGAATTATAACCAAGTGCGAATTGATGTTTTATATTCCGAGGCTGTATGTATGTACATATCTGTACGCATAGCAGAATGAAATTATGCTAACTGGGACCATGAAACAATTTTTGGAACATTTATTTATTCCGCACTGTTATAAAATCGGCCTTCTGATATTCAACACGTATACCTGTATACCTGTATATATATATCGCGGTAGCGCGCAGCAGAAGGATATATGAAAGTTCGATTAGTATAATATTATATGTTAAATTATTGTGAAATTATATTAGTCATAGGTGAGTGCGTGTCGCGTCAATAATTATCAGAGATTTTGGTATATATATATATGTGAGTATGTGTATCGTATATATATGAAATATGCAGGATATACTAAAGTGATAAATAATAGTGTTAATCGCGGAGGAATTCCCGTTTCCACACGCTGCTGCATGCATGGTATAAGCTGGTATATGCGAGAGAAGACGAAACCCGCACATGCCTGTAGGTATATCTGGAAAGATCGATTCTAGAAATTCGATAATTTGCATTACTGGTTATTGGTGGGCAGTTAAGTTTGTCCCAAAAATTTTGATGATCGGAAAAAAGTAGCAAAAATTAAAAAATTGAAGAATATAAAAGGAGAAAATTCAACAATGTCAGAGAGAGAGAGAGAGAGAGACAGAAAAAGAAAATAACTGGTTAAACCAGATGCATGAAAGATTACATTTGACGGTGAACTACCATACGCGTATATAGACGAGCGCGTGTGTGTGTGTAAGAAAATCTGTGAACTGTGGAAACGCGCGTCATCATATGCCACATCCTCAAATACATATGTGAGTATGTATATTGGAGCAGTAAAGAAACCTAGTATTTCCCTAAGAATCCGTAGTGTGATAATCGAATCGTATATGTTTATATAATTAGATGATTATTTATTCGTGAACAGATTCTTGGATTTGTGAATCATTTTTTGAAACTGAGAAATTGTTTAAAGGGAAATCCTGGCTTTATATAGCGCAGCGAATAATCGGCTCTTTCAAATCTGGTACGAGAAAAGTCGAAAAATCTGAAATTAAATATGGGGTCAATATCAGGCTGCAGTAATCCCTGGTGCAAATCAAATCCAGACTTTGACTAATATTTTCGCGAAAAATGATCAATTCATTTGTTTTTACAATATGATAAGATTTCGAGACTGCAGAGAGCTGAAATATAATCACATACGTATGTAGTATGGACGTAGACGAGCGTAGAATGCAGAAATAGTAGTTAAAGCTACGCGATAGCCGAGACCGACCTCGAATTTGTCTCGCGGGTAATCCCAAGGCAATATACATATGCTACGTATGTGAGCGAAACAGCAGCTCCTTATACGTGTATAATAAATATATTACGTAGATATGAGCATCCTTCGTGCACGTTTGTATATTATATATCTATATTGTTTTATTAAACACACAAATGATAAATTAGATCATATACTAGGAATATTATATATGGGTCTCGTGAAATATGTGAATTTATGTTATATAGAATTTTTCCGCTTGTTTACTCGATTTAACAATATTTTTCGTTTCTGTTTCCTCTTTATCCCGAATTCGAATTCGATGAGCCATATTACCTACTCTCGCCGATCCTCACGTCCGTCCGTCCTTTCGTAAATTGCTGAATGAATACGTGTTTCTAATCTGACTGACCCAAGGATATATCCTTAAAAAAAAAATTAATTAAATGAGGTGTGTCTAGACCGATGTATGAAATCGCCCGAAACGCGTATAAACCGTACTAGTCTCTGGTCACTTTTTTTCTGCGGGTGATAATTTATAGATATAATATGTATGTAAAGAATAAATAAAAAAAAATAATGTTAAGTAGAAGAAGTATGGCTAGACGTATTCGAAATCGTCTGAAACGCGTATAAACCGTAATCTCTGATTTCATTTTTCTGGGTAATAACCGGGGTAATAACATACACATACGACACACGCGCGCGTATAATACCGGTACAAGTACGTGTTTTTCTGGTCATTTATTTTATTGATTAATTTTTAAGGTTTTTTATTTATTCGCATCTTCTTTCTCTCTTTATGACTTAATCAGAATAGTGCGTGTGTACATGTATAGATATACATATGTATATAGATGTGTAATATCGTCGCCCTGCATAAGTTTAACGACCGTTTTATTCTTTCCGTCTCGCATAGTGTACATATATACGATTATTATATAGCAGGTATATATCTATATGATCCATCCGCGTGTTACTCATTCGAAAAATGACTTATTATCATTGGGTATGGGTACCTACGTATATAGGAATGTGATTCATGATATTATACCGCACGTAAGTTTCTAAGAATCTTGGTATGTGTGCAATGTTAACTAATAAAATATATCAAGCCGCTACTGTACCACAGGTATACCTACTCCCCGCAGGTATTTTTAACTCTCATAGCGATATTATCCGCATGTTTTTTTTTTTTTTTTTTTTTTTTTTTTTCACTCATTTTATCTTTTTTCTTTTCCTCACATATCGTATATCATACCTATATGTAATCAATTCCAAAGAATGAATCATTATTCTATATATCCGCAAGATAGATTTTCATTACTCAAAAGAAACTAAAACCGTATCATTATTTCCATTTATTTGATGATCTCTAACGATCGCTACTTTTCAATTATCTCAATAATAATTCATTTTTATTTTAGTTTTTTCGCTTTTTGATCATTTCATTAATTAGTCGATTGAAAATCGTTAATTTTGCCAATATACGTAACGTACTTTGATAGATTCCATAACTATCGCGATATATCCCATAGCTGTGTCATATAGGTTTCTGCTGCACGATTGCGTAACTGTTTAAATATAAAATCACTATATTATACAGGTGTTATTTATACGCTTATGTATGTAAGAGCGTTTTGTTTAAATTGAACAACGGATATCCGTAGAATTGTTTCGTTTTTTTTTTTTTATTCATTTTTTGTTTTGTTCCTTTTTTCTCTTTTCTACATTATTTGTTTCATTATAAAACATGATAAAGTTTCTTCGGTATCTTTTTCCACGAAAAAAGACGTAGAGACTTCTTCTCTCCTCTTCCTCCTCCTCGTTCTAGGAAAGGAGACGATATCCAATATTAACTTATGCGGTTTGAATATTATATATATATATACGCAAAGTTCGCAGCAACAGCAGCAGCAGCATGTTGCAGGATAAAATTAAGTTTATTATACCTGCATAGTATAAATAATATATAAGAAAAAAAAATTGAAAAAAAAAAAAAAAAAAAAAAACACCGTTATAGTTTATAACTGTTTTTCTGTTCTTGTTAAAGACGGAGATTCGACTCGCCCAGGAATATAACCAGATTGAAAATATCGAGGATTTCATAAGCCGTATAGATGGGATACCGCCAGATTTAAATATCGCTGACACTTCGATCGCAAGTGAGTTTTTAACATATGGGTTAGAGGAAAAAAAAAAAAATATAAGGAAATTATAGAGGGAAAAAGACAAAAATATTACAACACGAATTTACTTCTTTTTTTTTTTCAAATATATTTCAATATGTATATATGGGAAAATAGAATGTATAATATATTATGAATATAAAATAATAATAATATAATAATAATAATAATAATAATAATTACATATATATGTAATATATCGTATATAACATATCACAGAAACTTTATTTTCTTTATATAATTATAGTGTATTTTTTCATATAGTAGGTATGCTATATCGTATTAAAAAATTTAAAAAAAAAAAGAAAAAAAACGAAAAAAAAAGATATATATAAAATAACCAAAACGAAGTACAATAAACGAACAATATATTGTTCATAAAGTTGTCGTTATATATACGTATATTATAATATAGGTATGTGTATATACCGGGGCATATAATATATATGATGCGTGTATATATGCTTTACGAAGTATTAACTAATAACGAGATCGTTCGACACATACCATATGAGTTTTAGCTTATCATAATTAGGTATAATAAAAAAAAGAAAAAAAAATTCATAACAAATTAGAGAGAGAAAAAACGGAAAAATGTAATACATACCCACAGATCCAGTCTGTGCGTATAAAGTATATAAGAACACAGAGAAAAAAAAGAAAAAAATATAACGAAAATATTTAACCATATTATATTATTCAATCAAATTTGTTCACACACCGGGGATCGATTGTGCACCAGAAAATAAACTCCTGTTAGATAATAATAATAAAAAAAAAAGGAAAAAAGAAAATGTTATCTAGGTATATTATAGATAATTTTCTTTTTTTTTCATATCTGCATAATTGAAAAATCGTTTTCGTATCTGACTTTTTTATTTTTATTTTATTTTTTTGGTTCTACTAAATATGAGAATCGTTATTCTACCCCTGCAGCGGCTAGGAATCGCTTGTTATTACTTTTATAAGATGATTCAAACTCCTGACTTAAGCTTCGTCTGCATTTTGAACTACCCTGATAAATGATCAAATGAATTAAGTAATTGAAAACGAATCGATTTCCAGCATCGCATTTATTGACTGCACCCTCGTTATCCTGCATGTAACGGGATTGATTAAGTTTGTCATTTATTTCGGGAAATACTAAACGATTGTCGACGTACTGGAGCTGAGGCGTTCTCAAAGATGCTGTTGATCTCTTCACCGCTAATTCGGCGTTGAAATTTTCTAAAAAATTATCACGATCCGTGAGGAAATCAAATGTCGGAAAATATCCACCGAAATTACAGTTTATGTTCGGCACCAGATTATTGCTTATATCTGTTATCTCCCCTAGGCTTGGCAAACGCGGGTTAACTTTGTAGACCGATAATCCTGCGGTTTTTGACACCGATGAATCGTCGGTTTCCATTCCGCAGCTAAATTCTTCCTCAACCTCTTCTTCTTCTTCTTCTTCTTCTTCTTCTTCTTCTTCGTATTGATTTTCGTTCGTTATCAGAGAATAAGCTATTTGCAGCTTGCTCTGTCTCCTCCAAGTCTGCATCTCGGTTCCCCGCTTGATAGATTTCTTAGAGAATTCGATCTGCCCATTAGCTTCGACGTATTTGATGACGGAAGTCGTTTCCTCGGTTTCGTCAGAGCTATTTTCTACCGCGAGAACCCTCCTAGTCTTCATAGTTAATTTTTCCTCGTTTTTAATCCTGCTTATATTTTCCTCGATCTCTTCATCTCGGGTCGGCGTTATCTCCAAGCTAAACAAATCCGCCAAGTCGTTTTCACGCAGCTCATACGTCGCGGAAATTTCATCAGTATTATTTCCCCCGAAATCTACGATCTCGGAATGCTGCACGAGCGCAGGATCGTCGGGACCTTTAAACAACACGTTGTTATTCTCCGGATCATTGATCGATAGCTTATCGAAATTCAACTCTTCCCCCAAAAGATTCGAAACATTATAGTTGTCGGTTTTGGGAGCCGAAATTTTCCTGCGAATTAAAAAAAGTTGATCAAAAAAATATATCGCAAGTCTCCTCTCCTCTTCTTCGCATATAATTCTCGCGAGAGCGTAAATGAGATTGTATAAGCGACGCGTCGTAGTATGTAGTAAAATGCGAAATGAATAAAAATAAAATCGTGTGTAGGTATGGTAGTATGGTACTACTATATTATAGTACTACGCTATAGTATGGAGATCCTTGACTCTTGTGTCGAGCGTAAAGTCAAGGTTAAAAAATTCGCCAACTCGCGCGGGTCACGTGGTATTAAAATAAACCAGCAACTGATTGGCCAACGCGCCGGATTGAAAACCTCTAACTTCATTACGCGAGTATACATCTCCTTGTTCATTAATAAAAAGAAAAAAGAAAAAGATAAAAAAAAAAAAAAAAAAAAAACGTTTCGGACTGTGTGCGTAATATTTTTTTTAATTTTCGTCGTACATAGGTATTGCTTTTTTTTCAATAATGTTTCTTCAATTGGGACCAATCACCCACGTCATGCGATATTATGATCAATGAGATTGACCCGTTGATACGTTCTCTGAGTGAAAGAAAAAATTATTTAAACGCGACTGTATACGATATCGCGGTGTTCGTTTCTAAATATTTCACTTACCTGTTCGATTGCGATTTTCTGTAATTGATAGAAGTCACTGGTGAAATGGCGTTGAAGATGTGTCGCGATCCAATTTTATGGGATTTAATAAACTCCGTAACGTTTACACGCCCTCTAATAGTCCGTCCGAACCAGTCGAGAACCACATCTTTTGCTAGATGGTTTTCGAGGCCTGGTGCCAAACCGTCGACCAGAGAAAAGTAGCTGTTCGCGAATGAGATAGCCTGCGATTTGTCCTCCATCTTTTGGTTATTGACCCCTTACTATTTCTATAATTAAAACACTCGCGGTTTTTTTTACTCTCTATTCCAGCCTTCACCTTTCTCCTTATTTTCTAATTCACCAAAGGATACGCGCACACAACGACAAAATACAAAACAAAAAAACAAAAAAAAAACCATAAACCAAGGACAAGATCTGCGAGGTGGAAGAAACGAATAAAGTACAGTGAAAAAGATTCTTTTCCTTATCTCCTTTTACTTATAATTTATATTTCTTCAATTTATCTTGTAATAATTATTGACCATTTTCCCTACGTTCCCTTTTTTTTCTTTCAAATTTTCTTATTTATTTTTATTTTTTTGTTTGAATATACCTCGTTAATTCACAACTACCACCGCCTCCTCATCACGGTGTTCCACACCGTATACAACTGACTCTCAGTTCTCGTAATACTCTAACCATACGGTTTTACTCCAGAGCTCCTTTCTCCTCCCTCTCTTCTCTTCATCTCTTGCCATCTTTTAGTTCCCCTCCATAGTTCTTTTTATATATATACATATATAGTAGGTGTATATATATACATTTATGTACCACTGCATATATGTAAACCATATTTTTTTTCAATTCGTGTTTTTTTTTTAACTTTTTTTATTATTTTTTTTTCATCATACACTCTCTGCATTACATTATCATCTTGGTATGTTCCTTCGGGTTGCTGTAGGCATATAATGTGTATATACGCGTATAGATATGTATTACCACACATGTGGGCTAATTCGAAGAGCCATTCTCTCGCTCCTCACGTCCGTTACTTCGTTCATTGCTGAATGAATACGCGTCTCTCATCGAACTGACCGAAGATGTATACACATTAATATTTAAAAAAAAGAAAAAAAAAAGAAAAAAAAAAATGTGAAATGAGGTGTGACCAGACCGATTTGAAATAACCTAAAACACGTATAAACCGTAGTCTGTGGATACTTTTTTTTTTTTTTTTTTTTTTTTTTTTTTGGGGGTAATAATTTATACATACTATCTATGATACGTGATATTTGAAAAAAAAAAAAAAATGTAGAATGAGGTATAGCTAGACGGATTTAAGATCGTCTGAATCGCGTATATAAACGATACCAGATAATGATAATAATTTTTTTTTATTTCTACTACTTTCGATAATTATTTACAGACCGTTTCGGTGGTAACGAACGTTCCAACGTTGAAATACCTAAGGCAGCTAAATGCGAGCCTGAACTACAGCCAGTATCTCTTAGAAATTCAACTGCTTCCTCGTCGTTAATTTACATTCCTAGCTGCACACGAGTACCGAGATGCGGAGGGTGTTGCGGACATTCAACATTGTCGTGTGAACCGACCGCTAAAGTGGTCAGAAATTTTCAGGTGAGTTAAAACTTCCGCGAAAGTTATTCACAATCGTTTATTACTTATAGATTAATAAATAAATTATTTATTTATTTATTTATTTATCAATTTATTTATCAATTTATTTATCGCCTTATGTATATGTATATATATAGGTGCTAATAACAGAATATGACGTGAACACAAGGCTGACTTATAAATTCAAGGAAATCGTACCGATAGAAGAGCACACAAAGTGTGCTTGCGGCTGCAAGACGAAAGCTCACGTAATTATTTCTATTCGTCCTATTTGAAAATCGAATATTCTATATGCTATATTTTTTCTCGTAAACGATTTTTATACCATATCATATCGTATGTGAATATAAATATAATTCTAATACCCGTTGCAGCACTGTAACGAGAAGCAGAATTATTTAATCAAAGAGTGTCGTTGCGCTTGTACAAACGTTGACGAATCTTCTAAATGCCGAAGAAATAACGACACTAGACGTTGGGACGAGGATTCATGTACTTGCCAATGCAGAGGACCCACCGAATGCACTACGGGCTCTTACTACGATCACAATGATTGCAGGTGTGTCATCATTGAGCGATGATAATATACTATTATTACTATTATGGGAGATTGTTCATTTTACATAAAATCATCATTTTCTCTTTATCTATGTGTGTATAATAATTATGTGGATATGGAAAAAAAAAAATCATTTTTCTTTTTTTCTCTCTTTTTTTTCCCTATTCCCTAATATTCTTCTCTATATTTATGTATCTATTTTTTTCTCATCTACGTATACTATATCGATAAATTTATCGACTATATATATATATTATATAATTTTCCGATAAAAACTATAATATATTTAATATTCATTCATTCTTTTGAATAGAAATGCATTCTTATCATCTTTATCGTCTGTGTTAATTTTTTACTTCATTTTTCTTCGCGTCTCATAGCGCGGGAAAATAATAAAAATCTGTTTCTCCTTGTACTGCACTTTCCGACAAAACAGCTGCATATCATCTCTAATTTATTGGACGATTAAAAAAAAAAGTGACTAATATGTGGTTATATATAACACAAGGTGGAGGATAAAAGTCCCATTCTTCTTTTCTCATTTCGTTTTCTTCATCAGCTATATACCTACTATATAACTGTATACCTACTTCCGATTTCAGGTAAGTATATGTATGGCAGTATATGTATGTATGTACTTTAAAAACCGCGATAATTTTTTTTTTCGCCAATTGTTTTTTTCTTTCCTTATTTCTTATTTTGTTGCGCTAACATATATGAGAACGAGGCTCTACATTTGGTATCTCACGCGGTCGACCATATGGCAATATACGACATAATGGCATTTCGCGAATCTAGAAGGGGATCGGGGACCGTGGTTAATGCCAAATGCACTTACATCGTCGAAGCAAACTCGAGTTCCTGAGATAGAGTGTAGACCTATACCTGTACAGGTATTACTATATATAGGCGCGGTGTAGACACGCTCGAAGATATATTTTTTTTTTTTTCTATATACTCTCATCCTCCTTATGGGTGCAATGTGCTCTTGATGACGCGAAATCATGACTTGCGAGTTGCTAAACTTATACACATACCTAGGTATATAATATATGTGTATACCTACGCGTGTATTATATACCAAACCGCGCGAACAACCCCTTTTCATTATTATATTTATTACCGCAAAACCGCGAAACAAGAAATGGTTATTACACGCATGAATGTACGTACATACTTAGATACGTGAAAGCTTATAACGACATCGATAAAAATCATTGTACCCTTCCGCATCGTCATATTTTCCTCATTAACTAGAAATTGATAAATTTCAATTAACATATTCATAGTCGTAAAAATGATTTTCCGAATGGTGATGGGGCGAATATTTTTTTTTTCGCAAAATTAAACTCCTTTTTTTTTTTATTCTTTTTTTTTTCGTAAGAGATTATTCATATATTCTATACCGATGTTATTTCAGCTGCAAAAGACTAGGCTTAGGAAGTGTACGTCGACACGTTATACCAGAGCAAAGAACATATTCATCGAGAAACGATATTGGCATACGTCAATCTGGTCCATTACCGCCTATATTCGCTGTGAGTGCGGATGATCCAAGACGTATACAGAAAGAGGATCCCGAAGTATAAATTAAACCGAGGATTTCTTTTCTTTTCTTTTTTTTTTTACAGTTATATTTTGATATATATCTATATCTATATATATTATGTACTCCCCGTGATAATATTCTTTTGCTATAATAATTAATAAGAAACAAGAATATGATGAAGAAGAAAATGAAAAAAGAGAAAAAAAAAAAACATAATCAAAAATAATAACAACAAGTGATGAATGAATAAAGACTGTCTAATCATCCCGTTTATTTTTTTTATCTTATTTATAACAATAATCGTACTTTTTGCAGTATCGCAATTAGAATTTGATGGATTATAAGAAATGATTGAATAATGAAAAGAAAACGTGAAACAGACACAGCCGATTTAATTATCTATGTATACCTATGACGTGATATTAATTTATCGATTGAAGTATAAATCAAAATGGGTTTTCGTAAATTGAGAAGACATAATTTTATTCCTATGGCATATGTAATGAATTAATCTCTCGATTTAATTAAGAGTACCTATCAGCTGTTTTTATTGTCTCATTATTAGTCACTACCACATACCTAGATACATACATTAAACACACAAACATAGATTTCTTATTACATACTAAAACATATTCGACAACACACCAATATCAAAATTCTAAGTGTTTTTCTATTCAAAATTCTTTTCTTTTTTTTTTGTTACTTATTTATCATACGACACACAGGATATAACTTACTCCTATTAATATTAATAATTACGAAAAAGTTAATACGAAAATTAATACTACGTGCGATACTGACAATATAATTATACAAAACATTTAACAGTGACTAACGAATATAATATTTACTACATCTTGGGTATAAAAGCCAAAGGCTTAAACCGATGAAAAACATTTATTACATACATCACAGCTATATGTAGGTACATACATATATTAATATACCTACTTGGTTGATAATAACATAATAAGAAGTTTCATAAATGTTTTCATTTTTTTTTTATTATTATTATTATTATTCTTTATTTATTTATTTACCCTCTGGTATAGGAACCGTTACGTTCAAGTCCGCCTTTTTATCCTTATCTATTTTCAATTTTAGAGCAACAACCGCCTTGTTTACCCTCAAGAGATTACCGTGCGATTTATTTATAGATTCCAAAGTATTGGCTATCGATTCTGAAAAATAGAAGGAGAAGAAAAAAAATCATAATAATAACGTGTCTCATTTTTCGTCAGAAGGAATGAAAGATAATTAATTATTTCTTAGCCGAAAAAAGAAGAAAAAAAAAATGAAAAAACGATTTCTTCCACTTTTCTTTCGACCTAAAAATATCAATCCGTCAATTATTATTATTCATAAGATCACAAATCTTTGTTTTTTTTTTTCTCACCAATCGACATCGCGATATCTCCGATCACAGATTCCGTTGATATTTTATTCTTTTTGACCGCCTCACTCATGATACGAATATGTCTGTCGATTCTTTTTTTTTTTTTTAATAT
The DNA here is from genome assembly GCA_963992785.1 of Tenthredo livida. NCBI lineage: Eukaryota > Metazoa > Arthropoda > Insecta > Hymenoptera > Tenthredinidae > Tenthredo > Tenthredo livida. Next base: position 1,431,019 of record OZ023070.1, on the reverse strand, counting down.
TAATATTTTTGGAAACGAGGAAAACGAGAGAAAAAAAAAACAAAAATAAAAAAAATATCACTCACGTTCGTGATATAATTACTTTCTTCCTTCTTGTTCTTCAGTTTCCTTTAAATATATTTTCTCGTTCTTTTGATATTGTTATAAATATAGTATATATATATATAGGTATAGGTATATAATATGATAGACTTGAAAAAAATATCTAACTCAAATGAATAGAAAATTTATTTCAAAATTTTTTTATCTCACTGAATAATAATCTAATCAACGATAATTCAACACACGTGGGTTAGCGTTCGCGTTTTGATAGGTTATGTATTTCTGACTGGTGACTGGGTAGTACAGCTTCATCAGCGTGCCTTTGAGCAGCTCTGCAAGACGACAATTTTTCGCCTATGTTAAGATGGCCGATTCGATAACTTCCGTTTAACCCTGTCGGTAAAAAAGTTAAGGAAGAGAGTATCTCGAGAGACATTGAAAAAAAAAAAAGGGTTTGATTCGCATTCTTACCCTTGTTTTTTTCTTATTTTTCCACAAAAAATATTGAATTTTTAATTGTTGGAATCTACTTTACCGACACGTACACCATATAATCTCTGAATCTACTTTAGCGATCTATACGCGGATTGTTTTATCGACAGAAACAATATCAGCGTATGATAACAATATACCGATATGGAATGAGCTACCTTACCGACAATCGATAAAGCTGGGAGATCGAATAGTTCGCGACGGAGGGGATAATATAATCTGTGTATAGGTCTCACGTGACGTCAGAACATCTAGAAAGCGGGTTTCAGGTTCAAATTGAAACGGCGCGTCGCCGGCCGGCAGTTTCAGTCTCCCCGCAACGCACTTCGCGTACGACCGCCGGGTGGATCGTTTCCTCCTCACGGCGATGTAGAAAAACAGAAAAAAGGAACAAAAATAAAAAAATAAAAGACAACAACAACAAAACAAAAATACCCCCAAAAAAAAAAAAAATCAAAAACCAAACATGATTTTGAAATAACGTGAAAAAATGTAAACGTAACGGATTCAATATTTTATACGCGATATATATATATATATATATATATATACACGGGATATAATATCGTATAGTGTCGGAGTAAAATGATTATTATACTCACAAGTTTTTAAATATTCTCATTTTTTTTTTTTTTTTCTTGTTTTTGAAATTATTTTTTTATTATTACCGTTTGTTTGTTGATTATTATCATTATTATTACCACTATTATTGTCATTATTATTATTATCACTGAACGGCTGCTGAAATTATAAACAAAAAATCTACAAAATTTACAAAATTAAAAAAAATTCCATCATTACGATATAGGTATTATGTATAGTAGTACCTCGTTTCGGAGTGAATAATAAAAATCAGTTCTCGTTGTGTGTTTTAATTTCTGTATAGTATAATTGAAAGTTATAAAAAAATAAATAAAAATAAACAAATTGTACCAAAAAGATGTGAAAAAAAAAAAAAAAAAAATTAAAAACTAAAAATCGTGAAAGATCGTTTGGTTTCGTTTCAGTTTTATAGTTGAAGTTGATTAGAGAAAAGAAAAAAAGTCTAAATTCTAAATTCTAAAAAATAAATAATAATAATAATAATAAAACAAATTAAAACATATATAGAGGTATACATAAATCATAGAAATGTTATGTGCGAGGAGGTTGATTATTATTATTATATTATAAAGCAAAAAAGAAGAAAAAAGAAAAGTTGAAAAACCAAGATGCCGTTTGTAATGCGAAAAGTAGAACCGCGATTATTGTGCAGGGGACATGTACCGCCGGGTCCATTGCCCGATGCCGGTGCAGAATTGGATTCTGTTGCACACGGGGCATTGACAGGTTGTCTTAAGCAATTGGCATCGGTGTTAAAACTGGCGGAAGATATATTCGCCGAATTGACATCTGAGCTTACTATTATAGCTGATAGAAGCGGTGCTCTTAGACAAAGAGTAGACAAGGTCGACGAACGTCTTGGAATAATTGACCCAAAGAAGATACCAGTTCGTAAGTATATGTGTAAAGAAAAAACAAAAAAAGAAAAAGAAAAAGAAAAATTAATTATTCGCAAGAGGATAAAATACGACGTAATGTACCTAGTACATAGTATAATGTTTACCACACCTGCAGCGCGTGAGAAAAATTTATACCGCTGATTTTAGTACGAAGCCGAAATTTGTAGGTTTTCCACAAGTTTTTTTTTCACCGGGCGTGGGAAACGATTATTTTCATCCTCGTGCAGTAGGTATATACCTCGGGGGCAAAAATTTTAACCGAAGAATAAGAGTAAGAATAAGAATAAGAAAAAGAGGAAGAGGTCTCGTGCTTGTTCTTCCACGCCTACTATTCTACCGAGTTGTTATGTGCGAGCTCTGCGGAGTACAGACCCTCTTCTTCGTCTTGGTCTTCTTCTCGCCTTTGGGGCCGACAAAGGCTATAACTAAGGCCTTTTCTTATTATTCTATTCTCCGCTCTTCACGCGCACCCGATTTAAACCTGAATATATGTATCAGAAGAAGAAGAAGAAGAAGATCTGTAAGCTGTGCAAACATATTCTCTCTCCTTCTCACACTTCCTTCTTCCGATAACAATAATCCACCGCGCGTAATGCGTCTTATATATATATATATATATATATACATGTATACGATGATCCATAGCCTGATTATTGACACAGATATATTAAAACTAATCGTTTCCTTTAACATATTAGTATGTTGGAGAACGATATCGCCATTCATCACTACCTCTATGTATAGTATACATTAATTATCACACAATTTAATCATCTCTTTCTCCTCTTTTCATACCATTTATTCATTCAATATACAAATCGAATATTACACTAGAACATAAAATCCTCAACTATTGCGGATTATTCATTTACATTTATTAAAATTTCAACCCTTGACCTGCAGAGCTGATCAACTTTCTCATATAGAATGGCATATAATATAAGTGTGTATATATATATACATATATATCGATGTGTGCACGTATAGGTAGGTCTAATATCGGCGTAGGTACTTTCTATTCTTGAATTTGTATTTGTACCCTATTTATATTTACACACACACACTCGTTCGCACACTCGTGTACTTATAGATAAGTATAGATATACGCCAGCGCAGGAAAGTGCACTGCACTGTTAGTTAACAAGTGTGAATAAATAGTTAGCAATAGTTTTTCACATTTTTGGAAAAAAAAATAAAAAAATGTTCTACATACACGAAAGAAGAATTGAAAAATGAAGTAAACAAGGAAAGAGTTCGTTCTTCTCTCGTTCCATAGCGCATATACCTCTGTATACGATCGTTTAGTACCTACCGAGATTACAACAAACTACGAGGACCTATACCTGGTTCAGCTGCATCTAAGTAAATCCCTCGCTCGTAGTCTCTCCCATCTTAGGTTCGGAGAGAAATCTCTGTCCATCTCTTTCTGGCTTGAATTATCCCCGCTTTTTACCTCCTCGTTCAACTTGTGCAGCGTATATACCCGATCTAGGTATAACCGCAGGTTTTACGGAACCGTTGAATAATATCCCTCTAAGGTATTGGCCGTATATATGTATATAGCTATATATATAATATATATAGTCGAGGTTGGACACCCCGTAGACCCTTGAAGGGAAGAAGGATGGACTTTTTCTCTATCTCTTATTATCTACCTTCATATCCGTCCATCTCTCTCTCTCTCTCTGACTCTCTGGCTCTTTCGGAGCCAGTATAGGTATAAGGGAACCTAAGCTGTTTGCCGATGGAAGCCATAGATCTATTTTGCGTTTACTATACGTACTATTCTTCCCTTCTTCAGACTGGTGTACGTTTACTACTCTACTGTACTATAGCCTCTGGGTATATATCGAACTGACCATATAATACACGCATAATATATTCAATCATCGATAATTTATCAATAACGTTCATTAAAATAGCGTATATGTATATGCAAATAATAATAATTGTCAATTAAAACAAAAACAGAAAATTGAAAACAACGTCTGCTCGTGATTCATTTCATTATGTTTTTTTTTAATTCTTTTTCTACTTTTGCGGAAAGCCCAGCTACTCCTTTTTTCGGTCTGCACCCATTCCTACAAGGGAGAGAAAAAGATAGAAAGAGAAAGAGAGAGAGAGAGAAAGAGATAGAGAGATCAAAAAAAGGGATGATAGTGTGTATATTGTGTAACTATAAGAGGCCTAACTTCCGGCTCTTGTAAAAATGCAACGTGATATTTTAATAATCTGCTTGTATCATTATGCGTGTATATAAGTACATACATTAGATAGGTACACACATACGTATAGAAGAGATAATTAATTATTTACAGAGATTTATCATCTTTTGAATAAGAATTTTAGTTTTATTTGAATTTCTTCTCTTTTTTCTTCTCTTTTTCTTTTCTACTTCTTCTTCTTTTCATTATTTTCACACTTGTGATATAGGATTTCGTAAGAATTTAAAATCCTAGATTTTTCTAGGTAGATAAATACACGGATACATAGGTCTCTCAGAGTCTCGGTTATTACCTGCATTGCAGTGGTACATACTTATATATGTGCTGTTGGAAATATATCCGCACCCAGTGCGTGGCGACCGTGTCTATATTATATCGAAAATTTTTCATCTAGGACAAAATTAGAATAAGATGATTATCACATCGAAATTGAATTGAAAGAAAAAAAAAAACCGATAACTTAAACTATAGCTGTAATGAATTTAATAAATAAACGCGACGATTAAGTGATAAGCTTAATCACTAATTTTGAATTAGACGAAATTTATTGAGAGGAAGAAAAGATCGTGGGAAAGTAACTCGCACTGAGTTACACAAACGTTTTATAAATTTAAGTGTGTGTGTGCGTGTGTGTGTGTGTGTGTGTGTGTGTGTGTGTTATTAGATAGTAGGTATAGCTGTGAAAGGAGAGCCTGTTGAACCTCGTACCCATACACACACACATGTGTACACATACTATGAGAAAACTGAAGAAATGGCATTCTGGTGAAATACAGTATATACCAATGTATAAGGTATAAGGTATTACCTATACCTTGATATTTTCAACCCCCCGCTGCCGCACGTTCCTTCCTCATATAAACCTTCCTCGTATATGCCTATATACCTACGTATAATAATTATACGTTATACTGAGGTCATTCCGCGTGTCTTATAATGTTTTACGATCGTTTGTTATTATTTCTTTTAAATATACAGAGTGATTTAAGTTCAGTGGCAGGAGTACGCCGTATATTTTGAGGGTAGGTATGGATATTTCCCTGCAACGAAGATCAAAGAAGACCAAATTTTCTTTACCGAAAATCTCGTGGGACCGCGGATAGTTTCCCCTGCAAGGAATTTTCACCCTCAATTTGAATCGCCCTGTATACCGAGAAAGGGACAGGAAACGTACAGTTTTTCATTTCATTGAAAAGAGAGAGAGAGAGAAGAAGGAAAGTGCGAGAGAAAAAAAAAGAGCAAAAAATAAGTCGTGTATATAGTCGGTCGGCACACGCCTCTTCGGGTTCTTAAAACCGTAAAAACTCCATATATTCCAGTAACCACGCACGTGATGTACCATATGTGAACAGTGACAGTCCTGATTTTTCCATTTCCCTGCGCCATACGTCGGGCTTTAATTCCTGTTCATTAATCATGCGCCGATTAATGAATGGAATTACCTTTTCTTTTTCATTTTATTTCCATTTTTCCTTTTCCGTTTACTTATTCTTCGTCTCGCAGTATTAACGGCGTTACTAAATTCCACAGAGACATCTGTCCTCGCGGTCTTGTTCCGCGTTCATTCTTATGGGGTGAGAATATAAGGATCAAGGACTAGTCATGCCGGGTATAAGGCATATATACTGTACGTACGTGTATGTACGTGTGTGATGTGATATGCATTTTTAAACTCACCCTCCGCAGGGTTCATAAGGACTAGCCTTCAAGGGGTCTCCTTCAGGACTCTGCGCAGCAATAACAATAATAAGGCAACGGTTCCTCCTCCGTCAGCTGTGAAACCCGGAAATCCATAATAATTTTTCCTATAATTTTGGGAATTTTATTTTTTGGGATCAGATTCGGAGTAAATTTACCGCATCTCGTTCATTATGCGGTTCGAAAACCGCATTTATGCTAGATTTCGGGAAGACCAGGAAGGATTAGGGTTCTTCTCTCTTCCCTCATGTATGTACCTATTACACTACATAATATGACCGTAAGCACGCACGTGCGCGTTTACGTATAGGGAGAACCGAACTAGGGATATATATAAGGGATCGTGTCACGGATGGCTAAAATTAAACGGAAAAAGGACTTACACACTTTCATCCACACGCATTCCCTCCCCGCATATAAGGCACTTATTCGGTACCACCACTATAGCAGCTGGCGACCGGAAGTTAGTTGAAGAAACGGGCGAGAGAGGAAAATTTTGGTGAAATATAAGGGGCGAGGAAAGGGAAAATAAAATATGGGGGGGAGGAGGATATACATACATATTATACATATACTACATATATTATATATACATATATATGTAAGAACCGTTGCATGTCCTACTTTTATTATTCCGTTTTATTTTTTTATTTTTTCATACGGAAAATGAATATATGGACATTTATTCGTAATTTTCTTTTTTTTTTCTTTCGAACCAATTATCAAGGTATAATTTAATTGATACGATATCGAGATCTTGGGTGATCACTGATCAATCAATAACATATTTCATATTTCGTAATTCATGTTTGAAAAAAAAAACAAACACCTGCAACAAGGTTTATTTGAACAAGTCCTTGCATCCTGATGTGTGCAGTATACGTAATGCGGAGAGGTAGGTAGGTATATACGAGGTATGAGGTGGATCAACGGTCGAGAGCACCTGTTATACCTGCAGGGCCGTAAAGTAACACCGCGCATATACTATACATATATATGTATATGTATACGTATGTACATTTAGCGCGTAATCGTGAAAAACTGAGAAAAAAAAGATGAAAAAATTTGACAAGGGCGCAGGTGTAGCGTGTATAGCTGCCGATACGCGACCTGACGTTTACTGGAATACCGGAAGTACAGAAATTTGCGAAAAAATTATCGAGGCTGGGGTCAAAGTTCTGAGATTTAATATCATCGACTCACTGCAGTTTTCAGTAAAGATTATTTTCTCGACTAGATCAGAATGAAATGTCTTTCTTCTTATCACATCCCGAGAGAGATGGACCGAAATTTTCGGATCTTCAGGTTTTCAGGAGTCTCGTTTTTTTATTCGCAACTTTGAGATCCACTTTCTCTCCTTCTTTCGTTCTTCTCTTTCCCTGCCTCGCACGCCTCTTCCAGTTTTTATTTTTATTCCTCAATTATTTTTCATTATTTTCGTTTCACCGACCAGACAACCGCATATAGCCCTTTTGCATAAGCTTTTGTTAAACGAACAGTTTGATCACGCAACGTATACTGCGGGGTTATTGACACCGGATATTACAAAGGACGATTTTTCACACCGATCACACAGAGTTTCGAAAAATCTCTTCGTGGTACATTTTCTAGCTCAGAATCCCGATGCCAAACCTAGATGTAATAATGCCTGTAAAATATCTTCTCAAACTTTCGGAACTGGTCGACTTTATATAATATTCCTAAATAAAATAAAACGAAAGAAATCTTCTCTATACACTCAAGATCCTATCTCCGCATTTTAAAAGTTCGCAAATCAAGGTGAACTCCATGAAACTGAATAGGGAGTAGATTCTGTGAGTTTAGGGCGAAAGTCCCTAAGGGTGGAGGTATTTTCCGTATATTTTAGTCGTCGCGTACGTAAAGTGGGAACAATCAGCAATCAGCCTGCACGGTACTGGCGGTATGAAATTTAAAGTTTAAATGTGGAACGCACGTGCAAATTTGTTCGCTGTTTGTTCCTGCATACATTCAGCTTCCACGTGTTCTCTATTTAATATCAGCTTTAAAAGTTATACAGGGTGAAATTTACCCTGTAGTATTTATACATCTCTCTATTTCTCTCTCTCCGCAACGAAACGAAACGAAACGAAACGAAACGAAACGAAACGAAACGAAACGCTTCTCGCTTCATCGATTGACTTCGATTCTCAAAATCAACTCATTGTCAGCAAATTAAATCCCCATTGAAATATCATATGGGCTTCGCAGGAGGCACAAATCGTAATTTATTATACTTTGACGTCCTGCTGGCTGCGGCTGCTGCAAGGGTCGTATACAGGGTGAAATTCCCTTCATATTTCACGGACTGGATATAATTCCCCTTTGAAAAATTCACCGGAAATTTGACAATTATTCGACTCAGGTAAACACAAAGACCCTCCGTTCATTTTGTTTTTTTTAAATGATCTTTTTCAATTTCCTATATTATCTAGACGAAAATTATCATTATCCTCAAATTTGTCTTCTTCTTTCTTCTTCTTTCTGCTATAAAATGATGAAACGATCAATGCGTCGCTGTATCGTAACTTGAAATGAAAAAACAACATTTTCATTATAAATTTTCGACTTCGGATAAAAAACAACAGATTGAACCCCGCATAGCTAAACCGTTAACCCTTTTATATCCCCTGGGGTATATTTGGGACACGCATGAAGTCCGGACTTCTGTCATACCGGAGTTTTGCTGTTCAGTCGTTGAATGCGTTGAACAAGATTAATATCCGTGCCAAATCGTATTTCCTCAATTTACCGATCTGGTCATTCGACCAATTTCAACCCCTTGATATCCCATTCGATTAGAATCGAGTTTCTTCTCCTCTTAATGAAAGAATAACAATTATGACACTCGCCAAATGTTCATTACAAAATACCATCTTACCCAGTCTGCAGTGATAATGGATGAAAACCAGCTGTGTCTATATCGTAGATGTATACGAAAAGAAAAAAAAGAAAAAGAAGAAAAATGTATAATAAAAGGAAGGCTGGGCATTATTTCCCCCTTATTAATCGCTCGTTAAATCAATTCACCGCGTGTATCCATCTAATCGTTGTAGTATTACGAATGAATAGATGAGGTAGAGAGAATCTAGTAGTCACCACTTACTCCACTCGAATGTTTCCAGTTGAATTGTGCGATTGAGTGTGTGGAGGCAGCAGCATTACCGTCATACTGTTGTCCAAAAAATAGAATAAAGAAAGAAAGGAAAAAAATAAAGGGCGAAGGGAGAGGGGAAAAGGGAATGAAAAAGATAGAAAGAGAAAGAACTCCATTGTGTTTTGATAGTAGCGAGGAAGTAAGAGGGATATACCATACCGCCTGTGGTTTCAAAGGCAGGCAGCAGCCAAGCTCATGGAGTAACACACGTGACAGGCGAAAAAAATAAAACGCGTTGCAACTAACTCAATACTGCATACACTGGTGCACTGTGCTGTATTTCACTGCCAGGTAGCTGATGGAGTGCAGAATTCAAGCAGATGTTAGATCCGGCATCAACCGCTTCTTCTTCTTCTCTCCTGCGGCTCATGTCAATTCAATTGTACTCCCAGTCCTGGTGGTGCGGATGTGCGTGCGGTGATGTTGTGCTAATATGTGCCGGATAATTTCAGTTCTAATGGAATGGGATTACTCTGGCATATCTCTCGCCATAATTTTGATCGAAAATCGCACGAAACGAGTTTCTACATTACTGTTATCCAGAGTTCTCCTTCTCCTTCTCCTTCTCCTTCTTCTTCTTCTCCTATTACTTTTTCTTGTTTTATCGACAAAACTTGCTAAAGAACGGACTAGTTTCGCCCGGGAATTTACAAACCGCGTGCCCATTGAGTATCGACCGACATTAATCGTCACAGTCGACCAAATGCCTCGATAGAAATAGACGAAACTAAAACACGCATATCACCGGATGGAGTAGGTACAGTTTATTAAGCACGGAAGAATGAATCCTGCACGGTGACATAGCCACGCATTGAAAGAAAAAAATTTCAAATGTTCATCATCGTATCGTATAGTTGAGAGAATATAGGTCAGGCAAAATTCTCGGACTTGGATACTACATATCGAAGGTGTTGCTGCATATGAGCAATGCCGTAGATTATTAACACCGTTTACGATATTGACGCAATGAAAAGCTCAAACGAAATGGGAATTATGCTTCGACTGATAAGATTATCACGGAATTATTGCCGACTTGTGTTTCCAGCTCAAATTCATTAATACCCACGTATGTGACCCATGTGTCCATGTAGCATGTTGAAACTTGTGGGAATAGCTTCTCGTTCATGTTCAAACCGTTTATCGCCGGTACGAGTAACCATGGCGATAATCAAGGTGGTTTTATCACCGCAAACAGAGCATGACTTGCGACAGGTGAATCGCACCTACGTGCACACGTACACGTATACATATGCGCATGTAAAGCGTTTCAGAGTTTTACTGTGCCTCGGGGTTTAGTTGATTGAAAGCGAAAATGATAATTTATGGATATTTTGCTACCGGATATCTTCGAGTGAAGATCGTAAGACGTTCCTCCTTCGCTGTATGAAACAGTAACTGATAAACTACTGCTTCAGTTCCTCTTCTTCGTCTTGTTCTTCTTTTTCTTCAAGGCTAATGTCGACGGACAGCGGCCGCGTCTGTTAGCCTAGTCTACAAGCGATTATAGCTACTCGTCGGTTATTTCTGTAAGTAAATATTCCTCCGAGGCTAAGGATAGATATTCTTCATCTATGAATAGAGAAATGGGAAATAGACGCTGGCCACTAGTCTAGTTGGCAGTTGGTTTATTTTAAACACACCAAGAGCAGCGACGAGCGGTCCTGCAGCAGACTGTCTAGACCGTGGAACAAACCTCAGATAAACATTTCCGAGTCTATGGTGTGTCATTTGATTATTTATATTCATCGCTGAACTTAAGCCATGAGAGATACTCAAAGGGTTTCCAAATCGTCGAATTCATGTATGTCATACCTATGTACATACTTATACCTCGATCGATATCGCGGTTAATCAAACCGTCGAAGAACCGATCCGGCGTCATCAGCTCCGGAAACGGAAACACTCGAAGGACTTCCTTCATGATATTAGATCCATGTAGCCCCATCCCTCTCGTACCCATCCTAATATCATGATCCGTTCAAATTATCCGTTCAATCAATATAAGGACCGTTTCACGCTCCATGATCCCGTCCATAATCAAATTAAGAAAATTTGGTACATTTTAAGACGAGGGCATCGATCGGAGTTTTGATCTTCTAAACTTCAAAGTTTTGGACAACTTCGACTCGTCCCCTAATGAATTTAGTAACTATCCGATCTTTTTCTTATTCCTCTTCTTCTTCTTCTTCTTCTTCTTCGATCTAGACCTCCTTGTATATAATACACAGCTAAGGCACGTACGATATCAGCTATTCTCTGTGAAACGATCTCTTGGAATTGTGTTAGTGCAGCGGTGTGAACGTGGTGGTTGTCTCTCGGTTACAAGGCACGTACCTACCTACCTCCTACGTACACGATGAGAAAGGGTCTTTTCCCATCAGCTAGGCGGCATTATTGTATGTATCCTGTAATCCTTGATACTGTCGTCGTCTCTCATACTGAACGATCGAAAAATTTCAGTGAAACGTTTTTACGTGAGTTTCTTTCCGCATAACTACTTAGCGCCGTTTCTCTAGTGCACAGGATTATTTCCCTCCGTGATATTCTAGCTTCATTTTTTCGCATCATTTATCTAACCGATAAACTTCATTCTCATACCTCATTCCGTAAATATATGTTACATTAAACTACGTTACAAGTACGAAGATCTTATAGGTCTTTGTACTTATACTCCGCGCGTAACCGTTCGTCTCCTTCGCAAGAATCGAGGTATACTTTTTATAAAAATATATCAAGAACTGGTTGTGAGAGATGTTACTTCAACTCGGTTGAGCATAGCCAATACTGGCAACTCGTCACATTATGGTCAGAGGACAGGAATGGCGTTCTTCTCGGCAAGTTCAATTACCTTCAACCCTGCATCAGCTAAGAAGAAGAATAAGAAGAAGGTCTTTTCTATGGTGCAGATCTACTCAAGTTTGAAAAATTCTATAAGAAAATTAACGGAGTTAAATTTTTATTCAAAATTTACAAAAGCTAAATCCATTACTTAACTAACGTCAGTTACTCTATGGAAGCTCAAGGTGCCGGATTCACGCCGACACGTAGTGCGATAATCTTTCTTAAGAGTATCATATTCCGTCGTATGCTGCACTGCAGGTTCTGCCTGCTGCAGAAAACATTTTCATTCTAATCTCTTCAAGTCCTGATTCTGATTTTCTCATCCGTCCGAGAGCCCGAAGTTCTTCTTCCGTTAAATAGATTCGCCAAACAGTCAGATATGAAAGCTTTGGTCTGATCTATGGTGAAGCTAATCCTTTGTAGGATCCAGGACTAGTTTATCTATCGCTCCAAATACGGCTAACTTCTTCCTCTCTTATTCTCATTCCAGGATTATATCCATCCTGTATCATCCAGTTTCTCTTTCGCCCTAAACGAATGTCTGCAAGTTTTATCTCTCCTTGGTTGTTTCTCGGTAGCCAATGTCCTTTGCCACTAGGGTATCTGATCCTCTTTGCACAACTTCGACCATATACCACGAGATATACCCATAGGTATGCTGTTCATTGCTGAAAGACCACCAACGTATCTTACAAGTTTCGTCGTTTGTGTCGAGGAAAGGAAAGGAAGGCAAGAAATATGGATATCAAAAGTTTGAATTTATTATTCTTCTCGATCGAAGACGGCGACAAAAAACTCGATAAAGTAATATCCCATATGCGTGTGCAGTATAGGTATATATGCACATTTGATAAAATTTTAAGATCGCGTGACACCGCACGTTGGTACGTAAATTGGTTTCTCAAGAGATCGTCCGACTCCTGGAGTCCTGTTTGAGATTACCATAGATTACCATACCAGCGCGGCTTCTTGGCCAAGGCATATATTAGTTAAGCGTCGATTGCGCAACTTGGGCGTCGTAAAATACCACCACAAGCACCCAAGTCGCAGTGGTTCAAATCCCTCGCTATGGAGAGATGGAGAGAGAGGGATCAGAGAGTTGAAAACTTTGATTAAAAAATAAAAATAAGAAATGAAAGGACCGAAAAATGAAGCAAGTAGATCACTCAATTTATACCCCTAAACGAATATTAATGAATGAACGACAGACGGAAACGGAAATAGAGGAGAGATACGTGCCGCTAACTTCCATCAGGAACACCTTGTGCTCCAACAATGTACCCTGACGAGCCTAGCCCAGCTCTTCCCTGTCTGTCACGATGAATCTTGATTACGAACAGTTGCATCTGCCGACGACCGGCTCTCTCCTTTATAGGTATAATTTTTTTCCCTGGATCCCCCCAAGGCTACACATACTGGGGAGCTGTTCGGCTAGGTGTTACATCCCATCCCATCCCATACCACACCAAACCATCCCGTCCCATTACATCAACTCATATACCCCCCTGCAGTGCGGCGGCTAGTGGTCAGCTGCTGGATCCATATATGCAAAATGGGTTTGCAACCGTAATTCGGAGAGGGCTTTGGCATCATCCTATATCCTTGAACAACCAACCCCATGGAAGTAGAAGGGGTGTTTTTGTGGATAAGCAGGACAAGTGCGAGCTGGGCTAACGGGGTGAGGCTGCAGGCATGTACGCAGGATTAAAATTTCAAATGCGAGACATCGCGCCGTCCATTATCGCGGAAACTAACTTTTTCTAGTATTCCTCTTCTCCTCTGCGAGAGAATGGCAATAGTCGATCAGATCATGGACTATAAATTATCGTGTAATATCCACTTTACTTCTTGCAACCAGCAGCAGCAGCAGTCCGCATGGTAGCGGCACATCGTCTACCTCTCGCGGTACAGCAAGGCTCTTCCTCTCCTCTCCTCTCCTCTCTTCTCTTCTCTTCTCTTCTCTTCTCTTCTCTTCTTCAGCCAAGCAAGCAAGCATCGCATCGCATCGCCTTGCCTGCTGCACGGACAGAGTCGAATCCAAATAAGGAAATCGCTGCCGAGACAAGTGCGCAACCCAGAACCTCCAGGTGACCGATGAACCAGGGGGTCATTCACCCCGTTAACAAATAACTATCGCAGATTTATATACGAAAATTTCATCGTTCGCATTTCCATTCCGTTAAAAAGAAAAAAAAAAGGTAAAGAAGAAGAAGAAGAACGACGGATCAGATCGTCAATCGAAGAGTTCGATCTCTACCATAGGCCATAACCGAAGATCAAAGATATCGATCTAATTTTTTTTGCGGGAATAATTAATACCGAAGCGCAATCCGCAGGTTTGTCATTCTGCGGTTATCACGTTACCTATATAAGCACAGTTCGTCATCATGTGCGGATTATATACTTGGGAGGTATTATATACGACCGCTAAGACCGCCGTGACTCTCGACAAGAGCTGCAGGCTGCGGAGCCTAGTTCAGTCCAGTATTTGCTACTCACGTTACGTGTGGATCGAGTGGTAGTTATTATATATGGTTTGATATATAATAGAAGACTTCAGTCGATGTTTCTTATACCATTAAGTTCAAAGGTCAGAGTCAAACCCTTTCGCATCAGATATTATACAAGAGTTTGGAACTATCGTCGTTATACTATATTACTGCAGGCATACTAGTGCTGCGTGGATTATTCGTGTTATATACCCGATGAAATTTTTCGATCATACACTCCTCCTGCATGTATGATGCACATATGCCGTGGGCGGACCTGTTCTTATCGACTAAACTAGCAACGTTAAGTCTAGCCGCGTAAGCACTGGGCTACAGGCTCTTCATCTGGTCGAAATTCCCGCCTAGGAATGAAATAAAAATAAAATAGAGAGAGAGAGGAAGAAGGATGAAAGCAAACGTTGTTCAATGGGCTTTACAGTTAGAAGAAAAAAAAGAAGGGACGAAGGAGAAAAAGTTCGAGTTGTAGTATTCCATGTTTAACTACCACGAGCCCACTTCGATTCTGATTCGATTTAGAAGGAAGAAAGAAGGAAGGAAAGGAAGAAGGGTGCACTGCAGAGGAGGGAGAAAAAGTGAAAATTTTAACGCCCAGCTGTCGGCGTAGTCTGAAGAAAAATGACACTGCGTTATTTTCTTGGCAAATATCGCACGTTGCACCAGGAACATGTTTGGCTTAGATCCAATTCAAAGTCTGAAATTTCCTACTCTTTACATCCTGACGTACTAGACTACGAGCAGTTTAATAGTTTTCTGGATTCAAGAACCCCGCAGACTACGTAACCGGGAATAACGTTTCCTTTTCCAGCTATTCTACAAGCCGGATAAGAAAAATGAAAGATGTTCAATGTTCAATGAAAAATGAAGAAAACTACTCCCATCTTACCGGAAGAGAATCGGGTGTAATAAAAAAAATTTGGCTCTCTAGTTTTAGCGCGCTTGCCTGAAACTATCTTTTCGAGGAGAATAAAACTGGCCTCGATCCAAAGCTGTTGAAATAACAGGGCAATTTTGCCAGAAAGGAAAAGAACGAGGAAGGAGCAAGGCGAATAAAAATAAGGTGAAAAGAACAGCGTGCGGAGGAAAAAGACAAAAAGGGAAAACCGCACATCAGTGGCAGGGGCTGATCGATGGCCAAGGTGCGACAACAGAGTGCCAGAAAATCCCGACTGGATCAGATCCAAATGGATTTTTCAAACTCTTGTTGAAAGCCTTGGCATTTCCATTGGCAGAGTGAACCCTGGTTGATGAACGACTCGAGAAGAAAATAGAGTAGCTAGAAGAGAAGATGAGGATATCTGAATGATTTTTTTAGATCCATCTCTAAGAATTGCGTGATAAAAGTACGTCTCTCTTCTTCCTCTTCTTCTTATTCTCGTTCATTCTTTGACTATAAGAGAGTAATTGCTTCCGGAAAACGTGACTTGAGAAGGAAAAGGAAAAGGAAGAGGAAGAGGAGGCTGGCGGCTTGGTGGCTCCGGAGTTTCTTGCGCGTGACCTAATTGCCTGTCTAGCTGTCTTCCTCTTAACTTTCCCTCCTCGCGCTTATTTACTCTGCCCTCTTACCATTCTTCTTCTTATCCTCCACACTGCAGTAGTACTATTTTACATCGCTGATGTTTCTACGGTATAAATTGGTAATGGAAGTGAAGATGAAGAGTGACGGAAGCTGCAGCGTTTCTATGAAAGAAATGCTGCACTGGACGGAGGTGTCACTTGATATTTCCGTCTCCTCGCTGCTTTTTGACACAAGTAGGTATATTCCTCTTACCACTTTTGAAAATCCTTAATGCTAAAGATCACGAATTCGAATACTATCGACTCACGATTTTCAGATAACGAATTTTCCCGGAAGTCTTCACAGCCGATTTGAAAAAACTCTCATACGAATTTAAGAAAGACCATTTCACGCGGTTTAATTTTTCCGCTATTTTCTTCTCTGGGTAGTTAAGTTAGTTCTGAGGGTTTAGCCTCTGCCTGGAGTAAGCAAGCCGATGCTGTTGCTGTTGGTGCAGCCACATCCACCACCCCTTACTTGTACGAAGTTCTATTTAAAACGTAAAGCCAAAAACACTCGTCGTACGTAGATTTTCTGGCTTATACTACCACTGCAGCACTGTGCTGCTGCTGCTGCTGTACCATACCCGTACCGTAACGTAACGTACCGAGATAGGCAGGTCTAGATATCTTTGCTTCTGGCAAATGTCCCGAGGCTATACTTTTCTCTGACTTGTTTTAAAGTCTAACTAACCAAATCTCAAGTGTATATATATACCTATACTCATGGTATGTTCGTGTATATACAAGACGACGTACGGTGAGGTATGTGGATTTAGTGATACTTGATCGTATATACACACATATACACAAACTCAACAAACGAGAGGCTGCAAACAAAAACGAAGATTAAATTCTCCGTACTTTCTTTCTATTTTTCCTCTCTTTCTCTCTATGTCTATCGTATTTCTGAATTACAGATGCTATTTTTCAAACCAGCCTCAACTACTTTTTGAATATATGTATGTACATATATTTTTTATCTTCTTTACACAAAATTGATGATTAATTAATTGATTACATTAGACATGAAAAAAATAAAATAAAAATGCGTGGGCTAAAATAAACCTCTTGTCGTCACCGCCTACTTAAAACCAAAACTTGCTGGGAAAGTCTGGCACGCGTCAAGCATCAGGATTTTACTTCGAGGGTTGGGTGGGGGTGTATGCTTGGAAGAAGAGAAAGAAGAAAGAAAAAAGATACAGTTTAAGTTCATTCGTTCGATTATTCAAATATCTAGAGAAAAAAAAAAGTGACATATATATTTTTTTTCAACCAATCTTTAAGTTTGGCATTGATTTTATTATGGATTTTTTTTTTTTTTTTTTTTTCATCCCCCGGCAGTAGTTTGGCGAACCCTCGTGGGTGTAACGTCCATATTTTATGGCTTTAGAAATTGGCCGTTTCCTCGTCCTCGTCTTCGTCCTCAACCACGTAGGTATAGTATACATATATATATAGGTATAGGTAAGTTTGCTGGGAAATATATTAAGCCCAGTCCCATATAGGTATATACTCGAACGAACAAACATTGACTTTAGTTTCCTTTCGACATATCACATATACCTATACCTATACCTACTATACCTATACTGTACCCTATACCTTGGTATATCTAATATCGAGAGAAAAAGTGATAGCGCAATAAGAAGTAATCTAATCTTGGTAACATATTGACTAAATATAACAGTGCTGCACATATGCTGCTCCTGCTCCACCTTTTCTTCGAAGAAATCAATCTTCTCTCTCTCTCTCTCTCTTTTTATGATTTTTTTTTTTTTTTTTCTTTCTTGTTAGGTCAAACTTTTGGATAACTTTTTTTGCGACTTATCTCTACATATATATCTATACATCACTATAATTCACTAGTCGTAATTCACCGGTACAATATATAGTACACATATATGTATAAGAATACATGCATGCAGTATAATACCTATACGAGGTACAGAACCACAAACCGCGTTTATCGATCGGATCAAAAGTTATCCAATTACAGGAACGTATACCTATATACTTACTACGTATATAGTACCTACATAACGTATATGGTATTATATCCGCGGAAGTAGAAAAGTTAAATATTTTCTTCTGTCAAAGCGCCGAAGTGTAAAGAGATTTTTTTGTTTGTGGGAGGTAAAGAAAAAGATAAAGAAAAAGGAACAAGTAACAAGTAACAAGAAAAAGAACGTTTTATTTGCTGTAAAGATTACAGTCAGATTTTTTTCTCTTTTTCGGTTTTTTTCGTTTTCAAGCTTCCCTTGGACGTATTCGAGATCATACAAGTTTCATTTCTTCTTCTTCTTCTTTTTATTCTTTTTCGTTTTCTTATCTTTCTTACTATCCGATACGTACACCTACTCGACACGCTATTGCCATTCTTTTCTCCGCACATATTATATTCACGCAGCCAATTTAGCCAAAGTACCTATACATAAGATATATACATCTACTTGTACATATAATATTGAGAAAATGTTTTACGATCTATACGCTTACAGCATATTGCATTTATTATAAAACAACCTCTACATCGAGTCACGAATATCAGTACACGCAATGCGCAAGGGATCGAGGGATCATCAAGGGATGCTTGCACAAATCCTCGATCTAATTAATCTCCACAAATTTTTCAACATTCGAAAAAAAAAAAAGAAGTAAAAAAAGAAGAGAAACATAAGTAAAACTAAATACCGCGCGGATAGGACTTTGTCTCCGAACCGATGATACTTTAATTGAGATGATATTTTCTCTCTTTTTTTTTTTATTCTGGCATATTTAATTATATTTGTTCACGTATACCTACTTTGCCATTAATATGTGAAACAATAATTTCTCTTTATTTTATCGTCTAACGCCGCGGGCGACACACATCTAAGCTCCTTAAATAAGGTCAACTGCTTTTCTAATAGGGAGCAAACGGAGGTTAAGCTTTGTAATTATTTGGGCGAGAAAATTATACGAAATAACCCTATACCGCTGCTGTTACTGCTATACTACATCTTATACTCTAAAAAGATTGATATAAAAAGAAGACAATGTCTTATTATATTATAGCGCCGCGGTATGAATTAGTTCCGAATTTTAGAAATGACATACCGATTATTATTCACATACTTACCCTACCCCATAAATGAGAAGCTGTAGCACGGAAGTTTAGACCAACTGCACAGCAGTAATTATTATCATAATTATGTACTGTTTATTTTATTACAGTTTAACACGTCGTCATCGTCATCATTATCATCATCGACGACAATATCATTTAATTAATACAGAAATTTCCTACTGGTGAGGTCAATTGTAATAAGATAACGAAACCTTATATATCTATAAGAAAGAGATCGAATGTCAAGGGGCATTCGATGCAGACGACGCCGGCTTCTTTTTCTTCTTCCTTTCTTCCTTTCGTTCTTTTTTTCATTTTTTCTTCTTCTTCTTTCTTTCTTTCTCTCCCTATACGCGCTTGCTTTTCTTCACAAACTATGCCATAACACATACTTGTAGATTTTTTCCTCTTATTTTTACTCAAGATATATGGAGGTACGTATACGGAATCACCCCCACGAGCTTAGTCACCCCCTGCCTGGCAGCTTAAGTCTAGCTAAAACATCCCCCTAGTTGACGAGGAGGTTGGCCTCTTCTTTCCTTCGATAAAAAGATCTTAAATCGGATGTGAGAAGAAAACAATAAGAAAAAGTCGAATTACCTAACGATCTAATGAAATCTCTAAAACGTGTGGAAACCGCAGCGTATATCTTAACTTAACTTTTGTTCATTCTCTTTGAGTCCAACTTACCAGCTCGTTACTTATACTTATGTACTTACCTTTACCTTTACCTTTACCTTTATACTTACTTACCTACTCGGTTCAGCACGTCTCGCTCTCGCGGCCTCGCGATTCACGTGTAGAGGAGTGATTAATTATCGCGTACGTTGTGGGTTGAGGCTGCTAGTGCCTTGTTCTCGGTGCTGGTTTTAAAGTATATCTATACAGCGAAGAAGAGAAGAGAAGAGAAGAGAAGCGAAGTGAGAAAGAGGATGAAGAAGGCGACGAAGGAGGCTCGGGTTTCGTAGATTTAGTATATATCCTCGCGTTGTCGTCGGCATGAAAGAGGTCACTGCGCATTTAAAACCAACTAGGCTCTCTAGAGCTGCTGACACAATGATATAACTGATCTGAGAGCCGGTAGACAAGCGAACAATTCAGGAAGTAAGGAAGGAAGGAAGGAAGCAGACGCGGTTTAATATATGAATTCACCAAGTTTTCGGACTCCTAAATCCACTCATTTATCAAGAATAATTTAGTAGAGTGAAGAGTGCATGCTCGCTGATCATGAAAAGAATAGAAAAGGCTATATAGCTAGCAAACAAACACCCACACATACACACATAGGTACATGTGCGAATTTAACAAGCCAGTAGCTTCGCTTGCAAGAAGCGGTAAAAGTGAAGTCGCTGCAGAGAGCCGATACATATCTTTTAAAGTTTAGACGAAAAGGTTTCCTCACACCTTACCGACACCCCATACCTGGCTAGAAACCCATCTTTAAACCCCTTTCGTCCATTTGTCCGAAGTTTTGGATCATGAAATAGTATCTTCTCTGCGTTTTCACGAATTTATTAAAATTCAGTTCAACTTTACCCCGCGAGAAACATATATTTCAGTCGCTTATATGCTGCACGGGGTATGGGAATCCTGAAAGGGTTTTTAGCAGAGCTTATACTTATCCTCTTTGTCTCTGTTATTTCTTTTTCTATTATTTTACTTCCTTTTATTTTCGGGGTGCAATAAATGGCCCCTGAAGAGTGCTTTTGTGAAGCTACGCTGAACCCTCTCGGGGTTCTAAGCTCAGCTGTAAATCGCAAGGTCGTGTGATATCGGCAGGTCTTATATTCTAATCTAATATGTACAGCTCTTTAATGTAAGATCTTGAAATTGAACAATCGTTGATTTAACGCAAATGTAAATCAGACAACTATAGAGCATCTTGAGGCTATGGGGGATAATAATACAAGGTGTGGGCAAACAGGACTACAGTACAGTAGAATGGAGCCACTTTTCTACCCACTCATGCCAAAGCTGGGTACACATAAATATCGTTCACATACACGATAATATACATATATACATATACATACATATATTCGTGGATTACATTCACCATCATTACAATAAGGATGTGGAGAGCTGCAGTGCTGCTATAGCCACACACATAAGTACACATCCACACCTTGGTGTATCGATGTCGCGTCCTTACCTGCAGCTATGAATGATATAACTACGTGACTGTTCACCACCACAGTTCCATTAAAGATTCACGTATCTCACACAAACATATACATATAGACGTCTTCTTGAGAATCGCGTGGGATTAAATAACGGAGAATCAAACAGCATTTTTCGAAAGTTTAGCCCCGTGCCTTGTCCGTCTCCTTCTTCTTCTTCTTCTTCTTCTGCTATTCTTCTTATTCCCGGAAGAACGAAGCGGAAGGACTGTCTGATGTTGTCACATACAAAAACTGGTCGATCCTCGTGGACCATCATAGCACTGGTTTCTGACCCTGTTTTCATCTCCTCGTAATCTCGTATGTTTTATTACATGCGGGGATTCGGTTGAATAATATTTGATTAAGTTTTATCGCATTAAGCAATACGTACAACGACCGCAAGATCGTTATACAGGTATATACCCTACCTCAGATTCTATCAATCAGTAGTATCATATTTTAAAAATAAATTGCGGTCCAATACGTGCGGTTTAACCGTCCGACTGATCGGCCTGCAGCGGACATCATATCATAAGCAAACCCGCAACACTTCCTTCCATTAATTTCTACCGGTTGAATATATGCACATATCTGCTTTCGTTACATTATTCGCTAATTAAAAGTACAGGAACTAGATAATTTGGCGAAATTGCGATAACAGAGGTGTTTTTATCAACGTGCAGTAGGTGTATTATATAATACGAGGAAACGAGTGGGCGCGATATGGAAACCGATTTATCGCTGTGCGGACCGTCAAAAGTACCTTGAAGTTATTTCGGTATAAAATTTAATTTTAATGATCATTCGGAGCGGTCAGAACTCGACTTAAACTACCTTGTATTCATCATTGATTGAAATAGCTGCCCTTTAGCTGTTGTTCACAGAACGTCTATAGTACAGCGCCCCATACACGATGACGTGACTTGCTGCAGTATACATATGTGCGCCGAAGTTCACTGATCGAACACGATTAAGTCTGACTAATCGACTTGGTATGATTATTATTATAATGGAAGAAACACCATGGGGAATTAATCAAACTGGGTGAAAATAGAGAAAATAAAGAAACAAAAAGAGAGAAAATCGCTGTGCACAGCTCACTCGATATCATTATAAAAAGAATGAGGTAACAACGCAGTGAACAGAACCATGGGTGGACGGAGCTCAGCAGCTCATTCTACAATGCGAACAATAAACAGCTAGACGATAACGAGTAGGAAGCGAAAACCGTCAATTAACTCGACTTAGACTGAGTTAATTGGAGATGAAAGCCGACTCTGAAGCATGCATCCCATATATACATGTGTCTCGATTCTTAAATTAGCTCACGTTAGGTGTAGGTATTGTAATTCATGATGAACACGGTTTTGGTACATTTGTGCAAAAGTTTAGCACGCGTTGATACCTAATTTAGGATAACAATCGGGGATCAATATGTTATTGCAATGCATGCATCTGGGATAAATGGGATAAACAGGACCCGAAAGATCCTCATTTTAGTATTCCACAGTCTCTACATCTGACCTGATGCACAGAGCTAGGCAACGTCCTAGAATTTAGTTAACTGTACATTAGTCGTCGTCGTCGTCGTCGGCGTGTGACGGATTAGAATTCCCGTAGTAAACCGCATCGGTACCTACGGCAGCGGAGGTGGATTTCTGTATTCTGAAAAAACGTTTCCAACCTGCGAAACGATTCTTCGAATCTACCTGGCCGAGGATCCTTCCTCATACAAATGTCCGCAATATAAACGCGGGCATTATCTGACGATGCGATGATTTTATGCCCGTCAGAGCCGAACGAAACGACGAAATGAAATTCGAAGGCTATACCAGCCACTATATCTCCCTGCTGCAAGGTCGTGACGGGTAATAATCCAGTGAGAAACGATCCTTCGATGGATGTCGGATTGAAAGATGTTCGGATATTGTGTAACCCACCGCATGTGTGTCAGAGAAATGAGGAGGAAAATAAAAATCAAGATTCAAGAAGCTGAACGGTTGCGTAATCTGTTCAAACTCGCGGCAGCTCGGCCATAATAGAGCCAAGATATCCTGATAATAGGTATCCTGTTTATTCGTTAGTCGGTATTGGGTATTCTTCTTAATAAGGTCCGTCGAGGTCAGAGAGCCAAATTTGGTAGAGAGTGGATAATGGCCCGAAGCGTTTCAGCAATGAGCTTAAACCTCTTATGCTATACGAGTATGCGGGGACGAACTGTAACGACGTTTCAAGAAACTATACTACACTTACTGGCCAGGTCTCACCGACTGCAGAGTAATGGTGACTGATCGCTTGCTTCGTGTGAGGTCACGTGATACACAATTGCTGATTGTAACCAGCGATCAACGACTCTACTGCACATACATACGCATATACAGAGAAAATGATACTTCACTGATTACCGTATGATACTATATAGTATGTGCATACCTATATACACCATTTAAACCAGCACTTGGCTCGGAGCTGGTTTCGACGATGAATCATCGTCCCGTGCATTAACTCGTGATAATTTGTCACTCGAGTTAATGACACCATAGGTATATCATGTATTCGATCATTGATAGGTACTTTCGATACCGGACGATAGAGGATGAGTGCAGTATGAAAGGACACTGCTGCAGGTGTAACGTGGTGCCGAAATACCGCATCCCGAAGTTGAAGTTTTTTTCATTCTGTATACCGTGGAGGCGAAACGTTGTGAATATATAATAATAAAACGAAAAATAAAGCCCGTTTTTTGAGGTGGGGGCAACGGGCAAGGACTGAGGTTTTAAAAAGAGGAAGAAGAAGAGGAGGAGGGGAAGGAGGAGGAGGAGGAAGGAATGCGGTTACCGTAGATCGCGGACCAGTCTCTCCTGCACCGGCGAGATCCAACAGACCCTCCTCAGTCCCAAGAGACCTGGTGCTGCCGCAGAAGAGGTGAAAAAAATAATAATAAATAAATAAATAAAGGAGAAGAAAAAAAGAAAAAAAAATGATAAAAATGAGGGAGAAAAACGACGAGGAGGAAAAAAAAAAAAAAAAAAAAAAAAAAACTAAAAAAGTATCGCAGGAAGAACGAACCCCGCGCGCCATTCACTGTATGTATAGTATAGAAGCCGAACAAGAATTTTGCACCGATAAATCTCCTATCGGTAGGTATACCCTATAACCAGACTCATTTTATATCCGGTAAACCCCCAGCTATTCCCGCCCGCAAGATCCGGTTCGGATGAAAACGGCTGCATTCATCGATTATTAGCGGTAATTGAATCCGCACTGAATTTGGAAAATAATGAATTTAATTTACCCACATTAAGCTACGCGTGAGAAATATACCTGCACCTATATTATGTACGTAAGACTCGAGAGCGTACCTACATCGCGGACTTGGTAAAGAGATAATTCGCGTTTCCACTCTAAAGTGCTTTAGGCATGCACAAATTACACCGTTTCTTGATATCTTGGTTGAACCTCGACGCGGTGTGGCTTCGGTCGGCTCGTCTGTCGGCCTGCAAACTGCAGCAAACTGCAAACTACAAACTGTAGACTGCTGCAGACTGCAGACTGGACTGTAGGTTACCACCGGCAGCAGACCGACACAAGAAGAGATAGCGAGCCCCGAGGACACTTTACACAACCCACGAGAGACCTCCCACGTGTTTCTTATGCACATGAATAAGAAGAATGGGGATCATTTTCCCGAACGTTTTATTAATCGCGCCGTTCATTTAGCGAATATAATATACGAGAATAGGAACCTGGCTCATCGTCTACTCTTCATCAGTGATGTGGAGTTTTCGCTGAACAGAAGCTGGCTCATCCACCTTTTTATCAAACCGATTTGCGCGAGACCGAGCTTCCAGCTTCAGCTTCAGCGGCTACTAACATCTCGGGTTCGTACTCATACCTGACCATTGTCCATATGTGTCTTGATGCGATCCAGTGAACGTATATAGCAGTAGGTAACCAAGCCGAGGTGGCCTTGACTCGTAACTCGCACTTCTGACGTCTGTAAAAGTAACTCTGGCCGGTCAGCAGGCGTCCTTTCGTAAGAACTGCGGGACTGGTTGCTTTATGCCAATAAACAATATCGCAATGTGGTGCAGTTTGGAGACTGCAAACGACGCGATGGGAGGACGTCATCTTTAATCTAAATTACTGCGATGATGATGGATGAATTTTTTTATATCACGACAAATTCAGTCAGCAACGACTTAAACCGTTCAATACATACACGAATTGCCGTCCTGCGTTGAACGCTAAGACCCGCAATGTGCGAATGGAAGTACGTGACAAATAGTTATATAGGAGGTATATTATTGTTTTCGTTAAAACAAAGACACCGTAAAACAATAGCGTAAAGTGGGATGGGGTCGACGCCACAATGCCCCCGAGTACGCAGAGCGCACCATTGTAGTTTTGAGTTAAATTTGAATTAAGATCGGATTGAAAAGCCGGCAATTATAACGCGTCCACCCTATTCCTGCTGCGGTAGAGACCCGAATTAAAACCCATTCAATTAGGTAATAATATTCGCATACGCGTGTTCCTGGTGGAATGAGATTAGCCCTGAAATATCGTTTCGTCAAATTTTTTTGTATTTCGAAACTTTCATCGATCGATGACTTTCGGCCGTTTGACTATATGGAATCCTACATCCTTGAAGTCCGGTAATTATTCCCAATCTAATCGTGGGGTGAAACCACGGCCGTTACGCCACGTTTTTATTAGTCGTTGCACTGCTGGTGCAGCCGGTACGACTACAGCAACAGCAACAGCAACAGCAGCAGGATTCTCGACAATGAAATGCGACAGCGGTACCTTATACCATACCTAGCTGTACTAAAATGAAATGAAAATAAAAATAAAATAAAAAACGACCGGATAAAGGGCATTAGCTGCACCCCCTGCACCAATGCACAATGTCGTACATAGATAAATGGATTCGAGCCATTCATTCCTCACTTCATTTTCTTTATAGGTATTACTACACGCATAATGTGGGTGTGGAGATAGGGAGTTTCGTTTATTACCTTCGAACGAGCCTTAATTTGTACAATTTATACTCCGATATAGAGTAAAGCTTAGCCCATGTTCACCAATTGCTATGGGTATGATTGCACACTGTGTTATGTTTTTTGTTTCTTTTATTTTACAGCGGAATCGGACATCTCGACTTTCGCATCTCGCAAGGATCACTTCCACGCTAAGGTCGAGGATAAGAAAACTGCGCTTTTCACCGCCGATACGAGGCCCAAAATACTTAGGGAATTGTACGAAGCTGCGGCAGTCGTTGCCGTCAGAAGTTTGGACTCTATAAGTCGAGATGGCAGGAATAATTCGACTGAAATGTACATCTGCACACCTATACTTGGGAAAAGACGTCCTGATCGGAGCCTGGACATAGAATCCAGAGTCGTAAGTCACCCTTAAGTTTCTTTTTTTTTTTCCCTATTTTCCTGTTTTCATCCGATTTCGATAGGTAGTTCCTGCACCTTCCCGCTCACCATACACCGCCTATCCATTCGAAGTGCATTGTCGACAAACAAAACCTGACTCAGATTCACCATATCTGAATGAGAACGAGAAAAAATATTATAGAGTCAGGTCTGGCAACGCCGGAATTCCTCCTTCCTACTACGACGTGCTTATGGGGTTTCTCGTCTCCGTCAGAGCTCTTAGGGTACATGGCATAACGCACTATGGTATGGGTACGGTATTAACTGCGATTTATACCTACGTAGGTACTACTACCTACTACATCGCGTATGCCAAGTACGCAGCCATAAAAAGAAAATAACGAATAGAAAAAGAGAAAAAAAGAGGCCGTGCAGCCGATACCTACATATGTGGGTACCTACATACTGCATGGGTTCTTTTTTCTCAATTTTTAAAAAGCTCTTTGCGGTATAAGCTGCAGCAGGATGACGAGATCGGATTTGCGAAATGTTCGAAATCCTGGAGGAATCCTGGATGAAAGTTTTATTCCCATTAATTCACGCGGTTATATGCCTCCCCTGGCACATGCACATGCCGGAAGTCAATTGAATGTAGAATTCATGGCGAATATCCGGCGCGAATGAATATTTCCTGAACGTTCGATGAGTGATTGTTAAATTCTGTGCTGCATAGTGCAGGACTGTAATGAGAAGGCTATAGGGAACAAGGTACATACTACAGGTATTCTGTGCATAGTTACGCCTTGACGCTCCGACCTTCCTGGGAATGAGATCTTCAAAGGTGGTCCTTTGCGTTACCTGCGCTGCAACAGGACTGCCAGTTAATGGGCTCTGGAGTAAGGGATTGAAGAAGAAGTGGTACCTACGCGTTTCGTATAACGTTATACGGCTCAGCTAGCTATCTACCTACCTGTTGCTTCTAGCAACGGGTACGAACGGACTTAGAACGTGTTCAGGAAAATATCCAAAAATTCAGAATCTAGATCCACCTAAATCGATGACTTCATGACGTCATTAATAATTGATACGATTTGGAAGTTTTTTTTTTCCGAAACGCATTACATCTCATACTCGTTATAATATTGGGGTTGCATGAATTTCGAGATTCGGAATTTTTGCCGTCAAAGTTTTTCGAATCTGATATCTAGGTTTTCGGGAAAAATTCTGAACTTCGATCCATCCGCGTTAAAACGTTTTTTAGACATCGCGATACGACCTTAAGGCCTTGGTAGCAGTACAATACTTCGCTACATCGCTTTCACTCTCACGTATACGTTTTGTACTACAGTAGCCTTGAAACCTGAAACGTACCCACACTATGTGCCGAAATTTATGCAGCGTCATTTATCTTCGGCTTTTCTTCGTCTCCTACGCTACAGCAGCTTCAGAGATTAACATATTGTACCTAACGATTCTATACGCGATTCCTGCGAATACGCGCGGGATTTTCATCGGTCAAATAATCATCACATACTCGATGTGTTACATATGAATTTTTTTTTATTTTTATTTTTCAAGCCTTCGTATTGTAATGAATAGATAGCCGAATATAGACGCGGTGTTAATGAGCGCGATAGCGTGACACAACATAGAACAGATTTGATCGTATATCCTGGTGGTTACCTATAACTATGCATGGGGCTCTTACAAACCGTATAGCCTGACAAAATACCAACCAGAAATAAACCGGTCGTTGTGTCGTGTAACGTAATATGCTCTTTGACTATGCGACTAGATCTAATTACCTACGAGATTAAATCTGACAACAATAATTCCTCGGCAAGTCGATCCTCTATGAACGCGACAGCTATTATCTTCCAGTTCAATAACCACTTATACCTACCTATATAGTTTACTTTACCATTTCCTAGTCCTATGCCATGTATCAAGTATGGTATCCTTCAGGATATCGGAATCCGGTTCCTCCATCGTCATCGTCGTCGTCGTCATATAGCAGTTATCAATCATTTTAGAAATACTAATTACCCCGATGCATGCATACCTAATTCTATTATCATATCTAAAACCGTTCTTTCAGCCCGCAGTTATCGAAGAATTACGCAGATGGACGTCGACCGAAGCCCTTGGCGACGTGACCGTGCCTCCGGATTGTATGTCAAGGATCCTAGCCGATACCACCGACGACGATGCCGTAGACCATAAGCTACCAAGCCCAGAAGAACAAGTGCAAGCTGTTGCCCTAAAGTGAGTTTTTATCAAGGTTTTAGGAAATTTCGGACAGCTGTTCGTATAGTAGCAGCTACATGTGAGAACGGAGATCGGATAAGATCGAATTAACGCAACGATATCATTTTTCTTCAATTTTTCATTTTTCTTTTCACCATTTATTCTACACAGATTCCCAGCCGAACTAGTCGCCGTCGATGTTAGCGGAAGAGGCTTTGAGAGAATGTCCATACGCCGAAGGTCACTACTAACACCAGCCGGACAAGAGCATCAAGAAATTGCTGTTAAGAGAAGATCACGACCTAGAAGACCGCGAGGCAAACGACGAAACACCATCGCAGGAATTGATCAGAAGGAGATAAGACAAGCAATCGGAGGGTGAGTATCCGAGAAGTTCATCATCTATAAAAGAAAACGCCTACTTTTTGCACTTCGTTAATCAACAATCAAAAGTACCGAATTTTCTTCACTTCACTTTAGCCATCTGATTCATATTGTGATGATATAATTCATGTTCACAGCGAAACTACAACGGAGGGTTTAGAAGAGGAGGATATATCGGTGTCCGCGGCCTCTTGCCGAGCCACCAGATCTGCAAGCACAGATATTCTTGGATCAAAGAAGGATTCACCTTCTGAGAAAAAGTCGCATTTCAACACTCTGAAGGCTTGGGGTATGTCTAGGCTGAAATTAATCAGTCCAAAGTCAATTCAGAATGGTATACAAGACTCTGCCAGTGTCTCAACCCACAACGGTGATCAATCTGCGGATGATAAACAGCCAGAATCACCAGAGGACACAAATATATATGAGACAGTAACTATGAGGCGAAGAAAGGAGAAATTCCATGAGAGAAAACCCAGCTCTTCAAGCTCTAGCGGCAAGAGCACGTCCAGTATTCCTGTCTCTATACCCATAACTGAGAGACAAGCTAACGTTAAACTCAGGGAAAGCGCAGCACAACGGAGAGAAAGACGGAAAGGGAACAGGGAAGATGCTCCACATTCCAGTTCTGGTAACTGGAGTGCTTCGTCTGAGAGCGGGAGAGCTAGTATTGGCAGCGAAACTACCACTACGACGCATCCTCCTAGGTAAGATTTAGATCTTACTCTCTCTCTGTCTGATGCGTATAAATTTTACAATAGATCAAAATCCCTCTTCTTTAATCTCCAGATCTACAACGACAGCATCGATCGGTACATCCTCAACGTCTTTGAGTCATGTTCGTCGTCCTAAAGGGCGAGACACATCAGCCTCGTCGTCAGTTACGTCAGAGGGGACCTTGACACCGGATATAATCCACGACATTACTGCAGTCCCATTTTCAGACGACGGTGAAACCTCCTCAGTCTACTCCTGCGACACTGAGGGATACTATACTTCGTTCCACGTTGATTCTGGCCTCAAAACTCTGCGCGAAGAAGAATCCTTGCCGCAAACTCCACTGACCAAAACCTCTGACCTTGCATCACCGATAGCTGAGAATGAATATGAACTATTTGGCAGAGGGTCTACTTCCACGACTACTAGCTCTGCAGGTACCGTCTGCACTACACTGCTTGCTCCACCTCCTCCAGAACGGAAATCAAGTCTGACGGTCGTTGCTATGGTGAGTTTTTGCAGTTTATGTCTCTAAATGTACCCGAGGCTTTTGGGAAATCGAATAACTTTGAAATTGAACTCTACAGGTTCATGGACAGAACCAAAACGGAGGTCAGTCTCCCGACAGCGGACACAACACCTCCTCATCTCCAGTAGAATCTGCCTCAAGTCCAGCTTGCACTGGTAGGTCTTGCTCCGAGTTTGAATACTCGGAATCAAGCGATCTGGAGGGGTGTGAGAGGGTGGAAAGGATCCGGTCTAAAACCGCGATAAACGCTAGCCGGATACCTTCCATGTGCGTTATAACGCCGCCGGGATCTGACGACGAGACATCAAAGGATGGCGACAACTTTAGAAACCGTTTAGAGCTGAGAAACGAATTGAGCAATCCTGGCGCTGTGCTGATGTCTGCGACTGTTGGCACCTCGAAAATGGAGGTGATCAAAGGGCAGGATAAAAACCCTTACGCAACTGTCCAGACGGTTTTACCCCAGCAGGCTTTGGCTGATGAAAAAGTTCGGAATTTAACATCAATTTCCTCAAAGATCAGTCCCCTAAGCGGCGTGCTCGGCAAACTTCGTTGCGTACTTCCTGGAGGGAAGAGAATATCAACGAACAATAAAAATTCCGCGCTATTATCCGGGAACCAGAATCAAGACTCCGGCGACTATGTTACCATAGCCGATGTGAGAAATAACAACAGTGTTAAACGGTCGGATCATTCCTCTTCTTCTACTTCCGCGACAAACTCTGCTCCTCAACAACAGCAAGCTACTTACGCTAATTCTGAACTGTTTAAAAAGGACGCGGAGTATGTAAGCCTCAGCGAATTACCTAAGAAACAAGATTCCTCTTTGGAAAGGAGGAGACAAGGAGCTAGAGTCGTACTAGACTCTGAAGGAAAAGTTGTATACTCTTCGGACAGTCTTAAGAGGAGGAAGGGCGCGCATACTACGTTTCATCCTGGTGAGTAATGAGAGAAGAAACTCAAATTTAGGGAATGATTTAATGAAGTTGATCTCTTCTTATCGGCAACTAATCATTTCAGGTCCCTTTGTGAAAGAGGGAACATCGCCCACTGCCTCGCCTCTGCTTCATAGATCTCAGGCGACCGTTAGAGCAGTGAAAAGCGACTCTGGAGGAAAAACTATAGACGTTGTTGACTGTCCTGTGAAGTCGACGCCGCCAACTTCACCGCAACTTGGTAAATTGATAATCAGGGCTGCTAAGAGCCCGGAAAGATCATCGAGCCCAAATTATATCAGGACACCTACCACCGTCGTGGGACCAACGAGCCCAACAAGTCCCCAGAAACACGTAAGAGGAGCTTACGTCAACGTGCAAGGCGAAGAAGGTAAGCGGCCTTCTTCAACGCAACTCGTCAATTCTGGTTCATCCAATGAACGGCCAAGCATCAACCATTGTAAGACCATCTCAGACTCGACTTATTTTACTTCGGGAAATGTCATTGTTAAAAACGATAATAACGGTAGGGGTAATATCAGGGGCGATGATATAGCGAAGAGACCGCGAATAGATAAGATAGTCGAAACTGAGAATTTTTTCATCGATAAATTAATGCCTAGTGGTACGACCCCAAAATTGGTACGAAAATTGTTGATATCGGATTTTGATACTCCGAATCTTAATAGAAAGCAGAATAATTTCATTCAGGATAAAGAGAACGTCGCGAATTTTTCTATAGATAACAAAACCGCGTATAAATTGAACTTGGATTCAACCGCGATTATTTTAGACCCAGAATTAATTGGGAATAATAAGACCGAGAGATCTGATCGAAAGATTAAACGCAGCGAAAGCTACCGCATGGCCAACAGCCCCATAATGTTTATAAAAAAGCTCGGATCTAGCGGGTCTGAAAAATCGTCTAAAATGTTTAGAACTCCTTCCGAGGAACTTCAGGAGGATTTAATCAACGAAAGAATCAATTATCCCGAGACAGTCTCGAGCCCTGAACCGCAAGCTCAAAAAAGGGTGGATATCATGCCGGGAAAAATAAAAAACTCCATTTCCGCTATACCCACTAGTCCAAGACCCAGGGCTATGGACATAGAACCAGCTAGGGTGCTAAAATACGCTGGTAACGATACAGAGATTTGGTGAAATCCAAATTTCTCTCCCAAGATCGAGTACGTCCGCATTTCTCCCAAATTCCCCTTCATAGCCGAATGGAATATTCCCTGATCTCTCATAAGAAAAGTGATGACTTTAGCGAGATACACTCTTATCGAGTAATGCGATAAATTTTCTTTCCTTGCATACCGATCTAATGTTTAAAAGAAAGATCGTGTGTGGTCTACATTGGCTTCTAGTCGTTGTATGTCCGGATCCTAATTAACGTTGCAGGACAACGGTCTTTGACCCTAAATAAGTTCTTCCCTATTACAACATGAAACAGGGGATATAGACAATGGAAAAACCCATTTGGAAGTACTAAGTAAAAGCCGGTGGTTATCTTATTCGTACAGTATATAGTTTTATACGCTGACTCAATAACTGAGCCAGTTGCATCAGGCTGTTTATTACCCCCCAGATGGCAAAGTCACGTAGCTGAGCCTTTACTGTATAACAACAATTTATTTATTGTAAAAGTGAATACCACACGCGAACAAAGAAGGCCTTCCCTATGCTATATATACCTTGTGCAAATAATAACGCATCATGCTGCAGTCGCATACATATTGTTATAACAATAACAATAACGATAAATATAATTGACTAAACAACGATCATTAGACGCGTGTATGCACGTACATACATATCTAAGGATACGTATTAACGTGAAACGAAAAATAATATAAAATATGGGATATTGGATATTAATTATTGGGAAAAATAATTACACACATCAAGGAAATATAATACATTTATTAGATCATACATTATTATAGAGCCACCCGATCAGAGTCGACGTAATAATAATCTTTGCAAATAAACTAAAAGGGAGGAATAAAAAATATAAATCGTTTGGTATATTCTCGCGATAATGTACATTATAAGTAAACCGAGTGAGAAAGTACATATGTATATATTATATGTATGTATATATGAGATGGTGATATATCGCGTTATCTATATCACCCGGAGTGGAATAAGACTCCGCAATACATTAGCCGCAGACAAACGGTCGCCACCGTAACAGTCATCTTCATATTCTCTTGGTGGCGCGGCCGGACCGCGCGGGATGTGATCCGATCATGCTCGCGAGGCATCTTCTATTCTTCGCAGCGCGAAGACCCCGTAAGTTTGAACTCGTTATACTATACATATATATATATATGTATTTACGTATTTTAAACTGGGATAGTTATTCAATATTTGAATAATTATTTAAAAATTTATATAATATAATCTAAAGTATATATATATACGCTATATACTCCTCGATCTGTCATCTCTCTTTACATATATATACATTATATCTTATATAATGGATCATGATCGGCGATTTAAGTTGCGAAACGCTATAATATTGATTACTCAATAATATATATTATACGGATTGCACAACGAGTTTTGATATCTCATTGCAATACGTGATCTAGTATGTACCTATATGCAATTGACACAACGATCAAGTTTTTCGCCTTTTATTATATTACCTATACCTACACATACGAGTTTTAGATTATTTTTCGTTTATTCGAGTACGCGAGTGATTATGACCCCGCTGCTGTTGCAGCCTTATCGAAAAACGACTGTATAGTGTAACATCAATTATTGTTAATTTGTGATAAATTTAAAATTATTGGTAATAGTTCGGTATTTTTCCAGCTGCGTTATGTACGTTTATCTTCTAGCATAATTCGTTTGAGAAACGTGTGCATACACACAAATATACTATGTGCGTTGTGCCTACTCGCGTGATGACGATATAGTGAACCGTAAGCCTTAAATATGTATGCCGTTCATTCAGTCCATTCTCTAATTTTCATTCTCATAGAATATAGTGTGTATATATATACACAGTATCTAATTCCTATACATAGTTCAGAAAACACGTGGCGATATATACTGATCCGATATTGATTTTATTTATCCTCTTATCCTCTTATTTACTCGAATCTATATGTATGTATGCATAATTTCCATATATCTACATATACATATTATATCTGTTAAATATTGCGATTTTGGATTTTTTCAAAAACAATAACATGTATAGCCTTCTCTTTCTCTTCTTTACTTCCTTCTCTCATTATCACGTTATTATTGCTTATTATATTATATTAATACGCGATGATGTATAAGAATTTCTTTTCTTTTTTCTTTTCTTTTATGCTGATAACAATGACGTCATACTATAATACATACGTGTATATATATTTCGGTGATGGCATGTTCATATAATCATGTTTTTATATTATTTTTTCTTCGTAATAAATTTTTTTTTCTTCACATAGTATGTATGTACACATGTGCTAGAAATTTGAGGATTTAAAAAAAACAAATCGTAAATTTTATAAACATGATATCAATCTTGTTATTCATTTTTAAATTCTAAAAAAAAAAAGTAAAAAATCGCTTTTGCTGCGATGCTGCAGCAGCTCGTTAGAACGTTAATATGTATAATAATTTATACACATGTACTTATATGGCCATGATTCTTCCGCGATAACCTACATAATATTTAACGAAAATATAATATATTATTATTATATTTTCAATATCCAGCTCCTTCGCGGTAATCTGTTATATATACTATATATTATAATATAATAATAATAATAATAATAATAATTTTCACTAAAAAGATTTTTTTTTAAATTGAATATATATATATATATATATATATATATTTTTTTACCTTGTAGAAATTTTTGCGATTTTTTTTATTTTTTTTTTTAAGACAGTCGTATAGTAATAATATTTCGTGCAATAATAAAGATCGTTGATATAATAATTAATATTACATAATTGAAATAAATAAATAAATAAATGAATAGAAAATTTAACAAAAAATAAAAAAATGAAAACTATGTTTCGAAATTTGTATTCATATGATAAAAATGACGCAGAAAATATATAGTATAATGAAATTTGTGTCATCAAGTTAAAAGAATAAGAATAATGAGACGAAGATCGAGAAGAAAAAGAAGAAGGAGAAATAATAGATATCACTATCGAATAATATAAACAACGAAGTCCATCACGAAATAATATTATCATATTAAAATATATTAACTATGTGCACGCTGCTGCAGGGGGGATATATAACTTTTTACATTGTCAATATAAATAAACTATAGTATAATAGCGCACATCTGTCGATATACATAGTACAGTCGTCGTAAAGTTCCTCGGAATAAAAATTTTGTTTAATAAAATCTGAAATTTTATGGAATAGGTATAATCGGTTTCCATAATATCTTTATATTTATATAAGAAAATTTCGCTATTTTCTTTTTTTTTTTTTATTGAAACTAGGTATATTTTATCTATACTACATACACCTTTCGAGTTTAATATATGTATATTATAATGATTTAGGTTTTGAAGATGTGTAGTAAAAAAGATTTTCGCTCTATAGATCGAAACGCGCGATGTATCTATAGGTAGGTAATTAAATATAATGATTCGTCAGTTCGTCAGCACTCGCACACGCTTCGCGAGATAAGTTAATTATGTCGTTTTAATAAAATTTCGTTCGTTATAATAATATCCGAGGAAATTATTCTGCTAAATATATTAATTGAAATATTATACAATCATTTTTTTTTCTTAAACAAAAAAACAAAAAAATAAATAAACGCGATATAAATCCGATGTATTGATTATTATTATAATATTAATTAACACGGGTATTGATTTATCGATTCATTATGCGGGGATTTCGTTGATCGCGATTAATGATTTACGTATTTCTCATTTAGATTATTATACGTAAATTTCGATTTTTTTTTCTCTTTTTCTTTTTCTTTTTTTAGCCCTAACTTTATTTGCCATATACATGAAATTAAGAAATATAGAAATTAGAGATGCATGATTTAGCAACGTGACGAATATATAAAAGTGCCAATTATATAAATAAATAAATAAATAAATATATATATACCTACATATATACAAATGTATATTGTATAGTATATAAATGATGCAAATCAATGAAATATAGTATATATGAAAATTATTCGAGTAATAATAAATAAATAGATAAATAAATATTTCGAGGACTGAAAGATGGGTCTGAAAATAAATTGTAAATATTGTACAATAAATCAATTCTTATTTTCACATAAGACTCGAACGATAGCATATAATATACACACATATAGTACACAAGTGTATTATACCTATATATACTGTATATATATATATAGTTATATAATATTTAATAATTAATTTTGCATTACGTTTCGTAATTTATTTAATCTGCAATCGTTCGAGCCGCATATTAAGTATACGTATATATGGGGCATTCCACGCCAACTCGACCTGGGTTTGACCCTCTACCCTTTTCATTTGATTCATAATTTTTCACATGGTTGTTCCATCTTTCGAAAGCACTCTGATTTTTTTCCAGATTTTTTGATTCAAATTTGTTCGAATAGAAAAATAAAATTACCCAAGAAAAAAAATCACACAGAAGGACATTTTCTAAAAATCTCATGAACAGTTTTATATGTTACTCCGAATTTTTCGGAATTTTTTCAGATTTTTTTGGAGCCATTTCATTCGTTTTCGATAATTAGACTTATAGATCTATAAGAAGCAAGCGCCGGCCCACTCTGGTCCATATGCCGAAATTTTTGAAATCGAGTAAAGGATTTTTCAGATTTTTTTTAGATTTTTAAAAAATGTCCTTCTGTGTGATTTTTTTTCTTGAGTAATTTTATTTTCCTATTCAAACAAATTTGAATAAAAAAATCTGAAAATAATTCAAAGTGCTTTTGAAAGATGGAACAACCATGTGAAAAATTATGAACCAAATAAAAAGAGTAGAGGGTCAAACCCAGGTCGATTTGGCGTGGAATGCCCCATATACACCATATATATATATATACCATTCCATCCATTTTTTATAGATAATAGTATTTTTTTGTATTTATGCGTAGTTATTATATACTGTGTCTATATCTCGTTTATTATTTACTCATTTTTTGTAAAAAAAAATTGTTTGTTTTTCGTGTTATTATTACTTTTTTTTTTTATTTTTTTTATTTTTTCTCCTTACTATATTTTTTCTGCATGTGGCTATAAAATACTATTACTACTGTGGCTTATACTATATACCCCCTGTTGTTGCGAGCACAACGTACCCTCCGCACTCATTATATATGTATACTATCACAACTAACACAACTAACTTTTGGGTTTTATTTATTCTATTTATTTTTATTTAATTTTTTCATATATAATACATCAGAATATATCACATGAATTTTTTCATCAATTAAAACCACACAGTTTTGACGTCTCATATTATAGTATACACAGATCTCTTCCTTTATTTTTTATTTTTTCCTTACAAAAGAATAAATAAATTGGCAATATCTTATTATCCTATAAAAGTATAACTCGCAACATGCAGGTAGGTATTTAGAACCCAACGACGACTGACTATACTACATAATAATTACAGATCACCGATATACATATATACTCTATAACGCACCGCATACTATGTTGATTTTTTTTTCCTCTCTCTCTATCTCTTTTTTTTATAAATAAATTTTTCTCAATTGTTTCTCTCTTTTGTAAATATTTATTATAACTGTATCTATAATATTATCATATACTAGACACGATGTTTTTTTATGGAAAAAAAAAAATAAGAAAAAAAAAATGAAAAGAAAAGAAAAGAAATGAAAAGAAAAGAAAAGAAAAATTGCATACGCATTTTGTCATTTCATTTTTTCACCCACCTGCACTTATATACAATTATTATATCATCAATTCATATAATAACATAATATAACACCTCATAATCACACTATATAATCATCATCACGTTAAATAATTTTGTAAATATAGTCGTACTATTTATTTACTTGCTCGTCACTATCATTTCATTATTATACTATTATTATATTATATCGGTGTGTCATTAATTTATTATTATTCATTCTTTCATTTATAATAATCACTCATTAATTCTCTGCACCTTAATATTATATCTGCTCTAGCTGTTTTTTTTTGTTTTTTTCTTTATTGTCTGTGTTTTACGTGTGCATATTTACCATATATACCTATCTTACATAGATTTAGAAAAAAAAAAGCAATCATTATATCCCTTATAATCCTCACATCAGACGCGTTCATCTATCTGCATTGTAATACCCATAGAATATCATTATCATAGCAACCATATCCTTTCTGTACATAAGGTGAGTAATCATTATTAAATATACATTCTGATTAATCCTATCAATTGTTCATAATATCACGCCTTTCATAATTGCGGTTTCAAATTCACTTGTTAATTATGAATAACTTATATCTCCTCGCATAGATATCAGCAAAGTCTGGATTTATCAATAATCAAATTATAATAGAAACTTTAAATTATAGTATATCATGATTGTATCGTAATATTATGTAATGGAAAATAGTAACTGTGAAACTATGCGAGTTTTAATAAAAAAATCTTATAGATTTACTTTTCAACTGTTACAGACAGCGCGTTGCTTGCTGTTCCTAAAGATTCCATTCAGCATGATGCATTGTCTCAACAACCCCCACCGTACATCGAACCGCCGCAGCTTAAAAACCGTGAAGATAATCATAAGCAAAATATACCGTCCTACGTAAAGCCACATCAACAACATGCGGTTTATCGCAACGAATCTACGGGATCAGTTGTTAATCAACAGAGAAATAATCAAGCGCATAGTTACGACAATAGAATAAATTACAAAGAGAATCATCACGAAGCTAGAACAAACCACTTTAATTCAGATACTATATGCGCAGGAAGTCGCCAGATACTCAGACCCTGTCCTAACAATGATCAACCATTTTACGATAGGCGTAATGAGAGGAATAACAGAAATTCAAACAACGATCAACGCTTTTATGCACAACAAACTAGATGCTCTGATAATGCACAACAATTTTACACTCTACCTACGTACAGAACACCGAGAGAAATCGAACCACCAAGAAGCGTTACTCCTGACATTACTCGCGGTCTTGCACGAGGACCTCTTAGCACTATGCACATGATGGCAAGACACGGCAAAAGCCTCGTTCCAGGCAAGAATAAATTTGGCAGCGATGAACACCTCGGTTCAAATAACTCCAACGGCGATAATTTCAGTCGCAAGGATCAGCGGCAGACTCAAAATCAAGAATTACAAGCATCGGGGCTTAGAAACAGGTGAGAAAGACCAGGTCTACGTAAAAAATTCCCATAATTGAGAACAGAAGATGATAAAACCTCATTTCTTTGCTTCCAGGTTCATTGTGCCTGCGAGTCTTGCAGCTGTTGGTTATCGCTTCGTCGCAGCACCTCTGGGCCAGAGTTCACAGGGTTGGAAGTCTCCTGCTGCTGGAGGAGACGCGTTAAAGCACACAGCGCTTTCGCCTATTGCTCCAAGTGGCAACAAAGGATTCCAATCTTCGACTCCGAGTGGGATGGCCAAGTTGCCTTCGCCGCATACAATCAATCACCAAAATTCATCGGGCAGGAATACTCCGACAAACTTGATCCTCTCACCGACAAAAAGCACCATGTCAAACGAGGAGCTTTTCGCAGCAATTCACAAGTCTAAAAGAAGGCTTAACATCAGAGAAGACAACGACGGCGTTGTACCAGTCGAACCCAGCCCATTGTTGGACCAGAACCAAGCCAATACGAGGCACAGCTGGAGCCCAGAGTCCCAGAAAACTCCTGTGGTGAGAATAACGCCTGTTTTTCTTCCCATTTGAACAGTATCCCTTTTTTTTTGTATTGCGTGCATAACTTTCTGCGGCTTTGTTTCAGGTACCTAAGAGCGTGATCCCTCTCCCGACTACTTCTCGCTTGGATTTCAAGCGGCTCTTATTACAGCAGAGCGTCAAGACTGGTCCTACGAAACTTTCGGCTGCTGAGCAGCTGAAGTTATCGCGTCAGCAGAGCCAGCATCAACAACAGCAGCTTCTACTCAACCAGCAGCAACATCAACAGTTGCAAATTGTCCAGCCGGTAACTCCGGTCAAAGTACTGAGCCCGCGAGCAGCCTGGAGGTTCCAGAGCCCAAGATCCGACGTTCTTTCATCTACAATAATAGAAGATGCGGCAGCGGAAGAAAAGGCGATGAAACCTTCCCCCGAAAATCCTTCGCCTATATCAAGACTGAATTCTAAAAGGCAGCTGGACTTGTGCAGCGATCTGCCTGACGATGGGAACCGGTTTTATGATAAAAATCGCGATTTATCCGGAGGGGATAACGTCGTTAAAAATTCAAACCATTATGGTTTGAAAATTAACGTTCCTAATTCAAGTATTATCGACTATCTGACTCCGAATAAAAGGCCGTCTATCTTGGCCGGTAATTATAATTGTCAGAAATTGAAAATTCAAGAGACTGATAAACTTTTGGGAAATGAGTTCGGCAACGATCTCACTAAAAATAAGACTGTGTTCAATGTTTCTAATAATCATTCGCCTAGCCCAGCTGACAATAGAAGGATGAATAATCAGCTTGCTAGAGCTCAATTTTTGGCAAGTTTTCCCGCAGCTGTTGTTCCTCCCTCTTTGCCCAGACAAAATGAGGGGAGCTTTTTTACAAGGCATAATAGAGCCAGATCAGAATCTCCGCAGCATAGCGTAACTCAGAATGTAACTCGCAGCCCTAGCGCTCCGACTCTAGAAACCGCGCTTTGATATTTAAGCCTTAATATTTGACCGTTGAAAAGGAGGAGCTTTGGGGCTTTTTGAGACGCATATTATACCAATGCTAAATAATTAGGATCCAGTTGAGTCTATAATAATCAATCAAATCTTGTTTACACAGATATTTACAATATACGAGTAGAATGTCTTTCCTAAAATTATCTAATGAGAAAGGAAGCGAGCAATAATAATAACTTCTGATATTGTGTAAGTAACGATTATTTACGAGATGAGATAACGATGGATAGAGAAACCCGTTAATTTATTATAACTAATTTATTTCTCCATATATTAATAATAATAATAATAATAATGAAACCCATTAATCATTCGATGAAAATAAACAGAACAAATAGTAAACAATAATATTGTAAATATAGTTAATATTATGATATCCGCAATGAATTTTCCCGTGCTGATTAATTCTTCAAGAATTGTTTGATAATATGTATCGATCATCTTTTGCTAGTCTAGTCTGATCTTGGGCAGACGTAAACTTGAATTTAAAATTTGAAATGAAAATATAAAAAAGAAGGAGATGAAGAATGAGAAAAAAAACAAAAAAGTCGACTTTTTCTCGATTCGTCCGCCCAGAAAACTTTTGTAAATTATTTAAAGCTGCGTTGAAAAATCCATACATATAATGTACTATGTAAAGCTATTATAACGTTGGCTATAATAATAATAATATTAATAATAATAAAAATTGATAAATAAAAGATAAAAAAAAAATAAAATAAAGAAAAAGCAAAACAAATAATAAGAAATGATATTGAAGCTATAGTTTATCATATAGGTTCCTGGGTAGTGAATATTAATATATTGAAGAATATTTAAAGCTGCTATTAAATTCAAGGTTGCCTTAAGTAAATTATAAGAGCTTGATAATTATTATTATGAAATATGAAATATTCAAAAAATAAATAAACAAATAAAAGACAAAAAAAAAAAATAAAATAAAATTAAAATAAAAATAAACCAACACAGAGGCTGAAAGCTGTAAGGAGATAGTGCGATAAATATACATAAAGAGAGACGTACTGTACGCACAGCGAACTCAATTATTAAACTTTAAACATAATTAAGCTGATAATAAATGTTTTCGCACTACCTACTGTGTTCTCATTTCATTAGAAATAAAAAAGCGAATTTTATACATTAAATTTGATCTAAATCGCCCTTATTAATAGCGATCAGTTTATTTATCCTTTATCCAATTTCTACCAAGTTTTCTTAATATTATCAAAGAATACAATTAGAGGAAATAGGATATAAGGCAATTAATCTCTTTCTCTATTATCCTAATTTATTATTCATCCACTTATAGATACTGTTACAATTAATTATTAGAAAACTATACAGTTTTATGTGTATATAGAAAAAAAAAAAAAAAGAAAATCAAACACATTGGTGAGTGTCTCAGGGTGATTGAAAAATGACCGAGTCGCATTGACCCCAAATCAATTTTATTAAATCTAAAGAAAGAGAATTATGAAAGATTGTCTATTTCTGAGAGAAATCCAACCCCCCCCCGTTACTCAATCTTCATCTTCATCTGAGGCGGACCTCCCATCGGTGGTGGTGGCCCGTTCATTGGGGGTCTCATAGGTCCCATTGGACCCATAGGACCCATCATATGCCCCATTGGTCCCATAGGACCCATCATAGGTGGCCTCATTCCCATCATAGGTGCCATAGGCCCGTGCGGTCCCATCATCATCGGACCACCAGGTCCCATATGACCTCCGTGCATTCCTGGAGGATGCATCATATTGGGGGGACCTTGGGGTGGGACTCCTTGTCTCGGACCTAGACTCGGAGGCGGTGGAATCGCTGCACCCTTGTTAGCAGCAAACGGATTAGACGCTATTTTACCAGCCTTAAAAGCGGCCGTTGTTGCGTCTATGAGATGCTGGGCTTGTTCTTCCATCCATTTTTGGTAAAAATATTTCACGTTGTCTTTATGCTTACGACCTTGGCAATGCGTCTTTCTAACACTCGGGGAATCGTGGGTTAGATACGTGTCACAGTAGTCGCAATAATATTTCGGCATTTTGCAGAGGCTATTTAGTGTCTGTTTCCTTATTCATTCATTCATTTATTTATTTATTTATTTAGTTATTTATTTATCCCTTTGGGGATTCTGTTTAATCGCGAATTATTAGATCTTCGGTTTTAGGTTAGGAGACGCGTTCACTTGATACACCTCCTGACGCTTCGAGTATAACGTGTAACGAACGCGTTGTTTTAGGACTTTAATAATTTTCGCTTTCGTCAACTATATACACGCCGAATAAATCCTCGACTCATATTGAGAGCAGACAATATTTTTATCGTTTATTATAACCCCTCGTTTTTATACACGGACTTTGTTTTTGGTTATCAATCCTAATAAAACATGGAGAATCGAAACTTTACGAAATGAACTTCGAATCTCTAGTAAGAAACACGACAGGCGTACACCCGCTGAATCGTATTGCCATCTCGTGGTTGCAATGACGAACTAGTGTTGCTGTGAACATCAGTGCGCCTCGTGGTACGCAACTTCCACGACATTGTTGTCATTTATCATTTCTGATTGCATATCACATGGCGCACCTGTGCTTACGGGTAAAGTAGTTCGTATATTCAACCGCGAGATGGCAATACCATTTGGATCCCCGTTGAAACCACTAGATGGCAAGAAGGGGCATTGACCTACATACAGACACCTGTCGTACTCGTAAGGTCAGTGGCCATCGTGGCGTCAAAGAGTTCGCATGGGAGATGTGATAACGAAATACGACTGATGGACTGTGACAAGCATTCCAATAGAAATACTATGATCGTAGAGAAGTTGTCGCAAAATAGACCAGCTACTCATGGACGAAATAATTTTTTTTCTGGTCTAGTTTTAGGAGTATTTTTTATTTTACTGGATTATGATAATCATGTTATAACACTTGTCCATCTGTTATAGTTGAAAAACCTTTCATTAGAGTCCAAACGATCTCCCTCC
This sequence comes from Tenthredo livida, assembly GCA_963992785.1. NCBI lineage: Eukaryota > Metazoa > Arthropoda > Insecta > Hymenoptera > Tenthredinidae > Tenthredo > Tenthredo livida. The sequence goes on along the minus strand of OZ023070.1, from coordinate 1,386,638 downwards.
AGTAAGAATTCTGTTCCTATTGCAACAAGCGAGTGCATATTGAACTGAGCTTGTGTAACATTAGTTATTAAATTAGGTAGTACATATATTATTGTAATACGAATTTCTATCATGGTGACTTGTATGCCATACAGAAAATAAAGACACTCTAGCAAACTACCAATTGCCATTCATATGTAACTATATGTTTATTTTTAAGATACAATCTTAAATAGTGCGTATATTACATAATTTTGACAATGCATTATAGTGTATCGGATACTGCAGCAATAAATTCTCTGCAATAATTGAATGCTTCGTTATTTTTTACCTTCACTTCCCTGCGATTCCTTTTTAGACGTATATTCCTTTATCCTAGACGTGCATGAGGACACGTATGCATGCCTATATCAATACACTATGATTCTTTCTCCCTCCAAAAATTTTAGCACACCTCCTCGGGTCAGATGTTCTCCTGATACCAGGAGCAATTTTCGACTTAAAATCGTTCGATTTTCAGACTTATAGAAATTTAAAGTCGAAAATTGCTCCTGGTATCAGGAGAACATCTGACCCGAGGAGGTGTGCTGAAATTTTTGGCGGCACAGAGGTATAGTATAGAGATATAGGCATGCATACACTGCTTCGGAGTGATTTTTCTGGCAGTTGATACCTTTTTTTCGGAGTGGTTTTTCTGGCAGTTGATACCTTTTTTCGGAGTGATTTTTCTGGCAGTTGATACCGTTTTCAAGGAGTCGTTTTTGACACCATGAGGTATCAAGTGCCAGAAAATCGACTCCTTAAAAAAGGTATCAACTGCCAGAATTTTCGGAGTGAATTTTCTGGCAGTTGATACCTTTTTTTAAGGAGTCGATTTTCTGGCACTTGATACATCATGGTGTCAAAAACGACTCCTTGAAAACGGTATCAACTGCCAGAAAATTCACTCCTTAAAAAATGTATCAACTGCCAGAATTTTCGGAGTGAATTTTCTGGCAGTTGATACCTTTTTTAAGGAGTGAATTTTCTGGCAGTTGATACCGTTTTCAAGGAGTCGTTTTTGACACCATGATGTATCAAGTGCCAGAAAATCGACTCCTTAAAAAATGTATCAACTGCCAGAATTTCCGGAGTGAATTTTCTGGCAGTTGATACCATTTTTTAAGGAGTCGATTTTCTGGCACTTGATACCTCATGGTGTCAAAAACGACTCCTTGAAAACGGTATCAACTGCCAGAAAAATCACTCCGAAAAAAGGTATCAACTGCCAGAAAAACCACTCCGAAAAAAAGGTGTCAACTGCCAGAAAAATCACTCCGAAGCAGTGTATGCATGCCTATATCTCTATACTATACCTCTGTGCCGCCAAAAATTTCAGCACACCTCCTCGGGTCAGATGTTCTCCTGATACCAGGAGTAATTTTTGACTTAAAATCGTTCGATTTTCAGAGTTATAGAAATTTTTAGTCGAAAATTGCTCCTGGTATCAGGAGAACATCTGACCCGAGGAGGTGTGCTGAAATTTTTGGCGGCACAGAGGTATGGTATAGAGATATAGGCATGCATACACTGCTTCGGAGTGATTTTTCTGGCAGTTGATACCTTTTTTTCGGAGTGATTTTTCTGGCAGTTGATACCTTTTTTAAGGAGTGAATTTTCTGGCAGTTGATACCTTTTTTTAAGGAGTCGATTTTCTGGCACTTGATACATCATGGTGTCAAAAACGACTCCTTGAAAACGGTATCAACTGCCAGAAAATTCACTCCTTAAAAAAGGTATCAACTGCCAGAAAATTCACTCCGAAAATTCTGGCAGTTGATACCTTTTTTAAGGAGTGAATTTTCTGGCAGTTGATACCGTTTTCAAGGCGTCGTTTTTGACACCATGATGTATCAAGTGCCAGAAAATCGACTCCTTAAAAAAAGGTATCAACTGCCAGAAAATTCACTCCTTAGAAAAGGTATCAACTGCCAGAACAATCACTCCGAAGCAGCGTATGCATGCCTATATCAATACGCTATACTCCTTTCACCCACCAAGAATTTCAGCACACCTCCTCGGGTCAGATGTTCTCCTGATACCAGGAGCAATTTTTGAGTCGAAATTTCTAAAACTCTGAAAATCGCTACTAACTTAATTATATATGAAGACGTGCATGAAGCAACGTATGCATGTCTATATCGATACACTACTCCCATCCCCCCCACACAGCACAGGACGTCCATCGAATGTCCTTTTTATGTCTTATACAGCCTATATATATCCAGGATCGTTCGGATATTCTATGGATATTCTGTATATGTCCAGGATCATCGAAACATCCATAGGATATTCCATCACATTACCAAGATATATCTGACGTCCTGGGGATATCCCCATTCGATCATACACAGAAAAAAAGGTTCACTTGGGCCAAGAAAATTATATTAAAGACCGAAAAATCTCCCGAGCCAAGTCAAAATTTTTTCAAACCAAGAGAATTGTCTTGGCTCAAGCAAATTTTTTTATTGACTGAAGAAAATTTCGGTTTACAATGTGAATTGCAGACAATTTTATTGGAACAAAAATTTTTTTTTACCAACTTAATCTTTTTTTCTGTGTATAGTGAAAATATTGATATTCAGAGATTTTTTCCGAAGATATGAATCATTATATAAATATTGAGTTGAGGATATAAATATGCGATATTATATATAATATAAATATTGAGTTGAGGATACAAATGTGCGATATTATATATAATATAAATATTGAGTTGAGGATACAAATATGCTATATTATATATAATATAAATATCGAGTTGAGGATAGAGATATCCTATATTATATATAATATAGGATATCGAGTTGGGGATACAGATATCCTATATTATATATTATTGCGTTCGGAATATTCCTATCGAGTCTCGTTAACGCACCCCATGCGTACTCGTTGAGGCCGCGTGGGCCACTGAGGTTACTGACCCCGTGACAGGTGCTATTACCCTAGGTCAGTGCTACTTGTCAGCACGTTGTACCAGCGCCATCTCACAGTCGCATTGTAGAACTATTTTCTGCCGATAACGTCGTGTGCCGATAACATCGTGTGCCGGTAACGTCGGTATCAGCCAATGTATGGCGTACCCATGTCGCGGCAAAATTGGTATTCAGAGATTTTTTCCGAAGATATGGATCATTATATAAATATTGAGTTGAGGATACAAATATGCTATATTATATATAATATAAATATCGAGTTGAGGATACAGATATCCTATATTATATATATAATATAGATATCGAGTTGGGGATACAGATATCCTATATTATATATAATACAGATATTGCGTTGAGGATACAGATATCCTATATTATATATTATTGCGTTCGGAATATTCCTATCGAGTCTCGTTAACGCACCCCATGCGTACTCGTTGAGGCCGCGTGGGCCACTGAGGTTACTGACCCGATGACAGGTGCTATTACCCTAGGTCAGTGCTACTTGTCAGCACGTTGTACCAGCGCCATCTCACAGTCGCATTGTAGAACTATTTTCTGCCGATAACGTCGTGTGCCGATAACATCGTGTGCCGGTAACGTCGGTATCAGCCAATGTATGGCGTACCCATGTCGCGGCAAAATTAGTATTCAGAGATTTTTTCCGAAGATATGGATCATTATATAAATATTGAGTTGAGGATACAAATATGCTATATTATATATAATATAAATATCGAGTTGAGGATACGGTATGAAATTGAAATTAAGCTTGTAAGAATTAAAGGCAAATAAATTCGTTTAAAGAATCTAAATCGTTGGCTAATCGCTTCCATTATTCGGATCTGTTTCAGAGTGGCGGAGTTGAGAGGTTGTTAACGTTGATTAATCACTCGTAGGCAGTCCGCTTAACGAGTTCAAGTTTTTCTCCGCCGATGAAAGACTCGCACTGCAGGCTAAGCTGCCACTTCGCTCTTTCCACAGTGATGGCTAAAAGCTAGCAAAACTATAACTTACAATACTTGAATAAAAAGAAATTTCTTTAATACACGAAACGAGTTGCTTATACGATTACTTTATCACGTCCCTCAATATATTTAAGGACTGAGATTCGTCTGAAGATTTTTAATTCAGCGTCTTAAACTCCTCATGAATAAATCCCTTGGTCAAACCCGTCCGTACTTTATTCTATTACTACTTTTCTCGCCCTTATTAGCGAGTGCCACGAAACCTTAAACATTCACCCCCTGAGAGTCGTGATTTTAATTAATGCCGCTTACGCCCTGACGCCCTATACCTACCCACCTACCTACCTACCAAAGTTTCTTCCACTCTTTGCACGCACTCTCACTCGTGCGAAACTTTCTTCTTGAATATTACAGCGTTAATTATTTTTCTCCACCCAGTGAAAATGAAAAAAAGATGAAAAGATGAAAATAAAATAACGAGAAAATGAGAAAAAAATGGAAATCTGCACGTCTGTATTGTGTACCTATATGTATACACCTATACAAGGGTGCTGCGGCGTTCAATTTGATCTATAAAATTATGGAATTATTGTTAGACGAAATTCCTGCTATTCGAGTTCTATCAGGATGCCAAAAACTCGGATATTTCTCTATTTTTATATTTTTATCGTACAGCTCCAGCGAGGTCGATGATTGCCGCGTATTGCGGGGGATGAAATGACGGTTGACCGTTTCCCTACGTCAGTTGACCAGCCCTTGTCAAACGTTAAATATAATGAGGATGGTAAGAGGCTTAGAAGCCGTAACAAGCAATGGCCAGCGAGTATTACGTAAAGGCTTTTATCACACATGTGACGTAGCCACACAGATCGAACGATGGAAGGATATCTAGGCTTATATACACCTATATATACTCGTATCAGCCAGAAAAAATTTTTACAGGGTTGAAGATCGTGAGGTGGAGCAATACGGCATACGCACATAATTTCTCACTGCTGTATTATCTCTTCGTTGTTAATTAAGTTCGTTGTCTTGTGTATTGTTGGAATCGATCTTATATATACTATGTTCCTAAATTGTGAGAACTGCATCATGCAGCTGCACCTGTATAGCATAATTTTTATTATACATTTCTAGCCAGCATATATACCGCGGGAAGAACATAATTATAATACCTATATCTGTCGCTATATTGTGTACAGCGAAAGTGTTCATTATATCGTTTTTTTGGACCGCGGGATCTCCTGCAGCTGTTGCTGCAGTTTCACCATTATTTCGGTATTTCAGTTGGTTAAATTATATACGTACGCGCACTTGGAGTCAGATGGTAATTGTTAAAGTTTAGTGATAAACGAGAGGTATACCTACATTCGTAGCGCGCGGGACGCATAGACATCAATTTCAATCTACGATAACTCGAGAGTATATCTATGTACTGTATCTACAGCTATAGATAGGTGGATGTATTTCTTGATTGTTAATAAAATGTATTTTACTGAGGGAGACGAGTTTTGGAGTATCTCTTGCCTTATCGCACGGTATATAACGAAGGGAGGAATGTTTGGCCATTCATTGGGCTAATTATGAATATTGTTCCTCCTGATATCAAAGCCGTTTAAATTTTCAAGTAAACTGCGAAGCGATGGTTTCGCCAGTGCGCAGGTACTCGAGCTTCGGAGTTTCCGTGCCGGGGGTGGACGGGGGTTTGGGAATTGAGGGTTGTGGAAGTTTCCGACGACAACCGACTAGCAATCTGCGCTTTTCCCAGAGCCGGGTAGTCAGTGTCGCGCGCGTCGTAGACCGGCGAAGATCAGCTAAAAACGGCGCAGCGCGATCCTCCGCGTCCTTCGGGATCTTCGCGCCTTTTCCGCTCCTCCGCGGCCCCCGGAATAGGCGGGCGAGGGACCTCGACGAGAAGCGAAAGTTGGGCGAAAATCTCCGAGGCCTCCGCGAAATGTTTACGAGTCGTAGCCGCCGCAGACGCCGACTCTGACCGAGATCCGAACTTTGACCGCCGCGGCGTATCTCGAACGGGTCAGTTCTTTGACGCGGCTGGACCGTCCCGTGGTGGACAGAGCGGTCAGACGCCGAACGACTCCAGAAACCTTTCAGCCTCCCTCGCGCGTGTCTCGCGACTGACCGATCCGTTTCATCCGCATCTCCGACTCAAAGTTCGCGATCCCACGCGATTGACTTCGGCCAACGTGACCGGTGGAATAATACGAGGGTCGCGTAGGATACGACGATCCGTTTAGAGCGGTGAAAGATGCGAAATATCCCCTCGCGAAAACTCTAGTATCGCGTAAAGTTCGTGCGAGAGGGTTGCGATCAGTTCGGCGCCTGCGGCTGTTATGACTCGGAGTAAAATTGAGTCGGTAGAGTTCGATCGGCCGGAGCTTTGAAGATGATTTCCACCGCAATCCTAGCGATTCTCGCGTTGCTCGTCGTCACCGAGGCGCGAGTTTCAAGGACGGAGTTAAAACACCGGCAAAAGTTTACAATCCAAGAACTTTACTCTATCAAATTTCCTAACATCATCACCGGTGACCTGGATCTGGACGTCTGCAAGGCCGGTTAGTACAGATATCGGAATAATTCATAAAAATTTTCATTCAACAAATCAAACAAAATAATTTATATCAGGTATAAGAATTGGAAGAAATTATGCATTTTGCAGCGAGAGGGTCTCGGCAACGTTTAATTGCCACACTACGTAGTTTCACACGTATATAACGTAGATATAAAATATCACGCAGAAAGGACACGCGACAGTCTGGATCCTAGATATACATACATACATTAATACTATGTATTACACTGCGAGGTATATAAGTATATAAGTATATAAAATATATATATACGATCTCGGACGGCATAGCACGCGGCAAAACACGAAAGCCGTACATTTTTTGCTCGTTAGCATTGAGTTTGAGGAATTATCCTGTGCGCAGAAAGAAAGAAAAAGATAATAGAGATAGCGAGCCTTTCTAGGAATTATAAGAAACTCAGCGTTTCTTTATTCGGCAAGAATACCAGACGATAAGGCTGCAGTATAGCCTTGTGCTTCTGAGCTTTTTCTCCCCTTACTTATAGCTGCAGTACGCAATTTTATCATAGGTCGATTCAACCCACGCAGTCTAATTGACTTAACCGTTTACATACCATCTATACATACATACGCATATATACATCGTACTATACATGTAGGTATATACAAGGAAAAACAAAAAAGATTAATTACATCTGCTATATGCGCGGAATGAGATCAAATATAATAAATTGGTTATTCCGAGAAGCGATGAACTTTTAATCTACTGTATATAATATCGTAATCGTAAATTGAACATACTACGCGTTTATTATTTAAAATAATACAACATCATCACGATCACCGCATCCTCTCAAAAAAAAAAACCCAATTTACAACCAATTAAGAAATTATACATATCATCTAAATATATAGCGCCACGTATACATGCGTATATAAATTGAACGTAATCGTCATAAAGCGAAATTTTTATGCACCAGGAATCAGAGAACTCGTGTATACTGTATATACTATATACACATATAGAGGTGTATATATATATATATACATACGCACAGTTCTTTGTCCCACAGCTCTCCTACTGCTGCTTACTGTTGGTGGTAATTGTGACGTATTATAAAGTATTCCTTTCATAACTCGCCTCGTATTACCGCGCGTTCCCTAGCTATTTTAATTAACACACGTACGTAATTAAGACCGCTACTATAACAGGTAGGTGTGCCACGCGCACACATTACAATATCTCCGGGGTCGCGAGCCCCCATATAGGTACACTATAAATATGTATATAGGTAGGTATGATGTATGAACACTGGGAGATTTAATAAAATTATGAAGTATGAAGATGTGATCATTTTGTCGTATCATTATTATTATTATTGTTAAAAATTATCGTTGTTATTATAAATCGGAGAATTGGGGGGAGAAATTCAAATCCTACGCGCACAGCCCACGTATGTATAACCATATGCGTCTGTTCAAAGGATCTTCTCCTATATATGTCCCGCGTAGGTACTTAGCTCTTTAATGAACCCATTAAACTCCTTTGATTATCCAGATAAGGGGAGTTTGAAAAGTTTACCGCGTTATACCTATATATATATATATATATATATATATATATATATATATATATATATCAACGTATAATAACTATATTCACAGTAACCAGCTGCTGGTTGTGCCTATGATGATCATCATTTCGCGTCCCTCTGTACACCCGCAACCCCCGGACTCGCTTGCGGTTCACTAATCAACTATGAAATTATTACTCTGTATACTGATGATATCCCTGCTGGAATAATTTCCATGATCACGCAGACTAGACTTTTGTCGTTTTTGTTAGAAACAAATAGGAAGAAGAAGAAAAAAAAAAAAAAAATAAACGTTCGGTATAAACTTTAAGACAAGATCAATACGCGTGAACTTGCGAAAAACAACTCAACTCTTGCCATTCAGTACCTATAGGTATATCTGCGGCTTCGTTCTACGTATGTGTTCATAGTATACAGTACATAGAATCTATATACTGTATTGAAAAAAAAAAAAATATGTATATACAGGCTCAAAAAATTTGTCTACATTATCTTTGTGATTATTATTAATTAATCAATAATTTCTATATAAGATATTATAATATATAGTATATATACTGTAGTTGTATCATATACGTCATGTTGTAAAATTTATTGTATATATCTTAAACCGAGATCAAAGATCAAACCTCTGACAATATGATTATTGCAGTGATCATGCCTCGATTTGAGAAAGACAACGCGTTTACTCATATAAACTTACTTATACATACATATAGTTTATACACTGATACTTATATACCTAATGCGATAACCGCGACCCTAAACTAAACTAAACTAAACTATTTGCTTTTTCTATCTTAAACCGAGTCTCGTATAGCTCAACCATATATATACGCTATACCTACTCTCGTAGAATCTATTCTATTTTATACCTATATGCATGTACCTACATGTGTATCTCTCACGCATGTGTATACGGATTAAGTTTCCCTACGTGGGATTTATACATACGGGGTGTTTGGTTCCACTCATTTTATCCGCCCTTTTACTCTATTCTTACAGTTTTATACAATAAAGATAAAAACGAAAATAAAAATAAAAATGTATTATTTTTTTCTTCCCCCAAACCGTTCTTCAACGATCGAGAGCAAAAAGAAGACGAGAAATTTTGTTCTTCGAGGAATTTTCATATAGTCGTTTGAAAAAGAGAGGAAAAAAAAGAATTTCTTTTCTCTAAAATTTCATCGCAGATCTGAATAAATTAATTTTTTTCTCATTTGGTATTAATTAATACGGTATATATATATTATACATATATATACTATAGTCCGAAATGAACACCCCTTAAGTAACGCGCAGTCACCATAGACAGTATAGGATCCCTTTCAAGTCGCGAAGGGACAACGCGGAGGAACGTCTAGCCCGGCGTCTGTCTATCGGTTGTAGTACGTATCTAGTTACCTTATGCGTGGCCAAAAGCCCTGTTACCCAAGTTATCGACTATATATATGATATATATGTACATATACCTATGTACGTACCTATATCCCCTTGATATGTACTTGTCAGGCGATAATCACCCACGAAAATCCCTACAATATAAAGATCAAGAAGTTGAGCTGATCCAGCTGATCGAAAACCACCCCTCGTCGAAATTTCTCCAATTTCTTATTTTCATTTCTTTCTTCTATCATTAGATATCACAGATTCAGGAAATTTTTGTGAAAAAACAAAAAAATAACAGAAAAGGGGAAAAACCGTTTTGGTCGTGACGATGACGACGTTGTTATTGCTTTTATATATATCTACGAACATTAATTAATTTCATTGAACGATTTGAACGCGCGTTATCGGTATACCGATAATACACCAACTTAGGTTGTTGTTGTTGTTGTTTAATCGATAATTTATTTAAATTAATAAATAAAATTAAACCTCGATCAGCAATGACAGAGATTTTTAATACTATTTTATAATGGTATTAATTTTTCATTAGTTATTACGTTTTTTTTTTTATTTATAGTATATGAAATGATCGTCACGTGGTCTTTTGTTCCATTCATTATAATACGTATATATGTATACTTACTTATATATATATATATATATATGTACAATATATAATATATAATATAATATATAAATATATATCTATGTAAATTCTAACAGTGGAATACATACCTACCTACCTACTACTATTGTCCCATTGTTATCATTGTTATACTCCCGCACTCTCTTATAAGATTGCACTCGAATTTTCCGCCATTCTCTCCCTATCTGGCTCGCTATCTCTCTCTTCTTTTCTCTCTGTACATTAAATTTTCCGAGTATAAGGCGAAAACCTCGTTTTCGTTGTTTCCAAGTGGAGGGGGGTACAGGATTTTGAATCCCAAAAACTCCTCTTATATACTCGGAGTTATTTCTACACTTTGAACGATTTAGCAACAAGAAAAAAAAAATAATAATAACAATTACAATTTAATAAACGTGTTTGTGCTCCTCTCCTATTTTCCTTCTTTTCCTTATCAACGGTATCCTTATCCTTTTTTTCGAATAAATAATACCATTCATCGTATAAAATTTTTACCTTATACACGACAAATAAATTATATCAATATTGTAAATTTTGCGTTCCATTTAATTCTTCGACGATATCGACGCTCGAGCTGTTGCTCGTTTATAACATTCATATGTACATATTTCGAAACCCCCAGCTACTATACTATATATAGAAAATATAAATGTGCTAATTTTTAAAAATCGCGTTACTATCGTCTTTACTTGACACTTGACAGCATTTCAAACCAAGATACATATACATATATATATATATATATATATATTATACCATATAGTTAAAGCAAATGCCAGTGCCACGCCGTACGTTTCGCGATAACCTATTGTCCTTTTGCACTTCACGTATAGTACATACCACATATATTATACGCGACAAACGGATACATATATCGCTTCTCGATTTTCCTCAACGATCTATCTCTGCATGCAGCCTTATAAAATATTTTTCAAATAATTTCCATATTCAGCGATTTAACAATTAGTACCTAATTAATTTTTTCGATATGTATAATTCGGTTATTGTGAATTGAAGAATGAATAATTATTATCCGCGAAATCGATTAGATCGCTGAAGAAGTGCGTGCCGATGATAAAGCTAGAGAAGAAAGAAAATGATTCAAAAATATAGTATGTATATAGCGGTACTACCTCCTATATGTAATCTAGGTATAAATTACCGCTTCGATTTCCTCATTGCAAAGTCTAGTAATAAATTGTGGTTCTGAGAAGCCTTCAGAAGAGAAACTCTATCTGACTGTAGTACCAAACCCCGGAAATTACGAATAGCGATTATGAGGGAAGTGGAAAATAGCAAAAAACTAAAAAAAAAAAGAATTTTCTTCAATTTTTTCTTCTACATCTTCTGATAGGGAAGTTGAAACGAAGATATGAGCATCTTCTACGATGCAATGTATCGAGGGTGTAGTACAGGGCGATATATGCGAGTATGTAGGCGAAACGGAATTAGAACTTCTACGTTTCGTTCTTCGTCCTCCCGCATGGTATTTTTTTATCTTTTTTTCTCCCCTTTTTTCTTTACCTTTGTATTCTTCTTCTTCTATCTCGGAGGTTTGAGACACTGGTTTCGAGATGATACGTGAGCACGGTAAAGGCCCAGAGATTAGGTCGTCTCTTACATGCGTTACATGTATTATACGTACATGTATACACGTATGTACCAATATGAGAGGCAGAACCACACGTACGTATCGTATGAGATAAATAGAGCCACCGTTAACAATGGTGGTATAGCCTTGGGCTCTTCCTGGACGAGAAACCTTATCGACTAAATATGGTGTATATGTATACATACATTATACATGTGTATACGTAACGTGTGCAACCTACTATAAATGTACATTATATTTCGATACAAAATACCACTGGTCAAAAAACAAAAAAATTTACCCCCCCGCAGGCGCGAGCCATATGATATTCCCTTACTCAATTTTTCCAAAAAATTTTTCATTCTCATTTTCATTTCCCTTCTTTTTTCAACATTCATTATTTATCTAGGCCGAATGATACGAGCATAATAAGAAAGCTAAGGAACAACTCGCCTACCTCAACGACCTAAAGAGGCTTCTTATGATTGAAATCAATACGACACGTACGTACGTAACTGCATGCTGCAGCACCAGTCATGCAGACACTTGGTAAACCGCGTACGAACACCTTTTATAATTTCTTTTTTTTTTTTTTTCGTATATAACTTACGTACCGATTTTCGAACATTTTTACTTTTTTTATTTTAGTATATTCTAGTTTTCGTCACTATTTTCATATAATTGTATAATTACTATGTGGCGTAGGTATAGTATATAGGCATATACTTTTTTTTAAATAATAATAATATTGATAATAATAATAAGAAGATGAAGAAGAAGAAAAAAAAAAAGAAATATATAAAGAAAAGAAATTTTCTCAGGCAAGGGAATATAGAGATGTCGGCCGTGACCTATCGCGCTCCAATTCAAGTAGCTCGAAGCTACTACCCTGTTCCGTTTCTATAGCACGGAAAGTGATATATAAAGAAGGCGAAAAAGAGAAAAGAAAAAAAGAGAGTAAAAAAAAAGAAAAGAAAAGAAAAGAAAAGAAAAAAAAAATCATACACTTCATGCGGGTAAAAAAATAATCCCCATGTTACTGGCGTGCGTCGTCAAGCTATATGTACCACATAGGTACATATATATATATATATATATATATATATATATATATAGGTATATTCCTGAAGTAGCTACTTGAACCGATCTGTTATTCGGTTTACGTTCACGTTTACGTATGCATACGTATACATGAGTAAATAAATTTGAATAAAAAGTAAAAAAATGATAAAAAAGCCAAAAAATTGTGAATTTTTCACATATATACCTACTACGTGTATATATGATCGATTCAAACCGCAGTAAAATAAAATTGCCAAATCAAAAAACAAAAAATACAAATCTAAAAAAAAAAATGAAAAAATGAATTAATTACTGCAGTGAGTAATAGTATACCTATATTGTAATCGATTTAATTATTTTCACAATTTTTTTTTCACACATGTGTGTCTCTCTCTCTCTCTATTTTTCTCTCTCTGTTTCTGTCTCTCCGCACGTTTGCACGTGCAACCAATTATTTGCTGCCCTTTTGAGTGTCGGTAAATTTGTTGGGAAAAATAAAAATAAAAATTGCAAAAAAAATAAAAAAACGAACTCTGACCTCTGGGAGTTTAATTTACGTTTTCCGACTGAAAAGGGGTGCGGCTTTATACACGATATTGATATCACGTACGAGTATATACGTATATACCTATATATCGATATAGTATTCACACACATATATATATGTGTATATATATACATACATATACATCCACCGGTTGTATGTGCTGTATAATTCGGTCCGGCTAATTAATGGGCCGCCTATGTCACGATCGCAAATGCAACGCGGTACCTAGGTATACCGTAAACCAGGTGTTCGGTGGGGGCGATGATTACGTGCGTATATTTCTATGGTACATATTATTATGTATATAGGTATGTACCTATACATAGATTTTGTATTGGATTGGATTTACTAACGAAATATATAAACGTCGATGACTGGTAATATGTAAACCGTGAAATATGAAAATTAATATCTGCATCGTATGCTATATGGTAAATGGGTAATGTTTTTTGGAATTTTTATTATATGGAAGGAATCATTGGCGATATAGTTTTTGGAATATGACCAGATGCGACGTGATGTTATAGGTATATGTATAACTGATATTATACACCCCGAGCTTTTGTTCATATAGAAATTGTTCGCGGTGAATAGCGAATTACCTATAGATTTTATATATAGGTATATACCTATACATATACATATACGACGGCAACTATCTTTGCTGATTAAATTACCCATTATACCTGGATCGTACGTAATTAAAGTTCCTGTTTTTATGTTCTAAAGACAGTAGATTAATTATACAGTACATTGTTCGTCGTCCAAGTACGTCGGAAAATTATAATCCGGTGGAATCCCATTTCTCGAACCTTATTCACACTTTCGGCTTATTATTATACAGACTTCGTTCAAATTTCCAACCCATCGTAGGCTATAGCGATGGTCCGATTCATGCCAGTGCGCAGGTACTCGAGCTTTAGAGTTTTCCTGTCGGGGGTGGACGGGGCTTTGGGAATTGGGGGTCGTGGAAGTTGCCGACGACAACCGACCAGCAATCTGCGCTTTTCCCAGAGCCGGGTAGTCAGTGTCGCGCGCGTCGTAGACCGGCGAAGATCAGCTAAAAACGGCGCAGCGCGATCATCCGCGTCCTTCGGGATCTTCGCGCCTTTTCCGCTCCTCCGCGGCCCCCGGAATAGGCGGGCGAGGGACCTCGACGAGAGGCGAAAGTTGGGCGAAAAGCTCCGAGGCCTCCGCGAAATGTTTACGAGTCGTGGCCACCGCAGACGCCGACTCTGACCGAGATCCGAACTTTGACCGCCGCGGCGTATCTCGAACGGGTCAGTTCTTTGACGCGGCCGGACCGTCCCGTGGTGGACAGAGCGGTCAGACGCCGAACGACTCCAGAAACCTCTCAGCCTCCCTCGCGCGTGTCTCGCGACTGACCGATCCGTTTCATCCGCATCTCCGACTGAAAGTTCGCGATCCCACGCGATCGACTTCGGCCAACGTGACCGGTGGAATGATACGAGGGTCGCGTAGGATACGACGATCCGTTTAGAGCGGTGAAAGATGCGAAATATCCCCTCGCGAAAACTCTAGTATCGCGTAAAGTTCGTCTCGTGCGTCCCGCGCGTCTGCGAGAGGGTTGCGATCAGTTCGGCGCCTGCGGCTGTTATGACTCGGAGTAAAATTGAGTCGGTAGAGTTCGATCGGCCGGAGCTTTGAAGATGATTTCCACCGCGGTCCTCGCGATCCTCGCGTTGCTCGTCGTCACCGAGGCGCGAGTTTCGAGGACGGAGTTAAAACACCGGGAAAAGTTTACGATCCAAGAACTTTACTATATCAAATTTCCTAACGTCATCACCGGTGACCTGGACCTGGACATCTGCAAGGCCGGTTAGTATATAAAGCGAAAAACCTTAGACATATATGCAGTTTATACAGGAAAATTTTTATCAGCTATTTAGTTCAGTCGTTCGTTCGTTCGTTCGTTCGTTCTTCAATTGTACATATACGTTGTATGTTGTATATCGTATATATTCAGAAGTTTATCTTATACTACACCCACACATATATACTTAGCTTTAATTCCACGAGATATTCCGAAGAAAAGGTCGACCGCCAGAGATAGCAAATGGTACTGTTTACATTCAGAAACGATTTGAGAATGGCTTCTCGCCCGTCCCGATAACTGAGTTTGAGTTATGGGTAACGATAATTCATTGTCTCCGTCTTACACTCTGGCCTGTGTTGTCCCTCGAGACTAAGGCATACATGCCATACCATACCATACCATCCGTCCATACGAAACAACCCGAGCCAGGATATTGTCCTATGAGTTAAATGTCGTCTAAATGATGATAATAAGTAATTCTAAAAAATGTTGAAAAAACGAAACCAAAAATAAAAAACTGGAATGATTTTCAGATTTTATGGAAAAAAAAAAAGAAATAAAAAATCGTCAACCCTGTACAGAATTGATTCCTGATTTAATTACAGGTGGATTCCTCGGCGATATTGCCCTCCCGAATGTACATTACGAAACCGAATGGCGGCAGCAAAAATTGAACAAAAGTTATTTAGAGGAATTAAAAAAGTACAGAGAAGAGATACTCCACGAGGGTCTCCAGGTAGAAGAAGAGGGTCTCACCGGTGAGTGAATCTATTCAATAACAGCTGATGAAGAATAATAATTAACGATTTTTAGAAATACTCCCATTTGTTTTTTCTTCTTCAATTTTTTCCTTTTTTTTTCCCTCAATTTTCTTTCTTTTCTCGCAGAGGTTTTACAGTTCAAAAATGAACACGGTAAGGTGAACAGAGGCGGAGAAGAGGGCGAGGATGAGGTAGAGGAGGAAAACGAGGGGGCGGAAAACCCCTTCACAGATGCAATTATGGTAGATCGTAACGAGTACGAAGTTAGAAGTGATTTTGGCGAGGCCTTCGAGTTCGGGGTAAAAGACACGACTGACTTACCTAACTCTGAAGTAGACTTGAGGTAGGTACCTTATACCTACCCCTTCCCGTGCCTATATACCATTAAATTACATAACTTCAAATTTTTAAAGAGTTTTATTTTATTTTATCGGCTTATTCTCAGCTATGGCTTTGTTAGAACCTTGAATGAAATACTAATTAAGTAATTAGCATAATTCGATCGGTATTAAAAAGCCGCCCTCTACCCCTGACCCGAAACAAAACGAAAACAAGCAAAAAAAAAAAACAAAAAAAAAAAAAAAATCGGAACTTGTAAAAACTTCGTGCGAAACGTAGTACCAAGGGCAGACCGATAATTAAAATTTTAATTAGCACGTAAATTTTTTTTCTCTTTTTCTTTTTCTTTTTTGCTAATCCAATTCAGATGTCGATTATCGTTTTTTTTTTTTTCTCTAAAGTTGAAATATTTGGACATTTGTGGTTTTTTTTTTTTTATTTATTTTCATTTTCTATCTTGAGAGAAAATTTCTTCATGTAATTTGACGCAATTATTACGAAGATCAATCGACGTGGGAAAAAAGGCTCATTTAAGGCACGCGAATCATCTGGGGATTCGGGAGAATCGGAGAGATAAGGAGATTGTGGATGAGAAAATTTTCACAAATTTTCGAACCACCGAGTCACAGAATTTTCCCGAAGCATCTACCTCTACGTATCCAGATATTGAAGAGCCCTTGAATGGTGGAGAAAAAAAACGTCGTAGACGACACCAAAGACACAGGTATGTCGATTTGTGTACGTATGTGTTAGGTGAGAAATAAAGAAAGAAAAATGAAAAATGAAAAATGAAAAATGAAAGAAAAGAAAATGAGGCCAGCTTCGGAGACAAATTCGAGGCGTATAGGGTGGCAAAGAACAGAACCATCTTCGGTATAGGTGATTCCTCGTTTCCATTGTGCGCGCTATAGTAGGGTATAGACGGAGTGATCTATGGACATATTAGCCGACCCCGTGATCTTGCGAAAAAGCGTTATATTCAAGGTCCCGCGGAGCCTGGAGTAAGAAGATCCAGTATCCGTCTCCTATACGAGATTTCACCCTTCGGCCACAAAATCACCTACCTATTATTCACACAAAGGAAGAAACCTGCCGCTAGAATTCGCTCCTCAATCTCATAAAACGTTTTCCGTTTCTAGTAATGAAAAAGAAAAAAAGTAAAAAACGAAAAAAAGTAAAAAAAAAAGTAAAAAAAGGGAAAAGAAAAAAGAAAAAAATTATTTTTCCTCCATATCCTGAATTTCTCTACACGTACCTACCTAGTATGTTATAATACATAGCATACGAAAGGCAGTGACGTACCGTAATATCCGTTTCGCGATTCGCAAACGCGGGTACATCCGGGTCTGCAGAGGACGGACGTAGCGGGTAGGTAGGTAGGTAGGTAGGTAGGTAGGTAGGAAGGTAGTACGGTGTACAGGGGATGGTTTGTCCCTTGTGAACGGTATAGTAACCGCGCCCCACTGGTGCTGCTGCTGCTGGTGCTGGTGCTGGTGGTGGTGGTGGTGGTGGTGGTGCTGCTGCTGCAGAGATAATAGAATGATCTATGCCCTGCACCGTATATATACCAACCCTGCACGGTGGGAAAGCCACGATTGAAACCTACGTCAAGTGGCGTTGGATTTCGAACAATGGGGATTAGGTACCAAGCGAGCATTAGTTACCTGGCTATTAACCCCCCCCCCCCCCCCCCCCCCTCCCTGTACTTCTACCTATCTGCCTATATACTACATTCTCATATATATATCTGTATATTTATGTGACAGCGTTAAATACCACTGTCTGCAGTGAAACTGCGATGCAGAATTCGCAATACATGCACATTGCACATTGCACATAGTACATACTATATATGTATATGTATTACTCGCGGTTTACTTGAAATTTCGGTAGATTTCTCCACCCTGGAAGTAAGCCAACTCTAATTTCACCCATATAGACACACATGTATATAAAATTTTCCATGAAGTTGTAGAGTGGTTTTAGATCGGAGTTAACTAAACTATTAGCCTCTATATTAGCACCGTTTCACTGCAGTTTTATAGCTAAATGATTGAGGATTTTATTTTCTGGACAAAAAAAAAAAAAGAAAAAAAATCAAAAAATGAAAAACATAAAGTAGAAAATTGTATATATACTTGTGATATTTTTTTTTCTTTTTTTTTTTTACCTGTACACAAAGTGTCACTGTGCGAATCCCGCACAGCATATATATACCTACGCAGCTACCCTCTTCATTCATATTCATATACAGTCGAGCCGGCGAAGTACGTGACTAAATTTTATTCAATGACAGTGAATAATTTTATTTTATTATATTATTCAACTGATTTTTTTTTTTCCGATTCAGTTATTACGTATACGCTTTCGCGCATGTACACAAATCACGTAATAGATATAATTTATGGAAGTTGATTCCTGCCATGGTTCGGGTGAAAATGATTATTTTCGGAAAGGGCTTCGAAAAAAAAAAAGAAAAAAATCGAAAAATGAAACGAGGGAGATAATTTTTTTGTTTTTATTACCCGAATCGAGTTACGCACCTTGTGTTTTTTTTATTTTTTTTTTTATTTATAGTATATAACGCGTGCTCAAATTTGTATCACCACCTCGTACCATGGGGTGTATAAAAATGTATTTATGGGATGGCTATATATATATTATATGCTGACTGGGAAGTTATACTTGCAAAATACTACATATAGTAGCTGGTTGTGTAGTACGTACGAAAATAAAACTAGAATTGTTCCCTCGGGGGGTTTAGGTTTAGGGGAAACCGTCGTTTCTCGATGGGAATTACTTTGACGCGTTCTACCATAAAAATGATACCTACCTACCTACAGCTACACCATACGTGACAGTAAAGTTCTGCCTTTGGAACGGGGAAACATCTTTATCGGTTCAAATTCCAAGCTGAGAAGAAAAAAAATGAACGTTTTGCAAATTTTCAATTAAGAAGATCTTCCTGTTTTTCTGTCATACGCAAATACCCATGGATGAAATATTGAAACCGCTCGTTTATTAGCGCCAATTACACCCCGCCGACAGTTTAGCCGGTTACTATCTGCTATCTCGTATTGTCGTTCGTCGCTGTTGATTCGCACGATATTCTACACACACACACACAGACAGGTGCATGTATATATTCTATACATATATACTGCGGTGATATTATTAATTAACGTGTTTGCAGAGTAAACTTCATTGTTCGAGCTTTAAGGGTTTGTTTACATCCATCCCTTGCTTAAAATGAGTCCTGAACCTCGGCGTATATGTATATAGGAGCTGCATTACCGTATAATGATCGAATTGATAAAATGAACATCGAATTCGATTGATTATAAAAACGTTGTTAATTTATTAGGGAGGAAATTCGCCCATATCAAAAGGAGTTCGATTCATCAAGCGAGGTGGTTTCCTTACACGATCGCCGATTGCGTTCGATCGAATTCTACAACGAGCACAAACCAAAATATCAATTAAACACGCGGGGTACTTCCCTCTCGAGGATACCATTCCGTAACAGAATGCGTAGAGCCGCAACAGCCCGCAAAGAACGCGTTTGGGATCACGGTGTTATCCCATACGAAATTGATGGAAATTTTTCGGGCGCACATAAGGCGCTTTTTAAACAGGCTATGAGGCATTGGGAAAATTTTACCTGCGTTAAATTCGTCGAACGTGTACCTCGCGAACATCCAAACTACATCGTGTTCACGGAAAGACCTTGCGGGTGAGTCTTTGACCTGCAGTTGCAGTGAAAATGAAAACCTTGCGAAAATTGAATCCCCGAATCGAACTCTTTTTTCTCCCCTTCCCTTTCTATTCACAGATGCTGTTCATTCGTTGGGAAAAGAGGAAACGGTCCTCAAGCCATAAGCATTGGCAAAAATTGCGACAAATTTGGCATAGTGGTCCACGAGCTTGGACACGTGGTGGGATTTTGGCACGAACATACTCGCCCTGATCGAGACAGACACGTGCAAATTATTCGCGACAATATAATGAGCGGTGAGCATTAATCTTTCCATTTTATACGTATAATAATTAAAGATTAATTGCTTGCGGGCGTTTAGCCAGATTATATAATATTTAACGAGGGTATAGGTATATAGGAATCGGTATAGAGGTAAGTCAAACATTTACTGACTGCATATATATACATATATATACACTCTGTAGTATATAGTATATGTATGTATAACAAACAAAGTTAAATTACCCGGTTAATTAATTAAACTTGCTTAAAGTTGTTTGTTTAATAATTATGTTGAACATAATATTTTCGAAGGGTGTATATAAGTCCCGCGCACCATGGTTTACTTAACGACTGTATAAACGCGGAAGATAATAACGTTGGTTATTATATATACCTACCAAAGCGGAGAACCTAATAATTGAGCCAAAAAAGATTCAGTCTGCAGTTGAAGCGACGATCAAATAAATGAGAAACAAATTTGAGATAAAATAAATAAAATAAAAAGCCGGTCAAATATCGACGGATTTCATTATTCAGGTCAAGAGTACAACTTCAACAAGCTCACAGACGAGGAGGTAAACTCGCTCGGACTTCCTTACGACTACGATTCCATTATGCATTACGCGAAGAACACATTTTCAAAGGGAACATATCTCGACACTATACTTCCGATGGAAAGTCACGGTAAAAAAAGACCCGAAATTGGTCAACGTATACGACTTAGCGAGGGTGATATAGCGCAGACTAATTTACTCTACAAGTGTTACAGTGAGTAGAAAAATGAAAATGAAAATGAAAATGAGATGAAAAATTTCTACCTTATACCTTATGGAATCGGAGGAAATAAGAAGGGGTCGAAGCTACGGCAATTAAACCTTTTCTCATTATTCCAGGATGCGGTAGAACCTTTCAGGATAATGCTGGGAGCTTCGGTTCACCCCATCATCCTAACGGCACGCCATCACCGGATGGCGAAAGATGCGAATGGCGAATAACCGCGACTCATGGTGAACGAATAGTGCTGAATATAACATCCCTCGACATATTTACCAGCGATTATTGCAGGAGTGATTACATAGAGATACGGGATGGTTATTGGCACAAGAGTGCAGTATTGGGTGAGTCATAGAGTGTCCATAAAATATCATAGTATTGAATGAATCCGGGTGAAGTAATGAATGAATTTAAAAAAATCTGCATCAGGACGCTACTGTGGCAGCGGTAGGATACAGGATCCCGTTGTATCCACGGGTAGTAGAATGCTGGTGACCTACGTCACCTCAAGTCACCAAAATTTGCACCGTGGATTCACCGCTAATTACGAAGCAGTGTGTGGCGGTGAGTTGGAACTTGACGGTGTGGGTCATTTAGAGTCACCAAATTACCCGGAGGAGTATCAATCCAGCAAAGAATGTGTATGGAAGTTATCGGTACCAGACGATTACCAAGTGGCCTTAAAGTTCCAATCATTCGAGGTAGAAAATCACGATCATTGCGTATACGATTACGTCGAAGTCCGCGATGGTCACAGTCCAGATTCACCCCTAATCGGCGTTTACTGCGGTTATAAAGTACCCTCAGATATCAGATCTACGGGTAGTCAACTACTGGTGAAATTTGTCAGTGATGGATCCGTACAGAAGGCTGGATTTTCTGCAACGTTCATGAAAGGTATGTGCGTCCAATGTACCTGCATAGTCCATTGATATGGTGTCTAAAAAATTCTAGTATAATTCTAATCTCTGTATAAAAAAACAAAAAAAAAATCAAAAAGAATTCGACGAGTGTGCGCTGATGGAACACGGCTGCGAACACGAATGCATAAACACCCTAGGAGGATACGAGTGCTCCTGTAAAGTTGGCTTCGAGTTGCACTCTGACAGGAAACACTGCGAGGGTGAGTTTCGGTTTGGGGGTAGGCAGTGGCCACTGATGAACCCCTTTTACCTTGAGCTGAAAAAATTGATTTCTTAGACGCCTGCGGCGGGGTGTACGACGCGAGTAACGGCACGATAACTAGTCCTTCATTCCCGGAGGCATATCCTGGTAACAAAAATTGTGTGTGGGAAATAATCGCCCCACCCCAGTACCGGATAACGTTAAATTTCACGCACTTTGACCTGGAGGGTAACAACGTTTATCAACAAGAATGCGAGTACGATTCGGTCGAAGTACACAGCAAGCTTGGTGACGACGTTTTGCGAAAACACGGTATATTTTGCGGTTGTAAAATACCACCGCTACTTACCTCGGAGGGAAATTCAATGCGGATTGCTTTCACCTCCGATAACAGGTAGATTTTTGTTTCAAAATACTATATCACGATGTAAAATAGTATATTGTGTACCAAGGGCGTAAAGGCACACTTAGCCCCTGGTGAACACCATATTTTTTGTTACAAGCGCGATTTTCGCGTTTTTGAGCGATTTCAAAGAACTTTTATTGCCCGCTACCGACTTTTATTGCCCGCTGGTACAAAAACAAAAAAAAAAAAACGCAAAAATCGTGCATGTGTTACAAAAATCCTTTGGATTACGCGATTGTCGTTTCCTTCTTTTTAAAATCTCTTCTTTCTTTCTTTTCTTCTTCTTTTTACCTTCCTCTTCCATTTCCATTTCACTCCAGCGTACAAAAGTCAGGTTTTGCTGCCGTATTTTTCACCGATATGGACGAATGCGCAAGTAATAACGGTGGCTGTCAACACGAGTGTCGTAACACTTTCGGATCTTACAAGTGTTTCTGTCACAACGGTTTCACCCTTCACGAAAATGGACATGACTGTAAAGAGGGTGGATGCAAATACGAGATAACTTCGCCATCCGGTACCATCACCTCTCCCAATTATCCCGAATATTATCCAGGACGAAAAGACTGCGTTTGGCACTTCACAACTACTCCTGGACACAGAATAAAACTGGTGGGATAAATTCGGCAGATTTTTGAAAATAAAAAAAAAAAAAAACATATAAAAACGAAAGAAAAAATGGTCGTCTAAACGGATGCAATATACTTACAGATGTTTAACGTATTTGAAATGGAACCTCACCAGGAGTGCGCTTACGATCATATAGCGATATACGACGGTGATTCACCGGACAGTCATACTTTGGGTAGATTTTGTGGCAGTAAATTACCCCATCCAATATTGGCCACAGGAAATCAAATGTACATGGTATTCAAGAGCGATCCCTCGGTACAAAGGAAAGGATTTTTAGCCAGTCACACTACGGGTGAGAAATAGTACATTGTGTATCAAGGGCGGAAAGAACTATATTAAAATAGCCTTGCGCCCATGATGCACACGATATTTTTCTTAACACCTGCTCTGCACAAATGCCTGTGCTGAGACCGAGTGAGCGGGCGTAAAACAGGACTTTGCGGCCCGAGGGCCCGCAAAGTTCTGTTTTCGGAGCAGGTGTGAAGAAATATGAATTTATGAACGCTTTATAATATGAAGATGCGAATGATTTCGAAAAATAATTGAAATAATTAAAAAAAAAAAAAAAAATTCCTCTCGTAGCTTGCGGCGGTCATTTAACCGCGACCGAAACTACCCAGTATCTATACTCCCACGCTAGATACGGCGAACACAATTACGAGCACAGATCGGATTGCGATTGGGCAATCGAAGCTCCGATTGGTAAAAACGTTCATTTCTCATTCAAGTCTTTCGAACTTGAATATGAGAGCGGATGCGGTTATGACTTTGTCGAGATTTATTCAAGCCTCGATTCATCTGGACCGAGTTACGGAAAGTTTTGCGGTGATTCGGTAATTAATTAATTTTTTTTCTTGTTCTCAATGATTTTGTGTATGCCTATTCATTATTCTTTGTTCTTTCTTTATTTTTTTCTTTCTTTCAGAATCCAACTGACATAATTTCAATGAACGAGGCATTGTTGATCAGATTTAGATCTGACGATACGATATCAAACAAAGGATTTTCAGCTGTATTCTTCGCTATTGAATCACAGGACAGTGAGGAGACTCTAGAGGGTGGTGAAGATGAGGACGATGACAATCTTTGATTGACCGTCATGTTGGATAAGCGTTAAATCAATACATTAACCGGTTTAGCTCATATTGTCTGCCTCTATACCTATTATATACTATATACTATATATAATATATAATATGTAATATGTGTCACAGCTATTCCACGGGGTATAATTAATTATTGATAATTGATTAGAAAATATACACACCTATATATACAAAGGTTTATAATTTTTACTGACTCGAACAAAAAAAAAAATGTATGTATGCGTAATCACTGTACTTGCGTATATAATATATATACATTTTTTTGTACAAATGTCTTTTATGTATTTTTATGTATTTTTATGTATTTTTATTAATTTTTTATTTGTGTTTTTTTTTTTTTTTTCATTATTCAAATTGTTTTTTGATTCAATTTGAAATATACTACTGCCGATTTTTTTTTCTTGATATTATATTATTAGCATCACTGATTGTCCTCGTACACCGTATGAAATGAAAAAAGTAAAAAAAAAACAAAAAATAGAAAGAACTCAATGTTTGACGTAAAATGAAAAAAAGTGATGATTATATATTGTTAGCATTTTATATATATAATATAGTGTCTGATAATATATTTGTTCTTGCGCATAAATATTATAATACACGCAACATGAGATAAATAAATGAATGAATAAATAAACAAATAAATAAATAAAAGTAAAGTTGAAAATATTACGCGGTAATATATGAGTATATATATAATTATATATATGTATATGAATTTGTTTGATAATGTAATGATATAGCAGGATTTTAGATGTGCCATTATTTAAAGACTATGTAGAAATCTAAATATAAAAATATTATATTATTGTCCAAATTTTGCTCAGGTTTATTATAAAAGAAAAAAAATATTGTATTCTTTTTTTAATTTTCATCAGCACGTAGGAAAGAAAAAGCAAAAAAGCAAAAAATATAAAGACGAACGGCGGCTCTGGTGCCAAAAATTAATTGCATTTTTTTTTTTTTTTTTTTCTCTTCTCGTGTCTATTTATACACGCAGTTATTAATTTTTATAACTGATATAAAATATAAAATATAATAATAAATTATTATATTGTTATACAATAATCTTTCGCTAAAACGCTCAAACAGTTTAAAAGTCTGTTTATTATTATTATTATTATTATTATTATTGTTATTATTATTATTATTAGTGATATTTCGTTTCTTTTCAATATGATTTTTAAATAATCTTCACACTGGTAATAATAAAAATTATATGAATAAATATAGTATATAAGGTAATAATTACATGAATAGTGCTTAAATTTTAATAAACGATTAGTACCTACCGGGAGGGCCAATTTTTGCCAAAAAATAATGGAAAACAAAACAATTAAACTTGACGTAAACAATACGTATACAAAAAAAATAAAAAAAATAAAAACTTAAAAAAATATATTCTCAAATCAATTGTCGTAAACTAATGTTAAATAAATTTACGATCCTGCGCTCTTATATATATATATATACATATATAGTATAATAATAATAATAATATATAATTGTAAATAAATAATTAACTATTTAGATATAGTATATTATATAATTATTATATGATATGCGTTGTACTGGTATATATATATATATATATATATATATTATATATTATATATTATATAATATATATTATGTATAACATCGATACGAATTTGATTTTTTATTTTTTAATTATTATTGTTTCATTCAATTTAGAGTATACGATTTTTTTTTAGCATATAAATTCTATTCTTTCTTTATTTTTCAACTATTCGTGTGTAAGTTTATTAGTATATACTGTATAGGTATATTACGTAGAAACAAATAAATAAATGAATAAATAAATAAATAAATCTAGAAATATAGAATATTAATGAAAATAAAATTATGTACTATAAGGCCATTTTCCTCGAGGCTGCAGCAGTCCCACCGTTCAAATCTCACGATATATTAGATATACATAGATTAACAAAAATGAAACACAAGAATAAAAGAAAAAGAAGAATATAATGAAAATGAATAAATAATCTATACCATTATTACTGCCTGTAATAAAAAGTTAATTATTTATATATAGAAATATGAATGTAATGAATTCCTACAAATTCACGAACCAAAGTCTATAATGTCAACTTATATATTTGTGTAAATATTAATAAACTGGCAATATAATAATAATGAAATAACGATAAATAATTAAGCATGCGAAAACTTATTATTGTAATAGAAATAAAAAACGAAAACGAAACATACAAAATGACAAAAACATTGTTCCAAATATTAATCTATACCAATGATATTATGTACATGTATGTATCTTTGCGTAGGAAATATATTGATAATATACAGAACGTCTGAGTTGACTAATTATTACAAAAATTACATTAAACAACTCATATGGTTTCCCACACAGCACAATGTCATCCACAGGACATCCACTGTACATCTCTTACGTCCGTCGCGGATATCCCTAGAACATCCCATTATATACATAGGACGTACCCAGGATCTCCCGTGAACATCCAAATGTCCGCTTTCAAGATATCCTTGGGATAGTATTATGGAATATCCTGTGGATATCCGTGACGACTGTTGTACCGCAGTGGTACATCCCAGGGCCCTGTATTTGCATCCTTACATAGTCCATAATACATCCATCGGATGTCAGGACCTTTCGTAAATATTCGGAGAGAAATGGAATAGGTTCGTGAAAGAAAGTGAAAATAAACTTTGTATGTTCGATGAATATATTTTTTAAGTTATATATATATATAGTATATAGATATATTTATATTTATATAATATATAATATTGCATATTTGTATCCTCAACTCAATATCTATATTATATATAATATAGGATATCTGCGTCCCCAACGCTTCTGCTTCTGCTTCTAGCTTCTGCTTCTGTTTTCGATATGCTTCCGCTTTCCGTTTCGATTCCGCTCCTGCTTCTGCTTCTGCTTCTGCTTCCGCTTCTGCTTCCGCTTCTGCTTCTGCTTCTGCTTCTGCTTCTGCTCCTGCTTCTGCTTCCGCTTCTGATCCTGATTTGCTTCCGCTTCTGATCTGATTCTGATTAGCTGGTCGGGACGATTTTCAGCTTCTAATCTTGCTTCTGCTTCTGTTTTCGATATGCTTCCGCTTCCGGTTTCGATTCTGCTGCTGCTTCTATTCCGTAGGATATTTTCTGAGCCGACGAAATCCACAAATCCACATTATATTATATATAATATAGGATATCTGTATCCCCAACTCGATATCCTATATTATATATATTATAGGATATCTGTATCCCCTACTCGATATCCTATATTATATATAATATAAGATATCTGTATCCCCTACTCGATATCCTATATTATATATAATATAGATATTGAGTTGAGGATACAGATATCCTATATTATATATTATTGCTTTCGGAATATTCCTATCGAGTCTCGTTAACGCACCCCATGCGTACTCGTTAAGGCCGCGTGGGCCACTGAGGTTACTGACCCCGTGACAGGTGCTATTACCCTAGGTCAGTGCTACTTGTCAGTAAGTGGTACCAGCGCCATCTCACAGTCGCATTGTAGAACTATTTTCTGCCGATAACGTCGTGTGCCGATAACATCGTGTGCCGGTAACGTCGGTATCAGCCAATGTATGGCGTACCCATGTCGCGGCAAAATTAGTATTCAGAGATTTTTTCCGAAAATATGAATCATTATATAAATATTGAGTTGAGGATATAAATATACAATATTATAATATAGGATTATAATGCGTTGGGGACGCAGACATCCTATATTATATATAATATAGGATATCTGCGTTGGGGACGCAGACATCCTATATTATATATAATATAGGATATCTGCGTTGGGGACGCAGACATCCTATATTATATATAATATAGGATATCTGCGTTGGGGACGCAGACATCCTATATTATATATAATATAGGATATCTGCGTTGGGGTCGCAGACATCCTATATTATATATAATATAGGATATCTGCGTTGGGGACGCAGACATCCTATATTATATATAATATAGGATATCTGCGTTGGGGTCGCAGACATCCTATATTATATATAATATAGGATATCTGCGTTGGGGTCGCAGACATCCTATATTATATATAATATAGGATATCTGCGTTGGGGACGCAGACATCCTATATTATATATAATATAGGATATCTGCGTTGGGGTCGCAGACATCCTATATTATATATAATATAGGATATCTGCGTTGGGGTCGCAGACATCCTATATTATATATAATATAGGATATCTGCGTTGGGGACGCAGACATCCTATATTATATATAATATAGGATATCTGCGTTGGGGTCGCAGACATCCTATATTATATATAATATAGGATATCTGCGTTGGGGTCGCAGACATCCTATATTATATATAATATAGGATATCTGCGTTGGGGACGCAGACATCCTATATTATATATAATATAGGATATCTGCGTTGGGGTCGCAGACATCCTATATTATATATAATATAGGATATCTGCGTTGGGGTCGCAGACATCCTATATTATATATAATATAGGATATCTGCGTTGGGGACGCAGACATCCTATATTATATATAATATAGGATATCTGCGTTGGGGTCGCAGACATCCTATATTATATATAATATAGGATATCTGCGTTGGGGACGCAGACATCCTATATTATATATAATATAGGATATCTGCGTTGGGGTCGCAGACATCCTATATTATATATAATATAGGATATCTGCGTTGGGGTCGCAGACATCCTATATTATATATAATATAGGATATCTGCGTTGGGGACGCAGACATCCTATATTATATATAATATAGGATATCTGCGTTGGGGTCGCAGACATCCTATATTATATATAATATAGGATATCTGCGTTGGGGTCGCAGACATCCTATATTATATATAATATAGGATATCTGCGTTGGGGACGCAGACATCCTATATTATATATAATATAGGATATCTGCGTTGGGGTCGCAGACATCCTATATTATATATAATATAGGATATCTGCGTTGGGGTCGCAGACATCCTATATTATATATAATATAGGATATCTGCGTTGGGGACGCAGACATCCTATATTATATATAATATAGGATATCTGCGTTGGGGTCGCAGACATCCTATATTATATATAATATAGGATATCTGCGTTGGGGACGCAGACATCCTATATTATATATAATATAGGATATCTGCGTTGGGGTCGCAGACATCCTATATTATATATAATATAGGATATCTGCGTTGGGGACGCAGACATCCTATATTATATATAATATAGGATATCTGCGTTGGGGACGCAGACATCCTATATTATATATAATATAGGATATCTGCGTTGGGGACGCAGACATCCTATATTATATATAATATAGGATATCTGCGTTGGGGACGCAGACATCCTATATTATATATAATATAGGATATCTGCGTTGGGGACGCAGACATCCTATATTATATATAATATAGGATATCTGCGTTGGGGACGCAGACATCCTATATTATATATAATATAGGATATCTGCGTTGGGGTCGCAGACATCCTATATTATATATAATATAGGATATCTGCGTTGGGGTCGCAGACATCCTATATTATATATAATATAGGATATCTGCGTTGGGGACGCAGACATCCTATATTATATATAATATAGGATATCTGCGTTGGGGTCGCAGACATCCTATATTATATATAATATAGGATATCTGCGTTGGGGACGCAGACATCCTATATTATATATAATATAGTATATCTGCGTTGGGGTCGCAGACCTATATTAAACGCAATAGGATATCTGATTTTGAATTCAAATTTCAACGCTATAACTCTGTCATAGAAAATCCTCATTGTCTTATTCGCGTTAATCGTTTGATTTTGGCCGTAATTTTCCATAGAAGATCCCAATTTGGTATTTATTTTTTCTCTCAAAAACTATACCAAAGCAATATACGAAATTAGCGCAACAGTCAAGAGTATAATTAAGGAGCAATAAATTGTTCAGTGTATGTGTAAAAAATTCAAAAATAATCAAGTTACCCACCAACTTTTTACATCTAAGGTCATTGTTGTGGCGTTTAACTTGCGGTTGTATATCGTGAGGCGCATCGGATGTGTTTGCGGTAAAAGTAGCTCGCCGATTCTATCGCGAGATGACGACACCATTTCTCACCCTGTTGAGGCAGATAGCTATGCATGTGCGGATCGTGGGGTCACTGACTCATAGGCACGCTTGTAGGGTACGAGGCACCTGCTGTGGGGTCAGTGGCCTTCGTGGCGTCAAAGAGTACGTAACGGGGGCTGCGTTAAGCGAGGGGAGCACAATAAAACACGCGCATCTATCATAAGACTCTGTATATGTAACTAGTAAATTTCTATCTTCTGTAATAATTCGAAAACTATGCGTGCGTCGAATTTTTAGTAGAGAAGAATTTAGTCTTGGATCTTGGCAGAGAATAAATCCTGAAAATATGGCCTCGTAAAATTGCAGATGCAGTCTGTATATTCTAGTAGATGAAATTATGGGAATTGAGTAAATTCATAAGAGATTATATATCATTTTCTCATTCGAAAATATAAGATACATTATATTATTGAATTAATACGATGTACAATTATGTATGTATGTATGTATGTATGTAGTACCTATATAATACATCTGAGCTCCAAACTGGGAAAAACAAAAATGGAAAAAAAAAAAATAATAATAATAAAGAAAATAAACGAAAAACACATGATCGTTACAATACCATTTCTTTTTGTTGTTGTCTATCACAGGTGATCAAACTCATGCACATATATTTATAATTATGATACATTATACCTATACTAAAAAAATGTTTATATATATATATATTTATAATACGATTACAACAAATAAAATATTATATCGGATATAAAATGAATTCATTTTTTCGATTATACATAATATATAATAATATTTATTTATTATACGACAACTATATAATATATAGATTTTTATTGTGATATCACACTCGCATGTACACATACGAACACGCACGCACACACAGACATAGACACATACACACGTGCAACGATACACACATAGATATGTATATTATATATGTTTTAGAAAAATACTTTTAAATCCTTAATTAAATTTGTTTTTTTTTCTTGTTGTATTTTGATAACGTAAAGTACAAATTACGAAATAATTGTTGATGATAATATAGAGAGAGGGTGAAATTTCATAGATTTAGAAAAAAAATGAAAAAAATTAAAGAAATAAGGAATAGAAATAAAAATTAAAAGGAGATAAAAATTAGCTAGAAATTTCAACTCCCCATGAATAAAATTCTCTTACTTACACCTAATTATAGTTGAATATCATTTATCTAGTAGAAAATTAACATCGATTATTATAATAGCTGTAGATACAGTATAAATTGAAATTATCATTCATGTATAAGAAATGATTCATTTTATAAAGTGATTTGAAAATAAAAAATAAAAAATTAGTTACAAGTGACGATAATATTATTTATATTATATGTATATTATATATATATATATGTATGTATTTACAATAACATCAACAATTGGAGCGAACCTAGATTTTCTGAATTCGAGGCTCGATAATATATAGTCGTATTCACATTTGGTCTTTTGAACTGATTGTGAGCAGTTTTAAAATTATTATTGCTTTGAAATTCGTATCCTTCTTCGTTTTTTTGTTTTCGTTTTGTTTTCGTTTAAATTTGTTCAAAGATCAATTGTGAATTCGTCTCATACGTGTAAAGTTCCGCAACAATAAATTATTTACAATTATTAATTTATTCGTTTTTGAATTTCGAATTTCTTTTAAAAAATACCATCGCGCATTATTATTGCTATGCCTATATTTATGTATTATACCTATTCTAATTATACCATATATGATATACCTACTTATAGTATTGAATTTGGAGGAAAAAACATTATATAGATCTGAAACAGAGAATTTTATCGAATTTTAAGTAAAATGAATATTAATTATTATCATTGGTGATGAAGATTCAACCGATATTATAAGTTTGCAAATTCTCTCTCTTTTCTTTTTTTTTTTTTCACGACAAGTTTTTTTACATTCTAATTATTATTATACTCTCCTCTAGTTTTATTAGATTTTGAGTTTCTTTTTTCTCTCCAAATCCTCAAACCACAAAAAAAAAAAAAAATTAAAAAAAAAAAAACAATCATATAATATAATCTAAGACCTAAAACATTGCAGTAAGATATTATAAATTCTTACTTTCGCACATCTATGTAGGTAGGTATATAAGCTCGTTTCAGCTGAAGCTCGAAAAAAAAATACAATTTCTTCAATTAGTCAGTCAAAAAATGTTATAATTATTATAACAGACAGAATATTCGACAATCCGTCTTTAAATTGTTTCCAAATTCGTTGTACCAAAATAAATTTCATTAGACAAAAAAGCAAAGAAAAAATCAGAAATCCGAAAACTCGTATCTTTCCCTGAATTAAATTTCCCCCCCCCCCCCCCATTATTCCTTCAATATTTAAAGAATCTAATTAAAAATCCTACTATCACTAAATTTCGGTGACAAATTTTCTACATCATTTTGGCACAGGATTTAATTAACCAACCCGTGATATTATTTTGTTCCTCCTCGAAGCCTCTTCCACAATATAATTACCTCGATTTACTCTAATCTCCGCCCGCCTCAGGATCAGGATCCCTAGATTTGCTGGGACCGCTTCCATCCTTGGTTCCAAAGCCGTTAGCCATTCTTTGGTAATGTGGTTTCCACGAGCTGGTGGGTCTCGTGTAATCAAGACGGTCATATTCGATTTCTGCATTATTTTGTTTTATCTCATCGTAGAGATGTTCCGCCACTTTTTTACCGTCCATTTCATCAATACTGTGATACACGTTCACGTTCGGGTTCCCCAGGTCCGCGTCCTTGTTCTTCAATGCTGCATGGTCGTATTGAAACTGGCCACAAGAATCTGTGAAAAAAATAAAATTAAAAAAAATCGAATTGTGTTGTATTGATATCCCACAGATCCGTATCAGAATCTACAGTCATAATCACCTTTGCAACCATCATCATCCTCCTCGCCACATCCAGCTAGTCTTGGACCAAGTTTTGCTCGCTCACTGTTCACGTTCTTCGTACCCAAATCGTTCCTTATTTGCACGTTGTTCAACAACGTGGCTGTACCGTCGTCTGATTTAGTCGATCCTTGATACGAATACACAGGATTATCGAAATGGTTGCGATCTGAAATTAGAAATTATTTGATTTCTGAAGATTTCTATTACTGATAAGTGACACGTGTATTCCCTCGGTTTAAATCAGCCCATTGATTTACCTGGCACGGTAACGGGTTCAGCGATGTATTGAACCTGGGCTATTTCCGTCTTGAGATTGGCCACTCTACGTCTGTAGTACATCCATATGGCGAATATTATCGCGATGAATATCAGAGCGACGCCTATACCCGCAACGACATTCCCGTACCCTGCTTCTTCCTTCTTTTGCACATTAGGAGCAAAGCGTTGGTCCTCGCACTTGGGTCCTGAAGTAATAAATCAGGTCCGTGTAAATCAGGGAGCCAAAAAACACAACGTACAACATAACAGCGAAGAGGCGTTTTTCACAAACCTGTGTAGCCATGTCTGCATATGCAACCCTCCGTTGGATGGCAGATGAAGAAATCGTTCTCACATTCGCAAGGCTCCATGCAATGATCGCCGAAGTATCCCTCCGGACACACTGGGGGTTTAATATTGGATTGTGGTATCGGGTCTCATCACTATCAGTAAATTTCGTTTTTTTTTAAATTTTTTTGGTCAATTTATGAACTCACGCTCTGTGCACTGTGTCCCGATCCATCCGGACTGACATCTGCAATGGCCATCATTTTTCCTGCACTCTCCTCCGTTCTGGCATCTACAGTGTTGAGTGCAATTAACACCGTACATACCGTCTGGGCATGGTGTATGACACGACTCCCCTTGCCACCCTGGAAGACATTGGCACTGACCTGTGAAATGAAAATTGATGCAATGATTCTCCCGGAAAATGGAACAACAGTGTTATATTATTCTAGAGTTGAATCTCACCCGTCACATGGTGACATTCGGCGCCGTTTTTGCAGTGGCACATTTTTGCGCAGTTGAGACCGTACATCGAAGGTGGACAAGGGTGTTCGCAAGTTATTCCTAGGTAGCCAGGGCGGCAGATATATTTTCCTGTCTCATGATCGCAGGTCATATTTCCTGAAAGATATTATAATGTATCGTGGTATCGGATTCGAAAAAGCTAAAAAATCTCATTGTTCAAGGGGAGAAGTCTGTTCCTAATGCAATGCCGAGATTATAGATTATATACCACCTGATTGTGGAGCCGGAGGCTGCGGAGGAAAGCCTTCAAAACTAATGTAAGAGTAATGAGTAACTACTTAGGTTTATCCAACAGGTAAAAGCAGACCAAGCAAAAGCAGTGTTTGGGTTATTGATAGGGTGAGATGAGGAGAGGGTATCACTAGATCGGCGGTGATTCAAGATCTGCACGGAAATTTGCTTTCGATATTGAACCACGCTGATAAATACTGACATCGCAGAACGTGGTATATATCTTACCGTTTACTTTCTCCGGGCATTTTTCCTTGCAGCCAACCCCGTAAAAGCCCTCCTTGCAACGCTCTGAACAATTTTCACCCTCCCAACCTCTAGAGCAAATGCAAGCTCCGGTGTCAGGATCACATGAGCTATTGTTCATGCAGTTACACTTGGAGTGACAGTCGATGCCGAATGTGCCGTCTGGGCATTGGGTCTCGCACTGTATTCCTGTTTCATTAATTTGTCAGTATATGCTCAAGCGCACCCAGTTATTAATTAATTACTCTCTACTCTGATGAATTTTTCAAAAAATAGAAACGAAACCATCATTCGTTGTGTTAGTACGTGGGTTAAATTCCCCTCATTATATTTCTGACGAGTGAGTTCATCGCTTTTTTTTTCTAATTCTTTAGTTATTCGTGAAAAGAAAATCAAACGGACGAACCTTGCCAATTATCTTTGCATATGCAACGTCCAGTGGCCGGATCACACCCTACGCTATTATCATCATGACAATTGCAGACCTGATTACAATCGTGACCAAAGAATCCATTGTGACATTTTTCCTGACATAGTTCTCCGGTGAAACCAGCCGCACATGTACACGTGCCTACGATTACATACAGGGTGCAAAACACTATTTTCTATTCTCAAACTGATATCTAATGGCTAAAAAATATGGGGAATTCGGATTTATGTATTAGGATGAAAGAAACAAGACGAATTTCGCAACAGGAGCACGATGCAAATACTAAAACAGCTATCTACTTCAAAACTGGGAATAATACAAAACGAAGGGATAAATCAATTGAAATGATAAATGTGTACAAATAAAATGTGCATGTCTTACCGTTTTGCGGATTGCAGGCAGCATTGTTGAGGCATTTACACTTGTCATTGCAGCCCTTACCGTAAGAAGTTTCGGGGCATGGGCGATCGCATAGAACCCCTTTCCACCCTGATCAATTAAATGTAGAAATAAAAACGGCACTACTTACCCTAATTGCGGATTAAAACGATAAGCAAACGAAAAATTCACTTTGGGGGCGTTGAAAAATAGCAAAAGACTGAAATACCTGCTGTGCAATTGCATCTTCCATTCTCCGGCGAACAAGTAGCACCGTTTTTGCAGGTACAATTCTGCGCGCAATCTTCTCCGAAGGTACCCTTAGGGCACAACTCGCTGCAATCTTCGCCTCTGAATCCAGCAGCGCAGGTACAAGTCCCATTTATCGGTGAGCATTGGGCGCTATTCTTGCAGTCACATTGCTGAGAACATCCTTCCCCGAATGTTAACACTGGGCAAACTCGTGAGCAGGTTTCGCCGTCCCATCCAACGTTGCAGAGGCACTCTCCGGTCCAAGGATGACACCGTCTCGTCTTTTTCTCGTCGCAAAGACAGACCTGGAAATAACGAATGGGGATGTAAGAATCGCAACTGTTTCTGTTCATCAATTTCTCACCCCGTTTTATTTTTTACAGAGGTTCACGTACCTGGCTGCAGTTTGGACCCCATCTGCCATCGACGCAGGCTCTTTGGTCGCATAGATCGCCTTTCCATCCGGGTTGGCACGTGCATGATCCATCGACGTGGGAACAAGTCGCGCCGTTTTTACACGTGCAATTACTTTCGCAGTTTAGGCCATATTTTCCCTCGGCACAGGTGTCCAGACACTGAGGAAGCCACAGAGTCTAATTAATATGTTGCGTCACACTACGTAATCGCATAGCAGTTAGAAGGAATAAGGAGTTATTTAATTGGTCAGCAGTCTGTAGATGAATAAATTTCTGTTTCATTCACTGAATTCTGGCTACTGTTATATTATCGTATCGCATAAACCACCGCTTACCCTTTCGCCGAGAAATCCTGGCTTGCAAATGCACTCGCCTGTTATATGATGGCAAGAAGCTCCGTTGTTACAATCGCATGGTAGTGAACAATTCGCACCATAATGACCGTCAGGGCATCGATTGGCACAAACCAATCCCTGAAATGATTATTCTACGTGAAAAAGGAGCATCGAGATCGTCGAACGAGGAGTTACACAGCTTTTAATGATCTCGTTCCATTTGAAAATGGGCCAAACGTTATCTGACAAAGAAGAATTTCATTTCTCACCGTCCATCCAGAAGTGCAATAGCATTGTCCGGTTGTCGGGCTGCAGGATCCCCCGTTCTGGCATCTGCATTCCGACTTGCATTCATCCCCGTGTTTTCCTTCCGGGCAGTTGAAGTCGCAGCTATAATAAAAACCGATAATAACTGTCGCGTTTTTGTATGATAAAATAAAGAGACGAGGCTATTCGTTTTTTTCTGTTTTTTTTTCTAAAGATCCTTACAGAGGACCAGTGTATCCTGGTGCGCAGTGACACTCCCCAGATATGTGGTGGCAGCTTCCGCCGTTTCTGCACCTACATTCTTCCCCACATTCCTGTCCGTAATGATGAGGCGGGCATATCTGATCGCAATGCTCCCCCATCCAGCCTCGACTGCATTTACAATTTCCATCGAAAGGATCGCAGGTACCATTGTTACGACACAAACACTCCATGTGACAATGGCGACCCCAGTACCCCGGAGGACAAGCTGTTCGAGATTTTCAAACCGTTGACAATGATCACCAGAGTAAAACTAGGGAAGTGTATTTTTTTTCCCAAATTATACAAGAGACAAATATATACTCACAAATGTCACAGGATGGTCCTCCGTATCCTGACTCACATTTGCACTCATCAGGAGCCACGCAACGCCCGTGAAGACAAGTTTCGGAACATACTGGTATACACCGATCCTCTGTATTGCTTTTCGTGTATCCTTTGCAGCACTCTTCTACCGGTCGTTTTTTTATCAATGTCTTTAATGGAATCGGTAAAACATTTTCAAGAATTAGTATTTTTGACTGAGCAGGGGATATTGGACATAAATTACGGTGGAAAGTAGGTACGTCGCTTATGCAATCTGCAGCAGAGTGTGTAACTAACTATATTGCAGTTTCTCCGCTTCAGGGTGCAGGAGTTTGCGGATTGTTATATCACATATCGATTCGTTACAAAATAGTGAATGCATTTAAATATTTTCAAAAAAAAAATCATTTACCTGTGTCCTAAATACTTGTTTGTACTCCATTCTGTACTTCGAACATCGTGGTGGAAAGTTTAGGCACCATGTGTAGTCTCTGACCTGGTAAGGTTTGTTTTCCGAAACCGTTACCGTCGTCGTATAGCTAGGAAAAAAAAAAAAAATCAATTTTCGAATTGGAGATGATCGAATTTCGAAAAAGGATCTTTCGTCGTCTAAAAAACTCACGTTTCCTGCCTCGTACAGACGTTTGGTCCATCGAGACTGTCCACGATGTTAAATAAGGCTGTGAATATCGCTGCGGCTG
Organism: Tenthredo livida; assembly: GCA_963992785.1. Classification (NCBI taxonomy): domain Eukaryota; kingdom Metazoa; phylum Arthropoda; class Insecta; order Hymenoptera; family Tenthredinidae; genus Tenthredo; species Tenthredo livida. The sequence continues at coordinate 1,348,395 of OZ023070.1, read as the reverse complement.
CTAGAAGTTTGGCTACTGCAATCCGCGCCATTCTTTTTCCTTATTTTCACACTTTTTGATAATTCGAATAGCGCGATTAGATGTATTTTATGATATTTTCATTCCTGCTAATAGCGATGGGGATAATTATCATTGCTTTCGATGTCGCGCGGCGAAGGCGTCGCCTTTATACCTAAAACATATAATGAAACGAAAAAATTTTAACGGCCTTATCATCGAATGAACGCTAATCATAATTATCGTCATTGTTCATAATTTGGAACGAGAAGATTTCCGCTTCCGGAGATGAGAGAGGAAATATATATTTAAAAGGAAGTAAGAATCCGGCCGACAATGTGGATATCGGAATTGATAACCGGAAGTGGAATACACGGCTTATCGAAATTTCGATAAAAAAAAGGAAAGGGTATACGTATATAGTAAATATTTGACGAAATGAAAAGAGCTAGTTTTTCAGAGTTTGGGTCATGGCGAACCCTGATAAATGCCGGCTGTTTAGTAGCTACTTTATAAGTGAGAATTGGGGCGAGTAAATTGCTAATTAGAACGCTAACTCGTTGAATTGGTTGCCCTCCGAGTTAACGCCGTGCGTAACTTGCGGTTTTGCAATAAACTCGCGGGGTCTTCGTACCCTAATGCGAGAGTATAGGTATATACTCTAAGTTTACGATTTCATACGTAAAGTGGTACGGAATTAATTAAACGAGCTGAGATTCGATCGAGTTTTAAGAACCGACCGGTTTGCAAATTCAACATTCTCGAAAAGTTGTTTAATGGTCTCTTTTTTTCTTTTACGCTAATCGCCTCATATATGGACGCCCACATATACACCCGTTGAATATCCGAACGTTATAACGTACGAGTTTGGACCTGAGAGCGTTTCGAGAGCCTCTGGGTATCCATACGGGTAAAAACCGAGATTAGAAAAGCAGCTGAGCCTCTTTGGTGTCAAGTGGTAGAGGAAAGGCTAATGGAAACCGTGAATGGAATCACATGCCGATCAGTCGAAGACTTGTTGGATATTGAAATACCGTTTTTCACATTAATTTTGGAGAGCGTCGATGTGGATAGAAGTGGACCTCGCTCGTCTAGTATGTTACGACGTTTAAAATCCAGTTTAGTTTCTATCCACCCACGTGTCCGCCAAATGTTAGTGTATTTACTAGCTTATATGTTATTGAGGTAATATCTCGCTTCTCGAGAAACAAAATCTTAAGTACCCACATCCGAATGAGCATGACGCGGTCTGTTATGAACGTGACTGGAAATTAGTCGGGTTTCGAAGAAACTATGATCTAGTCCAGAGCCACAAAGAGAGAGAGAGAGAGAGAGAGAGAGAGAGAAAAAAAGAGTCAACTGAACTGTTTAAGAACCTTTGAACTTCAATACTATGTTCCTGATCACGTAATAATAGCGAGAAAAGATTTTCTTTCGCAGATTCACTCGTCGATGATAATACGTAATAAAGCGTATAGCCTTGAGTATATGATACAGCTATGTACAATACCTATACCTACTGCATGTATACTATATCGTGTATTTATTTATTTATTTATTTACTAATACCAACGAAGTCATATATGTTGGTGCAGTTCAGTTTCCATTAAATTATACACTTATATATATTTGAACAAAGAGAAGCTGCTGCGTTGCTGGGATTTATGAACTTCGTATTAAATTATGTTCTTATGTGTGTCGAAGAGCACTAATACCACGAAATTTCAGCCTCCGTCCGGTCGAGAGAGAGAGATAGAGAGAGAGAGAGGGAGATAAGGCTCAACCCACGTTATAATTGTCTCTTATTCGTATCAGTATATTTATCTCTTTAGCAGATATGCGATATTTCCATACTTGTCAACGACTACCACGATGACGGAACGACGGTTCATCTCCGACGTCATTTTATCCGAACGATGACTGCAGCATCATTTGAAGTGCATGAGAATATTCGAATAGAAATTCCGAAAAAAATGGCATTTCCCCGAAGGTCTATATAGCCGATTCGAAAAACTTCGATACGAAGAGCACCGGAGGTACTCAAATTCGGAGAGCCGAAGAAATTGAGGGAAAAATTAATACATGTTTCTCATGCCTTTCCCTCGGTTCGATTAGATTAGCTATCTTATACGCACGCAGTGATTTTATTATGAACTAATGTAAATCGTATGCGAAAAATCGCTTGATTTTTTCTTTTCTTTCCTTTTTTTTTGTATAATTTAATTGTACCAACGAATCGTTAGATTATAAAACTGAAAACAAAGGAAATGACTAAACGTGTATAATCTGTCGCGCTAGTACAGTATATATACATTTCTACAATGTGTAGATATATACACATGCTTCAAAGTCCACAGATATTGTAATTAAATTTGCTGAATATAAAAGACAGAAAAAGAGAGAGAGAGAGAGAGGGAGGGAGAGGAAAGAAAAAAACGGACTAGAATACATACTTCAATACACAGAAAAATATTTTTGCAATTTTGATAATATTTTTCCATGTAATATGTACATACATATGTGTACGTCGGTTCAGCTGGTCGATGGTTCTATTTCGTAATGAACTTTCACCGCGAATTGTGCATTGCGTTACGCAATTTCGCATCATGGTATGAATTTCCAACGATTTCGTCCTTTTTTGCTTCTTCTTATTTTTTATGGGATTTTCCGATATCCCGATATTCCTCCCCTCGGTTTTCCTCGAACGGAAATTAAATTATACGTATTCGATCTGTTTCCTTGGTCCTTGGACGATATTATAAATATCATATCTATAGATACGCCTACGAGATCCAGTAGCCTGCATGGTCCATTAGAGCGACGAAATTCAGTGATTATTTTTCGTTCTAGGAACCGCGTGGTGCTTTTTTTCTTTCTCTTTTTCTACTAAATATTTAAAGGTTTTCTAGCCTCAGCTCTTCTCTTCTCTTCTCTTCTCATATGAATCATCGACACGAATATACATACTGTATGTACGTATATGTGGTATACTTTGACGTAACGAGCAAAAAAAAGAAAAAACCTTCACATTATATAGTATATAAGTGAACTATATTTATATATAATTATAAGAAATCGCGTGATTCAGAAACGGAATGAAAAAAAAAAGAAAAAGAAGAGAAAAGAAAAAAAAAAAAACAATGAAAATGGAAAAGGGTATCATTTAGTAATTTTTCATTGAAATTACAGTACATTATACGTTTCTTAATACCTTTATACTTCAACTACCGTATGTAACACAAAAACAACGAATAGCAATTTACATCCGTATAACTAATTCCAGTGATTCGACTGAGTCGAGATGATGCGGTAGCAGGAAGTGTAGCCATATAGCTATATGTGTGTGTCATCATCATCATCATGAATCTTATATATTCCGAGTATTAAAATGATCAATATTATTTTATCGTATACGTATATCCTTTCACCTAATTTCTGTATTTATTTATTATGTACGTATGTAAAGTATACACATAGGTATTATAGATACATGAATAAATATATATCGAATTATGTAATGGATAACGATTTTAAAGTTAGGGAGCGTAATCTCTCTAATCAGATGAGACATCTCGTTGTATTCATATTACTATACCTATATGTTGACTTGATACGATGATTGTAAAAAAAAAAATCTGAGTCATACTCGGGATGTTGCGGTTTGTATAAGTTAAGATAATATAATATGTATAAGGGAGGATGTGCATCACACCGTTGGCTATCATGTGTGTATAATATACACATATTAAATGACACTTGATTTTATTTCCCAGAATCAACAATGCGGCTGCAAATGATCGACGCAGTCTGGTCATGATAAGATAATAATTAATCGATAATGAAATCTTCGGATGAAATTATAATGTTGGAGAAAATGCGACAAAGAAAAAAATTTTCATGTAAAAGAAAACCGATTTTTTTTGCTCGCTTCATTTTCTTCGCTTCTCCGATTTTTTAAATTTTAGGGAATTTCATCTACAATCGAGCTTCACGATTTTTACAATCATTCATTCTGATCCTAATCATCTTCGATTACCTATTTAATTTAATCGCAAGGTGAAACGAGGGCATTAAACCTGCGCTCGGCAAGATCTATAGGTAATGGTAATCATTGCGGAAGTTGGATTCCGCGGACGTATTCGCGCGTCATTTGCGGCTTCCGCAATCCTCGTGTATAGTCGTAAAGGGGATCAAGTTCGAGTTGAATAAGAAATGAAGATGTAGTACTATACCCACGTTATATGTACCTACGTAACGTTAAGAAAAACCGCAAAATTGTTATACCGATAAACTACGTCGTGTTACTTAAATTACAGCGATGCGATATGTGTATGACGCGTTTATAGGTACTAAATATTGAAAAATTCTGCAACGAGATGCGAACTAGTAGGTAGAATCGGAAACAGAAGTCGTCTTCGTATTTTTCTCAATTTTTTTACCCCAAAATTAGATAAGAATAAAATTAAAAAAAATTTGGAGCTCGATTTTTCTCGTAAATCTCTCCATCTTTCCTCGAACTACTCCGAATTAATATGCATTTTCTTTGGTGCACTTTCGATGTATGGGAAATAATTAGAAAGACCGATGTTTTCGGCTCGTTTAGTCCTATGCTCCCTTTAGTTTAACAACTCATGTCGTGACGTCCGCGTACTCGGTGTTTTTCCAAGTGATTTTACAACCACGCATGCATGCATGTAGGTAGGTGGGTATACATACCATACGATCATATGTGTACGTACGCGCGCACCCCTTGTTCAATTGTCTCATATACCGAGACTTGAGTCTCGTAGTATAGCATACACGTAGTTAAATTCTGTACAACGTGCTAAAATAATGACTATATACACACACAGGATGCACGTTGATAGAAAGTTGTTGTTTTTTTATTTTTTTTATTTTTTTTATTTTTTTTACAAATTTTGATAGAATCTGATGATACACCAATATGGATATAAGTCGTGATCACGAACAACGAATCCTGTGTCTCAAAGTCTTACGAAGAGAAGATGAATGAGGAAAACAAAATAAATGAAAAGATGATTTAAAAATGAAACTTATTTTTGCTTATCCAAAAAGAAACCAAAATTCATCTGCTATCACCGGTTAGCTTCTAAATTACATCGATGCGAAAGAGCTGTATCTATACGAGGAGAGAATACTTTTTTTTCATTCGTTGCGATAAATCTGTGTAACGCAATGCTACCGTGAATCAAAATTTCAAATAATTCTGAATCATGTATATCAAATGACAAATGATTAATTAGTTATGAAAAAAAAGGTAAAATACCGAGTCGATAGAATGATATTTCCTCGCAGCTTTTAATTCGCGAATTCAGCATACCGCAGTATACATAAAAAATGTGCATACGATGCACTTAATTTCTTTGTTACAGTTCTTTTTTTCTTCTTTCTCTTCTCTGCGGTCAAATTGAAATTAGTAAAAAGAAAATTATTCATTTTCTTAAATTTCTTTCCTTATTTCATCTAATTCGGTTTATTTCTATATCATGAATAGTTTCAACCCCCATGAATCAACGTGGGTTAAGGCGGGTCAATGTCACCCACTTTTTAAGTCTCCTCAAGAATAATATCCATACGTCGTATACATGTACATGCATATATGAGGTCCGAGGGTCTTTAATAAGAACGATTTATACCCGGAAGTAGGTAATAAATTTCGTTCGGTCCACAACACGCGGTTTATAAACTCCATATGTCTCGATATGTACGCATATGGTATAAAATTTCTTGTTTTATAAAACGTGATAAATTATCTCAATCGTTTATAATATACCGCAGTTCTGCTATACCTAATATTTAAAAATAATCATTTAAAAATGAATAATAAGATAAGGCGCAGCGCGGGTGATTCGGTATTTAAATATAAAACCGCACTTCCTGTTAGCTGATTTCTTTGTTGTTATATCATTCAGTTTGTCTATTTATTTATTTACATATTTTCCTCCTCTCTCTTTATCTCTTTATCTCTCTTTCTCTAAGACATAGGTGTATGTATAGGAGATTTACAATCGTTTCACTTATCTATGAGTCAATAAATTCCCACGTGCGCATATAGTATACTATATGTTACATATCTATATGCGTCCACGTGTATATTTGAACTTTGTGTTATAGTTCAAACCAACTTTTATTGTATATCTAAGATTTCACCGTGGAAACAAATTTTTATAAAGATTCCAGAAAAGAAACGAAAGAAAAGAAAAAAAGAAATCAGTAACCACAGAGTGAGAAAGAGGGAAATGAAAATGAAAAAGAACAAAAAAAAAAAAAACGTTTCAAAGTCTTTCGTTTAATGAAAATACGAGAGTCCAAAGACAAAGAGTGAACTTGTTTCAAAAGTTTCTTTAGGAACTTATTTCCGCCCACTGACGTCACCTCGCGTTTCTCGAGTCCAGTTATTACACGTGAAAGAAGGCTCGTATTTGCAAAACGAAATAAGAAGAAGAAAAAGGAAAAAAAGATGAGAAAGAAAAATGAAGAGATAGAAGAAAAAAAAAAATTGTCAAATAAACTGAGATTGTAGGTATTAAGCATATAAACTGTTTTATACAGGGCATATCATCGCGTTCCTCTATTTATAGCCAAAAAGTTTTATCTGTATAACAGCTGCAGAGGTTTGCTATAACGTGTAATATCTGCAGTTTAAATATATATAGGCACATACTAGGTATATGTAGGTATATTGTACATAGTATGTACGCCATTGTTTATTATGTACCTATACAAGCATATAGGTGTAATGTATATGAAAATGAAAATGGGTCATTTCCTGATCGAATGTGTATACATATATGTAACACAATATATTTTATTATAAGAGCCATACACACAGCTCTTATCGATATGTATCGAGAATAATTAATTAATTAATTGATTCATTAATTATTCAGGATAATCAAATGACAAAAAAAATTAAAAAAAAAGAAGAAAGAATTATTAACGTATTACTGATTATTAACCGGGTCAATCATTTCTCAGGCCTCACATAAAGATAATTTCTGCTCACAGACGCGATGCACTGTCATACACAGTCTACTGCATATGATTTATATGCGTATACATATTATAACTAGTATAGAGATAAGCGGAGTCATAATACGAATTAAGATAACAAAATTTCCTCCCCATGTGCGTTGTGCAAGTGAAATGAGTCTACTCAAGAAAAATGCTGCTCAGATCATTCTTTTGGATGTATAAAACAGAATTTTTATCACGTTGTTGTAAAATAAAGGGAATATTTGTTTGTCTTCATATCCTGAGAAACGTATAAAAATTTCCAGAATTTTTATCCGGGTAATATTTTTCCGGAAGTTTTTCGAACCGCGGCTTGTATGGAAAAACTATATTTAGTCTCGATCGAAGCGAACTCTAAAGGAGTGAAAAGACCCCGAAGAGTAGGTACGAGGGTTCCGGATCCCTACCCTTCCCTATGTAACCTTGGACTAGATGATGTCCGCAAAAGCAATCTCTGCATCATCCCTCTGAGAGAGAGAATATATCGATTTTTAGTTACGCGTATAGAACACACTCCCCCTTCTCCCCATCCCCGTTCATTACCCATTTTATGTTTATGGTTTTTGAATTTTCGAAGAAACGTAGGTAACGATTCCCTCGCATATGATGATTTTTTCCAAATTGTTGCCAATCTTCATTCTCGAGTGAAAAATATAATCTCGAATTGTGCGCATCGGCAATGCACATGCATTGTGCACCTATATCCACGACGTTGCTGATGATGCGTCGGTTTTAAATACGACGAGAGAATGTAACAGTATAAGTTTTGTATTTCTGTAACTTGGCCTCTGGGCGAAACAGTTATGTGTGCTCATATAGCTTGCGAAGAGCTAAAGGAAATCGAATAGGAGGTACGAGTTGTGCCAGGTAGACACTGACCTGACCGCATTCTCTCCGTCTCTCAACTGCACCAGCGGCCATACCGCCCTAATTTTTACAACCCTATAGGGTCAACCTGGGAACGAATATGAATATTGGGAGACACGAAGTTAAGATTTTTGGGAAAAAAGACGCGGAGATATTGGAGCAAAAACATGTTTTTCTTTCGTTTTTTCTTCGGACAATTACCATTTATGACTTTGCTATGCAGATAAATGTGTGCAAGTGCACATATTTGCACATAAGTCTGCGGAGTCGCTCCGCTGCATGCGTTGAATGGAAAGGATTTCACAACAAGCAGATATTATTCTTCGAGCTTCTATCGCAGCAGGAGAGAGGCAATAACTGTGACAATCTTACGTACCTACGTAGTACATACGTACATAGAATTAAGCTTAGAATACCGACGAAGACGTGATCTTAGAAGTATGTATGTACAACGTGCTGACTAGAACATTACGTGATAGTCAAGACAACAATTTTTCATCTTATTTTTCTTTAAGGACGAAACATTTTTCCTCATAAATTAACGTCTATTTCTGAAAAATAGTTCATTCTGTTGAAATTTTGAAACCTTACATCCCAAAAATTGCATCTCAAGGCGATCGATTTGACCATACTTAATATTGGTTTCGAGTTTTTGAAAACTGAATGAATAAATTTCGCAGATCTGTCTTTCCGAATTTTCAACCTCCGGTGTTCTTCGTGTAAAAATTTTTCGAATCAGTTCTGTATTTCGAACTTTCGTCGCAATACCCTATTTAAAACTATATACTACTTACGTTAGCGTATTACATGTCTGCCTGGAAATCGCGTGAATGGAAATACGATTTTTTTTAATCTTTTCACACTTCACACATGTGAGTTGGTGTAGCGTTGGTCTAACATGTAATATAACTAACCGTACCTGTATATTTTACGAAACAAACTGTGTAAATGTAGGAATGTGAGAGAGCTTATCGCACGTAGGTATTATGTAAGTAGAATCTTGTTAGCGAAATTGGAAACCATCCGGAAGTATGTAAGTGTGGGTGAATATACGTATAGGATACCTAGAGATGTAATAGATGAATACTGTTTACATATACGTATGTGAATTTAAACTGAAACGATATTCTTCGCCGTATATATCTTTTAATTACTTTAGATAATACGCATAATTGACAAACGCAGTTTTTAGAAGCGAGGATAAACTCCGACCTTTGGATCGGCATGCTCGATGCAATATATTAGGTATACTATGCATTTGAAATCTTACGATGGGAAATAACCGAAGTACCTAATTACAACAAATTTGAGTAAGATAGGAAAGATCGAACTATAGTTACTCCAAAAAATCTCCTCTTTATAAATTTTGGAACAAAAATTTTAGTTTTCCCATCTAATTCCATGATCTAACAAATTTTTCTTTATAATCAAACAAAGCCAAGCCTCGCTCATGCGTCTATCCGACCCTGAAGTCTTGACCCAAATCGGAGGATGTAGTAAAATTTTTTACAACGGTAATAATTGGTCAGTAAATTAATAACAAACCAGAAATTGATAATGTTTGAACAAAAAAAACTTGTATCGCTCGCGGTTCATCGCACTAACTTTCTTCTTCATTTTATTGACAGACTCGTTTATCGTATCTATAAGCGAAAAAAAGAACTCTTGGGGTTTCTCCAGTTTCCTAGAATTCTCAATCTTCAATTTCCACAATTCAACATAGAGGTAGGTAGTTGAAACGAAGAAAAACACGTCGGTTTTATAATGTTGGTAAAACTGTGCGGTGAACCATTCTCCGCATGAAGGTCGCATACACCTAATATAGCAGCGAGAATAACAAGTTAAATTTATTTAGGTATTTCGTGAATTTTTAATCATCTCTTTGCCTACAATTGAAGTTCGTTTGCGACGCAAAACTATCACTTGTTGTACATATGAAGTCGTTCAATTTTCATTCTATCCCATTCCATTTCCATACACAGGTATACCTATACCTATATACTCTCTTCGAATATCTTTTCTTCTTTCTCTTAGCGTAAATATCACTATCGGCATATTATATACCTACCGCATATGTGTACAACAAACCAAAGTAAACAGACAAACAGCACAATCGGTATATTGATAACGGTTCAAAACCCGCGGTTTTATCATCGTCTCGCTATAAGTTTCGAAATGTCTTTCCTGTTCGCGATTCATCAAAAGAATCGCGTGCGATCTTTACACATCGCGATAATTTATATCCGCACGGATTCCTCCTACTCAGCGATATCTACTCAATGAAGAAATATGCCAAAGCAACCTCGCCGTTCTTACGTTCGTTATTATTCCAGGTATGACAACCATGATCGGCCATGATTGTAATTACAGATTTTTTTTGTCACCCCCCTCTCCCCCCTTTAGAGTGCAGCGTGTTCTTTGAGCACATCGTTCGATGCCATGATTATGAGTCGAAAAATTTCTCCCCTTCATAAGTTTCTACGCCTCTCTGCACGTCTCTCCGCGTTCTTCGAACGGGTTTTCAAAAGATCGAAAAAAAGCAAATCGGCCTCGCGCGTCACGTAACTAGAATTATTTCTCGCGTTGAACCACCTGCTGTTATACACAGGTCTATTCTGTACTTCGGGTATATATTCTCACATCGTATGAAACCTTATTAACGTGTTGGTACAATAATATAAGACGGCTAAGAATTTCCAAACGCTTTCAGTTTATTACAATTTTAATAACGGCCAATTAATCAATCAGCGCATCTCCGCGGCTGAGATAATGCTCGAAGTATAGAAATAGAAGTGGATAATTTTAAGAGCGATTGATCAATCGGTCGCGATAATATCTCGGGCTGCAGTTCTCTTATCGATGAAACAACATAGCGTAACGGTAAAAATTGAACTCAGGGTGAAGTTTCTTTTCTATTTTTTTCTTTTTTCTTCTTTCAAATCGTCGATCTTACACAGTCAGAAGATTTTTATCCAATTTATTTCCTTGGTGAGATGCGATGATGTTGCACTAACTAGATTTTAAAACAACTAACTGCACAGCTGAATTACTAAACGACTTACTTATTTTCCGCGCAAGCTATTATAACTTGACGCTTTAACCGCAGCGTTTCTCATTGCACTAAGCCTCCTGGCTTATTCGTAAGCCGTAAGGCTTCGGGCCAGCCTCAGATGGCGCTTGGACAAATACACGCCACCTCACGATGGCATCATGGAACTAACGCGTATAAATAAACCCGGAGACCTCAAGGTACACACAGTGTTTCCCTCTAGCGGTAAATCCGAACCCCTTTAAACGCGCAACCTGCATTTCAGTAGATATATCACTAGTCGGTACCAGGTCGCCTTAAGCCAACTCAAATTCATACGATAGCGCCACGAGTTGGCTCAGCAGGTGCTGCCGCCACGGTGATGGTCGGAAAGTTACAGTTCTTGGAAAAAATTTTGGAATTTGAATTTTTCAAAAAACATTTATTCCTTCTTCCTTTCCGTCTGAATCATTTTTTCTAATCAGGGTCTCGAATGTCGCGGTTTTTTGCCAATTTTAGAGTCTTAGACTTAGACGGACGGCGCCGTTGGGGTGTACCTAGTTCATGTAACTAGTGACCTGGAGGTATTGACTTCCATCTATGTATTCCCGTAGCGGTCTGAACCTCCGGAGATAAACAGCCGAGCAGTAATTGCACGAGGAACGATACCATATTTCATACTCGGTATAAGCCATAACTTAGGAGGCAATTACCGTGAGTACGTCATTTATCATCCCGCAGTACGGTGCCGAGGCCCCCGCGGGCAGCGGAAACCGAGCCAGAGGGCGACTGTACGAAATCGAGGGGGAGAAAGGTTGTAGGGCAGGATGGGGTAAGGGTAGAGGGTCACAGGGCCGCGGGAGGAGGGTGCGCAAAATTTTTTTCGACATTTTGGAAAGGAAAAAAAAAGAGAGAAAAACAGGTAAATAAAAACAGCGGAAAATAAGAGAGAGCCGAAATTCATTCACCTAGAGGAGCAAAGTCGGGGGGATGTTGGTGGAGGAGGGTAGTTCAGGGCACGACGCGACGGATCAATTACAAAGCCGACCAAAAGCCGGCAACAAGGAGACCGCAGGAACCCCATGACAATGGAGTGTCCGCAGCTAATATTACTACACACCGCACGAAAACCCCTGTAATACGGTTTGAATTATGTTCCCCAGCAGCAGCCACAGCGCGGGTAGGTAGGTACCCCTAATACGAAAGTGCTTATTCCGCTGATTCTAGTCGGCGTGAATTTCTACCCTTAAAATCCTGGTGGATTAGAGAAAGCCGGTTAATAATAAAGAGCCGCGAGAGAGTAAGGAGCGATTAAAATTGTTTCTTTCTTTTGCAGAGAATAAAGTCGAAGAGAGGATTTCCTCATCGCTATATACATCATCCCCCGCGAAGTAGTAGAGGGTGTCGATCTAATACCTATCCCGTGTTCTATACGCTGCAGCGTACCTACTAGGGTGTAGAGTTTCAAAAGTTTGGAGATACTGAAAATGGGAAATTCGATCCCGAAATAGAGAGCCGGTAGGTTCTTGTCCTCCCATCATCATCCCCCGTCGATATGCAGTGGCTAAAAAATTCTATGAAACCTGCTGCAGGACTCGAGGAGTTTGTGTCTGTCAAATTCTCCTTTGAGTCGTAATCGAGAATAACATGATTAACGGAATGAAATGCTCTCAGCCTTCTCTCTTCACGAGTCTCTCCGGAACGATAAAGAGACGAAGAGTCGGGAAGGGATGAAGAGATGAAGAGATGGAGAGTCGAGTGCAGCGTATACGATATCATTGTTTTTAATCTTCCCTTAAGCCGAAACGGAGGCGGGAGGTAAAACTGTGTACAGTATCAGGGTGGTTTTTACCCGACACGTCAGACCTGGTATACTTCATGGTATAACTAAGTGTGCCTAATGCCCCAACGGAGCCCTGCGGCCCACCAGCACGGCGTATAGCTGATACCTATATCTCGATCTCCCCGGTCGCTCAGGGTGAATTTTCAAACCACTTCGCACCGCGGAATAATACCTACACCTACACCTACACCTACACCTATACATGCAGGACGGTTTTTATATACTATTTTATGTAAGATGTGTCTCAGAGCACTCTAGACTCTGGAAACCGCTCCGGGATCGTCTTACCGCTACCATAAGGTAGAGGAGGCAGCCATCGATGATTCTCCGTTCCGCCAGTCTCTTCTAGTGATACTTTTCAACCGTTATAATATACAAGGGCGAGGGCGAGAGGTAGATTCGCATTGTAAAAGTACCCCTCTTTATCTCGCGCCTCCGTTTCCGAACTAAAGTGCTTCTAGCCAAGGGCTTATCAATTCTATTATCGATTCCCTCATGCGCATGGGAAGACGATATCGTGTAGAAATATTTGAAGATTTATTCAGAAAATATGTTATACTCGAAATCGTATTCACATTCTACATATATACCTATATACACCTCGTAATCGGCATCCATTGATTGGTTTCTGATGTAGTTAGAGTAAGAAGAACCATGGGAAAGGTGCGGAACGTGCGGCGGAACGGGATTTCGCTTTGCTTTGCGCTTTACTTTGCGTCTGATGCGCGAGGGTTGAGGGAGTCGCAGGCGGCGAACGAACGAGCTGCCAGCTTTGCGATGAAAAATTAAAGGATTTTGATCAAAGGATTTCGCTCTTCCGTTAGCTGTCACTTCCAGTTTCCGTCATTACGCCGCGGGTAGATAATCCGCAAACGAAACTCCCTCGTCGAGTTACTATACGCACTGTTCACGGTGACGGTGACGGTGACGGCGGCGGTGACGGTGACGCGAAATGAGGCTGGTAGTGTTTGTGTTAAGGGATGTATTAAGGTGTGCGGAGAAATTGCTCTGTTTATTCCGAACGCGATTCCGAAAACAATTCGCGAGTAAAATTATTACTTCATAAAGTCACGCAGATTTATGATAAACGGGGTAAAACATTCTCAGAATATTCTGGATGATGTATATAAATAGGTTTTCTTCACACCTGCTCCGAAAATGCTCCTTTGCAACCTATTGAGCGGGCGCGAAACAGAACTTTGCGGCCCTCGGGTGAAAAGTCCTGTTTTGCGCCCGCTCGCTGGGTATCAACAGAGGCATTTATACAGAGCAGGTGTTAAGAAAAATATCGTGTGCGTCACGGGCGCAAGGCGAGGCGCAATGTAGTTCTTTCCGCCCTTGATGCACAATGTACCATTATGATCAACGTTCGGTATTTCAGGTACATACGTAACGAAAATCTGTTGAAGAGATTCTAACTGAAATATAGGAAAACTGGTGCGATCGTTGATCCTTTTACCGCGGGGCTTGTAAATAGGATCAGAGAAATTGTTTGTATTTCTAAATATTGGCGCCCCGAGGAATAAGGAAGGGAGAAAAGAAGGAAGAAGATCCGAGCCCGAGATCGCGGTGGGCCTTAGCCACTTTTCATCGTTCCTTCTTGACAGGCTAAGGCGTTTGGTGGGCGCGCAAATTGGCCCCGGGACCTGCCCCGGCTTCGGTTATATCCGAACCAAAGCTGATCCAATCTTCAGCCAAACGACGGCTGACCGTTAACGCGAAAATCCCTCAAATATTGTTACGTTCACGAGGATGGGGGCTTCTCTTTCCATCTTCCACCTTCCATACCTTCTTCTTTTTCCTCTTCCTCTTTTTCCTCTTCTTCTATACTATACGGTTCTTGAGCCCCGGAAACCGCTCAGACAGCTAGAGAATCGAGAGGAAAGAGCTTACCCAGAGCCCCCAGGCTCACCTACCTTATTCCGATGAAAATGAATTTCGCATCCTCCTGCAGCGCGCGGGTACAGAAGTCGCTAAATTAAAATTCTGAAACTCACGTCAGTCAAGTAGGTAGTCGTGGTTTTTTTTACTGTTCCATTTTTTATTTTTTATTTTATTTTTCACATTCAGAAGCAAATTATTCGATAATCTTTACCCAAAATATAACTCTTCGTTGTTCTTTTTTAATGCATCAAGCGTATATGGGGTTCGATCATTCAGTAAAGAGGAAATGAGTATATACTTCAATGATTTGTAAAAGAATCTTCGACGTAGGTATAAAAATTTTTGAAAAAAAAAAAGAAAAAAAACTAGTAGCATTTCCTGATACATCGAGGCAATATATATATATATATATAGGTAACTCGCGCTCTCGGGTATAGGTTTATTGGGTATTGGATCGGGGTCTGTATATTGGATGCTGTGAATGTCGCATCATCTCTCTCACTCTCTTGTGAAAGAAATCGTCGTAAAATTGACTCGGAGTATAAACGGGTTGAAAATTCGTCGTATCTATAACCCGTGAAGGCTGGGGGGGGCGGAGGGAGGGGGGGGGGGACCAAATTGTCTATAGATGTGTGAAGATTCAGTTATTGGAACCGTTTCATATCGATGAAAAGAAAAAAATGAAAAATGAAAAAATGAAAAAAAAAACCTCTTTTCTTCAGAATGTTACAGATTTTCGTTCCTTTTTCTTTTTTCGACCCTTTTTTTTTGTATGTAATCTGTAGCGTGGCTGCGTGCGACATGGAAATCAATATGCAGTTAGGTCTGATATCGCGTATTATCGGTACTACGTGGTTGTGGCCTCGGTTCCGTTCGTTGATGGTATAGTAGACGGTGTCGTAAATGCTTGAAAGTCTATAAAGGGCTGCGGCAAATGGCTGCAACACCAGCTCGTGCGTATACGTGGATACGTGAATACGAACGAGAACGAGAATGAGAACGAGAATGAGAACGAGAACGAGGAGGGAACAGGGATGGAGACGACGAATGCGAGTTGTTGACGTTAAACCGCCCGATGTTATCGCGGCTTCTGCTCTGGTTTAAACGAAAATTTATGGCTGAACCACCCCGGACTGAATTTTACGCTCGCAATCAGCTACGCCTTAATACCTTCGTGACAGCTCGACAGAATAGCGAACTAGCGTGTTTACACTGTTATTATAATAAACACTGAAGAAATACTGCTGTATACCCGCGCGCAGTTATTTACGATGGTCTGAAGAGACAATGATAAAATTCCGAAACCATACTACTATGGACGAACGAAGTTATCAAATTCTACTCAGTATCCACATTATTGGTAGATCCTGACAGCCGGAAATAGGATTCGGCCCAGTTACGACATTTGAGACCATCTACTTTCGAAATTCCGAAATGATGAATTCAAAAAACTGTTCAAAGTTTTGCTCTCCCTGAAAGAGGACATCGAGACGAGGTGATCGGATGGTCTGCTTTCGGATTTCGAATACCGGAAAGGGTGGAAATAGCGCTTTTCGATACTAGTGCGAAAGTGTTGATTCTCGGCACCGCGCGAGGCGTGCGCAAGATCGAGCTTTACGCACCGAGTCTAGAAAGATAATCTTTAACACTCGGTAGTCGATTTAAAACGCTTTATAGCTAAATCGTAACGGGTATAATGATTAGATTCCGATAATCATAAAGGCATAATATGTAATAAGATCCCTGACACGATTTAATAAAATGATTTTCAATCCCTATAGACAGAGGGTTCAAGGCTGATGCGTTGAATTGTTTATGCAGTATATGGAAAACGTCGAGTGTGCGGAGTCAGCAGACGTAGGTGCATGTGCGATGTATATATATATATGCATACATGCTCCATGCGTCCTCGGGCTCGCGGGTTCGCATACTCGCGTTCGTATTTCTGTATAATTAAAATGCAAATTAAAAAGCATTTCGCAGACAAATCCAATTATTTATGCGCGAACTGTTTATTTCATTTTATTTCATCATTTTCCCCCGCGATGTATGGAGGTACTGGTACGTTGTATTAGTTATACATATATGATATATACACATCCTGGAAATGGGCTGGTGCAGCCATTTATCTGAGGAAATGATACCTGCTCACCTGCTGCAGTACCACACTTGAAACGTCTCACTGCAGCTGTCTTATCTCTCACGCAAGTACCGTGACACGTCATACTATGATGTTCTACCTGAGAAATTACTCAAGGAAAATTTACCGTATAATGAAGTCCGACAATGTTGCATGCAAATTTATCTAAATAATGATATCCTATTGCGGTTGTATATGCCTGGTACAATTACCCGCACTTAATACAATTATACACGCGTATATACCTACTTTTTTCCATCTCTATATAAGTAATTCAGTTTTTTCTTTTTCTTTTTCTTTGCTCTTCACACAGTAGGTAATAATTGATGTAATCCAACATCCGTTTCGTAGGTTACTCTTCGTTAACATGTATGCATATTACATACATACATGCGTATTTAAACTTTATGATGAAAAACCGCATGACTCGCTTTACGCGTGAAAACGTATTCGGTTCGCTTATTTTCTGCAACTTCTTATTCTTCATCATCCTTTTATTCATTTATGTTTTTTTTTCATACCTGCAGTTAATAGCAAGCCTATGGGGGGTTGGGATTGAAAATTCAACGGTATACATAAGTATATCGCGCGATTTTTGTATAAGTTGATAAAATGTGAATAAATATAAAAACGGGAAAGACTGATCGTGTCAGGAGATTGAATTAACAATTTCACTTCAACATTTCATCGTTCAGATCTATTGACTAGTCGTTAATTACTACGTCACTCGCCTGATATATGCAAAAAATTAATGAAAAAACCGAAATCCTGCAGCACGAGTCTCGCGCGGGCGGAAAGTTGAAGTCAATCGTTGGATGAAACGAAGTAAATGAATAAAAAAAAGAAAAAAAAACAGAAAACTATACGGTATATAATTTAGCGACTCGAGCCTTTATTCGCAAAGGTGAAAAAACGAAAAAAAGCAAAAAAAAAAAAAAAAGCTTTTCCAACAACGTAGTACTACGTGAATTTATATTGGTGCCAGACGCCAACGGTATTAAACCACCGCAAAAGGATCGACTATCTAGCACCGAGGTGAAAATGTAATTAGCCGGTGATCAGGTGCAGCTGTTTGATCACAGAGGATTTCATTTCACCAGATTCGCCCCAGGGTAGACCACGCGATTGCCGCGCTGATGGGTAACGTGCTGCTCTGTCGAGGCAGACCTTTCGACGCGCGGTTCTAATCCAAAATGTGGGGTTTTTGGTCGTTTTTTTCCTTTTTTTTGTTTTTTGTTCTGTTTTTCTGTTGTTGTTTCACCAACGAAATCCAACATCCTTCTCATATCCATACCTATATTATCCTTCGATCTCGCTGAATATATACAAAATAGATACATAGGTCTATACATTATGCGCGTGGAACCGTGAACTTCGCAAATCTGGGGTGGGTTTACTCTTTGTTCTCTATCACACACGCATACAACGTACTTACATGTATACATCGGTGAAATAGAGTGTGATACTTTTACAAGGATAATATCGAACGACATTAAGATTGGATAGAGGATAATTACAAAAAATGACTCTAATTAATTTTTATTGATTGCCTTAAGAGTCTGGATCGATAAATTTGTTCATTTACTTATTTATTTATTTTTTAAGGTAGTCATTCATGTAATAAACAACGTGGTATATATTTATATATTTATATATACTATATATACGCTTGCGCAGTAAAGACTGGGTGCCATTTAATTATCCCTGGGTCCAATTAGGCGACCACTAATGGAGTTCTGCGGTGAGATATGACCGCGTTGTGAGGTGGTTGGTCTCCCTCATCGTGGCTCATTAACAATCCATCAGTGCCACGCGACCGCGAGTAAAGGTCTACGATGTATATATATATACATATATATAAAACCGTATGTAGTATATATATATATATATATGTACCGCAGATAATTATTCATATTATTCTAAAATATGTTGGATTTTATATTGATTTTCAAAACCTCCAAAAAAATAAATAAAATGGTAAGAAATATCGGGGTATAGATGTATATACGGTTCATCCCCATTATAAAACGTAGGTATAATTAAACCGCCGAGCGAGGCGGTATCAAGGTTGCTGCACCACCGCTAACCAGCAACGGGTGCTAAAAATCTGCTAATTTGTTACCACAATGGTGAAAATCGTAACGAGAAAGCGAGAGAGAGGGAAAGAGAGAGAGAATAAGGGTGAGAAAATTAGGAGAGAAAATTATGAGAGAAAAGACCCGCCCTGTATACCGGGTCTTGGAGATACGAGACTCCGAGCCGCTTATTTGTTGACACGATTACTTATGCGGGTCGAAATCGTGGCTGAGACTAGATCCGAAGGATCCTCATCTTCCTCTTCTTCCTCTTGGGATTTGGAGAGAGGAGGAATATGACGCGGAAGAAACGAAAGGCTAAGCTAAGCTAAGCTAATCGTAAGCTTATTAAGCGAATATCTAATTTCTTAATTTATTATGTTGGGGAAAATTTGATTAGCAAAAATTATTGGTTCTGGTAGAATAGAAAAAAAACGAATTCGTACATCATTTCGAAGATCCTTCAATTTTCAGATGGGACGTTTTCCCTCAATTAATGCGAAAATAATATCGATATGCCCGCAATTTAAAATTTCGGAATGATCAGTGCCCAAAATCTTCTCATAGTGCACAAAATCTCGTGTGGCATTAACATCGGTGACCCATGGGCAGGAAATCATCCCGGATGAGGCAAAATACCCCAAATATAATAGTGAATTATGATACTAGTGCGGAAAGTTGGTGATTCCCTATGAGTGTGAGGTTTCGGCTCGTGCTGCATCTCACACGAATGGGGAATCACCAACCCGTACTAGTTCATATACCATTTTTTGTAACACTGTATGGAAGTTCGCACTTTGTGTACTGCACTCCGCATGGATGAATCGAAAAAGTGTGCGGGAATCAACATTCCCGCATGGGTAAATCGTGCGGGAATGTTGATTCTCGCACATCTGCTATTTTGCGTACAATTTTCCATACAGTGTTACAAAAATGTATGTAAATGAAGTGTAGCGACAAGTCGATCAGATAACAGGACACTTAGTATTTCGGAATCAGTTAGCTGATCAGTTGGCTTTCATCCCACGCCATCCCAGTTTGTATAAGTATAGGTGCGAATGTATACGTATGTATGTATGGATAATGCCTATCTGTGTAAAGTACGTCAACTTTAGGTTGGCTCATTTTATCTCAGCCCTCCTCACAGCCATGAGATGGTGATTATGATTTATGGCTGGCAGCCGCACCTAAAACAAAGTACATCAATTACGTGTCCGTTGATGTCAAGTCCCAAGTACTATATAGTACCTATATACCATGTACAGTACACAGTAATAACGAACAAAGGAAAATAACGAAAACTTGACGACTGATCTTTAGATTATACTCATACTGTTATAGGTCAATTTTTCAATCGTTATGATTAATTAGTTGTAAAAAAAAGAAAACTTCTTTCAAAATTAATTACCCTACGTATTCATAAAAAAAAAAAAAAAAAAAAAAATTAGCAGAAGAAAGAACGAGAGAAAGAAAAAAAGGAAAAAAAAAAAAAGTTTTAACGACCAACGGCACACCGTAGGTATAACAGCAGAGGCAGGATGTCATTAAGATTATGAAACGAGGGTTTCGTCATCAGTTTTTATTTTTTGCAACTTTTGTCGTTTTTTGTTTTTTGTTTTTTTTGCAGAGTCAACGTCATTTAGCCTCCCGTATTAACGGGGTTATTAGCCAGGATACGAGATGAAGCGATAAGTAGGTACCTACAACGATATAGGACCTACGATACTGACGTAAACTGTAAACCGAGCCGGTGGTTGTTGTACACAGATAGTAATATAGTATATCGTAGTGGTATAAGGGTGCAGAGTGAGGTAAAGAGAGATGGTAGTAAACCTGCTGCAGCTAGCGAAATTTGACCGTAATAGGTTTAACTTACGTTAGCCCCAGGAATAATAACGTGGCTGCATGGAAACACCTCGTGCTGCATTACCTCAAAACGCAAATTGTTCGAAAATTGTTATTGAGTGTGAAAGGAACACGGAACGGCGATATCCTCCCGGGTATCAACCCTCACACTATATACTTCCACCGCCCCGCTAGAACGAGATATTCAAAATAGCTACTCGACTTCTTTGTGCTTTACCCCAAATAAAAACTCCCATCAAAATACAAGATAAGGAAAGAAAATCGCTAAATGTTGACTAAGATTCAAATTTTTATTTATGTATATAGTAGGTACCTAACAACCCCTAACGGATCGAAAATTTGTGTATATATTTTTGTCAAATTTTCTCTCCCCTTTTCCCGTTTCTTAATCGCAAGAAATATTTTTCTACTTCGAGTATAACAAATTTCACTGTGTAATTCATTTGATTATAATATGTACGTACTGACTCGGGGGTTTTTAATATCCCTTATTGCACGATGCACAGACACACATACAAGCATAGCTAAGGCAATAACCATGAAACTTTCGCGTTCGCTCTAGCGGGCGTTTAGAGGGAAGTGTTTCTTCCCGGGTAAGAAGATATTGCCTCATACTGCAGAGAGAAGAGGAGGCTTTTGCAGAAGCTGTTTAGCAGGGGTTTTTCGAGAGAATAAGAATAAGAAGAAGAAGAAGAAGGAAAGAAGAAGGGAAGAAGAAAACTGGTAGGGGTAGGTACTGGTATACATAGTATAGCCCGAGGCGAGAATCGTCTCTCGCAAGAGAGCATTTGCGTGTTTACGACTGGGATCTTCATTTCCGTCCTGAGTTTTCGGTCGTGTAGAA
The DNA here is from genome assembly GCA_963992785.1 of Tenthredo livida. NCBI lineage: Eukaryota > Metazoa > Arthropoda > Insecta > Hymenoptera > Tenthredinidae > Tenthredo > Tenthredo livida. The sequence continues at coordinate 1,326,816 of OZ023070.1, read as the reverse complement.
GATGCTGTGCCGGAGACTCGGCTATATAGATATACCCACGCATGGGTGAGGGAGAGTAACGAAAAGCACCCCCTAAACTCCGGGTTATGATAAGAATAATAATATATAAACGATTTTTGATCAAATTTGAAAATTAAAAAAGTATGGGACGGAGGGGGTAGAATTTTCACGAGATCAAAAAGTGTTTCGAGGGATATTGGTATACAGGTTTTCCTAGCCCGTAACAACCCCAGGGGTTTGCGTTAGTATAGGGGACACCCCTCCTCGCAAAATGAAATCATAATTCTCAGTTAGAAGCGAACCGGACGGTGTTGAACTCGCACGCCCGTAATTACAGGACCAAATGAAAAAAACCATAAAAAAAAAATAGAAAAAAAAAAACAGGATACATTTTATCACACTGACGTAATTCTTATACCTGGAGCATAAATTACTAAAGCAAAGGTGTGCTCGATTCACCTTACCTATATATGGTCGATGAGCGGAGAAGATTTTTTTCAATTTCAGACAAGAGATCTCGAAATGAATTAAACACGATGTAATAATTGATCAGATTAATTAACATTCGAATTCATTTTTTAAAACCTAAATAATTGCGTATCATACAATCCTTTGGCTTTTTTTTCCCTCATTTTTTTTCATCGGGTGTTTCGGATTGAATGAAATCCTTTTCAGGCTATTTAAATATTCTGTATACTCGGGGGGTTGATCCGTCTTTGAAGGGGTTCTCGCGTATCCCTCATACAGCCGAAGAGCTGGCTTGCCTGGGTCGTTGGGTTAGAGGCGAGGACGTAGTATAATGAACGTAATTCGCATTCAGAATGCGCGGAAGCGTGCCTCTTGACGCCGGCAATTATACGCCGGTTGAGTAACGAGTAAATTAACAAGTTCTGGGTGACGTGCGACGGACAGGCAACACCCAGGGCAGACGTCTGACGGTTTAACTAAAACACGAACTTGCTGCAGTTATAGTCTTATAAAACAAATCTCGTTCGTTACACTAATTTCGTTTTCTTCTTTCAATCAATTTTCTCGTCCGGTATGTGAATACCGAGAATAAAATGACTTTTCAACCCGCTGTGCGTGAAGCTCGACTTTCCGCACGCTATGTGTTCAAAAAATTCAACTTAACGCGTGCTGTGTGAAAAAAAAAAGCCCAATAATGATTCTCGACTCTTGTGAAAAAAACTTCACACCAGTCCGAGAATCAACATTTTCGCCCTAGTATCGAAAAGTAATATTCCAAGCTGGAGCTCAATCCTCGCGGTCAAATGACGTACTGAGCAAAAAAGAGAGGATAGAGTAGGTATATATATACCCACTGTATACGTCACTCTTCGGGGTGTGTATAAGGTAGTATGGTTAATCCCATAAACACGTCGGTGGAGAAGCGGTGACTTTTACAATCGTATAACGTGGGCAAAAGCTGTAGCTGAGAGCTGAATGCAGTGGCACAAGCCCGTTGGCACTTTCCTCATCTACTATACGAGTCGCGCTCCTCTTCCTTACAGCAGCAGCAGCAGCAGCAGCAGCAGCAGCAGGAGCATACGCGTAGGTTCCCGCATATGTATATAGGAATGTGTGTGGTAGGTGGGTACATACATACCTAAGCTCGACACCGCACTGACATAAAACGGATGCTTTATCGCTACCCCCGTAACGTAAAGTGAAGTCTCTTGTATCCTTTGGCCCGGGGAGGCGCGCATTAGCCAGGAATGAGGTGCTTTTTTTTCTTTTTATTTCATTTTTTCATTTTTTTCATTTTTTATTATAGGTATACTCATATACTCCACGCGGTAAGTTAGACGATTATAAAACAAGACTCGTAAAACGTCACCTTCTCATTCTTATTCTGCATTCTACCAGCTATTGAGATTCCCGTGTTTCTCTCGAAAATCAATCGGAACATCAATCGATATTGAAAATTTCGTTTAGTCTTTATGTCGAAAAATGAAAAATGAAAAATGAGAGAAAAAAAAAAAAAACCACCCCTTTTTTTAAGATACATATAATACAGCTAGATTCAGATATCGTGCGATTCTTTTGGATTTTACAATATCGTAGTACATATATCGGGTTTAATCGGTATTTATTTTGCCTTTGATTTAAACCCCGGATATTTCCGCCTCTCGAGTTACACACACATCAATATACCTATACACGCGTAATCATCGTGTCGTAGTTCTCCCGGTGCAGGTGGTTTGGTATACCTTGAACTTTCCTTCCTTGACTCCCTTTCATCCGCACTTGCTTTGATCACGAACCCGTGCTCGTCGAACGTCGCTATATAGTTGAACCAGAAGGGAAGTTCTTCCGGTACAGTAGTGAAGGGAAGTATTTGAGGCCTTGACTTATTTTTCGCAAAGATTCGAAAGAAAAAAGAAAAAAAAAAAAAAAAAATTCAAAAAAAAGACTTCAATTTTTCGGCGTCTTTTTTGCTTCTTCTGCTTTTTTTCTCTTTCATCTTTCGCCGGAGTTGTCGATGCGCGGATATTTTTACGATTTTCTTTTTTGTTTCATTTCTTTCAAATTTTCCTCCAAATCAAAGAATCATCATTGCGGTTTTAAATGACAGGGCAAAAGTGATCGAAAAGCTAGCGAGGCTGAAAATGTAGGATAGGTATTCTAGCAGGGCGGTCGTAATGACCCCCACTGCTACGGCCCAAGCGTTATTTTCATCGGCATCCATCTTCGTGAGGTGCAGCCGCCGCCGTTGGTGCCGGAGTCCGTGACAGAGACTGATGTTCCCTGCCAGTTACCTCCTGCACACAGGGTGTCGTGAAAAGAGATCGAAGAACACCCTCATAGAAATATACGAAAATTAGAAAAATTATTAAAGCGAAAAAAAAAAAATCGTTTCCACGTGTATACATGTGCATTTTATCAAAAAATCCAAAGAACATGAATCGCACGAGGTGACGATATGAAAAAAATTCAAAAAGAAAAAAAAAAAAAAAAAAACGACTTCTGGGTATACGCGCATTTCATCAGAAATGCGAAAAACCGTGAATCCGCGAAAGTCAGGAACGATGTAAAAAGAGAAAAAAAATCGTAATTAAAAAAATGAACTTTTGTGTCGTAGAATTTTTTCAAAAATCTATTTTCCATTTTTTTCTTCTTTTTTTGGTAATTTTTTTTCATTTTTGTCTTCACGAGACACCCGTTATCGCGGAAATCTCTTCTATACGTATACACTTCACGTATAGACGTATACCCACAGACACACGTATAATAGAAATTTTCGTCTATATTAGTAGTGTGCGGGTGTATAGGGCATACATACATACAGCTGCAGCTGTATATATATGGTCGAGCTGCTGCACACACCATGATATCGGACGAAGTTAGACATCAAGCTTTGAGTATAGACATCACCTGATTTATCACTCGATGCTCAATCATTAAATGAGCCACCATATTGCGTTCCGTGACAGCGCAGACTCGAGCCGTCGTTATAATGTCTACCTATCTGCCGGTCTACCGGTGCTCAACGACAGGCCAGATTCTACACGCTGTCTCTCATTGCAGCCCCCTCTGCCATATATGCAGACATAAGCGTATAGAGGTGTAGGTATAGGTACCTGTGCCCCCCGGATTGACATGTCGAAATATCACGTGAAACGAGTCCGAAGTTGAATGAAAAGTAACGAGAAGACAAAAAATTGATCATTTTTTTTCACAAAATTTGGATCCTCTAATTCTGACTGATCGTGATTTTTCTCAAATTAATCACAGTTGGGTAAATTTGGTAATGAAAAATGAGCTTTTGATACTTTCGAAGATCGTTCAAGTTTTTTTTTTGGGAATACTTATGTATTGAATCCTGAAACACACATGCTATATAGATGACGAAATATGTAATTCACGGTATGATATTTAGCTAGTGATATTTAAGCGGTTTAATATAGGGGTTGACCGCGGGAAGCAGACGTAAATGGATGAGTAATAGCCCCCGATGATAAGTCGATCTGTCAGAACTGCAATTTATACCTAATTGTAAGACGTGACGGGGGATAAATGGGCTCAAGGCAGCAGCTGCCTCCTTTTGTGTTGCCACATCATACACCGAACCTTATACCCTGCACGCTATACCTATACCATAAATTATACCACCGAGATGTAACATCAATCCATAAACTAGCTATACCTATACTTCACCATAGTAATTAATCTAAACCCTGCACTGCGGGTAGGTAGTGTACCTACGTGTTTATTTTATTGTTACAAATATACATCGGTATAATTAAGTCGGGAAATTAATCATTGACTGCAGAATTTACCCCGATTCTAACTTTATCCTAACAAAATTATTTCTCATTTCTAATATTCATTCGTCAGTGACAATTAAAGGTCCATGTTCACGATCCCAGGAAGTTAATAACCGCGTTATATCTGCTTAGCAAGCCAACCTGCAGCAGTGGGGTATAAGCACTGCAGCATGCGGCTGTTGCCAGTAAATTTAGCCACGAATAAGATTTCCATTTATAACTTTAACCCCGCTATGTCACAGTTATTCTATATATCCTATAAACGTATAATTCTGCGCACTAATGTGCACGCATGCATGGAAAGGAGAAATTTCACATCCCCGAAAATTTCACTCCCGTAATTAATATGGAGAAATTTATCCCTCGGTAGTTAGTTGGTCACCGAGAACAGATCATCAATACACGTCATTCTGCTTTACGTCGCGGTGAAAATCCTCCTCGGGGGGTTTTCGGCCCGCTGCTGCTGCTGCTGCTGCAGAGACAAGGCTCTAAATAATTACCGAACGCGGCAATGCGCGGGGTATGGAACCGTGAAATTATACGATTTCTGAGTGGGGTGAAACGCTCGTTTCGCTATATCCACAACGCGCACCTTACAGGTGGATACAGGACTAGTGCTACGATCTAAGAGAATTCGCATTAGGTATATATCTAATACCTATATCCTTACACCGGATCCCACATTTTCTCTCCCGAGGGACTAGTTCGCGAACTGGCGAACACAGGAGGAAGATTAATCTATCCTCAAAGAACCTACGAACGATATAAGCGGTTTCAGATTTTATCGCAAGACTCAAGAGCAATAGATGAACAATGCGAATTACTATACATTTCTCTATACAATCCTGAGGATTTTTGGACCACCGAGTTACAGGATCATCGCGACTCTCATGTAAATGTAGTACGTCACATGACATTCCGGATATGTCGGGTGTTGTTGACAGAAACGGAACGAGAAATCGCGGGTACGTCGATATTTTAAATAAAGAAAATTCGCCCGCGGACGTAGTGGGTATAGGTAATACTGTGTATACGATGAGATTTGATCTCCGATTAGAAAATGAACATTTTTCATGTCTTTTTTCGTTGAAATTTTTTCTTCCTTTCTTTCTTTCTTTCTGTCTTTGTACCTACCTACCCGGCTTTCTGTCTACTTCCACTAACTTATTTACGTCCAGTTTTCCCATACGCAATGTACGCTACGTACAGCCGGCTTTTGCTCCTTTACTTTCTTCATGGTGTATATCAGTCCACGTCACCTCTCGTTTGTCGGATGTGACAGCTATCCACCCTCTGTATAGTAGCTGCCTTACCATCTACCCAAATATGTATTGCAGATGCTTATTTCTCTTCGGCAGGTTGGGGGATAAAGTCGACGAAGACGAACCCGTTGCAGAATTTTTCTGGTTTTTTTTTTCGAACGTCGATTAGATTTTGTTGTATTTTTTCCGGAAGGGTACATCGGAACGAAGAAATTGCATGGTCTGGTTTCGGATCTTGTTGATAGCAAAGAGCATAAAACAATTTTAAAGAACCCGGTGGTCCATCGTTCGTACGGTTTACCCTAACAGGTGAACGTCAAAGTCTAGAATTCCGGCTCACCGCATCACCGAGCATCGAATTAAGCCGGTGGTTTGACGGGTCGAGGGTCGATGGGTACAAGAAAGCGATCAGTTAATCCGCTGTCGAACACGTCGATCGGTTTGGTCAGAACCGGATCAGTCCCTAGCTATGGCTGGTCTGCATCAGACGGTGGTTTTGTATAGCCACTGGCTAACTCGCTTCTATTTCTCGGAGCTCGATTTTGCCGCTCAAATCCCTGGGGTAAAACGGATTGAATTAACCCTACGACTCCGTATAATTCCAACCACGAGCTGAATGTATTCTCTGTCTGATGTTGAACTACGACAAAACCCATCATAATGTCAAGAAAAAAAAACAGCAATTCATCCTCCTTCTCATTGTCAGACAATTTCTTTCCCTGCACATTATGACGCGAGTAGGTATATCGCGGTTTACTTTCGGTTATAAATCTCATCGCTCACACCCTAATCCGAAGTAAAGTTTACACGTCTGCACAGCACATACGCGCGACTAGCGTATAATGCAAGATGATTACCCATGCAAGTTATACGCTTGTGAACCATGCGTATATATAGAGTTACTTACGTCGTTCGACTCCCGCAACGACATGGCATGGTGGCAGGCTATCGTACAGATCGCGTTAATGGCGTGAGGATAACTGCTGCAGCAGCACCAGCGAAGAAGAAGAAGAGAAAGACGAAGAAGAGGGCGTCGCGGAAGAGGTTGAAGGCGTCGTTGGAGGCGAAGGGAGGTATGAGGATCAGTGATTAACGCGGGACCTTATCCTAGTTCCCGCAAGGTAGGTAGGTACAACTTGCTAAACGGGAATGTATATTACGGTATAATAGGCGAAGTATATAGGAGTATGTACACGACCTCCAGAGAGAGAGAGAAAGACAGAGAGTACAGGTAGTCGCAAAATTAATCCATCCATGCAGAATATACTCTTGCAAAGTAGGCACATGAGTACCTACGTATATGCGTGCAGCACATTAGTTACACCTTAGTTGACGGTAGACGAGTGGCCATGGCTCGTTACCAAAACGTCATCCGAGGATCGCGTGTGACATAAGAGATGATTGATGACCGTCATTTCCTCCGGCATGAAAATATGCCGACGATATTCACGCGAGGCGATTTCATACCTAGAGCGTACGCACGCGCGTCTTTCTCTCTGTTTATACATATGGGTGGTATAGGTAGGTACATATGACGCGTAGATCCTGATCGCGAGAGAGCTCTCTTTTGCGAATTCGGAAAAAACTGTTAATCCGCATATAATTACATCGCGTTGCTTTCTGACGATTGAAACCAATGTGCGGATTTGCATGGAAGTTTCGCACAGTCAACGTTCCATCGATACTGTATCCCTTCCATAATGACATTATACCTACGTATCGAGTAGGGGTATAGGTATGTATGTATACATACTTTGGCACGCGCGCCATGTATAGGTATACGTATTCGATGCATAAAACTGCGTCGGTTAACAGCAACCATACCATCCCAACAAAACAGCCAGCAACGGCAGCAACAAGAACATCATGAAAGCTGCCGGAACCCCGGACAGTTCCATAAAACATGGTGAACATATAATAGTGGTTCTCTCGCCGACAGGCCGACGCCCCGCTGGCTAGTTAGTGGAACGGGAACTGGGATAGCCGTGCATCACTGATATCAATATCGCCCGGACGCCCGGACGCCGCCCTGCAGTGATGAAATATAAAACGTTTTAGTGTCACAACCTACGCCACCCTCAATGGCTGTTGGCTACTGCTTCTGCTACCGGTGGATGGTGTTTTGATATATGTGACCCGTATGTCGCTATACACCCTGGAACTCATCGTTCTGATCATGTGGAGAATTTTTCAAAACACGTTTCACCTCCTTTACATATTCTATTCGGTTCTTTTTCAATTTACAATTTTTTGCACCACCACCACCACCAGCAGTTCGTCTCTTCGCACTCTAATGGCAAATAAATTGTTGCTAATGACGGTAAACACACCGGAAGTTGTTGTCTACGGGATAGGGTCGGTCGGAACTGACATGAAAGAAAGAAAAAAAGAAATACCCGAGGGAGAGACCAAAAAGGGAAGAACTTGTGCGCGTCACAAACCAGCTCATTAACGATTCCATCATTGGGCAAGTCGTTTCCTCGACATGCCCGGTTTTGCCCCATCTTCAGAAATCCAACGGGTTTATAATTATCACGTTACGAGATCCGACGATCTATCGCATATTCTGCATTTATTAATTTACACATTTTAGTTGGTTTTCTACGGTCATGCACGAGGCAAACGAGGACAGAGGGAATCGCGTTTCCCTTTTTGGTACACGGCTATACCATGTTTCGGAACCGCGATTCGGGGTGAAAAATCGTGTTTTTTTTAATTAAGATACGAATATCTCTAATATCTGCGCTCGTAAATCCTCCATTCAAACATATGGCTATCTATTTTAAATCTCCTGTCGGTTATCAACGATAAAATATTGCGCCCATAAAGGTAGCAGTATACGTGTTTTATGATTCTCGTAAAACATTCTCGCCCCGTTGTATATATGTACCTATATAGGTATATATCTACGATCAAGTATCCCAACTCTTGAAACCGAGGCTGGATGGAAAGGTACATTTCACATCCATCCATAACGTTTATAAACGCCGATCTAAACTACGCGGACGAAGCATGATTTCAAATTTTTTTTTCTCGAATGCAGAAACCAAAAAAAAGAAAAAAACTTATTACTCGATCATTTCCCATCAAAATTTACACAGTATTTAAACCAGTTGCCTAAACACTGGGGCTGTTGCAGTACCACCAATGGATTAATTTACATAACGTGACCCTATAAATTTTGCGGGTTGTTTCAGGAAATTCCTCGAACGTTTAACCGGAAATTAAACGGTAGATTATCGGGGAATGACAGTTGTTGAATTATGTCGAAGTGGGTAAACCGACCGTTTCGTATCTCGTCGTCTGCTGCAGACTCTGATTTTCTTGCGTTTATCACAGCACGCGTCGCGGTGTGTTGGGTTGCCTGTATTCCGGCGATGTAACACATCGAACGACGACGATCGCAGGCACGAACCGTTAATGAAACTATGGCTTTGTATGGGCTGATGTAAAACGAAAAATGGCCTGCAGCAAGGGAAGAAAAAGGAGGATGAGTTTTTATGAGCTTTACCGCGCTGCTTTCTGCTCCTGCAGCGGAATTACGGCACGTGACAAAGTCATGAATTAAGTATCGTTGCGTGGATACAAGCCACTTACACTCGGAGATAATTAGCACTCGTTTTACACATATAAGTCGAGAAACTGCTCGCGTGTCCAAAGAGAGAAACATGCGCTCTTTACTGTCGGGAATGAAATAAAAAACAATAAAAAGTAAAAAGTAAAAAGAGCATTGAAGGTGGGGTAATTGAGCTTTGGCCAAAGGGAAACGAGACGAGGCCATTTAAAAGAGAAAACGGTTTTCAATTCTGGTTAAAATAATATGGTTTCTGATGCGTTTAACCCTTTTTCAGCTTCGCGGGTAGCCCGATGGGTGAAGTCTGCTACTGGGTGAGTATAAATCACGGTAGTCGGTAGCTTCGGCTTCGGAATGCCGCCGTTTCGGTATTTATTCGACGTGCGGTTATGGTAATATCTGTAAAGAAACATTGCGGAATTTCCGACGAAGACCTCCCGGCGTTTGAGTATTTCTCCTGCGATCGTTCCACGGTCCAGCCCATGGTCGTCTTCAAGGGTACGTTTGTCCGATGCTTATGGGGTCCTGTGGGGATCGTGGAATATGACCTCTGCACGATCGTAACCCGAATTTATTGAAACGTTATACGTACCTTCAAAGGTTCGTGAATTACGGTAGCAGGAATCAAAAATACGGTTTCAGTGTATACCCCTACCTACTGCACCAGCTTCCACAAAGCGGACAAAGAGATGACCAAGCCACAAAGAACATAGCTATGCAAATAGCGCCGGTCCCAATCCGATCGGCTGTAGGTTAACTGTCTCGTATAAGATCCTCCAAGAAATCAGAGGAAATCCTGCAGCGTGATCCGATCTGAATTAGATGAAGAGCTTTTCAGCCCCGCGTGTACTTTTTTCACCCCTTTTATACCCGCGATAAAATATCGAAAGGAATTTTAATCATCCTGATTTATGATGTGTATACCCTTAGAAATATGTATCCAGCTCCTCCTCATCAGATAGAGTCATAAAGACCCGGGGGGTTTTACAGCGATTAAATTAACGCTATACGATTGATTGAAACCCGTGCTGAAATTTGGCAATTTCTGACCGCATAATGCGATGCGAAGATCTGAACAGTCCGGCTCCTCTTCTTCGCAATGAAATTTCTTGCAATAATATACGCGGACGTAATGTGTTCATCGATTGGTTCGCGGCCATGATTATTTGGGGCTAAATTTCGTACCGGCCAAAAACACGGCCACGTTCTCGGTCTTAATTACCAAATAATCGCGTAAATGGATATCATCGCATGCGGATCACTCCGGTCGAAATATCTGCACGGATCTCTGAGCGTTGTAAGAGTCGAGGATATGTGCTGCAGGTATACCATCAGCAGTCTGCAGTCCAGCGCCAGGGCGAACGGGTAATTGCAGTTTTTTACGGCTAACGTCTGTCTCCCGCATTAGTGATTGATGGACGACCGACCATCTTGAGCCCATCGCGTAAGGATAAACAACTTTCTTTGTCGGAGACTCCTTTGACCGTCTGCGAGGACCGCAGCTTGTGCAATGAATTAGCGGTCTGATCACAGCCCTTCAACATACACACATACACACATCGACGAAATACCCTTATCCAAACTCTGAGACGGTGGATTCCGCATCCTCAACCCCCAGATGCTGCTACTGTTTAGGTATCGACGATTTATAGCGGATCTAGTATCTTCAATCATCAAAGTTGATGTCATTTGATTGAAAATATTCATTCAGCGAAATGTCCGCATAAAATAGCCATACCAATATCGATCGGAGTTAATATTTTTCACCCTCGGATTATATAATTAATTTTAAACTCTAATGGCGTCTGGTTATAGAATAATTTGTTTTATTATACGGAGCAACTTTCTGAGAGCATATTCATGTCCGATATATAATATATGATATACCTGAAGTGAGTTTTAGTTTCTGTTACCAAAAACTATGTACATATGCAAATCTCACAAGCCCATATGATTCGCAAATTTCCTGCTGCATATATATGGAGCGCTTTTAGAGCTGGGAGATGAAATTATTACGACGTATGATAATATGTTCGATGAAAAATGATCGTCATTACTCCATCATTGCTCGATGATAATTATCAGCGTTTAAAACCACGACGCCAACACCTCCTCGTAGTTAAACCTACCACCATACAAATGCAATATATTATGCGTTTAGCGAACAAGTCGAAGGTGTGGGCGGTCGTGTATAGCTTATTATCAGATATACAGATCGACTCGAGGAGGCACGCTTTACCGCACAACTAAAGAACTTAGTATACGCTATTATCTACCAGAAGCTGTACAGACCAGATACATTACCAACTAAGGTAAGCGGTAAGAAGGTACGTATGCAGAAAGGTAAAGGTAAAGCCATAGCATACGAAGCTCAGACGCGTATAGGTATAGAGTAAGAAAATATAATACTCCTGATATCCTGGTACAGGTACACATGCATGGGTATTGTATTTTGCACAAGATTTTGCACCGGGTATGTAGCGTGTGCATATACTAGCATATAGTGCCTAGATATACAGGTATACTATTTATTATAAGGAGTGTTTTGTATTCGTATATATTTATAATAGATTATATCATTTAATCAGTGCGATATATATACATGTATCCATATATATACATGCATCAACGGTGAAAGCTTTCTTAGCATATATTCGGACAGGTTACGCGTGACCGCGTCCTTCGATCGCGAACATAATAAAAGGTATATAAGGATAATATATATAACGAGGGGAGAATTAAAAGCAAAGAGAAGATGATATTGAAGTGAAGAGAAGTGGAAGAGAGGAAAAGAGAAGAGAAGCGAAGAGAAGAGAGGAGAGAAGAGAAGAGTGCCGAGAGCGACAGAGCGGCAGTTAGTTAACGGCGGTCTCACAATTAATTAACCTGTCAGTCCGTATGTCATTACGTTGCGTTACGCTTTACCCTGCCAGCCTAATTAGATCCGAACCAGATGATAATTATACCGTTTCAATTTATACCTGTTGTAAACTCTCCGCAGCATGTATATATAGAGAGAGAGAGAGAGAAAGAGAGAGGGATAGACGAAAATACAAGGTGTACAAATAATAATGTTTTCCACACTGCGCGCGCAAAGTTCGATTTTGCGCACGCTTCGCGTGCATAAAATCCAACTTAACGCGCGTTGTGTTGAAAAATAAAGTTTTCTCACCTCCGGGCCGAAAGCGACAACTTTCGTCCCGCTGCGCGGAACGAAGTTCCCGTTTTTCGGCTCCGTCGATGCGAAAAATCGTATACACTCCTCGGGCAGTAAATAAGAAAGCCCCAGATCACATGTTTGTCGATCTCGGCTTCGCCTCGGACGACAATTACATGTGATCTGGGACCTTCCTTATTTTACTGCCCTAGGTATGTAATATACTATTGATACACGTGCGAAAGATGATTCTCGACTCGTGTGATTATCGCCCTCACTTCGTTCGGGCGCAAAACTTCATACTCGTCCGAGAATTAACACTTTCGCACTAGTATCGAAAAGTACTAATATAGGTACATATCATTTTTGAATCTCTATTTCTATTTTCTCCGAATTTTAGTAGTATATAGATATATGTATATATAGAGAGTGGTGCATGATTTTATGATGATATACGAGTGAAAGTTTGTATTAGTTATTATTATTGTTATTTAGACAAATTTTTTTTTATAGATAATATAATTATTTTAATAGTATTTAGTAATAAATATATGATTTGATATATTGGGTACATATATATTGAATATATGTTGTGAATCTATCTTTGATGCGACCTTTGAACACAGAGAGGTTTAGGTGCATGAGTAGAGAATGGTTTATAGTATGGAAGCCGAGGTATAATTAACGTTAATAGCCGTAATGGCAAATGTTAATGGCAAGTGCGGAGTGACTAATCTTAATTTATGTGACACTAAAACCACTTCCATATATCCCAAACTTAATGTCCGCGATAAGATCGTTAGATTAAGATATTATATGGCCGGTAGTACCGTAGGTATACCGATCTACAAACTGGTTTCTTATACTGGAATGTATTCAGAGGTGTGTAAACTAAGGTTTTACCAGTTAAATGTTTAATTAATTTCAACTCATTCGTACATATATGATACATACATACATACATACACATACAGGTAAGGTGTGTATACCTTTTCGACGCGACGCCCTATACCCTATAGCTATAACAAACGCGATAAGATTCACGTGAAAGCTTATATGTATGTATGTACACACATGTACAGAAACGAATACGCATATGAAACACGCACATATATATATATATATCTATAATCTAGATAATATATAATACTTCATATTTTTTCTGTAATTTATCTCGACAAATAACGACAATGTTAATTAACATATATCAAACTATAATTACACAGAACAATTTGATTAATTGCGCAAGAGAAGACAGATGGCTGGCTATAATATGTTTTCTCTTCAAACTTAGTATTCCATAAGACTGTTTTAGGAAAAACAACGCAATTGTTTTTTAATTAGGATTATTTTTAATTTTTTTCATGTTTTCCCTAAACTTGAACGAAAATTTACTGTTATAATTTATTAAATTTGACAAAAAATTTGAATATATCATGTATATCAAAATCTCTACATTCTCTATATGAATATATATAGGTATATACGTGGATTTTGAATTTGTTACTCAGCTGCGGCTATCGCACTTTTATATGTTTACACTCCATGTATATATGTATATATGCAATGTAATGCAATGTATATATAAATGTATATATATACTATATGTATACGTTATTAAATATAATTTATTGTACCAAGAGATTAATTGGTCAGATAACTTGTCGGATCGCACAGATTAATTGCGTTACTTAGTCATGGCGTACCTATACCTGTACCTGTACCTCTAGTCTGCCACTCTCTATCTCACTGATGAATATTTTTCTTTTTTTTTCTATTGCGCATAGTATATAATATATATATGTATATGTATAAAATATTTTGCATTATGTATCGTCATATCGCGTTGTAGAATTATATTATATTTATTATATAGTACCTATGTGTGTCTATATATTCGATGTTGCTGTAGCTAATCTGAAATTTCATTTCATTTCATTAAATACACGAAGATATATGAATAATGTATAAATATGTAGGCGATAATATAAATAAAAATCAGTCATCGAATGAAATTATTAATTTCGTTATTTTATGGTTTTTTTTTCTTCAATTAATAACGTGAGGTATATCGTGGAATATGAATTAGCGAAAAGGTAGATGTAGTAGATATATACCGAGAGTTTTCGGTGAAACTGGCGCGGCGTAACCAACACCGTGGTTACGTGTCTGTGTTGGTATCGCCGCACCAGTTTCACCGAAAACTCTCGGTATAGGGTATACCCATACCTATATAAATTCTATACGATATACGTGGGTATCGGTATAATTTAACGAGATGAAGTAAATTTATGGCGGTTTTAGGAGTGCCGATAGCCGTAATTAAAATATATTCGTCGGTAGTTATATGGTTAATGGGTGCAGAAACCGTGTATAAATTAACCTCCTCGTTCTCCGAGTATAACGATCAACCTCTCACGGTCTGAACGTCTATACATAGGTATATAGGTATAGCTATGTGTATATTCTTAAAGAGATAGGATACTGCACGCAATAAGGTGTATCTACATATCGATGGACTAATGTCAAACGGGCGTAAGCGCCAATAAAAAAAAAAAAAAAGACAAATCGTTTTTATATGAAGTTGTGTCATTAAGATTTGTTTAATATTTATAGTTTTTCTGTTAAATTTGTAGCGATTGGGTATATGAATATTTATCACGTGAATAATGATGATGATAATAAAAATGAGAAGAAGAAGACGATTTTTCCTTATAAAATATAAATATGGGTATATATCCTCGGGGGGAATTTTTGACTTCACTAATTTACTATATATACCATAGGTATAAACATGGTATATATTATATGGTGGTGCAGCAGCAAGCAGGAGCAGCAGAATAAAGCTACTATATAACAGCGGCTTAAAATCCAACTTGAACTTTGTTATTAACGTTATATGCTAATGACGCTAATCGTCTGCTACTTTAAACCAGAATAATTTATAACTCAAATGTAGTATATGTAAGTATACCCCCCTCGTACAAATATATATATACGATTATATACGAATATACACCTTAATGGCGTGAATACAGGTGAAATTTAACACAGCTATAATAATCCGCGTTCTTGACGTGATTAAAAGGTAACTACCGTGTCGATAACGTACACCTGTAATATAGGTGTATACATACAGGTACATGCATATATACATATGAATTCTGTGCCTTATATCATGCGTGAATAAAATAGATTATCACTATTGCGTATATTGTCAGACGGGAATGAGGACATTTCTTTTTTTCAAATACCAATGACAAAGAAAATTTTCTATTCACGATATTAAGTATATAAGTTTTCCTTTTTTCTCTTCCGGAGCTTCGAGTTACACAGATTTATTCCGAGAAGATGCATACAGGGTGAATTATATTCTCCGTGATCTGATCTGGGAGGAGCTTCGACGTGCCGAAGTTCCACCTTTTTATATGCGTACTCGTTCGTTTCGGAATAATAGCGCGTGAAAAACATGATCGTTAATCGTAACTTCGGAAAAAAAAATTTGCGCGAAAAATATTTAAGATCGTTCGTAAGTATAATTTGTTGTAAAAATTTTAGACGCATGTGTGTGTATGGAAAAGAAAAGGAGGAATAATTGATTCGAAAATTTTCCGGTCTAATGAATAATAATACAACGAAATCAATATATAATTCGCGGTTTTAACGCGAAGTTATGTAAAAGATATATTCCATACCCACATATAGAGAGAAAGAGTAAGAGAAAGAGAGAGAGATAGCTAAGCGCAGATATATTCTAGTGATGCTGGTATTATCGTATAATATAATTAATGGGTACTTGCCTGTGTTTGCCATTGATGCCCGGTTATAAATCATGAGATTTTATGCGTCCCAGAGGTAACATTACGCGCCATTATCACCTGGCATAATCATACGTTGCTCAACGCCGAAGAGAATAATGTCGAGTCGAGTCGCGCGCTTATAACAGGCTTTTCGATGTATATACCTACTATATGCGTCCTACATATATATAAATTTATATACATATATATATGTACACGTATGTACATATAGGTACACTTGTGTTTTAACTCTGTAACGGGTGTGTCGTTAAATAAATTTTCTCCAAAATACTACCTCGCAGTTTTGAGTAAAAAGAAAATTTTTTTTTCAAACTTTTTTTCTCACCGCAAAAGAAATATGTATACGTAGATATATGAGACAAACAAGGTCCCTGATCGTTTTATAAATTTGCCTGTGGCTGTTGCGGATTCTAGAACTGCACAGGTATAGAGCATATATAGGTATATCTACCCATATATATACTGTATACTCATAAAACAAGATATTGCTTTCGAATCGGAATAATAGTGTTCGCAGATATATATTTAATACCGTCAATTACGGGGAACTGCGTCTCTAAAAGAATTACCATAATTGCCGTGGCTTTCCCATAGCTCGTAATAACCCCAGAGCGTAAAGCCAGCTTCTCGTATTATTTTACTCCCGAGTGTTTTTGCAGTAAATTTTGCAACACGTGTATATATCTACCTACGTACGTTGGGTATCACACAATCTCTCGAAATAACTTTTCGAGATTTCTGTCTCTCTCTCTCTCTCTCTCTTTTTTTTCTCTCTTTTTTTAAAGAAAAGGAAAAAAAACTGAAACGGAATCGGCTAATGACATCGATAATTGAATGTATAAGCATATGATATACTCGACGTTGTAAAATGAAGATGCCGAGGGTGTAATTCACCCCCAGTCCTCAAATTCTCTCTTTTTCTCCGGGGTTAACAGCTCGGTGGGTATTTAATAGCCGGCTACAAGAGAGAATACTCGAGAACGAAAGAGACCCAGACCCAGACCCAGACCCAGATTCAAAGTCAGAGTCAGAGTCAGAGTCAGAGCGAAGTGCAGAAGCTCGAGATGATGAAACGAGCTTTAAGCTTTAGGGTTGTAGGGATAGGGGTGTACTGAGAAAGCCAGGAGAAGAGGGTGAGAAGGATCGTTCACGTTGCGTAATGACTGAGGCGTAAAACCTTGATTGAGATCTCGAACGCCAGGTTTATGGACTTTATAACGAGGGAGCTGGTACGTAATTACAGACAGATGGAGCCGTGTTGTACCTCAATTTATTTATACAATCGACAAGAAATGAAGAAAAAGAGAAAGCAAGAACAAAAAGAAAAAAAAAAGGAAAAAGGGAAAAACTCTAGAACCCTGATAGGTATATTTCTTTACGTTAATGGAATTTTTCTACCAGCAGATTGCACTAGTATCATAGAGATACTACACAATTTTTTTTTTCTTTTCCCCATTCCATTTTACTTTCGCGTAAAATAAGAAAAAAAAAAAATATATATCCAATGCACCGATCAGCAATAACAAGTATTAATAAATTTTTACGATCGAATACTATTATATTTTTATTATTAATTTTCTCGCCTAATAGGTATATACAAGGCGTACTATAGCTGGACTTGATCGATTAAATTATTTATCAATATTGAGTATATAACGTTCGATATTACAAATAATTATATAGCTAACTCATAGCTGCAGCCGCAGTGTATAAATACCAGCAATTATAATTAACGCGTTCGCATAGATATCGAACCGATTTTTTTCATTCTACTTTTTCAATCTTATCCTAAGCTATTATAGACCGATAGTCCGAGTCGCAATTGTAAATTGTGAAAGACTAAAAACGGCGGGGAGTTGAGAAAAAAAAATGTTAAACCCCTTCTCAAGATTAGAACTGCGCGAATCGGGATGCTGCATGGACCGAATGGGGTGAAATTTTACTTCAAAGAGACTCGAGTTATTGGGTAAAATGTGAATGAAATGGGAATAAAAACAAAAAGGCTAAATCTATAATCGTTGATGTTACAAGGGGGGTGGATTAATTCGCGAGCACGATTATCTATAAAATTGGTGAAATGGTGATAAATCGACGATTCGTGAGGCGACAAAGAGCCAAAGAGCCTCTCAGAGTCAAAGTTGAGTAAGAGAAAGAGAAATAGAGAGGTAAAGAGCGTGCGGAGCTAGTTTCCGACGTGTATTGATGGCCCGGAAGACATGTGTGTCGCGGGACATTTGCTCGGTCATTAATCGCCCGGCAAACTGTGTCCTCGTGCGGCTATCTCCTTTTAACCTCATGTCGTATATACCCCCACATATACAAATGCATGCATATATATATATAGACGAAACCAACCCCCCAGATTCTTCTCCTCCTCATTCGCAGAGTAACGCTCAAAGCGTTCCTCGGTGATTTATCCGAGGCACCCCTAGGGCCGCAGGAGCGCCGGGACGCCTCGCCGCGCCGCACCGCGCCGCCTCCCTAATCTCTCCGCGCGAGTTCCCCGTTAACCCCGCGTTATCCACCCTGTTCATCTTCTTGACTCTTGGCCCCGTTGAACCCCGAATTCTAGGTTCCTTACGCGCTAGGTGCTAGGCGCTTAGTCGCTACCGATTCCCTTGTTCTTACGGCTTTTATCCTGCGATCCTGTTTTCTCTTTCTTATATACATGTATACCTATATAGGACATAGGTATACCGATGCTCTTGCAGGTGTGGAGCATTCACGCTATATACTACATACACCCGTGTCCTGCAGGACGTCTTACGGTGAATCACAAAGCTCGCGCTTCGGGTTTATATCAGCGAGAAGATCTCCAGGATTCGTTTAGTCGATATACAAGCCGAGACAAAGGCTCCAGGCGCGCTGCTAAAGAACCTGCAACCCCCAACCCCATCACCTATTTATTCACACTTGAGAAACGGTGATCTTCTTCAGACCGCGGGATAAGAGCTACGTAGCTACTCCGTATGAGGTATATAAGGCGTTGATCTAAACTCTTTGAAATTTCGGGGGAAAATTTATGCAATATGAAAATTTGGCAAAAGCAAAGATCGAAATAAAAAAATGACCAAATCGAGGACCACCCTAATATGAAATAATATAATACATATTATATATAGCGAACTACTATAGTAGGCCGCGCCATTACAGGCAGACAACTTGTGCTGGCATTACCCGACATTACTCGCCGGTCTCTCAGAGTGGGTATCCCGCGTGACTAACGACTGGCAATTGTCTTTACGACAGCTCATTAATTCTTGCCACGCAACGCGGGGGTCACTACCAGGCTCTGCTACGCGACTGCACTCGGCACTTTGTCTTTCACGCGATCTCACTCTCTCTTTATCTATACTATTCCTATTTCCCACTCTCTCTCTCTCTCCCTCTCTCTCCCTCTCTTTGTCTTTATGGACGAACGGATTTGGCCGGCTACACTAGCTACTAGACTCCTAACTCTGTCATACTAATTATACAACACTTCGCGTTGGCCCACTATCTCATTTATATCCGTTACGAATTATTATAGTATATACATATGTAGATATCTGTACCTAGAATTACCATATGCTATAAATTATATTCAATCGCAGAAGGATTCATGAAATTTTTTAATCAAATAATGATAAACCTTCTCATTACATTTTATCAAATTTTCTGCAACAGCTCCAAATTTGATGGCGAAATTTTTTTATAATTTTTTATAATTTTGTCTCACGTATAGGATGCACATTTATAGACGAAGACGTCGAGGTTTTGTCTCACAGCTGTACCTATATGTATTTTAATTAACATTTTCTATAATTAACCCTCGCGTTGATTAGGTAAATTACTTTCCGCTATGAAACCCCGAAAGTTTTTAGCTAATTCAAACTTATCATGTAGGTATGTCCATGCACACGTAGTACCTACACATATACACCTACACCTACGTACGAAAGTTTTAGATCCAAGTCTGCAGTGGCGGTTTTAATCGCGATAGTAATAATACTTCGCGACAACTTTAACCCCGGTGTAACGGATGCGCGCAGCCTCTTCCTTAGACATTTCTTACTTCGAGGGTTGCCAGTTGCGTAGGTACTAACCCTAGGCAGTGAAGAATCAGATTAGATGCAGCCAATTAGAAGATAATGCATGAAAAAAAAATTAGAAGAAAAAAACAAGAAAAAGAAAAAAACTGCTAATCTGGAATAGGAATGCGCCGAATGACCAGAGAACAGATTCGTCTCGATGAAAAAAGCGAATTTCTGATTATACAAAGTCATTCGAATTGGAATAAGATGGAATAGCCAGAGGGGGGAGCCGTATAGTGGTTCCTCAGCTCGTTACGCCGCATTAACATCGTGTCTTAGTTTTTATCTGTCTTGTTAATCATTTGTTGCGGGTATGCGGGGAGGCAGGGGAAGACGCGACCGCGGTCTCGAGGCTTTGGATTCCCGGGATCGGGTCTGGACGTCTTGGAGCATGCGGTGGCGTAGTCACCTCATATCTTCTTTAATTACACGATATGCCTAGTGGACCAGTGAGTCACGCGTCGTTATAATATAATATTCCTGAACGAGCCGGTATAAGTTGGAATATACATATATATATATATATATATATATATATATATATATATATATATCACTATACGCCTTGCGACGATGCGTGAGACAGAAAATAAGAAAAAATAAATAAGAGACTGAAAAAAAAAGAAAAAAAAGTGCGTAGAGAAGAGGCATGAGATATATCCGAACAATTATCCCACACGTGTCTTATCAATTTTTAATATCATAGAAGGTCTCACGCACCGCGGAGAGACAAATCTCTTATACTCATATGCTGCGAGACGCAAGAACAATAAATTTTGATCGGTTGAAAGATTTTTTTTTTTTTTTATCATATCTTCGACGACGACGAAGGACCAATTAATATTTCATATATACCTAACGCATATATATATATATCAGTGGTTATAAAACGAAAGGTTAATCACACTGTCGTTGAAGAATTTATCACGATTAGTCAAGTGTGAGAATTTAAGGATCCGGATTTATTTTACGCATATCTTATTTTCCCGCAATAATTATTATCACATTGCAATATCAAAGAATTTTTCGTTTTTTTTTTTTCGTACCGAAATATCCTTATATACCTACTTATACCTTGAATTGTATAAAAAAGGACGAAAAAAAAATGGAAGACGAAAACTTGATCGGAGCATCTAACTTCCGGAATTCTCTCTCTCTCTCTCTCTCTTTTCTCTCTCTCTTTCAGGTTTAAAAAATAAATTGAAAAAGTTTATTTTGCTTTCAGGTATATCGTATATTACACCCATATACCTGGGTATACATACCTACCCCGTGTTTGTGACGTCGAATAACTTATTTGATGTCGCAAAAATTTTATTAATATATGCAGGTATATACCTACCTACACATCACGTATTTTCCAGGATTTGGTATTACGTCGCGGAGTGCACCGGCAATACTTTATTTATTTAAATTCTTTCTTCGTTTTCGTTTATTGCCTTCTTTTTAAAACAAAATTCAAAATTCTGATTCGAATTCAAAACCAAAATCCTGACCTTTTCTTTCAACTATACTGCATACCTACCCACTAGGTACAATTTATAATCGTTCACGCATATAAACGTGTAGGTATATGTATACATACAGCGGAGTTGAAAAAAATAAAATAAAATAAAAAATAAGAATGAGAATAAGAAGCATCCGTATTTACGACTAGATAGGAAAGGACCATTAAGCCAATCAGATGCTGTGAAATGGCCGATGTATATTCCGGCTCGCGAATGGGCCGACATCCTTTATGATCGGGCTTTATCTCAACGATTCAACGTTTCGTTTCGTACATATATACATACGGAATGCGAACACAACTCGAGGAGATGATGCTGTTGCAGTAACGTGCAGAATGTACGGGATACCAGTTTCTCTAAAGAGACAATCTCGTTCTTCGATCGACTTGAACGGCCTCTTATTTCGTCAAAAAAGTGCGAATGCAGTTATACATTAACCATTAGATTATTACAGAATTTATAAGAAGAGCGATAGAACAAGGGTTCGCGGTGATCCTTGGGGTAAGGAGAAACGCAAAGAACGGGATAACCATCGGATGAACAAATAATCGTTACGATATAAGACGAAATCTTGGATCAGATGGCGATAAGCTGTGGATATACACAAGCCAAGGTGCAGAGGGTATGTAGGTACCTCGCAGGAAAGCACGCGTTAGGTCATAGGTCTAAGGTTATAGGTCATAGCTAAGTGACAGCGGATCGTTGGATGGCAACTAATGGGTGGCTGTCAGAGCTCCGGACCATCCATCACCCGGGAGCGTACGACCACCTTCGTCATCCTCACCCTCAGACTCGGCCTCGGCCTTATAGCCTTAGCCTCAGCATCGGGTTCGGGTTCGGCTTCGTGGACCCCACAGGGCAGCGGACCGAGGCCACTAAGTTAGGGCAATTCACGGTTTGAAAGGCGTGCTTACGCTTAACAAGAAATAGGTGGACCCCGCGGCGGCATGGCATGGCATGGCATGGCAGCGGCGGCAGATGGCCCGAAGATTAACGGGGAATCGGTGTTGACAGCGACACCGTGAATCTGTCAATTCGACCGTGTTCAACACCGAAACCATACTAGATAATTCCTACGCCTTATGTAACCACCAAAACACTTCAGACGGAAATTATTAGGTCTGAGTTTCGTCTAAGGGTTATTCATTATCATCTCGATGTAATGATCAAAAAAACTTATGAAGGTATGTCCAGGACTAAGGACTAAGGAGGGGTTGGATCGCGGCCGTTGTCCAAGGGTAGTCGGAGGATAAACCGTGTCGGTATAAGCATCGGGAAGGAAAAGCACCGCTGTAACGTTCCGGGGGCTTAGAGGGTTGGGGGTTGGGGGTCGGGGGTTGGGGGTTGGGGGTTGAGAATTGGGGCGGAAGGCGCTCGTAGGGATTTATAGTCGAAGTCTGCGTGCAATCGCTGGCCCATGCATCACCGCGGTGCGCCCCCTTGGGGCTAAGAAGTTCGCGAGCTGTAGGCAGGGTCGAGGGTGAGGGACATCACTCACCCTGGGTCTTCGGTCGCCTATACCGCCACTACCACCACCCGACCATCGTCCCGTGAGCACCAGGGCGTTTGTCCTGGCTGTCTCTAGCGACAGATCCTTATACCCTCGCCATCACCCCACTGTCCATCTTCTCAACGCTCCAATTTATAACGATCCTTGCCATTTCCACCCCCCGATTTTATCCGCGTCAAGATTCATCGTCGAAGGAAAAAAATAAAAAAATAAAAAAATACGTACCGATCCATATGTCCCTCGCGGATTAATATAGAATTGGGATCGAGGAAGATTTCGCAATTTTCAGAAACGCTCGAGTTTAAAATATCGGAATTCATCAGGAAACTTCACTCTCAAAAAATTGAACACTGAATGAATACATGCGTGAATTTCGAGTTTCGGAGGTTTGGTTTTCGGAATTAAATATTTTTTTTATATTTAATATCGAAATTCTGAACTTTAACCCTGCAGCCCCGAAGAAACGTATACATCAACATTATCACCACAGATATAAAAGAAGATCCGAGGGCTGTTAGTCGGCGATGTTACATACATTCGGTAAGTTTCAGATCCTCCCTTCACCCAGTCTGTAGCGTAAAGCTGTCAACCATAAAGTTGTTCGAGCGTATATTCCTAGTCGCAGAGGTTGCGTTCGGTAAGAGGAAGCTGTAAAGAAGCTGGGTGTCACTAGATCCTGTCACAGCCGTTGTCGATGCATTAAAACGTGGCTCTTCTCATGTTGCACGCATAGCTAAGTCGCAAAGGTCTTTTGACGAGGTATTCAAAGATCAAGCATAAACCAGTACCTACATATATACATATATATATATATTTATAATTCATTTCATTTCACAACTAATTAAACAGGATGATTGAAAAATGATCTTTCTTCACAGAAAAAAGGCAAAAAAGCAAAAGGAGAATAAGAAACCGTGTTTAATTGAGACTGACAGATGTAGCTGTAGCGTAGAACTACACTGACACTACCTACCTAGTGATATATCTCATGTGCATACATGATTATTATTCGCTTAGTTTATTTCATCGATTTTTATTACGGTTTCTAGTTTACCACTGGTTAGAGATGACGGTTTTACGTCGCTCGCTATTTGTCGGGTAAACAGTTGTACAGCTATAAATCAAGAGCTATGTAGAGCTCACGTTGGGAATACTGCAGGGAAAGAAGACCATCATCAGCTGCTCTAAATCGCTTCGACGATGGATACAAGACAGTATATCTAATGTCCAAGGATCTGCGCAGTTGCATAAATTCATGATATATTGCATGTATAGGTATATTGGCAATGAGGTGACAAATGAAAGTACCCAAGTATTCCGGATTTTTAGCAAATCCAAAAATTACTGTCTATTTCTCAGGGTGCGAAGACGAAAGATATTTTTCCACACGGCGTGCGCGAAGTTCTGATTCTGATGATTCTCGGACGAGTGTGATTGAAAAACTTCGCACTCGTCCGAGAATCAACACTTTCGCACTAGTATCGAAAGGTACTATTTTGCCGTTCGGGAGATTCGAAATTCGGATCTTATGAACCTGACCCAGTTTTCGGATACCTACTATAGCGGTTTGTTCAAACCTCCACAGCCAGCAACTGGTGGCAGTAGAAATTCTGACGGTATAAACGGCGCGGCTAGTAACGTAACTGGCGTCAATTCGTCCCTCGTAGTCCCTGGCCTGGGTTTTCAGTGGCCCATAGATAGAAGCGGCCTCGACCTCCCCAACTCGCTTCGTGCACAAACGAACCAGCCCTAGACTCCCGGAATTAATTATTACGTTTCACCCCAAACAACACGCGGCTCACTAATTTGGAAAACACACGAAACGATTTATAGGCAGTGCGGCTGTCAGATAGATCTCCGACATCCGTTGTGCTCGGTATATGTATATTCGTGCAGAAATGTTTAAAAGCATGAAAAAAAATGAGCTTTTTTTTCCAATTTACCGAAAAAATATTTTTCTACACTGCGTGCGAAAGGTTCGATTTTGCGCACGTTTCGCTTGCATGAAATTCAACTTATGTTGAATAATAAAGTTCGATACACGTGCGAAAGATGATTCTCGACTCGTGCACGATTGTCACCCTCGGGCAAAAAAACTTCACACTAGTCCGAGAACCAACACTTTCGCACTATAGTATCGAAAAGTACTATTTCCTCGATTTTCTTCTGGCTGGAAATTATTCTGTTGTATATAAAGGATCGACTCGCATATGCATGTCTATATTATGTACAGCATGTACAATACACTGTCATGTCGCTAGTGCTGGTACTAGCTGCTGCGTGAGCGGAAATGCGTGCTATGTTAAAACTGCTGCAAGCTCCAACCAACCCGCGTGCTGCACACGCAAGAATTATAAAAACGTCTTTATCTCGTATGGCTAAACTAGCATATACCTAACCGGTAATCAGGTAAACGCGATCACTAAATTGCTGTAAAAATGTGGCACGATTATTACGATATAACCGTTAAAACTACCCACTGAACTCACGTATCTAGGTAAAGGTGGAAAATGAACGTATACGTGTGTACTTAGCTATGGATTCCAAGACTTGATTGGTACCAGAAGGACAAGTATTTTTTAAAAACTGTATCACGTATTAATTAAAGCTGGCTTTATTACCAGCCATGATAACGTAAGAAGATTTTATCTCTCGAGGGTGCGGTGAGTATTAATAATTATTATTCGCGTTTCGCTATTCGTTAATTGAGTGGTAGTTGCAGAACAGCAATGACATAGTGCATACTTTGTGAAGTAACGATCCGTTCAAAGTGTAGGAATTCTATCGATTGGTTAATTAAATTTCATATTCAGATGCAAATGTGCAAACGAGACTATGGCATCGGTACCGATCATATTCCATTCTAGTCGATAAATCATAATAAATTTGCAAGAATGTTGCATTTACCCACAATTATCTAAGATATGAAATCGGAATATAGATCATTTATAGAATTTTTAAATGTCATAATATCCTATAGCTGATCAGCGATATGTATCGAGCTTTAATTGCCATATGACTTCGATCGACCAGAATTCCTTCAGAAGTCAGAAGCCGCGGTACATTAGGTACGTAATATATTGATAATAATTGATCGAGAATTAATTCGCTTTCTACTTTGTAACTGATCGGTCTCGATGTTCGATCGTGCGAGAGGGAAAAAGAAACTGCGTTTTTATCGGAAGATATGAATTCGAAAGGTCGTATGTACGTGTGCAGCAGGTTGAACTCTCTTATCCACTGAAACGTGTTTTTAGATGAAAAAAAAATGTTTGCAAAGATGCGAAGCTTTCGTTCATAAAAATTCTTGCCATGATTGCTATGATTTCTGCGTGTATATCTCATAGTTCTTCGTTCGTTATGAAAATATTCGCCGAAAATAAGAAAAAAAGAAAAAAAATCACGAGTGAGGCACCTCGTCATCTTAATTAATCCCACGCAGTGCTGCTGATGATTATTGCGGTACCTCCATAAACGGGACATGTCATATGGTGAAGGCAGGAAGGCATGAGACGCAGGACCACGCACGAAGGGTTGACGTCGGGATGACTTGAGGTGAGTTATCCTCTAGATACGCCGAGAGCAGGCGGTGGTTCCCATCTTTATGACCGCCATTAACGTCCAACGCAACCTCTCCCTCGGCTACATCGCACGGGCATGGTCAGGGTGCCGCCTTTACGAGGTCCTCGCGTTGTGCGAGAGGAAGTGGTCCATGGCACCACACGATCGTTGACACGTTCTGCCGCAATCCTCAAGAATAATTAAGACAATATTTGAATATATTGTCATGAAATTTTTTCACATTCCGTAAAAAATCCTCATTTTTTTGGTACTCGTTATTCCCACTGTGTGACATTCTTCGCGTTGTATTAGGAAAGCCCAAAAAATCGTCGAAGCCTTATCATAGGTATTCGTATTTTGATTTTTGATTTTTGATTTATGGTTTTGTTTTTTGGTCTTTTCTTACTGCGATTAATCAACCATTCTGGGATTGTGTGGGTCGTAGTAATAAGGCGCCGGATGATCTGTAACCACTTAGTGCTAATAAATCTTCAGCCTTTGACCGCAGCTCTGTATAGAATTTCCATGAAGAACGTAGTACCGCGTTGGATAACAATTAATGAATCGTACTAAATCAGATGATCTCTGAACACGCATGAATCTCTTCTCTCCTCTCCTTATTCTCTCTCTCTCTCTTTGGATCTAATATGGATGCTGCTGTTGCTGATGCCGCTGATGCAGTACCCCGTATTATTCTTGAGGGGTTTTCCTGCTCCTGCTTTTGCTCCTGCTCCTGCATCCCGTTCATCTCCTTCTCTCTTTCTCTCTAGCTCCTGTACGGCCCCGACCCTCGTCGCTGTCTCCGCCCCGGCAGCGCCAAGGATATGAGTTATTGCGCCATATAATTCCATAATTCAGATTCATACCCGGAGTTTACGGCGTCTGGGTAACAAGCAGACTGCGCCCGTTGTTTTATGACTACCCTCACTCCCGTCAACGCCCACTGACACCCCTTTGCCTACAGCATGATATCATGCAGCGAACAGTTCGGAGATTTCGACGATTCTTCTGTATTATACATACCATAATATATACCTAACTATACATCAGTATAAAAATGATACATAGATGTAGAGAAATTTTCTGTTTTCTGCTGTTTTTTTTTTCTTTTTCTTTTTTTTTTTCGGTTCCTTTTTCTGTTTGCTTTAGGTGTAAACCGCGTCTTAATTTTGTAAACGTTGCAGATTTCTTGGTGCTGATTTTGCCAACGCATATTATACTAATTTATAAAAATAAGGGATACGTGCGGCAGCATCAGCGTCAACCCGCTATATATATATATATATATATTTCTTATCTCCACAGATCCAGCAGACTCGACATTCGGGTATCCGCGAACCGCGAACTGCGAACTGCGCGATGTATACGCGAGGTACGGGAGGTGGGCGAGCTACTGCCTCCCGCCTCCCGCCTGCTGCTAAGTGTTAAATATGTTAATTTTTATCAGGCATTACTTCGCGGATAAACGACCAATTTACATACCAAGTCGTATCGTATTTTTAACCTCAGCTACAACCACCACTGCCACTATAACCATCGCCAGTCGCCACCCCACAAACGAATTAACTTCGCTTTATACCTGCAGCTTGAACACCAACTTCCTGACTTGCAAAAAAGAAATACCGCAGTCACATTACACTTAGTTTCGTTGTTTAACCAGAAACGATTTTTCCCTTTCCTTTTTCCCTCTTTTCATTTTCATTCGTTCTCCTTCATACCTGAGTTTAGTCTTACTTTTGCCTATACGCTAGGCGCGTACAATTCCAGTACGCTACTAGTGTGTGTAGAATTTGTGCATGTATACGACCGCCAGCGCCGCCTAACTTCTGTGCCAGGCAACTCTGGGGTGAAAATCGCATGCATGTATACGAAAACACAAGCTTGTTCATACGAGTGTAGTAGTACGAGCCTAGCGTATAAATGAGAATTGCAGGAACAAATATTTTTGTATTTCCCTATTTTTTTTTTTAGGATTCTTTGATACATGAGTGTGTGTGTGTATGAAACGAGATAAAGCCACGTTGACAGATAGATTTTATATGTTTTTGTTGGCTTTGGCCCTGGCCGAGTGACTTGGAAATACGACAGGTGAACGCGTCTACTTTTCTGATCACTTATTCAGCTGGGATTTGGATCTCCACAAATATTTATACGTCTATGCCATATGCTATGCTATGCTATGCCAACGAGGTGATATAATATATGCGGAAAAAAAAAACGAAAATAAAATAAAATACAAAACGGAGATTATATTCCGAGTGCCAGCTGTCCGCTCGTAAATTTCAACTAAGTATTGCATAAATAAATTAAACGAATTTAAACCTATTACACACATATACATATATATATATATATTCTATGATGATGGTGTGTTATATTCGAGTATAATATCTAGGTAACATATAGAAAAGTTGGACTGACAGGATATGGCACAGTTGTTTGTTATTTGTTATATATATTATTATAGTGTAATGGTGCGTTCAGCTTGAAATTTGGTGAATTTTATTATCTCGCATACTACCTACCAACGATCCGTAAAGCCAGATGAATAAATTACACTTGAATATTGACGAAATAAGTAGAAAAATTAAAAAAATAAAAAACCAGAACCACTACACTGCCATTCACTAATTTATTTATTTATCTATCTATTTATTTGTCTCGTCTTTACGACTAGCTCGCCAATCATCATCAAGTCTTCTTCAAATATTTATTATTATAATTAAGAAATTTTTTTTTTACACATCAACAATATTTCTGACTATACACCGTAGATATCCGTGTGCGTGTGCGTGTGTGTATAAATATATAATACAGATCCTACCTATATGAATATTTTAAACGATTCATAAATCACCGCGGCTGAATTTTATATATATCGCGGGAATAATATGAGAAGAAGAGGAAAATAAACTGCCTTTATATACGATAAAGAAGAAAAATTTATTCAATTAAGAACGCGCGTCGCGTGTCTCCCTCCGTGGTATAAAGATATTAACTATATTATTTTATTTTATTATTTTATTTTATTCTTATTTTATTCTTATTTTATGAAATAATAGCTGCGATTATTGCTCAATTATTAATAATTTATACATATTGTATTTGGCATTCGTTGATCGAGATGATAGATCAAAACGATTAGGAATTACTAAGCTTCACACCTATACAGCTCTTTCGCTTAGCCGTATACCTACGTAACGTATAACGTTGTTAATATATTCCACGATGTGACAGAGTCCGTGCACACTGCACCGTGCACACCCGTAAATGTTACATATGAAAGTAGCTATAAAATAGGTGAACGACTATAGTTTACTTACAAATCACGTACAATAAATTATCCTGCAGCCACGCCCGCCTGTACTGCTGGAATGCGTAAACAGTACTATTAATAATTTAATAGACTGACGGTAATACGTAGTTAACGCAATACCCCCGGTTTAATTGCACATCCACGTACATATTAGGGTGGACCTTGATTCGATCATTTTTCAATTCCGATGAACGTCTCCAAATATATGCAAAAAAATGTATCCAAAATCCCAGGCTGCTATCTCAATTCTAGATTCTTTTTTTTCATTTTAATAGAACACGATTTTTGATTTTTGATTTTTTTTTTTTTAATTAGTTTCAGATTCAGAGAAGCGATTATTGCGATAGGGAGTCAAAAATAACACC
Source organism: Tenthredo livida (assembly GCA_963992785.1). Taxonomy (NCBI): domain Eukaryota; kingdom Metazoa; phylum Arthropoda; class Insecta; order Hymenoptera; family Tenthredinidae; genus Tenthredo; species Tenthredo livida. Next base: position 1,296,401 of record OZ023070.1, on the reverse strand, counting down.
GAAGTACTAAAAATCGTTGGTTATTTTGATAGGAGAGTTCAAAGACTTTGAGGCAGTACTTAGAATTCAAAATCCGAATTCAAAATCTGGTTAAACTTGTGATGGAAAAAAAAAAGAAAAATTTCAATACAGCCGTTCCTTCACGCTTTGCTAATAACATATTGCAAATATGAACGGCTGTTTATCTCCGCTACCGTTTCAGTCGTACTGAGATATCGCGAATTCCGGAGTATATCGCATGCAGTATATTATTAAAACCATCTTGGAAGTCGATTAATCACGGTTCTCTATAATAGCGTAAAATTCTCGCTAATCTATATAATATACATAAACCCCGATATTATAGTTAGATACGACGTTGATCAATCGATTGACATACTGTTACTTTCTGTATCCAGTGGGTCCTATAATTACGTGCGAATATATCATATACCTATATTATATAGAAATTTCGATCGAGATCAAAAACCCGAAAGTCAAATCACTCTTGGTTTCACGTGGTATATATACAATATACAATTATACATATATATAACATCTAAGCCTATGTAAACTAAATGTAAACGAGTTCAAAGCCCTGTTTCTGTATAGATATGTATGCGGTAAAGCAGTAAATCTGATTGTCAGCACCGATGTTCGATATTCTATTCCTTCACACACTAGTCGATCGTTACGAAGCGAAGTATATTTATGTTCGGATTAAGCTGATTGATTAATTCATTGATTTTTATACCGCGAGAAGGAAAGAACTGGGATATCGGGTAAAATGGGTAGATAGACACACGGATGCTTATATATATGTATTACCTATGGCTTACGCGAAAGCGATTACTCATTCGTCTCTTTCGTCGTATTCTTCGTTAATAAAATTATTATATAAACTGAAATAAATGAAAATATATATTATTCGATTTATCACTCTCCTTGGCTTTTGATCTTTGACTATACGGTAGATAATAATCAAAGGTCCCAAAGCGAAGAGAGAGCTAGACAACCAGGTGGGACGAGTCTATTAATCGGCTTGATTTATTATCGACCATTTCCCATATCTATATATAAACGTGGGTGTAGAAATACGAAATATATATATGTATATAACATATACCCAAGTATACATATCTATAGAAGAACCGTCACGATTTCAAATTTCATATATCTATAGAAATAACAAAATCATATATAATTATACCTAGAAAACAAGAAAAGAAAAATTCTGTACGTTAATTAATTATATTACACTTATATGAAGTATGAAATTAATCACCTAAGATAATTATTCATATATGAATATATTTCATACAATAATTCTGTCGTAAAATTGGTCTTTAATTGATCTTCGGCTAAACAGTAGATAAATTATTTATCCTTTTCCTCTTTCTATAAAATAATCTCAACATACGGCAGAATTTTGCGAACCAAGCTGCAGCGACACTATATATTTATGTATAAATACCTGGGCAGATGTATATAAATATATATATACCTACACCTATATGTGTGTTGTTTATACACGATAATCATTACCGTAATTACTGTTGTGTACCGGTATGTATATACCCAGAGTATATACAACAGGGTATAGGCAGGCATAGCTAATTATTAAACTATCAATAAATTACAGAATAATGTTCAAACATTATAGGTTTCTGCGGGCTCTGGGTTATAATCTATACATCAGAGGGGTTATTAATATACCCGTTATATTACTCGACCCACTATTCTTCGTCGTAGTCGTAGTCGTGGTCGTGGTCGTCGTCACGGTTTGATGAACATTTCTAATACATAATCGTAATAGATATTATGCACTTTATACCTGCATAGAACTGTCCGACATTGACGACACTTATTTCAATTGACGAATGTATCGATCAAATCAGTCAAAAATCTGCGATTTATACGTATTTTGAAAAAAAGAAAGGAAGGAGAAAAAAAGAAAAAATTGCAACGGTGTACATAGGTATGCACATGATCCGGAGGAATGACGTGGCCTTTTTAGCTGTAGCTAGGTATAATAGGTATGTGAAGAATTGTGGTGCACTTTGCATAATTCGCGTATATAACAGAAGTGAGGCGGAGTAGCTGATGGCAGACGTATAATAGTGCGAAACGTTACTGTATGTCTCACAGAATTACATATGTATGTACGTATATACCCGTTAAATAAATAACTAAGTGATGTTGCACGTTGCACAATATGATTGATGCTGCATCGGTGAGCTAGGCATCTCGGTTCTATATGGCATCAAATATCTTCAGCTGAATAGGTTGTTACAGGTATACGTATAGGTACTCGATAATGGGTTAATTAGTTATTGACGATTATAGGCGATAGGCGATGGGTAAAAATCGCGAATTTTAATAATGCCAGCTAGAAAATTGTGGAAATCGTATTTAGCCGGACGTGGACATGTTTTTTTTCTTCACAAATTACCGTAAAACTATTTTTTCAATGAACCTCGAGGATTTTTGAAACTTTGAAATTTTCCAAATTTGAAATATTTCACCGAATTGTTTTATAGCAACCCACATGTTTTTATCGTCTTGCGAAAATCTCCAACTCAGCTGTGCGACTATCGGGAGCTAGGAAAAAAAATTCCGAAATTTTTCGATTTTTATGAGATTTCAGAGATTTGATGTTCCGGGACTCCAACGTTTCTGAAAATTCCGAATTCTTAACATTCGGAAATTTAAAAAAAATTTGAAACTCCAACCCCGGCCTCGCGAAGAGGTCTATTTTGTATTTTGTATTTTCTATATATTATTTTTTGTTTTCTCTAATGAAACACCATGGAAAATAATTCATGCTGCATAATTTTGCTGTCGACAAGGGTGCTTTGAACTATAAAATTGACTGAAAGGTGCTGCGGCAATGACGGCGATCGCAAACGCTGATGAAATATATTTCGATACATGTGTGTATTAAAATATTGTATATGTGTAAACATGTACGTATTATATGTATATATATATATAAATTTTAATGACTATTAAACTCGGTTGTTTCATATAACAAGCTGTATGTATATACCTCTGTGTTGTTTAGAGTTACTTGCGTTGATAGCGACTGTATAGGAGATAGTAAAAAGGAGAGAGGGAGAGAGAGAGAGAGAGAGGGATTGGTCAATGACTATAATTACTGTTTACAGACAGGTAATTAGTGTCGGAATATATTATAACCGCGCGCGCGTTATAATTCACATCGAAATAACAAGAAATAAAAAGTAGAGTAAAAAGAAAAAAGAAAAAAAAAACTGGTATTACACTTCGGTATATGAGTGTATGTATAGCAACTAAATAAATGATATTATATTGCAAAAGACGCTTTTAATATATCTCACGACTTACGACATGTATATAGCGTGCTACCTATATAATATGCTTCGAACCGGAATAGGTACGATAATTAAAATCGTTGCAATTATATCGCGTTAATTAATTAGCTTAAAAATAATATTTCACAAAACGGCGAAGAATGATAAAAAATGAACAAAAAATAAAGAAATTTCAAATTATAATTACCTTATTGGCGATTAAAACGACCAACCTTGTCATTAGCCACTCACCATTAATTATTTTTTATTTCTTTTTCCCCAATTTTATATCTTTTTTAAAATGTAATAACGTATATATTACGTATATTCGGATATACATAGGTATGGGTATATTTTAATATGTACACGAAACCTTCGATCCACGTTGATTATAAATTATATCGTATAAATTGCACATTCAAGCGAACCGAGTTCGAGATCGAGTTCCCGTTCGCATTCGCATTCGAATTCGCGATCGTATTGGGTATACCTATACGTGGTATATATATACCCTGTAGTCTTATTCCCCCATCGTTTATAGGCATACTATATATTACTCCAGAAGCACCATCGAGCCAATTTACATACCGTTCACCTCCAGTTCTGATCAGAAATTTTAATAAGACTCATGGGTGAAAAAGAACCCATTATGAGTGCAACCGTGCATAAATTCGCGCAAGTTATTCAACGACGATGGATGGAGCATAATAACTACTGCCAGGCTATACATATGAGCCACTTTAATTCCCGCACATACATATATAGGCGTGCGGGGATTCTGCAACGGAATCGTTGATTATTACCTCATTTTCTACGCCGTGTTAAACACCCTCGTATTAACACTAGGTATAGGTACATACGTGCGGGATTCTGGCATGGGTGAATTTCTGAGTTTCAATTCAGGGGATTTTTCGTCCCGAATTTTTTCGAACGTTCGAAACGTTATGCAGCATAACCATATTGATAACATACAAATATTGATAACACGTCATATAGACGCAGTATATGCATGTATTATGTACCCACCTAAGTAATTCAGTTGCAAATTATCTGCAGCGATATATCACTCACAATCAGTTCTGTCATAATTCCGTAATACGTCAGCCGTTCGCGCGTGACATAGTTGCATATAAACAAGTTTTGCCCTGGTTATGAACCAGGCTAGGCTTGGTTGAAATATCCTATACCCATACAGGTGATTGATCACCTGGGCGGCCCCGAAGGCAGGGTGAAAATTAATTTATTCTATAATGATGACGGTCTATGTTGCAGTCTGTGTTCCCACGTGCTCTCATACATCCATATTATAATATATATGACCAATTCATCTACATACACCCCATATGTATACGTGCATACATACATACATACATACATACATAGGTACGTATACACCACTACTTCCGGGTGATTGCCTTGCAACGGAATTCGTCACTATATTCAACATATGTGTGCATATCTGGATTGTATGCATACATATGGGAAGAGAATAGGTACCCCTACGTGCGGATAACGTCAATATGACTTTACAGCTATGGATAACACGCTGTGATGGGATCGAGTGTTCAACAGCGTTAATTCATTGATGCATAAAATCTAGAGAACAAACTACACAATGTCTATACACATGCGTAACATGCATACATACACGTGCACGTATACACGCGTATATATAAATGACGAAAAGTCCTCGATTACAACGACATATTGCGCGGCACACCGCAAACTACGTTTAGAGCTAATAATGGGGTAAACGTGCAGAGCCCAGCATCATACCGATTTTTTCAAGTATTCAAGGGGTTGTATGGGAATTGTAACCAATCGTACCTAACTACCATGGACTTTTCCCTTTTCCTTTTTCCAAACCCACTAAAAACTTACATAACGGGCATAATCAGAACCAGTACTCGAGAGTCCTGATCCTGCGACCTAGCATACTGGATTTTCCTCTCAGCTCGCTCCGCATTTCTGCCACGCGGCATAAAATAAGAGGGTGCGGATCACCCGGGGCACTTTGCACCAACGGAAGATTGCTTGTTAGTTGTCAGTCGAGTGTAAACGAAAAATGGGCAGCTGTACGAGCCACGGGCCTACCTTAGGTAATCATCCGTTGAGGTAGATAATCCTGTTAGCCCTTTGCCATACGTATACCTAATACCTATATACATGCATATCCGCGGATTCCACGCGGTTCCGTATTCTTAGATCTAATATTGCACAGCCAGATCAAAGAGTAAAAGTTTCACCAAAATTTTCGCCGCATGATTGTGATGAAACCGCCCTGCAGGGATGATATGGAACGAAAACATTCTCTTCTCACAGTCCCTGCACTGCATCTGCGTCAATCTCATACATATGTGTAGATTTATTCCGACTGGATATGTCAATCCTCGTTTAATCAAACGGTTCCGTAAGTCACTCACGGCTCCTTTCCACCGATTAAATTATAAACCGTGTTCTTAATCCGCCTAGACGTTGTCTAAGATCAGCTCCTTGTCCGCAGTGTGATAGCGATATACATATTTCGAAATAGCCTGTAGGAGGTAGGCATTGTACAGAGATAGGAAGGTGTACTGGCTGGCTTATGGCTATCCCTGCGATGTATGCCTACACGGAGTATGAGATGAAGAAAAAAAAAGAAAGAAAGAAAAAACACGAAATGTATTTGATGGATTTTGATACCTTGGTATGAAACGTGACGAGATTAATCTCTTTCAGAAGGTAGGCATTGTGTCCCCACAGGCTACACACTGAACAGTCCCACTCGTAAGCCCCGTAGTTGAGTGGTGGCAATTGAAAGCCCCGGTGGACAGACCGCACAATGGCCTATGCCACTAGGTAAAAGGCTGAAATACACTCTCAAACGGAATCCGACACCGCTTAGTAGAATGTACCCAATTTTACTCAATGTGTTGAAGATGAACAGGCGAACAAGCGTCTCCTATACCCACACACACACACATAGTGTAGAAATATTCGCTTTAGGTGAAAAATAAAATTCCGCGAATGAGGCCATCAATTCTCGCTTATACACGAGCTAATTGTAGAGACCGTATACCGGCGACTGCCTACCGTCTTGTTTCCGCGACTTTTACAACCGGTCTCAAATATCCAGGACCACAAATTACCCGCAAAATACTGCACCGATGATTTTTTTCTCTTTCCTTTCTCTCTCTCTCTCTCTCTTTATTTCGTTCGTTCGTTCGTTCCGTTCGTTTTTCTACTAAGGAACGCGCCCGGTTAATCCTTGGTGTAATTCTCTTCTGCGACCGGATTTCAGACAACACTCTGTTATACACGAATTCCTCGGATTACTTGAACGCATCTCTGCGCAGCAGAATTTCATACTATTTTTCGACCTCTTGTTCTTCATCTTCTTCATCAGCTTCATCAGCTTCTTCATCAGAAACGGTCGAAGGTATTTCTGCGGCTCCTGCGGGACGTATAAAAAAAATCGGACGTCTTTTCCATCAAACCTCGTTGTCCCTGCAGCAGCGCATTATCGTCTATACGGTAGGCCATACGGCGATACTTGGCCTCGGTGATTAGGGTACCGTTCGTCAAGCCGACACCCTGGCCAAAATGTTCGAGTTCCGTTGGCTGTCCAGACCCTTGGGTTAGTTGACGTTGATAAATGGGAGTTAAGTGTTTAATAGACCGATCGATATCGTTCTCGTTCTCGTTCTCGGTCTCGTTCTGGTTCTCTGCGCTCTTCTATGGCTGGGAAGCCGAACGCTGTTGCCAGCTGTTCGCCAATTCTGGACTCAGACCGCATGGAATGGAACTGATTTTCCCCCCTGCACGACCGAGATTTTCGCGAATTGGAATAAACGCGGGGGTTCATTCATCGTCAGTAAACGGCTTACGTTATACTCTCTGATAAGGGATATACATATTACAGGTACGTCGCATTGATTGAGCCGATGGCATAACGCCGCGATGCAAAGAACCAGGAATGACGTCCTCGCCCGGTTTTGTCAGACGGCAACACACCAGCCCCGAGGTACAATTACCAGGAGTGCGAGAGGGGCGAACCGAGGCCAGGCCAGGCGAGGCGATGATGCGGGCCCACCGCGTGCAATTACCCCTCGTAAATCAGGAGCGAGAAGGAGCTGAGGGGTGCGAAACACGGGGCGAAAGATAGAGCGAGATAAACTGCCCGAGTAACGTGCAGATATATATCTATATACACGTATAGCCCGTAGGTAGAATGTACGTTCGCCAGTGAAACCTCACAGAGTGATGTACGGCCGTTAGCTGACGAGGTGTCGAGCCACGGGATGGCAGCCTACGTAACCACCAATTATACCCTGCATCGCACAATTTTCAACTGCGAAGCTCCGCGCACTAAACCCTTATAATTTAAGCCGCAATTTTTTTTCCCCCTCACATCTTCCAAGCACGGAATCCTGGAAGTGGCCAGTTTCGAGAAATACATCGCGCGGTTTGATTCGCGCGGGATAAAAATGAGCCGAGGTTTTCCTACTGTTCCGACTTTTCCGAGGAAACCGTTCATTAGCAAACCCTGCGATAACTCCGCAGACCATTTTTTTTCCCGGAACTGGGGAGTCCGGATAAAAACGTTCCCATGATCCCTTGACTCGCATTAAATTTTCCACGACATGTGGCGAACTCGACGGTTTCGAAATACGCGAACCGAGCGATCCGCGATCAAATACGTCTTCAATAAAAGCGCAGAAACGGCGAGACTGCAATCGTCGTCGTCGTCGACTGCGGGTGGCTGGATCATGGACGGTGTAACGCGTGGGCGGTCGACCTGGGTGGCGAGACGATATCCTGGGCAACATCTCGTGACACTGTACCGGGAATACTTGCGAATACACGGGCCTCGGTCAGGTATTATGATAATGGCAAGCTATCTATGCGGCGTATCGAGTTGTCGAGTTATTGTTGGGAGCATGGCAGGACGGCTACCGCCTTAAGCACCCTTCGTTCCATTCCGCGTTCGTTCGTTGCTGCTTGTGCAGTTGTATGGTACTGGTGTACCAGCTACCAGCGGTTAGTATAGCGGGCAACACACCTCACCGCGAACTCTCTGGGCTCTTGGTGTGGACACACAAACCTCGGCTGCAGGGAAAGCCGAGGTATCTGTATCTGATCCTGTGCGCGACGACTCCACGCCTGGCAGGCGATGGCAGGGCGAAATGCAGCGTCGTTATCTCGCTACATTATGCGCCTCGGTTCTACAGCCTATCGTTTATAGTGTATACTGAAAGCCGCAAAATAAAATGAAAGAAAACGAGAAATTAAACGAAACTAAAGGAACGGGAACGGGAACGAAACGAAACGGGTGTTGCTGTCTCGAGCGGTGACTTCGCCGAGTTCCCTCCCGCACGATTTAATGCAGAGAGAAAGAGATTTATTCATATGTTTATATAATGATGGAAATGACAGGTAACCGCGATAAATTCAACATCTAGCTATCTCTTTCTCTCCGTTCTATCATGCATAAAATATTTATCAAAATTGATATTGGAATTGAGTTATACGGTCGAAACGTGACGGGAATTTTACCCATATACCTACCAACTTCGATTCGATAACTTTGAAACTAGTTTAACATACGGTTCGCAGTATTTGATCTCCACGTTACCGCGCGTTTAGTTTTTTTTGGGGGGGGGGGGGGGGGGGGAAATTGAGAATACCCACGATTCGACAATCGGAATATAGTTACGGGATTTAATTAACGCTAATATGAAAGTGCAGGTGGGAGAAAATTGGTAATACCTATAGGAGGATGAACTCGAGGCGTAATTTAGTCCGCGGTGTATATCGTAATGCAGAGAATAGTACGAGGACGGTATGGCAGTACGCGTAATGCACTCCACACTTCCAATTTAAAAATAATGAGCCTGCCAGAAGAAGTAGGCTGTCGCGGACAGATACCCATCGAAGAATACCAGCTCGCGTCGAGTGGAATGAATTGAAAAAAAATTCAATTTCGACCCACACCTCCTGCACCCTCTACCCTGGGAAACTTCTTATTCGGAATAAGAACATAGGCAGAGGTATAGAAGAAGAAGAAGAAGAAGAAGAAGAAGAGGATGAAAGGCCAGATCTTTTGCCCCGTAATTAAACTTGAAGAGTGAATCAACAACGGAGTAAAACTCGCGCTTTAAAATCGTTGATAAAATGTAGGGGAATAGGGTGAGACGTGAAACTCCGAGGCTAATAACGGTCTTCGTATAAATTTTCCCCGATCGTGAAATCGCGTAAATTCTTAGTTCCGCATTGAAAGAAATTGGATACGATACAAAGGAATAGCTTCTCTCGAGTCGACTGTTCGGGCGCATTGCTGTGCAGAAAAGGCTTTATACACCTATCTTCCGCTCCGCGAAAGCAATATCTTTCTTAAGCGGTGTAATTTTATCACTTCGGTATAGACACCGAACCGCGGAATTTAAGGGTGCGGATGGGAAACGATAAAGGCGTTTTCCTGTCTCGATTCCTATGCCAATAAAATGTAAATGCGCCAATTCCCGCCCTGGTGCAGAGAACCACCTGCCAACAAACCGGGAGACGAATTGCCCGGGGAAACGAGCGAGCTGAACTAAACTGAACTACAACCACAGAGATTTATCTCAAACGTCGATTCATCAAGACTCCATCTCTTCTCACTTTTATCACCCATAGAATATAGGCGTACTTTAAGGGCATTAGAAAATTTACCTTTTCCAACACAAGGACTCAAATTTTAGACAAGGGGAAGATATAATATGGTTGTCGTGGAACCTGGGGTGATACAAAAGTACTTGATAGGGTATCGCGCACACATATACCTACACTTCGGAAAGTACTCCACCGAGGGCGATCGGGTGCAGGGTAGGTATATGTAGAATATGTTCACGCCATCGCCATGGGGCGATTACCATACATACCGCTTTATTTAGAGCTGCTTTTATCGCGTTCTATAGCTACTTCTAAGGTGAGTTCTATGTATACCTCTGAGCCCTGGTTCCAGACACCTAAGTTACCCGCGAACTATATTCCCGGAAAGTTTAGAGCTCAGACGATCGGGGGACCATGGCGTGGGCATATTAACGCATAAGGTTGAAGATTGGCTGAGCGAATAAGAATTTTCGCTAAATTTCTGAAATAATATGTTACGTTGAATCCGCGTTGCCTGCAGGTGCGGGACACGCGGTCATGGAGATAATAAAATGACGAAATTGTTCCCCCTGAATGAAATCGGTATTATACACACACAGTGTGATAAATAAATGCCGTAGGAATTGTTACGGTTTAAAATCGTTTAGCTTCGGTTAGAACGTGACCATTGAAGCGATGGAAATTTCCAATGGTTTTAGAGCTGAAAAGATCAAACACATCGGTGCTACGTACCGATACTCAGATCTGTGTTCCATATACCTTCGTTTAGTCATGACATGACGATGTGAAATCGGCGTGTCTTACTTTCTTTCTTTCTTTTTTTTTATGGTTTTTCTCGTCAATGAGGGAAGCGAGGATACATCGCACTGACGAAATTGCAGGCCTGTGATGCGCGGTTAATGTCGGGGATGGAAAATTGTTATACTTATATACGCGATCTTGAAGTCCATGGCTAACAGCTACGAGATGCGTGCCGAAGAACCTGAATCAGTGGGCATTTACTAGCCGCGTAATAACAGTCCTCCACGTTCCTGCTCGTTAAGAAGAGGTTCCTGGAATTTGAGCGATCTTTATCGGCGGCTGTGGTAAAATTACACTAGTCTAACGAGATTTGTCTAATAACGGTTATCCCGCAGAACCTCATCGTCGGCTAGCGCCATACTTAGGTACGATCGCCCCCCTACTTCTCTTCTTATTCTCCAGGGCCGCTCAACCGAATGATGGATTAATTGCGTCAACGAATGGCGAACATAAGTCCTAGAGCAATTTTAATCGCGGAATTATTATATTCGCCGAAATACAACGGACAATACGTCTTATGTGATATCGGGATCGGTATAATTCTCCGGGAATTATATAGGCGGTTCGGTACCGGTCAAAAGCGGTTATAAAGGGTAAGGGACTAGAGGTAAAATTTTTCGGGGAAGTAATGATTGAAAATAACAGGAATCAAATAAACGTGTGCAATCATTTCTCGGCGTGACCACGTCCGCGTCCGCGTCCGTTAATAATCAGCGGTTCATGTCGGAGCTTCAGCAGCATATATGAACAGCAACTTCAGCAGCTCTTCACCGTCAGTGAATGGATCATCCTTTTCAAAGATAGGCATTATAATAATGACCTTCATTACCCGAAGATTATAGAATTAGGACACGGTCATAATATATCACTGTCTTTTTCCCCAACCTCGGACAGGTCGAATCATCAATCTTTAGCCTCATCGACAGTGCAGCACCGCGGACCTGCACTATACCGTATCAAAACTTGACTAAGACTAAGACTAAGGCTGACACATGAGTATATAACTTACGTAGTAACAGGTCAATAGAAAATCTCTACGAACCCACTTATTTCCGTACGGGTTTATAAAGCCTGGGTAATGAATATCGCATACTAAACTGCCGCAACTGCAGCGAGGCAAGACAGCAGCTTTCTGGCTCGAACAGAGCTTAAGTTACTCTGAACCTAGTTAACCCAACCCCCTCGCATCGAATTCCACCTAGAACATCCCTGTTGCAGCTAGGGATTAGTCTATCTGGTTTTCTGACCAGGTCTACCCACCTCTACCTTCGCGGACCTAATACCCGAGGATTTTCTAGAACTCGAATGAACAACGAAGACGATAAACGGCGCCTGCAGCCGGGATCCTCCTAGTCTCATCTCGTGGAAAATAAAATAAAAATAGAAAAAAAACGAGGTAGAATATACTCCGAACTGATACGTGCCGAGTTAAGTTCGAGTCTTTTAAAACCATCAGACCTACGATGGTCACACATATGTAAAGACCCCCGGGGAGAAAGACAGCATATTGAACACATATAGTGAACCGGATATGACAGGGTTCGGTATTCTTTGTTAGAGGTGGCCTGCACTGCACACCATGTGCAGACTGTCTGGTATTGAAACGATTAAATATGAGAAAAGGTTTCTTGTTCCTTGTTCACTTTGGTCATAAATGAAATAGACACACGAGAGCTGCTGGAATTGAGATGGAATTAACACGTCTCTATGCTACTTACTCACTCACTCACTCACTTACTTACTTACTTACTTACTTATAGTTATACTCACTTACTTATGGGAACGTTAACGCGTATTTATTCGCTTATAGTGGAACAGTATGAACAGAATAGTGAATGTTATTCGTTACACGGATTGAGTTGTATGCCATAGCAAATGTAGTAGGTATCCTTAGAGAGTTTACCCGATATACACCACCGAGTCCTATATGTACAGAATGTGTGCAAATGTGTAGAGCATCTTTTCCAACGGTACGTAATATCCTGTATGTCCGATCGGCACACTTATACCTATCTACATATAAATATATACACCATACTCATAGATTCCAATAAGAAATAAGAAGCAGAAGAAGAGGAAGAAGTAATCGAAGAAGTTTTGTCGACTATCTTATATTGGGTTCTTATTTCCAAGCGAAGATGCCCGTCCTGTAGCGTTCGAGGTCCGCATTATTTTCTCCTATACGATAGTAGAAGAAGCTTGCGGGTATATCTACACGACGATTGGCAAAGCTGCAGCAGAAAGGCTGTTTGCGAGTCTGGTTTGCAGAGAGTCGGTGAAAGGAACAGCGCGATTAAACCTTATAGCAATAGCCATAAATAAATATGTTAATGCATATATACTGCAGCAGCAAACGAGCCGCATATACATACTCACATATATATGTACATGTACGTAATATATTATATAGATATCTGTATAGACACAGAAGGAGTGACCGGTGAGAAAAGTGCCCATGATACAAAATGACCAAACTAGGTACGGACACCTTTGCTATTATTCATATTCCTCTCAGTCTTTTGGCAATACACATTCCGGGTATGTTAAAATGAAAATCGTATGTCTTTTTGTCCCCCCTTCATCACCTGCCCGGTGAATTTCTGTCCAGCTCACATAGTCGGAGCTAAATGGTTTTCTATAAGATCTCTTGTGGCAAGGAGCTTAACTACTCCATTGTAAAACTACTCCTCTAGTCTTGTCCTACCTACCTACTCCGTTTCCACTTCATTCCCACTTCATGGAGTCCCCATGCCGCCCCTGAACCACCATGATAAATCCCTGGAGTAAAACCACGCGCTTTGTTGTATCCGACCTGCAGCGGCACATCAGACTCTGGTTTTGTTGTTGTGCTGTTTATACCTGCCTGCCTTCTCATGCGGCCATACGAAACGCTGGGTGAAGTGCGGATAATGCCAAGGGGTCTAATTTGGGGTGAACACTTTTCTCGATCATAAAATAGCGGATCTAATATTTCGCCCTATAACCAGATATATGGCGTAACTTAGAGTTCGTCAAGTCACGATCGTCACAGTAACTGAGGACATTAATTACGCTGGTGAAAGATTGATGAGAAAAAATTGTGCGTGTCGGGCTGTGCGATAATCGAGATTAAAATAGCTGAGTCAGACAGCTGCATTGAGCCAAGCCAACGCGAACGTAAGCTAAGGCGTTTTCGTCTTAGTCACGATTCTACCTCCTCTATCATTCAGCTCCGCATTGTGATTCGGATACTTTCAATGCGAACTCATATTACGATTCGAAATTTGCGTTTCAATTAGGGCAAAAAATCGGCAAAATCGATCTCTTTGATGACGCATGTAGTGGTCGCAGGAGTCTATCTTTCTCTCTATCTCGTTTTAGTTTCTTCAATTTTTCTTATTCTTCTTATTTTCCTTTTCGCTGTTTGCTGTCAGCCATCAATATGGTTGATTTTGTAGCAATAACTTGACTCGACAAAAAATGATTAATCGTTTTATTATAAAGGTTGGCAGGGAGCAATGGGCTGTTTGTGTCGTCGTCTGTCGCTCACTCAGCCGTGCTCTGTATAATACGTGTGATTAATTACTTTTTTAGATGACGAGGTGTGTCTGGTCCCCCCGCGTCCCCACAGCGTACACCATAATATTCTCAGCCTTCATTCCTTCTGACTTCTACCTTCACCGACTCCGAGTGGCAAATAAAAAATTAGTAAACTGCAGCAGTGGCTCCCAGTTGGTTACGTAAAACCGATTCTCAGCCATCAACCGTGTCAGAGTACATATTTCACAGCAGGATTACGTAATTTCCATCATTTTTATTTCGTCGTCATTTCATCTCAGATAGTACCTATTCGTCCTCTCCATGGAACAGCTGTCCAGTGAAACTGGACTGCAATTAGTCAGGTTTTGAATGATCCTGCGGGGTCCTCATAAGTCGTAAAAATGAAAGGGAAAGGCGAAGGCGACGGACTAGTACGGATCCAGGGACTACCAGGAGTAGTCATTCGACTTGAGTCCCTGCAGGATATCTTACACACCCGGGATTCGTCGCCTGGACGAGCCGCTCATTCATCTATGTAATTGATTTGAATGGGAAAAAGCTGGGAGCCTGCATGGGTATGGGTTAGGGAGTTGGTATTATTAAACTACTGGGCGCCCATATATCCGTGGATTTCTGACTGTGCGGCGCATACCTAAATAACAAATGGGCTATACAGGGCGACAAAGGTGCACCGCAAAGAGCCCTGCAGTCAGTAAGAATGGGAAAGAATCACGCATTCGAATCGCTGATTTTTTTCTATTTCTTATTCAAGCATCACCGCGCGCGCGTAGTCACAGCCCCTGCTGATGTCGCTGTTTCTGTTGGTGAAAACGCAATCGATTATCACGGGCAATATTTCCTCGTAGTAAATTGACGGGCATTGTTGCCCATCCACACCCTGCGGAATACCCATAGAAATCCGTACGCGCTACCCTGCGGGGATGAAAATTTTGTTGTCCAAATACCGTAGACCCATAAGGCACGCTTTAGATTATAGAAATTCGTCTCGGTATGTGCAGAACGGTGGGTAGGCACTACAGCAAACGAAAAACCCTTCATTGTCAGAAAGGTAAAGCCATAATCCAAGCCGATTATCACACATGTGGCGCTCAGGAATCAGCTGGGATCTGATCACGCTTCGCTGAAGAAGCTTTTACCAAATATTTGTACTCTTCTTTGGGGAACGAAACCCTTCACGTCTTCAAAAAGAGACTCCAGCCCAACCCTGACGGGTTCAACCCGGTTTACCAGTGGCCACATAATCTCGTTGCCTTGCGCGGTAATTGCTTCCTAATCGCAAGACCAATCAGCCTAACTACGTTACCGCTCCTAACTCGTTTACGCGTTTCGCTTCTCGACCTCTCGACGTCCTCCTCTTGCCGTGTATAAGGGTTCAAACCCCATCCCCGGTCCCATATAACGTCAGGTTCTGGAAGCCTCGAGCGATTTGTCCCATCTGGGAGTAGATCAGCCCCTAACCAGTGTGTTCGGTCAACGGGTAATCGGGTTCCTCGTTTGTCCGGCGTCGATCTTTCGCGGTAAAATCCGACTAGACGTGCCAGGGCTTTTCCTACAATTATTTGACACGTCGATAGGATTCAGCTGGGATCCGATAACGCGCGCGAATCAACGATGATAGGAATTTTCCAAGAGGAGTGAAACGCCGCGGAGGAAAGAACAAAGAAAAGGGAAAAAACAGACCGAGGGGTAAGCAACGAGGAGGATGTTCGATGTTCAATCGATTTTAAACTCTATATGCCCTGGAGCTACTGGGCGATTAATTAGCATCGGAGAAAGGCACTCGCCGCGAATGGTGGCGGTGGCGGTGGCGGTGGCGGTGGCGGTGGCGGTGGCGGTGGCGGTGGTGCCTGCAAGTGGATGGATCCAATTTGCAATAGCCTCCAATACCAATTTCCCGGGCATTTATCACGGTTCAGAAATCAAAGATTTCCAACGTTTTCCCCAAAGTTAGTTGAACGACGAAGGGCACCATGAGCCTCGGGCACCTGCGAAGTAAATCAATTTCGCGTATACATGTATAACTACACGAATTGAAACGCGTGGTAGAAAAATGGTGGAAAATTATTAAAAAATGGTGATAATTGATGCAATGAAATGAATGTCTTATTTTTCTATGCTTCCTCATATTATATAGTATATTCGCGTCAAACGAATCGCTTATATCGGAGCGGTGAAAATTGACGTTTGTTATACGTTCATGCAGTCCTGGCAGGCATGGTGGTGTGTAAGTCTGAGCTGTCAGCAGCAGCTGTTGGAAGATAGGTGTGTGTGTGCGTATATATAGATGTATATATAACTATATATAGATTGATTTCTGCAGAACAGGAGCAGAACCGTATACCCGTAGCCGCGAAGCGTAGCGAGTTTCCACTCGATTTACTTCGAATGTGAACACGACGGCGTGATTTTGCTCGTTTCAATAATGAATCGGTTGACCTGCGAAGGCGAGACCATTCAGTTTCCGTTTAATAATCGATATTTGGGTAAAAATTTTCTTCGATTATAGGTAGGTACGAAATGTTCATTATAAAGATTCGTAATATATTTTATCGAGTAGTTCGCACTACGAACGATATAAAGTAGAAACTCGATTTTCTTGAAACGCCAAGTCTCACATCTTCGAGGACTTTTGTCCGGTCCAAAGTAGCATACCGCTATTTATTCATCTAACATCGCCGGAACTAACTCCTCAGAAACACACTTGAGTTGGTTTTTCATATCGTTGCTGTTACCACTTGAGAGTCTGGAGTCGACTGGTTCAAAAGTCAAAAGGAAAGGAGCGAGAAAGACATTGAACAGGGTCCTTTCTATCTCACCATATAGTCCAAAAAGTACGAACATGGTATCTATGTAGGAAAATTAAAATCTTCATTTCTCAAGGCGAGCTTTTCGATTCCTGCACTATGCAGAATTCATTCAAGTCCTATCAAGATGTTTTCTCTCTCTCTCTTTGGCACATCTGTCGTTTCGGGTTGGGTTTTCTTTTTTTCTTTCTTTTTCTTCTTCTTTTTGTACGTATATGAACCAACGACGAAATAGGGAGTGTTGTTTTATTCGACTGACTTACGGCTCCTCATCCGCAGCCATGGCTGCATAATATCCTATCATGGAATTAATTACCCATAACATATGAATGTACGATATAAGTTATACAAGGAACTTATATCAAGTGCGCAATGAATTATTAAAAAAAAAAAGCGCTGCGACGAGGGGTGCGAAAAAAAAACCTTAATGAGAAAGGAATAAAGACAATGATGGTTCGTTTTTTTTGTATTTTTTTTTTTATATTCTTTAATTATAGTAATAAGAAATCATTTGTTGTATATTTCAGGTTTCGGGAGATTCAAACAACTTCAAATTTAATTACGTAAATATAACAATGTATGGGAATAATGTAATATATAGAACAGTAGGTAGGTAATAGAAACTATTGTATAATATATATAGTATCGTGGTATTTAAACCCGGACGTAACTATATAATTATATAGTATATAGTCTGCATTCGAGATGACTCCGCACACCTTCTTCAAGACGTTTTTCATTCGATTTATTTATTTATTTTTTTTTGTTAATTTTTTTTTTTCAACTATTTTCTTTAATACCGCAGCTGTACGTAAGAATCTCTCTCTTTCTCTTTCTCTTTCTCTCTCTTTCTCTCTCTCTTTTTCATTTTCTTTTTCTCTTTCTCTACATTTTAGGTACACAAATATAGTAGTTCGGTAACGTAAAAACATGACTGAGCAATTCCTTCGACATTTACAATGCCATAGAAGATAAGAAAAATAATAATAATAATAATAATAATAATAATAATAATGATGGAACTATGTACATTCGATATTTGTAATAATAATAATAATAATAATAATAATAATATTAATAATAGAAAGAATAATGATAATAGTCGTTATATGCTTTTATATAATTGTCATGTACATATATACACACGTAACGTATGTATATTATATATCTACTACAAGGGACCGATACTAAAACTTTGGTTACGCAAAAATAGACGATGGACTCATTACAGCTATTATTATTTTTTTTTTTTTATAGATACATATGTGATTAGCAAATTTTCATTTTTTGTCCAGGGAATAAGAAGGGTAGTGATGGTTTCGATTGGGTATATAGAGGGGGGTTTTCTTTTGATCGGTATACATATATACGACTATGAACAAATTTACAATAATTACAATATATATATATATATATTTATATGTATATATATATATATATAAAGATTGTTGGATATGATAATAATAATCAATAAATATAATATAATTTATATATATATAATATATATATATATATATAGTGTACAACGTGTGCGATTGATAATCATTACTGATTACCTATACGAGATTATCAGATCGTTTTTTTTATTTTGTTTAATTTAACACGTATGGGGATGATCGTTTCGCAGAATAATATTTGATTGAGCTTTATAAATTGAGATCCATTAATATATATATATATATATATATATATATATATATATATAATATATATATATAATATATACATATATATATATATATATATATATATGCAATTACAGCAACAACAGGGCAACATCAGCAACAACGATAACAGCAGTAGAAAGCGCGCTGGTATTACCGATAATTATTTTTATCAATAAATTCGTTCAGGTGTTGCTGCATATAATTATAATATATTATATAACGGAAAATACATAATATTCGAAGAGTCGTTCCTTCTTGAGTATAGCACACAATTTACTCATTTCTTTTTTTATATATTAACACTAATTACAGAAATTTTAGTCCAATAATTTATACAGATACGATTTATACATCGTGACGAAATGAAACATATATATATAATGAAAATTTTCTCGCATAGGATGATTGAAAATCAGAAACCGAAAAGAAAAAAAAACCGACAAAAAAAAATAAGAAAAAAACAATTAAAACAGACAGAAAAAATCGAGACACTAAAACCACGCGGGAATCACAGAATTTCACGTAATAACTACGACATTGATATTTTGTTTCCTTGTTCACTTTACACCCCCCCATGCCTTTAGAAAAAAAATTTCGAGGAAAGAATATGTCCAATCTCCTTTCCTATATCCGTTAGGCTCAAGGATGCATACCCGATGCTGCACCGAGTCTTGGACCACCGTAAAATGAGTATGGTGAAAAATACTGGGGAAGACCGGCGGCGTGATGGGGATGCGGAGGCATTGGTAAGCCCAACGACGACAAGGTAGGTGGCATCAGAGGTGACGGTTTGCCATAAGGATGGTACCGCGCCGTAGCCAACGGGCTTAATGGCGGTGTGGGATAACTCCTAGATAGCAAGGGATGCGAGGGTGGTAAACCCAGCGATAAAGCAGCTGCAGCAGCCGCCTGATCACCGGCCGAAACGTTAGTGTGGTTTCTTAGATGTGGAAGAAGTTCTTCGCTCGTCGAAAACCTCTTACCGCAATAAACACCGTCACCACCTATCCAACTGCAAACGTAAGGAAGCTGAGATGCCGCTGCTAGCGCGGCCAATTGCGCATGTGCGTACGCTGCAGCTACTGGACTGTGCGCCCCCAATGGACCATAAGGCGAACCTGACGACGGTTTATGATCGCACTGTGCGCAACCGGCCGGACAACCGCCGGCTGATGAGGTAGGGATTTTATTCGCCGTAGAAGTGGCGAGGAGTTGTGAATTCAACTGGCAGCCGGTGCAGTAAGGATCTCTGCATACTGGAACCAGGGTATCGGCACCGCTGGCGGTCTTCATCCTTGCGTAACCGAGGTACGGATTTCCCAGTCCATTTTTCAGGGCTGCATGGTGTTGGGACATCAGCGAACTGGCCATCACGTCGATCGGTAGCTGATGGGGGTAGCCGAGGTAGGATGCCGAGGTTGATACAACAGGGAGGGAATTTCCTGGCTTGAAAGTGCCCAAGGGAAGATCCTTCATCGCGGGATCAGTCATCGCCAGAACTCCGGCTGGACTGTACTGGGAGGATTTCGACGGCAGCGAAGGGCTGCTGGCGGGGACTTGAGAGGCGTGGATTTCCGAGTGAGAAATTGACCTCGACGATGGGGACTCCCTCGTCACGACGTCGCCGTTTGGTGTCGCGGTCTTACGGCCCTGGGGAGTAGCTGCTCGAGCTGAAGAAGCGCTCTGATTACTGGAGCACCGCTTTCCTCCACTTCCTGGGGTCCGGGCCCGGCCTGAAGACGAGTGGCTGGACGGCGCACGCTGCTCTTCGGGACTCGAGGCCTTCTCGCGACCCAGGCACGACTCGTAAGGCTTGAAACTGGACTTTACCGATTCCGTCGATGAAGGAGATGACTTCTCTCGGGGCTGGTCAAGCGGCTTCGACGTTTTACTAGACGAGGACTTTTCCAACGGTGCTAAAAGCGACTTGTTTGTCGGGGGATCTGCTCCTATTTGGCTACAGGTCTGCGCCAGTAACGCTAATGGACTTTTCTTAGCGTCCAGCTGCAATAAATAAAAGAGTACTTCATTATTATGAGAGTTTTTTTTATCATCGGTATGAGGGGGGATGGTCTGGGTCTGGGTCTGAGTGCTTTCTACACTTCGATTTTATCGGCGTATAAAATTCAATACAATAAACATAATCTACAACTCTTTAGTTACAGTTGAAATCTTATCGTTTAGCATAAATTGCCTCACTCAAGTATGTACACAGCAGCAGCTTAAACCGTAGTTTATACGAGGTGATTTGCTTGGCAAAACCTCGCACGTGGGTAGAGAGTCCTTATCGGGCGAGAAAGATCTTGCGAAAGATTGCCGGCTGGTTATATTGAGTATAAAATATATATCGAACAAATTTCGCAACGTACGATTCGATTCGATTCGATTCGATTCGCAGGGGTATGCGTGTGGAACCAGGAGCAGAAGAGGTAAAAAGGAAGGGGATGGGGATCGGGATTGGGATGGGGATGGGGATGTGGAAAGGGAACGACCAGCACCGTTTGAGCGGATTTAAAACTAAATGGAATTTATGATACGTGCGTGAAATATAGGCCATAAATTTTACCAATCGAAATATCTATATATATATATATATATAAAATATATATCTACACACTGTTAGTGCATGTAAATATATACGTAGAAGTATATGCATATGCTAACGCACACATTATAAGACCGGGAATTATTCCTCACTGAATCCAATTAACAAACCAGTAAACATGAAATTGACATACGTATGCGATACGGGCCAAGGGTCGAACTAAACGACGCTATAAAATCAGATTTTTTTTTTTATACGCCACGATTCGAAACTACTTATTATACGTATACTTGCACTCACAGGATATTGCGTCATGTACGCCGATTGCAATCGCATACATCGCTGTATATATCCCTTGCGATGAATTCATCTATCGCGCGATTTCGCATAGAGAAATTCAATCTGATCGCAATTTATGTTCAATTTATCGTTGATTTTGGTTGAATTTTTTTTCGGATTTCTTCGACGAATTCAAAATCCCCGGTCCACGGTCTTTCGGTTCACTGCATCTGTACGTGCGCTCGCGCAGAATATCGTCAGAGATACGACCACGCGGTCTTTCGAATTATCGAGTATGTATCAAACTCGTAATTTTTTATTCTATTTTATTTTTTGCCATCGTCGCAAGTATCGGGAATAAATTCGACGCCGAAAATCCGGGTTTCACTGGCAGTTCAACGTTTGCTCAATATTCGATAAGTGGCGATTTATATCGTCTGTTGCGAAACGTGATGTTCGAGGTGTATGAAAGGCCTGTATGAAAACCAGAGTGAAATAAATTGGCGAAATTTAATAACCCCATAAATAATGGTTTTCGTTTATTACATCGCTGCGCTACGATGGAGCGAAAATTTTGTTTGATTTTTCAAATTCCAGGACCTCGTCGTTCGCTGCGTGAATCACAATTCACGTAGGTATTAGTTACGTGAAACATGCCTCTGTAATGTACTGCATCGCAATGATTGAGGAGAAAGTGTAATCGCTCAACACGAGCCCCGCGTGGCTTAGCGAATACGAAAAATGAAAATTCCGGTACCCCAATAACGCCTCGAAATTAACTCGTCGAAGATTTTCTTCGAGTCTAAGAAACCTCTGGTTCCTAGCTCCTACTCCATGTTCCCTAAATTCGTTACAGGAGTGATACGAGGATATAATTTGCGACAAATTACATACCGGATCGCAAAACGGGGCAGAGATGATCCTCGGACATAAATTTTATACATGTAAATAAAATTTTGAAAAGACTAACCGTGGTCGGAAGAGGAGTAAGATATTCCGGACGGAGATACTGATTGGCGCTAGACGTCAGCATGATGATAATTTTAATCACTATAAAACACCGTTTGATTATTTTTCACTTAATTTAAACACCGTTTCACTCTTATGTAAACAATAATAATTACAATGGATTATGACTTGAAAATTTGCACTCAAATTTCGTACATCGTCTTTTTCAGTTGATACATATATATATTATTTTTTTTGGAGCACAGAATGAAGTATCTTCTCTTATCTTATCTTATCTTCTTTTCTCTTCCCTTATTTTCTCTTCTTCGATCTATAATCCCGAATTTTTTATCCGTTCGTAATTAGCGATTTTTTCAGGAAGCTTTCGCGTCCCCGATTTATATCGACGATTTGAAACATGCCTGTGGTTTACTGTTTTCGAACACTGTTGCCACTGAACAATATATATCGAATGATGATACGTGTGTACCCTTTTTTATTATTATAAACGGAGTAAAACGCATCGACCGTATCGAAGCTACCACTTGAAGCTCTGAATCGCGACTGGCCGAACGACGGCCATGTCTCTGTCCGTCCCTCCCTTCGGGTAAAATCTTCCCCTATCCCCCCGTTCTCTACGGGTATATGCCGACAAGGCACTGGTATCCCCCAGTTCCCAGTTTTCTCCTCCCCGATTCCCCGATCCCCCCCCCCCCCCCTTGGCCCCGTCTCTTCTTCCCTTCTCCCCTCCGCCCCTCGATCCCCACCTAAAACTGACGACGCAAACGAAATTTCCCCTACGTCGCCATGACACGGGATCCGCGTCCGCGTCCGCGTTCGCGTTCGCGTTCGCGTTCGCGTCCGCGTCGGCGGTTGTCGGTTCACGCCGCGACGCGCCGACACTTTTGTTGCGCTTAACCAAGCCCGTGAACGATGTGTCAAGACCCGCCACCCCTAGCCGACCGGGTGACCCCCGTCGACCCATACCACCTCCGCTAACGAGCCGAGCGAAGAGTCACCCGCCGCGGGATAATCGCTGGCTATATTATCGTACGATTAAACCTACACCCACCCCGCACCCCGCATCCCGCACACCGTTCAACCTTCTCATGAATTCACCACCTTCAACCCCTGCGTCTTCCTACCACCTTACCACTTCAGGGATCAGTTTTGGATAATGAGAGGATAGCCGCGTTTCAGGGTTCAGTATTCTGCACCCAACCCCCCTTACCCATTCAACCATCATATTAAATGTTATGGCTTTGAGTAATGCCACGGGGATCGTTTATCCACTTTTACGTAGTCTTTTTAATATCGTTATGGTGCACCAGTCTTTGCGTACATGTTATACAGGTTCTTAATTTTTTTTTTCTTTTCTTTGATAATACGAAGAAGGAGACGAAGAGCCATGGTCATCGCCATTTGTATGTAAAACTTTGAGATCTTTCGTTTTGATTAGCGTTCTTAGAACCGATGATTACACATCTTGTACAGCTCGAATTGCACCTGCAGCCAAAAAGTTGCAACGTTGAAACTAAAGTGGTCAATTATTTTAGCGTTCTTGAAATTATGGCTGAGGCATAGGTATACATGCAGGATAAACTGTACGTATAGAAGGTGGGCAATTTTCGATACTTGAAAAAGTCCTTATTTATTACTCATCGTCAGAATCAATTATCGGTTATATTTTTACTACCACCTCACCTCGCTGCGTCTCTCTTATTCATCTTTCGTCTTTCGCAGGGGAAATAATAACAACCAATATGTATCCGCGATGCGGTTAACTTGCCATAAATTATGTAATATCCTGCCTATGTTTCTTCATTTTTTGTTTTTTTTTTTCAAATTTTTATCATTTCATGACGTGTTCTTCATCTTCGAAATGAAAGTTTCGAAAATCGGTTAGCTGCAATGTTATGTATGTATGTATATTGTATATGCGTATATATAGGTACCTATCTGTCGTTTATGTATATAATATGTACATACCTACATACCGTACCCACTTTCGCGGGAAATGTCGTAAACGTTATATCCTTCGTAGAGAATATGACCTGAAGTTGTTACCTACGCTCCACTTTCCATATTCTTACCTGTACAACGTTATGGAAGGTACCTCTATTCGTTCGTTGCTCATTGTCTGTAAGGACAAAAGGCTGGTGGTTGCATTCACCCATGTAGTAGTACTACAGTTCACCTCTAAGACATAGACAATAGACGCTACTTTATAATCCCCGGGGTATATGGTGTCGTAAAACATTGAACGAGAACAGTATTGAAAGCGTAAAGTAGAAAGAGACCGAGGAGGTGAAATTAATATAAAACCAGGTAGGTATAATAATCTGACCCAAGTATAAGACAACGAGTAATGGCCGTTTCTCCGCACCTCATTTACCCTTATTGCAGACCGTATTTTACGTCCTCGTACAGACCTCCCTTCGGCATCCCTATCCCCCATACCTCCGCGCCCCGTAACCCAAAGCACAATTTCATTTCACGGTAAACATACCCATAGATAAACATTGATTACCCTTAATTGCACCGAAACGAGACACGAACGGGACCATCAGGGGCCAAGCGACGATCAGGCACCCCACACACATATATATGTATGTATGCATTCATTACGATTATATACTCGTTATTATTTGAGTTGATACGCGGTTCTGAGAAGCGGGGCTAATTACAAGGACCTTACGCTTTCGTCGCAGCCCTAAATACCAATTTTTTTCTTTTTTTTCTTCTTTTTGTCTCTCTCAAACCATGAGCAATGGCACACTCGAGGACGGATGCCATCGCGTGTAACAGTCTTCACGATTGAGCGACGCGGTTATTACCGCTAAACGAGTGGAAACCGACGCTGACTGAGCCGGAGTCTAATTATCCGCTGTTTTCTCTGCGTAACATAAAAATAAAAATAAAAATAAAACTACTCGGTACATGTTCATACGGCGTCGATTGACTCTCATACCGTTTTAGACCGATGTACTATACTGCACCGACGATGGATGTGCCACGAGCCAAATCGCGTCTTACAATAACAGAGACAGTAATTATCAAGTACCTAATCGACGAGGAAGAGGGTGTATGAACCGTTGCCATAATTACGCTGCAGCAGGTGGTTTTAAAACGATTTTTTGAATTTCCTATTTCCATAACTGCGACGTGGACATATCCTCGCGTGGTATTTTGGTAACTCGAGTGTTCGGGGCATAGGAAATTGTTGGCGAATGATGGCCGGTTGACATTCGTCGCTGTTGCCGAACTGAACGGTCATTCCGTCGCTGTCAGACCACTGAAGTAGATTCTATTTGTAGCTGGACTGTGATTGACGGGTCGGTACTCTCTCGACGCCCTCTGGGCACGTCGCGACGTCAAGCTAAACCGGAGGCTGCGCACCATCCCGTTCTCTCGATGCCAGAACAATGTCAACGGCTCGTTTGCAGCCTGGGAAAACAAAGCCGGACATCGGTGCCAAAACCAAGTGGTACACTGGCAAGTGGATACCGCAGCGAAATGACCAAACGATGCGGAATAAATGTCGTGAAATAACGGAGAGACAACCCTCGTTATACTCGACGATCGGTTTGTCCATTCTCTCGATAACTAAGCGCGATATGGAGAGACACTCGTGAGTGACATCGCACGAGGAGGAGACAGGGACTAGCCACAGAATAGGTATAATGACAAGCTGTATCCTAGTGCGAACACACGTTGCGGTGCAGTCTAGAATACTATGGGGATGAATGCGGGATGAAAAATAGGGAGGAGTTGCAGTAACCCGGTGCTGTGTCAACAGTGATAAATGGATTTATATGAATTTTGATCATAAAGCAACACTATCGCATTATGGGGCGGAACAAAATATAAAATTTGATGTATGGCTGGAGGGTTTCACCCCAGCTCCCTGTCCAGGGTAGAATATAAGAAGGAAATCGAGCGAGAAAGAGAGACGGAGAACCGAGCCAGGGCCGTATGCTCGGTCCTTCACGGGATTAGACGCAGTTGAAATTTGCCCCACATATATTAATCCCCGATTATTATTATCGCCCCGAAAAATCGTTCCAGAGTTTTTATCAAACTGTTCAGAGCCACGGGCGATTAGCTCGAAAAATGAAAATATGTATGACGTGCTAGTAGGTACAGTAATTTACTTCACCTCGTCACGCAACCCCTAGACTAAATGACCTACGGTTGTTTTCTCGAAGATAATCAGACTGCAGTATATCACACGTTCGTAACTAACGACATGATTTATTGAAACAGATTGCAGATTGCGATCGACGAGTGCCGCTGATCCCGAACTGAGTGAAAAAAGCCCGCACTGGTATAACGTATTGAGAAAAATAATAACATTAAATATCTGATGAGTGCATAGTGGGAAATTTTGATGCGTAGGTAGGGTATAAGACTGCTGCAGAGGGTACGGGGTAGGTAGGTGGTGTGCTAGTATAATTCTGCAGCGTAGAAAAATAGGGATGATTTATTGCCGTACGATGAATAATAACCGGTGCTTTTCACCGAGCAGTTAGCTAGCTAACGTCTGGTTGAGATAAGCCGAGTAAAAATGAAAGGCTGTATCTTGACAGAATAAATTATCAAGGCAATCTTTCACATTGTCATTTCTATTAGCCAAGTGCTGTCGCAATGATTCAAGTGAATCACCCGCTTACTTACCTACTCCTCCTATACATAGATCGCGAATGAGAATGAGGTACGAATGATAATGCAAACGACATAGCAGACATGGGTGTCGCGGTGAAATTATCATGAAACCATCGCATTTTCTGGCTCATCCATTTCCTCGACGAGATTCATTCCATTTCAGGGTTTGGGTTTAGGCGCAAAGATTAATCGGACCAATACGCGGTGCAGGAATAGTACCGCATTACTGCATCAATGGGTGGTAATATAAGAATGCCAGTTCTGAATTAAGCGTTTGTGAATCCGGAATCACACGATCCTCCACATTAGTACAGGCCATAGATCACGGGCAGACAATAACGTATTTATTAGGTAAGGGGGATGTAATCTATAGATCTCCCTGTCAGCTCCCCTTCTGAAATATTTATTGTTTGCCAACCCAGCTAGCAGCAGCAGCAGCAGCAGCCAACGCGCGAGTAGGTAGGTAGGTACCAATACCACTACCCACGGGTTTCGCCATTATATGCGTCTGCCGCTTCGCCGATAAATTAAACCCACAGCCATTGAATAAATCTTTAGATTCTATGTGATATGAGCTCCGTGCAGAAGCGGCAGCAGGTTCCTATACACATATACACCTATATGCGTTTATAAAACTAACCGCCATTCAATACCGCAAGAAATAATATTTCACAATATTATTAACTATTCTCATAAGAAATGTATATAGTGACCTGCACGGGGCCGCATTATCTCACGCTCAGATTAATTGCACTTACATATTTGGGATTAGCATAACGCGCGAGTAATGAGCTAATCCCGGCGAGTAGTCTCAGCGCACGAACCCCGTTTAGGGGTAACAGAGTGTTTTTTTTTTGTTTCTTTCTTTTTTTCGTTTCGTTTCTTCTCTCCTATTTTGATCCCCTCTCGTTCATTCTTCGTCGTATATCTCATCCCGCCGACTCGACGTGCCCTTTTCCTCGACAAAACCGCTCCTGTTATTTATGGGGCGTCTGTTGCAACTAAATTCAACTATCCAGGGTCTAGTGTATAGTGCAGCAGCTGCGCCGGCTCCTAGATACTCCTCAGGGTTAAGTTTTCGGTTCCTTTTACTCGCGTGATCAGACCCTGCATGATATCACACGCATAGGTATGCCTCATACACCCACATGCATTGCATTGCATTTCGACTCCACAAATCTACGAACCGCAATCCGCGCGCACGCGTTCCTATACGCATGGTGAGGCTCGGATTTAGGGTATATCTATGTATGTATGTATTCCACATTATACATACACGCATGGTATATAGGCGCGTAAATAACACGCGCGCAATTTCCCGTATAATTGATGGCCCCGAACAATAATGGCGAGTGAACCGCCTTACCAAGCTCTGGATGTTAGCCACTGGGAGTTTGATGCTGCTGCTGCTGCTGCTGTTGCTGCAGCAGCACCCCGCAGGGCGTAAACTCGACAAAGCCTTCGTCACGCCGTGTACGTATTGTTTGGCGTTAGCTAGGAGATGGAAAGCGATAGAAAATGTAACGTGGAATATATATGAGAGAGAAAGTGAGGCGGTGGGCACCTATACTACCCTCTTACTACACGCCGAGAGTTTACCGACTTGATTTACCGCCAGGATACGGCCTCGCCACAGCCGCCACAACCACGCGAAGAGATTTTCGCCGAAAGGTGCTGCCATCAAAGGATCAAGGTCTCCAGGCCCCTGCCCGAGACAACCTCTTCCTGTTTCTATTCCTCGGACAATTTTTACTCCCGCAGGACGTATTTCTCCCCTTCATATCTTATTTTCAATTCTATAAGAGGATCGACTATTTCATCCAACGAACACTTTTGTACATCGAGTATATACAACTAACTAGGTATGGATGATTTAAATCAATGACGATGCCGCATCTCGATGGCAGAGATTAATGATCGAGCCTAGATCCTGCGTAGGGCGAAGCAACGCGTGTAGGTGAGGTAGAGGTAGGTCCGTGTAACTATACATCCGCAAAGATCGGGGAGCGATGATTAGAATCTAATTTAACGAGGGCCTTTCATCCTTGTATCTAATATCCATTGGCTCTAGTAGCTACTACTGGATCTTTTGATTGATTAGCCAGAGTATTCGAAGGGGGATGATTCGGCCGAAAGAAGTGGGTTCTCAGAAATTGTTTGGATTCACTTTGCCGATCGTTCGGAAGGTTTCTAGAGTCTCGGCGAGGCAGCAGGATTCGGGAAAGCGGGTATATGGGGTGGATGTATACATGTACGCATACGTGCGGAAGCCAATAAATATGAGAAAATTAATGAACGACGCCTTCCGCGAGGTCCGCGCCTCGTGATCTTTACGAGAATGCAGGAACCGTGTAGTGTAGGACCGTAACGCGGTCTGGGCCTCTGTACGACGGTCGCGGGACCTCCTTCGAAGCCATCCGGAGGACCATAAACCGCCCCTAGACCACCCCGATGTCTCATACGCTCTTTCGCGTCTAAACGGGAATCACGAGGTCGTAATTTACCGCGCCGTTCTCTTTCATCCGCTTTATCCTCGCCCAGGACCCGTGCAAGAACTAAGAGAACCAAGAAGTATAGAAGCAGGAGCAGCAGCCCCCTCAGCATCGATAACAAAGTTGAAGTTACGACCAGGTCTGAACGCACAAAAGCTTTTTACAAAACTGTTATTGCACCTAGCTGCGCCACTCGAAGAGCCGAATCTCTCATCTCCTTCTTAATACCATATCGAATTTGTCTTTGTTTAAACATTTTCACACTAATCTTGTCTCCTCGAAGCCGTACGACAAGTGCCATTGCTCGTCTATCTGCCCTCCAGGGTATAGAAGCTGTGGAGCTGTGTAGCTGCACATATTGCTGTATAGCACCGCCCATCAGCATCAGTACTGAAAATATTAGTATTAAGTAGCGAGGTGGAGAGCACGGCTTGTGTTTACCCTGTCAGTTAACACCGGACTCGAAGTGCTACCGTGCAGTGTGTGTTTAGGGTCGCTACTGGAAGAGAGTATCTACCTAGTGCAGGAGAACACCGTATCCACATATATAGTGCCTCTCTCTACCCACCTTAGCCGCAAACGGAGTTAACTCGCAGTTGATGAATGTTAACTGTGTTAACAGCACGCTAAGTGCCACCTACTTTCAGGATAATATAGGTAGTAGGTGTAACTTTCGTCCTGTAGATATATACACACTATACAAGAATTGTAAATGTCTTCGAATCTCTTCGGTAAACTGAAGTGGTTTTTTTCGTCACGTCTCTCTTTCTCTCCATCTAAGCTTTTCGGCTAGGAATATAAATATTTCGGGAATATCCTTGGGTTAATTATTGTTGAGGCGGTAAATCGGGAATCACTTTCGTTATGGTGGTATAAAATGAAAGAAAGAAAAGAAAGAAAAAAAGGAAAGAAAATAAAAAAGAACGCCCATCCGTGGTGCGGTTTATGGTCCCCATCGTCTGGAATAAGTTATCGACTTGTCAAGTGAGTCTTTGCAGGCTGTGAGAGACGTTAGTAGTAGGTAACTTAATGACGAAACTCGTGATAAAGTCTTGTATACTGGTAAGAGGAGGATGACGATGAGGATGAGTGTCGAGCCTGTTAGAAATCCATACGTGGCTTGAATGAAGGGGGATATCGTAGGCATTAGGATAAAAGTATACTATACGAGCTAGGTAGTAAAAATAAGATGAGAACGAGAGGGAAAGACGAGGAAGGAAGATATATATACCATATATGTATGTAAACAGAAATCGTAGTAAGAGAAGATCGTAAACCGACCGGGGGCACGTAAATTAACAAACTCACTATCGACGCATATACATACACACACACGTATATGTAGTACTTAACAACGACGCATTAACACAGCGCCAATGAGGTGCTGACAGGACGTATAAGCCGTCGAGGCATATTCTACCCCTGATATTTCAGTTAAAACTTAATTCTGAACTATGATTCGTGCGGAATTCACCGAGCGATACTTGGATACCTACACTAATTCGATTCCGACAATTTCGGGCCGATTATCAATTACCATCGCGATGATCCCGCGGTGGAATTACAAGGTAAGCTCGAACGTCGTAAAAGCGCTTCTGGCTTCTGGCTTAGGGATGACCGAGGCTTCGGTTTGAGCGATGGCCTCGAATCAATAAATAACTGGAAATATGACATGGGTGGTATAAATTTAGCGCAGTATGGCACGTAGTTGTTGTTCTGTTGTTGTTGTCGTCATCGTCCTCGTCCATGGCTATGTCCATGTCGTTGTCGTCGGAAAATTTCCTCTAAATTATATTTGGCATGATTATGTGAGCCGGCGAGTTTGCCCTAGTATTAGTCTGTGTGGTTAACGGTGATTTATCCCTGACAGGTTGTAGGCACTGTGGATGGATTATCGTTCTGATTGCAAAGTATGAAATAATTAGGGAGACGATCTACGATCATCCATCATTCCGGTGCGATGCCCGGTTGGCAGCCACCGAACGTTCATTCATCATACTCACTCGACGAGGCTCTATATACTCAGGCCAACGCCGTTGCCTTGACACGCACTCACTCACTCACTCACTCACTCTTTCCATTTCTGCACCCGTCAGTAACTACTATTGTTCGTCGATATACAACGTCGCCATCCGGTACTCAACTCTGAAGCTAATCACATATCAGAAAAGATAAAACGCACATACTACATACCTACCCATGCATATACCACAATGGTACACATCAATCAATGAGAAAAACAAGGCGAATTATACTATCCGAATAGTGTCGCTATCGCGTGGAAAATCTTGAACAGAAAATACAGCTAAAAAGTTATCTGGTGTAAGGGTGAGGGAAATGGTATAGTTGTTAATTAGAGAATATCGTTCGAGTTTAAGGGGCGATATTTTAGTCCCTTTGAAACGCTTGCACCCCTGGTCTAAACCCGGTGTCCTTTTCTCTTAAACTGACGGGGTGTTCCGGTCTTGATTAAATTAGCCACGGGGTTTCTATTCCAGTTAGTTATGGA
The DNA here is from genome assembly GCA_963992785.1 of Tenthredo livida. NCBI lineage: Eukaryota > Metazoa > Arthropoda > Insecta > Hymenoptera > Tenthredinidae > Tenthredo > Tenthredo livida. Next base: position 1,264,210 of record OZ023070.1, on the reverse strand, counting down.
AGGCTAAACACCCTGTGCAGGTTTAGAGGTGTATAAGGTAGGCGAAGGTAGGTATACGCGTACGTATACATGCATACATACGAAACTAAAGTACCTACCTACCGCTGCTGCTGCTATAGGGATGGTTACTGCTCATTCCACTCTCCTCTCCTTGGAAAGTATATTTATTACAGGCTAAAAGCCTGTGTATACTATTTCCCTTTTGTACCCGGTTGACAGGTTGTCTAAACACTGTAAATACCGAAATTTTACTTGACGGCCTGTGCCTTTTGTCATTTTATAACATCCACGTTATACTTTATGCCCCGCAGTACTACCCTGCAAACAGTAACAATTTTAAACTACGGAACTTACACCCCGACGATGTGCCGTGTTCCCTTCTCGTTCCACCTTTGGTTTTCGCACAATACTATGAGAAACCGCTTGCCTGCATAAATAAATCGGTATACCTCTGAGCCTATAGGAGCGAAATACCCGAATCGTAAAATCTAAGCCAACAATTCTCATTCCCATTCCTATTTCCTGTTTTATGCTTTTATTACCAGGCAGAGAACAAAGCACTGACCAGCGAATCACGGAATAGGGGGTAACGCTGTTTCGCTCGGTTAGAAAATCCTACATTCTGACATGAGCAAATAATCTGACGTATTTATCTACGCGTGCAAAATATATTCACGTTTCTATTCGACGCCTCGACGATAACTAGAAATCGCAAACCGCTTGCGTGTTGCGTGTAGAAAAGCGAACAACTACAAAAATTGAAATTGAAAATGAATCCTTAATCCTTTTATTAGCCAATTCACGGTCGATTGTTACTGGGAAAGGTGATTGTAAAAATGAATGGCATAAATAGTTATAAAATCTGGGCACCTCTTCAGCACTTCGACAATTTCGTATAAAATTTCTTAATTTTATGCCAAACGAATGTCCTGTCGACTATGCTTATACATTACTACTGATAGAAAGATTTTTATCTGGACTCTGCGAGTCGCGTACGAGTTGAGCAATGAACATTTAATTCCCACTCACGCGGCTGATATTATATACGATAAAGAGCTGCTGGGGCTAAGAATGAATACATAAATAATAAACGACTTCTAAATTAAACGGGTATAATAAGAATAAGGAGAATGAGAAACTGGCTCATTTATATTCTGCGTGCAATATCCTGATCACGGCGTGGGTAGGTATACGTATAACTCAACGAATGCATGAATTTCCGTTCCCTTATAGTATATTTATTTCTCTTAGGTAGTTTTATACCTGAAGAAGAAGAAGAAGAAGAAGAAGAGGAGCCAAAGGCATTTCGAGGAAGGAAACTACGAGATAGTAAGTCGATAGAGAAAGATTTACAACTGAAGAGCGCCAGTCTCAATTGGTGAACAAATTTATCTCCTCTTCTTCGCAGCACTGTTATAGTGGTCAGTGTCCATCGTTTCCTTACCTCAATCTTTGTTCCGGATTTCTACTGCCGCAGGTTAAAGCGGAAAATACATCAGTTTTTATAGTCAGTCCTCTGCCGCAGTCATTGAGCTGTAAATTTTCCCATTCTATCCATACCTACAAAAACGTTATACCTCTGTAAAGGTTCTAGTACATACCAAAACCGTGATAATTGTTTAACTGTATAAGAAAACGGAGACTAACCACCGTGGTAATATTTACGAGTTTTAAACCGCGCGTATAGTCATTCTCTGTCCTGTATAGGTAGCTACCTCATTTTATTCAGATTTTTAAATATAAATGCGAATAAGTTTGAAACTTAACTCGGTTAATAGATGCTGCAATTATATCCTGCCTTATATACTCTCACCGTTTCCCTGACTAAACTCCTCTATACGTACGATGATAATACGCAGATATACGTATAGTTGTATAAAACCGAGGTTCATTTCTGATTCAGAGGTCTGAACAGACGCGTGTTGAGAATGATACATTATTTCCCATGTGAATGTTTCTTTACGACGTAATGGGCGATAAATAACATAAATTAATGCCTTATTCTAGACATGTCGGTTATTTATGCCTCGGAATAACTTTATCGCGCCGCGTGATTACCGACAGACACGCAGCCCCCTGCGTTCGTTTTACCGCGGCTTAATGTACCCGTACCCGTATACATGTATACATACATACGAAATATATAATATATTTGCATGTGTGCGTGCGCGTATGTAACATGTGTATACATATACAACTGACGACTATTACATATTTTCTGACCAGTTCAAATTAAACGAGCTTACAGAAGTCCAGTTATTATAGAATGATGATGCGTAAAAAAGAAGGAGAAGAAAAAAAAAAAGGAAAAAATTAATAAAAGTCGATTATCAAACGCAAAGATTGTTGTTAAACGATGCGAAACTATAATGTCAGAAATTTTGATTAAATTAAATTCCATTTGATGTATGGATATTGTATAATGCAGCTGACGGTCAGCGCGGTAGCGACTGGTCTGTCGGCAACCTCGACGTCTCATTACTGAGACCAGCGATGTTTCTCGCCCTGGCAAAGAAAAATAAGAATAATAAAAATAAAACTAAGAAGAATAAGAATAAGAAGAAGAAGAAGACGAAGAAGAAGTATAGCGGCGGTCGCACGGGCATAGCCGCGTGAGTTATGGACTCGACGAACCGATAGGACCGGGGCAACATTAATTGGGCCTATCGCCGAAACGAACACATGTATGTATTGGGTATGGTATAAAAATAAGGTGGGTAGGTAGGTAGGTAGGTGGGTATGGGGTAAGAAAAGAGAGAAAATAAAAAATGAAGTAAATAAAAGTTTAATAAATTGAAACAACTCGGTTCGCTCATTAATCAACGATTAAGCTAGTCCATCCTCCCAGGCTAGCCTTTATGAATAATGATGATACCACATCTCGTGACATCGCCATCAGTCACGACCTGCCCCGTCTATCTCGGCAACTATCTCTGAGTCTACGCCCGACATGTTTACATTTATCTCCGTCATCTTTTCAACGCGTTTGATTTATTTCGCAAGCATTATCACGTGACACCTTGACATTTCGTTTAAATGGATACCTCGTTTAAATGGATACCTACTCTCACAGCTCAGCTGTATAGCCTGGCTACATGTGTATACCCTATACACACACGTACATGTGCATGTACCTGTACCTACCTATCTACCTGTTATGTCTCTCGTCTCAGGGACGCCATTTCAGAATTATGGCACAACCGTCGACACGTATACGTATACCTGTATCGTTTATAATTCATATTTAAGTGCGAATACGTGTTCAATGTTTATACGCTTCGCAATTTCTCATAATCCGTAATAGAGAAATAAATAAAAAGACCATAAATAGCGTTTTATCAAAAATGATATATGGATTTTTGACCATTTATTATACGCTAGGCACGTACAATTCCAGTACGCTACTAGTGTGTGTAGAATTTGTGCATGTATACGACCGCCAGCGCCGCCTAACTTGTGTGCCAGGCAACTCTGGGGTGAAAATCGCATGCATGTATACGAAAACACAAGCTTGTTCATACGAGTGTGGTAGTACGAGCCTAGTGTATATCACACATCTCTGTCCCTGAGTATTCATGATATAAAATCCACACATGTAGGTCTACACACGTTATGCGAATTCCATAGCAACATTTTTGGCTGACGTAAACCGTATCAATCATATTTTGATAATTCAATTTTTAATTCGGCTTTCAGTCACTCCTATACGTTATAGCTGTAGTATGTATACATACAACAATATTATTCCGGGATTATTAATCAACTTAAATATAATCTGGCTTAGTCATTATGAGGTATTTTAGGAACGACTTTTATCCGTATTTTATACACCCAAACTTGTAGATAGCATGCATACGTTACATACTATATGTACGTGTGTGTATGTACACTTGTTTTTATTCACCATTCGATATTTTAATTCCTTTCTCTTCTTCTTCCTCTTGTTTTTTTTTTTTGTTTTTTTGTTTTACATGTAAAGTATTTTTCATCCATCATCCAGCTGCTTGATTCTGTCTGTCATTAACCCGATAACGAACGCAGGTAGGTAGGTATACGTACGTATCTACTATGGATGTATTTAGCAGATATGCTACTTTATGTGACAGACGTGGACGTTGCGCGGTGTCAACGACTAATATAAACATGTATTAACAATCTAGATTACTACTCAGGCAGACGTCAATCTCACAGACTGACATACTTATCAAACTTTATAATATGCTTTAAGATCTTAACAAGATTTTAATTCATCGAGATTAATTGAAGTACCGAAAACGGTTTTTCCCACTGACTCTTTCGGGCTGAAGTTAATCGAAGAATGAATTGATGAGAGGAGATGGAGATCCATGAATCGCAGAATCTCAAAAACACAAATCATTGATCGTTTTTTGAAATACAACTTCAGCCGAGATCGATACAAATGGAAATGAGATCAAAGTTCCGAGTTTTGATATTACCGAGTCAGAGTTTTCCAGAAAGGGTATTTCCCGAAATTCTACACAGCCGATTCCGATAAACTATATGAAACGAATAACACCAGAGGCTCGAAATTCCGAAAGCTAAAAATCCGAAAGGCCAGAGCCTCTGAAACTTGAAATTCGCGCATGTATTCATTCAGGGTTTAATAACTCGGGCTGTATCGATCGTATCGCAATCAATTAGCAGTGAAATTAATCGTTTCGAGATGCACTTTTTTTAAACTAAAGTTTCCAAATCCTATCAATTATTTATGACGTCATAAGGTAATCGATTGAAGTAAATAAAATGGATTGAGGCTCTCGATCAGAATGTATTACTTTTTGTCTTCAAATCTCGATCGATGGATCAAAATTTTTTTAAATCTTTCGACTTTCAGAGTTTCAATAAAAAACCCTATGAGCTTCAATATTTCTGTAAATAAATCGAAATCGTGTAAAACGAATTTGGAATTTGTTACCCCGTTCGTAACGCCAGTCTTCTACAAATGGTGAAACAAAAATTGAATAGTAGTAAAGCCCCGTCGATATCAGACTCCATAGAAGAAGAATAAGTCCCTTCAGGCGGCGAGCTACTTGAAACGATATCTCACGATTTCTCAATCGAAATATAAGGTGGGTAGGTTCGTTATAGCCCATACCTACGTCGTTGAATTCTTCTCGATCCGACTGTATGTATGTATGTACCAGAACAGAGAGCTGGTTATACAATGTTGGCGAAGCATTGGTATAGTAATATTTCAACAATTTTTAGAGCCTTTCCAGATTCGTCCTCTTTCTATATTTCTCTCTCCCGCGTGGATGTGTATTTATTTATTACACACAGATATAATAGTAATAATTTTATTTAATTTTTTTTTCTCTCCCCTCCCTCTCTCTCTCTCTCTCTCTCTGATTTACGGATATGAATAAAGCGCGTTATAACGCGCGTTAGGTGGCTTTATACATACACATACGTCCATACCTGTACAGGTTGTATAAGGTTGAAAATTTACGTCCCCTTTATTTTATATTTTATATTTAATATTTCTGTTTTAATCCCCGATAAATCTGTCCCCGTAAATAATAATAAATATAAATTATACCAGGCCAAGGAATATCAGCCAATAAAAGCAACGGAGGAGTTAATACTCGGTGGATTAATGCTAATCAAGCATAAATTACGTTCACATTAGGCCGAATGACGGTGCTACTTATACCGGTCCGTTGGCTCCTTCTTATTCTTCTTCTTCGTCTTCTTCTCGCTTCTATGGCTGCTACCAAGTCGTGGTTTTTCATTGTCTAATTTATTGGAAAAATCTCATCCTAACTGCCGGTGTAGTCAGAGAGGCAGGCAAACGAGACAACTAACTCGGTATACTATAAACGTAACTATAACTCGTCATTACCTGTATTATATTCACCCGTGAAACGCGCCTGTAGCATATCCCGGTTCATCCGTGTCTAATGCTATTTTATTTCGAGATATTTTATCGGACAACCATAAGGATGAAAGGCCCGAGGCTCGACTCCCTTGTGGATCGAACGACCGGCTCCTAAGCCCCGACCGTTTAATATCATTCCTTCCTGCGCGACACGGTAGGTACAGATCGTATATTCCAGGATCAACTTGTCGAATGTATTACGAGCCTCCTATCTCTCCACTTATCCGAAAGATCGGTAACGCCGACGTTTTATGCCCGGCTTTTTCAAAACTATCGACTTTCTAGTGGGGCGAACGAATTTCGATAACTTCGATGGTAAATTTCACAAAAATACATCCACTTGATGGCTTTGTTTTATTACACGAACACCCGGTATGCAACTCAGACGTCGCGAGGCTCTATTATATTTGGGGTTTCTCGCGGGACGTCGCTTATTTACTTAAGCCGCTGGCTAACGTACCGCTCGCTGCTGGACGTCGCGTCGGTGTCTTTCATCTGGCCGCCACACAGAGACAGGAGATAACCTCGGCTGTGATCCACGGCTTACCGCTTCCCGCCCCATCCCATACCCACACCCATACCCATACCCATACCCATACCCATACCCTTGCCCATGCCATTCAGGCCCCAGGGAGAAGTCAGGACTGCAGGAGAACCTGCGGACGAAGCGCGAGACTGGGATGTCTCGACGTTCAGGCTTACTTAATCCTGCGATCCGCTCGTGCACGCGCGATACCAGCTCACAAGCTCAACATATACCCACCTACCCGACCCCGTACCAGGATTACTTCGTCGACAGCGTACGACTTCGACCATGTACCACCGGCCCGTTACTACTAGTAGTAGTTACTGTCCGCACTATAACAGCCTGCAATTTATGTGTTAATCAGACTATAGTACATTTATATCATCATCATCAACGTATCATCCCGAGAGCTTCGCGGGCGAAAAATTTTGCCGATTTTATGATGATTCATTAAGCTGAGCGAAATTTCACTCCAAGTCTTCATCATCCTTACGATCACTGCGGAGAAATCGTCGAATTATGAGGAATGCTCGATTGCCTTTCGCAGGTATTCTGACTACCTATCGACTATAAGAAACAATTCGAACGATGAGAGGAGAGACGAGCACAGCAGAATCCTGGAATTCACAGTGCAGCGATTTGCCACCACTGTCGCACTCCGCGGGAATTGATTAGCGCGGTTAGTGTCCGCCGGGAATTCCGCTTCGTTCGTACAGCGAAGATTAGATTGATGAATTCCGCACTCGATATGGAATCCCGGGATTTGAGGATTTCGAGGCGATTCTTCGCCGAGTTATTTCCAGTTTCGTTCAGTCTTTATTACGATCTCTCCCGATGCTCACCCTTTGAGAATCGACCGAATTACAAGTGGCTTAAATCTGGCTGCGAAATTGCCCTCGGAGAGAATAAGACGCGGTTGACTTTGTCGGCGCGATCATCGAGGCGGTAGAAAACCGTAATGCGGTTGATCGCACTGCACGCGCGGGTGGGTCGAAGCGCATTGTTTGTTGGTCGAGCATTCCGAAACCGACGGTGGTGACCGTCACCGGAAACATTCGTTACGGCACGTCGAGTAGCGGCTAACAGAATGGCGTTTCAATGTATTCGTACATATAGGTACAGCGTTCGTTGTGTCAGTGCCAGTCGCGATAGTTCGAGGAAAGGGTAATTTGATCCGCAAAACCTCTTTCTCCTCCCTCGCGTCATTCCGATCAAAACGACTCACTTTTCCCGCTCCTGATACCAAAAAGTAATGATTCCTTCTCTCCTCCAAGGAGCGGATGTGACGCCGGACTGTCGGCAGGCGTGGAGGCCCGGACATTAGCGGCTCCTTTGCCGTTGGAGAGGTTTAGCAGAGTATGGCTGTTACTAGGTCTTGAAACTGATAGTTAGGAGGGTATAAGTATATGGCGTAGGTAATTCTCCATAGTGTATAGCAGGGAGATAATTTCGAGGTTTATTTCGCAGTCCGAAGCAGTATTTCATCTCCTCGATCCTCACAGGCGCACCTATATTCCATAGGATATTAGGTAGGTGTACGATAGTGAGTTTAATGAGGAGATAAGTTGAGCTTCGGTAGGTAGAAATGATATAACCGAAGTTCTTTTATCTCCTGTTAGCAGCTCGGAAAGCTTGCCGGCACGAGGAGGAGGAGGAGGAGGAGGAGGAGGCAGGTCATACTTTGAACTTTAATAATATCTGGCTGTAAGCTAACAGAGAGAGCAGCACCGAGCAATAAACGCTTGTCGAGTAAATCAGGATAAAGAGCCATCGAGGTGCCCGTAATGGCCGCATTAAGTGAATAACTCACGTTGCTCAACCCCCGCATGTGCGCGAAGCCCATATCGCAACTTTGCTGAACTCAGTGGAACACTGGAGGAACACGAATATGGGCGAAGGGAGTGATCGTAAATTTTGTCGTTCAACGATTTCGAAAAAACTTCCCATCTCTTTTTCGTAAGATTCAAAATGGAGGAGGGCCCAATGTGTGGAAGTAATACGGGGTTTAGAGAATTGTATTTTTTCATCATTTATATGAGAGTTTGAAAAGTTCGATGGCTGTTTTCGTTCTTCCTTTCTTTCTTTCTTTCTTTCTTTCCCTCGGTCGCCGCAGCCAGCACCCTGATAGCTGTTTATTAAAAGTGTATAGCCTGGAAGGGAGAAGATAGTGGGAAAACAAGCATAAGAATGTAGAACCTCGGAATATATTTATAGCTGCCCCAGCTATTAAGATAATTTATCGGGGCCATTACTGAACAAACGAGGGCATTAATCTATTCTAGCTTCATAAAGTGAACTTCAACGGCGATTTTGTTGCTCTGCGAGCGAAACGAGCACTTTCGAGAATAAACTGATGGATACCCCCGGCACGGGCGTCCTGGAGGACCCCGCCGGCAAATTGATCATAAATTCTTATTTATCCGTAAACGAAAACCCCCACCTCTCTATTGCGCTAGCACCACCACCACCACCAGCAGCAGCAGCAGCAGCCTCGTACCAATTTCCCGTTAAACTGAACTAAGATTTTCTACTTCTCTATCAAGATCCGATTCCTAGTAAGATTCGTTTTTCGACCTTCTAACCCAAGGCGCAAAAGGTCGCGCGTGAGTTAAAGTCAGAGAGTTTTAAGTGCAGGAAAAAGAAGAAAGAGATTTACGACGAAACCCGAGAGCCATGGGCATGGCATGCCGCGTATAACACAAAGCTTGGTAATGTTGAAAATCGGCATCTTTTACCGGCTGGTCAACGTCCTCGAGGTGCAGTCTTGAGTCTAAGCCTCCAACGGTGTTGAACAATAATTTGAGTAGATTTACGATCGGCGATTCAACGAAGCGTGGCGTCATTGTGAACCGCGGCTAGTATTGCACAGCAGGTATAGGGTGGAGTAAAGATCGTCTTGCGTATAGTACGTCCGCGCAGGAAAACGACGCTTAGGCGTCGCGCGAGTCGAGCGTCGGGAAAGGCGAAGGCGAAGGCGAAGGCGAAGGCGAAGGCGAAGGCAGTCGTTAACGTCAAAACGGATTTCGTTTGAGAAATGGCCAACCGCTGCCACCGCAGGAACGAAAATTAATCTTCCTACTGGACGCTGGCTAGCTGGAGGACCGCGAGATATATATCCGCGACGATTTCGTCGGCTACCTATACCTACCAGTCGTTGCCATTTACGCAACGAATTATTCAGTTTTCTTTATAAACTCCCGTAAAGTGCGCGAGGTGGGAGGTCTTAATTTCCCAAGAATTATGTACACCGTTCTTCCTGCAGCAAGTTGTCCCAAAAACTAAATGAAAGGTGGTCATCGTCGAGGCCATCGGATGTCAAAAACCGGCGGGGATGCTGCAGACCAGTCGACAATAAGCGTACGACGCTGAGTTGAGAGAGCCTGCATCTATTTTGGTCCCCGGTTACGACCTAGCCAGTCGGGATGATTTATGCCAGGCAAGTGTAGCGCGTGAGACAAACTCTGCGGGAGAATATCGCTGAAAACGTTTCTTCGGGGTGCAGCAGCAGCAGCAGCAGCATTACCAGTACCAGTACCAGTTTACTGTTTCACCTATAATTCCTCATGCCATGAGGCGTGCTGCGATACTCTGAACTTGAAACGTTAGCGCATGCAGGGTAAAGCCGAGTCCAGGGACCAGGATGGGCAAGGATCGCTCTAAATTACCTTCGATGAGTAGACGTGGCAACAAAGGCATGTTTTGCTTCTTCACTCTGAGGCCATTTATCTTCAGCGTTACAATGCGGCCCGGATTTGACACATCTATCAGCGCACAATGCCCTGACTGTTCGGCCCTGCAAGCCCTATTCTTTACTTTCCCGCCCTCCTCCACCTTTCATACATATAGGTTCGTATACGTCCACATAGAAGGAAGGGAAACTTCGAAAGCACCGTACAACCTCCGCAGCCTACAACCAACAACCTTCCTATAGGAGAATATACACACCGTGACTGATGCTCGCGGCGGCTCCTCCTGCTCACCACCGGTAATTGCTGTTTTTCTACATCATTGTTACCCCGGGGGTGGCTAGAGGCACAGGATGAGGAACATTGCTTGTAAGGTTCTTTCGCAGTCGTCCGTTGTATCGAACATGTGTACCTAGTATGAACGAATGTCCATTGAACATAATTTCAGTCTTGGCTGTATATAATAAGAGACGAGGAGAGATTTTTTTTTTTCGAACTCGTTATAAAAGTCGGTTGGTTTCCATGTGTGTGCATGGTACGGGTTAATGACGAGGCGTTAATTTCATCGCACGAGAGAAATATATCTGCGCGGGGCTATGGGCAGTCGCCCAGAGCTGGTCGATGGGCGCCCATGCATCAGGGTGATGAATGATGTCTCGTGGCCGGAGACCGGAGACCAGGCGCAGTCAAGGGGCGTGGAGAGGACGAGAAAGGAACCAGGCAGAGTAAAGAGGAAAGAGGAAAGAGGAAAGAGAAAAGAGGAAAGAGAAAATAGAAAATAAAAGGAACACGGCATCTGCACGCGATACGTGAATCAGTTCGATCCTTCAACGCCGTACAGTTGAAAACCTCTCGTTTATTACAAACGGAGAAGTACCTACCTATAAGGCCAAGAGAGAACTGCCTTTGCTACTATTTTCCATTCCTTCTATCCTCGTGTTAGAGACTGTACGATGACATTAGCGAATGAAGAGCGAATTATGTCTCGAACGAGATTATTTCTGACATTTTTATATCGCTCTTAAATTCTTGCAATTCGCGCAGTTTTCAAGATTTACTACGAGTGACCGAGTGGCATAAAGATTACAGTGAATGTTGTTACACTGATACTTCTTTTTAGTCATACAAGACGTTGATGACATCAGAGATAAACAGCCTTGTAAATTTACTGTTAAAATATATTCTGGAGTCTTTCCATTCCGGATATCCATCACAGTCGCTGAGTCACAACGAGAACGACCCAGCGAGCCTACCTATACCTATTTCGTGTTGGAAATAAAAAATGGTACGAAATTATCGTGCACTTAAGCACGTAGATACATGTAGGAACGGTAAATCAAGATATGAAGCTCATCGGGAGCGACTAGTGCGACAGTTATATGAGCGATCCGTCATAATTCCGAGACAGCATCTGTCAGCCATTCGGTCGACTGATAATGATGACTGAATCCTGATCCCAGGAATGGTTTCGAATAGAATTTGACCCTTTAATTAATAATACTACTCAATTTTAACGGCTATTTATACAGCCGAGATAATCTGGTATAGCGATTCTTTACGACAACTGAAGTGGTATCACGCCGAGTACGTCTGCTATCTAATGGATCTGCAATCGACTATCTCTGATCTATATACTCGTGATTTTTGACTAGTCGAAGTGTTATGGACGCTGATGGACACATGGAACAGGCGGCTAGCTCATGACGAACGGAATTAGTCAGAGCGTTAAAAGATGCAGTGGAAATGTGGGATCGGGGCAATCTGAAGACTGACAATCATTTGGAACATCAGTAATGAAATATTGATAGGAAGCCAGCCAGAGCACAAGGATACTGTGTATGGTATACATTAGCTTCGGTATACCGTGACGATGACGAAGGTGTTGGCGCGTGGAATTGCTACTAGTAAAAGCGGAGTTATCTCAGCGTGTGCAGGCACGCTGCTGTTTACCGATTTATCGAGGCTCATAATTTATTGCGGTCGCGGGAGCCCAGACAATTTAATGGCTCGTGATCGATCGAACCGTCGAGATACGACAGAGATATCCCCGAGATACGCAAAGATACGTCGAACGCGGATTAGTCAGACGTCAAAATCGACTTTGCGCAACTTATCGCCTGCCTGGCTGCCTGCCTGCACTCGTGGGGGTACCAGAGGTACGTGTAAAGCCCATTTTTCATTACCCCTTATGACCAGGCTCGATCAGACACGTATTCAAAAAGAGTGGAACGACGGGAATTAGAGCCACACTCCAAGCTTTAAAATCGTGATGATGAATAGGCTGACTTCCGGTCGGCCGAAGACGGCCCCAAGTCTTTCTCTCCTTGGGCATACAACGCCGCCTTTATTAATATGTATTAACGTAGTTTTGTTGAAGTAACAATAACGCGACAAGTCAAGACTGTTGACTTAGCCGACATCGGTATGTTGTTCGAAGGCTCGACAGGATGTTTTGATAACAAACGAGTGTGGAAGTGGGTACTCGGTCTCCCAGTTCTATCACTCCGTCTCTTTTCCTCCCGTGTAGGCAGGTATAACGGTGAGAATGGCTCACTCGACGAAATGATTTAGTGCACCTTGTCCGTTCTGAGAGAATAAGCAGTTACGTAACCCAGAACTCTCGAGTGACGCTCTTTGGCGGCGGCGCCGTTTTACGGCTTAGAATTAAAAAGCAGAAAATAAACGTACGTCCCGTTTTTATTTTCACCAATATCAATGCGAAATGTGAACTGTGTGAAAAATATTGTATCTCGAATAGGAGGCGTCGTCTGTCTGCATCTGCATCTGGAACCGCAACTGCAACTGCAACTGCAACTGCAACTGCATCCGCAGCTGTATGGTTGAATAAATGACCGAGTCAGTAATGCATTGAACTGAATGTCAATTATCGATACCACTCTAAGATTAATCAGTTGACCAGGATCTAAAGGAATTTCACCTGCGGTTGGTTAGCCGAAGGCATGCGGCTCCCATCCCTTCAGTGAGAGACAAGATAACAGCGGCAGAATGTATATAAGTATATAGGAACACGAAGAACATAATGAAACCATTAGGCAGCAACGTCACGTATAAGACTGGCTCTGCCGCCACCGCCGGTGCCCATGCCGAAGAAGAAGAGAGCGCGGTGTGTGTTTCTCGTTTCTCGACTGTGGCAACAAAGGCTGACATGTTTACGCACCGATGCTGTCCCCCGTCCCTTACCTCGTTCCTCTTCTTCTTCATCCTCTTTTTTATTCCCATTCCCTTTCCCCTACTCGGTCCGTAGCCCCCCACGTTCTTCTTCATCCCGTGGTACCAATGATCCCTTCAGCCATCTTCGTTCCTATTCCTCAACAGCGTGACTCTTCAGCCCACCGACGATCGGTGACGAAGAGCAACGCTGGGGCTGAGGAACAGCGGCAGCAACTTCTAGTGTACACTACGTATATAAATTAACGAGACGGTCCCGGCAATAAGTACCGGCCTTAAATAGTAAATAGAAAATTCCAGTAGCCAAGACGAGACGAGGCGGTGGACGCCGCATCGACATCAAAGAATACCGCCCGAGGTAGAGACTGCAGGGCCAGAGTTAGTCCCTCTTCTCTTCTCATCGTGCCCGCGCGCGGCTAGTTCTGTTCTGTTCTGTTCTCTTCTTCTCTTCCATTCCTTGCCACACCACACCACACCACACCACAGCACACCGGTATACGACGCTGCACTAGCCGAGGTAATAGATTGCCTCCTCCTGACTTTTATTATGCTTTAGAATAAGAAAAAAAACTTGTCAGATTCAGGTCTATTGAGTAATACCGCGGTGCGGTGAGCCGAGAAGCGATGCGATGATGGGATTGGGGTTAGTATCGATGAAAGAAGACGGATCGCGTCTATACTTGTCTGCCCAGAAAATTGATACAGAAAAGATTTCCCTCTTATAAGTGCCGGGCAAGTAACATATATAAAAGTACGGAATCGGTAATAGATTCGAAATCGTATGATATTTATTCCTTTGCCGGAATAAATAAAGCCGGATAAAATTACCATTAAAACTGCACCAGCGAGAAGATACAAGGCGAGGCGGAATCTCGATCCTGGAATTATTGGTCACCGCAATGGGTAAGAGGGGAAGTCGTAGATCTCTCGCGGTCTGGTTGATGTGACGCACTCTGGACTTCTCGACTCCCTGACGACTACTCCTCGTCTCGTCTCGTCTCTTCTCTTCTCTTCTCTTCCCTCCCCTTCTCTTCCCTTCTGAGTCTCGATCCGAGTCAGTCAAGAACCGTCATTAAGCAACCGCGCCAGATGCCTATCTACTAGACTGACAACTCTGCAGCAGCAGGCCCTGATCTGCGGAGGACTTACGTACGTATACGTACGTGAAATGAAACGACAGAGACTTTGGCGTCAGGCCAGACGAGAAACGAACCTCTGCCTTCTTCAGGGTCAAGGCTTCGTCCATCGTGCATCAATCAATGTCCGTCAACGAAAATATGAAAGAAACTTCAGGCGTTCTAAGTATGTATGTTGTATTATTAGCCGCACACTTCACTTCACTTTGCTTTACTCCACTGAAGAAGCAGAATACATGACATGAATAGATATCATAGTATCATTACCCTTTGTGCGTGCAGCGTGTTCGACGTTGAGAAGAAGAAGAAGAATACGAAGAAGAAGTTAAAAAGCCGTTGGATACTGTCTTTAGGCGAAATGTTTTAGCCGGATAAGTTGACGTTGAGTTACGGTTAGGGTATAGTAACGCATCGAACAAGATGAAAGAGCCTCCGCGTTAGAGAACGTTCGAACCCGATACGATACGATGCGATGCGATGCGATGCGGAGACAATCGGCTGATTGCCGGGCGTCTATTCAGTATAAGAGTCGAAAGATTTCAAGATATTCCATAAATGCAGTATCTCCGCGTCGCGTCTCTGTCGCTTGGTGAACGCTGTTGCTGGGGCCAGTATGCGATCAGTGGAGCGGATGGCTCGAGGAAGACGAGTGCCATCAATCCTCCTGGGACGTAGACGAACAGCCATCGGAACCGGCAAAGCGACCGCTACCGCAGAACCGCTTACGTTAGATCGCCTAAGTTGTAGTCTGAAGTATCAAGCGTCGCGACGAGACGCGACGAGACGCGACGTTCTCCGTTTCCTCCGTGCGCAGGGCTCGTCTTCGCGAGTCGCCGCGAGCTGCCTTGGCAAGTAGGCATGTGTCTCCGTCAGTCGAGGGCCGGGGGTATATCAAAGGGCCGCAAAGGTCCGTCGAGATAGGTAGTCGCCGCAGCTGGAATTCCGAAGTTGTTAACATTCGACTGCAATGACCATGCCCCATTTCGATGCTTTTATTTTATTATCAATCGGTCTGCCGCATCCGCGGATAAACCGGACGAGAAGAATTAAATAATTCAAAACGTGAGCGGGTGCGGGTGCGGGTAAAAAGGGAATCCGGCACCGGCAACGATCGCCGTTTCTTGCGAGGAATAAGAACGTCCAAATTACGATCTTCAAATCTTCGATACACACTGAATACCAAGCGATGCTCTTTGCGAAAGAACCGAACATTCTATCGCCTACTACGGACATCGGCGTCTTCACCTCGCGGACGAACCGTCCGTCTTTATGAAACTGTCCGTGTCACCCAGCTGCTAACTGCGAAGAGTTTCGCGTTCGTTCCGCAGGATGCGCGAGCTTGCAAGATATACCAGACCGTCACAGGACGGAATGTTTCCTCCGCCGAGGGGACGTTTTGGTTTATTTTACGGGGACCGGAAGTCGGGGACCACCAGAAGTGCGGCGCGGTTACGTACGGTGTTAAGGAATTGTTCTAGACCCCGAAGTCCCAACAATGGAATGAAATTTTCGCTTTCGGTGAATTAACTACCGCGAGAAATGTAATCGGGTGAATTTCACCGGGACGTAACACGTGCAACCTCGGGGCGTTTTCCGTTCTGCGGTTGACGATGATCATCAACATCAGAAGTAGCATCAGAAGCGCGGGTCCGACAGAACGCGAGCTAAATATAAACGCACGACCGGGACGGAGTAGGTACCAGCCATCTTGCACGGAAGAGTCATTTGCGTTAGTCCTGCCCACGGAGGGCATTCGAGCTCCGCCTCCGTTGCCGTGTTCCCCGTTGTACATAACCAGAACCATCTTTATTACCCGCAGGCAGTAACCGTAAACCGAGCGAGAGGTCTAGAGCCAAGAAGAAGGACGTCTCTTTCCGTGGAGAAAGCGAGAGACCAGGAGAGCTGGAGAGAGGGAGAGAGAGACGAGAGAGGCGGACAGCCGAAGAATTATGGCATAAAGTGGAGGGGAATGACGTTGCCCGAGGCATAGTTTGTCTTTATAACGTCTGCGAGGCCGCGGCGGAGTTCAAACGAGCCGCTGATGGCTCAAAGTGGCTGCCCTGGGTATAAATCCCTGCCGAGGGGCCGTTCGGAACCCCAACCAACATCGAAGTCCTGGTCCACAGCCTCGCCAAGAGTTTTCGGGGTCCGATGATCGCGAAGAGATCTTGGTGCACCCCCGTTCGAAAAGAAACCTTCTGCACCTCGTATGGTGGATTTTATGCACCGACGAACCACACGACACGGTATAATTCCTCACGACGATTATGCGATAAATTTCTTCCGCGTGTAATTGAACGCGGAACAGAAACGCGCGGAAGTCGGTTGGGGTCGACAAAGAAAGGGCGTGTGGGACGAGCGTGCCATGGGTATGAGTATGGTCATGGGGCATGGGGCGAGAACGGCAGTTTTGTAGCGGAAGACATCCGACAAATGGGGTTGTTCCGTAGACAGGCAGGTTATCGCGGGCAGTCGTCGAGTAGCCACCCCGCTAAATCACTCGTTTCTCACTTCCTACCCTTCGCCGTGGTCTCACCCTCCACCACGTCGACGGTGGTTGCTTCAGACTTATATAGTTGTGTGTGCTTGACGTTATTACCGTGTTATAAAGACGTTACACGTTTAACGCGGTTCTCCTCTACTTGCGAAACCCCCATTCCGTCGTCGATTTTTTTCCAACGGAACTTAGTCTAGTCGATAACTCAACGAGATCTTGCAATTTCGCATTCGGGATAAAATTCCCATCTCCTCTCTCTCTCTCTCTCTCTCTTTCTCTCTCTACACCCGCCAGACCGGGATGACTTCCAGCCCACGGTTTAAACCCGGAGAGATTAAAGAGGGTCTTCTTATTCCGCGACGTACTTTCGACAGGGGTTGCGAAACTCTTCTGAAAGATTGAACCGGATGAAACCATGTAGGTACACATTCATGTCGTACATATTTATCGAGAAAAGAAACAGTTTTTCCCATAGAGCGACGAAAGGCGCGGGGTTGAGAAAACATTCTACAAATAAAGGAGAAACGAAACTGTCGTCGTATGTAAGTGGGATGTAGACTGCAGTGTGCAGTAAAACTGTACCACGAGCTTTGAGAGTTTTCGGGGGGATGCGCAACGCTCGAAAGTACGGCGACAAAAGCATCTTGTTTACCACAGGGACTGCTATTAGCTCTTGGCCCGAGTCTCTACAGCCCCAAGGCAGAGAGGAGGAAAGGATATTGCCTCGCTTTGTGCTGCGACGTAGTTTTCCTCGTTTATTTGTCTCCGTCTGAAAGCCCCTTTCAATTTTCCTTTTTTTTCTTCTCCTACTATTTTATTTATGTACTCTCACAGCATTTTCTTGCTTTATGTGTCTAACACATTATCATTTCATCCCCGACATAAAATGCTCAGGGTCTCTGTAGCACTCGTCAATCGCTAATGACTCTCTCAGCCGCACCTTTGAAATTGTGAAATTTCTGCGGTTCTGAAAAGATTCCACCGGGCTCCGGAGGAACCCCGAGAAAATAAGTGATCGGGCGTTTATTCGGTCTGACATACCGGGGGACAAAGTGCCTTCCTCTATCCCCGACCATAGCCCCTGCACGTCGACTGCCGCTATTTATCTATGCCAAGAAAACTGAACGACCTTCTTCTCCCCCTGAGGGATGGACGCTTGTCTATGAACCTGGATGAGCCCCTAGAGAGAAGGAGAGATAGGTATACCTTTATCAGGAAAACTATTCAGAACGAAACTGATGAGACACAGCCGGTGATCAATCTTCCCTGATATCTGAAAGGCGATAAAAATCGATTAGGAACTTTCAAAGTTTATATAATTCCGGTTTAATTAGCTGTAAAGCATCGTGAACGGTATCTGAGTGAGAGACGGCTCCAGGCTACCACAATTTGTTAGTTAAATGTAATGGATCTGTACATAGGAGAACATGGACGTCTGAACACGGGCGTCAAGTTTCAGACCTCTGACGTTCAGACAAACGATGGTCTCGCTAATTATCGTTATCTCTAAAGGGCGTCGGGGTTTCATGGTTGAGCATGGAGCACCGAACAGTCGGGCATTTATCACCCTGGAACCCTCCACCTCCACCTCCACCTCTTTCTCTTCCTCTTCCTCTTCTTCCACTTCCATCGCCTCTGCGGGCATCGACGCAAAAGTTGAAAGAAGGATCAGCACCGCTCTACGCGGTACCGTGCGGCGGATTGGTATCGAGGCGATATATCTCGGGATTGCCTTCGCACTGGCGGATAGTCTGCATCGAGCCAGACTACGATAGAGGAAAGGGGTGCCACCTTGATAAACGAGGCCATAAATAACGGTAACGTCTCCACCGAAAACTCTACCGAGTAAATGTATATCCACGTCGACGTCCACATCGAAATCCAACGATGGAGAGTGAGAGAGTGCGAGAGCGCGAGAGGGGGTGGTGGTAATTTAAGATCCTATTGAGATATTTATGGGATCATAAAGCGGAACTGGCTGCCTCTATCGGCGGCAGCCATGCGCCACCTCGTCCTTGTAGAAACGTCGGGTTGGCTGGTTTGTTTATCGGGGTGAACGGTAACAGCTTCTTCCTTATTCAGGAGTCGAAATAACGACAGGAATATAGCGGGAACTGTAAGATCCGTAACAATTACCCCACCGCGGCCGTTTCAGATCCCCTGATTTTCACACGAGGCTGCAGCAGACGCCCTTCGGCAATCGAATCTCTAACGAGCGTATTATACACGGGGCTTTTATCAGACGGCCACCAACTCGTACCTGCTGTTAATTACGAGGGTATTTTTGAAGGGGGCATCCGTACAAATGAAATGTCCTGCCCCTGCAGAGAGAGAGAGGGATGACGCGGTATAATATGAGGTGAAAATGTCAATTAACGTCGACACTGTATAAGACAGGAGGAGAGATGGACATTGGGTGATAAAATCGTAGCCAGCCCTACAAAACCCTGGTAAATCAACCCTCTTGTCTGATCTATGTAAAGGAGTATCCACCCGGGCGATAGAACTGTCGTCGTAAAACGTGTCCGTAGGAGGCACGTCGAAGAGGAAACACCTTATACTCATTAGCAACTCTGGATATTCTCTTCGCCTTCTTTATTCTCGGTAGTAGGTATCCTCGGAGTAGGTATCTAGATAAGTGTGCAGCAGTTGGACTAGGAGGTGACTTGGGTCTAAGTTACGAGTATAACTGGGCGTATTTTCTTCGTTCGCATCTCGGTTAGAAAGCGTGGGCCTTATCCGTAAGCCTTGCCTGGTAGGAGTACGTGTTTCCGTACCCCTCGGGGCTTGGCTCGTTAGTTTATCGGTCTGACGAAGCGCGGAGAGGACTCTGACTAATTGAAAGAGTCTCATTCGGATTCGAATTATACCTTGTTATTCAGAGGCGAGGATATTTTAATTGAATAATCGATTCCACCTCAGAATTATGTGTAATTGAATAATTAAAACGATCCTCATGAGAAGAAGCCGGTGTACAGGATAACGATACAACAAACGCGTTGTTGTTTTCCCCTTTTTTTCTTTCTTTCTTTTGATACTTTTTTCCATCGTTTCCACCGTTTCTTAATACACTCGATTATTTTCCCTCCTCTTCGTCGCCGCATATGCCAACTCTCGAGTGGTGAAGTTAACGCGTTTTTGCCACCCCATGAACCGTTGTCCTTGTCAGCCTCGACTATAACACGATAGAAATCTTCCCCGCGCTGCGAGCTGCGGTATAACTAATTGGCTACTGAATTACTAGAAGACATGCCTGCAGCCATTCCCTCTTGTAGTATGTATGTATACCTACCTATCTAACTCAGTGGGGACCGGTCTTACTTACCACGTACATACTACCTTCGAAGTCATGATTCATGATCCTCTCTTTGTACTCTCAGGAGATAGGCGGCTAATGCGAGACACAGAACACGTCGGTTCGTTGTAATCGACGATTTACCTTCTTCCACGAGCTTTTAGAAATGAGTAAACTTCGACGATTTTTATTTCCTTTTGAAATTGATTGAAACACAAAATGAGAAGAAGAAAAAAGTTGAAATTTTTATTCTCCTTGTTTCTCGACGGTGGTCCCTTGGTGATATACGGCTTAACGGACTGCTATGCCATGCCATGCCATGCCAGGCAGTAAAAGGCTTAACGAGCATCTTCGTAGGGCATGAGTCCCGTCGACGCGACGGTTTGCTACGCTTCGAAGGTAGAGAGTAAACAGGACGTGGCTTATCTTGTCACGAAAAATCTGCAGAGACCCGTTACGGACGTAGCTGACTCTTACTTTTTCGTAATATCTGCGCCAACGCACGTATACACATACGTTATATTGTATGCATATATATATGCCTACACCCTCGCTATCGTGCCGGTTCAACACACACCTATACAGGGTAGAAAAATCACAAACCCCAATTTGAAAGAAGAAAAAGAAAAAAAAAATATATATATGTTACATATAAAATGGCAAAAATTTCTGCTGCGTTACTTAGAAATTTATACGATATACTGTGAATGAATGAGGGTCGGGTTAACGAGCGTATCTCTTTTGAAATTAATTTTCTTATTTTTTTACACAGATTTCTTTTTCCCTGTTATCAATGATTATTATATGGGTGTGTGTTGAGCGTGATGTGAAGAGATAAAAAAGATTTCGACCATATACACATGTTGAAAATATATAGAATATAATATCTCACCCTTGAACGACGCGAAGAGGCAGCTAGGGCAATTAGCCGGGGCGACGAGGACGTCTTCATCAGGATCGGTGTATATAGGCAGCGAGGTTTAACTCCGATACGTGTTGGTTCATTAAGAGATAATTAAGCGTATACTGCGGGTAACCGTTTCCCGTAAATATCGTTAATTGCTGAGCGACATGAAATAACGAGGCAAATGTTAATTGGGCTAGCAGTAAATAATCCCCCTTCTCCATCCCATCCCCCCCCCCCCCATCCCCCCTTTCCTCTTACTTTTACTTCACCTCATACCAACCGCAATTTTACAACGTTCATCGCCTCCTCTCGCATTCTACTTATCGACTTTAAAAAAAACCCCAGGGACCCCCAAGTCAACCGGGTATTAATTTATTTTATCAAAATTACGCTATTATATGATATTTTAGTAACTTATATAGAACGTTTAATGTATCTAGAATTCTTGTTTTTTTCTATTCCTTTTTTTACCTCTTTTATCTGTGACCTATGGTCGTAATTTTTTTATATTTCATTTTATTTTATCTACTTCGTAAAACGCGCGTATATTTAACACTCGAACGTAGTACGTTACCACAATATCGTGTCCTATTATGATAATTGTACTTGTAATTAGTATAAAAATGATGTGGCGTTAGCGGCTCGGAACCCAAGCGATAACCTAACGACTTATATAGAAACGAAGAAGTAACAAGAAGAAGAAAAAGAAGAAAAAAAATGACGTAAAGAACCAAAAAGTCAAATAAAATGACTACGTATTTCGTCGATTTGTATAGTCCGAGTAGACTGTGTTAAGTGAGTTAAGGGTCTAATTCCGGCTTAAACCTACAGTGACATGAGTGGGCATATATTTACTCAATACAAATACGTACTATTTAAAAAAAAAATCAAAAAGGAATCAAAAAAAAAAATTCAAATTACCAACACCTGTCTAACGTCTCGATACATAGGCATAGCTTTTCGTTTTCCTATTTTCAACTTATTTCTTTGTGGTAAAGAAGAAAGAAAGAAAAAAGGGAAAGAAAAAAGTGGATAAAGGAATGATAGAAGCAAAAAAAAATTCATTTTATTTATCGGACGTATGTGAGATATTTTGAAAAAAGAAAGAAATAATTTGATCGTTTATAGCTACTTCGGGGAAGAATCGAGAGCCACTGTAGGCATGGCACCTGTGTGTCAAGAGTCGAGTCGACTCGAGTCGCGAGTTGGTTTCTATACCTCCTATAAATCCGACAGATAATGACGACATGTTTATACTCTTCATTTGTATGCTAGGCGCAAGAAACTGCAGTCGGTTGCCTTCTCAATGCTCAGTCGCATCACAAACGACAAACAAGGGCGTAGGACGGAGTAGGTATAAAGCGCCTTTGGGGTACCTGCGGTACCGAAGATCCCTAAATTCTTATTATTTGTTCATTTTTCATTTTTTATTTCTTATGTACCTTTTTCTCTCCTCTACTTTTTCTCTTCTTCTTCCCTATTTTAATTTAACTCGCGCGTATCGATTACGCGGATGAAATTCGTGCCAGGTTATTATAATAGCTGTATGTATGCATGTAGGTATATTGTGTGTATATGTATATACTTATGTAGCTATACCTACCGCTGATCTTTTTATTATTCAAAGGTAGTAAAATAAGTTGAGCTCTCAGGCTATGGGTGCCTTCCTCCTTGAAAAAAACTTTTTATTTAATGTCCATCCATAACGAAACGAGTAGTTGATTATAATTTTTATTAGCCAATAATTTCGAGTCGTTAGTTTCTCAACTTCTGGCAAGAGATATACCTACATATATCTACATATGTGTATATATAACACTATGATTCCAAAAATTTAGTCAAGATTAAGAAAAAAAGAAACAAGAAAAAAGATTAAAAAAAACGTTGAATTAGTATATTATGTAAAGCGTTATAGTATACATACAGTATATTTTATCTCCAATAAAAGTGAATAGAAATCTTGCAATTATGGTTTTCATAGAGCGTGTATGATTGAGATTATAATATATATTTTTTTTTTAATCATTATTTTAACGATACCTCGATTTATAGATCGAGCAATGATAAATCAATATAGATATCACGTGTAGATTGTAGGTTTAGAGCGAGGTAAAAAAAAAAAGGATTGGTAATAAAAAATAAATCAATCGAATTGATCGATCGGTAGGTAATTAACGTAGGTTTATAGCCGATTGAAATAAGTTTCTATTAAATTATCCGTTTCTTTATTCTTGTTTTGATCATTATTCGATAATACCATTAAATGGAAAACATACACGGCACAGTTATTATGGCTATCGCATTTGTCGCCTGCTGTACTCCACTTGCAATAAATTGCATACTTTATTATAACCATTTTTATTCATAACACAGAGCTCTATGATATACCGATTACTATCGCTAAATCACACGCTCAATTAACAGGCCAATACACCTATTGGCTAATTATTCAACTTTCGATATGTACAACGACTCGAGTACGTCGCGTATATAGGTATAGGTATATGATTATTACACATCGATAACAATTCGGATATAAATCTATACGATACACGATACAGATCTCTAATCAATCTTTGAGTAGATGCAGATCGATGAGACTCCGCATACACGATAAACGTTATATATTTATATCGATTTCGAAAGAAATTTTCTATAGAAAAAAAGAACCAGAACGAAAAAGAGGTAAAAACGAAAATTGAACGATATTTTTAACGTCGGTATACATATACGAAGCCCAAACTTGATACGGGAGATATTATCTGCGAGAGAACAGCTTTATTACGAAAAAAAAAAATTTATGCAAATATATTTATTTACGATAATAGTCCGCTAATTATATTGCTTGCGGTTATACAAAATGTCATCGGAGCTCAACGAGAGAAGGTGAAAAATAAAAAAATAAATAAAAAATGATATTTGATATAAGATATGTGCGAGTAAAACCTCCAGTGAGGTTTACGAGGCAAAGCGTATTTCTGCAAACACACACACATGTGAATGTATATAATATACATATCCATATACCCATATGGGCGAAACGCAAGCCTATCTCAAGGTGTGTCACACCACTTGTGAATAGCTGTTCGTTTTCTCCCCATATATACGTCAGGCTTGTATATTATATGCTGTGAACACATTATAACGAATGAATATACACGCTGTTTGATTTTTTACTTTTACGATCGGACCAAACGAAACGACGAGGCGAAAGCAGAGGCTCCGATTTTGGTGAAAGAACGAGATAAAAAAATGAATGAATGAATGAATGAATAAATAAATGAATGAATTCATTTATTTCTCGTTCCTTTTGGTTTTTTTTATGAAATTTTTTTCCCCGATGAGATAAGAGACAATCAAATCTGATAATCGTTTTTAATAGCGATAAGAATTATATACACAAGCATCTAAGACTGCTAGCTGAAATATAATAACCAATCAGGGATGAAAAAAGAATTTGCTTTTTTGATAAAGTCTTTTTTTTCTTCTTTTTTTTCTTTTCTCTATCTTTTTCTCAGTATGAGACCGTGATTTGATCACATATAGCGATTGGTAGGTATAGATATATGTATATGTGGCTGATATAGGTTTGTAGATTGGGTGATCGGAAATGTGAAAAAAAAAAAAATAATAATAATACTAAATCTGATATCGAGGTTGACTAATTTGTTAATTGCAAGACAAAATCTTATCTCCTTAAGAGCCCGGAGGGTATTTATAACGTGATATCAGAGTGATTCCGAGTATTTTATAGAAAGCATGGATCGTAGGTGCAGATTGTAATTTAAAGATAAATTTTTGGAAATCTCAATCACGTGTTTTATCGTGAAACTCTACTTTCGGTTAATCGTCGATCAGTTACGACGAATAATTCTTATTATAACTATGAACGAGCTTGATCGGGCTTGATATTAATTAAATCAAATTCAATATATATGTATATACGACAGGTGTATAATACCATATAAGAAAATACGTGAGTGCCGATCGTGCGATTAAGCAATTCGCGAAATTTTACGAACCGCAAATAAAAATTTTAACATCGTGATATATGTTATAGGCACCTATATGCATGATATATGTGTATATTATTCGATTCAATAATCGAGTAAAAGAAAATCGACTCGTTTAACCCCGTTTCACCATATTCATTTCTCATACGTATTATATTTATCCGTGTTCGTAAACGTACCTATGTGGATACAGGTGGATTATATAGACCGACCTTGTCGATGCAGGTTCGTTAAGAAAAGAAAAAAGAGAAATAAAAATAATTAAAAAAAACCAGAAGCAATTGTCTGGACATGTATTTTACACGACGTTAACATATCGAACGTCACGTTCACGTGAGAAGTAACAAATAAATAATTCGATTTCGGAAGTATGCAGCACAGAGCTCGAATCTCCGAAAGTAGAAAACAAAAAAATCGAATTTTTTTGATATTTGAAGGTAAAATTGAAAGTACCTGAAAACGAGACTGAACCATGTATATTATACATATATGTCTAAATAATGAAAAGGCATAATGCGTGTTTTCCTATACTTATACTCATACTTCCGCCGTTAAGATATATAGATCAGTATTCGTGCGGGCGAGCGTGTCATCGATCAAGTATATCCTAACGACACGTCAAATCCATGTTTGTGTCACTGAATTATAATTGATGAGTTCCCATTACCCCGTAAGCTTCAGGCGGGTAGATCGGCAGGGGCTTAGGGCACCTCGCTTCGCGTACGCATGTGCCTCGTCGTATAAGATAAGATTACGTTACCGTTTCGTTGCTTACTCGAGACAAGCAAAGAATGACACTGACTGACGAAATGACAGTTGGTTCCCTCAGGCATATATATATATTCTATATAGTATAGAATATTTTATACATATAAATTGGCGAAATAATAATTCTTATATACCAAATTTTTCTGTCGTTTCAGCTGTTTCATGTATATTATACTTTATATAGTGTATATACCTCGGTATATCATGTACAATATCTCTACGATATATAGGTACATATATATATATTCCAGTAAATGACAGAAATAATTTCAAAAAAATGGAGTAGAAAATCGTAAAAAAATAAAACGTGTATGTATTTGAGTATATAAGAGTAATATACCGATAACTAGAAACCCCCAGACATTAAACCAAAGGTGTAATAAACAATTGAGTCATAAAATTTCCTTGAACTAATTTCAGGAGTAATTATTATACAGCTAGGGTATATTAAAAACGAGTCATTCTTATTATGCAGCCTTTGGTATATTATGTACATACATACCTACAGTATATATCTAAATTCTAGAGGCTTTATAGTTTAGATAGAATTACGGTTATAAAACGTTAAATCTAATTACATAATTACACCCAGTGTAATTATACACGATTATACTCATCGTATACCGCTAGAGCTGCGTATATATATATATATATATGAATATATATAATGTTATGCTCACCTAGCTCGAAAACCCGTGTAAATTAATTGCATCTAAGTATAATGCATGACGCATACATCGTCAGGGTTTGAAATCTTTCGATAACGGAAAAACCTTCGACGGAATTTCCACGATCAATTAGCCCAATAAAATCTGTATTGAAAATTGTGTAAACCCTGTCGTATATGCACATAATATTGAACTCGTTAAATTTTAGGGTATATACTAAGTAAGTGTAATTTTAGTCAGGCTTCAAAGACAACGAGCGGGAAACAGTTGTAATGAATGACATCGTGAGTGATTTACGGGGGACCCCATCATCATGCAGTCAGCGGTGAAAAACGTAATTATATACTTTCTCTAGGTAGGTAGTTATACAGGACTGATTATAATAACTCGGTGAAGTTTCCAAATTGACAATTAGCTAATGAATTACTGATTGCGATCGTCGCTTGGTTTATTTGTACATAGATATTATGTACCTACCCCATAATATAGGAGAAAGAAACTTTTCGGTTACACAATGCAGACATATACCCAACTCGGATAATATAGTTTTATTGCTGTTCAAAGATGTAGTAAAGCCATTTCTTTATATAATAGCTGTTTTCAGCCTGGGTCGGTTTAAGGTATACAAGGTACCCATATAGCTATATGGTAATTACCGTTCAACAATTCCGTAAATTTTTACCATTTTATTTACCACTATACGATGTCTTGAGAAAGGTGACGATTTGCACGGAGTAAAGACAGCGAAAGATTAACCCGCGCGGACGATTATCTGAAAGCGTTGCGTGGATCGGGGATTCGAATGAAAAAAAAAATGACATATCGAGCGATGCAGACTATGATTGAAAGACTTGCGGTTTTTGCCGACAGAATATACTTCGAAACGAAAAAATTTTAGATGCAGCGAAAGAACGGGATGAGAGGATCTTTGCCCCTTTTTTCTTTGAAACTTGCGGCAAACTTTGCCTAAGAGTAAACGAAGGATGTACTTAGGTGTAGCTGGGTGTAAGCTGTGATAAAGGGAGTCAAAGAAAGTTAATTAAACCTAGCGCGTAATATAAGAACCCGGTTTGGTCACGGTGCGTATAAAAGGTGCAGCGGCGTTACTGTGTCCCCATTGTGTTGACCAGCCGCGAAACGAAGGGTGAACACAATACGCGTGACATGGCAAGCAAGCAAGCAAGCAAGCAAGCACCCCGTCAGACCTTTCCGAGTCCTTTGTCGCCGGAGGTTATTAAGGAGTGTTCAAATCGTTGGGAATCGTTGAAATGGAAAGCCGCGTATCGACGGTGCGTTCCTTGGCTCGCGTCTATCGCTGATATACGGAGGTATAGGTAAAGTGAGGAAAGGAATTGAAAAATGAAGAAATAGCCATTTCACATTGTTCTCATATACCTTACACACGTAGGTATATACCTACAAAGAGCTGTGCGGCCTTTGATCATATTATTGAAATAAGTTATTCCACACGCGCACCGCTGCATGGTCTCCGATTACCTACAAGGAAGAAGAAAGGGAACGAAAGGAACGTGAAGGAAAGGAAAGGAAGGGAAAGGAAAGGGAAGAGAAGGGAAGGGACGGGTTGAGTAAACGATTATTGTCAACTTCCTGTCGGCGAGTTCGAGGAAAAGGAGAAGAAGTAAGAACCACGGGATACCTATCTCCTATCTAAGACCCGAATATCATAATCGTTCGAAACCCGCATCATGCTTGCAGCCAGCTAGCATCAGGGTAAAATTACAATGATCTTTGAAAACCGACTCACGTCGGTTTCAAAAGTTATTCATGTTTCGGTAGGTACGAGTAGCGGACTGATAGAGGCCAAGGTTCAAATCTTCGTGGTGACTGAACATTGAACGTTTCAATTCCGGAGAATCAAGCGAAATGAATAAATGAATTCCGTAAGGTTGCACTTTTCTTCTACCTGCAGTGAAGGTATATAAGTTATTTCCCGAGTTGAGTTGTGGCCGCATTGGTGTAAGACGGGAGAAACTGGTCATTAGCGATAAGGATCACACGCTCGGCGTTGACTCTGAAAGCTCCGGGATCCGGACGCTACACGGTGGTGTGGCCAGTGGTCGGTGGTCGGTGGTCGGTGGTCGGTGGTCGGTATAACCGGGGGTAGATAGGTAGATACAACCCGGTCGAAGACAAATGGACCTCGTGGCTTGACAGCTCGCCCATTTGCCCGGGAAGTTGTAATTATAAGGTGGCTGCAGAACGTCGCGGGGAAGAGAAAGAGATAAAGAGAGGAGGAGATATCGTCGCCGCGATGCTCACCGATCCTGGTGCGGACCAGAGAGACGACAATTAGTCCCGGTTGTAGGAACACCGCTGACGATGCGATAAAAGTCCAGGAAATAAAGACTGCATCGTACCTATGTGTATAAGAAATTTTCAAATTTGCGGATTTCACTTTTGTCGCACTTTTTTCATAAATCGAAATCCTTTTTCCTCCCTCCTTCTTCTTCTCTTTCTTTCTTTCCTTGCGCACCTATGTACGTATGTACAATACGTCGACGACGACGTGTGCTTCTCGGGATTTCTGATGAGCTGTAACGGTGCCTTCCACGGGTCGGTTCTCTTCGTCAAAGAACCGTCCTGTGCTCAAGTCAGACAGAGGCGTACCGCCCTCAACACGTGCTTTTGAAACAGTCGATTGAACCGGGCGTCATTAAAGACAGAAGACCTTGTTAAACCGAGAGTTGCCATTACACATATGAATTAGCCCGATACATTTTCGTTGAATTCATTTATAATACCTAACGTACCCAATATACATCCACTTGATCTTTGATCAATCAATCAATCGATCAATCACAGAAGTTAAAACGAGGTCCTGTATACCAATCATTTCGCGATGAAATTCGTACAACATTTCGCAATCGAACATGCGATGGGTATGAAAAAACGCTGAAACCGAACGGAAAAATCCTACTCTTCGGTCGCTTTGCTTTTGGTTATTTTCGTTCACCGTATGACATCCATATGTCTTATCCTGTCGCCCCTGCGACCCGATGCTTTCCAAGCTGTGTATGTCTAGATGGTCCTCGTCTCTCTTTCTCTCTCTCTCTCTCTCTCTCTCTCTCTATCTCTCTATCTCTGTCCGTCTGTCTTTCTGTCTTGCTGTCCGATTGAGTAAACAACTAACAACAAGGGACGAATGGACAGCCCCAAGTGGCTGGCAAACAGACTCGAGTTTTCTGATAGGATGACAGCCCCGGTGACAGTGACAGTGACGCCGTCAGCTAGTATATAGTATACAGTATGTATATAGGTACGACGCGGACGTCGAAAGCCAACGCCCGGACGTACCGGTCTCGCGCGTAATCTCTGGGATTAACCGGTCACCACGAGCTGACATATTGGAATTCTCTTCATGATTGTGTGAATTTATGGTATACTACAGGCGCGGGGGGGTATGTAGGTATACTACGGGGTTATCGAAAGAAGAAGCGTGAAAGTGAAAGTGAAAAGTGACAAAACGAGCTGACCGTTTTCTCTCGTTTTCTTTTTTCTTGAAATTTTCACCAAATTTTTGGACAACAAAACCGATCGGAAGACTTTATTCCACGAAAACCGGTGCCTATACCATGCTGGCTTATAGATATATGTGTATCTTACGGGTTTTCGAGTGGCGTGAGTCCCGTCGAAAGCAGACGGGCGAGTGACGGAACGTCGCGACGCTCTTCCACCGCAAGAATCTGACGAGCGAGTCCCGGTCGACGTCGCTTTCGGTTTTCACCAAAGATCTATGGTGGGTATGACCTGTACGGTGAGGATATAATAACGAAGCGAGAGTCGACGCGGGTATATATGTTATATGTACCATTCACGTGCAGTAAGGCGTATGGGATCGGGAAGAGGATAAAAATGCATACCCCGGTCCCTCCGCACAACTATTTCTTACAAAATAGGTAATCACCCGGTCCCAGACTATAATAGACACTGTACGGTATTAGTTTCGTAATTATAGACAGCTACGCCTGAATTCTGACCATCAGGTATAATTGCGCTAAAAGCTGCAGACGCCGAAGAAATTAGGATTAGACTAACCGACGGCGCGACGTCGGACGTCCTCAGGTAAAACTAGACGGTTGGAAAATATATTCCCGTGAATTCGTGGCGCCAGATAATGGGCCTGGGCTAATAATCGGTGTTCTTATGCTCCGTAAGAAAAAAAGCGATTTTGCAAATTTTTGACAAAAATTTAACCAGCCCCCCCACGTACGCTGCTTACGCGTATCACCCATATGATGTAAGCTTTTTTCTTCTCTTCTTCGATAGGTACGTACGGGTATACGTCTCGATAATATACGCTGTATGCAGCAGATATAAACTCTCGAAAGATGTATAATAAAAATTCGTGTCGTGAGGGCGCAGGCGCTCGGTATTGCCCTCTCGGTTTGTTTATGGCCGACAGGTTCGCGTGTTTCGTGGTAGGCATTATTTTTACTCCTAAACTCCGTTATACTACCGGGGAGGAGGCGCTGCAGGAACAATGGAGAGATTAAAACGTGAAATACGAGCTTTACGGGACCGCGAGGGACTATAGAGGGACTCACCACCATGCACCTCGACAGAATCGCGTAGGTAGCTATCACGGGACTCCAGGGATTCGAATTCGAACCGAGACCAGAACGATTTTATCATTTTTATCATTTTATCAAGGGATGCGATTCCCTGAATTTTTTTTTTTTTTTTTCTTCATCTCGCCATACTTTTGCGAGCAGATTCCGTGCTAAAATCTAACGCTAAATTTCCTTTGCCGAAAATTCGTGGGACCTATAGTTTCCGAGCTACGAAATATCTTAGTTGACCAATCGCCGCGAGCGCATAGACAGAGTACTACGCAACTTCCGGTCATGGCCGGGGCCCGGCTGAGTCACGTATAAGTCTCGTGATTGGTCGCAACTAAGATTTCTCCGTAACTCCGAAACTATTGGGCCCACGAATTTTCGATAAAGGAAATTTATTATTAGAATTTCGCAAGGAATCTACCCTCGCAAAATATGGCCCGCTAAATTACCCCGTACACCGAAAAATGCGTTGTTTTTTATTGGTTTTTTGATTATTGAACAATTCGAGTGCAAAAATACAAATGACAATTTTTTACCCTAACACATCCATATACATATGTGTCAGAATTTCATTGTTTTTTTTTTTCATTTTCTTTTTCCCCCCACGTACGCACAGTATATTTTCAAAGCAAATGAAAATCCACGATGTATGGATGTTCTATGTATATGCGTACATCTACACATATCTATGCGTGCGTGTGTGTGTGTGTGTATTTGTCTGGCAACATTGAGTGGGAAATGTGGTCAGCGTTGCGGTAAATCTTGAGGCATGGACTGTTATTAAAATAATAACAGGTTAACACGCGGCCGCGCACGGTGTGCCTCTCCGCACACCGAAACACGTATACAATTTTCTCTTATATACTCGTACGTCTATATACGTGCACATGTATACATATTTACACCTATATACATACACGAACACATATAGATACTGGTGTTGCTCTACGTGACGTAGGCAGCTAGGCGAGGACTTGACTGCCTCATGTTTAAATCAGCGATAAAGAGAAGCCCCGGTGACATATGTCACTGTCGCTGCCAGCCGGCTACACAATCAATATATTCGCCTGCCTGCCTGCCTGCCTGACTGCCTGACTGCCTGACTGCCAGAGCCCGCCTTTCAAACCTTCACATGCGTATAGACTATACAGCCATCCGGTAACGTATTCAATACGTGACTTCGTATTCAACAAATACAAAGGCGAGTCCCTCTTTTTCATTTTTTCATTTTATTTTTCCACTTTTTTCTTATTCTATTCCAGCACATTATATATGTATAATATGTCGATAGAAAGATCAGACGTTGATGTACCTCAACCCCTTCTCACGGTGAAAGAAAAAAATGAAACAAAAAAACAGAAAATTGAAAAAATCTAAAAAAAAATGGATTTGTGGATAACGATTCGAAATTTCGATTTTTTTTTTTTTTTTTGATTGCGATGTCTCGTGACTGGGATACGAAACAAGTGTTTGATATTCATTCGTCCCACCACTCGACGTTTATATATTATACATGGCGATAATATAATTGTGTAATAAATTAATAGCCCCGTCGCGTTATTTTATTACTATTGAATAGTCGTAGTATATAGGTGTATATATACATACGTAGTACGTATATATAAATATAAATCTTAAATTAACTTCTTTACGGTAAAAATATTTACACGTTAATTAAATTTATAAGTATATGTAATCAGTTGTTAGATTATAAGATTATAAGTGGATGCTATAAAAATGTCCGTATATATATATTTATATATATATATATATATATATATATATGTATATACCATATATAATATGAGTATAAGGATATAGGATACAGATTCGTAGGTACGTGTAAGACACACGCATACACACGCGTGTACTTTAAGATCGTATATTACGCTCAAATACATATATATATGTGCATATACACATATACACATCTTTCGCAAACTGACTAATGCGCGTGCCTTCACTCGTGTCATCGCAGACCAAAGGCACGGTTACAAATCCTAAGAAAAACCCCCTCACTTCGGTATATCATACAATTTGTCAGAATCTGTGAAAAGAGGGAAAGAAAAATACGGACAAAAACGGTGGAAGTCATTTGATTTTCAAAAATCCATCACGTACACGTTGAAATGCAATTTTCTTTCGCACCCCATACACACGTCTCTTCATAGTGATGCAAGAGAAACAACAAATTCATAATTAGCTAATCGATCATATAGTGCTTTATAGGACGCGGAAAAAATAGAAATAAAAAAAGTTCAATATCGTTTACAGAAAACGACGAAAAATTTGTTTTTCGTTTTTTTTTTCGTTCTTTCTTTCTCTCGTCTTTTCGTACGTCGAAACGCGAAGTTTTTGGAAAAACTCTGCATCTCGTCGAGTTGAGCTATACCTATACGCGTTGTGGCTGAGTCAGGGCTCCCTCGAAGAGAGAAGGATATATATATTATATGTATATGTATATGAGAGAGGTGAAAGAAGGAGAGAGAGAGGTAAATGAGAAAGAGAGATAAAGAGATGGATGTGTATATATATATATATATATACTGGTATGATTTATTAGGAGCCGCAAATTCTACTTCTCTCTTCTACACGCTAACCGCGGCTGGGTTCATCCATCTTTTGCCATCTTTTTACCTTTCACGGCTCAACGAACAACGCCGAGCAGCCAACCCTGGCACCGTCCTGTTTCATGCCATCTCTCAAAGTGACTGACTGCTTCCTCTATTATTCGCTTGTCAGCATTTTTACACTTTTATCCAGTACCACGTTATAGCTTTGCTTGCTGCTTGATGCTTGCTGCTTCGTCCTTTATACTGCACAGTGTACAGTGTACAGTGTACACCTACCTACCTATTCCAGGTCTAGGATTCTAAATAGATATTAGGTATAAACGTAGCATCCGGATGAGGTTGAATCGAAAATTTTTACAATTCACATTTTATTCAACAATTTTTTTATATACATATATATATATATTTTTTATAATTTATTGTTACGTATCAAAGACCCCTCGGTATTCATCGCCCCCCCAAGCTGTTAGTCGACAGGTATTGAGAGCAATCGAGTTTTCATATTATCGGAATTGATGTGAGCCTTTCATTAGGGTCGTATATAATAATAATTAAAGGGTTGAAAATCGCGTTTTTCAAAACACTGATACAGACTGTGAAATAAAGATATTCTCTCCTTTGTATTCGTTCGTTTTCAGATTTTAGCCAACTTTACAGTCTTTCATACCTGTCTAGG
The DNA here is from genome assembly GCA_963992785.1 of Tenthredo livida. NCBI lineage: Eukaryota > Metazoa > Arthropoda > Insecta > Hymenoptera > Tenthredinidae > Tenthredo > Tenthredo livida. The sequence goes on along the minus strand of OZ023070.1, from coordinate 1,229,797 downwards.
TATAATTCCTAATTATTTCTATTGGCGAAGTAGGTAATCAACGCTAGGAAACTAAGAATGAAAAATAATAAAAAAAAAAAAAAAAGGAAACGAAATTTTACGAGCAAGCTTAGGTAGGAATATGGTATACATAAGGTACACGCAGGTATATGAGAGGTACCTACTATTGTTGTGCACACGTCGGTATAACGGAGAACAAAGGTCTTGTCATATTCCGGTATACGTATAACGACAGCGTTGCTTTCTTCTCCTCTTCACTCCTCTACGTTCATATACTCCCCTTTTCAACCCCCGTCGTCCCAGTAGGTAATACCGTACCGTATATTCCTACGCGTCCTCATCGTCCTTACTAATCCTGACTGACAATGGGCCGCAAAATTATTACCTAGTCAAAACAAACTGACAAGCGAACCGAGCGAGGTGAGGCGAGGCGAGGCGAGGCATAAGCTTTAGTTTGAGTTTCGACTATAGAAGACCTCAAGCTGTGGGTCTGTCGACTACCTTAATATAATAAAAAAGAAAGAATTGCCAAATTATCTTCGGGGAAAAATGCGGATAATCATTTCTCTTATTTCCGTCGTAAGAAATAAAAAATAGTATATTACATACCTAGGGCAGTAAAATAAGGAAGGTCCCAGATCACATGTAATTGTCGTCCGAAACATCTGATCTGGGGCTTTCTTATTTACTGCCCGAGGTGTGTATACGATTTTTCGCATCGACGGAGCCGAAAAACGGGAACTTCGTTCCGCGCAGCGGGACGAAAGTTGTCGCTTTCGGCCCGGAGGTGAGAAAAATTAAATAATTAGGGAATGAATGATACGAAAAGATGTTTAAACATATTATGTAGATCGAAATTTAAAATAATGTCGAAAGAATAGGGTAGTACTAAATTAGACTGAATAAAAATTCTGTGACATGGTGGTGGTATAGGTATATACATATGTATTATATCTGTTAGAAATATGAGCGTGAACAAGTAGATGAGGTAGGATAGGTATAATTAATTTCAACCCCGAGCCTAGACACCTTGTTTACAGTCGTGTCGCTGTCAATAGCGCCTGGGCACCCTTTGTCGGCTTCGGAAACTGACGTTTATAGCAGTCTTCTCAAAATCGGCCCTGCCAGCGGCAACTTCAAAGCTACGCTATATTAGCTGTAAACTCATCCGTCAGCGTCAGGGTGCCGACCCGACCAGCCGACGAACAGACGGCGGCAACGACGGCGTCGGTATGGTATTGGGCAGAGAATACCGGCGCCCAGAAACCAGATTTTCACTTACCGGGTAGTTACTAGAGTAAAGGGATTTTTTTTGTTTTTATATTTTGCTTTTTCGCATATTTTCGTATGTATGTGCAAACATCAAACGAAGAATAATCGCAAAATGTAATTTGACGACACGATCGCAGATATAAGTAAAAATGAATAGAAAGTGCGACAGTGCTGGTAGCGGTAGAGTAAGTCGATACTATCAATTAAAATGCTTTTCACGAAATTGTAGGCAAACAGGCTCGTAAGTGGCTGTCATTCGTTATTCGACGAAGAGTCGTCGGTTGGTTGGGTTCGCCCGGTGAGCAATCAATCACTCGACATGTCTGCCCCGCGGGTACCTCCTCGCACCGTAACCTCCCTCACGTCACCCCATTACGTTTCTATTTTGAAAGCTGCTTATTAAGCGGGGCAGAGTGAAAGAGAGAGAGAGAGAGGAAGGAGATAGACAGGTTTCACGGTATAAAATATCGGGTTGCTGCGGCGCCGCACCAACACCACTGCGAGAAAGAGAGAGAAAGCGAGAAAGAGAGAGAAAGAGAGAGAGAGAGAGAGAGAGGGGACTGTAAAAGCGGTGAAATATCAAAGTCGGGATGGGAGCTGTCATCGTCGGGCTAACATCATGGGTGGCGTGTTGAATTAGAATGCCTCCCCCTCCCTGACTCATTCCCCTTCCAACTTCCCGCCCTTCTCCTACACTCGCCGATTTTTCCCCTCGATTCCTACCCCGTCCCTTGTCCCGCGGGGTTTTCGTGCCTGTGAAATTGTAGCCTCTCTCGAAATGGTGGGGAGCTGTAGAAGTCGTAGTTTCTAAAAGTGGTGGGGATCCGATAGACGGCGCTAGTATCGTGACGCACTCCAGAAAGAGCCGAGCTACCAGAAGCTCCTCACTTCTTCACCGGATCTCGTACTGTTTAGAACGTTCGTTACGAGTGTAGAGAATACCAAAGTTGCTATTGGTCGGTTGTTGTTGACTTTTTTTCGCTTTCCCTTAAACGTACATTTCAAACGATTCATTACATCTATGATAAAGTTCACGGTATTCTGATATTCCTGAAAAAGGAATTTCAACACCTCGTTCTTTGTTTCGTTTTTTTTTCTCATAAATTCCATATAATAACCCGTTCTGCATAAACTCTATTAAACATAGTGGTTTTCATGTGGTTTTCGTGAATGAAGTTGTGTATCAGTGTCTAACCATATACAGTGTTGAACAAATGGTTGTGCTTGAAGAAGGCGGTATGTTGACCTCCGGACATAATCAGTATCTTCAGCCGGATTATCTTTCGCCACTTCCAACAACGGTTAGTATAATGAACTGGGAAGGTTCAACCGTTGATCGCATCGATAGCCGAATACTAAATCTCGATATTTTTCTCATTTACAGTTGGATGCTAAAAAGAGCCCGCTGGCTCTTCTGGCGCAAACTTGCAGCCAGATCGGCGCAGACTCACCGACAAAGCCGATGATATCGCCGATAGAGAAATCGTCGAAGGGCGGAATCTCCGGTTCAAATACGAGGTCTTCGCCGGCGGCGAAGATGGACCGTACAATATCAGCGCGCAGCAGTCCCCCCGAGTCAAAACCGCTGGGTTTCAAGCCGTACGAGACGAACGTAGTGACGAAGAAGAGCTCGCAATCGTCCGACGACGTTAGACCCGGCTCGAAGACAAGTGTTCACAGTTTAAGTGGCCACGAAAGTAGTGCTGGTTCTGTTGGTGTTTGTGAAAGTATGATAAACAATGTCGAGAAGAAGTCCTCGTCTTCGTCGTCTTCGTCCTCATCATCCGGGAGCGGCACACCGATGGGACGTAAATCTGCCTCTCCGTCGGATCGTAAGACCCCGGGCGATTCCCACTCCCACTCTCATTCTCATTCTCATTCTCGCGAGAAGACGAACTCTCCTCACACCCAAAACCAAAACAACAATAACAACAGCACCGGCGCGAGTCCGATCATAAGATCTGGAATGGAGATTCTCACAGGACACCAAAAGGACCCGTCTTCTCTCGGCGGTTACAAGCATCCGAGTTTCGGCGGTAACCCGCTCTGCTGTCCGCCCGGTTTGTCGGAAAATCCTGCATTCAGACCACCGTTCGCCGGCGCCTCGCCATTCTCTCATCACCACGCAGCCGCCGCAGCTTTACTCGGCTATCCAACCCCGTCACCGTCGTCGGGAGGCAGCCCATACCTTAGCTATGCAAGAGTGAAGACACCCGCCGGTGGCGAAGCCTTAGTCCCAGTCTGCAAAGACCCGTATTGCACGGGGTGCCAATACAGCATGCACAACGCGCAGATGATGATGGGAGCTGGTTCGTGTCCTAGCGGTTGCAGCCAGTGCGATCATCAGAAATACGGATTGGCAATGGCTTTATCGAGTTTAGGACAGATGCCACCGCCGCCGTCGCTGTCTTATCAGCCTTCGTTGGGAGGGGGAAGACCCCTAGTCTGTAATTGGTCGGTGGGTGAATCTTTCTGTGGAAAGCGATTTTCCAACTCCGAAGAACTGCTACAGCATCTAAGGAGCCATACGAATTTAAACGGCGATCCAGGAGCGAGTGCAGCAGCGGGTTTAATGAACGGACCACCACACACACACCCTTTATTATCGCCGTCAGCAGCCCTTCACAGAGCAGCAGCGGCCGCAGCTGCCTCGTATCCTGCTCCCTCGTTGAGTCCACTAAGCGCGAGGTATCATCCTTACGGTAAACCACCAACGGGACCGTTACCAGCCTCTCTAGCCGCATCTCCTTATAGTGCTTTCAACGCTTTGGGACCTTACTACTCTCCGTATGCTATATACGGTCAGCGTATAGGGGCTGCGGTCCATCAGTGAGTTCTTATCATTGTTTAAAGCGTGTTCTGACGATGACGATCGTCATTTTTTTTTCATTATATATGTACATGTATATATATATATATTTCTTTTTTTTCTGTAAATATTATATATAAACGATAATAATAATATTCGTATATATATATATACATTATAGGAATATATGTGATTATGATTGAAGGTGTGTGAGATGTAAATGAGCTATACTGTATAATATATTTAAATAATTATCATTACGATCTATATTCTGTTCATGAAGAATACATAAATTAATTATTATTATTATTATTATTATTATTATTATTGAAATTGGAAGTTTATTATAAATATGTCTATATGTTTCGAACGAGTATATTATTATTATTATTATTATTATTATTATTATTATTACTAATCGTACGTGATGAGATGCAGAGGCGCAAGGTGCAGTTTGACACTAGGAATAGCGATTTTCACATACACCTTGCAGTATTTGGAAAAGAAGAAAAGAAAAAAAAAAAAAAGAGAAATTTGATCGATTTACGATACATACATGCCTGTATATGATTTAACGATTATAGTTTCCAACAATTTTCTCATTCGGATTCCGATATAAATTATTAAGCAATCTCTCTTCTCGTGTCGTGATTTGAACTCTTATAATATTCTCTTGCAGTGAAATAGAGAAAGAGAGAAGTTTCTCGAGCAGTATGTACCTACAGTATAATATTCTACTTTCTCTCTCTTTCTTTCTCTTTCTCTATACTATATAAATGTATATGAATATTTTTTGACAAGTGAAACCAATTGTGGTTTTAGCTTTACGATTTACCAACGGGGGGATGACCCGGGTACCTACGTGTACGAAAAGTGTATACCCCGGCTTGTATCTAAATTTTTTTTTTTTTTTCCTTTTTGTTTCTTTCGTTCTTCTTATCGTTATTATTACTTTTTGTTTCCCCCCCCCCCCCCCCCCCCCCCCCCCCCTCCTCTGTATAACGGATATAATCGATATTTGGAACATATATGATTTTTTTTTTTTTCTCTTCCTCTAGTAGACGTACTACTAAGCGATCGGTACGTTCGATTGTACATAAGTGTTGCGCATGGATATGTGTGTGTGCGAAAGAAAAATGTTATTATTATTATTATTATTATTATTATTATCATCAATATTAATATGTGTAAATATACATATATATTTATGCATAGGAGAGAAGAGGGGACAGTTATTATGTATAAGTTGAAAATATCAAGCGGTTCAATATACCTACCTATATATATTATATATATTATATAACTATACATACATACAATAAATATGTCCATAATATAACTGTGATATTATATTATTCTTTGAGAGTTATAAATGAATAAATGAATTTAAGAAAAAAAAAAATAAAAATTAATTATATATAAATACAAATATTGAAGAAAAAAAAAAATTGTTTTATTCCAATTTTTTTTTTATATATATATATATTCAATTTACGTTATCACCTCATATTTTCGATATCTCCCAATCGATTTTCTCTACACTTATACATACATACATATACATATTACATACATACATGTCTAGGTATTCGATTAAATCCGATAAATTATTGATGTAGTATGTCTCAGCATAGTTTCGTGAGAGACTAATAAATCTAGATTTCTATCATTAGACCAAAAGCCTGAAAAGAAAAACAAACAAAAAAAATATATATATATATATAACAGTTTGTTATCTCACGTGAAGAAAAAATATTCAACCACTTATTAAACCCTTCCATCGATCATTTTTTTTATATTAAATTAATCAGCTCCTATCTTTCTAAATTTGAAACAATTATTAGTATCATCATATATATGTATGTACATACATAGATAAATAAATAATAATATTTAATAATTCGGTCTTGTTCAATGAACACTACAAAAAAAAAAAAAAAAAAACTGAATTCAGCTAGCTAATACGATGGCAAGAGGAAATAGAAACTCTCATAAGAAGTACAGAAGAATTAATAATAATAATAATGATAATGATAATGATAATGATAATAATCCATTTGATCGTGTATAATGTAAGTCTACGATATAATTATATATACATATATATATATATATATATATATACGAATTGTAAATAAGACACCGTGTAAATATCGTTGAGTTTCCATACCGCTTTAATAAACATGTTTGTAGAATGATATACACGCAAGTTATAAATCAACCCGTCACTTACCATTATTACCCAACTCACCCTAATAGGTATAAGGTATATATACCCATAGTACCTACCCTACCCTACCTATCTACACCCTTATATTTTCATAACTTATACCTTTTACACTTTTATTCTTATCCTTATCTTTATCCTTATCGTTATATCCACGAGTATGCGCGACCTCCTGCTGCCAAATACATGCATATATTATATAAATATACATATATATGTATACACCAATTATAGTACATATATATATATATATGTGTGTATAGTATATTTATATATTACATAGTAAAGTAAGACGTATGGAACGATCGTATCAATCCGTATTGCAGAATTGCGTGAGGAAAGAAAGAAAGAACAAAAAAGTAAAAAATAAGTAAAAAAAAGAAAAAAAAAAATGAAACAAGATAAGTATGTAAAGTTTTATTAGAACCGAAGTACAACAGTATTTTGTGTTCGAAGTAGAATAAGAAGAAGAGCCCAATTTCCATCTTCGTTGACCTGCCCGCCTTCCGGCCAGATCGCGTCGCTGAGAGAGAAAATTTATTTCTTTCATTACGAACGAAGCTCTTGGATATCACCGCTGCAAGGCGTAGGGCATAAATCTGAAGTCGAAACGTTCCGTTACGTTACGTTACGCTACGTTACGTTTCGTTGCGTCGCGACGCGACGCTTTCACCCCCAAGGGTTGTGTCGCGCGCTGGGAGGTAAGGTTCGAGAAAACTGAGAAGAACGTGCTTACACCAATGATGTGCTGCTGGTTTTCCTTGCTAAGGAAACTCTAGATATAGGTATATATAATATATATATATATACATGTGTATATATATAACGGAGACCCACCACCCACCCTTTTTTCCTTTCTTAGGTATATGTCTCTTCTCTCCTTTCGGTCCTCAGCTGCCACGCCACGCCATGCCACGCTCGAGTGAAATATTCGGTGATTTTACGTCAGGATAAATGGGTCCCCATATTTCGCTAGCCCATTCGTCAGATTGGAATTCCTGTTATTTCATCCCATTACGTGCCCCGCTGAATCTCAATTAGTAACGTGTCAGGACTAACCACTAACCGCCTTGCCTTTTCGACCTACACACCCTAATATCTTTCTCTATTTTAACTCCGACGTATAGCTTCGCGTAACTCGCCTCGTTCCCCAGATTCATCTATTCTTAATAAAAAGTGAAATACGACTTTGCGGATTTTTCAAACTTGTTAATTTGTTGTTTAAATGAATAATGGAATATACGAGGGTGGAATTATATAGGTACAAGCATAAATATACCCACGGCGTAGATAATTGTACAACGATGTCCGCATACAGGCGATTTATAATATAGATATACCTGACCGTTCGTATCGTTACAAGGATTATATTACTATGGAAGTTATTTAACAACTGACGTCTTAATGACGCTTATTATTTACGCTTGACACAGCGAACCAACCAACCAAGTCAGATTATTATTGGCCATAAGCGACGGCTGTCATAAGTCGGGAAGAGCAACCATCGTCGACGTTCAACGTCGAGTCACTCTACCGCACGGACAATGTAACACATCAATAACAACCTCGAGATAAAAGCAGACCATACATCCCTCGCTGACGTATCGTTTGTAATAAAACACAAAGAGACCCCTTCGGCATCGGCAACCTCTTCTTCGTCTTCGTCTTCTTTTTCTTGTTCTCTTCTCGTCTTCTTCCATCTCTTATTTATCATTGTTATTTTCACTTGTTATTAACGTTAGAAAATAAAAAGACTGATTTTGGCACCGACCACTAGTCATTACCATCGCCATTCACGGCTACATCAATCCACACAATTCTCCTCCATTGTTCCCTCTGCCCTTTCCTTTCATTTCCTTTCGTTTCCTTTCCTTGCCTTTCCTTGCCTTGCCTTTCCTCTACTTTACTTATTGCTACGATGTCACGGCATCACGGGGGTGCGACAGATGGCTAGGTCAGTAAGTTCAGGATCGCGTGGAATCCCTGTGGCGTTTATCCCCAGGCCACACGCCGCGTAGTGTGACATATTGCGCCTTCTCGTTACCTGGGACATTCACACTTTGCCTGTATATAATGGCGTGCAGAAAACAGGGAGGGCCTTTCACCGCAGATCGTTATTTTCATACGCAGATTAATAACTAGGGCGAAAATTGAATGAATATAAATCCTAAGTTTATACAGGCGCTTCGAACAACATTGCAATTTCAACATTCTATTATATTTCAATGGAGTATATAATTTCCTTTATTCCAAAGTACATATGAAGTCGCGACTCGACCCCCGAAGGGTTGGTAGGGTGTTGTAACGGAGTGGCATATGATGAATTAGCCAAAGTGACCTCTCGCACGAAATCTCTCTCTTACCAACATCGCCCAGCTAGCAGGAGTCAGAGCTGAGCGGGTGACGTCGACGTTGATGATGGATCGTCAAGCGTCGCGGCGCCATTCATCACCTTCATCTATCACACACCCGTCACCCCTTCAGGTTGCTTTAGAAAGCAAGCCTTCGGCGGTTATCTACCCGCCTTCGGAAAGTGATTAATGTCGAGGAAAGCAGCAGCACCACCAGCACCAGCACCAGCATGGTGAGTTTGCCCTGTTATTTGCTCTCTGCATCAGAATTTCACCGCTACCAAAACCCGAACCTTTCCACGTGCTACTTATCATCGTTATGAGACTATTCATTGTCAAAAATTTCCCCAAACCATAAACTGAAACGGATTTCATTGCACCGAGCTACACCGACGTGCAGAAGAAAAAAATTCCAACAACTTTATACCTCCGTACTTATACACCATCTGCACTTTATGACGGTTTAGTCTCCCTCAAGTGGATCTAAAGACGACTAAAGTCTGGGAGAAATTCACAGCTGGGTATCATTTCGCTTGGTGCGTTGATCACACACATATATAGTGCCTACCAGCATGCACGTATATACAGGCTGCGGCAGTCTTGTAATTGCGTTAAATTATTGGACCGGGAACTAAGGAGCGTCAGCGTCGGGTTATCTCTCAATCTATGAAACTACAAAGGAGTAAGCCGCCTGGTTGCGCCCATAGCAGTAATTGTGATTGGTGTAACGGACTCAGTCAACGAGGCACGTCCAGTCAGTCAGTCAGACTTACTTACGAACAGACGCAGCAAATAGTAGAGACCAGATATCTTCGCGCGATCATCATCATACCTACCTACACATACGATATTATTTAGGGTGAGCTGGCACCAGGCATGCCGAGGAAAAATAAGACGGGGGGGTATCACAAGCCAGTTTCTATTAATGATAATTAATGTTTTCACGAGATTGATCTATGGCACAGCTCCAGCCAGCTCCCTCGTTCCCCATATCCAAGAACTGATTTATCGCCACTTCGTTAGCGGGCGCATAAAGAAGGGGAAAGAATAATCTGTCGAACCGTAGCCGTGCGGACAAAAAGGAAAAAAAGAAAAAAGAAAAAATGGAACAAGGCAAAATGGAACACATATTTTTTCTTCCTTTTCGTACACTTTCGTGAAAAATTTAGGTGCGAAATTCTCGGATGAAATAAGTCGGCCATGACTTTGTTAGGGTCTTCGCGCGTTCTTCGCTCCTTCTTATCTCCTGGCTCTCACCATCTTAATGCGAACGATATCAGTAAGGATTGAGCGGTTCTGGTCGCGCCTAACGAGTCTTGGGACTACGTACGTACTTGCAGCGGGCCACGGATCTCATTTACCCAGGGTGATATCGAGTGGTTATACGAGCCCCGGTTATACCCAGATATAACGTAGATAGAATCGTCCTCGTCGGCTAGATACGCGGAGTATAGTATCCGGTCTTTAAATTGCCCCATACATTTCTGCTGTATTATTATCATTAATAGTTACCCGCTATATGTGTAATAAAAAGTGATTGTCGTCGAGGTAGGTAGGTAGGAAGGTAGGTAGGTAGGTAGGTAGGTAGGTAGGTAGGTGACAGTAAAATAATGTTAACGACTTGAACCGTGCGTACAGGGTACCGGACTCACGTCCAAGATTGGTATCGCCTACCTCCTACGCCGTTTTGCCGTTTCCTTTTTACCAGGAAGAACTGTCACGACTATAAGTATAATAACGGGGACAATTCTATACCTGGAACAAAATCCTAGTTACTATCCATTATCCACCCATCTTAATGAAATATTGTTCCGATGGTTATACGGTTTTCAGGAATCCTTCATTATGCCCGGTTTACTACCCTGGCCTAATTAGCTTCTTAGAATAGCGGCGCGCAATAACGGCATAGGAACACTAAAATCCATGGCATCCCATAAACATGTAGAATGTATTGTCTCCGATGAAAGCGGTATAATTTTCAACATTTCTTTTCTTCTTCTTCTTCTTTTTCTTCTTTTTCAATGGCATAATTTCGTTTCCATCAAATCGAATAAAACCCCGCAAATTTATCTGATGTTTGAACAATATTTATCACACCCATCGCACACCGTTTTCTCTATATAGAAGGATTGCGTCAGTAATAATTCTGACATCCGAGACGAAGCCGGACCTCATGGTCGAGGCGATGTACAACGACGTGACCCGCGTCTCAAACGATTAAGTCGCGACTTCTCTCCATCCACTAAGAACACGCTTTCATCTCTCCGACGTCCTGGTACCTATACGCATACATAGTATACCAACAGCTATAGGTTCTGAAATTCAGCTCGTTCACTCCTTGCAGCGCTGGACATATCGATGTTACGTTGGAAAATTTGTTCTTTTTTTTTTCTTTTTTTTTTCTGCCTCGTACGAGAGTGCAATAAAATATAGCGAACTTTTGGCGATGCATATATGTAACATATATGTATATATATGTACGATGTACTACATAGGTTCTAATACAGTGAAATAAATTGAGTTATTAACGCGACAGTGTCAGTATAAATTATGATGAAGCGGTAGACGCATAAAGGAACGAACGGTTCTCTATGGTGCGCTAGTAGCCTGTACCAGGATGGGCGAGTCGAGCCGCGTCGCGACGCTGTGCGGCGGTCGCGTAAGGTCGGTAAGGCTAACGGCGTTGATTGCTGTCCGCTCGTTTGTCTCCATGATGTCTGACAGCCTTGCGGCAACAGCCATGACTGCAGTAACGTAACGTAACGTAACGTAACGTAACGTAACGTAACGCGATGCGACGCAGCGAAACGGACAACACGCGAAAGAGAGAGAGAGAGAGAGAGAGGGAGAGGGACGTATACCTTACGTACAATATACTATTTCGTAGTAGTAGTTACGTGCGTGAATGCATGAATGTATGAATGCACGAACGTATGTATGTATATGTGTATGTGTATGCATGTACGTACTGCGCGGTACTCGTAATTAGCGCTGTCCATAAATTGAAACAAATGGCGAGCGAAACTGAAATGAACTCCCGGACACAGGCATGGTATACTGCAGGACGTAGGGAACCGAGATCCGTACACCTTCTCACGGACGAGTGGTCATCGCGATGATTATATTATATATAGTATATAGTATATAAAAATGATAATAATGATGATATAATTTTTGTTGTTGGTAATTATAACGAGGAGAATATATTACGATGATTATAGTTGTAATTGAATGATAAATGCGGTAAAGTCTTGTACATAGTAGGCATATATATTATATATATGTAATTCTACTTGCATTTACTTGCGTTAACTGATTTATGAACACGACGGTAACAGACGCTCTTGTCATTTATTACATCTGGGTAAACAGAGGATTCGGTTCGGTGATGTTGATTCAAGCGTTAACATCTCATCCTCCACCTCCACCTCCTCTTCGTCTTCTTCTTCTTCTTCTAACTCCTGAGAACCCGTTCGCACTGAAGACACATACGTACCTAGAAAATTAAAAAACAATAAACAACTCGGTCTTTCATCTCTAGAGTCTCTTTTCCCTCTTCTCTATACTCGCGCGGCTTGGTTTCTTCCTGTCGATATAATTTGTATGTGTTGCTGCAGCGGTATACATATTGTACATACCTACCTGTATCCAATTGGAGACATCCAATTTTTACGGAAACTGAAGTCTGGAATATTGAAACTCGGAAGGTTTGAAAATCCGAAAAAATTCGGTATGTATTTCTCAGGATGTGAAGACAAAAAAACAGTTCGATCCTCTTTACGGAAACCCATTTTATCTGCTTCGATCGATGACTTCACGACGTCATGAATCACTGAAAAGTGCATCTCAAAACGATTGATTTGTCGATATTACAGCCCGGGTTGCCGAACACTGGATGAATGCATGTGCAAATTTCACGTTCCGGATAATTTGGCCTTTCGCGGATCTTTTGGCTTTCGGAATTTCGAACCTCCGGTATTCTTCGTGTTAAAGAAGCGGATATACCAGTTCTAAAATTACATATCCTATATAATTAATTGCATTCGGATATCCGAGCGTAAAACTACGTCAGAACTAATACCGTGCCAATTAAGAATAGAACAGCTACGTATACCTGCAGTGCACATCCTATATACCATATCTACGGTTTAAACAACCACATAAAAGATCTCACCGAGTTAGCGTACCATCATACCTCATTATCCATTTATTTCGTTCAACACGTACGTCAACTAGCAAACTCTAAAGTCTGAACCACCAGCCATGCTAAATAACTTAACGGCAATTACCTCGCCGACAGATGTCGAGAGCCAACTCGAACTCGAGCTCCAACTCTCTGCACGAAGGACAGCATCGAGAACCTTTAATGTCCCAAGTATTTCGTTCACCCTTTTCCTTTGATTGTATTTTTACAATTAATTCGATTGTTAATTTTTTCATTAAATAAATACACCATCATGGGATAAACGAATCATTCTATAGAAAAGTAAAAAGATTTCACATCAGTGAAGCGGAGCCGAAGCGACGCGAGAAGAGCTAGAGACCTCGAGGTCGAGTCATGCTCAGGCATTGTTTCCCGGAAGATTGGCTTCCTACGGAGCGTTTGATGAAGCCGCGTACCTGACTGGGGAAGATTGATTGGTGGTGATAGCGGCAGCCTGTCTGTCTGTCTGCCTGCCTGCCTGCCTGCCTGCTTGCCTTTCTCGTACCCTGGACTGGGGCACAGAAGCTCAATAAAGGTAATTAATAGCTCCTCGATATAACGTGTGCTGTAGCAGCGACGTGGTCTGCCTGCTATACAGAGTGATCCGTTAAAAGAAACAATAAATTCGATCCAAATTTCGTTAGATTTTTTCCGTCCGTTTCTTACGCAGCTTCGATCTTTTATTAATTAATTATTCATTAATTTATCGACGCTGCGTACCTACGTACGTATTTATTGACTTTCAATACATCGCGCTCAAACTGTCCCATAGCTCGTTAACTTCGATGACATTCTGGCTTCTGCTGATATACGTCTATCGCTGCAGCAAGTTGAATTTGAATATATCGATCCGTCAAGAGTGATTAATAATTTTTGCCGAGTCCCTCTCTCGTTCGTGTATACGTACACCTATACCTAGTACCAAAACGTTACGCAAATTTGCAATTAGGTGTAGATATAGGTAACTGTGTACAAAACGCGGTCATCATCGTCGCTTCTAATGCCTCTAAACGATTTTCGAAGCGAGATGAATCGTCGATGGGTGATAAGTAACTTCTATCGCTATTCGATGAAGACTATCGATTATTTTATTTATGTTATACAGACACATTATTTCCCTTGATGCGGCTAGCTCTGGTACCTATACGACTATTAAAATTTCGGTTCTAACTAGGCACAGTCTATATAGGAATGGAATAGAATACAGCCATAGCAAGTCCTGGGTTATAGTATATAGAAGCTGGTGCAGGTTTGCCCTAAGGCGTATACTCGTAGGATTAATGGTACAGACGTGGCGAGTATAAGGGAAAGGGGAAAGCGGAGGGACACTGGTGGTCGTAAATCGCCGCTTGGCCAGGAATTACCGGCTCGCAACTTGCGAAATATGACGGCCTCATAAATCGCGAGTCCGCGAGTTCGCGCGTCCCGCACCGTTTCTCCGTTCCTATATACATATATATAATGTATATATATACCCTTTCCCTACACATATATATACATACCCACCTTCGTTCCTCCATTACCACCCTTTATACCCACTCGAAATATATAATATATTTGCAAATCATTATTTTCGATTAGCGATCTGCTCGAAATTTGAAAAAAATGTATGTAGGTATGTGTGAAGGGTATAACGTATGACGAGGTGGTAGTAGCTATGTGAACTTGGCCCCCCAATATTTGATATTGGGAAATTTGTCAGGTAAAAACGATTGCGCATCGTTTGCGCTTGTTTACGCACAATTTGCTATCGTTTGCGCCGCCTCAGTTTTTGAGTCAATAGAAAATCAAATTTAGGGGGGGGTAGATTCACACTGCACCCCAACGTTGAATATCTCTTTTTCTCTTTTTGGCCGTCGTTTGCGCATCGTTTGCGCACGTTTGCGCCCCTATTACTGTCATTTGCGCCCTCACCGTTTTCCAGTTATGTCATAAAGAAAATTCCAGGCTGGCCCCCCAGAATTAAAATTTCCCGGTCCTTTTTTTTGCGACCGTTTGCGTTTCGTTTGCGCATGTTTGCGCCGCGAATACTTTCGTTCACACCCTCACCCTTCTTCAGTTATGTTGCGAAGAAAATTTTGGGCTAGACCCCCAGAATTAGAATTTCCCGGTCCTTTTTTTTGCGATCGCTTGCGGACGTTAGCGCCGCGATTACTGTCATTTGCGCCTTTACCGTTTTCTAGTAACCAGTATTATTAGTTAAAAGGGCACTCAAATCAAAGAATATCAATACCTATGTGCAGATACTTGCAGCTTACGAAGCGAGAACTTATCTTCATACATCGATGCTAACCCACACAGCACACATGTCCGATGGATGTCCATAGGATATCCATAGGACATCCAATGGCTATCCTATGGATATCCTATGGACATCTATCGGACATGTGTGCTGTGTGGGAATATTCCAGTTACACCAAGATTGTTGACAATAATTTTACGAGTATTGAATTCGCGTTCCCCGACCAAACTTGGTTTTCTTTTTTCGGAACCAAAAGTAGTATTTTTAAGATTTTTTACAACCCCTTCCGAGCTTTCCGCGACTCGACCGCAAGATTTAAACTTAAAAATATTCTAAAAAATACTCAATTTATATTGTATCTCGAAAACTATTACGCGTTCCCCGACGAAACTTGAGTTACTATACCCGTAGACTCCGGGTCAAACCCGGAGGGGTAGCAACACTAGTAATGAAGATGTTCCCGTTTTTTGAAAAAAAAATTTCTTGACATGACTGGAAAACGGTGAGGGCGCAAATGAAAGTAATCACGGCGCGAACGTGCGCAAACGAGCCCAAACGATCGCAAAAAAATGAACCAGCAAATTTTAATTCTGGGGGGCCAGCCTAGAATTTATTTATGATATAACTGAAGAAGGGTGAGGGTGTGAACGAAAGTGATCGCGGCGCAAACATGCGCAAACGAAACGCAAACGATCGCCAAAAAAAAGGACCGGAAAATTTTTATTCTGGGGGCCAGCCCGAAATTTTCTTTCTGACATAACTGGAAAACGGCGAGGGCGCAAATGACAGTAATAGGGGCGCAAACGTGCGCAAACGATGCGCAAACGATGGCCAAAAAGAAAAAAAGAGATATTCAAAGTTGGGGTGCAGTGTGAATCTATCCCCCCTAAATTTGATTTTCTCTTGACTCGAAAACTGAGGCGGCGCAAACGATAGCAAATTGTGCGCAAACAAGCGCAAACGATGCGCAATCGTTTCCACCTGAAAAATTTCACAATATCAAATATTGGGGGGCCAAGTTCACATAGCTGGTGGTAGTTGGTATAAGAAAGAGGAGTAGGAACAGCGTGTTTAATTAGCGAGTTCCTGCGTCGGTGAATCGAAACGTGAAAAGAGATAATAAATAAGTTTGATATATCCGGTGATTGCACATAGATATAAGTATATATACGCGTAGGTGTATACATATGGTATATATATAAAAGCACCTCTATCTAGTTTAACAGCCCAGCTCACGGCTGCTAAATAGCCGATTTTGCACCGTTCGTCTCTTCCTGGTTTACAAACTAACTTTATATATTTATATGCCACATATATGTAGATTATATACATATGTAATGTACATAAGTGCGTGACTTACGCTGCGCGCCCAAGGCAACGGTTGCATTCGTTATGTTTATGACTTCCGTTATTACCAGTCTGTTTAATTGCTCAATTATCTACAAAGACGTAAAACGAAATCTTTCGAACAGATAACCCGCGTCGACTGTTATCTCATTCGTCGACCACGCAATATCGGGGTCATACCCAACTTCGTTATTCGCAAACTGTATGTATTCCTTTTCTCTCTCTCTCTCTCTCTCTCTCTCTCTTGTCAATTTTCTTCCGAACTTCAAAATTGGAGAGAAAAGAAAAGAGAAAGAGAAAGAAAAGCGAAAATCAAAGAATCAAAAAACACGTGTAATATCGTAAATTTTTTTACGCTTACGGCATGGGGAACGGCAGCAGCATATCGCACCAACCCATCACACCGCGTTGTGTGTATACGAGTTCCTATTAAAAGCCAGGAGAGTTCAAAGGCGCTAATTTCTCCGGAGAGATTTAAGCGCCGTTGCAGCTGTTAGCTGTGCCACAACTTTGCCTCAAACTTTCAGGGACGGATTTCCGACCTGCATATCTCGGTTGCCTCGAGATCTGGGGCCTGCAGTCCCTAGTTCTAAATTAACACCATTTGATCATTAATTTTCCCTAATTATTTAAAACTAGCATCAATTCACTACGACGCTACAGGATTAGTTTTTTTCTCCTTTTTTTTCTATCGAATATGTATTCTCGTTTAATTTTTCTTTGGGGGTTCCTAATTACGCCCCTATCTAGAGCCACACTATCGCGTGTTAAGTTGACGTTCCGTGCGTCGCATGGCATGGCATGGCTTGGTATGGCAGAGTATGGCATGCGGTGCAGTGTGTGCAGTCGAGAATTGCTTTTAGTAGGATATCTTGACGCGAGCATAAATACGCGCCCACGCATCCGGGAAGAGTCGTTAGCCCGGGTTTTGTACGACGTAAAACTAACTCGGCGTCGATATGCCGCCTCCAGGGTTTAGGCTTCGGGGTTTGCGGGCTTGGAAGTGAAGTGAACTGAAGTGAAGTGAAGTGAAGTGAAGTCGCTGGTCCCTCAGATCAAAGAAGCCACAAACTGGTTCGCGACCCGTCAAGTAGTCGCTCCGTTAATACCAACGATCGTTCGTCCCGGTTCCTCGCCTTTCATCTTACGCTAATTTAACTCACCGTAAAAAAGAATCGGTAGTAGTTTACGGCCGGACTAAATCTCCTCACTTTATTTACGCGTCTCCTTGTGACTGTGCAGCAGCGCAGCATCAAAAAATTCTAGAATTGATCTCGCGCGAGGTTTATTATTCCTCAAATAACAGAAGCAAGAAAATTTGTCATACGAGATGAAAACCGTAAGATTGATGGAAAGAAGAAAAGAAAAAACATCGACAAACATACAAAACGAACAAGTATCGAGGCTAAAAGTTATTAGACAGTCCAGGCAGGTAGAAAACCTGTAGTATAGGTACGGGATGCGCATATTTCAGGTTCGCACCGCCGACTATATAGTTCTCTCTGCTGCTGCTGCTGCAGAGACGCGGGCCCATAGTTTATTACCGCATTTGCATACGATTACAAGTAATTGGAAAGGGTATATACGGGGGCTGAAAAGGAGAGACCACCACGGGGATATGTTAACACTTGAAATTAAGGAAATAACGATAATAAGAATAGAGATTCGGCGAAAAGGAAAAATAATTATGATACACTTTGATTATTATATCGATTGAGGAGATCTCGTATATATCTCGTACATATATGTTTATAATATGAATATAGATATACGCTCGTATAGCTCAGCATATGAGGCAACGTACGTATTGCTCCGCGGGAATCTCTTATCGAGTTTCAGGCAGACAGGCGAACTAGTAGGCAGACAGATTTACGAGGGCGCGGGCAGGATAGTGTATGATAAACGCGACTCGAGATAGCTTTATTTATTCGCATATAGTACTACATATATATTATACAAGTGGGAGAGAGGCTCGCGAAGCTATCCGTGACTCTCGAGGAGCAGCTCATGGGTCGTGCAGAATTTTTAATTCATTCATTCATTAATTCATTAATTCCATTTTTTTTTCTCTCCATGCTTCTTTTCTTTTCTTTCCTCGTTCTCGCATCCAGCGCACATGTACATATGATGTATGAAACATGTCGCACTATACAATATATAATAGAAATAGACGAGTCTTCGTGGTCCTCTGCACCTTGACGAAGGACAAAAGCTTATAGAAACCGGAGTTTAGGTTTAGGTTTAGGTTTAGGTTTAGGTTCAGGTTCAGGGATATAGAAGCGATGGGTTTAGCAGGGAGGTCCAGAGGCCCTCCTGCCAGGAGGCTGACAGCCTGAGTGAGGCGATGGCGGCTTGGTTGACGCTAAGCACAAGATTACGTCACTTTATATATCCGCCGTTTCGTTCAACAGACTTAAGTCATTCATACACCTACGTGTCTACACGTATAGATATTAATTAGCGGTTTGAATGATGAATCCTATTCTATGTTTTTATCTTTTTCGATTTTTCATGTCTCGAAAATTTTACGATTTTTCTTCTCAGTCTCTATTTTCTTTTTCATCCTTTATTTTTTCTTTTTTCTTTTTCGAAATTCTATCAAGCAATGAGAGCCACTGAGTAGACGTCGCCTCGGTCGCCCCTGAGCTGAGCTGGCATACAAACAAAATGAAAAGTTAAGAAGGCAGGCAGGCGTGCAGCGGTGGTACATACATTGCCACAGCGGGGCCCTGGCATAACTGATTAGCAAGACCCGACGTGGCGGCTGGTAGAGAGGTCTTTCGTTCTTCTTCTCTTCTTCTTCATCCTCCGCCTCTTCTTCTCTTACCATGCTCTTTATGCCTCTCTGTTTCTTACTGCCCGCGTGCGCTTGTCTCTTACTTGCATTGGTCGGACCGCCTAGTATACCCTGACTGACTGACTGGGATGGAATGGTTTGGCTTGGTCTGGCTTGAGTTGGCTTGGCATGGCTTGGCATGGCTTGGCTTGTCGGCATCGAGCTACTTCTCCTTATTCTATCTCTTTCTATGTACACGTTTTCGACTGACAGCTCCTCGTACCATCTATATGTATTTTACTCTTTTAGATGTGTGTATGTGTGTATATAAAGAATAGATATATGTATACCGAATACATCCACATATAATACCTTCGCCTTCACCTTTACCTACCAACGCGTTATGCGTATACCCACGGGAATATCGCCGCGTCGCTGACATGACGAGCCCGATGACTAGCAGGCGTGACGTCTGCAGCACCATGCAGCTCCGAGCGCCGTGCGTACAGGACGTGTTATTTCTCGCCATGATTTTTAATGCTCATTCTATATGCGGGTATATGTCGTTGTTCTCATTCTTTATTCAGTTTCTTTATCGTCGAAAGCATTTTGTTATCCAATTTCAAACAAGTAGAAGAAGAAAAAAGTTAATAAAACAGACGAAAGGACGATCTAGAGTCTGTTTTACCGATCGGTATCTTCTTCGTCGTGCAATATGACGCGTCATTTCTCCTCAAATTTTACGTATACGTCGTTGTTCTCCTTTTCCATTCGGTTTCTTCATCGTCGAAAGCATTTTGTTTTCCAATTCGAAAAAGAACGGGAGAAAAAAGGAGAAAAGAAAACTGAATAAGGGACGATCCAGAGCCTGTTTTACCGAGCCCATCTTCTCCGCCGATAAAACACTCGTTTTATTAATCATTATCACGCCCGTAATAGCAGAATTTTATATACCAGGAACTGAAATGTCTAATTCAGTTAAACTAGATATAATTCTACGTTAAAGAGAAATATCGGAGCTTGGCAGAGCTCGCCAGAGATCAAACGAACCGGCGTAAAGATCACTGACTGACATAATCCAGCTGGCGGAAGAAGACACCCGACCTGTTTCGGTGATCTAACTGCAGTGCGGTTCAGTTTTTACTCAACCAGAGTTCCTTCCCCGTTTCACATACACCTAGATAATATGTAGATATGCGTGAACTCGAAATAATTGTCCCCATGAAATTTGTTCATTCATTTCTTTCCTCCTCTCCTTTTTACCGAATTTGAAAATCACCTGTCCTTCATATTTGCGCAGATATTTTTTTTATCCAATTTAATCTTGCGAACAAAACGATTTTCCTCATGAATCCATACATGCCTATACCTACTCCTTATTCCATACCACTTATATACGTGAACCGCGTGCTTTTTAGACGGCCGTTTAGGATTACAACACATATCCACAATGCCTACTACTCAGAGCTGCACTACGGGCATTCAGGGGGATACATTATGCAGTAGGCATTGTGCGGCCTGGCCGCGCCTTCCTGAATACGATTTTTCCTATGTTCAAACACCGATTCATTCTATTGTAGTATTTCGATGGGATGGAGTGAAAACCGAATCTGTAGTCCGTCGTGTATAAGTAGGAATTATCGGAATACGACCACCATCGATGTATTATGCCTTCGGTGTAGATCAAATAATCATTTTTGTGTCAACCCTTCCCTTCTTTCTTTCTTTCTTTCTTTATTCATTTCCTTTTTCCTTCTCTATTTCCTCTTGAATAATTTATTAATCATTTGTAAGTTGATTTAAGGGTTGTTCCTGTTATACCGGGTATACATAATGACACTCTCCTTTCCTCCTATCCACGATTTTGGTTAAACTTCTGTAGGAGCAGGATGTAAGACGACACCGGTATGCCATGCCAGCGCGGCAGTGTTTCCCCTTGTACTTTACGACTCTGAGATCCTCGTATAAACACGTCCCAAGGATATATACTGCATGCTCGTCCTTTCGTTGGATCCTTCTCTCTTTTCGTTACTCTTTACGACCACGCCGCGCGAGAGGAAGGGCAAAATGGAAAGAGACGAGAGTAAAGGTGGATTATTTCAGGTGATAAAACAGAAAAAAAAATGCTCCCTTATCTCCGTTATAATCATTTTTACGCTGCTCGGTCGCAAAAAATAAAAGGACGAAGCAAAGCTCAGGTAAGTAAAATTTCGAAAAGCATATCTCCTTCACCCCCCCCCCCCCCCCCCCCATCAATTTTAAGCCGGTGCATACAAGAGATAAGTAAATGCCGATGATTTCGAATCCAGGATTTGTCGGATAAGTAAGTAGTCTTAGGGGAGTTGTAATCCTCAAGCTAATCCACGATTTGTTTGGCTGTCGTTAGCGTCGCCTTCAGGCCGAGGCTAATCACCTGCATTGTTCGGTAATGGATCCGTCCGGCTGATTGACGGCTGACTCTTCGAAGACGTCATGGGCGGGCAGGGGAGTCCAGGACCCAGACAGCCGAATGAATGAACTAACTGACGTGCGGATGAGAGGTGGTTTAAGTTCTCTGAAAAATTGAGTGAAAGGTGTCGATTGAAGTGGGGATTATAAACAGCCCTTATTGTGCAGATTTGGGATTAAGAAACACCAGTCTCTTCTACAATATTCGATGATTTTTAATGACTTTTATCATGGCATCCACGGACGCGGGTATATACCCTGTATACGTATACAGATGGACTGTTTATACCGCATGGTCATGCATGGGTGCTAGTGGTAATAATTTATCACGACCGCCTCCGGCGCGTAGAAGGCGGCAACTTTGTGCCATGCCGTAGCGATACAGCCGCTCAGATATCATTTTATTATATACCTACCTACCTACCTACCAACCTACCTTTCTACCTACCTTCCTACCTGGCGCGGAGTGTGTCGAGGGTAGTTTATCAGCCAGCTCGCGAATACCCCCTTACCTCTTGCCCCGAAGTCGCCTACAGCACATGGATAATATACAACCGACGCCATTTCTAACAGGCGTAATGTATGTGGCAGGGTCCTGGAGCAGGACCTGCCTTCTCTTTCTACAGCATATATTCCGTCTCTTTTTCTCTACCTACTGCCAAGGGTGACCGTCGGGTGAAACCACTCTGTCAGATGGTGGTAGTGGTCAGTGTTATCTGGTCTACCGGCTACAGATTACAGGCCTGATAATTGGCACCTTGGAACTACGTGAAATGGATTTATCCATCCTGGCATGGCGTGTCAAGTTCGCGGTAGGTACTATAGGTGTGCATTAAAGCGTCAATTTGGAGAATTTTAATGCCTAACGATCCGTCCGTAAGTATAATTGAATATTTTTTTTTCTACCAGGGAAAGAGAACCCGAAATTTATTTTCTTGTCGGTCCGTGTAATCGACTATCGGCCAGATCTATCTCACGTAGAAGAACGTGAAGATATATTGCAGAGGTAGATTTGACTTGTCGAACTTCCTGATGCGTGTCACACCGTTCAGAACGAACAAGGAATGACAAGGATCAATTAACCGGACGCGTAGGCAAACGTGTCTATTCGATACGCACCGCCATACCAATGTACCCAACTAGCGATGGCTAATGAAAGATAAATCTTGGGAACGTACGGGTATATACGTCCGTCAGATCATGTACCTAGCGATGGCATTCAGCCCGTGGCCGTGGGTAGATCCTGAAATGTCATTCCTGCATCCTTTTTTCATTCCTGAAACTCCTTGACACTATGTATAGACAGGATACACAAATGCTCCTGAAGAATCAGTGCAGAATGTTCCTTTGGCAATTAAGAAGCTTCGTTCAGTCCGGCTAACAGAAGAAGAAGAATAAGAAGAGGACGCAGGTAACTAGTGGTATCGTTCTTGGTGTCAATAAGAAGCGGCATGGCATTTACGGTCTACACCTTGGTGTATATGTAGAATCTCAAGTTAGACAAGAGAGTTACATTCGAGGAACAATCCTGCTAGTCCGCAGGCCAGCATCCTCAGTTAAAGCATGGAGCATCCCATGGACGAGGATGCTTTTTGCAAGGTAAAGAACAAGCCGCGGTTCCTACTCCTCAACCTGTACAACTCCTGGACATAAGAGGTGTATAGGTATGACCCTCCAGTTACGACAACCGGTTTCTCTGTCAAGATGGCCGTCGTCGACAGTCTCGACGTTCTTGAACTGCACTCCTGCTCGCGGTGTCGCAGACCGAGACGTGAAAGTATAAAGAAGTAGGAAACACCAGGAGTGGGCACTGGGTTAATACCCAGACTCTTCACAAGGTGATCGTAACTTACAACGTTTCACGTTCACGTTCATGTTCACGTTCACGTTCACCTCTTTTGTGCATCATCCAAAGACCAGACACCAAAGGCATGTGGAATTGTGACCACGGAGGTAGATAATGGGCCAGTAAAACCCGCGTTTGATGATCTGTTCAGAGAATTTCATCACTTTAACACAGCCATGTACATTTGACATGGAGATAAGGTTTACTAAATGAAATGTCTGCCCCCTGGGTGGTGATGTGGCGGTATTTAATCGGACGTAAACTCTCTGGCACGTGTCAGTCCGGTACTGTAATGCACAGTACTCTAGTGTAATGTGCCGGGGTGTGTGGGTTTGTAGTTGATGTATGGGCACCTGGACAGGTTGTCGTCGTATACCCGGAATTGAATTATTGCTTACACAGGGTTAATAAATTGTTGTAACGCCGTTAAGATAGAGTGGTTGGATACACGTTCGTAGGGATATAGAATGTATAAGGGTATAAGTATAAGCAAGGGAGGAAAAGTCTGGCGGTGTAGCGAGGCGGAGGTGATATAGGGCAGCTAGGAGCTGGTATGGGTGGTGGGTAATATATTTTACCTCGTGGTAGCTTTATGGCCGCGGGTTACGAGGTAGGAAGAGCCATAACGTCTCATATCTACCCGCCCGCCTTGCCGCTTGCGGATGGCCCGGGTGCCAATTCCTAGGACCGTATCGGACCATAAACTCAGAACGTGATGTATGTCGGGTAACCCCATACCCCTGATAGACACTCGGACACCCAACCAACCGGGGCGAGACACGTGCCGAGAGAAAATTCGATTCTTTCTTCGGGTCGAACGGTAATTGAACCTTCGAACGTGTCTTCCAGCCTTTCATTTCTCTGCAGGATGAGAATGGCGGAAAAAGGGAAAGAGGAAAGAGACCGGTGTATCTATTTTCCAAATAGATTAGCTATATCACACATTATACTATAGCAAAGATTTAATTAAAGGATTTGATGATCTCTGCCTGTATTCTTGTTTTTTTTTTTTTTTTATTTTTTGTTATGGAGTAAAGCAGCCGTAATATTACAGTTGACGACCCCTTCGCGGATCCAGGAAAGAGGAGGAGGAGGGTTCCCTCATCGTCCTCCTATATTCCCGGTGGCCATAACACGCCCATGGACTTGGATGCGGCTATAAATTAGGTTTTACGAGGGAGATAAAACCCGCGTTATTATCTAAACTGCGACGCCGTCACAGACTCGGCAACGCAACGCAAGCCAAGGCCTATACCTACGCCATTTTCGGGTATGGCCCATTCTCGGTCCGGTTATACTATATACGGAATAGTCGTAAAAAATGTACAATCATTTGTTTTAATTCCGAGACCCGGTCCACGTCCGATTTACGAGCGGTATATAAGGCACGGTATTATTAAGAGGAAGATATCAGTCTCTTCTTCTCCTTCTTCTTCTTCTTCTTCTTCTTCTTCTTCTTCTTCGTCGTCGTCGTTCACTCTCTTTGAACCTGACTGGGCCTGGTGTTGCAGCCTCCTCGAAATAGTCGAGGACGTCTGACTTATCACTTAACGGCTTAACGGACGGAGGTCTCAGTCACCGAATCGCATCTTTCACGTGTCACCTACCACCTAAAGTTTCTTCTGGGTGATTTCCAAGCCGCCTCTAGCTGCAGCCTCTCGCCCACACCCTCTGTGTGAACGTTCCCGCTGATATATCGGGCAGTTAATGTTTCGCTTCATCAGATGTTATGACCGGACATACTTTACACTGCCACTGGGTGGTAATTTCGGCATGTTCTTGTTCTCGAATTTAACGTTATAAATTATAACCCAACGTGTACCTCTCGTTTCATCTTCTTCTCCCACATAGATATCACACATATCCTGCACACCACCACCACCATTCGGATGGAGTTAAAATTATCCAATCCCCAATCCCCAAGTTCCAAGTGTGTAAAGTAGGTGCTTTAATTCATCATACTAGGAGTAGATTCCGAGATGGTGAATTCTTTTCGTCTTACTCCAGTTATTACCGGCTCGTTACAAACACTCCGCGTCACCACCATTTCAGAATTTTATTATATCTCTTTACTCCTTTGCCGAGGTCGCCTCGTTCTTCTCGTTATACGTAAGAGAGAGAGAGAGAGAGAGAGAAAAAAAAAAGTCCGTTAGTTACACCCCTCACTGCATAATATTCCTTCACCACTGTACGTACTGCGAGGTTTATAATCTATTTTATGGGTTGTAAAAAAGGATAATGAATTCTCGGTAACAAATATAACCTGCCTTTATATGTGTAATTATGGAAATGGAACTGACGCGGCCATGGCTATTCGAATATCTTGATATTCCTAGGCTCCTGCAACAACCATGCCTGCCTTCCTTCTTTCTTGCTTGCTTTCCTTCCTTCCTTCCTTCCTTCCTTTCTTCCTTCCTTCGTTCCTCGTAGGATCGTAAATAATTTTAATAGTAGCTCTCGCGCATGAATCCATGGTAAATAAAACCCTTAACCATCGTGAAATTGATGAAGGAATTCTTTCGAGGAATGGAACATAAAGGGGCGGAGAATTTCCGGTATAAACTAAAGCGTGGATATATAATCCGTTATTTGAAGTGCGGTTGGTACACGAGATGGGAAATTCCCATGACAAACTAAACTGACAACCGCACGAAGTGAAGCAGGTTTAAAGTAAATTCACGCGTGGCTTTGGAAAGCCTGTTTCCATTTGGCAGGATTACTTAAGCACCCCTGGTAGAAGCCAAAGACTCTAGACGGCGACGACGCCGGCTTAGTTCAGAGCCAGTATATATTTTCAACGAAGGTGATAATGAGATTAGTAGTTTATACGATGAGAAAATGATGGAGACAGACATGGCCTCTAAACTTATCCCCCAGGCCATTATGCATCCATTTCATACTTACCCAGAGATAATCTCCGGTGTATGTAGTAGCTGCACTGTTCAATGGCTCAAGGCTTGTGTATTTTCGAAACCTGCACTCCGCGTATAATACCGATCGAGTATATTTTCGTGGGACAAACTGCTGCACAGACGAGGATAACAAGAAGAATAAGAATAAAACGAAGACAAGACGAAGACGAAGAATAAGAATAAGAATAATAAAAGAGGAGACAGATGGTGGAGCTTGGACAGCGAAATATCTCTTGTCATCGGTATAAGGCAGGGGGATAGCCGTCTAGACGGAAAGATGGATGCCTCGAGGAGACGCTCATTAGCAGGTCGAGTTCCTCTCCGAAGAGGTAGATGGGTGCATATAATGCGACTTTCTTCAGCCCAGATAGAGTGACCAGGTGCAGTTCTAGCTGTTGATCGGTTCCCTTGACCGTGCCTAAGGGTCTCAGGAACTCCCGGGGGATTAATCTTGAGAAATTCTTGGGTATATTTGCGAATTCTTTTTACGGGTGGTGTATAAGTGCCAGAGAATCTTGCAGCCAGCCAGAATATCCTGCACGCTGTGACTAATGGTAATGTTTTTCCTTACGGTATATACTATGGTGTAGTGAGTTTCACCGCTGCCTTCGAATGGAGTGGAGTGGAGTGGAGTGGAGTGGAATGGAGAGGAGAGAACGAGGAAAGTAGTACAATCTGCGAGACTGGCACTTGGCTGTAACAGATACCCTGCTGCACCCACCTACCCCGGAAATAAATGTCTCTATAAAGGAGTTGGCAAGTTCTCTGGAAGATATCAAGATCTCTGGTGCCGTTGGCTAATAGACGAAGCGTTCCCGGTTCCCGGATACCGGGTCTCGACCCCTCTTCTAGTCTGACCCCTCTACCTTGGCAAAGTCTACTTTCTGCTGGTGCCGCGAGTGATCTATCACGGTTTTTAGATCGATCGGGAATAGGAGTCATTTGACGATCATAAAAAAATATAATTCATCGTTTATTGTGTCTCTGATCTCTCCCGGAGATTCTATTTCTGAATAAGATGCATCTCATATATGAATGCAGGACAAACAGCAGCCAGAACGAAGTTTGAGGATTAGCATGTAAATAAGGTTCGAGTCGCCATAGCGACACAATGCGGTTTAATCTCGTTATACGTTACATACGAAACTTGACACGGATGAGCATTATATACAGGGGGCTCGTCACTCACTCAGAATCAGTATCAGCGTCGCGTCGCGACGCGGAGCGAGGCGAACCTCGTTTTGCTGCAGGATCTCAGGGAGTGGCTGATGAATGAAACCGCGTCTGAAGAGCTGGCCGACGTGCTTATTTATGCCCCGAGGAGTATTCGGGTTCGGGTTCGGGTTTTATTTATTTATTTATTTATTTACTCTCTTATTCATTCAGTCATTCATTTCGTTATTCTTTCGCTATTTCATTCTTATTTTTTATTCTTCATTTTTCATTTTTTTTTTTTTTCACCCCCCAGCTTCTCTCCTCTCCTCCAAACTTGAGGAATAACAATTTACCATCTACCACCGCAAATATTTATAGAGATTGATGACCGTACGTATATTTCAATATGTCGCGGCTCCCGGTGTGTCTAAATTCTAAAAAAAAAAAAAAAAAAAAGAAGAAGAAGAGAATATATGTAAGATAGTTACATAGATCAGAGTTGAAACTCGGTCTGATATGTACCGACATAGCGGCACTGACGCATGTCTGACGTAACTCGTTCATCTTCATTCCATCAGGCCCGCAACCCGCACCAGATAAATTCAAGGCGTCGAGACGCCCACCGTACTCCGAAACGTCAAGTGCGCCGGTCGTCAAGTCCGTCAAAAGAAGAAGAAAAAAGAAAAAAGAAAAAAAAAAAAAAGACCCCAAGAAGAA
This sequence comes from Tenthredo livida, assembly GCA_963992785.1. NCBI lineage: Eukaryota > Metazoa > Arthropoda > Insecta > Hymenoptera > Tenthredinidae > Tenthredo > Tenthredo livida. The sequence continues at coordinate 1,201,491 of OZ023070.1, read as the reverse complement.
AAAGAAGACAAAAAAGAAAGAAATAAAAACTATCATTCTGTACCGGATTTTGAAACGTAAAGAACGTTTTCCTCTGGCGTTAAAAATCTTTCGTTAAAATATGTAAACACATGTCATAAGTGAGATGGATCAAGCTTAAACCGTTCTTCAAAACATGTGTAAAGTATCCAGTAGGTAGGATACTGACGTAATACTTATGCACACATTTATATGTCAATTCCTTCCTATTTTTTTTTTTTTTTTTTCTGTCTCTCTCTCTCTCTCTCTCTCTCTCTCTCCTTCTCTATCTCTGTTCTCTCTGTAGTTTGAAAGACACGTTGAATAGCGCAGTGTGTGATGATCTGCAGACCCATGACCACGTTCCTTTCCCATCTCGTATCTTTTTTTCTTTTTTTTTTTTTTCTCTTCTTTTCTGTACAAATAAAAGCTGAAAGCCGCGGTGGATTATAGCACGTTTTAAACCATGGGCACTATAATGTATAGTATATATTATACGGAACGAATAGTAGTGCGTTTATTCGAGGGTGCAATCTCCGGTAGCATCTAACGCCGCAGAGACATTATCCCGTCACAATACCTGTCAAAGTACTGGAGGAGGGCTGGATGGCTGGATGGCTGGATGGCTGGATGGCTGGATGGCTGGATGGTTGGATGGGCTACCTACCTACCCATCTCCGACTCCATTGTCGTCTGGAATGGGACACATGAATATTGATGTAAACATCGAGAGACGGGCAAGCCCAGGATTCCAATCTCGATGGTCGATCGCGGTAAAAGAAGGCCGCGCGTCGTGTCGCCTCGGATCAGTGCCGGTTCCACGGATCTCTTCAGACCCACCTTCAAAGCATCCATAAGGCAAGGACTTCCACTACCATGAGATAACACCATATGCATGCATGCATGCGTGCTAGTAGTAGTGGAAGAAGAACTCTTCGCTAACTTTTAAAGGCTTGGATGTAGATGGGCTGGTAGGTCGGTAGTGGGTATGTACCTACTACGTGGAGAATGATTATCCGGGCACTCTACACCGCTACCTACCGTGTAGCGATTACTATCGCGGCAGCTGCGCCCACAATAATTTGTGTTACCCGTCAGCCACGTGTAAGAGAACCTTCTGTCAACGTCCACGGGGTCCTGGGTCGTGGCTCGAGTCTCGATTATTAGAGCAGAGAAGAAGAAGAAGAATAAGAAGAACAAGAAGATGAAGTGGAGAACGAGCGTCGAACGATATCATTTTCTCGATTATATTTCCTTTTCTGAACGTCGGTCGGTTGGTATTGGCAGTCGACGTCGACGCCGCCTACTCGTACTCGAAGATGGGGCTCGGAATATTCTTCTCGTCGAAATGGCGAGGAGCAATTTCGAGAATAAAGGAGGACATAATTAGAGTTTGACAGACCCGAGGCTACGGACTTGACTTGACTCGAGTTGACTTTACTTTACTTTACTCGAGTCGAGTCGAGTGGCGGAGGTGTAATGGGGCGTGGAACGTCGTCCTCGACGACGACTTGTTCCCGTTAACGAGGTGCCGAGATTTCCCCGTAGGTCTAAAACCAATTCCACCTCCGTTAACAAACCGACAGGCCCACATCGTCCCGTAGCATAAGTATGTACCCACATACACACCGTCGTAATAGCTGCGGGACTTTAAATTATTACTAATATCAACAACAACGTGATAATTGTTATAAAATTTGTCGACTGCATCAGCGACGTATCGTACATACATCGAGGTGCGCAACGAGAACAGAATAGTAATTGTCGTATAAATCCGAGTTTGAGGTAAAAACGGTACGGATATGTGAGTGAGCGAGGGTACATACGACCCAGCCGGTATCTATATTTATACACATATATGTATACGCACGTTTCCTAAATAAAGATTATAATGTAGAAACGCGTGATAACACGTGATGCAAATTTATTACATTATCGTAATAAACAGGTTATAAAAGTTGATAGCTTCCTCATGCATACAAATTATACTGGTGCCCAGAAGAGGGACACGACTACGAATACGGGGACGACACATGTACATTAGTTTATTAAGAATGTATATGTCGTATGTTGGTGACGGGCTGTCATCCTCTCTCGGTCTTCGAGCCTAGCTTGGCACCCGTACCTTTCCACCTTTCCACCTTTCCACCTACCCACCAACACCATATAACCAGATATAAATATGCAGCAGCGGTTGTCATGCACAGCACCTAATAATTGAATGTATAATAAAGAGGGTGTCGTGCCATGTCACGTCGACAGACACGTAGGACAGACTGGCAGACAGACAGACAGACAGACAGACAGACAGACAGGCAGGCGGCTGTCGGTTTCACTAGCCTCGTTTCCATCGCGTGTCCTCCTCCTCTTCAATTTCCACTTCCACCTTCAACCTTCCACATTCCACTTCTTACCGCAATATTGTTTTTCTCTCTTTTATTCTTAAATATGAATGCCAACGAGCATAAGGATTGCCGTCATCGTCGTAATCATCGTATCCCATCTGTCGTTCGATTACAATTCAACAAAAACATTCATTTCGTATTCGTAATCAAATTTTTTTGATTTTTTCATCCATTTCATCTGCAGCACTTATTTATAGGTAGGTGTGCGATCAGTCAATCAATTATTCATTTTTTTTTTATACAACGCCGTGAATCAGTATGAAGAACTATTATACCAGGAGGAGGAAGAAGAGAGAGAAAAAACGAGGGGGGGGGGACGGGGTTTACAATTAGTTTAGCTGTAACGTGGGCGCCATAAAGCGGCCAATTCAATATCCATTCTCGCCTAAGAGCTCCCGCCCTCCCTACCGCTCGTCTGACAGCTAGCCAAACATCGAGCTGACGTTTCAAATACCTTTTATTTATTCTAGCGTGTTTATTTAGGCAGACCTGGATCGCGTTACCTGAGGGGAGAAGCTTGAGTGGCAGCACCAGGGTAAGGCTACCGTGTCAGCGGTAACCCATTGTGTTTTACAAGCATGCCGCCTGCCTGCCTGCCTGCCTGCCTTTGCCCAGACTTTTTATATGCATGTGTGGATGTGTGTGTGAATCGCATACAAACACCAAGTTTTCAAGCCCCAATTAAAGGAGCTAGTTACCATCCTCTCACTCTGTATATTCGCCGGTTTTTATGCCTCACCAGGCCGTCAATCACGGGGGACTTTTTGACGTCTGAATTATTACTAGGAAGACGAAGAAGTCGAAGTCTGTTCAAAAGTTACATCGAATTCCTTCTTCCGAATTTGAATTTCAACGAGTCGCAGTTTTTGGAAAGGATATACGTTTCAGCCGATCGAAAAATCCTCGACACGAAGACCACCAATACCATATTAGGTTCATCGATTGAAGTATGCAGATAAAAATGGGTTTTCGTAAAGAGGGTCTCGACCAGAGTGGACTAATTCCTGTCTTCACGTATTCTGAGGAATAAACCGAAACTTTCGAGTATTTGTAATCGTCTGAAACGAGGTGACGGAGAGAGACTATAATGGGGCAAGAAAATGACCCCTTTCAAGTGTGCACAGTCCGTACGTTAAGGGTGTTATTCGGCGAGTTAATAACGGGCATTTGATACCATACTACATGGTGTGGTTCCCGGAGGTTCAATTCCGGTTAATATTGGGGTTAGAGAAAGTCCCAGTGCCGAAAATGTTGCGGAAGGTTCAAGTTCGCACGGTTGTTGTTTAGCCGTAGGTAACAGAAACCGAGTAGTTACACCTCCCTTGCGGCTGGTCCAAGTGATTAGAGGGTTCTAGGTGGTTGAACATAGCTAAATGTCTCTTTCCCGTAGGTGGGTAGGGAAGGTGTGAGGTATATTGTCAGGGATTTAATATGTTGTTACCAACTACTTAGTTAAACGGCATATGTACTACACATATGAACGTTGGGAGTCGTGTTGCTATAAATACGTACCTACAGGTCGAGGAGGAGGAATTATGGGAATGGGAGGAGACGTTTCCTCAGCAGCAACAGCAGCTGCTGGTAAGGGTCTCCTGTTATTCTTTAAATAATAAATAACTAAGAAGAGTCACTCTGATTGATGGACCTGATTCGAGATGAATAAACGCGATTCCGAAAGCACAAAGGAGTGAACGCACGGTTTCCATAAATCAGTATTTACCTACAACGTGGTGCACAGTCCCATAGAGTTTGGAATCGTTGAGCGGGACAAAATGGCAGATAAATCACCGGCAATGTGATGGGTGAAAGAAGAAAATTCAGGGAAAATACTGCGGGGCTGTTTTTCATTTTCATACTTTTTTTCTCTTTCATTTATTTAGGGGGGGAAAAAATAGAATAAAAAATATCTACCCGGCATTCAATTCGATTTGTGGAATTCATTCGGTTTCGGCGGGTGTCGTCTATCCCGAACGATTTTTCCCATTGTCATCACACAATATGGATATTCATACACACCGACATCATATGGTGAAATAAAAACGATTAGATATATGATTTCGTCCGCCACATCGCTCACGACCTCATATCCTAGGCTCCTTCATACTTCGTCGAATTTTCGTACTTTTCGTAGCATATTTCGCATCCGAAAAGCAGGAGAATTTTCGAAACAAGCAAATTGAGGGAAACGGATCCGGGAAGGAAATGGAAACACACTTTTTCCATAAAACTGACAGGTCTCTGTGTACTTTTAGGTATATTACATTATACGTGGCGGTGGTGCAGTTATCCATACGAACTGAGTTGAGTTGAGTTGAACTGAACTGAGCTGAGCTGAGCTGAGCTGAGCTGAGCTGAGCTGAGCTGTGGCGACGCATGATTGATGACAAGTCGTTCCCTGTTATGAATATAATATCGATCAATCACGCTATTTACCGGGCGAACGGATCGATCCACTCTATCATACTCCCTCTTCTTCTCTCCCTTTCTCCTCGCCGCTATTCTTCCTCAAGCCATGACGAATGACGTGCGGTAGAAGCGAGCGACTTTTCGATAGCCCGTTCACTGCCGCGAGTAAGGAGAAGAAAATAAACGAAAATAAATAACCTGCCATATTGGCTTTTACAGGATTCGCGTAAAAACCAGAAGAATGAACGCGTCAAGAGACGAAAAAATAACCATGTTTGAATTATCGCTATCTGGGATTGGACGGGACGGGATATTAAGCCGAATACTTGAACGTGTGGATTGAAAAAAAAAGCATTGAGAGAAAACTCGAGAAAAGTGTACTTTTTCTTGCTTTCAATCGTCTAGCCAAAGCTAAAAAGGAATTGTCAACAACTTTCGATAACAAGATAGTAAAGCGAGTCGTTTAGACTCGAGCTAGAAAAGAGCTAACAGCCATTACTCTGGAGACGTAATAGAGGCAATAACTGTTTGTCTGGATCTTAGATGACCGTCTTGCAGCAGCAGTGGCTAGATTTGGCAGCGATTAATTAACCCAAACTACCGAGAAGAAAGGGAAAAGGAAAAACAAACTTCATCCATATTCATTTCCAAGAAGACGAGACGAGCCTCAGCACCACGGTAGCTCTTCCGAACTGTGAAGGATTGATGTAAACGACGAGTGACGTGAACTCGAGGGTAGCATACAGATACAGTGTACCAAGAAGTAATTCGAGCATAATTAGTAGCGTAACATTATCCATCGGTGAATTTCTGGAAGCTAATTCTGCAACGATGTAAAAATTCGTGAAAGGAGAAGAAGAAGAAGAAGAAGAAGAAGAAGAAGAAGATACAAGGAAAAAAATATAGGAAAATAAACTTAAAGACTGGAACTAAGAATGGAACACTAACACAGATTATCCGCAACCGATACTGATCGGCATATGGCCGATGGACTATGGTCGTCCTTGGCGAGGACTCTCGAGTGATTTCGACCTTAGTAAGGTAAGCAATGGTCTGGCTATCTGATGTGAGGGTATCTCTGCTATGGCCTCTTTCGAGGACCTGAAAACCCTGCTATTGAACGGTCATATTTTCGGGTAACAAAAGGTCGTTAAAAATCCGTTAGATGCGGCTGTCAGATAGGCGTTCCGTTAGCGCGCTTGTATATAGACTCTGTGCACAATATACGGACGCGGTGAGGAGAGGTGAAACCGGCGAGACGAGAGACGAGAGACGAGAGATGAAGCAGAGGGAAGGAAAAGAGTGGCTCTCCAGCTCCGAGCTCTTTCAGCTCTTTGTGCGTGATTTCAATGCAATCGGGGAGCTAATCTCCGATCAGTGTCGCGAGCGAAACGCGATCCGAACCGACGCGCGTCTGATCCTTCTTCTTCATCCACATCACCACGCATATAATGCATGTAGGTAGAGGTGGAGAGGTACCTATAAAGTATAACCCAAGATAGCAGAGGAGAGATCGTTAGGTCGTAAGTACCTCGAGGTTAAAACCCGATAAACCGAAAACTGGTATTCAGAATGAAAGTATAAGAACCACTTTGCACCGATCATGAGGCAACAACGTCCCAACTCCATGTGATAAAACGATGGCAGAGCGACAAAAGAGCGTATGTAGCCATACAAATGATCAGCAGTTTTCGTAATTAACTTGATCGGCTGATCCCGGTTGAGTGAGGTTTGACAGTGGCTGATAATCGCCAGGAAATAGTCAGCCAGGGTCTCGTGCGGGTCTCGATGGATACGGCTTTCAGATATACCCCTGACCATTTCCATTGTGATTTCAGCGTCAAGAGTCGTTCATCGTCGCTGCACCCTTGCGGGCGGCCAAGCGCTTGTAATACAAACTCGAATATGTACATATTGCCACGGGTAGTAGATCCGGGAGCAGAATGGTGCCTGGCGTGCTCACCCCCCATGCTTTTTCCGTCCCTAAAAGTATAAAAAAAAAAAAGAGAGAAAGAAATCTCATCCCATTTCGTCCCGTCACCCCGAACTCAGGGACCACCTCGCTTCGCCGAGGCCCACACGACGCTGTCACAAGTGCTCCGACGTCATTGTGACATTGTCAGGGACCACGGGAGTGTAAGGAACTGGAGCCGGCCAACCAGTTGGTTGGTGTCAGGGCCTCCAGCGGCATGGACAGCAGCCCTGACAGCTGCTGCTAGTCCGTAACCCACATACATCACCGCATATCATTGTTCGCCATGCATTGTTCGACGCAGGTAGGTAGGAAGGTAGGTAGGTAGGTAGATGACGGCCCCTGCTCGCCATCTCGTCAGCTACCGGTACACCTTGGCTGACACGTCGACACCACCTCGAAGACGACTGGTTTGTCTATTTTTTTAGAGGAACTGAAGAGTAGGTAGTCGCAGTTTGATTCTTCAACACTTTATTATGCTTTATAACACTGGCGGAGAGTCTCTCATGGAAATGATTTACGTATCACGGGATGGCGGAGAGTAGCGGTTCGGTTCAGTTAATGCATCCCGGCTGATGCGGGGTAAGCCATGTAACGGAGATGTTTACACCGTGCGTTACGGTGGCTTGTGACAAATGGCTTTTTCTCAAGCAGTGCGATAATGTAGGTGCGATTAATTGCTCGGTTCGTAATTGTCAACTACCGATGCGCCGCTCCAGCGAGTCTTCGTCTCTGTCTCATTGCGTATTTCTCTGTCTCCAAAGGGACGGGAGGAGAACCTCGAACCTTTTTATGGAGAGCGCGGTGATATATGCAGGCTATATACAATGATAAACTTCCCCACAATTTCAATATAATACTTTGAATAATGCATGACGAGGCTTACTGACATCATCACGCCGCTCACATCCTCGGCGATTCAAAAACGAGATAAATATGGAACGCCGTGAGTTTGAATAACGAACGAGAGACCGGGAAGACATATGCACAGACTGCAGAACTGCAACTACGATATTCTATGGATGAATTCGACAAAAAGTGGAGAATAATTTCTCGGTGGTGAAAGAAAAATAAAGATTCCCAGCTGGATCAAGCCACGGTACGTAAGGATTACCGGACACGACACCGTATGCTGCTGCAGAGTCGACCATCGGTGTTCGGAAAACCGCAGAGGCACCCATTAGCCGGGTATAGTACGCGGCGTGTGGTGGTTCTAGTCGCGGGTTTAGAGACCCTATCAGAGCTGGCTTACCGGCTCGGTTTCATTCCTATCTTTTGCGGTGATCCTTACACTAGGTGGTGATGCTCGGCGTAGTTCGTACCGCGTACAGCCATCCTACGGTTTCCACCTAGGAAGCCCCCGTTGAGCCATAACGAACCGATAGCTATCTTCATCGGTGCGCCCAGGATCTAACCGCGATAGTCCAAGGCTCCGGTTCATAATGGCAAATGCGGTGCACGCGCGAACAACCTTTCTTGTAACGAGCAACGAGACTCGACCCCCAGGTTGCCAGTGATCGTTTACCTCATTCTTGACTTCGGGACTCGATTGATCCTGGCCAGACGTGCTATTCCCAGGCCGCGGGGAAAGGCTGGATTAACGTGGAAGTAAAATGAGTTTTGATCGTTCCGACGAATCTATACGTCTTCCGAGAAAACAGGTAGAGGAGAGGGTCTCTCGTTTGAATATTTCCCGAAAGACGTTGAGCGAAGATGGAACGCCCTTAAAAAAGCGGAGGGTGGCCATCTCGGCGTCGAGGACCTGGGAGAGGTCGTCGTTACGTGTCTCCGTGGAACGGAATCAGGCAATTTATCAATCCAGAGGCGGGTGCCAGAGCGAGACATACCCCTCCGTCTCTGGAGCGCGGGTAGGTAGGTAATTCAACAAGATTGATGCTCGACCGACACGCCATCGGCCTGCCTTTTGCAAAAGTGATCTTGACGGGTTTCAATCTTCGGCGAATTACTCCTAGCTGACGAAACAATGCGACGATCATTCCTTTCCAACGTCACAGCCGAAGGTCTGGACCTTATTTATGCTGCAGTTTATTCAATTGATGATAGTGCAGAAGTGCAAGTGCGGGGTGAAACTCTCGCGTGAATTTTTTTGAACAGTGAAACACAAGCCGTGATGCATACGCTTCGGGGATGTAGCGCGGAATGGCGTGAATTCTTTCTGTCCACCTCTTCCGCAATATAAACCAAAGCCGACCCAGGCAACAAGCCAACGACGCCAACCAACTACGCAATTCCGAACGTAACCGTGACAGGAACAAACAAACGTACGTAACGTACGTACGTACGTACGTAAAGTCCTGTCCTGGTGCCGCAGTCAGTCCTGCAACGGAATGAAGAGAGACTGCCGCGAGCTCCGCCACACCATTAATCATTTTACTGGACGCGTTCAACGGTGGGCACAGCTCCGCACCAACTCCGACAGCCAGTCTCGTAATAAAACACATGGCCGGTGCTCCGGGTACGGTATAAGGTACGGACCACTTTATAAAACGAAAATGACGTACAACGCGACGGGGCGTCCAGATGAGGCCGCGGAAGTCATCCTCCGAGTATCTTTCAGCCAGAGGTTGAACATAAATTTTCAATCACTTGTATCAATAATTTGGCTAAAATTTCATTCGAAATCGCGGTCGAGTTTTTGCGACGGATTTTTAGTTCCGAATGAAGATGTCGCCGATCAAACCGATTAGCATATTAGATCGTTAAACTGAATTCCGGTCCCCGTGTTCAGTGCGAATTTATCGGTATTCCAATGATCCGCGAGAACGTGACAAAGGGGCGACAGTATTAATTGGTTCATCATGTTTCGGTCTCGCGTGGGTGGGCGCGGTTGCTGGTTGTAGCTGATTTTGGATTGTAGGGGTTCGGCGAACCCCGGTAGTAAGGGTTGCCCGGGGTAATCTGGCGCACGACTTCGCTCACTAAATCACCCCGACGCCATCCCACCTTTAGACACCATTGCCGGTTCAGCCACGGCGCACTGGCTCCAGACTCGAGACTCCAGACCCGAGACTGGAGACTCGAGACTCCGGGCTGGTCGGTACCTTATACCCTCCTGCCTCGACCCAACCGCTTCTTCCATCTCTCGTCGCCGAAAGCCAAGGCGTATACCTTCCACCTTCGGCTACATCTTAAACACGTTTAGCAAATTGGCTGCGATATAGCGGGTGAAATTTATCGCAAAAGATAAGGAAAAAATAGGATAAAAATGAATAAGAAAGAATATGGGAGAAGAGGGAAGAGGGAAGAGGGAAGAGGGAAGGGGGAAGAGGGAAGAGGGAAGAGGGAAGAGGGAAGAGGGAAAAAGAAATACTCGCGCGGAGAACGAACTTTCGCCGATGATGACGTACGTGTCATTCCCATATATTATGAAATGTAGGTACATAGATATACCCACCTATATAATATATTATACACGTAGGTATTTTATTATACAGAGGCGAACTTGTTGACGTGAAAAACTGAATTTGAATAATATAATCGTTTAGGAGCGGACTCAATCGAAGAGCTGCGAACAACGTGAACCGTAATGGCAGCCAATCACACACCTATCCGCCTCTCGTATCGAACTAATCGCAGTTAATTTTATTTTTTTTTCATTTTTTAGCTTTTTTTCTCCTAATTCTCGTGGACTTATTTGCGTATCGCGTATAGGTATATACGCGCGGTATTTCACAGGATTTAATTTACGCCCCTATACAGATGTGGTATACCTACCTACTGCAGTCGTCGCACGTCGGTCTCGACTCTCGCTATCTAATCCGCGATAAGTTAAAGAAATTTACGACTCGCGATAAATCAAGCTGCGGTGGTATACGTGTACGATGGGCCAAAGGCAAAAGCGACACAACGGAACGCATATATATGACATACGTCTGTGCCGAAAGGAACTCTCTACGGTCGGCAGACTGCACAGCCATTCCGTCCTTTCCCTTTTCACTTCTCTCTCTCTCTCTCTCTCTCTTCTCCCAGAGAGTGTGCTCAGGTTGTTTATGGGACAGCAATAAAACAATAATGGTACGGCCATTATAACTTTGCGGGGGTAAAACTTCATCCCGGTATAACCAGCCCGCACCTACTACGCAATATCTCGAAACAGTAAGCCGCCTTGTCCGACGACACATGCTAATAACGACCGGACGGTATTTTCTACGAAAAACAGAAAGGGGGCCAAGAAGAACAAAAAAAAAAAAGAAAGGAAAGAAAAAATTCCAGTCAATACTAGCGTCGAGGTAAAGTTCCGAATTTTCGACATCACCGACTCACTGCAGTTTCAAGAAAAGTTATTTTCAACACGCCGTGCGTAAAGTTCGGTTTTATGCACGCGAAGCGTTGTGTTGAAAAATAAAGTCCCATTTTCGCACTATAGTAACGAAAATTACTATTTCCCGGAAGTTTCCACAGCCGATTCAAAAACCGATCAGAATGCATTGATTTTTCGTCTTCACATCCTGAGAAATGGACCAAAATAATTTTCGGATATTTTTGCATTTGGGAATTGGGGATTCGACCCTTTTGAAAATTCGAAATTGTCTCAAACGAATTGGGAACTTCGAACCCGGCCTCTAAAAAAAAACAAAAAAACAAATTTAAATATGGCTTAGTACTGGCGCCGTGACGTTGGGCGTCGCTGTCTCGTTCGCGGTCTGTTATACACAAGTAATAACTTATAGTTGAACAAACCGTTTATAGCATTGTTATGAAATAGTGTACAAGCATATATAATATGTGTGTGTGTGCGTGTGTCTATACGTTGGTTTCGTTTTCATAAAGAAACCAATTTCGCGGGTATTATGCAAGCTGTCAGTCCAGGTCTTATAAGTTATGACTATAAAGCGCGTTATCCCGATGTGTATGTGGGGGGCAGGAGAGGGGGGTGTGGTACCCATACTGCACCAAGGATAAGAATGGAATGAAAGAAAAGAGCCGGTGTAAATTCCGTGAACCTTTACCTCGAGCGAAAGAAATTTCATCAAATGATCGATAGAAATATTTCATTTAATTGCAACAGCAGCTATACTATTAATCCTTATACCTTACGTACGATATATGTATACACCATCATACCTAGTGCACGCGTCTATAATATAGGTATGTGCCCAGGATATGTATATCCGGATGAAATTAATTGAGCACTACCTGATCCCAGAGAGGCGTAAATCTTAAACGCCATTAAAATCTGACTGTTTTATTGGCTCGTAGGGAGCATTTCGTTAGCCACCCACCTCGATCTCATACATATATATTATATATGGTTTTGAGATTGATCGTGCAGCGGTTTATACTACAGAGACTGGGAAGGGAGAATAAGGACGGGAATATGAAAAATACCCAAGGTATAGAAAACTTGGTGAAAAACGATCGTCGAAGAGGTCGCGGGAAACTGTAAACTATACAATAACGATGAAGTTCGGATGCGATACGGCCGCGAAATATCCCACTTCCATATTCGTCGTGGAAAAACTAAGAAACGGAAAAGGATAAAACCGACAATCCAAGGCCTAAGTGGTGCGGATGCATATTACTTAACGTTTACACTGTCCGAGTGGATCAGCGGGGCTGTACAGGGTCGAGAGCAGCCCGTTAAACTCGATTGGTATATACGGGACTAATACCAGTGGCGTTGGGGGTATAGGTATAGGAATTTTGTTCCAGACCGTTAAGACACTAGATTCTAGTTTATCGTGAACGGTAATGGTTATATAGCTGTTAAACTCGCCCCTTATACAACTTTTCCAATCTCATCTTCGCGCATCCCGTACAACGACGACGATCGACCCATACGAAAGCACGGTCTTCGTATCCTTCTCGCTGGTGGTCTGGTATAGGTGCAGCCGGGTGTAGCTATGGAAAGGATTTAGTTAAATTGAACTGCACGCGATATAGCTGCTGCTTGCCGCGATAGTAGAGATTTGTTCAACGTCAGAAAACACACTACGCTGACCGGCTACGATCCTCCTTTCATTTCTTACTATTCTCTTCGATAAAGGGGAAGGCGGCAGCTCGTTTTTGTGCATACGTGAAAGGAATTTGGTAGAAAAGTTTACACAGCGATCGTAAACGATGGTGTATTTCGAACGATATTCCAGTTTAGGTAATATTATACGGTAAACTCTGATTTACAGGACCTTTAGTCGGGCATACGTCCTGTCCTATGAATGAATGTAGGTACGAATGGCACTGCGGGTACCTTGCAATAATTCAACTTGCCGGCCACACCTCGACCACTTCCCGTCTGGAATACCATGCCAGTGTACCATGGCCATAGTGTCGACTTCGTCGACCACCCTGCAGCAGAAACGGGCGGAGGAAAGAGGGCCTCTTCCGGTAACTGCGCGAGCTAGGTCGACATCTCGACCTCGTATATACGCGTTTATATATAGGAAACTCGAGGTCTTCCTCCCTTTTTCGAAAGAGGGATAAAATAAGAGAAGAGAGGAGAGGAGAGGAGAGGAGAGAACCGTTGATATATCGAGCGCACACATTGCAGTGGATGGAACGCAATATGTCCGCCGCGAAAGGCAATAACCATTAGGTCTCGAGAAAACTGCCCCATTTCAAATGACACGAACGCTCGAATATCGGGAAATTTATATCTGGGTAGGTGGGCATGCCCACCACCAGCGGTGAGATCTCGCTGGCCAACGCCAGTTCCTGGACCAGCTCTATTCTATATACCCCCAGATCCTAACTCTTATATAGGTATAAACGAGGAGGATGAAGAGTTATGATCCGATATCGACCTACGTTTGCGGTTTGGTCAAAATAGTTCTCTAATATCGTTGAATATTTTAATGAAATTGGATATATATATACATATCTACACACACACGCACACATATATGTGTATAAATTTTACCGACCCTGGGGTCATGACGCAACGTTCTGTTTATGTATATTCGGGATATTTACAACCGTTGATAAAAGGCAAATATATTATCTCGGTGTTATAAAAACGGTGAATTTATTAGCCATCGTTGAGACGTAGGTGTCAGCGCGTCTTTACTTCCCCGTGTCTATATACGCCTTTAAACTTGTTCATATATATACACGTCAATTTCATACTTAGAAAACTACACGCACATACTACCTACGTGATATGGCTGTGTTATACACTCCCTGATGTCAGCCAAAGACGGGAAAACTTTACGAGCCCATTCCAAACCGACAAACGTTTATCCCTGCGTATCTTATTCGGATGGTATACCTACATATAGTACAATTCCGAAAGCTGAAGATCCGGGAATTTTCACGCGCATGTAAGTATTCATTATTCTCTGATCTTCGGACTTTCGGAATGTTGACCGAGTCAATCGGGAACTCGACTTGACCCTTTGAAATAGAATTTTCCAAAGGGGTTTGTCACACCCGCTTGGCAAGTTGTATAACGAAATGAACAAAGTGCGAGAATGTGGAGAGAAAAGAAATCCGGAACAAGTGTGCAGAAAATAGTAAAAAAGGTGAAGAGAGTCTTAGCAGAAGTCGTAACCTTCGACAGCAGAGGAGGAGGTGAGCCGAGCCGAGCTGAGGCGGTGGTCTGTAGAAGGAGCTGAAATTGCTTTTCCCCTATAAGGTACCATTATCACGCACCATCTTGTACCAATGGCTCGGTAAAACGAGAAAGCGGGTGGTGCAGAGTATTGCTGTGTCCGGCTTCGACCGTACAAAAAGCTCTTCGACTCGAGTCGAGTCGCGATTACGTGGCAAAATTGTGGTCGCCTTTGGCTCTCCGTTTCACCGTTATATTCTATATAGCGAAATACCCCGGCTATACCATGAGGGATATTTCGCACAGTTCTACCACCACCAGTAGTCGCGTATTGGTCACTTTCCTACAGTCTATTTCTTCACTCCTCTTCTCGCCCTCGCGGTATATACGCGAACGGAACCGAAACGGAACCACTTTACTCCTCCATACCGCGATCCTCCAGGCTCTTCCTTCCTTCCTTCCTTCCTTCCTTTCTTTCACCCAGCTTAGGACTACCTTCATACTTTCCTATACCCTCTACGCCGATATCCACTATGAGATAGAGAACACCAGCAGTTGTTACACGGGTACGTGTAGCTCGCTGATCCTCCTCGGCTCTCGTATAGCACCTACCTACAAACTGCAGCAGGCAATACTGTCCGCCGTTTATTCCATCCCTCCCGTTTCCTAATGGGATAACTTTGCCAAATGATGTCATTTATTTAATTTCTTGGAACCCAACGATTTCCCCCCCCCCCCTCTCTATCTCTCACCCTCTCTTCGTATCCTGTACACATAGATTTTTATACATTTTGGCATAAGAATCGTTCACATTAAATTCGGGTTATTTTGTCATCCAAGTAGTTCTATACGTGAATGCGAAATTATCAAGGGCGAATATACGCCCCTGGATTCACGAAGCGCATAAGCTGCAGGGGTACCGTTTATACACCATATTTCGATCTTCCAACTCGACGCTCGCGCCGTTGGCTGTTGCAGGCTGCTGGGCTGCTGGGCTGCTGGGCTGCACCTCGGAGGCATCATTAGCCCGCATTGTGTTGTACGCGGGTTGCTAGCAACACGCGCAGAACCGCACCGCGTATAAGAGTTACAGCGACACCCGCTGCGCCGTGAGATCTGCGATAGAGTTAATGATCCCAAGACCACGGCGATTCAACAATAACCAAGGTTATTTACAGCCGGGTTACTACTACAGGATCCGAGCTCGCGGAGCTCAAACTTTCTTGTTTTCTCTTTTCTCTTTTATCTTTACGCTCTTTAACGATATACCTACTTTTATCATTTCACGCACAATAGGTATATAGTATATCGATTGATCTTCCGAAAGCCAAGGATATGCAACAAAATTTTCACTCTATTCCTCAGAATTTGAAGACAAAAAATATATTAGACACAATAATTGCGGATAAAAATCAAAGATGTTTGAAGAGGGGGGGGGGGGGGGGGGGGAGAGAGAGAGACCTAGAAAGGAAATAAAGAGGAAAAATCCGAGAGCCGATAAATTTTCCAGGAGGAAATCGGGCGGGCGCCGGATGCGGCGATCATTAATCGACGAGGAGTAAAAGGTGGAATAGTATAATGGCATGGCGGGGGAGGGGGGTTGGGGGGGGGGGGGGGGTAGTATATAAGAGCTTGAGACGTTTATTAAAAGAATCGAAGAAATGTGGGCGCGTCGTACGGAATCCTCAAGTGTCTTTCTCGAGATGAAAAGCGGACGTTAATCACGTTCACGCCCTAAAAAGAGAAAAGAGAAAAGAGAAAAAAAAAGAAAGAAAATGAGAAAAGAATAAAAAGAAAAAAAGGAACCACCAGAGACGAAGGAGAAGAGGAGCTATGGTGCACCCGGAGTCAGAGGGTTATTTCTCCGCCCTAAAGTGACGAGTGTTCTTTAACAACCCGGTACTCTCTTCTGTTCTTCGTGTTCGTGTGTTCACCCTAGCTCTTGGTGACGCCCCGAAGTTAATTGGAGAAGAAAATTTCCTCTTCTTCCTCCTCTTCTTATTCTGCTTTAGAATAATGGGATCAGTTGAATTGTATTTTTCCTCTTATTCTTTCTTTCTTTCTTTCTTTCTTTCTTTCTTTCATTCTTGCAAGTGTAAAACGTTTTGCGTTAACATACACCGACGTGGCATAGCTACCCTGAATACGCGTAGGTATGTATGTATATCCATAGAAGTTTAGGTCGCGAAACGATCAGCGAAGATATCGCCTCTTTCTATCCTCTTTTCTCCACCTCTACCTACTCCTGAGGATCGGTTGGGGGTTAAATCCGGTTAACGGGAAACAGTCGCTTCGGGAACGACGCCACACCGCTACGCCGCAAATTGGATGCTGGGCAGTGGATAAGACGACGACACGCCTGGGAAATACATCCCGGTAAACCAATCGTCGCCCCATATATATAACATGTATATATAGGTGTGTATAGGTATATTTCCTATAGGTACAACGTGTTGCGAAAACTATACTCAAAACGATTCTTGATCTTGCGGTGAAACCGCCTATTTTACAACCGCGACACCCGTATGGACCTATAGGATTATCAAAACTTTAAACGAGTTTTAGTTCCTCCGAGACGTACAGGTGGGGTAGGTAAAAGGTCTCGATAATATCGCTGCTTCTTTATACTGCAGTTTTATACGCATTTTGTCGAAATTAAAGCGAAACTGCGGACCGTATATCGTGTAAAGGATGAAATCCGGGACTTGGCCAAAAATTAATCCATTTTATACCCTCATGCACGCCCACTGCGTGTACTATGCGAGTCTGCACAGGCGTTCAGAAGCCAAGAATCTGTCATGTAAATCTCGATTAATTGGCATGTGAGTATCGTAAATACGTCTCGAGCGGGTATAGAGGTCGAAAACGAGGATGTAAGGAGCTCGTAGCGATATGTAGATCAGATCTGAGATATGCTGGTGCAGTAGCTGTAATCATGAGTAACGTCACTCGGGTTTTCACGTGATGACAAGAACGGGACAAGGGACGCGGGCCGAAATGGAAGGGCAGGGAGTTGGCGAAGGAATGGGGATTGGGATGGGGATGAGAATAGGAATGGGAAGGGAGCTCGTACCAAGGCAGGCAGGGAGATATTGAGCTCTATATTTCCATAAGCTGATATTTACGCGGCAATATACGTGGCCGTGCCCGCTACTTTATGGACCTCGTAAATATGGCGGGCCGCCGGGAATTGGCTAGCAAGGAGGCGGCGGCGGCGGCGGTGCCGGTGGCGGTGGCGGTGACGGTGGCGGTGGCGGCGTTTCTCCTCCGCTTTTGCTCCTCTTCGCGTATAGTTCTCAACGACGACGACAACGACAACTCTGAAAGCGTCGCGACGCCCCTCTGCGTCCGCGGACCTGCACGAGCCAGGAACATAAATCCTAAAGCAATTCTAAATAACGCAGGACGCGTATGCTGATCTTACTGCAATACATACTTCGATCCCTGCATGATCTGCAGTTATCTTATAGGTATAGCTACTCTGCAGTTTTCCGAATGAAAACATATACTAAGAAAAACCTTTGGAAATTTTTGGAGAAAAAAATAGGGACCTAAAAAAAAAAAAAAATCTGTAAAATCGGTTGAAAAATTTTTCATTTTTTTTTTTCTTTTTTTAGTTCTTTTTTCCTTATTTTCCCGCAATCCGTTTGAAATACGAGTTCCTTCGTTTTTTTTCTTCTTTTTTTTTCATGTTTGCTGGGAAACCGCCCTACCAGTTTCCTGCAGAATTAGCGAGGCATTATTTACGGCCCGCTTTTGTTTTCTGCCCATACATTACGACTAGGGGCCATTATATTTATATTCATAACCGAGAGGAGGCAGGGCTCGGATTTTCTGCAAAGCGTAGGAGGCAGGAGGCGCAGGAGGCTGTAGCCTGTAGCCCTGTAGTAGTAAAACGTGCAGCGGTGGGGAACGCAGAAATCTCTGAGAGAACAAACAAGTCAATATAATACACTGTATTATATACGGAGAAGCTAAACCGCACGCGAATATTTTCTGGATGAAGATATATAACCGCGTGTGTAATCTTTTTTATTTATTTTTATTTTTGAAATCTACCCATTTTCCTATCACCTCGTTTTTTCCCGGAATAATTAACACTATGATGCAGAAGCGAGAACAGCGGTGAGACACCCGCGGACCTCTTAGTAAGGATTTAGGGTCGACAGCTGAAACAGAGTCTATAAGGGTTCTATGTAAGTCTCTTTTCGGTGAAAAGAAAAAAAAGCAAGAAGACTAGTGAGTAAAAAAAATTAAAAAATAAGATCTCGTTCCTTTTTTGTATTCATCCAGATTCCCTTTTCTTTTGAAAAAAAAATTTTTTATAATAATGCTAAATTCAAACGATCTAAATATCCACGAGGGTGTATATCTATACCTATATATATATATAGGTATACGTAGTACCTAGTAGTGTGGAAAGTAATTCCTCGCTGCCTCTTCGCCTCTCTCTCTCTCTCTCTCTCTCTCTCTCTCTCTCTTCCTTTCCAAAAGGCTCACGATTAGTGAGATTAACTACGACGGGGGTTAGTTACTGCCCCATTAACAACGGCACGACCTATTGTCTCGGTTCGTTATGCGATGTATAAATTTAGAAACGTAAGCGCGGGAACCGTAGATATAGGAAGGTAGGCACAGCTAGTATACTAATCACTTTATACAAAAAGAAAAGAAAAAAAAAAAAAAAAAAAAAATGATTGAGGAAGAAGAGACGAATTTAGCTCAATTTTTATTATTTCAATTTATTGATTGAAAATCTTTACATATATGAATGTAATTTTGAATAAATTTCCCATTTTATTTCACACATTCTAAGATGACCAATAATATATTGAAATAAAGATATAAGATCGTTTTAAATTTGTCAGGGTGACAGGGAACCCCTGTAATTTCCCGGGTGAAGAGCTATTGGTTTTTCCGGATTAAAAGGGAACGGATGAAACGAAGTGCTGCCATGAAACACCGGAATGGCTGTTACGTTCGGCTTCAATTACAGGCCATCCCTCACTGACCCAAGAGTCAAGTTTCCTCTCGTTTCTTTCCTTTCTAAGGAGGCGATAGTCGTCGCTATTTTTCCCGTCTGTAGAATTCGGCGTATATTTGTCTCCTTCGTTTATTTACCTATGTTTGTCTCTCTTTCCTTTATTTTCATCGATCGCCGCAGCTTAAATTGTTTTTTCATTTTTTTTTTTTTTTTCATTTTTTTTATATAAAACTAACTATAAATCACCGTTTGCCATAATATCAACTAGACGAGGAAACCACTTAACCGCATCTTATATATGCGGGTGAGAAAATTTACAGATTCTATGTATACATATTATATATACCTACTTGAGTCGAAAAAGTAACCGAGAATAAACGTCAAGTAGTTTTAAAGCCTAATAGTTTCCATCGACGAAAACTCGCACGAAATTTTGTTGAAAAAAAAAATACAAAAAATACAAAAAAAAAAAAAAATACACACGTGTAGTTATACATACATATAGTAGCTACAGCTGCTACTAATAACTTTATTAAATGCCCTCAAACGTTCACATTAATGTCACACCGGGCTGACTAAGAGCGTACGCGTGCAGCCATCAGAGCTTCAAGACTTGGACTCGTTTTTTTTTTTTCTTTTTTTTTTCTAAGTAAACTGAGAAAATGTGCCAAGGCGGTTTATATCCTACTTTGGAAAAATAATTAAACCTCGAAATAAAAAGTGATTAAACGTAAAATTGAACATTATACCGCGACTCACAGATTTTGGAAAGGGACCCTATAGATATTATAGCGGATTCGAAAAACTTATACGCAAAATTCGGAAAATCCAAACCTCCGGAACTTAAAATTCGCGGAAATTTATTGACCTGAGATGCACTTTTCGGGAATACAATACTCAGAATTCTATCAATTATTTATGACGTCATGAAGCGATCGATTAGAGAGAAGTGGAGAGGGTGTCTCTTGTAAGAAGATCGAAATTTTTGGATCTTTTGATATTTCAGATTTTTAAATCGTCTCAATAGGAATTCGAGACTTGAAAAAAAAAATCTCTAATTATACGTGCGGTGATTGGGAAGCGTGTAAAAAAAACGTCGGAAAAATCGTACCTATAAGTAAATAAGTGATGAAAGTATATAGAGCTGGTGGTATTTTTGTTAGAATTTCGGTGTAGGTACGCGCAGAGGTACAACGTTATAGTGAAAATGGTTAGCGTCTAGAGGAATTGTAGATAGTAACTCTGTTTGTTTTGCTGTTTGAATACTCCGTGAGTCAAAAATAGGCCTCACTCGGCACTCACTTCGTCACTCAACTCCGCATGTCGACGGCCGCGGCGGCGTCGGCGTCGCGTCGTGGCGTCGTCGTTCTCGCGTATAGAGAAACTAAGCGAAACGGACATGCATATGTGTAAAACATATATAGGCACCTATATACCAACGTCAGTCGTTTATATATATATATATGTATATATGTTTCGTTGAAAGAGGTTCTTTGGCACGCAATGAGATTTCGTTCAGCCATTAGACTAGATACCGTAAGATTAACCCTTCGAAGAAAGAAGAAAAAAATAAAATGTATAAAAAATCAGCTTTTTAGGATAAATTAATATGAAAGAACCTCTTTCGCTGGTCAAATGGTCAGTCAGTGAAAACTTTGAAAATCAACGATCTTAAAAAATATCGGGATAAGAGAAGAAGAAAAAAAGGTAAAAAAAAATTTATCAAATCCTTGACTCGCGCGCTGCTCTAGTGCTTATAGTACGAGGGTAGGTACTTTATCACGCGACTTCTTCGCGACAGGCAAACACATTAGATAGAATGAACGAGCCTGGTAAGTGACACTCTGAGAAATGGCTTCTCTTAGGAGATATTTTGTTGTGACTCGAGGTTTAAACTAGAACGTAACGGGTGTGCCATATGCATACGTGTGTGTATGTGTATATACATAGGTATACGTTCGTCCCCGTGTTCCTATATACAAAATTTTTATTTTTAAACTTAAAAATTTCATCCGTCATTCGGAGTTTTGAAGCAATACGAACGATAACGTTCGACGACCGCGAATTATATTTTTTCGTTCACTCGTCCGAAAAAAATGTTACGCGTGTAGAGAGCAGGAACACCCTATGCGGTGATTTCGTTCCCGCAATTTGTTCTTTTTTACTTTTTACGTATTTTTTTTTTTATTTTTTTTTTGATCGAGACGCGGGCAGATGAATCCCGTTAGTCATCCGTGTCGGAGCATCAATCTATCCACCTTAGCCGAAACAAGTCGCGACGAAAAGACGAATGCTGGTGTGGATAGCCGATCTAAGGAGGCAAGTATTCTGGCCTCCGGCCAACAATGGCTTTACAGAATGGCTCTCCTTGCTCGGGGGCTTCTTGGACTATAAAATCGCATTCCGTTTTACCCTGTCACTACTATTCGACCCGTTAACGCCACTGGGAGACTGAACCTGCACTGAACCAAAGAACGCAGCTGCACTAGAAACATTAACACCATCACATGTCCCTGTTCTGCAGTCCAAATCGAGTAGGTAGGTGCTTCGGGCCGAATAACAAAGCCGATGATGTATATTTTAGGGAGAGAAATAAAATAAAATAAAAAAAACATTTATCGATGTGTAAGCTCGTTAAGAAGCGAATTGGTGGTGAGAAATCGTGACGAGAGAAAAAAAAAAAGAAAAAACTAAGAAATTCTTTTATAAAGTTTATTATTATTGGTATTACATAGTTTAATGGAAAGGCATAAAATTGTTCGTAGAACACAACTCAATTGATTAGATCGAGCACACGATCATACCATAAGCAGCCGTGGCATGGGTATAGGGTATACGTATATACATACATGTAGGTATATATACCTATATGGTCCCGCAGCAGCTACTAGTAGGTAGGTAGGTATGTCGAGGACATTTCATGCCACGTTTGGAACGTGAAGTGCGTGAAGAACGACCGAGTCGGAATTAATTTCTCATGCAGTCGGCGTCAAGGCCCCATTTTTTTTTCTCCTCCATATATACATATGGGTATACGTAAGCCGCGATTCCCCTCCATTCCCATTTCATTCCCAATAAAATGACGAAAAGATAGGTGAAAAATGAAAACGTTGACGAATAAAATCTTTGAAAATGATATGTTGAACGGATGATAATCGGATCGATGCAGGATCCATATAGGTAGCTGCTCTACGTGTGTCGTGATTCTATATACCTCCGGTGCATGCAGGAGCATGTGGGGAAGTATGTATACTATACTTATACTATATATGTATAAGTATGGTACAGTGTATCACTGAAGTCGTTAATAAATAACGGCATTATGTAAATGGGCAATTTGTCTCCGGTCGGCGTAGCGGAGGATCATTTTAAATATAAAATGAAATTACAAACGTAATGCGGAGTCATTTATCCCGCTGGTCTGACGCGAACGGCAAGCAGTGGCTCGCATTTATAATGAGAAGATTGATGAGGCCGAGTAACGCGTCGGTAGGTATGAGCCCAGTGACAGCCCTCCTCGTTATTAATCGTCCTGGGTACCATGATGGATCGAGACCCACTACCATATTGCTGCTGCAGGTTCCTGCTCTTCGTCCTGGCTAGGTAGGTGGCTGGGTAGGTAGGCACTACCCCCTTCTGTCGAAGGACGACACGCATAATATCGCTTCAGGTGCCGATCAAAAATCTCTTCAGATGAGAAGAAAAAAAGACAAAACTCATTCATCGGTCCTGAAAGATTTTTGGAAAATGATATATGCAGGACCGAAATTTTGGGATTTTTTGTTCATTTATTCTATTCGTTTAGTGAAAAATAATTCAAAAATTATAACTTGCCGTTTTAGTTTTTTGTACATAAAAAATGAACGTTTAGAATAATGAATAATGAATTTCACCGAGTTATATAGGTACCTGTATACCCTATATATGGGGTAAAGGGCGAATCCGTGTGAGCTAGGGGATGAAAGAATAAAGGAAGAAATAAGGAAAGAAAAGAAGAATCTTGCTCGCGGTTGAGTAATGGATCAATTTATTTGCCCTCCACACACACATATGTATACATACATGGTTTTCTACCCCTTGCACACTTGACTCGACACTTGCACACTACCCCGTTCTCTCGTGGCTTTTCCCATACACATATACATACGTGTCCAAGGGTGTGTGTGCGTGTGTGTGTATGTGTGTGTGTGTATGAAGAGGAGAAACGCGGTGGAAAAATGGCTCCTGCGGATCCCCCAGAGTGTCGGGTAGAAAAATGTGCGACGGGATGCGCACCGCGCACTATCACAGTCTCAGTTTTCGCCTTTGCCTTAGTATAGCTGTTATACCCATACATATAGGTATATATATATATGTGTGTATCCTTACCACCTACCTCTGACACTTTCCTTTCCTTTTCTTTCTCTTTCTTGCTTTCGCGATTTTCGTCTTACCTTAGCAACACACACACACACGCACACACCTTAGCCAAGAAGAAGAAGACGACGAGGACGAAGATGAAGAAGAAGAGGAAGAAGAAGATCGTATTTATTTCCGTGGTGGCGGGAATGGATGGCGCCCGGGTGATCTATGTCCCGGCGCAGACACATCTCATTTACTCTCCGAAGCATAATTCCTTAACACTTTTTTTTTTCCCTTGTCTTTCTTTCTTTCCTTTTCTTTTCTTTTCTTTTCTTTTCTTTTCTTTTCGTTTCGTTTCGTTTCTTTTTCACCATGGAGAGAAGTGCTCGTACGTCTTGGTTACGCCGTAGAGTCATGTCTCTTCTCCTTGTCTTCGCCTCATCCCCTTACTCACACACTTTTCACATCTTCTCCTATCAGCAAGGGCTCCTCATACGTATGCAGAATATGTATCTCGAGTCTGAATGAATTTTTATCCAACCACCCCCGGAAATCGGATCTACTTAAATGAATGAACATTCATTTATCTTTCTTCACTTTGTACTCTTCGTTCTCCTATACCTAGTCTCTATAAACGCATGTGCGTAAAACGAGGTGTAGGTCGATATAGGTAGACCTTATGTGTACATAAATACATAGAAACTCATATCACACATACATATACAGATACAAACGCGTTCTGAGTGAGAAACGCACGCGAGACGTCGAGACGAATGGTCGGACCTTTGTAACGTCACTTGGCTCATAAAGGGAAATAAATGGGGTCATTAGGAGGTCTGTGTGAGACTTGGTATAACAGGAGAAGGTGGAGACGGAAGGTTGGAGGGTCCCAGTGAAACCGGGAACCGGGAACCGGGAACATAGCTTGTTGTATTTTTGCACCGCATTTGTCGACGGTTGTCGGTAGTTGGCGGGTGGTTGTCGGGGGCTCTTCTGCGGGTCGGACCAACACTCCATCAACGTCTTACCCGCGTTACGTGATTTGTCACTTCGCCCTACGCAGCAGCTACTATACACCAAAGTTACTTCATTCCTTACATACACACACCTACGGGAACAAACGCTCACCTCAATTTCCCAACAATTTCTCTTACGTTTTTTTATTCAATTATTAATTAACATCAAACAACAAAAAAGATGGAAAAAATCAAAAATCGTAATATACGCGAGACAGATTTTAATTAGCGAGAGAGAGAGAGGGATGGAGGATATTGCGAATTGGGGGGTAAACAATTTTTGGAAAACAAAAAATGTGAAAAATGAACTAATGCAGAAATTAATGGGAATAATCCCGCCGCACGCCTATATATACAGCTATAGCTATATGTGTAGGTATGTATATGACAGTTCTATACCATAATAATGTAAAAAAATTTTGATAACATTTTTGGTTGACGGACAGGACCCGCTCGAGAGATCAACACGGTTCAACACGGTAGCCCCGGTAATATTTGATGTTACGAACGCACGACTCGGTTGTAAGCTGTAACCTGTCAGCCAGCCGCCACGCTGTCAGTCCGCTGTCTGGTTGCTGTCTGTCCGTATGTCTGTCATTCACTCGTGGCTCGGCCCAGAGCCCATCCCATCCCATCCTATCCCGTACCATCCCATCCCATCTCATTCCGATCCTGGTCCGCTCTTCTCTCCTCGCTTATGCTATACGTACGGTCCTGTGTGACTCAAACCAGCCGCGAAAGTTGCCTCGTTTTTATATCCCCTATGTGTGTATTTTTCCTATTTCCTATTTCCTTCTTTTTTTTTTCTCTCATCTTTCGCACTCATTTCTTCATATATGATATAACTATATTCGCGGAATATGATGACGTGATTATTTTGATTTTTGATCTTTTTTTTTTTGAAACTTTTTTGAAGCTTTTTTCACGTCACGTCGGCTTTTCTTCCCACTTTATTGATATTTTAATATTCTATACCCTGTCACACGAACGAACGAACGAATGAACTAGGTTGAATTTACCGAGGTAGGTATATGTATGTATGTGTATATTCAGACGGGGGCAACAGCAACAGCAACAGCAACAGCAGCAGCAGCGAGCAGCTTATCGACGTCTATTAAATTTGCTCGCATGTTTGATGTTAATCTAGTAGAATATTCATGGGCGTTAAAGTACGAGTGAATTATGTCCTTCGTGACGTTCGTATACCAGCCTAACTTCCTATATATTATATATATATATACATGTTGTAGTACGAAATGAGCTTAACGTCCACCGTAATCACCGATCCTTTCAGCCATCATCCTCCGCCTATAGCTCACGTTATGAAGTTGTCCGTCGTCCTCGAGGAGTTTATACGACTTTCAGCAGGAACATACGAACATTATATTAAGCTACAGCTGAAAAATTCCAATATTTAATCGCCAAGGGGAGAAATTTGGCTCAAAAGTCCTAAGATGTTGGTTTCCGTTTTTCGTTTTTTTTTTCTTTTTTTCTTTTTCTACAAATAAAATACAAATATATTGAAAAAAATCAACATTCATGGAACTTCTATGGTGGTTTCTGCTCGAGGGCGTAAGGAGAGTATATAGTGGTACGACGCGTAAGTACCCATATCTACGAGATATTTAGCCCGCGGGTATAGCTCACCATTATGTCCACAGCCTTGAATTAAAATCCCATATAATGACATGGCTGGGCGGGGTATATAATTTATGTCCATAAAAGTAAAATCATAATTACAGAGGTGGTGGGCACGACTGCGAAAAGGCGGTAATAACACGGCTGCCGCACGCCGGACTGAGTTCACTCGCGTGTTATCCCGTAATAGCTGCTGCACTGCACTGCACTGCACTGCACTGCTGCTGATCCAGAATTGCACCGATATGTATGTAACATACTACGATACACGTATGTGTACCGCGCGGCGCCAACGATTCCGCGTACCCTACATTAGCGATATTCGTTATACCGCTGCACGTAAAAAAGAAAGAAAAAAATTACGATGTCATTATCATTACCATTTTTCTTTTTTCTTTCTTTTCTTTTTACACCGATAATTATATACATATACGTGCCTATATATAGTGTGCGAATGCACGTTTGACGCGAAAATCTCTTACATACATACATTGCACAAAGATAGAATATATATAATGTATGTTACAGCCTATATAGTATAGAGGAGATATATCGTACTGACGAATGTTGCCATTACATGAACATTCGTCGTCGGAGATAAACTGGCCTCGTTACTCAACTTCAGGTACGACCTTATTTCTACCTATACCTATACGTCGACCTACCCCTCACCTGAAATTTTTCACGACGGTTTATAAACCGCTGGTTAACTTTACTCTATTTATTTATTTTCGGGGAAATTAAGGGAAGGGAAAGATTCGGTGCTAAATTCGAAGGGTAAATTTACTTTGCGAAAAAAAAAAGTCGAGAGACGAATAGGTATAGTTTCCGAGATACGAAATATCTTGGTTAAAAAACAGAAAAAGAGGAAACTTTTGATAAACTATTTATATACCTCTATGGGGTTTTAGTATATATATATATAAATATATATTTATATGGCAGATCGCGCGCGGGGTGTTCGCGGGAGTAAATCAAAGGGGAATTACCCGCGTCTGTTTAGCATACGGGCAAGAGTCGCAAGCATGACGAAATGAATGGGGTGGTATGGTATGGTGTGGTGATACGTGGTGCGCGAGTTGTAGGGTATATAGAGGAAGGTATAACGGTAGAATGGTATAGTAGTAGGATGCGGCGGCCGCAACCAGAAATAATATCGCCATGAATACAAGAGTGAGCGCCATTACGCGTAATTGTGATCTATAGCTGCCATATATTACGGGCGTCGTACAAAGGGCGTTCGCGCGGCGGCCGCGTCGTCGTACCGCACGCGTAAATCCTTGTCGCCCGTTCGCAGTTCGCATTCATATATACTATACCATATACATACATATACATATATATATATTTACATATTCGTATACGTCCTACGTTAGTTTCGTTTCACTGTGTGACCGCATTTATCCGCGTAAATTTCTCAAATCACGATCAACGATCCGCAGATATATATATTTGCTCGCATATGTACGATCGAACCCCATAGATACACGTCTGAAGTATATATCAGACACAATCCTTTGAAAAATTATGTAAAAATTTGAATCGAAATAAATATTCGACTCGTATTTATACTCAAACCCGTTGATCAATAATTATTCTAATGAGGTAGTCGTGTGATAACAACTGATAACTATATATTATGCGATATGTATATACCTATATATTATACACACACACGTGTGATAATTATTATGTAATAACATATTTGACTAATTGTTAAATACTGTCTGCTTAATCCAATTAGCAAATATATTATACCTACTCCCACACCTATAGGTGCAGTTTGTTATACCTGCGTACACCTATCCGTATAGCTGTCCTATACAGTGTGTATGTTCAGTACGTTATCTGGGAGGTATCTAGGTACGTATTGCACACCGTTCTATACAATTACCCGTAATTGGGTGAGAAATTAATTAAGCTGCACCGGAACAGTTAATGAAATGTGGGAGCGTATAATATATATATATATATATATATATATACAGTAGGGGTAGGTATACGTATTAGTTATACCTACCGCGATTTATACAAACGCGAATAAATTTTAGAAAATAGATGTTGCAGAAAATTATCTCTAATTCGCGGTAGGTATAACATATTTATTTTTGATCGACATGAAAGGCCTGTGACACGGAGAAAGTAGCTCGTCCCGCAGGATTGAATCATGCGGTATGGGAGTAAAGGATAAATGAAAGGAAATGAAAGGAAAGGAAAGGAGAGGAAAGGGCAGTACCTACGTCGGTGCTGATTGTATCTCTGATCCTCTGATCCTCTGATCTTCTGGTACCTAGCACAATCTACACAATTTATCAGCACAGCAGCAACAGCAACAGCAACAGCATGGCATAGGTATATATATATGAGTTTAGAGAGAGAGAGAGTGTAGAGTAGTAGTTTGTAGTAGTATGGGTATCCCGGTTTCTTTCAGATTGATGTTACTATAACAACACGTCGGTTATTCATTGTACACAGGGAGCAGTGCATTAATCATGGCCAGGCGCTCTGACGTGAAATACAAATGATATTTTATAGCTTAATAAATCTTCGCAACTGTCACCGGTCGACGGTCGTGTAGGCGGACAGGCCAGATCCCCCTACCTACTCTTCATACTCCCTTCTTTCTCGCCCTGAAACGCGTTGAAAAGAGGGAATTATTTTATATTTTATATACCTAGTATCTATATACATAAATATAAATACATATACATATAGGTATATAGGCGTACATATATCGGGCATTGTTTGGAATTTTTGAATCATTGCCATTTTTAATAACTTAATAATTTTATACGAAACTTGTACATACATATATTATAATCGTGAGGTGTACCTATGCTTTATTTTTCTTCTTTCTATTTTCTTATTTATAGCTATATTAATCAAACCGCGTGAATATAGGTATTAATTTACCAATTAACACTTGTTGGTGAATCGATGAAAAAATTTCATTAAAAATCAAGCATACATATATATTAGGTGTAGGTATATTTTTATGTGGAAAAAAAGAAAGAGAAATCCGAAGAAAAAAAAACACTTTTATATATGTATAGTGTGTATATATATATGTAATAAGGAGAAGGATATATCTCGTGTCTTTAGACCATTACTCAACGCTCTCAACTACTCTCTCGCTTTTCTCTCTCTCTCTCTCTGTCTCTTTCTCTCTCTCTTGAGTCTCTCTACTTTTCGTTAATAGTTAATTAGCTTTTTACAACCTCTTTAAATTAAATACAGACATTTTTCTCTCAAATTTACAAAACAAGACTATCAAACTCCGAGACGCACATATCCATATACCTACTATATCCTATATCCTACGGTTCAAAGTATATGATACGTAGGTATACAGGCATTTTTTTCTATACCTACGACAAAATTATAATAAACTTTAATTAATACTAATTAGCGTTGGTAAATCGAAACCGCATTCGATTTCCCTTATCAAGTATATGAATAAAAATGTTAGAACACGTTAGTATAGTATAAAGTCCGAAAATCTCGTTTTTTTTTCCAAACTTTTTCAAATAAAAATAAAACTTCTTTTTTTCATAAAAAAACAAAAGCTCCAAATTTTTGAATAAATCCTATCTGTTTCTCTCTCTCTCTCGTTCTCTCATCCTCTTGGTAAAATGTATTAAAAAATGTTCAAATATCGTTTTTTGATTGAGAAAAAGAGGAAGAAATAAAAAATATATCGAAATGAATACGAGCGCATAGATCAGAAGGCGATTCCAACGCGTACATATTTATGCTCGCGATCTCTAAACGAGAATCGTCCGAGGTATTGCGGTATACCTATAGGTATTCGAGTTTGAGTTAGCCTTAACCCTGAGGGTAAGGCCTCGGGCTGGACGTCTGTCACGTCAAACCGTGGTAATAAGTTTGAAATCCACATCAAGCGATTAATAACGCTCTAGTGATTCAGTAAAGAAAAAATAAAAGAAAAATATGAAAAAAGAAAAAAAGAAATAAAAAAGGAGCTGGGCGAGAGAGAAGTTGTTAAGCCTGCCCGAGGCAAGGCTCGATCTTCTCTATAGAACACTGATGCTGCCTCTCATCTGCTCTTGCTCTTCTCTTAATCTGCTTACTCTGCTTCACTCTGATGCTTCGCGCTCTGCTTGCTCCAGCATCACCCGACCGCGCATTGGTGCGGCCGAGGCCATGTTTCCTGTCAGTAACAACTCTTGCCGACTGCCTCACTACCTTTCTTCCTTCCTTCCTTCCTTAACCCCTTACCCCTTCTTCCTCACTTCTGTACAACTAATCCTACTAGTTTCTCTGACTGACTGACTGACTGACTGACTGACTGACTGATGACTTGCTCTTAACCGCCGCGCCGTATCTGCAGTTGGACGTATAGTCAATTAACTCGTTGTATGAATCGAATTTTTTTTTGGTTTTTTTTTTTGGATTTTTCAAAATATATTGTTTCTCTTTTATTGTTTATTAGCTGCGTTCGGAGAGTAGAGAGAATTTTTATATGTATGTGTGTGTGTGTGTGAGGCGGGGGGGGGGGGGGGGGGGAGAGATGGGGGTGGGTTTATTTTTTTGATTATTTTTTTTCTTCTCATTTATTCATATTTTATTTAATTTTTTCTTTTCGTTTTTTAGTTTTCTTTTTTGATTTATAACGAATGTAAATACCTAAATGAAAGGTTTATTCAAGTAAAAAACATATGGACTCCCGGCCATATAAAAAGATTTACGATAATGGCGCGGTAGATACCCGAGGACGGAGATTTATTGAGCCGCGATCGAATGAAACGAACACTCGTTAGTTAAGTTTGAGTTAGGTATCTCGAGGTAGTCGATATGGATGTCAGCCGTAATTCGTTCCGTTGCCTAATTATAAAAGTGCCTTAAGGCCTGTAAGGCGGCTGCTTTCAACCTTTCAGGCGGTCTGGACCCCCACGCCGATTTCATATCTATATACTATATACTATATACCATATACTATAACTATACCACACATAGGTATATATAAGTTATTGCACTGCATCCAGATATCCTCGACTCTCAAGTCTCAACGCGATCTATAACAACTATTATCGGTGCAATTTAGTTATCGGTTTACACATAAGTAGGTAAATATATATAATAGGTGCTACACCTATGTAAAATATGGAGAGAAAAAAATTTCTCTCGTTTCATTTTTGCTTCTTTAAAAAAATAAAAAAATCGAAAACCAATTTGAAATTTTTTTTTTTTGTTTTTTTTTTTCATTCTATCAATTTACAACCGTGATGCCCTACTTATCGTCTCGGTCACTAGCGCGTACAGTAGGTACGTGATTCGTCGAATTTTTAGTCGTTATACTAGAATTTCACGAGGAATCGCTGCCGCGACCTCGAAATATGGCGAGTAGCGGCATCCGTCGATTTTACTTGGAACAAAATTTACGTTTTATCGATAAATAATACTATATGCGTGGTTGGTAGGTATACACGAGAGAGTGATTTATTTTTTAATTTTTTTGTTTTTTTTTTCTCCAACTTTTATCGTAATTTATGTAAAATCAGAGAGAGAAAAATTTTAAAATTTCCAATTTCGAAAATTTGCTCTTTCTTTTCTTCCTGTTTTTGTTTCATTCGTATGTAATATAGAATCTGACCTTTGAATATAATTACATACGTTTTTGTATAGTCTATAGATAAATTTCTATATCTATAATATAAATGTAACCGGTAATTAATTAATACAATTTCGATTAAAAGAAGAAAAAAAAACGAGGTATAAATATAAATATACCTACACATATATGTATAAGAAGTGAAAAGTTTCACCAACGAAATATAAATCACCGACTGTCGTAACCATATAAATTGATTGTATAGAATAAGAAAAAAAAGATTAGAAAAAAAAAAAAGTTTTAATCGAGCTGAAAGATATCTTCGTAATTTAAAACTGTTTCAAATTACATATACATACATATATTTATATGTATAATTATATATAATATATTAGGATAACAATTATAAACAATGTATAATAATACCATGTGAAAAAATTTAACCCAAGACGGTCACACCTCATGAGTATCCCGTGGTGGTCATATGGGGTGTGACACACCCCAGCACTTTGAAGCGCTGTAGAATTTCGTAGAATTATCCGGGGGGCCCCAAAAAAATTGAGAACATATTTCAAACGTTTCTCTATTAACCCATTCAAGAATGAAACGAAAATTTTAGTTTTAAGTATGTTTAAAAAATTCGTGAAAAAAAAATTTGCGAGAAAAAAAAAAATAAAAAATTTCAAAAAAAAATAAAAACTCTAGTTAGAGGTAATAACGTCGGTTTCCGGGATTAAGAGGCCGAAATTCGATCTCGAAAATAACTTGTGAAAATAATGTGTGACCGTTTTGGGTTAAGAAAAAATAAATAAAAAAATTAATAATTAGATAAAAGTTGGTTTTAAATGAAATGCACAAAAAAAAAAGAAAAAAAGAAACAAAAAATTCATGGAGATAGAGATAAAGATTTCTTTTTTTTTTTTATTTTTATTTTTTCATTTTCTACCTCCATCCTGTTCACGGGACTAAACGTACCGTAACTGAAACATGATCTTGTATTCCATATCCCATACCTACCTAGCGGTTAGAAAACGCGTTGGACAGCTCGACAGGCTCGACAAGCCACATAAGAGCTACCGCGACTATTTTAAAACAAGAAATTCGTAAATTAGTCAATTAATTATATCGGTCTACCTAGGGCAAGCCACGGGCTAATCTATCAAGTCGGTTTATTACACTGATGCCTAACTATAATTCCTGCAGCTATACACATAGCTATACATATGTAGGTACATATATAAGTATAGAAAATGAGGAGAAAAGTCTGTTGAACAAATAAAATCCATACAATTTCTAATAATACAATTTTTCATTGAATCATTTATTTTTTATGCTTAAACTATTATTATGCGTTGTACCTATGTAGATACATAACGTTGATTAAATTTTGACAAAACATAACTTTTTCGTTTTTTTTTTTCTTTTTCTTTTGCTCTTAATATTATCGCGTGTATAAATTAAACTACAGTATATAAACGAGTCAAAGAATTCTATGTACACCCCGCTGAGTTGAAGTCTGTTAATTCTACGCGTCATCGCGGCAACATCATCGTATCGTATAATTATTCGACGCGCATATGTATATATCTATATATATATATGTAAACTCGAACGGTATGACATTACTCATATTAATAAAGCAATTATTTTTATTGATGGTCAGTAATGAAATAAATTAAGGGTGTATAGCTATAGTATATAGGTACTACATGAGATATAATATCGGTAGGTAGGTATAGTTAGGTATATAGGTATAGATACGAGATAATATAATTGGATACTTATAAATATGTAAAATCATCTCATATCCAGTACGATGCCCGCGTAAGCACTGCGCGAGATATATGTATAGTACTCTCCCGCGGAGTTTTATATATATATACGTATGTATAATAATAGTATGAAAATCGCACCGCGGTAGGGAAGTATAAACGAGAGCCAAGCATTAATATTAACGCTATATGTTAATCTGTATGTTAATATGTATATTATATACCACCAAGTTTCGTTTGGTTTGGCTCAATGCCTGATATATATATGTATAATGGACCGGGATTATACTGCGGTAACGGGACTTCTCTCTCTCTCTCTCTTTCTCTCTCTAAGAGAGTTGCTGATTATTTTCTGCCAATAAACGTTATAAAGAAAACGCAATAATTCTACCGTAATCGTCTCCGATACCAATTATTATTATTATTATTATTATTATTATTATTATTATTATTATTATTATTATTAATATTAATATTATTAATATTATTATTATTATTATTATTATTATTCCAATTTGCGCACGGAATTCATTTCGAATTAAATATACTCGGCGTTATATTAATTACACGTTTTTTTTTAATTTTGTTTTTTTATTTTTCGTTTTTAAATTTCAATCTTAATTAATGGTAAATTAACTATATGATAATCGTGCGAAGTAATATTCATATTATATGCTATATATTATATAGGTATATATTTTATATACCATGCCATGCCATGCCAGTCTGTTTCATCAGCGTTCTTCCTCCTCTCTCTCTCTCTCTCTCTCTCTCTCTATATATATATATTTATATATATATATATACCCATCTTTCATCCTTCGTATACGATGATGAATGATTGCGATCTTTGACCTCGACGGCGACGCTGGGATACCTCGGTAATTATTAACTCATTCATCTCCGAACCGTCACATAAATCATCTTTATTGCAGCCGCTTTACTATACGTCCATGACTACAGGAGGCGAGACTCTAGGGGTAGAGGTAGGTATAGTAAACCATCATTTCCGCGTGTCTAATTTTAGAGAAGAAGGGAAAATACCTTCACTAATATATCCCATAGTCTTTTATACACCTAAATCATCTAATTATAGCTCTATGGCTTTAATTAACATCAATTTATTATTCTAATCGATAAAAAAGAAAAAAGTAAAAAAAATATATATTTTCAAAAAAATTATTCACGTATAAAAAATGAAAGTCAATATCGTGCGAAAATTTAGTAATCAATTTTGATTTTTTAGTTTGTTTTTTCTCTCATTTTTGGAAACTCTGTAATGTCACCAGTTGGCATCGTATTATACGAGGCGAGCTATACCGACCGCCAGAATCAAAGACCGTGCAGAGCTACGGTTGGTAAGATAAGGCCGGACCGGCTATTGGTATAAGAAATCGACGGTCTAAATTTGACGAATTTGATTTTTAACGATCTGGGGTAAAATACGGACGATACCTAATAAGTTCTAGGGAAATTGAAAAAAAAAAAAAGAAAAAAACAGATTCTGACATACTACCCTCGTTTTATCTTTCGTCGGTGTATATCCTGCTGCAAGCAATGCAGAATTCGTTCTGACTAGATTACGATATGTCAGAAATCGTTCTAATCGAAAAATAGGACTCGAAGGATTTTTACCTACTGCCGTATATGTTTAGTTTTTTTTTATCAGCGTTTATTTATCAGAAATTGAATCGATTCATCGACCAATAATTTCGCGATTGCAATTAGTGGCATAAATTTCACGAGACTATTATACGTATGGGGTATTCCACGTGAACCGGATCGGTTTTGGCAATAAAAAAGGGAAAAACAGGAGGCTGGAAATTTTATCACTTCTTCGTGGCACTTCGAAGTAATTTCGTTGAAAATTTCAGGGCAATCCATTAGACCCTTCTAGTAGAAAAAAAATGGAAACACATTTTTCCCAAGTTTTACATGCTTCGCCGATTTTTGGAAAAAAAGAAGAAAAACGGGAGGCTGAAATTTTGATCACTTCTTAGTGCCACCTCGAAGTAATTTCGGTGAAAATTTCAGGGCAATTGGTTAGACCCTTCGAGTAGAAGATCAAAGAAATCGCATATTTCCAAAGTTTTACATGTTTAAGAATTTCAAAAATAATTGAAGTGCTACATCTTTCGAAAGAGCTCATTTATGCGCGTAGAATACACTATGGGAAGTTATGATTTTGTTCATGCATGGCTGAGATAAGTGGAGTTGAAAATGTAGTGATTAAAGTTTTGGTATAATTATGACAGCGATATAAATTGAACCAATTGGTTTTATGCTCTGTAACTGTTGGGGACATCTCATGTAGTAACAAGGAATCTGCATCTGCATTGGCGTCAAATTCGCTGACCTACGGCCAAAAACCGATCCGGTTCCCATATACCTGAAATTCTTGAAACTTCATTCCGTAACTTATAGGTAGCGATATCTCCGCTCTCCGCGGACCGATTGTGCTGATTTTTGTCCCCCACAAAATCTCTTTTTGGACAACTTCGCAGATTAAATAGTCGGCTTCCGGGATATGAGGAGACGTGTTTAAGTACGATAACGAAAATTCGCATACTACGTGACCACCGCGCCTTTATGACGCGAAAGATGACGTTTGGAATATTTATTTCTTGGATATAGGTGCTTACTCTCGACGCGAGACTCTTGATAATTATAATCTCGAGTGAGTATGATGATGATTATTGACTTATTTTCTGTCACAATAGTACCTGCCTTTTTTTACTTTTTTTTCCTCTGATAAAAGGAGGAAAAAAAATATTATATAAAATAGATATACATTATACTCGCGAGCTGCACAAGGACGAAGTATTATTTCTATATCTACAGAAATATAGCTACTTCAAACTTCAAAGCCGTATAATAAAATGATTTTCAATTTTTAAATCCAAAGTCAAATGAAACTGGATAAAATTATATCGACAAATTTTTTTACGACTTTTTATTTTTTCATTGTCTTCATTTTTTCAATCGTCGATTTGCGGTGAATAAATATTCTGTATTGAAGATTGAATTTTGTTTTTCCAAGTGGCGAAATCAATTTAATTAATTATGAATAAGCGTTCTTCTCTGTCCGCGATTAACTAACTCACACCGAAAACATAGATTAGATTATAATATGTGACTTGGGTGAGTCGTACACGATGTTAAAAATCCAAACACAAGCATTAGACTGCAGTATGACGAATCGTGATTTCCATTACGCCGGGTTTTATCGCTGAGAAGAATCTCGTGCTCGTTAGATACATGTATTTTTGTATTATCACGTATACCAGTGATATTGGTATTCGGGAATTTATCATTCCCGGAATTGGAATTATTTTTCTACTATTCCGTGGTATTTCTATAATCAGTGAATTTATATGTATGTTGGTAAAAAAAAAAAAAAAAAAAATTATCACACCTCGTACGATGATAACGTACGGGTTGAGCTTATCTCGGTCTCTCGGTCTCTTGAAAATAAGACATTTCATAGGTATATATATTAAACTGAATTCCAGTTTTTAAACGCCGGGAATATATTATAAATCGGGGATTTTTTCCTGTCCGAATTATCGGAGTGATAAAAAATAAAAAATAATTTTTTTTGTTGTACATATGAACGTAAAAAACGCTTCAAAAATCATAAATCTTATCCCTTCGATTATTAATAAGTCAAAACTGACCAATGCAATTAGTCACCAATTAGCATCATATCTATGCGATGTTTAATCTTCGAAGCCATTATATAGTGTCATTTTTTCTTTTTCTCCAAAAAATTTTTATCGTCTCATCTGCAGCCTCACATCAATAATTATAAGCTTTATTCGATGATTCTAATGAAAATTATTTGATAGTACTTATAGACTTATCAAACCCCAAATTCAGTTTTCTCTTTATCTATTTATACCAAATGTCGAAACTATTTGAGATAACTTTGAACTATATGGATATTGATCGATCGACATTTCTCAATCTACTCCAGCTATTTTATTCTTCTTTTTTTTTTTTTTTTTTATATATATTTTTTTTCATCCTCTTTACTAATTTTGAAACACCGGAAGTTCAGGCAAAACCGGAAACCGCTCGGGATATCCGTACAGCCGTTTGCGATCGATTTATTGACCTCTCTACTCGCCTTTTGTGTTATATACGTATATATAGATTTATTCATGACTACGTCCAGGCTATAATTTCTCGTAATAAAAAATCGATGCTTCTCATCCAGTTATACCATAATTAAGAATGAATTTATCCTCGGTCACACCTTGGCGTCGCGTTCGGACCAAGCACGTAACACATAACGTCGATAAAGAAAAAAAGAAGAAAAAAAATTTCGCCTAGAAGGTATACCTGTATGTAATTTACCGATAATCAATAGATTTTACGCATTCGATTAGATAAACTATTTTTTTTTTTGGCTCTTCTTTTCTTCTCTTCTTTCAACGAATTTCATTTTTATCAATTTTTTTAGAAATGGAATCGAATTCTAAGATCGTGGGTTTTAAAAATCGGTTTCACCCCCCTGACATATGACACCTCGGACCGTAAATACCTGAAATTATACGTGTCAAGCATCATGGAGAGATCAAAGTACGAAAAATGTGTCATACAAGCAGGGAGATATAGACGCGATATAATAAACGTTATCAGTATAGCTGTTATCGGAATCGGTTCGATACATAGCTAAGATACACCGGTTATTATGAAACAATGACGGTATAGATTATTATAAATCTATAGATTTTCGTCCTCGTATGATTTCGAAAAGTCGTATAGGTATGCATATAATGATGACGTATATAAATGACATTTATATCTGTATTCCAGGAATTCCTCGTCATTTTTTCCTCTCCGTTTTTATCACTCGGTTATATGTTCTTTTTTTTTCTCTTTTCTAGTATACTATATTTGAAAAAAAAATCTCGTTCGTGATGTAAAATTTCTTCACATCATAACCGAACCGCCACCGCAAACCGCAGAAGAGGAAATCCGATATATGTAGAAAATTTCCGCGAATGTATTTAGGAACGATTATAATCGATAACGAGTTAGAATACCCCGAAATATACGCTATCTTACGATAAGAAATTTCACTGTAACGAAATACTATACGGATTTAAGAATTAGTCGGTTAATATAATAAGTAATAACTGATTTTCGCGAGCGGATATACGACCACGATGACGAACTCTGACTCATCGAACTCACTACTCTCGAGATTGTTTATAATATGACACAGTCTTTCCACGTTGACAATATAGCATATGCAATTTATCATGCATGTGCATGGTCATGGGGCTGGGACGAATCTCCAGAAACGTTGGAGTTTGTAACATTGAAATTTTGGTCCATTTTTTCGGGATGTGAAGATGAAAAATAATTCATTCTGATCATCGAGGGATCCACCTATTTACGGAAGAAACGTATTTCATCCCATAATTCAATCGATAACTTCATTACGTCATAAATAATTGATAGAAGTTTGAAACTTTACTTTAATTTTCCGAAAAGTGCATCTGAAGACGATTAATTTTTTTACCTTAGCTTATATCGGTTCAAAATTTTTTTAAAATTATTTCTAGAAACTGAAAATCGGTAATATTAATTAACTCGTCCCTAAAGGCATAAATGTATAAATTATCGCGGCTGGACTATAATAATAAAAATATTTTATATTACTAAAGCTAATTATTTCAATATTTCAACGACATCACATAAGTCGACTACGATATGCAATCAAGCAGTGCGAACGCTCTTTATCTTCAGAAAAGGGAAAGCATTTCCGTAGTGGAAGCCACAGTTAATTAATTAAAGTTCGTTCATTTTTATTTTTTACTCACGCGGTCGGAGTCAAGTCTGATGTGTCGACATTTTTTAATCGGGCTTTCGTTAATAGTTATTTAATTATTTATATATGAATGACCATGTAATGTAATTTAATATATTAATGTAACATGATATAATGTGATGTGATATTAGGATATGATAGGATATGTAATAAATAATGAGTTGATTGAAATTCCCCGATGATCCCCCGAAGACATACGATTCCATATTTACGCCCACCACGCATAGTACTCATCCCAGCTGACCAGACCATTTGCCCAATCGGTACCAATCGCGATAGTATAAGTTGGCTGGTAAAAATATAACATTATCTTCCGGCACCGCTCTAGCGCATCAGACATTACAAAGGCGGTAGTTATTCGCCGGCCGCCGCAGCCGCGGGAACCATATTATACCTAGTGAAGAGAATAGTTAAAAATTGACTATATATAGTGAGTGAATAAATAAATAAATCAATTAATTAATTAATTAATTAATTAATGAATTAATTAAATATTAATAAAATAAAAAATTGTACCTGAAGAGCGGCAAATGGAATAAATTGTTTAAATATTTTTATATACATACCTATATACAGTATATAATTATGTATAATATGATGAGAAAGATTTTTTAAAATCGAAACATAAAACACGTATTCATCTATGATAATTTGTTTTGTGATTTTTCATTTACTTTTTTCGTTTTTTCTATGCTTGATGAAGTTATTTTGATAATTTATATTCGTGATCGTTAAATCAAAATCAGACATTGGAGAATAAGAATAAGAAGACGAAGAAGAAGAAGAAGAAGAAGAAGAAGTCGGACAGTTATTTCTAGCGCCTGATCTTT
This sequence comes from Tenthredo livida, assembly GCA_963992785.1. Taxonomy (NCBI): domain Eukaryota; kingdom Metazoa; phylum Arthropoda; class Insecta; order Hymenoptera; family Tenthredinidae; genus Tenthredo; species Tenthredo livida. The sequence goes on along the minus strand of OZ023070.1, from coordinate 1,161,209 downwards.
TCCTCATATACTACGGCCTTGACTCGAATCTACTCTACGTCTACGTCTACTCTGATTCTCCACCACTCAACCGAGCCCAAATCGCACCCTATATATATATATATTTTCTTTTTTTTTATTCTCTCCCTCTCTCTCTCTCTCTCTCTCTCTCTCTCTCTCTTTTTCTACCCTAAAACACGCAGATTTATTAGCGACCCCGTTCCCGTTTTGCTCACGATCCAGTATAGTGAAAAGAACCGAGCGAGCTGTGATGCCCGACTACGAGAACCTCGTGCGTGTCTCACAGTAGCGAATCATAAGTATTGTACATATGCGGCGTTATAGCTAGTCTTATATTCGCGAGGTGTTCTTTTGGCGAAATTAAACGCGAAAATATATATATAAAAAAAAAAAAAAAAAAATACCTCTTCTGTGATGTTAAACAGTATTGCGATGATTGAGTATGGCGATGATTTTTCATCGTGATCCAAGAATACTGCGAGAGAATAATTAATCGAAATTATAATTAACGAATGTGATCTATGTACGTAAACCTGAATAAAAAATAAAATAAAAAATAGAAGAACAAAAATGCAAACAAATTAAAGCGACATTTCTGATGAAAGTGAAAACACACACACATATAAGGAGAACTGAATTTTCACCTCTGTCAAGAGTCAAACACGGATCGCATGACGTCCTTATACCTGGACGAGTTGGTATATTTGAGGAGTTTGCGTGCCTGTTGGAAAAAAAAAATACACACACACACACACACTCACACACATACACAGCAACAAGAACAACAACACCAATCAGCTAGCCACGAAGGGATCACCGTGTTTAGCTGTGAAAGTGGACAGAAAATTTTCACCAGCTAGTAGAGAAGAGAAACGTATAGAAGTAGAGTTATAGAGCCGCAGATAGTTGGATGAAAAGAGAATGAAAGTGTGAAAAAAAGAAAGAAAAAAAGAGTGAATTTTGGCTTTTTTTTCTTTTCTCTCTCTCTCTCTCTCTCTCACTCTCTCTTGTTTTTTCTCTCGTCGTTTTGAAATTATCGATCGCAGTTTAAGTATCATCATTCATTTTGTTAATTATTGTGCATGTAAGATACGGAAAGAAGAAGAAAACAAAGACAAGTTTAAAAGAGTATATATATATAGATAATATACAGTTAGTAATTATCTAATAATATAATATTAAATAAATTGTTATAAATTATATCGTCACGGGGCGGGGGTGGCCAGTTTCAAGGTAATTCTATCGCGTGACCCTGATAACGACACCGTAACGTCACACACACACACACACACGTATATAAATATATATACTAGCTATTTGTATCGAAACTGTTCGATAGGATTAAGAAATAACAAATCGCGAGTAAAAACGTTATAGGCACTCACTCACACACACACACACACACACACACATACAGGGCATACGCATACACGTACACACACGCAACAGTCGTGAATCGGACTATAATATAGAAATAAAAATAGGAAATAAATTTGAAAAAAAGAACGGGGGTGATGAAATAATTGAATTAAAAAAAATAAAATAAGAAAATAACATAAAAATAACATAAAAATTGTACTTTGTACCTTGTATGTACCTTGAAGGCCCGTTGTAAAAGGGTCATAAAAGGATATGAACGAGAATTTGAACACGAACGGACACAGCTACCTATGTCTAATCGCAATATACGCGATTCACGTGGTAGTATTCCACGTGCTTTCGCCACCGGAATTATCGCTCGTCGACGTAACACTTCCACCCGAATTACAGCCTATGACCAGATGGAGGACTGCGAGGGCGATTATCGAAAGGACAGAGAACGTAAGTTCGTCGTCTATAGACGGTGGGACGTCGCTTGATCATCAACGGAGAAATAACGACAGTTTTAATAGGAACGATATTGTCGGAGGGATCGAAGCCAGCCTGGGTCAATTTCCCCATCAGGTAATTTGGAATTTTCATATTTTTTTTCTTACGAAAAATATTCGAATCCAATTCCATCAGATCTTTATCCTTCATCTAGCAAGAAACAGAGAAAAGGTACCTAGGTACACAGTTTTCTCGCTAAGTTTGCTTATCACTTTGAAAATATGAAACGAACATAAAGATTAGAGAAATTAATAATTTATTTTTATCTATACCTATAATGTTATAATTGAACAGCTCGGGGAGTAGGCGTATCGCGCCTAAGTTTTCAACTGGGATTAACGAAACGCGTTTATGTATATGTATATATAGAAGGTATAAAATTACGTCTGCGTAATGTGCAGATGTATATCCATGACATAAAAATCGAATCTCTAATGAAATTGGTATAGAAAAAAAGAGGACAAAATACGAATTGAGAAAAATGAAAAAAGAAAAATTAATATCTAATATCATGTAAAATCGTAAAATTTTTCCTCGGTTTGATTAAGGGTGAAAAAAATTTCGACCACCGTGGCTAATTAGGGAAAGTTTGAAAGCAAATTTAGCTGAGTGGTTGCGGACTCGATCTGCATAATATACACCTACTACCTATTATTATTAGTCACGAAAGTCTGGTGGATCAATTATATCCAATCGTCGATGAAGAGATCGATCAAAATTTACACATCCCAGCCATTAAATATTTACAAGGTTATAATATATTAGCATTAGGAGGTAACTTATTGACTTTTATAAAGTTCATTTGCCTTTATTAATTTTTTTATTTTTTTCTCCCAACCGCGGGTTGTTTGTTTCGTTCGAATATCATTTTTAAAAACCGTGCGGTTTAAAACCACGATGCCTATTATAATTAAAATACTGACGTAGTTGTTTTAAATTGAAAGAATTGGTTTGGTTTAGTCTAGTTTTTTGTTTTTTTTTTCTTTTTCTTTCGTTTTACAGCCGCGAGAATATGATTATAATTAGTTATGACAATACGGTTCTATATGGTCGTATACATATTATATATATATTACATAACAACCAGAGAACCACGTGCTGTGAGAAACGGCACGAAGTAATGTATACGTGTGTCGTACGTAGGTAATGCACGCGAAATAATTCATTAAATGTAATTAAAACGCGTTGTTTTTTTTTTTCATGTTGAAACAGAAAGAAAAGAAAAAAACAACGAGTAAATTAATTACACCCTGTTCCACGTAGTAATACATAATTTTTAATTTTTTTAATTTTTTTAATTTTTTTATTCAAACGTTCAATGTCTTATCATTAATTTTCTCGCGCGTATGCATACCACACTGTATTCATAAGCGTTAAGGAGGAACATCAGCTTCATCAAAATGGTGATAACTAAATGAAATTTTCAGAATATATTCTTGAATATACATTCGATGGCCTCTCAAATTTTTAAACGGTTTCATTCAGCCATTTTTTAATAAATAATTTGCAAACTTTGAACATTTTATACATGATCATAGCGAATAACTCGTCAGCCACGTCTTGAAATATTCATAGTAAAATAAAAAATGGTGATAGGTCAGAAAAAAACTACCTCTGAACAGCTCAAACACTCAAGAACCTATATGCAAAGTTAGAGGTGTTTTCATTCTGCCATTTTCCTATAATTATCAGAAATTCTCCGAAAAATGCGATATTTTGTCGTTTTTCACGCTAAAGCAAGGCAATCGTGGTACACCCGTTGCCGTGTACAGTGTTTTTTTTCTCTCGCGAGTCGTTTTGATTGGCGTACAGCCACGGACAGCTGAGAGATTTCAGGAGGGGTTGTAGCTCAACACTACCAACCCTCCCTATTAATTTCCCCTTACGCGCGAAGCTGATGTTCCTCCTTAATTCATTATTATTTATTAACAATAATTTTTCCTTATAATATATACATACGTGTAATTAAATCGACGTCTACTGCTCTTATAAATTGCTGGATAAACGCGGATGTAATATCCGATAAAGAAAAAAAGTTCAATTCAGGCGTTTAGGGATTGGAACTAAAAATGTTCCGATTATTCCTGTCAATTTTTTTTTTTTTTTTTATGACAATCGTCTAGACTCTAATGACCCATTACCAATATCGGAATAGATAATCTCGCTCTGATTCATAATAAATAAATTTATCCATCAGGTTTCTCTTCGACGATCACGGACCGGGGTGCATTTCTGCGGTGGTAATATCATTGACGATGAATGGATCGTTACTGCTGCACACTGTATGTACAGGTAGGTAATTCTTCTTTAATTTATTATACCTACTTTATAGTATATCCACTTTGGGTACTAGTAATAAAAATATATAAAAAAAAAATAAAAAAAATGTCTGACCCTGAAATTTTCTGTAATGATAAAAATTTTATCTGATGTATATAATTTTTCAGCAATGATAAACTCATATCAGAATCTACGATCAAGATTTACGCCGGGAATTTGTTGCTCGATGAAATATCATCGACATCCCAGAGCAGGCGAGTGAGGAGGATCATAGTCCACGAAAAATTTAACATGCGGACTTTGCAGAACGATATTGCACTTTTGAAGGTGAGGATGATATAAATCGCGCGTGTCAATCTTTGGGGAAGAAGTTCGAGCTCGGAATTTGATTTTTTATTTGGAGAGGTCGTTTGCCCGAGATGAACTATTTTTTGCTAAAAAAAAATAACAACAAATATGAAAATAAATAATTTTTTATTCACTGCAGCTTCGGTCGAAGCTGATCTTAGACGACGTAACAGTTGCCGCAAAAGCTCTAAGGAATGAGACCGTAGCCGATGGAACACCGTGCCAAGTATCTGGCTGGGGAGTGACCCAATACGTGAGTTTCAAAACGTTACAAATTCTTCTAAATATAACAGAAAAAGAAGGAGGAATTTTTTCGTTCATTTTTCTTTTTTCTATAAATTTTCATTAGCTTATGAAATTCACGCGACGAAATACGATACAGATCGCTCAAACGAGCGATGCGAGCGTAATCAATTATTTCTAACGCCCTTTCGTGACGATCAGTCGTTTGTCTGAAACCATTCGGTCACTAATATTTATCTTATACGTACACCCACTCCCACGTGACATGTTACGATATCGATGTCGAAGCCTCTGATAATAAACCATGGGATTTGTCAGGTGCTCGACCGGGCCTTTGCACACGTTCGAAATCAATTGGAAGAAGAAAAAAACGACTCTAACTTTACCTCAAACACCTTTGTCATTTTTATTCATTTTTTTATCCCGATTTTACAGGGAACCACCGTATTGAACAACGAACTACTCTACATAGACGTGCCAGTGATCAACAGAACCTTGTGCCAGAAATTGATGGTCAATTATTCTGATATACCAGAAGTAATGATCTGCGCTGGATACATCGAAGGTGGCTTTGATAGCTGTCGGGTAAGAACTCGCGGAATTATTACACAGCATAATAATATAGAGAGATCGATGAGTTGTGTTTGCTAGACGATAGGTATCTGTGCCGTATCGTGTTTTATCGATGAGTTATACTCGAGAAAAGTTTTTGATTAATTTTTTTTCTTTTTTTTTTTTCATACAACGTTACTCCTATTTTAACAAATAAAACAACCATAAAATGGTCATTTTATACAGGGTGATTCCGGGGGCGGATTGATCTGCGACGATCTACTCACGGGCCTTGTGTCCTGGGGAAAAGAGTGCGGGCTTGCTAATTTTCCAGGAATCTACACAAACGTTAAAGAGTTCAAAAATTGGATCCTAGAAACCATAGCTACAAACGCATCGTGTCCTGTGGGTACGAAAGCCATCAGTCCCGGAGCGTGGGGTGTTTTTTTTGGCTGTTTAGTGTTCCTCTTCACTTATACGGACCACGAAAAATTCGAAGTGGAAACGGCCTAGGCTAGACTCTGGAATACGTTGTTTTTTATTTATTTTTTTCTCCAAAACACCAAAGTTACAATAAATTTGCAATAAAATCAGCAAAGAGTATTTTCTGTACATATTTAGTTCTGTGAACTGTATTATTCTTTCGTTTTTAATCAATATTTCTTCGAGGCGTGGGACATTGGATAATATATAATCTACGTGGAGTTTTTTTTCACTCATTTTATATCAACGTGCATCGAAGGAAAATTCTTCCCGTAAAATCTAAAATTCTATAACGATAATAACTTATACGAATAGGTTCGGAAATTTGTTAATTCCGAATCTATTTACGCGATCTAGTCTCTTTGAACTAATAATATGACGTTATAATAAGTCGAGCCCCGCCAGTCGACGTCAATCAATCACTCGATCAATGCTCGTTTGAGTTGTAAACTAGCTCAGGATTTTCTACAAATTTCCTAAAATAAATTATATTCTTGTATACTAATTAATTATTTTCTAATTTCATTCTGTTATTCCGATACTATAATTATAAGTTTAGGACGCGGAAAGATTTTTTATGTAAATATTCGAGTTCCAAAAATGGAATAACAATAAAAAATTAACAAAAAATAACAAAATCCCTCCTGCAGTGAACAACGAAGTCTGAAAAACGCTTTCATCGCAAAGTTTTTTCTTTTTGAGGAATTTCGCAAGCAGGTAGGTAAGTCGCCGCGATGGACCAGCCCAAAAATTTTTTTTATAGAAACCTACGGGCTGATTAGTTCCATAATTTTATCAAATTCAAGTCGGAGCAAGTGCCATCGATCGAGACCAGAATCGTAAAATTGTGTTGATCGGTTCTCGAGATATCGTCAATGAAAAATGAGAGAGAAAGAAAAAGCTGTTCTTTGAATAACTCGAAACCTATTAGACCGATAAAATCGAGAATCTAATCGGTTTTGAGTTGGTAAAAACCGCGTCGATTAACGCAAAGAAGGATAAAATCCGATCATTAATTATCGAGATATCAACGAGCGAAAAAATGATCCTCCAATCTCTAGCCTCGTAAAAAAATGAAAAATATAAAATATAGAATAGGAAGGATTGAGGTTCTAGAAAAAAAACAAGTTCCATGGTAATAAATTGGGGAAATTTATACATAATATATTTATTTTTAATTCCTTAATGAATGATTAAACGCGGTAAATGGAAATTCTGCGAAATATAAATCGACGTAGATCACATGTCGTAAGCTTCGCGCAGTTCGGCAGCAGCCTGCGCCGACATATCCTTCTCTACGAAGTGTAGAATATTTTTTATAACTGTAATAAGTATGTAATTAGGTTTTGTGAACTGTATAGATACTGGGAAATGTGTATAATCGCGCGGGAATTATCTTATCAGAGTTTACCTGCAGAGTGGCAAGTGAGATACTCGAAGACATGTATGTATACGATACACGTATAGATGGATGCGGTGTATAGGTACATAGATATATCCGTAATGTCGTAAACGTACCTTCTTTATCGTAAACGTCCATGAATAAACGCACGATTGAAAATCTACTCAGTTTTGCTATACGCTTCATAAACCGATTCGTCAAATCTACGTCTTCGATATTGCAGAAATGACTTTCCAGACATCGGATAATAACGCTGAACATATTCCCATCCAATTTGTTGCCGATCACTGCGGAAACGATACACATGCATCGGTCTTTTTTCATTTCTTTATCTCTGATTGCTAATTTTTTAAACATCAATTCACGCCACCATACCAGTGTCTAAATCCTCGGGAGTCAAAGATCGAAGGAGTTTAGCACGTAGTGTTAAGTCCGTGTCATTTTTCAGGGATTCCCACATGTGGAGAAACTCGTAAGGCGATTCGACGCAGTCAACATTCTGAAATTCACCGATTTCGTTATCGTTTTTTGGGATGAAGAAACAAAAAAACGAAATTCTAAACCCGCTAGATATCTCACCCCGTAAATTTTCGCAGTTATTTTTTCACCGCTGGGTTCAGAGAGCGCAGAATTTTCGCACTTAACAGCAACGTCGATTTTTCTCTGCTCCTTAGCCACTGGGATTTTCGGTTTTATCTCTGTCTCGGATTTCCCTGTCTGTTTGACTCGCGTTTTTAATTTTTCCGACTCTTTCCTCCGCGCCGAATCGCGCTTAGATTTATCTTCGAGTTCCGGCAATTCTTCGATCGCCAATTTCGTCCTTTCATTCCTACCGAAGTCAACCCCGTCTATTTTCACGTCAGAAAAATACGAATTCTGACTTTTACTGTGACCAAGGACCACCCTACGTCTCGACGCATCGTCCGATCCGTTCAGCGACAGACAGTAGCTGCTCTTATAATGCGGCGGTGGTTTTGGACTGCGAGAAAACCCCGGTGCTCTATCGCAGAAGCAAATTTCGGAGGGTTTGTTCATTTTTAAATCATTTTTACAGCCGTCACCTCCTCCTTTCACTTCCGGGAAGTCGCAATCTTCCGCCTCTTCTATTCTCATCCTAAAATAGAAGAAAGAAAATAGTCGAAGAAAATTTCCAGCGAGATGAAGTCTCAATTCTATGAACAAAAAATGGTCAGGCGATGTTTCTCTCATTACCTTACTTTCTTCGATTCGCATGGCTTTCGCAGTTTGTTAACAGCAGCTATTGCTATTTTATTGTTTGGTTCGAGCCGCAGGATTGTCTGATAGTCAACCAGCGCCTGGATGTTAAAAGGCGAGAGAAAAGATGTCGAAGATTACGGTCGTTAAAAAATGCGTATATTTAGGGAAATTGGAAGCAGCTATTATTCGAGACTCATGCACGAGTCGAAATTACCTCTGAATATTTGTCAAGATTTTCCAAAGCCAGTCCCCTCCGCATAAGGGCAATTACGTTATTGTATTCGATACTGAGTACCGCGTTACAATCGTCAACGGAATCTTTATATCGCCTGAGTTTAATATCTGAAATATAATTGCGACAAGATATAGAGTCGATGAGCCTTGGGTGTAATAAAAAAATGAAATGAAAAAATAAAAAAATAATAATAACGACAATAAAACACGAGTACGCCGATGGATAACGCGGAATAATTCATCGATGATATAACACACGGTAAAAACCCATCTGTTACTTGTTATTGCTCGATTGTTGTATGCGTTTACACTCGAATTAATTTTAATGCTAGAATTATAACGGGCTAAAGCTTCCTCGTAATCTCCGGCTCTGTAGGCTTCATTTCCGATATTTCTCTCCTGCTCTGCCATGACGGCTAGTTCAGTCGCTGTCAATGTGACTGTTGAAATAAATAAAAAATAGCGATAATCGAAAGATTAGAGAATAATCCATGAAATTTCATGTGAAACTTAATGCGGTACGAATTATTGTATCGAACCTCGCACGTACGTTTATTCACCGCCGATTCTCTCGTCAGATTTTTCGCCCCTTCTAATTTCTCCCGTTTTAATTTCTGCGCGTTTTTAACCACCGCGATATTTCTCTCGTCTTGTAAATCTATGCGGTCCAATTCGGCGTCGGCGTCGAACTTATCCCACCCCGAATAGTCGCAGGAAGCGATGGACTTCTGTTTAGCTATTTTGCCCCTCGATTTGGCAACTGATCTCTGAAAATCGTTTCAAAAAAGCTCTAAATATCGTCGGAAATTAATCGAGCGATTCGAGCGATCGGTCATAGCTTCACCTTCGCTTCGGCCACTCGGCGAATTTCCGGTTGCGAAATCGGCGAAGTTAAACCCATCGCCTTTCCCTCCTCCAGGTCCTTTTCTCTGACCTGCATCTCGCTCATCCATCGCGCGATATCTTCGTCGATTATTTTTCGCTCGTCCGGCTCAAGCATCGCCCGAGTTATCACCGGCTCTTCGACTCGGAGGACTTTGCTCTTCGGACACAATTTCTCGAGGCATTTTTCGGCGTGGCTTATCAGCTCCGGGAATATTCCCTCTTCCCCTGATCTACCATAATTCCCAATTTTATTTAGCAAAATATAAAAATAACTAAGCCCCCGTGCGTTTTATTCGGGAATAATTTTTACCTGAGAATCAAAACTATGTGCTCTAGCTCCTTAACGCTCGACGACCCCGTCACGTATTCGTAGGAGAGGTGTTCCACCGGAATATCGTACTTACGTAAAAGAGGTAATTTTTCTTGTGGTTTAACAACGGTCACAAGATCGATCTCCTCGTTTCCCATACTTTCGTCAATCAATTAATCGCAGCCTCCACGCCTCGAAAATTGAATAAAATCTATTCCCTTTTTTCTTTTCTCTCCACCTATTCAATTTCTGTCGAAATACCTTTGATTACAAACGTTTCCACGGTTACCCACGGTTAAACACGTTCACGAACGTTTGTTCGATAATCCCTACGCATCCCCTGCACTTCCCATGACGTGAAATTAATTATTAAAATAATTTGCGTCGTTTTCTTCGGGGATAAAAATTGGTAAAAAAAATTCCAAAATCACGGCGATTCGGCGCTAATCATTTCTGGCAAGTAATTAATAAATTGAACGAATCCTACAATTCGTACCGACTGTTTGCGGCAAAGTTAGTTCCCGGTTTCGCCATCGTGAAGGCGAAGTGGCACTGACTCATTTACCCATCGACGGCATCATTTATCGAATGTAGATATGAGAAGCTGTGCAACGGATGGATTACAGAGTGCATAAGCTAAGGCGGGATGCGTAAAAAGTAGAATTTCGGATAATCCGATTGGGAAGATCGAGAAAACTCTACTACTGGGTCTCGCCATCTAATGGAATATCCTTGCACTATATCGTTATTGATTTCACAGGGGAAAAGTACGACGGGTTACAGTCGATCAGGCGCAACCCTGCACCGCTAGTATCGAAGTTAAAACAGGGAGAATCCGGAAATGCGTGTGTGTGTTTTATTTTTTTTTTTTTTAATGCACGATGTGATAGGTGATCGAAATTCATGTCGATCAGATGTAATCGAGAATTTGAATAAGGTTTGATTTGAGGTAATTACACAGCTGTACATACATACTTAATTCGACTTTACTTTATCAATCCATGACTATGAGACGTAGAAATTAGTTTATTGTTAGAAGAAGAAGAAGAAGAGGCATAAGAAGAAGAATTACGTCTCACTGTGGAAAGGAACTTCGGGTTGATCAACTCCGACTTTCATCTCATCGTATTGCTATTGCCTGATCGTTTTCCCATTTATTCGAGCGCACATAATGCGACTGGGCAGCAGCAGCAGCAGCAGCAGCAGCAAGCAGCCGGTCCATACCAGATAACCAATCGCAAATATAAGTTTCACGTTCTTAAAGGTGAAGTAACGAGATTTAAAAAGCTCTATGCGTACAACGAGGGGCACGATTTTATTATGCCCCTACCCATATCCTGCGGGATAATAACAGTTCCGTACTTTACACCATCGCAGATGATTAATTAGAAGAAAAAAGCGCGTCGAACTGTGAGCCTAATCAAATTCCCCGAATTTCTAGGTATATATAGGATAATTAAGGGCCTTTCCAAAGGTCAAGACCGTCTCAGAAACTCGTCCCTTCATAACTTCATCAGAACATTAAATTATCGATGAATTTTAGGTAAGACGTAGGTATGTAAGTAAGGGTAAAGTGAGCGAAGATAGAGAAGCTGCAACGAGTTTGAGAGAAAATAAAAATTCCGAGTCTTTCCTGCCTCGAACATCTGGAAGCAGACTATCCAATTTCTTCGTCTCGATCATCCCTTTCCGAAAAAATATTAAATAAATTATGACGTCATGAAGCGATCGATTTAAGTATGGATAAAATTGGTTTTCCTTTGCGCTCCCTTTCATCCCTCACACATTCGTGCATGTATTTCGCACACTTAATCAGGGGATGTTATCATCAATTATTAATCAAAGAGTTAAGTGCTATTCTTCAGCCCTTTTTGAGAAAAGAAAAAACGGTATTTTATTCACGGTGGCGCGAAGAGTGGTTTAAATAGACATGAAAAAAAAAGGTAGGAAGGTAGGTAGGTGCGTCCCCAACGCAGATATCCTATATTATATATAATATCTGCGACCCGCAAAAATTTTTCTGCAATTCGCATTGTAAACCGAAATTTTCTTCAGTCAATAAAAAAATTTGCTTGAGCCAAGACAATTCTCTTGGTTTGAAAAAATTTTGACTTGGCTTGGGAGATTTTTCGGTCTTCAATATAATTTTCTTGGCCCAAGTGAACCTTTTTTTCTGTGTATGATCGAATGGGGATATCCCCAGGACGTCAGATATATCTTGGTGATGTGATGGAATATCCTATGGATCTTTCGATGATCCTGGACATATACAGAATATCCATAGTATATCCGAATGATCCTGGATATATATAGGCTGTATAAGACATAAAAAGGACATTCGATGGACGTCCTGTGCTGTGTGGGTATGTAAGTATATACCTACATCTAGTTACCTCGTCCCATCGTCTCTACAGAGTGTCCAATTATATTACCGCGAGATCCAGTATCTTATTAAAGGAGCTGGTTCACCAGACTCTACCAGGATCCAGAATATGCGTAACGAATAGGACCCGGACGCGTCGTAAACATTGTCCAATTACCTACATAGACCGCATATAATCTGCGTTATCAAATTTCTTTGATAAATCTTGATCCTTGTATGTATAGAAAAAAAAAAAGAAAAAAATTTTGAAGGAGGAATCGTTGAGAAACTTTTCCATTTTTTTTTTTTTGTTCTTATAATACGGCGATGAAATTAACGAGCGAATGTATAAATTCTTCGCATAAAGTAAAGCAAGAAAGCTGTTATACGCGCAGTTAGCTGTCGCAAGTTAATTAACTATGTAGGTACTACCTAGAATCACGTCACCCCTCTGTGTAGAATATATGATATCTACTTATTTTTAAATATCTTAAAAATATTGAAAAGGAAATTTCGTTCAAGCCGTACAAATTGTATGCATGAATGAGAGGAAAAAAAAAAGAAAAAAAGAAAGAAAAAAAAATTCAATTACGGCGGTTCGGTTCGAAGAATTTAATTTTATATATCTTATACAGATATTATACTATATATATATATATATATATATATATATATGTGTATGAGATGATATTACACGTTAAAATATGCGGGATAAATAAAATATCCTTGTAAACGAATATAAGCGAAATAAATAGAAGCACTAAAAAACTCTTTCGCGAAATCGCAAGGGTCGGTTAAATATTTGCGTTACGTTTGCTACGCCTTCGTCATCATCCTTAAAGAAAAAAGAAAAAGGAAAAGAAAAAAAGGAAATTTCCACGCTAATGAGAAAAAAAAAAAAGAAAAAAAATATAGGTATATTTATATAAAACGCACCGAGATATTCAATTGAGATAAACCGGTGCCCCTGCAAAAGAGTCGATCGGTTTCTCTTTAAATTAGTTTTAAATCGAAATATGAAGGCAGTTAAGAATATTGAGGAAAAAATAAAATAGATAGTAGGTGTGATAAGTAAAAAAGCGAAAGATAACAGATACAAAAGAGAAGAAAAAAGTGGGAATTAAAAAATCTGTTTTTTCCTTCGACAAAAACCACCCACCAACCAACCAACTATCGATTTTACCTGTATATACGTACTCTAACTATTTCTAGATGACAGAATACCAATATTGTTTCTTGAATGACGTATGCGATTCGGTGCTCATTCATTATATATGTATATATGTACAACCGAAGTAAGTAGTTTACTTGCAATTTTATTATTTACGACTTTTATGTCTTATACACACTGTTCGTCCGTTTTGCGTGTAAATTTCGCGTAAATTTGATTACCGAAAATAATTTGCAAAACAAAATAAATAAATAAATAAATAAATAAATAAAGGACGTGCGAATGGAAAAGAAAAAGTTGAATTCTGTCAGAAATAAGAAAAACAGGAACGAAAAAAAGGAATGAAAATTATGTGATGTATGTATGTACATAGGTACGTATAGGTAACTGAGCTAAAAAGAACTTATATTGCGGAGTGTCTTTCATCCGGATTTATATCGCCCATATATATTATATATATACACCTTATCGCGATAACATTGATACTGCGAAAATTTATTAGAGGTATGATTTCTCGACACTTCTTTTATGTTATAGGTGGATATATTCCCGTCCGGTTTATTACTACCCCGTACCCTTAGACCCCCTCTCCCTCCCCCGCAGCATTCAGTATATACGTCAGAAGCATTTTTCACGAAATGAAATATACGATTCGCGTATGAAAGAGTAATACACCCGTTTCTCGCTCGCTGATTTTTTTCGTTTTCGTTTTCCTTTTAGAATTCGTCTTATTTTTCCACTTATATATTTCGACTTATTATATCTTCTCCTTCTTATATATGTTCGTATATATAATATAATTTCACCAAAGGTTTTATCATACCTTTTATACCCTTGAGCTTAGAAACTAATGTATAAATGATATCTTCGCGATCAAACAAATGTACGCATACATACATATTGTCAGAAAACCTGTAGATCTGCTCCTGATACGAAGGAGAGATTAAAAATCGCTGGAATTGATGAAAAAATAAATTAGAAAAATCGAGAAAACGAAAACGATTTTCGAACAATTTTTTTCCTTTTTTCTTCTTCTTCTTCTTCTTTCTCATCGATTTTCAGTCCGCGTTAAGGTGAACAAAATTTTCGACTAAATATCAGAACTTCAACGTATGTATACCATACCCACTAAGATTCACTAGGACTACTTATACCAGGTATAATATGTAAATTTTGGAAATTATTTTCCCCGGCAGATAATCTACTATCTGAATAAAGGGTAATGAAAAAATAAGAGGAGGAAGATAAGAGGAATTCGTTACAAGTCACGTAATTTGTTGCGGCAGAGAGTAGGTATTGCCAAACGTGAGAAGAACTACAAGGATTCTATCCTATAGGTACGTACATGCGTACAGGTGTAGGTAGTGTAGTACCTATACTTACATATCACATATGCTGTATACCTACAGCGTAAGGTTTCTTTTACTAAACGATATTGATAACATGTACGAAATTTCAATTTATATATAGGTACCAACGTTTATATTATATATATGAATAATCGATGTTGTGATAAATTTATGATAAAAATTATCTCGGAAATAAAAATAAGGAAAAATGTTTAAATTCTGAAATTAAGGTCCTATACGTACCCTAATTTATTATTCATAAAAATTGAGTGACAGATATTCGTCGCTGTTATATAATTTATGTAAATATATTCCCCATACAGAGAGTGTACATAGGGTAGTTTTAGAAGAGGAAAAGAAAAGTAGAAGAGAAAAAAAAGAAAAAGTAAATGCGTAGATAGGGTTTATATAATAATTGACGAAGAGGTGAAAAAAAAGAAGAAAAAAAACAGTAAGGAGAAAGATGGAAAGAGAAAAGAAAAGAAAAGAAGAGAAGAGAAGAAGAGACGAGAGAGAGAAAAAAAAGTATCCCGAAGGAAACAGCAACTGAATTTGTTTGGTCGCTCAGCGGTTGAAAAAGCCCGTCGATCGCAAGTAAATTTATTCGACTCTCGTAATTTAAATAATATGAAGAAAAAAAAAAAAAAACAGGGAAAACAGGAAAAAAGAAGAAGGAAGAATCAGAGAGAGTGAGAGAAGAAGAAAAAGTCAACGGCTTTCCCTGCTCGAGCATTTTTCAACAAAAATAACAAAACCATCGGCATTTCCTTATCAATGGTTTTCGGGGAAACCGCGGATCGGGTAATATGTTGAATCTATGCATGTAATGTGAAATGAAATGAAACTTTTTTAAACGAGATAAAATTTCGAGAGTTTGGTATTAAAAAAAATCGTGGGAAATGAATAGATCGAATTCGAAGGAACGATGATTAATTATTAATTACTCTCGTATTATGTTATTTTTTTAATTTGTTTTTTTATTCAACAAATTTTGGAAACGTTAATCAGTCCTAGGGGGCTTTGGATCCTCTGTCGTTTCTCCGAAAGCTGAACAGATCCTTCTTCTTCTCGAGGCGGCATGGCAGAACCCCTCCGTAAGAGAGATAAGTTATCCTAATTGAATCAGAATCTGCATACGACAGAGCTTTCTCTCGAGGTGATTTTATCTCCGACTATAGGTATAGGTAGGTACCTGGTAGTACATACCTATACATATTACAGGGTCAACCCACGCATATTAAAGATGACGTTACAGAACGCGGTGGCAAACCCCCCGCCGAAAACCGGGTTCAATTAAAATCGAAGGGTTTATTGGAAAGAGGGAAGAGATTTTGAAGAAAAAATTATCAATTAAAAAAAACAACCATTCCCTATGTACTCGTTGTATAATTAGTGTAAGAAGATTTTACAACCTGAATGAAAGATTGACACAGAAATTTTTTTTAAATTTTTTTATTTCTTTCCCCAACCCCTGGAGATCCTTTCGCCTTTTTCTTTTCTCTTATTTTTCTTCACCTTCTCATCCCCCTAGGCGCCAGTAGGAATTAAATTATCTGAACCATGAAATGATCGCGTTAAATCGACGTTCTTTTTTCCCTACCTTCTTAAACAGTTTTTAGTATATTACGTGTACTATATATTTAAGTATGTGGTAATATTTATTTTTATATATATATATATATAATATACGAGTGTGTGTGCAGAGTTTCCGATTTCTGACATCCTATCTTACGTCATGAGACAAAAATCTCATTCTGGAATCTGGTTTCATTTGGCAAACTTTGAGCAAAGGGTATATACACAGGTATAGCTGATATGATACGCAATCGTGTATACAGGTATATAGATAAAAGATACAGAATAAGAGCTGATGGTCCTTCGTGTGTGTCCCGGTGGTACCGGACATCGTAAAAGTAACCATGGCAACTGGTAGCTCCTTGACGTCACTCTTATCCATCTCTTATTCTCATTCTTATCCTTCTCCTTATTCCCTCTTTTTCTTACATTTTCTCTCTTTTCTAACTCTCCTCTATCCATAACCATTAAATTGTCATTAAAATTAATGCTCGGGTGTTATGTAACACCTCCTTATTATAGGTCTAGGTACCTATAGGTATACCTATATTCTATCACATTAACGCGAACGGTATATTCGCAAAGAAAATTTAGTCTTAGAATTTCGCAGGTAATCTATACCCTAAAAATATTAATCAACCTCTATAATCATTCATACGTCGTTTAACATACTTAAAAATAGATATACCCACGTCCGACGTTAATTTAATTTGATATCCGAAAACTAACACCAATTATCGATTATTCATAACTCGTAGACGCGTGGAAAAAAAAAAGGTGTAGAAATTCAACCCTCGATATACTATACAGCTGATTATATACATATGTATAAAGTTATTCCCGAAAAAAGCTCCTAGGTATACCTTATTAGGTATAATGATAGAAACGAACTCTATGTAGGTATATAGGATTTGGGTTTGGACTTCTAAGGCCATAGGGTGACGTTATTTTAACTGTGGCTAATTCCTTCTCATCCTTCGATCCACCTCGTCCCTTGTCGCCCCTTATAACGCAGTTTGCGATAATTAGGAAAGATATCGCGCGTTAATTAACTTTTATTTTTCTTTCTTTCTTTCTTTTTCTCTTTCTCTCTTTTTTACATCAACTTCAAAGAACTAATTAACAAATTTTGTGTATATTCTACTTTCTTTTCACCCATATTATAAATTTTCACACTTTCAAATATTAACGCGTTATACACCTCCATTAAGGAATATATCATTATTATTTGAAGACAATTTTCTTATTTTTTTTCTCTTAATCCTTCAAGTATGAATAATAATTTTCTATATTGAACACCTAGAGCCAGACCCCCTGATTATTTCTCAGATCTGTTATCGACATCAAGAAGATATCCTAGAACACAAGTTTTTCGCACAATTTTTATTCTTATATCTTTTTTAATTATAATTATCGAACTTCTTTTAATACCTTCAGGTAAATTGATAAATGACTGATTAGAAAAATGCAATAAAACGAAGAAAAAAACAGAAAAACTTACATGGTCTACATGTACGTACATAGGTGTAAATGAAAATCTAACAATAATGTATTGTATACCACGTTACAATTAAATCTTATAAAAATGAAAACGACGTTGAATAATATAATTGGAATATAAACGGTATCACTGGTTGCTCGATTATGGGATATATGTGGGTGTATGCCGCCGTATGGTATAACTATATAGCTACTGTTCGTAGCTACGCGTTTAGATTCCGAGTCCAGCATCACCGTAAGGTTCGTCGAGTAGTAGCTAGTAAAAGGGGGGTTTTGGGGTTGAGGGTTGAGGGTTGAGGGTTGGGGGTTGGGGGTTGGGGTTGGCGTACTGAGTGTTGAAGTTGGGGGGGTGAAACATCCCACCCTACCCCACCCCATACCGACGCCACAACACCCACGGAAACCCCCGTCGAAAGCCACGCCCCCACCCCCCGTGTCTATATAAGGGTGGATTGGACTGGCGCGCGTCACTCGCAACTCTGGCATCAACCCGCCAACGAGTCAAAGAATTAACAAAAAACTTACCGACAGAGAGAGAGAGAGAAGAGAGAGAGAAAGAGCGAAAGAGCGAAAGAGCGAAAGAGAGAAAGGCATAAGATTAAAAATAAAGATAAGGATAAGGATAAACACGTAGAGGCAGATAAGAAAATCAGAAAAGGGGAGAACAGAGAGAGAGAGAGAGAGAGAGAAGGACGTAGATAGACGTTTGATATACAGATATATATATCGAACACTGATATACGCAGAGATATCCAAATATCTTTAAAGAAACGTAGAGTATACTTATATGTGTGCGTTTTTATAGAGAAAGAGAGACATAGAGAGGGAGAGAGAAGATTAGGATAGAGTATTAAGTAGAAAGGGGAAAAGAGAGAGGGAGAGAGAGTGTGACGGATAAAGATAAGGTGTTTGTTGGTTCTGTTCTTTGTTAACAAAAAACGAAAAGAAAAAAACGAAAAAAAAGAAAAGAAAAGAGTTGAGAAAAGAAAATCCAAAATCCAAAATAAATAAATAAAACGGTAAAGTAGTAGTGCGCGAGAAATATAATCGTATATACCTATAGTACATACGTATAGAAATACTGTTTCGTAAAGGAAGAAATTGAAATCGCAAGATGAAGACCAGCTTGTTAGCTGCACTTGCTTGCGTCCTTTTTATCCTGTTAGTTGATTGTGGCTATGCAAATCCTTACTTCGACGATGGTGAGTCTATATATATGATATACATAACGTGTATGTTGTTTTAATTTTTTATGTTCATTCGTTGTGAAATTAATATATTCGTATAGTTTACTGTGATATAATTTCTGTATAATTATCATTTTATGAGAATGTGCAAAAAATAATAATCACAGAAATATTCGTATATAAATGAGAATGTGCTTGCATTTTTTATTTCGTCAAATTTGAAAATTTTATGTGTTTTTTTGTTTTACGATTGTTTGAGGAAAATAGAAGAGAGAGAAAAATAAATAAATGAATGGATGAATAAATTCGTCGACAAAAATTTGTGAATAACCGCGTGACGTTGAATACGAATGTGTAAAATTAAACATACACGCAGTATGAGACGGATAATCTTTCTATTTGCTTTAATATATATATGCTAATTAGTTAGGAAACTGGTGAAGGGTGAATTCATTCAAATTAACATTTTTCAATGTTATCCTTTTGCCTGGTAATATACCTACTGCGATGTGTAGCGATTAGGTATTAATACGTGGCATATTCAGAATCTAAAATCTAATATAGGTAAAACCTAGAAGGCTAAGACCGCACCGATTATACCGAAGCCTAAGTAAACTCTGCTATATGTATAATATAAACGATGGAGTATATGAATGGGGTAGCGAACGTGTCTATGTGGTATTGCTGACCTTTGCCGTCTACCCCTTTTACCTAATTTTCATTATAATTGTATTTGGACAAAATTTTCACTATAATTATATTTGAACAAAATTTCTATTATAATTACATTTGAACTATAAATTTCAATCACACATATATATATAATTATATTTATTATAGAAGACGTTCAACAAATTGCAGACGACGAGGGACTAGCTGAACTCGATTATTCGGACAATGCGTTGGACCGTTTGCTTCACGCGCCTCAACAGAAGTGAGTATATGAAATTTTATCTCGCACCGTTTTACCCCGTTTTACCCCGTTCTACCCCGAGTGAGAAGAAAAAGGAAGAAAAATTGAAAATAAGAAAAAAAGATCTCAAATTATTTCAAAATTGTATTATAGTCAAACTTTTTTCCGTTCTTATTTCTTTTTCTTTTTTTTCTTTTTTACTATTCATTTTTTTGTCTGTATAAATTTTCTCAGACGCTCTTGCGTGCGTCGTGGCGGGAACTGTGATCATCGACGAAATGATTGCTGCTACAATTCAAGCTGTCGATGTAACCTATGGGGTTCAAATTGTCGCTGTCAACGGGTGGGCCTGTTCCAAAAATGGGGATAAGCCTGATTTTTGATTATATGAAATACCAAAAAAACAAGAACAACAACAAAAATTAAAAAATAAAAAACAACAACAAAACGGAATACCTATTCCTCGACTACGGTTCGCGAGAATATTAACATTATTATTATTCGATTATTATTACTACCAAAGTCACAAAATTAATCAATCAATTAATTAATTAATTAATTAATTAATCAATCAATCAATAACCTGTAACTACTCGCGTACCGCCAGACCGTAGATAGGATATATCATAATAATGAATAACGAGTATATGGTGTATATGTGTAATACTTTTAGAATCGTTGTCCCCCCCATAATTATTACATATATGAATATAAATATATATGATATATTATACATGTGAGCCGTAAAGTGTCGAATTTTGTTGTACAAGGTAGATTTTCCAACTTATCAAATGAATATTCATTTATTATAATAATAATTCGCAGTAATGATTATTATTATTATTATTATTATTATTTGTATTATCGATCACATCGCGTATATAATTAAATCGACATTTAACGGCGATTTCTATGTATTGAACATCAAGTCTGAACCCTTTCACCGATCTTTAGTTATTTTTTTTTTTCTTCATTTTTTCTATAGATCATCAATATCATACGGTTCTCCTAAAAATCCGAACGTGAGGATATAGTTCGATATGAAAATTAAATGGTTCATTAAATTTCTGTAACTCGATTGATATAGTCAAATTTTGGAAAGAAAAAAGTGATACGCAACCTTTTTTTACCATTTTTTTTTCTTTTTTTTTTATCTTTTTTATTATAACTTTTCGCAAGATTCGGCATATATATATTATATTGTATTGTATTAAGACGCGCAAATAACGACCCGCACGTGTCAAACATATCCCATAGGTATAAAAAACAAAAAAACAAAAAAAAAAAAATTCTATACGTGTAATACATTACGGACCTATCTGCAGCTTGGATCCTATATTAACTGCGTACGATCATTTTGAAAGAATATTATATATTATATCATACGTAAATTTAGGGATATATAGCACATAATATATATTTTAATAATAAAAACAGAAGACAGAGACGCAGACAATGAACAAAAAGAAGAAAGAAAGAAAAAAAGCAAAAGAAAATTAATAATCTTTGAATCTGGTTTTAGAATCAATAAAGGTGATCTTAGATTATTTTTTTTTTTTTTTTCTTTTTCGATGACAGGAAAAAGAAATTGTTGAATACGCAGATAATTATTATTTTCACCGTTCAAAAACGAAACCAAAAAAAAAAAAAAAGAAAAAAAAAATCACCTTTACTATTATATTGATAAGCACATTATCGTTTCTACACCCAAAGTTCTAAAGCCAGTTTCGAAACTTCGATAAGGTTTTTTTTTTTTTCTAAATATTAACATCGCAGTAGAAATAAAAGGAAAAAAAAATGCTGAAATACCAGAAGAACAACAAGAAGAATAAGATTGTTTGATAAATTAGAGCTGCATTCTGATTGGGGATAACTCCAGCCATATCCTCCAATTAGATTGTCATGTCTCTTTATCCAAAGATCGAACAGAATAATTAATTAATACCAGAATACATAGTAGAACGAAAGAAGAATTGCTAAGATACGGTTAAACGGGATAAAAGAAGATAAAAGAAAAGAGAAAACGCGGAAAGAAAAGAAGAAAAAATGGAAAACTTATCAAAATTATTCATTATGATTATTATTATTATGATTGTTATATTATCTTTGTAACAAAATGCGATTACAATTTGAAAAACATCATTGAAAAATTTATGAAAAAAAATGAAAAATAAGAAAAAAAAAACATATATTATACCTACTACGTACGCTACGTAATATAATAAATATCTGATTATATATATTATAAATGTAATAATATGTACACGTATTATGTCTCTCTAACGATGGATCTTGAATGTACCTATGTACGTGTGTAACAGATGTATAATTATGAAAATATATGTGTATATATGTATATATAAATATATATGTATATATATATATATATAAATACATAATACACATAAACATATATGTAATTAACCTAATAAAGAAAAATGTAATCAAAATTATCTGGTTCTAATATTTTTTGTTATAGTTTTCAATTTTTGTTTGTTTTTATTTAATTATGTATTTTTGCCCCGTTGTACAGCGAATCTTCGATTCATCAAAAAAAAAGAAAAAAATAATTAAATATATCCATCAATTTTGGCGATAAGGATCATTTCCGAACTTGAAAATCGTTCATTAAAAAAAAAAAGCAAACTATTTTAAAAATATTTTGTACGATTTTTTCAATCTTTCTTGAACTTCTCGTATAACGCCAAATGGGAGCTAATTACTTGTAGTATATACATATATATATATACCCTATGTAACGTGAGTTAAATTGCTTTATTAAATCTGTTTATATAATGTGGTAAAATTAGAATTTCAAAATTATAAATTATAAATTCTGAATTCGTATGAAAATTCATTTCCTCTCTCTCTCTCTCTCTATCTCTCTGTTTCGGATAAAATTAAATAGCATTTCTTTATGCAGTTAAACTTTTAGTTACACCGTAGGAGATAATTATATAGTATATAGTTTGAAAAGTATAAGGAGCACCTAGAGACGAAAGATGACAATAAGTATATATATTATATATATCACACGTCTATACATATACTATGTATAATGGAGTTTATAATTATTTTGCCAAAGTTCGGAAAACTTAATTAACATGATAACGAGTTTTGACGATCAATTATGTATACGCTACGAGTTTGCGATCTCGATAAAAAAAAAGTAATACAATATCTAATAGGTACCTTTGAAATAACCGTTTCATATATTCACCGTAAGTATAAATAAATTCCGCGATCTATCGACAAAGATTCTTCGGTAACTCTGAAGATGCAGGATGGAAATTTATTTATTATAACATGAAAGAGGAGCGAAAAGAAAAATAGAAAAAAAAATAAAAAAAATCAGCGAAACATTAACTATGAGGTCACAATATCTCGCGATAAACATGATGGAGTATTGCCGGCTCAAGTCCCTGTCTCGTACCAGCTTCTCTATCCAGTGACAAGATAAGAGCTTAATCCTTGAGGTCCTGCGAAGAGCACAATGCTGTCACACATACCTATTCTTCGCAGAAAATCCCTTACTAGATTATAGTTGCGCGGTTGGTCATATATATATAATATATATTATATATATATGTAATATATATTATATATATATGTAATATATAGTATATAGCGTGATATGTATATAAATCTATACACATATGGTATCTACCCATTGAGAATGAACGGAGGATTTTCGCGAGTCTAATGATCGCATTTTTCTGCTTTATAGATATAAATCGTATTTTTGTATAGGTGCAATAGATTATACGTCGGAGTACAGGTAAAGAAGAAAAATGTGAGGAAAAGAGAATAAAAATAAATGAAAATGGATAGTTTCCTATAATAATTCTATAAAACTTATATGACCTTTGCGTGAAATAAATTTTCTAAATATATTAACAGTCTTGACACAGAAATTGTGTCAGAAGAATAGATACGGAGAATACTTACGCACATAACGTATAACGTATCCTATATGTACGCGTTTACTACAACTTTCTCGATGGCGATCGTCCAACCAGGTTAGGGTTAACAAAGTTAACCCCGAGCTTCGACCTAAGTAGTGCGATATTCTTGCAGACTATACAAGGTATGCGTCATATATGTGTATAAATTAACATTAAAAAAAAAAAAAAAAAAAAAAAAAAAAATCACCTCTTTATGATTTCAGCTAATTTCATCGTTTTTGAAATATTTAAGATATTTCTTAAAAGAGGAATAAAAAAAAAATAAAAAAGATGAGAATAATTTCTGTACACATATAGTGATATTGTTGTTATTATTATTATTATTATTATTATTGTTATCAATTATTAGTAGGATTATAATTGGAGAACGTATTATATATTGGAGTAATTGACTAAACGATTCAAATCGCATTGTTCGCCCGTGTATAGGTCAATTGCTTCACCAGGTTAACGTAGGATATATTATGTGATCTTATAACGTAATATACGTTTGACTTGGCACCGTATTTAGAAAGACCTAATTTTTTTTTTTTTTTTCACTTCAACAAATGCAATTAGAAGAATATTGTTTAATAAGCACGTGAGAGGAATTTTTATTCATTACCATATTTATCATACGTACAGAAAAAAAAAAAGAAAAAAAAGACTTCACATCTCGTTTTCGGATTTGATGTATAAAAAGAAAAAAGATAAAAAAAAACCGACGAAGCTTTCCGCAAAGGTATAATATAAATCTTTGAAAATGTAAAACGTGAAAAATAAAACGAGTATGAAAAATATACAAATCCGTATACTCGTGAGGGTTCTTTATTTGCTTTTATATAGCCCTGTTCATCGTTTAATCCTTGACCCTTGACCACGAGCGATCTTATATTCCTCCTCATCGCTCCTCTTCCTCTCTCGATCATCGCTACAGGTAATACTTTTTTCAGGACTAAGTATGTGTCATTGAACTCTCGGATAGTCTGACATAATGTTATAATATGGTTTTCTTATTTTTATAGTTGAATAATAATGAGAAAATGAAGAAACAAAAAATTACAAATAGATATTGTACAAAAAATCGATTTATTTTTCTTCTTCTTCGGAAATAAAAATCGCGACGCGTCGCAAGCGAGTGACCCCCAAGAGATAACGGAGCTCTCGGTATAAATACGCGCATAGCTGCAGCCCGTCACAAGGCTAGCTAGGTAACGGCGGTATTTCCGAATGCAATGCAATGCAATGCAATGAATGCCTGCTTCGTACCAAACTGTACTGTACTCAGTACTGTATACTGCGCTACACGCCCGCTCGAAAGAATCATGAATATTAAACACAGGTGGTGCGCACCACATATCGCATAGTATGTTATCTTGTACCTACACACCGTCGCGCGTCGCAAGCTCGCGATATGGCATAACGCCGAACACATAGATATACAAAACCCGCAACATATTCATCGATATCGGTCCTGCGTTATCATATCTCAAAGAAAGCAAAAAAATGAAAAAATGAAAAAATGAAAAACAAAAAGAGAAAGAAAGGAAGAATGTTATAAGATGCATTAATAACAAGCCGGTAAAAAAATTCGTTTGCCAATGCTGCATATGGCCAATAGCATCGCAAGCGAGAGCCGCACCTATAACATATACCTACACGTGTCCGTCTTCGCCCGTCTACTTCTACTTGGATTTTTATATCGTGACTCTCTCTCGCGCGTGTTCGCTTCTCTTATATTAGTTAGTTAGTTTGGTATAGGAAGGTAAGGAAGGTAAGGTAAGGTAAGGTAAGGTAAGGTAAGGTAAGGTACGTTACGTTACGTTACGTTACGTTAGCTCGACTCTTCTCTCGCGACTCTCAAGGTGAGGAGGAAGAGGTGGAGGAGCGAGACTCGTCGGAGGTTTTTGGAGAGGTGGAACGAGGAATTAACTACATACTATAATCCAAGAATATATATGTATATATAGTTTTACGTATATATAAATGCATATATATACATAAATACATGTATGCATATTTATATATACGTATGTATGTACACATACGTGTGTACAACTATAATACAGGAACGGGGAGTGCCTGAGCGAACGTGGCGGCGCCTTGGCACTGGTGGCACAGAGTTGCAACATCAGTTCAGTGCTGCCCATCGCGCAGGCCTGCGCGCACGCTTCCGTAGTTCTCAATACGCATGTACAAACAGCGTGCTTTTTACCTAGCGTTATAATAATCCGGGTTGAGAACCGTTCAAAAATTCGAAATAAAATATAAAACAAATAAAGAACAAAAGAACGAAAAAACAAATAAAGAACAAAAAAAAACAAAGATAACAATAAGAAACCACAATACAACAAAAGTTAATGTTTCTTTGTGCGCGTTGGTTAAATTGACTAAAAAACATATATAAAAATTCAACTAGCTTTCAGTGTTTTTCTTATCCTTTTCTCTCTCATTGATTACATAAATCGCTACGTTGATTAATGACCTTTACGACAATTGATCGTAATACGACAAATGAGTAGAAATTTGATTTTCGCTTATTTTTTTTTGTTGAAACGGAAAGGTGAATGAAATTCTAAATAAAATAAATATACGATATGAGTACAATCGCTATTTTAGTCGATTTAAAATGTGATACGAGACAGGTGCAGTATCCTCGTACCACTACATATCGCACTCGTTGTTCTTTGATAAAATACTCTTTTCATAGTCCTGTTACGCGTAACCTGCTGCAGGAGCTGCAGATGATCGTCGCTCGAGTTATACCAGTTATAGCTACTGATCGTGAGGACGAAACGATAATCGCGTGATAGGGTGGGTACGTACGTACGTACGTACGGTGCGAGTCTGCAGTACTGTAATAATAACGATGATACATGCGTACCTGTGTGTTTAAGTAATATAAAAAAATAAATAATATTAGAAACTAGTGAAGTGCAGAGGTTTCAGTCAAGTGTTTCGAAATATGTAAAGCCACACACAACCCTCGCTCGTGATTGGTGAAATCGTGTCATTTCCGAATATACGTATGTGCTTACGATGTGTTATATCATGCTGGCTTGTACTTTGTGATATACTGATCGAAGTCGAGTCGTCGACGTCGACGTCGTTACCTGGGTTACCGCACTAAACAGCTAGCTATACCTCGTACATGCATCTACACCTTCGTCCTATTTCTTAATGAATTTGAAAAGATAAAGTTAAAGAGAGAGAGAGGGGATGTGGGAATGAATTGAAATTCTTCAAGAAAGGATCATACGCGACTACTACCTTGCGATTTGTTAATTACCTACCGACGAAGCCGCCTGACTATAGATAAACAGAGAAAGAGAAAGAGAGAGAGAGAGAGAGAAAGTTGGATATGATTACGAAATGTTTCTACACCGAGTTTATAATGAAAGAATTGATAATGCGGTGTATGAATCGATGATAGAAGACGAAGAGGAAGACGGAGAAGGAGAATCTTCCACATGCCGGTTCGATCACTATATGTATGACAGTTTTAACATTTAAAAGGAATAATTGAGGAGTGAGAAAATTTGTTAAACAAAGAAAATACGTGAGGTGTGTATATATATACAGCTACGTTGATATAATATACGTTTTAAGATCAAAATGGCGTACAGGTGAGACAGATGGATGCGGTTTAATAAAAAATATCTACATATTACATATGGTTGTGAAAAAGCGGGAAGCGCACATCTGTGATGGGAATTTTTTTTTTAACAATAAATAATAATAATAATAATAATAATAAATGAGAAGAAATGAATAAATAAAAATTATATTTATATACGAAATTATATATAAAAAAAAAAATGATGATTTGATTTTTTTTTTTTTTTTCTCTGTTTATTAATAACAAAAAAGGAGTCAAACAACATTTTTTAAACCGAAATTTTAACACCGGTGGTAAAAGGTGTATATGCGCCGTGTATACTGCGCGTATTATACGAACGCGAGAAGCGGTTTGAACTATCGTCGTTTATTTTTGCCAAAGGCGCAAAAATAAAACAGCAAAAAATAAGAAGAGAGAGAAGAGAAAAAGAATCGCGCAAAAACCGGTTCAAACACTCTTTCTTTCTTTCTTCCTTGCTTCCTTCCTTTCTTGAATACTTATCCATCTATCCGTGTCTTTGAGTGAGTCTCGTATATAATTAAAAATCACGAAAAGGAGAAGAAGAAAAAGAAGAAGAGGAAGAGGAGGAGGAAAGGCGAAGAGAAGGCCGTTAAGGATGTGAGAATGAGGATAAAGAGGGAACGAGAATAATATACATACCTACACGCGTGTATGCATACATATAAGTTAAAAGAAGTCAATATATATTGTATGTGATTCTATCCGTAAAAAACGTTCGTGATATTCGAGGAATATACTCATCGAGCTCGCGTTGACCAACCGCGTGGAATTTTACTATGCTGTTCATATTGATTGCAACCAACGCGGGCTTACGGTATACATATGGTTTAGTTTGCTAGTATGTATATGTATATGTATATGTATATGTAGTAGGTACAGTAAAGCAGCTACGTATATATATATATATGTATGTATAGCTAAGGAAGTTATATACGAATACTGAGAGGCAGCAAGGTAAACACGTAAACGAGAATACAGAGAGGCGTGGTACGTGGCGCCCACCCCCGCCGCAATCAATCTCTATATCTATGAAAAAACTATAACAAAAAAAATAAAAAAAATAACAAAAAAAGAGAGAGATAAGAAAAAGAATTTCGTAGTATTTGTTTCGAAGCTTGTTGAACTTTGGAAAACAAAAAAGAAACGAGAGAAAGAAGAACATTTTTATACGGAGAAATGAAATTCGATAAGAAAAATTGAGATGAATGAATGATTAGAAGCAAAAAAAAAAAGAGAGAACAATTACGTACTATACGTAAAACGCATGAAGATTAATGGATGAATGGATAAATAATATATATTACATATTGGTTCAATGTTCGAAGTAAACTGTCGCAACATAAGCAAGTAAACTGTTCGTAAATCGTACCATTGTGAGAAGGGTGGTGCGGTGCAGGCAGGTAATTTTAGTTATTAGGTATAGTGTGAAATCAGAACTTTAAGCAAAGTTATAGTATTTGTGAAGTTTGAAACAGGAAAACTATTACAATATATTGTTCCGCCAAGAGGCACACACGTATTATATATACGATATTGTTGGGTGCGTACTTTTGTTTGCTTGTTTGT
This sequence comes from Tenthredo livida, assembly GCA_963992785.1. Lineage (NCBI taxonomy): Eukaryota > Metazoa > Arthropoda > Insecta > Hymenoptera > Tenthredinidae > Tenthredo > Tenthredo livida. The sequence goes on along the minus strand of OZ023070.1, from coordinate 1,132,178 downwards.
TTCTCGTTACGAAAGTGTATTGACACAGTGCGCTATTCAAATGTTGGAGTAAAATAATTTAAACCTGATTCTAAATTCAAAATTCAAAATTATAAATGATAAATTCTGAACTCTGAATATCCAATTGGACTTATGTTGAATATTGAAAATTAATTATTTAAAACTTAAAAGTTTTCGGTTAAAAATTTACAACAGAAATTATCCGTGAAAAAAATTTCGTCTCTGCACACACGCATATCGATATCTATATGAAACTGAATGTATTCGATCAATATTTGTTATATAACATCGATGGAAACTGTGTGTTTCAAGTATTTGAAGAAAAAAAGTTTTGCGCGTCGAAGGTGGAGGACGGGGGGGTAGGGTTGGGGGGTAAAACTGTAAAAGTAACAATTTAATAATTTGAATATTGATGTAAATTGTCAATAATTAATCAACCAATCAATTGCCTTGATATTATAATTGATATTATTAGCTGTGATAAAGCGTGAGAAAAATAAATAAATAATAATAATAATCATTATTATTATTATTTTTATTGTTATAATAAAATAAAAATCTTCAACTAAATTGAACGATTGTTGTTTAATTAAATTAAATAATCATTTTTCAAAGTGTTCTCAATATACTCGGGTAAAGCTCGTACATATATATATTATACATATATATTTACAGTATATAGACACAGGTACAAAAAAAAGAAGAAAAAATTTAATAAATAAATTAAATATATGTGTACCTATAAAAAAAAAGTTTACTAAATTGTATAATTTCGTATCTTAATTATTGAATCTGTGTTGAAAAAAGAAAAGAAAAGAAAAGAAAAATAATAATAATATATACAAATAGATCAATAAATCAATAAATAAATAAATCAATAAATAAATAAATAAATAAATAAATAAATAAATCAACGGTATGAAGGATGGCGGAATCGAACAACCACCATCAAAATCATCGAGTTATGACATCGACGACGCAAATGTCACATGAGGAAAAACGTGCTTTAGCAGCACGTGGGGCTGCTGGAGTATTGGCGATTGGTATATTGGCGTTGGTTCTTCAATCTGCTGCTACCGCTACACCGACTTGGGGTTATTTCTCGAATCCTCACGGTAGGTGCGAGAAGAAGTTAATAATAACAATTCGTCCTAATATGCGTATGACGGATAGAAAAAAAAAAAAAAAAAAATTCAAAAAGGGGATATCCACCCTAAAAATAATATGACCTGTTGAACTCGAACCACTCCGGTATAGCTGCTGCTGCACTTTACTTAGTTAAATATCCGACTAATATAGAGGAAGTGCGTACGGGTAAGGTTTCGCGTATATTATGTGACCCATTTCATACATGGGGCTTCTTCCTCCTTGAACCTAATTAATTCTCTCCCGTAGATAGGCATGCTATATCTATATCTATATCTATATCTATATTTATATCTATATCTAGATATATGTGGGTATTTTCTTCCCTCATGTTCCCGCATCGCGTATAGTTTGCTTCGTTCGCCGCTTCCTCGTATACTACGCAGACCGTTTTATATTATTTTATTGTCACGGTTGTATGATGTATGTATAGAAGGAAGAAAAAGGACCCTGATATACATTTACTACCCATAGAGAGAAAGGGAAAGAGAAAGAGAAAGAATAAATCTACATGTAGATGGAAACACCCCATAACGAATTATATTAAAGTATGTATACATCCTATGGTATAGTCTCCCATATACATATTCTATATACTATATAGTATGGTACAGTGTACACATATGGGGGAAACACGTATCATGATGTGTACAAATGAAAAAAAATACAAAAAATACAAAAAGAGTTTTCCCCCCATATATACCATATACCTATATACCTATATATTTATATGCACGTTTATGTATGTACAGCCATACGTGCCCGTCCAAGTGTTTCTACGAAGCACCTGTTTTCCTCTATATAATACTGTATGCAGCTACATACCTCGATGACACATTACTCAGCCTTGTATATCCGTTTTATCTATACAGCAAATAGTTCGATGAGGGAAATCCCCATGTAGTACATTAATATGTAGTGACGCATATTTCGATTGTAGAAAATCGGGTTCATCATAAAATGAGAAAAAAATGTGATTGATTTGATCAAAATTTTCTCTCTATGTGAAATAAAAAAAAATGCGAAATAAAGAGAGAAGAAGAAAAAAAAATATACACCCATATACTATAACGTAGAATAAGTCAATTTAGTTGGGTCAGATTAGGTTAAATGAAATTAGGTTCATTGCCAGTTAGATTATACCTACATTGCTCATATGATGACGTATAGGTGAGCGAACTAAATAATATGCAATAATTTTTGCTTTTTATATTAAAAAATAAAAATAATAATAATAATTTGAATATAGGTATACACTATACATTAGGCAAAGAGAAATACACAGTTTTATCATCTATACCTACTCTATAGCTAGATATGGTTGAATATATAAAAGTCGTACCATAAATGAGGACGTTGCACTTTCGAAACAACGTCGACATAAATACATGCCTACGCTTTAGTGTGTGTGTGTATAACACACGTGTGTATATACCTGTGTAGATTTTATAGCGGTACCTAGTACAATCCGTGATTCTATACCTCGTCGTCGAACCAAGAAAGAAAAGAGCTGCTTACTTGCTTTGCGGTTGTTCTAAACCTACCTTGACCGTATATCTACATATAATTCTTATTTTCATAGAATAATTCGAGATTTTGTTTGTATGAAAAAATAAAAAAAGTTAAAAAAAAACACGACTTTGGCAATTTTTACCCAAAAATTACCTGCCGTAAGATAGACGGGGTATTCATGAATGAAATATAGCATATCTCAAGGTGCAATTCCGACCAATATATTATATTCTATACATACATGTATGTGTGTTACGAGAACCAACATATATATTATCATCGCGGTTGTTCTACAATTAGAAATAGAAACCCTGCAGTTCATATATCTATAGACATAGAATTATACTCCGCTGTTTAGTATATTTTGGATTATTTCCAAGACGGTTTATTATACCGTTGTGTTGCCAGAGATCTAAAACACCCTTGAAACGAGACGAGATTGAAGTGACTCTAAACACAACGGTTTCGATAGAAATTATACACGAATGATCGTGCGACACGAGTCATTCGTTCCTTTGATGTTTTACACATTTGAAACAATTATTCATCCACCGTAAATAAAATCAGAGGGTAAATAAGAGGACGAGGATAAACCCCGTACAGTATACACCTTCGACTCTGTAGGTTTAACTGGATAATAAATTTTGTACAGGTACGTGGCGCGTATGTACCTACCCAACTCCAACCCGCGCGCGGTTTCAAAGGAAGAAATTAATTATTAAAGACACAAAGCAGCAAGCCTACGGGATCTGCGGTATAGATTCGTCCTCCTGTTCTTCTCTTCTTTACTCTATCCGCGGTTCAGTGACTTTCGTGTTCCGGGTGGTGACCACCGGAAGTTTGTCGGCTCACCTCTGTCCGCTTCTCGCTGACATTAACTATAATATATATATACAATACGCATATATACGTATATATATGTGTATAGGTATATCAGACTGTATCAAAAAAATCGACTAGTATTTTTTTGTTTTTTTTTTCATTTTCACATTTTTGATATCTAAAAGCAAATGCATATACCTACATGCCCGATCGATTGATGTTTTACTCTCCAACTCAAGTGTATACAGAAATGATTAACGGTACATAGCAAGGTATAAGGCATAATATAAACGGCGAAATAGACTTTCAAAATTCCTAACGGTACTTTAGGTTCAGGGCATCCATAACTTACTACTCTTCCTCTCTTCGTCTCTTCTCTATTTTATCGTTTATCTTTTATCCTTCTCTATCTTAGTTCGTGACGTGTTAATAGTATCAGTAAACTCGGCAGTACATAGTCAACTACCACCTATACCTGGCAGCAGCACTCTACCCATGTCATGCGAGGTTTAGTCCATCTCGCTTAAATCTTGAGGCTTACGCCCCGCAGGCTTGCGTAACTGCAGCCAGGAGACTAAAGATCTGAAAAAGGTCAAGCCTCGTGCGGATGATGCCATAGGGCTAAGAGAGTCGATCTCGTATTCTCCGAGAGGAGATTACCTTCGTCAGTTTATCAACTAAAATACTGAGAAAAAAAATTAATCAAAATTGAAAAGACCGATTTTATCGTCGGAGAAACAATTTTTGGAACTTTTGGACGGTTTTTGGAAATCAAATTCTATAGGCACGAAGAATTTTGACTTGAGAAAACAGAGAGAAGAAATAAAAAGTAAAATAAATTGAATGAAAAATAAAACGAAAAAGATATTGAAGCTAGAGAAATACTACCTACACGACGTGTAGTACTGTTCGATGATAATAGTACCTATCTTATACTTTTCACTTTTAACGGTCATCGAACCGCTACCAATCAGTGACGGTATCGGTTCCTCAATAGTGTTAAATATATCGATAGATGTATGTGTATATACACATACGTAGTTATGGTTCAATGCCAGCTATTCAACGCTGTATGAAATTCTAATTTTGTTTTTTTTCTTATAATTTCTTTTCTAATTTTTTGCTTTTTCTTCACAATCCGATATAACGATCGAGAATTCGATTATTCGTAGTCACTCGTGCGTTCAGTTTGATCCCATCTAAGTATAGGAAACGTATTTAAGGATGGAATAAAAATCGAGCGAGTTCCGCGGATTCGTATGTATGTATGTACCCGTTGTATTGCATAGTTCGATAAATCGGTTGGTAAATCGAATTGTTATAGTCTCACTGACTTGAACAGATTGAAAATAAACTCTGTCGCTGAAACAGTTCACAATATATAATATCCGACCTTATATCGACGGAGTGAAAAAGATCGAAGCTGTTAGTATATCAGAGCAGCTCGGAGAATACGATGAATAATTTTTTCTCTACATAATGTAAAGAAACAAAAAAAAAAAAATTTTTTTTTTTGGTTTTTTTTCGATTCAATTATGTTTTCGGAAATTATTATTCAGGTATATTTTCGTTCCTCTGTGTTTATAGATCGAGTTTAATACTCAATCCCTTGATCCACCCTTAATCTTAGCTTGTCAAACCGCGAAGCGTGTCATGGGTGATTTAGCGTTTGGAACTTATGAGCTTAGAGAATCCCTCCATGCCTTTATTCCTTACTCCCTTGCAGCCTATACCTACCTATTTCCCTTTCAGCGGCTCGTCAATCAATTTATTTGCTGCCGCGGAGAGATTTATACTTAATGAGATGAGATCGGGTTTTGGCTATACGCACATCGAACGCTTATAGATGATGTAAATTGATTGATGATTTTTTTAATCATTATTATCATTATTATTATTATTCTCCTTCTTCTTCTTCTTATTTGGCACTTTTCGCTAATTAATTTTCTATAATATTTTGTTACAGCTGGATCAGCGGCCGAAAATGGATACTTTGGGCCTTGGAGACAGTGCAAAGAGCTACTTTATGGCAGAGAAAGATGCGGTCAAGGAATATCGAGGTTTCAACCAGTCAGTGAGTTGAGATTTTTATAAATCTTTGATGAAAAGAAAAGACCGGAATTTTAATATTCTGAAAATCCAACGTTTCCAAAAAATTATAGATTTTTCCTCAAACTCCCCAACTCCCTTTTTCTTCATCTTTCTTCAATTTCCACTTATCCCAAAAGAGCGAGACACGATGCAGAGATAAACTTTTTTATTCTTAATTTTTTGTTTCAATTTTTATTTATTTTTTTCAAATTTTTTTTCGTAATGCGAGCGGTAGGTATATAATTGTTATTTTTTAAGCACTCGCCTCGTCTCACGTTCAATTACTTCTACTATTCCCTCCACCCTCCACGTGCTTTGGATTAATGAAATTATATACTTCGTCTCTACACCTGCAGTATTACCTGATAAAGGGGAATTCCGTAAAAGTGCCATGAAAAAAAAAAGTATAAAAAAACCAAAAAAGAATCAATGAATGAATTGAACATATAATATTCATATAAATTATTATTAGAGAATTTTGTAATTTTGTAATTTTGTTTTTTTGTAATTCTTTGTTTTTTATCTCTCGTTTCTTTCCCCAGTGGCTGTGTGGGTAGCAGGTCTCGCGGCAGTGGGAGCTTCCGTTCTATTGACGATATTGGTCGTCGTAAGTGTACTTCAATTAGCTATGGCATCCTCGGAGAAGAGGGTCCTCATGTCTTACAGCACAGCTTTAATAGCAAAAGTGGCACTCGCAACTCTAGCAAGTTAGTATCCCATATCGTAAAATTATATTATTATTATTATTCATTATATTTTTACCGAAAAATTCGCAATATCCGTATATCGTGAATTTTTCCTCTTCCTTTTCTTTCCTTTTTATTTTACACACATTGCTCAGATACGACGAGCCGAGAATTCTTTTCTTCCCGGTAGGTAAACATTTTTGTCGCTATACACACAGTGTTTAAAATTTAAAAAAATTTGCAAAAAAAAACAAGAAAAGGTTCATATACCCTCAGGTCTAAGTAAATGTTTCGACATTTTTTCACCAACCGAAGCTGGAAAATTTCATACTTGCACATCGTAATTTCTTCTTTTTTCCTTATTTTAATTTTTTTTCCTCTTTCTCTTCAATCATTAATACCTCGGTTATAATAAATCATTTTCGTTAATAAATCGATTGGAGTAATGAAAATTATGATCAAGGCATACCGAGGTTCAAATTTATCCATCGATATGTATAAACTGTGAAACTATATTATTACGATGGCTTGATATTGGAGGCATATGCTGGTATAATGTTTAACGATACAGCTTCTTCTTTTTCTTATTTATCTTCGTTTTCTCGAATATATATTATGTTGTATACAGAAAATATATAACAATTTTCCATATACACACTGTATATATATGATGGAAGTAAACAAAAAAAGAAAAAAAAAGAAAAAAATTTAGGCAAATACAGGAAGTATAAATCTTTCAACGATCTATTTTCAATTTACGATCATAATATCTCACTTTGATCTATACTGGATATTATACATAAACTACCTATGGGTAACATTTTTCTTTAGTTTATAAATTCATCTTCAGTCGTATTTCTTTTTTTTTTTCATTTCTTTCATTTTTTTTTTCTTTACGATCGTCCTAGTCCGCGTTTAGATATTGTTTAGACAGAAAGAAAGAAAGAATAAAAGAGAGAAAAAAAAGAAAAATTTACAATAGTTCAACGATTTTCGTTGACTTTTATTTTTTTCAAACTATACTATTATAGCATATAGTATATTGAAATATGCATGTATGACATAGGTGTAGGTATGTACCTACTTATATATTAGAAAGGATTATTTGAATGTAACTAAATCTGCCACAGACATATGATTCTTTTGCGAGGATGAAAGATTGCGGTAGGTTTTAAGCCATTTAATAATAATAACTATGTATAATATATGTATAGGTATAATGTATTATATACCTATAAAAGTACGTCAAAAGATTAGTAATTCTACCGTATCCGGTATTATATATTATATATGTATAAAAAAAAAAGAAGTGTCATTTCAGTAAAATCGTATAACAATATGATAATTAATAGGTATATAGAATTATTAGTCAAGATAAGTGATAATTTATATACCTACATACATACCTACTCATATATATTATATATAGTATGAAAATAATTATGATTTATTTCCTACCAAAATTCCTGTTGCGGTTTCTCAGATCGGAGTATATATAGGAATAGCTGTGTATTAAATATATATATATATATATATATATATTTATATATACATATATAGGGTCGCAGTTACATATTTTTAACCAATATACCCGGTACTCGCGCGTATTAAATTACGGAGATCCATGACCGTAGTATACATACATCGATCTGTATCTATCGCAGTGACGATTGTATAAGTTCTCTTAATAATAGTATTGATTAATAAAAACATTAATAAATACTAATAATTGAAATATTCATTAATAGAATTCTTGAATCTGAAGTTCTTCTACAGGCGTATCTATTTCTTTCTTTCTTTCTTTCTTTGGTATATCGACGATCTAATATAATTATTAAATATTAAATATCCAATTTAGTACCTTATAGCTATTATACTATAAGACAAAGTGAATTTCGATTTATTATTTACATCGCGGAATTGGATATGATCAGAATTTTTCTGTTTGTTTTTTTTTTCTTCTGTTTCTTTCATCCCTATATAATATATATTAATCCAGGTATGTATATGTATTTATTTTACCTGTATACATACGTGTACACATTCAAACTGGGCTTGAAATTGTTCCTTTGCGATCATAAGCGAGATTCGTTAATGAAATTTAATATCAACGTCGAGGTATCGCTTTCGAACAAAATAATTATTAACGAATGGTGATTATTATTCAAGGTTTCGTTCAATTTCTTAAATGCAATAAAAAAATGATAATAAAAAAAAAACATTAGTAGACTATATTTTCACCTGATTTTGCAACTGTATACCTATATACATAATAATGATAATAATGATATCAATCTAGGACGTATGTACGTATATGAGCAATACTTCCATATTCTATTGATAAGTAATATTCTGTGTGTCTCATCGTTTTTTTTTTTTTTTTTTTTTGTATAATCCAATTTTTATCCCCAATTTCAAAATTTTTTTCTTCATCTTTATTCCACTTTTTATTTCATTTTTTGTTTCAGCTCTACTAGCCATAGTTGGGGCTAGTCTATTCGCTCTACAAACAGACGACAGAGCTAACAGTTTTCTAATCAGTAGAGGAGAGGCTTTTTACATGCAGGTAATGTACATACCTAGTATATACTATATTTTAATTATATGAATGCATTAATCTTTCAATTTAACTACAAACGAAAATATTTCTCAAGTCTAATTTTCGTTTTTTGTTTCTTCCTCTTCGCCCTACCGTTATATACTATTTTTTATATACCTATACGTAACATAAAAATATTTATGCAGGCCACGTACAGGTATACGTACATACATATATGAATATCAAGAGATATTCAGAAGCCCACCTGCAGGAGACGCGTATAGTTACTATAATTACGTATGGGAAAATTTATACATATATATATTTATATATGTATGTGTGTGTGTGCCTATAATATCAATAATTAATTTACGAACGGACTATAACGATGTACGATTATCGACTATAATGTATATACGATATTGTTGAAAAAAAGAAGAAAAAAAACATTTTTCTTTTCTTTTGCATGCATTAGATGATATATACGTAGATATATACCTAGATCACATGTTTAGTTGTGTAAAGTGCAGAATTCGCAATTTGAAATTTTGCAATTTGTATACAGAGGTGTGTCTGATATCAGCCCGTTTGTATACATAAATATGTACGCATACGTGCTTACATATATAAAATTACATTAATGGTAAATATTTAATATAGGACTTTGTACATAACAGGTATATGGGTATAATAGGTGTAAGTCGGTATACGGTACACAATATGCTATAATGCGACTAGCTGAGAGCGAGCGACGAGTAGAGGTATTATACTGCACGAAGGTATATATAATAGAAATAAAAGGTATGGCTATAAAAGATTCGGCGCAGAAGCTCGAAAGTTATAAAAATCAATAATAATTAACTGCCCCCTGTCCCCTGTCCCCCCCATAGTCCAGCTCATAAGAATCGGGAAATATACCCTTAGGCCGCGGTATAGTAAATAGGATAAAGTCCGCGAAGATGGATACCTGCAGAGTTCCGAAAGTTATGGACCGCGCGAATTCGCAAAAAGCATACATATAGTACCTACCTACCTACCTACCTATACTATATGAGAAAATTTAGAAAATCTTTTGGACACACTCCGAGTCTGAGTTTCGTGATAAAGTTAAAACAGTAACGAATTTCGACTAGTTTTTTAAATTTTCATAAATCTCGCGCGAATTCTCGAAAAATATTTAAGAAAATATAACGGGGCGAGTCGCAGGTAGTATTTAAAGCACTATTGGATGGTTTTTTTTTTTTTTCTATCCCCCGAAAAATAACTTCGAAAGGTATAGGAAAATCGGATGATCTCGGAGATAGAAATTAAGACCGGAGATAGTATTTTTTTGCAAAAAAAAACAAAAAAAAAAAAAAATGATCATTCGAGATTCGATTATTCGATCGTCACGTGCGTATGTATATACCTATACATGATATCATTTCTTGCGCCTATACGCAACTGATTGTGAAACTGGTAAACGAGTATATTTTACCACCTGGATATAATAATACATATATATATATATAGACACGTTTTCACACATGCTTACAAATCCACACACAAACACACACACACCCATATATTCAATATATAACCACTTGGTATGTATAAGACGGTTGGGACTTGAGTTTAAAAACAATGAGGAGACGTTGTCAACTGGACAGTCGCGATTCTAATCTCGTCCGCAGATATTGTATAGGCGAAAGTTTTTAACACCTTAAATTATAAAAAAATATAAAAAAAAAAAATAGGAAAAAGCAAAAAACAGTGACCGCGTTGTTAAATGCGTTGGGATATAAATTGATAAAATTTGAAAAAAAAAATAAAAAATTGAAAAACCATGATAGATAACAATTAATTAAATAATCGATTAATCAATTAATAAATATATCAAATAAGGAACATCTAATGTGTATATGGAGAAAAAAAGTGCAGGTGCACGATATACTGCAGCTATAGGATTATTGATGAAATTTATTGATTTATCGATTCATTATTATATTTATAATAATATATTGAAATTATCATTTTTTTTTTTTTATCTGCGGTTTCTTATATATCGAATAATTTGAACCTTCCTTCATCCTGTTATTTGATGTTACGTATAAAATTCTAACAATTATTTATCATACATGTATCTGTATAGTAGAATAGGGTATTGGAAATTTTTTCAATGGATCGATGAATAAATAAATTAATTAACTGATCGATTGATTGGTTTAATCGTTCATTTGTTTATTCAGCATCTTCTCGTTTCCTTCTTTTGATATAATTATACATCTAATCCCTCGCCGAAATTGGGTTTTCGCGTGATGAATAACGCCGTATTTCGAGATCCGAGTGTAAAAATGATGAAACTGATCGTAAAATAAATGTAAAAAGAAAAGAATCAGAAAAATAAGAAGAAAAACAAAAAAAACTTTCGCAAAGTGAAATTGATCAGTATATAAGCCCAATGGCTGAAGGAGGACCGGGTATAAAATTGAAATTATTATGAGTGAAAGAAAAAGACGACGTTTGCTGAGAGAAGCTAAGGATGAAATAAAGCTAGACCGTGGAAGGAAGAAAAAACGTGGAAAGGTAGAAGTGAAAATTGAAATACGGGAATAAATTTCTACAACACAATTTCGTGAAAATTTTCTAAAACTTGGATTATACATGTATGTACTCACTCTATATCCACCTATATAATGCCTAGATATACCCAGAAATAATACCTCAGGCCAGCTGTTTTATGCAAATAATGTATTTACAACGTGACCCAGGGGGTACTTGGTATGCATTGCAAGGTTCGCGGTCTTCTATCCGCCAATTTCACCGTGAAAAATAGTGGTAGTTCTCGGAGGAGAAAAAAATTGCTTCAAAATGTGCAAATTTTAATTGATTTGTACGATTTTTAGACGATATGTGATTAAATTTTTATTTTTTGCTTCTTTCCATCGTTAATTTTTAAATAAGTAAAACAAATTTTGGTAATCACACGTGAATTGAAAAGCTTCAGGTCTTTAATTAGCTAGAAAAAAAAAATAATGCGAAAATAGATATCGCATACATGTTTCCATTGTTCGTGTGTTTGGCTACCGTTTAGCATTATTAGTGAAATAAATGATTTTTTGTATCTCTTCTAAATTTTTTTGTCGAAGAAAAGAGAGAGAGAGAGAGAAAAAGAAAACACAATTTTCGAATAGCGAATAACGTATAACGAATTAGCATTCAACGTAAGTTCGAAGGGCAAATATCTATTCATCGCGTATTCACCTTCCTTGCAAATATTTAAAGGGCGAAAAGAGGAGCTTGAAGAAGGACCCTGAGGACTCTGGACCGGGGAATGCCTACTCGAAAATTCACGATCGACCAAGTGTCTGAAAGTCTAATTCTTACTCTGTATAAGCCTCGCAAGTTCTTGAAATGAAATCAATTTACGTAGTTACCGCAATTTTTCGACGCAAATTACGAGGATGAAATTGTATCGAAACATTGTTAAAAAAAAAAAAAAAAAAAAAAAAGGAGATAAAACTAATTATTCGACGTCATAATTTACTGTTGCACATGACGTTTGAAAATACATACACTGCGAAATAATATTATACCCACGATGCATGGTATACGAGTTGATTTATTATTCAACAATATTTCATTCATTCATTCATTCATTCATTCATTCGTTCGTTCATTTATTCATTTATTATACACCTACTACTACATACATAGGTATAGTATAGCTCAGCGGATATAATTGAATTATCTAACAAACAGGAGATGATAAAAGAATATAGAAATTTCACTGCTGCTGAGGTAGAAGAGAAGAATGATAATAATTAATTATCTCCTACATCTCTAGCTCTGTTATAGTATATACAGGTATATGTATTTATTCGTACAGCAATTACATCTGCATAGTGGTAAAGAAAAATTATGAAAAAAAAAAAAAAAAGAAAAAGGAATAAACCGCGAGAAGTACATTACATTCATTTCTTTCTCTACAGGAGTAATTATTCCAGGCTCTTCTTTCTTTTATATTCATTAATAATAATAACAGGTCTCGCAGGGCTCGTGACACTAAATTCGAAAAGAAAATGTGAAAAATCTGTGTCCAGATATGGGATTTTTAATTTGGCTATAAAAAGATATGGCTATCTGTGTATCAAGAGAACAAATCATGTCGTTCCCTGCGCCCGAAAATTTTCTTCTTATTCAGATAAAATCTTATTTCACAAAAACCGATAGCGGATTAAAAAATTATTTACAATTCTTCGTCGAAAAAACAAAAAAAAATGGTTTTTTCATTTTTTTTTTGTCGGTTTAAAATTCAACTCTAAACACTGCGAACAATTATTCGGTGTTGGCAGTTAATTAAAAAAGTTCAAGTTTCTCCTGCCTTCGCTGAATCGTACCGAAAAATTTCTAACCGAACTCGTTGGGAGAAAGTGAAAAAAATAAAATAAATAAATGATCGTAGATTTTCGGAAAATTGGATTATCGGGGAAGAAAAGGGGGCAGAGCGAGAGGCTAATGATAAATGATCAAAAAAAAAAAATTGATCATCGACCATATTGATAATTTGATTGTTACCATTTCATTAACAGCTGGCAGCGATTGCCTTAAATTTCGGAGTCCTCGTATCAGCTGTTTACGAAGGTATATACGCTAGGAGAGGAGGAGACCCTACAAAACTTCGAGATATCCAAAATCCCCATGGAACTACCATAGACAATCCGGGTTATCGGGAACACCCCCATCCAACGAACGGTCAGTCGAATATAATACGAAGGAATCGAAAATAAGAAAACGAAAAAAAAAAAGAGAAGTATGTATACGACTATATGGTTTTTAATTTTATTTTAGGCGGAGGTATTTCCATGACAGACGCGAGTGGTAAACCTTACCACGTTTCTGGCGGTGGTCACCACGGTGGTGGTGGCGGTGCTGGAAACGGGTCAATGGCATCAGTCGCGACGTCAGGTAGTGCGGCGAGTACCGCATCGCCGTTAAGAAGTTCATTAAAAAAACCAAAACCAATGGGTATACCAAACCCTGGTTTTTCATCGCACAGTCCAACCCTGTCGAGAAATGGATCGCAGAAAAAGGTACGAATTCAGACACACTCTACGGAAGTTTGAAATAATATGAAAATAAAAATAACAATATAAAATAAAATAACAAAAAACAAACAAAAAAACACCATAAGAAGAAGAAGAAGAAAAAGAAAAAGAAAAATAATAATATTAATTATTATAAACATCAGATTTCTGAAACTTAATTATAATGTATAGCTGGACGATTAATGAATTTTATTGTTCAATTTATACGACCTTAAAATTATCTTCATTATTATTATTATAAGAATCTTATTTAGGGTATGGAAAATATTTATTCTATAGATAGATAGATAGATAGATGGATGGATGGAGCCTGTATTATAGGGTAAAAGAAAAAAAAAGGGGGGGGGGGGGGAGAAAGAGAGAGAAAAAAAAATAACTTGTGAAGAAAGTAAAAAATAAAATGAGTTACGGTACCAATAATGTTAAAAAAAGAAAAATGGAAAAAAAAAGGAAAATAAAAAATAAAACTGCAGCACAAGTTAGATATTATTAGAGTATAGATTGTATATTATTTAGAGATGAGATGAGATAATATGTGATACGTGATTCCGTATTGATATTACTATATACTTGATTATGTTATCGTAAAAATTTAAGAACAAAACAAATTAAAGAAAGGAAGAAGACAAATGTTCAAAAATTGTAAATTGAAAATTGGTGATTACATATCTCGATATTATATTAGAAAAAAATTCGAATTGTAAAATTTTTTTTTTTTTTTTTGTTATTTTGTTTTTTCAAATACTTAGAAGACTAGCGAATGCCAATCCCTATTACTTCTTTACCTTATCTTAAAATAATAAAGTGATTCATTTGTTTTTCCATACATAGCTGGTATATAGGCAATTAGTTGTAGAAATGATAAAGAAAACAAAATTAGAGAAGAAAGGAGAGGAGAAAAAAAAAAAAATGAAAAATTATTATTATTACTATTATACATATATATTATATTTATACGAAAGCTTATTATATAATAATTATATACAATGATAATTAAAAATTATCATATATAATATATATGGTATAATATACGATAAAACAAAAATATATATATATATATATATATTATATAGATATATCAATATATTGATAATACGTCTGAGATACTTATACATAATATACTCGTAAAATAAAAAAGCAAAAAAAAAATTAAAAAAAATTAAGAAAAATTAAAAAAAAAAAACAAAAAAGAAAATTATCCGTCCAGTCCGATGAATTACGGCAGCTATAATATTCTATAATAATTCTATCTATGTAAGGCAACTGTTTTTGTTGTTAAATGGGTAAATAAGATATTTATATTTCTACTAATAATTTATATTATACACCTAGACAGTATATACTTATATATACACGAATCTTTAATCATTTATGTAATTTAAAGCAGGAAAACTTATACCTTGTATTATTATTATTATTATTATTATTAGTTTATGTTATAAATCGATATATAATATATTATATAATATAATGCTATTATTTTTTCAAACACACCACGGTAGCTATATATACTATACTGTATATTACATAAAAATAATATTATCTACAATATTTAAATAATTACCTGGTTATTTTATTTTTTTATTTTTTTTCAACTTTTTTGAAATTTTGTTATTATTATTATTATTATTATTTGGAGCCGGTCTCGTAAAAAAAAAAAAAAAAAAAAAAATTTTCTTGCAATTACAAAATTATTTTATTTAATTCTATATCTATAATTCAATAAAGTGAATTTATAATTTACTCGCACATATTATACATACTATAAATTTATATACTATATTATGTATATAATTTACACCGAATTTAACACGCTTCAAATAACTATATATATATATTATATATACCGCGATTTTGATATTCTGCATCGACAAATTATCATTATTATTATTATTATTATTATTATTATGGAACCCGAATTAAAAAATTGTTTATAAAAATAAAATAAAATAAAATAAAATAAAAAGCAGAAAAAATGGTAATCTTTTCAGTATTAGTTCGGGAAAAAATTCTCGTATTTATAATTTCATACGGGTATATCGATACATACATACATCATACATACGTACATACATAAATCAGCTGTATACCTATAGATATTAGAAATTATAGATATTTACAGTAATAATCATCGAATCAGGTGGGTCTAGTTGTATGTAACGATGTACTTAACAACACGTATAATAGTACACATAGGTATATAATATGAAATTAAATGTATGTATACCTACTTACCTTGAGATAACAAATTATATATTGTATTAAAATGATTACCATAATAATATATAGTCCTACCTTCTTTCTTATAACGTTGCACACTCCGAAAATATATCACACATCATTTTATTATACATTTCATTTTATTTTTTATTTTATTTTCATTTTTTTCTTCTTCAATCATACGATATATGTAATAACTAATAATTGATTTTTAATGTATAAAATTATAGATTTCTCTTGATATTCAAAACTCCAAATCCAACGACTTATTATTATTATTATTAATTAGTTATACAATATACACATAGGGGATATCCAGGACAAAGTGGGGTACTTTGGATTTTTTTTTCATAAGAATTTTCGTAGAAAAATGAAAAAAAAAATGAGAAAGTCGATCAATTAGTATCCGAGATACCCCACTCTGCCTCGGGTCCATCCTATCTGTGTATCAATAATATTGAATAATTATATACCTGTCGGATGTAATAAACGTGTTAAAGGAAGGAAAAACAACAACAAAAAACAAAAATTAATTGATAATTTGATTAAATATTTTCTGTTCAAGTTTAATAATAATTATAGGTAAAGAAAAATGAAATAAAATAAAATAAAATAAATCGAAGGGATACATAATAGAAAGAATGAATTTTGTAAAAAATTAATATTTATTTATATAATTCAGTTTACAAGTTAAAAACTTAACGACGAAAGTGAGTAAGTATATACCTCTTCCTATTTCTCCTATACATAATGTATAATATATATTCTCTCGCGTGATATAATATATATATATATATATATATATATATATATATATATATATATTACGTATATGTACTTATACAATACGCGACAGTCGTTGATGTTACAATAAATATACCATCATATATTTATCATCAGTAATTATTAATCAACTCTTTTCTCTCGCCAGGAGATACACATATAATAATATGATTGGATATTATATTCGATTCGATAGCTGCAGTCGATCGTAATTAATAATAATTGGCTATTTTTTTCAATTTTCAACCTTTTCAAGGCACGAGAGCTAGATCATATCTAGAAATAAATTCATTATTATTTTTTATTTTTATTTTATTTTTTGATATTTTTTTTTTTTGGTTTTTTTTTTTGTTTTTCACATTATTTTCTTTTTCATTGCACCTAATTATTATACCTACTATGGTTACTATGGTATATAATACGTGAATCCGTGATATTTTTTTCGACGTAATTAAACAAGAAAATAATGATATGTAATGCAATAATTGAACAATTTTTTTTTCTTCGTTTTTTAATCATCTTTATCAAATTTTCTCAAATTTTTACAGATTTTCACACGAATTCACGCGACGTAGGTATAGGTGTAATATAGGTATATAATATTATGTACTTTACGCAGAGGACGGTTGTCTGTATATGTATTACAGAATATTCTTCTTTTATTTTATTTTCTTCTTTTTTTCTACTTGTTCTTTTTCTTTTTTCTTTTTTTTTTTGCTTTTTATTCAGACTAAAATATCAGAATTATTATACATACGCACGTACGAACGCGTATATTTTTAGTAAAAAACGCGTGAGATAAATTTTAAGAAAAATATAACATCGCGATTACATTAGAGTTGGTATATATGTATACAGCTATATCCCATATTATATGTATAAAGGGTAGAGTGTGTAGAAAGATGATTTTATAAGGCCACTGCAGAGTTCAAATTTTTTAATTTTTCACCACCGTTTATAATTTCCAAAATTGAAAACGTCTCGACAGAAAAAAGAAAAAAAAAAAAATCATCCATCAGCGATTTTAATCGAAATTTCAAATCTAGTCAAAATTCAAAAGGAACTTTGATTCATTCGGCTTTCGCCACAGGTAGATATCGTATAAAAAATCTAAAGCCTCGTCCTAATTCGTCGAGGATTAATCCACCGTCAAAATATATGAGCCACTAAATCTGGACCATATCCTTCGATATAGGTACTGGTTTAAAAAAAAAACAAAAAAAGAAAAAGAAAAGGAATAAAAATTTCAGAAGTAAGTCTCACGGTCCTTCGGAGCACTCGATATAAGTTCTCTCCGTTTCCAAACCGGCGCCGTAATACTAGCTCTACTATTTTGTGCCGTTTGTACCGTAGCCGGTGTTGTAGGCTGCGTAATAGTTGCCGTAGCCGACGATGATTTGCCCGCTAGTGTATCAGCGTCTGGTATATGTCTAGTCTGATGCCTCGAGTCGGTGTAACGTCTCTTTGTATACTTTTTATTTTCGTTGGAAGAACTGTTGTTAACGTGAGAGATCACCTGTTGATTCTGACTTTGATTTTGATTTTGATTCAGCCCTGCGCCCGAACCCCCAGATCCGCTATCTTCGGGTCTCGATATATGCAGCATCCTCTCAATATCCGCCGTCTTCGACCTGAGTGAATGTTCAATTTTGCTCATTGTTTCTCCGCAAAGAAAAAGAACGAAGAAAAAAGGAAAACCGAAACCCATGCCATGCGGAAAGAAAGCGCTGGTTTTCTCACCTCAAAACAGCGCCACCAATGCTGGTGATACTCGGGGTATAAGATCCGGCCGAGTTCTTCGAACTTTCCTGCAAATTTCCCGCCGCTATTTGCGGGGGCGTTGGATTAGTGGTCTGGCTATTTTGGCTAGTAGATCTCCCTATCTGTCTGACTTCGCTCGAGGTGGTGAAAGACACCCTTTGCAATACGGCGTGGTGGTCAGGTATGTAAGAAACGGCGGTTACCGCGCTGTCCGGACTAGCTGGTGGACTCGAAGCCCACGATGGTGGCGAACTGGGAGGCTGATCGCCTGACAAAGTTGCCGATGAACCGACGGCGCTATCGCTACCGTGTCTTCCGCCACCTGGATTTCATCTCCTTTATAAAATCCCCCGTTTTTCTAAACCGCCGCGTTTAAATAACAGTTCAAACATAACAACGTCCGAATATAATTACCTTCGCTACATCCGGATATAGATCTTTGTCTCTGTCTCCTCGGCGGTGGACAAGGCTGTTTGGGCCCTTCCTCGATGAACGGTATGTCCGGGTCGTCGAGATTCAGTGTAAAAGCTCCGGTCATCGGGATGGTCAAACTAGCCGTGATCACCATGGGCGAAGACTTCCGCCTAGGATCACAGGGATCCTCGCTCGAACCACTATCGACACTATTGCTCCTCGCAGTACCGTCCTTTCTCCTGCTACCAGGGCGTTTTGGCCGCCTTGGTCGCGGCCCTATGTCACCACCGACACCGGCAGTCTGATGAAGACACTGTTCCCTAGTCCATACTTTACGCGGTGTTGAACTTGCCACGGTGTTCGTTTCCTCGGAGAAGGTCTCGGCCTCGCTACAAGGGTCTACCTCGTCCCCGCATTGCCTGTTCGTGTTTTTTATTTTTTCATTTTTTCTTTTTCTCTCTTGTTTTAGCGCATTCAGAAAAAATGTCAAGCAGAAAAAGCGAAAAGCGAAAAGCGTAAAGTGAAAAGCGTAAAGCGAAAGATACGTGAGACTCACTCGTCCGCTCGACGCGTCAGAGCCGCGTCTAGATCGGCAGGATGTGTGTCCATCATGTGGAGGTAAAGTTCGTCAAGAAGTGCCGACGGTACGGTAAAAAGTACGGAACTATGTTCTAGCAGAGCTCGGACAACGTTTATAACATCTATACGTTCCTCGGCTCTTTCGGCTGATACTTCCGGTCGGGTTTGTCCCGGTTTTACGCAGTGAAGGATGTTCGGTGCGAAGACCTGCATTATATTTTTTATTTCATTCTTTTATCTTTCTTTTTCTCATGATTTTTTATGATCTTATGATTTCAAGCTATAAAGATATGTTATACAATTTTTTTTTCTTCATGCTGTTCTCTTTTTGTTTCTATGCTCATTAATTCTTACGGTAGCCAAATTAGTAGCGTCCATCTTGTTACCGGCGATCCATTCCCCGGCTTCACACTTTTGATCCTCGCTGTTCCCAGCAACTTCACCTAAGAAATTGAGCAAGGCCCAAAGAGTGTCGCGATTTGGAGCTGGCAATAATTGTATCAAATGCTGAAGAGCTTCTTGTTGCAATCGTCGGTTTCTTATCTCTGGGGAAATTTTTATTTTATTTTTATTTTTTTTCATTCACTGTTTTTTTTTTTTCTGTTTTTTTTTTTGTCTTCTTCTTTTTATCTCATCAACTCACTTTGGGTGTGAACGAACGCCTGATATAGATCTCTGCACAAAAGAGGATCCGGCAAGTCGCGAAAAAATTCTTTCAGGAGGGCGGCTACGTCGTGTGGACATTGGTCAGGACCGATTTTCGACTCTCTAGCACAGTCGAAATCCTCTCGAAGCTTAGAGAGCGAAAAAATACGAGTTTGAATTATTTGGTTTATTATCTTCGGGGAGAGAGGACAGGGAGAAGTTTTTTTTTGGATTTTCTCAAAATATATAGGTACCTACATAATTTCATAAGCGATATTGAGGAGACTCACCTGTCTCACGCGTTTTTTCGAAGGTGAAACTCTGAATATACCCAAAGTGTTTAAACCGTTTGTTTCAAGGTGTTTTATACACTGTTGAACAACAGCTGGAACTGAATCCCATTCACTTGAAGACCCGCCACCGCCACCACTGTCACTCAATTCTAGCAGCCCCGAATCACTGCTACAGGTCAGTGCGCCACCTTTAGAAGGCAAAGACTCGCAGGAGCCACCCTTAGAGTGAAATTAATAATAATAAAGTAACGATGAAAGCTTGCGGTTAATTAAAAAAGTAAAAAATCGATCTAAAACCGAATTATTGTGTTACATGCATAGCGGATTAATTTAGTTTTTATTAGCTTTATGTTAGACGGACAGAAAATAAAAATGATTACATATCTCCCGCGAAGGTAATACGCGGCAGTATTTATTTATACCCTCGACAATATATCGGGATAGGTATTATACTCCGGATATTACTCAGGTTATACGACAAAGGAAACTTAATTGTTATTAAAACGTTGATATATGGGTGGGTGGGTGGCAATATGGCATATTATAAGCGCAAATTTAATTGCTGATTGTCTCCATACAGAAACGAGTATATGATATACCATATAAGTATAAAAAAATATGAGGTAGAGCGGACATTATCACTGTTCAATATAATATATCGAAAGAAAATTAAATTCGATACCGTCAAAGATCTAAAAATGACAAGGAGAGGAGATTTCCTCAAAAATCTAAAAGTAAAAAAAAAAAAACGAGAAAAATTCAAGTTTCCAAATTTTCCGAATACCCTGAAAATCCTGTATGGTAATATACACTTGTTATACTTCTTCTTTACTGTTCGAAAAACAGTTTCCGTTTATACGTGTAACTATATAAAATCTTTTGGCTCTTGACGCGTACATACCTATTCGTTCGCTGACGATATATAGGTTCTAATAGCCTGCATATTTAGCGGTACACAGTTTATAGCAAGCAAGCATAGCGCTATATCCTTTAAATAAAACCACTCTTACAAAATTAAGCGATCTTAATTAATCCACCGATAAAATTAGCCCCATTGGCCCTGTTCTATTTAAATCCCTGATCCTATGACGTCACAAATCCCTACCTCCTCGTACCGCAATGACGTTCTCTGATCGAAAACCTATATAGGTACCATTATACCTATACGACTATAAAATGCCAGTTAAATTTTAATCGATCTGCAGGTGTTCTGACGTCAATTTTTCTTCACATACTATATACCCACGAGGAAATGGTATTAACAAAAAAAAAAAACAAAAGCAAAAAAAAAGTAGTATACAATTTTTTCTGTTTTTTTTTCTTCGATATTTTCAGACCGATTTATATTTATGTATAATATACATATATAGTATACTAGAATATCTATTAAAATATCTGACTTTTCATATAGGTATTATGTACTATACGTCATCACCAACCGCTGTTATACTAAAGCTGTCAGCTCTCGTCACTCACTCGTTCCCATTTCGATTTTCAATTTCCACTTACTATTTGATCGGTCGATTAAACGATGACAATTTTTTTTTTTTTTTTTTTTTTTTATTATTATTATTATTATTATCATTTTTTGCCGATAGATCAGATTCAAATTTCGACGTTTCAATCAGAACGCTTTGACAACACAATACCAGATCAGATCCTTTATATTTGTACCTAGATATTATATATCTGAATAAATACATATTATACCTATATGGGATACATCATTTTCCTTCTTTATATAAATAGATTTTCGAATTTTTGTTTTTGTCGAAGATTGATTGTTCGTCGAATAAATATATAGAAAGAAAAATATAATGGTTTAAAAAGAAAAAAGAAAAAAAAAGAAAAAAAAAAAAAAATCTATACCTATGCATCGGATAAAGGAAGGCAGAACTTCCGGGATTCGATAATATGTAATTATAGGTACATATATCATCTCCCCGACGTGTTTCGTAAAGTTGGCGAAAGGGGCTGATTTTGTTACGGTTTACGGTTTAGCATAGATGACACTTTGTTAAAATATGACGTGGGTACGTACTAATACCTATATATACATATATATATGCATATTACTTTTAAGCATCAGGCGAAATAAATAAGTTTATACATATACCTATATTATAGTTTATGGCGTCGTGTCGCGTCGCGACGCGACGTAAGGCAACGGGTCTACCAACTAAGATTCCTATCTCTTATATACATATATAGTACTCAAGATACATATATATCCATCGGTATATTATACTAGCCAACTTTTTCACAACCATGGCGTAGTATACGATGATAAACGTGTATACTAGTATGTTATACGTCATTATTAACGTTCAACTATATTACACATATATATATATTCATCATATATACACACTGGGTTAACACGTCATCAAAAACAACACTTGCATACTATATATAAAAAAAAAAATACATACATACACACACGCTATTTAATTATTTTTATTTTTTTTTTCTAATTTTTTTCCAAGCTATTATTATTAATTATTAGTGTTATATTATAATGTTAATTTATTTATTACAGAAAAAAGTAATTTCGCTATTGTTATAATATTGTGAGTAATTTAATTATTATTTTTCTTTTTTTTTTCCTTTTTTTGCTCTTTTTTTTTTTCATTTTTTAATAATACCTCGTCAGTTTTTGCAGCGGCACTCGGCGTCTCAATAAGACTTGTAAAACTTGCCCTGCTTCCGTGTCTGCTATTTCTCGTCAGACTACCAACGTCGCTCACTTCTCCTGCAGCAGCGATCCTAGCGATTCTGTCATTTTCCAGACACTGAGATAAAGGAATTCCGAAAACCAGACCACCGGCTGATTCTACAGGCATTATTATTATTATTATAATTATAATTATAATAATAACAATAATAATAATAGTAATAATAATAATGGAAGTCAAATCTATAAAACTATATTTTAATGAATCATTTTTTTCAATATTTATGTAATTTTTATTTATATTTATTTTATTTTCCTCATTCAATTTATCAAGCAGAAATTTTCGCACATACGATGGTGAAAGTTAAATATTCCCTCCCTGGTTTAAAATTTTTCTGATTTCTTATCGTTTTTTTTTCTCTCTCTCTCTCTCTCTTTTTCTCATTTTTCTCATTTTTCGCGCCGAAACTCGATCTGAAAATAGAAGAGAGAGAGAGAGAGAGAGAGAAACTCGAGTGGATCGGCTCGATTCGTATTCAATTCGTACGAATAGAGGTAGGGAATTTTTTCTGGATGTGATCTTCGGGAGGAGGAGAGGTTCTTTCAGAAAATTTAATATTTATAAAAATAAAAAATAAAAATGAAAGAATTTTAATAATAATCATAATACACCTGTCTGTACCAAGGTGACATGTGACCTTTCGCACCACAGAAAAAAGAGGGAAAATAAAGAAGAAGAAAAAAGTCACTTCTCTTTACTTTTTTTTCATTTTTTTTTTTGCTTCCCATACAAGTATAGGAACGTATCTAAGCTACGTAGAGGAAATTCGTACGCCAATATCGCGTAATCAAATACACGCACTTTGGGCACCGAGGTACTGTAGTAGGTACGTGTAATAAGAAAGATAAGCCAATTTTAAATCCTTCATGCGCGAAGCTCAGGTTAAATTTTTTTTTTCTTTTTTTATAAGTGTACCTAATATATAAAATGTTCGCAGGGTACCTATACTTCAAATATATGTAATTTGCATTGATCTACATACATGTATATATGTAGGTATGTGATGTGATAAAAATCAAAAGTCTTCTTCCCTGTACCTACGTTTTTTTTTTTTCTTTGTCTCTCGGAGTAATAAACGAAAAAATGAAAAGAAGAAGAAAAAAATGTAATAATCATAGAAAGCGAGATCTTCTCCTGTCGCATGTATAACGTATATATATGTAATACTTATATCTGAAATTATTGGCAACTATCAGTATATCGAGAGACTCTTTACTTTTCATCTACTATTCTCTTCTCTTTTTTTCGGTCAGAGTCGCGTGGGCCTGCAGGCGTTAGGGTAAATAATAAAAACCGTATATACAAGATACATTATACATATAGGTATATCTATATTATAACAGATGATCAATATCGTTTCAGTTATGTTCGTACGTACGTAAACGCGTAGTATGTAGGTACTGAATAATCTGATTCATCGAAATCTATGATATTGAATTAAACCGAGTTGTGTATCTCTCTCTCTCTCTCTCGCTCTGTCTCTGTCTCCCTCACTCTCTCTTTTACACACACATGTGCCTAGCTACCCGCGTAGTACCGGTGTAGTATAGGACGGATTATATAAATGATATAATGTGTGTATCAAACGACCACCTTCGCTATTCGCCAATCCAACGAAATCGCACTCGGCACGTACATATGTAACCCATACGTATATATAGGTAGCAAGAACGCGTTGTAGACCGACAGGGACCCCGACGAAATAATCCCTCTACCTATATGCATCCCGATATAGAACGTAATCTGGGACATCGACGAACGCTTGCAAACCTACGGATTTTACAACGCTATACTAACTATATCTGCGGTTCGGCCCGATCATGTTCCGCGATAGTTTTCGAACCTGCGTCCCTTGACCTTTTTTTTTTTTTTTTGCATATTATGTACATTGATTCTCCGATCAATGAAATAAATTGATGAATGAATTCTGTTTCCTATTTCATCGTAATACTATAACTCACGGTTATCATTAATTACGAGTATAAAAACGGTTCGAAAGAAACGAGATTGAATAAAAAAGTTGATTTTTTTTATTTTATTTCATTTTGTTGTTATAACGAGAGCGGTTTCAATTTTATACGAAAAATGGCTAATTTTTATAGATAATAATGTACTACTACCTACGCAGAACGAAATTAATTGGTACTTTTCAATCGTTACGAGAGGCGAAAAAAATTGATATTATGCGAACTGCAACAGTCACCTATGTATCTTGTACTATACAATGTGACATATGTTTGGAGTGTCACACTACAACGATCTTCCCGTATGAAATAAGAGAGAGAGAGAGGGAGGGATTTTCGACGTCTAAAATTAACGGTATATAACTAACTATATACCTATGTATTACTACCTACCGCGCGGTGAAGAGAATAAGAAGAAGATATGAAGAAGATGAAGAAGGCGAAGGCGGTACACATTGCAGTGGAATTGCATATTTCTGGATATAGGTGTGCCTATATGTGTGAATATATACACCCAGCTGCACAATCACAAACGACGTTCTCTCTATTTCTAAGTTGAGTACATATAAATATACGTCTATAGGTGCATCGTATACTTGGTTTATTCGAGTTTCCTAAGTACCATACGTCAATCAAACGCGAGTCTCTTTGGTCCGCGGTCACTCCACTCACTATAACTTCAAATTTTCTGCACTAATACCTATACACGTATTAACTTCCTATATAATCAATAAATTTCATATACCTATAAAAAAAATAGAAAAAAATATTCATTGACTAATCAATTCGAATGATAAATATGTAAATAAATAAATAAATAAATAAATAAATGAATGAATGAATAATTCTAAGATAAAAATTGAAGGAAAAAAAACAGTTTAATAAAATATGAGTGACGCGTACGAGTACCTATATAGAGGTAGGTATAGATATAGGCGGTGGTGACGTTCTGAGCGAATTGCTCGGGACGGTGGTCATTAGGATGGTATGTGATAAAGACGGGAGTCTCGTCTCTCTCCTATCTATTTTCAGATATATATAAATAGGCCTACTTTAGCCCGTTTCTGTCTCATCGTCAGCCGTACATACACAGATACATACCTACATAATACACAAACGTGGCATATACTACATCTCCATAAACTTTCACGATTCAAATAAGTGAAAAACAAAACAATCTTTCAAAATTTTTGCATTTTTTTTTTTTTTAGATCACAAGTGGGAAGACAGATTGAAAATTTGCATCGTTAGACAATGTTTTTTTATTTTTCCATCCCGTCACATTATAATATGAAACCATGTTTTTTTTCATTTTTATTTATTTCCATTTTTTCGTTCATTTTTTGTTTCGAAGAGAAAAACTATTTTCAAAAAAGAGAAAAAAAACATTTCCCTCTCTATCAATTTTCAGTTTGGGCTACCCACGTCGCCCTCCCCCCAATCTCTCCTACGTACGTTACCTACCTAATACGATCGTGAGGCAACCTTAAACTTAATTACCAGTTTCACCCTGACCTGCGTTATTTTGAGACTAAAAAATAACGTGGCGAATATACGAAAGTGAGAAAAAATAAAATAAAAAAGAAGAATAATAAATGAGGAAAAATGATCGTTGTTATTATTACTATTATTATTATTATTATCATTATTATTATTTGACGTCGTTTAGTCCATAAAGGTGTTTATCGATTCGTTTGAATCGATACGTGTATATCATATATATTTTAAAAAAATATATACTATATGTATATTTATATATCACCCTTGTCTTTGTCGTCCTTTCCCTTATTGTCGAAAAATCCAGTAGTTAAAGCTTTACGTTTTAATAAGTAAGCCCTTCGTTTTGGTTTCGTAGTTACTGAACCACCGAGAGTTTCTGTAAACATAAATATGATAACTAGGATGATGAGTGAAAGTCGATGACTTTTATTTTACAATATTACGTAGTTTTAAATAAATAAATAAATAAATAAAGAAAGAAAGAAAGAAGTAAGTAAATAAATGAATAAACAATTAAATAAAAATACTTACCGGTAGGTGGCCTGATGTGGACACCAAGATTTAGGGCTTGTAATTTTGCTACAGCCACTTGACAAAGCACTCGGCGTTCGACATCCGATAGTGCTCGAAGTGACGTATCTTGCAAAGTAACTCTACGCCCACCAGCACCAGCCCAAGTGCATTTCCCCTTTAATGTAATGAATGTTAAGAATGAAAAGAAAAAAAAAAGGAAAGAAAAACGTGTGGCTCGTGAGTTTAAGACAGAAATTAAAGTCGTCGAGAATTTTCAAACGCGGAGAAGATATTATACATGTAGTGTGAAATATTTGATCGTAATATAATCGTAGAGCTGGTTCCTTCGGTTATTTTATCATTTTGATGACAATTAGGTTCACTGCGTACGCATGATAGACTTTCAAAGTTTTTGCTAAAAAAAAATATATTTGCCATTGAGGAACTCGACGAAAATATGAGTCAGGATAAAATCGACGAACAATATAGAACGCAGGCACACGTTATTCTACATTTGAAACCGAAGTTAGATTTCGGAGTCAAGGACGAGAAGAAAAAGAAAATGGTCAATACATCTTCGCACGAGCTTTAACCAGAGAGAAGAAATAAAAATAAGACTAAAACTAAAAATCATCTTCTATAATTTAAATTTGTCGAATTTTATAATTTCGTAAACGCGTAAAACTTAGAAGTATGATCGAAAAATGTTGAAAATTTCTTTTTCCCTTTTTTTTTTTTTTTTATTTTTTTTTTTGTTGCCCGGCGGTATAAATAACTATTCTTCTTTCCAAAGACATTAAAAATTCAATCAGCAAAATTCCCAACCTTCAATCAATAATGATCGATCGATAGATTCAGAAAAAATCGCAGCGAACGATATCCGAGCCGAGAAAAGCAAAAAATAATTGATGAACGAAATTCACCTGTGGCGTCCAAGTGGAAGGTTGATTACTGGCTCTCGAAGTGCTCTTGCTTCTTGATCGCCAAATTTTTTTAGCAACAAGTCGGCTGCCATGGTGAACCACGCTGCTGGAAGATTTGCTTTTCTGCATCGCTGCGCCACCTGCGGAATTCGATGACGTCATAGCGGGAGATCCTGGTGCGGAATGCGGCTTTTCTCTGTTAGTATTAGATCCATGCAGGAGGTGGGAAAGGAAGGATTGATGTGTCTTAGGCGTGGAAGGAGCCGCGTCTTCAGATCCTAAACCGGCGTCGATGCTGCTCCTAGAACTGGCGTTCCTGCTTCCAGGCGATGCGGTTTCTTGGTCGGAAAAATTATCCCCGATGTAAATAATCTCGCGATAATTAACGGCCCAATTATCGTCAGTCTGTACGCCCTTGCTGTTCCCCTGATCTTCGCTGGGCCTAAACCCGGCTCCAATTTCGGCTGCCGACTTTCCCTTAACATTTCTCAAATTTCTGTCGTAATTGACCCTCTTGAATCTGTCGACCTTGTCAGCGTCCATAGACTTCTTCCTCGCCATTCTGAGGTATCGTTTAATCGTGTCACTGACCGAAGGAGAAACGTCGTCGTTGTCGACGCTGCTCCTCCGCCGTGACGCGGAAGACCCTGCAGTCTTCTGGTTATCTCTATCACGGTTGAACTGCTCCTCCCTAAATTCGTGCAAACAAGCCTCGATCACTTCTCTAGGAATGGGATCAGTCTGCACAAAATCGTCGACAGGACCTCGGTCCGTGCTTGGACCCTGGACTGCAATCAGTGGCGGCGGTGATGTGAGGTCTCTCTTTCCTCTACCCGGGATCCAATCCTGGTTTGAATCCTTCTGACTTCTATCCAATCCCGGGTGGTTAAACCGCCATTGGGAAGACGGCGAAGTGTAAGCCCCGGTTGATCTCGGCCCTCTGAAACCCCTCGTACACCGCAAATCGAAGTACAACTTCTCGAGGAGTTTACGGTCGGTCAATATGTCCGATATCACGTGTTCGCGGTTCGATGATTTGCTGTAATAACGACTTAGAGTATCCAGCAACGACTTGTGCACGTAGTCGCCCTGGTAGGGAATCATGCTCGTAGGGACCCCGGATTTCCCGGATCCAACATCGCCGTCTTTCCGCCTCCTCTCAGCCATTATCAGGTCTAAATGCTGCTGGAGTTTGTCTATGAGATTCTGATAGTTGAATTGCTCGTTTTGAATACTGCGCGATTCCTTAGCCGCGGTCTCTCTCGCTGTTATAACCGCCGCCTCTCCTCCCGCGGCTGAGTCACTCTGCATGTTTAAATACCTCTGCAACATGTCAGCCAGAGCTTTTCCCTCCGTATCTTCCTGAGGCGATGAGTTCAACCTGCGCTGTGACACCGGCGACGCAGGTGTGCTGCCCGCAGTATTACCCTGGAGAAAGTCACGCTTCATTTTCGTTATGTCAAATCTACCGCCGGAGGTTGCCTGGGCCAAAAACCCCGGACTTGGTACCCTGGGTTCTACATTATCAGCCTCATCAGCCGAGCTGGCTTTCACTCTACAGCTTCCGCCCTTCCCAGTCCTACGCCTACGGTGTGTACGAAACCCGAGTGAGCTGGGATACGAGGCTTTTCTGAGCAGCAAGAATTTCGGCTCCTTCTGGCATATCTCCTGAAAGTATTCCTCGATTTTCGGTATGTCTTCCTGCCGATTGTTCGCCCCTTCGGGTATCAGCTTTCGACCTGCGTCCGCCATGTAGCGCCAGGTCTTGCGCGTTAGGAGCCATCTCTCTTTCGGAGGTTTTGTCGACCTCTTTGTACCCCGTTTTTCTTTGGACGTTGGAGCGCTGGTTCGGGAGGTTCCTGCCTCGCTACTATCCCGTCGCGAACGTCTTCTCGCACCGGATCTTTCCGCCATAGCGAAACCCCCGACTCCACCGTCCTCTTTCTTCGCGACCCGCACCACTTTCGGACAATTTTCAAACGCTGTTTCTATAGAGATTCGTTTCTCCTCGCTTTCCTCCTCCCTCTTCTCTCTCTTATTCTTATTCTTATTCTTATTCTTCAAGACACTTGATTTAGATTTATTACAACAATCATCGCCGGACAGACCCGCTGCCGACGATGATATCCACCTCACTCCCTTTTAAAAATCACAAATATAAAAACAATAAGGGAAAAAATTGATGATCTGCAGTACGTCGCACGTCACTTCCTCACCGTATCCCATACTACGTATTCTTCGGCGATCATATTCCTCTCACTTCTCAATCATATATCACTATAGTTATAATATTATAGTTAATTAAATCCGGCTGCACGTGTTGTCGCATTAAGAACAAAAATATTTTTCACATAGGTACATAGGTACGTACGTACGTATATATACCTATTATACCTATGTACGTCGCGCATCGATGGGTCGTTAACCCCCACCAATTCTTACCGATAACTGATATGATAATTCCCCACAGTTTCCCATTGCCACCGATATTCTCTTCATATCTCGTTACTTATTCTTACAGCCTCTAAGCCAACGTAGGTGCTACCGTACCGCGGGATACGTTAGCGAAATAATAACACCGCGTTCCCTTCCCTTATGCGATGAGTGACTCTGGCCAGATACCAAGACGAATATAAGAAATCCTGGGCGTGATCATGTCGGGCAGAAGAATTTTTATCAAACAAAAAAAAAAGGGACAAAAAATATAAAAAAAGGTTCTTCACATCTTGATTGGATAATTTTTTTTTTTTTTTCTTCTTTTTCTATTTATTCGATTTTCACAACACTCTTCTTTTTTTTTTTTTTTTTTTTTTACTCGCTTTAACGATCGTCACTTGTTTTTTTTTTTCTTTTGGTTCTTTGTTTTGTTTTTTTCTTCTTCTTCTTGCTCTTTATCTGATCTTTGACTTTACCCGGGCGATAGAAAATCGCGCTTGTTTTTTTTTTTCGCGTTTTACTAGTTTCTAGGAAGGATCGATCTGTCCATTACTTATATACGGGCACCGTATCTTCTTCTGACTCTATGTTTCTTATACTTCGGCCGGCAAGGTGGAGGCTCGCCAAGGTACGCGACTACTGCCTCAGGGCGCCGCGACGTCGTCGACGCTCTGTGTCTAAAAGCGTCTCTGGCCCTCCCCTTAACCGCTTTTCCGCATCTCTCCTTGATTTCATCGTCAGCCGGGAGTGGTTAGCGAGCCAGGAACCGTCAGGCCTCATCTCTACTCTTTTCTACTACCTCTACCTCCGCCTATTTGCTTGCAGATTTTCTTAGTTCGTATCAGATAAGATCTCGATCTCATACGAAGACGTACTCGAATCAACTCAACTCAACTCAACTCAACTCAACTCAACTCAACTCTGCCTGCAGCGAATTTGTTTCCTTTTTCTTTTTCTGTTTCTTTTCTCTCGCCCCTCCATCGCCGTCAAAAATCTTACTGCAGTTTTCATTCTTCGTCTTCACAGATTACGTCCGATTTCATGGTCTCGTAATTCTTTTTTTTTTTTTCTTTCACTCCGGTTATTCAGGTATAGGAGGTAAACAAAATTTGTATTTCAATATTTTTTCTTTCTCTCGATATATTTTGAATTGTATTCAGAAATAGTAAAATGTGTGAAAAAATAAGAATAAAAAATCGAAAAATCGAAAGAAAAAAAAAATTGGTAAGAGCCGTGAGAATTTTTTGTTCATGCGACTATGAACGGTGAGAAGTCTCAACTGTCTCTGATGATTATACCGATTTATTTTTGTCTACTACTAAGCTGTGCAAAGCAGCAGCAGCAGCAGCAGCAGCAGCAGCAGCAGCAGTGGCAGCAGCAGCTTGAATAGTGGGAATTTTGTACATATAGGTATATACCACAGCCTCTTCTTCTTGTTATTCTTATTCTTCGCTCTCTATACTTTTCTTCTATATTCCTTTTACACCAAATGACGCAATGGTATATGTATTTTTTTTTTTTTTTTTTCAAATAAATTTCAATTGAATATGATATTCCGCAAAAACTGCGTGCCTAAATGTTTGTCGCTATTAAAATAGGTGTTCGTGATATGAAGAACATGCATGTACACATATTCGTTCAATTAT
This sequence comes from Tenthredo livida, assembly GCA_963992785.1. NCBI lineage: Eukaryota > Metazoa > Arthropoda > Insecta > Hymenoptera > Tenthredinidae > Tenthredo > Tenthredo livida. The sequence goes on along the minus strand of OZ023070.1, from coordinate 1,099,883 downwards.
TATCATTGTCGTGGAAACATATCTTACGAAATTCAATAAAAGACGACGAGTCATTCTGGTGGAAAATCGATCTTAATAAAACGAATATACTAACTTAAATTTGTAAAGTGACAACTAAGAATAATTGTTGTTCGTTTTATTTATTCACACATAGTATTGCCTTGAATTTCTACGACAGCAGCAATTGATTGAATTGTATGAACTATAGTATTGTACAGATAGAGAAATCGGATGAAAGAAAAATAGAAAAATGATAAAATAATAAAAAAAAATAGAAAAAAATACGAAGAGGAATCTTCTGCGCATAATAAATATAATCTTTGGTATGTGCGGTATACCTCTGGATTTAGATATGTGTTTGGCTACCGTTCTATCGAGTTATTTTTTATTTCATTTTATTTTATTTCATTTTATTTTATTTTTTCTCCCATTCAAGTGCCTCTCGTGTCTCTCATCATCAGGAAGAGGAAAAAAACATCCATACATCTATATGTACTACCAACCTATATATCAATGATCTTTCGTTCAGTCTTTGATATAGCTGTGGGAGGGAAAGAGGGAGATGCGAGCGGGTCATATATTTTGAGGATGATAAATTCCCCGTAAAAATCTAAGACTAAATTTCATTTACAAAAAAATTCGCGGTACCAATACTTCAACGTAGTATATAGTGCGTAGGTACATCATACAGTAGGGCAGGTATATAAATACCATACATATATATATATATATATATATATATCTAAAGACAAAAATAGAATTTCGATTAAGCTGCGGTATTTTATCGCGCGTAAAATATATAGGACCAAACGAACGAACGAACGAACGAACGAACGACGTCAAAGAGCGAAGATTGCAGTCAGTCAGTCAAGGTGTAATACGTTGGGGGTCAGACCCGTCCGTCACTAATCGTAAGTGAGTAAGTATAATAAGTAAGTAAGTAACTAAGTAGGTAAGTTAAGTGTCTAGACGTGTAGAGCAGGTCAGTAATTCATTTACACTTACGTGAACATAATGGTACTAAATACATCTAAAAATAGGTGAAAAAGAAAGAAAAATGATCTTTTTCTTCTTACTGTACAATAATTGATAATTTAGTCAAGACATTAAAAAGCGAGTGGAATTAAAATCATGCCAGATTCTTAATTACTAATTAGCTATAAGATAGGTATTTATGTACAACATCGGTTCGGTTCTCCGTGAAATGTTATTATTTTCGTTTCAATTATTGTTTTTGTAATTGTTTCGTAATTGTTTGTTTCTTCTCATTAGGGTATATAATATAATTAGGTTGGGTCTAACCTTCTGCTGTTATTCGGATATATATATACAGCTGTCTTCCGCGGGAAAAACCGATACGCCGCCCGCGGAACTTTTATCCGATGGAATAAATAATAATATAATATAAATTGAATTTGTATTCGATTACAAATAATCCGAGAATTAAATCGAAGATATAATATATATGAGATCGAGACAAGAAGAGTGTATCTAGAAAGAAATACTTCATAATACACTTAAATAATTCAAAGTGAAAGAAAAATTATTTTTTTTTCATTTTTTTCAAATTAAAAAACCAAAGGCTGGAAAACACTCGCATGAGAAACAGAAGAGGAGGGATGGGGAAATAGTATCTATAGAATTATATTGTATAACAATATGTGGGAAATATGTATCTAACTAACTAACGCGGTGCAGGTTGAGCAATACGCGAGGACAAGTGACGTCACAACTAAAAAGGGGCGAACGAAGGAGCGTAGGTATAGGTATAATAACGAAGGTAGATGGATACCTTTTAGAAATTTTATTTTAGTACCAATCTCGAACGAAACGTAACGAAACGTAACGAAACGAAGGAACGTATAGTGTGGCAGGGGCACGTCGGTTGGTTTCCCGAATCCGCGAGATGCCTATACCGCAAACTATAATATTTGTGTTATGGAAATAGACAACCATGCTTCGTAAATGGATCAGCTATGTGTACCATATTATCGTTTCTTAAAGCCGTTAACCCAACTCACGCGTCTCGTATGTATGTATGTATGTACCTAGGTAAATCCCTATCTTCTTCTCTCATTTCTACATATTTAAATTTTCTATTTCTACTATAGTTTCAAGTTTATCTGAATAGAAAAGAAGAAATCTGAAGAAACTTCTAGGTGGTAGAAAAGGCTAACTTTCACACCGAGAACACCGTAGGTTTAAAATTCGGAAAGTTAAAAATCCGGAAGGCCGCGCAAACTTCCGAAACTTGAAATTTAATTGAAGTGTAAAAAATGAATAATAGGTAAGTGAAATAGAAAAATTCAATAACTTATCAATTCCATAAATATAATGAATAATAAATTTATATCGCGATGTATTGTGAGATCTCGATATTCGATGTGTGTGCAGCAGGAATGTCGTATAATATACTAAACGCACCGTTTAACCACCTGATCTTAACCCCGTCATAATAAACAAGAAGAAGAAGAAGAAGATCCTCTATAATACAACTTTTAGGATAAAGTCAATAAAGTTAATAATAGCCATAGATGATCTGACGCTAGACATTATACCATTAACTATATGACATATAGTATACCTATATATTATATCCCACCCCCGTACCGCGTGCCACACTATTAATGCAGTCTCGTCAAGCTATTAAATCTTATTCAATAAAAGAAGGAAGCACAAAAAAAGGAGAAAAAAAAAAAATTCATCACTAATCCGCCTCGTCACTTTTTCTGTTTTTTTTTTTTTTCTCCTTCGCTGCGTATATTCAATACGTGATATACATAGTATATAGGTATGTACAACAATCAGCTTACGAGCAGTTTGAAATTTAATTTTTGTGATAAAAAAAAAAAAAAAAAAAAAAAAAAAAAAATTTATTAAACGATAAAAGAAAAACCGATTTACTTATATATATTATTTAGATGGATTGTATGTAGTATATAATATGTTGTTCTATGACGTCACTGATTGGTCACGGGACGTTTGGCACGAGATATAGAAATTACATAGATTATATTAGATAGACGTACGCATATGCGTATATGTATATATGTAGATATATCTATCATAGTAGCGTCGTTCAAGTGTCCTCGAAGCACGCGCGGAGTCATCGACTGATGGTTATATTATTTGAAGTGAAAAAATTCTCACCCCCTGCTATATAGATATGGTATATAGGTGTATACAATATTTAGGTATACGTTTATTTACGTGAGACGTGTTGTTGAGTGATGGGAAATAAATAAATTCTATATATATATAAATGTTTATATGTAAGCAGAACCGCATGATTTGAGAAAAAAAGATGTAAAAAAAAAAAAAAAAGTAAGAATTTTGACGTAAGATTTTTCCTAAATATTCAAAAAAGCGCAGAAAAAAAAAAAACAAGAAAAGAAAACAATTTTTCAAAATTCAAAATCTGTGTAGGTACATATTTTATAAATGTATAATGGACGAGAAAAAAAAAAAGACAGTTGAGATTCTATGAGTAGGTATAATATGAAAGAAGAGAATAAAAAGAAAAAAAAAAAAAAAAAAGGAAAAATACTCGATAAGTGAATTGAAGGCTAAAAATATATTAAATCGAAAGAGACACGCGACGGAGTCGACGCGGGTCATTAGGTATGTGACGAGTGGGGTGCGTCACGAGTGTGAACTTATACCTACCTATACCTATACCTATACCTATACCTATATACCAAAGTAATATGTATACGTATGCAATACACGTTTATATACCTCCGCGTGTCTCAATAAATGGCTGACTGACCGAAAAATAAGAAGAAAACGAAGAAGGGTGGGAAATTTCGAACGTCACACGTACATATTATACTTATTTGTGACGAAATGGAAAAACATATCAAGATAAAAAAAAAGTTGAAAAACAACTTCGGAGTAAGTGAAAGTAAGACATCGAGATACGGTAATAGTGTATGTATAAAATTTTTATATTTTTTATATTATGATATATTATATTATATGTATGTATGGATGTCCGTACACCTAAGCTGCGACGAATGACGAGTGACCGTCATGTGAGCGAACCAAAATTAACGCGGCAGCCATGTTGGTATTTCTGGCTCGATTGTCTGGCGAGAAATAGACCGGCGTACGGATTAAAAGATGGCGCGAGGGTAACATACTGGCGTGTCTACAAAACTATCGTCTCAACCAGCCCCCACCCTGTACATACAGTACATAATCATATCATGTACAACCTTACACCTATGATGCACGAATTTAATATTTTTTATTCCATTTCATTTCATTTCATTTCATTTTATTTTATTTTACTTGGTTTGCATTTTTTTTCTTTTTTTTTTATCACTAAAATCGTTCAACAAACTAAAGTCCTGCGACCTCGGGGATGCGGTCGCGATCTCATATAGGGCATCTTTTTTTCTCGTAGCAGAAAAATTGATCAAAAAAAATTCTGTTTAATAGCATTTTTTTTTCCTCTTTTTCATATAATTCAAACGAATCGTTTCCAGCTAGTCAAATGCCAGATACAAATCGTTGTTAATTTTCTACTCGTAGTAGGCAGGTACATACTAGGTATAAGCGAGTTCACCGTCTGCAGACAGACACCGTTCGGATTACACCTAAATTGCAATTATGTTAAATAACGGAGGGCCTTAATTCCTAATTAGAAATATAGTCGTTCTTTTACTACTACGTGCTTTTCTCCGCAGGGTCGTCGCGGTGGCAACTATACAGAGTGATTCAAATCGAGCAGGTCATATTCTAAGGGTGGATCGCGTTTCCGATGCTACGTAAAATCTTCTTAGTTAATTAAGAAGTATAGATGGAGATTGAAGTAGAAAATAAGGAGAAAAATGTAATTACATATATAGGTACTTATAAACGATGTTGGAAATTATTTAACAAGATTGCGGAGTTTGGTAAATTAGTTTAGGTAGATACGTATATACCCATATGGTGTAGGTGTGAGCGTGTTGAGTGTTGAGTGAGGAGTAAATAGATAGGTTGATAGGTACGACGTAGGTAGGTACAAGGTATAGAGTATCCTCGTCGAATCGATTCTCCTGCAAGTGAGTACATACACAGCTACACATACACGTGGGTATAACGTCAGGGTCAAGGATTCACGCCACCTTGTTCTGATTAAATGATAGTTGATAGTAAATAGCCAATTCCCCACAGGACGAGGAGAAGCAGATAAAGGAGGAGGAAGAGGAAGAGGAAGAGGGTTGAGTAATTACAGAAATTGAACCATCGCGATGTCCTTGTACGAGATAAACAATGAACAACAAGGGAACTAGACCCTCGTGATAAAGTACATCTATCAGCTGATGATCAGACGTCGAATTCTGAATGTCGAATGAATATGAAATTAAAGAGAGAATATATATAGCATACGATTTTGAAGATCGAAAATTTTGATAAGCGAACGCAAATTGAGAGAAGAAAAGAGAAGAAAAAAAAGACTTGAAATTCTTAATCGTTGATAATAGTCAAATCAATCGACGTAAGATAGTGTCTAGATCGTAAAAGAAAAGAAAGAAAAAAAAAAAAAAAAAAAAACGAGATGAGGTAGGAAATAAAGGATGAATAAAGAGGTGGAAAAAAAGAGAAAGATGATCGAAAATAGAGAAGTAAGAAAAAAAAAAAAGTTAGCTTTGATTTGGCAATTGGTGAATCTACTCGTCTATAAAACTAGGATAGTCTGGCCGATCAGCTTTGCTTAGTGGTTATAAAATACGTGATTATTTTTAGTTGCGCAAAAATATCGCAAGGTCGCCGACGCCCGCGGACCAACGCGCGATCACTTATGCCGCTGCCTCCTCTTCTTCTTCTTCTTCTTCTTCTTCTTATTCGCGTTTTCTTCTCTCTCTATATTCTCGCAAATGCGTTCCCGAAAGAAAATATCAAGAAATGACCGCGAGCTTCCGTCAGGGAACGATCGCGTCGCCACTACCTGGCAGTCTGACCCACCACACGATACAGGTATACACATACCGCGTATACGCGAACTCTACGTTTCGCAAACGTGATTCGTTGGTCAAACTACAGATGGGATACGATACGTAGGTATATCAGAGGTGTACGCGTTACTATCACGTTAAAGTCGAGGGTATTTTATCGGCAGAGATAAATGAACGAGAATTTTTATATCTACACCAATATTTGTATCACGTGCAGAAATTTTCTTGTTTTTTTTTTTTTTTTTTTCTTTTTTCTTTCTTTTTCAAAATTATTCATCAACTTTTTGTATATTCATGCGAAACGATTCAAGATAAATTACTATATCCATGTAACATAATAGACAATTTTATTTAAGAAAAATAATTCTCGTTATAATATATTTGAATATAGGTATATACCATATATTCGTTCTTTGGTCAGACGCGAGATGGCAACGGTTATACATGAACGAGAATCGCGCGAGGTAACCAATTTTTACACGCCTTTTTTCTTTTCTTTTTTTTCATCTCTACCCTCCGTCTTCATTTCACTATTATTATTTCTCAATAATTCATAATATCCGTCTCTATATATTAATGTGACTTCTCTACATATATATAATATTTCCACGTTTCGTTTGTGTGCACACAGAAACAACTTATACAAAAAAGAAATCTATACATATGTTATACGTATCCACCATCATATATTAGTACATATAACAAATTTCTTACGCGGGGGAGATAGTTAATTATGATTTTCAACAAAATTCGTCGGTTATTTTCGTACAGATTTTTGGCAACGACGCATACAAAATATGAAACGTGCTTATAACAGAGAACTTTCCTATATACCCATAGTAGACATTTTTAATGCGGTAATCACTACTGTGCAAAGTATAAGTATCTATTGTTATTCCGAAAAAATTTGAAAAAAAACCCTTTCATTTTCGTCTATATTTTATAGTATATTATTATAATTTACTTTTTCGTAACTGAGAAATTCCCTTCAAATTTTAACATTTTTTGCAAATATATATATATATATTTTTTTTTAATCAGGGTAATTTCGCACACAATCGGGTCGCCATTTGATTGAATATAATATATACGATATATACGACATATTCTATTTCATTTCATTCTATTTCATTTCATTTTAAATGATATTATTCTGATACATAATCTCATGGATTTGATTGTTTAATCTGGTGCATAAATTCAGAATTCTATATTTAAAGCGGATCATTCGGTGGGTGAATGGTAAAACCAGCCGGGCAGATAGAGAAGAGGGGGAAAAAGTTTAACGAGTTGAGTGACAAGATAAACCGATTTCTTTTTTTTATTTATCTCAACTTTAATGTCCAATGTTTTATTTCCGTTTCTCTTTGTATTTTCCCAACGACTATTATTTCTCTTTTTCTCTTTTTTTTTTTCTTTCTATCTCTTTTTCATTTTAATTCATAAATTTAAAATTACAAAATCTGCATCTTTCGTTGTTTTTCATCTTTACGAGAGGGGAAAAAAAAAAAAAAAAAAAAAAAAAAAAACTTCACATAATATATTTAACTGCCCGTAATACTGATAAACACGATTATTTACACGGAGTAGGTATGTTAAAAGGCAAACGATAAAACAACAATGTTTTCCAAAATTAAGCATCAATTTCTATAAATAAGTATAAGTACTACAGCGAAAACGTGCGACCTGCATTGTCATGTACGTACACTGTTTTATCAAACAATGTTTTCCGCGGCGTTACTAAAATCTTGTAACTTTCTCCAGGTATTTTGGTACTTTTTTTTTTTCTTTTTTTTTTTCTACGTTTGTTTTTTACGAAGATTCTTTTCTCTCGAGTAAGAATACTGATCCGAAAATTAATCCCATCATCTGGTTTGAAGAGAAAAAAAAAAGAAAAAATTACGAATATCGTACATGTGATTTTTTACGATTCATATATTATATGTAGGTATCTATATATCTACACACGTGTCGAATACGATAAAGCCACAGGTATATAGTATACAGTACATATATACTATATTTATACATATATATATATATATATATATGCATATACAATGACGTAATTTTGGCTACTAAGCCAGAAATTTATGTACCTAGAAACACTAAATGAGTGAAGCTGAAAATAAATTTTGAGGAAATGAATATACGTATATAATATATTATATATCGGCGCTAATCCACTGACCCGAAACGCACCTACCTGCTGCTGCTGCATATATATATATATATATATATATATATCTAAGTATACAATATATATGAATAAGAATAGAATTTTCTTGATAAACATTTTTTTTTTTTCTTTTTTCTCCAACGAACTATAAAATCGGCGATATACGATTTTGCGATAAGGTGAAAAAAAAGAAAAAACATTCTTCTCATCTCGTTACATAAAGAAAAAAGATCAAAAAATTATAACGAACGATCGTCACAGATTTATATTTAACTATAAATTCGGAGAGTAAAGTCTAAGAGTCTAAAAAGTGATGAGAAGAATAAAAAAAAAAAAAAACAGGATAGAAAAATTTGAATAAAATTCTCTAGGCAAAAATCTTCGAATCGTATACATACAATGTTACATTTTATATCACGACGTCTGTCTGCTGCTGTTTCAACTTGAATCAGATATAAGAAGAAGAAGCGCGATGGTGCTCTCTAAGCTATTTCTGATCGGTTATACGTATCTACGTCGACAAGCAAATGCTGACGTTAGTTCGACGCGTCTATTCGTTTTTATTTTGGATATATAACAGCAGCAGTATCAGCAGCAGCAGCAGCAGCAGCAGCAGCAGCAGCAGTAGCATCATCAGTGTGCCACGCACGTGTTTCGTAAAATTGAAGATATATTAGCTACTTATAATTTCGATCTGCAGAATTTTTTTCTTTTTTTTTTTTATATCATTTGATTTTTTATTTTCTCATTATTCATCTCTATCCCAAGAATCTATTTTTTATTTCTTCGTAAAGGGTCGTTGACACGTCTTCGAAATTACGTTTCGAATATATTTTGATTCGTTGAATCTAATTCATCCGACAATATATTTTTCTAGTTATTTTATTTTTTTGCATCTTTTTTACGTCAGAATTTTATCGAAGATTGAACTTCTCGCTTCATTTTACGCATCAATTACAATATGCAATTATGCATTACGATTGCCTCGTATACACACACAAGCACACAATCATATGTTACACGCTTGTTTCGGTATAAAACTATAAAACGATAAAACGATGCCAGGTTTATTTAAATAATTGGCCAGATAAATATAAATACAAGTTATAGGATCGTTAATAGTAAAACTAATGAACTACTACAGCATAGTAGGCAGTAGTACACACATATCTATAGCTATACCTAGGTCGATGGTATAGCAGTAATAAATTATATTGACACGTGCGTTTTCTTTTTTTATATTCTTTTTTTTTTTTTTCTTTACGCGTTTGATGATACGTTTCAAACTCAATAATCACAATCATCATATCAATTTCTTTATTACAAAAACAGTAATTTAACAAATTATATTTACCTACAATAATTTCTTAACAAATATAATAAGAAAACTGAATTGGAAAGGATCGAAGAGTTTTCAGGTGAATGGAACGTGGGGTTAATAGTATTTTGTCTTTTTCTTTTCGTTTTTTTTTTCTTTTAGTAAATTCAAACACATTTTCATTTTGATTCTTACCGATAATTTGGTGGTAGTTATCGACGAACTGTGTGGTGGTTTGAATTCCCATGAGTGCCAGATTCGATTATATATATGTGTAGTATATACGACGATATACAGTACACGTGTATAAATATTAATTTTTTTTATTTATATATATAATTGTTTGTAGATTATTTTTATTTTTTCAATATATTTCTGCCAGTTTATTTCACTACACACTACATTAATGATCATCATCGAATGGTTTAAAACGATGCATTATACTGTTGTATACGTGTGATATATTATCCACTGAATAAAATTAAAATGCGAAAAACTTCTTACGAAAGTTCATTCGTTTTTCCTTTATCGACACACTTTTCGATCCTTTCGATAGTCAACAATCTTGAATAATTTCCGAATCCTGTACATAGGTATGTACATAGTATAGAAGATGAAGAGAAATAGAATGAACCAAAGAATATAAAAACCAGATTAAAATTGAGATACATAAAAAAAAATAAAATAAAGAGAGAAATAGGTAGGTATATAAAATCAATCCGTACGTCCAGCGAGAGATTCGAGGATTTCCGTTTTCAATATTTTAAGTTAAATATTATTATTATTCTAACGAAATATTCGTTGAGAATATAAACCAGTGTAAAACGTTATACCACCCCCCATATATTCACATAACACGACGACCCCGTGCGGATAACTTACTGCCACCACCACCTACCTACACTAATTCTTTAGCTAATATCCAACCGAACATTGTATATATTGTATATACACGAAGAAAAAGTCGACGAAAAAAAAAATAAGAGTGTCACGATAATTTTAGACGTCAAAATAGGCATAGGATACCTACATATTGTACTCACTATACATTAGAGGTACATAACTCTCTAGAAAAGAAAAGAGAAGAAAAAGACAAAAAAAATTCTCATATGCGGTACGGAAATATTATTACGATTATTAGATCGTCCGATTATTATCAAAGCCCAGATACGTACGTATAGAGAAAAAATATATAAAGAAGAAAAAAAAGAAAAAAAAAAGAAAAAAAACAGGAACAAAAAATATATATTTTATACCACAAAAAATTATTTTTATGTATTAGGTATATAATAATAATATCTTCACATTTCTGTTCGTTGATAATGATTAAAGTTTAAATGTTATTTAATATAGGTATAATATATTTAATTATTTACGTTTCGCACAATGAAATAGATTTTTACCGCGTATAGGTATATGTGAAAAAATTTTACCCACTCACGATATTGTAACATTTAAAAACCACAATGTTAATAAAATTGAAACGGTAAATCATACGAGTGATATGCTATTATATTACATATATAATATGTAGGTAGGTATATATATGCTATATGAACTCTTTCTGTTAACAGTGTTCAAAGCTCGAAGAGCGATCGGCAACTGGCATCTGCAGTGTGCTTTTTCAGAGTTTCCATCAGCAGCAGTCTCTCTGCTGCCTGCCTGCCTGCCTGCTGGGGACGACGCCTGACTATTTTAAAACCAATGTCCTTCCAAACGCTGGTACTTGCTTGCTTGCTTATGCTGGTTGCTGGTTGCTGCGACCGAGGTGGCTGGCTGGCTGGTGTGCTCGTCAACGCGTTCTTCAAATTTTGGCAGACAGACTCGACTTAATTCGTCTCTTTAAAACCAACCTCATAGTAGTTTTCACGATCTATCTACACGATGATACACGTTACTGTATATATATATATATATACATATATGTATAAGACTTTTAATTGCACATCGATCAGAAGCCGATTTTCTAACTTACGATTAGGATTAGGGCTATAAAACGATTTCGGCGTATGGGGAGGAGCCGCAGCGATATATTTTTTTTTACAATTTATCGCCTAAATCGACTCCAAGGAAGAATATCTCCTGTCCATCAGCTTTTCGAAATAAAGTGAAAAACAAATTGACATTATACTCAATAAAACGAGAATAAAATGAGGAGCGATTCCTGCGACACGATAGAATAGGATTCATGTTGGATTAAGAAGAGTTTTCCGAGTCGTATCCTAATAACTAAACCGTTTTTTTCTTTTTCTTTTTTCCCGTGGGATTTTTCTTTGTTGATAAAATTCATTTGAATGTTTATTTTAAAATTAGTGGGTAGAGTTTACACAGCCAGCTGCACTCTTCGCGAACCTCTCTGCAATATCAACTTCTTCTTACCGATTCGAGTGTTTGTTTTTTTCTTCAAGAAAATTTACGCGGTCTTTTTATTCAACAATCAACATTTCATCGATTCTATACATACATAGGTAGAGCAGCTAGTCTCTAACTTTTCTTTTCTTTTTTCTTGTCTTGATTTTTTCATCGGTTTTTAATCAGCTTCCAATAGATAAATATAAACAGACGATACAGCAAAAGGGTGGATGATTTTTGCTATCGATTAAAAATCCGTTGATCTATTTCCAAAATTTCCAAAAGTTTATAACACTATGTTACATTCATAGTCAAGAGTTATATGCGGTTTATGAAGTCGTATGATTTTTTTTTTAAGAATTAAAAAGTAAAAAAATTTAAGATATATGTATGAAAACGGAAGAGACAGTCATATTAAATTAGACGCATGGTTGTTTCAAATGAATTGAGAAAGCCTTAGAAAACTATTTCAAGCGTTACGAATAATTTAAAATAATATTAGTAATATTTCAGTTGAAATTTATAAAAATTTTAATTCACACGTATACTATAGCTGAAGTTGCTGCTGCAGAAGCTAGGAATAGAATTAGAAATTAGGAAATATAAGGAACAAGAAACAAGAAACAAAAACAAAGCCGACCGAAATAGAATATAAAAATAGCGAAAAGTAGTAAAAATAAGCGAAAAAAAGAACGAAGGAATAAAAAACCGCTTATTAACATTTTGTCGGACTTTTATAGCGACGTCTTTCCGCGGTTTAACTATATCCATATACACTACCAGGGTAAAGTAGATACACGTGCGCGCGAGCTGGTCCAAAACGCGTTGTAAAAAAAAAAAACGCATGAATTTTTCAGTTCTGAATTTTTTATTGTTCAAAAATGAGAAAAAAAAAATGAAAAGAACGGCATGCTTTGGATGATTTTCGAAATTGCAAACATCTGGCCAACCGAGAGTCGGCTCGCTGCGTACAAAGTTAGTCGTGTATTGTATAGGTAGAATGTTTTTCCTGGAAAAAAACAAGGGAAAGAAAATAACTTGACAGGATAATTGGCTGAATTTTCCGCGTTTGAAGAATGAAATAAAATTTATGTAGGTATATATGTTTGGCACGAAATAGTCGCATTGAAAGTTTAGAATGCATGCGTAGATCGTTAGATAATAATTAGCCGTGCATTTAGAGAACTACAACACAATTCATTATGCGAAGGAAAAAACGAATAAAATTGGTAAAATGAAACAAAGCGGCATTCGAAATATACAGAGAGAAAGAAAGAAAAAAAGGAAAAAGAGGGATTCTCCGGAAAGTGAAACTAAATGCGAATTGCAGTAAGCAATAAAAAAAAACAGCGTGACTTCTTTTTATGAGGAAAAGGAATCTCAGCTCTGCGTTTGAATCATCGTACATCTTTAACGAATGAAATATATCTAACGAGGACACACCCTAGTCCTTCCTACTCTTCTTATTCTGCAAAGTAGTTATACCACGTACGCGATCTGAATCACGTCTATATCTACTCTACGATTAATACGAGGTAAAAACGCGAGACATCTGTTACACGCTATAAAAAAAAAAAAAAGAGAAAAAAAAGGGGGAAAGGAAAGAAGAAATTATATAGGTAGTACCGTTCAATACTTGAATTCGAAACTTGAACCGAGCCCCTAATTTACGCAGCGATCATGGAGATAGGGGTACGGGGGTATACGACGACGAATAAATAAAAGGCGATTTCATGCCTTGCCAAGCTAGCGTCACGTTATACCCCGCAAGGCACGCAGCCTCCCTCACTCGTTTCGTTTCGTTTCGTTTCGCTTCTTCTTCTTCTTCTTCTTCTTCAAGATGGACCATAAGCGACGTCACGCGTCTATTCGCGTTCGTGGACGCAGCGCTATATTTAGATAACACGACGACAACGAGGACCGTCGACAACGACGACGATTATAACGACGACTCACGGGGAGAGTAAGTGTTATATAGATACGCCGGACTCTGTCGCGGCAACAAATCTACGATGGTTTATAGTTTATTACGCTTTCGATATTAGCATAAGCCACGCAGGTTTGTTGCTAACATACAGCACGCGCCTTAAACAATCGAATCCTCATCCCGTAGGTATATGATATTATTTATAGGTTCTTTCATCAATATACGTTACGTTATCATAATTCCTTTTATTCCTTTCGGTGTGTGGAACAAAAAATAATTCAGAAATGTACGTAGGCATTTGTTGTCTCAGTAAATAATAGGCCATTTAATTAAAATCAATATTTTCGACTTTCTGCGAATGCAGAAGAAATAATAAATACCTAAATATATTATTCAATAAATGAATAATGGGAAAAATAAAATAACGCTGACTTCGATCTGTATATAATAAGGAAAAAAGAACCAACAACAACAATAACAACGCAAATAAATGCCTCGTGAAAATGAAGAAATAAAAAATAAGGAAAAATCAAGAGGATAGTAAAAGTTTGGTAGCGTGGCGGTCGGCGTCCTCTCCGGGCGCAGCATCCCTGACCTCTGCGCCCCCACCACGTGAGCGCATAGGATACAGTGTGAAGCGTTTTGCCCATTCAAATGATCAATTATTAATTGGTTAATTTACGAGGTCCTATGTTCGTTTATCAACGTACCTGGGTTAGAGAATTTATATGAAAAAACATTCAAACCGAACTATAGTAGGTAAACAGAAAAAGATATTAATCACGGATTTAAAGAATATTTCATATTTTTAACGAACAGACTACTTTGCGAAACTTATAGTCGAGTCTTATAGAACAAATAGCTTCAATTTTAGACTGTTTATATTTCAAGTAAAAATTGTATATATATTCTGAGAGTAGTAATAAGGCAACGGCTGTAAGGCCTGTAGGAATAAATTAATTTCAAAATACATGTGAGTAAAAACGCGAACTAAAAATGATAAAATAAAATAAACAATAAGATATGTGTGTCTGTATACACACACACACATATATATAATACAATAAAACAATAAATAATACATATATGCAATGGCACCGCCACGCCACGCGATCGAAAAAGAAGAAAAAGAAAAAGAAAGAGATAGAGATAGATACAGTAAGTAGTAACAGTCCGTATATACAACGGCCTCTCTGCCAACGCAACGCACCAACGATTAATCATAGCTACCTAATCATAGAATGAAATCGCATGCGAAACTCACCAATCAGCATATCTACGATCTTCGAGTATCCGTAGTATCCGTAATCCAAAAATATGTAATCCTTTTAGGGTGGCGAGGAGGTGGGGGGGGGGGGGGGGGGCTTTGGGGCTTTGAGAACACTAAATATATATATTATGTGTATGTATATAACAACATACTGTGAATAGAATTTAGATATATATATAACACTGGATTAGCACTGCACTGTGATATTATATGTATGTGTAACATACTGTGAATAAAATTTAGAGATATATATATATATATATATATATATATAAATATAACACTGGATTAGCACTGCACTGTGATATTATATGCGTATTCATTTATACGAGATTGAAATTAAAAAAAAAAAATCACTATCCACTATGTGCAGGTATGATATGATATAATATAATATTCCTCATATATTGTGATCCGAAATGGCACTGATTTATATATAAAATATGTATCGAAAGAATATCTATACGATACCGCTAGACTTGCAGTCCTATACTCACGTGATCTAGATTCTATAATATCGGAAATGCGCGCAGGGAGAGATTTTATATTCAATAATTCATATACACTATAGTACTATACTATACTATACTATAGGTATTATTGCAACAAGGAAAAAAAAAAAAAAAAAAAAAAAAAAAAAAAAAAAAAAAAAAAAAAGTACGTTCATGTATTTTTTCGATAAATTTGATAAGAATTATAATAATAATAATAATAATAATAATAATAATAAGTTGTAAAATACACGCGTATAAAAATTATTTAACGAAAGAGAAAAAAATATTACAATACGTTCCAGAACCTGTATAAGGTAAATGTATAATACGTATCGTAATAATCGCGTATGTATAGTATAGAAATTGAGAATAATGAGTATCAAGTTTAGTCGTAAAGAAATTGAAGACGGGAAATAAAAATGGCGTTATGTACTTGTGGCCAACCGTCCGTGGTAGCTTGTGAACAAACTCACCTAATCTCAGATAGAGCTTTTTCATTCCTCTATACGTATACATACATATGTAATGAAAGAAGAAAAAAAAAAGAAATGTGAGAATACTACTTGAAATAATTTCTAAAACTTCTTATAAGCGGAGATAAACGGACTAGAAAACTATTTTCTAAACCGACGCCACCCCTCTGTTCGGGGGGACGCGATGAATCAAAGAATGAGATACACGAAGGCTAGAGGTTAGAAGAAGTGGGAATAATGCTGACTGTATTAACCTGTTAGATGCACTTCTCTGATCCGCTCACTAATTTCACTGAATTAACGGGAAATTCTAGCTAATTCGCGTTGATATATTAAAGCAAAAACAATGGCCGATCGCTTACCCCGATTGCGAAGAAGATGCGACTGGCTACCGGTCCGCCGCGGGGAGTCATGGGTAATATATTATTCGTTGGTGTAATGAGGCGCTATAAGGAACTAAAAATTATTACTAGATGATGATGATGATATGTGAACTGACCTTTTAGGCTTCTACCAATTCTATGCTTTATGGCCTGAATGGGGTTAGAAATTATAGAACAATCATTGTACACTAGACACTAGGTACACACTTATGAAGATAGTCTAATATATCGTCGCATAATGCGGATGTCAACTCGTATTTCGAACCTCAAAAAATGAATAGAACGTAGGCGCGTTCATTCCGGCAATGGGAGAGTACTTACTGCTATCAGCGACTTTTTTCAAAACGTGGTTCAAAAAGTTGCCAATTTCAGGTTGGTCGGCGCTCGACGTTCGACAGACAAAGACAAAATGCTCGTAACACACGACTCGACGGTTAGAATGATCGCGACTATTCGCTTCTTAACAGACCCGGGGTCCTTATGTCACATGAATTAGTCGAACTTTTATAATATTACGTAAAACATAGCCGGATTAGACATCCGCGTGTCGAGATCGGACCTGTTGCTCTCCGAACAGAGTGAACATACCCCTGTTTCTATACTGCCGCTTTTTATCGGACATAAACAATCGGGGTAAAACAGAGTATAGAAAGACAACTCTTGTTACCCTCTGAACGTAACTACCACTACGTCACGTACGCCGTCCGCGAGATGGCAGCACGCGTACCTTTTACTCACATATTGTGTGTATTTATCCACGTTTTAATTGTTATAAATCGTATAAATGATAGATGTCAAATCTTGATATCCGTAAATGTGACAACCTAACCTAACCTAACCTAACTTGCATTTCTCATACGACAATATAAAATGTCTTTTATTTTAACACTGCCTATACTTGACGGTGCTAAAGTCATTGTTTTAGACGAAGGTAATTATTAGATTGAGCTAGATAGAGCATTTAAGCGTGAACCTAACCTACAAATAGTTAAACGAGTTTTTTAGAATCTGAATAGAAGCACACTCGAATGATTAACTAATTTAGCAAATATCGAGAATAAGAAAGAAAGAATCTAAAATTGTATCATTTTTATTTATTATTTTTCTAAATTTGTCATTTTCTAGCCGCTGAAGTAAAGCACGCAGAATCGCTGATCACAGCTTGGCTACCGATATGGAAATCCAAAGAGTCTGGAACGATTGATCTTCTCTTATTTTCTGGTCCAAAAAGTTCGAGTAAAATCTGGTTGAATTCATCGCCAGATAACCGAGTCAAAGTTCACGACTTTTATACCCTTAGTTTGGACAAAATTGACCCATTTGAAGAAAACAAACTGTGGGAAATCCCGGAGCTTGATTCTCTGGGTCAAAATTCGACCGTAATAATAGACAGTCTGAGTTCGTTACTGATCTACAAAGGGCTGTCTGAAACTTGTAGATTTGTTGAAAAGCTTGGCTCGAAAGTATCCCAATTAGTTTGTATTTATCAGAGGGATTTTGCGCACAAAAAAATACCAAGCATTAAAACTTTGGGTACAAGTTACGTGAGGCTAGAGCCATCGCGAAGCCTAAAACTCGATCATAATTTGTCGTACAAGACTTTAACTTCTCACTGTAAGCCTGGTGGCGGTATTTTACAACAGATTGAAATTATAGACCAGAATATTAGCTCCTATGAAATTAGAACTGAGAAAGTTAGTCATAAAGGTGTGCAAAAGGCAGGGATTAATAAGCCTGATAGTACAGAAAAAATTCAAGCTTCTTTTAGGATAGAAATTAACGATAGAGAAATGGAGCAAAGGAACGCTACCCCTCTGCCTTATACTCTGAACAGTTTGCCATCAAGCGAGTCTAAGATTCATTATGAACCTGATGAAGTTGACGATCTTGATGAGGAAGATCCGGATGATGATTTAGACTTTTGAATGTATTTTGTATATTCATCTTCGTTTTTTTTTCGAGGGGTAAGATACTGGGATAGATATTGTAAACGAAATCGTGTAATATAGAGTTTCAGTATCTGTCGTATATTTATTATTGATTTATACAAAAATTTGATTTGATTAAATAAAATAGTTATATAAATTATTATAGTATTTAATTTGTTCTTCTTCTCTTCTTCAATAAATTTCTCCGTGCATTTATATAGTATAAGTATAAGTATTAGTATATTGAAGAATAAAACTTTGATAGCTAAATAAATAATTTTACTAAATCTTGCAGTCAATAATTAATTGTGCCGCATAGATATCACAACAATATTAATCTTGTTAAAATTCTAAACTCAAAATATCACAAAGCCTCTTAAATTCTCTGCGATATATAGGTAACATATTATGTAGTATGTATGTACATACATATACAACACAAGGCTAATGTAATACTGCAAAAGAAATTTATCAATGTTTATATAACAGAAAGTGAAATGAATAATTTTCTTCAACTTTTGGAAGACACAATAATCTGTTTCTGCGTTCAAAAATTTTTTTATACTAAATAATTAGCTTGAAATAAATTTCAATAAAAATTAGCTAATTTATAAATATTTACTCCAAACTATAAAACTAAGCGTATATGTATTTTCACAAATAATTACATTTCTTGACTACCTACTATCCTTATGAAACACATGAGATTACAGTATTGAAAACTACGGATTTATTTTGTAAATCAATTAATTGTGCGATTTGAATAATATAATTAAAAACTTAGCAGAATTTCAACCACCTTCTAATGTGAATAATACATTTTTTTTAAATTTTTTTCTTTTTTTTTTTTCACCTTAGATTTATGATATACGTGGAATACGTATTACTCGTTGTAATACTAATTGTCTTTCCATTGAAACTGAGCCACCTAATATTAAAATAGAATAAAAAAATATGTAGGTACTGCTAATAATCTTCATAGAAAAATGAGACACATTTTTCAGAGTCTTAAATATTTTGATGAGCTACCTTACTTCGAGGTATGAATATTCGAAATCTAGTATGTATTTAAAATGAACTACATATTATTAAATTTCTTTTAAACAATGGTAAAAGAATTTCGTCAAAGTTAAGTGATAGCTGTATTCATTCCACGCTGGCTCAGTTCCAACGGAATGACTCTATAATTAGAAATATAGTAATAGTAAATAAATATCTATATTTAAGAGACTAGCTTTTGACAAAGATTAGTTCCTGGCTTTCAAACTATTCTTTAAAACAAATAATAACAACAATAACGCCGAACAGCGGGTTGATCAATAAGCTATAATCACAGTTCTCGCTGTTCTCATTTTTTTCACTCGTTATCTATTGTGCTAATATCTAGCACATACTTTCAATATTCATCGTCATCTACGCTCACCTTCAACTCCTTAATAAAAAGACTAAACTTCATAAAGATTCAAGCTCGTTAAGCTATCGGTAAACAAATAAAATTAGCATATTCACACGTATACAATGTAAATAATGATATACATTTGTCGAACAGCGATAACAACAACGAAATGATATTGATATTTGATCGAAATTACGTGCAGAAACTGTAAAGCAAATTCCTGTCATGGAAATGCTCCGTCCCATCAATGTGGCAAAGAACTCTAGCATCTAGTAGGCATCTTCCGTATTGCACAGCTTCGGCGCGATCCGGAGCCAGTCCAACTTCTATGATATAATCTACCAAGTCAGTGCCGGTAAAAACTCCTCTGTATACTCGAAGCAGACGTCTTCGGCAGGCTACAATCCGCGTGCGACACTGTGCCAAGTGACAACGGGCAAATTGGTCACGAACTTCTCTCGCTTCGGCTGTTAAAGCCTCCTCATCAGGCAGCTGCAACACCTCCGACCTCGGCAACATGGCGAAAATCTTCTTCACCCATCTCCCCAACGCTCCCAAGCCTGGGTCCAGTCCGAAAATTGCAAAGGCTATAAGAGATTGGCCAAAGTTTAATGCGACGTCAAGAAAAGCGAGCTCTGCATAGATTCCGGATAATTGTTCCATCACGAGAGTCCCCACGGATAAAGCCAGGCCCTGAGAAAATAAAACGAAGATAAAGTTAGAGCTTTAAAGCTTCAAGAGTCTCAGATATATGAGATAACGATGTGTTAGCTTACGACAAACATCGAACACAGCAATAATATCAAAAGAACTAAGTGGCGTAGGATCTGCGGGTCTCCAGGCTGCTCGACTTCCACCTCCTCATCAGAATTCTCGTCAACAGTTGCGCCACCTGACTCTCTTTCCCGACTATTCGGACATCCAGTTCCGTTTATACATCCGTTGTTGAATTCGCATGGGTGTCTAAAAGTGGAAAAAGTTCATTCAGGAGATTGCGAACGGAACAATTTATAATATCGTATTGATTATATCTTCGGGATTAAATCCCACCTTGATATCTCCGAAGCTCGAGACATCAGATCTTCTACATCAACGACGTTCCGTTGTGAATTAGTCCCGTTCGGAGTTGGCAAAGGCGTTGTGAGACTAGAATATCCTAGGGGTGTAGATCTGCGCTGATATCTTTGCTGCAGTACCAGGCAGCCCAGAGTTACTAAATTTTATTTAATATTTATCATCAGATCCTCAAATTGTATCATCAATTATTTATATAATATGGCTAATAGTTTCTCACCGACGAAGCAAAATACGAGTAAAAATATCGATATTGCAGCCTGAACTCTACCAAGTTGAAAATTTGGACTTCCTTTATCAACTTCCATCGACCCTGAAGGCGTTATCAACGCAGCCATGAGGCTGACCAGTAGAATCGGCAAGCTGTAAACGAAGTCTGTGCTTAAATTCAAACCCTGGATACCAGGAACTGAAATAAACGGTGTAATAATCTCGTTTCTTACCCCCAACCAATAGGCAAGATCCATTTCTGCACTTGAAGAACAAAGGGCAGAGATCTACTACTGAGGAATAGTAATGTAGCGGCCAAAACTGCTGTCCACATTCGACTAGCATACACTCCGCCAGTGATCATCAGGAACTGAAGATACCTGAAGAATTCATAGAGTTTAGATGATAATTTTCAACAAATATGAAGAAAAATTGCAAGATCTGCTGAGACACGAATTAGATACTATCCAGTATTTACCAGAGAGAAGATTTTGGGTCTGTTTTGTCCATCTGGGCCCAGATTATCACTCCAATTGCTGTTATCAACTGAAATGAATGTGCGATAAGTAAATGAACGTCGTAAGACATGTTAGGTGTGGTTGAATAATTGTAGAAAACTTTTTTTACCTGAGCGATGATGAGGCAGACAGTAATTCTGTGCGTAACTCTCTTGTACTTTTTTCCACCGAAAGTGAAAAAGCATATTAAAAGCCAGCAGCAAGCAGCTGTTGAAGCTGCGCTAGCGTCCAATGCGAAGGCGCTAAGTTCTCTGGTATAATCTGCAGGGCTATGATTAGAAGTGATAGCGTCTATCATCTTAGCAGAGACAAACATCAGTGGAGCAGACAAAAAGGTGCAGGCTACCATCGCAGAAGCAATGAGATCAACGTCTAGATTATAGCGGAGTGTGAAGACGAAGAGTGCCGGTGCAGTGGGCAGGGTCCCGTAGAGAAAGCCAAAAGTGCTGAGATCCGTGGTATCCGTTGAATTTTCTCCCGCGTTTAGGAGGCTCACAGATTCTCTGATGACCAAAGGCAAGGCCAAGAGCTTAACTGATATCAAAATCCCAGGTATGACCAAAGCGCGGCCTTTTAAAGTGTGGATTTTTCCCACCATCATTAAACCGAGAAGGAAAAGCGCGCTGGCTGAAAAGGCTTGGCCGAATACTTTTAGCACGGCGTCTAGAATCGGTGGTATTGTGTGGCTGAATATTAAATTTCCAATTATCCCAAGCACAGTCATTAGCAGAACTGGATTCAACGCTATGCCCTTTGCAGTTGAGCCAAAAAGGGACCAGCCACAAGTTCGCTCTTCTGATCTCCGCTTGTTTATCTCTAACAAAACGAAACCTATGGGGTTTAAAATCGCCAGAGATATCGGAGCCATCAGATACAAATAGGCGCAATATTCCGGGTGGATTTTTCCGTACAATGCATGAACTGTAAATAAAATATACAAAATATTAAAATTCTCCTTATTTACTTCAGGGATTTCGATAGAGAATTTTCAAATATTAATTATTTCTATTAAAATTTGTAAAAACTATCAATTTCTGTGATAAATTTTCTCTCTTAGCCATTCAGCAGTTCAAATGAATCGAATATACAAATCCTGGGTCCCTGTAGCTCAAAAAATAATCTAAAACTACTTTTTATCGTCTCTTTGGTTCATCGAACCGAATAACTTACTCATAGGATAACCAATGGCAAAATCATTGCTCTGCGTAGCAAATATAGCAAAAAGTGCAGCCCTCCCAAGATTAATTGGTCTAGATATAAGCAGAGTGATGACTATCACAGCGGCAAAAACAATTGCCTTAGCGATCGTTATGCCCATTAAAAACTTCCAATTAATTATATCCAGAGGCAGCGTAGCTAAGGATGTGAAAATCAACGATGGGAGCGAGAATGTACCAACGAACGTGTTCAGGCCCTTCGATTCCGATTTTGTTATTATCCCTGACCTCCCTGCTACGTATCTATAATTGATGAAGAAAAATTAGAAAAAATTAGATAAAATTTGAAAAAAATTAGGAGAAATTTGAAAAAAATTAGAAAAAATTTGAAAAAAATTAGAAATAAATTAGAAAAAAATTTTAAAAAATTTTTAAAAAATTAGAAAAAATTAGAAAAAATTTGAAAAAAAAACAAAGGAACGTTTAATTGATGTGTTATGTTTAAATGTTTATAAACTCACCCGCATAATATTATTGCGAAACATTGTACTAAAGCAAGGTACAAATTTTCAGTAGCTGCGTCTGTGACGGTCATTTTTAATATATTATTGCCTGTAATGATAATAATATCGATGTATTATTATATGCGATAGATGAGATAATATGAGGTCGTTGTTTAGCTTGTAAGAGTCGAGACGATAGTGATGTGAGTTCGATTGTTGAAACGCTACATATTACAGCATTTTGATTACATTTATATTTTGTTTTAATTGAGAATAAAGTCTATTAATCACGTGATGGTTCGAGTCACGTGAACGATATGCATTTAAATTGACGAAAATCAAGTGACGCATAGACTCGTGACTCGTGAGCGATTATCATCCATCATGAGGGATGTAAACGAGTTTTAATTATGTATTTAGAAAAGGAGAAAAGAACAAAAAAGAAAAAGAAAAAACATTGATTAGAATGTGCGATTAAGCAGACGACAGACGACAGATTTTTGACAGCTTATGTTAGCCGAAACTTCTCACCTCGAAATAATATATTGTCTGATTCAATTATCGGATAATAATAGGTTCTAGATATGAGTGCATATCTTCCGATATCTGGAACTTGTCAAATATAATTACGAGACATTTTTTATCGACGCTTTCAAGCGGGACTTTAGAAAACTTTTATTTTATGTCGATTCACTGGAGGCGGCCATTTTTAATTTCGAACACCACACTGGTCAAATACGGCCGATTTAAAAAAGAGGATGATCCATTTTCCGGGATATTTACGCAGCTTTAAATCACCTATGAAATAATATATCGTGTTATAGAATCCTGCGCGTTAATTAACCCGATTATTAACGCATTTTGAACCGTTTAATCCACCCCCGCTTCGGGCTTAAGCGCATAGTCTATGGCCGCGGGAAATTTGAAAATCTCTCGAACGGTATTTCTGATGTTTAGTACCGACGGCGTGATGAATATTCAGAAATAATTAACGAATCGGTTTTAATCCGGGCTAAATATCCCCCCGCAATACCCCGACACGCGATAAGCGGGCTAATCCCGTCGTACGTTAATCACCCCGTCGCTATGGCCGGGGGTTTTTGTTTGCATTAAAACGTGTTTGGTCGATAAAGGGCCGATTTGATTAGACGGTACCGGGTGGGGGCGTATAGGTAGAACGCGCAGGTGCGACTCGATAGATTTTTACACGACTATCAAAATCTTCGTAGTCTCTGGTCCGCTCTTTGGACTAAACTTCCTGTTTTCGCACAGTCGTGTATAGATACAGCCGTACATACTTAACGTAAAGTTAATGTAAAAAGGTTCCAAGGAGATAAAGGCTTGAAAAATCAGCCCGCAAAGAACATTTGCACCGCGGCATTGTGTACCATAATACCATAATGCGTTAGAAAGTACGCGTAGTATAAAACGCGCCGCGATTCGTGCCGCGAATAAAGAATAAGAAGAATAAGAAGAAGAGAAAAATAAATCTAATAATCAGCCCCACAGCCCCGTTACGGGTCGTTAATTATGAATTAAATAATCCATTCGATAATAAAATATCATAATAATAATATAAAACCTCTGCGAGTATAGTAAGAGACGCAGGCAGGCGAGAGGCGAGAGGCTAAAGGCGACGCTAGCGCCGCCATCGAGTAAACGATACAACTAACACATTCTCTCTGTCTCGAATCGATATTCCACTCAAATATTGACTACGGCGATTGTATGTAGTGTGCGGCCGCGAGTAAAGTGGGACCGTCGTGATGCGCTCAGTATACGGAATATAAGAAGAAGAAGAAGAGGAAGAAAAAGAAAAAGAAAAGGAAAGGGAGAAAAGATTATCATCGATATTCAGAATCTCATTATCGGAGTGATTGGCCCCGTTTGTTAATCAACCCAAACATTATATCGTGGTTAATAAATATACGACGATGTCGTTATCCGTCTCCCTATTTACGACAGCCTTAATCCTACTGGCTGTCGGATATTCGCGAGCGAGTCTTTCCCTCGAGCCGTCGCCGTCATCCTACGGCAATCATGGAGGTGATATTCTCATGTCCTCGATTTCTCTACCTGCCCTCTCTCACTCTCTCTCTCTCTCTCTCTCCCCCTTTATGTGTATACATATATCTCACTCTCTCTCACTCTATCGTTCTTTCATACACTATATCCACTACGTGTTTTTAATCGATTATGTATATTTGGCAATAAAGATGATGCACTGAAATGATAAATCACACTATACCTTACGATCTTATTTCACATTGCGTATATACACACAAAATCTGCTTATCCCATTATCGTTATTCGCTAACGATAATTATCACACGATTTTTTACACGCGTTACACTTCCATCTCTCTCTGGTTCTGTTACAGCTTCTCTGTTCGAAAAACTCTCAAAACCTTGAACTTCGCTTTTTTATTTTATTTTTCTAATCACCAATTTTTACCCAACAGCTCCTAGACTGGATCTAGAAAGTTTGGACGCTGGTTACCACGGGCTAGTAAAAGAGAATGAAACCCTGGTCGAAGTAACGCCTCAGATACGTGCCTCCGGTTCAAAAGTGTGTTCGTTTCGCATAGCGAATAAACACCACGGAGATGCGCCGTTCGAAATAGTCCTTAAGGATAATGGGGTCGCCGAACTTAGAGCACTGAGAGTATTGAACTGCGAGAAGAGGCGAAATTACAAATTTGATATCGCTGCTGTTGGCTGCTCTGGAACGCAGTCAGAAAAGTATGAAAGTATAAGCGTCAATGATTGAGGAATTATTCTAATTTTATAACACTCTGATTTTATATCACACTTTTCAGCTTTTCTATTACATCGTTTTAGCATTCTGAGAAATTCAATACCAGAATGGATGACTCAATGACCCGATTACTCATCGCCAAAAATATTGCCTCTGACACAACTTTTCAGATCTTCTAAATACCGAATATCTTAATTTTTTTTGAATAGAATGGAACATAAAATTTTGAAAAATTGCCAAATGGTGATAAGATGTGGGGGAGAAAGACTCCTCGGCTTTGAAATCCTCGGCAAAATATTGAAAATTGAATTTCATGCATATATGATTGCTTTCCGAGGATCCTGATTACTAATTTCTTATATTTATATTTAATTAGTTCAGCTTCAGATAAAAAACGCGTGATAAAGCAAAGAGATTAACGTTTATATCACTTTTTCAGCGCGACGGTCCACATAACAGTAGTAGACGTGAACGAGTACGCTCCACAGTTTCTTCAGCCAGCATATGTGAGCGCAGTAGATGAGGGTCGTCTCTATGAAGAAGTAGTGCGAGTCGAAGCATCGGACCGTGATTGTACCCCTAAATTTGGAGACGTTTGTAAATATGAGATCCTGACGGCAGACCAGCCCTTCGTGATCGATAACGAAGGAGCAATCCGCAACACTGAGCCTCTCGACTATGAAAGATCCCACAATCACATTCTCAGCGTTGTGGCTTACGATTGTGGAATGAAACAGTCTGCTCCTGCGATGGTTACGGTCAAAGTAAACCGAGTCTGCTCTCCTGGATGGAGAGGAGTTCCTGAAAGGGTTGATTACGCAGCTGGGGCCGGACCCCAGCCTCTTCTTCCCTCTGCTAGACTTGAGCTTTGCGACGCCCCATGTGTTTTGAGTAGTCTAAGGGCCACGCTGACTCTGGCTACTGATCACATAGGAAAAGGCTGCGACAGAGATACATATGGAGTAAAAAGCCAGAGGAAATTATGCGGCGCTTCTAAAGACAGCGTAGATCTTCTGCCCACACCCGGACCCTCAGCTACTTGGACTTCCTCATTGTCTAGAGACGAGGGGAGAGAGGCGGACGAAATCTTCGAATTCGATGGCGCCAGCTCTGCTGCTATTGTTCCCAACGAAGTACTCGACCATGCCTTAGCTCAGAAATTCAGCATCGGGGTTTGGGTCAAGCATAGGCCTCGTCCCAGACAAGATCCCCATGTTAAGGAACACATTTTATGCGCTGCGGATGACCATAGTAAATATTTTGCCCATATCTATGCATTGAAAGACCATTTTCGCACTTTTATAACGCGTAATCTCCACGTGAATGTTGATTCCCATTACCTATACCAATGATTATCTTATTTTTCTAGAAATGAATCGCCACCACTACGCTTTGTTCATAAGAAACTGCCGTCTGATACTGCTGCTTAGACGAGACTTTTCCGAGGGTGATCCGAACATATTTAGACCAGCAGAATGGCGGTGGAAGTTGGAACAGGTCTGCGACGATAGATGGCATCATTTTGCTGTACAGGTCGACTTCCCTAGAGTGACTCTATTCATCGATGGTGTAGAGCGTCATTCGGATGAAAAAAATCCCGAAGTTATTGACGACTGGCCTCTGCATCCAGCCAAAGGAATAAACACCACCTTAACAGTAGGCGCATGCTGGCAGGGCTCTGACAATCGCACAAAACACCATTTCCGGGGATATTTGGCTGGGCTTTCTGTACTAGTAGGCAGAAACGAGCAACCAGAAGTATTGTCGTGCCTCAGGCGCTGCCAAGAAGGCCTCCACGTGCCTCCTATGGATCTTTTACAACCTGGAACTCAACTTCTGGCTAATTCCGACCTAACAGACGTCAGCATCGACGGTGACAACCGCACAAACATCGAGACCCTTCTTCGCCGTATAGGATACTCTAATTCGCGTCGTTTCCCGACCCCAGGTCGCAGGAATTTCCGACTTGATACGACGATTCTCTGCGAAGGGAACGAGGCGAAGCCCCTGGCTGTTCCCTCCGTTCAATCGTACGTCACTGTCCTGCCCCCGCCTCGGCCTGGCATAACTGTAAACGGAACTGGATACGTGGCCAGGGAATACGCCGACTTTCGTCTCGGCGTACGAGTCTTTCCCGACGCCAGAGTCACCGCTGGATCAGCAGCAAGACTCGACGCCTGTGCTGTGAGCGTTTATCCCAGCCTAAACCCCGACCATGAAAGCTTGGGGCTGCCGGGAGACGCTTTGAGAAGACTTAATTCAATCACTGCGCGGGTCGACAGAGACGGCGTGGTTCTCTCCGGCGCTGACACTCCCTACGATTATCAGCAGCTCATAAGATTCATAACTTATACAAACCGCAAGCCGGCCTACTACCTGGACAGGGTATTTAAACTGACCTGCTCTGAGCTTAGCGGAAGATTTGCAAGCAATGAATACGTGCAAACTTTGGCCGTGATACATCCCAAGGAAAAAACGACCGCAGTTCCACCTCCGACTCCCGGCGAGCCACCGATAGCCAGAATTCTTGAGCCCGCGCCTGGACACGCGCAGTTATCTCCGCACCACGCCGATTTGCCGGAAGAATACGCTACCACGACGCTAAGAGAAGGATCGAGGACGATTTCTGGCGCCGGAGGCAGCCACGCCGTAACAATAGTCGCCGCTGCTTGCGTGGGATTTCTTTTATTGATGGCTGTTGTCGGTGCTGCAAGAGTCAGAGGCGCTGCTAAGAGGCGACGATCTGCCGGCGACGAATTGACTGCAGAAACTGAAATGGCTTGGGACGACTCGGCTCTCGCTATCACCGTTAACCCCATGGACAGACTTGCCGATCATCGTAATCCCCGCAATCCGAATCAGAGGGATGAGGACGCCGATGAATCTGGTAGCTCAGACTCTGACGACGCTTCTTACAGGGACGAGGACCTCGATAGTAGCGATTGCGAAAATGAATGCGAACCCAACAACAGCCAACGTCATCGCCATAATTCTCCTCATGATTTAGAGTGGGATCATCGCGACGTCTAATCATATACAATACATCTCGATGGCTCGCTGTTCCGTTAGGGGGAGTACTTTGCTGATTTAACATTTATTTTAACAGTATTTCTTGTTCTTCAGGCCTCACACAGTTCATCTATCGATATAGAAAAACTGAAATCTGAAAATTCCCTGAATACGTATTTCCTTTTCTTCAAATCCAGGATTTATTGTCCTACGAATTCGGTTCAAATTTTTTCACTTTACTTATCCATTCGATTCTTCAATAAACACTAAATAATTGTTTGCAGTGTTTGAAGTTGAATTCTCAATTTTCAAAGAAATGAAAGTCTTTTTTTTATCCGAGAAATAATTGTAGGTATTGTATTGGTACGCCCTAGCTTTTTGGAAATCAAGTTTGAGGTAAATAAGAACAAGATTTTCGGGTGAGACCAATATTTGATATATATAAGTACCGAAACAGTGCCATAGGACACAGATTTTCCGAATTTTTCCTATTGAATAGACTGCCTTGATCGCTGTGAGAGGTCTGTGTTGTTGCTCTCTGTTTTTTTTTCATTTTTTTCATCTTATTTCTTTATGTATTGTATTGTATTGTATTGATTGATCGATCGTCGAGATACATACCCTGTTCAATATTTTTTTTTTTATTTTTTCATTTTTCTCATTTTTTATACTCTGCAATGATGTTAGTTCTCTGATAATAGCGAACAGAATTTTTACAAGCTCCGATTCCTTGCGCGCGTGAGATTATTACAAATCAATCCACTACGCTATTGATATCTTTATATTTTGTCATTACAAAACAAAGTAAAGTAAAGTAAAGTAAAGTAAATTTATAAAATATAAAATAAAATAAAATAAATAAATAAATCCGCGCTACGTTCTCACGCACAGTTCCTATAGGGTATGCTCGTAAATTGATGGTCACAAAGGGAGAGATAGAGAGAGAGAGAGAGAGAGAAAGAAAAAAAGAGTTTTCATGCATGGTTGATTTACTCATTTGTTGAAAATGTTATTATATTGGTTTTAGACTCGACTGAGCGGTCGCTATTTAAATTTTAAATGAATCGTTGAATAATCGCGTACTTGTACATGTACGCGACACGTGTCCGTCCCGCTAGGTAGGATTTACCGGCGTGTAATAGTATTTTATAATTTATCAGTATAATTTTATTGATCGCAAGTACTCCTTTTAGACTAAAATTATTATCTAAGCGAGATCTCTTGGGAGTTTGATTTTACATATTATAAATCTTATAAATCTACCTTGTAACACAGTGCGTCGCACATCAATTAAACACACGCAATTCGATACCCTTATAGTAATCCGGGTATCAAACACGCATTTAAGATATAATATCATTGATTTATATACTATATTATACATTATACATACTATAATTGATTGATAGTAATTATTAGTAAGTCGGGGTAGGGAGCTTCATTTTCTTTTTTTTTCTTAACTTTAGTATTTTTTACACTATAATATTATACAGTTTAATTAACTGTAACGCTATTCTCAATTATTCTTACTACTTTTTTTAAATGATTTATTTTTTTTAATTTTTTGTCTCTCCTTCATTAGTTAGTATTAATTATTATGAAAAGAAAAGGTGATGATGAAGAATTGAATTGAATTGAATTGAATTGAATTGAATTGAATTGAATCATTTCTTTAAATGACAAATATTTTAAACAATTAATAATAACGTACGCTATAAAAGATAGAATTTTTTTTTTTTTTCCATTGCCTTAAACGACATACCTACTATAATATGCTTGCCTGATTTTTGCTTTCTCTTATATTATTATTAAGCTAAAACTGAATCGTTGTAATCTTTGTTCCTTTGGACTATATTACCTTGCAATCTCTTAGTTAGTTTTTTTTTTTTTTTTTCTTTTCTCTTAGTAGAAGCGATACTTAAACGCGAAGAAAAATATACAAAAAAAAAAAAAACATACAAAAAAATACAAAAAAAAAGGAAAAATTAAATAAATAAATAACGCGCTGATCTCTATCGACGCGACTTTACTAACTCGTGCGTCAAATAATTACCTATAATATTGTATACCGATTACATAATAACGGATACATAATTATTGATATGGAAAAATCTATTATCTATATTCATAGAAACTATGAGACAATTTATTTTTCCAATGTGCATATCATATCATTTTTATACGAGAATGGCAGCAGCAGCAGTAGCGGCGCAGCCTTAAATCTGAGCTGTTAAAGAAAACTAAAAAAAAAGAAAAAATAAGAGGAGAGTCTTGCTTTACGAGATCTCCTATGTAGCAATGATTTATTTGTTATTAATTTTTAAAATTTATACCCAGTAAGAATTGATTAAGGGATAAAACAAAAAAAAAAAAAAAAAACAATTAACAAACAATTTTCTACTGTTTAATAATATGTTTTTCTCTCTCTCAGTATATATTTGGTATATATTTGGTATAAGATAATTAACTAATTAATTAATCAATTTATTAATTAATTATGTAATTAATTGAAGTAATTCAAGCAGCTAATAGAAATTAGATAGACAGCGAGAGATTAAATTGTAATACGAATATAATAGTAGTATGTATTAGTTAATTTGAATTAATTTGAAAAGAATTTAATTATTTCAGAAATCTTTTAGAAATTTCGCATATTATATCGCTACATTTAAGATCTCTGAAAGAAATTGACATTGAACTGCGGCATCTTGAATAAAAAAGAAAAGAGAGAAAAAAAAGAAAGAAACGAAAAAATTATTATCCGAAGCAACTTGATATTAAGAGAGAAGAGAATTTCAATTTCAATGTAATAATATTTAAAAGTTAATTATACAGAGTCTCTGGCTTCTCGTACGAATCCCCCTGAAAAAAAAAATTTCTGTCGATAGGTATTAATTATTGTATTACTACAGCTCTGAAGATAATTTGATATACAATTAAACTTACATGATAGAAAAAAAATAAATGAGTAAATAAACGAACCTAGGTCTTCGCACCTAACGATGTACTTAATATACAAAAAAATAAATAAATAAACTAAAATAAAGTAACTAAAACTATAATAATATGATTAACAACAAAGAAAGAAAGAAAGAAAGAAAGAAAGAAAGAAAGAAAGAAAGAAGTAAACAGAACAAACCAACTAGACACTACATATATATTATTAAATATATATCTAAGCTATTTGCGGATAACAAGAAATAACAAAAAAGTAAAATAATAATGATAACAGAAAAAAAAACAAAAAAAAAATATGAATTTGTAATGTATTATTGTATTTTGTAGGCAGCTAATAATATATTATATTATATTATATTATATACATAATTATATGTATATGCAAGTAACACACACAAACACACACACATATACACACATAATAAACACAACGCAGAAAGGGCAAAGAACAAAAAGAAGAAACTCAGAAAAATAATAATACACATAAAATGCATGCGACACATGCGTGCATATTATACAAAAACAAACACATAATAAAATATGATAAATGATAATTAAATATTAAATATTAATAATAAATATTAATAAATAATCACCGAATAGGTAGGCCGTGTTCGAGAATATTATCATAGGCCGACTAAAATTCCCTCCCAATTACTGAATTGTGTGTTAACTAATAAGATTATTAACAATATTAACTATAAGGAATTTATTATTATGTATTATTATTATTATGTATTATCATTATTATTATTATTATTATTATTATTATGATTATTATGGGTATTGATAATTGATAAATATATTATTAACGCTAAAGTGTTTTAATTATAAAGTTGTACGTACGGCTAGCGCAATATCTACTATACACATTTAAAAATAATATGAATAAAACAGAAAAAAACACAAAACTAAAAAAAAGTTATCACAAAATAATATTGTACACTTTGGGCTGGATATACGTATAATTAATTCATGCGTCGTTGTAGCTGATAAGTAAAAGAAGAAGAAAAAAAAAATAACAAAAAGGTGGCACACGGAAAAATTCTGAAAACTTACCTCGTTAAATAAAAAACTGCAATTAATTAATATTGTTTATAATGAAAGAAAGAAAGAACAAAAAAAAAATATATAAAAAAATTAAAAAACAAAAAAAAAACGAACAAACAATATTAGCAATAGACAAACACGTACGTATGCGCATACACACCGCTGCACATGCTAGGAAAATAAATAATAACGAAGAAAAAAGTAAAAAAAAAAAAATACAACTACTACATAAACGACATATTATATTATATAAATAAATAAATATTACGATGTCAACTGTATTTGTTTAAATAAAGATGTACATTCGGACTAAAATTCTTATTATACTATTCATTTATTCATTTAATTACTTGATGATGGGTTGATTTGAAAAATGACCATTAGACAAACAGCGATTTCGTTCATTAATATTTTTTTAATTGTTTTTATATATCGGCGTTATGACATTATTTCTTACATTATATCACTTATATTCTATCCTTAAGGTATTTAACGTCCTTAGAGTTCCAATTTTTTGATTCCTCGATGCGCTTAAGAGTAAAGTACAATATCAGTTTTATATATTTGTTACATCGTTAGATTTTTGTTCTCTTTCTTTCCCTTTTTCTTTTTCTTTTTCTCTTCCTTCTCATCAGTTCTATGAATTGTTTTTTTTTTTCATTATAATTGATGTTATTTAATTATTGTAATCCAAGTTATATCATCAGTTTATAATAATATTATGGTATAGCTAGGGTTTATATAATTCAATATAATATAATATAATATAATATAATATAATATAATATTAAATTCAGTTTAAATATGACAACCGTAAGTGTGTATCATTCATTTCGTTAATAGTATACAGTATACAGTATGGTATAATAATAATAATAATTAACGATTAACGACAATGGTAGTGCAGTGCTGAGCGCTTTTGGCAATAAATTTTTAATATTAGATAAAGTTTTTATTAATTAGGCGTTAATAATATAATCGTACTATAAGTAATCTTCGATTAAATTCGTAATATACCGTGGCTGGCAGTGTTCTTTACTAACTAAGGTTTTTATTATTTACCTCTGCGTACCTGTGCGGACTGGTAATTATATTATTACGCAGGGTTTTTGAGATATATATATGTATAGATCTCAATAAGTTAATTCAAGAGTTTTAAGTTTCGTTCAGTTTCTGTTTACACGACTGTATATCGACTACTTTTTCAAATTTTATCATATAGGTATTATACTCGTATTATTGGAGAAACTCTATTAAAGCTAGACTTTATATAATCTTATAGAGGCGTAGGATTTATCATCTAAAATCTCAATACTGCATTGTGCAAATTCATTTAAATCCTACCGATAGACAACAGGGAGAGACGATAACTGGAGGGACAATGTCTCTCCCTGATTAAACAATCCGATTTCAAAATCAAATCAAAGAACAATATTGACCAATAGCTTCCCTGTTAATTGTTTTTAGCTAGTCATACGTTCAATGATTTGTTTCATATGATTTTTTACGGAACATTATGTCTATATAATATATGGGTTCCAATATCTATTACGCTATTATCAGATTTGATATTATAAATGTAATTATGAGCTTATTCATTCGCTAGATATCTTTATATCTAATGAAAATCACTTTGTGCAGGGTAGCTAACTGCTCCTATACTTTAATCGTTTATTTATTTATTTATTTATTTATTTATTTATCGAAATTCTATTTATTAATTCGTCCAAGCTCTACGTTTTATCTATATCTCAGTCGTAGGGGATTAACAACAACTGTTTATCAAACATTTAAATATCGTATGTATCGTGTAATTCGTAAACTAGTTTCGGTCATATACATCCGCAGCTAATCCCTCGCCAATGACCAGTTCAATTTTGCATCTAGACTCCTTTCATTCTTGGTGCAACCGCTTACAGATATATCAATTGCGTACCCTTATATAATCTACAAAACTCTGCAATATTTAATAGAACGGATTGATACTCGAACAATTATTATCTGATCTCAAATACTTCATTGTTGATAAGAAAAATGGTAACAACTGGTAATATTTAATAAAATTTGGCTGATAAAACGGCGTAAAAAAATGTCCAACGACAATGAATTGCAGTCGGTCGATGCGATCAGGACTAAAATTAACAAAGCAAGCAGTCTTATTTGGTTTTTCCTTTTCTCAAATACTTCCTCAGATCAAAAGTTATTCATATTTTCTACAAATTACTATAAATACTTTAATCAAACATCATTCTATCCATCTTTCTTTCTTTCTTAACAAATTTCTCTAATTTGTTTTGCTTTTACGATGGTGCCTATGATGGTGAAGATGATGATGACGTAACTGAGATCTAGTCTCTTGAACAGCGGCTACCAAAGTGCGAACGGCTTCCTCGTGGCCTTCAAAGCTATCCGCTTTTTTCAACTGGCCGAGCTCCGCCCTCCCTTCGTTTCCTCCTCTCTTACTTTTAGGCCTTGGAAATGTTTCCCAGGATCTTTGCTTCTGGACCAAAGTCGAGGGGGCGGGCGAAGGGCCGATTAATAAAACTAAAGTCTTTCTATCGTCGGGTGTTGGCTGGTTCCCAGTTCCCTCTACGATGCTAGATCGTCGGCTATTTGCTGAGCCAGTAGTGCTGAGGCTATCGCAGCTCGCTCTGCGCCGTCTCCTGGCTTCATTTCCGCCTTTTTCACCAGTCCCATAGAAAACATCTTCAGAGTCGCTAGCCGGATAAATTTTATTGCCCTTGTTACTAGGCGGTGGAATTTCCTCTGGAGGTACGGGATGGACTTGAGCCTGGACTCGTTTTTTCACATCCCCGACGGTCGAGGCCTCCGATATTCTCTGATATTCGCTTTCCTCTGCAGCAGCAGTTGTCTGGGATTGTTGCTGCTGTTGAGTTTCAGCATTTGCAGCCTGGTCGACCATTTCGGCAGATGAATCGCCGCCCCCACCTCCTTTCAGTGAACGGTACAAGGACCGGACCTTGCTTCCGCTTCCCGAAAGACCCGGCGGAGTTTTTGGCTTTGAATTATCAGGGGATTTTCGCGAACGACGAGTCTGGCTTCTATCTCTCCCGTCTTCTCGACCAGGAGATTTCTTGCGGTCCTCCTTTGTCCGCGCTTTTTCTATCAACTGGCTCAATACCCCACGCTTTGAATCCGAAGATTTGGCGTTGCCGTAAACTACGATATTTCCGCTTGAGTCAAGCACTGCGCCCACTCCCCCTGACGGAGTTCTACATCGCGTAGGTACCTCCTTCGCTTCTGTGGAATTATTAACTGAAATTAAACACGATTAAGGAAAGAGGTTTCTCTCCAAAGATCCAGATCATCTTAAAGATAAAGATTTACCTCTCCCACAGTCAGGCGATACTTACCCTTCATGTACAGAGCGTTGTCTGCACTAGTAGAATTATTTCTTGGATGACGACAGTCTTTAGTATGCGCTGGCTGCTGGGACTGAGGCTGTTCCTGTAATTGAAGCCGGGCTAAATGATCCAGGAGTACTTGGAGGTGCTGATGACCAGCGGCTTCAGAAGCGGCAATACTAGCTTCACCAGCGCTAACACCAGCCGAAAATGACTTGACGAAAGGCTCCAGTTGTTGGGCGAGAGTCGATAGCTGTTTCACCTCGCTTTTCAGAGTTAGAATATCATTCATCTGTACAAAAACAATGGAAAAAATGTTGAGTTATCTTCAAGGGTCGAAAGAATCGGATTTATTCAACAATTTTATCCGACACGGACCTGCGAATGGAAGATTTCTTTCTCGATATGAATTCTACAGAGTTGTTCTTCCCACAGAGCGTCGAAAACGTTTCTCAATCTCTCTAGCTCGAGCTGATGTGACTCCAACTGCTGTTCAAGCAGCCGGCAATCTCTCGCGACGTGATCGTATCGTGTGCCTAAAGGCGGGGTGTTTGCTCGTCTAAGGAGAGCGACGTCTCGATGTAATTCTCCCAAACGCTCCTTGACTGCGACTAACTGCTGGCTAAGTTCCTTTAATTGTGTGTCAAAACTGCGACAGTGATTAGAAAACGGTCCAGCGTCATTTCCTCCCTTGGTCTGAGGCCTTTGCAGGCTCTTGTTACCCTGCTGAAAATTAATTTATCTGTTATATTCGTTCAGAGGAATGAAAAAAGGCGAGAAAAGTCATTGATGAAGAGTTTTTAGAGCTTTTAGAATCCCCAGGATCATTTTGCTAATCATTTCTCAGTTTCTGGTCTCTAAATCTGATAAAATTATACCCAGCACTGATCCTGGAGGCATAACTACCTGTGGATGCTGGGATTCGGCGGTAGTAGTAGAATGAGTTTGATCGTAAAGCGCGTCCTTAGTATTCTGGCCAGATCCAACATAGGGATGAAGCACGCGAGCGAATTCAGCGCGATAATTAGTCTTCAAGTGTCCAGCGAGAAGAGGGGGTCGAGTTGGATGTCCGAGCTGAGCAACTCGCCCAAGTCTCTCAAGCATTGGATGAGCGAGTTCAAGAAACTGATACTTAGTAGCGCTGCTAGTAAACGAGGTGCAAAGCATCAGATGAGTTTGAAGTACAGGCAGAGCTCCGCCAAGAGACAAAAGCTGAGCCCTGACCGATCGTTCTTTGGTTTCAAACTGCCTCTGAATTTCTGATAAAACAGAGGAGTGGGTCTTGGCCACAGCCTCTTGCATCCCTTGGCAATAGGCGTTCAACGATCGTTTTTCAGACTCCAAGCTGTGCCTAAGCTCATCTAATTGAGATTTTAAAGCCCTTAATCCGTCCCTAACGCCCGCCTGGAGTTCACATATTGAATTAGCTGCTCGTTCCATTTTCTTCGAAGCCTGCTGCCAGGCTCCGTCTATATCAACGCAGTGAAGTCTAGCGTCGGCTGGAGTATCTCTGAAGCAAGTAGCGCACAGCATGCATTTAGCACTTTGGCTATACATTATGTACTGCTCTCCATGCGTTGAACATTTCCTTTGAGTATCCTTAGCGCATTTACTCATGTGGACTACGTCGTGACTGGAAAACATCTTGGCACGATGCGTGTGCTCTCGGCAGTGGTTGCATAGAGCTTGACCTGTTTATTAATTTTCATGATTAACGATTGACGATTGATGATTAATTATGCATTTGGGATAATAATCTCTGTAAAATTGTAACGATTGATGATTATTTGAATACAAACCACAAGTTGTGCAAAAGAACATTGTAGTCTTGTCTCTTTTGTCGCAATTGGCACATGGTGGATTCTCAGAATTAGCCAGCTCTACGAGCTGGCGCATCAGGTGGTCTGGCGGAGGAAGCTGTAAGCCTTCTTTCAGCTGCGTTATTTGCCTATAAAAATCGTCATTGACTATCATGATATGCGTATATGACTAGATTGAAGAAGAAGAAGAAGGGAAGAAATTCAAGCTAATTACTGACAAAACAAATTTGTATATGCATAATACTATAGTAATAATCGATATTTTAAATGAATAAATAAATAAATAAATGAATATAGATGAATGAATGAATGAAAATGGAATAGTTCCATGATAATTATAACGATATGCATATATTCGTTCGAGAATATATTGACGTTCTGAAAACAATATGAAAAGAAAGAAAAAAACGGAAGAAAAAAAAAAGAGGGGTGCAGACGGCTCGTATACGCTCGACTGGATAATAATGATCGTAACATATTAGCGTAATAATTATACTGTCTGGATGCGAGACGAGTGTGAAATTTTTTTGTTAAAATTGAATCTGAATGAAATGTTAGTGATTATTTGATTATCGTTAATAACGATATACTATATATATATATATATATATATATATATATGACGTATTATATATGTAATATCATTAAATTAAATATCTAAAGTGATATTATCGTAGCCATATTGACGTCATATTTGCAATTTTATATACGATGTATGTATGCGTGTGTGTGTCTTTAATTAATGTTATAAATATTATATTATATTATATTTGGATAAAAAAAAGTACCCGCATATTGGACATGATACTTTAGCCTCAGGATGTGGTCCTCTCAAACATTGAGCGCAAAAGCTGTGAAAACAAGATAATAGACAAGGCTCGTTGTAATAATCGTGACAAACGCCGCAGACCAAGGGACCTTCGACGTCTCCATCAGCGGCGAGAGTCGCGGTGTTAGCCATATCGCTTCGTAGCTGTGCTGCAGTTTCACTGGATTTTTTAAAACACCCTTTGATTTTATATTGAAGATAACAAATAATAGAAGAATAATTTCACATTTTATATTTTAACGATAAATTATTACGGATCTTGTGAATATTTTTTATACGTAATGTCGAAAACGCGTAACACATCTTCGACGACGTAAGTTTAATTAGTATAAATTGTATAAAGTATACTTTATATCATCCCCGTATGTTAAATTCGAGTGTATTATTTATTTATAACCCGTAAATAATATAACCGACTTAAAAAACAGGTGGAATAATAAATTCACGGGTATTTATCAGCGTCCCGACATCCCGCCGGATATATATCTTCATTCCCTTATATTTTTCGCAACAATCACCGCTCACTCTTATTATAGTTATCGTCCTCCGCCTCCGCAACTTGCTAAGGCTCTATATAATGTCGAAAGGGCGCGCGCCTCACGCTAGGCAACTGAACTTACTCGCGCGTGCGCAACTTGCATATTAGATATTCGCACGCGTTACATCTGTGTGTGTGATAATTGACATATGACATTGGCTGGTCGATACTCCGTCCATCGCGCTGTCATCATAATATCATATTTTTAATAGATATAATAAAAAAGAAATTTCAATTTAGGCTACAAATAAGACGCAAGTGCAAATTTGCGGAAAGTAATATGCCGTTGAAAAGCGAAGATATCCTCAAAGGTTTTCAAGTGTATCCTTTTCACGATCGACAAACATCATACAGCGTTAATTATAGGTTATGTTACGCTGGTTCTCTAACATTGGTATTATGTATGTGTGCATTAATTTTATGAAAACATTCACGTAGATCATTAGTTTATACATTTATAGTATATTTGATAATGAATATACGACATTTGACAATTCCTTGACGTCGTTCGACTGAAGTAACTGGATGAATTTGCGCGATGCTGATAGCGGGAAAATACTTTGGCAAGGAAACGAAGATCTGTGAGTTTTCTTTCTCCTTTCTTTTTTTTGAATTAGTTATTCTACTCTAATCTATGACAACAAATATTAAAAAATATTCCCATTATTATTCAAGGTCGGTACCGGAAGTAGAGCACGAAGCTAGAGTGCCGAAAAAGATATTACGGTGTCGCGCTGTATCCAGAGAGATCAATTTCAGCTCCGCTGAACCAATGGAGCGATTTAGACTCGAGCAAAAGGTATTATTCAAAGGAAGATGCCTAGAGGAATGGTTCTTTGAGTTTGGATTCGTCATACCTAGCAGCACAAACACATGGCAAAGCCTGATAGAAGCTGCACCAGAAAGTCAGATGATGCCAGCTAACATTTTAAAGTATAAATTTTTTTCAAATTTTCATTTTAATATTGTCATATCAAATGAATAACTCGATAATATTTCATGATTTAAAACTCTGATTATTGTTTAGCGGGAACCTGGTGATTGAGACAAAATTTTTCGACGATGATCTACTGCTGTCTACTAGTCGGGTTCGACTTTTCTACATCTAAACAATTCTTGATTATAATTTTCACATCACCCTGGGACCAAGGAAGATAAAAAGAAAGAAAGAATTTCAGAAATATGGGAATTAGACTACTCGTAGGAGTTCGTCTCCTCGGTAGCAGAGTTAGCACTGAATGTATACACACACACACACATATACACACATACGCATACACAGATATGGTATTGACGAAGTTTTATAATCTAAGAAGAAGTGACTCTGATCTCAGGTTTTTTTTTATTTTAAGAAATCCCTTAAGCTTTAGCCAAATGAAAATATTGGTAGAAAAGATGCAGAAAACTATTTCAAAACTAGTTGGGTTTTTTTTTTGGTTTTCTTTTTTTATTAGAGAGAAAGAGAGATAACGCAAAAGTACAAACTTTAGCTAATTAGTACGTTATGATTGAATGCAAGAAAGAAATAAAAATAAATAAACTAGCTTCTGTATTATTTAGGTATTTAATTTTAATTTTAATCTTAATTAAAAATATTATCATAATTCTATTATTGTATATGTAAATATAATTCATTCTATTATCATACTTTTACCAAAAGTAATCAGCACCGACTATAATAGCACAATGCATTTTTTTAATATACCTAATATTACATATAATATTACTGTTTATTAACTATGTTGGCAAATATTTTTGTACATAATATTGTGATACACACCGCGCACTTAGCAATAAACTGTTTAAGCTGTAGAAAATAATCTTCTTTTCAAAAAAACCTATTTTAATTTACCATCATAAATCTAGACGTTTTGGCGATAAGTTGGAACCTTATTATACAGACTTTAGGCTCTTTGAGCGCATTCAATATTCTCAAAGAACATTCATTCCTGTTACATTATTAAAAAGATGAGAGATTTATCATTAATTGATATCAAGCGTAAAGAAAAGCTTTTATCAGCCTGATGATAAAAGTTCATCGTCCTTTTCTCTGTTAAGGAAGCTGTTCAATATCGAGGGTGGTTTTCTCTTTCATATATTATTGTTAATTTATTATTATTAGTAGTCCTTTATGAAGTGAGGAAAGTTCAGCGGATATAAATTCAGTACTGTTTGCCTGGTGTATATTATTGATTCGTATAGTATAGAAGCAAAGCGATATGCGGGGCACGACTAGGGCTTCCTTACCCCCCTTGGAGTTCCCGTTGAAAATACAATCCCCTACTCAGTCTACCTTGCACAGGTGTAAGTTGGTAGAAAGGAGAAGAAGAAGAAGAAAGAAGTGGAAAAAAAAGACTAAAATATACAAATAAAAGAGAGAAAGTAGAAGCAAAACCCCCTACCCCCCTGCCCCTCAGAGTTGTGCGAGCGGGGGTTGAAACGTTGTTCTAAACTAAGGGTGATTCAATTACCAACGTCCTATCCAACGCGGGGCATCGCGTCAAAGAAGAACTGAGTTGCAAATCAAATTAGACTTAATAAATTCATTAACATTAATATCATTTATACAAAGGTTTTGATAATAATGGAAT
The DNA here is from genome assembly GCA_963992785.1 of Tenthredo livida. NCBI lineage: Eukaryota > Metazoa > Arthropoda > Insecta > Hymenoptera > Tenthredinidae > Tenthredo > Tenthredo livida. Next base: position 1,057,839 of record OZ023070.1, on the reverse strand, counting down.
TGAAGGAAGAGGAAACAGTCGAGGACAACAACAGGCAGTTATTTTTGGTCGGGGCTCCAAGGGATCCTCTCGTATCTGCCGGCTCTATTATAACTAATGACGGTACAACGGACGATATACATGCTGGTGATCTGCAATCAGCTACTCTCGCTGGACTGATGGGCACTCAATCTTCCTCTGTCTGCTTCCCCACAAAATTCAGTAAGTGAATACGACCCTCTGGACATGGAGTTTTATTTAATTAAGTACTACTAACTCTCTTGGGGTAGGTGGTCAATTAAATTATTGCTAAGTGCATTAAGCGGTAAGGTACCCTTTTTTTAAATAGAGTTAGCGGTAATCTGTTTAGCACCCATAAACAGATTTTCTAATGAAATAAGTGTCTCTAATCAGAAAAATCAATTATCCAAACACATTCCCATTCCGCTAGGCATATCCAATACCCTGACTTCTCTGAACCAGCGGGACGCATTTCATAACGACAAATTATTGCTTTCAGCATACGACTTCTCCTCGCCGAGTCCCGGCGGCGATGATAGACCAGCGGCGGGAATGGGGAAGCGAAAACAGCGAAGATATCGTACGACCTTTACTAATTTTCAGTTAGAAGAGCTAGAAAGAGCTTTTCAGAAGACTCATTATCCCGATGTATTCTTTAGAGAGGAGCTCGCCCTTCGTATTCAACTCACAGAGGCCAGAGTTCAGGTGAGATTTAATAAATTAGAAAATATTATCCGCAAGGAGGATCGTTTCAATCCGTAATATCGTTATGTGCGCAGGTCTGGTTCCAGAACAGACGAGCCAAGTGGAGAAAACAGGAAAAACAATGCAAGGCCGCTACTCACATGGCTCCGCATATCCCGTCTCCAGATTGCCAAGAGTCTCAGCAACAGCAGCCGCAGGATCATCTGTTGTTAGAGCCTCCGATGGGAAGTCCGCCTCCGATTTACCTCGGCATGGAATGGGCGGGTTTTTCGCCTTATGGTAACGCGGCGACCCCGTCTCCGCTGATAGTTAATCACATGAATAAACCGCCGGAGAATGACGACAATCCTTTGCTCGACCCTGAGCTGTTACAGCTAAAAACACCGAGGTCTTAATAACGCGTATTGAGTTCGTTGTGGAACGAATATGAAGATAAACAGAAGAGAAGATATGAGAGAGCTTATTATAAGCAACAGGGTATCAGAGCCTTCGTTAATCTAATTGTAAGATCGAGAAAAACAGTTTATACAGTAAATAATATGGTAAAAAAAAAGAAAATGAGAAAGATGAAAGAGAAAAAATTTTTAGAAAATATGTGAAGATTAAAAACAAATATATCTTTCAATCATTGAACTTATAACATAAATTTAAGAGTGGTAATTGATAGTTTAATTAAATTTATAATATAATCTTATAAGCGACGTGTGATTTGACTAATTAAAATACAGTGAGAAAATTAATTTTTACTTTCACAAAGTCGCCTTCGATATTATACAGTATTTATAAAAAGAAAGAAATAATGAAAGAAAGAAAGAAAGAAAGAAAGAAAGAAAGAAAAAATAATAGGGTGGCTGTGGTGTTAAATCTCTCTCTCTAAAAGAAAAAAAAAAGAAAAAATTAATACAAACTTATAAAAGGGATCTGATAAATTAAGAGAAAATAGATAATAATTATATTGAAAACAATATAATCGCAGCGAGAGTTTAGTTGTTACTTTTTTTTGTTTTTTTTTCTAAATATACTAATACGTTGGTATAAAATAGTAACGACATCTTTATTAGCTGCGTATATATTACATTTTACCTATTCAATTAATTTATTTTAATCGGTGTTTTTCTGTTTTGTTTTTTTATTTTATTTTATTTTATTTTCTTATTTCTTTTCCTGTTTGTTTTTTTTTTTTTTTTAAGGAGTAGTTAAGTTTCCTAAGTTACTCCCTTTTCCTCGCCCTGTTTTAATCATTATATTAAAAAAAAAAAAAAAAAAAAACATTTCCTTTTTGATAAAAACAGGGTGCAGTTTCTCACATTCTTGGCATAGATGTATAAAGTAACGCGCGATTTTATCTGACAGATTTTTTTCTTTTCTTTTTTTCCTTTCATCGAATCGAGTTATTGGCTTGAAAGCGAAAACGCTCTTGATTTTTATTTATTGTTTACTAATTTGTTTTTTATTTTTTTTTTCAACAAATTAATCGGCTGATTATTTTTTTCGCTTTAATCCATTATAACGAATGCCTTCTTCTGTTTTCTTCCTCTTCTTCTTCTTCATTATTCTCTTTTATACGGGAGTATCTTATAATTTAAAATAAATTAGCAAAGGTTGACTCCTGCTGGGTTACGCAACGTAAGAATATTCGTCTGAGCTATTCGCCGTCCGCTCAATATACTGTTTGTCAATCAAAGCCTCGATGCATTTCTTTATCATACCAATCGATGGTGCAAAAGTTACTTTAGACTGACCGAGAACCTGGAACAATAAAGATAATGATTAAGACGAGAACAATTGTATCTTCTAAAAATCAAAACCATTAATTACTTCAATCCTTGAAGAAAAATTCTATGAATATTCACCTCTTGTACGAGCTGATTGTGTCTCAGCAGCTTCCGACTCTTCATAATGCGTACGATAGCAGCTTGAAGATAGAGTTTACGGTCGTCGTCAACGCTGCGATGAGTAGCTTCTGCGTCGTGAGGTGCGTCTCTTTGCAGAGCTCCGGTAACACGAAACTTAGTACGTTTATTAGAGTAATCCAAATTGAGCATGAGTATGGTTTCCTCGCCAAATTCGGCGTCAGTTGATTTCCTCAATAGTTTACAGTCTATCAAACTGACTGCATGTTTTTCTAGCTGTTCTTGAGAGAGGCGAAGCGATACAGCAGCCTCTTTACAAGGTATAGAATCGCAATGCTCGAACAATAGTAGTAAAGCCATTTGATAAGTTTGTACGGTAACTAGGTACGCCCTTTTTAAGTAATTCAGTTTAAGTTCACCCTGACAAAGGTGGTGAAGCCAGGTGAGCTTTCTACCGCTAAATTGAGCGTGGTAAAATGTTTCAAAGGCCTGAACAGACTGCTCTAATTGTTGGGGTACGTGAAACGGGCCAGGAGACGGAGGCAGACCCAGAGGCCAGGCTCCAGCCTGAAGAACATATACTCCGAATCCAATTCCTAGTTGTTTCTGTCCGTCTCCTTCCCTCTCTCTTAAACTAGAAGAAAACTTGGCGTTGAGGTCAGCGGATACAGACATGTCCGTGAACATCCGGTGTAATTTATTCGTGAATTCATATCCGCAGGCTTGTTTTAATCGGTCTATCATCGCCTCCTCAGCATCCATAGACTGCGATTGCTGGTGTATTAATCGTTTGGCTAACATACGGGCGTAAAATTTTTGGAAAACATCCTTGTCGTCTACGTATTTAAACACCGTTATCGAACGGGCTAATTTTTCCTCTACTTCACCCTCCGTCGTTCCGCGGGATGATTTTTTCAACAGAGAATCGCAGTACTTCGCCAACTGGAATAAGGTTTTAACTTTATTAATTTCGCACCAATGCAAAAGGAGAATAAAATTCTTCAGTTTCTACAAAATTTACCAGCTCAGGGGCTCGTGCAGGTTGTCGAGGTGCTGGCCTGTTGTTTACGACGGCTGAACAGGCCTTGTCTAGCGCGCTGACAAAGACCTGATCACCTTTGAATACAACCTTGATGAGCTCAGAGTATTTAGTATGCACGTCCAGCATGCTTTCTACGAATTGTGTGTGCACCTAGTGAATGAAATTTTTTCCAATGATTAGAATCGTCGATTACTAGTTTTCTCAAGCTAAGAAAGATCCTCCTACTGCCTCAGAATTGCTCACATTGTCTCCTTGGAGAGTACCAACGGCTTGCAACCCCTGCTGAGTAATGTGATCGGTTAGTTTTCTAATTAAAGGTGCTAGACCTGATGGCAATGGCCTAAGCAATGGATAAAGAAGACTCAGATCTCTCCGGCATTCATTTTCCATCATAACTATGGCCTCGGTGTGAAGCCAGGATACGTGAGCTGCGACCATTTTCTCCTGACAGCACTGTCGCACCTGTAAATACAGTTTTCAAAAATTATAACTATAGGAAATTATAAAATATAGGAAAAAAGGGTCCAAACTTGTTCAGGCGTTAAAATTTAATACCTTCGGGGCCGAGGTACTGTGGAGAAACTTATGGCTACGCAATTCTTCCTGACTTAGCCTCGAGCTGACTTGTTCCATGTAATGAGATACGTCAGACTGTTGTAAAAGCTCAGAGGCTTCTCTAGAGTAGAATTCACCACTATCTTCGAGAAAAGGTTCTTCGAAAATTTGCTGATACAACTGGAAGAACAAAAATCGTTATTAAGCCATGGGTCAGAGTTGCGAACAGGTAAATACTTCCAGTTTCTTATTTCCAGTTCATTTCTTTGGGCAGGAATAAAAATAGAAGCAAGTAACGAGGAGATATCCATAAACACATGGGTGGATGTTCTCACGCACATCTAACTGGCCTTTCTTTTTGTATTCTTCGACTCGAACAAAGCTTTGAATTACTCCACAGATAACATCGGTGGTAGCATGTTGAGCCTTTCCCATTCGGTCCGCGTGAATACCGGCAAGTAGAAGTGAAACCAAAGAGGTCCTCAGAGGAGTGATCATTTTACGTTTCCAAATGTCCAGTCCGAGCTCCCCGATCTCCATTTGCTCCTGGTAATCAGCTGCGGTAGCCGAAGCAGCCCCATATATTATTTCCGCTTCTGTTGTCTTCTGCTTTTTAATATGCTGCTGATTTAAGTAGAGATAAAGCTGATGCAGGTAGTCAATTCCTTGAGAATATTCCGTCCATGCTCCGTGATAAGCTTGAAGAAGACCAGTGTCTCCTTGTTTAGTTACTTTCGACAATAACTGTGACACATGATCGTCGAGGAATTGCTTCGTCTCATCGTACAATCGATCGGCAAGTGGTTCGGGGTAGGCAACGCACAGTGAATAAACGTCGCTGTAAAAATATTCAGATTTATACGTTTTATGTCTTTAAAAGCTCCGATACATAAATTACGATTTCTAAAGCTTGTAATTATTTCTATAAAACGGAGTAATGTTTCCTACGTAAATCTGTCGTTCCACGTAGATCTGGGTACGTCTGCTAAGGTGATAACTCCTTTAACAGTTTCTTGAAGGACATCCCAGGTCTGAGTGAAGTCTACCCGTTTTGGTTTAAGCGACATTCTCTTATATTTTATTTATTTATATATAATATATATTCCAGCTCGTTCCAAGATCCTTTGACAATTGTTTTTGTCGTAGTTCAAGTATCTCGGGATTACGAATGGTAGAGAACAGCTAATGCTGCAAAATATCTATAAATAGAAAACGAGGAGAAAAGAGAATTAGTTTATTAATTAAATTTGTGTAAATGATGGAAACTGTTTATCTTATAATACCGTTAAAAATTTGACGACAAGTAATTAGTCGAAAAAACAATACGAAGTAGAGACTTTGGTTTATAAAACTGTACAGCGTCCTTGTATTATCATCGTTGTATTTATATTCCCTGAGCCAAATGGTAAAATTGCAAAATCTATGAAGTAAGTATATACAAGAAGTTGTACGCGATGTCGCACAGTCATTCCATCGTACCTCCATTTTTATCCTATTATTATTCTATAGATTTGAAGTAGTGAGATTCACGTTTTCTTCTTATATGTTCTACGTGCTACATACTAGTACGATAAATTACTTTCAATAGTTCTATTCTATATACGAATTCGCTGGATATATGTATTCCTGGTTGATGAACGCTATTAATATCTTATTCTACTGTATACCTATACATATATGTATGCGCGCGCGCGTGTGTGTGTATACGAGTGTTTATGTGATCGACAAGATTTTTCCTCAATGAAAAAATGTGAATTACAATGAAATTTTGTCAATAGCGCGTTACATTATTTGTTACATAATAATAATAATAATAATATTATTTGTTTGTTTTTTCATTTTTTCATTTTATTATCGTAAGTGAGGTTGTCAATGACATGAAATCAATTGATATAGTATATGAGAGACAGTCTCAAGGCTAGAATGATATTTTAGAACTTTTTTTTTTTTTTCTTTTTTTGTTGCGATAGATCAACGAATAGAATTTTATTCAAGGTTTAGAAAAATTGCGGTAGGCCTCAATTCCTAGATTTTATTTACCCCGATGAAACCTTGGGTTTTGTTTCTACATGTAAAATAAGGAGAGCGATCTATTGTAACCAATAAACACGATAATCGTAGCGTCAAATTTTCTTGCTTAATGTTATAAACGGTTTTTCTTAGTTATAGTATATCGATACGATAGTAAGTACGATGTAACGTAAGTTCGCAGGTGATGATTGTTGGAAATTAAGTAAATATAGACAAGTCATTAAAGTCCTTGTTTCAAAATCTAAATGACATTTGAAACGCGTGATTCGATATCTATGGACTTATTACAACTATGTGGTTATTCCCTTGTTATATATATCACTTTTTACATACGTATTTATGCTGCGTAACAGCCTCGGATAGTTTCTTATAGAATATAACTTTCACGTTTATTTATCAACTAAACAATATTTAAAGTGTTAATAATTATGCAGTGATCATCTACCTTAAACTTCTCAATAACATTACACGGCCATTTTTCTTTTTTTTTTCTTCTTCTTTCCTTCTTCGTTCCTCCTCCGTCTTCTTCTTCTTCTTCTTCTTATTCCTCGTCTTTTTCTAATTCTTATTCCTCTTATTCGTATTCTTTTCTCTCTCTATATTTTACTTTAACTTTTTTATGAACTCATTTACGAAATATTTTTCTTTCGTGGTGGGGAGAATTGTCAAGAACGTTTAACCATAGATTATAGTAAAAATTATAGAAACGAACTAGAACATATCATATAAGTATCGAAACAAGTTAGACGTAAAGCTAACATAGGTAGGTATACATAGTTAGCCAATAGACGTACTGGACAACAGTGAAGACACTCCCTTCACAGATCTATTAAGCTCGTGGATTGAAACCGCGCATCGAAGCGGCACAAAAATATTGTGTCTTATCATTCCGAGTATTTAGAGAATAAAACTCCGTCAAAATGGTAAGAATTCATTACATTAATACTATCCAATGCTAATTCCTATTCTTTAAATATTCTCATCAAAAAACTGCGCACTGAAAGTTATAAATAAAAATATAAAAACAATATTCATAGGTTAGGTTTATGTCAAACCGTCTATCAGATGACACTGCAAATTTTTACGATTGATATCACGCTTTTCGTATAACAAAACGGTCTCGAATTCCGGCTTTAAAGTATTTTCAAGAAGCTTTATACCTCGGCGAAGCATTAACCCCGCTTTAAATCACCCAAAAGGCCATTTTATCACTGTTCAACATTTCAGAGCATCTTGGCGTACAACGGAGGTGCGATAATAGCAATGAAGGGTAAAAACTGCGTGGCTATAGCAGCCGATCGTAGATTTGGTATACAGGCTCAAACCATATCGTGCGATTTTGATAAGATCTTTGAAATGGGACCGCACTTATACCTCGGACTTCCCGGCCTGGCTACAGACACTCTAACAGTCATGGAAAGGCTGAGGTTTAGACTGAATTTATACGAGCTTAAAGAGGACAGAAAGATTCACCCTAAAACCTTCAGCTCAATGATATCCAATCTACTATACGAGAAGAGATTTGGTCCCTACTTTGTCGAGCCCATTGTTGCCGGTCTAGACCCTGTTACCTTTGAACCATTCGTTTGTAACATGGATTTAATCGGCTGCCCAAATGAACCTGAGGATTTTGTTGTCGGTGGAACGTGTACCGAGCAGTTGTACGGAATGTGCGAAGTTCTTTACGAGCCTAATCTGGAGCCTGATGATCTTTTTGAAACTATTAGCCAGGCTTTGGTCAACGCTTGCGATAGAGATGCCATTTCTGGGTGGGGAGGCATCGTTCATATTATGTAAGCATAGATTTCAATAGATTTTAAGAATGGGGATCCGAAAGGATACGTTTTTAAACATTTTACTCATCTTTTCATGTGTTTGGTTTCAGCGAAAAGGACAAAGTCACTACAAGAACCCTAAAAACTCGCATGGACTAGACCCACTCATGCAAAATTCATACATTTACTTTCTCTACTAAGCTGTATCGTTAAGGAAAATACAAGGAAAAATGAATAAACATATTTGCTATGCATTTTACGACTACATGCAGATCAAAGAATATTGCATCTGTGATGTGGGATCAAATCCATTCCAAGACCTTTCTCTAAGCTCCGTGATACTTTCTTAGCATCTAATCCAAAGAAATTCTACATTATTCTACGGAATGATTGATTCTAGGCAAATAATGATACAAAAACTAGAAAATTATTTTCAATTATCTATTTTCTTATTTTCTTATACACTTCTGAAATATTTTAACACATTTCGATTATCGCTATTAGTTCAGTTTTTATCAAGTCCCATTTTTTGTCTGATAATAAATTGCGGGAGACGTTTGCCCTTCCAGAATCTGGGTATCGTTACCTCTGTGGCTTTGCTAATTTTATCTGCTACATAGACAGTGGCGTCGAATGCTTCCGCCTCTTTAATCTGTGCGATAAGTTCAGCTTGGAAGGCTTTTTCTTTTCTAAGTTCTCTCCTCTGCCTGACCTTCGCCCATTCGAATTTCATCTTTTTACGCAGTTTCTTGAGCTTGTGTTTCTTCATCTTTTTCTTTCTTATTACGATCAATCTCGCCGCCTGTTTTTCGATTACATTATCGCTTAGCGCCGGAAGTTCGAAGGGTGTTGTAGTTGGCAAATCCCCAACGTCATCAACACGGACGTTCTTCGGGGGTTCAATTATCTCCAGATTCGTTAATACCGGACATTTTATTATTTTCTTTGACGTTATGTTCAAGCCATCGACAGAGAGGTAGTTCGTATCAAGATTCAAACTTCTCGGTGTAAAGTTGACCTCGGTTTTCACATTCTTATCAATAAATTGCAATGACGGAAGTCTAAAGACATCAGGACGTGTCTTAGATGTATAAATTTGAGACGAAATGCTACCTGGAAATAACGAACAAAAGATTTAGGTTAGATGATAGGTTATGATATACCGAGTGTTATAAATTACTCTAAACTAAAAACAAATTTACTCACGATTCGAAGATATTTTCAACTGGCGTAGCAGCATCCTATGCAAACTGAAAGCCATTTTTTAAACGTTCCATGTAACGAAAACCCCTTTTATCATTTATATATTCGCACAATGTTTTATCAGAAATTTAGCAGACGATGAAACATTTATCATACCCGGTGATTGGACAAATTCCAAAATTTACAAACGAGTTATATAACTCAGTTGCATCTTCATAGTATATGCGCAATGACGTCACGTTTTCGTCCGAATCTTAATTCTACATGCGTTATACCCTCTATTAAGCGATATCATTCTATGCTTAAGGGGAGGGCAGCGAAGAGGGGGGAGTAATGTACCGCTGCATTGCAAATGTCTGCCGTTGTCAACACAGGCTTGAAGGGGTGTGTTTGAACAATATTTAGAACGTTATAAAGCCATACTGAGTGTATCGTGTGCGTGTTTAGACCGAATTTAAAGAAACATATCAGCCAAGGCACAGTGATGATTATTGAATATTTTAACTGAAAGCAACGTGCCTCGGGTAATAGGATATACAAAATGTTGAGATTCTTGTCGCGTCGTAGGGGACGCAGCACTACTGCCCAGGGCGGTTCTTCGCATATTAAAAATCAGAGATTATTGGGAAATAAAAATGTTGTACAATGCAGGGTGATTCTGCTCGACGGGACGGATTTACCCATAGAATTATCGGTAAGATAACAACCAAAATTGAATAAAAATTAAATTAAGAACAACAAGCTACAAATACATACATTCGATGTTTTAAAATTCAAGTCAAAAGAAATAAACCAAAAAAAACAAAAAAAAAGCACATTTTACTCGGTGATTATACGATTTGAGATTAAAATCGTTGAAAAAATTTTGATTCCAAGAATTGAGTTTCTACTTTTTTGTTTTTGTTTTTGTGATTTTTTGTTTTTGTTTTTCCTTATGTTTTTTTTTTCTTAGAAAAAAGCCCTGGCCAGCGATCTCTACGAACAAGTTTTCTACAGTTTGGATTTAATAGAGAAAGATTACTTTGGCCTTCAGTATACGGATAGTAACAACGTGCAGCATTGGCTAGACCCGACTAAGCCGATTAAGAAGCAAGTTAAGAGTAAGTAAGGCATATAATATGGCTTGGAATATCTGAACAATCAATTTAACGATTTTTTTTTAATAATTTTTGTTTTTTATTCCTTTTTTTTTCCTTTCTTTTTCTTTGTATTTATTGTTTATCAATTTTTTACAGTCGGACCTCCGTACACTTTGCGATTAAAAGTAAAGTTCTATTCATCGGAGCCCAATACTCTCAGAGAAGAATTAACACGGTATCAATTCTTTCTTCAACTTAAACACGACCTACTCGATGGAAGACTGCACTGTCCACATCCAATCGCTGTTCAGATGGCTGCTCTTGCTCTACAGTGTAAATTAACGCTCTCATTTCATTCCGAATAGATTTTTTACCTGTAATACAATTTTCACAACAACTCGAGGTCTCCAAATGCAGATTATGGTGCCAAAAACTGTTCCACAGATTTCAATTTTCAAATTCAACCATATGCTGGTCTCAGAACTCATAAATTATTTTTTAAACACTTCATTTCATAGTTAAAACGCTATTTGAGACCCACATTGATTCCACATCTCAATTTTTCCATCATATCCTACCGAAAAATCATATTTTATCACAAAATTTCGTTGTCTTTCCTCAGCGGAATTGGGCGACTACGATCCTTCCATTCACACGGCAGCAACGGTCTCAGAATTTCGTTTTGTGAATGATCAAACTGAGCAAATGGAGCTAGAAATCCTAGAGGAATATGCAAAATGTTCAGGGCTTAGTCCAGCTCAGGCGGAGTCTGCGTATCTTGGTAAAGCTAAATGGCTGGACATGTACGGCGTGGACATGCACACAGTTCTTGGCAAAGATGCGTGCGAATATTCCCTCGGTTTAACACCTACTGGAATTCTTGTCTTCGAAGGATCGCAGAAGATAGGATTATTCTTCTGGCCAAAAATAGGCCGGCTTGATTTCAAGAAGAAAAAATTGACCCTGGTCGTAGTGGAGGAGGACGATCAAGGCCAGGGCGAGCAAGAGCACACATTTGTGTTCCGACTAGCTAATGAAAAGGCTTGTAAACATCTTTGGAAGTGTGCCGTTGAACATCATGCCTTTTTCCGTCTTAGAGCACCGGTCAAGGGGGCAGGTGCTCGCCAAAATTTCTTCAGAATGGGTTCCCGCTTTAGATACAGCGGCAAAACCGAGTTCCAAACGACCCAACTTAACAGAGCCAGACGCACCGTGCAATTCGAGCGACGCCCTAGCCAGAGATATGCTAGACGTCAAAGCCATGTCCTTAGGGAACGACAACATCAAGTAGATCAGCCCTTAGTTCAACCACAGACTCAACCTCAGCCTCAAATTCAACCTCCTGTTGGTAAGGGAAAGGAAAGGTCTAGGCTTGTTGAAAAATTCACTTTTTATTAACATCGTTCATGCTTTCAGCTGTTGAAATCGACGCGATTAGACGCGAGCCAAGCAGATGCAGCTCAAACTCCACTAGCTCAAGCATCCAAGGCGCTTCATCACCACTGGTTGATTCTCTGTTGAAATCATTGGCCAAGGATCAACACCCCCTTGAACCAAGGAATCAAACTACAGCTGCGGGTACAGCTGACAAAGAAGCTGAGCCGACAAAGCCAAGTTTAACTGGCGAAAGTATGACTAGTCAGCAGTCCCAATTGGTACCCAATAATCAGGTTGGTGGAGGCTCTACGCTGCCTCCTAGAACTCCCATTCCTCCAGAATCATTAAAGTGTAATATACTGAAGGCAAAATCACTGGAACAGGGGAAAAACTCTAATCTAATATCGGTCAGCGCTGCTGAAACTACTTCGGTAACTTCTGACAAGAATCGGCACCCTGACGCTGCGACTATTGTGTCTGTGGTGAGTTGTCACGGTTTTATTAAGGTTTTTCAGTAACGACTTAGGTATAGTTCGTTCATTCGATAATTCATCGGCTCAAAACTATTGTATTAACTTTCAGAAACTTAACAATATCCATTGAAAGCGTTTGGTTTGTTTTTTTTTGTTTTTTTTTATTCGTTGTCGCTATCGTTTTTATCATCCTTGTTTGTTGTTTGTTGCTAGCTTTTACCTTTTACCTTTTACCTTTTACCTTTCACCTTCACCTACATATTTTGTTGCTTCTGCTTTCGCTGATTCGCGTAGGGCGGAGACAAATTGACACTCTCAGTTAGCGGGGCTGCGGCAACTCCTTCGGCTGATGATTCAGTCACTGTGACACACTTTTCACTGGATAGTTGGGGACAGATTGAGCAGAAAACAACGCCGCTGACTCCCAAGGTCTCAAATCAATCCCAAAATCCGTTCAACCCATTCACGACCACGGACAGCAATGATCTAGCTCAAACTTCAGAGGAAAATGACAAACCGTTGGCCAGGATTCCCGGAGATGAAGAAGAGAGCAAAAACACGAATCCGTTCATCGACTGCAACCCGTTTCTTGGCCTGCTAAATCCGTTCAAGGAAGAACAGCCGCTTATTTTAGAAAGGAGAGACGAGGGAGAGAGAGAAGCTGAGCGAGGCGGAGGAGGAGGAGCGAGAATTGTTAAAACTGAAGAAATTCAAACTACTACAACTACCGTCGCTCATAAGGTCAGTCGCTGCTGATGTCGCTTGCCATTTTAAAAGCGGCATTGTTTGTTGCGCTCGTTTATATTTTCAGTTATGCCCATGTCTTTCCTGACTTGTTGTTCTGTATTTGTGCTATGAGAAACACTTGTTTATATAAATAGATTTGAGCATAAATTGCTAACTGAAGATCGTCATTTGCCAATGCCAGAAATATTTATCTGTATATTTTATAGGATGACGGTCAAGAAGCCTCGGATATCAGTCCCTGGCTGGTTGCTGATCCCACTCAAGAGAGTTCATCCCTCCAAAGCCAACCTCGTCACACAGTAATCACCAGAAAGACAGTTATAACTACGCAGCTTTAAAGATCCTGCCAGATATTCGTTTAGTATTGTTAATTATTGTTAGCGTATTACATACAGTATCGTTCCTTCTGGTTAAACAAGAATATCTTCCGTACAGTTATATTATATACTATTGATTTGCGTTGCGGAGAAAGAAAAGAAAAGAAAAGAAAAGAAAAGAAAATAGTTAAAATTTAGAAGAATTATTCGGTTTCTTTATTTTTTTTTATTTTTATTTCTCAAGAGGTATAAACTCATTTTCTTAATCAGGTAACGTGAACTCAAAATTGTTATTATTTATTTGTAAATAAGATAGAAAATTCTGATTTTTCTCAATCCGTCTGAAAATATCTAAAGAAAGAAAAATTTTATCATACTTACCAAACGACTAAAGCATTGCATAATTCGAGTTTCTTTATAATCTTAAGTATCTGTTGATTGGATTGAGTGATTGAAAAAATAATGAAAAAGATACATAGGCAGCTAGATTCGATGATGAATTTATAACAGAATTTAAACACTCAAGTAGAAAGTCTAATAAAATCGAATCTCTAAGTGATGTATAGATATTGATGAACGTATCTCGGGACCATAACGTTTACACTATTTATATTAAAAAGATGGAGAAGAAGCTCTGTTAAAATATTATAATTAAGATATTAAAACTATCGAAATGATTATACTTAACTACCTTATAAACTCTGGCAGCTAATAATTACTGAATAACTAACTTTGGGTATAATTAATTATATACGTATAATACATAATAGTCAAAGCAAGTTCGTGGCGAAGAAAGTGCAAGAATTGAGATAATCTTTTTTTTACATAAACTTTTTTAAATTTCATTTTATTTTTTATGAATTTTTTTTATTCTTTACTCTATTTTTGCGATTTAGAAATTGTTGTTTTATCCAAACGACTCCAAGATCTTATATCTAAAATTGACAAAGATGCCTTAATTACTTATATATCGCGATGAACGAGTATTAATAAAATATGTTTATTATCCATCAGATATTTTATACAAATCTGTTTATTATCAAACGGTATGCATTCCAATATACATATTATACATATATAAAAAAAATATATATATATATATATATACAAATAATGAAAGTATAAACAACGTGGCCTTAATTATAACATAAATATTATAATGAAATTATATACTAGTATTATGTATTCAAAATTTTTGCGCCCCGTTTATGTGTTTATATTATATATATATATATAATAACTATACTGGTATATATATATTATACATTATATATTATATACTATACATATACGAAAAGTGTACCTATATTATATAGTAGAAGAAACTCTTCCTAAAAAGAGTGAAATAGCAATATATTATAATTATTATAATTATACATTAATTCTGAATGTAGATACATACATACATACATACATACATACATACATACATACATACATATATATAATATTAATTAGTCATATTTGAATTTTATAATGTTATAATACTACGTGAATTCCCTGATCTATTCCGTCCCATAAATAAACTATATTAAAACAAAAACAACATCAACAACAACAAAATTATCATATTTTATACATATGCCCCATTCCCTTTCATTTGCTATGTATAGATTGATGTGAAAGGATGAAAATAAGAGAAAGAATTGGGAATTTATAATGTATACTTCGAGCGGGAGAAAGGTGACTCCTTGGAATAGCAAGAAGGGAGAATAAAGGAATAGAAGGGTAGAATTTATTTGTGTGTGTGTACAACTAAGAGGGAGGAAGTTGGGATAGTGGGGTAAGTATATACACACACACGCACCTACGCATAGAAATTATAATAGGCATATAGCATACAAAGGTGCGGTGTGTATATTTATTTGCTTCCTATTGTGCGTGTATAATTGAATGGGAATTTTTTCATTTTTGTTTTTTCTTTATGTTAGTCCTTGACTAATTCTTAGTTTCTTATACTAGATATATGTGTACATATATATATATATATTATGTATTTTTTTCTTAGATCTACGCATCTCGCTATCCTAGACAAATAATAATTAACAGACTCGTGTTAATCTTTCGACAAATTCAAACTTGGCGCTACTAATTCTAAATAAAATAGGGTGCGAAATATACTATATATAGGTATATTCTTCGATAGGGTTCGATAAATAGAACACAGAGGGCGCGCGCATAAACAAATATTTTTTCCACCAATCATTTCAGATTATACCTATACCTAGGTATACTTGAAAACAAATGCCGACACGTGGGTATAACAAGTGGGTCATAAACAACGTATCGCGGATAACGATCAACGAGATCAGTTGGTGATTTAGACTCGTAATTATTATAAGTTGATAAAACAAATATACGAAGAAGGAGTAACATGTCATTGTGTTATAGTGAATGGATAATAATATATCAAAGCGACATTATATCATTAATCATTCACGATACAGTTCCATAGTTTGTGCAAAATCAAGGTATCATTTCGAGGATTTCGAGACATAGCGTCATATCTGAAGTCAGTCACCAAACAATCGCGTAACGTATTTGTCAGTTCGCTGCAGGTCGCGTTGTATTAAAATTCAAATTCTCTTCACTCCGTCTTCTATATACTTACATCTATTATAGATCGAACAAAATAGTACGTATAATTCGTATAGTCTCTATATGAAGTAAGAATTGAGGTGAAACAAATTCATTATCGTCGATTCGAGTCCCGAGTCATTTGTTTTCATTCTATATGCCAACGCGCGGTGTGTGTGTTTGTTTACCCTTGACAAAAATTGTTTTATTCCTCTTAAAATAGTGAAATATCATCTATAAAGTGAAAAGTTCAACGGAATCGAGTAATTCTAACCCCATTTATATTTAAGCTATGTGTTTTCTGCGTGTTAAAATAAGTGAAATATATATATATATATATGGCCTCTAAAGTGAAAATGTGATTAATAACTGTGCTAATTAGGATTACACACATGGATTAGCGACATAATCAAAGGTAAAATATCGTAATTCTAATCCGATTA
Source organism: Tenthredo livida (assembly GCA_963992785.1). NCBI lineage: Eukaryota > Metazoa > Arthropoda > Insecta > Hymenoptera > Tenthredinidae > Tenthredo > Tenthredo livida. The sequence goes on along the minus strand of OZ023070.1, from coordinate 1,041,662 downwards.
TATATTTATAATATTTTTAAACCTGATTATTTCGATCAGACTCTCCATGATTATAATATAGCTGAAAATTTATTATAAGCGTATTCGATCTCGTATATCTCCGTATACATATAGTTTTGAAATCTGAAATTATTCATCATACATATATAGGCATATATTCAACCCTTATTCTCTCGTGACTATAATTATTTTATTAATATAATACATAACGTATATTCTATGCGAAAAACGCATTATAACTTATGAGTCCGTTAAGGGTAATTTTCGTCCTCGGAGCGGCTGGAGGGGCGCGCGGGGGAGGGGGGAGGATGGGGGGGGGGCAGTGTTCGTCGAGGTGCCACGCCCACTAAATAAATTCATTCCGTTTTCCGCATAGTATACGAATTTTCGGAAATATTATTCAAAAGCGTGTTATTTGATTATCGCATACTGTTTTTTTGACTTTCGATTTTGCCTGAAAATTTTCTTCGATTTCCTTGAGCGTTTTGTCCTTCGTCTCGGGTAGAAAGAAGTAAAGAAAAACTGTACCAACTGTGGTTACGGTACCGTAAAAAAGAAATGTACCCGCCGTACCGAAACTTGCTATCATACCTGGTCCGGTTTTAACTACGATAAAAAAACAAACGAATGCTACTCCCGAACTTAGACCGGATCCGAGTCCCCTTAAATTTGCGGGAAATATTTCGCCGCAAAGTAACCATGGGATTGGTACTAGTCCGATGGAAACAAGGCAGATGTATAGGATAAGCAGAGATGCTGGAAGCCAACGCCTTCCCAAATCGAATATCAGACCGCCCCCTAAAACTAGGAGACTTAACGCTGAACCGAAACCGGATATCAGGGCTAATACGCGCCTGGGATATCGGCGGGTCAACCAACAGGCCCATACGCTGGCCAGAACGCGTATAGCGTCTATGAACAGCGTTACGTAATGGGGATTTATTTTTTCCGAATTCCCCGAAACGTCGGCGATTATTTGTACGCAGTAAAAAACTACGGCGTTAACTCCCGATAATTGAGCTGTGACGAAAAAAACGTTGACGATTAAAAGGGGCCTTAGAAATGCGGGGGACTTCAGGAGGGAATAGAAACTTGTAACGGCATTGTCCTCTTTGATCGAATCCGCGACGTCGCCGGTTTTTAACGCTGCGAATTTTTGTAAAGCTTGAAATTCCGCATCGGCTTCATCTCCGCGGAGATAATTCCACGCCTTTATGGCAGCCGGCATCCTTTTGGTCTTAACTAACCAGGCTGGACTCTCGGAAGCGAATATTGAAGAGACGAAACACAGCGTTGGAAATATAGACGAAATGTGGGCGGCGACACGCCACGATAACCAAGTGCCTAGGACGTGGGAGATCAATATACCAACCGCAACGGCTAAGCTTATACTAGCTAAAAGCACACCGCGCAGGCGCGGCTCGCTGGTTTCAGCAACGTAAACTGGGCCCAGGGGCCCCTGAAGACCGACGCATAGACCGGACAACGTTCGCCCGATTAGAAGGGTCGAGAGATCGGTTGAAAATCCGATCGCAAGCCACGCGGCTAGGTATACAGGGCCTATTATAATCTGGCTCTTTTTACGCCCGATTTTTTCCATCATATAACCGGACAGCCAACACCCTGGGGCCATTAGAATCACGGCTGAAGCAGCGACCCAGGACTCCTCGTCTAGGGTAGTCAGCGTTATTTCTCCGTCGTAATTATCATCCGTGCGAATTATAGCGCTCGAGGTCTCCGACCAAGAAACCGTAGAGTTCTCGCTCGTGTTACTCAGGTTTGCTGCTGCTGCTGCTGCTGCTGCTGCTGCTGCTGCAGCGTAAGGGGCTGCAAGTTTTAATTGCGGTAAAAGAACAGCGCTGTATCCAAACGTTGCGCCGATTCCGATGGTCGATATTATCGGGGATAATGATGTAAGCGTTTGTCGAAAAATATGCGATCTAATCACTGGCGTTTTACTCTCTGGAGTTGGAACTGCGGCCTCGAGATTAGCATTAGGATTAGAGTTATAATCTAGATCTCGGTTTTTAACACTTTCTTCTTCTTCTTCTTCTTCACTTTGGTTTGGTTTGTCCATCTTCAACGGCGCGATGTATGCGTTGGGGTAAAGAGAGAGCCGAGGCGATTTCTATTAGGAAATAATAATAAATTTATGCGAACGAATTTAGGCATACCCGCAATGGTATGATGGTGAATATAATTATAATAGAACACTCTGCATGCACTAGTTTTACATACCCAACGATATACACCTATCTTTACAGTCGTGCGGTTGAACTGAGACTGACTATTATGCTGCAGCGGCAAATGAAACTTGTATACGTTTAACCATGGTACATACGTACGTACGTACGTACCGCGCGAGTGTTGAATGCTTCACACTTTCTCTCTATAGCTTTCACCAAAATCCTGCTGTGTACAAGTTGGTATACTATAATGAGAAGTATAAGTAACCCACGTTGCCGCGTGCTAACCTCGTTACTATAGTTGACTAAGTAATACAGCGCCTCGAACGGTGATTTCGGTACTAAGAAGAATCTTTTTTTTTTTTTATTTTTTTTATTCCAACGACTGCGAGAATCCAGTCAATTTTTTTTTTTTGTTTTTTTCTCTCTATACAAATTTTATTTTTATATACACAGTAACATTCGTGATACTATATCATCTATATTTTGGCATCGATTACTTTGATTTGATTTGATTTTTTTTTTTTTTTTTTTCTTTTTTATAACAAATCAACCGATTATTATATCGATTGATTAAAAAAACGTTTGACAAAAATCTTGTTGTCGAGGTGAATAATAGGCGTGGTTTTATCCCTGAATATTATCCAATGGGATTATACCGGTAGGCGTCGTTTGTCGCCATTTTAAAACGCCCCGTTACGACGCTGTATTCCAGGATACGCCCAAAAGTGCGCAACTCAAGATCTCTCGCATAGGTATAAGATGAGTCGTTTCGTAAAAGTTTAATAAAACTAATAAGAAAAAATAGATCGTCGAATAGGTGAATCGTGTTCGTTGCGTGATTATAATATACGGTACCACAGTTTCCTGCTTTCATATTTTTATATTTTTATTTCTACATCTTTGTACATTTTCTATAGATTATTCGAAATTCGAATTACATCGCAGCTTCTATAGAAATTGAATATACCTATAGGAAACCTTTCCGCGCTCCTGGATTTTACTATTTTCTATATTCTCGCAAACGCTGCAGCAGCATAGGTACCTGCACAGCGGTCCCTATATAGCTAGAATACTGTAGCGCGTCTTCTTCTTCTTCTTATATTATACTCGAACTGTTTCTGTTCGTCGCGTCGTCGCGTCGCATCGCATCGCGCCGCTCGAGACAAAGGAATACGCTACTAGAGCTGGTAGCGTATGTTACGCGGAGTTCGCTGTATATCGAGCAGCATATGCATCTACGCCGCGGTAGATCCGATTACGTTTCATATTATCATTATCATTATCATTATTATTGTAGACCTTATCATCGCGACGCTACTTATTCAGTAGTCAACTTTACTTGTATACATATATATATATATAATACGCATATATATATATATATATATTACACCTCTTTATTAATGTCGTCCTCGATATGATCATTTTCGAAATTCAGTGCCCCCTGCATGGGCCTGCAGGACGTCTCTAAATACATGCTAAAAAATGTAGTCAAACCCCAAGGTTTCTATCTGAATTCTAAGTACCACCTCACAGCCTTCGAATTTTTCTATTTTAGATTTTGATACAAAACACGTCGATCTCCAAAATTTCGTGCTTAATTTTTTTTCTTCCTATTGCATTAGGTATACATAGCTCATAGCTCCGAAAAATCTGAAACTTGGTATACATACACGTTATACCTGTAGTATAGTATAGGTATTTCCCGAAAATTCGACAGATTTTATCCCGTAGCGATAGGATTAAGTAAAGAATAATATCGAATTACTAAAAATCGTTTGTTCGTCATACTGCATCATTATTCTGAATTAAATATATATCTTATCGTTTCTTACCTTCGGTATTCTTGCGGTCTGGATCACATCTCCATAGTACAGCTCTCTCTATATAAATAAATTTGCAATTGAATGCCTAAAAGTTGTTCGTTTTCTTTCTTTTTTTTTCGTTTTTTTTTCGTTTTTTTTTTTTTTCAACTTTGAAGAGTATTGTGATGCATATTATATTATAGTTTGTACAGGGAGGGATGATGAATGAATGTATATATATAGTATTTACATACATATATATATAGGACACGTAATAATAATATTTATTAATTATATGGTAAAACGGCTAGGTACATATTACTGTATAATATATTATATATAATATATTATTCGATATTTAGATAATTCTAAAATTCTAAAAGGTACGTGCGTATATTATTAACAAAACGATGCCGAAAACAAATATATATAATAGGAGATTAATGGGGAAAATAATGAAGATAATAAAATAATGATAAATAGCAATAATAATAATAATAATAATAATAATAATAATAATAATAATAATAATAACAAACTATTCAACCATCTATAGATATAGGTAGTACTTATATAATACTTATCTTAAATAACTATAATATAGAATAATAAATAAACAACAATATCAACATATTTAAATATAATGTATAGTATACGCGGTTATACCTACATACGTATAGGTATATAGAAATAATGTGAAAACGAAAAATATAATGAAAGTAGTATAAAGTAATATTTGGAATATTACCTATATATATACCTACTTTCCGCGCTGCATATTAATATATAGTTTATTACGTTGTATTATAATATTTCATTAATATTTTTATTAGGTAGGTATATGTATTTTATAGGTATAAGTATAAGTATATAGTATAGGTAATACGTTATATAATATACTATATAGGTATGTATATTCGGAGTATATATAGGTCTGAGATTTGAATTTCAAATAATCTCTGTAACAAAATAGTCCTAGTCACACATCATATTCTTATACTATATGTATATGCAACGTACATACGTGATATATGTATGTATGTATGTATGTATGTATGTGTATCCATAGTATATCATATACTATATATTATGTAGTAGGTGATATTTAAATCGCTCCTCTGCAGCTTTATATAGGTATATAGGAATATCGTACATCATACATTTATTTATTTATTTATTTATTTATTTATTTAAAAAAATTTGTCATCTTTTTTGTAATTTTTTTTTTTCTATTTTACGAAAGTTATAAAATTCGTTGCCACGGGCCAATCATCGAATTCCCTGCAATAATTAGTGAAGAGATAATATGCGAATGCGGATACAAAAAAAAAAAAAAAAAAAAAAACAATGGGCTAATTTTTTACAGCCACTTTACTTATATTTCTTTTTTTTTCAGTCTGTATATAATACCTATACGTATATGATTTACACTTATTCAATGTGATTATAGTAGGTACCTATATGTGTGTTGGGATTTGACGAAGGGAACAATAGAACGATTATTATATACGATCATCAGATTAGGTAAAAAAAGAAAGAACATTCAAATAAAATGAAAGGAATCAATCGGCGAACAGTAGGTACCCTGTATGTATATTGAAAATTTATCCAAGAGTGTGAATTATTATGGAGAGAAGCAGATAAATAATTACGTAAAGATTAGGTATATTCGTCGCTAAACTCCCTTCGATTTATATATATATATGCGCGTATTATATATTAGTTCCTATTATTCATTTAATATTAGGTATAATTCATTCGTTACTGATCGTTAGGCTTTATAGCATATATAATATATGTATATATATAATATATATATGTATATCAATGCCGGATCAACACGGGGATTGTAAAATAGCTAATTAACTTAAAATTTATACGTTATGGAAATTGAAATTGTAAAATTGTTCTTACTGACTGCAGTTTAACGTATTGAATACAACATTGAACTATTTTTGACCGAAATACCCCCGAGTCTAATAAACTCCTTCGTTTTAAACGTCAAGATTATGTATATAGGTATATAGTCTTGCAAGATTTGAGAACGAGTGCAAGTTTGAAAAAGAACAGAGAATAGTAATATATTTCCTATTTTATGATTTTGATTTTTGGAAGTCCCGCTGTTGCGTGAACTGCGAGCAGTCCTCGGGTTTGGCTAATACTTAAAACCCTCATCGATCACCATTGGTGTGAAAGAAAGAAGACGCACATGTTTCCAGTTTTTTTTTTTTTTTTTTTTTTTTTTCTTTTCCAGAAAAAGATACACAAGGGTTCAAAAATTCCAAATTTCTTAACTTTCTTGACCAAAAAAAAAAAGGGAAAAGGGAAAAAAAGAAAGAAAAAATTCTGCCTGCAGGTTTTTTAAAGTTTGAGGGTATAATATAAAATCCGTAGATCCGGCATACCTATATATACCTAAACGATATATTATACATAATATACATATAGTATTTCTAAATAGGAATATATATATATATATATATATATATGCATCTAGGTACTCATATATTTATATATTATATATAGGATATCATTTACTTTTTTTTCTTTTTTTTTTTTGTTTCTCAATTATTTTTTTATTTTTATTTTTTTTTCTTCATCTTCTAAGATATAATTATTATATATAGGTAGTTATAATTAGATTGCACTACGACATTGCACACGTTTCTCTTACATTCTTTGGCATCTCTACGACGATCATAATAATAATAATAATAATAATAATAATAATAATAATAATAATAATAATAGTTACTCGTTAACACGTCTTGATCGCTATATTACTATATATATATATTTTCACTCTATAGTCTATAATTAATAATTATAATATGTATGTTAATTTGTTATACCGCATTTCTATATATATATAACAGGGATGATGAATATAATTATAAGCTTAACACTCATATACCTATACAGGGTGATTCAGATTGAGAGTTTCATATTTTGAGGATATGAATTCCCTGTGAAAAATTTAATGTACTAAATTTCATTTACCATGAAGAAATTCTCAAGGAACCGATGTATGTATAATAATCGTTTCCGAGCCATACGGAAGATCTTACATATGTAGTTTTATATTATTGGTGAAGTTAATTTACAGTCTTGGAAATTTATAGCTGCGAGGAATCCAATTCTCAAAATATAATATGTAACCCCTGTATAATCGGATATTTTATACGGTATATATATATATATATATATAGATAAGAATAAATATGCGCATGATTACATGTACTATCTATACCTATACATAGGTATATTGTATAGTATATTATACGCGAAAGGGTTGACTAATGCATAATATCGGATGTACTATACATAACGGCGTGTTTTAAATCCGGGAAGAAAAAAAAAAACAAAAACAAAAACAAAAACAAAAAACAACAACAAAACTACATACATATATTATACTATACCTATTCATATGGTTTAAAACCCTCAGCGCGGTTTATCGAGAACTTCACACACCTACGTAGGAAACGGTGATAAATGTATAATAATATTGTAAACAGTAAATAACGAGTGTTTTGTATTCCTCATATTCTCAAAAAAATCTGCGATAATGATTAAGATTTCAAAAATCGACCAAATCATGTGAGAAAGAAAAAAGGAAGAAAACAAAAAAAAAGCATATATTTTCAAAGTTTCTAAAACCGTTGGTACGACATGATAATAATATATAGTAGGTAGGTAGGTACAGGCTAATAGTTCGCACGACTAATTATCACTAATTTCTATACCAACAATAATAGCGCTGAACGACACGATAATAATGAAAATTTTAAAAATTGTTTTCAAACTTTCGTCTCATATATCGTTTGGATAAAAAAAAGCATATTTTTTTTTTTTTTAAGGAGGTTGTTGCTGTTGAGCGTTAAAAAAATTTGTCCTTTGATTCCTGACGTATTGTGAAGCGACAAAAGCCTGCGGATTAGGAATATGTCTGACGGCTAAATTGGGTTTAATTTTTATCCCATTTCCAAAACCAGACAGTCTATTGTGCGGCTGTGGAATCCTAAGCGCAACTTTATTGCTCAAAAGTGTTGAGTTCGTTATCCTAACTTCCGATGCACCTGCACCTGCGCCTGCAGCACCAGTCGTAGTGGTGGTGGTGGTAGTAGAGGGGTGATTAGTGCCGAGTAGTGAAACCGCGGCGTCCGAAAGCGTCCTGAGATTTAAATCCTGGTTTTTTTTTTCCTCCGCAGGCTTGCTAGCCCCCTGTATTTGTAGCTGCGCACTCGTCCCCCCGTTTTTCGCCCTCGATTTAACGGGGCTAGAAAATGTTGTGCTCGTTATAACCGGTGGATTGTTAACGTTAACACTACTGCTCGGTGTCGCCGGTGATAAATCCAGCGCGTTATTAGACCCGCTGCTGAGATCCAACGGTTTCTCTATCTTCCCCGCAGCAGCAGCAGCAGCAGCGACGATTTGGATCTTCGGATGATTTACGGGATGGCTGCTTTTCGGCGGGTGCGAAAATCCCGGTTTTGGTGTAAGCGGGGCCAAAGGCGGTGGCCCCTTCTTGGGCCCGCTGCTATTAGCCCCCTTGCTGCTCTTCGATTTCGACATTATGCTCTTCAACGCATCCCGCATTTGTTTTTCAGCCAACAGACTCCTCACCCTGTTGGCTTTGCTCTCTCGCAATTGTCGCTCGAGAGATTCCCGGTTGAAGTCTATACCGCCGCTCGCTCCGCTTCCCGAGCTTTTTTTAGACCCGCGAATTTTATCCTGAAGAGTTTTGCTCGCTTCGCTTATCGCGACTAGACCAAGTCTGCGCAAAACTTCCTCATCTTTTTTCGGCTTGTTTGTAACGAGCTTTTCCACCTCCTCTTCGTCGTCGTCTAATTCCTCGTCTAATTCCTCCTCCTCTTCATCCTCAAGTTCCAATTCCTCGTCGTCATCGAACGAGATAATCTCGACCTCAGGAACCCGCTTCTTTTCCCTCTTCTTCTTCTTCTGCACATTGACCTCGGCGAATTCTTGATCCTTTTTGCTCCCCGATTCCTGCGACTTGCACTCTTCTTTCGCTCGCCGTTCTTCGATAGGCGGCGGTACCGTTTTACCGCACGCGCCTGCAGCGGAACAATTCATATTCTGTGCAACCCTGACCACCTCGTCCGGTATACCGTCGATTATCTCCTCGATAGTTTCTTCCTGCAATTCTAACGAACCAACGATATCCTTGCTGGTTTTAATCACGACACAATCATCGTCCTCAATTTTTCCCGCAACAATCGCGGGCATTGTATTGATGTTGTCGGCCGAAGCGGACGGCGGAGGAGTGAGCGGCATTTCTGGAGAATTATCAACGGTAATAACAACAGGAGGAAGAGGAAGAGCAAGAGGAAGAGGAAGAGGAAGAGGAAGAGGAAGAGGAAGAGAGAGAGGAAGATCAAGAAGAGGAGGGGGCGGAGGAGGAGGAGGCGGAGTGTGACTCCTTTCGTTACTATTTTTTATTTTCTCTCTCCTCACGGCCCTCATCTGCAACAATTTTTCTTTCGCAGTTCCTCCGGCACCCGAAGTAATCCTTGGCGGACAAGGAGTGAGTCTGACCTTTAATTTGAGTAGATCTTCCCTCGGGGTTGTAGTTATCTCAGCAATCAGCCTTTTGTTCCGGCGTTTCCTTCTCTTATGATGTTCGATCCTCGGCACTTTGTTACTCCTGTTGTTATTCATGTTACTATCAACCTGCGCGCCGACAGCCCCGGTCCCAGAAACGGTGGTTGGTATAACCGCGGGGGTACAACTGCTTCCGTTGAACCCTGGCGCTCGCATAACCGGAGTAACTTCGCATCTGGGTTTCTTCACTTTCACACCGTGGGCTTCTCCGCTATTGTTAATCGGCGTGTTTTGCTGCACTTCGGGACTCGGCGACGTATCAGGATTAGTTCGAGGCTGATTAGAAACCAGAGACGACGACGACGAAGAAGAGGAGGAAGAGGAGGAGGAAGAGGAGGAGGAAGACGAGGAAGAAGATTTTTCCGCTCCGGCTGAATCCGTCTTGTCATTTATTTCCGTATTAACTTTTTGAACCGAGTCAGATTTCGGCTTTGGTTTAGACTCAAGTTCTGCTGGCTGATTTCTAATCTGATCCGAATTAGACTGCTTAGGACTCGGCGGCGGGGTCGGTGGTCTTTGGACGTTTTCCATACCGTTTGAATTACCGCTAACAATACTATTCCCGCATCCCTGGACGTTGTACGTACTTATTGCCGGCGGTTGTAGTAGTTGGATTATCGGTTCCTCTCGTTTTACCACACGGTAAAACAACTTCATCGGTGTTTCCTAAAACGTACGCGGTTTTAAATTTCTCTCCTTCACACAGCGTGAACTAAACTGCAGCTATCTATAAAATCGCGCGCTATAATCTCAAAGGAATGGAAAGAAAAAAAAAACACACACACACATTCTGCGCTATATTCACAAACACGAGAACGAAATGTACTAATGCGTTGTATAAAAGAATAATAATTTATGTTCTCATCATACCTTGTCCCATTTAAAGATGCAAGCGAGGTCGAGAAGTGTCCAAGACAGTTGAAGCCTGTGCATTTTATCATTTCTGCACCTCACAGTATAATCGTCGTCATCGTCGTTGTCGTTTTCGTCGTTTGTTTTAGCGTTATTTTTGTACAACATTTCGATATTTTTAAGTGTAAATTTCCCCTCTGTATCTCCCCAGCCTCGTTTCAATGCGAGAAGTCTGACCAAATGTCTGACCGTAACACCAGCGGGACATTTCAGGTATCTAATTAGTCGCCTGCTGTTGCTGCACGTCGATGAGGAATTATCGTTTTCGTTATCTTCCTGGTGATTATGGTGTTGGTTTTGTTGTTGTTGTTGTTGTTGTTGATTTTTCTTTTTCTTTTTCAAAGACCTCAAAGCGAGCGAGGAAGATTCCTCGTCCGTAATATCTGTCGCGTATAATTCTTGATCGTCGTTGATTATCTCGCATAGACTAAGGCTCACAGCGTCGTCTAAAGTCAGGGATAAAGCACCGAGAGGTGGTCCTGGCGGTTGGCATTGGGGATTAACTAAACGGAAATGACGTCTTCTGTCCAATTCTGAACGGTATAGACCAGGTACCGCCAAGTATACTAGACGCTGTAACGCCAGATCTGGTAGCAACGGAGGCAGGGTTAACGCTCCGCATACTGGACACGCTCGGGCACCGCTACCAAGACGACGCACTATGCAACCCCTGCAAACTATTAGCAAAGACAAAGAAGCGAAAACATCGCGTCAGCCATTTGATATATTTTTTCTTTTTTTTCTTCTTCTTCTTTAATTAGAGTTTTTGATATTATATAAAACATATATTATGTGTATATATATGTATGTATATATACTAACAGGAATGAAGACATTCCACCAGGGTAGTGGCATCGATGAGGTATCCACGACACAGTGGACATACAATGTGCTCGTGTAAATCTTTGACCAATGGTTTACCCCCGTCATTATTAGAAATAGTAGTTATAGAAGTGGTGTTAGTAGTGGTAGTCGCCATTTTTTCTGCTCCTGAAACACAGAAAAGAAAAAAAAAAATTCGCGAAAAATATTTTCAAAAATTGTTCACACATACAGCTATATGCCTACATCTTTGGAAAAGTGTATATAAAAATTTGAATGAATATGATATGTAAGAAGAAAAGACACTAATTTCACACATCGATATATTTTCATTTCTCACCGCATGTAATATATAGATATAAGGTATATTATGTACCTGCTTTATGTAATGTTATACGCAGGTTAGTGCGGTTTGCGTAACATACACGTATATAATATGTATATAGATCCGTTATATTATTATTATTATTATTATTATTATTATTATTAATATTGTTGTTGTTTAGTTTTCGATTACCACATACTCGCGATCGCGTATTTGATATTCTAATACCATAACGAAGCAGCTAGTGTAACATGTAGTATCAACGCGACGCGGGAAACTGTAATAAGTATACATTCGGGGTCTCCCCAAAATTCGCATGCGCGCAAGTGCAGCATGCGAGAACCGGGGGGCAGAACATATCAGCAGGAGCAACAGTGGTATAGTAGTAGTAGTGTCGGTGCACATAGATGAAGAATAAGACGAAGATGAAAAGAAAAAAAAAATGCATTTCTCCGCAGACTCTGCACAATATCAGCTGAGCGCTAGCTGGCGCCTGTTCATTCGTTCGTTCGTTCGTTCGTTCGTTCGTTTGGTGTATTGGGGTGGATTTATAAGCGAGGGTGGAGATATCGCGCGAAGCGCTGCACGGGGTGGGCAACGCACCGCACCACAGTTATAGCGAGGGACCGAGGGGTGCCACATCATCCCTCTGTAGTAGGTACATGGCAATTCACCCTTCGCGTTGCTGTGCAGTTAGATAGAAAGGTATTACCTATACCTATACCTCTGTACAGCGCAATGTACCACATATACCTACATGTGTATATATATTTTACACATATATATACGTACGAGTCCCGCGGGCATGCAAGGCATAGTTATATACAATATACATACATAGGTATGTATCTGAGTCGATATATACTATATAACGCGCATAGCTATGCACCAATATTTACGGGACGTTTAAAATCGAAACATTGATAAAACGTATTAGAAAAAGCAGAAATAAAAAACGTAATAATGCAGGTGGTGTTTAGAAATATTTTTCTATGGAATTAGAAATCGTTTATTCATTTATTCATTCATTATTATTATGTTATTCCTTATTTCTTCTTTATTTTCACAGTATTAAGCAAAACCCATAATATATACCTATAATAGGGTTTACGGTCTGGTCTGGTCTAGTATGTCTGCAGACCGTAAGTACAACACGTGGTCAAACGGCACGTGACGATCTCACGTCTACCCTATACACGACCTATAATAAAATTTAAATTTCACTAATTACGGTCTGCTTATATATATAGTTGCGGCTAAGTCGAAGTTATCGGATTCTTTTAAACAACATAAAAACATAGATTTTTTTTTTATATCTAGTACATACCCACATACTATATATATTAATTTTTGTGTAATTTATTTCCATCATTATATCGTTATAGACGCAGATTTATATTTTTTTAATACTATGTATTATATTTCGTCGGTAGGTCTTTTACGGCGAGGGTTCTGTTTCTGTCTTTAGGGTCCATCCGCGTATAGCTTAAAGGGGATGTATTTTCGCGAATTATTTATATATATAGTTTCAAGAATAATATAAAAAAGAAAAATGATGGTAATAAAAAATGTCTTATCTATAATGTCTAGTTATTTATTCTTATTACACCTTGAATTCGAGGTTGAAGCAATATATAACGAGTCTATATACACTGCATGTACCTATATATAATACATAAACCGCATACAGTTTTCATCAAGACAGACAAAAAAAAAAAAAAAGAGGGAGAGAAATAAATCTGCATAAAGAAACTAGTCTTAATATATAAACGTAATAATATGGACAAAACTGTATCACGTATATGTATGTATATGTATGTACATATATACATTGCGAAACAATTTATTCATAAACGACACGAGAATGAAATAATACATCAATCAGCACGCCGCACGTATTATCAGCTGGGATTTATAAACAGAAAAGAAAGTAGAAAGAAAAAAAAAAGAAAAAAAAAAGATCGAACGAGTTCAGGAAACGGAAATGTTTTATCAGAACTTAAATATCCATATAGTACCTATATATATATATATATATATATGTATATAATACGAAGCATGTCGAACCAGCAACAGCAATAAATAAATAAATGAACAAATTCAAAAATTGTAAAAAAAAAAATGAAATAAAATAATAATATTTATCTACAATAAATAAAAAATACAGAAAATACGATTTTAGTGTTTTTTTAAACAGTTTGTCAAACAAGCTGTCCGAAAAAACGAAATCACGGTCTAATTATTACAGCAAGACATTATTTGATCAGCGTATTATCATTTATCGATGTATTTTTGTCAACGGAACGAGGGATGGAAACCAAAAACGTCCAATAGCGGTGGATGTGACGATGATAACGAAAAAACAAAAGGGTGGATGAAAAATAAAAAAAAACAAAAAAAAAAGAGCAAAAAAAAAACAGAACTAGCAAAAAAAAAAAAAAAAAATGATTAAAGAAAAAAAAATGATCGTACAAGCTATGTTCCACAAGCTTACCAGCGCAGAAAAATCAGTAAGGCGAACTACCGTGGACTTGGTATAAGCAAACGTGGCAACGAGGTGCCTGCAGTTCTCGGTGGCCCGAGCCTCGGCCGTGCGTCTCTACTCGAATACTTGTTATGCTATGAACGGTAGTAGCGGCAACACTGCCGACAGCCTCAAGGCCCGATCCAAAGAACCCTCGACGTACCGTAGTGGCTGGACCATGTCGTGGGCTGGTTTTCCTTTCCTTGCCGCTTTGCACTTTGTATTAGCGTTAGGTTTAATGGTATCTCGATATGTGTAACTTGTTTGTTTTATTGGTTTAGGATTTTGGTTCTTTAGTTTATCTGAATGATGTGTAAACTGTCAGATGTATGCATTGATATACAGTACTCGGTGATATTGGTATATGCGGTATATGTTAAAACCCACAGTAGCTAACTACCAGCGCTGCCAGCGCTGGGTAGACACCACTGATATAAACTTTTTGATATAGTTAGACGCGGACGGTATCTTACTATACCAAATGCTATCGTATCGACCCCGCCTAAACCCCGCCTCGCTAACACGGGGAAATACGAACATCCACGAATTGTTACGAGGATATATATGCCCGCGCGCCGCGCCGCGCCGCGTCGCGTCGCGATCCCGGCGACGCGACGCGACGACACATACCTTGCCAACGAACGATAATGCGACTTCGGATGACTACCGTATACACATACATGATGCGATAGGTGGACCACGATGATCATCAATCCCGCAACTCGACCTCGCGTCTCGCTGCACATGATATACTCGATTCTTATATTAGAATAGAAAGAGGATGAAATCGACGAAATTTATAATTTATTATTAATTGATTGATTATTAAAATTGAGAAAGAAAAGAAGAATAATAATTATATATATATACGTTCGTTTATAAGATATGTATGAACATACCTATTCACGAAGCCGTGCTGCGTACCATAAGAACAGCGATCGTGTATATTGTTTATTCTGATGCTTATTCCTATATTACCTGCGTAACCTATATCCTTTGTTCGTTGAATTTTTGATTAGGAATCGATTTATGTGAGATATAGGTACTTTTTAACGGGTTACTAAACGCCATTTTAATATACTATGTATGGAGTACGTGAATATATGAGGTATATATATCGGAAACTGAAAATCATCGATATGTTATATGAGTACGTATGTGATGTCTCTAGCATAGGTATGCGTTCAAAGTATCGTTGCGTAAAACCGCAAACACACACGATCGTATATATGCATATATGCATATCGATGCTCTCGGTAGAAAAGTGTCTAACTCCACTTTTTTTCAAAAGGCATTTTTCTGTATGTTATGTTGAGAAATATCATTCTTCATACGTTTTTTGGCTCTCCTGAAAAATTTACAAAAATGGAGTTAGACAATTTGCCAATTAGAACGTCGATATATAATATATAATATAATATGTATTGGTATGAACGAGACCTGAAATGTTGTGGCTAATTAATCTCGGTATCTAATTAATCAACACGTCCTCAAAAAGATTGATTATTCAAATGGGAAATTATCGCCATTAATTATCAAACGGATTATATATTCTGCTATAATTTCTACATAATATTCTACATACGCATGCACTTGATTCTCCATAAAAACCCGCAGCTAATCATCATTTTTTTCCATCTCTGAAATATGAATATGTGATAAAATGAAAATCAGCCATCGAATGTCTGAAAAATAAAATAAAAAATCGTACTTTTCATAAAATAAACATGCGTACGATATTATCGCTCATATAGAATAATCGTGCGTATAACGACAGATATGATGATATGGAAGACCGTCTCATTCGATTCGTTCAATGTAAACAAAAAACAAAGAAAAAGACTATTCAAAAAACGCGAATTACATGCCTTTGCATAATTGCAAGATACGACTTCGGCGTATGTGTTACATCCTAACGTCTGTGATTTGTGCCTTACATAGGCGCAATTCTGCCTATAGATGGTGATTTTTCTTCGAAATTGATTCAGCACTTGTAGAAAGGTTCTGTGAATAGTTGTAAATGATCGTTTTTGAAAAATCAAATCCGTAACTCAAACGCGACGTGTTTTCTGGGCAAGATTTACGGCATCAAATCTCTACGTTAGTGGCTCAAATTTTACCAATCTTGTACCCGATTTTGAGCGCGTTGTGTTTTCTGTGCAACTATATTGGACACTGTTTCTCAAAGCGAACGTAAAATTGTTTAAAAAATCATACGAATATTGATAAAAGCTGAAAAACAAAATAAGAACCGCGAGAGTATAGGACGAGGCATAGATAAACCTGCAGCGAGGATCGCGCTTATACGAACACCGAAGAACCCAACAAATATGCGTAAGTTACGCACGTGTTTTCGTATGAAAATTCATACCCCCTAATGAATCTGAAAGCATAAAACAATATCTGCGATGCTATACAAGCTCGAAAAATGACTTAGACAAGCTTGACTTTGGCTGCAGCAGGACGTCTTCTTCTTATACATATATTCCTACGGTTCATTCGATTACATCGTCGCATGTTATTTCCCATGCCATATACTGCAGTTTGAAACGCGATATGGGAAAGAGAGGACCGAGTTTTGGCCCGTCCCGGTTCCACAGGTTGATTTTTCGAAATCGCAAACTTCATCCATGCACCACCCCGCTGTACTTGGGTATATATAGACTCGTAAGGTAGGTAGGTAGGTGAAGCGACCCCTACATACTTCCGCGCGTATCCCCAGTCCGGCACATTAGGTGCGGGAGAAGGGTCTCCGAGTCGAGGGCGAAGCAGGCGAGTCTCTGATTGGTCGTAGTTGATCCAGGGGGAGAGAGAGCGGGTTTTAACTGTGGGGGGGAAGAGAGAGCGTCGGAGGGGAAGGTAGCCCCGCTCCGGGTCGTGGGGGGAGAAGAGAATTTCTCTTGCGTGGGGAGAGAGCGAGGAGAAAAAAAAGTGAAGAGGCGCGGCGAGCCGAGGCGAGGCGAGGGTCTGCAATAATGAAAAGGCAAAGTCACACGACACTGACTACTCCTCGACGATATATCTATACATGACTGTACGGTTTTACCACCGCGAAATATCTCTATCTTTAAATTCTCACCGATTCTACATCGTGTGTAAATTACTCCGTTGGTGATTTAAGCCCGCAGCACTCTCTCTCTTCTATTTTCCTTCTCCCCACTATCCTTCTTTACTCCTCGCCTGCGTACTACCCTTCGGGCGGACAGGCGGACTCACTGCCGCGCTTATTATAGTATGTATGCCTGCCTAACTATACGTTTGTATTCGTATATACCTATATACCCATATATCCCATACGTGCGACCGATGAATAATGTATGTGTGCAGAGGGCATTAAAGGTACGGGCGGTAGGCATAGACGGAACAACCAAGAAGGTCCCTGGCGAACGTGGAGCAGGGCGGAGGCCCGGTCCCTTACTAATATTACCTCTACATCAGTGTCTGTTCATGCGTGTGTGTGCGTGTATCGCGCATGTACCCGCGTAAAGAGGTACATACATACATACATACATACGTACATGAAATACACTCATGAAATGAAATGAAATATATCCATAGGTGCAGGTTTTTGGTGAAAAAAAAAAAAATGAAAAAAAAAAAATATGCATTTATATATAGTTGCGAATTGTCATATAGCTTATTCAATAAATATAACGAAAGCAAGTTTAATGAATCGACCATAAAAAAAAAAAACTAATTGATTGATGGAATAAAACATATCAACGTTCGCGCAAAGATTACTAATACTAAACTGCAAAGTCTTTCCAAGTTCGTATATGAAACAAGAAAAAATGAACGGAGACGAGTTCCTGTGTTGACAAAGAATTAGCATTAGTTATTATTGTGCTGTATCGCAATCGTATATGCATAGGTGTAAGGAGTGAGTGAGGATGATCAGTTCGAGTTCGAATGGCACACATAAATGTGTATAAACATAATAACAATAGAATGCAAGCAAGTAGGCAGGCAGGCAGGCAGGCAGGCCAGGCAGTAAGGCCGTCGTCAGCAGTCGGTAGTCCCGCTCTGCAGCCAGCGCTACGTAGCGAAGAACGGTAGAACCGCGAGGAGTCGACCGATGGTCCCGCGTATATCTCTCTATCCACACTGTCCGTATTCTCTCTCTCTCAGTTTTCACATTCTCTTTTCTACCGCCCGAACGCGCCCTTCGCATCGTACGTACTTTAATACCCGGGTCGTACCGAGCTCCCTTCATTCGTCAAAAACAGGGTACCCCAGGGAAGGGAAAAGAACCAAAGAGGCGAGGCGCGGCGCGGCGCCCTCGAAAAAAGAGAAGAGAAGGGCAGAGAAGAGGAGAGAAAAGAAGAGAAAAGAAGAGAAGAGAAGGGCAGAGAACAGAAGAGGAGAGAAGAGAAGGGAGCAGCAGCGGCAGCGCGTCACACGTGTGTGTTACTCCCCTTTCCCTTCGTTTCCTCTCCCTTCCGCGCACACACTCGTATAGAAAGCCACGAGAGCGGCAAAGGCTACCTTCACACGCACAGCGCACAGTCATCGGTGCCTGAGCGTTGGGGGTACAATGGTGTAGTAGGTATATAGTAATCGGAAACGTGAACGAACGGGAGGTAGGGCAGACCCGAAGAGGGGCGGTGGAGTAACACCATTGCCGGCGGTGTGGGGCGGTAGAGAGAGAGAAGAAGGGCTCGGAAAATAATATGAGAGGGGATCGGGAGAAGGGTACGAGAGGGGGTAGGGAGCGAGCGAAGAGTGTTGAGTTCTACATGCTATGCTTCCCCCGTTTTAGTTGTTAGTTTGGCGCGAGACGTCCCCGTGATCGGTTGTGCGTTCCTCGGCCGTTTAGTAGTGACGTCACTAGCGACGACCCTCCTCCTCCTCTTCCTCTCTCTCACACTCTCTCTCTCTTTTTCTCCCAATAGTTCGTACAGTTTCTATCCTTATTTCTATCCCCCAATCCCCGACCTTCGCTCTCCTCTCTTTATCTCCTATCTCATTCCTTTATCGGGTTCTGGTTTTTACCGCTTTGTGCAACATGGCGCTGTTGATTCTACTCACTATGGATATGGATATACGAAGTGGCTACCGCTACTGCTAGCCTAGGCTAGCCTGCCCAGCTAGTTGAACTAAACAATCAACTAAACCCAAGACTGCAGTGTTCTGTGATTTCATTACTCACTTATTCATTTTATTTTTTATTTTTTATTATTCTTTTACTTCACCACAAATCGTCTTCTTATCAGTAAAATGCGGTGTCGTCGTCTCGATGCTTTGTGAATGTTTTAAAGAATTATCAAGGTGTGTGTGTGCGTGAATTTCTTTCTATATTATGTATATATATCCAATTGACTGAATACTTTCTTCATTCTTTAAACTTAAATCTTTATTATACATTCATACGTTCATACATTCATACATATTATATATTTAATATAAATGTGTGTGTGTGTGCATCATTTTGTCACACTCTTACTGTTGTTGCTTCTGCTGATGGTTCGGACCACCAGCTCCCCTCGTCTAGATTCTAGATCATCATATACGTATGTGTTAGTCGTTCGTTCGTTCGTTCGCATGTAGGTATGTATATATGTATACGTACGTATTTCTGTACATATATATGTACATACGTTAGTTCGCTGCCGCCCAGAGCTCTCTATAGCTAAACTCAGAGAGACCTCCTCGCTGTAGTTCTCGAGTAGACTGCATATTCGTACACACAAAGAGGGGAGAGAAAGAACACACTCTACTCCGTAACCCGACGAACAGTTTTTCAGTATACTTTTATACTATACGGTATACGGAATATAGGTATATACGTACACACGTTTCGTGATCGGAATATATTGTGTAGAGCAAAACAGCGGCGTTACAAATATATGTACCTCGCTGCGTTTATCATTATTAAACATTTCTCTAAATGCTTTTAATTGATTCATTCATTCATTCATTCATTCGACTATACTATACCGTTTTCTATCCAAATGCAAACATTTTTCACTCATTTTTTTCTTTTTTTTTTCCTTTTTTTTTGTTTTTTATACAACAACTGTAAAAACTTTCGATGGGAATATGGAGTAAGTGAAAAACGGAAAACACGATTCTTGCTTCGTGAAGAAGGGAAGGGAAGGGAACGGAAAGGAAAGGAAGGAAGGGAAGGGAAGAGGGGGGATCTCGCTACCTGAGAGTAGTCCTTTATGAAAGTGGGGTAACCTAAACACATGCTACGTGTAGAACGTTGGTATAGTTCGCTATATACGTATATATATATATATATGTATATGTAACATAGCTATATATATATGTATATGTGTATATATATATACCGGGGTTTTAAAATTTCTGCGAAAACATTTTGTATAGCAAATTTTTATATTATATACATATATATATGTATAATAATGAAACAGGGTTTTGTATTATATCGGTATACATATCATAATGGGTTGACGTTATTGTTCGAAGGTAGTAAATGAGAAGAATATTAAAGGACACGGACGGTTTTAGAAAGATCGAAATATTTATCCAAACCCTATGGTACCGTCCTTGCCGGTGGGAAACCGTAACCGTAACCGTAAGTCCATAAGTCCGTAACTGAACAAGGAACGGGAAAATGAAAAAGAGTAAGAGAGTAAGAGAAAGAGAGAGAGAGAGAGAGAGAGAAGAAAAAAAAAGCAAT
This sequence comes from Tenthredo livida, assembly GCA_963992785.1. Taxonomy (NCBI): domain Eukaryota; kingdom Metazoa; phylum Arthropoda; class Insecta; order Hymenoptera; family Tenthredinidae; genus Tenthredo; species Tenthredo livida. Next base: position 1,020,814 of record OZ023070.1, on the reverse strand, counting down.
AGAAAAAATTTTAGACCCCCACGGATTCGGGAAAACCTAAATTCTCATTTTACAAACTTCTTTGAAGCTCAAAGCTACACGTTACAACTATATACTATACCTATACCTATACCTATATGTATATAGTTTCTCTCTTTGTTTACGTTTCAGTCTCGACTTTAGTCGTATAAAAAAAGAATAAATATGGCGGGGATGGGCAGGAGAACCTATCTACGGGACGTGAACCCCTATTTAATATGTCCTCTCTGCAGAGGATATCTAGTAGATGCCACCACCGTCGTTGAATGTCTTCATTCATGTGAGTTTTATTACATTTTTCTTATACTTTAATATTTTTTTGTATAAGCCAAAAAGGCAAAAAAAAAAATATTTTTTTGTACCCTTTTTTTTTTCTTCTTTTTCATTTTCCTATTTTTTTACACACTTTTACTATTATCATACTTACAATTGAATCGTCGTCATAATGATATTATCGGCGATTCCGATCGATACGAAAACAGCGAAAAAAAAAGTTGCATTCGGTTCGGAATCAAGCGCGAAAAAAAAATAAAGATACGCTGCATGTACATTTTTCTAGAAATTTTTTCTTCAGGTCTTATGCCCTTATACCTTGGAATCACTTGAAAACTCTCTCAAATTCCTCTCGAACTTGTGTTATGTATTTCTTTTTCCTTTTTTTTCGCTTTTCTTTTTCCTCTGTTTTTTGCTCCATACCTAAATCGCACATGGCTAAGGCACTCGATAATCTCCCACCTTCCCCAAAAGTAAAACTCTAATACTGTAGAAACTCCTGAGATCCTAAACAGAAGAAGCAATAAATTATACTTCTCTACAGTCTATAGACCATTTCTAAGAATTCGATTTTTAAACAACCCCTATAGTCCCTGTATAAACATACAAGATATATCTATGTAGGTAGAAATCGGAAATTTTGTTGAAAATTTCTATTCACTCATCCAGGTTTCTATTCTTTATTTATTCTTTTTTTTTAATTATTTATCATCAATTCAAATTTTTATTTTTATTTTCTAAATAACGTAAAGAATGTCTTAGGCGATATAACAGATTAATGAACACACATTCCCGTTTATTTATTTATTTATTTATTTATTTATTTATTTATTTATTTATTTATTTATTTATTTATTTATTTATTTATAAATTGTTACAGTATCGATTTTTGCTGTTATTAGTCTTACAGTGAGAAAGTCGAAGAGAGAAAAAAAAAAAAAAATAAAAAAAAACAATAGTTAATTTGCTATTATTGCTTTTCTTATTTCCAGTTTGTAGAAGCTGTATATTAAAGCATCTAAGCGCAGAAGCTCATTGTCCGACGTGCAATCATGTTCTCAACAATGCTAAGCCCGATATTAAGTGAGTATAGATTGAAAATATTGATTATAATATGCCCAGATTTTTTTAATAAAGTATATTTCAAGACTTGGATACTTATTTATTTATTGAAATCTTACAGGGCTGACAAAGCATTGCAAGACATCGTCTATAAATTGGTCCCTGGACTTTATCATAAGGAAATGCGTAGGAGGCGTGAATTTTATAAGAAACATCCAGAGCATGGTAATATTAATAATTATTTACTGTAATAGCTGAAGATATATGAATGAACAATTGTCTCTCCATCTCTTGAATTTCACTCGTCATTCTTATGGTAAAATCTAACAATGCGTATTTATTTCATCATTTCTAAACAGCCGATGCAGCGACACCAGAACAAAGAGGAGAAGACGTGAGTGGGAGGTTGATTTTTGCTCCGGAAGACGCGGTCAGTTTAAGTCTAGAATTTCTTCCACCCGGAGCAGACCCTTTGACTCTTGGGGCCACTACCAGTGAGATAGAATTGTTACAACGTAATTTAAACAACAATAATAACAACAATGGAAATACGAACAGAAGATATCTACAGTGTCCAGCTTTAGTAACAATCGCACATCTGAAGAAATTTCTTGCTCTTAAATACAGCGTTGATCTAACTCGTTACACTATTGAAGTTTGTCATCGAACTGCTCCTCTACCAGAGCATTGGACCTTGATGGATGTTGCCTATATGTACGCGTGGAAAAGGGTCAGTTTTTTAAATATGAAAACTATTTTAGTCCCAATCTTGAACCAACAGATCAAATTACGGGTTCCAATTAATTTCTTATTCATTTTTTACTTACAGAATGCACCTATGAGGTTCTTCTATCGCATAGCTCAGGAAGAACCGAGGCTTGAAGCCCCGCCGCATGATCGTCCTTCTACTCCTGGGCTTGGAGCAAGTCTACCGCCTGCAGATTCTGCTTCAATTGATACAAAGAGTCAAGAAAAGAGCAAAGAACCGAAGCAAGATGTTGTTGAAAGTGATAAAGAATTGCCTCAGGTGAAAAGCCCCATTAAGATATCGAAGAACTCTGAAGGATGTTACGAGGTCCTTAAAAGCCCCTTGGTTCGAGACCCAATTAAACAAACCAGCCTCTCTTCGGATCAGAAAGTACCAAACCCAGAATTCAGCGTCGTGAGCATAGGGGACGGCCAGAACTCTAATGGAGTTAAAATTACACTCAAACAATGCTCACCGAGCAGTTTGACTTCCAAAAAACCAAAAGTTATTAGCAATGTGCTGCTGCGACGTTGTCCAATCGAGAATAACGAGACTCCTAAGCCGACTAAGAACAATTCGAAATCTCCTAGCGTAGAAATTGGCCAAAAACTCTGTGAGACAGAGAAAGCAAAAGGCGTTGTCGAAGCTCAGGATAAACAGGATCAGAAACTGGATCAGAAACTGGATCAGAAGCTGGATCAGAAACAGGATCAGAAACAGGATCAGAAACAGGATCAGAAACAGGATCAGAAACAGAAGCGTAAAGTTACTTTCGTTGACTCGCCACCAACGCCTGTGAAATTAAACGGCGAAATCACCGCCTCTAAAAAGCCAGCCGATCTTCCAGACAAGAAACAATTTCTTCAAAGCTTTCAACTCACGGCCAGAGAATCTAGGACTGAAACACCTGCCAAAAACCAAGCCCCCAAGGTCGATGTTTACACATTTCCCAGTGATCCTCCGCTCCCGCCTGGTGCTGTGAAGAGAAAATGTCCGCCTGGTTTACCCATCTTCGAAACTAAACGGAGGAAATTGCCTTTCCAAAATCAGCCAAAGAAGCTGACTGTCAAACCTTTGAATAGAATAAAAACAAGCCAACAGACTACAACCAATTCAACTAATTCTACTACGAACACTTTAGCCGGAAATACCATGGCTCCTCCGGCGTCGGTTAATGTGGGAAATCCAAAGTCTAGTCCTAATCTTTACAGTAACACTAGGAATCTGTTGGACGGATGCGGTTTGAACATACCAGCGAGTTTAAGCATTACATTAACGGCTCCAAAGTCACCGAGTAATAGCCATAGCCCGGGTGTTAACGACCCTGGTAATTCAAAGGACACCAATATCACCCTTATGAACAAAGTTAATCCCAGTATTACGCTTAACGATAGATCGGTCGATCCGAGAGTTCTCAAGGCTCTGAAGACTGGACAAATCCGTATGCCTGCACCGAGCAAAGTAAAACCAGCGAGGAATTCGGATAGGGAAATAAAGGCCAGTCCTAAACGCAAAAAGGATCAAGACCAGCTTGGAGAAGATGCATTGGACCTTAGTGGAACAAAAAAAATGGATATTCATCCGCTTAGGATCCCGCAGCCGGTTTCAAAGCCGAAAAATAAATCCATCGCTGCTTCTACCAGGGAAAATACCACCCTCCAAGGTCAGGTGGTCACCGTGGTTGGCGGGCAGAGGTATTATCGAGCTCCCCCTGGCTCTCTGACGCCTGCAGCTCACCGAGTAGCGGATATTCCTCTCCTGGCATCTTCGCGAGCCCCTGTTTATGCTCCTTCTTGTTTACCCAGTCCGACTAGCAGTGGAAGACCCAGTCTTTCGTCGGTATTCCCCAGCCTTCAGAGTTTGTTCGCTCTTAGTCAAGCGCAGAATACTAGACAACAATTGCAAATTGAAGCTAGACTTAGACTGCCTCAGAGTGATGGAAACTCGGCTAATAGCCCAAGCAAAAGTCATCTAGCCGCGCAATGCGCACCTATAAAACCTGCAAGATCTTCTGTTACCTCATTGGCTGTTCCTATCATTAAACAACCGAATAATTCGAATTTACCTTGCGAAGGAACTCTACGTTGACGAAGTTCTATATTATTTCGATTAGTTAAATGTATTGAACGATCTTTTTTGATGTTTTTTAATTTTATTACATACCTACCGATGATGATCTACGGTATGAAAAGATAATTTTTAGACTGAGGAACAGTGATGAGATTAATGTCAATATTAAAAAGGAAAGAAAGGAAGGAAAAAGAAAGAGAGAAAGATAGATAATGATTATTGTTCGGTTTATTAATAATTTATTGAACTAGTAAGCGCCAAGTATTTTTTAAGAATTGTGAAAAGGCTGTTTAGAGATGAGAGTTTGATACTTATTGCTATATCAATATTATTGTTGAAAATCCCACCTCAGGTATATAAAAACAAAATTAAAACTACCCTAAAAAAAAAAAAAATGTGAAAAGCGTTTGAAAAGTCTCTTAATTTTGAAAAGTTAAAAGAATTATTGTAATTATTTTTTTGTTCTCTTCTTTTCTTTTCTTATCTTGTTTTCTGGTTGAGACAGCTATATGTATATTAATTATGTAGCTATTGAAGTTGTTAATATTTTAGTTCTCATTTATATTTTTCGTTGATTAGTTATTGCATATAATAATAATAATAATAATAATAATAACAATAATAATAATAATTGTTATGTCACGTATATTTATGTGTTTGTATATTATATCATGTCTATTAACATTTAGTATGTATATATAATAATAATATACACATCATTATCATTATCATATGAATTATATTATTAATCGATTCAATTTTGCAATTAGTCTTTAATAAAAGACATCTTACTATTTTATATTAAATAATATAACAAAAAAAGAAAAAAAAAAACTCAATAATAATAATAATAATAATGGGATCAATATTTTTCTTCTCGTATGTTATATAAACGCATTGATGCTCGATATACTATTATAATGTGTATCTATGTATGTGTAACATACGTAGTAAAAAAAAAAAAAAAAAAAAAAAAAAAAAGAGCTTGAAAAGATTGAAGAGACATATACAAGGTTCAATATAATGATCAATAATAATTAAATAACTTATTATTATATAATTATATCCTTATATTTGACTATTATGTTGATAGACACAATGTTTATAGGTAATATACATTGTAATAAAACGCCAAAAAAGAAAGAAAGAAATAGAAAAAAAAAGAAAACATTAATGGGTTTAATAACGAACATCTAAATTACTACTACTACTACTAATCTAGCGTCGAAATATCTATATTATAGTACGATGTACAAATATTGTTGAAAACTTTCGGTTTTTATTATATTATATTATACATATTATTATTATGTGGTAAAAACTGCATATATTGCGTGTCATATAAGATGAATTTAAATATGAAACCACCCCCCCGCCGCCCCCCAAAATTCTTATACATTTATCATAGTTATTAAGAATGTATACGCCTATACAAGTAATAAAAATGTTTTTGACATTTTCATATTCCGTAAATATGAGAAAAAAAAATTAAATTCTTTATTCTACATATTCTATATGAAAATATCCATAAATATAAATAAATATAAATCAAGAATTTAAATTTTTTTTGCGGCTTAGGTAGTTCGTGAATTCACCGTAAGGTGGTAGTGTTGTCCAATAATTTTATAAGGCCGGATTTTCATGTAAAATTTTGCTGTAACGCTATTCGTTGTTGATCACGCAACCACGTGATCAACAACGAATAGCGTTACAGAAAAGTTTTGCAGCAGCAGCAAATATTAATGAAAATCCAGCCAATAGCCATAGCCTTCTATATCAATAATATTGAATTTTGTTCTTTTACGAGATATAGACTATAGAGTCGTCCATCTATATAAAAACACGTGTTTAGTGGTAGTCGGCATTGCTCTTATCGGCCTTTTAACCTTTGCATCAGCCCGTTTATTATTACGTATAACCATTCCCCGAGTGATCAAGCATTTATATCTACAATTATTAAACACAAATAATATATAAATAATACGTATTATATTATCTCGAACATCTAGTAATGGCGCAAAGTAAGTTAAACGACCTGGCAGGTAAGCTGGGTAAAGCTCCGAACGGTTTAGGTCCGGGGTTAAAATTGCTTGCTGTAGCCGGCGCTGCCATGTATGGAATATCACAGTCCATGTATACGGGTAAATTATTCATTCCATATATCAACATTCACTATCATATCTAATCGACGTTAATATAAAACAGATTTTTTTTTCATTCATCTATTTATTTATTTATTTATTTATTATATATATTACCACCGCCAATCCCTACGTGTAAATAAATTCTCGCTATTTTCACCCCCTAGTCGACGGTGGGCATAGAGCCATCATATTTTCACGTCTCGGAGGTGTTCAGCCGGACATCATGACCGAAGGACTTCATTTCCGACTCCCCTGGTTCCACTACCCAATTATATACGACATCAGGAGCAGACCCCGTAAGATTTCATCACCCACTGGTTCCAAGGATCTCCAAATGGTCAATATATCTCTCAGAGTATTGTCACGCCCTGAGGCATCTGCGCTACCTGTTATGTACCGCCAATTGGGTTTAGACTACGATGAGAAGGTGATTATAGCAACCGTAACTCTTTCCTTTATCCCATTACGCTTTTTCACATAAAAAATTGCCAATTATTGACCTAAAAACGTTCAAACTTATCAAAAATTGAGTTTTAGTCTTCAATTGTTTGAACAAAGTATCGATAATTTATGATTTCTTCTCCCCAGGTATTGCCAAGCATTTGCAACGAAGTATTAAAGTCTGTTGTGGCCAAGTTCAACGCCTCGCAATTGATAACGATGAGACAACAAGTGTCGATAATGATTCGTAGAGAGTTGACCGAGCGCGCAAAAGACTTCAACATTGTATTAGACGATGTTTCTATAACTGAGTTGAGTTTTGGAAAAGAATACACAGCCGCTGTTGAGGCAAAACAAGTAGCGCAACAGGAGGCACAACGCGCAGCATTCGTTGTCGAAAGAGCAAAGCAGGAAAGACAGCAAAAGATTGTTCAGGCTGAGGGAGAAGCCGAGGCAGCTAAAATGATATCCTTTTTAATAAGAATTAATTTACAGGACTCGCATTTGATATAAATGTTTCATTCTTTCCTAAATTATCCTTGACAAAGATATACCTTGGTATAGCAGTCGGCCAAAACCCTGGATACCTTAAATTGAGGAAGATTCGTGCAGCGCAGAGCATATCTCGCACGGTAATTTAATTTGTGAAAGTAAAGGGAGTTGGAAAATCTCATTGGGATTTTAAGTTTTGATTTTAATGTCTAAAAACCGTTTTTGAACAAATTGGATTAAATTTTTTACGGTTTTCAGATCGCTAATTCACAGAACCGTGTCTACTTGAGCGGAAACAGTCTTATGTTGAACATCCAGGATCCCACGTTCGACGATCTATCTGAGAAACTGAAAAGTAAGCAGTAATGGCAAATTGGACGGAACATCAATCTACGCTTCTTCTCTATTATGTCATCTGTGCTGCTCCTCTCCCATTCTATTCATTTCCAATACCGAATATTTTACAATGGAAAAAGTAAAATTATAGAGAAATACGAAGTTCATTGTTAATCATGTAGATAATAGTTACATATTATAAAATATTCAAGTTTGTAGATACGAGCTTTGTAGTGGCTTGCTTATTACATTACATTACACCTCGTTACCACACCGAGACATTCAAGTTTCCCAAATATTGCAATCCACCTAAGACAAGGCACGCTCGCAAAATCGGAGATCATTTGATTTCAGGTAACGAAACTGTAACCGGCAGGTGGAAAAACTGGAACGAAACAACCCAGCATGCCGTTAAAGCTTTGAAAGCCAGTCCTCCTACACCAGCTTTGAAAAATATCGAAAAGCAGTTCATCGCTAACGTCGGAGAACCAATTTCCTTAATTTTGGACTCTGCTGATGACGGAGCTAAGCTCATTGTTTCCTAAGCCCAAGGATTTAGCTAGAAGAATTTTCACTTTATACATGTATGACTAAATTTTAATCGTCATAATATCTCACTAAGCGAGCTTGCCTTGTCGTTCCTAATTACGCATCCCGAATACCTTAAGAATCCTGCTATTAATTCTTAACGCATTCTCATTCAAAAACAGTTTTTTTTTTTCTCAAAACTGGCAGTTTACTGTCGAGTTGTAACTACTAATATTATGATAACTCTCCCCCCTTGTATAGTAAGAGAAAGAGAAAAACAGAATTGAATAAATGATGCAATTTTAGTTTTTAACACCTTACAATATTTATTGAAATGCAAAACTGGGTGATATTTGCTATCAACAATTACGAATGAGATCTTAAATGAGGAAGATATGTATCCCAGTACCTCAGCCAAGGCTTTTATCAAACGTTTGAAATAGTCTAAGCAGAAGTCGACCGGGTATAACCAGCGGGGGAATGTGTTCTCGAAAATAGCATTCGAACAGAGTAAGTACACTCATGAAAACTCCATGGTATACAGAAAAGGTGTTTAAAGACACCGATTTTAGTAAGTACATCTTTGTCTTCGTCTCTTTCCAAGCGCTTGTAGCAATCGCGTGAGAATAGATACAGGGACAATCCTGCGAATGGGATAAGAGTTGAATAGATAAACCATATCATTGTGTTTTCGGAGCGATGATCCTCAGCTTGATTCCTAGAATGCAAAAGAAACAAAACAATTATACCTAATATGAGTTTAGATTTGTTTTCACTTTCTCATAACTCACTCAACAAAATCAGCTACTTCATCGAACCCCAAGAAGCACGCTGTAACAGCTCCGACGAAAATCCCCATAACTAAGTAAGAGTACCACCGCGTATAGCTGCATTGTGAATGTTGATTTACTCCTGGATAGAGGTAGGAGTGTAAATCAGCAATGCACTGAAAAGGATGAAGATGAAATGTTTCTGACTGCCTCGCTTACAACTGTTATGAAACCTAGGAGAGTGTTATTATACTTTGAAAATGAACATGACGATACTTGTCAAGCCGACTAAGCCGTGCAGAGTGTATATGTAAGATGTTATCTGACCGGTTTCATCTGGTTGATGAAACTCATTGCGTTCAAGTCCAGCGAAAAGACCGGTAATAGTGAAAATTATGCTACCGATCACGATCCTGGAGTCCATGACCTTCAAACGTGACATTCCTATGGTTCTTTCGACCCTGTAGAAGAGCATGCCTGTGGAAATGGGCGAAATTATAAAAATTGTGAAACTGGTCACAGAGTTTTGCTCTTTTATTATTATATGCGATGGTGTTATTTACTTCTGGAATAAAATAACACCATTCCTAATATCATAAATAAAGGATGCCAGTTGAAAACTTTCTCCATGACACCACCTCTGTATTTTAATATCCATGTAACAACTAGAGTAATGAGGATAAGCCCGAGCAGTCTGTTGCATAGAGATAAATGATAGAACGTTTTGAGTCGATGTGGTGTTTCTGAGGGTTCATTCATCTCTTCTATACCTAGAAAAACGCATGACAATATCGTATTATTCATAATCGACAATGAATCAAAGAAAATAATAGAAAAAATTAATAGGAAGAAAATAGAAAACTGAACCTTTGATCAGTGTTTCGCAATCTTCACTCTCACTAGGACGATCAGTTGGATTATTGTTCATTTTATGTATGTTAAAATTTTATGATTGATTAAATGAGTAGTTTGAACTGTTTTTCCGGTCATAGGATGTTCCATTCGTGTTGCACTAGATCTGCATTTCGCAATGAATGCAGTTCTGATAACTGCATCGCGAGTTGTATATAATAAGGCGCGACGTGTTCTAAAATTTACTTCGCAAATATGAATTCGAAACTTGATTGAATACATATATTTACTTATATACTGTATAATCGATCTGCGAAGTGCATATATTAAGAAATTAAATTCATAATGGAAAATGATTAAGACAAGGATCCAATTCACTTAATTTTAATCAAATATGTATACATAAAGAAGTATATCGTAAATGTGTATAAAATAGTATATTATATTATAAACATATAGTAGATAGATATATAAGTATATATTATACAAAATAGGGACTTAATATAAAATATTGTATCATAAACTAGTCGAATAAGCGTTAATTCATACAAGAATGCGTATAAACTTTCCAAAACTTTTCAATCCACGTTATTCAAGTTGTTTAATCGCGGTCTAGGCAAGCTGGTGTCAACAGGTACCAAGATATTAGGATCAGGTTCTGATGAGAGTATTTTTGAACAATGAGCACCATCATTAACAGCCTTAGGTAAACTGTGGATCACTCTGTCCTGGGAGTAACGGTTTCCAGATACGGTACTTTCAAATGATGGTCTTTCTTCATCAGGTGTTACAAAGAATTTGTAACAATTACATGAGAATAGGTAAACAGACAATCCTCCGAATGTGATTAGGGTCAGCAAAATAAAGGAGATGATTGTGTTTTCTGTGAGATAATTCGGATTAAATTCCCTAGAATGAGAAAACAGAAAAGAAAAAACAACGTTACAATAGACTAAGATGAGTTTGATTCGACAAATCTAATTGATTCAGTAATCAACAGATTATAACGTATCAACTTATTACTAGATTATTTTTCATCATTACTCACAAAGCGAAGAAAGCCTCTTTATTGAATGCCAGAAAGAAGGAGAGTACACATCCGACAAAACCTCCTGTACCTAAGCCTACGTAGGCAGCTCTTAGGTATGGTTCTATCCGAGGAAAGATAGAGGAAACAATACCAACAAGGCACTGAAAAACATTAATTTAAGTGATTAAATTTAATGCATAAATATCGGTTCAGTTATCATACGATATTCAAATTCATTCACACTCAAGTTTATCAGATATTCTAAAGTCAGTAGCATTATTTACTTGGATATAGAACAGAATGAGGCTTATGTAGCCGATAATGAAATGTGCACCGTCCATTTGCCAGTCATTCCATTTCCTGAATCTATCCCTGAAGCTATGGTTCCCAAGCGAAACGGCTATACCAGGAATGGTAGAGATGATGCACAGCGCCATAATCGCACCATGAATTCTCCTGTAGCGTTGTTTTCCAAACATTTGTTCGGTCTTGTATACCAGCATTGCTGTAAAAACAAAGTGATTGGATCTAGCTATGGCCTCGTGCATTCTTTTTTCTATCAAATTACGTGATTACCATTTGAGTAGAGAAATATCATTCCAAAAGCCAGCGGAAAAGAGTGCCAATTAAAGTTTGATAAGCTATTAGGGTAGGAGCTGAACCCTTCTCTATATCGCAATGTCCATACAAGGAAAAGGATCACGAATACGAGTCCTACAATTCTGGTGAGACCGGCTGCATAATGGAATATCTTTAACTTGAAAGAAGTTTCCGAGGAGATTCTGAGCCTCTGAATGCCTATTTAGAAAAACATATGCGTGAGACGTTGTGTGATAGTCATATCTTCGAGAATAACAATAGGGATCTTATACCTGTCAATGTTGCGCATTCCTCATTGTCACAAGGACAATCAGGCGGATGGTTTGACAACATTTTGTGACAGAAGACTTCTATTTTATCATTAATATTATTATTTATACGATCAAGTGTAGTTTTTTTTGTTTTTTTAGATAAACAGATGAAATTTCAGAATGTTATAGAGGTTATGGTATCGTCTATAGACGATCCAATGAATGAACGAACTCATATGAAACGAACGCTACCGTATCCCTCGAGCGATAAGCGATCTGAATTTTAATAATGAAAATAGGCAACAGGTGTAGCTACTTGTTTCGTTATGAATAGATCGAGGGATTATTTGAATAGCAGAAATCGAATTTACGAGACAATGAGCTAAACACACACGATTGTATATTTAAATAAGAAATGAATGAGAATTGAATGATCATTTTCTGATTTCTCACTGGCCATCTTCTACGTGTAATTTTTTTTCTTTTATATTAGTGTAGAGTTATTTAGGAATAAAGACAAATAATTAAAGATCAATTTGACATCATATCATTTTATTCAAATGTACTACACAATATTCTATGTAAAGTACATTTTTCATTCAACTAGTGTCGTATTTATAAAAGCTGATAAAACAGTATCATATAACAAATGCAAATATTAGATATACAATATACTATAGTAGATATAGATATAAAATAGTTGCCGAATATAAAACCCTTTATTATAATTTATAAGTAGATATAAAAATTATTTCAAAGTATCAACCTTGCATGATCGTTACAATTTCAAAGTCAATAGAGACTAAACGAAATTCTTTATCTCACTCCAACGATTTTAACTCTAGACGACTATAAAATATGTGTAAAATAAATTGAAGCTGATTTCAAAGTTTTCAGAATTTTATATTAAATTCATAGTATAATTTGATTTTTTCTAAACGTATAAAAAAATAAAATAAAATGAAAATGAAAATATTTATCACAATTTCAGATCAAAAAATCTTTGTAAATTATTATCAAATGAAATTTTTTTTGTATAATATTCATGGAATGTATCGTCAGATATTATAAGCTTTGATTCGTATGAAAATACGTAAAAACGTTTTTCGTCAAATTTTTAGTCAACATCTTTCAAGTTATTCAAAGGTGGTGTAACCACAGGCACAGTAGGCACACGGGTTTCAGCAGTATGAAAGGCATTGGTATTAGGTTGCGTGGAAGATATTTGGACAAGTCGAGCACAGTCATTGGGAGTCCAAGGTAGACAACATATGGGTTCATCATCGGGGAAAAGATTTCCAAATACTGCCTCTTTAGTAATTGGATCGTCGTCGCCTGGTCTTGATAAGCGTTTGAAACGATCTTCAGATACCATATACACGGACAATCCTCCAAATGCGATTAGGGTCAAGTAGATAAACCAGATCATTGTATTTTCCGAGAGATAATCTGGGCTGCCACGCCTATGGAAAGAATAAAAATATTTTATTACACCTTTTGGATAATATCCACAGGCTAAGATTCATCTCCAATTTGTCTCTGGTTCGATTTTCCCCTGTTACTTACAAAATAAATATAGCCTTTTCGTCGAATCCCAAGATACAAGAAATAACAGCTCCGATGAAAATTTTCGGGCCTAAGTAGGCCTGCCACCGCATGCAGGTGGCTTGAAGATCTGGTCTTGCTCCGGGATAGCCGATAGAATAGAAGCCAGCAACACACTGAAATATAGAATGTTAAGTGAATTTTAGTTAATATCTGACTGTATTCAGATATTTAAATACTGATCACACATAGATATTGTCGTTTACACTCAAATCTAGAGTTCAATGATAAAAGTCAAGACTTATGGGTGTTATTTACTTGAGAAAAAAACAGAATAACAGTTATCAAGCCGACCCAGCTATGCAAGCTGTACATATGAGGGAAATATCCGTCAGCTCCGTGACGATTCTGACATCCAACAGCGAGACCAATACTGGTAAAAATAATGCAGACTATCGTGATCCCGGCATGAATTGCCTTCAAGCGTTGCATCCCAATGGTTCGGTGGGTTCTGTAGATGAGCATGCCTGCAGATAAAAAATTTGAGTAAACCCTAGGCACATAGTATCATTTCTGTAATAAAAAACAGCGCAGATATTTACCAATGGAATAGAGGAATACCATTCCCAAAATCATCAGCATAGGGTGCCAGTTGAATTCGCTCTTGTATGCCGAGCCAAAACCACCCCTGTATTGCCCTATCCATGCGACAACAAGAATTAAGAGCAGGGCTCCGACGGCTCTAGTCACTCCGGACAAATAATTAAACACTTTCAACCTCTGGGGGGATTCAGAGGACTCGTCTATCGGTTCCATGCCTAGAGGAATTATTTGTACATACATACATACATAGATACATACATAGATCGTTAGTAATATGACCTAGAACCAGTCTCAACAGATTGATTATTGCAACGACGGCGTTAAGCGTAGATATGTACTAATAATGAAACAAAGAAGAAAATGCATCTCACCTGGTAGTGTCTTGCATTCTTGACTATCATAGGGACAGAGAGACGGCTCGTTTATTAACATTTTTTCACTGTATACGCGTCTTAAATGCGTAATACGAGCAAGTGTATGTAATGTGCAGATTGCAGATAAGTTAAACTATGGAGTTTCGGGTGATAAACTCATACGTCCATCGGTAAACTAGCGCCGACTTACTTATTGCATATAATAAGGCGCCAAATTGCAGTAGAATAAATTATAATTTATGTAAATGTATTGAATAGAAAACGCGTAGTGACATAGCAAACAGTTTTTATTGTTAGCAGTATTATTACTATATGAAAATAGTTTGATTGACAATCTACATGTAAATATTTAAATGAATTCCGAATGAGATTGGAATCAGAGGAATGGCATATGAGTTGCATATCACAAGGCGTACCGATGTTGCACCAGAAGTAGTTTGTTGATTTGACCGCGCGCGAATTTTATAATTTCAAACTTATGAGCGTATGGAATTTTCGTGATTTTTGACTTAGGTATGTGCGAGGGAAGAATAGCGGAAAATGATTCAACAATTGATTATTTACGGTCTTAAGGGATATTTAATGAAGAAAGCGAGAGTTTACTATGATAATACTTGTTTATTGGATAAACGATTTTAATACATGATTATTGCATTCAAATAATTGTAGTTTGACAATCCTGGCAACTTCTTAGCACACCATCCCTAATCACTCCATGGGTCAGTGGTCCTCGTGGCGTCAGAGAGTACACACGCAGGTTGTATTAATGAGATACGACTGTAACCGGCGTCATAATAGAAATACTCCGAACTAGTTTACCTACTTATATTATGCGCGGAGGAAAATTAAGAGAACGACAGCTGCGATATTTTTAAGAAACAATTACAATTTATACATAACGTTAACAATAAGTATTATTGTATTGATGCTACAGTAATAAATGAGTAGATATACAACAAGAATCAATCGCTTCCTTATTTTACACTATCCCCTCTCGGCAAGGTCTTTATTTTTATACAGGCTTATTTATAGTAGCATTATTTGGAGTCAGGAAAATTCTAAGTCGAAAAGGCTCCTGGTATCAGGAGAACATCTGACCCGAGGAGGTGTGCTGAAATTCTTGAAAGGGGAAAGGAGTAGTGTGTCAATATAGGCATGCATACGTTGCTTCACGCACGTCTTCATATATAATTAAGTTACTAGCGATTTTCAGAGTTTTAGAAATTTTTACTCAAAAATTGCTCCTGGTATCAGGAGAACATCTGAACCAAGGAGGTGTGCTAAAATTTTTGGTGGGACAGAGGAATAGTACAGAGATATAGGCATGCATACACTGCTTCGAAGTGATTTTTCTGGTAGTTGATATCTTTTTTTCGGAGTGATTTTTCTGGCAGTTGATACCTTTTTTCGGAGTGATTTTTCTGGCAGTTGATACCTTTTTTTAAGGAGTCGATTTTCTGGCACTTGATACCGTTTTCAAGGAGACGTTTTTGACACCATGATGTATCAAGTGCCAGAAAATCGACTCCTTAAAAAAGGTATCAACTGCCAGAATTTTCGGAGTGAATTTTCTGGCAGTTGATACCTTTTTTAAGGAGTCGATTTTCTGGCACTTGATACATCATGGTGTCAAAAACGACTCCTTGAAAACGGTATCAACTGCCAGAAAATTCACTCCTTAAAAAAGGTATCAACTGCCAGAAAATTCACTCCGAAAATTCTGGCAGTTGATATATTTTTTAAGGAGTCGATTTTCTGGCACTTGATACATCATGGTGTCAAAAACGACTCCTTGAAAACGGTATCAACTGCCAGAAAATTCACTCCTTAAAAAAGGTATCAACTGCCAGAAAAATCACTCCGAAAAAAAGGTATCAACTGCCAGAAAAATCACTCCGAAGCAGTGTATGCATGCCTATATCTCTATACCATACCTCTGTGCCGCCAAAAGTTTCAGCACACCTCCTCGGGTCAGATGTTCTCCTGATACCAGGAGCAATTTTCGACTAAAAATTTCTATAACTCTGAAAATCGAACGATTTTAAGTCAAAAATTACTCCTGGTATCAGGAGAACATCTGACCCGAGGAGGTGTGCTGAAATTTTTGCAGGGGGAACGGTGTATAGTGTATGGATAGAGGCATGCATACGTGTCCTCATGCACGTCTTATATTTAGTTAATACTAGCAATTTCCAGAGTTATAGAAATTTCAAGTCGAAAATTACTCCTGGTATCAGGAGAACATCTGACCCGAGGAGGTGTGCTGAAATTTTTGGCGTGCAAAGGAAATAGTATGTAGGCATGCATACGCCGTGATATAAGGTGGAAAATAACGAAGCATTTGATTATTGTAGGGAAATTATTGAAGCAATATCAATACAATATTCTTTATTGTCAAAGTTATGTAGTAGGTACTACATAAAATTTGATATAGTTTCCTAAGAATAAATACGTATGTATAATATCGCAATTGGTCAAGTCTTCTCATTTTTCGCTTGGCATACTAAGTTCCATATGCAGTCTTGTTCGCTGCAATAAGAACAGAAGCCTGATTGAACCGGGATGTTTGGATTCTGATAGAAGCCCATATTCAACTGTATCAGAAAGTCGAGTGTCATGTACATACATCCTTATTCAATAAATTAGTTCAATAGAAACTCTTTTTGTCAATGAATAAATTGTCTATTTTGCGATAACTCCTCTGCGTCAGAGTATCTTTATTAATATACCTGTCAATCATACTTCGTTAACGCAGCCTACATGCGAAGCCTTTGACGCCACGAGGGCCACTGACCCCACGGCAGGTGTCCGTAGCCTAGGTCAGTGCTCCTTCTTACTTGACGAGTCTTACCAATGGGGTGTAAAATGGTATCGCCATCTCGCGGTCGAATCAACGAACTACTTTGCCGCAAACATTGCTGCGCCCTATCATATGCAACCACAAGTTATATAATCACAACAATGTAACAAGGGATGCATGCGATAAGGCGCAATGATATTTGCGGCAAAGGTAATTTAAATATAGTTTTAGATTATTATTTTACGTATATGACTATCATTGTCTTACCATATTTATTCTGTATTCCTCAATTCCCCAGCTTCAATATTGATATAATAGACTCTGTTCCGAATTTTGAAAATTCGAGGAGGTTGATTTCAACAGAATTAAATACCGTAAAGAGAAGAGAATTTATTTTCAATATGTTTATTTCTTCTCATATTCAATGAAGTGTTACACTTTCGATCACTTACATTTTTCGTTCTTACTATAAGTAGTATGTTTGCCAGCTATAATGTGTATAATGGGTACATAGATCTCTTTCATGCACAATATTTATTTTTTTTTATCGTATTTGAATTTTTATTGTTTGTTTTTTTTTTGTTTTTGTCTTTTATTTAATTTTTTGTAAACATATATCTATAAGTATAAAACTATAGACGTGTAGATCGATACAAATAGATATACATTTACACAAAAAAATTATATAACATATAGGTACTAACAATGTGTGTATGTATTTCTTATAATGTAATGCAGTTTTATTATCATATAATATGTATATCTTATACATGCTTTGTGATGCATTTCTACATGTCATTTTTCGTATATAATTTATATTAGTACATGAATTTCTCTTTTTATATCGTGCAAGATATTAGAAAAAAAAAAAAGAAAATCATAAAAGAAAAAAAAAACACGCGTCTCCGTCCGCGCTTCGCGATACCTTTGATGTATTAAGATTTCAAATATAATTCGCGAAATAGAAATCTCTTAAGAATTAAAAGAAGAATTAGAATTCTCATAAAACTCGCAATTACTTATAATATTTCAGGTTTTTCTTTTTTTTTTTTTCTTCTTCAGTTTCGTCCAGACAATTTCAAACAACATTTTTAATGGAAAATCCATTCATTCGATAGTTATTAATAATTAGGCCATTAGTTTTCATTCACATTAACTAGAGATCTCAACAAGCTTTTCGATTCAATCAGATATGATATATAAATATAGGTATGTGTGTACGTATACATATATATATATATATATATACATATATATGTACTTATTCCAAAGAGATTCCAATTCGTTTATTAACAGATTTTAAATAAACTAGTTTAAATAATAGTTTCGCACGGTTGTTTTTTTTTTTTTTTTTTTTTTAAATATCTTGCATCTTGTGTATAATATATATACATATAGTATATTATTTATTTTATTTATATTTATATTTTTATTATTTGTTTTCTTACCGACTCTAAGCTACATATAGTACTACGTTTTCATCTTATATAATATATATAATATATTATGTATATATATATATAATATATATATATTATATTATAATATATATAATATATATGTATACCGTGACGCGTATGTATTTTGTATATTTATATATGTATAGATATATTATCTTTTTATTCCATATATATATATAATATATATATATATATATATATATTTATTTATTTATAGTATAGCTTAATATTCCTGCGTTCAATACATACATAACGCGTTTCAATTTATATTATTATATATATCAACAATAGCTAGCTATGAATTAATCGCAGGATTAATTAGCGTTACCATTTCTAATATTCCTGTATATTGTTTTATTATTATTATTATTATTATTATTATTATTATTATTATTTAATAATGTATATATATACTTAAATATTGTTGATTAATATTTAATTAATTTTTTTTTTTTTTTTTTTTTTTTAATATTGCTGGGTATGTTCTTTTTTGTTTATTGTGTATCATACATAGAAATAGGTGCCGAAATGAGCTGCTGTGTTTGTTTAACGTCACGCTAGCATGACCGTTCGTCAATAATATGTATAATTATAATTTAGGGGTTTTTAGCTACGTTTTATATAATTTTACATATATTTTGCTTCTTCTTTTTCTTTCAACTTCAACTTTTCCTTTTTCTTCTTATTCTTCTTCTTCTTCTTCTTTCTTAATTATCGAATACCAACATAACATATTTTACTAATTTCTCATTTTTCATTTCTTTCTTTCTTTCTTTCTTTCTTTCTTTCTTTCTTTCTTTCTTTCTTTCTTTCTTTCTTTCTTTCTTTCTTTCTTTCCCTTTTCGTTTTCTTTTTGTTTTTACTCTCTCTTCTTCGAAAAAATTCGCTGGGCGTTTTCACCAGGCATCAGCGGCCCATAAATTAATAAATAAATAGAGGAACAACATTTTATTATTTTTTTTTTTTCAAACATTTTGTATAACAACATTATAGAGACTCTTGGGAACGTAACGCAACAAATGTATAACAATACAACCACGAAAACAAATAGAAGGCACTCGCATTTTTTTTTTATTTTTATTTTTTTTTTCTTCAATAAATTAATTTCTTCTCCTTCATTATTTTTTTCTCTTTTTTTTTTTTTTATAACGACCTACGAAAGACCTAGGCCCTTCGACACGTTCCATTAATTATAATCAATCGATCGTTATAAGATCATCGACGTCTTATTTAAAGAACGTCAAAAATCAAACGATCCAAGTTAATCGATTCATTCATTCATTCCTTACAAGTTTTTTTTTTTTGCTTTTTTGTCTTTCGTTTTGTGTTTGTTTTTGCTTTCTTTTCATCTTATCTTATCTTTTATTATATTTTATTTTATTTTATTTTATTTTATTTTATTTTATTTTATTTCATTTTCCGTTCTATCTTTCTTCGTCCATAAACAGAGAGTAACAGCAATGTACGCGACAATAGACAATAACAAATTCCTCGTTACATAGTTTGAAGAAATTCATTTTCATTATAACAATTAGGTAGAATATCGTTTAACTTTTTTTTTTTTTTTTTCTTTAATAATATTATTATAATAATAATAATTTAATTATTGTTATTTGCTTGGAAGCTCACAGCCGACACATTTTTTGTTTTTTTTGTATTTTTTTGTATTTTTTTTATTTTTTTAGTTTTTTTTCTTCTATTTATTTTTATTACTGTTTTTTATTTATTTATTTTTTTATATATTTTATCATTATTATTATTATTATTATTATTATTATTATTATTATTATTATTATACTTCTTTAGTCACTCGGAATAAACAGGTGAGATTTTCGTATATTTATTTTATTTTATTTTATTTTACTTTATTAATTATAATTATTCTTTTATTATTTGTTTGTTTTGCTTCGTTTTTATTTATTTCTCTTTTATTTTTATTTTTATTTTTATTTTTATTTTTTTTTTAATTTTTCTTCTATCTCTCTTTTTACCTCTTCAACATCATTATTTTCTTATTTTTACTAAAAGCTACATAATAATAATAATACGACGACGACGACGACGACGACGATGAAGACGACGACATCCGCGCACAATAATTTAATCTTTTTAAATGAAAATATAATAATGAATCCTTTTATGCTCAGAGGCGGAGGGGGGGGGGGGGGGGGGGGGCTTGCGATTTGGGAGGAAAAATAATTAAGTTCGAGAGGGCTAGCTAGCTAGCTGGTTAGTTAAATTATTAATAATAATATTATTAATAATGATGATGATGATTTCTATAATTCAAATAATAAGTGCGAATTTACAATTCATATTTAATGGGAAAAAGAAAAAAGACGTGGCAGTGCCTTGAGCAACCGTTATACGAATACCAACAACTCCATAATCAGCGTTCACATTTTACTCAATTGTTATTGTTACTATAATAATAATAATAATTATCATCAGTATAATCGTATTATCGCTATCATTATTATATAATTATTTATTTATTTATTTATTTATATACGTATGTATGTTTATTTATTATTATTATTATTATTATTGAATCCTTTTTTTTTTTCATTTCTTTTCCTTCCTTTTCTCATTTTTATTCGTTTATTCGTTTATTTATATTGTTTTTTTTTTTGCTTTTTTTTTTGAACACATGACCGATCCGCTCGTTTTGTACGATTACAATATTTAATTATTCATTTATTCATTCATTTTTTCGTTTTTTTTTTTAAATTTTCTTATTTTTTTTTCATTATTTCCTTTCTTTCTATTTTTCACTTACTTAGTTCAGACTACCGTTCTTCATTTACCTGACTAACTAATCTAGCCTTGCTCGTGAGATTCAGTTTATTATTTTTCCTTTTCTCGAGCCTAATCATGCATGCATTTTCTTTTTTTGTTTCATATATCGCATGACGAATAGAGATATATATATATATCTTTTTATATATAGTATATACCAGCTAGGTATCTAGGTATTTTTATTATCTTTATATTCGTATATTATACATACTATATGAATATACAACGTGATTATTGTTACAAGACAATTAATTTTATCAACAAATAACAAGTAGAGCGCAATAGTTTCTAAAGAATTTTATAAACCTTGTCGCAAACACATTCGCTAGTCATTTTTCAAAATTTTCTCTAAATCAAGAAGATACTATTTCTTTCTGTATTCAAAATTTTTAGATAATGATAACAATCACGTCAATTGACTTGTACACAAGAATCACACTGTACACATAAGTTTTCTGTTCTGTATATACCTATTTGTATTTTGCCTATAACCATAACTACTGTTTTCTTTTCTTTTTTTTTTCCTTTTTGTTTTATCGGTACTTAAACATGCCTCGGCATTTAATTATTATTATTTTTTCCCCTTCTTTTATTGGAAATGAAATAGTTTTTTCTTTTTTTCTTTTTCTTCAGCATTAATTAAGTTTAGTTATAGAATTATAGATACCTATATCATCATATATATATATATATAATATAATATTGTATTTTCGTAATATTTATATTGTAATATATGTATACTAATATATGTATAATATATTATCTCGTGTATATCGTATTATTAATTATTTAATTAATTAATATATATATATATATATATATATATATATATATATATATACTATACTATATACTATATACATATATATATATACTATATCGCATCTAACAATATCATTATACTTCAAATATTAATTTACCATATCATATCATATCATCTCATCTTTAACTTATCCATACTACAACATCTCTATCTCCATCTCTTTATTATATCTTTTCTTTTCTTTCTCTATCAGTTTTTTTTTTTTTTTTCGACCTTTACTTTTTATACATATTTTTTATTTTTTTTTTCTCCCAATTTTCTTAATCGTATTTTTTTTTATAAATATTCAACAATTTCGGGTTCTTTTCGTTTCTTTTCGTTTCTTATTCACGAGGAAGAGGAGGAGCTTTTATATATACTATATATATTATTTAACGAATCAATGAATCAACAAATTATCGGGGATAACGAAATTTAACTCACACTCAAGAGTGCGCCGTACAAGACCATGTTTAAAAAAAAAAGAAAAAGAAAAAAAAATAGGTCGCAGGAATGAGATCACGAAAGATAAAATTGTTTTGCGCGCGTGTGTCTTTTTTTTCTCTATCTTTCTTTCTTTCTTTTATATATATACACACACAAATAGTTCATCAGCTTCCTTCAGTAGATACACATATAATAATAGTTATATATTTGTTAAATATTTCTTATTAGTGTTTATTATTTTTAATATTATTATTATTATTATTATTATTATTATTATTATTATCGTCATCATCATCCTTTATTTTATATTTATTATTATTATTATTATTAGTATTTCTTTCATTTTCTTTCGTTTTCTTTTCATTATTTTTTTTTCTTTTTTTTTTTTCTCTTTAATCAGAAGAATTTATATCATTTATTAATTATTATACTCGCTCTCTCCCTCTTTCTATATCTCTATCTCTCTCTCTCTCTCCATATAACATACTATAGGTATAAGTATATCATCATCATCATGATCATCGAACCAGAAAGACTATTTGCTAAAGGCTCAACGCCTGCATCTGATGGTTACATGAATCAATAATTTGATTTTGATCACCGCTCGAATGATTTGGGTGATGATTATTCCTTGGAGTACCAGGCGGAGTGATAGGCATACGTCCAACACCGGGCGGCGCATCTCCAGCACCTCCTAAACTATCGTCACCCGATTTTCCACCAACCGATTGCATCAAACCATTAGATTTGTTATATTTATGCTGACGCAACATAGAATTCTGTGTACTTTGTGACCCGCTGTATTTTTCAGACGGTTTTCTACCAGCTGGCAATGGTGGTGCTGGTGTATAACGACGCTGGGCTGGCTGTTGTTGTTGCTGTTGTTGTTGTTGTTGTTGTTGATGTTGATGCTGCTGTTGCTGTTGATGACCAGAAGTCGAATTCTGGTAACGATTCTGGGCTGGGGCGTAGAACTGGACCTGAGGAACGGGTGGTGAAAGGGTTGGGAGGGGTCGAGTCATAGGTGAATATGGCGCAGGAGGCGGGCTCGACGATTTTTCATTAACAACTGTAGTACTAGCGCTGTTAGATTCTGTTTGATTTTTATTTTGCGAATCATTTTTAGTATTATAACTTTCCGAATTTTGACTAGTCGTTGAATTGTTATCAAAATTTCGTCTATTTGTAGTCTGACCTTTGTACTGACCAGACGAAAGGTTTTTTTGGTTGAAATTCTTCGCCCTAGAATTACCAGGGTCGAAGTATTGGTCAGAATTGTAATTCCCAGATCTAAATGATTCGAAATTTTGATAATTACCACCCTTTTGCGACGCGTGATAATTAATACTGTTCAAAACTGCCCCCGTACTACCAAAACCCATTGATTTATGATAACCATAGCCGGATCTTTGGCCTGTGAAATATGTCGCCGAGCCCGCGTTTGCGTTCTGATTTGATGATCTTTTGTACTGGTGAGTGGGAAATCGAGCTGTTGATACAACATTGGCAGTGAATTTTTGATAATCTGATGAACTAGGGTATTTCTGAGCCTGCGAACTGCTCTGGCTATGACCGTGGCCTTTACCGTGATGATGAACGCCTGAAGATATCAACGCGATGCTTAAATTTTGTGATTTAAGATTGTAACTACCCTGAGCACTGGCTACTAAAGATTTCGAATAATCGCGTTGATGAGAGGACATGATTGTTTGTAATTTAGGATTAATATTAGACTGAATAGACGCGTGATGATGATGGTGATGATGAGGTTGCGAAGAAACAGGCGTCGGTGTAGGCAGAAGACTAGGACCTCCCGCTGAAGACGGATGAAACTGTGAAGATGCGTGTGTATGCGGAATGTAGACTGTTGTTGGATGATAGACGATAGTTCTACAGTGCATCTGGGCTACGCTACCCGGTTCTGCGTCGTTACTATCGTTTAAGCAAGTCTGTGAACCGTGGAAATTAGATGTATGATGAATTGCGACCGGGTGATGATAAGCCGATGAAAATCTATTGGATATTGGGAATTTTACAGGCACCAAAGGGACTAGGGGAGCTCCTGAACACGAACTCTGATTCCCTCCTGTATCAATGTGTTGTTGATGGTCCGATAGGCTTGACGTCGAGTGAGAGTCCTAAGTTTTTTTCATACCACAAATATTACTTAAATTTTTCTCCTTCCCTTAATTTTCATTTTTCTTCAATTCTAAACAACTACTACTCTAATAAGGAAGTTCAAATTTTGAATAAAACTTCCTGAACCAAGCTATTCAGTTTAAGCAGAATTTTATCTAAACAAGCCTTACAGCGGTCAATAAAAAAATCTGTGTTCATTTACTTATTGAGAAAAGAACAAATTGGTTTGAAAAAATGAATGGGGGGAAAGTGTTGAGTGTATTTTCAGTCCGAGAATAGGGAAACGACTGTAAGGCCTGAGATAATTCAGTAAAAACAAAACTATTGGAAAAAAGTTTGGACTTTGTTTCTAATCGAATGAAGTATACAACATAGATATTCTCTGCTCGTTTTCCCTCTCCAAATAATCCTCGTAATTAAGATAATCGTATCTATAAATGATATTCCTTGGATAATCTTACCTCCTGAGTTTGTGCCTGACCATCATTAGGCTGTTGAGATTGGCACGAAGCGTCAGTCGTATACAATAGTAGCTGTTGATCAGCGAGTCCGATCGAAGCATGTTGAGGTGGCGGAGGCGGCGGTCCGGCCGCAAACGAATAGTAAAGATGATCAACTTGTGGCTGCGGAGGTCCGGCAGGTACTTGAGGATGGTGATGTGGCGGCGGAGCCGCGGGGGCATAAAAATGATGCGTTTGCGGTGGGGCTTGAAGAGATGCAATAGCTGGCGGAGGTCCGGCTGAAGGGCTTGTTGCACCTGTGCCGTTTGTACCTCCACCCGACGTTGTACCACTGCCATTTGTTGTGCTCTGTGAGCCACTAGTTGTGTATAGGTACTGAGGTGCTCCAGCCGCTGCCCCCGCATAGTAAGGCTCGTACTGTAATTTTTTAAATTAATACATTACTTAGGAAAATTGATGTTTCCATGTAATGAGTGAGAGATAAGATTGATAAACTCTATCATCAAATTGACACGAAATATATATTATATTCTTTTTTTTATTTCGTTTGAGAAGAGATCTTTAATTATACTGATGAAATCTCTTCGACGAACACATGCAATGCGATTGAAAGTAAGTGTGGCAATAAAAAATGGATAAATTAAATATCTATTTATTTTAATTCGTATTAGCTTTAGCTGCTTATTAAGACACGGATTGTTAAAACTAATAGAAGATCATGGAAGTAAAGAAAAGCCAGTTTAGTTAAGTCGAGTATGACTACAAGAAACACCTGCAAAAATACACGGAGTTTGAATTTTGTTAGAATTTTTATTTTGGATAGAGAAAAAAGAGCGTCTTTCTATCAGAGATTATATCCTTGGGACTAGGAGTTAGCGTTTAAAACAGTGAAATTTAAAGTTTTACCAAACAACCATGCCTCGCCCCGAAAAATCAAATACACAATTCAAATTTCAGTTGAATATACCATATAGAAGAGCTTTCTAAAATCATTACGTAGAAATTATGGGTAAAGAAATTTCGAATACCGCTTGTGGCCCCAAATTATTATTTGAAGAATAGAAGATAGCGAAGTAAATTTCTTAGATCGTTAATATTGGATTTTCGATATTTGAAACGCAATTGGTTGAATTAAATAGTATAAAATCTGAGAAATGAATGAAGAAAGAAAGAAAGTGTGAAAAACATTTGATAGTAAGCGGAACATGCTACATTTAAAGTCATGCAGTGCCACCCATAACGCTTAACGATTGTGAATATAAAACGCTTAAGAGTGCGACGCATGCTGGACACGTAGCATAGACCATATACCTTTAGACCTCAATACTGTATAGCGTCGAGAAGGACGTAAGTAGGCAGTTGTTGAGGGTTGGGTAGAAACGCTGGTGGTATGCCTTCGCCCATCAGACCGTTTGTCTGTCAACCGTAACCGATATACCATTTATAATGATTTAGATCTCCAGAAAAAGAAAGAAAGAAAACAAAGAAAACGAGGAAACGAGAAAAAAAAAACGAAAAGAGATAAAAGAAAAGAAACGAAAAACGAGAAGAAACGTTACGTACGAAACGAATACAGATAGAGAAATAGATATAAAAATAGGTAATTGAGATACCAAAATATGAAGAGAATAATTATTATTCAAATGAAGATAATAGATGTGCAGATGACCAAAATTCCTCTAATTAAACCAGGTATGTACCCAAATACCAATTTCAATAACATATCAGATACAATAAACCGATACCTATATTGTTGCAGTATTAAAACCAAACTTACAGGCATCGGGGAGTACTGGTATTGCTGTGGAACATACAAAGGTGGTGCAGGGCAGGGATACATGACCGGAGCAAATGTTTGGTGTCCAGCGGTTGCTTGGGGTCCTAGAAGAGCAGAGAATGCAGAAAATGAGTAAAATGTGATAAAAATTTCTGCTCTTGTATGAATTTGATTGATTATTCTCCAATTTTGGACGAATTTTAAAGTCCAAAGACAGAATTAAAGATAAACAATCCCCAATTCTCACCAAATACACTCGTCGCTTGATACAATGTCGCCGGATCTGCCGGAGGAGCGACCGGCGTTGCCGGCGCGGGGGCTCCAGTGTTGTAAAAAGTCATACCATTTTGGTAGGTCAGACCCATGCCTGGAAAACAAAAGATTGAAACGTGTTAGAGTCTGTTTTACTAGTTTAAGTTTATCCTGAATCAATAACTCTAAAACCTAGAGTCTATTTCCACGTTTATCACCCCATTATCATTGATATGGTCTCCCTATGCTCACCGTTCGTGTAATAATAGGTGCTGGTAGGTACCGCAGGTGGAGATCCGGAACCGCCATCAAACGACCGATTAAATGGTTGTTTTTTAATCGCTGGTGCAATATTGAGCTTTCTTTCCCTGAGGACGATGCATTCGGACTATAAAACGCGAAAGATTTGGATTAGAATGCTGCGACGATTGATTTCGGATCGAATTTGATCCCTTTTTCTTTTTCTGTTTTAGTTTTACCTCTTGTTGAAGTCGTTTTGCTTCTTCCTCGGTTTCGAATGTGACAAATCCGTATCCTTTAGAAACTCCGGCTCTATCTGATATTATTTTAGTCGCCTTAACGTTTCCATAAGTAGAAAATAACTGGGCTAATTCAGCCTCGCTTGTACTAGCCGATATTCCACCAACAAATATACGATTCGGTACTAGCGTTCCGTACTTAGGTGCTGCCATCGCAAGACTTGCTGCTGACGCTGGGCTAGAGGCTGGACTTGACCCCTCAGTACCCCCAGTTGACGCCGAACTCTAGCCGCAAGAAAATGAAAATAAAAATGAAAATAAAAATGAAGAAAGAAAAAAAAAAAGGGTTTTTGAAAAATCTTTGAGATAAGAAATATCGACGTTTTTTTTATATTTTATTGATAAAAAAAAAAGAAAAAGAAAAAAAAACGAACTGATTTTTTTTTTTTTGTAGGAAAGTAAGACGAGAGTTTGGATGAAAGATTATGAATAACAATATTGAATAATGATGAATATGAAATGAAAATATTCGGGATGAACGGAAGAAAATTTGTTCTCACCATCTTCCCGACGTATCGTAATAAGTGTATTTTGTTGATGTGGGAGTTGGAGGATCCGATGTAACAAAGGTCCCCTGGCTTAGCGGGAGGTCACCTGGGTACCCAGGGACTGCCAAGGACCGCTAGGAGGATTTATAAAGGACTCCCAGCCTCTGGCGAAGCTCGCGTTCTTCGCAGAACCTCCAAACACCACAGAACCACTTTTACAAGATGGCCACCGCGCGCCCACTTTGATCAATTTGAATGAAATGCGCAAAACAATACTGAAACTAGACTACTACTTGTATTATCAATCCTCGTATGAAATAAATCGAAATTTTTCTACTACTAAACCGGTAGCGATCTGTATTCATTTTTCTCATATCAATTTCATCCACAACGTTTTAAAATATTAAACTGAATATAATAATTATCATAGAGAGAGAGAAAGAAAGAGAGAGAGAGAGAGAGAGAGAGAAAATCTGAGCTGTTTTATTTATTTATTCATTTATTATTATGTTTTTTTTTTTCTTTCTGTGTTAGAAGATACTATATATATATGTATTTTTTTTTCTATATTTCTTCGAACACCTGCGCGCGTGTGAACGATGTCAATATAATTAAGTATATAAAATGATATTATAATATAATAGAGAAATGAAAATAGGACGAAAATTCTATAGTATGTATAGTATATCTTATATTATATTATCTATGAAGTTGATTTAATTCATTTAGCTTGAATAATAGTCATAATGTATAAAAAAAAATTGCCAAATGTCGTTTTTAATGCAAATTGCAAAAATGAAGGGGCTGGGGGGCGGGGGAGGGAATGAAAGAAAATTTAACGTGATTTGCAAAACACCAACATGGCCGCCGTACGTTTTCGATATAGTATTCTTATATCCTTTTGTTGTTGTATTTTTTCTATGCATATGTAATAAGTTATTTGTAAATATATATTATTACTTCAAGGTTTATAAATGATCGACTGAATAGTCGATGTTTAATTAACCAGAACTTGTTCTGAGTAACGTTATTCTATTCTACGAATGAGATTCGGGTTTTACTCTAACCGTAAAATTGAACACATTACGTGATTGATCTTTCTCGCTCTCTCTCTTTCTCACTCTATCTGTGTTTCTCTCTCGCTATCTCTCTCTCTCACTCTTTCTGACAATACTATTATGATATTAAGGTTATGTAGCATTTCATAATGAGATTATAGTAAACGACATTGAGAAGTTCATTGTCTCTCGTCAAAATTTATATGATATAATAATTACGATCTACGTATTTAGTCTGTTTTTTTTATTTTGTATAGTTTTCTTTTTTCTTCTTTATGAATAGATAATTATATAATCGCATGCAAATACCTCTTTTCTTGCATTTATATTCCCTTTACAACAAACCAACAAGACCAAGATCAAATAATTAAGAATTACGCGCGTCGCGAACTATTTTTTATACCTTAGACTATACTGTGTCATGAACTAAGACTCACTAGAAACTTTCGACGTTTCTAGTCTAGTTTGAAAAATAAAACCAGAAGTTGTGTCTAACTTTACGAATAACCAGATGTATTGCGGAACGCGGAATTTGAATTTTCAAAAGATAAGCGCGGGGTTTTAACAAATTGTTTTAGCAGATTCTCAATCTATTAATTTTGTTTTTCTTTTCTTCTGTTTTTTTTTTTCTTTAATGGCCTCGATAGGGTGAACGACATTCATTTAGCGGAGAAAAGGAAAAAAAAACAATTTTGTTTGGAATATGTTAACATCAATTCGTTGATGGGAAGAGAGACGTTATAATGAATAGATCTTAAAAATTTGATGAATTTAAAAATGAGATGAAAGAAAGATAGAAAGATTATTTTTTTGTTTTATAAATGGATTTATTTAATTTCACTTTCGTCTTTGAAAATTGTTAAAAAATTTATATTCCCAACAAATTTATATGGGCGAATTCACAGCTATGTGATAAAATATAATGATAGATAGGTAAAATGCTAATAAAAATGATATATAATTTCTAAATTTTCTCACCTAATTTTTACGCTAATAACGCTAATAAACGCCGCGGGATTTCTCGTAGACAAACATGATGTAATACTAATTACTAACCGAATGAAAGAAACACTGAAATATGTAATGAAAACGTGAAACTAGAACTTTGACTAAAACGAAACCGTCCTTCTTCCTCACTGCATTGTTGGCTATGAAACGAAACGAAACGAAAGACGAAAACAATAACCTAACGCGTCGCGCGTTATTCGTTTACTAATTTCCTCACTGCATATATTTCTTTATAAACATTTTATAGTCAAAATCAGTTTATATATATAACATCCATGTATGTTTAGTTAATTTTCTCGTTATAACTCCCACTCGTATTTACAGGCAATTTACAATATCTCTTAATCCACATTTTAATATATCGGATTCAAGTCAAAATACGACGACGAATTAGCCGGAAGTATGATGTATTGAGATCCATCTTGACTCTGGTAGTCGGCAATTGTTTGCGAGGCAACATTCAAATTCTGTAAATCGATATGTTTACCATAACACAATTTGAAACAAGTTGAGCAAAATAAATATGTAAATAAATCAACGATGATTTATATTATAATGAAAAAAAAAGAAGAACCATTATACTTACGTATTTTTTATGCATTGCAAGACAGAATGTACAGACTTGAGGTCTGCTATGAGATTCATTATTCCAATTCGATGATCGTGAATGATTTTCCTCTAAACGTAAACAAGGCTGATCAGCAGCACCGACAATAAGCACAGCTCCCAAATGACTGATGTAGCTGCTAGCCAGACGCAATGTTTCAATTTTAGATAATTTTCTATCAGCTGGTTCGGTCGGAATCAAGGTCCTAAGGGCGGTGAACGCTGTATTTACGCTGCACAGTGAAGATTGCGATTCTTGAGTCGCGCACCTGCATTTTTGTTTACTTGATATTTTTTATTAAAATTCCTATTTAACTATCTAGATTTTTGTCTTTTTTCTTTCTTTTCATATCATAGAGCATCCAGATTCAAATATATTATTTTTCTGTAACACTAAATAAACGCAAGAATATACATAGATGTACTATGTATAACAAAGAAAATACATAAACAAAAATAATACAGTAACACTTCTGTTTTCTGTTTAGAATGCATTAGCAATTAGTACATACCTATTTCGATCCTTTAAAAAAAAAATAGGAAAAAAATAGAATATGATAGTTATTTAAATAAACGATTGTTACCTATGGGTCCGATCGCGTTCCCTAGCGTTAGCTTGATACCGTTGTTTACCAGGTTCCTCTCTTTTTCTAGCAGCCATAATTGTTAATAATTAAATGAACTGAATACGTATTAATATGGATAAATAGATAATAAAGAAAGAGAAAAATGAAATAATATTTTTAACGAATATGTTGGTCTCTCCTCTTTAAGAGAGATGTTCTTTGCCTTAGAAGAGCTGATTTATGAATGAGCAACGCTCACACTATGGAGTTCGTTTCCTATTCCCCTCTCCACACTCTAAACTAACTAACATAACATGTGTAGAGCAGATGTTAATGTGTGTTAAAACCCACACTGTATAACGAGCTAGAATATACATACGTATGGGTAAACCCATGGGTGTGGGGGGGTGGAACTACCAGAACAAGTGGTCAGAGTCTGGATCTCGCATTACATTCAATAAAAACAAGGCACCACACAAACGAGAGGCAGCGAAAAAAAATAAAAAAAAACTAAAAGAGAAAAAAAAGCATCTGCTAAACTAATTAGAGAGAGAGTGTGGTGCGTTTTACTCTTCCCGTCGATCCTCGTGTATTCTATGTATTTTTATAAAACTTAAAATTTACCATTTCGATACACACAATACAGTTATAGTTATAATCTTTTTATCTATATTCTTTTATATCTTTATCTAACGATAAATAAATTATAGCTTATGCAATTAACGCATATTTATATTGTTATTTCCTCTTTCCTTTTTTTTCTTTCTCTTAATTCCATTTCCATTTCCATTTCCATTTCCATTTCATTTCATTTTATTTCATCAAATATTTACTTAATTTACGTAGGTAATTAATTAGATATTTTTTTTTTCAACTTTTTTTTTCATCTTCTCTCCTTTCGTCTAATTTTAAGTAGTAATTCCACTTAAACGTTATTAGGTATTATTATTATTGTTATTATTACTTTTACTCTTTTTACTTTTCTTTTTCTTTCATTTCTTTATATGATATAGTTTCTGTGTGTGTGTGTGTGTGTGATTATACTTATCAGTATTATAATATAATATGTATTAATATTATGTATTCATATGTATATGTTTTATATACTATATACGTTACAGAACTGTACTAAGTTTGCTAATTAAAAAATAGTCCGGCTTACATACTTATATCCGCTATATGCGTCTTGTAAATAAAAAAATAAATAACATTGCTCAATTGTTGTATCATCATCATTATCATCATCGTCATCGTCGTCATCATCGTTTACCATTACTTTCCTATATTCATTATTTAATTAATATTATTTAATTACAGTATAATGTCACTCCGCTAGATCAAATAACAACAACATATAAATTATGAGCAATTGGATAAAAGATAAAAAAAATTTAAAAAAATTAGTTAGTCACACTCAAGTAACGAACTGGTTCTCTCGTCGAGTATAAATAGATAAAAATAAAAAAAAGAATGAAGCTTAAAAAACGTTGAATCACTTTCTTGAGAAATGCTTCTTCGGCTTGATAATTAGCATATTAAATACATAAATTTTCAAATAAAAAAAAGAATCGATAAAAATGGCGAGTTAATAATTGAGAACATATAATTTCTACGACGGTAAATTGATCTATATAAATTGATAACGTCTCAACAATTCTCTATATCTAAATATGTAGACGATAAATTGTTGCTGTTATTCTGTTCTGTTAATAAAAGAAAAAAAAAAGTTCTTTTCAAAAATAAAAGAAGAATTAACGTTTGCTTGAAACGATTTATGCGAAGGATTGTATGTCTAAAATATATATACTATATATTATATATATATTAGTATGTATATATATATATATATAGGTATATGTATTGTTAAAATAAACGTCTTTGTATTGTGCTAGCATAATGACATATACTTTCTTATATCTATACTACTTGCGTCCCTAACTTTTGAAAATAATTATATTAGAAATATAAATTTACTCAAGGTCTTGATCCTCGTGCAGCTTCTTCGAGAGCTCGAACCTTGAGTTCGCGCTCGCGTTGTTGTCTAAAAAAATCAAATATAACAACAAGAAAATTAGTCGCGATTAATCTACAGGGTAAAGACAATAGAACGCGTTAAAAAAACTGATCGAAGGTATACAAAAATTGGGACTTTTTTCTTACAACACAAACCTTAGGTACTCCTCGTGATGTGCAACTAGCGAAGGATGGGGTGGAAAACGTTCTCTTTCCATCATCAAGTGGCGTTGTAACTGTTCGTGGTGTACAGCCATGTCTGCATAAGGTCTACCCAGTAGTTCAGCTGGATGTAAGCCCATCGATGGATCGCGCGACATCAGACCTGGCCTTGGATAATTTGCTCCAGCAGCAGCTAATTGAAACAAAAAAAAAATAAAAATAATGGTATTTTAAAGCGACCCAATGCACGAAATGTATGATCCGATCATCATGGACATGGTATTAGTTTATTAAGAAATAATAATAATAAGAAGAAGAGAATATATGGTTAAGAGACGCGGGTGAAATGTTATTTCGACATGGGATGTGTGTTTGTAACTAACGTCGAAGATCCTATCACCTACCAGGCAGGGGGAATCCAGCCGCAGCAGCAGCCGCTTCCTGCTGTTGCTGAGCCTGTTGCTGAGCCTGCTGCTGTCCCGGATGTAGGTGCAAGTGAGTGTGCGCGTGCGTATGCGCGTGAGTGTGAGCGTGATACTCAGGCGAGATGCCAGCCATCTGCAACCGGACCATCGGGTCAGCAGCCAGAGCCAACCGCTCGTCCAGCTGGCCGTGGTGGTGCGCTGGATGGCCACCCCCTCCCCCTGCTGGCCCCCCACCGGCTGCCGTCGGTATCCCTAAACCCGACAGCGCCTCGGTGAAATAAACTACTCACTGGTTTTTTTCATAGGGTTGTAATAAGAAGAGGAGCTTCGAATATTTTAAATCAGATTCAAATATCCATAATATATTCGTATGAGAAAAACCTAAATTCAGTTTTAGTAATAAAAGGGTGGAGTTATGCTGCGGTAGGAGCATTTCAGCGTTTCATAATTTTCATATTATTATGGGCTTTCATTCCTTCATCAAAATTTATAAATCGTTTTTAAGATATATTCATATTTAATTTAATAACGAGGTGGTTTTCATGTACGTTGTTACTTCTACTCTCTTCCTTAACTCTGGATCTGTATAAATATTTCTATGTAAATAAATCCACAGAGCAAGCTTGCGCCATGGATAAACTCAAAACTCTTTATATTCACATCGTTTGGTGGGAATAGTTTGAGCTATTATATATAAATGATAAGAAAATTTCTGTTTCCAAAAAAAAAAGAATTTACAAATGTAGAAATATGTAAATTAATTACCAAGAAAAGGAAGATTACGAATATATTTTTACCGCCTGAAACCTGAAATCTTATTTATAAACTATCTGCTGGGATAATTAATCAACGTGTTGTCTACTTGGATATTAAACTACATAATTTTTAAACAACGTCAAATCAATTTCAAACATCAGTGCCTTCTCCAAGTCGTGATAACATATATAAATTAAAATGATCACGCTCTTCGCTACTACGTACAAAGCTGATTTAATTTTGTTCTTAAACCGTTCATCCATATCGTCAAGTAATCAATAATTCATAAACATGAATTTATTTCGTGTTACGACTGAAAAAAGCCACTGCGTATGAAATGGAACTTAGAAGAAACATGTTCCGTACCTAATCGTTCTAGTCGTTCTCTCTCTAGCTGGCTAGGACCTGGAGGGCCGCCGTAGATACCAAACTGATGCAATCCTTGCGGCGGACCAGATGGACCAGGTGCAAGTCCAGCTGCTGCGTATCTTCGGTGAATTTCAAGCCAATGTGGGTCGACGCTACCAGGCATAGACCTGGGTCCTCCCTTGAGTAGTTCTTCCTTCAACCTATCGTTGAGTTCCCGTTCTCTGAGCTCCCTTATCTCGCGTTCTCTTTTCTCCCTCTCAAGATGTTCGAGCTCTAATCTCTCCCTGGCAACAGGCCCATACATATAGTGCAGCATTGGATCAGGAGGTCCAGGGTGTCTGGCTGGCGAAAATGCTGCGTGAGGTCTAGCGTATTCTGATAATTGTCTCAGCGCTGGTGTATCCGCGTAAGATCCTGGCCTAGCTGCGTATCTGTCGTAAGGAGATACGACAGGTTCCATAGGGCCACGACTAGGTGGTTTACAAGGTTCAGGCTGTTTCTCAGGAGTAGACATCTTCCTGACTTGTTGAGCCGCGGCTCTATCTCTTTCCCTCTCAACCTCCAGCCGTTCTCTCTCCTTCCTAGTTCTCTCCTCTCTTTTTCTTGCCAACTTTGAATCAGGCACTGGTTTAAAAGTGAGGTCAGTCCTTGTGCAGGAATTATTCTCCCCTCGATTCCAATGGCGTAGAAAAATGGCTGACTGTGATCTGTGGCACTCTGAATCCTCCATTCTAGGCTCTGGAGAGGGTCCTCTGGGACTGGGAGGCTCCTCAGGTTCTGGCTCGATCATTTCAGGCTCAGGTTTAGGCTCTGGTTGAATAGGAGGCTGCTGTTGTTGAGGCGGTCTATGATGGTGATGAACAGAGCTGGTAGAAGTTAAGCAGGCTGATACCAAGGCAGGTTTACGTTGAGCGTTATGAGCGTTATGAGAACTGTGCGAAGACTGGCTATGAGAATGGCTGTGTGAACTGTGAGAAGATATAGTCATGAGTTTATCATGATGTAAAGTAGTCGCCTGATGCATGCTGGACGAGTGATGATGGGTAGCGATCAAATTATCGCCGTCGTCCCTCGTCACGCTCGAACTCGTGCTCGAATGATGTGCAGTCATCATAGTCGTGCTTTCTTGACTTCGCTGCGGCGATGGTGGCGGAATTGCGTGGGGAACTGGTCCGTATGGATAGGCAGGAAAAGGTGGATACCCTCCAACAGGTGGATAACCAGGATAAGCCATTCCCCCATGATGGTAGGGATGCATAGCGGCGAACAAAGAATGATGAATAAGCGGGTGATGGGGATGAAACGGGTGCGCCATATGAGGACTGGGCTGTTGTGAGGGATGCATTACCGGTTGCGGAATGGAAGTTGGTGGCGGTGGTAAACTCGGCGTAGGAGAAGCGGCCACAGACTGTATCTGAGCGACTTGTTGATTATTTTGTACATTATGAGAATGTTTGCTAGGAGTTGGTGGTTTGCTTGCGCTATCAGGGTCCTTCTTGATGTTGTCTAAACTAGGGCCAGGAAAGCCTGTCTGAAACCCTGGTACTTTAACTTCTTTTAGACTTTGTAGAGGGTCAGGTTCCGGCGGTATAATTTCTTGTTTTATTTTAAGATTCTGTGGTTCCATAGGAGGGGTTTGTGCCAAAGAGTACGGCGCTAAAGACGGCGGTTTTTCCACAGGCATCATGTTCTGAGGAGGAGGTATTGGCTGGAATAAATTCTGCGGCTCGGGTCTCTCCATTTCTCCATTTCCGTCCTGCCTTTCCTGCAGCCTTTCGGCCATTCTCTCAAGTATTCTATTGTCTCTGTGTCTCTCTTGCGGAATTCTTTCCTCAGGCATCCTTTCCGGCATTCTTTCCGGCATTCGTTCCGGCATTCTTTCCGGCATTCTAATCTCCGGTGGTAATACCGCCAGTCCCAATGGCTGTGGCGAATTCGACAATTGAGGAATCTGCGACATATTAGACGGCAGGTTTTGGGGAATATTCAAACTCAGCGGAGGTCCTGACATGCTCTGTTGCATCCCGTGGGGATTACCCATGCTCGGAGGGCCGACCATATTAGGTGGCATTCCGATGCCTTGAGGGTTTCCCATATTTGGTGGCAAATTAGAAGATTGGTGTAAATTTTGTGACAAATTTTGTGACAAATTCTGTGACATATTCTGAGATAAATTCTGGGATAAATTCTGAGATAAATTTTGAGATAAATTTTGTGATAAATTTTGTGACATATTTTGTGATAAATTCTGTGATAAATTCTGTGATAAATTTTGAGATAAATTTTGCGGCATATTTTGCGGCATATTTTGGCTCGCTTGAATGTTTGGCGGAGGATGCTGCAAGTTTAGTGGCATAACTTGCTGAGTTTGAGGAGCTACCTGAAGGGTCTGTAAATTCTGTGTACAATTCTGTGCGCTGACGATACTAGGTTGAGATAAATTCCTAATGCTTTGTGTCATATCAACGTTATTCATTGTTTGTTGAGGAGTTGCGATAATGGGTTGAATCATATCTTTAGAGTCCTCGACTACAGGTGATATCGTTCTTTCCATAGGGATGACTTCCAATTTCAAAGGCTGGTTAATAATCATGGGAATTTCTTCCATCTGTTCTTTTGCCTCTGCCAGTTCTTCTATCGTCGGTTTTTTATCTATAGAATGAATGACCGGAACTGATATAGGCAGGCTTTGAATAGTAGCTGGTACAGGAGTAGAGACTGGCGTAGGCTCCAGTGGTTCTTCAGGCGTCGTCACTGCAGGGCTTTGTGGTTCATCTACTTGAACAGCGACAGGAACAGAGTGATTCTCGTTCGTTTCGCCCTCGGTTTCCCTCTCTGGTTCGTCCATCAACGAATTACTATCTGTAGTGAGAGATTCGGTAGGGCTTTCCGGCCTCTCGCCTCGTTTGCGCTTCCCTGATTCCTTGTCCTCCTCAGGATCCTCTGCCTGGCTACGTTTCTGTCCTTTTCTTGGAGTCTCAGGTTTTCCTCCTGACTTTTTCTTCGATTTATCAGGCGTCTGTTGCTGCTGCTGTTGTTGTTGCTGTTGTTGTTGTTGTTGCTGTTGCTGCTGCTGTTTCTCCTGATCAGGGGTATCCGTGCCACCTGCTCGTCTGGGTCTTGCTGGTCTTGGAGTTTCTTTAGCTTTATTTCTGGTTCTCATCCTGCCTGGACTGTCGGGAGATTCTGCTGGCACTGGTCGAAATAGATAAGGTGGTGCTGGCGGAAGTTCTCCAGACTTTTTCAAATGCGCTCGACATTCGGCGCACAGAAGTAGCCTGTCTTTCCCAGCTATTTGGTAGTCCTTTGAGCTGGTTGAGAAGCAGTGTTGACAGGATTGCGCAGTCCCGTTGGTATTCGTGTCTCTAGAATCGCTGTCCTCCTCAGAATTATCATCTTCTGTAACAGAGCTGAC
Source organism: Tenthredo livida (assembly GCA_963992785.1). Lineage (NCBI taxonomy): Eukaryota > Metazoa > Arthropoda > Insecta > Hymenoptera > Tenthredinidae > Tenthredo > Tenthredo livida. Next base: position 982,335 of record OZ023070.1, on the reverse strand, counting down.
TTCGCCCCCCGGATTATTGCTCGCCGGCGTACCGGCCGGCGCTGTTTCCGGCTCCGACGCAGGCTCCTTAGGATTCGAGGCTGCAGGAGAAGAGTCTTTAGTCGGGGTAGGTATCTCCTCCTTAGGAGTACCCGCCCTAGAGTTTCGAGTATTCCTAATCCTGCGCAGGGAACCAGGCCTGCGTCTTCTATGAGGTCGATTGTTGTTTGCACCTGGTGTTTTCTTCCAGAGGTAGTAGAACTCGACGAGTTCGGGCTAAAAAGAGTAAAAATTTCTCGTAAAAAACAGACGAGTTAAATAATTATCTCATATCTTCTAATTCGTTAGCTATAATCACCGTGTCTTTATGGGGAAGTAGATCCTTCCTAATACGGAAAAAGTTCTTTCCGAACTGGCGAAGGCCCTTTACGAAACGCTTCTGTAATGAAAAATAGTATTTTTGTAAACTGAAGACACAATTAGTTGATATTTGTTAGGAGAATGTTCGTTTTATTCACCGTCTCTTCCTCTGACCACTTCTTATCTATCCCCTTTGGCACGGGGCATTTAACAAGAGCTTGAAGGGCTCGGCCAGGGTCGTAACCAGAGTCGTGTAATATGTCCAAAGCGTTGATGGTAGTATCGTCGCGTGAAGCAGCTACACAACCGTCGTCGGGAGATCCTCCGTCACACATTCCTGCAAAGGCAGCCATGGATCGTGCAGCTCTTAAGTACATCAATAGATCTCCGTCCAATGCCATGGCCGGAACCCATCGTAGTTCTTCACGTTCTTTTGAGAACTCAGGATCCGGATGAAGCTCTCCAGAAGAGATGCCCGGCCGGTACTCAGGCAACCGGGCCTGGCAAGAAACCAACTCCTGTACCCAAAATTCAGGGTAGCGCGCGGTTAGCACCACTGCCAAAGCGAGTTAGTCATGCACACATGTATACTGGCTTGCTTATTTAAAGATTTAAGCTAAAGTTTAGTATTTAGAATAGGATGAAGCAGCGTTTACTCGATGTCTATCACCAATATTAATTCTTTCTGACTTTAAAACTCCCTCCGAGTATAGTCTTAAGTTTTATTTACATAATGAAGGTGTTAATTTCCTGTTTATCATATTTCATGTTTGCATTTTAAATATACAAGATACATTGACAATGTATATATCGCGCGGTCGTACATTGAGGAGTGAAAATTGAATTCTCAAAATGAACAAGCCTTCAATGAAATCCCATATTTGCAAGGTAGCTACGAAGCAGTGAGGTTTTTCCAAAGAATCGGGCAAACCTGGTGGGATGGACCGACCCGAATCTCGCCTTGGGTACCAGCAGACATCTCCCCCTCCTCCAAAGCTCCACCGTCTTTCTCCAGCGTTTTAACCACTGTCAGTCTCCAAGTCTCAGTAAAGTGCTACCTTCCACCCCTAGGAATTAGTTAGGCGTATCATACATTTGCATATTATAAAAAATATATTTTTATACAATTAAACGGTTCGACTCAACGTTTGCGGATATTTCAATTCTGACAAACTTGTAAATGAAAATAAATATTGTGGAAAAATAAAATAAAATAAAATAAAATAAAATAAAATCGTTTAAAAAACGATTTTCATATCCTCTCTTATCTCTCGTCGTTAATACTTTCTGACAAACATAAAAATTCCAAGAATTCAATAATTGCTTTTCTCCCATCGATACAATAATAAAGAGGTCTGAAAGCCTGACAATTCAACTCGGAGAATGTTTAAATTCAGTTCTAACTAATTTAAGCATGCGCAGAGGTGTGTGTGCGTGTGTTATCACAGTTATAAGTTTAGTTAAAAACGAGATGATGAAAACACAGAGTATTAGTGTCAGCCGAATACAAAGAAACCAAAGCATATCTTGCGTTAATTTTTTCTTTTCTTTTCTTTTCTCTTCTCTTCTTTTCATTTCTGTTTATTTCTTTACTTCAAAAAACAAAAATAAACAAACCAAGGGTCAATTTATAATGCATTTTCTTCATTTTCTTCAAAATTTCAATATTTATATAACAACATTCGTATTTAAAAAACCGTGAGATACACAATCGTTTCAAAAATAATGAAGAGAAAAAAAAACCTTGCTACGTTTAAAATGTTATAAATTGATCTTTGAATTTGTCTTTGATGTTTATTGCATATAATTTGTACAGAAAATATTTGAAAATATTTTAGCGATGATATAGGGTAAAGGTATATTATAGGTAAAATAGAAATGATTATTATTATTTAAATTTGAATTTTATATCTTATATTTTATATTTTAGTTTAATTTTCAATCTACCTACGTACCTCTGTAATCCATCCCAATGAGTAGTTTACATTAAATCAGTACTGTTCTGCAGGCGCGTTAAATAATATATAATTAACGATTGAGGTGTAGGTATCCTTGTCGATTATCTCAATCCGTTATCGTAGAAAAATGAATAAACTTGATCCTATGAATAATAAATTAAGTTTTTAACCGCGTATATAAATATAATGATAATAGCAATAATAATAATAATAATAATAATAATAATAATAATATGAAAAAAGAAACGCGTGAGTTTTTGAGAATATTCACACAAGTTTAATTAATAGTATGCAATACACGTACGTACATGTTTATGTGTGTGTGATATATGTACAGTAACGCGAATTTGTATATAATATGTATGTATGTTGAAGATAAAAAGATTTTATTAATTCTAAATAATTAGTTGCCCGTTATCAATCCTACGTAATCGAGATCGGGACTAGCGGACGTGTATTTAATTATTTTTTTTTCATTTTATTTTTTTTTATTAATTATTCATATATTCATATTTATATTTTCTTTATCATACTTATATATCGATATCTTATTCAAGTTACAGGGTTCCTGATTTTGATGAATAGATATTAAAAATCGATGAAATTATATGCGTAAAAATAGATACCTAGATAGGTAGTTAAGAAAAAATAAAAAAAAAATGAAAAAAAAAAAAAAAAAAACGAATGTTGGGAAATTTTACTGTAACGGAGGTCTCTCCAACACTTACCACGCTCCTTGTGATGCCTAGCATCGTTTCAGCATTACGTATAAAGCAGCCCGCCCATTGAGAAGAGGGAAAAAAAAATATATCTTGATTTATAGAATAACTAGGATTGTATAGAACGCCAGACTTTGGAACAGAATTGTTTACGGTGGGATGAAAACTATTCAGTAAAATCACGCACTACACCAACAACACCCAGGCGCGGCCATATTGTCTTAATATCTTCTTTTTTTTTTCGTCTTTTTTTTTTCTACTTCACTCTCTTATTTTTTTTCTATTCTTTTTATTTTCGTTCTTTCTTTTTTCTTCTCCTTCTCTCTCTTTTACTTTTTATTTTTATTTCCGTTTGATGGATATACAAAGTCGATCAAGATGTCAATCCGCTCTTTGTCACGGATTAAATATAACGTAGAAATACACGCGCGGGGCGTTGTTAGTCGTACATCCATACATACCTACCTTTTTGCTATTGGACAGTGTAGGTATAATTATTCATAGTGTTCTCTACCGTATAGTCTAACTAAATTTAAACCATCGCGTCGACAATCTACCCTTATACCTGTTCACCTGTATGGTTTATGGTTATGAGATAGCGGTAATGTTAGTTCGTTTTTTATCCGCATCCACTATAAACCGCGCTGATTCTTGTAATATAATAAAATGGCGTCGCGTCAGAATCTCAAGGGAGTGAGAACAATGCGGAGGAGTATATCGTTAGCGAGTATGTAATGTTTTGTAATCGTAAATAGTTGCAGTGTATACGGGTAAAAAAATGAAAGGTTATAACAGAAATAGTGCGGAGACGGCAAGTGTAGTGAATGTGTATGCGATTATAGTTTTAAACCTAAATTAATAAAAAAAAATGTGTTCAGATATAAATTGGTGAATATACTAGTGATCGGATGAGGCAGTATTGTGGGTGGGTATAATCCAACTGCAGGAGGCAGGTTCATCTTTAAAGATTATAACATCGGATACAGAGAGAAGATAACCGTCAAATGGAGCTTAGGGTAGCACTGATATCCCTTACTTTGTTGACACTAGTCGACCAAGGTAATAATTAATCAACGAGTATATGAATATTATTGAACCGCTGTTATTAAAAATCGGTTTAATTAACCTTTCTCATTCAATTATTACTATCATATAGATACTTACAAAGATTCGCACTTCATTTAAACCAAAAACTTATTAAATCGATCCAAAAATTTATAACTCATATATTTCAATCGTAAATTTACACAACTTTATCTATCAATCATATTTCTATAGCCTGACAAAAATCTATCATATATTACTATGATGTTAATAAACTCGATGATTCGAATCTACATGTTATCCTGAATAAACATAATTCGAATTTAAAACCAAATTAGTAGCAAAGACATCGTTTTTTAAACACAAATTTTCGCTTCATATGGTTTGGCATATGTATCACTATATATATATGCACATATATACTAGATACATTCTCTCTCGGTCAAGCCATCTTATAAGAACTTGTTTACACTTATTTACAGAGCTTTAAATTGACTTAAGATTGTGATGATATTTTATCTATGTATGTATATAAAAACCGGAGATCCTCTCGCTCATTCGAAAGAGTTTTTTGAGTTTGTTTCTTTTTTCTTCTCTTTTATTTTTTCCAACTTCTATTAATATTTATTTCTCGTATCGTAACGTTCTCTAAAAAAGAGAACTAAACCCCATCCTACGTATGCTGTGTATGTATCTACTGGCATTCGCTGTATGTATACGATTTTCTTCCAGTATAAATATACCTTCTCTTGTTTGTACGATTAAATATTTACTCTACCCACACAGCGAGCAGATATACAGGTGTAAAAAAAGCCTTGAAATTTCTGTTTTTTTTTCAAACGTTTTACCAATTTCTTACTCCACGTATTCTATATATATTTTAAATAGGAGGCTATGTGCAACAACCTAGCCGTACTTCTCCAACAGCTTTTTTTCTATCCAATTATTACTACACGTTATATATTTTTTTATTTTTACTTTTTCCTAAATTCTGCTGCCTCGTGTTTCAAGCGACTCTTTCCTGCAATTAGATTATCGTATGCGAGAAAAAAAAAAAAAAAAAAGAAAAATGAGGGGAAAAAAATGAAATAAATTTAACGAGTGCGTATATAATTATTATATGTATGTCGGTATATTTTAATTAAAAAATATTCTTTCCGAGAATCCCAAAAGCGTTATTGCAGTCCTGTAGCCTGGGGGTTAAAAACGTATAGTATAAATACAGCAGCGAGAGGGGGGGGGTAGTGTGGCAGAAGTAGATAATATGTAGTAAAGTTCGTTTTAGGGGTGGTTTTGCAGCAGGGTTGCCAATCGCCAAGGCTTCGTCTACTCCCCCCCCCGCGTTGTGAAACTCCCCCATCTCTATCCATCCATCCATCCATCCATCCCCCCATCGCGCGCTACCCTATACAGAGAGTTCAATTCCCTCTGCAGAAAAGGAACGGAGCGTATATATCCTATTGTCTGGCAATAGAGAAATAATTGCCCCCCTCTAATAAGAAGAGATCGCAGGTCGTAGAAGGGGACGAAGAATTATTCGACGCTATAGCTTTGCTCACGCTCGTAATATACATACATCGTACATATACCTACATACATCTAGTACGCATACATAAATATATACAGTGAATTTTAGCAGCAGCGACTTAAGACGCTGGTTCGATAATTATTTTCGAAAAATTGATGGCATTACTTCTTCACTTATTATTATCATTATTATTATTAGACTGATCTGTCCGTGCATTTTATTTACTCTAATTCCCACCGTGACTGATCGAGTGGACCAGGTGTATGTATACCAAAAAAAGAAACAAAAAAAAAAAAAAAATTTAAGACGCCCGTACCTTATACTATATATTATATACACCGCGCGGGGCGGCGAGGGGGGGGCGGGGGGGGGGGGGGGGGGGAAGTTAGTTTCGAATTACCACGTACATACACGCATCGCATATATGACATCGTTGTTCTGTACGTATATATTCTTTGTTGTTTTGGAAAAGAGGAGAAGTATAGAAGCGATCTAGTTACCGCAGCTTAATTAAAACGTGAAACATCCGGGGAAGCGAAAATGAAGAAAGAAAAAAAAAATGAAAAAAAATAAGATTATTTGGGTAGTATGCATATAAGTTGTATAATATGTGTGTGTAGGTGTACGCGTAGTCCTATGATACCTTTTTTTATATTTTATTTTTTATATTTTTTATTTTTTCTTAAAATTTCGTCATCTGCGGTCGAAGCGGTCGCGCTCTCTCGTCACCGTTTGAATTACAAAATACTAGATTCGGAAATACCTACCTACCTACCTACCTACCTACCTACCTACCTACCTACGTACGCGAAAGAATAGGAATTTAGTAAAAGTATAAAACACGTCGCGGTTTACAGACCGTGACGATTATATACCGCCCCGCGCTGTACCTATGTAACGTATAGGTACCGACTTACCTATATACCTAAGCTATCACTGATATTGCTCTGCAGCTTCTCGCTGACCGTACCAATGTAATACAGATTCTAGAAAATCTTGATTCTTTACTTTTATACAGTAATTATTGTATTTTTTAATTCATTCATTCATTCATTCATTCATTTCGATTATAAAATTTGAGACGATACCTATCGATGTTTCTTACATTTTAAGATCGTGGTGATCTTCGAACCCCTTATGTATCATATGTATACGATTATACGATACGATAGACTGTAAATATCACTACGCATATATAAATAAAAATAGTAAAACCGTTTCATCGACTAATCGAAACTTTTCCAACCCACTGCAGCTTTCAAAGGCGAAAGTATGCCTACATATATGTATATAGCATGTTAGTATATATACCGTGATAATCAGGTGAAACCGAATGGACCGATCCTCCACCCGGCGGATGATTCGTATTTTTATGGGGATAGCCACTCGTTGCACTGAAAATCCTCAGGGTGTTTTGTTGCATCGACCTCGCGGCCAAATCACCTTAGAAATTTTTCAGCGCAACGAGTGGCTAACCCCATAAAAATACGTAATATCCGCCGGCCGGGGAATCGGACCATTCGGTTTCACCTGATTGTCACGGTATGTATAATGTAGGTATAGGTAAAGGTATAGGTAAAGGTATAGGTATAGGTATAGGTATATACATAAATGCTTACCAATGTCGATTTAATTTACGTGGGCGCTAATGCTTCAGGGTGTGGTCTTGCGGGACCTGCAGATGTATATATTTCGTATTTCAAACTTGAACGATATATATTCGAAAAATCACGTTCTTTTATACCCATAGAGATTAACTGCACATCCGTAGGTGAAATAGAAAAAAAATAAAGAAAAAATAGATCGTTTAATATTTCTTTAGTATGTGAGTATATGAAAGAAGATGAAATGGAACAAGAAAGAACAGAAAAAATAGAAAAGGAAGGCAAATCTCTATACTAAGAAAAAACAAACACAAGAATGAATAAAAAATAATTACGGTTAAAAATATTTACTGCATATGCGCGTATATTGTCAAATTTTCGCAATCATTCAACGCAATCACGACGCAGATATAACGCAAACACAATTATAGGGACTTCCCCGTTAGGTGCGGGAATTCACACGATCTAAACCGTCGATAATTAAAAATTGTCCAGATTTATTACATCGTCCAACATATGCAATATGCATGTGCGATATCATTATTAGCATTATTAATATATTTTTCTTTCTCTTTGCTCTGGAAAATGAAAAGCTTGCTACTTGCTTTCAGTAAATGTATTATTATCGTTATATTATTATATACGAAGATGTAACGGCGCGTGTAAATAGTATAGCGTATTATTACAGCCCTACGTATGTAGGCATACAGTGTGTACACATATGTGTATATGTGTATGTATATGTACATCTATAACATGGTTATTTTTGGGACACCGCATCCATCGTGCGGTAGGTTCTCGCGGCCAGAAAGACATTCTCTCTTCTCTCTTCTCTCGCATATTATTATATGTATGTAAAGAGAGTAGGTATATCCCTGTCCAAACTACCTACGCTGTAAATCAAACAGTCTATATGGCTGTTTATTTTTATTCGAGTTTAGTCTAGCTCCTGCGTTTAATTAACAAATTTTTAGCTTTCTTGCAACTGCAACTACTACTATTGCATTTCATTGCATTTTCATTGCAAGGTGTTACCTATGTATAAACATACCTATATATATATATCTTTAAAAATAACAAACACATTCAACATTTCGATGATTGAGAAGGTCCAGGCGGAACCGGAAATAGTAATACACATATGAGATGAACAAAGGGAAGGGCGATGCTGTGGGAATCCCCCTTATTTACCTGAAAGAACTATTATAACAATTTTTTTATCGTTGTATTACGTGATTTTCTATGAATCTGAATACGAAACGAATTAGTACCTATATGAAAGGATATCAGAACGGGAAATTTGATTATTTTACTTGAAACTAAAACTGAACCGAAAACCTTACAGGCTTCAAGAATTCGTATATTGTGAGGATCAAAAAAAAAGGAGAGGAAAAAAAGATGTGTAAGAGTAGACATATAGGGGCGCAGATCTAGGGGCTGAAATAAAAGAAAAAATTGAACTTCCCTTCAAGGGCTTCGGTCTGGAACAGAATGGCTTTAGTTTTACCTAAATTCTTTACACGTTTTAAACACTGGCTACTGCACTGCACGAACAGCTCGGATATATTTCAACGCAAACACGTTTATTCAGGGGGATGATAGAGTCGATTTAAATTCATGTTACGCCTAAATGTATGTATGCAATGTCCGCATAAAGATGGCGGCGGATATGAAGAAATTTTAGTTTAAAACCACTTTCTGACTCACTAAGTATTCGGTCATTGAATGTATTCGCGTTTTTCTATCGTGCAGGTGATACGAAAGCAGAAAAACTTCCATTTTCTCATTACCTAAGTCCCAGTAATTAGAACGCGATGTCTAAAGTCGCGAGGTGGAACGCGGATCCAACATGGCCGCCATTGAGTCGTATAATTTGAATTTCGAACACCTCACAACGATTTCTGATCAACAATTTGACGACATCATCATATCCGAATTTTATAAATTTGAAAAATCATTTTTCCAATTTATAAAATTAAAGAAAAGATAAACACATTTTAATCACACACCTGATGGACTATAACAAACGATATTTCAGCTATAAGCGGACTTCAGCTAACGGTCGAGCCTCAAGATGTGGTCGTGGAACAAGGAGCCCCAGCGAGACTGGATTGTGTGGCTGAAAGTTCACTCGGAACGCCGATAATCCAATGGCGGATGGACGACGGACAGCCGATATCTTTTATCGGTGATAGTTATAGGTACGAGATAATAAACTGTTCAGGGAAAGTACATGCACATACTCTGAACACCTAAATGATTTACATGTTATTCTATATCAATAGATCGCAGCTAGCCAATGGATCCTTGTATATCAGCAGCGTTTACGCCAGCAGTCCTGAACTCACTGGATCATATCAGTGTCTAGCTTCGATAGACAACGTCGGTGCAATTGTATCGAGAACAGCTACCATTAAACTTGCCAGTTAGTAGTTTAAAATGTCTAGAGTTTACCAAACCATTAAGTAAAGACACACTTCATCCTAATTATTATCCTGGATGATAAACTTAGCAACATTTCTTTATCGTGCAATTATAAAGCATTTTAATAATCGAATTCACAGGCCTGCCTGGCTTCGAGAGAGAGCCACAAGATACTGTGGTCTATCCAGGCCAAGTCGCTTACTTAAGTTGCGTCTTACCACTCTCAGCCAGTCCTTTAACTATACAATGGCTCAAAGACGAGCATCCTCTTTCGTTAGACGAAAGTCGTATGACGATTTTACCTTCAGGTGAGAATTCTCGTTCACTTAATTCACTCTGAACATTGAAATGTCCTTGGTTTTCATTGATTTAATTGTTTAAACAATTTCACAGGGGCTCTGGAAATAGATCATGTACAATCGCAGGACTTTGGTTCCTACAGATGCAATGCTAGCGGACTTGGGCAGCACAGACTTAGCAACAAAGCACAGCTCGCTTTATTGAGCAGTGATATTGGTGAGGATCATTTCATCTCATGATGATAAAACTGATGATAATGTAGTTTGAGATTTATTCCTGATTCATTTACTCGTTAATTTTTCAGACCAAGGAGCAACAGCGCCTGTTTTTATAGCAAAACCTTCGAACCAAGTAGCGATAGAAGGAACTACTATCACTCTAGAGTGTGCAGCTAACGGAAATCCAAAGCCAATTATTCTTTGGTTGAAAAATGGCGTAGCTTTAGACTTTGCGCCGTTAGATTCAAGGTCTTATAATCATTCTAACTTCCTTGCCTTATAATTTGGGGAGCCTAATTCTAACGATGGTGTTCAATCTCCTCTAGATACCGAAGAGTTGCTGCTACTAGTCTGATGATTACAGACATTAGAGAAAAGGACGATGGCTCTTATCAATGCAGAGCTGAAAATATGGTAGAAACTTTGGACGCAGTTGCCCAGGTCACCGTTCAAGGTGATGAAACAATTTCTACGTAATCCTGAAGCAGTTTTAGAACAAAAATAACTGTTCTAAAAAAAAAAAAAAAAAATAAGAAACAAAACCGATATCTTATTTATTTTCACAGTTTCACCAAGGTTCGTTAAGAAACCTGGAGACAAAGTTGCAAATGAAAATCAAGACTTGGAACTGGAGTGTGAAATATATGGAAAACCCGAGCCTAAAGTAACGTGGCTTAAAAATGGGGAGAGAATAACGTTGAGCGCTTATTGGCAGCTGGTTAACGGGTACGTTTCGTTTTAAACAGATAATTTAGTTTTGGACTTGTAAGTTGATGCAACATTTTTAATATTGATTGAATATTATTTTCGTTCAGATACAATCTGAGAATCAACGGACTATTGCCAATTGATGCTGGAATTTTTCAATGCATTGGTATCAATCCCGCAGGCAGTGTTCAGGCTTCAGCAAGACTGATAATAAACCAGCCGAGTGAGTTTAAAACTGGTGATAAATTTCAAAAGCTTATCTTTCTCGACGTTTACTCATTGTTTACAATTCGATAATAGCAATCTTGAGTTTATCAGTTACGTATTAATACCTATTATCGTTTGTTTAAAGAGTTATCTTTACTACTGGCCAAGTGGCTCGATCGATTTTTCTTTCTCTCTCTCTCTATCTCTCTATCTGATTATTATCGTTTTAATATTATTTTATGATTTACTTTATCTTTTAATTTCAATTATTTTTTTCTCTCTTTCTTTTCCCACGTCCACTGTTCTCCGTAACTGTGTAAACGATCGTTAACTAACTAAAAAACCTGAACAAATAAATCCAGAGAAATTAACTGCCCAGAAAACCATGATTCCAAAATATCCACCCAAAAAACACTTTCTACAGCGCCAATTGTACAACAACACATGGCAACATCCTAGCACTTTGCTCGGTCACACGCTATCTGCGTTCACACCCAATCCTGAAATATCTATAAGCCCTTCAGACGATCCTGCCGACATATTGGACACCATACGTGATCCCGACTCCCTGCTCAACCCTAAATCCCATTTTATAGACGAGACTGAGACCCTGGATGCTATCGAAGGCAGCGTTCCATCAGCCCCGAGAGATCTTACCCCTGTTATTGTATCCACAAGATTTGTTACTCTGAGGTGGCGTGAGCCTGAGAATACAAACGGAGATATACAGAATTATAAGGTTTATTATAAACAGGATGGTTCGCAGAGGTAAGATGGTGTTATCTCTTATTTATACTCATATTTGCACCTGTTTCATCAATATTATTCAAACTATTTCAGGGAACGTGTTGTAGACACTTTGCCGAATAGATTAGAACGCGTAATATCTTCGCTACAGCCAAGCGTGAAGTACCAGTTTCGAATCGTCGCCCATAATGCACGAGGCGCCGGTGCCTCTAGCCCAGTATTGCTTATAGAAACTCAGTCGGAGGTGAATTGTGGATAAATTATAGATAACTTCAACGCATTTTACTTTACATTATTCGAAAAATCTTACATTCATCTTGTTCAATATAGGCCGACGTACCTGGACCTCCAAGAAATTTACAGGGTCAAGCAACAAGCAGTAGCAGCGTAGCTCTGACTTGGGAAGAGCCTTTGATAACTAACGGAAGAGTAATAAAGTACATACTTACTTCTATAGAAGTAAGTATGAGGATTGATGATCACCCCGTTATCTTTTCACTGTTCAAATACAGTTTACTTTATATTCTTTATTCATTTATCAGGGTGAAAACGAGGGAAGCGTCCACGAGACAACAGCAACATCTTATGAGTTTATAGACCTCACCCCGTTCACCGAATACAACTTCTGGGTTCAGGCTGTGAACGAAAATGGACCCGGTGCTTCGACTAGTGAAATTACCGTCCAAACTCTTAGTGCCCTGCCTTCCCAGCCTCCGCACAACGTCACGCTTGAAGCAGCAAATTCAACGGTAGGAGAAGCTCGCAGGAAGCTTTTTGTCAGCCATAATCCACTGAAATGAATGAAAATTTCATCACAATTCACAGAGTATTATCATCCGGTGGGAACCACCGTTAGAGGGTGAAAACGGGGTCATTACTGGATACAAAATCCGGTATCGTCGATTCGACAAAAGGCATTGGTCTTCTATAACGACTCAGGGTAATCAGAGAATGCATCAACTCAATGGACTGGAGAAACACGTTATTTATCAGGTCAGAATCGGCGCTTTAAACGTTAATGGAACTGGGCCTTGGAGTGATCTGATGGATATTGAGCCATACGAGAGAGACTTAGACGAAAGTAAAGTCCCAAATGTTCCTACAAATCTGAAAAGTAAGTTTATTTGAGGATTAGACAACTCGAAACCATCGTTCTTCAGTTTTTTAAATATTTACATTATTTTCTTATTTTCTTACAGCCAAAGCTATGTCCGATTCAATATTGGTTTCCTGGAGCCCCCCCAAAGACCAGAGCGTTAAAGTACGAGGATACACCCTGGGATGGGGGAAAGGGTTCCCCGATAATCACACACAGAAATTAGACAGTAAACAGCGATATTACACTATCGAGTCTTTAGGTGGGCCTTTAATTAATTAATTATTCTATAATATTCAATCATATTGAACTCTGAAATGATTCACTCTTTCCAAATCTAAACAATTTATGTAATCTTGTATCTTTCGTACCGCAGAACCGTTATCTGAGTACGTAATCGCCCTGAGAGCAACAAATGGAGTTGGAGATGGAACGCCGGTTTATGCGACGGTCAGAACGATGGAACGTTCTCTTCCAGAATCTGTTTCTCCATTAATTCCGCCAGTCGGTCTTAAGGCTATCGTACTTTCTGCAAGTACAATGGTACTCTATTGGACTGATAGTACTTTGTCAAAGAGTCAGGTGAGCTTCTACAAATTCTATAAAAAATAAACCGGGAATAATCGGGCATAAGATTTCCAGGAGTAAATTTTCTAATCTATCTTTGATTTCCATTAAACAGTATGTAACTGACAAGAGGTATTACGTCGTTCGTTACACTTCATATCATCACAGCAGTAATCCAAGATACAAATACTTCAACGCTACGGATCTTAACTGCATGATAGACGATCTTAAACCGAATACGCAGTACGAATTCACCGTTAAGCTGGTCAAGGTACGCACAGCATTCTGATAGGAGAGAATTTGGTTTCTTTTATCGAAAATCTGTGGAAAAGCTAATCCATTTTCTAATATTTTTACAATTTAGGGACGCAGAGAATCTCCCTGGAGTATGGTAGTCTTGAATCAGACTCAGGAGGCACAGCCTAGTTCACCGCCCAGGGATCTCACTGTACAAAGTGTTGACGATCATCCAACAGCAGTAATGCTTCATTGGCAGCCTCCCAAGCAACCGAATGGACCCATTACCGGTGAGTATAATGGAGATAAAGCAACTCTTATCGAAATAAGAGACCGAGCGTTGCTTCTAAAACGATATAACAACATCCCTCTATTCTTTTCTCATTTTATCAGGATACGTTGTCTCCTATACAACGGATAACACAAAATGGGACAGAGACTGGCGAGTCGAGGGTGTAATTGGTGATCAAACTGAGATTATGATTAAGAACTTACAGCCAAGTACAACTCATTACTTTAAAATTCAGGCTCGTAACTCTAAGGGATACGGTCCGTTTTCATCTACCGTTCCTTTCGCCACACCACAAAGTGAGTTTCGAGAGTAAAGACTCAACTTTTGTTCGTCTGTTTTCTTACTTTTGCTTTTATTCCGTCAAAATTTTGAGTTATTCTATCTCTCTTTATTTTTTTCCACTTCTTTTCAAACTCCAAACATAAAATACGTTTAATTATTTTTATTTTCATTTCTTTGCTAGGCAATGGCATTGTGTACTATGACGAATCGCATGCTCGAGGTAAGATTTTTATTTTGTTCCCTGTACGAATCTCCCTTTTCCCCATTCCCCCATTCCCCTACTTTGTGATTATTATTTTTTCCTATTATCATTTTATCAAGAATTTAACAACTCTCGATGAGAAATTGGTGCCCCAGGTATCTAAACTCAGACTTTAGCGCCTCCTAATTATCTCATTAATTCAACAGATGGACGAGGCCTATCGAACATGATGATATACATAATAGTCGGACTCTCTGTGGTCTTTCTGACCGGTGTTGCTGTCGTCGTTGTCGTTGTGTGCTGCCGTCGAACCCCAGAGTCTCCTGACCACAAGAAAGGGTCGGTTAATCTGAAGCCAGAATGTTAAATAATGAAATAACAATTAGGTGGAATTTTTCCAGATATTTGAAAACGCAGCTTCTAAACTATTCGAATCTTGTATATTGTCTTATATTGTTTCTATTTTTCTTACAGCTACACAAAGGACTCGAATCTGAAAACCAACATCAAACCTCCTGATCTATGGATCCATCACGATCAAATGGAGCTAAAAGCTTTGGAGAAGTCGTCGATCAATGGAGAAGCTTCTACGAGTGGAGTGGTCAGCAACACTCTTCCGAGATCTGGAAATCAGGATTACAATCAAGACAATATGCACATAAATTCAAGCTCGTTGGATAAACGTACATACGTGCCTAGCTATATGGGTAAGTAATAAAAGGAAGTTGATGGATCGTTGAGTTGAGCTTCTTATTGCGTTATTTCCCTCATCAGTTGGAGTTTGATTTTCTTGAATTTATTTTTTCATCGCATTAATATTGATCAGGTAACAACGACGAAAAATGTTCTACCCTCACGAGACAACACAACAGAGGAAGTCACAAACCCAAACTCATTACCCTTCCTGTTGACACTCTTCCTCTACATCAGCGTAAGTATAATTTGAACACGTTGCTCTCTAGCTCCATCCTAGATACATTATTTTTTACATACTATACACTGATCATCGCTGATACATTCATACATCAATGAGAATATTATTTTATTATATTTCTCCAGCGATATTAAGCCCGCTAAAAAATTCATTACAATCAATATTTCTATTCCTTATATTGTATTGTTTCAGCGATAGCAACGGCTACTCCTATAGTTAATAGCAGCATGTCTCAACCAGCTATCCACAATTCATGCGGAGACGTGCCTTCAGTTAGAACAAACTATCCACGTACGGCTGCGCAGTACAGTTTGAGCAGAGCTCATGTTACTCTAGAACCAACGCCAGAATCTAGCCCTGATTCTTGCAGCATACCGAGCACTTACGAGCCTCTGCAAACTCAGGTAGTCGATCATTATTGAAAACTAATAACCGACTAAGCCTGGTCTTTCATTCATCAGATATAACACGTTTCCAACTTTCTATTTCCTACAGATTCCATATCCTTCTGCTAATTCACAATATACAACAAACATACAGTACGCGTCTAGCGTTTACGGGTCTAACAGCCAGCCCAACAGCACTGTTGGCGTTATAGATAATGCTAATACGAAAAGGCTGCAGGGACATCCGCTTAAAAGTTTTAGCGTACCAGCACCGCCGCCACAATCTGCCCCGTCGACTCCGGCTCAGCAGAAACATGGAGGTATTCAAAATTGTATATCTGAGAGTTTGAAGCGAGGAATAAAAAGAAATCGTGACCTTGCTTATGATTGAATTTGTTTTACAGTATCGCAAGTCACGGTGAGGCCGACCATATCTGGAAGTCCTTACAAGAAACCGCCTATTACTTCTACGCAAATAACGAAAAATAGACTAGCTTCTGTAGCTAATCCATCCCATACTGCGGAAGAAGTTGAACGATTGAAGGTAATTTAAATTTATGGAAATAAATGTGATATTCAGAGTCCATACGGTGTTTCAAAACATGATTTTAATTATTCACAGCCGTCGTACAGCACAGAGGAATTGAATCAAGAAATGGCAAACTTAGAAGGACTAATGAAAGACCTAAACGCCATAACTGCTTCGGAATTTGAGTGCTGAAGTGTTCCTATAACACTAGTGCCATTTTAATCGAACTAATGATGACCAGATATTAATTAATTAAATTGATGTTAACGTCAGAGGCTATCGGTTTATACATACATATGATATGATAGATATTTTGAGAGGAATTTTACTCCTCTTTTTATATCACGAATAAGAGAATTTTATATAAATTATTATTATTATTATTATATTAATATTAATATTAATATTACGATTAATGCATAGAAGAAATTATCATTCCAGCTTATTGGATGGCCTCTGGTATTCGTTTTATTAACTATAAATCATTTTTCTTGGTCACAACTTGCCAATTTATTTAGGTAAACTGATTATCGTACTGATGATAGGGAGTTGAGATGTTTGAATATGCTCAGTTTAGAATTTTCACGTTTTTATTAAGAGAAAAACAAACCACCGACGAATTAACTAAACGAATATCTACTATTATAAGCATCATCGTCGCATATTGATTTCCTTTTCTTTTTCTTATATATGTTTTTTTTTTTTATCATACATATGGATTCATATGAAGTCTTGAATGAACTAAAGAGACCTAAATCCTACCTAAATCTGAAAACTCATTTCATATAAATATACATAATTAAAGATAATAATATCTACGTTTTAATTATAGCGACTGTGTTCTTGCCTAGAGCTTTTATCGGATTTGAGATATGCAGCTGAATCTTTATTATAACTTTATTATCGATATATTCGATATAAGAGAATTAATTTTAAGTATATCAAATAGATTAGTTTTGAAACCGTTACTGAAAGAAAAAAAAACAAATTTCTTAATCTATTGTAAACACGTTTACCTTTATTATTTTGTTATTGTTTTTGTCGTTTTTTTTTTCGTTCTTTTTTCGTTTTTTTCGGTAACGGAAATATTCACTGCCATATTTTAGTTTATTTTTCATATTAATATTATTATTATTATTATTATTATACGTATACGATCAACCTTTCGCTTATCTTAATGCACCATAAAATCCGATCTAAGATGCTTAACGTATTTAATTACTATATTAAATTTCTAACTTTCAATTGACTGGTGTATGTATAACAATTTGATAGTTTAATTATCAAACTACTATTTTCAGTCTTTGATGGTCTCTTCTAATTTTAATTTTATATTCGATACTTTTGCAAAAAAAAAAACAAAAAAAATTCTGATCACAGTTATCATTAATCAATCATAAAATCATCATTAGCTGTGCAGTATTATAAGATGAAAAAAAATTGAAAAAAAATGATTTCCTTTTATATTTATCGTGAAAAAAAAGGTAATATTTATCGAAAACTGATCATCAATATAATCATTTAACATATCTGAAAGACGATTTTACAACTATTTAGTCAATTGAAACACAAACAATAACATAATATTTTCTAATTGGCCCCATTAATACACGAAGCAGCATATTTCAGATAATCATCTGTTTCAATTAGGTATTGAAAATTGAAATTTTTCAATACAGAATGAAAAGTTTACACATCTTATACCTATTATAGAGAAGATGAATATCTATTTAGTCTCATTATCGTTCATTGGTGATAATTATTTATATCAATTGTAATTGTTCGATGTTCAACTGCAGCAGCTCTGATTATACATTAATATTATCTTATATTAATAATTTATAGTACCTAATATAGGTTTATAATATTATTGCGTAATAATGAATAATTGACTAGCATCATACACCGCCGCCGCAGCAGGGTGCCATAAGAAAACAGAATATTGTGAAAAACGTTTTAAGTATATCCATAAGATGAAACAATACATACATATGGCTGATATGATACAGATAGATAGATAGAAGGAGAGAGAGAGTGAGGAGAGAATAATTTTCAATCTAATCACATAGTTGTATACTTTAAAAAAAAAAGTATAAAAGAAAAAGGCTGGAAAAATATCGTCGTTACCGTCTCATTTTTTTGTATATCGCGAATTCATTAGCTCTAATTAACGTCATTATTATATATAATATACATATTTTATTATATTATTATTAACAATCTTCTAGCTAAAGAAAATGAAAAAGAAAAAGAAAAACACACAAAGTATTATTAACAAAGCTAGAAAAAATATTTTCTAACTCTGTGTATTGTAGTACATCGGTTTATATTATATTATATTATATTATATTATAAAAATTATCTTAACTACTGATGATATAGCCATTGAGACCGTAACGGATCAAATATAACTAACTAAATTCAAATTACTGCCATTACTGACTGTGAGTTAGTATATTTATACGAACAGAATAAAGATAAATAATAAATAAATAAATAAATAAATACATTTTATTGTATATTATATGAAATATACAATATTATGTAATCGCGTTTATCGGGGGAATATATATATACACATTATACATATTATATACGTTTTTTACGAACAAGAAAATCAACTTATACCTTAGAAGTTGAAAGAGAAAAAAAAAAAAACGTGTTTATTTTCTGTTTTTTTTTTAACGCTCAGAGTTATAATCAAATAATGAATAAATCACGCCTTTGCTATGCTGTTTTTTATCTCTTTTCATATAATTATATTAATACGCGAATTTATAGTATACATATTATGCATACATACATACATTATAAATAACATATGGATATTATAAATAGACGCACTTTTTGTAACGTTTATATATACCTATTATACTTGTATGTATACGCCAGAAATATTAAGCTGTACAAATTTGAATCACAAATCTCATTAGAAGATATTGTGATATCAGCTCAGAATCTATATTTCCAATTTACACCTATAATAATTATAGCTTCATGAAAAAAAAAACAAGAAAGAAAGAAAAAAAGAAAATACTAATATTAACAAGTCATAGAGTAATACGTGACATTTCTATTATGATGTGATGTAATGTATAAAATTGCCTTTCAATAATGTATCAAGGTATACATTAACATAAGGTACAAACACACAATTCTCTTTTTCATCAATTTTCAGTAGGTAAATTTGTATCGTAATTGTTATTATTATTATTATTATTATGAATGGTCAATTATTACTTGCGATGAGAATTATTTCAATCATAATATACATACATACATACATATATTAATTTTAAGAGTCACGTTATTATTCTGTATAGTATTTAAACAATTTTTTACACATATATGCATACATACATACATTCTATACTATTATCATATGAATGATTAATAATATTCTTTTTATAATAGTGATAAACTTTTGCAAAAAATAGTAAAAATCATCAAATTCGTAAAATGTTGAGATCTAAAACAGCGAAGCAATATTGGAAAAAAGAATTTTAAAAAAATTAAAAAAGAATATCCTTACAACAAAGAATTCATAAAGAATAAATTAATTACTGACTACATACATAATTATATTATATGTATAAATAATATATATATATATATATATATATATATATATATTTTATACAAAGAATTGCACAACTTTAAACAAACACATGCTATACACATATACATATACATATATACACTTATAGTTAGTTATATACCCATTGTAATCATTATGTGATTACATTACATTAACATAATAAGATCGAAAATATGGCCTATTGATTATAAAAGGCCTAGAATGGATATTTTACCACAAAAGTATAATTTTAGAATAGTTTATTATACCTACCATAAACATATTTCATCTATAACATAATTATCGTCGTTATTGTTATTAATTATTAAGTAAAACACAAAAAAAACAAAATTATAACAATAATAATAATGATGATGATAATTGCCATTATTATAACTATTTATTGATCACACACATACAAGGAAAGATACTACATATAGGAATATGTTGTAACAGAATAATAAGTGGTAATCGAATATTCAGAATGTTTGTAATTTGCTGGAGGCTGGCTGCTTTTTTTTTTTTATATTACTACTTATCAACATTTATTCTTATTATTATTCTTATTATTATTATTAAGAAAAATTTATTACATAATAATAATAATTTACGAAAGACTAAAATAAATTAAAGGGCAACTATTGATGTACATAATTAAACATAAACACACCACTTTGTAAGTAAATTAGTTTTTAATAATAGCCAATATTAAAACATAATATACATATAAATATTATATTTATACATTATAATTATATGACCATCCCCGCGTAATAATCGTAAGATAAATGAAACGAAAAGAAACAATGAAAAAACAAAAAGAAAAAAGAAACACAAAAACATAAGCGAAAAGAAGAAAATAAGTAATTCAACATTCATAACAAGTGTGTGATAATATTTATAACATTTAATACCTTATAATAAACGTACGTAATGTTCTCTTTTGAATTTTAATTACTTTTTCTATTACAAGAAGAAACTAGATTTTCAATACGTAGCAATTATTAATTACATCAATTACAATCAAACATGTATTTATTAGTACTGCACTTTAGAATCCTAGTTGCAGTTTCTCAATTATACACATAAAAAAGCTTAAACACTACTAATTACTATTTCAGATAACATGTGATTGAAATTCAACCATCTTATGATAATAAAGGGGGAAAAAGGGTAGTTTTTGATTTTCTCCTGTTTACTTGGAGTAAAAAAAAAAATCAAGACTATATGTGAACTGAATTTTCAATATTATGTTTATTTATTAAAAAAAAAAAAATACAAATTAACTGAGAGTATAAAAATACGATATCAATACAGATATATATGCGATATACCTGCAAATAGATAATGAATAATGATGCATTGCTCAACAGTTATAACAAATATAGTTATAGTCGTGCTTACATAAAATCAGATTCAAGTGTTTGATCTTCATTTTCTTTCGACTTGGGTCTGTCTAGTTATATAGCCATTCAAGTGTGTGATATGAAGAATAATTTTCAGTTAAAACACGAGTTTTAAAAGTTACAAGTTTTTTTTCTTTCAGTTATATAAAATTTTCTTTTATATAAATGCAAAACTATCAAGCATGAGGAACACATTAAGGTCAATTCTTATCATAACATACTGGAATATGAATCTCATTCCAGTTTCTGTTTTCTTGTGCAAATGAAGGTAAAGAAAACGAGAAAAAAAAAAAAAAAATACAATAAAAGAAATAATATTGTTTTGCGTGAACGGCACGCAGAAAAAAAATCTAGCCGTAGAAAAACGGCAAAAAAAAATAATAGTAATCAACGACACATGGAATTATCTTTATAATTCGTACAATATTCAGCAGATGAAGAATATTGATTGTTTAAACTCGCTTAATACCTACGTCACAAAATGCTTAATTCCGTAAGAACTCTGCACTGTAGAGTCTCTAACGTAAACTCTCTTAGTTTTCTTTTTATAATCTTTATCAGGTAAAGGTAAACTTGGGGACGTTATTGTCTAGTATAATCTATACACGTGTGTATATACATATACTAGATATATAAAAACGTAATTAGAAAAAATATATATATATATCTGTATGTATATATCTTAGTAATAACGTAAAGAATATAATCTAATCTTTCTATATTTGGTTTGTTTCATTCTTAATCAAAGCCCTGACTTTCCATGGGGCTTTAGTTAT
This sequence comes from Tenthredo livida, assembly GCA_963992785.1. Taxonomy (NCBI): domain Eukaryota; kingdom Metazoa; phylum Arthropoda; class Insecta; order Hymenoptera; family Tenthredinidae; genus Tenthredo; species Tenthredo livida. The sequence continues at coordinate 960,255 of OZ023070.1, read as the reverse complement.
ATCTAAAGAAAATTAGGAATAGAAATATTTCTATTTCTATTTTCTTTTATTCTTCTTCTTCTTCTCAAATATTCTTAATTAAAGAAACTTAATTAGATGAAAATAAAAATGATAATAGTAATAAAGTATTTAAGTTTAACGAGTATATCTATGACCGTCTTGGTATTAATTTTTGAATGTATTTTGAGCAAAAAAGATTCCACCGATAGATCTTTTTACAGGAAGTATAACAGATTTTCCAATGCACAGTTAGGCGTTCTATGGATTGATTGTGAGACCAAGAACGCCAATTTATGTGCGTACTGGCATGGAGCGGGAACCCTAACGGTCCCGCTCCAGTTATAGTACATATGCGTCAGCTTGTAGCTGAGGCGTTGTAGTTTGTCTGCGTCTAGTCCTACTGTGTCAGAAATGACGCTGAAAGCTGTCGGCGAAACCGACCCCTGTCTAACAGACTGAGATACGATAAAGAAATCGTATTTAGATGGGTCGGTTATGACATCGTCAACGACTGTTCCAGGCGGTGGATTTCTCTTTTGCGCAAAAAGACGAGTGTTTAGGCGTTTAGTGACTATAATAAAAGCCATCTTTACCTCCTGGGTTCCATAGACCTCTGACAAACGTTTCTTCAGGAGTTCAACCTCGTGCTTGTAGACATATGGTACTTGTCCCTCACCCACACCGTCTCTGTATATAACTATACGCTGTGGCAAAGCGTTTTGGTTTCTGGCTTTGTAAGCGTGTAGAGCTTTGCACATGTTTGTTGATATATCGTTTGACAATTCTTCTCCGTTAGAATGTTCGCTTACAGCGCTGAAGTACTGGCTGAATGATCGATCTAAGGATGCGACGAGGGCACCTGCGGACAAAATTTGCACAAAAATTACAATAAAAGAAATTTGTTCGAATCTCTTTTCATCATTTCTTTTATTTTTGATCCTGAACTCACCGTAGTCACGTCCTTTGGATGCAGTGTCGTGGCAGACGTCGAATCCAACTACCATAAGTCCGCTGAGTGGAATTTCGACGGTCCAAGGCGCACCGCCGATTTTACAATTCATCTGAATTGCAACTTTAGTTGCGACAGACTGGAGCCCTTTGTTGGTCAGGTTTTTGGCAAGAAATACTTGGGTAGGTACTGGCCTATCCCCGCAGCATTTCTTCTTTATAGCCGAATATCGTTCCGGTCGATTATTTGGCACAACGCAAAAGATCAAATTAACTGGTTGGCGGCTTAGAATGTCTTCAATAGCAGTTAAATACGACTGCGATTTGTCGTCGTAAATTTCGACAATACGCGGCGGGGGGATTTTGAAGCCCAATTTTGATGATACTTGGGTCAGCATAGTAACGAAATTCTGTAACAGAGATAAAAAAAAAATAAGAATAAACGAAACATATAAAAAATAATTGCTATCGTAATAAAGAAAAATCATCATGTCAATGAAATTCGTTGTTGCGAATAAATTTTATACCTCCACATCTCTCTTTGCACGACTTGTAGTAATCAGAGCCCAGGCATCGAGTTTGCCGCAAGTTAACATGTTCACGCTTCTGAGTTCACGAGTCCAATCTGCGTCTGGACCTGCGTCAACTTTCCTTTCTCTTGCGAAAACGATCTTTTCATGTGGCAATATTCGGCCGGGTACGTCGACGAGGTTTTCGCTTAAATTCAAATTCCATTCTTTCAAATCATTTACTACTTGTGGTTCGGATCTCAAACGTCTGTTGAATGCTAGAAGCTTTTCAACTCTGCTCTCTGGACCGACTCTCATGTGATCAGAGAGGGCCTTCATCAATTGCCATTGTGCTCTCATATCGTCGGTTACACCTGTGAAATTAATGAATAAACAAATTTATTTCAATTGATTTTTACCAAAATGAACACAAAGGTAAGAAAGAAAAAAATGTCTTGAGAGAATTGGGCTCACCAGTAGCCCTGCAAAGTTCAGGTACTAGATAAACCAAGTCTGCTTGACCGGCTCTTCGCTCTCTTGGTTTAGTCTTGGAAACCAACAACGGCTGAGTAGTGTTGCGTATTCCGATCTGGTATTTGTTCTTGTAATAATCTATGTACGAGACCTTGTCGCCGTTGCGAAGTTGGAATGTTGATTGCGGCGTGACTTCGAAGTCAACGTCATCGATGCGATAAGTGTTGTTGTTGTATCCAGTGAGAACAACTTGACCAATTACAGCAGCGGCGAAATCCCTCTGTTTTGTACAAAAGAGAATGAGGAAAAAAAGAAAAACAATATAAATATAAATCAGACGAGTATTTATCACGAAGAATTTGTTGTATTTATTTAAAGCGAAAAATTTACCCTCGGATCTCCGCTGCGCCCGTTCCTGCGACAATCATCTAGGATATTCAGAAGCGTCTGCTGACGCATTACTTTATGGGATATCTCAGAGCACATGAGAATATCGCTTTCGTGTTGTCGAATGGACGTCAGGTAGCCAGGCCACAGCTCTAACATGAAGTCTCTAATCTCGATCTGGAATTAATGTGAAATGTTGTTCAAAATTAAGTTGTAAAAAAAAAAACCGCAAACAAATCTGAGAAATGAATTCAAGGCGATTTAATTCAAGTCTCTAATCCCCAGTTTTACATCTTCTAAATAAAATAATCACCTTAGCCAATGCGTCGTAGTAGTCTCTTCCAACAAGCTGAAGATTGAGATGTCCGAGACACTTGCGCATAATGATGTTGAAAAATTGCAAGTAGTGGTAGTCACCCTTTACCAAGTCTCCTACTTCCTTTATGTCAATGCGAATTTGCGTTTCGTCAGATTGACGGGTAGAGAAGAGTTCCATTTTCTACAAATTGAATGAACAATGTGAGAAATGCAAGAATACATCTTGATGATTGAATGGCAATATGACATGAAAACTGATTAAACAAATTGTTTATAAAACTTGTTTTTACCTCTGGCAGACGGTTGCTTGTGTACAAAACAGTACCGTCAAAGATGTAGGGACCCAAAGTGTCTTTGTGCGGTCTAAGAAGCCCTTTGCGAACAACAGTTCGATCTTCATCAGGGGCAAAGTCAACACGATATTGATAGAGGCACCAATCAGTTGTGCTCAGTAGTTTGAAGTAATTGGCCTGTAGTTTTATACCACCGCCAGAGCTCCCTAAGTTAAATTGCAAGAAAAAAGAAAAGAAATGAATTTCGTTAGAATCGACGACCTTTTTCGTTTTTTATTCATTATATTAGATTCTAAATTCAGTTGGTTGAAAATTGTATTATGATATGTAAAAGTTCAAAAATATACCTTGCTTAGTTACCAGACCCTGAGGACGAGTAACGATCACTTCGTTTTGTATCTGACGTCTTCCACGCATGGCGCCACGGCCAATGGCACCGCCATCTCCTCCTCCGCCTGTTCGTAATAACCAGAGATAAATATAAGCAAGTTGAAAGAGCCATAAGATTAATTCCTACCAATTATAAAGATGAGAATGAACATTGACCAAAATTTTGAATATTAAAAAAAAGATCAACATAATTTAGGCAGGGTTGAGAAAATAAGAGATGAATATTTAGTACCGATCGCCATTTCTTGCACCTTCCTAGATACATTTCCGGCTTCGGCATCTCCTCTAACACCCACGGATTGTCCAGCGCGTCCAACAGCCTAAATAAAGTATAAAGTATTTTTTTACTTTTTACAATTTATTAAGTACAGCTTATTTTACGAGCTGGTATAATTATTATTACAGAGAAAGACTAATCCTAACTTCAAGTTACAAATTGTGATAGTTGATTTTATTCATATTTTTCTGAGAAGTGTTGATATAATTCAAAGTCATAAATGAAGAATGAATAAGAAATTTTTGAATGCAGTACTAATACTTTGTAGCAATTTGTATTTAGCTTTATATTGTTATTGCAATAAACAGATGGCATACAATGTCTGTGATTGAAATTCGGGATAAAGCCTGTGTTCTGCTTGGGTAAATCTCTTTGGTACCTGAAACCGGATTATTTCTGGCGGTGGGGGGGGGGGGGGGGGGGAGGTGTAGGACACAATGAGTACTGTATGACACTACCAAGAAGTGTAAAACCGTTTTTTCACCCCCAAGTCTCTACAAATACCTATACTATATATATTTATACCTATAAAGTGTTAAATACGTAGTACCTAGTGCAGGTAGTATTATTTATAACCTTTACTATGAACACGACCTAGCCAGTCGAAATACCGCGAAAATAAACACGGGGGGAGAAAAAAAAAATTCTATTGTTTACCTATAGCGGGTCCCCTTTATGTTTTTATGTTCTCTAAGTGTGAAATTGAATTTAGTATAATACTATGTCGAGTAAAATTTGAAGGTATATTAAATTTTCACACTTTCTAGAATTATAAAACATAGAAAAGAAAATTTCGGGAGAATTGTATTTCTAAAATGGAATAATAATGAATAATGAATAATGAATAATGAAATAAGAACAAATCGCATGTATAAATATTTAGTGAAATTGAATTTCGATAGTTCATAATCTCATAAAAGGAAATAAAAGAAATCTGATACTATGTATACTAGTAGGTATACCCACTCAGCAGAATAAATGCTGATCACGTAATGCATGATTATTATTCTATCGAGAGGTCGATTTACTTGGTAACTGCAATTCCGATACCTAATCCATTGAAGTGATAATACTGTCTTAGAAATAAAATCTGCGTAACATTTGAATGATAATAGTTGCATTATGCAGATTACTATCGAAGATCTGAGACTAGAAATGGTCGTGAAAGTTTGATAGGAAAAAAAAAAAAAAAAACCATGTAAATACAACAGAGACAAAGAAAAGACGAATTTTTGAATAAAATAACAAAGAACAATATTTAATGGTATATAAAAAAATATAAAAAAAAAATTCTTACAGCTGGTGCTGCGTCAAATCCTTGAGGCTGTGGTCTGGATGATCCTGCTTGTTGAGGTGGGGGTCTGGATGGCCCTTGAGGTCTCGGCGCCTCTTGAGCCGGAGGACCTGGTCTTCGAGCCCACGCACCCTGGGGGGTAGGTAGCGGTGCTGCGGCAGGCCCACGTTGATCTTGTCCACGTTGCTGCTGCTGATCCTGACCACGGGATCTTCCACGGGATCGGCCCCTTGCTGCTCCCCTTTGGTCAGCCATTAAGTATCTGTGGAAATAAAGATATGATGTATTAAGGGAAGTGAAAAAAGTAGATAATGTTAAAAAGGGGGTAGCGAGGGGGAGGGAGAGGGGTAACAGATAAGGTACAAAGAGCTGCTTGGAAGTTAAGAAAATAAAATAACTCGCCCTAAAAAGAAAGAAAGGAAGGGGAGAAAAACCCGGAGAAAAGAAAAAGTAGTGATAGTATTTTAAAGGAAAACAACATTTCAGATACCAGTGTCTAATCTTCTTATGTGTACATGTAAGTGTTGAAAAAAGCCGAGACACGCGGTTCGGTTCACGCACGCCATTTAGTGACAACGAAAACAAAAAAGGACGCTTTGATTAAATCGCGTGTTTAAGAAAATGGAATTTCTAATTTATATATACTTGTTTTTCAACTCATTTTATTTTATAACGATACGAAGTAGGAATTAAAATACTTGGAAAACTTTAAACAAAAAGAAATTAACGCGAGAGAAAACCCGAAAGAAATGTGGACTCTCGTCTTTTTGTTATAACCAGACACAACATGGTTTCTATAGTTAGAGATGAAGAATAAAGTAAAAATTGGTAAAAAATAAAGGCTGAGAGTATCTTAGTCGTAGCGTCTAAACAAATGCTTCCCTATTCATTTATTTATTTGAGGTTTGATATTTTTTAAAGAAATGATAAATTCACGAAAACACGAAATGATGCTTGGTTAATATGATGATGATGATAATAGTAAACCGATTGATTATAGTGACGAATCTATGCATATTATTGTTAGAATATTTATTAGTTACCTTTTATTTCAATTGATGAGATAATAGTCTAGTCTAAAACAGAGAGGATCACACTAAGCTTAAACGCGTAGCTTACTCGGCGAACGAATGATGCGAAGTGTGCTGTGTCTGTGTCTGTGAGCTTGATGAACGCCCAGCCCGGGCTTCGTTTATGCGTTCGTAAAGTCGTCGTGAGAGTCCGTTCGACAGCCAACACACAATATTCAAACTGATAGTTCGGAGTTTGGCCGTCGAATTTGTTTGTCAGCACTTGCGCATGGTCGATGCAATAGGATTTGACTCGAGGTTTTATTACACGACAATACTTCGAGTGGGAGTGTAAATATTTATTCAAAACACTAACAGAGACTTGAATTATGAAAACAAATTGTAAATCGGTCTGAATGAACTCTGGAATATCTATTATTGATTATTCGACGATTTCGATAAGCCGAAATCCGGAATGACCATCGTGCTGTCTGGTGCTTTTCAACGGAACTAATTTGAATAATGTCCAACCGATTTGACGAGAAGAAAAACAACGGGCGTTGCAAAGATTATCGTTGGTATGATGAAAATTTCATTTACGAGATTCTGGAATCGTGTTTGCGAAAATTATTATATTGTTTATACTCACTTTGACCTATCTGCCGAATGATCGCGTCCGCCTTGGTAATGGTGATATTCCTGATCGTATTGCGGATAATGTTGCTGATGATACTGCGGATAATGTTGCCCGTGATGTTGCGACGAAGAATATTGGCGATCCCGGGATCGATCCCGTGACCGATCCCGCGATCCCGAACGATTCCTGGATTCATCAGGATTGTATTTTCTCTTATTTTTATCTCTATCCGGGAACATTTTGAGTCAATCTTTTCACGAAATAACAAGCGACGCTCTGAAAAAATCGACGATCAAAGATAGTGTTGTGTCGTGTCGTATCGTTCACGTCCTAACGATAGATAGTCCAAAGTCTAACTAAATTTAAAATTGCTGGGATTCTTCTTCTTCTTCTTCTTTTTTGGTTAACCACACCGTACGGTGCTCAGTACCACAATTGCTGGGATTATTTCACTGAGCTATCAAAACCGGGAATAAAATAGGAATTAATGGAACTACGTGCGTAACAAAGGTTTATCCCAAAGGTAGCGTATTCCGATCACAACAAGATAGAACGAGATACGCATACAATGTATACGCGAATGTAGTTCCCCCTCTTCAAACATTTGCGTAGTTCATGACCTGTGACGTCACAAATGAGGCCCCCACCCTCGTCGTGGCCTCAACCACGTGATCAATAACGAATACCAGCAACTTAATGCGAATGCAAATTCAGCGAAATTGCCGGTGCGGGTGTATTATTCACACCACATTCACACAGTCGACTACAGTCATGCAGTTATCTTACGTCTCATATTGCAACAAACAATCTTGAATATAGCTTACGAGTTTTGAGAATATGCACGATTCCACGAATTGGACTCGACTCAAGCGTGCATATCGAGGTGCATGGTCTGTTTCAGATAGCGACAACCACTTATGAAGTGATATTTGCCAGACACTGCATCTTGTGGGAATGTAAACAAATGGAGTGGGGGGTTTTCAGGCGATCTTTTCCAAACTCACTCATCGTTTTCAAGAGTTAAATTTATGTATGCGTATTTTGAATTAAAAAAAAATTGTTCCGTGAGAAATTTTCTAGCATACAATTGTTCTATTATTTTATTGCATAGGTGTATAATTGATTGGATCATTATTTGAATCCCAGCCTGATCGGGAAGTGGCGACATCTATCAATAGTATTTTTTTTTAACCTATTGGCTTATCTATCAATCGTATACTATCCATGACGTAACGGTGTTCTGTATAAAGAGATTTTCGACCCAACTATCGAACTATAGGGATATCACAGGCTCCGCCCCTTTAAACTTAAACAGTTGGCATAACTGTCCGCGTTTAACTCCATGGTGACAATTGCGAGTGAATTGAAGTTTACTTTTCTAACCTAAAATTAGCGTCTGAATATCCAAGTCTGGTTAAATAACAATAGTATTGGTGTAATTTAGGCGTTCAAAATACGACGTGGAGTTGAAAAAATCCGTTATTTATAAACGCTGATAAATCGGGGCGCTTAATTATCTTCAAATAATAATTCATTCTGATTAGAGGTCGGGGTGCGCAGTGCAATCGAACCTTGATCGAAAAATATTTGTAAACAAAAATATAGACAGCAAAAGTCTGTCCGAAAAAATTAGTTTAATAATTTTTGTTTAAAATCAACGTCCCCCACGTGACTCTGACATGTTTCAACGCACTTTCGACACGATTATACGCGTTGATTAATATACGAACAATATTTAATAATGAGTGAACAAACCGCTGTTACAAACGATATGGTAGAATTGAATGGAGGATCAGATCAGCCCGTCCTGAACGGGGAAACCGAAAACAGTAAATATTGCTTCATATATTTCAGTTTGAATAACAGTTTTCGAATAACTAATACTCACAGAATTTCATTTCTTTCAGACAAATCGCCTGGAAGTATAGAAGACAAACTCCCAGATTCTGCGCTCGATATTGATTCTAAAAAAGGGGGCCAAGCCGTAGTAGTTCCAAATAGTGGTACCGCATCTGCTAGCAGAGGTAAAAAGCGCAAAAAAGCTCCACGCGATGCAACCGCACCAAAACAGCCTCTAACTGGTTACTTTCGGTGAGAAACGGGGCCAGAAATCTAATTTTTATCATTGTTGTATCTATTTCCTGTCTCTTGATCTACTCAGGAATAATAATCAAACTGGGTTTCATTGTTCTATGCATGTATTTGATTTGTCTGTTTTTATTTTATTTTTCAATCGGAAGACTGAATGAAGTGAAATCTCATTTTTTTCAGATTTTTAAATGACCGTAGAGAAAAAGTTAGGAATAATAATCCGACGATGCCCTTTGCTGAAATCACTAAGGTATTAGCTGCGGAGTGGAGCTCCCTTCCAGTCGATCAGAAACAGGCGAGTATTTCAAATTCTGTAAGACTAGGCTGACTAGTTTCTTGGAAAAAGTCTTTTCTTGTTTCTCATCTTTAATTTCAGCGCCTTAAATATATCATTTTAATTTACAGCAATATCTGGACGCCGCTGAACAGGACAAAGAACGTTACAACAGAGAAGTTACGGACTATAAACAGACAGAGGCGTATCGTTTGTTCAGCGAGAAACAAAATACCGATAAACACGTAGAGCATAAGAAGGAAAGAAACGGGACAGAGCCAACGATAGAACAGAATGTATGAAAAAAGTTTCATCAGTCTGTTGTAATTTTTAATCGCAATTTATAATCGGTCAATTATTGCAGGAAGTACAGCCAGAGAAAGATCACGACTTCTCCGGTTTTGATATACCCATTTTTACGGAGGAATTTCTAGACCATAACAAAGGTAGCTCAGCCTCCGAGTTGCGAAAAAAACATCATATATGTTTTATTTGAGTTTAACGAGTCGACTAATGATTTTATTCTTATCATTCAGCATGTGAAGCAGAGCTTAGACAACTACGAAAAGCGACTTCTGATTACGAGGCACAAAACGCAGTGCTACAACGTCATGTGGACAGTTTACACGCTGCTGTAAATCGATTAGAGTCTGAAACAAGCCAACAACGTGCGACAAATCAGTCGCTACAACGTCATCTTGACTCGTTAAGGTCTCAATTAGCTGGCAGCTTTGCTACTATACCTTTACAAGGTGGTTTGAATCGTGATTTATTAATATCGAGGATTTGAAGGAATGAAATTTACCCCCTTTTTTCATATACAGGCACACACGACGGAGCCACATTGCAGAATATAGACGGATACGTTGAGAGGCTTGAGTCTATACTTAGTAGCAGCGTAGATCCTGGATTACGGAATACAGTTCGCGCCGCTGTATCACGTTTGGAATCGATTGGATGACGATCACCAACGGCTTCAACAACAACTGCGGCTATTCCCATAACAACTAACTCAACGACCACCCTGAAACATCATCGCTCGCGTCATTCCCATAGGAAATGAATTTTTCATTAGAAGTATATGCGTTTAAATTGTTGAACAAAAAACAAAAAAAAAAAACAAAAAAAAGAAAAGAAAACGATCGAGAGGAATCAGACGGTGATCGAACTTCATTTTAGGAAAATAATTTAGTAATGCATTACTGCCTGCGACGATATGGGGTTTATTTCGAATATCATTAAAACTAGGGAAGGATAACAAGAGCAAGGCAGATTAAGTAAGAGCTGAAATAATGAGAGGGTTGTATATAGCGCTGCATAAATTCGCACCTAGTATTCTAATCGATAAATCTTCGAGTTTAACTTATCTTTAAAGTATGTATAGAATATAATTTTAATTACTTAAGGACGTGAGAAGGGTCTCTCGATTCGAAATTCAATTAGTTATTTTCAGTTTCGTTTTCTTACAGATTTTTTTAATCTGATCAAGTATACTTTACTTTTCTTTTTTTCTGAGCGTGATAAGCTAAAATAGAAATATATCATTAATCAAAGTATTAATTTTCGGATTTTATCTTGTTCAAAGATATTTATATCGTTCAATTTCATTTTCTAACGACGTTACATCAGTTTTCGAGAGTCGATTAAAAAAAGTAAAAGGGGAATTTTCCCAATATTTCTCTTAATTATTTAGTCACGTGTAAATCATGGATATTGTTAGGTTTAATTATAATAAAATAACAATAAAAGACTTGATAGAAATTGGGGTAGATTTTATCTCGGGTACTAATTGGTAGTCGATCAATCTTGTTAATTAACTTTTTATTTTTCTTCTAATTTTATTTACAACTTTTCTTAGAAAATTAAAAAAACATCTTTTTTTTTATTCAATAATTTTTCATTTCAAATCACTTCACTTCATCGTCTCCCTGACGTTGGAATACTCTTTTGTAACTGATTTAAGGAAAGTCTGGAAAGTGAAATGAAAATAATTATTCACCTATATCAACTAAACTTTGATAATGACAATAAGTATTACGTATTCTGTACCTCAGCGCAGCGATGTTTGAATATTTGTTGTTCTCTAATTCTGATATCGTTTTATCAATCTTGGAAGAAATAGATCCAATTAAATCCGGTAATATCTTACAAACCGAAGTCATGAATTCAAACAGCTTCTTAGAGGCTGTTGACAAATATTTTTGCACCATATTCAAAAACGTTGATGCGATATCCTCCCTAAAGGAAATAAGAACAATACATATATGTGATGGTTTAATTAATTAGGACTCAAACTCTTGAACTACGAATTACCTTCGCTTCTGATCTTCTCTATAATAAGGACTCAGCGTGAGATCAGAAATAAAATCAATAGTTTGTTGTCTATGTGCGTGGAGATCATGCACCTTCATATAGCATGTGATTATTTGAGGTAGACAAATAGATATTATCATATCTGTTATATGGGGTCCGTAGGACTTTCCATTGTTGACTAAATTTCTCAGAAGAAAAATGACCTGAAAGATATAAAGCGTTCATTTTCATCATCATTCATCATATATGATCAAAATAACACAATAATTACCAAATAGCAGTGTTTGTGGGTCATTCCGTTTCTACAAACTACAAAATTGATCATCAATGTTTCCAATATCAATTTTATAAAGTTTACGTTACTATCGCAGAAGCATTTAAGCAAACTATCAGATATCTTGCAACTCCCAGTCTTAGAAGTGTCCGTAATAAGTTGCGGCAAATAATTTTCAAACAGATTTTTTATCACCAATTGGAGACTCAGGTCTCCTTTAACGTCCAAATTTCCAATTCCTGATATGATCATGGAGAATATTCTCCTCCCAATGTTCATTATGTACGCAGTTTTCTCCGAAGGCAACATGAACTTGTTGATTAATATCAACAGCATGCTGCTCGGCTGAGTCTGTAGCGAAAAAAGGAAAATAATCATCAATTCCAACAGTTTTTATGCACCAAAACTAAATTTTTCACCAAATTCTCAATCGTACCTTAACATACAACATAGGAGCGCAACAGAATATCAAAGTACCAATGCATCGATAAATCCAATAAGTTAGTTCAGAATCTTTAGTTTCTTCTGTGATAGGAATCATCGCCCATTTTTCTACGTGCATAAAGTATTCTCTGCATTTTGCGCCGATAGATAAACGCTGTTGTTCCGTCTGTTGGAAATGAAACAGTTTTTATTTCATGCAATATCGATGTTCATCAATTCAGATTATTTAAAGATACCTGCAAGTTCTCTCGTCGCATCATAAATGCTCTAATAAAAACTAGAATTGGTTCTTTGCTATTTTCCATAGCGATAAGGTCGGAATTTGATTGAAATGTTTTGGCAATCTCATCGCTACTGATCACGTAACGAGTTAGATAGTGAGTCTCCGTATTTCCAGCGTCGGATTTCATAATACAGCATTTTATCCAGGCCTGAAAATCGGGAAGTAGACATTGTGAACTGTAGCAAACTCTTCATCATTCGAAGACGTTGAAGCTACCTGTATAACGATGGAGTCAAAGTTCCTCAGCTCTTTTTTGAGCTCTTGTACCGCGTTTTCATTGCGTAATATGAGCGTCAAGTAGGAACGGATTATCCTGGAAACGTTAATACGAATTAATCTCCTCAGTCGAAGTAGCTTGAATCTATCTCCTCTCACCTAACATCTTTGATCATCGGTGAGGAGCTAAAATGCTTGAACAGCGAAACGAATTTCTGATGGTAGCGAGCAGCCATCCCCGGCTCTCTCAATGCTTCTAAAGTAAATCTTACAGCAAGTTCTGTTAGAGTTTGATAATGGTCGCCATAGATTTGGGAATCCATTACTAGCATTCGAACTCTTCCTGCCACATGCTTCCACAAGGCTTCCAACATCAGTACGCATCCATTCGCAGCTGTAAATTCGATTGATTTTAGTCTAGGAGGAGAGAGACGGGTGTAATATTACCCAGATATTTAATACCTGGGCTTATTTCAATACTCGAAATTCTCAGCTGAACAGATTTGTTGAAAACGTTATTCAACACTGCGATCAGAGCCTTTACTTTGTTCTTAGGACATTCGAGAAAGTATCTATCGATCCAACCACCTATGAACGAGTGCTCTGATAGCTCCATTTTTTCGCTAGACATTAACATCTGGTCTAATACATCGACGTACGAAGCTAACATGGATCGGGAGGTCTCGTCTTTACGACAACTTATAGCATCCACCTAGAATCATGATTTTTAGTGAATGCCTGCAGCTTCGCGGAAGACTGCTACCCGTTCGTTTTTACCTCCTGCAAAAATCTCTCAGAGACTTTGGCGAAGCTTATTTTTTGCTCTGCGAACAGGAGGAGCACTGCGAGTTCGCCCTTCCATACTATAATTCGGCTCTTCTGTTCCTTGTTATCTGTTAGTACGGATGGCAAGAGATCCAGCATCACGGTGCACTAGGTGGGGGATAGTTAAAAAAACGAATTGTATTAAACTCCGGTCTTTCTTTCTTCAATCGGTAGGATCTGCTCTGAACTAAATCCACTTACGACCTCTGAAGTGTTTGTTGTTAAAGCGAGAGTTATGAACAATGAAATAAAGTTGTAGAGACCAGCCTCGGAGAATTCTTCTACTTTACTTTTGCTGAATTTAGAATAAATTCTACCTTTTATCTGGTTCCAATATTTTGAGTCGTTCTCTAACATGCTCTTCCGCAGGAATAAACCTATGGTTTTTATTTTTTCGGAGGAAAAAACAGTTCGGTAATAATGGGAGAGACATTTGAGGCAGGAGATTATAGAATCCTTTACCTAACAATCTGAGGAACATTCCATAAGAAGACAATTTAGTTTGCTCCAAGTTATCCTCTAGTCTTTGTTTAACTTGCTTCAAGATATCCGCCGGTCCTTTTCTGCGAATGAATAGGTAAAACATAGTTTGTTAAAAAAGTTACCTAAATAATCGTACGCTAACGACTTACTTATCGATGGAAACTAGCCACGGTCCTGTGGCTTGTAAAAGAAATGGTTGATCCAATCGACGGTGAAAACAGTCCCAAAGTAGGGAGACTATTTGAACCCTAGGCTTCCACCACTCGCAAGTTAGGGTAGTTAGCAGCGGTATCATTCCCCCAAGTTCTTCATCGATCTCGTCCCTCTCTCCAGCCTTCCCGCCTTTGTTTACATACACCTTAAGGATCTTTTCTACTTGGACGTAGTTTGGTTGAATCTAAACGCAATCGATCCAAATAATTATAAAAGAGGATCGAAAGTATGGATCGAACTAATTAATTAAAACAGTTATTTTTACTCTCGCAGAAGCCACTCCAGCGTAAACTCCGGACAAATTATATCCGTACAATAGAGCGAGGTGGTATATTAGCCAGATGCAAAACATCTCAGGATTTTTACAACTGAACGAATGACTTTGCGCATTTTCTGTCCATGATGTAGACGCCTCAGGCTTAGACTCTCCAATATTTGTGTCTAGGCTTATGTTTACATACTGCCAGAAGGTCTGAAAAAAAATCATCTATTATTGAATAACAGTTTTCTTGGATATTGGCTCGGATGATTAGAGCTTTCGTTAGTTTCATATCATTTTTTTTTTGCGATAATCTTACTTTTGACTTTCTTTTAGCTGCTAAATCGTCGATGAATATTTGAAGCATCAGCCACAATTCTCTTGCACAGGTACAACTGTACGGAGTTTTTGTACGAAGGTCAGCCAAGGGTATCTGAAGAGGGAAAAAAATGTTCGGTGATTTAATTCTTGGGTTTAAAATTGAACAAACATCACAAAAATCAAGATTTTGGATGTTTAGTCAGAAAATTGACCAAAAACACGAAAAAGGACGTATGAATACAAAGCCCTCTACCCTTTCGAATAACTTAATAGCGACGTAGACAAGGTCTTCCACTACTCCTGCGATTGCAAAATCGAGCTCTACGCTTTGAAGAGGGACATTAATATTCCCCAAAGAAGACATGCTGTCCTGAAGTAGTTCGATATGCGACGTATAACTCTCTGGGCATTCTTTTGCATGTAATAAAGTGACGTTAAGCCAGCGTAATTCCAAGTGTAAATGGTACATGTGAAAGTCTGGTTGTACGCACTGAAAGAAAATGCAAAAAATTCATTCAGAGAGATTCTAATGCATACAATTTCTCGGGTATTGAATAAATCAGAATTTCGAAGGAAATATTAAAAAATACAACAAACACCTTATTCCCGAGATTAGATGCTGCGTAATGGAACACAGAATCATTAACGCTTCTCAATCCTTTGAGATATTTCTTTACTACGAGTAACAAGTCCTCAAAATCTTCTCCTATTAGACTATTTACATTGTTTATTAAATTCTGGTCCCATTTTATGCTGAAAATGAAAAACAAATTAATTATTACTATTATTATTGTTATTATTATGTGGAATCTCTTCTTGATTAGTTATTCGAGAAGTTATTGAGCAACAATTTTGAAATACTTCACCTGTAGAGATAGGATCTAATGTATACTAGACATTCGCATACGTTTTTTCTCGCCAAGAAAAAGTCTGGTTGATCTAAGGCGTCTTTTCTAGACGCTAAAATATCGTGATTACTGCGTCTGCTTAAAATCTTCAATTTCATTCTGTTTGAAAAAATAATATTATGAAGACCTTGTGTTAGCACCAGATATTCTAATGTCACTCTATGGAATATAGATAACGTTATAATGTGTAAATGGGGATTTCTGGTAATTACTCTGTACAGGTTGTCAAATGCTTTAAATTCAAAGCGGCTACAGAGCTGGGTAAAATTTTGTTGAACATTATAACATCCCCTAAGAAACACGAGCCTTCTTGCGAAGTAAATATCACGCTTTCTATCTCATCTTGAAAGAAGGTCGAGGATCTACTCAACACCCAGTCATTAGAATTAACTTTTCCATTGCAGTTAAAAGTCCCACCAAACTCCATCTAGACGCGTTATATAGCTCGGAAATACGCGCTTTTAATATATTCACTATATTTCTCGCGTAATTTATCTATTCTTTCCTCTACTTATTACTCTTCATTTATATCCTAACCGTAAAATCAAACATCGGTCATACTCATTACACACGCGGTCTGCTTTTCAATGACGTTAATTTTGGCGCGAATATTTACGCGCCATATTCTACTTCAGGTCATGGACTGTGAAGATATTCAAAGACGGCTAACCTAGTGGTGAAATTCGACGAGGATATGAACAGTGGCTATTTTACCGTCCGAATAATATCATTGCAGTATATCTATATATCTTCACGCTATAGATATACTGCAATGCTATTGTAGTCGGTAAGTTTGGACAATGTACCCACCTTTTTTTTTCTTTTTTTTTTTCAGTCAACGTTATCAGCACTGATAACGACACCAATCGTTCCCGGCTTCTCGGCTGATAGTTTATTTTTAATAACATTAATAAAAGGATAGTTTTTCGTGTCCTAAATGAAGTGTTATTAGGGTGTGATGAACGAAACGAACTATAGAAACAAAAATTGTGCACGATGTATATAATATCATAGATTTTATGTGTTTTATGAATTTTATCAGCGATCATAATAGAACGGGCATGAGTATTTTATCTGATTGTGATCGGTAGATAATGAACAAATTATTTATTTAATGACCTATAAAAATGTTCCAACAAACGTCGATATCCAGTTTCTTCAAATCCATAAATCCCAAGTCGAGTCAGGTGGGTAAAAAACAGGAAATAGTATATAAACAAAGTGGGGCTAACCTAAAAAAGAAACCCCGCAGTTACGGGAGGTTAAAGAAGGAGCCGCCTATGCCGCTGAGCCAGAAAAAGGATTTAAATAACATCGAAACTCCTTCTTTGATCGATTCTGCAGTTAAATTAAAGCAAGAACCAACTTCCCCGAAGACTCCTACGTCGTCTCGCAATGATCATTCATCTCCCACTAGCAGCGATAAGAAAAATCTTAAAAGATCAAACAGCGATAGAAGCTCGTCGTCGTCACCGCGTAAAAAAAATCAAACTGCCGGGTCTAGGTCCGTTACAAAACACCTTAAAAACCGCAGTCCTAGAAGGCTGTTCAAAAACGAGTCTATAGACGCTGCTAAGGTATCGGAAATGGTTGAAAACCTGAATCTTTCGAGGACTGGACTATTGCCTAAGAACGATATCAACCTTGAGAAATTTTACTCGCGATTAGAGTCAAACTCTCAGGAAGCAGTTTTTGACGTTGACGTAGACCTGATAGAGCCGGTATATGATGTAAACAGGGTCGTTATACCGAGGGAAAAACACGCTGAACATCTTTTCGAAATATTTACCCAGGTCTTTTCATACCCAGTTAACTGCGGCTACTTTAACGACCAGGAACTCGATATGGTATTCAGGATTCTTTGTCTCTCCGATAAAGCGCAGATGCTATTGGCCAGAATGATACAAAGAAAGGTGTGCTGGAAGCGCGCTAAGACAATTGAATATCCAATGATTGATAAGGATCTAAGGCCGTATTTTGACGAGCTGGAAAGACAGGAGTTGATAACATCTGGTGAGATTTGGAGGCTTTTTTACACACCTTAGTCGCAATTATTTACCTTTTTATACAGGAAATATCCCTCTTTTCAGATCTTGGTGAAGAGAGCCTTGAGGCAATGTTGACGATGCTTTTAGCCGACGAAGTTCGCAATATTTGTAGACAGTCGAACATTTTCAAACAAAGTAACAAGGATTTGGCGATTAAAAAACTCCTGGAGAATAGCTCTATCAAGCCACTTTTTCCCGGGATGGAAAGCCCCGCTGTGGCACTGAGGAAGAAAGTCTTGAATATGCTAGATCATTGCATTTGCGTTCTGCCAGAAGTGGTCGGCTTGATAAGCAGAGTTGTGTTGCTGTTTATTCCCTCGGAAGATGCTACTTCAAAATTCCGTGATATATTTCTTAGACTGACTATGATTAAGGAGGGAACGATGAAGTATCCTGAAATTCCTTTACACCATTATCCCATCTTTCAAAACAGAGAACATCTCATCAGGTTCGTTGAGGCAGTGGCCCCAATCGTTTATCGCTAATGAAATTTGGGCTCCATTTATTCATGTGTTTGAATTTTTGCGCAGGTGTGTCGAGAGGAGGAACGAGTGGAGACAAGCTCAGGAGCTGCCCAGAGGAGATAAGGAGAACTGGGAAATCCTTAAGACTCTTGGGCGGAACGCTCATGTTCGTTTAATGCAGCTTCTTGGAGAGAATCAGAGCAGGTGATGAGGAATTCTCGGTTTATTTACGATTTCGTAAAGAAAATCACAGCCCTTTACATACTCGTTGCATTCTTGCAGCCAGCAGAAGTTCCTTTCAACTCCAAAACACGTGCAAAGATTCAGGGAGGAATACGTCTGCATAAAAATAGTTACCACATGTCTGGAAATATTCAAGAAGGAAAATTCAACGGTGAAAGAGGCAGTCGATATGCTCGGCGATCTTATAAACCAGGAGATCTATCTCCAAGGTAGAAAAGGCGAATGGTACGAAGAACTGGCGCTGATAGAAATGAAGCATAAAAAAGACCTCAACACTGCTGCTCTTCTAATTATCGAGGGACTCAACCTTCGGAATATTACAGACGCTGGAAAGCACTTACTAACTAAACGAGCCTCCACTCTTGCAAAGAGAAAGTCTGGCATTGATACGGACATCAAATCTCAGCTCGTGAATCTTATCGACAAACAAACGGATGGGAATACTCCAACTGTTTCTATAAACGCTAACGCTATGCAAGGGTGAATAAAAACAGGAACAATTGCTCCCAGTAGCTTATTAATTCCTTCACTACTTACAGACTAAATTATTAAATTCGATTTTCAGCAATAAACCAGGCCGCAAAAGCATCTGGTCTATGGACATAGGAGGAGGAGACAAAGGCTACATGAGCGTCGAGCACAGAGCTCAATGTTATTACAAAAATAATGGTTTTCCGGAGGGTTGGCATTGCGAGGGATCCCTACCAGTAACATTGTTTACTTTACTGTTCTGGGACGAACTTTACCACGTGTCAGTTCCAGCTGCCTATTTATCGGCCTACCAAAAGGCTCCGCTGGATTTATTCACTTCAGATTTTTACAATAACAGAAAAGAACACTTGGACAATAAGATAGCGTACATTGAATCGCTGAACAGCGATCAGCTCGGCAATTTGATAGAAGAATCTTTGGAAACTAGGCAACATTATGAGTCGCTTATGCCCACAAGTTTGCATTTAAGCAGCGAAGGGCTCAGGGTAAATGATCAGAATATTTTTATTGGTCTCTTTGATAGAAAACTATCGATTTCTTTCTAACTCGTATAATTTATGTACATTTTTTACGATTCCAGGACGTAGTCCGATGCATGGGGACTACAGTTGTTGTTGGAATTTGCAAAAAATTGGCTTTAAACTTCAGCGGATGTAAGGCAGGGTTTCCAGATCTTTTGGTATGGAATCCGATGACATTGAAGGTGAGATTTTGATAGTTTGCCTATTTTTTAGCATTGTATAATCAGGAAGATGGAAAGTACAGAGAAAATGAACCAGCCAGATATTGGGCAACAAAATCGCCTTTATTATTCAATATATTAACAGTTAAGATTAATAAACTCTACATAGAATCTAATCAAAAACGAATTATTTGTTACAGTGTAAATTTGTGGAAGTTAAAGGACCCGGAGATACTTTATCAGCTAAGCAAACTCTCTGGCTTAGGTACCTTGACAGTCTTGGTGCAGTTACTGAGCTTTGCGAAGTCAGAGGTGAAGAACCACGTTTATATACAATAATATACATTAACTGTTATTTTGATCTAAGAAATCAATTTTTTCAATCAAGTTCAATTAACAGTATATGATTATCACACTGCCAAAGCTTGCGGTATCGTTGTTGTACAAGGGCCGGAGAAATGGTACCTGAAAAACAATAATCTCAATTTTTATCAAGTTAAATCGAATTTCTTTTTACCATAAAACGTTTCTAAAGAATCCAAAGTAAAATATATTGTTATTATTTTCAGCTGTCGCTAACAATTGATGAAATTTTTTATGAGAGAAAACGAAAAAGACAAGAAAAATCGAAGAGAAAGAACTAGAAAAAAAACAAAGCAAAAAAATTAAAAATAGACAAGATCCTACGAAATTTACATCGGAGCATGAAGGATCCCATGAAGATTGCATGTTTTTTTTTACAGACTGATATTGTACAGATGGTGGCTAATGGACTAATACAAGTAATCTAAACTATATTTCAAGTTGATGAATAAAATATTTTTAAACAATATTAAGCCTGAATTACATCTTTACTGACTCATATCTCTTACGCGAATTGATTTGTAGCTGGTGTACTCTCTATATTGAATTCGGCAACAGCTATTCCACGGTTTGCTACTTGTGGAGCAAACATTGCAGCCGGATAAACCACCGATGATGTACCAACGACCAAACAAACATCACAACTGCCTACAGCTTCATCTAAGATATTTAGATATTTTAAAAAGAAGGTTTAAGAAATTGACAAATTTCATTCATCTCTTCATTCTTCTCATAACTATTTCTCACCGGCTCTTTGCAGTACATTTTTTTCCAAGTTTTCACCGAACCATACGATATGGGGCCTCAGCAGCCCCTGGCAATCAGCCTTTTTACATCTTGGCAATTCCTCAAGTGGAATGGGCAACGATTTTGCGTTCGGATCCGGAGCGCTGTGGGAGATTTAATTATAAATTGCAAAATTTTCTGGACTTGTGTGAAAATTCATTCTAATTTTTCTTTTTTTTTTATTACCCCTTTCCTTCAAGGGCTGGACAAATCGGACTGTTTCTATCCTCAACGATCTCCTTGCATTTAGTACACCTCGTTTTATACAGAGAACCGTGAAGTTCTATCACGTTTTTTGAACCAGCACGTTGATGAAGACCGTCAATATTCTGGGTTAGTATAGTCACTGCGTTTCCCTCGCTAGTCATACGCTTTTCGAATGCCGCTATTGCCTCGTGTGCCTATAGAATGAAACGAAGCGGAATAGACATACTGTTTTAAATAAATTTTGTTGGGTCATTATCTATGCATAATTTATCAGGTTTAAAGAAATCTAAGAAATTTCATCGACTCACGATGACTGCGTTCAATATCTACGATGTTTATATTATATTTGAGGTTAGAATGTATTGTTTTTTTTTATCATTTACCTGATTAGGTTCAACTTTGAGAACCAATTCTCTTCTATAATGATAGAATTCCCAAACTAGAGAAGGATTAGCTGAGAATGCTTGCGGAGTTGCGAGATTTTGGGCTTGATAAGTTCTCCAAAATCCACCAGAACCTCGAAATGTCGGGACTCCAGATTCCGCTGAAACCCCCGCGCCAGTTAAAATTAATATATTTTTAGCGTCCTTCAATACTTTGCGGAAAGAATTCATTATATATAACTTCAAAACAACATATATTAGAGTAAGTGACAGTGACTTCAATTATTATCAATGTTTTTTGAGGTTATTTAGGTTAGGATTTTGATTCTGACAGCTAGTATACGTATCTTCAAAAATACCAGTTCGAATTCGAACATCGCATCTAGGTACACACCCGCAAGTCTATGCCAGAAAAAGATGTAATACGCCCACTACCGCCATCTAGGCATACAGTTTCTGTTTGTTTTTTCACTTATTTCGCACAGACTCGCGGAAAGCCGGAACGCGATCGTCGCAGTTTGTTTGTTTGTATGTATATTGCGATTTGTAATTAAAAAAAAGTGTAACAACCGAAAGTATTATAGTTATATTCAAACAATAAACGATAATAACGAAGTATTTATTACCAATTTAAATAATTGTCGGTTTAATTATAAGCGAGGTTATTAACCTATCATTAATTTTTTTGTTCACGTATTCCGACCCGACTGTAACCTTCGCGATATACTAATAACAAAAGACGCATGTAACAGAACCCATTTCAAAATTGTTTACATACGCGGTATTCAATAGTTTGCACATTCTACAGGTCATATTACACGCAACGGTAAAGATACAACAACTTCAATATGAATGAACCGCTCCGAAGCCAGAGAGGATTTACGATAGCGTAAGCGTTATTATAATATCTATATTTATGATATTTATGATATTTATCCGATTTCTAGATTAGAGGAGCATGAGAGATGTATATTTTATTGTTTATCAAATTTGATGCGAAAAAAAAAAAAAAACAATGTCGCTTCAATTTTCTTTTCGCTTTTGTTTAATAGAAACGTTATTAATTATTATCTAAACAGCGAACTTCTCCAGAAAGAGAATATGGTTCTGGAGTCAATGGACGACTTCGAAGAAAGCAAAGACGAAGATGAAGTTTTTGCCTTCTCTAGAAATCGAAATATAACCAGCCAGGAAATGCTAAGATATTTAAACATACACGACGACGACGATGACGATTATCGTAACGAAGCACAGGAAGAAGACCCTGCTAGAATCGTTCCGTGCGGTACTAGCTTCGAAAAACTCAAAGAGACCATGACCGATATCTCCGATGATGGAAAAGTAACTAACAAAATCATGTGATTTAATGTTCGATTCGACTCAATCTTATCAAAAACGAGAACCCAAATCTGAAATCTTCGAATTTAACTCCTGAATGTAATCTAAAAACAGATTTCGATCCATCTTTTACCCTTCCTAAGCTCAAAAACGATTCAAATTCTTAAATAAAAGATTTTTTCAGGTTTTTAAGCTGTTAAAACGGGCTGGCGTCGGCGAAGTAGTACCCAAAGATGCAATGGTATCAGTTCACTACATGGGCTACTTTGAGTATCAAGATGAGCCGTTCGATTCGACTTATTTGCGCCAGTCTAACTGCAGGATTCGGTTGAACCAGGGTGCTCTGATCGCAGGATTAGAGTTGGGAATACAAACGATGAAGAAGCACGAAATAGCACATTTCATTATTGACCCTGATTATGCGTTTGGCGCCGCGGGATGCCCGCCGAGAATTCCGCCTAATCAGGAAGTCATGTTTGCTGTATGCTTATTAGATTATATTGACAACGCAGCTGCAGATACTTACGAAAATTTGGATCAAGAGGAGAGGAAATCACTCGCTATAGCATTTCCTAAGGCCATGGCGTTCCACGCTACTGCTAATGACGATTTCAAGAGAAATAGAATTCAACGGGCTGTTAAAGGGTCCGTAATTTGAAAATGAGACGATATCTCAGAGCGAATATAACTTCATCCAAGTTCTTATTCAATCTTTCATTTTCAGGTACAAAAAGGTGATCGATATACTCCAGAGAATTAATTTGGAAAATGGAGAAGAGGAGGAAAAGCAGCAGAAGGCTTTGACCAAGGCTTTGGTGAATCTTGGTGTTTGCTACAACAAGCTAAAAGAGCCTAAAAAAGCTTGCTGTGCTTGCAAGGACGTCCCGAAGCCAAACGCTAAAGCGTATTTTACGTTAGTTGATTTTAAACGCTCGTGGAGGACTCGTAGTCCTTTTTTTTGTTTCATTTTACACGGTTTTCAAGTTTTTAATTAATTTTTCATTTTCAGTCATGCCAAAGCACTCATCACTCTGGGCGAGTACAAAAATGCGATGCAGGAGTTGCACGCAGCCAAGATCCTGGAGCCGAATAATCGTAAAATTCTTGTTGAGATTAGAGAGGCGAGTTTAATTTCATAGTTTTATAAAATCTGTGCAGAATATTCTCACGATTGTGCGTTTTCTCATTTTATTTATTACTTTACAGCTCAATGAGATGATCCGAGTATACAAAATGGAGGAAAAGGAGCTGTGGTCGAAATGCATGAGCGTTAAAAATGCTGGGAAAGATAGAAGCGAGTACGCCGAAGTGGCTAGAAAAATATGTGAAAAATTATTGCACGATCCAGACTTGGTCCGTCAAAACTTACCCACTGGGTTGGACGACTTAGAACTAGAATGCTTTCGAGAGCAGGCAGCTTTATTAGGTCTTACGTTTACCAAACACGAAAGATTTGGAAATCTCGAATTTTATATTTCGAAATCTAATTTCGAGAGTCAAAAGCGTGCCTAATTGGAGACTAATTATGGATTCAAATTATTCATTCATTTTTTTTTCAACTCCATTTATGCTTCAGTTAAATCCGGGTCTACATAAATAATGACCAAGTTCTCCTGCTTATTCTTCTTCTTCTTCGCTTCCTTATGGCTTTTATACCCTTTTCGAGAAGTAGCCAGACTCGATTTATGTTTTCTGCCCAGCAGCACTGTGTTAATAACGCTGTGATATTATCGAAGCAACCACTTCCAATTTAGATTACTATTTTAGTTGGCTGCTTCCCGAAAGAGTATAAGCCAACCAGTCTAATAAGGATAAGAGGAGATTACCATTTAAGTTTTTAAGTAATATTTAGGATACTATGAGTTGAAGTTTCTAGTTTGTATCAGTTATACTGTTCTCAGTATTTAAAGCATTATATTTTTATATTAACATTATGTTGTATGGGTATCAAAACTGCATACGTATAATTAACGATCGAATTCATATTCTATGGAAAATAAATGATCACTAAAATAAGTGAAAATTGATAACGAATTTTGTTTATCGTCGTACGAATATATTGTGAAGCAAAAATCGTAGAATCTCTTTTCATTTTGATATTTTTCACACAATTAAAATTGTTATTATAAAGTTAAATTATCCGTATGAAAATATCATTCCGTTATAAAAATGATACCAAAGAAATAAGACGTAGAATATAAAAAGACGAAATAAAATCTATATCCAAGATAATAATATGACTGATACGGAGGCTGAGATGAAAGATCGAAAGCTCATCTCAAGAGATGTTAATGTAACTGGAAAGAGAGCTTTAATCATAATGCCAGAAGATGGAGAGATCTCTGAGGCAACTCAAATGGCAGATGTGATGCGAAGGGCTGGTGTGAGCGATCGAATCTAAACGAACTATTTAGTCTCTCCCTAGATTATCTCCGCTCTTTAAAATCCTAGTCTGATTTTAATTCCAGATAGAAGTTGTAATAGCGAGTTTAGATGATTCGGCATGTGTTAGAAGCAGTAATAACGTTATGTGCTATGTAGACGCTGCATTGTGCGATGCGATAAAAGAATCACCGTTCGACGCGCTCGTATTGCCCGGTGGTTTGTTGGGTTCAAAATATCTCGGAGAGGTAAAAACCTGATAGTATGAAAACAACCCAAGGTATATAACGGATGAATTACCGCAGTCAAAAATAGTCGGAGACTTGCTAAAAGAGTACGAGGCAAAACGTAGGTGGATAGTTGCGATAGGAGACGCCCCAGTAGTGCTAAGAAAGAATTTTATCGGTCAGGGTAAGACGCTGACTTGCCATCCGATGATTAGGCACAAAATTGAGGGCTCAGAATATATGAAGTACAAATACATCGATGACGACGTTTTTGTCGACGGTAAATCTCGTAATAAATGTTTGTTTATTTTCAACTAATTGATTTCAATGGTTTATCGATCTTCAGGAAAGATTATCACCTGCAAGGGAGGCCCCCATACCCTGCAATGCGCCCTAAATCTTGTTCATTTACTCTGCGGTCGTAGTATCGCTGAAAATATTGCTAAAAATCTGTTAATCAAGTACAACGATGGATATTGCAGGGGCTGTTGCGGAAACTGTAAATACTGTTGTCGAGAAGACAAGGTGATCGATGACTATTTTTTTTCCTATGAAAACTCGTCTCTTTTCAACTAACATATTAATTCAGAAAGAAACCGAGCCTGATATTGCGGCGAGATTTGCATGCGAAACTTGCTGCGACGTCGATGAGATACATCTGCGTAATTGGGAGGAGAATAGAAGATTGGTCAAAATTTTGGAGACTGAAACGATGATAATTCATAAACTTCGAAGAGCGGACTTGAAAGACCTGGAAGAGGATAGGCGAGTGGATAAGGAAGAGTTAGAAACGCAGATGAAAGAGGATGCCGAAGAGTTGCAAAAATGGAAACTCAAGTTGGATAATGGAACCTGCATATCTGAAGTAGTTTCTATGAAACTAAATTCTGGAACGTTCATTCATTATTTTTCCTGACAAAATTTCAGGCGGAATCTGATAAGTACAAGAGAGAATTTGTCGAGCAAGATGAAGCGCGTTATAACGTTCTAATGAAGAAGAAATACGATAGACAATGCGAGAGACATGCGAGATCGAAGAGACGACAAGAACTCATTGTGCAGTATAGGCACCTTGAATCAGCTGAAATAGATACAAAATTAGCAGAATTTAATCGTAAAGAAAGTTAGCAAACTTCAATTCTTCGTATCATACAGATTTTCGTTTTATTCATACGCTAGTATATTGGAAATAATTGATTATCAATAATATGTATAAAAAGAAACGTATTCACAAGATTTAACAGGACTGTAATAGCCACGAATTATATTATTATCAAATTAATTTTCACTTCATCGGTTTGAGATTGATGTTTCGTAACATGCAAAGATCCCTCGCAGTAGCCTTACGACCAGCAGTTGTTTGAATGTCGTATAATTTCAGCAATAAATCAGTCGTAAAGAGTTCCGGTAAAGCTTTGAGCAGACAGGGTACCTGGAATGATAATTATCATAGTTAAATTGTCGAAAAACCCGAACACCATCATCTCTAGTTTTAGTTTGCTGCTTCAACTGGTCCTACCAAGGTCTGCGGCATTCCTTGAAGGACTGTTCGGGTCCTGTCTTTCCCACATTGAACAATGAATCTGAGAAATTGTAAAATGAAGTGTGTCTGTTGAGATACTTCGCCGTCCTTACCGGCGAGGAGAGTGAACGTTTTAAACAACAAGTTCAGAGCGGAGAGGAGCGGCTCTCTTAATCTAATGGATTTCTGACCACTAGTCGGCCCCTGAATCTGGGGAGAACACGTCTCGAATATAGAGTTTGAATCCCCGGACTCGTTCAGTCTTAGTATTTTGTTCGCCGGTACACCAATAGCGTCTAATTCTTCATTGTCCAAGTCGCACCTTGCACGTTTTCTATTATTTCCTCTGGGAGGGTTGGAGTTATTGTGTTCCAACGTCGAATAGATGCAAGAAACGCAGAGTTTAGCGAGTACGGACGACTGAGGCTCGACTAGCTCTTCTCTTCTGAAATACAGAGGATTGTATGTTAGAATCGGGGCTGAAAGTTGTGATTCAGTCGTCGAAAATCGGGGAAAAATTCTCACTGCGATCTGTTGTACAAATACTGAGGAACTACGTGATGCAGTAGATCCAAAGTGCAGTTTTCAATGTCCAAATGAAATACGGCGAAAGTAAGATCCACTGCTTGGTCCAGTTCCTCCTGGTATCTGTACTTCATTACTTCCTTGACCAAATTTGAAACAAACCACAGGGAGCCACCGGTATTCAACAAAGATTCTAAAGACTGTGTAGCCTCGATGTTGATCCATCCTCTCTGCTGTATTCCGTGCCAAACTGTCTCTAGCTGTTCGGATATTGGCTGCCTCGAAATAATACTGAAAAATAAATTGATTAATGATAATACAATCTTCGGAATTTAGCCGAGACCTCAGAACTTTACCTATGCGACATGGATAACACCTTAGTCTTTGACTGTGTAGGAGGATGCACGTCGTACTGCATTTTACGGATTATTTGGAACATGAGGCTCGATCTGAAAGAGTTAAAGGCGACTTATATAGTTCAGTTGGAACTAAACGTGGTTCAGACTTCATTTTCAAGGATTCTACCTCTCTTTAAAATTGTCTTGCATCTCGTCGCTGGAAATTGGTGTAAGAAATTGTTGGACCATGTTCATAGGCTTGAGCAGAGCATCTTGGTGCGTAATGCTGACATGAGCGCACAACCAGGCAGCGGCACAAACCGGTAAACAGCAGGCAGCTGCTCTAAGACCATCCAAGGCTCGTTTAACATCTCCAGCACCAAGAGCTCCACTCTCCCAAGCACACAGGAGCTCTTTAACAGCTCCCATCGCTGAGCGACAAGCTACGTGCCATTTCATGTTACTAGACTTGAAATCTGGATTCGGGGAATTGATTTGAGCCAGTAAAGCATCTACTCTTGCTGCGTCAACGTTTTGCAGCATTCTACGAGGACATTTTGGCTTGTTTCTTTCTGCCATGCACTCTCTGACCCATTGTTCAAAGAATGAGTCACCGTCTTCCTCCAGAACAACCTGGAAGTGAAAAAGATCCAAGTTTTCATTAAATCTGTTCGGTTTTTTAGTAATTTCGTTTATCGATTAGACTTTTCTCTGAGCAGCTCACTTCCGATCCGTATGTCTGCACGATTGAACACAACATTAGAAACGAAACATCGAATGGCATCGCCCTAGTTGCGGTCATTTTTCCGGTAGCAGTATCGTTT
The DNA here is from genome assembly GCA_963992785.1 of Tenthredo livida. Lineage (NCBI taxonomy): Eukaryota > Metazoa > Arthropoda > Insecta > Hymenoptera > Tenthredinidae > Tenthredo > Tenthredo livida. Next base: position 931,990 of record OZ023070.1, on the reverse strand, counting down.
ATCTGTTTACTACATTCGTTAAACTTTATCAGCTTCGAAACAAAGGTCTTCAGCGATCCTTCGACCGTCGCAACAGCTAATATTAGCTCAAAGCTTTTGCCGGTCAGTACTTGGCATAGCATGCTGAGCAGGGCTTCTTGAATTTTGGTATAGTCAGTGTTGAGAGTTTTCAGGATTCCAGCAAGCGTTGGCTCGGCTCTAATGATAACTTTCGGTATCGATGGCTTCGGGGTCTCTAGGGGTTCAAGTTTCTGCAAAGCGGCGGTAACTCCTTCCCTGCAATTTGAAGATGAGCTAAAAAGAATGCCTTTAAAGTATTGAGAGGGGTAAAAATTGGCGAAAATTATCACCGCTGACTGCTTAGCTGTTTGGCCTGTTTCTCAGTTACTAAATTAACTTTTTGTAATTCGTTCAGCAAACATTCAACGCAGTTACAGGAACAGGCGGTATCCATGATGTCTAGTAGGGGAGTAAATTGCAGAAGTAATTCAAAAGCGTCTAATATATCCTGTGAATAATCCAGCTTCTCTTCCGCTATAAGAAAAGAAAAAGCTCGTTATAATCTTCCTAAGGATCTGAATTCATGGAATTCACTTTATTACCGCTGTTCAAAGTCGTGGCATTAAGTTCTTTCAGAATGTGCGGTACTTTGAGGAAAGTGAAAGCACCCCATAGCGACTCTTTAGAAGTTCCGGTCACGTCGTGTAAACACATAAAGCAAGCGCGTATTATTTCAGAGTATAATCTCGCGTTAGAATATCCCTTTATTCTCTGTATCATCAGCAGCTGATTAACCAATACGATAGTTTCAGTGCTTGGATTTAGGAGAACTTGAACAGCCAGTAAAGGCTGGAGGCAATAAGTTATCGGCTCTTTCTCAGCACTCTTTGAATGCGAGGCCAAAGTCTCTACGTCAAGACTGCAGAGTTGTTTCAAAGAGTTATCTATCGAAACTGCAGACTTTACTACGCTAGTTTTATGAAGCAGTTCAATTTCTTGGCACTTTTTCACCACCTCTATGTACAGATCTGAAAAATGATAAGAAATTTTAGATCATCAATGGAAGTTGAGTTTATTTTCAACGGTTTAACTTCATCTTTTTCATTAATCCAGTGTACCTTTGTCGTCGTGTTTAGCCAGGCACATCATGGCGCAGAGAAAATCAGAGTTTATCATCTGAGTGAGAATGCTAGCCGGTTTGTCCATCAATTCTGAAGGGAATTGACCATTTTGTGGTGTTTTTAAAGCATGGATATAGCAGAGCAACAGCCAATGGACTATGGAGAGTACCGAGGCAGCCAGAAGATCCTCTTCAGGTTTTCCTCGGCAAGTTATACCCACTTGTATCGTCTCGAGAAATTCTAAAAGACTTATTATACAATGTGGCTTATGGAAGGCACAGTATTTACTTATCCTTTGTAATACAGCTGCGTATGATACCAGCTGAAATGATATAGCGTTAGGATAAACATTTTGAGATCAATCTAAGCTGAAATTATGTAAGAAAGGTGAAGAATCTGACCTGAGAGCTCAAAGAATGCTTCAAATATGATAAAACAAGTTGATTTGGTCCCGGGCCGACCAGGGCTTGTTGTAAAATACAATCAGCGAGATTATAAACATCGCCGCTAACTCCTCTAGGTAAAATCTGCGGAATGAAACTTTCGGGATTAGTTTTTTAAGGAAATTTATTAATAAGATTGGAAGATTTGGGATAAGGGATATGAACAATTACTTACGGTTTTTATGTTTATTCCCCACTGTAAATCGTTCCAACGTTCTCGCCAAGCTCGTAATAACAGAGCCTTAAGACTGCTAGTCTTACTTGTAACCTTAGTCTCCATTGTTCTAGTTGATAAAGGATTGCGCATAATTGATTACCGGGTTATAATAAACTGCCGATAATTCAGTTTCATCATGTATTGTACATATTTATTACAAGATTTGATGAAACCGCACGATCTGCACGATTATTTTATTGATATTCTAATACTAGGTTATGTTAAATATGTAATTCGGGAAAACATCATACTATCATATCACGTGGTACAACAAGTATCATCATACAATACAATATAACCTACCACCGACCTCTAGCGGCAGTCAGAAGTAACAGATGGTGCATGAAATCTCCGCCGACATGACTGCAGACGTGACTGCAGTAAATAATTATTAAAGAACCGCCGGTTACCATGGTAACCAAAACATTTACTTAGTTTACTTTCTATATGTAAACTGTATGACCTATGGTTGTTTGTTGTATGACACATCGTCGGGCAGATACAAAACATACATACCTATAATATTATTATCGAGTGTCAAGTAATAATTAATAGAAAAAAAAGAGCCTAAACCACAGATGAATAACAGTGTAAATAATGTAATGAATAATTTTATCTAGCATGTTATTATCGTTAAGAAAAAATCTCATTTAGTGATAACACATAGCACGAGAGGTAAGCGACGATGATAATTATTGTTAACCCTAATTGCAGGATCAAAACCATAGTCAAGATGATTCAGATTCTGAAGTGGAAGAGGTTGAACCACGATTAAAATACGTCAGAATAAGAAACGACCTCGACAATATACTGCGAAATGATGCCGCTAGCTGTATTGCCGTTCACCCTAAGGTAGGACGAAAGAAAATTCAAAATAAAAGTTAGGTTAGAAAGTTTTAGTCAATAAATAATTCGCGTTTCAGTTTTTATGCCTGGGATCCCACTGGGGGATGATACATCTCCTAGATCATCAGGGAAATAATATTCGCTCAAAAACTCTCCAGGCACATACCGTTGCTGTTAATCAAATTTCTATTGATCAAAACGGCGATTTTATCAGCTCTTGTAGCGACGACGGTAAAGTTTTTATATACGGTTTATACAGCACGGAAAATAACCATAATATGAGCATGGGAAGACTCGTTAAAAGCATCGCTTTAGATCCAAATTATTACAAGACCGGAAGCGGCAGAAGATTCATAACTGGTAAGAAAAATGATAACAATAACAATTTTCGTTACCTACGTTATTCAAATTTACATGTATTCGTTAATCCAATCATTTCAGGGGACAGCAAATTAATTTTATATGAAAAGACGTTTTTGTCACGTATTAAACCCACCGTATTATCAGAAGCTGAAGGCGGAGTTCGGTCCATATCTTGGGCCGGACAATTCGTGGCTTGGGCTTCGGACACGGGAGTTAGAATATATGATTTAAATGCTAAATGTTCATTAGGATTAATACCATGGACTAGATCCTCGGAGTGAGTATATTTGCGCTTTATTTCACAGGCTAAAGACTCGATTTCAGATACTCATTACCTAATCTCTGCTAAAACGTTCAAAGAAGATCTGGAAAAACTTTCTATTCGTTAATTACATTGGGATTTTTACGTTCTAGCGCCTCGCCAGAACACTACAGATGTAATTTGAGATGGTCAGATAACAAAACGTTGCTAATAGGCTGGGTAGATACTGTGAAAATTTGTCAGATCCGAAAACGATCTTTACAGGAAATGGCGAATCGGGATTTACCCGAACTTGCTGTCGATCTAGGTGCAGAACTATTTTACTATACCTCATTTCTAGTACAAAAACAAATATAGCCGAAACTCAGCGTTTCATAGATCGCTATAATCTCTGAAAAGTAAAAGTAACGATAATTCCTATGCTCCTAAAACTTCGACTGATTATTTTCTGCCCATTTTCTAGTTGCCACTTTCCAAGTAGATTTCTACATCTCTGGAATAGCACCTCTCGCAAATTTACTGGTCTTACTAGGCTGCTTGAAAGAACCAGATGAGAATGGCAAAAGCCAACGTCCTAGGCTGCATGTAGTAGAGCCAAAGTATCAAGAGCATACACCAGTTTGTGCGAACTCGTTGACCCTGAGGGGCTACAAAGAATGGAGCTGTAACGACTACCATTTAGACTGCTTGATAGATGAGAATAGGTAACTAGCAGAGAATTGTATCCTTGAAATACATTTCTAACATTATTTTTCTTCCCCCCAGGTATTTTATCGTCAGTCCAAAGGACATGGTAGTAGCTAGTCTATACGACGCTGACGATAGAATCGAGTGGCTGTTGACTCACGGCAAATTCGAACAGGCTTTAGAAACTGTAACAGCTAACGGTGGAAAGGACTGTAAAAGACACTCGTTGATATACGTGGGGAGAGTTTATCTAGATCATTTATTGTCTGATGGAAAATATGACGAGGCTGGTAAACTCTGCTTGAGAGTATTGGGGAGAGACAAAGCGCTTTGGGAAGTAGAAGTGAGTTTCCAACGAGTATCATGAATGTGAATATCGTCTAAACTGTTCATGGGATTATTGATTATCTTCACAGGTTTACAAATTTGCTAGAGTTCATCGGCTGCGATCGATATCTTCCTACCTTCCAAGAAACGACGTTAAGCTCGCCCCAGTTATATACGAAATGGTTTTGTACGAATATCTCAAGATGGATCCTGAGGGATTCTTGCAACTGGTTAAAGAGTGGTCGCCAACTTTGTACACAGTAGCAGCAGTCGTAAATGGAATTTTAGAGCATCTCCTGACGCATGATCAACATCAAAATGTCTTGCTTGAAGCTCTGGCTATTTTATACAGCCATGAAAGCAAGTACGACAAGGCTCTGGCTATGTATTTGAAGCTGAAGCATAAGGACGTTTTTCAACTTATACAAAAACACAAGTTGTACAGTTTGGTTTACGACATGATAGAAGGACTCATGGATCTGGACGCCGAAAGAGCAATACAATTCTTTTTAGAAAAGGACAGAGTTCCGGCAGAAGTAGTTGTCGAAAAACTGCAAAAGAATCATCGATACTTGTACATGGTAAGCTGGAGAAGATATTGGCTCAAGAAAAATGATAACGTTCATTCATTTTCTGGATTATTCGGTTTTTCAGTATCTAGACGCCTGGGATAAAAGGGACAACAAAGAGTCAAAGGGGAAGTATCACGGACTACTGGTTCGACTCTACGCCGATTATTCTCGAGACAAATTGCTGCCTTTATTGAGAAGATCTGACAATTACCCGATCCAAGAAGCCCTCGATATTTGCAGTCAGAAGCAGTTCTATCCAGAGATGGTTTACCTCTTAGGTAGAATCGGGAACACTTCCGAGGCGTTGGCCCTGATGACCAGAGAGTTAAACGATATGGAAAGCGCGATTGAATTCTGCCAGGAACACGATGACGACGAACTATGGAATGATTTAGTTAATTACTCGTTGAATAAACCTGGTAAATAGTTTTATACACATTTCTTACTTCAATTATGCAGTATATTTATATGTGTTTATTATTTCAGAGGCGATAACATTCTTGCTACAAAGAATCGGCACCTATATGGACCCTCGATTAATACTACAGCGCATTGAACCAAGTTTAAAAATTCCTGGTCTAAAGAAATCTCTCGTCAAAATGATGTGCGATTATAATTTACAAATTTCTGTACAAGAGGGATGCAAGAAGATATTGTCTAACGATTATTTTAATCTTCATGAAAAACTCGTTAGATCACATCAAAAAGGAATTTGTACAGACGGTGATTAGCTCTCTATATTCTTGGTTCATCTCAAGATAGAATGCTAATAAATTTAGAATAATAAAACTATTTCTTTTTACAGATGATCAGATGTGCTGCGCCTGCCATAGAAAAATAATTATAAGGGGTGCGTTGAGAAATTTAATTTACCTCTATAATACTATTAAGCGGACTCATAATGTTTAAACACTTTTATTCTTCTCACCAGATCCAAGGAATCTAGTCATGTTCTACTGCAGGCATTCGTTTCACGAAGAATGTTTGCCAAATTTAGATCTGGTGGTAAGTTACGAGGCTTGAAATTATCCTTTTGCTTGAAATTTATCAAAGCTTAAGCAGCGACGAAGATTTTACAAATTTAGATAGCTAAAATGATTTAAAAATACCTATTCTAATACATGTAATATCATTTTTTTGTTTTTCTAGGAAAATTGTGTAATATGCAATCCTCAGAAGCCACTTCCTTAAATCGGGAGACTATAACGAGTGATGTAAACTCAGCGAGAGGATTTGATAAGCATTATTTTATTGCAACTTCGTACTCATCAATTTGTATATCGTATAAAACAAAAAACAAACAAACAGACAAACAAGAAAAATATTTTCGCCACTTTGCGTACATGAATATACTATAGTATATATATATTAAAATTTAAACAATTCCTGCGTACATAGGTATAATTTGGTTTTTAAGCTACCGCTATGACCGCTGGTGTATAGTATCGTGTATCATAGATATGGATTAAATATTCTTTATTATTTTATACACCATTGACTTTCATTCTTCGCGCTTTACTGGCCAGATTAATATCATTTCTCATAATTTCAGCTCCGCTTCTTCTACTTGCGAACCAGGGAGTATTTCTACGTTGAACTTAATGCAATTTGGACAAACTTCTATTTCGCTGCAGACCTAATGGCAACCAGGACACTCTGGACAGACCTAAACCCAGTTTTATAATCAATATCGGTCTCTTTCAAGACAATTACGAATCCAGTCCATTAGCGAAGCTCACCTTGTGCAAGGAACACGGTTTTCTAAGAGATTGACATCCTTCGCACGTTTTATCACACGCTGGATGAAAACTGCAAAGGCTCTTGTCTTTCATCCCATCGATTGTACATCCTTTGCAAGTTTTATTACACTCTGAATGAAAACTGCAAAGGCTCTTAGCTTTATTTTCATCGATTGTACATCCTTTGCAAGTATTTTCACACTCTTTATGAAAACTGCAAAGGCTCTTATCTTTCATCCCATCGATTGTACATCCTTTGCAAGTTTTATCACACTCTGAATGAAAACTGCAAAGGCTCTTATCTTTCATCCCATCGATTTCACATCCTTTGCAAGTTTTATTACACTCTTTATGAAAACTGCAAAGGCTCTTAGCTTTTTTTTCATCGATTGTACATCCTTTGCAAGTATTTTCACACTCTTTATGAAAACTGCAAAGGCTGTTGTCTTTTTTCCCATCATTCTCACATCCTTTACACGTATTTTCACACTCTTTATGAAAACTGCAAAGACTGTTATTTTTTTTCCCGTTGCTTTTACAGCCTTCGCAATCGTCCGAACAACTCGAAGTCGTGTTACCGTCGCCCGATGATCTTTTAGCGCAACTAGCGCCGCTTGGACACTTGGAAAACACAGAACAAAGCGAAAATTCCGGGCTTCTTGGTTCTCGCATTGGGTGAAACTGTTCAAAAGTTAAACGAAGCGAATAAACATCCGCCTTTCTACTCCTCATATAGTTCTCACCGAAACCTGAGCTCTATGATCCCCCTCAGCGTTGAGTAGATCCAGATTTGATTCACCTGAAGCATCGTTCCCCGAGGGATCAGGGTCTTTGGCAAATGCCGCAAAATGTTGAATCGTAAATGAAAGGACGTTCATCGGCTTGACTTCGGTGATCATTTAATGCCAGAGAGTTGCCAGAAGGAAAATGTGCAGACAAAAGAGTCTCATTATTACACGAAGGGTCAATTATCGGAAAACTGATTACCCGCTAACAATGTCTGAGTGTAATCGCTGATCAGCTGCTTTATCTCAGGGTGTTCTGCGAGGTATTCTGATTGCTGGGCAATGTTGTAAGTCTGAATTGATAACGAGTTAAGAAAGTGTTATACATTATTGAAATTTCTAAAAAAAAACTTGAGGACTTTCATTATTCATTTTTTCAAACTATTTACACCTTGTTAACCAGATACATAGACATCATTTGAACGTCGCTGTTCCATCGAGACCTCAACGGAGCTATAAATTTCGACTTCCAATTCCGTTGCCCAATTTCGTTTGGATCAATGCGGGAATTGATTATCAATGAGTATGGAACTTCCACCCAATCGTGTCTCAGAATATATCCGCTACGAGTCATTAGGGTCTTAGTGCTATGAACGAGTCCACATTCCTCTTGGATTCTACGCTCTATTGTGTAAACATCGACCGTGTGATCGTTGAACTTGGTACTTCGAGCTTCCGAGCATTTCTACAAAGTAAAAGTGAACGATTTATTCTATATGTGAAAAATCTGAAGCGGAATAAGAACGAGAAGTCCTTCTTACATAATTACACGTCGTGAGCTGACCCTCTATCATAACAGATGTAAAAGACAAACTCCCATCGAAGTCCTTTATAGCGAGATATCGCATCAGCAGTAAGCTTGCTCCTTCGCTTATCATCTCGCCGCTCGAAGATAACGCCAGGTCTTTTTTCCAATTGGATTTATCGCAGGGGCATAAATCCTCGCCTTCTAAATGATAGAAGTCGTCTTCGAGGCCCATGTACGAAGTCTTTTCGTACAGTCCATCTTCGTGATGTTGAAATCTGATGAAGGAAAAAAACGTTTTTAAACATGGAATTCGAAATTTTCCTTTTCTCTCAATATCCAACTATCTAGTTACTCTCTTCTCCTTTCTTCCAAGCAATGAAGCTTCGCCGTTATCGAACTTAGCAGTTTTGATCCCGCTAAATAATCGTCCACAGTCAAAGACGTCGATACTTGAACCATAAACTCCGTGCCTTCTGGACCAACGCTTTCCAACGACACGCAGAAACTGCCTACCGGTTTTGTTTTCAATCTTAATTTGTCTCTTAGACCGATTATCAGATCTTCGCGAAAGCATAATCTCTCTCTCGTTACATTACCTGTAACAAAAAAAAAGGATAAAAACTACTTTCAAATATCTTAGAATAAAAATTGATGTACAATTTCGCGCTTACTGATCTGAAAATCAGGTATTTTATCAGCAGGGTCGAATAACTTGAAGGGCAATGATTTTTCTGATGTTATAGACATTTTGATTTATTTTTATTAATAAAGTTCTGAAAATCGTGTTCATCTTATGTTCAATTAATCTTTCAGATGTCATATACATCATATACACTCGTGTCGGTCATTTTCAACATTTTGAACATCGCATAAACGCCCGCCCTCACATTTAACCGACTTACCGACTGAGTCATCACGTTACGGCGCTTGCGCAAAAAATTTATAAACAATGGCAGTCTATGTTAGTGTGCATAGTCTATGCCTCTAGAAAAACAGACGCACACATTTCGTATTTCTAACCTATACACCGGTGATATTGTTAATATTTATTACAAACTGTATAAAATACCTGGACTATTAGAAGAGGATAATTTCTCGATCACTGGTTAGAATACGAGGTTAGTAAAACCCTCCTTAATTTATAGCAAAGTTTATAATACGTCTTTTCAATTTATACCGTATTTCTATTTTTTTAATTGCATGTTCTTTCCATAAGTTATTATCGCATTCGATAATTTGAAAAATTATTTAAAAAAAAATGAAATAAAACAGTTCACAATGGACGCTGATCTCTACGACGAGTTCGGTAATTACATCGGCCCAGATTTAGCATCTGAAAGCGAAGACGAGGCTGAATATGGAAACGGAGGTGACGATGCCGAGGATCGTGAAAGATCTGACGAGGAAATGGAAGAGGATAAAGACGAGGCTAGAGAACACACCGACCAAAGTACTATGGCCGTTGTATTACATGAAGATAAACGATACTATCCTAGTGCCTTGGAAGTCTACGGGCCAGAGGTAATTATTATTTGAACGCTGTCGCTGGATAAAAATGTAATTTTCTCTTTTTTTTTTGTTGCTAATTTTTTCATTCAATTATTTGAAATCATTTTATTAACAGGTAGAAACGCTCGTTCAAGAAGAGGATGCGCAGCCTTTAGACAAACCATTAATCGCACCTACCAGGAGACCAAAATTTCAAATAAAACAACAGCAGTTACCAGACACAACGTACAGTATTGAATTCCTAGCAGATATGATGGACGCACCCCATTTGATAAGAAATGTGGTACTTCTGGGGCATCTGCATCACGGAAAGACAACTTTGGTCGACTGTTTAGTCCGCCAGACTCATCCCTTCATGCACAGCGTTACGGATGAAAAAGCGCTGAGGTAAAAACTTGAGGAAATTTAGGTCTTAGCTTTTCAGAACAGAATTAACAGCATTTTTAAACCCTGATTTTGGATCCCACAGATACACGGACACCTTATTCACCGAGCAACAGCGTGGTGTTTCTACAAAAGCTACGCCAGTAACTCTACTCCTTCAAGACGTGAAGGCAAAGTCATATTTATTGAATGTATTCGACACCCCAGGCCACGTGAATTTTTCTGATGAATCAACCGCCGCAATTCGTATGTCGGATGGGGCCGTTTTGGTCGTAGATGCAGCTGAGGGTGTGATGTTGAACACTGAACGTCTGCTGAAACATGCGCTCCAAGAGAAACTCGCCCTCACAGTCTGCATTAATAAAGTAGACCGGCTGATACTTGAGCTGAAATTACCACCTCTAGATGCGTACTACAAACTTAGACACATAATCGAGGAGATAAACGGCCTCATTGCTTTATATTCAGACTCTGAGAGCCCGATTTTCGTCTCTCCGGCTCTGGGAAACGTGTGCTTTGCTAGCTCAGAATATAATGTTTGTTTTACATTGAGATCATTCGCTGCTCTTTACGCCAAGAATCATCCCCTACTTAACGCCACTGAATTTGCAAAGAGGCTTTGGGGCGACGTTTATTTCAATTCCAAGACTAGGAAGTTCACTAAAAAACCGCCACACAACACAGCCCAAAGAAGCTTCATAGAATTTATTCTCGAACCGCTTTACAAGATCTTTGCACAGGTCGTAGGAGACGTGGATACGACGCTTCCAGATGGTAAATGACGTAGTTCATCATCGAATCTTGCTTACCAAAACCTTTTACTGAATCTTATAATCCCTTATTTCAGTCCTTGAGGAACTTGGCATCAGACTTAGCTCCGAGGAAATGAAGATGAACATCAGGCCACTCCTCAGACTAGTTTGCACTCGTTTCTTAGGCGACATGAGTGGATTAGTCGATATGTGCGTAGCACATGTACCCAGCCCGCATTCCCATGCTCCTATAAAAGTTCAACACGTCTACACCGGTCCCCCAGATTCGCCCTTGGCTCAGGACATGGCAAACTGCGATCCAGACGTTAGATTTAAACCAATTAACTAATTCCTGATACTTTTAGTCAAATATTTACAGCTTTTATTCAAATATCTACGCTTTTTTTAGGGCCAACTGATGGTACACAGCACCAAGATGTACCCGACGGAAGACTGCACGCTTTTTGTCGTACTGGGAAGAGTAATGTCAGGAACGCTCGAGGCAGGAGCTAGAGTTCGAGTATTAGGCGAGGCGTATTCAAAGGCGGACGAAGAAGACTCGAGGATTTTGACCGTCGGTCGTTTGTGGATAAGCGAGGCTCGCTATTCGATAGAATTGAGCAGAGTACCGGCTGGTAATTGGGTTTTGATAGAGGGAATCGACAGACCTATAGTAAAAACGAGCACTATAACTGATCTGAGCAACTCTGACGATCTGCACATATTCAGACCTCTGAAATTCAACACTCAGAGTGTGATCAAGATCGCAGTCGAGCCTGTTAACCCGTCGGAATTACCTAAGATGTTGGACGGCTTGAGAAAAGTCAATAAAAGCTATCCCCTTCTTGGCACAAGGGTAGAGGAAAGCGGAGAACACGTTGTTCTTGGTACTGGAGAGCTCTATTTAGACTGCGCTATGCACGATCTGAGGAGAATGTACTCTGAAATTGATATCAAGGTGGCTGATCCTGTAGTCGCATTTGCTGAGACTGTAGTTGAGACAAGTTCGTTAAAATGCTTTGCTGAGACTCCGAATAAGAGGAATAAATTGACAATGATAGCTGAACCGCTGGAGAGAGGTCTGGCCGAGGATATCGAGGCCGAACACGTTCGCATTACTTGGAACAAGTAGCTATTTATTTTTTAATAAGAAATAAGGAAGTCATTCACACTCTACAATATTTTAAAGCCAATATTTCTTCCAGGAAAAGACTGGGTGAATTCTTTCAAACAAAATACGACTGGGATCTGTTAGCCGCTAGAAGCATTTGGGCATTTGGACCCGACTCTACCGGCCCAAACATATTAGTAGACGATACGCTCCCCTCGGAAGTTGACAAGACTCTATTGGGCAGCGCGAGGGACGCTATAGTCCAGGGCTTCCAGTGGGGAACTAGAGAAGGTCCTCTGGCTGAGGAGCCGATCAGAAACGTGAAGTTCAAGATTTTAGACGCTGTTATTGCCCAGGAGCCTCTTCACAGAGGAGGTAAATTAGAGTCTGAATGCAGACTTTAGTTCAGGATTTATAATACTCGGAAATCATAAAAATTTTCAAATTCCTCTCTAACAGGTGGCCAAATAATTCCTACCGCTAGGAGAGTGGCTTATTCAGCATTCCTCATGGCGACACCTAGACTGATGGAGCCATATCTATTCGTGGAGGTCCAAGCTCCAGCAGATTGTGTCTCTGCAGTTTACACGGTGCTTGCTAAGCGGCGTGGTCACGTTACGCAGGATGCGCCAGTTCCCGGAAGCCCTTTGTACACAATAAAGGCGTTTATTCCAGCGATAGATAGCTTCGGATTCGAGACCGATCTCAGAACGCATACTCAAGGACAGGCTTTTTGCTTATCAGTTTTTCATCACTGGCAAATTGTGCCTGGTGATCCTTTGGACAAAAGCATTACTATCAGACCGCTCGAGCCCCAACCAGCCACACATTTAGCCAGAGAATTTATGCTCAAAACTAGAAGAAGGAAGGGACTTTCTGAGGACGTTTCTATAAATAAATTCTTCGACGATCCTATGTTGCTTGAACTTGCTAGACAGGATGTTTTACTCAACTATCCTCTTTAGTGTGGGAATCACGGGCACTAATATTTGTCTTTATCTATTCATTTTCTATAATAGAGATGTGTTCAATGAGATTCAGATACTGGTACTACTACATCAATCCATGAATAATTCTCTAAAAAAATTATACTGCTTTTATTAATCATCTGTAAACTTTTCTATACTTGATTACAGTAAAATTAAGAAAATTAAGTAAATATTTTAAATAATGTATATGTATATACTAAATGGAAAGACAAAATGTAAATGCTTATAAGATATTATCATCAGACTTCGTAAATATTTAGTAAATACAGTGGAATTGTAATATCTTTGGCAATTAATTCAATTCTTCATTTTCTTTTCATTCAATACTTCGACCTTTTGAAACAGATCAAGATTTTTCAATATTCGTAATTTATTTTTCTACATTTTCAATGAAAAGATATGGAGAATGAAGTAATTTCTAACAATTTGAAATTTTTGAAATATTGCCGCGAAATTCTTTCAGCCAATCAGGAGACTTCGTCTCCCGAGTATTCCATCTTCGATGTATTTCATTGTCTATGTCCTATTGAGACATCGCGACAAAATTAGGTTAGGTTAAGATTGATTGATAACAAACAAACCTAAAATTGTATCGTGTGTTCGATTAAATTAATAATTCGCGATATAAAATAATGGAGTTTTCGGAAAGCACGATCAAAGGTCTTTCGAGTCTGCAGAATCCGAAGATAATAAACGATGTTATATTCGGTAATTTATTAGACATATCTGTATTTCAGTTATGCGAAAAGAAGTCAGAAGGAAAATGTAAGAAGGATTAAAACTGTTGATTGTCATTATCACTATCATAATCATTATCATAAATCAAGTAAGGTTTATTTTATTTATTTACAGATCTAGCGCAGCTCTACGGATCAAAGCCAGATATAGTTAAAGAAATTTTTGGCAATTTGTTGAGTTTGTTAATCGACGCTGCTAGGCTGGACCTTGACGCGGATAAATTGAGCCAAGTTTTATCAAATTCAAATATAACAGGGCCTAGGGTGAAAAAGATATGCGAAGCTTACTCAAATAATAAAGAAAATATCCAAATATCTCTCAAACAAATTGGCAACAGTTTACCACACATTGTTGATGTCAATTGGAGATTAGATTATTGCGTTAAGGTATACAATCGCTGTATTATATTAATAGGAAAAAGAAGAATTCAACCTTTTATTCAATGATTAAAATTTATTATTCTTGTTACAGTCGAACATAGAAAACGCTGTTGCTTCACATTTGTATACAATTCAATTAAGCACAATTAAACAAGGAAAAATTGAGACGATGAAATTCACTTGTACGACTCACCAGCTTCAGGAATTAGTTTATAAAATGAAGGACGCTGTAAGACACGTCGAAAAAACAGCTAATATAATATAAAATAACAAATTATTAATTTTTATATAAAAATTTGTACATTTTATAATACGTTAAATAAATAATAATCTAAACTTAATTATAATATCATTCTGAAATAGGTGTTTGACGATTATCGGTAAATTTCGTTTTCAAATTCTTCGCGCGTTTACCATGTAACGACCAATCCTCATCTCGTTATCGTCTAACTAGTGTTGAATGAATAGGATACATCTTTAAAAAAAAGCTCCACGTTTCCTCCCTATACGTATTTTAACTATCGTGACTAATTTATGAGTATTTATCTTATTTCACTATACCTACCCGAGATAAGCAGGATGTGGTAGGATTATATTCAGGTTTGTCGAGACGTATGTTGTTATACGTATGGTATACCAGTTCAACCGCTGTACGAGAGAAACAAAATTGACTAATAAAAACGGTCCTGAGACCTGATATCAGCTTTCAACATATCCGCGATTTATAATCAAGGTAACAAGGTGACTTATCTTTACATTATATACATACATACATACTCTAATAGTCATTTCTTTGTCATGACACACAGCTCCAGTTATATTACATATTTGAAAGAATTAATTCGAATTCTTAAATAATTTTTATGGTTAATTATTATTTGCAACTTTTGTCTCGTATGTTCGATACTAATCCTAATCCTAATCACCAATTAGCGATAAATAAATAACCGTAAAGTGCATTCAGATTTATCCGCGAATTTGAAAAGACATCGATAATATGCCGATCGAAGTAAAGAAAAACAAAAAAAAAGAAATATAGAAAAAAAGGAAACTTGTAGATCTTCGAATTCCTCGACGAAATAAAACAAGCTCGGTTTTAGTCCGATTGTTAGTCTGTCTCCAGTATCTACATACACACATACCATACATACCTGCATATTTAGTTTTGTAACATTCCTCAAGTATGTACTTGAGAGAATGAAAGAAAGAGAGAGAGAGAGAGAGAGAGAAAAAAAAATGAATCACCTTTTCTTTTCTCGTTAATAGAAGTGACGAATAATTATACATAGTACTCCCACTCTCAAGACCGCTAATAATTAGTATAATAGCATACATTGTGTAGCGAGAAATTTTTGTTATGATAAATAGAATTGGGTTGGGTTTATAAATTTGTACAGATTTCTTAAACCTTTATTTTATGTTGATCTTATTTTATTATTTTTTTTCTTCTACATTTCTCAGAGAACCATGTCGAAGATAAATCAACTTGAACAGCAAATAAACAGTTTGCAAATAAATCATGAAGGTGAAGTTAGAAAAACGACTAAAAAAATTGGCCCCACCGTTCCTCCGAAGCCAAAAAAGTCTCAGCCTGAGGTGAGGAGTATTCGAATTATTTTATTTATTTTATTTAACAATTTTAAAACTAAGGATTTCTTCACTTTAAGTAATAACGTTACGAGGAAAACCACTTCCTCTACCTTTTGCGAAAGCCACATGATATGACGATCGTTATTTTAATGAAATATTTGTTGTATCAGCAGATTCAAACTACATACGTGATAATTTAGTTCAAGGAAAACAGTAGCATGATTCATTGCGGTCGAATATCATTTTCCGTTATTTAATTCTGAGCAATTTTATTTTCACAGTTTTCAATATCCAATATCTTTTATAAATGAAAAAGTCTTTATAATGGCCCCAAAAGTTCGTTCTATAATCTATAAGCTAAACAAGCTCTTTGTACACTTAAAATCGCACATATTCCACAAGCTTATAGAGAACTTTGGCTTAAGTTCCTAAAATATGATAAATTATAGTAAAATATGTTCGTATTATTCTTAATGAATAGAAAAAAAAACGAAGAAATAATCACAGAATTGAATAATCAAATTGGAAAATGGGCTAATGTTCTCTAGATACCGCAAAGTTATTCTGTGAAGACAGTACCAGCCCCTTCATACAGCACAGTTTTAAACAACATAGCTCCAAACGATACGTCGAAGTCAACAAATTTGTACACAAACTCACCCTCGCCGTACATACCGCAGACAACTAACAGCAGTAGCGGTAGCAGCGTCAGCCCTAACGGTGATAAAAATAACAGCGTACGTAACACACCAACGAACGGTAGTTCTTCTACAAAGTTTTATAACAACGAGGAAAACCTTTACACCAATCAACCTCAGGATAAATTTCAACCAAAATATGGATACGACGATAAAAACTTTTACTCTAACGTCGGCAATGTTCCTTCGCCTCAAGTTCCTAGCGACGATAGACCTACCAGACCAGCTAGAGAGACTGTTTATGGTAATACCGAAGCTGCTTCACCTGCCCCAATGCAAATGGCTAATAAAAAAGAGAAGGATTTAATTTACAGCAATATTCAATGGAACGTAAAGCCGGAAAATATGTACAGCAATATATCTGGGGCCTATAATCAAGGTGCGGAGATATGGTCTTGTTATTTACAGCGATTAACTCACTTTGGGAATGTTCATTAATTATCTGAAGCTTAAAGCGAAAAAATAACGTTTCTAATTCTTAAAATCGTTCATTTCTTTTTGCAGAAGATCTTCCGCCGCCCCCTTCTCCCTCGGAATATGTTCCCTGTGCGCCACCTAATTCCTTTCCTCCTCCCCCACCCGAGGAACTACCACCACCGCCTAGCCCTGTTTCATCAAGCTACAGCGAACTTCGTCGTGCAACTTACCAGACCGATTTTCCATCCGAAAATTATCAGAATGATATCTATGGGCCGAGCTCTCAGTCCTCGACGTACGAGTCTATATATGAACCGATAAATCCAAGACCTCCTTCACAATTGTCTTGCAATTATTCAATGTATTCGGGATACGGATCTGCGCCACCGACTCAATTACAAGGAAAAATGTCCCCTGTTAAGGAGGTGAGACTTCAATAAACGATTTTGTCTTGGAACTTTAAATTAGAACGTTTTCATCATTGGGCTTCTTCGATTAATCAACAGGTCGACGCACTGACTAATCTTTTGGTACAAGGAATGGCAGATGGAGCAGATGATGGTGATATTTATGGTATTTGTTCCCAATGTGGGAGGAAAGTCGAAGGGGAAGGGAACGGATGCTCTGCTATGGACAACGTATTCCACATAACTTGCTTTTGCTGTTTCGTTTGCCAAGTTAATCTGCAAGGAAAGCCGTTCTATTCGCTAGAAGGAAAGCCGTACTGTGAAGAGGACTATCTAAACACTTTGGAGAAGTGTTGTGTCTGTACCAGACCAATTTTAGACAGAATTCTCAGGGCCACAGGAAAACCTTATCACCCGTCTTGCTTCACTTGCGTTGTATGCGGGGAAAGTTTGGACGGAATTCCTTTCACAGTTGATGCTACAAACCAGATTCATTGCATCCAGTGTTTCCATAAGTAAGATACGACCAGGGTTTTACTATTCAAAGATCGGAGGATGGTTTTCTTCGCAGATTTAAATCCGTATTTCGAAATTTTAATCTCTTTTTATATTTTTCTCTTAGGAAATTTGCTCCCCGTTGTTGCGTTTGTAAGCTGCCTATAATGCCAGAGGCTGATCAAGACGAGACTGTACGTGTTGTGGCTTTGGATAGAAGTTTTCATATTCATTGTTACAAGTGCGAAGATTGCGGGCTTATTTTATCATCGGAAAATGAAGGCCGAGGCTGCTACCCTTTGGATAATCATATTCTATGCAAAGGATGCAATGCTGCTAGAGTTCAAGTATTGACGTCGCATATGACGACGGAATTATAGAATTTTATTGGTAGATCTACTTATGTGTCGAAAAGGCACAGTGAGTTTGAAAAGACAGAGAATTATAGTTAGATGATTTTTAAACGCATTTACATGTTGTATTACTAAATGAAATTGTTTTATAAAGACTATTTGGAGAAAAAAATTCATAATAATTCCAGATATTAATGAGAAATTAGTATTTCAAAAACTTAGAAAAGACATGAGGGGAAAGCTGAAAGTATTATACTCAATTATTAACACAAATATAAAGGCTGGATATGATTTATTAGATTATGAGTATTATAATTATAGTAGGGATTAACGTTGTTTCAATTTATTCCATTATTTGATACGAGAGAGAATATTTTTTATTTTTTTTCCAATTTAAATGAATGACGAAAAGTAAATTCACTTGGAAAATAGTGAATCAAAGAAGAAGAAAAAGGGAGAGGGGAGAGAGATAGTGTGTAGTTTTTATTGAGCTTAGCTGAGGCCAACTCGGGCCCGCGATTTGTGATGATGTGTAAGTTTTAAAATATTTCGTATAAAAATCATACAATATAAGATATTAGATATATTATAAATCGTTGTATTATAGATTGCTTTCAATCGACGAGTATTTAATTATTAATTATATCAGCATTTATCGAGCTGTGGTCCTTCTGAGTGTTAGTGAAAATAAAAATAGGTATACATACGTTAATATCCGTATTCAGAATATTGATAAAGTAAGAAGACATAGAAAAAAAAAAGAAAAAAAGAAATACCTAATAAGAAAGAATTAGAAACGAGAATAAATCGAAATAAAAAATATTTATTATGTGTAGTACGTAGAAATGTTAGCAGGACAAGATATGCAATTAAATACTATATGTATGTAGTATATATATATCCTCTGGTATATTGTAATTTCTAAAATTATGCTTAGACGCTTGATCACGTTTGTGATAGAAATTACCTACATGTTATTATAAATACGTTTATACATATATATAATACGAATGTGTTGAGCTCCGGTTTAACACTTGAAGGCAATAAAAAAGGCACAAATAATACTGCATAGGATTAATTATACAAAAGATATATACAGTATATGTATGCTATTTTTAAAAATAGCTTTTGAAATGTTTAACTATTGTAAATCGAGATATTATTTCTCGTGCCATATTACTCCATGTATTACCTACTTTTTTCTTTTCTTTTCTTCGATAGTATATTAGATATTACATATATAAATATTCTACTATTTACAATGAAATATCAATTTTTAAATACATACAACTATTGTTTCATTAAAAAAAAAAAAAAAAACCTGTAACGTATTCAATGTCATTTCAACCCATGATAATCAATTATTGTTCATCTTTCATTACCATATCTTGAAGTAATTACAATATGTTATGTCAAAAAAATAATGTACTATTACTATTTTTTTCTTCCAATAGATTTTGAATTCTTTCCCGCGTTCGGATCAGATCGTCGGCTAGCTTTGTGTTTGCATATCATAAGGCGCCCCAAAAGTAGTTTGATAATTCAACCGCGAGATGGCAATACCATTTGGCGCCCCGTTGGCAAGACTAGCCGGGCGAATCAGAGCACTAACCATGACCTAGGGTACGGGTCTCACGTAGACGTAGGGTCAGTGGCCCTCGTGGCGTCAAAGGGTTCGCATGGGAGGTGTGTTGAAGATATACGTATATGACAGAAGTCGGAATATAAATACTACGAACACTGAAAAGTCGTTCTTAGGTAGTTCTTTTGTGTAATTTACTGAATGATCATGATAATTATAAGACATGAGTATAGTATACATTAAACTTACTCAGTCTTCGTTAAGTTAGTTATTTAAGTAGCGCATTATTGTAATTCGAATTCAGTTTATAGAGGAAGCAAATAAAGAGACTTCACTCTATTGCGATATTATAAGTATATATTTATTTTTGAGGAACAAGTACTATATGTATTCATGTATACTACTACATAACTTTGACAATTAGTAATATTGTATTGATACTGCATCAATAAATTCCCTACAATGATCAAACGCTTCGTTATTTTCCATCTTTCCCTCGCTATGAACCGTAATGCATATAATATATATACACTGTCCCCTTTTCCCGCAAAAAATTTCAGCACACCTCCTCGGTTCAGATGTTCTCCTGATACCAGGAGCAATTTTCGACCTAGAATTTTTCCAACTCTAAAAATCAGCCTGGTATTAAGAGAACATCTGACCCGAGAAGGTGTTTTAAAATTTTTGGACGGTGAGAGGAGTAGTGTACCAATATAGACATACATACGTTGCTTCATGCACGTCTTCATACATATATAATTAAGTTAGTAGCGATTTTCAGAGTTTTAGAAATTTTTACTCAAAAATTGCTCCTGGTATCAGGAGAACATCTGGCCCGAGGAGGTGTACTCAAATTTTTGGCGCGACAGAGGAATAGTATAGAGATATAGGCATGCATACACTGCTTCGAAGTGATTTTTCTGGCAGTTGATATCTTTTTTTCGGAGTGATTTTTCTGGCAGTTGATACCTTTTTTCGGAGTGATTTTTCTGGCAGTTGATACCGTTTTCAAGGAGTCGTTTTTGACACCATGAGGTATCAAGTGCCAGAAAATCGACTCCTTAAAAAAAGGTATCAACTGCCAGAAAATTCACTCCGAAAATTCTGGCAGTTGATACCTTTTTTAAGGAGTCGATTTTCTGGCACTTGATACATCATGGTGTCAAAAACGACTCCTTGAAAACGGTATCAACTGCCAGAAAAATCACTCCGAAAAAAGGTATCAACTGCCAGAAAAATCACTCCGAAAAAAAGGTATCAACTGCCAGAAAAATCACTCCGAAGCAGTGTATGCATGCCTCTATCCATACACTATACACCGTTCCCCCTCCAAAAATTTCAGCACACCTCCTCGGGTCAGATGTTCTCCTGATACCAGGAGCAATTTTCGACTTAAAATTTCTATAACTCTGAAAATCGAACGATTTTAAGTCGAAAATTGCTCCTGATATCAGGAGAACATCTGACCCGAGGAGGTGTACTGAAATTTTTGGAGGGGGAACGGTGTATAGTGTATGGATAGAGGCATGCATACGTGTCCTCACGCACGTCTTATATTTAGTTAATACCAGCAATTTCCAGAGTTATAGCAATTTCAAGTCGAAAATTCCTCCTGGTATCAGGAGAGCATCTGACCCGAGGAGGTGTGCTTAAATTTCTGGAGGGGGAAAAGAGTATAGTGTATCAATATAGGCATACGTGTCTTCATGCACGCTTTGTACAGGGTACCTCGCAATTAGTCATACAAACCTACATAGGGCGACTCCCCCATGAAGAGGAAAAGTAATAGAAAAAAATTAAGAAAAAGAGTCGAAAAAAGAGTCGAAAAAAACGTTCAAATTTAGCAGTAAATTTCGTCCAAAATTGCAAGTGTTTTTCTAACTTTTTTTTCGACTTTTTTTTCGACTTGTTTTTCTACTACTTTTCCGAAGAATCGTTAGTGTATCGATGTAGGCATGCGTACGTGTCCTCATGCACGCATTGTATAGGGTATCTCAACTAGTCATAGAAACCTACATAGGGCGACTCCCCCATGAAGAGGAAAAGTAATAGAAAAAAATTAAGAAAAAGAGTCGAAAAAAAAGTCGAAAAAAACGTTCAAATTTAGCAGTAAATTTCGTCCAAAATTCCAAGTGTTTTTCTAACTTTTTTTTCGACTTTTTTTTCGAATTTTTTTTCTTTTATTTTTCCGAAAATCGTTTACGTACTATAGTGTATCGATATAGGCATGCATACGTGTCCTCATGCACGTCTTATATTTAGTTAATACTAGCGATTTTCAGAGTTATAGAAATTTTAAGTCGAAAATTGCTCCTGGTATCAGGAGAACATCTGACCCGAGGAAGTGTTCTGAAATTTTTGGTGAAAAAAGTAACAGCGTGCAGATGGTAATCCGCTGTATCACATCCCAATTATTTAGGCCCTGAGATAAAGGTTGCGGGAATAGAGACAGTGGAAAATAATTACGAAATTGATGATCAGTATATATTTGTGAATTTATTAGTGCATCATCGATACAATAATAACTTATTGTTGTAGTTATTCACAATTTATAATTCTTTCTTTAAAATAAATATAATGTATGTAAATATGTATAATAAATATAAAATACAACTAATGTTACAAAGACTCGTTCGTTCCAATTGAAACAAACTCCTTGCTGGACGGAGGTGTTTGAACTCTACTGTAGAAAGTTCATTCAACTCTAACAGAAAGACTAGTATTATATTATAATATTATTATGTATAAATTACTAAAAATACTATTCAAGAAGCAGAGAGAAACCTCAAGAAGAACTTCTCTGCATTTAGAGTATCTATTTCTATTACATCGCCTGTCAGTCGTATTGCGATAACCCTACCCCTATCCGCTCTCTTCGACGCCACTAGGGCCACTGACCCCAATGCACTCCCGTACCCTAGGTCATGGCTAGTCCTCCGTCTCGCCCCCCTAGCCGGCTAGTCGGTGTACGACATGGTATCGCCATCTCGCGGATGAACGGACGAACTAACTTTCACCGCCCCCGTATTCACGATGACGTCATTACAGCTACGTTTCAAACAATATTATATTTTATAACCCTAATCTCGGCGAAGAACCGACAAGCGTCATATTAGATTGCCGTTAGTTATTATGTAGTGAAGAATAAAAAAAAAAGATTTTAAATATAAAATAACAAATAAAAAGATTTTAATATATAATGGATCTAATATATGCCGTTAATAGAAAGGCAGTCAAGTCTGGTTTCAGCTCTGAAAGGTTCGTAATAAAATTAACCCCAAAACCATACTTATGCTTACTTTCTAAATACATAAATTATTCAAATTCTAATTGTATCTAAAACACCATCATTCGCATTTTCCGAACTGGAATTTCGCCATCCTTCGCGTTCCTATTTTTCCCGATATCTAAAATTTGCAAAATACTAATTATATTCAATTTTTATTAACAGGTTATGCGACGGTCATTCATTATGTTCATTATCAAGTCGAAACGTAGCCGCATTCACAACTACGACAGAATTAGACGATAATAACGGAAGAACATGGGGCTCGCATGTTTATATTTGCGATCTAAACATGCCTTGGCATTCCCACAAGTAACTATCCACATGATTTGTTTAAACGGCTTAATTGCAACAGAAGGAATACCCGGAAAAGTTAAAGAAATTAAACATCTGAAATCTACTTTTTACAGAGTATTATCAAACAGATCTAACATAACTGCTCTAGAATGGGACCTACCAGGTGACAAATTAGTCGTAGCCGATGAATCTGGAAGCATTCAATTATGGACATTTAAAGAGCACATTCTCAACGACTGGACTTTAATTGGCTCTGCTTGTTTTCCCGGAGAGCATATACTCAGCGCGGCTTGGTTTCACAATGGTAAAAAGGTGGGGGTCGACCAGAAGCATTCAGAAATCGCTGTTATTCTGTTTAAAAAAATTGTATAAATGTTATTAGTCGTTATTCCCTATTTACGAAGCTCTAAACTAATCAATTCTCCTGATTTTCAGATCGGTCTAGTCACTGAGAAGAAGGACAGCGTTTACTATAATGATAAATTTAATCACTTAAGATTCGCACCCTCTGTAAGACAGTTTGGTGGTCGTGCGGCTGAGGGGGTTCTTGTAGTATCCACTACTGGGATGGTCGGAGCTGTTATGATCACAAAAGATTCTCAGAGCCAAGTTTGCTTCGCTACAGAAAGTCTAGGGAGCACAAGGCACAGGATAACTGCTGTTGATATATGCTATGGGAAAAGTACTAATCTTCATATGCATTTCCTGAAAGAGAATAGATACCCATTAATCATAAATTATAGAAATAATTGAATCGTTTTATCTTACAGATGGTCATTACCTAGTCGCTGTCAGTAGCGGCAGCGTCGCTCTACCAGTTAGATGCTACAGAGTTTCTGTTAGAAAAACGGACGACAAATGCCACATCACGTCACAGGCTCTTCCAAGTTTTTTTTTACATGACGGAGTTGTTAAGGACAACACGTGTGAGAATTTATATTTCAATTGCCTTATGAAATAGGATTTTATTCGCTTATTTATAGTTGAATTTATAAATTTTCTATCTTATTTCAGACACGAAAGTAACTCACTTAAAATTTGCCGTCAGAGAAGACGCAGATTCATTAGTAGTAGCAGCTAATGGTGAAAACGGTGGTATAGTCGAGGTGTGGGAACTGAGGGAGAAATCTCAGACAGTTCATAAACTGTTTCAGCCCAAAACTCTTGAGTCTTTTAAAACTGTTGTGAGTATCGAGTATAGGAATCCAGTACACGTTTCCAGAGTTGAATAATCCTAAAAATTCTAATAATTTCTTGATTATCTTAAACAGGTTTGGCAGCACCAGTCTCAATACCAATGCAAATCGCCGGTAGTTGCAGTTACCACGACAAGACTCTCAGTAGTTACGACTCTGCCGCCTCCTAGCTGCGTAGTAATAGCATTAGCAGATTCTTCCATCCATTACTTGAACCGAGATTGTCTGAAAGAAATCGCAACAGCATCTCTGAACATGGCTTGGCGCCAGGATGAGCCTAGCAATAAATACCAAAGACTAACGCTGTCCATTTCGCACATAGACATCTCCTGGTTGGGTGGAATTCTCTTGGTCTGTGATACCCAAGGGACTGTTTACCTTTACAGGCTTTTATTGGATGGTGGTGAGCACAGAGGAGCTAAAAATACCATAAATAAAAAGAGAGAAACTAAAATCGATGTACTAAAGTCTGCCGTTAATATTCCAGGACCTTCTATGACGTTGGGCTATGCTTGTACGATGTTAGAATACTGCCTGGTCACTGGTCTCGACTGTTTGGACCTACTCCTATGCCTAAGATCTTCTATGATCGAGGCTCTGTGTGAAAGGCTGGATTTATCGTACAACAGACAGCTTCCTCCGATCCAGCAATACTACTACGTGCAATTTCTTTGCATTAAAACTTGCCTGTTGAGGTTCGTAGTTATTCTTTCATTGTTTTTCTTACTCTGAATAGTTCGAAGAACCCAGACTAAACTGAATGGTATTATATTTCAGAATGCTATCAACTGGACAGTCTAAAGCAGCAGATTTGTCCTCTTTGCTGATGATTCATTCCGTGGCTACTGCCTTCAAGTCTTTATTGAGACCTTCGGATCTTATTTCCCATGACAAAGGCCCTGCTGAGAGCTTGGCCGCTGTTATAACCGAGGCTATTCCAGACGTTGACAAAGTATAACGACATAGTTTCTTAAATCAAATGAATTTTCGATATTCTAAACGTTTATTAGTCGCCAAGTTTCTAATCCTGAACATATTTCTCATTAGGTCCTTCTGCATTTGGATCCAAAAGAATTTACAGTGGAACCAAGCACTCTACAATCATTACAGCAGCTAATTCAATGGGTTGCTGATATGGCTTTGAATCTGTTAGCTCGACTACCCGAACAACGTATGCAGTTGAAATCTGGAGGGGTTGGTGGATGATAATTCTGCTTTAGCATTCGTCCAGAATCATCCCACCCCTTGATTCTATCACATTATTTATTTACAGTACGAACTTCTGAAGGATTATAAGGCGCTAAACACCCTCCGTGAGCTGCTTGTGATCATACGAATATGGGGCTTGCTGAGACCCTCCTGTTTGCCAGTTTTTTTACGAAGTACAGACAACCTAGATGCCTTGGCGCTGCTGTTCAGATTACTTTCTCGATTAGTTCAACCTAACGGAGAAACACAGCAGCAGCAAATAGACGATGGATTAATTGGTGGGTCTGATGAAAAAAAAAATAGATTTTATTTCACACAAGGCTTCTTCCTTCCATAAATCTATCTAATTTATTAATATATCAATTTTTTTGTTTTTCTTTCGTTTTCAGACGAATGCTGTCTCCTACCGAACCAGATAATGATCCCTCAGCTTCACCAAGCAAATAATATCACTGCCATTGCAACGCCTATGCTTTTCTCCCAAAATCTACCTCTACAGGTAATTTCTGAATCTAATTCAGGACTCAGATCACGACGATTGATCGATACTAAAATTTTACTGGTTTCATATTTCAGCTGGAGTTTGGCGTCGAGCCTGAACAACTGATGTTTGTACCAGAATTGAATCCGATAGAAGGATGCATGCACAGTGGTCAGATAGTGGACAGCATCAGACATTTATATCTTGGGAAGCAGCCTTTGCTAGTAAAACAATGCTCGAGGTGAGCCACTCTTCGCCTTATGATAGACTCAAGTTTATACTATTACAATATCTAAACAACATAAAAAATTCTTTTCTTCAGATGCGGTGGAAAGGCGCAAGTCCAAAACATGATGAGAACTGCAGCGATTCGGGCCTGGGATCAAAGATGGGCTCGTACATGCAGATGCGGAGGTTTGTGGCGAGTTCACAGAACGTCCCAATGAACAATGAAGAGAATTAATATAATTATTTATATTATACAGAATTGTAAATATTAGAATAGTTAGAATTTTCTTATTATCGATGAACGTTTGATTAACGATTTAACGTTTAATTTTTATCAACATGAATCCAGGGTAGATATTCCTGAAGAATAAATAAATTTTTATCTTGAACAGTCGGTTTATTTATTAAAGCTTTTAGATTAACTTCCATTCTCAGATCCCATAAGGATAGTTAGACTGTTTAGTATCCAGTGATATCCATTATTGCTTTTCATTCTATGGCGTCAAGCGCTTAGGGTCTCTCGGGAACATTGATACTTTTCTAATATTGTCCAAACCGAGATACAGCATCACGACTCGTTCCATTCCAATCCCAGCACCGGCATGAGGTGGACAACCGAATCTGAATGCATCTATGTACGCCTTTATCTTCTCGATATCTGTAACGGAACGAGTTTTGTACAGTAATTTGAAAAGTAATCAGAAGCTATTTCACCCTCTTCTAATATCGGATACTCATTTCTCACCTATGTTGTGAAACTTAGCTCTTTCGGTGAGAAAATCAGGGTCATGAATTCGTTGAGCACCAGAAATGATCTCCTCACCGCGCATGAACATGTCGTAAGAATTGGACGAGCCCTAGAATAAATATGGAAATATACTGAATTTTTAGTCTATACCAGAATTACAATCCCACAGATATTTCAATTTGTATACCCACGTTATTTCTGGGGTCAGGCATGGTGTAGAAAGGCCTTACAGCAAGCGGGTATTTATCCAGTATATAAAAGTCCGTATCGTACTGAAAATTGGAAATTCTTTATTAACGATCGAATCGAATTACTTGATACTCAGCCGATTCGTTTCTCTGATAAAATATTTCATATACTTTTGCCTTGACGATTTTTCCGAGTAACTTTTCATCCGGAGTAGACAAATCGTCTTCTGGCCCAATGGTAACGCCAGCTTCAGCAAGTAAACTGATCGCCTGATGAAATTCTAGCTTCAATGGAGGATCCAAAAAGGTGAATGGCTCAGCAGGGAATTGCTCGTAAACGGCTTGAATGTCGGCAGCGTATCTGTAGAAATAGATAGTTGAATAGTCTCATATTCAAGGAAAGAGAATTCATTTTCTATCGATTTAAGACCCTCGTAAACTCACTCGTCGCGAAGTCCTTTGAACATTTCTGTAAAAGTTTGTCCAATAACGTCTACAACTTCGTGATAATGATATTTGAAAGCCATCTCCAAGTCCAGACCAACAAACTCGGTCAAGTGTCTATGCGTGTTGGAATCCTCTGCTCTGAAGACTAGAAAATATAAAACAACGATCTAACGTGCTTAAATAATTACATTTTACCAATTAGGTATTTAAGAAAGATCATTTAATCACCAGCTCCGACAGTAAAAACTTTGTCAAAGTCAGCGGCGATGGCCATTTGCTTGTAGAGTTGAGGCGACTGAGCCAGATAAGCTGATCCCTTGAAGTATGAGACGGTGAAAACGTTGGCTCCGCCTTCGCTGGCTGCGGATATAATCTTGGGTGTATGAATCTCTACAAATCCCTGGAAAAAATTCAAATCGTATTAGCTACTATTATTGTCGAATGACTTTGCTTAAAGCTTCGTAAAAGCTTTTATACCCACTTTCTTGGTCAATATGTCTCTGAAAAGTTTGCACACGCCTGCTTCTACTCTGAATATGGCTTGATTAGCCGGAGTACGTAGATCGAGAATTCTGTTATCAAGACGCGTGTCTTGGTTGACTTTAATGTTAAGTCCTTCAGTGTCTTCCGCCTTAACTGGCCTAGACGCATCCTCTATCAGGAGTGGAAGCTGAGCCTTTGCTGCGCTGACAGTAAATATCTGCTTTATATGAACCTCGACATCCTTTTGAGTGCAGGATTCAATCTTTGATACCGTTTTAACAACTGCTTGTACGTCGATGATGGATTCCTTGGTAATACTGAAATAAAATTAAACCGTTTATTAAATAGCGGAATAAATTTTAGCTCCAAGCTTAAAGCAGCAAATTTATTCGTACAGTTCTACCAAGCGAATCATAATCAATCTCTCCCTTACTTTGATGCAAACTTGACCATTTGCTTACTAACTTCATCGTTGACTGCGGCCAGTCCTTGAACGGTATAAGACTGTTGTCTAATTATCAAGAAGCATTGCTTTCCTGCGGAATTGTTATATCAAAAGAGTAAATCAGGATAAGAAAGCCCTTTCACCATCTGTTTTCTACACTTTTATCTAAATCCAAGAGATGTTTTATACCCTTAGCTCTGCTAGTGTGCAAACGGCCCCTCAGCCATACGAGTTGATCAACGAGATTGGGATTCAGTTCTTTAATATGGACAAATTTTCTATCCGCGTGTTTTTCCTCGCTACGAATCAGCCCAGGTTGTCCATATTTTCCAGCTGAAATATCCTCCTCGTTTTCGGCTGGTTGTTGTGCGGCTTGCTGCATGAATAGATGAAAAATGAGTGAAAATGAATTACTCGTTGTATAGTTAAGCGCGTTTATACATCATGTCTGTAATTATTATTTAGTTCACCAGCTGCGATTGACGTTCGGCTTTGGCCGCAGCCTTCTGAGCATCTTTCTGCTGCTTTTTTAACGCCTTCTTGGAGATATCTTCTCTGAAATTCAATAATATGATAATTAAATAGTCGTGGAATAACGAGAGCTTTGATATAGTTGCTGATGATATGGAGAAAATGATTACCCCTCGCGCGCAGCTTCCTCTGGCTTAGTATCTCCCATACTTATGAAACAGACAGAGAATAAAGCATTCAGAATTTTGTTCCAGACTGTAATTTCTCTGTTATATATGTATACACATATTTAGCTAACCGAGAAGCTAAATATAGTCCACAATATGCGTGGCTGATGTAACGATGAATTATTTTTTTTTTAGCTTAGAACAACAGAGTTTATCGTTAATGAGGAAGTTGCACATATGTTTTACAGGATGCTGCAACGATTCTGATTATGATGTGAAAAGTAATAAAAAATACGTACGTATACTATAACTGAGTAGATTCTAAACTATCCTAACATAACCCAAAAATTTTTCACTAAGACTGTTGATTCGTGTGAAAATATAAGCCCATCGACTAATGGCAGGAAATTTTAAACAGCTTATGATTTTTTCAAAGCTGTAAGTTATCGGGACATACCTTTGTTTGCTTGTTGACTTCTGACTTGAGATATCAAACGACACTTCAAAGATAACCTCTACTAGGCACGGGATACACCGGGAACGTGTCCGTGATCAACGAATGATGTGTGACTGGTGAAACGCTAGATGGCGGTAGTTGCGTGTAAGATAGTGGCGACATCGTGGGATGAGATGAGGAACCTTGTGCTACTTTTCCCGAAGCCCAAAAGCTGAATAGTCTGTTCTGTGAAAATTGCCGATTGTCTGATTCGCGAGATATTTAAGCAGTAAAGAAAATAATAATATATTGAAAAAAGGGAATTACAAAAACGGTAAATAATGTCGCTGGGACCGCAGACCAAACAGAAAATATCCATCGTCGTTGAAGTGACGAAGGTTGTATTTCATTGGGGATTTATTCCAGCAGTTTTATTTTTAGGTTAGTATGACCATCTGATTATTCATTTATTGCCAATCTTATTCTGTGAGTGTGTGTGTGTGTGTATTTAAATCGATTAAATATAATTTTCTTCTTTTATTCAATAAAACGCTTTAATATTGTTCTTTATCTTATTAAACAGGGTTTAGAAAAGGTGCGGATACCGGAATGCCGCCGCTCTCGGTGATGAAGTGAGTTAATTTGCTCGATCTTATTATGTACATCGGTAAATGGATATTCCCGATCTTTGTATGTGTGAATTTATATATTCTTTCTTTCTCTTTTTTTTTTGTCTATTTCAGTTTACTCTGGCAGTAAATAAGCGCAATTCATCCCCTTCGATAATCGTCCACAAAAAATTTCGGATGGCTATTCATTCATCTATGTTTACGTTACCCT
Source organism: Tenthredo livida (assembly GCA_963992785.1). NCBI lineage: Eukaryota > Metazoa > Arthropoda > Insecta > Hymenoptera > Tenthredinidae > Tenthredo > Tenthredo livida. Next base: position 901,553 of record OZ023070.1, on the reverse strand, counting down.
GTACCTACCTTATGTTTACACACATGTTTAATGTATATCGTACATCATAAAATAATAAACATTTAGTTACCAGTTACTGACCTTGCATATGTATTATCTGTCCCATATTTACTCAAAACATATAAAATTAGCTAATAATTTTCATTCAAAGATTAAAGAATTCGACAGCCTTATGTTAGGCAACAAAACACACGCGAGCGTCAAACTGATTACCTGCTATCAGGCATTTGAAATTAATTGATTAGACTAAAAGTTGTGATATAAAAATTGAAAAAACGTTTCAAATTGATGAAATTTGGCTTTAATTTGAATTCGGGAAATAGTAGAGATGAATAAAAATGTTTTTACCTTTTATTTTTAGTGACTTTTAGTATTTGGTTCTACAATAACAATACAATAGTAAATTTGATATTCTTAAAATATATAGTTTTATACAATTATTCCATAGCCGATACACATTTTCGAAAATATTTCTCATATTCGCATCATTTGAGTTAACACCAATTTTGAATACCGAACGTTTCAACGATTCTAAGAGTCCTTGAGCTCTTACCACTTACCATATATGAGATTAACATATCTAAGAAAAGATAAGAAAAGTAAGGACATTATAATATTCACACTGTTGCTTATTTCTATTGATAAAACTGCGCAGTATGTAGAATGTTGAAGCAAATATGTAATAAACGAATAAATTTATGAGACAATCTGAATTGCTACAAACCTTGTCGCCTACTTCCTTATTTGTACCACCTCCGAATACGGTGGGGGAGGATCTGAATATATCCTCTCATCGTATTCCACGTCTATGCAGGGACCAGCCTGAAATACATACAATTAAAATCATTTAAAATGTTCAACTGTAGCTTTAAGCTTCTTGACTAGAAAGGCGTAAAAACAAATTCAAGAATTTCCAGTTTTCCCAAACAAAAGATGAAAATTTCTCACCAAATTTGTAGTCGATGAATTCCTTTCCCTTATTAAATTATTCTGTCTATTGAAGATCCTCTGTAATGTAGGGCGTCCGATACGACAGGCATAAAGACAGATGGCGATGATGGTACAGAACAAGAACAGGCAAGCGACGAAAATGCAAGCGGCGATTCTGTTTGATGTATTGAAAAAGAAAAAAGGTAAAAAAAACACATAAAAAAGAAAAAAAAAAATGAAATTGAACAGAACAAATAGAAACATAATTTCAAAATTGTATGATAAAAATAATTAACTTACATCACATCAAAAACGAGGTCATTGTGTTCGCAACATGTGTAGTCAGCGCAGCAATACTCCGTACTTTTGCAAGTGTTCCATTCGCAATAATATGCAGAAGTCTGTTAAGAGAATTGAAGAAAAGAAAAGAAAAATATATATATATATGTATATGGTATGATGTTCGAACATGACTAATTTTTGGGTAAATTTTTTAACCTCAAAATCGTGATATAGAGAAATTATTTTGAATATAACGATGATTGTAGCTAATATGAAAGGAAAATTTGCTTGTTATTTAATTTCAGAGATAATATTAGTACACTAACCAATTCAATCGATGAAATAAGTTGTATGAATGTAACGAGAGTTAATTTTCTTAGAAATATCTCCATTTTTTCTGTACCACTAATAAGTTAACAGTAATAAATTGAAACGAGGAAAGCTGAATGAAATTATCATTCATACGTAGATAAAGTAGCATATATATACTATAAGAGAAGTCAGCAGCTACTTAACACTATAGCTACTATATGTATGTGTGTACATATACCATATTTTCATGTCTATATTAAGAAAAGAAAAATATTATGAAAAATAAAGAAAGAGAAAAACAAAAAATAAGAATAATGATCGATTATAAATATATTAAAACAAAATTATATTATAACGATAATAATGAGCGCGATCAAGATTTGATAAGCTGGTTTTATCTAATAAGCCTAGTATTGAGCTTGATAACAAGGCTAGATGACAGCTGTCAGTTTTTTTCGATGTATAATGTATAAGTATGCATGTGTGCGTGTGTGTGTGTTTCGCATGGGGGCGGCCATTTTGTTTTATGACGTCAGCGCTCTTTTCTGACCGCTTAGGCGCAACCTCGAGATTTGAAAATCAATAAATGGGGTACATACATACATTGTTGTGGGCACATGATTACGGGGTATAAAATATATGGGTGTAATGTCAAAACAGATGATATAAACAGATATCGTTTTATAATTCCGTTATTGATAACGGGTGTATAATTTATTATTTTTCAATATAGAATCCGAAAATGTCGCGAGTTAAAATTAAGTTACCAATATTCGTCTGTGTCGCTATGTCAGAGTGCTTAATATACGTAAGATTAAACATTTATTTATTTATAACATTGTATCATGCATCGAATTTATTCATTTATTTATTCATTTATTTATTTATTTATTTATTTATTTTATAATCGATGAATAATTATAGTAATTCTTGTTCGATATGACATACATGTATGTATATAATATATACACATTTTTTGTCATCTCTTTTTAAATAGAATTCTATTTAAACTAAAAAGCAATATTTATTATTTTACAGGCAGAAGCTAAATACTGTGCCTTTGAAATACACGGAGAGCCAAAATATTACGTGTAAGTATACAATGCATTTAAAATAATAAAACTAAAACGTTAGTTTTTAAATGAAAATTCGCTTTTTTCCAGTTGCCCTAGAACTGAGTACTGCTGTAATTTTGGATGCTGTGTATCCCCAGGTTTTCAGATCTATCATCTCTGGTATTATTGGTGAGTTTCTTTCATGGATATTAATAATGATTGAAATTCTCTACCTATACTATGCACGTGAAATAAACAAGCTAAACGCGAGAAAAGAATTTATAAAATGAAATGCATGGATGTAAACTTTCAGAAATTAACTAAACCGCTTTTGAATGAATAATAAAATGCAACACGAGTATAAAAATCCTAAAAATTAATAAACTTTAATTTTTGGCCAGGCTTTTGGTCATAATTATGTTTTTGGTATGCTCTGGAGGTGGATGGTGGTATCGTTATTGGTTGCAAGGTAGATACAGACCATCGACATCGTCTATTCCACCTAGAACATCGAGTTCCAGGGCTCAGAACGCGCTTCGAGGACCAACGTGTCGTGCACAGCAAGCCAGAGTAACGTACAATCCCGCACGGAATACCGTCCTTTTACACCGTATGTGGAAAGGTGAAATACATATTAAAAAAGCCTTGATTTCATTACCGCAAGTTCTTTAAAATTCGGATAATCACCAGCAATGTGTTCTCAGAGTTTGACGATAGCATGATTGAATGTGATAAGCGGAATACATGTTTCTTATTATGTGATAAAGCAGTATTTTTCATTTCTCTGATTAGGTCCTCAAAGAAACACAACGCCACCAGCTTACAACGGTGCTGCCGCCAGCTCAGCTCAGTTCCAAAATACTAACGTAGTATTGAACGACAACAACTGCCCATATTACGAATTGTACGGTCCTCCGCCTAGCTACGAGACCGTAATTGCTCAAACAAGAGGTAAAATAATGAGCCCTACACCGCTGGATCATTCAATGACAAACACGCAAACTTCTCCAAGCATGCAAAACCAGAACGTAGCTCATTGTTTATCGCATAATAGTTATAGCAGTCTGCCTACCAGAATACACATTGATAATAGTACAGGCGAACGTCGTAACAGCTGTGGTTCAAACTTAGAAGAGATCGGAGACAGTTATCAGAGTTTTGGGTATAAAAACTTTGGTCAAAAGTCAAACGCTCAACAGGTATTGAGACTGGGGGGTAACACACCCTTGGATAACTTTCATCAGGAAAGTACAGCCTCGGGTACAAGATCTACCTTGCCACAGAATATTTTGAAAAAGCTGCCGTTCTGCGCAACGGAAAGTAGGCCCGAAACAGAAGACGAAATAGAAGACGAAACAGCAACTATTTTGCTAGAAAATAGTAAATCTAGTCTTGATACTTTAACTATAATTGGCCCCAACAGTTCGGCGGACTATAATCAATCAGCAGCATCGGCGAGCGGTGAGTTTAATCAAAATGTTATGATGGGGCGAGGAATTGATGATGTTCGAGGAGTGAGAAAATCGGAAGAACTGAAATTAGACGATTTGGAAGTTGAGATAATGGAAACGGAACAACCCAACGACGAAAATCACACAAGACTTGATTCTAAGGTCTCTAGAATTCCGAGAATGTTTATGTATAACTTGAAAGGTGATGCCTGCGCGGATGGTTTAGAAGGAAAATATCATCGAGCGCAGAGCAGCTCATTGAGAGGAAGACCAGGAGGGTCTGAGTGGTCAGAATTTAGAGCTAAATACTGCGGTGTTCATAGACACAAAGAAAGTAGTGCTAAAGATAAGCGTACGGAAGAAAGTCCTTCAAGTTCTGTAACAAGTACCGCTTCTAAGAGCACGAAGTATAATTCATCAAACTGTGAGGAATGCATAGCACAAAATGGCCGTAGTACTTCTGAACAAAATCCATCCAACAATGTGATATTACCTTCTCCTAATCCTAACGTTCAAATTAATTCTTTACCTCCAATAAATATAATCGAAAACTATCAGCACTACCCTCCAACGTCACCTGCACAAAGGTCCACGAGCACAAATTTTGAAAGTGAAAATAAATTAGGCAGATCAAAGTCACTTGACTAATAATAATAAAAATAATAATAATAACAATATTAATAATAAAAATAATAATATTAATATTAATAATAATAATATATATAGTAATATCGTAATACGAATGATAATAGCTATACACTTGAGATATACTATTAATATTTTTTAAATATAAACATATTTTCAGTCTAATTTGAGCAATCATTTTTGTACTATATTATAATCTAATGCAATAACTGTATATTTTCCGTTCGTTTTCCCCCCTTTGACATCGCGCAGTCCCTGTATATTGTAATATTTTATTTTTGTCTATACACAAATAATATAGGTATTATAATTACTGTATGCTATTAGAATTGCGCAAAGTAAACTGAAAACTTATACAGCAAGATTCTCTGATCACTGTGTTGATGATAAAATCAATATAGTTATTATATCAGATAGTGATCACTTTCATTGAGATTCTATCTTTCTATTTCATATAACGATAAAACTTGCTGTCTATTTTTTTCTTTTAAAAATACAAAATAGGCAATATAACGTAAGATAATTCTAGAAGTATTAATTAACTATCGCAGAATTATGAATATGAAAGAGGACAATTTTTTGTAACAAGCGATTTATGTATTTTTATTCCTCGTTTTATCGAAAACCAATATTCATATACTATATATATTAATAATGGATATTGTATTCATAATTCATTCAACAGCTAATCTAATCAAATCTATTGAAGAACAGATTATTTTTCATACAGAATAAACAAATGGAAGAAAGAAGAAGAAAAAAGGTCCAAGAACGAATAATAAATAATTATGTGCCAATAGAATCAAAAACCGTATATAATAAACCAAAGAATAAAATATCATTGATAAAAAGAAAAGAAAAGAAAAAAAATAATCAAGGAATAATTAAAAAGATTCTCCGTACCGAACCATACATAATAAAGAAAGTTACTTGTGGTGAGAGTAAGAATATAATAAGCGAATACTATTTTTTGTATAAAATTCTTATAATCAATTATGTAAAAGACTCTGATCAAAAAAAAAAAGAAAAGAAAAAAAAAAGAAAAAATACTAGGTGTATCATATTATATATATATACTATATTAAAATAATGATATTAAAAATAAAATGCATATTAATTTATGAATATGCTTCAACAAAATACTTATATTAATTACATACGTCCTTTTTATGTATAACGTGCAATGATTCTATACTTATAAATAAAAAAATAAAAAATAAAAGAGAATAAAAATAATAAAAATAAAAAAATACCACTGTATAATATTGTAACTAATGTAAAAAAGTTCCACTACAATAAATACTTGAAATATTTATTCACAAATCAAATGATTTAGTTTACTCTTCTAGCTAAATATAATAATCTCGAAATAAAACTCTGTAAGAGTTATTCAATTAGATATACAAACGTAATAGCAAATGAAAATAATATCAAAATTCTCATCTGAAGATTTCATAGATCTATCATTAAGAGTTCATGAATATACTAGGATACTTCCCAGTCCCCATCCCCTCGATATAATACATGACATTGAATAATCCACTAGGGTGAGTGTTGGGGAAATTCTAGCTAAGGATCTGACAATAAGAATATTACCATATTATTTTTGTGTATAGAAAATTTTTAAATAAACTATCGGATGTTCAGACATGGAATGGATCAGGGTATCATCGATTCGATAGTTTAGTAAATCTTGTTATTATTACTTTTTGTTGAATGATAGTACGGGCAAGATGGCAGCTAGAATGTAGCACTAGAGTGAAAATCAATATCGAGATTTGTAGAGGGGGAAATACATCCCTTTGAATACTGTAAAAGCAAACCAAGAAGTTAGATATACTATCAATTTAGCAGAGATTTCGTGCAAAATGCCTTAGTTAGATAAACTATGCAAAGTTCCTTATTAATATAACATAGATATTGTTGAACTATGGTAAAAGACTAATTTAATATAAACATATATATGGTGCTTCGTACTACTGACATAATATAGTATAGATTTCTCTCTGGAAATTACAACATGTCAGTAAAGGTGAGTGATAATGCATTTTGAATAACAAAATATTATTATCATCACATTATCATTCGATAAATAAGAAATGGCAATAAAACGAGTTGGTAAACTCCGGAGGTATTCCTAATGAACATATAGAAACTCTACCCTAGTTAGTTTCATCAGATCTATACAATGTATATCTTGCTGTATATTATTCCTAGTTAAAAATAAGATCACTATAGACAATCTGTATACTATCTCACGAAACGTTTTTGCGCTTTAGATATATATAAACAGTTTTTGCAACGAGCTTCCCTCTCTTTTTCAACTCCAATATAAACATAATAAATAATCAAAAGCTAAGCTGATAGTTGCGCTAACAATGATGATGAAAAACACCAAAAAAAAACCAGGCGTTGTTTTTACAATGAAATAATATGATACCGGTATTACGCATTCATTAATAGGATAATTGAGTTTGTATAATTAATTTCCAGGTATTTTTGTGAAAGATTATCTGAGCTTTGATTGCGTAGTATTTATAAATTTTTTTTACCCCAAACCATGCGTGCAAGTAATAAGTAAAATATGATTAGATAATTGTGATGAAATTTCCGAATTCCTATACTAGTTGGGGAGAAAGTATGCGGCGTTAGTCTTGCCGGTGGTATACTTTTCATTCTATGAATTCGTGATAATATATAAGAGTGTTATCTAGTGAGGAGGTTTAAAGTCATACCAGACCTAAGTGCTTGCATCCTGTCCTGCCAGTAGATACAAACATACTTATATCACGTATGCTCAGTGCACTCTGACCTATTGTTTCCTCCACATGTAGTTGTTCGTTACGAGTTAAAATTTAAAGTCTGAGACATTTGAATTGAGAACTGGTCAGGTCAAATTAGTTTTTTTCAGATTAGTTTAAAACGTTAAGATTTCTCGAGGGCTGGCCAACGTCAAGACTGGTTATTTTTAACTTTGTGTATAAATAGAACATGCAATTTCGACTTCTAAAGGCTGAACCAACAAACTAAGCTCATAGTTTTCATCTGAACAGTTTGAGCGAATTATTTTGTGTACAAATTTCTTCTCTAATAAATTTAGCCGATTATCTATTAGAAAGAAAGTAAACGGTGTATAAAGAAGGATAATAAACAGCGGGGTCGTCGGCTCAGGTAACACATAATTTGTAAAGCAAGTTAAAAGCGAAATCGGAGCAGCCTAATCATTGTGTTATTATGATTAAGGGAACCCGATTCTATCATAAAAATTATCATCTGGTATTTGGCAATGATCCTCCTCATAAATATTGCGCGTTTATTCAGATATTGGTGGCCTTTGAATAGACTGTGTATACATTTAGGCATATATACATGTATAATAATCAGTGTGCAGGTCTGATATCTACCTTGTAGCACGGATACTATCGCGAGTTTACAAACGCACACATACATCCTGACGCTATCAGCTCATATACTTGAGCTTTTCTCTCACAGATATGAGAGCAGATTCTCGGATGGAAGGGAGTACAGCATTCAGTATGCTTTTAGCACTTGAACCAGAATGTAAAACAGTATTGCTTTTAGAAACAGCAAGTGTTGTTTCAGAGCACAATAAATATACCGCATAAATTAAAAACAACAGAAATTCATTCTACGAACATACGTCATAAACGTGCTAGAAATAATATTAAAAAATATTCTATTCCACGATCAATTAAATCTGATACTGTTAATCTGATTTTCACTACTCGAGTGGGAGAGATGTTTCGGTTCCTGAGGGTATTTATCCCGCTTCTGAATCTACCATGAGATAAATCTAATTAATATGAAAAGTATTTCAAGTACTGATAGTTATTCGAATTGTTTCGAAGACTAATTTTTGCTAGAACCTTTTTATTCACAGGAGATTATTATCGGATCATTATAAACAGTAAGATGTTTCATTGAAGACTTTTAATTTCAGATGACTAGATATAAGCAAGCAGAATTCGAAGATGAAGACAGCAGTAGTATCGGCTCCGTCGCTCTCAATAGCGAAGGAATTAGCACTTCTGCTACCCACATAAGATATCACACTGTGAGTAGGAAAGAACTAAAGATCTAAGATAACTCCATCCCTCGATAGAGAATACAAAGTCAATCATATCGTTTGTTAGAGCGTTAATTTCTCATTATAATAAAATATTCCTGATGGAAAATTGTTCATTCAAAGATTTGCCCAATCCCATCCTTACATTATAATATGAACAAGCTTATAGTGCTTGGAATAATGAAACTATACTACTGTTACACAGTCAGGTGTTATACAGGGAACGACATTATGGAGAGCGCGGAGCACGATGGAGAAATGCCTAGTAGTAACATGCACCGCTTTACTGTTTATGGTGATAGTAATGTCAATTGTAATAAGCAGTAAAAGTGGCTGGGACAATGCCCAAATTCTGCACGTTACGTCGCACAGTGATGGTAAGTCTGCAATACTGGCTTCTTGACTCGACCCTAAATAAGTGGAAAACTAAACGCATCGCGCTGATTAATTTTTCAGAAGGTACGCATTGTCTTACGGAGCATTGCGTCGTGGTAGCTTCATCCATAATCAACAGCATGGATCAGACTGCGCATCCGTGTGATGATTTTTATGAATATGCATGCGGAGGGTGGCTTAAGCAGAACCCTATTCCAAATGGAAAAAGTATATGGGGTACGTTCGATAAATTGGAACAGAAGAATCAGCTGGTAGTTAAGAACGTCCTAGGTAAGCTGGAGTGTTTCGGGTGAAATATAACGAGTGATTTAATCCTACAGGACTCATTGATGGATTTTATTTACAGAAAAACCATTTGCGGAGATAAAATCTAAAGCAGAAAAAAAGGCCAAGCAATATTACATGTCTTGCATGGATGCAAACGAGACTATCGAAGCTTTGGGAGCTAAGCCTATGATTAATTTACTCGAGGCAGTCGGGGGGTGGAGTATATCAGGGAAGTTTAATGCCTCTGCTTGGTCGTTACAGAATAGCATGCATATACTTCAGAACAAGTACAACATGGGCGGACTTTTTTCTTGGTCTGTTAACGAGGACGACAAAAACAGCAGCCAGCACATTATACAAGTAATAAATAATCCCATAATCCTTAGCGACGTTGGAAATTGAAAGAAACAATTGTTTTTTTCCAATTTTCAGATCGATCAAGGAGGACTAACGCTACCAACGACGGAAAATTACCTGAATAAAACAGAGAATGCAAAAATACTCGCAGAGTATTTGGGATACATGACCAAGGTGCGGTGTGGTGTGGCTTTCATTATTTATTTGTCCAATTCAAGAAACAGCGCAGAGAATATATAATAGGTAAATATTTTCTTTAAGATCGGAGTGCTGCTTGGCGGAGAAGAGAATTCGACTAGAAAACAGATGCAGGATGTAATAGATTTCGAAACAAAACTAGCTGAGATCACAATACCTCAGGCCGAAAGGCGAGACGAGGAAAAATTGTACAATCTTATGCCATTGAGCGAATTACAACATCAAGCACCATTCGTAAGTATTTTACTAATACTTTACATGATAGATTAATGATAATACAAGCCAGAGTTGATCATCTCGACCTTAGAATGAAATTGGCCTCTTATTTTACCATAACAGATGTCGTGGGTGGAGTATTTTCAAAACGCAATGCGTCTTGTTAACAAGAAAGTAAACAGCAAAGTTATGATTGTCAATTTTGCTCCCGAGTATTTTACCAACTTGACTAAGATCATCGAGGAGTACAAGAGTACCAAGGAGAAAACAGTGTGAGTTTAAATTCATGATTAATTCATTGACCTTCTAACAAATCCTGAAAGCCTGATCAGAATTTTGCAGACGAATGTTTAACTCTGATTACCTAATGCAGCATCCTAAACAATTACTTGGTCTGGCAAACGGTGCGTTCATTAACTGCGTACTTATCAAAACCATTCCGCGACGCTTATAAAGGATTAAAGAAAGCCCTGATTGGATCAGAAGGCGGGGACGAGCCATGGCGATATTGTGTTAGCGACGCAAATAACGTAATGGGTTTTGCAATAGGAGCGATGTTTGTGCGAGAGGTCTTTCACGGGCAAAGTAAGATTTTGGTGAGCATGTTTTCCCTTTTTAAAACTCGGCTAATAACGAGGAGTGGACAAATATCAACTGAATTGGGTATACAAAGATTAGGTGCCTTTGCTGATATTTTATAATCGATTTTTTTCACAGGCTGAAGGGATGATTAATGAAATTCGAAGAGCTTTCATCCAGAATCTTAAGAACCACGATTGGATGGATGCGGAGACAAGAACCTCCGCGGAGGAGAAAGCTAAAGCGATTACAGACATGATTGGCTTCCCGGACTTCATATTAAACGCAACTGCATTAGATGAGAGATACAAAAATCTGACGATAAAAGTCAACGAGTATTTCATGAATAACATAAGAGTAAATCAGTACAATTTAAAAAGGAATTTAGAGAAGCTTGATCAGCCAGTGAACAAGTCTTCTTGGATAATGACACCGCCGACTGTAAACGCGTACTATACTCCGACAAAGAATCAGATCGTATTTCCAGCAGGGATTTTACAAAGCCCGTTCTACGATATGCAGAATCCAAAAAGCCTGAATTTTGGAGGAATGGGAGTTGTCATGGGCCACGAACTTACGCATGCATTTGACGATCAAGGTGAATAATAAATTCTACATTTATATATTTACTGGGTTTTCAAAATCCCAGAGGAATTAAAACTTGGACAAAATTTACCCTCAGGAAGAGAATACGACCTGCATGGAAACCTCCACAAATGGTGGAATAACGCAACGATCGATAGATTCAAAAATAGAACCGAATGTCTAGTCGATCAGTACAACAAATTTGAAATTAAGGGAAGACACATCGATGGCAGGCAGACGTTAGGTAATTCAATATCTCAGTTATGTCTAAAGGTGTTATTTTTCATTCCATTCTACCGAATGGTCAAGATCTCTCACAGAAGCGAAGCGAAATCATAATTTCGGTTCGTTCTTTCCCTTAGAATCATTAGTTTTATTAAAATTACCATTATTCCTGAAGTTAGGTAACTCCTTCCTGGAATGCTCTATGTTTCATAGTCAAAACTCCTCCTGTGTTGTCTCTGGAGACTCTCGGCTCCGCTGTGACTTCGTCTTCCTCAGCCTTTGAGCCATTGTTCATTTCAAGATGTAGTAGTTGATAGTTGCTCAAGCTTAATGCTCGAAAATTGTTCCAGGTGAGAATATTGCAGACAACGGAGGACTGACTGCGGCGTATCACGCATACCTAGGAACAGACACGAATTATAAAGATCAACTGCCTTTACCAGGCCTTAATCTAACTCATCGCCAATTATTTTTCGTTAGCTTTGCGCAGGTATGTGTTTACCCTATAATTTCGAAATGATGCTGAAGGTGAAACTAAGATTCTTAATCAGATTTCTTCTCTTTGTTAAATCTCATTCCAAAACTCATTCTAATTGTCAGGTATGGTGTTCGGCAGCAACATTTGAGGCGGTTGGTCTCCAGATAGAAAAGGATTCTCATTGTCCGTCAAAGTACAGAGTTGTAGGGCCTTTGTCAAACTTGCCTGAGTTTGCGACTGAGTTCAATTGTGCTAAGGGTTCGAAGATGAATCCGATCGATAAATGTGAAGTATGGTAATGCGGTGTCTGGAATCAAACAAGCTACGTTTAAAAATCTTAGTAAGTTGAACAAATATTGGTATAAACCGGTTTGGCCGAATGTTTCTTAATCGATATTCGTTTGAAAACGAATTCCAATTTTTTTTTTTTCTTCCAATGATAAGGGAATCAAAAATGAAAACAGGCAGCCATATTTAGCAGCTGTATGGTTTTCTCAAACTAACTAAAATTATGTTAAATGAAAAAAAAAATGAAAAAAATGAACAAAATAAGAAAATTTATAATTATTGCACAAGCAGTTGAACAATTCCTGATCAATCTTATACTTATATGTATAAATAATAATTTCTAATTTATCGATCAGCTGCAGATTCTCAGTTTAAATTCAGCACAGAAAAATGACGTATGTATTTATGATATCTACGCTAGCTATTATCAAGCAGCCTACATGTTGTAATATTTGATAATTATTTGAGTGAAAAAATGAAAAGAAAAAACAAAAAAAAAGAAACGATCACAATAATGTAAATTTTGCTGTTTTTCCTTTTCTTTCTTTTTTTCTTTTCTTTTTTATATATATATTTTTTTCCTTATATTATATTCAAGTAGATAGAAATAATCCTGAGAATAATTTTTAAATGAGAAGAGAAAAAAAAATATATAATTGAGTGGAATTTATTTATGGATTATAAAATCTGATTATTATGAATATTTTCTTATTCATAGAGACAACTATACGGTATAATATATATATTACTATTTCTCTCTATAATAGTAAGAAATAAACCAAAGAATAATATATATAGTAGAAATGGAATCTGATTATTAATTTGTTTGGAAAATTTCATCGGGTATTTGTTGATAAAAATTTATAATAATATTAAAAAATAAAAAAAAAACTATTTAAATAAAATTTGGAAGTAATTAGATATATTATACTTATTATTATAGTATAATACCGAGGCTTGGAAGCTTTGGTTTTGTTTTTTTATTTTTCTTTATTTAGAGATATTAGATGGAATTATTTTTTTGTCTTTTAAACTGCAGTATTATAGTCGATTTTTAATGGCGTCCATGTAATATATATATATATAGTATTACTAATACTAATATCGAGAGTAAATATAATAGCTACTTATTTTCTCTCGTTACTTATATTTGACACGTATTAAAATAAATTTGGTCTAAATAATAGAGAAAAAATTAATTTGGGCAAAAAATTAATAGTCATTTTTGTCTAGATTTAAAACTAAAAGAAAAGCGCGATAAAAATAGATAAACCAAAAAGAGTTATTCACATTAAATTAGCAAAAACCACAGATATTTATCGTTTTAATAATAATAGTGAATAAATAATTGAAGTATAACAGTCGATATTCAATATCAAAAAACATGATAAAACATATCGCTATAATTATTGTTCATTCAAAAATGATCTATTTATGCATTTTACACTCCCGCAGTATACCTATACCATACTATACATATAATAGTTTATTTTTATACTTGGTTATTTTTTTTATCTATTTTTTTGTTTTCTCATCGTTTTTGTTTCTACTCTTGTAATAGATATTGTATGTTATAAGTTATAGCTATAATACTATAAGTTGTTGTTGTTTTTTTATTTTCTGCTTAATAATTAATACATACTTTTATTGTGAAATGTGATTTATGTATGTATATTATTACCTATAGTATATATAATTCATTCGTATTAAATGAAAATGGTAATACTTTTTTCAATTTTCGGAAAGCAAAAACAAAAACAAAAACAAACGCTATATCATGTAGCTGAATTGAAGTAACTTATAGTTATTCATTGTTGTAATGTATATATATTTTGTTTTTTTCTTCTTATTCTTCTTTTTTCGTTAATATTCGCTTTTCACTATTCAGATTGAAAATCTTCTACATATTATGATTTACCTAAGTGTATAATTTATGTATATGTGTATAACTACTAAGCCGCGCATTTTGTAAAATAATTATTACATTAAACAGCTATTATTTATTCTTTGAATGTTTACTTAAGCAGTCGGATATTAAAACAAATTATATCAAATCAAATAAATATATATAATATATATATACATATACAGTATATATATATATATATAATATAATATAATATAACGTATACAATTTACAGTATATAATTGACTCGGTCATTTCAATTCGTTCTTACCTCATTCCTTCAGTTCTTTCACTATATTCTTCTCTTACAATCTTTTTTCACATAATGCATACAAGTTTGACATAGGTTCGACATTTTTGATATTAGGGTTAGCTAACGGCGAGAAAATTTGGCGCGCGAGTTCCCTTCGATTATTATAACCGGTACGAAGTTAGCGTCACATTCATCTGTCTCCGTCTTTCCTTCTTTCCGGTGAAGCCAACTTCATACCGGTAAGCGTCGCTTTTGACTCAGTGGCGCCACCTGGAATAGTTTCGCGTAACTAGCTAAGAAATGATCAAACGTCCCGTCGGTAATACCGGGAACTGTTCTCACGATCTAACTTACCATCTACACACACTTGATGCGGTCGTCTGCTAGTTAACCGTCCGCTACATAAATAAGTGAGGTTATGTCAAGTTGTATTTAATCATAGGTTAGGTTTAAAAGATAATACACATTTAACGATGATTAACATTGTACAGTCGTTAATAAAGAATAGAAATTTAATAAATTTATCAAGATGTAGTAAGAGGTACGCCGGTCATAGTAAATGGGCTAATATCAAACATGACAAAGCTATTAAGGACGCTAAACGTGCCTTGGATTTCAACAAGTTACGTCGTCTTATGTCCGTCGCTATTGCAGGTAAAAAAAATATTCTGACATATCTAACGACAGCTAATTATCATTATCACATCATATCGTTGGCAAAATATGAAAAAGTAAAACATCTATTATCTAATAATAACATTTCAGAAGGTAACAGTCCAAATCCATCGAGCAACTACAGATTAGCGCAGGTAATTGAACGCGCTAAAAAATCAATGATGCCGATGTCTTCCATAAACAATTTACTTACGACGGCCCAAGCCGCCAAAGGAACTACCAAGTCAGGATTACTCGAGATCCGGGGACCCGCGGGAGCAATAATAATCATTGAATACGCCTGCGATCATTTTACGGCATTGAAAATGTCGATAAACACAATGTTGCGAAAGGCGGGGTAATGCCAAACACCGATAAACCCTTTTCATCACTCCAGTCACGTAATAAAAATCGTTCAAATTTTCAGCTGGTCGACTTGCGACCCTGGGGCGCATCATTTGTTCGAGCGCAAGGGCGTTGTGACTACGGAAATTAAGGGAGATTTGGAAACAGCTACGGACCACGCGATCCAAGCAGACGCAGAAGATGTCAAGGAGTTTGTGCACGAAGAAACTAGAGAATTCCATGTTAGTGGATCTGCTCGTGTACCAGATTCTAAATTTTTCATGATTTTTGTTGGAAAATTTCCCTAACTTTTTCATTTTTTTTACAGTTCTTCTGCGATCCCAGATCCTTATTCGATGTAAAAAACAACCTGGAAGAACTTAACTACAACGTCAAGGCTGCAGAGATACTGTATATTCCACATATTAGGGTCAATTTGAATGAAAGTGATTTAGAAACAGCTATTTTACTCTGTGAGAAATTAGAGTCTCTCGATGAGGTTATTAAATTGTATGATAATATAGCTTAATAAATTTGAGGAATATTTTAAGTCCTATCTATTCGTTGTCAAGTTTTTATTCTTCGAGCTATCCAGTTAGAAAATTATTTTTAATCAAAGCTCGTTTACAACTCAGGAGATGTTTCGAATCGAATAATTAATTTTCACTTTTAATTTGGTGAAAAGTTTTTTTTATATTTATAATAAATAACGAACTACTACATTAGTGCGTTAAATATTTACAACTTGATTGATCGGCAGTAATGATGTAAATAATATCCGTAGGAATAAATTAGCTAAAAGTTAATCGCCCATTTCTTTTTGTTTATTGTTTTTGTACTCATTGTTTGATCGCCTTAACACCAACCCCGTACCCAGCCATTTGGTTGATATTAGACCCTGAGAAATACAGAGTTGGAGCCCTTGCAAAAAGCGACTTGAACGTCTTCTTTGATCTCTTGTCTTTTTTGTCACGCGGAGTTGGTGGAATCGAGTTTACAGAAACATCTCTATTTTGTTCAAAGTTTTCTGCGTTCTCCCGATCATCTATCTTTGATCTTTTTGATAATTTCATTCCATTTTCTCCGCCGCTACTTTTTCTCTTTGTTGAAACCCTGCTTTGCGATACATCCAGCTGATCAATCGATTCATTAGATTCAATTTCGACGATATCTATTCCTTCAGATTTGGATTTAGAACGTTTTTTATCCTTCTTCTTTACTTCGGTAGATTCTATCTCTTCCTGAATTTGAATATCAGAAATTTCTGGCTCATTTGCAACTTTATTTTTCTTGCTCTTAATTATCTTCCTTGAGATTTCAGCCAGGATTGTGATTTCCGGCTCCTCTGTTCTTCTCACCTTTCCTTTTTTCTTATCAGATTTTTTTCCCGAGGTAGATTCTTCCCTCTTTTCTTTTTTCTCTTTTTTCTTAGTCTCTGGAGTCTCAATTTCTACCTCATAAACTTCTGTGTTTAATTCAGAGTTGATTTCCCCCTCGCTATTTTTCTTCGACTTCTTATTTTTTCTCGCAGGAGTTTCGTCGAGCAAGACAGCTTCCCCTACCTCAGATTCATCGATTTGGCTTATCTCCTCAGCAATTTCTTCTATAGTTTCCAAACTAGATGTTCTACGATTCTTTTTTCGTTTGCTTTTCTTAGTTTTACGTTCGTTCAATTCATTGTCATTTATTTCGTCGTGAATCACCTCGATTTCCAAAGCTTCGTTGACGAATCCCTCCGCTTCGTTAATCACCACCAATTCAATAGCTCCTGAAATCTCCTTTGCCTTTTTCTTCAGCTTGCTATTATCAACTTCGAATTTATCCAGTTTACCCTTTCCCTTTCCTCCCTTGCCTTTCTTCTTCTTAACAACATCCGTGTTGTACTCTACCTTCTCATTAAAAGTAACGCGTTTCTTTTGGATATTCTCATCTGACAAATCAAGCGCATCATTAACCAGGCCAAATTCTACTCTTGAAACTTCAAACTCTGCCCCATTATTCTCATCATTATTCGAATCGTTTAAATTTAGTGCAGGATTAGAAAATCCTTCATTAGAAAACGGGTTCGTAGATTTCTTAACACCATTTTTACGCTTTTCTAGACTCGGGCAGAGATCATTGTGAACAAAATCGACATTTTTTGTATCAGAATCGCCCCCTTTTTCTTGATACTGCAAATCCATCCCCTCGTTAGCAAAAGCGAACCCAGAAACCGTCCGATCATTCTCTTTTTTGGCTTTAACAGACTTATTCTGTTCGAAATTATTTCTATAATTGAAAGATTGATCAAAATCTTCAACAGAACTAAACCCAAATCCTAATCTCGGTCCTTCTTCGCCCTCTGAATCATCCGCTTCATTCGAATGACCATTTTTAGCAAAATTTGGTAACTTATCCTTAAAATACTCGTCTATGTTGCCTCCTTTGATGGTCAAAACTCCTCCTCTGTTGTCTCTGGATCCTCTGGGCTCTGCTACAACTTCCTGCTTGATTTCCTCAGCTTTTGAAGTATCGACATTATCCTTCAGCTCTTTTTTGCCGAATATATTAGCCAGATCTTTCTGGCTATACTTCTTGACGTCCTTGCCTCTGGTGAATTTGTGATAGCTGAAAAATGTACAGTTCGATAAATTTACAACGATGATAAACAACAAAGAGATAGAATAAAGAAGGAAAAAGCTACGAACTGCACGCGAGCTCGGCTCTGTTTGGACTTCAATTCCAGCGACTCGTCCTTTTCTGTGTCTCCTTTTATTTCTACCGTCGTATCAGGGTCTGAATTCTGTTCTTGGAGACGGGACAGAAAATCGTTGAAATCTGCCTGATGCTGTGTCCACTGATCTCCTCTGTCCTTGAAACCGATGCCTTGAAATCAATCGTTGGAATCATTAAATCATAGAATTTTTCATATTTTAATAACATCAATTAATCAAATGATATTTACCGGACTGGTTATTCTTGTAGCTGACTTTGACGTGCTCCGTCATACCCTGCTCGCTGGCTCCAAGACCTTTGCCACTCGTCCAGCCCATTTTCTCCAACATTTTTTGCCCAAATTTGTTCGAATCTGTTGAAGTGTCGAAATAAATTATTTTTAATTAACTAAAGAGAGAGAAAGAGAGAGAGAGTTTGATTTTTCAAACTTGTGAGAAGCACTTAACGATTCTGTTCATTCAAACACGTGCGAAACGTGATAGAATGTAAATTATAGGTTAGGAAACGAAAACGCGTAAGGAATTAACAACGAAGTATGAATAGAGATAATTTAGGAAATTCGAGTATAGTTTTCGCGTTGATAGTTTATTATAGAGTTGTTATTTGTATTTTAACGTGTTTAATATATTACCTTCGCTCCATTGTTTGCCGCGTGGATTTAACGTCCATTTCTGTTTTCTGCGAGGTTCTGCTAACATCGACATTACTTTTTTGTACAATAAGCGATTATTGTTAGTTAATTTGTATTAATTTCAAAGAATTTATTGAACTACGAATAGATGCACTCAATTCCCGATCACGTTTACTCCGTATTGCTTGATTTTAGGTTATAAGTTACAACGAAACCGAATATAACCTCATAACGTCGATTATGTATCGATAATATGTTAACCTCCTGCACGCGTGACGCGATTCGAATTTCGATTCTCGATAACATATGTAAAAAACTTACCGCGATCGCTTATAGGCGGCTAATATTTCCCGCTAGAGAAGTATATTCGTATCTATTTAAAAATGATAAATAATCAATGCTAATTACGACCTTTTACGACGCCCTCCAATATGAGTCGACCATTCATCCCGAGTGGTCCGCTAGGAGGCGAACGTTTTAATATTACGTTCTGGTGTATTGTTGTTTACAGCAAAGAGCTCGATGAATATTACCTCGGTTTTATTCTCGGGTTTTTTGATCGTAACCGATTACTAGGATGTAATGTTATTGCGTTTCGTATGCTATAATAAGCATGTCGCATATTTCGCGGCTTAGCTTATAGCGTATAAGACCTAGTCTGCAAGGCGTAGAGTCAGCTAAATCAATTCAAACGCAAAATTTCAGCTAGACAACATGAATGATTGAACTATTTCATTTTATCGCAACGAAATAGGTTTTCGACTTTCTAAATCTACGTTCCCAAAATTTAGGAACAAAACAAAGTCATCCTGGACTTTTCTAACGGATATTATTCATCAAACATCACGATCGCGTTCTTTCGGTACATATTGCTTAATTTGTTTTTTTTTAATTTATAATAATTAACGATTGTCGAGAATTTTACTCTCGAGTTATCGATAACTCACGAACTTACCGCGATGGTCAATAGGCGGCGATATTCACCCGCGTATTTCCCGCTATAGAAGTAAGCTTAATATCTGTTTAAATAATGTCAAATAATCCGAATCAAACATCTAACTTAAACATACTCCATCATGAACATTCCGTACGTAACGAGCGGTGGTCATGGAGGGATACGGAGTGATACTTCGGTCTGGTATTATTGGGTCTACCACGAGGAACTCGGTGAGTGGCACTTAGTTGTCACTATCGAGCAAATCGTTGATGGACAAATAATAACACATCGGAGAATCATTTCCGCACGTTCATAAGCAAATTGCCCGATCTGGTGGCACAGCATATGGACGTGTAAGAATGTTTATGCTAGATCCACCACGGTTCCGTCCAGGAGACCTTTTTTTGTAATCCTTGGCAACCACCAACGAAGCTTGGTGAAACCAGTGTAAACACAAACCCCGAGACATTCCCGTCAAGGCATAAACCCTTTGACTCAATAACAGCCGCGATTAAGCCATATCACGAATCACAAGAAATTCCAAGTTCAATCCAGTCGATTTTTTTTTGATTTTTTGCGGGCGCTATGCGTTTCGGCGATTTGATGCTGTACGCGTTTGCTTGAGCGTACTTTTAGTATAACGATATAACGCGCGTTGTAATAATAATAATAACTTTATTTATTTATTTTTTCTTTTTTTCTTTTTTAATATTTGCATATCATAAAGAAATACATATCTTCTGCTCTATACGTATCAATTATTATTATTATATATATCTCTATTTCTAAAATTTTCATTTTTAATAGAGCTTTCTTGCGGATAAACAATTTTGAATAGAATTACTATGCAATAACGACACATTTTATGTGTCGTAATATACACCCGCATAATATTTATATTTATATTTATATGTATTATGTATATGTATATACTATATTAATATGAGTTATGTAGTATTTATTAATTAATAATAATATATATCGTGACATAATATAATAATTTGCTATCTAAAATTTGATTAATATTTATGTATAATATTATTATAGCTTAGGTATTTTAATATATGAAAAACAGTATGATTTTTCTTTATCAAGTTATACTATAGAAATCTTTAAGAAATTTTTTCAATTTTATTTTATTTTATAATATTTACACCTCAATATTTCATATTCGTGTATATATATATTTGTATAATTTATATATTTATTTTGAAGTTTTTTTTTTGATCTCGTACTTCCGAAACGTAATTTTTAATAAATTTTTAACATTTTTTTATTTTTTTTTTATTTTAATACTCAAATCATACTTGTTTTTCTCAATTTATTATTAATTTTCACGTGTTGTAGTATTAATTAATTAATTAATTAATTAATTAATCAATTAATTAATCAATTCTTGAGACTGTGATGATATATCTATTATTTATTTATTAATAGATTTATTATTATTATTATTATTATACACTAGTCAGCTAGCTAAACGATATTTAAAATAATTTACAGATTGTTACTTGCAGCATGTATATATTTTCTTTTCATTTCTTTTTTCTTCCTTTTTTTTCTTTCTTATTCTTTTTTCTTTTAATTCTTTTTTTTCGTTTTTTTTTTTTCTATAAACTAAGTGTACATATTAATTATTATTTATATTCTCTGGCATACTATTATATGACCTTATAACATTATGTACCTATATAGTTATACCTTTACGGATATACTTCATCATGTTTTTAAACCTTTATCTTTCTTTCTCATCTACACATACGTTGTCATATTATTTATATATTCTTAAACTTGATCTATATAGTATAGTATATTTATTTATTTATTTATTTATGTGTATTTTATGTAATATTATAAAGAGGAGGCTGCAAGCTTTCAGATCATATTACTATAATATAGAGCCTGACAAGACTTCGTTTATTTATATTTTCTTCTCTTTTTTTTTTCATCATCTGTATTTCCTCACTTTCTATTCCTGACCCTGTAGATAATAACAATAAACGATACACTTTGTTTCGTTTCATCAGTGAGTTTTACAAATTTATCCTTTTATTTTCATGTTTTTCTTTATTTTTTTTTATCAATACCCCTTTAATCTTCTCACCCTTATCATAGTTCATATTAATATTATTATTACCTATTATTAGATAATCATTTTTATAAAACAATATTTGAAGAAAAAAAGAAAAAATTAAATTTAAAAAAAAAAACAATGTTTCTCAAAGTTTTGACATTCTAAAAATTTGTACTTAAAAGTTTTTTTTTGTTCTCTCTCTTTTTGTTTTCTTTCTTTGTGTTGTTGCGTAACTTGTCGCGCGGTATCATTTAATTTATTTTCTTTTTTTTTCTTTTTCTACTTGGTATATATATGTATGGTATCGTATGATGAAGACATGGTCATAGCATAATAATAATAATAATAACCATAATTTATTATTACCTTGATATTACACACTTTGTGAATTACAAAAATAGAAGCGTTTTATTTTTCTTTCATTTCTTTCATACGTTAATAAATTTTTTTCTAATTTTTTTTTTGTATTTTCTTTTTGTTACTTTTCATTATATTTTTTCTTTTTTTTTCAATTTTTTTTTTCTCCTTTTTTGTCACAATAAGTTCCGAAATTTTCGAAAAATTAAAATTATATAAATATAATCACTCGGAAGAATTTAGCTGCTTATTAAACGTTTACTCGCAATTTATAAACATCTGTGTACATACATATTACATACGTTGTACCTAATTTCTGTGTGAAATTTCATTATTGAATTCACGGAATTATCAATAAATTATATACATATATACATGCTTTTTTGTACATATATATGTATATATTATCATGATTGATACCAAACATATTCATGTATATATATATTTAATTCATTCATTTAATATCTTTTCAAATGTCTGAATATTCTATAATTATATATATACATGGATATATGGGAAGAAATAGAAAAAAACCAATAGCTTAGCTCGGCTTGACCAAAGAAAATATTACATACGTACAGTGATATTAGAATATCATCTATAATATATTAATTTCAAATATTTGATAACAATGAGTTTGATAAACGATGAAAATTTCATTAGAAATTGATAAAAGTACGAATTTCTGAACTTTGGAGAGTTTAAAATATGTAGATATACCTATATACTGATGATATACTATAATATGCAATATGTACTTGAATTGAATTGTCGAGAATAGACGTGATGAGATCTCTTTTTTTATCTTTTTTTTTTTTTTCTTATACTATCGAACGATTACGATTGTAAGAACAATGAATATACATACTACCTATTTGTTTATATTACTTAAAAATTTGTCTTATAATTATTAATTGTTTAGATGTAATAAATGTTAAAAACAAAGATTCTGAATAAAGTAAATAAACTATCAATTATTAGCTGATTATATTGAATAAAAAAGCAAAGAAAAATGCAGAAAAGTATAAACGTATGTGAATACAATATGCAATAGAGACAGATCATTTAATTCTTCTGGATTTTTTCAATATATTATGTGGTTTTTAATACTTTTTATCTCAAAGGTAAGAAAAAAAAACAAGAAAAAAAAATCCAAAAGTAAGTAGAAACCAGAATTTCTAATTTTGCTCCCATATGATCACGATGTAGTTATTATATTTTATTATTTCTTTTTTCTTTTGTTCTCTTGTTCTTACATAGTCATGTAATGTTTTGTGATTTTAGTTCTTATCAGACTAAAAGGAAATATACCTATATTCATTATCCATTATTAATTATTAATTAATATTATCATAATTGTACGTAATCCGACGCTGCGTGTGCTTATCATACTCAAATGTATGAGCGAAAAGAAAAAGAAAAAAAAAAGAAAAAAAAAAAGAAAAAAAATGTATATGATTTTCGACGATGCTAATATTCCGATAAATCAGATCATTGAAATAGTTGTGTCGGGTAAATTACAGAAAAAAGAAAAGCTTGAAAATCTCGTCGCATTTATAGCATCAGTAATTCGTAAAGAAAGCAATACCCTTTGCAAATGAGTGTATATATATATAGTATATACCTATATCTAACTTACTGTAATGTGTTGCGCATTGAGAATATTTATATATTGCACTTGAGGCAATTGATAAATCTTAAAATAGCCCTTCTTCGACGATAATACGGATCAAAAATTTTTATTCATTTTTTTTTTTTTAAACAGAACAAAGAAACAAAAAAAAAAAACTAATAGTTTATCAAATGTATCAATATTTTTCACTCATTAGGTACGATAAAAAATGCTCATACTTCCTTAGAATCATATTATACTTATAGGACAAGATATTTAATATGTATAAAATTTTATACATAAAATTCTATTGTTATTTATTTTTATTATTAATATTATTATTAATATTAATGAAAAGATTTAGATTTCAATTAATCATTGTATAGTTTTACAGATTCTGTCTGAACAAAAAAAAAACAAAAAAAAATCACAATGAATTAAATCTTTCTTTTTCTCTTATGTGTGTGTTCGGGCCGTATTCAAAAAATTTTCTCATTTCTAAACGCGGCCTGAAAAATCTTAAAAATTAATCACGAAGACGAATATGTATGTATGAATGAATTTGTGGATTACGTAGTAGTCCGCGATATTAAAAGAAATTTTCTTCCCTCTAAATAATCGACACGTTCGTAATATCCTTAGAGTTAATCGGGTGGTAAAAAACTGAAGAGTCTGAACTGCTCTCTGATGTGTGGCCTCACGTCGCTTCCCTATTGTAAATAATAAAAGAAAAAAATGTTATTTAAATCAGTTCGATGATATGCGACTCAGAAAATCAATTCTAAGAATATAAATCAATATGGATGAAAACAGAGAAGCATAATCGAATGATGAACTCACCAAATTCACTAAATTTTCTAAAAATGGTAACAACTTCATAAGTTCGTTGTCCGATCGATCAGCGAACCAGCTTTCTATCGGTATACCGTTCTCCAGCTGTGAGAGAAAAAAAAACAAAGACGTAAGAATGAAATATGGAGAAAAAATTGACGAAAGATAGTAAGATTTTTATAAAAGACAGAAAGTTGGACAAACCTGATAGCCGAAGGCCTGAGGACTGTTGTCGATAATAACAGTCTTGGACAAGTCTCTGCCCAAAATAGACAGATCCTTGATGTAGTTTCCGTTAACACATACACAATGTTCTCGAAAAAGTCGATATTTAATTAATCTTCTAGTCGGGTCTAAAAGATTCATCAATTTATTTGCATAGACTCGTTTGCTGGCTGTGAAAAGTATCACTTCATACAGCGAAGATACGTGTTCAAGAAATTCGCGAAAGAATGGCCTCGTTCTTACGAAAACCGTGTAAGTTACTTCTTGGAATACGACTGGGAAACGGAACGCTGCGTCTGAAAGCTCCTGAAGGCTGCAATGCACCAGTGTTTCATCCTGTAAAAGCAAATTAATGTCAGAAAAATGATAATTGGCGAAGAATCGTTGAAAAACTACGAAAGAAACTATGAAAAACTGACCAAATCCAAAACCAGGCTGAACTCCGGGCTGCTCCTGGTCTTCAACGGCAGCGCTGGGCACCTGGCTCTCATGGCTGGGGTCAAAGGTGGCAAATGTTTGATGAACAAGTAAGGATCGAAGGGTTCCCAGTCTTCCTGAGCCTGAGTAACCATATTTTCTACCCCGCAGCTTTCGACGATTTCCTCGTTACCAACGTCCATGTATTTTGTGTCTTGATAGTCCCCGTCCATATCCTCAGAGTCGTATTTAACGTTAAGATTGTCGTTAGAGTCAGAAGAGTGGTTTGAGTTCCTCGAATAAACGTCGTTAAGATTGGCGTACTTAGAGGCTGTAAAATCCTCCGCGCTTTCGTACTTTGAAGAGTCGCTGCTCCCCGTGTTTGAATACTGATACTTGCAGTCTTCGCTGCTGTTCTCGTTTCCATCAACAAACGTGTATTTCGTATTTGGAAAGTATCTCTCCGTCGGATACGACGTCCTGTTCCCATATATTGGAGTCGAGTGTATAATATTGTTGTAATAATCAACCGCCGGCTCGCTGCTCGCGCATATCTCAGGGTAGCCGCAATGGAGGGAAAGAATATCTGCATAAGAAGTTTAAAAGCGTTAAAATTCACAATTATACATAGAATGCGGTTCTATAATCGTCCGATATTTCCCAAAAAGCTGACCATGGGTTCTGCTGCTCTCCTCGTTCAGTAGGCAGGATAAATCAGGTTGCGTAGTATCCGTTGGCGGCGGCATCAGCTCAGCTAATGCAACGACGCTGGGAGTAGAAGGTTTGTCCTCCTGAGGTGGAGTCGGAGGACAGATGGGCGCGTCTTCGTTGAACGTAGAAGTTGAATAGCCTGTAGACGGCATGAGATTCCAGTTTTCTTTAGACTCCTCGGAGACCTTAGAGACCTTTGTTGTCTTCGGCGGCTGTAATGAATCCAGGGAAATATTAGCGATGATATTTTCCCAGACTAGAGAGCGCTGAGATCTTCTCAGACTACTTACAATGCTAGAATCCTTTGGTGGAGGACGAAGCAAAGGCGTAGAAGTGACCATTGCGCGTTTTATACACTTCCTTCTCCTGGGTCCTCGCTCTCTTCTGATAGGCGGTGATTTGGCAAAGTGTAAAACGTTTTCTCTGCACGCCTGAGTGCGAGGAAATAAAAAAAATCGAATGAATAAATGAAATGGAAGGACGCGAAGTGTTGGATTATTGTCCCGGATCGCTACATCACCTCTTTCAATAGATTAGGTGATCTTCTTCTCCATCTGGTTAATCTACCGCATCTACTCGACGTATTTACTCTCTGATTGCTGTTTGTGATTGCTGGTATCTTCCTCACAGCTCCTGACTGAACCCTGCTACCCGTTACCTTGGAACTTGTTGCTCCGCCAGTTCCTAGTCGACCTCTAAGCCTTCGACTAACGTGTTCGCTTCTCAGCCACATTTCTACCCACTCTTTACGCTTCCTGAAATAAATATGGGCGTAAGCTGCGTGATGGTTGTTCATAGAATTGAAAATGTAATGACTATCTTTGAATTTGAATGAATTTGAATCTAAAAAGACTCACTTAAACGAAAACATTGTTTTAATAAATTTTCTAAATCTAGTAAATAGTTCCATGATTTAAGCGGACGAAATATAGTCGCCGAAAGCATAACTGTTAGTTAAAATTTTCATTCAATTTTATATAATGTAATATAATATCCCTAAATATACGATCTAACAGTCGAATAATTTTGTCAATTTTTTCTCTCTCTCCTTTAGGATGAATTTGTTTACAAATGAATGTCTTCTGTTCAAAAGTGTAAGGAATTTTTGTTTCAAAGAATAAATGTATACGGAAGACAATTTAATAGCGTGAAAAAAACAGCAAACTCTGTACCGACTCAATTTTTATTCATAATAAAAGATAAAATTCCAACTATTCTCTACCGCGATTGAAAGATGAGTTTCTACAATATTGACGCAGTTTATATAGTCAAGTGAGTTATATCTATGACGTATTGTTTACAAATATGTGAAAATATGATAGAAAAAAAATAAAAATGAAATTTTAAATTTTAAAAAGTTATCCTGCGCAGCGTGTGAAATTTAGCTTATGTTGTTAAGTTGTATAATGAAATTGAAGGAATTGGAATAGGAAAATGTAGATACTTAATCAATTTTAATGATTAATAATGAGCATAATATCTGCGCTGTTCGTTCTTTCATTAATAAATAAATGAATGAATGAATTCATTTATTTTGATTACGGCGAGTATTTCCCCTTAGCAACAGCCACCCTAAAACCCCCGCGTCTCTTACCCCCACCATCCACCCACGCTCTGGAGATATTGATTGCTCTCAACACTCCTGGTGTACCCCCCTTACACCCCTCTATCTCCCCGTCTTGTTCTCTGCTTTAGTTTCTCCTTGTTGAATAGAAATATAGTTAATTATAAATACGCATTTTACTTTTAGTTATGTTTAAGCATAGAATATACTTCCAGCGAAACGATGATAATATAGAAACTGAGTCCAGCGGTTTTTAGCGAACCTTCGAGTTAATTGAATTCGAAATTTTTGTTTTTTTTTCTGTTTTTTGGTTTTTCGTCATATTAGAAATGAAAAAATAATAATTGAAGATCTGAGTCAGCTGTTTTTTTCACATGCTAGTTAGAAGAAGACGAAAATTGGAAATTTGTGAAAAATAAAAAAAAATAAAAAAATCGAAAAAATAAAAAAAAACTTTGTCTTGGTTCGAAAAAAAGAATAAAGATGAAACAAACTTATTTAATAGAATTAAAAGGCTTGAAGAATGGAGAGACTCGTTATAACGCCGCATAGGTTTTAGCGCCAAAATAATTGACGTTTCGGAGTATTCTATTAATAGATTACCGCTTCGCTTATACATATGCGTATAAGCGAGTATGCGTAAATCGGAAGAAGAAGCCTATAGGGAAGTGTATGTATGCGTTTCAATAATGCGGGTCTCTCGATTTCTCAGGTATTGGTATAAATGAATATGAGTATAAATTAAATAATAATAATAATACCAATAATAATAATAATAATAATAATAATAATAGTAATAATTCGTTGATTTAATAAACAAATTAAGACTAAAAAAGGAAAGAAAACATACATATTCTAATATACGTATGTAATATCGACAAAAATGCCATTTCTCGTTGAATATATTTTTCATATATTATCTACGACGGCATAATGCATTGTAAGCAATATATGTGATTATCGACGATACGGGCTAGCTGTAACTGGTCGTATATGTATATTATGAGAAAATGCGAAATATGTATATTACATTCGTTGGTAACGTAGCGTCGGCGTTAGCGGTAGCGGCAGTGGCCTTGTAGTCAATAATAATTATTATTCTTATCGCGAGCGAATAGAGGATCCACCAATCCTCATTTCCGATGTTGATATTTGAAAGTGTTTGCGCGGTTGCGTTGTTTCGTAAAATGTCATGTTACCGCTAACCTATAGCGTCTGATAACCGCGTAAATATTTGTCGTAGTGATGGTAGATTTTTCTCTATGTAGTAACTGAGCGCGAAATATTAAGCGAGAGTAAGGCGAGCAAAGAGTAAGCGTGAGCGAGTAAGAGTAAGAGTAAGTAAGTAGCGTGTCTGTCGGTTCGTTGTAAAGTTATATGACAAAACAAAAGCAGCATGATCATTGTTAACCTATAATAATGCCCGTCTATAGCTTACCATTTTATTGAATATCTCGGGCCACTGTCACTCGTAACTAACACACACGATTGATTAGAATTTCTAGTACTTTATTCAAACCGCTTGAAGCGTTCGCTCGTTTCATCCCCCAAAACTAAAAACAAACATGGCGACGGCGTCACTTCAAAACACTACCAAGTCACGCTACGTATTTAATCTGAAAATATTTATCGTAGGGATTTAGAAAAGGGTTGAATAATATTTTCGCATTTTATTCACCACATTTAGCACCTCGTATCTCCCCATTAATTTCGCTAGGTTTTAATAACGAGTCAAATTATGTCTAACAAACTCTCGCCTGACTTCCGTCCGCATCAGCGCCATCTTGTGTAACGTCACTAACGCCGGGATTTAATTATCTATAAACGACCCCCCCCCCCCCGCCGCCTCACTTCAGGCGAAAGATGTTATATAACTGAAAATATTTACTACCGCCAAGCGCGGCAAAATTATTCGTTTTTTTATTTCTTTTTTTCTTTTTTTCGTTCGAATAGTCGTATGTAGTACTTTATTACGTAATTCTTATTAGTAACTCAGTTTTATTTAGGAAATCGAACGAAATGGCGGGATATTTGAATCCTAAAAAAATTCCAAGATGTTTAGATATTTCGCGTTTTTCAGAAACAATGAAACACCAGAATTACAACATGCATTATGATGAATTCCTGACTTAAACTTATATATAATCAGTAAATTAATAATAGTTTATTATTTTTTTTTCAATTTATTAAGAATTTATTATCATAAATTTGATATTGAGAAAATCTACGATACCACAATGTAGAATGATTTTTCTTACTTACTTTAGGATCCGATTTTTTGTAATTCAATTGATTCGCGTTTTTTTTTTTAATGCCTCTGTTCGTTAGATATTGAGGAAAACCAAGTAGCAATATGTATATATATATATAAAAAAAAACATTTTATACATATATATGTGTTTATCGTCTGTCCGTTTTCCCGACTCCTCTCTTTCCGGAGAACAAATGTCTGGGCATTTTCGTTCCGATGAATCTGTCCGCCTCTCCCTTCATTCCCTTCTTAGCAACCTTCTTCTTAATTGCTTTATGGGCGATATTCTTAAGCTTGGACTTCATCTGCG
Source organism: Tenthredo livida (assembly GCA_963992785.1). Taxonomy (NCBI): domain Eukaryota; kingdom Metazoa; phylum Arthropoda; class Insecta; order Hymenoptera; family Tenthredinidae; genus Tenthredo; species Tenthredo livida. The sequence goes on along the minus strand of OZ023070.1, from coordinate 871,409 downwards.
ATAAAGAGAAGAATTGATATAGATAAAAAATTCGAATGATATCAGAGACGCTATACACCGTATTGGATGGTAGTTAAGTTGTATAAAATCAAACTCTAGAACACTCACGACATTGTCTTTGATTCCCATCTCGTCACGAGCTGGTCTAGAAGAGCTGCGAGTTCTTGAATGAGACTCTGACTGCAAACGCATTCTTTTAGTAGCCGGCTGCGACTGGGACCTCGACCTCTTTCTGGTCTTTGTGAAATTCGCCTGTTTAAAACGTCGATTAGTTAATCATCGAATGATAATGTACAGAACAAATAAGCACCGATTGAATATTGATTTACATTCTCTGTCCCTTCCATATCAACGCCAAGATCCTCCATCTGGTCTCTCAACTTGCTGACCGAACGATCTCTCAATTTTGAGGCAGCTGTACGCGGCATCACCGGCTTGGTCGAAGCCTTTGTGATCCTGGCCTCGTCCTTCATGATCGCTTTACGTTCTCGAATTTGTCTAGCCAAATCGCGAATCTCTATCATAGTTTCACTCAATTCAGGAATCTTGGCGTCGTAAACGCCCGCCTCTTCTCTCAGGCCTTCCTCTTGCTCGAGAGCGTTCAGTTTCTGAAATAGAGTTCGATTTTATAGTTAAAATTAAAAATTTTAGTCTTGTTTTGTTTTGCTTGATTTTAGTTCGGCTCACATCGAATATTTCTGGGTCAATGTAGTCCGCCACATTGTGTCCCTCCCAGAATTCAGGAATAATATCGAACTTCTGATCCCCTTCAATGTCGTAGTTCTTTTTCAAGTCCAGAACGTAATCGTCGCCCATTTCCTCCTCGATCTCTCGCTCCAGCTTACGCTTTCTTTCAGTTTTGTTAGCAGCCAATTCTTTTTTCTTTAGAATGGAGTCCGGTATACAGGGTGGCCTTGATTTCTGATCTCTGGGTGCTGGCCGAGCAACGTGCAAACGATTCAGGACAGATTCCATCTAAAGAACACGTCAAGTTATTTAATTGTTGGTAAACGAAACGAAATTGTATTTCACAATCGCTTTAAAGTGGCTTCACCTTCTTCGTTCTCATTTTCAACTCAACCCTGTGAGCTAGCAGCCGGTCACAGGCCAAGGTCTTAACTTCCATGACTCCAAAATCAGTTATTGTGCTCATCTCGACGACAGGAAGGTCCGCGTCATCCTCAAAAGGCTTAAGAATCTTTCGTTTTTCTTCCGGAAGTTCATCCAGTCTTAGAACGTCCGCTTTGTTCAACACAATCATCAAGGGCTTGTTGGTGAACAGCGGTTTTATTGATTCGAACAGTTTTACCTAAACAGAATCAAACGTTATAACAAAAAGATAATTATTGCTTAAAAAATCGATGACCAGACTCTAATTCTCTTCTTTATTTCACCTGTTCGTCCAAGGTGTGACCGCACTGCTCCGAGATGTCTATAAAGTATAATACAGCAGCTCTCAAATGAGCCAGGGCTGTAACGGCCTGCATTTCTATAACGTTTCTCTCTTCCAAAGGATGATCGAGGATTCCAGGCGTGTCTACAACCTGCCAGCGAAGATACTTGTAGTCTGTGTGTCCGACGTACAACGATTTTGTTGTAAATGCGTAAGGCTGGACCTCTACGTCGGCTCTGGTAATCTGTGAAATAAATTCTTGCTGTTTTATTTATTTACATACAGATTCGATTGCTTACAGCAGTTGATTAACAGTGAAATAAAAAACGCAGAAAAATGTTTATGGTCTTGTTATTTCCTGGTAATTCACCTTGTTGATGAAGCTGCTTTTCCCAACGTTGGGAAACCCGCATATTATAATTGTCCGAGTGTAGGGATCAATGCTGGGAAGACGAGCTAAATGCTGACGAACTTGTTCGAGATAAGTCAAGTTAGCTGCTTGTCTTTTCATTATCGTTGCCATACGACCAAGCGCAGCTTTTTTCAACTGTTTACAACGGTATAGAGAATCTCCATACTTCAAGAGTCTGACGTAGTCCTTTGCGACGCTAAAAATATGGAAGAAAACGAAAAAAGAATGAGAACAATGGTAATGGTGAAACGGGGCGAAACTTGTTCCTAGAAAAGTCGTAAGAATTGTAATTACTTGTCGATCAAATGCCTGGCGGTGTTTATCTGCCCTAAGGCAAGCTTGTAGTGATCTTTGTCGTACAATACGTTCATAAGATCGGCGTAGAACGGATGAACGTCATCTAGTTTTGGAAATTCTTGAATAATCTGGCTCATACGATCGTGGAAATTTTGCTGAGTGAATTTAACCTTCCTTGTATAAAACGCACGTATACGTGATATTTTGTAATTCTTATGTATTACTGTCGGTGTCTTACGCTGCGTCTTCGACAATATTATGTCAATAAAGTCCTGGAAAACGGAGAAAAAAAAATTTACGAACCATACGCGTGAGGATCGACCTAACCTCTAAATATTTTTGCTAATTTCGGAAGAATTGAGACTTCCGATTCGATAAATGGGCATGTTGAGTATGAAAAAGGGAATTATTGAGGGCCTCTCGAATATTGGAAGAAAAAATAGTGCCGAAATGAGTTATCTTAGATCAACGTCAAAATCGGAAGGATTATTTTCAGTAGGTTAGGTACGATGTTTTATCAGATATCAACTTACCTTGGCTGTCGGGACCACCGCGATCTTTTTGAAATTATAAAGAGCCATTTTATTGGATTAATTGTCACTTGAGTGGCTATGAATCGTTTAAATATATTATACAAATTATTGCTGGGATACTGTCACGCACGTGCCATGCGTAACGTTCCCGAAAAGAAAGATGGCGTGGATCGAGTCGCCCTCTGTCGACGAGTTCATTAAACAAATCACCAGTTACTAGACAGAGAATAAAGATTAATAACTAGGATTTTATATTGTCCTAAAAGCGCGGGAGTGTGACGTCATACTCACGAACTTTTTTTATTGACGCGCGCACGCCGTCATTCAAACAAACTGATAAGAGGAGAGTTGCGATGATAGAAATGAATATTTATAACAGACACCGGTTAATACTCTGTTATAAAATTGTATGTATTGTCAGGTCATGGGGGTATTCCATTCCACTCAGCATAATGCATACAAGCCGCGTAATACGAGAGCTATCGCTTCGATAAAACCGAATTACGAAAGCAAAAAAAGTCTCTCGTATATACTGATTATATTTGTGCATGATATGATGTAATTGTTATAATATACAGCTGATTGTGGCCCCTCAGTATTTTATTCTTCAATAAATAAAAAAGAGTGGGGATATGCCGACGTACAATATATGTATTCTATAGTTGCGATACGGAGCGAATCACTGTGCGCGTGCTATTCAGCTGCGAGATTGAATATTCATCGAATAATCATATCTTTGTACATACGTTACTGTGGTAAATAAAATGTTTCGTCGAAGTAGTTACCTAGTTAGTCGTTTAAGATATTCGTCTCGAAATTATCATGACGAAGCAACGATCATCGGGACCGAACAAGATCACAGTTCGCCGGCTTATCAGGTTAGAAAATCAAATTTCATACCCCCTTACGTACATACTTATTATACATACTGTAGTCTGTAGTCAATCTTTATCTTTATACAACGTGTATGATCGTCGAATAACACCTTATCTATGTGAGGATTTCGTAATATTGTTTGTAATGTATCAGCCTTGGATGAGTTGATTCGAATGATTGTTATCATTCACATACTACAATCTGGCATGCATGTATGTGCGATTTTCGAAATATTCATGAAATCGTGAACTTTCATTTTAGGAAAATTACAGTCAGATGAAAGACCTCGTGGATGAGCTACGCCAAATAGTTGGCAAAGTAGTTAGAGGCGGAGACGAAAAATCTCGGGCTCGTCACATTAGCAAGGGAAAATTGTTGCCGAGAGAAAGGGTGAATAGTCTGCTAGACAAGGGCTCGGCTTTTTTAGAATTCTCACAATTAGCTGGCTACCAAGTTTACGGTAAAGAAGAAATTCCTGCCGCTGGGTTGATCACAGGAATAGGAAGAATCGAAGGGTAAATGAAGAGCGAGAAAAGGAAATAACTTTAAACTTATCGCAGTTTCTTTCCTTCAATCTCTTCACAGACTGGAATGCGTCATCGTGGCTAACGATGCGACTGTGAAAGGCGGTTCCTACTACCCAATGACAGTAAAGAAGCATTTACGTGCGCAGGAAATAGCCGAAGCTAACAAGCTACCTTGCATATATCTCGTCGATAGTGGCGGAGCTAATTTGCCCCGTCAATCTGAGGTCTTTCCGGACAAGGATCACTTTGGTAGATTTTTTTACAACCAAGCCAGAATGAGCGCCAATGGTATAGCTCAGATCGCTATTGTTATGGGCAGCTGCACCGCCGGTGGAGCTTACATACCCGCTATGGCTGACGAAAATATTATAGTAGAGAATCAAGGCACTATATTTCTGGCCGGTCCTCCACTCGTCAAAGCTTCTACCGGGGAAGAAGTTACCTCTGAAGCTTTGGGAGGAGCTGCCTTACATTGCCGGTATTCAATTTTAGGGAAAATTATACGAAGATGAGAATTCCTCGATTACGAATGCCGATTTAATGAGAAAATGATATTTATGAAGTAAAAATCGAATTCAAAACGATAATTGAATGCTTTTTTACAGCACTTCCGGTGTGACGGATCATCTAGCTATCGATGATGCCCATGCGTTGTTTTTGGCTCGTCGTGTGGTGCAGAATTTGAATTGTAAAAGGGCCGTTAATGCAAAGATTATTAAGGACGTAGCTCCGCCTTTGTATCCGGCTGATGAGTTGTACGGAATAGTTGGAGCTAATTTAAAGCGGCCTTATGACGTCAGGGAAGTCATAGCTCGAATTGTCGACGGTTCACAGTTTGACGAGTTCAAAGAACAGTATGGAGACACTTTGGTAACTGGATTTGCCAAGCTGCACGGATGCCCGATCGGTATCGTGGCTAATAACGGGGTTCTTTTCTCCGAAAGCGCACTCAAGGGTGCACATTTCGTTCAGTTATGCTCGCAAAGGAAAATACCATTGATATTTCTGCAAAATATTACCGGTAATTCATCACCCTCCGCTATTCGTGCTAATAATTGCCTTCTTTCGTCCCAAAACTTACTCTTTCATTTTCCAACCCAGGTTTTATGGTGGGTAAGGACGCCGAGTCTGGAGGGATAGCTAAAAACGGTGCAAAGATGGTAACGGCCGTGGCCTGCGCCGAAGTGCCTAAAATAACTGTGATGATAGGAGGCTCGTATGGAGCTGGAAATTATGGTGAGGTCTAAGAGATTGATATCTCGTTAGTTTATTTCCAAATCTAAAGGCCCTGATTGGAACTCTTCATCCCCAATTCACTCGACGATTTCTAATTCTCGAATAATTAATGACCCCTCAGGAATGTGCGGCAGAGCTTATTCCCCAAGATTTCTGTATTCCTGGCCAAACAGCAGGATATCTGTTATGGGAGGTGAACAGGCAGCCGGAGTATTGGCACAGATAACTAAGGATCAACGAGCCAGAGAGGGAAAGCCAGTGAGTGGCAATAATTAGCGAGTGAATTTTCAAGCCGATAAATCCATTAATCTTAATTCATTTAATCGGAATTATTTCAGTGGACTGAAGAGGAGGAAGACAAGCTGAAGAATCCGATTATTAATCAATTCGAGGCCGAAGGTAGTCCCTATTATTCTAGCGCCAGGTGAGAAAGACTGTGGACATTGTTTCCGTCAAAGTAACTCAAGATCTATTACATATAATATTATAATTCCGCTTGTATATTTAATCACAGGCTCTGGGACGACGGAGTAATCGATCCAGCAGATACCCGGACTGTACTTGCATTGAGTTTAGCTGCTGCATTGAACTCCCCAATTTCTGATAGCAAATATGGTGTTTTTAGAATGTAATCGGGGTAGTTTAAGCTGTAATACTTAAGAGAAATGCTTTTACTTTATCTACTCTACGAAAAATCTCGATTTTCGTTATCTTTTTTACTCTTATTTTAGTTTTTGAATCTTATTACCACGGTCTGATTCACGATTCAGAAATGTGAAATATGCGCATGTGTATATCTTTCCAAAAAATGTATAGGGAAATATTGTAATGATTAGGGCGAATATAAGTGAATTATAATTCTTGAAGATTTTGGATGAATAAGGAATCGATTAAATGATTGTTATATATATATATAAATGCGTTATAGCTGTGAGGAAAATCAGGGGATATTTATTTTTATATTTCATGTATTTACTAAAACGTTGATCATTCCAAATATATATTTTCACATGATCGTTATATAAAATTGTTGTTATTTCATTTCTCTTTCTTTTAATTACAAAATAATAACAGCGACAATAGTAAAGACAAAGAAAATAGTAGATATTATTAATTTCAAACGTTTCAGCATTCAAATCTGTAATAATATGGCGGGAGAAATTCTACGCTATTCAAATTTTTCCGCTAAGAATGTACCGCAAATCATTATAAAACAAAATAAAAGTATCAGATTTTCGTTATTTTTCGTCAACGTGATTTTATACCCGTTAAATAAAATATCCTGATAAACAATCAGGTGAAATATACGATTAAATTCGTAATCTTTCGACTCTAAATTAATATACCGTTGGACTATTTTTTGCAAGGGCGCATCAAAGCCTAGCTGACCCGCGCGCAGTAATATCTGTTGCGCGCGGCGCTATGATAAACAAAAGAAGCGTGCTGCAGTCTAGTAGCCGTGGTTTGAAAATGACTGGTGTTATTTTATATCCCCTTCGCAAGTTTATAACCGTTAACGCGTTAGTAGTTAGAATATATTCGTAAAAAGTGAAGAAAAAAAGAATCAATCCATGCATGCATGTATTATCTTTGACTAAGCAACGGCATCGTCATATAAGTATGTATATTGTAAACAAACGCCAACCGGCTTGAATATTTTTCTTTCAGTGCGCGACAGCGCGAGGGGCGGCGGGGGGGGAGGGTTAGTGTTTTGTTTTGTTTCGTTTCGTTTTCAACCGCGTGTATAAATAATCACTTGGATTACCATATAATTATAATACACAGTTGTGACTTGTGAGTGTGCAGACGAATAAGAAATTACCAATTTCGTCTATTCTTAATAGAGTGTGTGTGTGTGTGTATAGTGTGTAATGTGTGGTGTGCATTGGCTATTGTGTTTGTGTTAATTTATTCGCAGGATATCGCCTTACACTCTCAAAGGAATATAAAAGGAGTCTTCTGCAGTCGCTTCAAGTCAAAGCTGGCAAGCATTCAATGAGGTAATAAGCTTCAATTAGTTTTAACCCCGAAATAAATAAAATATCTAGATTATTTAGCTGGAAATAGGATGTGTACAAACATTTATTGTTTTTTCGTTGATTTTATTATTGTTTTTTTTTTTTATTATTTTCTTCCTCATAATATTATATTTCAACAGAGTTATCAAAATTTATTACATTAATTAATTAATTAATTAATTAAATAATTAATTAATATTATATATATATATAAAATATTACGCGTGGATTATTATACTCGTTATTATAAATTCGTCGTACTACGCGACTAGCTTGTTTTTCTTTTTTCTTTTTACTTTTTATACTATAGACATAATAAATACACAGTTATATTCTCCATTCGCAAAAGCCAATTAATTTTCATGATAACACATATATAATATAATATATAATATAATATACAAAAAAAAAATTCTTTTATTATTCACTATACTATAATTTTTTTTTTTCTTGCTCATTTTTTTTTTTTTTTTTTTTTTTTCCACCTCCACTTTTATAAATACAATTAGCAGTTACATAACGGAGAACATTTTATTATATATGTTGTGTATATTGTGTAGTATTATACTTATAAGAGTATATTATACTATACTAGGGTTCGTTATTCCTATATCATTATTATACTATATATTATATATACCCCATAAAGATACCTAATCATACAACAATACCTTGTTGGAGAAACTCGTGTTCCATTATTATTATTATTATTATTATTATTATTATTATTATTATTATTATTATTATTAATTTTTATTCAATATAGGTATGTAATAAATTTGTTAGAATTATTATTTTTTTTATGCTAAATAATGCGCGTTTAACAATTACATTAACCAGCTCGCTTTTAATCTATTACAACATACATATTTTTTAGTACCAATTAGGTATTTCATAAAAAATTTCTAAATCTTACAGTTTTTTTTTTTTTTTTTTTTTTTTTCTTTTATATAATTTTTTACTCTTTTTGAATTTTTCGTCTAGTTTTTGCAAGTTTTATTATTATTATTATTATTATTATTATTATTAAATTCTAGAAGATATTAATAATTGATATTAGTTAATATAGTATCACATGAAATTGTCCGCCCGCATTTATATACCTAGATGTGTATAGTATATATAGTATATATATATTATATATTAATATATATAAATATATATAATAACCCTATACATAATAGTAGGGCGAATTTAATTTTTTCCATTTTTTTTTATGATTATGAATACCTGCGCATCATCGCAATTTATTATTATTAATAACGGAATAATAATAATATCGACTTTTGTTATACTGTTATAGTATTGTATAACGTCGGTAAAAAAAAACTATCTAACGCGCTAATATTATGTATATATAGGTTTTTTTTTTTTTTTTTTCCATTTCGATCGCACGGGACAAATCGCAATTATTTTTTGATTCCAATAATTGTTATATTATATAGTTACACAGCTGTGCGTATGATATATATATATACCATAACGTAGTACTGTAACGGGTATACGAAATAAAATAAAAAAATAAGAAAATAATAATTAGTACCTCTGTATACAAAAAAAAGAAGATGTGAGAAACTTGAAAGATGATAAAAAAAAAAAAACAATAGTTAAAACGAAACTGCGCAGATCTAGCGCCAAATTGACTGTGGCAATAAAATGCAGGAATATTATAAGATTCTATTATGATTAGAATGAAAAATAAAAAATAAAAAAAATGCGAATAAAACACGAGAAAAGTAAAATAAAATAAAAACTACACACATGGATCGAGAAGTATTTCGGAATTGAATTAGGTGCCTTTGTTTTTTTTTCTTCAAAATTTCGTTGATTACATATATATATATAGTATAGGTAATAGTCTCGCTAATGATTCTCACGCGTTTCTTAATTTTCTCATCATTATTATTATTTTTCTTGTAGGATCTGTAAAGTATTTGAAAAATAGTATTTGATAGTTATTCATTTAATAAATGAATGTAATTTCGGGGCCGTGAAGATGTCGACGTATGTATACGCGTCTGGTTTTCTCTTTCTTACAATACCTGGAACAGGCATAATAGTATGACTACAATATATCCTAATTTATAATTGCTAGCTGCTGTCGAGCTCGGTGTTATAACGCTGTACTTAAATTGCTCTCGAACCTCTTTTGCTATAACTGCACCACCGGCAGGCCTATATTCGTCGCCAATGTTCTTCCCCGTGCGTACAAACTTCAACAAAGCTGTGAAAAGAAAATAAATAAATAAATAAATATATACATATTATATATTATATTATCGATATATTATACATATATTATGCTATACCTATGTATACTAGGCGAGGTATAGAAACAGGTTTAACATATACAATAACAGACAGAAACGCGGATAAAATAAATCGAAACAAAAAATAAAATAAAAAAATGAATGAAACTCCTTGCAAAAAATTGGTTTTTGACCGAACGGTATATACTATATACTACTATATAGGTATGCATATACCTATAACGTATGTAAATCCATGTGAATGTAATTCAAGTTTCGAACGAGTTTGACTATACAACTTTTTCTATACGGTATATATATGTATATGTGGGTATATTTAATGCCTGATTACTTGCGGTGGCTTCTTTTAGCCTCGGGAGTCTGCAGCGGGTAGATGTTGTAGTTTCATAATTGATACCGCGGTATATACGTATACAATACGTCTAGGTACGTATGTGTGCGTGTGTGTGTAAAATGTATGTACATACCTACGTATACTGTGCGATGAAGAGAAGAGAAGAGAAGAAAAGAGAAAAAGAGATTAAAGAAAAAAAGAGGAAAAAAAAAACCTGTTCCTTATAGCATAATCATTAATCAAGAAGAAGGACCGACGAAAATTAACCGTTTCGTATAGCGAGAATATACGAAGTTTATAAAGAAGCTAATACATATCAACTGAATAACTATCGCGAACTAATCGTGTATTCATTGGATATAATATGTATAATACGTACGTATACGTATATAATCTGGGATTAATTATAAAACTATATGCAAACATAATAATATACGTATATAGGTGTATAGTATGAAAATATATTCAGTATAACGGTAGATAAATTTTTTTTTTTTTTTTGTTTTTTTTTTTTTATTTTTTTATTTTATCGATGTTTTTAAGAAGACTTGAATTTTTCTCACCTTCGTCCATCTCCGCGCCTCCGTCAAAGTCGACTTTTATAAGAGTGGACATCGTTACCTCGAACAAGTTATTTTTTTCTCCATTAGTATTCGATATCGATCGTCTTTTTCTACCATATCCTACTTGCCCGTTGCTGCATTCGATCTTAAACAAATCGATGAAAAATCAGTTTTTATACTATAAATAGTTTAATCATTCATATATATATATAATAGGTACAGGGCGATTCAGGCTGACGCGAGTGGACCATATTTTGAGAGTCCATTCCTCGCGAGATTTAAAAAATCAATTTTTTCAATTTTATTTATAGTCTTACTTAGATTTTTACGGGGATTTTCAATCCACCCGCTAAATCTGAATGACCCTGTACATAGAGAAAATAGCGTTGATTATTAAGAATTACGTAATCATCTTACCCCCGCGCATTTCTCGACGCAAACATTAACCGTGCCACGAAATTGCACGTAAGTACTTTCGGGGAATTTGAATGCCCGAAATTTAGCGTTCAAAAAGTCCCCGTCGATCGTGTTGAAGTTTTCGAAGAGATATGGATCGACGGAACATCTGAAAATTGAGGGGGGGAATTAGGGAATTTTAAAATTGAAGCTGGAAGGAAAAAAAAAAGAAAAACTGTAATAATAATTTCTTTCGTTGTTAGTCTCACCCGTTGAATATGATGGTTTCTTCTTGAGTCCTTGTGTCTGTTACCTGCATGTAGGTAACCAGAATTCCGTATATCGGAGCCGATACTGGATCCAAGTTAATTTCCATTTGTAGCGGGGTGCCGGGACTGACGTTCAATTCCCCGGTAACTAATGAACCCCCTTGGCGAACGCCTACATTGAGTATTGGCACGGGTGCATTGCCACGGAATTCGTCGTTTATAGTTATTACTCTGAAAATTGTAAAACGAAAATTGATAGGACCAAATAGAGATGAACAGAATTCGAAAAATATATAAACGAACAAAATACGACGATGATCGTTATGGTGTTTTTTTTTTTATTTTTCGTTCGTGTTCTTTTTCAACATAACTTACTCGGGTTCGGTGAAATTGTCGGGTAAACTTCGTCGACTAATGGCCAGTATGCTTTGATTGGACAATAAATTACGACCGGAATTTACGGTTCGGGGAACGTTCACCTCGGTGATAACGCATTTCACGGTGAACGTGTGTTTACTAGTGTCCGCCGGTTCCTCGATGATTATTCTATGATAGTAAACCTTTTGGCCCTGAAAAATCATAGTAAATAAACGAATCGATAGATTCGATGATTCTCAAAGAATAAAATTTCAATTTTAAAAAATATTTCTCGTTCCCTCACAGTCATGATATTGATGACTCGCGTTAGTCCGCACCGCATCATTCCATCATCGAGAAGTGATAGACGGAAGGTAGCCACCCCGTCGCTAAGTTTAGGTTTGCAGGCTTCGTCTATGTTGGAAAAGTATAATTTACAAAATAAATTGGATCCGATTAGAGAGTGGATTTTTTTTCTCTCTTTTCATCTCATATTTTTCGATCGTACAGGTGTATGAGCCCCCACACATATCCTACCTGGATAATTTTTCAAATTTTCGAGGTAAATTTTTGCCGCTGGACTGCTCCTCACTATGTCGACTTCCATCGCGTCTTCGGAACATCTTACTTTGCTCTGTACTGAGATAAGAAAAAAATAAATAGTAATAATAATAACGACGATAATTTAATTTGTGTTGATCATTGTTCATACGAGGGACACCAAAATTCAGATAAAATCATCATAAAATATAGGGAGGGAACCATTTGAGCGAGAATTGCCCACATTATGTGAATGAAATGAAGTAAAATTAAATGAAATTGAAAAGAACTCGTCGCGTATACGTGGAGGTGATTGACCCCGTAGTATAAATCGAAGGATCGCGAGGTATCTGGAGATCTAGAGATCGAAAGATCAAAAGTCACCTGACCTGTCGGGCTATAGCTATCTTTACAGGAAATGCGCGAACCTGCTAATGAAAGACGCGGATTCTATAGGTATCTAATACTACTGGTGGTGCGAGCCTCTCTGCTGCTGCTGCTGCTGCTGCTGCTGCTGCTGCTGCTGCTGCTTTACTGGTACTTCAATGATGTTAGCCATATCCAGCATTCCTTGTTATACCTTTACCTGTATGTATCTTCGACGTGTACCTATCTATATGCCTACAGCAATAGCATAAGACTCGACGATGACTTGTTAGACGATTTACGGCTCGGCTAGTTATATATTGTATAATCTCTATGCAGTAATCTCCTACAATACTGTTCTTTCTGGAAATTTATTATTCATTTATTCATTTATCAGAAATTCCTACAAAGAATCCTCCTCGAAAGAAAAAATACGTTGAAATTATTGCTTAGGTATTTCCGTTGAAAGTTCAGAAAAAGTCCACAAAAATTGTCGTGTAAAAGAAAGAAGAAAATAATTAGACCGATTTAATCATCACTTTTTAAAACAATGCATAAATCCTTGCTGCATATAGACTGAGGACAGATCTAATCGTGTATAGTAGTTGCAGTACAATAGAATCGTTATCTAGTGTATAATTAGTATATTATTCCACATATCATGTGTATATAATATATTTATATATAGGTATACTCGCACTATGTGATTATAACATGTTATAAAGTATAAGAGGTTTGTAACAATGGGATAAGAGATCAGTACAGCTCCTCGAGTAGGTAGTGTACCTCTCCACCCATCCCTGTAACGAACATGCCTACGTGCGTGCTTATGTGTAGGTATATCACAATGGAAGTTATAGAAACTGGTATAGCCTGTTGTTACATATTATAGTCACGGAGTTCTGGAGTCACTAGTTATACAGACAGTCTTAATAGTTATACTAGTCATAGTTATTATATGGGAGAGTCGTCGATTATATCACAGAGAGATTCAAACAACACACGTATGTACCTAGATACGTATACGTATATGACTCTGTTTTATGAGAGCTCAAAGTAAACGTTTTTACCGTTTAATCATTATGTTATTATATTACTATTACTCACTACATCAAGAAAAAGAAAAAGGAAAAGCAGAGAAAAGAAAAACGAGAAAAACCAGTAATTAATAATCAAGGCTAATCGCCGTACTGCAGCTGCTGCAACCTGCGCACCGTCTTCGTATAATACGCGATTTAGAATCTTTCGTCATTCCCGCAAGGAGTAGGTGAAAGTTGCGCGAGCTACTTATTTCTTCCTGTAAGAATACCGCGCATGCACGTATGTAATTCTAACTTAATTCACGGTATATGGGTATAGATAATGACATACTTATATCTTCAGCCCACGTTATACATTAATTTCGTGTTCTTGTATCTATATTTTTTTTATCTTATTTTTTTCGTTTTTTAGTATACAGGGTGTTTCAGGCTGAGCGGGTTATATTTTAAGGGTTGATTCCCCGCGAATTTTCTCGACTCAATTTCCCCTATCGAAAGATCGAAAAACCGATAATCTCCGATCTCAACTGACCAAACGCCGAGCGTATAGATCGCGCAGACATATAAGTCCCGCGATCGGTGAACTGAGATCTTACGTAGCTCGGGAATTATATCGGTCCCTCGAAATTTTTGGGAAATAAAATTCGGTCCGAGAATAATTTCGCGACGAATCTGCCCCCAAAATATCATATGGCATGATTTTCTATTTTCTATATCATTGATCGTGATTTTTACCGAGAATCTTTATTAACTTGATCAACGCGCTATTATCCCTTTCTGCGGCAAACGGTTTTATATCACATGAAAGACATACTCGTAGGTATATATATACGCGTTTATACTTTTATACTCCCGATCATGCTAGTGGTTGCTTCGATGCTTGCTGTTGCCGGGCTGCTGGTGCTGCTGTTGCCGCTGCAGCTTCCGGGCCATCGATTATCCTTCGTTCGCGAACAGAAACCCCTACAACCGCCTCCGGCGGAGCTATCTACCTCGATGCATTGCATACAGTGCATATGGTACATATAATACATACGTTATGTACTACGACGTGTATAGAGGAAGAAGTTTTTTTACTAGCTTTGTATTTTCTTTCACTGCAGCGTAGCTGATATATATATATATATATATATATATATATATATATGCGCAGAGATTGAAAATATAATTTTGTATATAAATAATAATTATTTGAAAAATAGTTAAAAATTTTTGATATACGCGACGTCGATCATTCTTCAATCAATTCATTGTTGCGGCTATATGGTTTATAATTGTTATGTACTTCCGGTTTACGTACCAGTTGCTACGTCTCTTTTTTTTTCTTTTTTTCTGCACATATAGATACCTACACCTTATACCTAGTATATATAGTATACCGGAATATTTAATCTTTACTTGATGCCGAGGGAATATATTTTACGGAGGATACTCTCGTTATCTGTTTTAAATCAAGAAACTTTCCAACTCGCCTATTATGCGAACGCTAGGCTGCAGTAAACGTGTTTCCTTTCGTTGCGTTACGTTACTTTACTTTACTTTACTTTACTTTACTTTACTTTACTTTACGCTTGTTTCTGGGCGTCTAACGACGAACTATAATCTCAGTTTTCTTCCCGATTCAATTCTGACTCTCGAATACATATACCTATGAGTAAATAATAAATGATTATTTGTCACAACCGGAAACAATAGCCAGACGTATATAATACTATACATAACGTGTGTATGGATATTTCCATACGCCGGACGTCGCGGCCAGTCTTGAATATGAGGAAGAAGAAAAAAAGCAAAAGAAAGATAGACAGAAAAAAAAAAGAACAAAAATCATAAAGTCCGTTCAACGCCGTTGTCGTTGTCGTTGTCGTTGTCTTCTTCGAAACGCGACGTTGCCTGTAAAGAATTACCACACAGAGCAACAACAACGGTTCTTTTTCGAAACACGTAGGTACCGTGTATAGTAGCTGGGTGGGTGGGTGTGAGTCGTGGGCGCGGATATATATTGGAACATACTTATACCTATATACCTACTCAACTTTCATATCTGGTCAATATATCGATCTATGAACGGATATATCGTATACAGGATAATTCAGATTGACCGGATCATATATTTTGAGAATGTTTTCCCCGTGAAAATCAAAGACTAAATTTTTTTTTTCTTCATAGAAAATTCGTGGGACAAAATACTTTCCGAGTTATGTAAGATCCTATAGTTACTAGTTGACCAAACGCAGAGTATATGTTAGACAGGGCAACGTTCAACTTCCACTCGTGGCCAGCCCTGGCTGTGTCACCTATAAGTTATGCGATCGATAAAACGAATTTTTGATAAAAAAAAAACAAAAAAAACAAAGATTTAGTCTCAGAATTTATGCAAGGAATCTTATACTCTGAAAATACGTATATGTATAGGTAGGTATATCAGAATTTCTGGAAATTACATATTATACATGTATGATGTACTATATATCACGATTTTTCTTCGGAGAAAGGAGAATCTTATTTTCCACGCTCAATTTAACACCAGTTACTGATTTTTCTTTTTTTTTGTTGTTCTTATTGTATCTATTTATCCTAGTAGAATCTATGCACTACTACAGGTGTACGTATGTATCGATCTCGTCTACCTGATGCGCGTATGATTATTGTGTATTATATGTATGGATGTATCATGCCCGTTGATCCCGTATAGATTACAGAGATCTACATATATGTATAAGTAAGATTAGTAACGGTGCTTTCAGTGCTTCTATAAATATACAGTTTAACCTTTGATATATTATTACGTATATTTGTGTATGTATGTAGGTATGTATGCATGTATGTGTACCTATGTGTCGCCTCGATCGGGTATACTAAGCCGGAAGAAAGAAAGAAAGAAGGAACGAAAACTGAAAAAATAGACGACAAGAATAAATTAATGAATGCATAACGCGATATACTAGACGTATATTTCGTAGATAAAATAAGTAGCTGAGAAAAATTGTTGAGAAAAAAAAAAAAACAAGAAAAATTATTCCTCTGCTTCTTAGAGAACAGAAAAAAGATTTTGGAGAAAAATAGAAAAATAATTTTTTTTTCTTTTTTCTTTTTTTTTTCTTTCTTTATCGATATTCAGCTGAGGTTTACCCACTTTGCCCCGGTATCATCCTATAGCGTAATGAGATTCATCAAAGTCGTATAATATCTATTTGCTGCACATAAGCAATGTAATATCACTGCGGTATAACTGATTATGATTATGATTATGATTATGATTATGATTATGATTATGATGCAGTGTGATTTCTCTTTCGCGTAGTTAGAGAGGTATGGGTATAGATATACATGTATGTATGTATCTACTCGCTGGACTCCTATTTGCAGTAGCTACGCTGATGCGGTATAGGATTATAGGTACGCGAGGTATTACTTTAATTTCAATTCCATTTCGCTCGGACTTCTTATTCTTCTTATTCTTATTCTTTTACATTTTCTTATTATTATTATTTCCCTTGAATATATACCTACGCACATACTCTATTATACCTAGATACACGCGACGGTGGAGATTTCCCTTTCACGTAGACGTAGTAACAGTTGCTATGCCTATATACATCGCATACTTAATACCGTGTCTAATACTGGATTAGATATGTTTTTTATTTAATTTTATTTTATTTTTCTTCAATTATTCATAATACAACTGAATAATCTCATCCACGATTCATTATCCTCTTTTCTCATCTTCATATTCAATTTATTATCGTAATCAATAATCATACAATAATGCGATTATAGATAATCCTCGTAATATTAAAATCGTCAAAAACTTTTCACTTTTTTCTTAATTTTCTCCATCTCTCTCCATCTCTCTCTCTCTCTCTCTCTCTATATCTATTGATCAATGACTAAGTATGACGAGCCGAGACTCTTATATTCAACGTCGTTCAGTACAGTGCAGTCTGCAGTGCACAAGTATTTTCTACTGCCTATGGATTTCAAGGAAGAATCTTTCGCTTGTTAAAACAACTAGCAGATCAGGTTTTGCTCTCGAGTCACTGGCCAAAGTTCCGCGCCTCTTCTCCTCTCGTTCGTATCTTGTATGTATATACCTATACATATGGATATACGTACCTGTATATACCTATACTGCGATGTGAGGCTTCGAACATCATCTTTTAGCAATTGTTTTATTTATTGATTAAAAATTTTTCATCGATCGAACGGAATAATTAGCATTTTTTAAATTCGCAAAATTTTTACTAAAACAAAGAAAGAAGAAAGAAAGAAATAGATTGATTATTATTTGAACTATATAGCACTACGAATCTTATAAAATTTTATTTCATTTTATTTTATAATATCTGATTTCTATTCTAATTATAACTCGCTTTTCTTGCTAACGCGATCTAGTTATAACTATAGAGCAGGTTTATAATATATATCTTTGGTCTAATTGAGTGCGTGTATATAGGAATGATTATCAACAGGTTCCGAGACCTTCATTTCTCACGGTATATACCTATACGGCCACGTTCGTACGTGCATATAGTACATACGTGTATGTATATATAAGGTAATATCTGATATGGTATTAGCGACGATCATGAGAACACGTGACTATGGTCTCCTCCAGTGTGACACTCCTAAATTGCAGAATAATAAAATTTCTTAAAACTAGTATTGAAAAAAAAAAAACTATTTTCGATGCTGCAGTAGCTAGAAACTTATCAAATAATACAGAAAAGGTTTTGCCAAAATCTGAAAAAATTATACGATCATGATGGGTACATAAATTATAATTAAATAATGAGACGTAGAACTGACTCGATAATGCTGTATAAATTAATCGACTGGTATAATATTAATATAGGCATGGGATATATGGGTGTGTAATATTCCTCTTACCACTTCCAGAAGCGAAATTTACGATGACGCATATCCAAATGGCCACTCGGTAAATATAATCACCGTGCTTCATCTTTCACTGAATTTTTAATTTCTCTCCTTTCGGCTTAAAACTCTTTTTTTTTCTTTTTTTTTTTTTTTTTTTTACAACACCCACATTCACATACACAAGTACTGTACAGTATATACAACGATGTATTGCACCACACTATTCCTTATATGTAAAAACTTTCTAGATTTATATTATAGCTGGTACATATATGCATATAGTATATAAAAAAGATTGAAAAAAAATTTTTTTTTAAATTTAAAAAAAATTAAAAAAAAATTGGGGAATACCTTTAACTATACATTCACTGTGTGTAACGGTGATGAGGGAATGTGCGGTTGATTATTAAAATAAATTAATTATTGAGAAAATTTTTGTTAACCTTGACGTATACGTATAATCGTATATACCATATACGTGGATGAAGTTACTCGATCCCGACACCGAGAGACACTGGTAGGCAACGTCTGCAGACGGGCCTTAAGTCCCAACAAAAGATACACAGGTGGATGGATCGCGTTTATGCGGTAGTGGGGGGGAGGATTAAGGGAGTAGAGACTGACTCTTTATGTACGTATATCTCTACGTAACGTATGTACGTATGTACATAGGTGCATACATATACCTATACGATCACTTTGCGTTTGCCTCCCCACTTCCACGTCTCTACCATAAATATATATATATATACAGGGTGATTCAGTTTGAGCGGGGTCATATTTATTTAGGAAAGAATTCCGGGACTAAATTTCATTCGCGAAAAAAATTCGCGGGCCCGGAATATAGTTTCCGAACTATGGAAGATCTTATGTTAGTTGAACGATCACGCAGAATTTATATATGATGATGACACAGCCAGGGCCGGCTGCATGAGTGGAAATCGAGCGTTGGTTCAACGTTTGGTCAACGAAGATCTTACGTATCGCGGAAAGTATTGGTCCCTCGAATTTTCGGTAAATAAAATTTCGCCTTAGATTTTTACGGAGATTCCACCCTCGGAATACGAACCGCTCAATCTGAATTTAATGAATCACCCTGTACAGGGTATGTAGACACGGTTTTATACAGGATGCGTCCGAAGGGTGGGATATAGCCTCCTGTTAAATGGCATATACATACGTAAATAAATATGTCTACTGCTGCCGCTGCTGTTGCCTATATAATGCGTAGGAGTGTGAGTGTGGGACGAACGACGCAACGCAACGCGACGCGACGCGACGTCGCCTCGTCTCATACGTTTATGGTTCTTAACATGGGGCCTTAAATGGCAGGACCTTAGAGGTGCGCCTCGCGCGCGGGTTTTAAGGAGAAAAGATTATATATATCTATACACCTATGTGCCTACTTGTCGTTTTTCTTCGTTGAGGGTTTTCGTATATCTCCTTGCCGCGAGCTACGGTATATAGATATACGACTATACATACAAACGTATACAGGGTGTTTGAAAATGGATTTTGCCTTATTAATTTTTTGAACAACATTTTTTTTTCTCTTTTTTCAACCGTTCAAAAATTATAATTTCCAGTTTTTACTATATAGATCACTTTTTTTTAACGATTATCTTTTTCTTTCTTTGCTCTTGCATTTCTACTTTATATACATATGAGTATGGTGCTACATACCGGGTAGATCTCATGGACAAAAAAAAATGTCGACGTTTTTTTCCATCGTCTTTTTATTACATATACACCCTGTATATATATATATGCCTACGCTCATCTTATATATTCCTTATATTACACTCATTGTACGTCCACTACATGGCACAGGTATATATTGTTCCACGCATCATGCGGTTCAGTCTGTTACTCCCACGCGATATTATTTTATGTATTATGTATGTATGTACATTTTGTACATAATATATATTTCATATGCTATAAAATTTAATTTTTTCTCAATATTTTCACAATTTTTATTTATTCTTCATTACATTTTTCACAGCCTTTCCTCTCGTTTTATTTTTCTCTCTTTTTATAATTCTCATTCTAATTAAAACAGATTTGTTAAATAACTGCAGTCTACTGCATATGATGAACTCTCTTTCTCTCTCTCTCTCCCTTTTTTCATTGTCAATTTATTAATTATAAGTGAACGACGGTATACATGCGTTATTAGATCCTAGATCTCTTTTATACCGCGAGAAACTTCCTTGAGAATTTTTAATTCGACGACGACGACGATGACGAAGACGACAATTATTACGGACAATATAATATGCACCCTAGTATAGGTATATATCCGTCATCCAATTATAATATATAAATTAATTATTATAGCCGAGCGTGTAATCCCTCTAAGCACACTATATCATTAAACTTTAATACGCGGAAAGAAAATCCCGACTATTATTACACTAATTATTATTCAAATTTTTTCTCTCTTATAAAGAAAACGACTTGAAAAAAAAAAAAAGAAATTGAAGAAAAAATTAAAACAAAAAAACACTATCGATATATAATTGCGAGGAGATGTTAGTTTAAAATAAAAGAAGGTAAATTTTGTCTTATAAATAATAATATATTAATATCTTACAGAAAATGATATTTATACAGTCTCTTTAAATATATTATTGGTATATATTATATAAATGAATTAATATTATTATATATATATATTAATTTTTCTTTTTTTTTTTCTCTCTCTTCGTTATTATGCTAAATTGATAACAAAATTATTAATTAGGATACAATAGTTAGGCATACAACGGTCAGAAATATATTGACAATGAAATAGTATCGATTATTAGTGATTTGAAAATGATTTCCTTCGGCCCCAGATCCGGCGATATTTTTATCCAAAATCTGGCACTGAGATTTACGAAAATGTTTAACATTTCCAATCGAGTCTCTGGCAAGAACGCAAAGCTCTTGTTTAACCCGCGAATCTTTTGGTAAATTTTCTATAGTCAATGATCTCTCTATGTAGATAACGTCCTTTTCAAATATCGGCTTTAAAGCGATCGATTTATCTGACAAATTTTTATTACTATTATCAACAACCACGTCTCTCACTACTATATAAAAATCTCCAATATCCTCGCGTGACGTCACGTACCATCTGACCTTCCACTTGTTTTCCTCGGCGTCGCTGAAAGAAGAAAGAAAAAAAAAAAATTAAATCAAGTTTCAGCTTCGATTTTTTTTTAAATTTTTTTAAAATTTTTATTTTCAAAGAAAACATGTTTCACTCACTAATCAATGCTTCGATATTTAACGTCGGGCGTTATGTCGAGCTTGGGGTCATCCCGGGTCTCCCTTTCCCCGCAGACCATAAGGTCCTCGGTAACTTCGCTGACCGATTTATTAGCGACGAAATGCGGGCTCGAACATCTCAGATCTTGCCAATCGCTTGGAATTTCGGTCAAGGTTCCTAGCCACCGTCTCAAAGGTCTCACGTAGCAGTCGCAGTTCAGAGGATTTCCTTAAAACGAGTAAAAGTAAAGAAGAATCGAAGTCATATTGCAGCAAAAATGCGAAAAGTACGAAACAGCAAAGACATGCATTTTTCTTATTCTTTACTCCATATCTGCTGCACTTATATTACCGGAATAACGAAGATTAGTCCCGTTGCTTATTATTTTAAATAAATCCGAATTGAATCCAGCGAAGATGTTATCCCTCACATCTAATACCCGCAAATTTCTCATAGGTATTATTTTATCGAGAGGTAAAGAGGCCAGATTATTATGCTGCAGGTAAACTTCGCTCAAATTTAACGGAGTTTGAAAAACGTAGGAATCCGATATGTCCGACAAATCGTTGAAAGACAAATCCAACGATTCCAGAGACGTCAGATTTCCGATTACGTCTGAAAATAAAAAAATAAAAAATGTAAAAACAGGGAAAGAGAGGATCAAAAATCAATTTTTCTTTTTCTTCTTCTTTTCTCGTCATCAACGACAAGCTAATCAATTTTTCTCTCACATTTTCTTATCTCGTTGATATTATTGTGGCTCACATCTAGTCTCTGGACTTTTTTTGTTCCGTAAGTAAGATCGAAGGTGAGAACAGGCATGCTGTTGTAGGACAGGTCGATCTCCCTCAGTCTGTATGGTATCCACGGATCGCTAGGAAACATTTTTCTAGTGATAAACGATATCCTATTATGGCTGAGGTTGATCCTCTCGAGAGATAAACAGTCGTCGAGTAAACCGTGCGTTTTGTTGTTCAATTTTTCCAGCCGATTATAAGACAGATCCAAGGTTCTTAGTGAAACGAGTCCTTGGAAGGCGCCGTTTGGTATATAGCTGATCGCGTTTTTCGATAAATTTAAATTCAGCAATTGTAACAGACCCTCGAATGACCGGCTCGATACGTTCGATATTTTGTTGCTGGATAGATTCAGTTCGAAAACTATTGGAAGGCGTCCAAAAGCGGCCCTGTCAAGGGACGTAAGATGGTTGTTCTGAAAGCAGGAAGAAAGATTCGACATCGTTCAGAAATATTCAATAAATCGTCTTCCCGAATGAATTTTCAAAAAAGTAGGCACTCACCTGCATGTAGAGGTACTGGAGGCTGCTCAAGGTGCTTAAGGCGGCCACCGGTGGTCTGGTTATGTTATTATCGACGAGATGTAAAATCCTGAGGGTTAACAGAGGGCTGAAACTTCCATGCTGGAGATTATCCCCCAAGCGATTTTTCGACAGGTCTAAAGAGAGCAGGGCGTTCATAGAAGGCCATACATCGGTGGTGGGGATTTCCTCTAATGAATTTTCTGAGAAGTCTAAATAGCCGAGAGATATCGGCAGCTGGAATATCTTGGTCAAAGAATTATTCTTCACCGTCAAAGTTCTGAAAAATGAATTGAAGAAATTTATCTAAATTTTAGATCTTCGATCGATATGTGATAAAATAAATAATTGACGAAAAATCTTACCTGCAACTGGCTAATCTAGCCAAACTTCCTCTGGAAATATCGTCAAGCCTGTTGTAGCTCATGTCGAGTTCTAGAAGCGTGGGAAGCGGTCCGAAAGTCGCCGATTTTATTTTCTCCAGAGAGTTATGAGACAGATTTAAATACCGCAGGCTAAATAAGGTCTGGAATATCGCGTTATGGATTTCCGATATATTGTTATACGACAAATCGATCGTATGGAGTTCGTAGAGTTTTGGAAAAGTTTGTCTCGGCACGGAGTGCAGCAGGTTGTTCGAAACGTTCAGAACCTTTAGCCCGGTCATATTGTGCAGTGGAATCTGAAGTAAGAAGAATATAAAAGTGTAAAAGAAAGAAAGAAAGAAAGAAAAACAAAAACGGATAATTCTAATCGTATCTAAAAATTTTTACTTCTTCTATTATTTTTTCAGTTTTTGATATTCTCACCTGATTCAACTCGGTGAAAAGATTAAAACTGAATTGTAATTCTAGGGCGTAAGTCGAGCTGTCGAACGCATGCTTAGATATATTTTCCAGCAGATTATAGCTCATGTCTAAACTGATGTTGGCGCAATTTTCAAAAGCGCCTGGCTCGATCGTCGATATCTGATTGTGGGAGAGATTCACTTTCGCCAGATATAGGTCCTTGAAAGCGAGTTTTTCTACGGACGTTACTTCGTTGTCGGACACGTCTAGGATCTGAAAAATGAAGGGGAGGATAAGATTTTGAAATAATGTCAATATTCCGAACTTCGGAACCAGTTTGACCGAAAACTCTCGGTATATGTACCTCCGCGTATTGGAGCTGATTGAACATTTGATAGTCGATTTTTTTGATCATATTTCTGGCCAAATCTATGGTCCCAATTCTAGTGACAGATTCAAAGGTCCCTCTGCCCACGTCTCCGATTTTGTTATCGCTGAGATACAGGCGTCGCATGAATCTCATTCCTCGGAAGGTGTTCGCGTCTAATTTTTTAATATTGTTGTAGCTCAGGTTGAGTACTTGGAGTAGAGAATTTCGCGCGAATGTTCCTCTGCGAAAATGGAAAGGAATCGTTATGCCTATAAATCTCCTTCTCCATATCAAAAATAGAAATATCCTCAAATCTTTAAATCTTTAAATTGTTCCTGCTCCTCGATCCTCCCGCACCTTTTCAATTCCGGTATAGAGTTACGCGACAAATTGCAGAACGTCATCTTAGTCAGATCCGCCAAATGCGAAGGGTCTAATTTGGCGATAAGGTTATCCGACAGATCGAGGGACTCGGCTTCCCTCAGTCCCTTGAATTGGCTTCTCTTTAGTTCCCCGATTTTGTTCCCATGGAGATCGACGGTTTTCACTTTCCTCAATGGCGCGAGAGCCTCGACAGGTAGCGAGGCGATTGTACCTGATCAAAATCGACTTGATGATAAATAAGATAGAAAATTAATTAGCCAATTATAATATTGCCTGTTATTTTCATCGTCCTTCTTCGTCCATCCACTCACCATTGGTTATATGAATTCTCTCCAACTTCCCCGCTGCCATACTACCGGCGAAAATATCGCCGGGTAATTCCTTCATGGTGTGTCCGTCGATATTTAATACAGTCAAATTTCCCAGAATGCTAAAAGCTTCTTTTGGAAATTTTTCGAGACTACTTCTCACCAGATGTAATTCTTGGAGGGTTCGGTTCACACCGAGGAAGCTGTGCTCTTCTATCAGCCGCAAAGGCGTGTCGAAAAACTTCAATACCCGAACTTCCAACGGGTACAAAGCTGGCCCATACATTCGTGCTTGAAAGAAATGTTGCCTCGTTTTCGTCAATTCGGTCAATTTTTGAAAAATGACATTATTTCTCCGATTACTTACCGATGTTACATTTGTTTAAGACCAGCTCCTCAACGGGCAGACTGTCGTGCGAAAGATTGATCAGCCCGAGGCTGAGACTGGCCAAATTTGCGTTTTCGCATTTTATATAGAGTCCATTATCAGTTCCTTTGACGCAAATGCATGGATGCAATAGATTCTGTCGTTCCGGGCATCGGTAACGTGGACCTGGAGGTATATAAATCCCGATAACCGACGTCGCTAAGACGCAGATAAATATTATCGAAGACAGCATTTCTGAAATCAGAAAAAAGAGATTTTTTACTTTTTGTTCTCGTTTTCCTTAATACTGATAGGCGTAGCATGGCAATTTTATTACATATCGTAACTTTCTTCCGCAGTCACGCGGTTCTGTTCTTTTCATCACCGATTTTTCTCGCACTAGATTAGACTCGCCGATTCTCATTATTTCGGAAACATAATATATAATCACGAGAGTGAATATAAATCGCCGATGATATGTGACTCATAGATCTTATACTACCTACCTGTATCAAGGCTGTTGTTGTGCACACCGTTAAAAATTGCGTTATATACCGGATTCGCGATTCGTCATCTCCGAGATGGCATACAGATATATTTTCCAATAGTAGTGCGAAGTGTTTCGTTAATTTTTTTTATCCTATTTTTATTTCGATATTTCCGCGTCTTCGATCTCTATTATAATTATGGTCACGCATCATGTTATACGAAACATATATACATATTTTTTTAATACCTACTTGAAATACATAAATTTTTATTTTTATTTTTCAACCTCTTATTATTATTATTATTATTTTCTAGTTCTTCTCACATTATAATCGTCACCTATGTAATTTTACATTGTACATAATATAGATTTTTCACCCACGCGCGGCTCATTTGTCGATACGACTGATATCCTCTCGGTCCATATTAGTATAAGCTCTCGCGTGTCGTTGCCCCGTGTTATACTTACATATCGAGCGCATCCATCCATGCGAATGTATTTTGTAGAGATAACGGTGTTTTTCTATCACGATATTTATATGAGTATATAATATGCATACGAGCTAACCCCATATAAGTATATTTTCAAATATGCATCCTATACCTATATAATAATAATAATAATAATAATAATAATAATAATAATATTATATACCTGCATTGTTATTTTTAATTATTCTATACTATCTATTAAAGTACGAAACTAATTGTCTGAGAATAGGGAAGTAGGATAGCTATAATTAAATAAATAGAGCTGTATATACAGTAGATGCAGGTATACCTATACCGTATCATGATTCTCACTAAGAATGAGAAAAGGAGATAACTGGATCACCGTGCCACTCACCGGGACAAAGTTGTACAGCTGATCTACCAGCCGTGATATTTTCAATTTTTATTATCATCATTATTATTTTATTTATTTTTTTCTTTCATTAGGAATTATATAGAAATTAGGTATAGCTGATCAGTGATTCGAAATCTAAAATTGACGATGAATAACAAGATACGAAGGGATCCGATCCGTGCCTGCGCGGCTCGTTCGTTATTATAAGCGTCGATGTTAACGACAAATTGATTTAGGCCTTGAAATCAATTGGGAATTTATACGTTCATTATCCTGTTTGCTACAGCTGCAGGTTTGACAAAGAATCTAATAAACCGGTATAAAATTTTAAATGAGAAATTATTTCTCATGAAAAAGGGAAAAGAGAGAATAACGGGATCCTTATACGATCCTCGGATATTTCGCATAGTTATATTCTATCGTCTGTATAAATATGATAAATTTATCCGCTTCTTATTCTTATATACCTATACCTTTTTCGCTTGGTTCTCTCTATCCTCGTTTTTTCACTTCGCCAAAATATCGCCGAGCGAAGATGACACACGTACGCTATAACTATTCTATCTTTAGAATTCCCATAGCCTCTGGGTATATGCCAGTCGACCTTGCGCCCAGTCTCTGCAGATCGGATGATTGGTTCCTTAGATCGTATATATACGTATACAGGATGATTCAAATTGAATAAGTTATATATTGAGGGTAGATTTCCCCCGTGGAAATCTAAGACTGAATTTCGTCCCTTCGCCGAAAATTTGTGAGACATACAGTTTCCGAGCTACGTAGGAAAAGATCTCAGTTGACCAAACGCAGAGCAAGGTGGTCGCACTAGACGGAGCAACGCTGAACTTCCACTCATGGCCAGCCCTGGCTGTGTCACCTATATGTACCTAAGTTCTGCGATCGGTAAACCAAGATCTTCCGTATTCGGTAAAATTCAGTCTCCAAATTTCGCAAGGAATTTATAATCAAATTATGATCCACTCAACCTGTGAACTATAAGAGAGACCAAAGTGGGAACGGTAAAACCTGTATATCTATCGCAATATCGCGTAATTCGATGAGATGTAATAATTATATCATGAAAGACACTCTATCTTCATACAAGAAAAAAAAAAAAAAAGAAAAAAAGAAAACCAATTATATACATGTTGTCATAAAGGATGTATTTATATCGCGGTAGTTATGCGGACTGCAAGGTGTTCAACTTTCACTTCGATCACGAGCAGAGCGTGGATTTGATTGATTTGTCAAATGGGTAGTAGGATTCATTATACATCGATCTTAAATCGTATCGTATACCTATAACGTGTGTCTTTATTGCCACTTGAAGAACACTTGATCTTTCATGGTTTAGTTTCGTGGAATATTCCTTCATATACCATCTCTTATATCGATAATATACATCTAACGCTAGTTTTTGAGAAAAAAAATTCTCATAATACGCGGCTATAACTGTTTTATTTTATTTTTTTATTCAGAGCCCGTTAGTCAGTTATATGCAAATATATATATGTTACTCTTCATGAGTGCTAGTATATATAGGTATACCTATATTTAGTTATATTTCTTAAAATGGGGGGAAACAAAAAATGTTTAGAAATTTGTCGATTGTAAAAATATGAAATAAAAGAATTGTGGATTATATAGGATAGTTTGATCGATTCTTTTGAATACTGATTTTATAATTCT
Source organism: Tenthredo livida (assembly GCA_963992785.1). NCBI lineage: Eukaryota > Metazoa > Arthropoda > Insecta > Hymenoptera > Tenthredinidae > Tenthredo > Tenthredo livida. The sequence continues at coordinate 843,285 of OZ023070.1, read as the reverse complement.
CCAATAAATAATGACGAATTTTCCTTAATCAAGCGTCGAAATCTCCAGAGAGCTTTGATACTAATACGATTCAATATTGTGTTATTTGTCAGAGTAGCACGCGAGGTATCGAAGTCTCCGATCAGAACCGAGCAGCTGACTCTCGATTTTGTATTAAAAATAAAAGACCGTAAATAGTTTGATAAGAATTCGTCATTCGAAGAGAAAAATTATATTCGTCGTTCCGGATGAAAGAATAAATAAATAAATAATAAAATAAAATAAAAATTGATAACTATAAACGAATGAGTGAATGAATGATGGTTTTCAAATTGACTGCAGTTATTTATTTACCTATGAATGATTGTTCACTAGTGTTCAGTATTCGATACTCGGGATGACGTCTATAGGTACAATAAACGAGCGTGTTAAACGCTATTCTCTTTATCTTCGAGGTGATGTACGAGCATGTTACAATTTCGACACTTTACTTCCGCGAGCATGTCTCTAGGTTTTCAATCGGCCGATCTTTGACTGGATTTAAAGAGCCGAGTAGTTAAATCCGTCGGCGTATAGTACCTAGCCAGCTAAAGACCTCGAAATACTAACGAGAAAGTGGAGGAATAACAGCAGTCAGGGCATAGCTGTAGATACACGAGTCGACGTCCTCCAATAATTTCAAAGCTTTATTTCCATTGGTTGAAATACTGGCGACTTTCTCCAGGGCCTTTTATCCTCATTCCTCTCCGTACTCCTTATGACTGCACGAGGCGAGAGCAAACTACGGTAAGCGGGAGCGAGAGAGATAGAGATTCGCTTCTCGCAGTCGTCGACAGGCGGCGTAAACCGCGTTAAATTTCTCGATAACGAAATTGAACCGCTATGAGTACACTAGGCTGACTGAAAGCGTGCTTTAATCACTCTGGTTTCCCTTCAATATACGAATAAATCTTTCGCCTTTTACTAAAGATTTCCGTGGAGGGGAACAACTTGATGAGTCTATAGACCAATTTTTTTAGAACCTGGCCTAAGGCCAGGTCGCCAATCAATACAAACAAAATTTAGGCACAATCACGAAGTCGATACTGTCTCTTCGTCTAATGGTACAATCGAATAAAATTCGTACGAAGATTCGACAGTTAAAAATTTCGCTTTCACGTCAATTTTATAGAATTATATAATATAATTTGAGGATCTGCGGGATTTAATCTGCAGGTGAGATTAAAATAAATGATGACGCATGTAGGTGTACATACAATATACGTTGATTAAGTAATAAATTATTTTATGTCTTTTTTTTTTTTGTTTTTTTTTTGTTTTCTTTTCTTTTTTGTTCATCGAAGTTGTTTGATACGCCCAATATTTACATATGGAGATAAATATACATAATATTTTAGTTCATCATACATTACACATATAGTGATATAATATTTATAACGTTTTAGGTTGTTATTATTATTATATTATATAGTATAGTATAGGCTCTGGAGCTGCGGTATATATATATATATATAATTGAACAGCAATCAATTATTATTATTATTATTATTATTATTATTATTATTGATAAATCTGGCTAAATCTAGGAACTAGCATAAAATTCGTATTCATTAAACATAGTAGTAGGTATATGTATGTATTATATCATAATTATTATATATTATTAAATTAATGATTGATCAAACAATGGGATAAAATTATGTAATTTATTATTTTTGTCAATTGGATGGAATGTTAAAACGTATACGCATGATTAGAAAGAAAACAGAACAAAAAAAAAAAGAATCGTACACCTATTGATTTATACTACATAGGATATTTTATTCCAACCGTAGCCGCATTATTAACAAAATTAATTGGAGAATTCGATCTTTTTTTTTTTCACTTATTCATCTACGAAGTGGGTAAACGATCAATTAATTATTATATTAATTAGCTTGGCGTACTCGCGACGATAAAATTGATAAAATTGAGCTTTCAAGATTCTCGAATTTTAACGAAAAATAAATAAAAACAACAACAATAATAACAATAATAATAATAAAAAAGATGTAATATTTTTCGTCGGTCTTTCTTGAAATTTGTTTCAAAAAACGATTAAAAAAAAAAAAAAAAAGAAAACGTTAAAAACTAGCTGACTTCATACAACTCGCGATAAAGCCAACTTTGAAGATGCGTCATTCCGATTAAATAAAATTATTATATTATATAATTATGTAAAAAATAAAAAAGACGTCAAATCGTATAAAAAAAAATAATTATATTTTCGTTAGAAAAAAAGTATAGTTTATTTTGTACGCTTTGAAATATTAACACAGATTTTTATTTAGCAGTCGACTTGCGAATAACTTGAATCGTTTAATGCGTTGTTGTTCGATGATTAATTATTATTATTATTATTATTATTATTATTATTATTATTATTATTATTATTATTATATCATCCGTGATTGAAAATAGTATAACCAACTAAATATCTATTTATAAATATTATTTCTTGTTCCCTGCAGACTTAAACAATATAATTACTGCACTTATATAATAATATAGTATATTATCATTTATATAGACATAATTTCTTCACATTATTATAATATTATAACAGTAGCTATATATAATTCGGTTATGCTCGCGTCAAAGCTAATCAATTAATTGAATCATTCATTCATTCATTCATTCATTCATTCATTCATTCATTCATTCATTAACTGATATTATTATATATATATATATATCATTATTATCATTATGCATTTTTAATCTATGCGAAACCGCGGTACTATTATTACACATTATTATGTTTAGATACCTGTTTTTTTTTTTTTTTTTGTAATATATAGGAAATTTTTCTTCTTTCTTTAGGACCCAATCCCTTCTAATTACTATATGTATACATTATACACCTGCATAAACGTTTTCTGTTTTTTTTTTCTAATTTTTTCTAATTTTTTTGTTTTTCGTCTTTTTTTTTCTTTATACAATAATAATTAATTTTCAATAATCGCTGCATATATAAGGATCTAGATATTCATATATATACATATTTGGCATTGTGATTCGCGCTGGATTGTATTAATTATTATCCTGACTCGTTCGATACATCATCTTTATATCTTTACCTTGTCTTATATAATTTATATACTCTAATTAATTAAATATTTCTAATTCATTAATTTGATTAATTATTCATCACGACGATTTTCCATTATCAATAAATAACAGTTTCTTTCTATTTTCACTATATCACTATTTTTTTTTTTTTTTTTTTACATTTTTCGAGAGAAAAATTGCGTGACTCGCTAACTTTTTTCGCGTAATATATATAGTGTATATCAAAGGTTATTCTTCGTTCGATCTAGTATATCTCGTTCTTCGATCGTGTGTTATACATACAACACAACCAAATTATATAATATCACAATTTTTTTGAACAAATACTCGTATTCAAAAAAATATTTGGAAAAAAAAACAGCAAAAAAAACAAAAAAAAAAAAAATCCATCTCTAATACGAATCAATCATACCTTTTCTATTTTATCGGGTGTATCGAAGTTACTGTCGGTCTCGTCAACCGACGTAACTGAATTTGTAACCGAATTTATTGTTAATTGATTCTTCGAATCCGATACCATCAAATCACCTCCTCCACCCAAAGTCGACAATGAATCTGACGCTTGAATACCACCACCGGTTTCTGACTGTATTGGCATTATACCCGCGTTGGCATCCTCGATCGCTTTTCGTAGCTGAAAATGAAAAAAGGAAATCAATACGATTGCTGGAGGTTCATAATTTAATTTTTTTTGTTTTTTGTAAAATCAATTCTGTGTGAACTCACCTCTTTCAAGGCAACCACGCCGACTAATCGACCTATGGCTGTTACATACGCGTGGTTTACTCCCACCATACTGAACAGACTGTGAACTTTAAGCAGCGATGTTCGTTCGACTAGTTGAAAAGGCGCTGGGTCTATGTGACACCTTGAAAAATCAACCTCCAATGCCATCTCCGTTTCTTCCCACTGTTTTTGGTCCTCCGCCGACATGTCGATCACCCTTTCTCTCGGCTATACAGTAATAAAAAAATGAAATAATGTATATTATGTACAAAAACGAAACGATGCCATGCCATTTTTCGATCACTATTAATTATATAATCTGATACATATCAACTCCACGTACCAGTTGAACTTTTTTCAAAGTCATAGGACTAGGCGATAGCATAGATTGATTCGAAGGACCGTGTAGACCGTCGACACTGTCTCGTCTATTGACGTTGACGCTCCCTCCAGATCCCATCTCAGGATCTGGTTCCACGTCTTGGAGGGTGGCAGACTTTCGAAATATCGCCTCAAAGGCCAGTCGGATTCTGAAACGGGGTTTCAAACGCGATTAAAATCGGCTGATCAGTTCATTCATTACCTAATTACTAATCGATTTTTCTCTGTTACCTGCTCTCAGCCCCAGTCACCGTAGTGTATGGCGTAACAGCCGGACTGACCAACGGACTAAAACCCTTCAGAGTGAAGGAGTGGGTCTTTTTCAGTATAGATTTCTTCGGCTGGGATCCGAATATCGGTGAGTGAAAAGTGTGCTAAAAAAAAAAAGAGGTAACAACTGTAGGTAGCTATATATATGCTACAATTTTTCCCCGAAATTAACGAGAAAAAAAACCGGAAATTTTTGTCTCCGTCAAATTCATATACCGAGTCATTTCCATTTCCCGAAGAAGTTAGATCGCTGGTACTCTGTCGTTGCATTTTAAGAATATCAGGTGCTGGTATGACTTCGAACCTAGACGGCCTCCTGGTTCTCTCTTGTTCTCTAAGTTGCCTTTCCATTTCTTCTTTGGCGCGTTCCTCCGCCTCTTTTTGCCACTTTTGTGCAACTTGGAGCCTCCGTTCTCTCCCTATGTGTTTTTCGATCAACTTTATCAGCTCCAATCTCTGTATGGAACCCAACAGTATCATAGATCCGGGATTATCGGCAAGTGGAAATCCCCGCAGTTTGCGATTCTCCTTTAATATTTCCTTCAACCTTTGATATGTTATTCCATGCCATATATACCTGACGTCACGCACCATGAAGTCCTCGACGTAAACGTTGTACATACCTAAAACGGAGATATAGATCTGAGATCGTTAAGTTCGCAGTAAAAATTGCGAAACAAACAAGACCCGGGGTTCTATCTCACCTGAACTCGATGGCAGAAGGTCTGGCAAGTAGGGCAATTTCTTAATCAAAATAATACTGTCGTATATGCTGGGCTGGAGTAGAGCAGCGATTGCGTTGCTTATTAATACGGCAATCATTATCGGTACTATGTGCGTTATTTGACCAGTCATTTCGAACACTATAACGCTAACTGATATCGTGTGGGTTACGGCACCAGAAAATGCGGCTGCCCCAACCGTCGCGTAACCACCTGAAATATGTACGAAATAGAATAAGAATATTTTAATATCATTTGAAACCGACTGCAGACCACAAACCCATAAAACTATTACAGCTAAATGGATCCCAGATTGGGATTAGGGCGCGCAATGATCGCCGAAGTAGGTTAGACCGGCGGGCAAATACAGGCCCTTATTTATTCAAGAAAGGAGCAGCAGCAGTCGGACGCACTGAAGGGAGTGTTTAACGAGCTCGTAAAACCGTAATTCCGATTAATTATATACACGCAGTTTAATTGTCCAATTAGACAATCGTCTAGCGGAGGTGGGTGAGGGACCGGGTAGTTTGCTGATCGTATATCAATGTAGGATTTAGAAAGACGATGGCAAACATTTGATCTGTGTATAGGTACTGCAGTGTTTGTAACTTGCCTGGTGTTATCGGGCTTATTACACCTCCGTATCTGACCCCGGTTGGAAACCACAAGGCCATAGCTTCGCCCACGGCTCGACCCAGGGCGGCTCCAATCTTGAATACTGGTATGAATATACCCGATGGCACTGGGACGGTTGAACTGATAATGGAGAATATGAACTATGACAGAGGAGAGAGAAAGAGAGAGAGAGAGAGAGAGAAATAAATAAATTAAATTCGTACATAAAAGGGTAAAAAAGGGCTGGAAATTTCGTTCGAAACTCACTGTGAAAGCCACGTAGCTCGCTAATCCGGTGAAAACGTCGGTGTAAATCGTCGACCAGTGCTTAACCACGTTCATCTCACTCACTGTGAGGTCCGGCTTGGTCCATGTGAAGTTCACGAATAGACCCAGGACCTGTTCGTGTGTGGTTAAATCGCCTGCCATAAACTGGCCGAGACCCAAAGGGAATGACACCGAAGCTACTATCAGCGATACTATCCCAGGGTATAGAAACCGGCTGAAAAATTATCGGGAAATGACGACAATCTTCGATTGATTATGTTGACGAGGGAAAAGTGTCTAGATCGTATGGAGAGCTAGCAGCGGCGGGGTGTAATTAGTGAACTCACTTTTTCTGCAGAAAACTGTTCATGCTCTTGTTTTTTCGCATGAATATAACGTACTGTCTGTGAAGCCAGACGTAAAATGCACCTCCGAGTCCGCTTCCGACACCGATGAGTGCGAATATGAATAATTCCTGGGGATCGAAGGGGAAATCGGCCGTGAAATTTGTCGCGAACATTGCCGTTATGGTCTCTTCTTTGTTCAGCCATATCGCGAGTAGTCTGAAAGTAGTGGCGCCGCATACAGCGGCGAAAAAACCTCGCCAATAATTTCTTACGGCAAAATAGACCGTGGTTACTTCAATGCTGAACAGCACACCGCCGATCGGTGCCGCGAAACAAGACGCAACACCCACCGCACACGCCGCGGCAAGCATCTCGCAATTCCTACTTTCGTTCTCGTATATTCCTTGGAAACTTGTTACTAGCTTTGACAATAGAGTCGCCACTATGCTGGCTATGTGGACGAACGGACCCTCCTTTCCTAGGGGAAGTCCGGAGCCGAGGGTCGCCGTTAAGCCGATTATTTTTGCTATAAGGGTCCGGAACGTCAAGTACTCCTTCAGCGCTACACCTCGTAAAATTGTCTTCATTTCTGGTATCCCTGATCCTATACTCTGCGGCGCTACTATGTGGACGAAACCGGCACTGAATAGGATCAGGCAGACCGGTAACGACACCCACGCTAGGTACTGTAACGCTGGCTGAGACGTCAGATCCTGATAGAGCCATATCCTCGCTGGAAAATGCGGGGTGAAAATTAAACGTGGGACGTCAGATGCAAGAAATTTTGGAATTTTCGAATCAGCCAATTCCTCTTTCATCTTCACCCACCGTTATTGCAAATCGATATTCCCGTGTCCATCGCGTAGCTAAGAAGCGCCATTATGACACCAAGGAGGGCCAGGAAGACCCAATCCTCACCGAGTCTCGCTCCAGTGTGTTTCCAAGTGAATGCTAAAACGGCTAGTAATTTTCTACATAGGGGTCCTCGCTTCCTAGTTTTTCTAAGCTCGTGGGTTCTGTCCTTGTCCAATTTGCGACGTGCTCTGTCGTGGGATCGCAGTTTCCGAGCTTCTTCTTTCGCGTACTCACCCAGGTCCTTCGTGTACCGACCATACATCTGTGAAAAGTTGAAATGGAAAATTGTAAAAGAAAAACAACAACAGCAACAGCGATCCAACACAGTGTCTTTTTTCATTCTCTTGCATAGCATAAACGACCTGCTTTAACACCATCAAAAAACTTCCTCTTGCAAAAATTTCGTTTCAAATTTTCATCACGCTTATAAAAAGAAGTGGGGGAAAAAAAGCAGCGTCCGCCTTACGGCCGGCAAGCCGCATCACATGCGTGTGCAGCGTTAAGCATATATACAGGCTTTTCAGATATAATACTGCACAGATTTCTCGGTTTCTTTTTTCTTTTCTTTTTCTTTTTCTTTTTTTTCTTCTTATTGTCTTACACGTGACTGACGAGTGACCACTACCTATAAGTGACAACACAGTCTGCTAGATTATATGTCATTGTATTTTGATATGTCGATTATCGTTATTGATATTGTTGTTAATGTTATTCGTGAGAGGAAGCGAACAATTATTTTTCTTTTCTTTTCTTTTCTTCATTTTTTGTTATTTTTTATTTTTTTTCTGTTTCTCTTTAAACTTACAACGTAGTCATCGTTGCAGACGAAATAAGCTCTGTTGCGGGCAACTTCAGTCATCAATTATATGAAAAAATTATTGTCAAATAGCCGAACTTCTGCAACGATGCAATTGGGGTATCGAAGCTAGTGATGGAACTCGGTAAAATCTGCACTTCGACTAGTGGTCCTTTTTTGAAACTGAACATTGTCCGTTTTCTTTTTCTTTTTCTTTTTTGTTCGGGTAAACTTGCTCCTTCGTTCCTTTTTTTCTTTTCTTTTTCTTTTTCTTCTCTTTCTTTTCTTTTTCTATCTCCCTACTTTTCACAAACTATATCAATACATGTTAACTATCCGCGGCGAACACTATGACTCGACTAACGAAAGTATAATATTAATTTTAGAATCTTGCTTGCTACTGCTGGTATATAGTTGATGTTGCTTTTTAGACTGCATAAAGAAAATTACAACAGAGAATGAGAAGTTGAATCATGTATGTATATTTTTTATTTTTTATTCTTTTTACTTCGTCTCTTTTCCTCGCAAAATTGGCAACTGATTTATTTATATTTAGAATCAACTAACAATTATTTCTATATATTATTGTCTCGTCTCAAGTTATTTAGCTAATTCTCACTTTCTTATGTAATTGTATATAAATTATTCGAAATCAATTCGTTATCGGTATAATAAACTCTTTATTAAATATTTATTCAATAAACGAAACGAAACGTTCGGCGATTTTAAATTCGTAATAAATGATGAATAAAATTAGATAAATAGTCAACATTATTTTATATACAATATACAATAAATATATATATATATATATGTATATATATTACGTAGTATATAGGAGTACCTACGTTGACTGCATATGTGACAGTACTCGATATGTTGTATAATGTATAATATATATTTACTTTCCATAAAATTGACAAAATTTTGTGTGTCTAGATTTGATTTAGAAATAAAAAATTTCTTTTTCTTTTTTGATTCGTTTTTTAATACAAAAAATTTTAAAGGGATATCGAACGAGGTATTAAAAAGCCGAGGTAGTCCAACGAGAGATTTAGTTTTGACTGACGTTTTATATACATATTGGTATATACCATATATACACATAGGTGTATATACTATAAAACGCGTTTGGCAGCAACTTGAGGCGGGAAATAGCGACTACCTTCTCAAGGGGCATACCGGATAAATATAACCTGCCAACCACGATCGAAATAACGATATATAATTACCATCATTATTATATTATATTATATTATATTATATATTATACTATATTATTATAGGTATAATATCCCGGAACAAGATAGGTACTGCATAGAGATATAGAAGAAAAAAAAAGGAAAAAAAATTGTCTAATGCGATTTCTAGATTTCCTTGAATATTTTTTAACCACTATATTACACACATATGTGTACGTGTATATACGTTCTCTTCTCATTGAAATCGTGACGTTAAAATACGTCACACATACCGTTCCATGACGTATACTGTGTATAGTTTATAAACCCACGTGCTCGTATAGCGTATAGTATTGTTGATCGAGAATAAACAATCGGCACATGTATACAGTCAAAAAAGTTATAACAATGCAGGATATAGGCATACGATCGGAACAGCCTTCGATCGCATAATGGGCTAAAAAGAAGAGGAAAGAACGAAAAAAAACATTCATAAAAAAGACAGAGTTGAAAAATAGAGCTACAGGCATGTAGGCATTCGACGATCAAGGTGATCGAGATCATCATTCACAACATACATACGTATACTGTACATATATGCTGTTCTGATTTTCCACTTATACCTATATATATAAATATAAGACTTCAAATGCGAATATAATTGCTAAATTGTAATAGCAGCGTTGAGGTTGATTAATTTTTTTTCTTTTTTTCTTAATCTATCCGAAATAATATGTTATTGTTAGCCGATCAGTCACACGTTGGTTACATGATCATTACCCGACAGAAATTCGTATATAAACTGCATTTCTAAGTCTCGGAATTTTTCTTTTTTTTTTTTTTCTATATAATTTTTTAGATGGTTTTTCTCTCATCTGCAGCTATAGCGATGCATGAAATCGAATTCATGAAAAAAATCTACAGTTTTTTGTCGTCAGATTTGAATTTAAACTGAATGATTACCTCGCTTTGAATGATCAGGACAAAAAAAAAAAACAAAAAAAAACACAAAGCTTTAGGAGTATTTTTCGCATTTTTTCATTCGCAAATCGCAGTCACGAGGTTATTTTGTAATTATCGCGTTTAAATCATTTTCACAATGTAACATAATACGCGTATGTACCATATGATATGTGTTATAACAATTGTCTAATTATTCGCGGAATGCAAATTATATCAACAACATTATGCTGAAAATTGCCTATCCATAAATTACGTGATAACGAGATCTTCTTACAAATTTTGTGTTACCTAGCACACCTATATACCTGTACACATATGTGTATGATATATATATATACATCTATGTATATAGCGGTCGTATAGTTATGAATTATAAGCATGTGTTAGATCGCGGAGAATCTCTGTACGCGGATCACGTCCGCTTCAATGATCGACGTAACGAGCCTACGACCAGCTGATCCATTCGGACAAATCTAACTGGGAACACGCGCACGAAGATGTTATATATGAGCAAAATATAGCCTGCAATAAACCACTTCGAGGGTCGTAGTAGGCAACGTTAGGAATACGCTCTATTATTATTAGATATTTATTCCTGCTTTTTGTTCCTTCTTCTTTCTTTATTTTTTTTTTCCCAAACATCTTTTCCCGAAAAAGAAGAAGAAGAAGAAGAAAAAGAAAAAAAAAAAGAACGCCGTTTATATATTAATCACATAAAACACTTCGCTAAGTGCTGATATGCGGTGACTCTGAGGTCAGATGCTGGCCGAACGCCAGTTGCTTCCTAGTTTTTAAATAGAATTTTCAAAACTGAAGATATATAGCTACACGTATGTGTGTAATGTATATATAGGTATATGAAGTTTCGAGTTTACGTCCACGACGTCACAGCTAAGTGAAGTCGTAACAAATTCGATCGCGTCACGAGTGACGTCTATCATACGTATATGGAAATACTTCGCGTTGCATTGATCAAGATTTCCATGTAACATGTATAATGTATATTCTAGGTAAAAAAAAGAATCTAGTGTATAATATATTACGTAATAAGAAGCAAAAAATGATAATTTTTTATTCGTTTTTATTACTTGTCATTTTTTCGTCTATTCTTTTTCATGCCGAACAATGACATATCAGGTATGTGCAATAAAAAGTAATCATGCGAATGAAAAAGAGAGAAAAAAAAAAAAAACATTTTATGTATATGCAGGCTTGATTATAATCAACGATAAGTATAGCTTTTGCGATTTCATTATTTTTTTTCTTTCTTGTCTTTCGTTTATTAGAAACTTGTTTATTTATGTTCGTTTAAGCATATTGTGAGTAAATATATGCATAGGTATGTGTTAATGAACCAATTATTCATTCAATAGCCATTCTTCGATATGTTATACGAACTGCAGCAGCGCTTTTACTGTGAATTATATCTCTTACAAAAGTATTTATGTAGTCGAAGGCGTCAAACTCCTGTTGATCTTCTTCGGGATTTGGAGGAGGACATGGGTAGAAAGCCTGCGAGGGCCTGATACGAAAATCAACGAAAATTATGAAAAATAAAAACGGCAATAAATTTTCAATTGAAATTTATTTCGCTCTTCTTTTTCTTTTCTTTTTTTTTTTAGCACAATCATTCTCATGATCGGTCGAAAAAAAAAATCGAAAAAAAGAAAATTCCTGTTCTCTAGTATTTTTTTCTTTCATACGTCATATAAAATCTCGTTCTTTCCGCACGGTATAATTATACATAATATAAATCATCTATATTCATATACCTGTGAGGATGATTCTTTCTGTTTCCCTTCAACTTCACCATCAGTCTAGAAAACTCTTCCCATTCTTTGTCTACCTCTTCCTCACTTCCCTCCGGGTGATGGGGAGGAGCTAGATTACCACCCTGATCTCGTTCCTTTAGTAATTCCATGTCACTAGTTTGACCGGACATTTTTACTTTTTTAAATTTTTATCGGCGATATATCGCAGTCATATGTGAGAAAGTCAGAAACAAATAGAACTGACAATGCAGCGTATGCGTATATCTCTAACAATTGGCACGAATCATATTCTTCATCCCTTAAATCATCTGCAGTCATGGAATCGTTGAATTTCCTCTTTTCATTCTTCTTTCTTTCTTTCTTTATTTTTTTCCGATTCTCGTTTACGATTTTTCGAAATGGGTAATAATCTCCTCATGTACCCTCGCATATACCATAAGTAGAACTAGTAGGTATACCGCACCCGCGCACACCAATTCTCCGTCCGTTCGTCCGCGCCGCGGTCGTTCGGCCTTGCGTCTAACTTAATGGTCCACGAGGGACGGATAACAGGTCCGATGATCTCTCTTATATTTGAGTTATAACGGAGTGAAATTTAAACGCAATCCCATACCCATCCTGTAATGTTACCTATATACCGAAATATTTTATCCAATTAATTGTTATTGATCCAATACTTTTCTCTGGTCTCTTCGTATCCGATTTTTTTTTTTCATCACTAAAGTGAATTTCTACTTTTTGTTGAACAAAATAAAATGAAATAAAATAAAATAAAATAATATAAAATAAAATAAAAATAAAGAAACAAAAATCACACGACTCTCCCTCTTCTTTCTTGTCGATCAAAAATCGTCGAAACTCACACGAAATTTATAACTCGTATATTAATTGAATATTTTTTCTTCTATTGCCCAATTAATTTTTTCTTATATTTTTTCTTGTTTTCCCCGCTATTTTCTGATACTGCACGATGCAATTCGTCGCCGAAAACGCACAACCCGCTTATGACTTATACAAAATGAGTCACATATCGGACTATAACAGTAGCCGGAGTTCGCAGAGCCGCTACTCCTACTGCTACTGCTACTACTGCTGCTGCTGTTACTCTCCTCCTCATCAGCCAATTTAAAAATTAGCTACACCACCTCAAACTCACTTTGGTATACGCATATACATATATGTCAGAGTATATATACATATGGAGAGGTAAAACCATGCGGTTTGCTACCTACACACTTTCACACTCTCCGCATGTGCAGCGGAATTAGCTATAAACTCCGACCGTTCAACGTCACAACGTATCAAGAATCACCCTTTCCCACATACCTACTTTTCCTCGTTTCTTTATGCATACAATTTCAGTACACCCGCCGAGTTTCTTTCATTCATTATCCTTTCGAGTCTGTCGACTTTTCATTTTCATTTTCATTTCTCGCAACATATTGATCTTTTTTTTTTCATCTCGAATCGACGAATATTTATGATCCAACGTCGATTTTGAAGATCGACGAATCTCTTCCTTTGTTATGCAATTCAATGTACCTACACATACGTGCCTATACAGGTATACATGTATACATAAAACTTGAGCTTTCGACTTTTGTCGACGAGTGTACAGTCTACATACGTATCTACTCCGGCTGGTCCATAATGGACTATTTCCCCTAGCTTAGCTCGTAGGAAGTCACCTTCAAAGTCACGGATCCTCGTGATAGTTGTTAACAAAAACGACCACCGCCACTTGTCATAATGCGCTAACTTGTTAATTCAACCGTTTCTTATTGTCCATAACGCTATGATGCCCGTACTATAATGTACCTATATCTATTCGGATCGTCATGTCTCTCGTATAGGTACCTAATTGCTAATCGCAAACTAAGAGAGTCCACAGATTCATCGATTATCATATATATCCGGTTTTGATTGATGATTGCAGAAAAAAAAAAATCAAAAATCAAAAATGAAATTCATACCTTTGGCATTCCGTACTGCGATTCAGTTATAGTTCCTCGTTTGGGGTATCTTTCGACAAGGATGTACTCCTTCTTTGGACGGGATTTGAACATGTTTGTAAATATGCTTACTCCTTCTTCCAGGATTTTTGCAAGAAATGAAATACAAAAAACAAAAAAAAAACAAAAACTTGAAGGAAATTGTTCGTGTACTCGGTCAAAGCGGTTCAATGTTTTAGCCACTTCTCACCGATCTGGGCTTTTCATACTTCTCACTTTCATTTATAATACATCCCCGAGTCCTTCCACTGCTGTATAATAGTTTATTACAAATATGGTATTTCCACCGCAAAGTGTCCCTCAGGTTTGAGGAAAATACGATTCCCGCACGTATTCACTTGCATGAATATATTAATAGGTCAATTAAAAATCGTGACGATTTCTACTCGTTCATATTACTGCAGTCACTGTTAAGGTAGTTCATTTTATCTTTCATCCACCTTATTCCCCTGATTATCGAAACTATACCGCATCGTGACGATCGCAAGACCCGAGAGATAATACTGATCATTTTTCTCGACCAACCCATTTTCTTATTGTTTAACATTAACCGAATAAGTTGGAGGCGTATGAAGTCATAGCGCGGTGTTAATGTTTGCCTAAAACCTATATGTGCGATAAATATATTCCAACATTGAACAACCCCAAATAAGAAATTATACAACGGGCTCAGTTACCAAAGAGCACCGCGATATTTTCTTTATTTAACAACAATCCACCCCGCGGATGATAATCTCACCTATATACATATACTGGTTCTATATACCTACACATTCGTTTGTATAATATCGTATCTTGCCGGCTGACGTAGGAGTACGAAAAATAACGATGATCCGATTGTGGAAATGATAGCAAATAGTTTCCTCGTACTATACGTGCCTACTACACTTTTACGATATTCATTCATATTTCCCTATCGATATAATATCATTGTCACGCGAAATGATTAGCTTTAATACTCATTTAATTCTTACATAAGTATATATTCATGGTTCTTCCCATTTCCTTTTTTTTTTTTTTTTTTTTTTTTACCCTAACGTGGGTAAAACTGAATTTGAAACATTTTTTCCATATTATCGTATCGTAGATCGTGACGTTGCATATGAACATACGTGTGCCTATATCTACTATACACGGGTGTGTAGGTATACAATACGAATATAGATTGTAGTTTGATACACATATACTACATCGAATTTATAACAATGAACGCACGTGATGCGTTCGACTTGGTGCCTGAAGTGCCAGTGCAGTGAAGTGAAGTGCAGTGCAGTGCAGTGCAGTGCAGGGGCAAACAGGAAGTGTGCAATGACTGGTACTGCACCACCATTACCAGCACCATTGCCATTCCCACTATTTGACGACAATCTAATACACTTAGCTCTAAAATGCAATCAGAACAAATCTTTTAATTTATGCATGTATGTATGTGGTACGTACGTACCTATACGTTACACTACATACATTACGTCTTCAAGTTTCAACCATCACGATCAATTTTTTCATTCGTGTATAATTGTATATATGGTATAATACATATATGGCAGATGCACAATGCATATGCATACATATTTATCAAATGATTTAAACAACCACTACGACGATTTACAAACTACTTTCAAGAAGATGCAACTGCAGTGTAGGTACAGAGGGGAATTAGTGTAATACTTACACCGAGTTTAGTTATGGACGGGATATGCTAACACGGAGAAATTATTCTCTCGTGTACAAGTAAGCATAGTAGTCGTCGGTACAGTTTCTACATCTACATTAGGGTTGTCCTTGATTTGGGCATTCTGGAATTTCAATGCTTCCATGAGCCAGGACGTGTCCGAATATATACTAAAAAAATGCAGCCAAAATCCCAGGTCAATTTCTATCTCAATTGATTTTTTTTTTTCTTTTTCTCTCTTCCTATTTGCGAAACGAAGAATTTGATAGTCTGGTTTTCGGATTTTTTTTTTGAGATTGGAAAGACCAGAAAACGATTTTTTTTCAATCGGTGGTCCATATCTTCGCACATTTAAACCTTCATAGGGCTTTCCGCCATGCAGTGACGCCAGTTTAGTAATAAACACAAGGTACTTAAAATAAGAGTTTGTCGTACTTTTATTAATAATCCTTCTACGACCGGCTATAACAATAATATTTCGTAAGGTATATATATGTTGTATAGGTGGGTGCAGTGAGTATGGGTAAGGCGTAGGTATATGCCTATATAATTATATATAGGTAGAGCGTATAATCATGATCTTCTGCAGATTTGAAGAGATGATATAAAATAGAAAGAAATATACCTACGTATCTAATAAACAAAATAAAATTATATAACCTCTGGTTTAATTGCGTATTATAATTGCATAAATAATTTTGATAAGGGGATTATATTATAATTATCAGCTGTTAATACATAGGTGCCTATGCTAAAATAAAAACGAGAATATTACAAAGAAAATTGATAAAATCGTTGACATTATCAATTTTTCGTTTTAAATTTTACGTTACATATTGTGTTAAATCATATGGGATCAGGTGTTATGGGAGAACTTGATTCGTTCGTTTATTTGTTTACTCGGAAAGTCATTATCCCACGATGTATAATTAGGTGGTTCGAGGAAATTCAATTGATAATTACGACAGCTGGTGAGTAAAAGAAAGAGAGGAAAAAATAAATAAAAAAATTCAAAGCACTAAAAATTTTTCATTAAATAAAGATGATTGTGTATTAATGAATATATAATAGTTAGCATTCGTACCTTGGAACCATTAATATACGGTGGGAGCAGCAGTGCCCGCGGTTGCGGCACACGTAATTATGATTCGCGATATATCCTCGAAGTGCAATAATCGCTGCAGCATGGAATACAAATAAAAATATATCTACATATTTATTTACTATATATTATAACGTCTCTGCGTTGACAAATCCAATTCTATAAATCGTGATTCTGTATGTATTCCTTAGTAGGGTATTATTCTCTTTCCGCTAAAAATTATATCGCGTGTTTACAATTATAAGATAAATAATGAAACATAGTTAAACAATTAGATAATTATTATATCATCATATAGACTAAATGGCAATTTTTTTCCCAATTAGTTCTCTGCTTTTATAAAGAAAATTCTAAGGCGAGGTTATCTGGGGTCCCAAGTCTCATTGTTAGTTAGTTAGGTTTCACCATAATGAACGATTATTCGCGAGGGGGGGGATATTTGTCACGCGTTTATAACTGCGGGGTCAAAAGTTTCGTGAATTATCGCAACGAACAGACAGACAAAGAAGAGACGCGCGAAATAAGTAGATAAGGAAAATCTGGAGACGCGTGGTGATTTTTATTCCAAGCAGAGGCTGGGTCAAGTGCGTAAGGGTCAGACTCCAATATCAAACAAATGATAAATCGAAGATCGATACCTATGGAGAATCAATCCATTCGATTTCAATTTCACCGGGTCATATTTTCAGGGTAGATTCCCCGTGAAAATCTAAGACCAAATTTCCTTCACCAAAAATTCGTGGGACCAATACTTTCCGAGTTACGTAAGATCTTGGCTTATAAGTCGCATAGACTGGGCATCCGCTCGAAGTCATCCCAGTCTGAGTCACACCTAAGTTCTGTGATCGGTCGACTAAGATCTTCCGTAGCTCGGAAACTATTGGGTCCTCGAATTTTAGGTAAAGAAAATTTGGTCTTAGATTTTCACGGGGAATTTACCATAAAAATATGAATCTAATAAAGGTGGTATGTATTGTTTGTCCGACTACACGAGGTTACTTTAATAGCTTTAATGGCATATCAGGTGTAATATGTACCTACGTTACGAAATTCGATCGACCAATAATGAATTATTGAACTTATTATAATCACGTGCGAATGTGAAAGGCGTGTTGATATATGTATATGTATACCTACGTAGGTCGTCCCCGCAAATTTCATTACCTGCACTTATTCGCATAATCGTGTGTAACGTATGCATAGGTACTATATAATAAATTAATGATAAATTACTAGTGGCGGTGGTGGTATTCTACTTGTGGAATAACCGATTGCGTTATCGTTGGAATTCGTTTAAAATTTCGCTCCAATTTTGACATGTGTATACAAAGTTCAATTATACCCCCAAAATCGCGATCTAATTTAAAACCAGTCGTACGTATAACATGTAGTCAATCGTAGACTAATATTACAATTTTTTTTCATCTTTTCTTTATTATAACTCAATTCCTTTACCCTCTGCCTTTCACTTTCTGTCAACCACGTCATATATATATGTATATATCTGGCCATTCGATCTCCTCTTCTCTGTCTTATCTCAATTAAAATAAACTAAAACCCAAAATAAAACAAAAAAGATGAAAATTGAATTTCAATCAATTTATTTTTTTCTGCTTTAATTAATACTCTTACAACATGTTCGCTATTCAAATCTGAAATCTGAAGTCTAGAATTTCTCCCTCCCTCTCTTTTCTCTCTCTTCACAATTTAAAATATAATTATATAATTTATATGCAAATCTAGGCGTTTTACAACCGCAAACGAAGATATCAGGTGTTGGGTCACATGGTAGTAACGAAACTACAGTTAACACGAGCGAAGATGCAAACAAACCGTAATATATCATATAGCATAATAATATATATATATTACATATATATGTATGTATATGTATAATGTATAATGTATATAAACTGTAGCCGGTATCTGGTATACATATATGCTACTGCAAAGAGTAAATAAATTGCTTGTGATCGCGTAGTTCAAGGCAATCGTCATTTTCAGCACGCTAAAAGCTTGCACACCTCGGATTATTGCGTCATTATAAGCAAACTTGATTTTCTTACATTTCGTTACATCAAGAATATATCGAACGTATAAGGTAGACGGAGATATTGAAGAAAGAAAATGATAATAAAAAAGAAAAGAAACAGATTAGAGCTGTTTATAAATATTTAAATAAATTTCGTTCTTTCATTACATATTCATTAGCAATTATAGTCAATTTTGGTGCAAGGTCCCTAATAATTAATAGATGTTAATATAGCCAGACAATACTAGGTGTCAATAGCGACAGTGACGTTTCTCTGCTGTGCAAATAGCCCTAATTATTGCTTGTCTAAATAATTAACGCTTTTGAATAGGATTAACAAAGAATTTTAATCGCAGCGTGTGCTTATAGTCGTCCTCAATTCACTAGGTGCAATTTTTTGCCCCCCTGTTTTTATTTATTTTTTCCACTTCTTTTCATTCTTCTTTTATCCTTCTCTCTTGGTCACGTGAAAATTAATTAACATATTTGTTTTTGTGGTAAATTATAATTATTGAAATAACAATAAAAGATAATTCGATAGACAATAGGTACATCCGCGAAACCTGCATTGCGGGATTTATTTTTTCTTCTTCTTTGTTTCTCAAAGAAACGCGTTTATTCAAATATTTATTGTTACAATAATGGTAGGACACAATTATTATCATTCATTTTGCGTGTAAGAGAAAAACGAGTCGTAGTACATGATACGAATAATTCCTTACTTAAAAAAGTGTAATAACTTAAAAGTATACGCACGAAGGAAATGTGTATATAACACATACCTCTCTCTTCGTAATATTAAAAAAAAGTCTTACAGGTTCATCATTTTCCAAAATTAAATATACAAAACTCGTAAAAAAAAAAAGAACGAAAAAATAAGAATAATCTTGAAGTATGAGTTTCTAAGAATTTAGTATTTTCCATATTTATATATATATATATATATATAAAATAAAAAGAGAAATAAAAAACTCTTATAATTTTCCAACAATTTTACGTCTGACAAGTCTCATCGGTACGACGCCTAACTTTTTGGCAAATTCCTCTGAATCCCTGATCTGATTTTTGTGGTAACTAATGCCCCCATTCCGGTCGACTTTCCTCATATGATATCTCTCGGGATCCCCAGGAACGAGGACATAATTATTTTCATCAGCCCTGGGCAAATCCCTGAGTTGTTTGAGGAGTGTGTCCAGCCTTCCTTTCCATCCTTGATAAAATTTCTCCGGATCAATGGCCATGAAGCAGTGTCCGAGATTGGCGACTCCCTCGCCCCCGTCCCACTTGCGTATATTTTTGCCGAAATTACTCCCCGATAAAATACCGCATAAAATTTCAACCATCAAGGCCAAACCGTACCCTTTGTAACCGGAATTAATCTCTTCGCCACCCAAAGGCATGAGGCATCCAATTTTGTACGCGGTTTTACCGTCCGACGTCGGCTTCCCATCTTCGCCCAGAGCCCAACCGGTCGGAATCGATTCACCCTTGCGATTTTTTAGCTCGATTTTGCCCAAAGCCACACAGGTCGTAGCCATGTCCAGCAGAAACTCGTCTCCATTAGATCCTGCCGCCCCTAGGGACAATGGGTTAGTCCCTAAGGCCGCTACTCGACTGCGAGTTGGCGCCATCAACGGACTCGTGTTTGTGCACGAGAAACCAATCAGGTTTTCACGCATCGCTAAAAGCGAGTAAAAACCCGCTATTCCGTAGTGGTTCGAACCTCGGCATGACACCATTCCGATTCCGAACTCTTTCGCCTTACGCATCGCAAGACGCATGCTGAAGTTACCGACCACATGACCGAAGCCGTTCTTTCCATCCACCGTCGCTACTGCCTGCAGTGCAGAAACAAATTATATTCGGTCATTTTTTCTTCTTTTTTTTTTTTTTCAACGCGAATTTAACACTAGCGAGTTCATGCGTCGCGACCTTTTTGCATATAAAATCTGATAAAGTCTGCGAAGATGAAGCACAAGGTTTCGAAAACATTTTTCAATCTTTCCTAAAATCCTCCGAAATCTATGAGATCAGCTGACTGTGCAATTCCTTCGTTTCGAAGTCTCCTTTGAGAAAAAATAAATACTAATTTACGATCGGTCAGTGTTTTCGATCAACTTATTCGGCTAGTCTTTCAGAATTTAAGATCTATTATTTTCCTTTTTCTTTCGCAATTTGCGATCGCTTCATCCCCCTCGACTTTACGCATATATATATAGGTACGATTACATATGATCCCTATAGATGAATGATGTATGAAACCTGGTCAAAGACTCACCTGACAGTCTGTGATTATTTCGGGTTTCGCCTTAGGGTCGGTCAATTTATTTTCAACATCCCTTACGTACATTTCCATACGATTCATACCGTGGCTAAAATGCCCTCTATAATCAGCCGTGAATAGATGTTCGCCGACTACAACAGCGTCTTCTCTATTAGCGCCAACTTTTACAAGAGAATCAGCGACGAATCTTATCACCTCTTCTTTGGGTGCGACCATCACGTCGTATTCACCATCGCAATTATCACTGTTCATCCCTCCGGTAAAATTTTTTCGACAAATATTCATCGGTTCAAACATATTGGCGTTATTATTTTTCACCATTTTTCCTCTAGTTGCGATTTTCAATATACTCTTGAGTTCCATACCCTGCTGCACTTTTCCTCCTCCTCTCTCTCCAATAATTATATCTTATTCTAGATTCAATCGGGATGTAAATTGGGTCTATGACCGAAGCTTCTTTTCCTTTTTTTACTTATTTATTTATTTTCCTACCACGTATAATTGATATCATAGATGTATCGCGTATGTAGTATAACACAACTGCAGCGATGGGACACGACTTTGTCTTTCTTATCTGTTTACAGTTTTACTAGTAAAGATAAAAATATAGAAAGAGAGAGAGAGAGAGTGCAGAGGGATACGATTTTACTATGGAATGAAGTGAAGTCGATGGATAAATGGGCTTCTTTCTCCTTATCCTCGTTGTGTAAAATTTCATTAGATTTTATACATCGAATGCCATTTCCTCTCAATTATTCAGCTGCAGTGAAGACATACATAGGTATATCTATCAGGCTTTTTCTGTCACAAACTATTACGATCACGTTGATGATTTTCTTTTTTTTATTCGTTTTTCTTCTTCTTTTTTCTGTTATACTATAATAAATAACAATAAAATTAATGAACAATAATAAATTAATAAATTAATTTAAAAAAAAAAAAAACCAACACTAATGCGTTTGCCACAAGAATATAGGAATTGATTGACAATTTTTATTCGATAATTTATTTACACAAACGTTTTATTATTCCAACGCTGTGTGTGTGTGTGTGTGCAGATTGCAGTAAAATTGTAAGATCTTCTACAATAAATAAGAGTTCAGTGTTATTAATTGAACTCTATAATATACTACGGTATTGTTTAAAGTATAATTATAGAAATTACTCATATCACCAGCGTTGAACAAAATATTTGTACAGCAAGAGATATATAATGTTTAAATAAAACCGAGAAAAAAGTCAACCAAGAGTTTTGGAAATCTTTGTGTTTTTTTTTTTTATTTTTGGCTCCATTTCGGTTCGGTCATACAAATAACGTCAGCCTGTACACTTTGGGTTTGTTCGGTGAAAAAAAATATTCATGTAAAGTTTCAAACTTGACAACAAATTCTAAATACATACGTATATGTATTTAGAAAATCTGTACATTCACAATTATTCTCGACGTTAAGAGAGAAATATGTTATATTCATTAAAATTTCATTGATAATTAATGAGCAGAAAAAAACAATACTGATAAAAACCCCGAGCATATAACATGGATGAACGTTATATACTTGAGATGTTTTTCTTTTCATTCTTCAAAATCGATTTAAGGAACAAGTAATCTACTCGTATACTAGGTATATGTAATTCATATAGACAATACCTCTGACCCTTTCCTCTCGTAAATGTATCGGAATGAAAATTTTCGAGATATCTGACGTTACAATTGGAGTAAATTTTGACGATATATTAAGCATTCTTACTATACACGCTCTCTCGTTGCACGCAGATGTATTCGACTGGCAAAGTGGCGGTGTAAAATCGGTACATACGCCTCGTCTGCGCGATGCAGTAGGTATACGTAGATACTTTATACGTAGGTGTATACGTACGTAAACGTAAACTTAAACCTTAAATGTAAATGTAAATGTAAATGTAAATGTGTACATTTACTCGCTCGGTGGACCAATCATTGCAAGGCATGGTATAGTATAGAGCTCATATTATGCTCTGCACACATTCCAAGATTAAAAACCTCCGCCAATCGTGGCGATACGAATTCAACACATATCTAGCCATATGTACGTGTACATACACGTATAATTTATTGTTATATCTATATATAGAGCGAGAGATATATCTGTATGAATGCACTGTATATTTCATTTAAACTACAGCACACTGCACCATCGGCTTAACTGACGAGTATATAAAATTGACGAAAAAAGTATGATGTAGTCACTTCACGCGGAAATTTCGAAAAATACCCAATTGATAAAGACAAGTTTGGTGTATTCAAATCGTGATGAATCATCGAAAGATAATATAGGAGGAAGAATTCGCGGGCTTGTTAAAGTTTTATTTTCAACGTACCAGCTATACTAGACGAATTTGAGTGATTCTTGTTTCATTTTTGATTTATTTTTATCATTTTTTGTTCAAATTAGTCACGCCCGACTTTGAATTTTGGCTTAGGTAATGCTATAATTGTTATTTTAAACTCGTGCACGGTTTTGTCATTCTGCAGTAGCTACGCGTGTGTATAGGTATAAGTTTCTGCAGGCGTGTATGTGGGTACATTGTTAAAATTGGTTTAGGGATATATATGTTCATACGTGCACGTATATGTATATACCTGTGTGTATAATACACGTATAAATATATGTATACCTACTAACTTAACAGAAAATAAATACACGGCGGTAACGCGTGCTGCAAGGTTGTGTATTTTGGAATGAGTCCAATTACTATCTTCTCGCGAAAGAGTCGAAGAAGAAGGTCCCTGATGTCCGCGACGAATGAGCAAAGCAGCTGACAAATTCTTACATTTTTTACGTTTTTGTTTTTTTTTTAATTTTTTTTTTTTTATTTGTTCTCTTTCCTTTTTTTTGTTTCCTCCTCACATCTATGAACAGAATGAAACTACGTATCTACTGTATCTACTATAATCATGTATAAGACAGAGCTTCGATAGTATTCGCAGATTCAGAATTAGATATATAATTGTTATTTTGGTAACACGTTATCGTGAAAATATTTCGAGTTCGATAATTGTTATTCCGGGTCTTGTAATCATTGCATAAATCTTATCGAAAAATTGATTTATATAATACGACGAGATGTTAAAACTTCGCCATCCTTTATACCTATAAATATCCCAACGTTCTCAGTAAATATATATTTACACTAGCGAATATGTATAAGTGGCCAGGTGTGTAACCCGCACCCTACTATATCCTACCAATCTGCCAATCTATCTATCTATCTATCAATCTACCTACCTACCCGCAAAACCGACTCTCGTTGCGCAATATCTATATTTTCAACTGATCGTAAGGAAATTTCAAACGACATCGATTATCACGTAGTTGCTGCACCTATACATATAATATATATCCACGTATATCGTATGGTTAATTATCTCATTTCAAAGTCGAAAGATTTTTAGGTATGGAGAAAGATAAAAAATAAAGAAATAAAGAAAGCGAGAAAAAATATATAATAGCTTTAGAGATTATTATTATTATTATTTATCGATTCATCGATTTATCGAGAGTAAAAATAATAATAATAATAATATTAATAATAATAATGATATTTGTTTGTTTAACGTGTTCATACATCATATTGCAAGTGCGAGACCGAGACAGAAAGTTAGAGGAGAGGAAAGAAGAGACTTAGCTTACGCAAGTAGTGTCCAATCGAAGGTCAGCTAGGCCAGATAAGAGGAGTAGGTATATAAGCTCTGCAGATGCACCGCGTGAGGAAAGAAGAAAATAATTTTTTTTTCTTCTTTTCTTCCATTTTATCGAAGATTATAATCGTATTGAAAGAATTTTTGTCTTTTTTTCTTTTCTTTTTAAGAAAAGTTAAATCAGCTGTTAAAATCTAATGTATTATTTCTTTTTTTTCTTTTTTTTTCTAAAACACCTGCTGTACATATATTCACAGACTAGATATTGTAAATAATGTATAAGCACATGTGTTAGACAGGCATTAGATTAATTGCAATTTGTATTGACAGACGAACTCATACCCATCCCACACGCACGTGTATGAAATAATTTTATCGACTTCTTGAACTCGAATCGCGTACTAACGCACATTAGTCAATATGCGACGTGTAAGTATGCATGGAATGGTACGGATTGGGTGAATTTTAACTAGATATTTTCTGTCAAGATGATCGACCCAAGAAGAACTGGGCGTGTGTCTTATAAAGCGCGACATAACGTTTTCACACGATAAGATAATGAACCGCGTGTTACTAGTTTTATAAAGAGTGCATCAAAACATGCAGATAGTAAAACTACTTATAACCTTTATTTTTTCTTTTGGCTACATTAATTCAAAGATTATTCAAATATACGAGAATACATCGATAAGACTACATCCTACGATATGATATATCACATTCGCTGATAATCTAACTCATTTATTAAATAATTGGTTCCTTCGATAAAAACTGAAGCGATTTTATATCGGCGAAATATTCGTAGGGGTTATAGTTTTTAAATGAGAGCGATTTTAAAGACCACCAATCACGGTCCACCTTTATCTAACGGTCGCGCCAGCTGCCAGCCAATCAGCAGCGCTGTGTCTCCCGCGATCGGTGCCGAAACTTTAAGATGCTTTAATTCGAAAACTATAAGACCCTCGATTTTTTTTCAAAGACAAATCCGCCTCAGATTTTTCACGAGAATCCAGATATCGCGGTTTGGATGCGGCGTTAGAAAACGGAAAAGATTTTCTTATCATATATTAGCCACAATCAGATTCATATTGTACACGCAATATATACTGTATATGCGGATTGTGAATACGTAAAACCAAATACGTATTTACACTATCTATACTAATCATCGCCACACTGCAGAGGCCGGATAAATTGATGGATTAGAATTATCGTAGCTAGGAATGAGACTCGTCTATTGACTGACAACCGTGATTACGATATCGCATTAAGGTATGTCGATACAAACGTAGCGACATGTCCATGTATGCGTTAGGAAGAGAGAGAGAGAGAGAGAAGAAAAAAAGAAAATAACAATAAACAACAAAACCTAATACTATTACTATACTATACTGTATACTTAGAAACAATTCATTATTTAGGCCCAGAAATTTTTTGAGGAATGACGATGACTAACCATACATAAATGAACGTGTAGTGTATTGTACAGTACATACCTATATACTTATACTATATGCATAAATAGTACGGCTAATTATATACGTGCGTTCGCGTGTTCTATTCAGTCGTAATATATTAAGACGATCATTAGTAAACCCTAGTAATGAGTTAAGATCATGAATTAGAAGATTATCGCAATTGGGTAGGAGAAGAATCAGGGTATAATTAGAATTAGAGAATTAGACCATGCTGGGTGAAAAAAAAAAAAAAAAACTCGATTGATTCTATCTTCTTGGAATTTAATTTCTTTTACTTTTTTCTTTTCATTAGATTTAAGAATCCTGCAGACCATTGCAGATATCGAAAGGGAACTGTTAATACTAGTTATAGCGGAGGCGTGAATGCGTCAGAGGAATTATTCCGCGCTTATGAGCTGCAGCAGCTTGGAGAAACGAGTTTTCAGATTTTCTGTTATAATTTAATATATTACATGCGTTTCTTATCCTAGATTATATGGGTAGGTAGGTAGGTAGGTAGGTTATAGTCACAGGTATACTTCCCCAACGTAGTTTATCCACTACCTCCTAATGGCTATATCATGTATCTACATGTCTCCGAACATTATAATAGCGTGAGATTAAAAACGACGTGAAAAATATGAAGAAAACAATAATTTCATTGAAAATAAGAAACATTTAAACACAGAGGAGACGTTACTTTTTATATCTACAACGGGGTTGAAAGATCGCGAATAATAATTGTCGATGACGAGGGAATAGCTGCATTTATAAGAATCAATCAAGTGAAGTTTGCGCTAACGAAATTTTTTCATGACATTATTTAGCATGTTTTTTTTTTCTTTTTCCACGCTGGACAATTTTTTTTTTTTTTTTTTTCTTCACGATCGTAGATAAATCGATTCACTTACCAAAGTGTTCTGGTACCCAAGACCATACTCCTCGTCCAGTCCTTTCAGTTTTGTAGTCATTTTGAATTATTTGAGACTTGTACGTTTTTTTTTTTTTTTTTTTTTTTTTATAAATTTAAAATTTTAATAATTGTTCATGTGTCTTTTATCCCCTAATTTCACTCACACACGAAATTCCTGTAATGCAACAAATCTCTGCGGCAGTCCGAAACTCTCATCAGTCATCATCACTCGTCGATCGAGTCATTTTTTCTTTCTACTTTTCTCTCATTTCGTGGTTTTTTCTTTCTTTCGTTCATATTCCTCATATTATGATCAACCTTTTTTTCTCACTATAGTAGGAAAAGAAAAAAAAAAAAAAACCAAAAACGTGAACTGTCGCCTCCTACATGCTTGTATCACAATAAACTATCGAATATTATATGATCAGAAGGCACGATCAGTCTTATGAAGATATATTTTATGGAACGTTTACACACACTTTTATCACCTCAATAATTCAGTTCAAAATTCGACGTACGTAATTTGTAATTAAACAATTAATTTCTCTTCATTTTCATTCATCTTTTTTCGAGGCGATCTCTACACCTATGTGATTATTCTTCGATCGATTAAATACTAACGAATTACAACGACAAAAGGAAAAAAAAATTGTCAAAAAACGAGAAAATAATTTCTTCAATTTTTTTTTTTTTTTTTCAACTCGATAGCGAAATAGTGCGTAAGATTTTGATTCTTATTTTTGTTCAATTTTTTTTCATACATCACACAATCATCTCAAAATTATATTATTATATCGATCTACTACTATTTGAGTAATACCTCTACTAAGCACCGGCCGTCTGACCGGTTGGACGGTCGCGAGTCGACTGATAGGGAGCGTGTGAATGAACAGCTGAGATTTCTGCTCTTTGGAGGGAATTCGGAATAACTAAACGCTTAAAGCTCTAGCTTTTATGTTAGTATTTATCTATCTAGCCATCTATCTATCTATCTGTTCGTCTCTCTTCCTCGCCGATTTCCTTCTCGATTCCTCCTCCTTCTCTTCTTCCTATATACCGATACAGTATACTATATAATATACAATATATACCTATACACATAAATACATAAATATCTTTATATACTACATATATTATGATGGATCGGTCGTCTTCGTTTTATTTTACGGAAACTCGCGATTATAACACATCTTCATATACACATCTCATATATAGTAATTATCTTTGCATGATATTAGCTATATAGTATGTACGATCTCCCGATAAACGATCATATAGGTATGCAATATAATCGGATATTCAAGACCAACAATTCATTATTATTATTATTATTGATGTCTGAAAAAAGAGAGAGTTAATATACTATACGTAGTCCCAAAAATGCTATTTATGTATGTACCCCTCTCATTGAGACACGCGTATCGCCTATATAGCCGCGGTTTTAAATTCGGTCGCGGTCATTTTTTTTTAATTTTTTTTTCAATTTTTTCAATTTTTTCAATTTTTCTTCTCTTTTTTTCTTCCGGAGACTCAAAAAGCCACTTGAGTTAAACGCGTTGGCACTCGTCATCGTCACTCTAGCTGTTCGTCACGCGGCAACAGTTTGACGCTATAAGCCGTGTTTAAAAAGATAAGCTATACACATCTACTCATCTGCACGGTGTATGTACCTATACTATACGATCCACGTACCTGCAATATACTATCTACTTATATGTGTATATATATGACGTGAAATAAGGTGATAATATATCAAATCAATCTTATGCCGAGTCGGGATCCTTGTCTTTTTTTCTTCCTTTTTCTAATCTAACAAAAAATACAAAAAGTACAGAAAATAAAAAAAAAAATACGAAATGCCAAAATTTGTTGAAGTAGGTAATGATTAATTAACAGAACGGAACCCGAGCTTTACAATAAATGAAAAGAAAAAAATGAAAATTGTTCAAGCGTTGTTACAGCCTTCGATAAATATATTTTAGATAAGGTTTGGAGCAGCTTGATGATAGGCTCTAAGGTAAATTAATTTACGATAGCTGAGGATATCGAGAGTAGATTAAATAGACACGTGGTTTTTCTTTTAATCCAGAGATAAAGAGAGAGCGAAAGAGAAGGAAAAAAATTATAATATTAAACAAAAAAAGAAACTAAGAAATGCTGGCCACATGACTGGAAAAAAAAAGATAGGTATACAGGTACGTTAGAGTGATCCTTTGAAAATCTTCAAGATCAATCTCTCAATCGGTTCCGAGTACAGAAAAAAAAAGAAAAAAAAAAAAACATTTCCCAAAATTTCAGCTCTTATAATTTCAACGGGAACACGTGTAAAAATGAGAAATGAAAAAGCCTTCATCTATAACTTGTACGTATTATAAGAATCTATATTTCGAGAAATATCAAAATAATTAACTACTATGCGGTGATCATAATTATAAATAATTTTACTTAATTTCATTTTTTTCTTCTATTTTCAATCATTTTTTGTCATTTTGTCGCGAAGTATGTTAATAGTTTTACTTGTAATTCGTCTTTTTTCGCCTGAGACATGTAGAGTTTTTTTTATGTACAGCTACTTACTACGATATTGTGATATTATACGCATACATACCTATAATATACCTACCTGCAAAGTTCACAGATTTTTATCTGATAAATACATAATAAGAGCATAAATCTATCTAACGAGATTATGCTATGTCAGTATAAAATAAAAAAATTAAAAAAATTAGTCAATATTTTTTCGTTTTTTTGTAGTTAATATAGGTATATGCTATATACTTGAATATTTTGACTATGTAATAGAAAGACAGAGTGATAAGTCAAGGTTTTTTTTAAATTTTTTCTCTCTTTCTTCATTACTGTTGAAAAATTAAACTATAAATAATTCACACTTTGTTTAAAGAATACAAACTTTATATTTTATTATTCATGTCTTTTTATAGTATACATATATTGAAACAATAATAATGGTAATAATAATAATAATAATATATATATATTTATAAGTATAATATATTAAATAGATTTCGTATTAGGTAATTGTATACATAAATATAACACAAATACCTAAATATTACATCCCTTTACCATTTCTTTTTTTTCTTTTTTTTTCCTATAAGTATATAATCGACGGTTTTTTCAATAGCTAATTTCTGCACAAATTTATCACCACTATTATTATTATTATTATACTATTATTATCATTATTAGACACACCTAAATGGTATTTGTCCGCCAGTTGGTCGAAAGATTAATTTTTTCAATTTTTTTTTTTTTCAAACGCTGTACATAAATACATTGGTATATTATATGAATACTATAATCGGCTCAAGTTCGAAATATTTCCATTTTTTCTTTATTTTTTCTTATTATTATTATTCATCTTCAGTTTTTAATAAAATTGTGCGTTATTTATAATCCTAATAATTATTCTCGAATATTATTTTTACAAAAATAATTTACACACGCACCTAGATTCACGTGTGTGTGTGTGTGTAAACCTTTATATCCCCACCTTGAAAATAGCTTCATTCTGTAGTTTATTTCTATGTTTGTTTTTTTTTTTATTTTCTAGCCATGTAGTTAGTGACATTATTTCTCTGTTACCGTTTTACTCCCATTCTAAACTTCCTCATTATCAATAACACCTTATAATAATTACCATTACATCATACTCGTTAATAAATTGGTACCGAATATTTCTCACTTATTCTTTCTTCAAAACCTCAAGACTTTCGAGTTTCGTTTCTTCCCTTTCTAATATCTTCAATCAATTGCCAGCTGCTCCTGCAGGCTGCACACTAGCAGTTTCCGGAGCAGCTTTAACACTCGACTCTGGTGATGCCGACGACGACGATCCCGACGACGATGGAACAACGGAGGCTATAACGTAAGTGAGAAAAAGAAAAAAAAACACAATTTCTAACATAGCTTCTTTTCCCTCGACATTAATCCACCAACAATTTACTTACCGATGATAATAATCAATATCAGGACGCATATTATCCCGATTATGATCATCATCTTCAAATTTTTCCACCAGTATTTTCTCTTCAGTTTACCCGCCTGTTGTACAAACTTTTCGGCTCCGTGCTGTAAGGCGTCAGCTCTATCGTCAAGCTCCGATAATTTTTGGTCCCTTTCCATAACCTTGTTTACATTAACTTGCATTATACCGACTACCTCGTCGACTTTGGCCTGTGTATCTTGCATCTTTTTTGTCGTCGCAGCTTGTTGCGGCGTTCTAGCACCCCCCAAGTCACCTTCACCCGAATATCCACCGCCGTCCATGTTTCTGTAAAACACATTATTTTCGTTATTTTTTTATCCAGAAAACAACAAAAAAAAAAATAAAAAAAATAATTTTCGAGGTTAGGTTTACAATATCTCACATACTGCTTACATCATTCATTCATTCATTCATTCGTTCATTTATAGTACATATATATTTTTTTTGAACATATTGAAGCGTTTACTGACGTTTCATACGCGTATCTATGTGTACGTTACAATTAAGGCGATCTAGTATGTATGTATGTATGTATGTCACACCGTACGTGTGCGTATACGTGTGCGTGTATGTATGTGAAGCGACGTGAATCAGACTTTATTATAATAAACGTACGTGTTACCGTATAACTACAACGAAATCGAGAAAGGCGATATATACCACCGTGGGACATCATTAGGCAGAATGATTCTAGGTATTGTCTTTAAAAAGCGAAAAAAAAGAAAAAATAAGGAGAATATTTCGACAATTTTCTTAATTTCGTTACAACTGATTTATCACCATTACTTTAGTTAAGAGATATAATTGATACTCACGTGATAATTATCGTGGGTTTTAACTTGTTTGATTGATATAATCGAAACTGGGATAATGTTTCTTTATTATTATTTATTATTATATTTATACGTACGGTGCGTATAATAGGTTGTATTATAGGTACAGGTATTAGTCTTTATTTATTATATACGAAACGGTTAATCAAACTTTGACGACAAACATCTGACGGATGGTATTTGTCACGGAATTATTATACGTGTTAGACTGACTAATACTCGTATGCAATACGCTGTGCATGGACTACCGCATTCAACAGATGAATACCAACGTCAATGTTAATACTATGACATGTTACCGACCGAGCGGACGAGGGAATCCGCCCTACTTATTGCCAACATTACGGACACTAAGCTCATAGCATTTCGCATACTTCGCGTATACTATACGCGTACGATACAAGGCGACGCCCATACCTCATGATGTCACCGTTTTATATAAAATATGTATGAATATTATAATTCATAAACGTATTAACGGTATTAGAAAGAAGCCGGTCAGCGATGGACTCTTTTTTTTTCCAAATATATTTTCTCGTCTGTTTTCGGAGCAAATCGTAATTTGCACGATCTGGATTATTCATTCTTAATTTTTTTTATTTTTCTTTTCTTTGTGTGTCGCTTGTTTGCTGACGTATTTCTTTCACTAACTCGATACTTCCGCGGCGCCATCTCACAGACATCACACGCACTATGTCAGTAGATACCGCTCTTACCGATCGTCGGAAATATAGGAAACTGATTATACAAGATGAATCGAATAATAAAATTAAATTAAAATTAATTAATTAATGAGATTGAGAAAAAAATAAAATAAAAATTATCTACTTTTCGTCAAAAATATTCGTAAATCATTTTATCGGTCTACTTATTGCAACATGAAACGTTATTATAGTTGTTTTTTTTATTTTTAATTTCTCTTACCGTATCCGCTCAACTTCATCATTGTGATTTTCACCATGTTAACAAAACTTTCTTCTAGTATTTCTTCAGAGTGAATAAATAAACAAATAAATATAAATATATATGTATATATCTTAGATATATAGATAGATGGATAGATTAGTTAACAATGTACTTTGAAAATGACGTGCATTCACGGTATTAAATTCTTCCTATTATTTAATAAATATATTTAGCCAGAGAGATACGAGTTCGAGTATAATCTATCGTTACTAATTTTCCACCAGTCTCTATAATATAAACGTGGGCGGTACAAATTATTGACTAAAAATTTACGCAAGCGCTATAGGGTAGCGCATGATCGTCGGCGTCGAGACGTCGTGCGTCGCCTTTAGTCGTACCTCGATTAATCGAAAATCAGAACGTGACGGTAGTTTCTTATTATCTAAAACCGAACAACCGCAGCGTATAATGAAATCTCGATAAAATATTAAAAATAAAACATAGAGACTAGTTTCGCTCATCCCATCTTTCGAAAACACCCCGAACACCCCCGCCCTTAATTTCGCGAAATTATTCGCCCGAATTCAAAATCTCATGCTCGATTTTCAACCCCCGATACATCGCTCTGCCTTAAAATCGATCTATCTCGCCCCACGATTTTATTCAGAAGAAAATTTATCAATACTAGCTAAGAGCAGAGTTGGTGGCAGCAGTAGCACCAGCAGCACCACCAGCAGCAGGCAGCTCTGTGTATCTCCGCGGTATATACCCCGAAATCAATTTTTTAAGGGTTGAAAAGCTAAATCGTCGCTAACCGAACCGATGTAAGTGTTCAATAATAATACAATTCGCATAATAATCAGCATCGCATTACTTCAACAGATACCTCTGTTTTTTTTTCCCCCATTAAAACTCATTAAACAACAAGTTTTCACATAAAAAATCGCCGATTAATAATATTTTCAAGTTAACACAAACGCGGAGGCATTAAACAACCGCTACGTCGTTATAATATAATATAATATAATATGATAAATTCATCTATCGGTCATTTCTTTCCTCGTTCATCCCCTTATACAAATATATATTAGCTTTATTGTGTTTTTTTCTCTCTAATATGCCTACTACACGTAGCTTATATGTACAGTTCGAACGTTCGTAGGTTTTCGCTGCAGACTAGTCGTCGATTATTATTATTATCATTATTATTATTATTTTTCGTTTTTTTTTTCTTTTTTTATTCGACGGCTTCTATCTTTTTACGGTCTTTTTTTTTCGCTTTTTCTCGATTTTTTCTTTATTTTCTTCCGTAGTTCGCGTTTTTTTTTTTTTTTTATTTCTGCACATTTTTCAATCATACCTACCTATACCTACTTTTTTTTTTTTTCATTTTTTTTTTTTTTTTTTTTTTTCAATATATTATCGCGTGAGACTAGGCATGAAATGCCATCGTCTGTTTGGAGAATAGAGATTTTTAAAGAGACGTTTGAAAACAGAGTTTAGGGCGTCATTTCTAAGCGTCCTATTTCTCGAATCGATTTTGTCTTATATACCTGCTCTCAATCGCCAGTTCCCTACCTGACATCTACTTCCACGAGCTCTAAACCACCGCCGCGGTTTCACTCCGGCCACGTTTATTGCGTTAAATAATAAACCCCATTTTTCGTTTTCTTTTTACTTCTTCTTTTATTATAATCGATAATTATTATAATTGTAAATTTTTACGTTATAGAACGAATTACATATTAGGTATACATTATATTCAGTTCAATACGAGGTTTAATACTAAAAAGCGAGCGATTACGTGTTCTCGAATTAAAATTATATCGTGTACATATTTATTTCGATACTATACGATATTGATTATTACCTACTCGGTTCGATTTTTATTACATATTCGTCAATCTATTATAACTGCAATAAATAATAATTTAAGAATCCTATTCGGTTGTATATACATATATATATATATATTATGTAGGTACCTACATGATGCATTCGTTGCCGGTTCTGTTCTATATTTAGATAATCAATGAGGGATGAAACATAAGCATTAGTTTTTATCACAACTCGCCCTATACAATGTTGAAAATAGTCTTTTCATACTTTTCATTGTCAATCAGTTGAATAATTAATAATTAGTACCTATACCTATTACAAAACTAGTTTCTTAATTTTTTTTCTCAAACAATTAAAGGTACGTAAGTACATAGATAAATCAGGTATATATAACACTTATCGGATAAATTGTCGAAGAAAACGAAAAATCGAAAGTTTCAACCTGAAACAATATAGAAAAAAAAAAAAAAAAAAAACGATGATAATAAGAAAAAGCGATTATTATAAGTACACATGTATGCCTATATACCTATATCGAGTATTTAAAAACGACACGTGACACAGATTATTACGACTTATTAACTTATTACGTAAACTGTTGCCTACATGTCATTAATGTCTTACCTTGAAATTTATACCTATATAATACAATAATATGCACAAACGTTCAGTCATATACCTACCCTATATATTAACATAGCAGTAAATATTCGATATATCTCAATTCCGTTTTCATATACTACCTACTATCTACGATATTTTTATTTTAGTTTTTCTTTCCATTTTTCTTTATTTTTCTCTTCTTCTTTCTTTATCTTTTCCTCGAATTTTCGAGCCAAAATATGATCATCGAACGCGGCTATGTAGGTTGGTAGATAGGTAGATATGTACGTGGGCAGAGGCTATATGTATGTACATGAACTTTGCCCTTTGCTTCCCGAGCTTTGCAGCCGGGAGCTCAGCGACGACCCCCGGCAATCGTATATACACCCACACATCTATAGATATACGTATACAGTATCACTGACTCAATGAAACGAAATTTACCCGTTGACGTACTATTTCAATATCAAGTTTTTTTTTTTTTTTTTTTTTTTTTTTTTTTATATACATATATACATTTTTTTTCTTTACTCTTCACTTTTTCTCAACGAAAGTATACAACTATTTCGGGAATTAGTATGCAATAAGTAATCGTATGAATATAATAAAGAGTTGAAAATAGATTTTGCTAATTCTACCAACATATAAACGCACACATATGTAGATAGGTCTAGGTATAGGTATATATAGGGAAAAACAAGGCAAATTTATCAACCTCAGATAAAAATATGATAAGTAATTTATTTACGAAGAAAAAGAGAGAGAGAGAGAAAAATTATTATCAATTTTTAGCTGAGGTTGACCACTTTGTCCCGATCTCCTCTGCACATATAGGTGTAGGTATAGCTATAGCTATAGCTAGGCGCAGGTTGGTGGTGGTTTGTCTCAATGAAACTGAATGAGTGGCTGTATAGGATGAGAGGCGCGAAGAGAACCCCAAACGTATACGTATACTCGGTACTACACCTATCTCTACAGGAATCGATTCGTGATGTATCGCGCAGTACAGCGATCAGTAGATGAGGTAGTTCGCAAGCTAGCCATGATACAGACTCTCTTCAGTCTCGCCGTATACATCTTCCAATTATGATAATAATAATAATAATAATAATAATAACAACAACAACAACAATAATAATAATAATAATATAATATTAATGAGGTTTGAGAGGAAAGACGAAAGAGGGGACTACGTATAAAGAAAGGGCTATGGAAAATAAAGAAAGAAAGAAAGAAAGAAAAAACTTAATCTTCTTTTATTAAAATTTGAAAAACAAAACTGAATGTTTTAGGGCGAGCGAAGGCGGTCTTGGGCCGGATGCGGCGGGGGCGGGTGCCGGTGGCGATGGTGTAGTCGGTGGTCCTCGAACACCTCAGCAGATAGCCTCGTCGAAAAGGCTGCAACAGACTCAGGCACAGGTCGACGAGGTTGTCGATATAATGAAGACGAATGTCGAAAAGGTTTTGGAACGTGATGCAAAATTATCAGAACTCGACGATCGGGCTGGTAATTATAAACACGATTTTATTGTTTTTCTTATTTTTCGCAGAAATGAGCGAGAGACAAAGGATCAATGTACCAAAAATCTCACTCTTCATTTCTCGGCTAAAGAAAACCAAAAAAAAACCAAAAAAAAAAAAACAAAAAAAAACCAACGACTGACCCAAAGAACGCGACTTACTGTAACCCATAACCCGCGATTAGCTTTAAGTAGTGAAAACAGCGGTGTGGTCAGACAACTATACGTTCTAGTAGTAGACGAAGCAAAGCAGTGCGTGGTCAGACCGGAGTAGCGGTAACCGTGCATGGTCAGACTGGTGCAGCGACTCTGCGGAGCGAGCGATTAATAATATTAATTAACTACTTTAACACACGTTATCAAATTTTGTGTGTTATCTTACATACTTTTCTGTTCGTCCTTCTTCGTTATTTAGACGCTCTGCAACAGGGTGCATCACAGTTTGAACAACAGGCTGGAAAATTGAAGAGGAAGTTCTGGCTACAAAATTTAAAGGTATAGAATTACTATACTTTTATAGTTGTTATACTCTCGTCTTATATAATGTTTGGATAAGAATTCTTTTCTTCAGATTAGAATAAACTGGTTCGTACGTAGGTATAGGTACCTACCTATGCACAAATGTCGAGAATATATTTTTAAACAAATATTTTCTTTTTCATATTTCGACAGATGATGATCATAATGGGAGTAATCGGTCTCATCATACTAGCTATCATCGTTGGTAAGTGAATTTATATATTAATACAAAAATATAACAATAATAATAACACCGATATCTGATAATGAATATATTGACGATAACTAGGTATCGATAGGTATATATAATTTGTTGAAAAATATAATTTTTTATTATTACGATTAGATAGAAAATCAAGAAAAAAAAATAACCGTTACATGTATACATATATATATGTGTTTAAACATTGATGTTACTATGTTCTGTGTGGACTTCAATGTCTATACCTATATAATAACGCATATTACATACATACACATACATTTAAATCGGCTACATATACACATGTGCAATATACATTATGATAATACGTATAGATATTATGTATTTACGATTACATATATGGTGTTTACACATACATATACATATACGTATATGATATTATTTTTACGATTATTATATTATTGCTTTTATTTTCGTTATTACTATTATTATCATCATTATCATCATCATTACTATTGTTGAATTGTCATTGTCGTTCTTGTTCTTGTTCTTGTTGTTCTCGCTGTTCTTGTTCTTCTTCTACAAATCAAATTCGGATATATAATATATAATACATATTCTATATACGTATAGTGTGATTCAGGTTGACCGGTACATATTTTCTGCAGTTAAAGATTCCTTGCGAAATTCTAAGACTAAATTTCCTTCACCAAAAATTCGAGGGCACAACAGTTTCCGAGATATGGAAGATCTCAGAACTTACGTGTGACTCAGACTGGGCTGACTATGAGTGGAAGCTGAGCGGTACCCAGTCTGTGTGACTTATAGGTACGCTCTGCGTTCGGTCAACTAAGATCTTACGTAGCTCGGAAACTATCGGTCCCTCGAATTTTTGGTAAAGGAAATTTAGTCTCAGATTTTCACGGGGAATCTAGCTCCAGTACAGAATATGACCTGAATTTACGCGTATCTGGGTATATATTATATACATCGTGAATTGCGAATAGGAAATTTCCTCGCTACTACTATAATGAAATATTACAACATCGTCGTAATATACGCGTTATGCAGTATTGACATACGTATACCCACTTACAAAATGCCTTATACATATACATATACACACATATCGTATTTATACAATACGTCCGTAATATATTATGTACTACATACCATAAGCCTGAAATTTCACGAAGGGTTGCAGATTACAATTTCACATACATGAAATATAATAAAATATAATATAATTATATTTAAATATATATAAATATATATATATATATATAATCGGAAGATATATAACACTATATTACATATATGGAAATTAGAAATTTCACTAACAAGTTCATATTTCTGTGTTTTCCGTCTAGCGAACTTCATGTAGGCGGGCTGATTGATGGGAGATGTGTGTGAGTGAGACAGGTAGTCCTCGCGATCTTGTGTCTATAAGTAGGAATTATTTATTTTTTTCAAAAACAGATTTAAAAAAAAAAAAAAAAAAAAAATACAGTCAAACACTGTATTACATAAATTATAATTTATTTTATTTTGCAAATTTTTTTTCTACATTTTTTTTTGAATTTATTACTTTCTCTACTCATTTCCGTTATTGACATGTGTGTGTATCTGTGTTGAATATGATAAGCATTAATTAGGATTATTGTTTAAATTGTGTTTTTTTTTTCTTTCTTTCTTTCTTTTTCTATTTCTTGAATTGCATATTATAATCTTCGTAATATTTAGGTTTGTGCTGCTGACTGTCGCTGTGTTTCACTATACTATATATGTATATACCTATACCTATACTCATAGGTATACATACAAGTGTATGTATACTCTATGCCTATATATGTTTACCTATATTTGTTATCTGCTGCATCGAGTGACCCAGCCCATTTTTTCGAATTATATACCACCACCCCCTATTCATATATATTGCGTTACCTTTACATTAGCTTACAGCTCTTTCGGTTAATCACAAAAAAAAAGAAAAAGAAAAAAATGTCGAAAATGATTTAACAATGAAACGAATTTTGAATTTTGATCTTTGAATTTTCTCGCATTTTAATATTCAGCGAATTTGAAACGAATTTGTGTTTCTTCTGATTCTGGTGATTAACGTCGAAGCTATTGTTCAAAAAAAGATTCTTACATAAGGAAACAATAATTTATAAATATACCGTGACAATCAGGTGAAACCGAATGGTCCGATTCCCCGGCCGGCGGATATTACGTATTTTTATGGGGTTAGCCACTCGTTGCGCTGAAAAATTTCTAAGGTGATTTGGCCGCGAGGTCGATGCAACAAAACACCCTGAGGATTTTCAGTGCAACGAGTGGCTATCCCCATAAAAATACGAATCATCCGCCGGGTGGAGGATCGGTCCATTCGGTTTCACCTGATTATCACGGTATATATTTATTCAATTTTATTCATTCATTCATTCATTCATTTTCACACATTTTTAATTATTTTATTCCTACTCTGATTGTTATGTGTCTGTCTACATATACCTAGGTATGTACCTAATTCTACCTATGGATACTACCTATACCTATAATACGTATAACTTTCTACGTAAATAATTGTTTTCCGAAGCTAGTCCCAGGCAAAATGTATATCAACATATTTTCGTATACAGCCTCGAATATGTTACCCAAATAATTATTATTTGAGATTTTTTTGTCCAATTAGAAAAAGAACCAAAAAAAAAAAATCATTCATTTTCATCAGGGAAAGAGTTTTATAACTATAATAATACACTGTGATTAATGATTACATGTATCGTATACCTTATACATATAATTTAAAATTTTCATATATTATATATTTATTATAATATACTTCTGCGTATACACGGTAAGCTATGCCATATCATTATTTTGCCATTTTTTATTATCATCAATATATATTATTACCATAGTTTTTCACTTTTATAAATCGCATTAAATTTTTATATAATATAAATAACGATATATAGGTATATATAATAATATATATATACAAAAAAAATAAAAAAATAAATACACTTGATCTCGTGCTGGGACAATCTTCACGCTTTTTGTATGGCTTATATTTATTATATATTATATAGTAGGTATATAATATATCAGCTTGTAATTTACGTGCGTATTCTATATATAATAATATTACATCGAGTTTTTGACAAATATAATTGCATGCCATATTAAGAAAATAATTAAACCTTGAATTCAGATTCGATTAATTTTTTACATGAAACTTACATAGAAAAAAAAAAGGAAAAAAAAAATATGTAGGGATTTGAGCATGGTTAAAAGTAAATTAGTTTCACGATTGATATAGAGAGTAATTATTAATCTGTATGAAAATTTCTAGTCTAGTATATTAAAGAATATAACAATTATTGCATGTCTTGCGATAATAATTAGATTAA
The DNA here is from genome assembly GCA_963992785.1 of Tenthredo livida. Taxonomy (NCBI): domain Eukaryota; kingdom Metazoa; phylum Arthropoda; class Insecta; order Hymenoptera; family Tenthredinidae; genus Tenthredo; species Tenthredo livida. The sequence continues at coordinate 802,341 of OZ023070.1, read as the reverse complement.
TATCGCAGTGCATATATGATACATGATATAATTATATCTATTATAATACATAGATAATAGATATTAATGATTATCTCATTGAATTAAATAATATCGAAGCGAATTATATATTCGACGCATGTTCGAAGTTCCTTTTTCTAAACGTTTGCAAACCAATTATTTTCAGCGAGCACCACTGGGGGAAGCGATTCGAAAAAGTAATTTGATACGCCCCTGGTTAATTCGGGCGTCAACACATCGCGGGTCCCTATATAAATATATTATTAAATAAATAAATAATTAATATATATGTTATATAATATACGTTATACATATATATACCTACGTTAAATTTCGGTAAAGAAATTATCATTTTCTTTACGCATATAATATACATAATATATATGAATGTACGTATATAGGTATATATATATATATATATATAGAAAGGAGGTATATACACCAAAAAAAGAAATTTTATAATAACACTATCAGGAAATCGTAAGATTTTATTTGTATACAACACATAATATACCGCAGCGAAATTTAAAAAAAATTGAAAAATAAATAATTCTCAGTTTGTATGAACTTGAAATCATTCGTATCGATGATACGTAGATTTTTTTCGGGATCTCCAGCACACAAAGATCGGGGAATTAAAATTGAAAAAAAAAAAACTAGCTTTCTTATTCTTTTTGATTGCTGTTTTTAGAGAATCAAAATCATTGCTTTTTTTTAGTAATACTAGAATCTATAAATATATGAGCACAACGATCACGCAGCAGAAATTTGTTATTTGTTTCATTAAATTATTAAAATTAACAATTTTAGATTATTTTTATCCCGCGGGTGACCCATTGGTCCGCATAATTTGCAGTTTGTTATTAATCCTGCAAATAATAATTAATATGTATACCTATACATAGAAATAATAATAATAATAATAACAACAACAATAACAACAATAATAATTTAAAAATTAAAATGAAACTATTCTACTACGATGAATAAGAATATTATAAATAATATTATAAATAATGAGATGTTTTCATCGGCGCGTAGATCAGGCGGGTTAAAAAAAGAAAAAGAATTGAAATTTAATTTTTTTCGATAATAATAATAATAATAATTATAATAACAACAACAATAATAATAATAATCCATCTAAAATAAATAAATTAGGAAAAATTACATGTGTATAACATGCATAATAATATAGTAAATACAATACATGAATATACATAACATAGCGTGTTAGAGATAGACTGCAGACTCTGGACTATAAAGTTCTGTGCAGTCGAATTATTGGAAAATTTATTATCGATAAAAAGAAAAAGAGGAGAAAGAAAGAGGGAAAAAAAAAAATTGAAAAAAATAACAAAAATCAATAACTATCATCGATAGTATAGAGGGAAATCATTGTCATTGTATAGGTATATTTAGAGAAAATAATAATTATATTATATCTACGCATATTACGTATACCTGCGTGTATATAGTAATATTCATATATAGTATTGCGTGACTGACGACGACGACTAATATACTGCACATACCTAAAATAGTATAATATAGCGTGAGAGGAGAGGGTGTCATATTTTCAAAAAAATTATATATATATAGTAATGACAGCCAGCAGCTGATTCAAAATTTTCTAGAAAATTGAAAAAAAAATAATTGAAAATTAAAAACATTAAGTATGGTGTAAAAAAATGAAGAAATTATTTTTTCTCTTTCGTATCAGATCAGGTACTTATACCTACTTCGATTATTTTGATTGTTTGAGAATCACGATAAAATTGTACAGGCATGCAGATATAAATACCTATGCAGGGACCACGGAGTAAAAAAAAAAAAAAAGAAGAAGATAATTAAATAAATAAATAAATAAATAAAAATCTGAAATGAACAGATATTGAATAAAATTTTGATACCTATAATTATTCAAGTTCGGACGATATATATTATATATATTATATGGTATATAAATCGAAAAATTGACACCCTCTAACCGCGAGTATACCAAGATCGATATAATATACCTCAGCTATTAAATGCGGTATTATAAAAAAAAAAAAAACCAAAAAAAAACCGTTTTGACATAACATCGAAACTTGAATATCTTAAATAATCCATAATTATATTAGAAAGACATAATAATTATATACGAGTACATAAATATGTAGGTATATAATATACGTATTTGAATATAAACAGCTACTGCGAATGAAGAGACTCATATGTGATGTGGTACATATACATATAATGTAATATGTATATGCATACACACACACACACACACATATACATCTTATATATAAATTATAAATATGAAATGTTAGTGAATTTATTATTATCAATATATTATTACCTACATATAGGTATATAATATATATTTAACAATAACGGGATATAATTTATTAAACGAAATTGAAACGTTTAATCATATACATACATAATGATTATAGTATATAGGTATATTTACCTATATATTAAAATGCTTTGAACATTGTACAGTATGAAATATATAATATAATAAAAATATGACAGTGAATATAATATGATAATACATCTAGACGTATTATATAAACTGCACTCAATGAATAAATAATAGCGATAAATAATCTAGCTATTAATTATTATTATAATATTATTATAACTATCGTATAAGGGCGCTACTACACCTCCCCGCGAAGCTGGAAGAGGATCCGATTAATATACACACATACATACATATTAGAGAATTTGAGTAAACTATTATTCCAAGGTAAGACAATAATCCGTATGGTAATTACTAATTACCTATATACCTATACCTGTACCTATATATGGTATATATAAATGTCTAATCTAATGCATGGCTGCACGAATCGCTTATATCATTATTACTCTCTCTCTCTCTCTATATATATATATATATCTGAGCATGTATATATAATCATTTATCTTTCTATATTTCCCATTATTCGATATATTATCTGTTTCTAAATCTATCTACTATCTATCTATATTTGTTTTTTTTTCTATTTATCTATCAGCTATACCTATATCTATATCCTGGGGGATTTATTTTTTTATTATTTCATATACATTTACGTTATATATGTACCTATGCATATTATTATAATTTCAGATACTGCCGCAGTTTTTCATTATATAGTCGACAGACACATAATAATTTATATATAATCATTATATAAGAATAATCGCAAGATCACGGATTAGGATTATATATACCGTATACTATATATTATGTATACGAAAAATATTACACTTATACAAACATACAGACACACACATACCGAATACATAATAATATACTGTAAATATCGATTAGACAGGATTATATCGCTCATGAACATGTTTTTTTTTTCTTTTTTTTTTTTTTATATATATATATATATTATATCAAAATAATACGCTATATACCTACCTATACCTACTATGTTCATATATGATTTAATTTATTTCAATTATTATTATACCATATAATATTAATTATTAGTTTTAATTTCGTTATGGGAAATTATCTTTCTATATATATACATACCTGTCTGTATAGGGACAGATGCTGCTGCAGTGTTAGATAATGTAAAAGTGAATATTGTATGTATAATGCTATACGTATATAATACATATGCCCATATATGATATGTATTTATATTATATATGATATGTATTTATATGTATACTACATACGTGTCTGTGAACATAAATGTGTGCTTCTTAAGTGATTTATTTTAATAATAATTTTATAGTCATTTGGTTTTTATTTTTATTTTAATTTTTTTTAATTTTAAAAAGTAATTTCAAATTATTTTTCTATTATATCATTTTCGTTAATATATTATTATTTATGTATATATTTATTTGAACGGGATAATAATTTGTCAGTGTCTTATAACTGTGAATATTGTATACGTGACACCTGCCACAGCTATGCGAATACCATAATTGTTGTTATAGAAATCCGTAATACGCATACATAATTATTTACGTCTGCTTAGTATATATATACATATATATTTTTTATATTGTATAAATAATATGTATATGTATACTAAATGTCCAATTTATTATTATAGAGTGAAAAGTTATGCCCCCCTCCCCACTCATCGTTCATTGAATAATTATAGAAAACGAACAATTACCAAAAAGTAATTACATTAGAATATTTTATTTACATACATATATATAGATATAGAATCGTGAATTTGCATATAAATATACCCCATATACTACGTTCTTTCTTCTATATACTATCTACTTGGCAGTGTTCCTCTATATAGTCTATATACTACTAGCTATATTACTCTCTATCTTTAACATTTATAATTGATAAACAAGCTTGAAACATGAATATTCCAAAAGTTACTTATTATACGTTTTCTATAATATATAATAGAGAATTATAAAAGCTCTGATATTGAGAGAAAATTAATGATAATATTATAATTATCTAACAATTTATTGATATATCTATAAATCTCCTTTTACATTCCATAAAGGCATACAGTATATGATGATTTAATTTTCAATATATTTTTTTTGTTTCTTTCTTTTTCATTGTTTTAGGTCGAATTGAACTAAAGAATAATTATCATTCAATAATTGAACTAATTTTATAATCATTTTTCAGCAAAGTTTATGCCGGACAGCGCACCTCCGGCCCAGCAACCACCGTATGCTTACATGCCACCGCCACAGGGAATGCCACAACCTGGTCCTGCAGCAGGAGCACCAGGACCAGCCGGTGGGGCTGTGGCCGCACCTTCAGGTCCTCAAACAGCTGGTGCAGCATTCGTTGGTTCTTTGAGCGGTGCTCATAATATAATGTAAGGTTTTATCGTGCGGATAATTAATTATAATATTTGCCTGCTGCAGGGATCGATCAATCTAGGAGATAATTATATTATAAAAATGTAATTTTTATCAGTTGTTAAAAAGAAAGAAAGAAAAAGAAAGAAAGAAAGAAAGAAAGAAAGAAAGAGGTGTAATATGGCCGATTTTCAAATATACCTTTCATGAATATTATAGCTAATTAATATTATCAGAAGAAAGAAGAAATATTCATTTATTAGAAAAGAAAAAGAACAACAAAACAAAGATAAGAGAACATTAATATGAATTTTGGAGTAATAAAATCGGCCAAGTTTTTTCAGATTAAATTTCATAATACATAACGTAAGACGCGTTGAAATAAACCAAAAGAAAAGATTACAATATACATTATACATACACCTAGGTGCCATTGTAACAATAATTATGATTATTATTATTTATATCATTATTATTACATAATTTTATTATTATTATTATCATTACGCTACTATATATCATTATCGATGAATTAAAGCTATAACACACTAATAATTATTATACTTATACTATATATAATATAGGAGTATATATATGAAGATATTTTCATTTTTCTTGATATATATAATATATATAGTTAATATATTATTGAACACGCGCGGTATTAGGTCAGAATATATGTGAATAAAAAAATAATACCATTATATAACTATAATGAAATTGAACAAAAAATATATATATAGCAATATGTAATTGCTGCACGTGTAATATAATATTATATATATGCAATATATGTATATATATATATATATATATCATATATATATATTTACTGCATTAAATAATATACTATATTATACTGTGCGATATAATGATGATGATGATGACTACGATGATGATTATGATATGAAAAGAAACGTTTAATGTTAATATGTTCATTCGTGAGAATTGTTATATATATATATATATATAAATATATATATATTAATGATTGTGATTGTGATCATAATATGTAGATGCTATAATATGCGGGTATATATATATATTATAATATATAGTACATTGATTTTATGAATATAATATATGTATTCAAAGTTTTTTAGAAAGTCAATTTTTTCATTATAAATTAATTAAGGATAATAATATATTTATTATTATTATTATTATTCTATATAGCAAAGCCTGTATAATAATTAATTAAAGCTGTTGTAGAAAGTGTAATAATAATTGTTATTTTTATTTCAAGGCTTTGCACGTATATATCGCGGTATATACATACATTATATATGCATATGCATATGCATACACATATATATATATATATAATTATTATTATTATTGTAACAGATTGTTTGCAGGCATAATTGGTATACTATAATATAAACATCATGTTTTATTATTATTATTATTATTATAGAAAATTATAAACTATATAAAGTAATAATTAAATATTATTACAAGACAGTGCAACAGCAGCAGCAGCAGCAGCTGGCCTATAAAATAATAAATACCGCCCCAAAAGAAAAAAAAAAAATGCAGCTTGAACACAATTATAATAATATATTATATACCTACATCCGGTAAATACCACTATATAAATCATCACTGAAATAGATTTAAGAAGAAATCGAATATTATAATAATATTCGCAGTATATAATGTTGATTAATGAATTATAATATTAATATATATATATGTGTATATGTGTATAATATATACTATTCAAAAGTATATATATATATTTATATATATATATATATATATATATATAATATGGAATAATAGAAGATATACTGTATTTTGGTGTTTTCATTGCCTCAAGAGAACTATTATACCTATTATACTATTATTATTATTATTATTATTCTTACTCGATTATAAATATAGTTATTATTAATAATAATTGCAAAGAGATAAGAATAAATGAGAGAAAAAAAAAGAAAACACAAAACCAGAACATAAAAGAAACTGAAAAAATCATTAAATAAATATAATAAACTACTAAAATTGCAATTATATAAAATTATCTGTTATACATATTATATTGTACGGCGAATTTATTTCTGCTTTTCACATTCACGTAGAGAAACCGTCATTATTATTATTATTATTATTATTATTATTATTATTATTATTGTTGTATAAATAAATGTAACTTATTCATTAATGTATAAGTTATTATACTATACCGATAATTAAATATGATAATATAATAATAAGCGCTGGTAGAATCCCCAATTATTGTAAATCAGATACATAAAGAAATAAAATTGTAAAAAGAACTAATGATCGTCATCATTTCTCTTCTTAAATAAATAAAAATACAATAAATCACTTCAATTTTACCGTGAATCGGTTTTCAAAGATTCAAATTATCGCGCGCTATTTCGAATATCATATGTCTACCTATTTCTACCTATGACTACGTATAATTCAATCTATGACAATGCCTCTCTTATACTCGTATAGTTTTGGCTCGATAGTGGCGCCGCGGCTGTTCAGCTTCTTTCACTCTTCCAAGACACGTAAACATGGCTCCGGTGAGTTTTCGTTCCTCAAAGAAGGTGTCTTTTATCAATAATAAGACAAGTTATAATGAAAAATAATCACTGCATTCAACGCCAGTACTTATATCATATTTAATTCTATGTTGAAGTTTTATAAATTCTCTACGATTACTTAAATATAATTGGATACTATTGCTAACCGGAGATCGTACTTCCCGTCACACGCGCACCAGCTTTTTCTATCTCTCTTCCTCTACATGCTTTTATCATTTTTTGATAATGAAAGAAAATAGTTTCGATCGAGTTGACATTCGCCATGAATAACCTTCTTCGTACAATTATATGTTTGACAATTTACAGGTCGTTGCCAAGAAACCGCCCACGGGTTTACCTGCTAAAAAGCAGAACCTTCGTGGCAAAGGGCAAAAGAAAAAGAAGGTCTCACTCAAGTTTACCATCGACTGTACCCACCCTGTCGAAGACAACATCATGGATGTTGCTAACTTCGTAAGTTCAATTGTTTCACTTATTCAATAAGAAAACTTAGTGTAGTGAGCCGTAAGGCGCGCTTTGAGGTATCGAAATCTAACCTAATTAACCTCAAACTGATATCACGTTTCTGTTTAGTTTATCGCCATCTCCTCACGTGCGTGCGTGCGTTTATTCACTTTTTCTTTCATATTTCAGGAGAAATATCTTCAGGAACGTATAAAAGTTAATGGAAAAACTGGAAACTTTGGCAACAATGTTAACCTGGAACGTAACAAGATGAAGCTTTCGGTTAACAGCGACGTTCCATTTTCTAAGAGGTGTGTTACCGGCGTGTATTGCATGGTTTCAAGCGTCTTATCTCCAAATGATATTATATTGGACTCGAGACCAATAGCGAGATTATACATTCACCTAAATCGAATCTAATCTACCCTTTTCTCATTTCGTTCAATAATCTTACCGATATTTGCACTAATTTTGGAAAAATTATTTTTTCTTTCAGGTACCTGAAATATCTGACTAAGAAGTACCTGAAGAAGAATAAACTTCGTGATTGGCTACGTGTCGTATCCAAGGATAAGGATACCTACGAACTTAGGTACTTCCAGATTAACAGCCAAGAGGATGACGACGAAGATGACGCCGAATAAACCAATAAATAAAAACATCTTTATTGTTGTTTTTTTTTTTTTTTTTTTTTCTTTCTAAGTGATTAACAACGGCCCTTTATTAAATCTGTACATAATTATTGTTCAATTAATAAATGCCATGAAATCGCTAATTAATTTTAATCTATACTATTAATTGAATATTAGACTTGAATTATTAATATAGATATAGGTATGTATATATAGGAAGAGAGAGGGGCAGGAGAAAATAATCATTAACATCTGTGAAGGTTTCTAAGTCTGTTTAATAATGTAATCTTTTTATCGTCTATTTTTTTTTTTTTATACTTCGAAGACGGGAGTAAACAGTTCGTCTATTATGCCAATGGAATAATTTTCATAAAAGCACGCAATCTAGTTTCTCCGCGAATCGTGCGACTTCGGTAATGTGTGTATGCGCGCGTACGTATGTATTGCTAGAATGTTGCAACGTCATGCGTCACTGAAACGGCGTAGTAATACAGTATTCTCAATTCCCTTGTAACCTGTTATGATAAATGTAGATATTTAACGATTACCGTTGTCCGGGGATAAGAAAAGGGGTTTTATCACCTCATCCACGGTGTAAAATAATTTTTTAAAGGGTGTAAATCCGCTGTTTAAATACCTTTCGTTAAATTGAAACGAACCGATGTTAATCCGCCAGTGAAATTATCGGACTACTTTACGCTGCGCAGTATACTGCGAGCATTGGACAAATGTGTTCAGTGTTCAGTTGACGCACGGCAATTGTTGTGACAGATCGCGTATTTCGGATTGGTTGAATTTCTTTCTGCATCTATCGAGTCGAGAGAAATAAAGAAAGAAAGAAAGACAAATTTTTTAATACCTATAACAAAGAAATAGTAAGAAAAATGAAGTTCCAATACAAAGAGGAGCATCCGTTCGAGAAGAGAAAGGCCGAGGGTGAAAAAATAAGGCGAAAATATCCGGACCGTGTTCCCGTGAGTGTGAATATAATATACCAATGAATATTCCTTTACGTATATCCACCGTTTAATTTTACGACACTGTTGTCAGCTGTGATGACTCGGGTCGTTAGATCTGTCTGTTATCGTTACGTAAATAAAAATCAAATTCTCATATACTATAAAGGAAAGAAATGTCGGACTTTCGGGCATCGTTATACATATGTATACACCGAAATCAATTTTCAGCACATCTTTTAGCCTGTGCTCTTTTCTACGGGCGTCATTTTACTTGCCATTTATGCAATCCTGCTGTTCGTAGATATAACATTTCCAAGGTCGATGCCTTGGACATATTACCTGAAAATTATTCTGCGTCGTATTTTTGGATCTCTTTGCCCAATTCTATATCTATTACACAGTTTGATTATTCTGTCATACTCATATTTAAGACATTTTCATTTATACGATGTACATGTATTATCGATTCACATCTAGGACAAGTTTTCACAATTTTCAAAATAATTAATCAACCTAACGCGCAATTAGAGATCAAGAAATAAGTGAATAATCAAAAGTCTCAGTTTAGTCAATAAAATACGTCAAGTTCTTTTCTTCTTCCTATAACATTCGTGGAAAATCGAGATTCCATATCTCATGCTAAATTAATTCATCAACTGCGTATATGCAGATTTATATACGTTATAAATTTACGAAAAAAAAAATTCACATACATACGTAGATAAATTTTCTCTGTTTAACGATAGAACTATATACTGTGTAATCAATGAGTCATATATATACATATATATGTATATCTATATACTATATCAGTGGAAATTATTTAATACGCTGTATATAAATCAGAACCACGAGGTTTTCTCTTCTTGTTTATTATAATATGTATTCGCATTTTCGAAACGATCAAATCGCTTTTACTACATCGCATTTTGTTATTCCGAACAATAAGTTATGATATACTACTTATGTCCGTGATAAGATAAAGTCGATTTAATAAATAAATTTTCAACGCAGACGTATGTAATTACATATGTATGTATAATAGATACAATAATATATTCTATGTATACTATAGTTTCTAAAGCTGCAATTTAGTGATTTATCATCATGTTAGTATTTTTCTTTGTCTTTTCTCTTTACTCTCTTTTTTTATTTCATTTTTTTCTTTCTCTCTTTTACGTAACGTTAGGTAAAGCTACTCGCGAATTTTCATCCATCCTAATTGTGCATACATACATAACGTTACATGCAATGGATGATATAATAATTGGTTAACCACTGAGGAAATGAACGACTTGATTTTAAACTGCAATTTCAATGAACATCTATTGTTAGAAAGAAAAAAAAATGCCAGTCACGATCTATTTATATCTATCGATTTTTATTTATAATTTATAAAAAGAAAAAAATGAACAAGAAATAAAGAATCTAAGTACTTCTTGAAATCAAAAATAATAATAATAAGAATAATTATTAATTGAATTTTTAGGTAATTGTTGAAAAAGCTCCCAAGGCCAGAATCGGAGATTTGGATAAAAAGAAGTACCTTGTACCATCAGATTTAACCGTCGGTCAATTTTACTTCCTGATTCGTAAGCGTATTCATCTGCGCCCTGAAGACGCCCTATTCTTCTTTGTGAACAACGTCATTCCACCAACGAGCGCAACAATGGGAGCTCTTTATCAGGTAGAAATGATTCATTTGAATAAGATCCTAGCATTTATTCTTGAATTTGAAATAAAGAAGAGAAAAGAAAAAAGGGAAAACAAAATAAGAAATAAACACATTTGTAAATTGCTGTTTTTATTTATTCTCAATTCTCTGTACTCTATTTTTGCACAGATATTGGCCTTGGGCCAGAAGGTCAGGTGTTTCTCATTTTCCATTTTCCATTTAGATTGAATTCTCTCAAGTTAAAGATTATCATTTGTTCTATAAATAGCTCTATTGGAGTTTGAATGTACGTATGTTTAATTAGTGATTTATTAATTTCCAGGAACACCACGAGGAGGACTTCTTCCTCTACATAGCATACAGCGATGAAAATGTTTACGGCAATTAGAATTCCAAGTAAAGAAGTACGCAGACCTACCTACCTACGACTTTTGGATAAATAAAAATCAATTCGATGAATGAATAATTATTGAAACTTACCAACAGCATGACATAGTCTACATACAGTAGAGGCTTTTAAATAACGATATAATAAAAAAAGAAAGAAAAAAAATAACAATAAAAATTATTGAAAAAATTTAAACATAAAAAGAAAAAGAAAAAATAAAGAATACCTACACAACAAATTGAGAATCTTATATTGTAATTCTGATGTAGTTTATATTTGAAACAACTGACTTAAGATAAATTTGAAACAGTTTGTAATTAATGAAATAATATTTCTTTATGTATAAATTCTTTCGGCCAAAAACTATCGTTTAAAGTTGTTTGTTGTTGTTGTTGTTATTGTTTTTTTTTTCTTCTATTATTATATGTTATGATATTGTACTTTGAGAAAAGGAGTATATTCTTTTTTATTTTCATTTAAAAAGATCGTAGGATATAACATCAGAAAGAGAGTTATGCATGGTTTTGTATAATATAGAATATTTGATTTCATTCAAATCTGGGATGGTACATATGAAAACCAAATAATGAATAAAATCAGTCGAGTTTTAGTTTCAATTAAATAAATCGAAGCTCACACAAGGCAATCCATTTTATTTGTTTGTTATGTTATTACGTTAATTACCAATTTAACACAACGGTTATTTTTATAATTTAAATTAGTCGATAATTATTGTTGAAATTAAACAAAAAAAAAACAAAAAAAAAAGGAAAAAAAAATACCAACACCAGTAAATCATCCTTCATTGTGATATCATTTCTTCGTCTAGAATAGACTAACTATAGTTTATTTACTTTAAGTGCTATTTAAATAATGGAAACAAAAAAATAAATAAAAAAATAAATAAATAAAATAAAAACATTAAAATGTTAAGGTAAAGAGAAAATTTTTTGTAAGGGCTGGGCGTGGGCCAATAAAAAAAAATATATAAAATCGGGAAAGCCTATCATTCTCTCTCTTTCTCTCTCTCTGACTCAGAAAAACAATTTTCATTTATTGCCATTACGATTTTATTGACAATTAATAAGTACAAATGTAAATAGAGCAATAGATGGCTAGAATTTTAATCAAATTTACATAATTATTAGAATATATATATATTATATCATGATATGAGGTAAAATTAGATAAATTTCTTATATTCCCAAATTCGTATATTACTGGATAATGATTTTTCTTTTTCTTTAGCTTTGGTTCCGAAATCGTTTACGAAGATTATTCTATTCTTTTTTTAAATCGATTAGTAAAATAGAAAATGTACATAAACAAATCTACTTTAGATTATTAACTAGTACCTTTTATTACGATTATTATTACTACTATTATTATTATTTCTACTCTATATATCTATAGAAAATTTTGTTTGAAAAATCTTTAACTGTAAGGAAGTTTAGTTTAGAGTTTATGTATGTATACCTTTTTTTTGTATTTAATAATTTTTAAGATTTCTTTAGATATATAATAACCGAAACTATGAAATTATTTGAAAAATCAAACTAAAATCCAGTAAGTAGGAGAAAAACGACGGGCTATTTTTCCTATACTATAACGTATTTCTACAGTATCAAAGATCTCTCTGCCTTGCATCGTTCAACTCTCATGCAAATTCAGCGCTGCTAGGTACTGGCTGGGATATATCCTCGTAATCTTGTCTTCCGAAACCTGAAACAATGTGACAAAATTAATTTAGAAAATAGTTTTTCTTCAAAATTTCATCGAGTTTCGATGAAAACAAATCCATAATATTAATTATAAATCTACTAACCCATCGCTGGACTGGGAGCGAACATGGTAGCTAGCGAGCCTCCTCTGGCTTGTCCAATTCTAAGAAGTGCATAGCTGCTTATGAACCGTGCTATCGAATTGACGATCATGATGCCTGCGCTAAATCTTTCCCACGCATCTATAAGGTGGTGCGATCACATTGAAACATCTTCTGCTCGGGCAGGGTTTATAGAAAACTTTTGTTTTTATTCAATATTTGTTAGTAAATCTTTACTGTTTTCTTTTTTTCATTTTTTCTTATTCTTTTATATTTCATATTTGTTATCTATTTATTCATTTCTTGGATATAACTTACTGTAAGGGAAGTAAACGGAGAGAGCTATTATGTCGAAGAATATCGATAAGACGTTGATGAATAGAGCCTGGAACAAAATCAGTAATATATTATTATTTTTTTTCCAGTTTCCTCTATACTTACTCAGGTATCAAACAATTCATATTTCAACAACATAGGACTGAATCAACATCATTTCAAACATACAAATTGTATCGGTTCGTCAGACTCCAAATTGTGTATAGCCCATAGTAGACAGAGGAAGAATAACAGGTTGTAAAACATCAACGACTGTGGACACCATCTCTCCTGGATTACCCTGAACAAATAGTTTATAACACATGACGTAGCATAGTATACTCTTGGAACTATTTAATCGTATAATTCTATATTAGCTTATCGTAGTTTTTTAATCATCAATTAATTGCCATGTGGCTGATTGTATTGATTTGAATAATCGAGAACAACAACAGCTAACTAACTAATTAACTAGTTCTGCGACCAGAGTCGGTATTGACGATAAATAAAGATAAAGTATATGTATGCAAATAAATTATAATTGCGAGTGAATATAGAATCAATACGTATATCAGTTACTGCAGATAGAGAAGCGAAATAGATCTATGATGAGTAATGGTTCGGGGTGAATCACTGTTTTTACTGTAGATGTATGTATGTATGTACGATAGAATAGAATAGAAGCCAGATAAAAAGAGTAAGTAACAGTATTAGAATTCTGATATTGGACATTGATTTTTAATTTTCTATTTCTTACCACGAAACGAGAACGAAATGCACGGCAAAGATGGCCTGAAAATATAGATAATACACAATGTTATGGCTGAGGGTTGATCGTGTATGATTAGATTCAGTTTCATTGCTATATGTAAGGATATATTTACCTTGAGAGGATAATGCGTTATACTAGTTATGTTAGGCATTCTAATGAACTCCGATAGTGTTAACGTTAATTAAGATTTAATTAAATAATAATATCTGGGAATGACAATTCTGCAACTTTATTTTACTCTAATTTTCTTTTATTTTAGTTTTTTTTTTGCGACGATCATGTAAACCAACAATCGAAACGTCAGAATTATTATTCCTTGATGTGATTATTGCGACGACACTATACAGTTTATCTATATTTCCGAATCTCATCAACGACAGCGCCGCAGATTTAATTATGGACGTCGCTAGATGGCGACAGTATCATTGCACAGCAGTGACACACGGGTTGGACACACTGAGCGATACCGACGTATCGGCGAACGACGTTATCGGCAGAAAATAGTTCGACATTGTGACCGCGAGATGACGATACTATTTGCCACCCCGCTGGTAAAACTTACTAGCAAGGAGCACTGACCTAGGGTAATAGCACCTGTCACGGGGTCGGTGACCTCAGTGGCCCTCGTGGCGTCAATGAGCACGCATGGGGGGTGCGTTAACGAGGCCAGGTAGAAATATTTCGAACACAATGATATTATAACACTCGTCCTTCTTTGTAAAGTTAATTATATTAAGTAGGATCTTATTGTCATATGGACGTAGTCTATTTTATGATACTCCTATGCCAGGAAGCAAATAAAGTATACTAGGAAAATGTATATTTGATATTTATTTTTGAGAACCAATTACAATATAATAATTATACTTAAGTAGCATATGATTGTAATTCGAATGCGTTATACTTTATGGTAACTTGTATGTTAGAAAGTAAATAAAGAGACCCAATCTTTATATGTATTGCATATTTATTTTTAGGAAACAACCACTGTATGTATAATACATAACTTTGATAATTAATTGATAATATTGTATCAATACAGTATCAATAAATTTCCTACAATAATTAAATGTTTCGTTATTTTCCACCTTGCCCTCTCTGTGACTCTGTGTTAATGCATGTTAATCTGTTACTTTCTCTCGCCAAAAATTTCAGCACACCTCCTCGGGTCAGATGTTCTCCTGATACCAGGAGCAATTTTCGACTTAAAATCTCTTTAACTCCAAAAATCGCTAGTATTAACTAAATGTAAGACGTGCATGAGGACACGTATGCATGCCTCTATCCATACACTATACACCGTTCCCCCTCCAAAAATTTCAGCACACCTCCTCGGGTCAGATGTTCTCCTGATACCAGGAGTAATTTTCGACTTGAAATTTCTATAACTCTGGAAATTGCTAGTATTAACTAAATATAAGACGTGCATGAGGACACGTATGCATGCCTCTATCCATACACTATACACCGTTCCCCCTGCAAAAATTTCAGCACACCTCCTCGGGTCAGATGTTCTCCTGATACCAGGAGTAATTTTTGACTTAAAATCGTTCGATTTTCAGAGTTATAGAAATTTTTAGTCGAAAATTGCTCCTGGTATCAGGAGAACATCTGACCCGAGGAGGTGTGCTGAAATTTTTGGCGGCACAGAGGTATGCTATAGAGATATAGGCATGCATACACTGCTTCGGAGTGATTTTTCTGGCAGTTGATACCTTTTTTTCGGAGTGATTTTTCTGGCAGTTGATACCTTTTTTAAGGAGTGAATTTTCTGGCAGTTGATGCCGTTTTCAAGGAGTCGTTTTTGACACCATGATGTATCAAGTGCCAGAAAATCGACTCCTTAAAAAAGGTATCAACTGCCAGAAAATTCTCTCCGAAAATTCTGGCAGTTGATACCTTTTTTAAGGAGTCGATTTTCTGGCACTTGATACATCATGGTGTCAAAAACGACTCCTTGAAAACGGTATCAACTGCCAGAAAAATCACTCCGAAAAAAAGGTATCAACTGCCAGAAAATTCACTCCGAAAATTCTGGCAGTTGATACATTTTTTAAGGAGTGAATTTTCTGGCAGTTGATACCGTTTTCAAGGAGTCGTTTTTGACACCATGATGTATCAACTGCCAGAAAAATCACTCCGAAGCAGTGTATGCATGCCTATATCTCTATAGCATACCTCTGTGCCGCCAAAAATTTCAGCACACCTCCTCGGGTCAGATGTTCTCCTGATACCAGGAGCAATTTTCGACTAAAAATTTCTATAACTCTGAAAATCGAACGATTTTAAGTCAATAATTACTCCTGGTATCAGGAGAACATCTGACCCGAGGAGGTGTGCTGAAATTTTTGCAGGGGGAACGGTGTATAGTGTATGGATAGAGGCATGCATACGTGTCCTCATGCACGTCTTATATTTAGTTAATACTAGCAATTTCCAGAGTTATAGAAATTTCAAGTCGAAAATTACTCCTGGTATCAGGAGAACATCTGACCCGAGGAGGTGTTCGTAAATTTCCAAGTAGCTGAAAATGCATTAAATCTAAAATTCTACTGTTCTTATTTGAAATGGATGATCGCAGGGAGGGGAAAATGGGAAATAACAGAGCAGTTGGTTATTTATATATCTCAGAATTTATTGCTGCAGCATTGATACAATCGTACGCATTGTCAAAGTTATGTAAAACTAACTTTATCTCGCGGTTTGATTGACGAACTGTTTTCATTGCCAACATCAGTAAGCCTTATTATACGCACCCGCGGTACAATACTAGCATGTGGGTTGTATATAACAAGGCGTGCTTAGCGGAATACTTAAAAGCTGTAAATAGCGGGCGGCTATCAGTAGGAATTTTCCACGTGGCCAAATATATCATTTATTACTACAAAACGAATAATACTGATATGCAGGAGAGTTCATAATGATTCTACAGACGTCTCAATGTATTTAGATCCCAGAAACTAAGAAACTACAGGTAAAGACGATGCGGTACGATGCATGTAGAAGCCGCAGGAGATTGCGAGCAATGCATTGTAACAATCTAACAATTAAATAAGTAACAATAAATATATTCATCAACCCAATAAATATACAAAAATCTTTGGTGTTATTTATTCTATTCATGTAGCCTCGTTCGTATACCCAACGATTTCGGTAATTGCACGCACTAACGGGAACGATGAATTTCCGTCACAAGTCGCGTTCCAATCATCCGTATTCAGAGAATATATCATCGCACCACCGAACCCGGCTGACCGTAGCCACTTTGCCTGAAAAATACAAACTGATTGAAACAAATCGTAATAATTCGTGTTTGATTGAATTGGTCGCAAAAAACTTCATCTAACAATAACATGTAAAACGGATGGTCAATTTTTCGAATATAATTTATCACCTTTTCAGTTACGCTGATAACATCGTCGTATGATATCCATTCCGTGTCCTTGAATGCGTACGGGACTGTGCTATCGTTTTGGAAAACTTTTACCGCCCCATTTTCCAAAAAACTGCAAGCCATTGGATAAGAAATAAATCCCGCTTCCCCTTGCGCGCCAAATCCTTTGCAAGGTGCATACAAGCCATGATTACGAGTATTATACAACGTGAATGAATGTCCGTAGGTCGGTATACCGACGATTATCTTTTCCCTCGGCATTCCTTTGTCCACCCAATAGTTCGCCGAATAATTCAAGTTCATATTCGACCATATGCCGGATTCCGATGAGCTTGAAAATAGGGGAGCGTTGAAACCGGTCACTGGTAGTAGACGGGAGTAGGAATGATAATCGTATCCCATTAGGTTCACGAAATCAACGTGTCTGTAATAATAGAGAACAATATATTATATTATATTAGCAAAAGCTTAATGTAATAAAAGCTAAAACGATAAAAGAAGATATGATTATTATTATTACTCAGCAATTTCAGGAACGTTGTAGCACTGGTCTATGATAGCCTCTTTTGCAGCAACGGCTGCAGATAATATTAATTTTTTTTTGTTTTTATTAAAAGCCTTTTTCAGTTCATAAAGCAACTGAATAAAATGGATCTTTTGTCGACCGTCGAGGTCCAGCCAGGCTGGAAATTCCCAATCAATATCAAGTCCGTCAGTACGAAGAGTTTTCGTGATTTTTAATACAGACTTGATGAATCTGTGAACGTAAATATGTTCAAGTTTGAATGTAATCTCTAATAAAACAATAAAGTAAATATTATTATACATAGTTATAGTCTATAGATACGAAATGAGATATTACATTTTTCTGTTAGCATGATTTTTCGTCATTTCAGGAAAACCAGAATATATTTCGTTGATACCACCGACGCTGATCATAACTTTTAAATCCTGATTAACTTTCTTCAAATCACTAACATCTTTGTAAATTTGAATATTATCGCCCAAATAAATTGAGCAATTAATAACGCTGGCAAATCCCACTAATATATGAGTGCATAACTTTGGATCTACTTTAGATGGATCTAGGTAGTCGGTAGAATTTAGTTTCGAAGGTATAGTTAAGTAGCATACTATCTTTGGTCTGGAAAATAAAATCAAATTAAATATATATAGTTTTTTATACAAAATATTATCGAATAGAAACCAAAAGATATATGTATGTACCTATATGACTGAAGACAAATAAGGTTTATACCAAGTATGTATAACGATTACAATAATTACCTAGTTGATAAAAGGTCGCTTATTTTTGTCTCATTGTTTTTCTCCAGCGGCGTAGATGTGACGTCATCATGATTACTTTGTTCAGTTGAATGACTGGTTACTATAACCTCAGGAAAGATTCTAGCCGAGATATCAACTCGTATAATAAAAGATATAACGAATATAGATCCGAAAAATAAAAATGCTGTAGTAGCAAGGATGTGTTTAGTCCAATTTCTAAAAATTTATAAATATAAGAGAATTAATGATTAGAATAATTTCTTATATTTATTTATTTATTCTAAACACTGATAACAGATTGTTTTTTTTTTTCTTTCTCGTGATAATGTGTACATCATTCTATTTTCTTCTATGGTTTTTTTTTTTTTCACTAAGTACTACTTACCGCATAGTATTCCCCAATTGTCAGAATTTCATTAGATATAATATTCAATTACTTTTGTTTCGGTCACATTACAGTATAGTTAGCATCGTCATTCGCTTATTGTTTATAATTTCTACGTATAATACGTACATGTCACATGTCAGAGTTTTAATTAATTACGTGGAAACCTGTAAATCTGACACTTCGAGTTCGGCCCATATAGTAGAGGCCATGTTGATTGTTGACTGAAAACGGTCGGTAAAGAAGGAATCGTTACCATATGTGCTATGACGCTCCGCGTCTGCGTGGCGGGCTTTTCTCAGATGTATGAAATTCTCAGATTCCATCCCTTGGGCCTGGAGCTAATCTACGAAAATTAATGATAATTTATACACATATGAAACTTCATTAAATATTTGTATTTATTGATTTTTCATTTGTCAAGGTTCTAGAATTTCCTTACATATTCATATACAGATTATCGCTATACTGAATATACTTTGAGATCAAATATAAATAGATTACAATATATATATTATATTGCCTAAGAGAATTTCAAGATATTTTTTACTTATTTATTTATTTATTTATTTATTTATTTATTCATATTTACTTTTCTTTCTTCTTTGTTTTATAATATTTTTTTTTTTTTTTTTTCAATTATACTTATACGTCAAGAGGATCATCGCGTTACTATATATAATAAAGGTTTCACAACGTATGTTTTTTTTTTTTTCATCATATCATCATATCTACATAATATAAAGAGTATGAACAGATGCAAGCCTGCAAAAAACATTCCTTCAGTATTTTTGTAGTATTTTTTTTTTTCCAATACTGTATATATTGTATATTATTCATTATAATACGTAGTACATACATACAACTTTCTTTGTGTAAAAAAAACCTAGTACTATATGTTAATACATACATATTATGTATGTATATGTATGTATATGTATGTATAATTATGTTAACTTTTGTAGAAATACAGACACTTGGTTTGAATCTGCATGGTATTCAAATTTCATTATTATTATTGACTTGTTACAGTGACTGCAGTTGCGTCGAAATTATAAAAATAACAATCTTGTTTGCATATCAATAAGACAATGCAGTTTATCTCACTGATTTTTTATCAATCGCTTATATATTTTTATCTGACAATTTATCAGTTACGAATCTTGTTCTTTTTTCTTTTTCTTCTTCTTTTTCCTTTTTTTCTTTTTCTCTCTCTCTCTCTCTCTCTCTCTCTCTCTTTCTCTTTCTCTTTTTCACCTCATCATACATATTATCGTAGTTTAGAAGAAGGCATATAAGCTATTCGCAAAGTCAGAATAGGAACTAATTGTAAGTTAAGATAATTATAACTGTTTTAAATTCTTGCCGTTTCACAATCAGTAATTTCACACTGTTACAGGGCCACAGTCTGTCTGTCTATTATTATTATTATTATTATTATTATATTGTCCGATGAAAACAATCTTTCATTTAGTATAGTATTTAGTTATACAATTTTTAAATGGAAACAATCCGGCGACATTATAATATTATAATAATCATTATCAAGATACATATAGTACTATAATAATTATGAAATTAATTAATCGTCGCTAAATTTCGATGAAGAAACAGTATTCATTATAATTAGGTAGTATAGCTTATGAGAGATATGTCAGAATATAATATATATATATACGTCCGTTTACTGTAATAATAACTCACTGTTATTATCAATAACATAGTTATTACTTGAAGCTACTGTATAGCAAGTAAATTATAATATGTATTAATTTAAATGACTAAATTCTAAGACAGTCTCTAGGGTACGTACGTGATATTTAGGTAATAATATATGTATTAATTCTATATTCATATAATCAAATCTGTTTTTTTATACTTAAAAAAACATTTAAATTGTCAATATGTGATTGATTATCACAAAGAGACATATGATATTGTATACAAAAAAAAAAAACCACTAATGTATTATGTATACAGTATAAATCCATATATGAAAAAAAAATAATAAAAAAAAAAAAAAAAAACTCGATATGTTATTTATCCTAAAAACATTATTTATTATAAGTAAAGGTACGAATATTTATATTTATTATATTGCCTCGGACCGCGTGCGCTATAAAACTTTGTGTTAAATCAAAGTGTCAACAACGATACTACTATCCTAATTTACAAGAGATAAAAAACAAAAACAAAAACAAAAAAAAAAAACAAACAAAGAAACAAGACTACAATGAGTAAGAATTAAAAATTAAAACGTTACGTATATATCCATAGAGCAGTTACCTAATTTACACTATTCAATAAGCTAATGAGCCAATTCACAGCTCTTGTAAACATTATGATATGTAAAATAATATCTACATGTATTTATTTGATTAATTAACTAATTAATTAATTGATTAATTAATTAATTGATTAATTGATTGATTGATTAAAAGTCATATTGATACAAAGGGTGACAACAGGCGATTGGAATAATATATCTCGTGCAAGTGTGCAACGTGTAGGTATTAATTAATCTATCGTTTATCCATCATAATTAGTTTGATCATCACAACGCTTTTAAAAACGATATGCTGTTATGAAATAACAATGATTTGATATGGAACAATAAACTAATGTTTACGATGAGATACACGTATTTAAAAAATCTCCTAATTCAATTCAAGTTTTAGTCAAACGTTTAAAATTCATTTAATTATTCGGTTCAATAAGTTTGAAAAAAAAAAAACTTCATCAACTTATTACGAGAAATTGATATTAATTCACTAATAATATAATAAGTATTAAAATCTGATCAGCGTGCGAATTTGTATTCTTATCTTTTCTCGAATAATAATAATACCTAATTAAATTCATTCAACATTCGTAACGTATCAGGTATTCGCGATATGTATACCCCTATTATCGAACAGCCTTGCAGCTCGAATTCGATACAATCCATAAATCTAAGATTTTACAAAAAAAAATCTCATACGCGTATTTAAAATGATTAAAAAGTGCAAGGCTCAAGCTCGAATAAAGAATTTCTACAAATATTTCGGCTCATAATATAATTTGAATCCACGCTATAGAGCTGATGAGACTTTCTTAAAAAAAAAAAATTCTTGGTATATTTTTTATTCCGTATAAAGCAGCAGAGTATCTTTGGGGATTTAAAATTCAAGAAAAATTAATTTCATTAACTAACATAAGTATCATCATCAGATTGTAAAGAAGATAAGAATGCCTAATATAGTAAAAGTTTCTCACCTACTCGAAGAAAACCTTTCAATAAATTGCCAGACCCTCAACTCATTTGTTTTATAAAAATACAGTATGAGTGTGCGGTAGCTTTAATGTAGCTATACTGCCGATGAACAATGCCGTCGCAGTAAGCAGAGCCGGGGCAATTAGTGGGGCTCCGATCAGAGTCTGATAAGTTGCTGTGCCGATTAATCCAGCTAATCTAATGCCTGCGGCCATGAATCCAAAGCCAGTGCATCTGTGAATGAAAGAGCTCGTTGAATTGGAGATGAATATCTTCAATGTCTGCGAATTTAATACGCGCTTCATTTGATTAAAATTCACCGTAAATGAGTCGGGAAACTCTCGACGGTTGCCAAGGTCAGCGAAGTCCAAGCGACTGCAAAAACGGCTATAAATCCTCCCTCGAAACCCAGTACTGCAGAGCTATTTGTACTGACTAACATCAGACACAGAGAAGCCATAGAAGCTAGAAACAGCGATATTCCTGTAAGGAGATAAGAGAGGATGATAAAACAGCCGGGATTTAATATCAAATGAAAACTAAGCAGGGAAATAAAGTCTACCGATCATCTTTGGCCGTTGAACAACGGTGAGTGCTAAACCGGCCAAAGCTGCTGCAGGAAGAAATGCTAATTGCGCTACTAGGTGGCCGTGGAGTGCCTCTTCGATGTATATGTTGTAGTCTAAGTCTAGCGTTGGACAAGGGCCACTCAGACTTAGTTCAGTGTTATTCTCCAATCTGCATCTAGTAAAGACCTGCGCTGATAGATCTGTGTCGACGAATCTAGGGTTGAGATGCATATAATGGATGATGAAATAGTCTGAAATTAATAGCTAATTAGAGATTAAATCCAGGGGCTACTCACTTAGAGTCAACAATAACGCTGTCGGTGAAGTGAGTTTTGCTAGATTTAATGCTGCTAAATTCAACGTTCTGAAAGGTGCAGTTGTCGAATTCAACGTGGCTGAATATAATCTTAGTAAATCTGAAAATGTTCAATTTCAAAGATTAGATATGAATAAAATATGAGCGTGTTTCCCACTTACTTGCAGTTTACGAATTTTGAATTCTTATATTGAAGGTTTTCGAAAGACCTGTTGAAGGTCTCGCCGCTGTGTGTCTCGTCGCTGTATTGTTTTGCTTGAGCCTCGTATTCGGTTGCTTTAAGAAGTTTCAAGTATTCTGGACACCAGGCCATCAGTCCATAGAGTCTGTTGGATGGCAAAATTAGGTAAAGAAACTGTCGAGGATGAGAGTAATGCTTAAGATTTCAATGAAGTATAAATAACGACCTACCCAAACGCAGCAGCGATCCAAATGACGAGCAGAACCACCGTGATGCGTAGATAAGGAGGCGTAAAGAGCTGTAGGAAGGAATTCCAGAACTGAAAAAAGAATTCACATACAGGTGAATAAAATAGGAGAATATGTTGTTTGAAAAAATTAAATTGGGTAATAATTTCCTAATAAAGATAACAAGGAAGTAAACCCAGACTGACCATTTCAATGGAGTACATTATATCAGCTAAAACGCTGGCGTGAGTGGCTGGAGAAGAAGGTGCGAGACCCCTAGGTCGTTTGCTTGGTAATTCCAATTCAGAAAGTTGATATTGTGCTCCGTTTCCGCCCTTACGAGCGCTATTTTTCTTGTATATTCTCTGTAATTAGGGAAAGTGAATTATGAAAGGAAAAGTTTCTGAATAAAGTAAAAATACGGATGATTCAATGAGTGAATTTAATTCACCTGATAGACCATCATGGCCTCAACGTCTCTTCCTGCTTCGACAAGGTAGCGAGGACTTTCCGGCAAAAATACAAGACCGATAGTAGCGCTAAGGGCAGGGAGACAGCATAGTAAAAGAAATCTATGCCAGGCGCTGAAGTGTTCTTTATTTTCAAGAACCACCATTTCTCCAGTAGACGGAACTACTGCCCAAGCTAAAAGTGCCGCATAAACACCACCCAGAGCTCCAGCGCCGACTAAAGCTCCTGTCCAACGGCCACGGCTTGATCTTGGACAGCATTCTGCGAGATATGCAAAAGCCAGGGGTAGCGCTCCGCCAACACTGTTGAAATTATCGATCCTTAGTATCAATTGCATCTTAGTTTTGTTTCATAGATCAGAAAATTGACTAAAAACTGATAGTTTCAAGCATTTTCCTCAGTTTTTTTGTCAATCCTCAAACATCTCGTATGTTGGATCGAGTTGTTTGACTCACCCAATCGCCGAACAGAATCTAGCAGTCATGAAGGTACCGTAAGTGGGCATAAAGGTTGCAACTCCGCTAAATAAAGCATGAACAGCCATTGCAGAGAGCAGGGCTCTCCGCCTGCCCAATCTATCGCCCAGACCTCCCCAGCACAGGCCTCCGATAGCAAGACCGACTAGCGTTATATTCCCTGAAAATATGCGATTTGATCAGCTGTGCGACTCTTTAAAAATATAACGCAAAAGTTTCGAGTGAAATAAGCTAACATTGAAAGCAATAAGGCGATTTGAATGTCTTTAAATGGGTATAAAACGATTATTAAGTTATCGGTACAAAAACTACCTCTAATTGAGATAAAATCGTTGATTAGTGTCTCGTGAATAAAAAAAGAAAGAAAAAAAAGGGGTAAAAATTGCGCAGACCTTATATTATGCTAAAATATTAATTAAATTAATAGTTTCTCACCTAGCCATCCCTTCTCGTTATCTTCTATACAAAGTTCAACCTCTGCGCTAGGTAGTATATAAGGTACGACAAAAAACTCGACTGTATCAGCTGCGAGACTTAAGCCTGCGCATAGTGCAGCTATAGCTTGAAAAGATCCAACACTAGCCTGAAAAATATTGAATAATGAATAAATAAATACATAAGGTGTAAAAAAAAAAAATAATAAATCAAAAAAATAATGTCTGTTTCAAACTGTGTATGATTGAATGTATTATTGATTAAATTTGAACAATGGGAGTTGGAGGAGGGGTGAAACGTACCCCTTCGACATAACCTATTATAAGATACACAATATACGAAAAAGCAATTTTCTATAACATATCTAGTAATAATATTAAGTATGTATGAATAATTATTTACCGGTAAATCTTCGTCAATATAATTAGCTAATTCACGATTAGAATTAAACTTTAATTTAGTTAATGAATTATCGAGGGCGTCCTCGTCCATTGCAACAACTACGGTATAAAGATATATTGTCGCGGAGAGGAGCGAGTTTCTCGTTGTACAAGAAGAAGAAGAAGAAGAAGAAGAAAATAAAATAAATAAAACAACATACAAATGCGTGGGGTAGATATAAAGAGGGAGAGAGCGAGAGAGAGAGAGAGAGAGAGATAGAAGACGAGACACGTCGAGACTTGCATATAACAAAGCTTTGAAGGCCTATGCATCTGCAGCCTAAGATGCATGCGTCAGATAAAATAATGATAGTTTTTTTTTCTTTTAACTCTAAGCGATTATAAACTGTATTATTTTCATTGTATAAATTCAACGAGTTTAAGTCATGATGAGAAAGAATTCTCGACTTTATTCATTCCCCGATTCGTCATCGCATAATAATATGTATTATACTATTTCTTATTTTCAATTTCGACTAATTGTTTAGCCTTTATTCCCGCATTTTTTTATCAACAATCATCGCAATTAGATATACAACAGTGTATCACTGGTTGTCGGCTATCGGGCGTAAATTATATCTATACTTATGCGTATAGTATACATACTTACCTACCTAGCTATCTATAGGCTATAATAATAACACCCCTTTACCGTCCTTACGTATATGTGGTATCTACATACTTACATACACATTATTATACAGGATACAGTCTGCGCGGGCGCGATGTAATTTCTTTTTTCCCCCGCATGTAGTGTATATGTATGTTATATGTTACGTATGTATGTGTATGCATATGTATAGTTGATACTTGAGGTATAGACTATAGTACATAATATAGGTATAGTATACATACCTGTTTAATAGCGTCTTCGTGAAATTGTGCCAGGAGGGTTGCGTCCGCTGTAGAATCGATCAGGTCATGTTCAGCGGGATCTGTAGATGCAGGCGTAACACCAGCTGCCGCTGCTACTACCCCTGCAGCAGTTGCAGATTGGGAAGACATTTGTTCTTCTGTATACAAACCGGGTCTAATGGTCAAGGACCGTTGCCCCGTTGCTGTTGTTGCAGTACCCGATAAAATTGAGGGTGTTATCCCACCTACTGAATTCACTGATCCCTGAACAGATCCAATAACGGATCCCGTTCCACCTGAACCACTGCCTGAACCCGCTAGCCACAATAAACTCTCCTCCTCTGACGAGGGCATCACTGCCACAAACCATCTGTAGCATTATATTCGTTAACATTATATATTCATTCACGTGTATATTATCAACGTGTATATACATGTATTATATATTACAGATGTTATATGTTACACATATATATATATATATATAGTATATGTCATAGTATATGTATAAGTATATACCATTTAAGTGGATTATAAAAGCAGATGTTATTCACTCATTGTTTTAATAATGAGATAAAGAATATCAGAATTTCAGAATTTCATATACTCAAGGTGTTCTTTACTTTTTTTTAATTTTTTTTTAAATTTTTTCCTTTTTTTTTTTGTTTTTACGTTTTCGCGTTTAAATTTAATACGGTGAATGAATATCACCTTGCGCGTATATGCATAACATGATAATAAGGTCAGATCGTATATAATATGCGTGTGCAACGTGATTCCTATACAGTAGCTGATATTACATTTAGTAGTATGATATGAGTATGAAAGCCGAGTAGTAGAGTGAGAAAATAATAAATAATATGTGTAGAAAAATATACTATATATAAATATGTATTAAATAGCGAGAACTTAATCAGAAGATATTATACTATAATGCGTGCTGCGATTAATATAAAATGTGCAGATAAAGATGTTTTTCTTTTTTTTTTTAATTTTTTTTTTTTTTTCTTTCTTTTCCAATTATTATTTTGTCTGCATTCTTACCTGGTTTCAAATCTTTATAGGTATATCTACATAAAATTTCGTAATCTAAGAATTAACGAATTATTATTAACAGTAAGTACTCAGATGGCGATATATTATTATTAATATCGCGAACTATTTTTGTTTATTGATTTTTTTTTATTCTTATCTTGTTTTTGTGTGTGTGTATGTGTGTGTTTTTTTTTTGTTTTATTTATTGATCAATAATAGCTACGTACGAATGTATGTACTATGTATGTACTATGTACGTATTCATGTACTACATAGATAATTATTCAATATCGAGTACATTAGTTATATACGTGTATAATACCATCGAGCCGCTATATACAGGAAAAGAGAATTTAACACCGTACGATCCAAAAACTCTCCGATATTGATAAGATACAAGATATAGAGGAAAAAAGTTAATACAAATTACACATAGGTATAGATAGATGTGTGTAATCGGATCTTTGAAGGAAAATATCAATTGATCGCAAAATGTTTAGAATATGTTAAAAATTTGAAATAAAAGAAAGACAGAAGAGAGATATATGTATGTATATAAATCGCAGCACTATTATTTTTTTCTTTTTTTTTTCTATATATATATATATATATATATATACGATTCGTTCGAAACTGTATACTGTATATAGTATATGTGAATTTTTAGCGAGACATATTAAAGCTATGTAGTCTACGCGTTATATAAACCGAAATGTTTAATAATATATATTAAGAACGCGATAAACTGTATAAATATGTATAAAATTGTGTATTATTATTATTATTATTATTATTATTATTATTATTATTAGATAATTTGTATCGCGTAATTAATATATAATATATGTTTATTCAAAACTATAAAGTAATGTGTGTAGGTATATATATATATGTATATATATATATATATCCGTATTATTATCGTATAACAATACAAATATGTGTGTATATTAGAAAAGTAACATCGCGTATTATCGATTCAAATGTTACACGATGGTACTAACGTTTAGAAAACATTCGTTCCTTCACGAACGAAGTTTGAACGAGGAATGGAGTTTCATGGAAGTTCTCCCTCTGCCCTCTCTCTCTCTCTCTCTCTTTCTCTCTCTTACTCTCTCTCTCACGAAAGACTCTTGCGCGGAACTGAAATCGATAATTTAGTTATCATCGTATCACAGAATGAAATAACTATAACGTCTGTATAATCGTTAACGCGGTTTTATCAGCGGAGTTTTAATTTTTTTTTTCCTTTTCTTTTTTCAATATTGTAATTATTTTGAAAACTATTCATTCGCGCCAATTTATATTAAAAAAGAAATAATAATAATAATAGTAATAATGATGAATAGCGCGGGAATTTTTTCGCATTGAAAATTTGAAAAGGATAAAAAAAAAAATGGGAAAGAAAGATGAAAAAAGAAATTTTACGTATTTTAGACAAATTTAGAATTATACTCACGCAAATGTGTGTCCTTGTATAGAGATTATAGTAGGCGCGGTAGTTGAGGTCGAAATAATACCGGCGCGACTTTATAATGTTTTATAATTGATGAGAACGGATACCGTAATTGTAGAATATATATATATATACGAGATAAGAAATTGCGCAGTCTAATGCATTATAATGTAAAGATACATTTACTAATTACTCTAACAAATACCCTAGTCTATACGCACACATATATGTATATGTATATATTATAAATATGCTTGCATACATTCTGCAGTAATTAACAAATTTTATTTATTATACATAGGACGATTTTTGCCCGAATATACTATAGTATTATAGGCTGCTATAGTTCACCTGCAGCAATTCTATGTGAATCATATATTACGTTCCTATCAGCTTGCGATGAAAGATAAATCGTAATTTATTGACTCTAGTCAGTTCAGATAGCTATAACATATATACACACATACATACATGTTCTTTATCATCAGAATGACTCTGATAAGATTCCTAAAATATCTTATACGTAAATAATATACCGGATTTCTTTTCTTTTTAATAAAAGAAAACGACGATCTCTGACTTGCAGTTTTTTTTTTACATGAATAGAAAAAAATATTCACTTACATTTCGCAAATAGCTTTTTTTATATTCTTTTTATAGAACTTAAATCTTCTTCAAATACAAGTCAAAGTCCTTTTTTTTTTTTTTTTTTTTAATCAATCCCTTCACCTTCACCTTTTCTTTATCATTTAATGATCATTTTGTTTAAACACAAGTAATACGCGTTTTAACATGTTTTAGTTAGATGGATCAATTTTTTCTTTCTTTTTCTTTCTATCAACTGAAATTAAATCGTGAGAAAAGAGAAGCTTTTAATCTACGCGTTAGCCGATCGTCAATTTAACGCAAGAATATATAATATAAGTTTGTCAATAAATAATTACGTAAGAGTCTGAGAATGTCGATAATACGTATTAACTATTTGCTAATTAGTAATAGATCATGATTTTAATCGTTGAACAAAAGAAAAAAAAAACCACAATCACGACGTAGTTGATTAATTAATTAATTAATTAATTAATTAACAGAGAACTGATCTTAACTTTCACTCTTGCATCTTGGTGCAACAATTTGCGGAGATAGATGTTAACTGTTAACAGTCTCACGTTATACTGTGTAGAATTTAAGATTGAGCGCGATAATATAATAGAGTGTGTGTGGGTATGAATAGAATTATTAGTCCAAAGTCTCTCAGCGTCGGTAACAGAGGGCAAATCCGTTTAGTTAATTGTCAGAAATTGAATATATTCATTCGTTATCAATCGATTTGAATTATTGCAGTCATTATTATTTTTAAATCAAGTACTATATGTATAATACAAATTGATATTGTTGATACTCTATTCCCAAGATAGTTTTACTTGGCCTGCTGATAAATCGCGATTAAATAATATACTCAATTATAAACAGAGATATCTAGTATATTATTTAATCGTAATTCATATATTTACCTACTTCGTTGTAGAATAAGAAAAAAAAAAAATAAGAAAATTCAAATTACCCAATTATTATATAAAGTAATACAAGCAGTGTTAGTCCGAGTCGCTATTCTCCTCCTTATTCTCAGCCGCTTCTGCTTCTTCCATTTTCGTTCTTGCTATCAGTTCTTTGGCCGGATTGAACATGCCGTTGGTTTGTACATTGCAGATAAAACACCTTGTGCTCTTCTTGTATTGTTCAAGAGCACATGTCTCGCAGAAATAATGTTTGCATCTGAATAAAGAAAGAAAATAAAATCTCATTTACAGTCTGGATTTAGAGAAAAGCCATACATCAGCTACTGTGGCTATGAATATCGAAAACTAGCTGCGATAATCACAAAATCTTTGATTCTGGATACAAAGAAATACAATCTAGGTAAAAAATGATGCTACAACGAACTTTGTGATTATAGGATCGACGAATCTGTCCCGACAAATGAAGCATTTGAAAGGCAGGTCGTCCCCGTCGCTATCAATTTCGTATTTCTTATCATCCTCATCCCCGCTGTTATCATATTCACCGCTGGCAGCTTCCCTCTCTAACTGCCATCCCAATTTGTAATCGGATCTGTCGTGTAGAAACTTGCAGCTGTCTTTAAAGAGACAGAACATTTTATTAAACTCTGAATCATTGGTAACGGTGTTGAAAATAGTGAAAGAAATGAGAAACTAAAAGGACAATATAGTACCTCCAAAACCACAGAATCCAGTCTCTTTATAATCTTTGCAAATATCCGGCTGATAATCCCATCTGACTGTTGCACGGAGATTAGCAGGCGCTCTGATAGGCCCTTTGCGGACCATACCACTGGACGCATTTCCAGCGGCAGTATCTTTCTTTTTATAATATTGGGCGTAGTTGTTCATACCACGATAGATTTTGTCATCTTCCTTGCCTTCCAGTTCCTGTATTATGTTTATTCCATAAAAAACGTATGGTTTTATTATTCATGTGAGAAAAGAAACACGAAGAAAATTCAATAAAAACGAGAATTGTATAAAAACTGAATAACCTCGTTGATTTTTTGCGCCTTTTCAAACAGCGCCTGTGCGTCTCGATCCAGTTCTGTCTCAGTCTCAATAATAGCGGTAGCTCCTTGGTCACTGGGACCAGCAGGCATGGCGGTTCGCTTACTTTTATATGAAACTGTGACGGCGTCGTCTTCTGGATCTTCGTCATCGCCGGTTTTTAAACGTTGCTTTTTCGTGCTTGTCTGTTGAAGGCGATGAAGTATATTTATACGTTTTACGATTTTTAGTGAAAAATAGGTTATGTTAGTTGATGATTAATTCAAACCAAATATTCAAACACTTCTTACGCTTTGTATCATCGGATTTTTATCGTCGTTTTTTTTCTCCTTTTTAAAAACCGTCGTCTCGTCTTCGCTGCTGTCTGTAAATATTAATTATATCAAACAAAACAAATATTTATTCGATGTTGATACATACGTGTATACATAACCTAAAATAATACGGACGTTATACTCGTCACGTCTAATGCGGAGATAATCATTGTTTTTAAATAAGCGGATGGGTGTGATATACACTTACGATTTTCAATGTCATTTTCTTTCCGCTTTCTCGCCGCGTTGTTGCGAATCTTACGTTTCTTAAATACGAATGTGCAGTTCGCCTGCTCCGCCGCCATGTTTGTTTACGATTTTTACGCCACGTCGGTAAGGTAGATCGCTGACATGACGATCAAGAGTTGGTAAGGACCGACTCTACATTACCATTACACGTCGGTAAGGTAGATCGCTGACATGACGATCAAGAGTTGGTAAGGACCGACTCTACATTACCGACGGATATGGCGCGCTTATTTACGCGTATATTTCAAATTTCAAATTTCAAATTTTACCATACTATTGAAATTGAACTTAAAATTTGCTATTAAATTATGTAAAATGCATATCGGCGAGTCTTTCGGGGCTACAGGGATCGCCGGTATTCTCTATCCCGTATTTTTTATCCCTTAAAGCCTCTCTTCTCTTCGATGTCTTAGCGAGATCCGTATTACGGGTCATTATCATACCTCCTGTTCTCTCGTAGCCGTCTTGGTAGTCCGATAACATATTGTGGAGTTGTTTTGGCCTCATGTATCCGAATACTATGTATAATATTATATTATAGTATAACTATTGTAACGTGTGAAATAAAACTTTAGAAAATTATATAATTAGTTTTTATTCGCTTTTAAAACGACCAACTCTCCTATTTTACCTCTTTTCGCCGTTGGCGGAGGAGCCAAAACTTTTTCCGTATGTGGATTGTGGAAGAGATTATTGATATGAGCGAGTAGTTCGCTTCCAAAATCTGCTCCACTCTTTTCCTCGTAGTTTTTACTCTTTTTTCTGGCCTCTGGTTGGATATTATATATTGAGTACATAATAATAATAAAAAAGCATATAACGCGTGCATCAAATTTATCGACGACTTACTGGGGTCGGTAAAATCAGCCATGTAAACCGATTTTAGTGTGTCTAAAATCAACTGGTTCGCACGATTTTTTGCATCCTCGTCAATCTCGGTAATTTTCGAAGCTTTACAAGGATCGATTTGCCAAGATTCCTCGATCCGTTCAGCGAAACAATCTCTCTGACGATTACTGCGATGAAAATTAAAGCTTTTAAATGTTCATCAATTTCGAAATGACTGATGTATAAATTCTTCGCAAATTTCTCAAGCTCACATCGGTACTTTAGCTTGCTTCTTTTCGATATACTGGCTTCGGTATTCGGTTGTAAAAAACTCGCAGTGATTTTTCGCCATTATTTTTTCTCTTTTTTACTCTCGCTAGGATTTTTGATTTGTTAGATTTTTAGATATACGATGATTCTGCACTAATTCGGAATGATTTTGAATATCCAATTTTGAATATCTTATATTTACTATAATTTTGGTTCAAACTTTAATGACGACCGAGGAATAACTTCATTCAGATTTTTCGTACTACATATCGTTAACTGATTGTTTATAGTCGATCGAAACGTGTACCACATGTATATTATAATTTATAATGATTAGAGAAAGTTTCAGAACGAGAAAATATACATTATGTATATCGAAGTATCAATACATAGAAAAGGACGAAAGAATCGTGAACAATTTTATTATAATCAAATATACCCACAACATCGCTCATAGTTTACAATCTCCATATCTTCGCCTAGAGGATGGTATCGGCTCAAGATATTGTTGACGATTTTTCATATTGCTAAGTCCCATTTTACTAAAGTTATCCATGTATTCCGAACGCCCTGTAAACGGTTCACCCCACATTTCAAAAGTCTCAGGAACTATGGAAAGAGTTATTTCATTATTTTCAGCTTTCCTGCAGCAGATCGAGATATATGATCTTTTCGAAAATGCATATATCATTTATACTAATTGGGTATTATGTGTAAGAAAATGCTGTATGCACCGGCTAAGAAGTTGATGGTTTTTGCTGGTTGAATAGTTGGTCTGTTAATAGCACTGTATCTAAACCGAGTCGGGTCTCTATACCCATTTCTCAGATCGGTAACAACTGGATTGATCGGAGCTCCGATCGGAGAGTCAACAGCAGCCATTAATTGTCTGTAATGTCCGATTGGGAGTCCTGAATAAAGAATTTTTAAAAAAATAAAAAATGATATTCAAACAGCTCACAGAACAATTACGTGTGTTGTCTGTATCTATATCCGCAAAAAAACGATCGGTATATACCTCGTTTTTCATAATCTGTTTGATAGACGCTCCGCATTGTTTCGTCGCCCATTTCACACACATTTTCCAAAATCGTACCCATCAAATTAGTCATTTCTCGATTAACGGCTACCACATCATTGTGCAATCTCCGTTCTTTGTCAGCGAGTTGTTTGTACCTTATATCATGTATGAATGATTATTCTTTCATCCTTACATTCAATTCACAGCACATGATATATATTTATACTCGTATCCCCATAACATCCCACCTGTTCATATCGCTCATAAAACCGTGAGCATTACATCTACAGTCGTTTGGGTCTACTTTAGCCATGTAAAGTCTAGCCCCAGTGTCCATGGGGGGTTGAACAGGCTTTGCTATAAGTGGTTTTTGGTATGGCCATGTAAAATCGCGGTGTGTTATAGTGGCGAAAGTTTCCCCTATTAGGTCCGTCATCTTGCATACGAATAATTTGAAAAAATTTTTATATATCGATCACACATACGTGTGCAGCAGGTATACTGGAACCATAAAACATCTTAAATGATTAATCAACCGAACATGCGTAAAATAATCATATTTTATCATTGGCATAGGTATATCATACTCACTACAGGAATTTTGACGGTTTAAACAAATGATTCTGATCATTCATTTCATTCGTATAACGTGAACATTTTGAGCCACACACGATTATACGGGGTCTCGGGAATTATCGTCAGCGCTATAACTGCAGCAGATTTTTGATTGCGGATTATGATGATTCTTCGTCCTATACCAGATCGCTAACTTTGTTTTAACGAATTTTTCGTAAAACCAAAAGGCGCCTTTTGCAGCCGTAAAAATGATCGACACAGCCAATCTGTAGAATATATAATGCAGGACTGCTCTAACTGACATCACGATTAGCCCCGACGTCAGAGACTCCATCCCCATGATTTTCCCGATTTTCCCGATCAACGATTTTTATTATATATTATATTCACTTCAATTTTGGTTGTTATAAGATCCGAAATATTATTGTATGTATAGTATATGTGTGTATTCAACGATTTATTGACAGATGAAAGAATTGCAATAAAAAAACATCTGCGATTCTCCACGAAGTGCATATCATTTCATTCGCAGATATATTACGAGTTATGACTGAAGAAATATTACAGGACGATTATATCATATACAGAGATGTTTTTCACACCCCATAATCAGTCGGTGGATGTATCGCTGTATTTTCTTAGCGGTGAAAGGTTCCTTCTCTCCTGATGGTCCCTAATAAAAGAGCTACTGGCAGTTCCCGGTCTTCTGGTTGAATTTATCGCAGATTTGTCTATGATCTCCGAAAAATTACAGCGTGTAGAATTCTCCCCTCGCTGAACCGCAGTTCGTTTAGAATTGTTGGGTGTCCTGCAGACCTCATGGATAATACGCGAGTCCTTGACTCCTGGAGGCCGGTGTTTAATCAATCCCGACGAATTGTGATGCCCTGCATCAACTAATCGCCTCCTATCTTTAAAGTTCGAAAAATTCGAAGACAAATGCTCGCGGGGTGTATTCGACGACGTAAGCTTAAGCAAGACCGGGTTTTGCCCGTGGCTGCAATTCCGGCTTTCCACTCTCCCGTTTGAGGTGGTAAATATTGGCCTTGTAGTTTCCTGGGTGCAGCCACAATCAAGCCGAGTTATAGTCGTCATAGTACCACAGGGTTCGAGGGCTTTGACGATATTCGAAGTGGCATGAGGGCTGATCACCACTTCCTGACTCGGGGTGGTTTTCTCCTTTTTTACAACCGAGTCTCCCGAGTTTCCCGAACTCCTGTAATACTCGCTAATCAACTTTCTGATCTCCTGGGAATAGTAGAACTCATTAAACTCTCGTTCCCTTTGGAGATCCTTCAGTCTTTTCAACTTCTCTTCAGCTATAATCCTGGACTTTCCAGGCGTAACTCCACAGGAAACAGGAAATTTCACTGCACCGTCTTCATGGTGTGATGAATTTTCTGTCTTGTAGATGAAATCTCGAGGTGATTTAATCCTCGCCTCGTAATCGGGGTAATTAATCTGCTGTTCAATAGACAGTAAGACAAAAATTTTACAGACTGCAAAGAAGAGCATATCATTTTGTATGGTACCTCAGTCGTGTCAATATCGACTGCAGAATCATCGGAGGA
Source organism: Tenthredo livida (assembly GCA_963992785.1). NCBI lineage: Eukaryota > Metazoa > Arthropoda > Insecta > Hymenoptera > Tenthredinidae > Tenthredo > Tenthredo livida. The sequence continues at coordinate 765,797 of OZ023070.1, read as the reverse complement.
TTTGCCTTCCGGTAATTTGAGATTATGATCGCTCGCAAAGTCACGTACTGCAGCAACTGCATAGTTAGAATTATTCTGGCGTATATTCTGCGGCAGAATTTCCGGCTGCCAAGTGTTGCTGTAAAGTGCAGAGTCCAACGCTTTACGAAAGCGATTTCTTCTGCTGAATCTTCTTCGCAATATTAAATAAAATAAAATAATATCATATTTTGGTAACAGAAATTTGAAAAAAAAAAATCATCATGACATTCAGAACATCGTTATAATTACTTTGCTGCATCCGGAATCGCACTCCTGGATCTTTCAGGGATCGTATCCATGTTAAAAAAAAAATGTATACCACGGAGTTGAAATAAAATAAAATAAAAAATGTTATTTCATTATTTCTATACGATGAATTTGAGACCGAATTTTGCATACAAAAATAATTTTTATTCCCTTGAAGTACGCGGCGCTATTGAAATAAAATAAAATAAAATACACAACGCGTGAGACTATATTTATATTTATATTTATATTTATATATTATGTATTATATTATATATAAAAATATAAATATAAATATGAATATATATTATATAATATATAAATATCGAGATATACTCTCCTTCGAGCAAATCTGAGATATATGGGTCTTCCGCGGAGCCGTCGATTTGATTTATTATTAAAATATCAATTATTGTATACATATTACGTTGAATTATTAAATTCCACATGAGTTATTGAGGCTGAAATTCATTCCCCATGAAATAGCACCATGCTGATGAAGTCTGTCCTTGATAATGGTGTTACCAGTTTTCGATATTCCATCTGCATATTCGCTCTTCCAATTCGGTATAAAAGTGCGTATGCTATTCGGCTCTTCTTCCTTAGCCGATCTCCGACTCGTACAATTGCCTTCTATTCTTTTTATGGATTTTAATTTAGGCCTTATATCGACGCCCGGAAGTTGCGATGGAGGAGAAGGTGGAGGAGGACAAGGCAGAGGCATGAGACCATCGACTCCTGACTCTTTTATTAAATTGTTATAATCTCCTGAAGGATGTTCGTCTTCAAAACGAATAATGATATTTGATTATAAATACTGTTCCAATGTATTCCAATACAATAAAACGTCTTTCTCCATCGTTCATTTACCATCCTCCAGCAGCTTACCCAAATGACAAAAATCAATTTGATACGTTGTTCTGAGCCGATCCACGTTTATCCGTCTCATCATATCGTCAGGAGGCGCGCATTGCAATACGTTATAAAGATATGGATACTTCTCTTGCAGCTATTGACGATATTAGAAATCTCATGAGATGAGGGATAGGGGGTCATAAATATCACCCCACGAGTTTTATACCTTTTTCAAATACGTGTTAGGCTGGTCGATTCTCATACCAGGAGTTTCCGGGCTAGAGCCAACTTTAGCAGGATACAATTTAGGGTCGAGTAGTGGTCCCATAGGACCCAAACGGCTCCATTCATATGAATCTGCATTTATAGGAGCTACGATTTCCCTTTGTATTTCACCCCCTGGACCAACACCAGCACCACACGTGCATGGTACACTTTTAGAAGGTCCTTGAGGTGCAGGTGGTAAAACTGTAGCGTAAATTGGCCCTTCGCGTAGAGGATAAGTCCTCACATAAGGCCAGAGATAATCCTTCCTATACGTGGTCACGTATTGATCCATTTTACCGATTGGAGATTGAATAATTCACTCGGACAATTTTTTTAACATTTTTTTTTCTACGTTTTTATCAATCTTTTATATGGGATACGAAAATTTTGCCATTTCAAACATAACGGTTATACGATCTCGAAACTAAGACGCGATCGTTGTGTCATTAGAGTTTTCGCAATTTTTTTGTTTTCTTTCTTTTTGGATTAATTCCATTTTTTTTCATCTTCTCTATTTCAGAAATCGATCATTCAAAATTTTCAGGATTATACCTACTCTGATATTTTTATACCATTTTATGTAGAATATTTATTATTCTTTTAACATTAATCGTAATACTAACAATTGATTATACAAATAGCTTTCGGGCTTATTTGTAATAGTTATCAATTTTTAAATAATTTTTTTCCTCTTTCTTTTTTTGCTTCACAATTTTCATTACCTAATTATATTCTCTATATGTTAAATTTTTCTTATTTTTCTTATTTTTTGTTTGTTTCTTTACATAATTCATTATACCCCTTAATAAGGAAAAAAAAAAAAATTAAAAATAAATAAAAATTTCTGAGGTAGTTTTCTTTTTCGAGTCTAAAAATACGAGACAGAATAATTATTTTAATTATGTTTAATATTTATAGTATATAAAAATAGTAGTAATAATAACTAACAATTAAAATTACTTAGGTCTGTTATACAACAATGCGCGATATAGTATGTTTATAGATTGATATTTTAGCATAATTATTCGACAGGGAAAAATGTTCATTCTCAAAAAAAAAAGAAAAAGAAAGAAAGAAAAATAAAAAAAATTCAAACACCATTTTAGTCTATTTTACACACGTTCTTCCCGTCTAACGTTTCCAAATCTTCAAACTACATATTTACATCTTGGTTCACTGATTTCGAGAATACTCTGTCTTCCTTGAATTTTTTCTCCAGGAATTCGATTAAACTGAATACCGTAATAAACCGATAATTTAAAACTTGAGTAATATGAATTATCGAAACTCATACACACACTAGTCTTTGAAAATAAATGATTGAAATTAAAGCCAAGGATGCCAGGAAGGATCCATTCTGCACAAATTGTCATGACTATTAGCAGCGGCTACTAGAGTTCCAACTTTACTGTCCGTGCCGTCAAAATTGGCCAAAGAATTCAATCTAGTAACTATTGCTGTTACAGCTCTGGTAACCATCGTGATTAACAGTTCTCCTTTCATGTCTGGCGGTGCCTGAGACGCGTTCTCACTATCTTCTTGCTTCTTGCTATGATCCGCAATCACTTCGTCCCTTAAAATAGCCCGCAGTATAGTGTGAACCTTGAACGATGGCTGTACCAAGCAGCGAGCAGTTGCTATAGCGCTAGCAGTCAGTGGCCCAGATACGCCTGTTTTAAAACAAACCAGAAAATGGGTTTCAAGATCGTTCTATGAACCTTATAAATTCATTCCACCAACCCTGGGAGAACAATTCTTACCAGTGCTGGTGAGAAACTCTAAAATATTTGGGGTCAGACGGAAAGGAACTGGTCTATTAGCGTCCAATTCCCCCGAAGTATCGTCAACGTCGAATTTGAAGTAAGCGACATTGATCAATCCCGAATCCTGATGAACGTAGGTCATATCTGGGTTTAGTCTGGTCAAGTGAAGCACATACTCGGCAAAACACGCCAGTGAAAGTTGCAAGGTGAACTGAAAGAGCGAAAAACGTCGTTTAGCAATCAAGCATAATAATTTAGGCTCCGATGACTCATGACTCGGATATAAGATAATCACCATTTTTCTGAAAGTCCAGTAGTCAGTTGCGGCCGGGAACTTTTTCACCGCCCAATCTCTGAGCATAGTTCTGGCCACCATGGTGGTCTGAACTTCTTTAAGAATGTCCCTCAGGACTTGGTGGCTGGCCTGAGCTCCCCTGGCTTGTACGGTCGCTAATCTATCGTAGTATCTGGCTATAGGAGCGTCATGTTCGATGCCGAGTTTGGCACAGCCTTGTTTGTATATATCGAGTAGAGATATAGAGGCGGGATTGTCCTCTACAAGTCGCATTTGGGGAGAGACTGCGATTACCCTCGGTACAGTAAAGTGGAGAAATCTTCTGGACGTTTCTTTCTGCTTTGCAAGATAGTGATTCAACATTCTGAGCAATTGGAGGACCCGCTCTTCCCGCCTCGCGTCTCCTAATCCAGCGTCGTTTACCACTAGGTAGGGATAAAGGCGCCCATTATGCCCTCGAATTCTAAGTCTTCGAGCGGCTGTGTTGTGCCGTTGAACTACCTCCACTCTAGGCATGAAGCGGGCTACTCGAACGTAATAATGTGAATGCTGGAAACATGAATGGACATGAATAGTCAAGAAACGTTGCGTTCATAAGACGATTGAAGTGGAAAACTACCTTTGGGAGTAAAAATTCTCCGGGTAATTCGACCTCCGCGGTTTTTAGACTGAAGTTACTGAGGAATCTGCATTTTTCTTCTATCAAAAATGACCTGTAAGAGTTTAGGATATTATTTTTAAATTCATGAAGATAAGTTAAGTTCAGAGTTGCATTCAACGGTATGATATGCGTGTATACTTTGGTAGCTGTTTCGTTTTTCCTTCCAGTATTTTTATCCATTTCTTTAGCTTGCTGATAAGATTATGGAGAAGTCTAGCGCCGGGTACAGTAAAGTCAAAATCGCTGGTAAACTGTCCTTTCATCTTCTGGAAAACTGGATCCTGGACTGTAGCTTGTGCCCTTCTAGCCAGGGACTCGGAAGCAGCGGATCCAAATGTGTTATTAACGTTTTGAGAGGACGATATGTTCTCTGTAAGAATGAACAAGGTCAAATTCTGCAATCTAAAATAGTCAAGAACGAAACGTAAGGATCAATCCCTCACCAATCCCAATTCCAAAGGTTGAAACCAATTTCTTAACGAAATTCAAAGTATGGGGTGTTATGGTCGCCTCGCTGACTGCCCCACGGTTCTCAAATGCGATCGCATAACACTTGGCCAACCCCTGTCTCAGTTGTCTGAGTACTTCCTCGTACCAAGTTTCTCTGAACCAAACCATCTGAAAAATCGATAAAACGATAATATTAAACGTTGAACGAAATTGAATAGTATTAGTGAAGAATAGATGAGAATCGATGCTTACCTGATCCACGATACCTTCTAAACTAGAGAGAATAGTGGGATGAATATCCCTCTGCATATGCATGATCTTAGAGCATCTCCACATGGGTGGCGTGGCTCTTATAGGTCCGGTTTCAGGTGCTGTTTGTTGCGTTGCAGCCCCAGTATTAGTTCTACCTTCATTTCCGTCGTGAGATTTTCCAGCAGCAAGTTCAGCGCTCTTGTATCTTTCTCTCTGTTCGATTTTAAGAGTAAGATAGAGCGTTCTTATGGAGAAATAAACAGCCTGTGGAAACATCCTTCCTACTTGGCTGAGTAAATTGAGTATGACGTTGCCCTCGTGTCTAACAAGGCACATGAGTAGCTGAGGTATCCAGGGCAACCACTGAATCGGAGGTACGCCTACTGCGTATTTATCAACGGCTTCCATGAGCGAGAATTTATCATCGTCGTATGTCAGCAGCCAGAGGACCTTCGCCAAGTACTTTCTCGACTTTGATTCATTTTGATGTCTGCAGGCGTGAAGGAAGCACGTTATAGCGCTAACGCCTATCGATATCTGCCTAGCGTCTCTTGTAAAGATGTGTTCTAGGTAGTCGCCCCAGAGAGCCCAGGCTTTTACCAGAGTATCATGGAGCTGCACTGCAGCTGAGAAGGCTTTGTTGGCATCATCTGAACGCCCGATTTGAGATAAAAGCATTCCCTTGAGGGCGTAAAACTCGGCGGTCATTTCTTTGGTGAAATATTTCAAGTTTGTTGACTCTATGACCTCAAGTCCTTCCTGAAGTTCATTTTTACCAGTTATAGAGGCCATCTGTAGATAGCATTTGACTTGCTGTCTTATTTTCTGGAAACAATCTACTATGGGAACACTGGGTATCGTGTAAATCCTTGAAAGCGAGTCCAGGCAAACACCCGAGAGATTATGCTTCCTGGCTATTTTTCCAAAGTGGATAATCGCCTGTGCCGAAGCATGGACTCCCAGCATAGAATGATTGACCGTCTGATCTTGCTGGGAGTCGTAATGGCTGGAAATAAAAGTATAGTGGTGTTGTCTCCAGGTGAATATATCCGACCAGTGACTGAGATCGTCAGCGATAACTGGCAGCCTGTTTCTCCATGTTTTAACAACGGCTTTCATGTCATGGAGTGACGAACTTCTCCCATGAAGGAGTCCCTGATGTATTTGCATGGCCTCTTGCAGCTCCATAATTTGTTGCGCAGCCTGAAGTAAAGGCAGATGAATATGGCTGACGATATGTGGAAGCCTGCGCCACTCCCTCATGCAAAGACCAGAGGCAAGTTCGACGTATCTTTCAACGGCGCTAAGGTGCTGATCTTCGCTGTGACAAATAGCCAAAAATCCTCTATACAAGTTAACTTTCCAGGCCATTTCTTTAGGGCAGTTATGTTCGACTTGTGCGAGTGCCTCCTTCATCATTGACCAGTTGGGTATTCGCCAAGAGCTCTCCAGTATAAGAAATGGGTTTTTCTCTGCCTTTTTGCTCCCGTAATCTAGCAAGAGATCCCACTGGTTCAATTCCTTGGCGCATCTTATCCAATGTTGATCCCAAAGTATGGATTCACGTTGGGTCTTGAAAGGTGCAGGAGTCGTGATATAATCCTGTTTAAATTTGGTCATAGCAACATCGTAAGCACCTTGTGCCTGCTCGAAAAATCCCTGTTGTTCTAAAGCGGTTGCTTGAAGTGTTTCCTTATAGTGTGCGTGTTTCTGCCAAAGTCCAGACCACATGTCCTCTTCACAGAGCAAGGAATACATGTCTGAAAGCGAGTCGAGGATCTCTGCGTGCGGGCTGTTGTCAGGTTCAAAATCGTAGCAGTCAGATTCCCTCTTATTTTTAAACTGATTATTTCCATTGTCGAAAGCCATCTGTTCTAAACTGAGAGTCATTCTGTGCCACAAGTTGTGAGACCTTCCCAAATACTTCATCAACGCCGGTCGAATCGGGACTGGAGGATCGCAGTGCGCCATTGCCTCAACAAACGTGGCGATTGCACTGGGATGGCAGTCCTTCTGAATAACATGAGTGCCGCTGCAGATGAAAGGAACCATTTCTGCAATCAATGTGTTGTGCTGGTGTTCGTCAAGGATGCCCCAAAGCCTGGGAAAAGTATCTAGCCAAACGCGTTCTGCTAAATTAGTGTCCATGTGGCAGAGCTGGGCAGTTGCAACTAGGAGTTGTTCGGTTCTGATTTTCCTAGACTCTTCTAGGAACTCTCCTTGTTTGGCAATAGATTGCTGGAGTGTAGCCTTTCTAACAGAAGTAATTTCCTCGCTTACAGCAGTAGGGTCACCGCCGGATAGATCCATGTCCAAAATATCATCCTTAACGTCATTTGTTTCGTAAATATCTCGAGGTTCTTCCTTCACAGATGTATAAATAACGAAATTCTTGTGCTCTTCACTGTCGGCCATGTTTATGACCGAGGTAATGCTCGGCAAGAGTGTGTCCTCGTTTGCAAGCTGCACCTGAGTCGTGGTGCTTGCAGTAACAATAAGCAATTCTATACACTGTTTTATCCAATAATGTGGTCCCATAGCGTCCCAGCTCTGACTGCATACGATATAAAGCAATCTATCGTGAAGCCGTCTTCTCATCGAGCCATCAAATACTTGGAAGAACTTTGCCCTGATGTGAGGCTGGATGCAGCGGAGTCCAGAGAGAAAAGCTGGCTCTAATTTGGACGTCAATTCAGAAGCCTTCAACGTTTCGTCCCTGTAAACGTAATTTACAAGTTCTAGGAACTGACCATTGAGCTCTAAATCATCGGGGAATCTCTTCTCAACATACTGCATCATCTTCACCAGTAATATGGACTTCTCTCTTAAACTTGGTGCCTGATTCATGGCGATTGGGTTCTTGTTTTTCATCCATTCCTCCAGCATCTTCGTTATGGCCTTCATTACCTTTATGTCTTGCGTCTTTTCAATAAGACCAACTAGAATTGAGCCTACGAATGATTTGCGCATTTCAACCCCCATAACGACGACCCTATTCTTGACCAGATCCAAACTGAGTATGAGTAGCTCGCTGCCGACTGGATTAGCCTCGGGTTGAGCAGGATGTAGATGATCTTTAGCCATTCTGTGCAAAACTTTCATAAACGGTGTTATTAGTCGATCAATATAGCTCTGATTATTGGTACAAGCTGCCTTGAGCATCATAAGTGTACCGAACAAGGAGCTGGGTGCAGCAGAGGCGTTTTTATCGTAAGCAGCAAGCCCGTCGAATATAAATTTCCCAACGGTCGTATAAAGAGTATCAAGTTCCTCGTATTTGGAGGCAACAGTTGCTGACGTTGGTTCGGTTGGAAATATGGTCATAAGTCGAGACAGCAGGCCATGCACGAGTCTTATAACTTTTGTATTACTGCTTCCAATGCAAGCGCCCAAGCCTCTCTGCAGTGGCTTGCAGCTAGATAGTATTTGCTCCCTTTTCATAACTCCGAGTAAGAGAGTCATGAGTTCTAAAGCTGTGCAAATGTTCCCATAATTTGGTTGAGTGTTGTCAACGCTGGCAAATACTTTGTCAAGCCATGCCAATTTGAGGTCGCAAGTTTGCGGCCAGACGTCTGGTTTCAGGGCCATTTTCAACAGTGTTACACATCGTCTTGACAATTGTTCACCAGGATTACCAGGCGTTGTTGTAGCGTCGTTTACTTGGCATGCTAAACGAAGTAAGAAATTGAGAACCGCGTCTGCGTGGGCTCTTTCAATCGGCTTAGTTGCCCCAGGCTCGATTTTCGGTGTTATTAACGGGATGGTTGCCGCGCTGGTCGTCGCTTGTACGGCGAGTCGTTTAGGCGCTGATGTATCGTCGGTCGAAGGACGTTTTATAGCGCCAGTCATAGTTCCAGTGCCTCCAGTCTCCATGTTCTCAGCCTCGTCTTTGATCCTGTGTAATTCCCACTTGATAATAACTTCTGCTAACTCAACAGCCAGTCTTCTGTGTTCGATTGTGGCAGTGGGACTGAATCCGAGTCTCTGAATAGAGTTTACCATGTGTTGTACTAGGTGATGTCTAACTGGATAATAGACTTTGTAGTGACGAACGACTAGCTGTAAGATATGGAAAAGCTGCTGCATGGAGTGCCCCTCCTCAACGATTATCTTCTTTGTCCAATGCGTGAGCATCGTGTTACCATCTTCCATTCTGACCGGCATGGCAGGAGTCAGTATCTCCAAAGCCTGTCTGACCACATTCCTGGCTTCTACAGCGTGAGCTTTTAGCAGGCTGTGAAAAACTTGGAGTACAATACGCTTGTGGATGGCGAATTTTGCTATTATGTGACTTAGCAGCAAGTGTCCATGATATCTGGTTGCAGGATCTACGCAGTTCTTCCCCAGTAGACAGGGCCAAGCAAAGGTCATAAGTCGACGTAATTTGTTGCCCTGTTTCTTGTTCGTGACATCGTGTATGTGCTGGGAAGCTTGTTCCACAAGTAGGCATGAGAATTGGAGAAGAGAAATTCTCACACAGTCAGCAGACCCAAACGGATTGTCTGGGTCTATGATTTTGCTGATAAATACAGACACTACATTTTCTGGGTTGTCTTGGTACGGCATCGGAGCACCTCCTACTAGTTTCAGCCCTTCCCCGCGCTCGAAGCTTGTGGCAAAACAGGGGATGATTATAAGCTGCAATACCTTGGCCTTGAGCTCCTGAGACATATTGTTGGTGGGAAAGTGTTCGACGAATCTGAAAAAGGCGTTTCTTTTCCATTCCACTGTGTATTCTTGGGCGACAGTATTCTCCAAGAAGTCTCTGAGGAATTGGAAGTCAGGTACAAATCTGTCGCAAGTTGCCCTCAGCAATTGGAACAGAAGATCGACGTCGTTGGGGTGATGCCCGAAATAGTGTAGGAGGATTTTGACAATGAGCTTCGGCTCTTTCCAGTGGCAGAAATCAACACTATCAACCTTTTTGTGAAGTGCTTGATAATCGTCGTTGCACCATATTTGTTTCAGGGCTGCGACGAGTTGACTCTGAGTGAAGAACCATTGTTCGTCAAACTTGATAAGAACAGATATAATTCTGATGGCTTGATGTTGTAATTCGCTCTTGTCCGCCGAAGTTAAAGTAGAATTTGTCTGCGAGTGGGCAAGCAGCATGGTTGTTAATCTCGTCGTACTATTTCTGAGAACGTCTCTGAACGGTTTTCCGTCCTTGTGTTTTATCAAGAATTCAAGATAGCGGCTCCACTGCTGATCCTTTATATTATTATCGTGCAAAAACAGGTTCAATGTCTCAGCAGGATATCTGAGCAAGAATTTCATCAACGGTACCCTGAACGGACTGGATGCCTCAACTAAGAGCGACTTTTCTGTCTGAAGAACCAGCCTGCATAATATATCAATGAACTTTGGACTGGCCGCAGGTGTCTGATGGAAAATCCCAATGATAATTGCGATCTTTTGTTCGCTTTCCCCGGATTTAGAGACTCCCTTTCTAGCCTGCATCGCATTTTCCAATAGTTTCTTCAAGTGTTGAACAAGCTGTTCGCAAAGTGTGATGCTAAAGGTGCTTGGAAATAGTTGTGTGAGATAAGACAATCTCTTTACGCAATTAAGACTAAGATTTCTGTGATCTCCGAGAGTGAGTAGCATAGGTCGCATAATCGCGTGCACAGATTCCATGTCGATTTGAAATCCTGCTATAAATTTCTTCATACATTCGAAAGCCGCCTCTTGTAATTCCGCGTTAGGTTTTTCAAGTGCTTTGTAAAGAACGCCGAATATCTTCTCTCTACAAGCTACTACGTAGTGACAAGCGGCTAGTGCTTTGAGCGCCGATTTTCTCAGGGGAATTAGATTAGACACAGATTTGTAGCAGGGAAGTTTGTTCAAATTCGCGTCCTCAGCTTCGCTCAAAGCCAATAATTCCTGGAAAAACACCTTGTGTTCCATGACCGTTAAATCTATAGTGAACAATCTGGGCTCCAGGGTGGTGCAGAAGGTGTTGCCGTCCATCAATCCGATCTGTGCATTCGCCGGTTGATGTCTTAGCAGGTGTTTCTTGGGCGGTATCATATCAGCGAGTACTTCTTTGTGTGGTTCCATTACTTCAGTGACTGTTTTGTTCTGAATTTCACCTAGTAAACGAAGCGAAGCCATAGCCTGTTCACGTACCATAGTGTGTGGGGAAGTTACCTGCCTCACCAGCTCGTGTGTAACTTCATAAAGGCTTTTATTCTGGGCTTCAGTGAGCTCGTTACTTCCATCTTGAATTCCAGGGCTGGCGCAAACCCTCAACATCTTTTCCAGGTTCCCTTTAGCCATATCTATGGCTCCATTTGATACTTCTCCAGTCAAATCCATCATAACAAACATCAGAGCCTTGAGGAATACGAATAAATGATCGAGGACCCATTTGGTCGCCATTCTTTCGTACAGAAACTTTATAGCTGTACATCCCCCCAATTTTGCATACCAAGCTCTCTCGTAGCATAGAGAACACATCCTTTCGGCGAGGTATTCCATCAATGGGAGCTGGCAGGCCCTTTCCCTCGAGCCCAAGATGTTGGTGGCAGTTTCTAGGATCAAAACAAGGGCCAAATTTCCAGGCTTGCATAGTTCCTTCTCTTCGTGTCCCATTATAACAGCCAAAGCGTCGATAAGGACTAGCGGATCGAGGCCTTGAAGCCGTATTTGTTTTCCTGTTAAACAGAAGGGGCCAGCTTGCTGTGCAATAGCAACCATGGTGTAGTGTCTAACCAGGGCAACCATATTGCCAAGAACCGAGTGTCTTAACTCCTTGATAGCCGCGGCAACGAAGAGTCCAGTGAGAGCTGTCTGGTGAACGTTTCTAGCGACTGTATCGCTGCATTTGTATCTCGGTCCTTGTTGGCGTGGAATTTTACCCTCTTTGAAACGTGGGTGCATGAAAAGTTTGTAAAGAGTCAATTTATCGTCGTCAAGTTTAAGCGAAGCTGCCAAATAGCACCTTATGACTTCCCAGCACTGTCTGCGATAGAATGGATCCGTGGTGTTTGATTTAAGAGCTGAGAATGCCGTCTCTATCACCTTTTCGACAGGGAAATCAATCGGCTTTGCCGGCTCGTGGAAGTAGGCGACTACCGCAGGCGAGTTTGTCTCGCGATCGTTATACTCCAGCTTCTGTGGCTCTATCATCATCTTCCTATTCCCGCCGCCGAATTTACCAAGTACTCTGAACGCCACGTGAGCGACCTGGTCTGTAGGGTTTCTCAGAGTTCTCCAAAGAGCCTGCATCAAGTCAGCTCTGACTGGCTGTATATGTTCGTACAAGAAGTCAGGCTGCAAGTTATCAACGCATAATTCCAGCGTTCTTAAACCTTGACTGACGAGAGTGTGGCTTCCGTTGAGCGCCGAGACTAGCGGGTCCATTAGCATGGGGAGATAAGGAAGTAGGGAACTGAGCCTGACTGGAACTGTAAGGCAAAGTTCAACGAATAAATCTTTCATGTGTTGTTTGTGGAGGCCTGATTGCAGCCGGTTCAATCCTTCGAGTAGATTAGGAAGCAGAGGTAAGAATTCTTGGTAAAGTAGGTCGTGTGAACCCCCACCAATTGATCTGAACAGCGCCCTGAGCAGGAGAAAATAGTTGTAAGGTTCTTTGGCAGACATGGCAAGTTCCATGGAACGATTGACTATTTGATGAAGGTGGGGTCTGAGCATATGCTCGTTTTCTGCTGGGAATAGAGAAACGCTGCCAAAAACAAGCTTGAATAATCTCAGGTAAAGATTACTTCTTTCTACGTTAGATCCCATGTCGTCCATTCTTTCCAAAAGGTATTCGACGAGGACGGTTGCAAATATTGGAGATGTTGTTGGATTGGCTAAAAACGAATTGCCGACAATCTGTAGCGCGCAATTCTTGAATATCCTCTCCACCATGTAGTCTATTGTCGTTGAAAATATCTCCTGAAAAGTCTGGGGATTCATCATCGAAAATACGCCGCTGAAATGCTCCAGAACTTCCTTTTCTTCCTTTGTTCTGACCGTCTGTGGCTGTGCTGGTCTCCCAGGCTGGGCAATAGCTCCCGCGGCCGGTGGTCCAATAGTGTAAATATCTAGGGCTTGTAGTGCCCATTTAACGAGTCTAATGAAAACGAGAGTTTCTTTAGGCTGAAATTGTTTTGACTGCGTTACTTCTCCTGATTTACAATTAGCGCAGCCCCAAGTGATAGTCTTAACTCCACAGACTAGCGTTTTAACGAGGCTTCTGTAGTCCGCGACGTTATAATTCATCGCCTGAGAAGCTGGGAAGCCGAATTTCGATTTTCCCGAGTCTTTGTCGTCGTTTATATCTGCGATTCCCTGTTTACTGTCCTCTGTTTTAACTTCTGCATTTGCCTGTGCCTGAAGTTGTTTAGTTTTACCCAGTAAAACGGGCATCTGTAATTTTGTGATAGTTTTAAATTTCAAAACGAAGACCTCTAACATTCGCATCAAAAGTTCTCTCCCCTGGTTGCTATTCTCAGCGTCAGATCTCTGCCTTATGCATTCGACAAGGTTCAACAAAAGCTTGCATGACATGGTTTGTATAGTTGTCGGCAAGCTTTGGTCGTGAACGTTTTTACTAAACAGGTGAACAGCTCGTGCCAAATCGCTCAACGGTAGTAGCTGCCTTACGTGATGCACGAGATCAGCTAAAGTCGAGTACGCCAAGGGCCTCAAAGACTCGTGAGTCGTCCAGCCATGTCCCAAAAGGACGTCTTCATCGAATAGGCGCTCCATGTGAGGAACAAATTTGTTTCTTAAATCTGTTGCGAGAATATGTCGAGCAGCGATGAGCAGTTCTTTACGTAAATGAGCCACTTCCATCGGGCATAGAGTGAGGAGGCCCAGCATGCCTTTAACCATCATTGCACTATGCTGAGAAACGACGTCCTGATAGATCCGTATAATATAGGCGAGAAAAGAGAGCGTTTTTATCTGGGCACCCATGAAATCGACAAACACTTCTTTGTTGAATCCTGGTGATGTGCGGTGCTGAGGACTTGGCTGTAGCGTAATTGTGGTCATTATTAAAGGTATGAAGTCTGATACGTCTTGATGAACGTTTTGCTTGTAAATTTGGTACATCAGTACAACGATTATCGGCAATTCTTGTAAAACTTTCAGAGATAGTACTGCCTTTGGGATGAGATTGTACTGCAAGATAAAAATTGGTTCATTAAATGGTTTGTCTCATCTAGTGAGTAATCAATTGTTTCAAATATACTCACGGTAACTACTGTGCCATCAGCAGCTTTCTTTTCGCTTTGAATAGCAGTGATGGTGAATGTCTCTGTGAGTAAAGCGTCGATGTTTATTTCCGACAAGTCTTTAACTCTGAGGGCTGGTCTGGGTTCGAATATTTTTGGAAGATGTTTGGGTAGTTCGCTGTATATGGATTTGACAAATTGTAAGAAATGTTGAATCTGAATAAAGAAAAATTACAGATTAATGACGAACTCAATTTTTCTATAGCTACTTCATTCATCCTCATTCTATTACCTCTGGGTTAAAGGTGGGTCTATACTGCTTATGCAACTCGATAATAATCCTCAAACAGACGAGTATATTCTCCTCATTCTCTGTCTCAAGAAGCTTTAGCATCAAGCTAAGAATCTGTTTAACGTACGGCCTCAGATATTCGTTAGTTGGTAATCTGTGTATCATTTCTAATATCAGTTTCCTAACTTGTTGAATGTTGTACTCCGATATAAAATGCGGCTCTCCATCTTGAAGTATTTTCAAAAATATCTTCATCAGATGATCGAGGAATGCCGGGTACTGGGATGAGCACATTATCACCTGAAAGAGTCAGAAGATAGATTGAACGATCTATCATCGATTCCCTGAGAGAAAATGTATCAAAAATTGATGATTACTTCAAAATTTTCTGAAAGTTCCTGTGCAGCTTTCAGTTTCAGCTCATCCTTCGATCCCGGATCAGCGAGCATCGTGACGTACGACCGATAGGTGTTCATCTGTGTCAATGGATCTGGAGGTGCCATTTTTACAGATATTTATAGTTCCTTTGATTCTAATCAGAAATCGATAGTGTTGTCACACCCGCGAGGCTGCATCTAAAAAAATGTGAAGGTAATTGATGATATACTTAAATATCAATCCATCAGTCTCCTGTTTCCCTTTACACATTTTCCTATCCTACTGATCGCGATAAACTCCTATTGAATGTATATCGATCGTTTTTTGATGATTAGAGTTTCATTTTTACCGATATGGGATATAAATACCGCGATAGTGTATGGTGCGCGACCTTGATCGAATTGTTATTCTATAAACACTTATTTTCCCATAAATCTATGATATAGGTATAGGAGTAGAAATTTTATCGCTAACGATTCCAGGAAGCGACATCGGCCCAAATCGCGATGTCTGTTATAGTCGTCGCGAACGAGTAGGCAATCAATCGCGTATATAGGGAAACGGCCAGATCATGCGTTATATAGATACGTATGTATGTTGTATATGTATATGAGGACGCAAACATCCCTTGGCAACGGTGATATCGAATTCTCGTATACCCCATGAGATAGAGTCAGTGTTTGTACACGATAGAATTCTTATACAGTTATCAAAAGCGTTCTACTAATACGAGACTGCGCGAAAGCGCGAACATGATAGTCAGTGCAACGATTCTACCTTAGCGAAAACCCGAATATCTGCAGACGGCAGAATGGCACGAGACACGGTGCTACTGATACGCGTCTGAAGGATTTTCATCGCCGATTTCAAACCGAACTGCAGAAATACACGGAATAATATTAAAAAATGGACGAGAAAACAATCGACTCGATCTTTTCCGGATCCCTGAAATCCCTGCCACCAGTAAGCTCGAAAATTGTCAGGATATTCACCAGCTCAACATTCACAGGTAAAATCGGTACATTGTTAACGAATTTCGGAATCTAAATTGTCGAAATTGTTATACTCCTGCAGATACTACAATGGAAAGGAACACACTGATGGCGCAGTGTTATCCCAAGCTCAAAGATTACTGTCGCGAAAAACACGGGCTGGAGTTTCAGGTATGAAGTTTTCAGGGTCGCGAGAGTTTCGCGTTTATGCATTAGAGACTCTTTACGGAAAAAAAAATTCTGAATCTTAAGTACATGAGAAAACGCGCGTGAATAAATTGCGGAAAAATAATGATACAGCAGCAGAATCCATACAGACACTCATGTATATAATTCGTTCATTCGACCTGGCTGAAGGTCTCGAAATCCGAGGGATGATTGATTTTACTGATACCAGGTACCAGGCGCCAAACGGCACCTTCAAACCAGAGACGTGTGGAAATAGAACACATAAATTTGTACGAACTATATCACATCACTGTCCCATATACCACTGCAGCAGATATCGGAAATACGTATTTCCACGCTCTTTTGAAAGCTGAAGAAAAAGCGAGGAAGCTAGCTCTTCGGTAGCTAATGAATCCTATATTCTTACTAATTACGCAGGTAGTGGACATGAGATGGGGAGTCAGGGATGAGGCGACTGACGATCACATGACGACAGAACTTTGCATGAGGGAAATTGAAAATTGCCAGCGATTGTCGATGGGGCCTAATTTCGTGGTACGATATACGAAGATGAAATCCTCCCATACGATCTGCCTTGAAAACTACAATTTTTGCTTTTCGTGCAGGTTTTTTTAGGCCAGAAGTACGGGTATCGTCCAATACCGACTTACGTTCTCAGTTCTGAACTCGAAATGCTAAGAACGGAGTTAGAGAGCCAAGGAATGGACGTGAACGTCTTAGACACTTGGTACAAAAAAGACAGCAATGCAGTACCGCCGACGAGCGTATTGCAGCCCATATCATCGATCCTGAAAAACTTCAACAACAAAGTACGCGATGCGTGCCATTTCGTCAAAAGCTTGTATAGTCGCTGATATTTTGCCACTGTTTTCTTCGCAGAGAATTCCGAAACTTCAACAAGAGGATCAAGCGATCTGGTGGGACACTATGACCAAGATGCAAAAGCTGTTTAGAAAGGGAGCCCAGTCGCTTTACAACTCTGGCAAATTCGACAAAGACACCATGCACAACTACTTCATGTCCGGTAAGTCCTGATCAGGTGGTTTAGTCCGTTCACTGATGATATATCATCGGGGGAATCGATTTGGCGGTTTCAGTAACCGAAAGAGAGGTGATCAACGGTATCTTGAATGTGAAGAACACCAAAAACCACTGCTTGGCTTACGTGAGATACATAAACAACATTAATTTGCAAAATTTGCGAAAGGCGGGTCTCTTTCTCGACATACTTAACAGAAGCTTGGACAACGAGGCTTCCAGACTCCTGGCTGATCTCAGAGACGAAAGATTGCCGAATAAAATCGAGAGCGTAAATTTACAGAGGTACCTAGAGCCTTCCCTTCAGACTCACCATAATTTCGCTAGTGGAATGAAAAAAGGGATTTTTTCGGTTCAGATACACCGTCGAATGGATCGGAAGAGAGGGTCTGGACCCGGAAACGCATGGAGCATATTTGCAGCACTTTATAACCCACTTTTACAGAAACATAGTGAAATTGGTAGATCGAGCTATGCGAAAAGAGGACAGTTCTGCACAGGGGCAAATAATAACTGAGATATTGCAGCACCTTCACGCATGCAACAACTCTGTAAAGGTAGTGCCTACTTCCCACAATTCGCATTCGCCGAATGCAGTATAAGTAATATAGCTAACCGTGAACCATCATCCCACTACTCGCAGGTTTTCTACGGAAGAGAAGATACCTTGGAAAGGATAAAAGCCTACATGCTAGACGAGGGAGAGAAGCCTTTGGTTCTTTACGGTGAAGGTGGATGCGGGAAGACATCTCTTTTAGCAAAAAGCGCAGGATTAACTCACACGACTTGGCTGGCTGGTAAAAAACCCATAAGCATAATCAGGTTCCTGGGTACCACGCCGGATAGCAGTGCTTTGACGCCAACGTTGATATCAATTTGCCAGCAGGTGAAAATAAGCCGAAGAAAAATTGAAGAAAAAACCATAAGCGCCATAATAAATGAACTGCTGAATGCTATATGTACCGTTTTACAGATATCTTACAACTTTATGCTACCGTTTGAAGAAATTCCCGATGATTTAGTCCCACTTACAGCCCACTTTAAACATCTATTGACACTGGCAAGCCCTGAACAACCGATATTATTGTTTTTGGACAGCGTTGATCAACTCACTGGAACCCAAGGGAATAAATTATCCTGGCTGCCGACGAGGTTGCCGCAAAACTGCAAGGTGAGTTCAGAGATGTGGAACGAACTCGATGGGAGAGATTTTCGTGTACGAAACGATTCATAAACTGTGTTGAAAATCATCAGATGATTCTTTCCTGCGCCGCGGAAGAGACAAACCCGACAATCTCAAGGGACTATCATTTACTGCGCAGAATGATAGACACCGAAGAGAGTTTCATAGAGGTAACTGCTCTAGGTGAAGATCTAGCGATGGATGTTATACGGTACGTTGACTACCTGCAGCTTCTCTATGATTCGTTTGATATTTCTTCTGATTGAATTCGTTTTTTTTATTTTTTTCTTGCGAAGAATGTGGATGAAAACGGCTCACAGAGACTTGAACAACTACCAATGGCGTCTGGTGGCAAACGCAATAGCAAAATGCTCTTTACCAATATTCGTGAAGCTTGTATTCGCTGAGATATGCCGATGGCGTAGCTACACCAAACCAGCGGATACTCACTTGGCCAGTACCGTGATGGACAGTATAATGATGCTGTTCGAAAGAATCGAGAAACAGCACGGAAGAATATTGGTCTTTCATGCATTGGCCTACATAACTGCGGCTAAGTCCGGTCTCTCAGAGTCGGAACTTGAGGACCTGATTTCCCTCGATGATAAAGTCCTCGACGATGTCTATCAGTACCATCTTCCACCCGTGAGGAGAATACCCCCCCTTCTTTGGACCCGGATTAGAAATGACCTGCCGAATTACCTCAGCGAAAGAGAGGCCGATGGTGTTAGTGTGATGAATTGGTACCACAGACAATTCCGAGATACAGCTAAAGAGAGGTACTTCAAGAACATGAACATGGCCATGTACTTTCACTCCATGATAGCTGATTACTATCTTGGAATTTGGGGAGGCGGAAGACCTAAGCCTTTCAAATACACCGAGATACAACGACACAGGTAGGTATGATGGGATGAGATCAGATCAATCAGGATCAGGAATGATAGACTGGACTGGACTGGATGATTTCAGGTTCAACTTAACCGACAAGGAAGGTATAGCCGATCGAAAGGTGCCGGAACAGCCACTTGCCTTTTATTCCAAAGAAGGAAAGCTCTCGCGATATAATTTGCGAAAGGTAATGATGCGAGAGTGCAACAAAGCCGGAAGACGATTCTTGACTTCGTGTTTTTTTTTTTGCAGTTTGGTGAATTGCCTTACCACTTGGTCAGAGCCCGGAGATTCAAGGACTTGTTTGAGAACGTTCTGTTCAACTACGAATGGCTCCATGCTAAATTAAGCTCGTGTCCATTGCAGGCGGTCCTCTCAGACTTCGAAGACGCTTGTAACAACATCGACGATCAAAACCTCGTGCGGTATGAAGAAATGATATCACGTCTTAGGTCGCTAAGTGACCGGTATAAAATTTGTACATATTTTCTAGAGAGTTGATGCTCGTCGCTGACGCACTCCGGTTAGGAGGTGCGATTCTAGGAAACCATCCTGACATGTTAGCTCCGCAGTTGGTCGGTCGTTTATTGCCAGAGATCGGGGGAAACGTGAACGTTCGAATGTTGTTGATGGCTTGCGACAAAGATGGTGCGAAAAATTGCGCACTTTTGCCGCTTTACCACTGCCTCCACACACCCGGTGGACCTCTAAAGGTGCAGTAGATTTTTTCCGCTGATTATTCTGCACGCAGATTTCCCTCGCATGTGATCCTTTTCGCGACTTATCTCATTCCAGTACTCTTTGGAAGGGCACCAGTTCGCGGTATTCGGTTTTTGCTTGACATCAGACTTCAGGTACATCGTATCAATATCTAACAGATTCATAACGTGGGATCTGAGCACGAGCGATATGACTAGAGACGTGAACCCTGGAATAGAGGGAATCATGCAGCAGCTTGTGCTCAGTCCAGACAACCGATATGCAGCAGCCTACACGAACAACAATCAGGTGACGATGAAGAGTGCGTTTGTCAAAAGTAGAGTCCACAATGTTACTAATTGATTGATTAATTGATTAATTAATTAGATTGTCGTTCTGAATACATTGACGAGTGAATTCGTAACCATAAGTAATCCGCTTCCAAACGAGGAGCCAGTATACGGCGTCCATTTGATGAACCAATACGTATTTATATACGGAAGAATGGGATGGTGTAAATTCGACCTGCGCGGTAATTTATTGGGAAATTTCACAACACCAGAGGATTCAAATCAGTGGCCAATACTACGTGAGATCATTTTCATCCTCAACACGTAGATACACATTTCGATCATTGACAAACACTCTGATAATTCTTCCTACCAGATTTGGAATACTCGACGCTGGATGAATACAGAATAATATTCTGGTCGGGTAGTTTAGAAGACTCCGCAATGCTTTTGCATGCTTATCGCCCAAAGGGAGCATTGGATCCGTTCGTTTTCCACAGGTAAAATAAAACTGAAACTACCGCCCTCTTCCTCAGGTAATAGGAGAACAAATTTGTCTTTTGTGTTTACTTAAAGCGCGATGGTAATGACCAGCGATAAAAAGACGCTATTCGCTTGCACAACAAAGAACGATTTCCGCGTTACCAAATATATCTGCGAGGACAGTTCCTCTTATTGGGAAAAGGTATGTGAAATGCCTCGCGCTCACAACGACGATGTTGAATATCTTCTGCAGCTTAAATTAGACCGGGACGAAGAGACGCTCTTGGCAACTTCTGGGAACGGTTTTGTCGTCTGGTTTTTAGAGAGCAAAAGCGATGCCGTTGTTCTAATGCTGCCTAATGGAATCAGGAATATTAGCACCCGAATGCTGTGCTCAAATTCTATAATGATCAGTGGCACTAAGAACTACGCAGTGGCTGGAGTGAGGTAAACGATCATCAAGTCCATCAGCATTTAAAGAAGAAGAACCACATTTTCCTTTCCCTTTTTTATAGGAAAAATTTGTACGTTTGGAGTCTTGAGACTTCAGCCTTGGTGAAAGTCCTTGACGCCCACTTTGCAAGGATAATTCAGCTCGAACCACTAACTATTGGGAATTGGAACAGCGTGATAACTTCCAGCATTGACCGCAGCGTCAAGGTTTGGAATATCAATAACATATTCGAACAGGTTCACGTTATCGACAGACACGAGTTGCAGATAGATTCTATTAGGTGAAAAAAACTCTTCCAATATTTCTATTGCTATATTCTGAATATATTACAATGAATAAAAAGTTTGATAACGCAATAAGGAACTTTGATTCTTATATAGCTTAGCGGAACACTGTAATCTAGCAGCCACAGTCACAAGAGGATGCGTCGGTATATGGAACTTGCAGTCTGGAAGGCTGATTTCAAAATTAGCAGACAGTCCATTGGGCGCGATAGTTACACACGCTTGTGTAACTCACAATGGAAAGTACGTGTACTAGCTACCTCTGCATACAATCTTCTCTTAATATACAGACAATTCTTAATTGATTTTCTGTGATCCTAAACTCGTGAACATTTCAGGTACATAATATCCACTGAGTCAGGTAATGTATTGATATGGAATAGGATAACGGAGCAAGTGCTATTCAAGGAAGAGCAGCCAGGTGTGAGACAGCTAACACTAATCCCAGATACAAGTAAATTCCTGGCAGTTTCAAGGCCCAGTAATCCCCCCGGGGTTGAGAGTGTTAGAACAACGGCGACTCTTGTAGTAAGAAACATTCCAGGTAATTAAAAGGCTCACTAGTTACGACTTTAGATCATTTATAATCTAATGTTTATTCATAAAGATGGAAGGACTATGTTCTCATTGGAATATCCTGTGAAAAGTCACACCGGAATACCGTTCAGACAAGCAGTCCTGACCTCGGATGGAACAAACCTAGTAGTACCAGCAGCGGACAAGGGAAATCGGGACTGCGTTATTGTTTACAATGCTAAAACCGGAGTCCTGATAAACAGAATACCGATAAAAATTCCAGGACTAAAAGTACGTGTATGAAAACTCGTAGGACTTGATATGAATTATTATTTAAAGGTATAACGATTTGAGTTAAATGAGATTAATCCTTTAGGATATAACTAGCATTGTCCCCATGCCTCACCGCGCGCATTGGGTAGGTATAATAGGCTCTGACAAGGGAAGTATCATGGATATAAATAAGAAGAAGATAATAAGATCGGTTCCAAAGTGGAGCGGGAACATAAGCAAGGATGGTAAACATACCTTGTACGCACCTAGCAGGTGTGTGATAAAATACCTATTAAATAACCGATCGCTTTTCTAGCGGCGAGGCCTTTACACTAAAATGATTTCCATACGCAGGGGAGGTTTGGACCTGATAGAGCTGAAGAAAGGAACGACCGTGAAAACCTACATCCCTAAAGTAGCCGAGGGTGTGTTTACCGTGATTTCCATGTTCAATCGAACGGACGAATACGTTCTCTACTATCATAGCGGTAGAAAAACTATCAGAGTTTTTAGGTGGGTTTGAAAATAATGGAAGAAACTTTGACGCAACATATTTTTTGGAAGATCGGACGAACTGTTCAAGTCAAAAATTAGCCAACGGCTGAAAAACTAACTCCCTAACTCTTATTCAACCATTTCTACTCCCATAGATCTTCGGACTGTGAAATGATCGCCAATTATCGAGTCCAAGCGGAGCTCAGTGCTATAGACAGCACCTACGATGGAAAAAGCATAGTTCTAGGTACGGTGGACGGGTGTGTGTCCGTTCTCGCAATCGCGGATTCTCAAAAACCAGAAATGAAAGATTATTTGTCGAATTTACCGTCGAGAGACGAGCAGGTAAGCGTCGTTCCATTAATATTTCGCACGGCAGTCTTATTGAGCGCGTATTTGTTTTAGGTTATGTACACCGAGCTAAATCTGTTTTGAATTTAGGTGCTAATGAATTGCGTAGTTTTAGGGAAAAGAAACTGGTAACTGGATTCGCCGTGACTTAACAAAAATATAAAAAACGATCGTTCGAAGACGAAAATAGATTAAAATTATTAAAATATTGGGACTAACCTTACGATCTGTTGACGTGATGATCATCGGAGTTGTTGGTTACTCGGAATTTTCTCGGATTAGACATCGTGTGTGTTCTCGAGTATTCGAACACTGAGCCTCTTCCACGTTTATCACATCGCTTTAATATTTATCACTATATTGTTTTGGTTTGTTCAATTACTTAGTTGATTAATTAATGCAAACGAAAATTCGACTGGGTTAATGAATGAGACTCTAGTCACTCGCGTGGAGATTGACTGACTTTGATGTATCGAACTATCGAAGTATGCTTATGGTTAGGTTCGATTATCGATCATTGTGATCCACGCGATACGCGCCAATTTTGAAAAATCTTGTCACAAGATTATACTCGCGCATTTTCTTTCACCTATCGTTCTATCTTTTTCATTAGCAAGTAATGTAATTGAAATGTTTTTTTTTCTTTCTTTCTTTCAGTGGAAAAAGAAGATGGAGAAACAACGAGCAGCTACGAAATTTAAAGCGGCGGCTAGAATTGCCCGAGTTACACACGACCTTGTTAATATCGTTAGAAAGAACAACGCGTTTGTCGAAGGCAACGATGTTACAGACGAAGAAGCTGAATGAAAAATCAAATTAAAATTTCTTTTTTTTTTCTTTCTAATTATCTATCTATCTATTTATCTGTTTATGTAATTCCCTTTCATCCCTTTCCCTATTTCTCTTTCGATTATAGAATACCTATACGCTTGAGAGAGAGAGTGATCTATAATAAAAATGAATTCGTATAATGAATAAAGATCTCGTATAGCTCCGCGTTTAATTAGACGAAATTAATATATCTAATAAATAAATAAATCTGAAACGAGTCTGCGACTAATATACGGAATTTATATTACATTTATTTCTGTCTTTTAGAGAATGAATTTTATAATAATATTTCAACTCCCTTTATTCAATCTTTAATCTTTTATAGCTTCACTTCGACTTACGATTTTCATTTTATACGCCTTTTGTTTTTTTATTTTCTGTTTTTTGTTTTTTGTTTTTTATGGGATTTGATGATAAAAACTCAGTCCGAATCTACCTGTTTTCTTATAATACCTAATAGATAATAAAAAGTTGAAAATAAAAACGATTATTACAAAGATACTTTTATACTTAATTTATATATATGTAACGACACTATATTATATATCTTTTCTTTTTCTTCATTTTTTTTTTTTGTTTTTTGTTTTTTTAGTTTTTAGTTTTTAGTTTTTCTTTCTTTAATAATTGTTGTACAAATAAATATATATTATCTAATCGTTAATCAAATATTATCTGTGTTGTAGATTCTGTTAGAAAGTATCTGTATACAATGTTTCGAAAACGAAGATACTCAATTTAAAGAATCATTCCAAGTTTTATTCAGTTTTATTCTCGTTTAATATCAGAGTGCAAAATACGACATAAACGAGAATCTAACTTCCGGCTCTCCCTTCCTCACATATATTAAACATTCTGTAATAATCAATCTATTTGGGATACTGTCGTTACTTCCAATTGGCAAAACTGAGTTTATTACTATAACTATTATCGTCTAAAATCGATCTTAGTGAATTCAGTTATTAGGCTCCCCGTGTATTCTGGTTCATATTCACTTCTTCCTCTCCGCACGAGAGCCCGCTCTCCGCCTTGTGCTGGGGCTCAGGGCTTGCGTCTTTTCTTCCATAACTTAGGTATTCGCTTTTTAAAGAACCACCCTTTACTGCAAGCTCCCTCCCTTTTGTGTCGTTTGTTGTTGCGATTCTGCCGCCGCTGTATCCTCAACGTGTTTTTTTACCTATCAAACAGGTTTAATTAATAACAATGTTAATTCCCACTTTCAAATGAGTTCCAAACTGTGAATAAAAATGGATGAAAATCTAAAATCGGTATCCTTGATCCCCTCACCACTTTCTTGATATGAGTATAAGCCTTGGATTCTTCCTTTCCTTGAACGTTATCCAATTTATAAGGCGGCGCAATGGTGACTGAATTAAATACTACGATATTGGGTCCGCTCCACGTTATCTCTTGTATAGTTTTAGCTATTGCAATAAAAAGTTTTTGCCCCTCGGGTGATACGCCAGCCTGTAGAGCCTTGACCATTCTCTTTTTCTCATCGACTTGATTCCTTACTCTAGTATTGAGCCTTTGAAGATTAAGACTCTGCGGTGGGTCGCCGCCCGTCGGGCTAACTTCCCTCTTAACTTGTACGTCCGATACAAGAGAAAGGTTCACTATGTGTACGTCGTTTAAAGACGGTCTACCACAAGACGAAGGACATTCTATATCATCTAGGGTTAAGGCTACGTATTTTACAAACACCAATCGACATTTCAATGCGAATGATAAAAAGGAAGAGTGATTAGAAGAGGAGAGAAAGACGGACGAGCTAACAGATAGAGAGAGAGAGGTTAGTTTTTCTGATCAATATCAAAACTGTAAACGTGGTGGAGAGTAAGGAGCGTTATTTCTGTTATGATCATAGGCAATCGTAGGACGATTAGTCGCGGGATATATGCACGATGTTTTAATTCTTATCTCGTATCCGTTCTAGCAGGATAGGATAGCGTAGAATGTATAAAGACGATAATGTTCGGTGTGCATATTACAATCCGTGGATAATATAAATAGAGAGATTATAACGAAAAAGGATACTTAATATGAGCATTTTCGTTTGCGGGTCAAAGGCCAGTACCTCGCCTTCGATCTCTTTATTGTAACATGTTTTACAAGCCACCGTACTACCGATGCTGAAACAGTCGCTGACACCAGCCATTTTTCACTACACTTAACACAACGCTGTTCTAGCTGTTCTGTTTCGTGGTTCGTTAGTTCGCTGGCTTGTTCGTGGTGGTAGCTGGCCAGGCTGATTGTAGAGTTGCGGATGTCCGTGCGTCTCTTATGATGCGCGGAATAATCGCTATCCTATCTGTGCTGCCATCTAGCACGCATACAGCGTACCAAAATTTTGCAGTACGTCAAGTTGCCTATCGTTTGGCGCGATCAAATTCATCCGCGCGAAGGCGCCAATTTGATATTTGAATTCGAATGCATAGAATTATAGACATGATCTTAATAACCCTTTTCTTCATGTTGGGAATGTGTATAATGTCCGTTTTCGTTATATATACAACGTAATGATACGAATTTGTACAATTATAGGTAAAAACGTCGTAAATAAAGAAACTAGCATGTTATAGAAATATCGATCACGACTTTTATATTATACCTATACCCATCGCAATCTTTCTTATGAGACATAGCATGTAGTAGACATAGTTATGATAAATTATAAAAACAGATAAGTAACTTGAAATTAAATGACGGAAAATTTAGAAGCGGATCGTCGTACGTGCTATAATTATATACTAGAATTTTTATAGCTACTTAAGCGGTCCATATGCGATTTATAGTATATAATGTCACATCTGGAATGACAAAGGGATAAAAATATAATATATCCACCTTTTAGCGATTATATACATATGAATCAATCTCCGCACTGTGCGTGTTATATATCATAAATGGATATAAAACCCTAAGTGCGAAACATCGTATAGCTATACACCCATAATCATGAATTAATGCATATTGTAACATGTGCTTTGTGACCCCGTAGCTCCTGTATTTACAGTTAAATTCTACCCTGCAGTCTCACTCCCTAATACGGAACCCTATCCTATGATTATCTGTCTTATATATTAGGTCCAGTATGTATACGCGTGAGTAATTAGCTCTATAAAATTAGGTCAATTGTGTAAGTATGTACATGGTCGGTGTGTTCTGCACCCTGCGGTTTATCATCGTCTCGTCTTTCCTCTTATAAGTTATATGAAACAGACGTAGTACAAGATTTTCAGATTTCGTTTTCTGGGTCAATATTGGGAAGTGGTTTAGATTTTTCTGATTATATTTTACTAGCTAGTGAAATAGTAGATCGTCACGGTATACTTATACGCGTATGCATGCATATATGTATGGGGTATAGCCCGCGTGGACGCCGCGGAGGAGCGAACTATGACCTGGTATTGGAATATAAATCGGTTAGCTACTAGGCGCCATAAGAGAGTAACGCGCACGTGGACGTGCCTTTTATAATGTGTCACGATACACGATCATGCATACCTGCACCAGTTGTCAATTTACATTACATACACCTATAGCATATGTATTTACTATATATATCTATCTGACTACCCACATCTTATATTGTTCTCGTAACTTGCCCCCCCATATATATATATATATATATATATATATATATGTATATATATATATATATATATGTATATATATATATAGTATACATATAGTTATAGCATATATACATCTGCATCTAGATGTGTCACGGCAAACTACCGATCTTAACAGCGAATGCAACTTATACTTATCTTACGCAATGTAGTACAGGCTATCTTTCTAGTTTAATATATGCGACTAGCGCGACTAGCGCGACTAGCTTGGCTGAAAAGTCCAGTATATTCGTAAGATACTTATTTCTATGAATTGTAGCTATTCGTCGCTAAAACTCCAACAAATAGACTAAAGATTCATGCCAAATGCAGTTTCAATTGAATACCTAAACATTTACATGTAGTACCTACATGTGTACATGTGAAGGTAACGCATGCGATGAAAGGGAGAAGATCATCCGTCTTTTATCCATTGGAAAGAAACCTCTTCTCCCAGGGATTACTTTTCAACGTCATACTTACATGTATAATTACTTATACCTACATGCATGTATATATATTACATATATAAATCTATATCGCTTCAAACACGTATATTATGTATGTACGGAGCTCATAATGAGCCAGTACGGTGTTGGCTTGAGTCTTACTGCAATTATCGTCTATATCGTATCGATGCAGCGAGTCTTGTTTTGCATTCACTAACTGCAATAATATAGCGTAAAGTTAAGATAACTGCAAAAGCCTCCAGATTTCACGTACTCGTATAAATAGATAGACAGTAACTGTACGAGATCCTGCCAGTCGTATACATCATCAAATGCAAAGTGAATACAACAACTAAGTATGACGATCTTATCGGCCTATCTTTATTGCATTTACTCGGTATCTTCCGAGGTGGGATCACCGAGCTTCTGCAGTTGACTTGCTACAATCATTGGCTATAATTTTCTGACAAAAAAAAGACAACATAAAAATAAGCCTGCAGCAGGAGTAACAAGTTTCCAACTCGTTACATAAAATACCTTCAATCGTCTCAAAGCGTTATTTGTGAAAGTTCGCGACGTCTTAGTTATAACTATTATGGAAACTGAGGCTTCACTCAACACTGAAGATATGGTGAGACATGAACAATACCGATTAAAAACCATCAAATTTTGTCACATTTTTATCACATTTTATCGTTCAAGCAAGGCGATCGAAAAGCTGCGGAAAATCGCAAGAGGCAATCGCGGAGAGGAACCGTTTCGCAGGTGGGTTGATTATCGCGGTCGTACTACCCGCACGAGCATCATCATACGTTGCAATTATATTCACAGTTTTACGATTTTTCAACATATTATCTGCCAGAAATGATCGCAAGTGAAGTGTTACGTTGAACGAGGTGTTGATGATCAGTGGTGCATGACAAATGACTTTTTGCTCGTTTGCTATACCACATACGTGTATTTTTTGATTATTCTTGTTATCATTATTGCAGAAATGTCAATTATATCGCCAATACAAATTACTTTCGTCGTAGATACAGTCTTGTTTTTATTACACGAAACGACGTGTTTTTTTTTTCTTTTTGTTTCTTCATCTTATATTTTCTGCGAGTCATCAACACCAAATATACACGCAAAGCTTATCAGGTCTGAGAATGAATCAGCTGATTAAAAATGAATAGAATAAATAAAAACCGATGGAGTAATAGTTGATAATAAATAGAAGTCGAATTCTGATATTTGCTACATGATAAATGATTATTACAGTCCTAATTGCGACGATGAGAAAATTTCATGTTCGCGTTGAGATAAATTGCAGAGAAGACGCGTAAACGACGCGATGCAGGGGGGCAGTTCAATCATATTGGTAAAGTGCGGTAAAGGAGAGGCCGCGATCAGAGGCCTTCGTGGGTCACTAGCTCACGCTAACATTTATAATACATATCTTGAGTTAGTGCTGGTGCAGCCGACTGCAGGCGAGAACGATCAGCAAGAAATAAGAATCGCGAATATAAATGCTTCTGCTTTACGGATACTGGACATTTTTTCACCCAGATTAGAAGCCGCGGATTTACGTAACCACGTGCTAGAGAGCTGGCCTTATACCCGCTCGAGCTGGGATGCTGGATTCTCGATTCAAGCATATATATAGTACATATATCCCATATGCATACCCACGTGCCCTCATTATTCGGCTCTAACAAAAAGAAAAAAAAATTAAAAAAATTATGATCACAATTCGCTGGACCATTTTTCTCCCCTTTTGATTCATACGACATATATGACGTTTCTTATTGTACAGCTGATGGCCTGTTTTATCGCAAATACTTCGGTCCTGGGACCAGCTATGGGACTCGGATACAGCGCGGTGGCTCTAGAGCCTCTCCGTTCTCCGGATAACGAGATGAAAGTAACACCCAGCGAGCTGTCTTGGATCGGTTAGTCCCTAATATCTGCGAATGGATTAGTGAAAATCTGGTTTAAATTTACTGAGAACTGCACTTTTGAACCCTCCAATTCAGCTAGTATAACAGCGATCGCTACTCCGATCGGCTGCATATTATCGAGTGTTTCGATGCGTCGAGGAAGGCGTTTCGCGATGATGGCAACATCGGTAATATCCGCTATCGGATGGCTCGTCATTTACCTGGCTCCTGACGTTACCCACATTCTCGTTGGAAGAGCGATTTGCGGTATAGCAATGGGCCTGGCATCGACTCCGGCGACTGTTTACGCCGCGGAAATATCAGCCCCTAAATTGCGAGGCATCGTCGTGACATGGACGAGCGTTGCCATCGCTATCGGCATATTGATAGTTTACATATTCGGCTTCATATTTCAGGTGATATTCTTCGAACATCCGAAGAAAAGACAAAAACAAAAAAACAAAAAAGACCAGAAGATCAAAAAATGGAAAACTAAATCATGCCATAACAATAATTGCAGACGAACTGGCGCCTGGTGGCTCTGCTATGCGGCATATTTCCAATCCTCTCAATAATCCTAGTGGCAATAAGAATGCCCGAATCTCCGGTCTGGCTAAGGAGCACGGGTCGCTATCCAGAGGCCGAGGAGATCTCGAGAAATTTATCCGGACTACTTGAGGAAGACAGGATCGATTATCTGATGCAGGAATCGGGAGAGTTATCATCCGCGAATATCGAGCATAATAGAAAAATAAATCGCGACTATAGTTCGCGCGGTCCTCTCCTGACCCGCGATAATCTGAAACCATTTTTCATAATCCTGGGGTACTTTTTCTTCCAACAATTCTCCGGTATATTCGTGGTCATTTATTACGCCGTCGATTTCACCCTCGAAGCTGGGGTCCAGATAGACGGGCATTTGGCGGCGATTTTTATCGGCATTACCAGGCTCTTAGGCACGATTGGGGTGTCCTACGGTTCCCGAAAATTCGGGAGGAGAATTTCCTCGATAGTATCCGGCGCGGGAATGACCATCTTCATGGGAACATTGGCGGCTTATTTATGGACGAAGAGCAGGGGGTATGGCATAAACGACCACGGGGTGATCCCGGTTCTGTCGATCCTGATGTACATACTGACAAGTACGATGGGTTTTCTGGTTCTCCCTTTCGCTATGATAGGGGAGATCTTCCCGTCGCGAGTAAAGGACGTATTTTCGGGTATTACAACCTGTTTTGCATACGTGTTTAGTTTCTTTGTTTTAAAAATATACCCCGACATGTTAAACGCCTTCGATAAACACGGTGTATTTTTTTTCTACTGTATTACATCGTTAATTGGTACGATATTCGTAGCTTTATTTTTACCCGAAACTAAGGGTAGGACGCTCAAAGAAATCGAGGATATTTTTAAGAAGAAAAAAATTCCTTCAAATAGGAATCATAAAAACGACTGCAATTTAGAATTACAAATTGATACCAATTCGAGGGAGATAATAAACGGAGAAAGAGAAATCGTAGACTGCAGTAATGAGAAGAGAGTTACTAGAGTCGAAGACGAAGCTACCGTTTAGGGCATTTCTTTCCTATTTTTTGTTCTGAATTTTTCATTTTGACATTGGAGGTTTTTTTTCTCTTCTAATTCTACAAATATAATAATTGTATAGCATTAATTTACTCAAACACGTTTACTATTTTATTTTGTTATACCTGAAATACCTCGACGTTCTAAATAGTATTGATCTATATAGGGAACTATGTACTATATAGTGTATGCAGGTATCTGTATATAAATTATAATATTTGTTTGATTCTTTTTTATTTTATTTTTTAATTTTTTTATTAAAATCTTAAATAATAAATTAACAAAAGGGTAACAATCACAATAATTAAATAACAAACACAACACACGACGTGGGGAGAGAATAAGAAAAGAAAGAAAAAAATCAAGAACATTAATAAAGACATAAAGAAACAATAAAGAAGAAAATCCAACATTGTTGATAATATTAATAATAATAATAATAATAATAATAATAATAATGATAACCGTAATAATATAAAATTGAATAAGAATAGCATGTTATATAATGAATTTTAACGAATGTGATGAGAAAAATAACAATCGTACTGTAATAGCGATGATAATAATGATAATAATAATAATAATAATATTACCTATTATAGTGATAATAATAAAATTAATAAATAACAACAAGATAATAATAAATTACATCGAGAATCGTATATATATAGCCGTTGAAGGGAAAACGCAGTAAATGGAAAATTTTTTTTCTTTTTTTTTTCTTCTTACCGCGATTATTATACTATATGAAATTTATATCCCCATGTATAGGAATAACAATGACGAAAAATAATGATGATATATATATATATGTATATGTATAATAACAACAGTTTAATGAAAAATATATGTGAAGGTGATTGAAATAATGTAATAATAATAATAATAATAATTTATTTACAATATTGATAATGATTGATCGTCGGTGGTTAGAGAGAGAGAGAGAGAGAGAGAAAAAAAAATTGATCGAGAGTAATTTTTTTTTTTTTTTCTTATGAGAATTGAAATCACGGATCTAAGTGCGTTTTTTTTTTTTTTTTTTCTTCTTCTAAGGGTATATCCTATTGTGTGTGATCTACGAATCTATATAATTTATATATAGTATTATGTATTAATATATTATGTACAGCGAAAGGGTTATATATTTTGGCGAATAACGCTTTGGCGTTTATTAAAACTCGCTAATATAATATATCTAACTACTCCGTCCCCTTCTTCTTCTTCTTTTTCTTTTTCTTATAACAATAGTAATAATGAACAAAAAAAATAGATGAGAAAAAAAAGATCAAAAAAACCAAAAAGATGTCTTAAAAATCTAATAATGTCAATAAAGCTTGAACGTATAGCCGAGTATAACGATGTTTATCCAAAGCGCGGTGGTATACTCACACAATATAGTATATAATATATAATATAATATGATATTATATAATATAGTATATAATGTGTAATATCAGTCTCCGTTGTTTGATGGAAAACCGATTTCCTACCTATTCCTAATTTCGAATTTAAAATTGAACGAATGTTCAGGAAGCGCTAGATTTCCTATGGGTACCTTGTACCCCTCACCCTCTACGGGTAGTATTGTGAAATTTTTCAAAATTGTCGCTATCGTTGAGAAACTTAGATACTGTACCATCTTGTAGCCCATACACGAACGGCGACCACCACCAAACGGTAGGAAGTGCTCTGGCTTGCATATCCGGCCATTAACAACGAACCTTTCGGGCTTGAATTCGGCAGGTTTGGACCACAGGTCTTCGGACATGTTTAGCTCGTAGTTATTGAGGAAGATCAACGCCCCCTTCTCTACTCTGTACCCTGGAATGATCGTGAGGAAAAAACTGGGTGAAAATCTCGCATCGATATTCCGATAGATGAAATAAATCGTCATTCATCACGCGAGTAGCATGAGTGTATCAAACAACGTGATATCATTACGTCGTTGCTGATGGTTCTTACCGGAAACTGAGCTGTCCTGATTGGCAACGTGCGGGACAATTGGACTTGCGATTAGACGGATCGCCTCCAGGATTATCGACTCAGTGTACGGCATGGAGCCGCGATGCTCAAGTCCAACGGTCGATCCTTCGGGGGTTCCAACAGCGTCGATCTCCTCCTGTGCCCTCAACTGCACTTTCGGATTCGAAACAAGATAGCCGAGCACCTTGACCAGGAGATTACCAACGGCCGAATGCCCGCCGATGATATCTTCAAGGGCGAAGAGCGCCGTGTCCCAAGACATCTTAGGCTCTGTGTCAGTCTTTACGTGGTTGATGAGACAGTCAATGTAGTCGTTTTCGGGCACGACATCAGTCCAAGAGTCGAGTCTGTCCTCGACGATATTCCTCTCGACAAATTCCCTGATTTTATGACTCCAGTTCGCCATTCTGGCCATGTTTCGCTGATGAAGAGGCATGAGGAAGGGCATGAAGTCCGCGGCGTAGCCTTGATTCACTTCGAAAAATACCTTGTCGAAGTTTTCGACCATTTTGGTGAACTCCGAATGCCCTAGGTCGAAACGTTTCGAGCAAAAATAGTTCGTAAAGATGTTGGCACAGGTGTGAAGGATCAACGGCTTCGCAGCCACACTTCCAAAGCTGCTATCCGCACCCTCTGCACTCCCAAGATATTCGACAAGGCTTTCGACCTCTTGGCTTATGATGCTATTCAGCTGATCGTACTTGGTGGTAAATGCTCTGGGGAAGGTGTGGGCCCTGAGGGTTTCTCGCCTTGATTTTTGCATCTCTGACCAGTCGCAGAAAGCGAGTGCTAAAGGGTGAAAAGGAAGAAAGGTCAAAAATGCAAATACACCGCGTTAGAGTTGGGGAAAATTGACGGTACAAAATCACGGAGTAAGCAATGCGGTATAGTCGAAGAGGGGAAGGGCCCGCCCGAGTTGGTATAGTGAGTAGTGTGGTCAGGTATGAGCCAGGACTCGAGTCCGGTTGTGCGGTAGGTTTTTTTCCATAAATCTCTTATTTGTGTTATTTTTATTTGTAACTCTCATCGAGTACGCGAACCGACTGCAAAGAGATACCGAACGACATATAGGTAGGTAGGCAGGTACTGCAGTGCGTGCATGAGAATCCTTCATCCTTGCAGCAGTCCCCGGAGACCGCAAGTGTTTGTTTACACTCCAAGCCTCACATCGCGCCCCTGATCGGCCCCATCCCGTTCCCGTCGCGGCCCTGACCGTACAACCGGGCCTTCACATTATCCTCCAGGCTATTGAGAGCCGGTAAAGCCGGATGTCGGACGCTGTCAAGACTTTTCTCGGCTCGTTTGTAATTGAAAAAATCTCGGTTCTAGCTACCGGCCGACTAACTACGGGAGAATTAACGATAATAAATAATTGTTCTTACAGTTTTCCTTGTCTCCGCAGAACAGCTGATGGTATCTTGCGAAGTTTGGACGTGAGTCGAACTGGGGTCCCTTAGTGATGAGGACCTCCTTGATGTTCTCCAGGCCGTTAACAACCACGCAAGGCACCGATCCCATCCTCAGCTTGATTATCTGACTGTCATAAATCCTGGCGAGGTCAGCGAAGGCCTTGTACGGCACATCGTACCTTCCCAAAATGTGAAGAGATCCAAAAATCGGCCACGGCTTTGGTCCAGGTGGTTCGGCGAGCGCGTTAGTCCCGCTGCTGCTGCAGTTCTCGGCGATGCTCTTTTCCCGCTTACGAGAACGGATGTAATCAACGAATACGAGTATCAAGGCCACCAGAGAAGTGGCTATGAGGAAGTAGGTTGTTGTGCTGAACGCTGGGGCAGTCATATTCAAAAATCGAACGGCACTTGTGGAGCTGCGAAGATACTGAAGATTATCCTTCCCGATTTCGATCCGCGATTCACCCGTCGATACACTTTTCACGTTTACGTACTTAATCCGCGATTAAAGAATAAGATCGGAAGAAGTTTGCGAATCTCTTCTGTCTATACCCTCGGAGAAAGGTGTTCCTCGATTATCTTCGACTTTTATTGAAGGTACCAGTGCGGCAAAAGGTATAATAGTATAGTAGCGGCGCCGAGGGTTGCGGTGGTTGGGCTTCAGTTTCGGTTTCGGTTTCGGTTTCGTTTGGGTATATCTATCGGTTTTTGCGCGCCTCTACTATTGTCTGTTAACCGTTTGCCGATCTGACTCGGTCTGGGTATCGAAGCGTGCCCGGTGATCTTATATACCGTCGTAATGTAGGCAGCACATTTACGCCACGGCTCACCCCATACATATGGATAGTTCGACGTCGTCGTCGTCGTCGTTGTCGTTGTCGTCGTCGTCGTCGAAGTATACCGGGAGACGTCGAATTTAAAAAAAACCCAGGAACCGACCCGACCCGACCACGACCCGACCCGACCCGACTCAGGACTTCGGCTGCAGATTTCTTGCCGATACATCGATGCCCACTACCCTACCCCATAGATGGTACCAGTTTCGAACCATGTCGCTGCAGGTGTATCACGCAGGGCACAATCATTTCGTACCTTTGTCGTAACGCCAATAATTAAATGCAAGACACATGGACTTTGGAGAATACATATATACAAATGACCGAAAACTCTCGAACCCTCTCGTACTTTTCCTTTCCTCTATATTCCCACATCAAACTCCATATGTAACATACATGCATAGGTATATATGCCATATATGTGTATATAATATGGCGAAAGAACCGCTGCAATGTGATCGTTGACCGATCGGTGCGTAAGGGAGCTTTCGAGAAGTTACGATTATACAATCGGTAAAGGATGGAGGTGTTTTTTTTCTTTTTTTCCTTTTTTTCTTTTTCATGACGCAATAAAGATCTGCTATGGGAACTGGGAAGCGATTTACCGTTCAGATATCTATTTACACATTCTAAATTATAATATGCTACTGCGCGTTGTTTCGGAACTGTTCCAAGACCCAATAACCTAGAGTCGCGTATGGTGGCTGCACGGGGGCCGATTTAACGGAATCAAATTTCATCCACCGTATATGGGGATTATCGTTATCTGTATTCATTACGAAAGAATAAATCTAATCATCTTGTTGTTTCCGATTCTATATTTGCCATACCAAGGATATACATATCTGCGTATAACACACGAAGGCGAAGGCTAAGGCGAAGGCCGAGGATGACAATACGGCATAAATAATTGGGAACCATATTTTATCATCCATCTCCGATAGGTACAGGCGTATTGATTGCAATCAATATCGCAGGCTCAACATCGTCTAATTCGGTTATATAATGATAACCGATTTATCGGAGATCTTTATCCCTTTTGAATGACTCGTTGACTTCGACTTCTGGCGAAAAGGTTTTGTGAATGAGATGAGTTCATCGCGATTTACTACCCCGTAAAACCGTCGGTTGTGTAACAGTTTCGATGTAGTCTCACCTGGGTATAGAGACCCCAAGGAAATGATACTACATTAGATACCTATACCTACCTATATCTTCGCGTATATTGCAAAAATGTTTCTTGGAAACTCTGCCCCTTTTCTGGTGATCGATTATTTCAAGATCAGGGCAGATTCGTGATCCACATAATAAATTACCCATGGGTAGACCGCTTGGCCCGCGACCACTACGCTGAGAAGAGAAGAGAAGAGAAGAGAATGGAATGGAAGCGAAAAGAAGTGAAGAGAAGAGAAGATAAGAGAAGAGAAGAGAAGAGCGGAGAAGAGAAGAGACGGTATAGGCGATGCTGGACCAACGGATAATAGTATGCCAGACGCGAAGGCCTCGCACCAAAATCAAGGTTGCTTCCATTAGCAATGAACACAGAGTCCCCGTGTAATGGAGAGGGACCTTCTTCGTCCCTGCCTCTCTTTGCCTCTGCCTTAACTCTTAACTCTTATCTCCTATCTGGTCTAGACTTTTACAGGCATTATTATGCTCCTAAGCCTGCAGGAGCTACTCTCCGGACTTTAATTGACCCGAAATTACATGAGCCGATGAATAGCTGCAGCGGAGTAGCTAATTACAGCTAATGAAGTCACAAGTGGAATGATGATGTTTCATAGGAGCAGAAGATCAGCAGTTGGATATCTCAGCAAAGTCGATTCGCTCTGGCCTCGTACTTGATGTATTTTTACAACAAGGATTTCGCATGTACCTATATATCCCATCTTATTCATCCTCTTCGCGATATAATAATGTGATCAAGCATTACCGATCAAGTGTTATGCGTTACACTGAATCTAAGCGATATTCCGACTACGGGTAGGTATCTGATAGCTGAGAAAATATTACAGGAAAGGAAGAATATATATATTTGCTAAAGTAGGTATAGTATGGAGTGACAGGGTCGAATTTGACGGTTGAATTAAATCCAATTCCAACGTATTTTTTTTTCAACGCTTCATACAGGTATAACATCATCGCGATGCGTATACCTAGCCGAAGAGAT
Organism: Tenthredo livida; assembly: GCA_963992785.1. Lineage (NCBI taxonomy): Eukaryota > Metazoa > Arthropoda > Insecta > Hymenoptera > Tenthredinidae > Tenthredo > Tenthredo livida. Next base: position 728,193 of record OZ023070.1, on the reverse strand, counting down.
GCAACGGTATGGTATAGTAGTGGGCGTATAGCGACTAGCGATACACCAGCATGCAATAAAGATGGATTCAGATCGATTTGAAAATCGGCGAAACTTAACGTCCGTTTGTATGTTATACCTATAGTAACGCGGGGGTGTAGGTATATCTATATACCGTGCAAACGTATGTGTGCGTATCTTAGTATATTCGGGTATAACTTATTATGTACATATTATTTGTAAACGTATGTAGGATCTATGTGCGAGGGTCGATACATATGACGATCGGTTTTATACGCGATCGCACATTACCTGCACACCTCGCATCCGCGAGAAGAAAAATTATAATTACATATATGAGTATACATAACACGCAGCTAGGTATAGGTATATGAGAAAAATAACCGCCGCATCAGTGTGATTCTGTTCATTTTTCACCCCATATTTTTTGTCGAAAGAACCCACGGGCCTTCGAGTCTATAGGCAGATGCATCTCGGCTGTATAAAAATTCCCAAATTTATTTCGCTGCATAAAAATCGGCGGTGATAAATGACCGATGAAATACCTATAGCATAGAATGAAAAAGCGAAAAAAGGAAACCGCACGAAAACCTGCACTCTATAATATATTTGTTGTTTTATATAATAAATCGTATACGAGTTAGTAGGTGCATACCTATACCTATCTAGGTATATATGTTACGGTTTGATTTATTTTTATTTTACTTATTTTTCTAAACCGCATCATATCGATACAGCTATGTACGTATGGGAGAAAGAGAGAGAGAGAGAGAGAGAGAGAAGTAAATGAAAAAATAAAAAATAAAATAAAAAAGTATTTGGAATAAGACTAAATAAAATCAGAGCAAGACTGACTGATCCTCGCTTTCGTGTATAGGTACCCCGGTTTACTACAATCTTAAATTCAAGCTACTGATTAATTCATCACTTTCTTACTGCTCGGGCTGGACAGGGGAAACTTGATTCTTTTTGTTATCGAAAACCAGTGCTGAACGACCAGCCCGCGGTCTTTCTATCTGGCATGTCACGTCGCATCCAAAGATGTTTTCTCCTTCTCGAAACCTCTGGAGAGACAGAGGCTCGGCACGCAGCCTCTATCGGAACGAATTGCGATTAAGAAGACAGGTGCACGGTAGACTGGACGAGTTGTGCTCGATCGTCCTTTTGCGATTTGTTCGATCTCCGACGAGATTCCCTCAAAAATAAAAAATAAAAAAAAAATCACAAAAACAAAAAGATGGCCTATCGTCGTTCCTCTCCTTGTCTACATATTTTCATCTAGAGATTGATTGTTAGAAAAAAAAATAGCAAAAAAGAAAGGAAGAAAAAAAAGAGACACATCAAATCCGGAAACGATTTTTGGTCTAGGTCGCAGTATAAGGAGCCGATAAATATATACTCGGCTGCGCAGTAGATCCATAGACACTAGTTATACTTGTTTATACCAAGGAGTGTTTTTGAGCTCCTGAAGCATCAGCATCAGCATCAGAAGCATCGTCATCACAGAATTATATGGGTTTTATAAATATCATACAAACACGCGCGATGTTTTCGACGCTAGAATTGAAAGAATTCCCCCTTTCCTATTATTGTATCTATTATAGGGTATGTAGGTATGTACATACTACGTCGATGTTGCTGCAACAGGACAAACACCAGAATCGGTTATCCCGCATACCCATATTTGAAAACAATTCGAACATAATAATAATAGCAGCATGGTACAATGCTGAATACGTCATGGGATATCCATCTCGAGTTCGCGATCGCGATCGGAACAGGGCATTAATTCCTTATCAGGAAGTGCCCAACCGCCAGTTCTTGAGAAACTAAACGATTGACCTGTGATAACGGGGCCGTTCGATGACTCTTTCAATGCGAATGTATCCACCGCATATATATATGACCCCATATCCACTAAAGACGACGTCGTATTACTAGGAAATCCTAAGAATCTATAATATGCCTTACCTACTTTTCTGTAACAGACTCTTACGATTTAAATTCTATACCTACTATTTTACACAGTTTCATTTTATTTGCGATGAAAATATTGCGTCAGCTCAACACCTACCTACGTCACACGTACGGAGAAAACCTCCGTCTTATTATGGTCCATATCTCTCGTGTGCGTATAATACGAGAAAAACAGTACAACGTGTTCTTTTTTCTTTTGAATCGATATAGGTTTAATTATACAGATCATCTCATCGCGCTGATGGGATTTACCTACCTCTAATAATGCAAGTACCTACTGCTGCACACACACGAATATGACTTCGATGCCAGTTCGTGTGATCGTTTCGCCCCGATATCTATGCAAGTCGGAATTTTATTATACATGGGTTGACCCCTGCTTATGTATCAATACGACATCAGCATAGATTGGGATCGAGGTGTGCTAAGGTTTTGTGGATGACTGCCTTTTTCGTTCGGTCACTCTGTCACCGAGAGCCCCTCTCAGTCCATAGGTAGGTTGGTAGGTAGGCAGCAAGCAGGCAGGCAGGCAGGCAGGCAGGTAGACGATGATACTTGATCTTGATCTACACTCGCTGAATACCCCTACTCGCACCTATCCTATAAAGTATAAACCACGAGGTAGCCGTACCTAACATCCCACTATTGCAGCTCTTTAAACTTTTACAACTAGTCGTCAAAGCGTAGGTAGTATGTACCTATACCCAGCGAAACTGCACCAATTTGAAAATCAAATTTTCCAAACATTTTTACGAAACAAACAGATTCCAAGATCAGATTAGACGCGATTTAGGTGTAAGGTGACACTAAATTTGGGAGAATTTTATTTCTATATCTGTTCATCACTCGCGATTGAAACTTAGATTATTATCATTCTGTTCAGTGCTGTTCGATTTTATTCTACCTACTACTATCCTATCGTGGGTGGATTCGATACCGTATTCCAGCAGCTTTAGATCTTTTATTTATGAAAATTTATCTTCCCTGTCTTTTAGGCCTGTATTTAACTGCTGCAGTAATTTTATACTTGCCCATATGTCGGGCCCTGCGCGATCGTGTGGTATAGTACATCAATCTTCGGTATAAATGGAGCGCAATATATGTTTAGAGATTAGAATATATAACATATATATAGGTGTATATAATATATATTTAGAATACGTGAAACATAGGAAAACTAATGTCTGCAATGAAAAGTTGAAATTTATCCGCACAATTTACTTGGTTTTCATTTTTAATACTTAAACTCGAATACGGTATTAGTTTTATTCATTATATGCTAATCATCGGTAGACAGGATCGAATGACGGTGTGATTGCAGTCGGTGACATGTACGTCATTGGATGCAAAATTTAAGAATAATTATATACCTTCATTGAAATCGCAACGAACGTCATTAAACGATGTATATGTCTACATGCATACGTGGGTGAAGAAATTTTCGCTAATTTTTTTTTATCTCTGTCGCGTTGCGTTTGATAATTGCAAGAATTATTTTACCAAATTGTTGAGGAAAGAGAGCAGCGTGTCTTTATTTATAAACACACTAAATAAATATCTAGTGGATTTTTGAATACGTCCCGAGCTCATATGATGCAACCTTGAACCATTGAGTTACTTCTCCTAGATCTAATGAATAATGAATATTGCGGTACCTACCCGCCCATCTATACCTACGACGATATCCCCGCTATGATAGATACCATAAATTTTTAGTCAAGGTATAATGATAATAATAGAAGAAAAATAAGAAGAAAAATACAAAAAGATACATATAAAATTATCCCATATGTATATATCTTCGATGAAAATAATATCTACATACCTACGCGATATATATCTATAGGATATTAGGAAATGATAAAATACAGTAGCTAATCTCAAGACTAATATGAATCCTCGAGGTTTTCTTGGAAGCTGGAAGTTGGAACTCATGACTTCAATCTTGAATCGCGATCTATACGCTCGACGTTGGATCATTCGATCGACGATTATTAACCGTTAGGATCGTGCGCGATACCGGAACGCGGATTATCGAAGCTGCTAGAAACTCTTACCAAACCTTATAGCTTTTACCGCATATCATTTATCACACTTTTCTTTCGCCTAGACATTAAATTAATCTTTAATTTCTGATTTCTAATTTTTTTCATTTCTTCATTCCGTTCGATCTTACGACGATATATACATATACTAACGCTATTTTTTTTAACTGCGAATAATAAATTCAAAATAATAATATAATACACGAATCGAACGGAATAGAATAGAATAAAATCAAACGGAATTGACCCTGGCCAGATTTTGCAGAGATTTTATAACAGCTCCGGTGTAGCCGCGTAATTGCATATATATCAAGATTGAGCAGCCTTGATGATCATCCGTTTCATTTCATATACAAATAGTAACCCTTGATAAGTCGGAGAAAAACGAGATATAAAAAAAAAAATTCTATTTTATTTTTTCGCCTTTTTCTAGGACATATCGTTCTTTTTCTTCTTTTCACCCCCTGTTTCCTTCTCTCTTTTCCTTTTTCCATCTTTCTTTCTTTCTTTTTTTGTCCTCTTTGATTTTATCGCACTTACCTACTTCCGTTATCTATATCCCGGAATCTATCAATCTTTCGTCCGAAGGGGCGCGAAGAAGAAAAAGAAGATACGATGTAAATTTTCTATACATAGTGTAGCAGCGCGATATACCTACGTCTACATTATCATCATTGTAAGCTCCGATATAGCCTTGATTTTACTCTTCTAATACTACTTATACGTGTTATCTTCGTCTTAAATTTTATCAAATTTTTACGCCTTTTGCAAATACGATATCGTTTTCAATGCTACATATCAATCAATGTATCATGTAATGAATAACAATTACTCAGTAAGTAATATTTTACAGATACTAATGTGAGTCTGAATGATTTATTATCTCGTAAATGAATTGCTATAAAATTTTTGATTTTTGTTAAACAACCCGGGGATTCCCTTCCGAGTTTTCGATCCCGCCAAAACAGAAAGGGATCACGCGGTTCGGTCTTGCATCAGGTATAGAATGTGTCGCAATAAGATGGAATAAGGCTTAGGCCCCTCTCCCCCCCTCTTTCCCTCTCGCGTTCCCATGCGCGAACTCGCGATGCTTAAAGTCTGTAGTATCTGTGGCTATACAGCTATAGCAACAGAAACAGTAACAGGAGCAAAAGCAATAGCAATAGCACCAGGCAGCAGCCACCAGGCGTCACAGAAACAAAAGAAAGTACCGCTATTCTTAGAGGTATCAAGATTTGTATCTGGGTATCGCGCCGCTTTTTACAATTGTAATTTCTTTTACGACGAATTTATTTACCGTGTCCTGCGCGCCGCGAGGCGTGCAACTACAAGCTCAAAAACTAAAAACTAAAAACTAAAAAGTCTCGGCTATCGCGCGGCGCGCTATAGGGTCATAGAACATACGAGAAGCCCAAAAGCCAGGAGTCACGAGCGCGCGAAAGGACCAACCACCCTATGGCTAAGTCGAGTTGCGCGAGTTGCGCATCTCGCGCTTAACTCTGCGCATGCGCGCGCGCTATATGACCCGGAAGAATGATGCCGCGTGTTATTCAATATCCGAGAAACGAGAGATAATAGTTTACCGATCTTTTATCTATTCCTGTAGATTTTTCACGATAGTAAACTGAAATAGAAAAAAATAGATATAAATTCTCTATATCGACTCGTTTCTTTCTCATTAGGTGAAATTACTTTACGATTTTTTTGGAAATAAAAAATCGTATACCTATTTGTATGCATAATCGGTGAGATCGCGTTATGCAATCGAGCTATATGTAGAGCTGTAGACGTATGTATGTACGTACATACCTATACGCGTTCACGCGGAACTGTTGTATTATCATTTTATGTATCAACGTATGTATCTATATACATACGTGATAAATAGACTACTTTCTCAAAAAAATTCGAGGAAATATATATATTTTGTTTTTTTATTCAAATGTATAGATATAGGTGTATAGACTTGTAAAATATGTTTCTTTGGAAAAGAAAGCCGGTCAATATTGTTTACTGATCACAACTGATTACGTATAGGATATATAGATATAGATATATACATATATAGTATATATTATCAGGATCGGAAACTTTCGGGAATGATCGTTACGCGTATAGCAGGATAGGAACTATAGTATATAGTAAAAGAGTAAGAGTAAGATAATGAAAAAAATATTTTATATTCCTCATCTCTTATGTATACGTATAAGAGAGTTCGAAATTTATTTTTCAAAACCCACGTTATGCTCAATTTTGAAAAATATTTTATAAGAAATATTACGTGTACCTACATACTAGTAGGTACTATATTATGAGCTATACCAATAGAATTTCAAACAGTTCTACGTATTTACTATACCTACGCACGGCTACACCATGAATATCATATTATAGTTGCGGAATGATACCACTCACCCTTATTATACGGCTACTGCAATTCCGTAAACAATAAATTAGAATATACGTACAACGACACGTATATATAGCTATATACCACAACATCTACACCTATGATACGAAAAGCGAGATCAGACTGAAGTTTCGTAAGTCGAGAAAATTCAAAAATTTCGGTCTATTCCTCGGGGTATATATACCTATGTGAAGACGAGGATCTAGTTTATTCGTTTTATCCAAGTATGTACCTACTTCAGGCATTCATATAACTTCATAATTTTATAAATAATTGATAGGATTTTTAAATGAATCATGAATTTTATATTGCAAGAAAAAAATGAACGAAATTGTTATTGCAAAAATGAATTGAAGCAGCAGACTGGACCCAGCTATTGCAGAATTAATTCTACTTTTATGCCTATTGCAGGCATCATATATACAATATATATGTATGGATGTATGTACATATATAGATGCATATAAAGCGAAGACACATTGACGTGCGTACAAAGTGAATGGTGGTGAAGTGATCTAATCTTGTCTGGTGCCATGGGGTCATCCTTCTTGCTCATAGATGGTTTTATTGAAGCAGCCTACACTCACGCTGAAGAGGGTGATTACGAGGTGAAGATTACAGTCTCGATGTATCGACGGACGAAGGGCTTAGCATCGCGCATCGTGCATAGTGCATCGTGCATCGAGCATGGTGGCGAGGAAAATTTATAAATAATTGACATTGAAATGAATACTGTCCCTGAGACTTTCTGATTCATTTATAGTTTATATTTCAGTGATTCAATGCCGATAGCTAACTATAAATTGTACCACTGACTTTTCCATACATTAGAATAGCATTTTGACTTCCTGCGGCAGTCACTCGACGCACCGCCATACCGTCGTCCGAGTCATATCCGAGTCGCACGAGTCGTTTGCCCAGCAACAATGACCTCGGTTACATGCAGGGTATATGCAGCTCTACTGCTATACGTACGTGTAATCAAAGAACCGAAGGATTGAAGAAAAATAAAATCGCATAAAAATGTGCAAAAATTATCATGAATTTTACTAAACGTATATGCGGACGAATTATACCCTCATTTATTACCACGGTGATAAGAGATTTTTTATACCCAATACGCACTAGCCGCACGACGTATTTTTACACACGCGGAGATCTAAGACCCGATTAGATCCCGAAGATAAATATAAGTCAGGTATTGTAATACAGTGACCGAGCGTAGGTAGGTAGGTATATATAAGTACGTCATTTGATTCAACTTTTTCTTATTTTATTTTTCCCCATACATTTTTATTTTTCATTAATAAAAAGGAAAATCTAAACGCGTACATACGAGTGTAAAGGCTGCAAGACCGAGGGAGAGAATTGCCGGGATAAATCATCAGTCTGCGATACTTCTTCAATTCGATTTAACTTCTGATTTTGAACTCGATATTTTCAAATGAAAAAATCGGCAATGCCTGTTTTCTTTATGTTTCTTTATTTTTGTCATTTTTTTTCCCCCGCCTCTACCCACAATTGTGTTATTCCCGTGGGAGAGGCGGCGTGGAAAGCTCGGTCTGTTTGTCAGTAGGTAAGTAGGTACGGCGCCGAAATTTTAATCAGTTTCTTGAAACTGGTATAGCCATAGGGTACACAAAATAATGAATATTGAGCTATTTAAATAGAAGCCCAAATCCAATCGCAAACACAAAGATAAGGCCATTAGCATACGACATACACCTTAGAGAAAACAAAGAAAATAAATAAAAAAGTCCAACAAGTTCACAGCACAGTCTAGACCCATGGTTTCATTGTTTCAATCTCTCACGGCGCCTGTAATAATCCCATGTTAAATTTATACCCATGGGAATACCAATTACCTGTATATATTGTTATTATCGTTCCTGTTCATTCTTATATGATCGTACTTTGTCGATTCATTTATCGACCATTCTACTGCTACTACAGAAATGAATGGACTGCAGCATGTATCTATACTACGCTATTCATGATCCGGAGGAAAAGGCACAGAAAGAAAATAAGAAAAATAAAAAAATAATGAAATACAAGATTTTCTCATTCTTTATCTTCTATTTGCCCTCTGCTGCAGTCGCGGGACTGCAAGAACTCGCGACGCCTTGAATCGGAGTAGCCGGAGGATATGCGGATATATAACTTGATATGCGAAGATTTTTAGAGATCACATGCGCGATTCATGTATGGGGTAGGTACAGTTTAGGTACTACGAAACCGCGATCGAGCTTCAGAGTATGGCATATTGTATGGCGATTCATAAGACCGCGATTTTACCGTTCTTTCAGTTTTCCTCTCCTCGCGCGAACTCCTCCTTCCTCCTCGTCGATGATATGTTTATTCTGTATACGTGAGAGCCTCCCTCGCAGGTGTATTGAATATTATAATTGGGTCGGATCCGAAGATGTCGATATCCACGTATTTATAGATTTGCAATTTAAAACCAGCTATAAGCTCAGCGGATGTTTTTGCGAAAGCCATCTCTAAACGGACCATGTAGACCGGCATATTCAGGATCTTTAAGCTCTGATCATTACCGAAACATATCTATGTTTTCCGGAATTGATTAGAAAAGAGGGAGATTTTTTTGCTGTTTTTTTTGTTCTTACACCGTAAAGTCCCGGCAAGTTAATGTCCCTTGGAAATGAAACGATTTCGGTAATAGTATGCGACGAAATCGAAGCTTACTATAGGTGTTACCTTTTTCGACTAGCCATAAAGAACAGACTATTCTACATCCTGTCAGCGCAGATATTCGGTCAGTCAAAGATCGACGCTGTTCATTCAAATATTTTAGCGAGACGTTTCCTGACCCTGACCCTGACCTCGCCGCGTAACATCTTCGTAGTCTGACGAGGAGCGGCCGGTGGAGATATCCTAAAACTATATAATTTAATCCCGGGGTAGATATTCGTATATATTTTGATAAATTGAAACCGACTGATAGGTAGGTGAGTGCAGCCAGCCAGAGAATGACCCTAAAATCTCTCGGCCCCTGCAGGTCACAGACATTTTATTAGGTATCGTATAAATATATGGAGGGTTTAGAGTTCGGTGATAAGATACGCGGCGATGCGGGTGTTTTAAATCCATATAAACTTCCGAGCTCGGTCCAAGGCCCCTTTAACTTTGCGAATAATAATATCAGATTCCGATCTGAATCCATTATGTAAGTGATGAGAGATGTGCGCCATCTTCAGAATAGTAGCTCGATCTGCTGCTGCAGGGTACTTTGAAAATCAAATTTAGTTTTGTTAGTCGGGATATGGTGGGCGGCTCACCGCCGCGGATTTCAATTCAGTATTTTAAAGTCGCGCGTGCCGAATCTTCGGGGGCGGAATTCGATTTGAATATACTTTGAATTAGGAATTCGGAGATTCTAACCGATTCAGCTACCTATAACCGAATTGATATTCGACCTGCTAGCCTTATCGAATACAGTCTCGACTACGCGACCCGACCCGCAGCATCCCGCGGCAGTATAAGCCATAATCCATAATCGATCAGATCATATCGCGAATTGCAAGGCTAATCAATTTCGATGTTTAAGGAAAGAGAAGAAGGAAAAAATCGCCACAATCTTCTTTGAAATTCACCCGAGCGGCTTATAATATCAGAGAGCCTGCGGTATATCATATCCGCCATAGTAATGCTGCACATTGTTCAAAATCAATTCATCGACCAAACGGTATAAAGGAGGCCACGTGCAGCCCCCCCGTATCCCTGGCAACTATCCCTAATTGTTTTGTTCATCGAGGTAGTTTTCACGCCGGAAGGGTCTATGGCAGCTTGTAACTTATCGGAGGAAAATAAATAGCCGTAAACTTCCCGATGAGTGGTAAATTGGAATCAAAAAACCGTGAGGAAACGGTAAAATCGTTTGTTACTTAGAATGAACAAGGGATGAATTTCACCCGGCAGGGATAATCTCGGTTACTTATATTTCCAGGATTTTCAAGATACGGTTCAATCAGCTGAGTTCAAAAATCTCAGCGATATTGAGGCGGAGCTTTCGATAAGAAGAAGAAATAGAAGAACGGACGATGATCCCGAGCGCAAAGTCTTAGACGACTTGCTAGAGATCGAGGAGAAAATCGACAGAACTAGTGAACGTCTGGTAAGAAATAACGATGCCGAGGCCAGTTTCCTCGAGCTTTCGAAAATGGTATCGGAAATTGATTCGAGCGATGAAATCGCGGGGGTTGAAAAACTCGAGGACAAAATCGCCGAGGCTAAGAGACGAGTCGAAGAGGAGCGCGACGCTGCTTTGGAGTCTATAAACTTCGGGGGAAATTACGCCTCGGATGATTCGCTGGAGGAGAATTCAGCCCCGGAATTGCAAGAAGTTCCGTTTAGCAAGTCCGAGGTAATCGAGGGGCTGAAAACGGACGGAGAAATCGAGGGGGGACAGGCCAAGGAAGATTCAGACTCTGATGAGTCTGTTTATGAAGAGCTGATGAGGAAACCACCGGAAAATTTCATCAAAGGAAAAGCCTACGATTATGACGAAAAGAAACACGGCACGAGGTGACGACGGCGAAGAAGATATGTCAGCAGTTGTGTATCACAGCTTCCTTATATTTCTAACATTTTTCAGAATGACCGAAGAGTTCATCCTGAAACACTGCAAGGATAATAATCTGTACCAGACTCCGTACCTCAACGATGTACTCTACCTCCACTACAAAGGTAATGACTAATGACTGTGTGAATTCCAATTTTTATGATTTTTTTATGGTAATTTTCATGTGGATAGGATTTTCCTTCATTGAAAACCTCGAGCGCTACTCGGGGCTGAAGTGTCTCTGGCTAGAGAGTAACGGTATCCGTGAAATAGCCAATTTGGATAACCAGGGAGAGCTGAGGTGTCTATTTCTGCACCATAATCTGATAGGGAAGATCGAGAACCTTGAGTGTTTGCCTAAACTCGACACTCTGAATCTTTCGCACAACACGATACACGCTATCGAAAACCTGGGTGAGGAAAGGCGCCACGTTGGACGACCATTCTCGTCATTTATTGAAATTATATTTTCAGAGTCGTTGAAGAAACTGAACACTCTGAATCTGTCGCATAATTACCTGAGGGAAAAATCTGACCTAGAACACCTCAAGGAATTGGAATCTCTCTCGATCCTAGATATTTCGCACAACCGAATCGAGTCCTTCGACGTTGTAGAAGTGAGTGTTTGACACAGAGATATACATGGTATGGGGTGGATAGTGGGTAGAATAACGCAGGCCTAGATCATCACGATCGAATACGTAGCCGGTTATTTTATATGGTGTGCAGCGAGGTCATTACTTTATTTTTTGCATTTATCTCAGATCCTTGGATCGATGAAGAACCTCAGAGTCGTAACCCTGACGGGAAATCCAGTGATAAAGTCGATAAAGATGTACCGTAAGACCATGACTCTGAAATGTAAAAAGTTAACGTACCTTGACGATCGCCCTGTATTTCCACGTGATCGTGCTTGCGCTGAAGCTTGGTAAAGATTGATGATGAAACAATTTTTGATCAATTAATATACTCCACGAATCCTTCATCGACTGATTTTATTCATTCGCTAAAGGATGCGTGGCGGACCCGAGGAAGAGGTAGAAGAACGAAACCGGTGGATACAAGCTGAGCAAAAGAAGATAAACGACAGCGTAACAGGTGACGATTAACATCATACATCGTTTGTATTTTCAACAATTCAACTCCTCAAAGCTGCGTGATATGTATATCCCTGTGTCTTTTCTCGCACAGCATTATTGGGTAGAAAAAAACACTTCGAGGCGATAGCAGCCGCTGAAAAACAGGAGAGAGAACAATCCGAGAATCTCGAAGCGGCCGAGAGTCACAGAGAAAGCAGTTCTTCGGAATTGGTACGATACTCAAAGCTCGAATTATCGCCGTGAGTATTTTCCGATAGCTTTCTAATCGCGGCTACTTGATTCCCAGCTCGAAATAGAGGGCAGGGTCGCATCGTCCTCATCCTCTTCGTCAAGCGGTGAAGAAGTGAGCGATTTCTGTGCCGAAAGCCGAGGGCCAGTACTCGATTCCGAGATAGTAGCGTCGGATGAACAAATCAAAGAACTGCTTCTGCCCTGGAAAGCTGAGGTGAATTTTGTCTGCTGAAGTGCCGCAGTTACTCATCCATTATTCATTGAACTTGCTGCAGATCAACGAGCCAGGAAAGCCCCCTAAACTCATAGAAGAGATGTCAGAGATCAAGGAACACCTGGCAGGCGATTTGGAGAAGAAACGATTGTCCAGACGGATCTTGGAGAACAGGACGAACCCAGGATGCAAAACCATCGAGGATGATGACTGCAGTTACAGCGTTCCATTCACTGCCAAGAAAGACACTCCACTGATATCGGAAATTTCGGAGAGTAGGTTCTGATCGATCATTTCTTGTTGATGAATTCGATAATCTGAGAGGTTTCTGCTATTTCAGTAGAAGACGTGAGTGGGATAACACCATCGCAGGGCTCGGGTGATCACGAGGAAACTTTACCAAATAATAATCGCATCTCATCTGAACTGAGTTCGGTCCGTGAAGAGATGAAGGAGTTTTGCGATGGGATGGAGAGGTTCGCAAAAGATAATGAAATCGTCTACTCGGACGGAGAGGTCGTCGGGTTTTGGGGAAGTCCAAAATCTTTTCGGGAAACTAAATCTGCGGAAGAATCGAATAGCACGAAATGGTGGTGCGCTAAGGAACGGAAGGAAATGGTTAAAGAGATTCTGAAGCAGCGGGAAGAGAGCAGTGCTCAACTATCGCCTCGGATTATCAGCGAAGAGACTAGCGCGGATATTCCGAACGAAGAGGAGGCGAGAAAAGAGGATAAAGAACCTGGAATCAAGGCCCTGACTACATCGATAGATTCTCTGCTCTTGGAGACCGAGAAAAAGTGTATTCGGACGAAGCATACCTCGTCAGGAAAGCGCGCCCACGAAATCGAGAGCTCTGAAATAAGTAGAAAGAAGTTTTTGATCGGTGAAACAGGCGGGGGCGATCCGGAGAGTCCGGTAAAACGGGGTGGAATCGGAGAAAGCTCCATTAGCGTGAAGGAAAGATGTCGAAGACATGCTGTAAGGGAGACGAGACGAAATACCGAGAAGGTTTCGCCGCTAATCGACACCTGCATATCAACCCTGATCGCGGAAACGAGTAAGAAACTAGAAGGCTTAAATTTCGGGGAGTTTCAGGCCGCTCTGGATGCAGCAGAAGACCGTAAGCGGCTCCTGATCGATCCAGACTACTTGAAAAACGTGGAAACAAAGAGCGATCTAGTTTCCCAGGAAACGGAACAAACGAACGAAGGATTAATTGACACTAAGAGCCCGACGACTTTTATTCCAGAGAAATCTGCTCCTCTTTTTGAAGCGGGAGTCGCAGGACGAGAGTTGGAGACTCTGGACCCAGACCTGGCCATCGAGAGTCCAGATCATCCCCAAGAAATGGACGCCGCACTAAGGGCTAGAATAACGAGCAACGTAAACGCCCCTAAATCTGCTGAGCAGAGGGAAAGGGGAAGACGATGTGCCAGCAAGCTGATGAACAAATCCAGAGAAGCAATGGCTCGCGGAAAAGTTCCATATCAGGATCTGACGGCCATCTACGACTATGCAGAGGTGAGATTTTCGGGAGAAATGAAAAATCCGATGACTCCATCAGGGAAGGTTTCACTTTCAGCCCTCTGCCCATTATCATGCATAGTTTACACGCCGGAGCTAATGAATATACAATTCGTTAACTGTGCTAGTGGTACCACGGGTGTCAGACATTCGACGCTCGGCTCGAAACTTAAGATTCCAGATTTTAAAGGTCAGGTTGAAAGTAAAGCGTCACGTCACTTCCGTTACGCTTTACAGCCCCGTTTTGGTTACACTCTTAGACTCCTTAGGTTCCACGTATATCATTATAATATCAAGTAGGTATGGTGTAGCGGAGCCGGGTTAGTATTCCGAATTTTTTTAGTCCCGAACGGTGAAATTTTCGATTTTCAATATTACCGGGTCACATATGTATTATGTTGGAAATAGTATTTCCCGGAAAGTCCACATAGCCGATTGAAAAAACTTTTAAACGGAGATCACCGAAGGATCGAAATTCCAAAAGCCAAAAATCCGAAAGGCCAAATCTCAGAGACTTGAAATTCACGCATGTATTCATTCAGTATTTAATATAAGAGGGTCTCGATCAGTATGAACTATTTCTTGTCTCCACATCCTCATGAATAGACCAATATTGCCGGATCTTTGGACTTTCGGAGTTTTGATATTTTCAGCTCGAACGTATATGATCGCTGCAGGTATTCATATGCTTAATATAATGATATATGTATGGCAAAGTTCCATTAATTTAAAATCCTTTTTTTTTTGTGTTTTTTTGAATCGATTAAAGGACGCGGCAGCAGCCACGATCCGGACGAATCGCCAATTCTCTGGATTACGATCCGAAGATGATGATCACCTCCGCAATGATGACGTGGCCATACGTGAACGGATCCAGCTTGAGATCGGAGACCAAGATGATGCTTCATTGATCAAAGAAATTGATATAGTCAAAGACGTAGTTGTAGAAGAGTCGAAAGTAAAGGAGGAATCATCTCTTCAGCAGCTGGAGCAGGAAGACGAAGAGAATCATGTTATAGCTAGAAAAGCAACGAAGAGTTTGGAAATGCAATTGGCGCAGGAGAATGTAGAATAAGAATAAAAAAATAAAATAAAATAAAATAAAATATATATGTATACATATATACCTCTCTGATATCTCGCTGATTAGAATATTCACGAGCTTCGACAGTCCTCGTAAGATAAATGAAAAATTAAAAAATAAATAATGTGAGGAAGGTATAATGCTATACTATTATATGCCTAATATATAGAGGAGGAAGAACAGATTCTGTTTCCTAATATAGTGAACTTATATTTATATCTGCTGTGGATTATTATTTTTTTTTCTTCGTGTATGAAAAATTTTTCTTTATAGTTTATTTTATTTTTTTTTAATTTTCTTTCTCTACTTTCTTCACTTCTTTTCTTCCTCTCTTTCTTTCTTTTTTTCTCCTGAAAAGATACTATATGTCTATGTATGTATAACTTGTGTGATAAATATTAATTGTTCCAAAGGGGGGGGGGGGGGGGGGGGGGTTATATTCAATAAATGGCGGATATATATACATACACTATAATAGGTACTGTATAATGAAGATGAATAAAATATTGCCATATATATATATTATATTAATTTTTTGGTTTTTTTTGTCGTTAGGAATTGTTCATTTTTTTTTTCTCTCTCTTTCTTTCTTTCTTTCTTTCTATCTCTCATCCCTAGCTTTATTCAAGTATATATAATACGTATACTGGCTGTAAAAAGTGGTGTCAATAAGCGTTGATTATTATTAAATTTTTTTTTTTTTTTTTTCAATATTTCATGGAGGATTTTTTTTTTTTTTTTTTTTTTGCGATTTCTGTCTAATAATTTATATAATGTATAGGTATATAGCTTTATATACCCGATGGACATACATATTATGGTGATAATAATCAGTATATTATTATTATTATTATTGTTATTATTATTATTAGTATTATTATTATTATTATTATTATGAAGGTAAATTGCATGACGACGTACGACACAGAGTACAGCTCACTTCTACTACATACACTTTATTTTTTTGGTTTTTTTCTTTCGTTTCTGTTTTATTTTATTTAATTCTTTTTTTTTTTCTTTTTTTTTTGTTTCCACACACACACACGCACATCAATTGTAAATATAATGATAACCAATAATGATTAGTTATTCATAGTTAATAATAATTGGTTGTTGTTGGGTTTTTTGTTTTGTTTTTTTTTTGTTTTTGTTTTTGTTTATGTTTTTCTCCTTTACTAAAAAACAAGAAAAAAAAAAAACAAAACGAAAAAACATAATAATTCATTATTACAACGATCGCAGGATCGCATCGAACGAACGATCGATCGACGACAACGGCATAATGATTAATAAGTAGTAATAACATATCCCCCTTACCTCCCTTTCATCGTATAGTTATTACCATACGCCTTATATATATATATATTTCATTTTTTTTTTTTTATCCCAATATATATAGTAGGTATGTATAATAATATATAAATACGAAATAGTAAATACCTGTAACGGTGTAAATTATTTTTACGGATAAACCGCTAAATCGCTTTATAAGATGCAAGGTGCAACGTCCCATACATATTATTATTATTATTACGTTATTATTACACTATATATATATATATATATATATATATTTTTTTTTTGTCGTTTTGTTTTCTGTTTCCAACGTTATTTATTTATTTTTTATTTTATTTTTTACTCTTTTCACTTCTCTCGCTCTTCTTTATCTCTTCTCGTCAATTTTCGTTTCTCATATTATATTTATATATCTATATATAATAATAATAATAATAATAATAATAATAATTATACTATATGTGTGTATATATCCCAAACAACTTATTTGTGTCTCAGGACTTGTAGTATATTATACCTATAACTGCTGCAGCTTTCGTATATATTATTATTATTATTATTATTATTATTATTATTATTTTATTTATTTCTCTCTCTCTCCCTTTCGTTCATCTACCTAATAGATTAATAGATACGTATAATTAATAAATATAATAAATTATTTAAATCTAGCGAATAATTATCCAACTCTTCTTAATCAATTTCTCGTTTTTTTCTTTTTTCTTTTTTTTTTTACCTCATGGATTTTGGTTTCAACTTTTTCTCTCATTATTTTCGGGGCGTCCTGAAGAAACGTAGAAACGTGTAGATATGCATATATAATAGTATATGCCATTGCCATATATAATATTATTATTATTATTATTATTATTATTATTATTCCTACGTACTTCATTTTTTTTCTTCATTTCAATCTACTTACAATAGATTTACAAATGTCTTCTATATTTCGGTCTCTTGCTCCCTAATTTTAGATCAATTTTTAGGTAATTAGCGGTTCAGCTCCCAATATTATCATCATCATCATTATTATTATTATTATTAATTATTAATATTGTTAATAATATAATTACATAATATAATAATATATATATATATATATGTAATTATTATATTAAATAATTATTCTTTAGATATTATTTTATTTCATATTTCATTTACTTTTCACACGTTCACATATTAGGTATTTTCTAGATTTTATTCTTCACAGAGATACGCAGACGATGGTATCGTGCCCGAGATGTGACAGTGTAGTCGATTTGTGCAATTGACGTGATCAGATCGAAAAAAAAAAAAAAAAAAAAAGTAACAGAATTGCGAAAACGTAGTATTGAAAAAAAAAAAAAAAATTACACAAGTCTTAAATACACGTTCGTTTAAATACGTGTGGTATGAATTTTGAAAAATTATGTAATGAAAACGCGATATCACATAATCCATATACCTATTATACACATACACGTAAACTAGGTATAACGACTATTGTCAAAACCTCGGGTACGACGTCGAATTATTTATTAGATCGCGATCGCTGCCCGTGCGTGATGATTCGAAAATTAGTATTAAATACCGTATATACCTAGTAGGTATACGAATAAAATATAGTTTTAGAAATATTTTTTAAAACTGAAATCTTTCGAAGGCGATGGCCGAGCCTTGAGCCCTTTTATTCTTCGTAATATCCGAGCCGTAAACCGAATCTATATGCCTATATGAATCTATACGTTTACTGCGAGGCATGTGTTTCCGGGTCGATCTTGGACGATTACGAAAAACTTTAATATTTGTTCTTGTTAATATTATTTTCATATTTTTTTTTTTTTTTTTTTTTTTTTTTTTTTTTTTTTTTTAGACTCGGCCATCGTTCACCTCGATTCCCGCACGGGCAAACGTTCCGGAGTTTTAGGAGCGTACATTTTTTATTTATTTATTTATTTCTGTTCAATTTATTCATTAATTATTTAATCATAAAGTCCTTCGAAAGCCTTTTTTTTCTTCTTTCTTTTTTTAGATCAAATTTTATTCTAATTCATCCTCAAAAAGTAGGTCGAGAAATTATCCTTTCGCGACAATATTTTCTCAATTCTTTCGGTCGTCTTTAAATTCCCGTAGATACCTATAGGTACCATAAGACAAGATGGAATTTCACATCGATGCAGGACGTCATCCCCGGTTTCTGTTTTTCGACATTAGCCACTGGTTTACGTGTTTTTTTTTTTTTCTTTTTTTTTCAATCAAGTTTTAATAGTGTTTACGTTATTTTCTCACCATAACTGGATTAGTAAGTTGTTTCGAATTCTCACAATCATTCTTTGATCATTTAAACAATACATACTATACCTACAGGTGTCGCGATATACCCATAATATTAAATTTCGTTTTTTTTTTTTTTTCTGTTTTTTTTTGTTCAATCATTGAGTTTACCGATTTTCTTTTACATATAATTATTAGATATTATTCATAGAATTTATGATTTAATTTTTGATCCCCCACACAATTGAAACTATTATTTCGCTTTTTATTTTCTTCTATCTTTCCTCATCTTCTTTATATGATTTTTCTTCTTCTTTTTCATGTTCATCTTCCATTTCATCATCATCATCATCATCCTCTTCTTGTTCATCTTCTTCTATATCTTCTTTTACCATAAATTTCTCTCTACATATAATCATATATATGTATAATTTAATAAGCCTTTGTGAAGAGTACCAAAAACATGTTCAACTACATACACATTATATTTGCAGCAAAATTCACCGCATAATATATATAATCGCTCTAATAATCCTATCTATTTAATTAATAATTATAATAATATAATTTCTTCAATGAATATAACAATTCAATGCAATACCAATACCAATACAATATTATATTATTATATAATATAATTTGTTTATAATATGTAATACATATATGTATATAGTATAATATATAGTTAAATAAAATATAAGGATTGAAATTAAAAAAAATAAATTATGCGGGATGCTGCGTCAACTAATATTTGATTCGCGTTCTTATTATATAGTTTAATTAATTATATATTATTATTATTATTATTATTATTATTATATAAAAAGTGATGATGTATTATATACCTACGCGTATAATACGTGTGACTAGAGTCGATAACAGTGAATAATATATATGCGCGGTTTTTAAACGTTGGTGTTCGAATATATATATATATATATATATTATATATATTATACATTATATATATATCGCATGATGACGCGTTCGAAATCGGTTCATACATATATATATATGTACAGTCAGAGATTTTTTTTTCTTTTCTTCTGCGGCAGTATTCCTAATAAAATATACATAATATATATATATTATATATATATATTTATGTACATGTTTATAATTCCGTCCATTCAAAACGAGTCAGGGAAATATTGAACTCGATATATAGATATTATATTATGTATATACTAATATAGGTATGATTAGCCACGATAGTATTATGGAACGACATAGATTTTTGTACATCTATAATAAGATTAGGATTAGGACTAGGATTAGGTTTCTTATCAAATATAGTCGGTGAAGGGATATTGGTAAAAAAAATAAATAAATAAATAAATAAATGAGTATAAATTAAATGAATGAATAAATGAATATATAAAATATTTTTAAAAAAATTACTGCAATATAAAAATCTCACATCTATATATATATATATTGAAATAGGACCCAACTTAAATTATTATTATTATTATTATCATTATTATAATTTTTATAATAATTATTATACCTACTATATGCATATGCAATAATATTTATATAACCTACGCACATATCTATGTATTATATGTACATAGAATATATATATATATAGATATATGCAGATATATAGCTATATTATATGTAATATAGTATATTTCATTCCTTGTTCTTGTTCTTCTTCTTCTTCTTCTTCTTCTTCTTCTGCATCTTCTTATTATTAAATGTTATCTCGTTCTCGGAGCAGTTTTATTTATTTTTTTTCCCCATAGAAACTATACAATGAAATTTATATATATCATGTGCATATAATATATATATATATACACATCAGAGGTTGATCGGTTTCAGCTGGACCTAGAGTAGTATACCTACATATGAGTAATAATAATAATAAATTCTTTTTTCCTTTTCTCCTTTTTTAAAGACCTAAAAATGTTGTGAGAATAAAACTGAAGAAACAAAATTGAGATGTCGTTGGTTTGATTTTTTTTTTGTTCTCTTTTTTCAATTATTTTTTCTTTTTTTTTATTTATTTTATATATTATCTTACTTACGGTTTTTCAAAGATAGATTGTTTGGTTTGTTTTCTCGGTTTCTATTTTTTTTTTTTTTTTTCTTTTTTTTTTTACTTCCGATAAAGAAATTCAAAAAGTGTACTGTTCCAGTCATTATGTATCGTAAATATGGTAATTAATTAATTAATTAGTTAATTAATTAATTAATATTATCCTTATTTAGTATTAACGTTATAAGTTATTGTTATTAATTTTTCCTCAATCTCTCTTGTCGCTTTTGTATTTGTGCCTTACTATTATATGACTAGAGACATAATTTTAATCTTCTTTATTCATTAGTTTCTTTTTTTGTTACTTTTCTTTCTTTCATATCGCAATATATTAGTAATTAAATATAAATAAACGAAAGGGTAGTGGGCGGATAGGGAATTAGGAATTAGAAATTACGAATCAGAGTATAGGGGTTTATCAAGAAAAAGTGGAAACCAGGTATATCCGGTTATTCGAATATTCTTGACTCCGAAACAACAGGAAAATGAGATGGGGAAAAAAAATAAATAAAATATCGATCGATCTATACTTTCAACGATTAATAATAAGAATAATTATTGTAAGAATAAAAGTGATCGGTAGAAAAAAAGAAAAAAAAAAAAAAACAAATCATCACCATCATCAAGTTTCCCCAAATTAAAGTACCTATATACATATCAGCTGTAATGTCGTAGTGGTAAAAAAAATAACTGGCATAGGATATACAATGAAGACTAAAAATGAATAGAAAAACTGTTGAACAAAGTGAAAATTGAATTACGAAAATTTGAGCTTTGCAATATTTTCAAACTTACTTTCTCTCTTATTCTCTCTTATTCTCTCTTTACCTCTCTTTTTTATTTTATCCACTTTTCAAATGAGAAAAAGCGCGATAACATTAATCACTCAATCGTACATCGTACATATCATATAAGTATACTATTTAAAACGTCACGTTCGTCCGCGATCCCTGGATCGCGGTGTAGTAGGTCAGTCCTGTAAAACTGATGATAAAAATTAAAGAAATGACGAGGAAAAAAGAAAAAAAATGAAAATAAAGAAATAAAGAAATAAAGAAAAAAAAATCGTCTACAAATACTACAACGAATAAATTATTGATATCGTTAAGAAAACTGTCTCTATCCTTGAAAGTTTTCTTTTATTTTTTCTTTCTTTTTTTCTTCTTTCTTCTGTATAAAATCGACACCACGAACCAGGGACCGTGCCCGTGCGCATACCTAGATCCAAGATCTGAGATTTCATTCTCGATTTTTTTCTAAGTTTTTTTGTTGTCTCTCCGTGAGAAAAAAAAAAAATTTCTTCAATTTTGAATTTTTTTTTGTCGTCACTCGGGGATGGAGAGATGCGTTATAAGCAATTATTCATTTATTTTTATTTAATCATTCATCAACGGCGATAGAAAAAGGGTAACCGATTATTATCGATTATTGCAGTAAAACTGAACGTGCTAAAATAATATGGCTTGTATTAGTAGTAGAAGTAGTAGAAGTAGTAGAAGTAGAAGTAGTAGTAGTAATAGTAGTAGTAGTAATAGCAGTAGTATTTCTTGTTATTGTGTATTTTGTTACCATATTTTTTTTCTTGTAATATTATTTTTTCTTTTTTTTTGTTTTTTTTTTTTGTATCTTCTTATTTATTTATATTAAATATTAATAATTATAAATTACAATTATTATTATTTTTAAATGCATACACAGTGTTTTTTTTTGTTTTTTTCTTTCTTTTTTTTGTTTTTTTTTTGTTTTTTTTTTTGTTTTTTTTCTCATTTAAAACACCTATCGACAAAAATGGAAAAATCTTTAAATATATAAACCCATAAGAATCGCTACACATGGTCTTTTGGGTCCTATTTCAAAACTTTGTTTTTTTTTTTTTACTTTTATCTTTTACTTTTTCAATCTTGTTCGTTTGTTTGTTTGTTTGTTTGTTTATTGGTTTTGTGGATTTTTTTTGTTGTTCCTTCTTTCTCGCTTTCTTTCTTTCTTTCTTTCTTCCTTTCTTTCTTTCTCTCTCTCTTTCTTTCTACTCTCGTCAGAAATAATTCATATCATGAGATATAAATGAGATTAATTAATAATAATAAAATTTTTTCTTTTCACATAATAGCTACAAACTAAACAGGTTTTTTTTTTTTTTTTTTTTGTTTTTTCATTTTTATTTTTATTTTAATTTTATTTCTTCTTATTTTTCTTCATCGTTCTTTTTTTTCCATCTTATTTCATTATACTCTCGTCGTTTTTACTTCTTTAGATACATATGAAAAAGGTCAGGTATTTAAGCGTGACACGGGGGGGGGGGAGGGGGGATCAAATTTGCCTTTTAGAAAGAATTGAAAAAACCAAAAACAAAAAACAAAAAAAAAACCAATGAACGAAAAACTGAAAACAAAAAAAAAAACAAAAAAAAAAAACTAGACGCGCGCAACAATATTAATCTTACACTTGACTTTCTGTATCCAATATTTAACATTTTATTATTTTTATCCCCCCCCCCCCCTGCGAAACAGGGGATGGAAATTTTTTTTTTGCTTTTTTTCTCTCTATCATTCTTTCTTTCCTTCTTGAGATTTCGTCTTGAATTTAATAATAATTATAATAATCCATTAATTATAATTCGATGAGGAAGGTGATGGGGGCGGGGCGAGGGGGTGGGGGGGGGGGGTCGAGGGGGTCGGGGGGTAGTATAGAATAAGAGATAAATCATTGGTTATACAAAGTTAATAATTCCTTTCTCTTTTTTCTTTTTTTTTTTCTCATCACCCTAATCTTCGTGATCATCATCATCATCATCATCAATCATCATCATCATCTTCGTCTGCTTCTAATTCTTTAAATAATAATTAAACTTAAAATAACAACACCTTTGATTCGATTAAGGGTTTGATTGGCATCGGACAGCCCAAGGGGGGTAATTTCGCGGGGGCTGTCTATGGCGATAACTATACAAATAAATAATAATAATAATAATAATAATAATAATAATAATAATAATAATAATAATAATAATAATAATGACAATAATGACAATAATAATAATATTAATAATAATAATAATAATATTAATAGTAATAATAGAAATAGAAATTATCATAATATAATATGTATATATGTATGTATGTGTGCGTAGTAGTAGTAGGTAAGTGTTTTCAGGATGAGAAAATGGGCTGTAGAATAGGAAAGGAGGTAAAGGCAGGGGTAGGAAGGATATTATTATATCTTCATCGTCTTATCAATCTTGATAATTACTTTTTGTTTTTTTTTCTTTTTTGAATACGTGTATCGTAGTACAAGATTCAAATTTGTTATTTGTTATTTCCTTCATATTTTTCTATTCTTTTTCTGTTTTTTTTTTTTCTTCAATTATTGTTACGTTTTATACAGAGGGAAAACAGGTTCGCTCATTACGTTACGTTATGTGACGATGTGGTGGTAGTGGGTAGTATTAGTATCAGTTTTTCAGGGTGGATGTATTAATGCTATACTACGTATGTATGTATCTATGTATGTATGTATGTACGTAATAACGAATAAAAACGCTGTAGAAGGGGTTGTCCGTTTATCTACTTAATATGTAACATAATAATCAATCTTGTGCCAATAACATTTGAGCTATTCATTTTTGTGCCTTTCTTTTCTGTTGTGTTCGTGTGTGTGTGTGTATGTGTGTGTGTTTTTATTTCTCGTCCTTATTCTATCCATTCCACTGTCGAGTGTAATAAATGTGCGTGTATCTCCCGTCCTCTACCTATATACCTATTATACTTACTTACGTCCGCGTATATTATACATATTACTATTAACGCTCAATAATAATCAATACCGTATCATTAATTATTTTTCTCAATCAACGTTTACTTTGTTTTTCTTTTCAGCAATTGATAATCAATAAATGCGACGACCTAATTCATCTTTTTTCATCTACCTCTGTTTCTCTTGCAACGCAACACGTTTTTTATCGTCATATTAGAAAAAAAAATCTAAACCCCCCAACAACGTCGTATTTTTCAATCCTGAATACTGAAAACTTCGATGAAAGCTCCCGTTTGTTCCTCCGCTTGTGAAAAAGAAGAAACAAAAAAATATTGATAATAAACCCTCATCTCTTTATCGCTCTTACTTCATTACCTGCTTTGAAACCAAAAAAAGAAAAAATATTATGAATCGTTCCATTCGTTAGAAGCGAATTGAACTAAAAAGGGAATAAAAGGACAAAGAATGAATCAATAGATAAGATAAAATACCGATGTGCACAATAAAAGAAAAATCTC
The DNA here is from genome assembly GCA_963992785.1 of Tenthredo livida. Classification (NCBI taxonomy): domain Eukaryota; kingdom Metazoa; phylum Arthropoda; class Insecta; order Hymenoptera; family Tenthredinidae; genus Tenthredo; species Tenthredo livida. The sequence continues at coordinate 703,162 of OZ023070.1, read as the reverse complement.
TTCATTTTTAGTCCATGTTGTTCGTTCTTTCTTTCAGTTTCATATTTTTTTTCCCTGTTCCTTTTATTTTACTTTTTTGTTAATGTTACGCCAATATCTGAAACGATTTTAATCATCTTCTGACATATTATACTCTAGATATAATACGTATTCGTATAATTAAATTTCATAAATTGTATATAACAGTTTCTTTTTTCGAATTAAGAAGGTGCGATGAGGTGTGATAATATTTGTTGTTACTTATTGTTTGTTTGTTTGTTTGCTTCTTTCTTTTTCTTATCCCGAGTATGAAGAAAGGAATAGGGAATGAGGTAGGTAGGTAGGTAGGTAGGAAGGTGGGGAGTGAGTGAGTGATCGATGAGTAAGTATAAGGAGGGTAATTAAAGTGTTTCCTATTTCAGTGGCTCGTTTTGTTATAAACTATAAACTAGAAACGTTGGTAATCGTGGTTTAAAATCGCCGCGTCTGATATCCTGGCGTTATTATTATTATTACTACGCCATTTAAAATCTATAACGACGCGTTTATTATTATTATTCCGCACATAATCATTATTACCACCACAACCCAAAACGTTCTTAAATTTAATACTTTGATAATCATTTCCAAAGTTCTTAATCAACTTCAACTCCGGCGTACTACTACCCATCTCATTCTCATTCTCATTCTCATTCTCATTCTCATTATCATTATTACAGTTTACCGTCGACGCTTCATCTTTCATTAAATCATTATCTTCATTATTAAATGTCGTATTTGTTGTTCTTGTTGTAGATCTTATTCTCCTTGTTCTTCCAAAAAATTTTCTTTCATTTCTTGTTGTTCCTGTTCCTGTTGTTGTTGTATTTGTCGCAGCTGTTGATAACCCGACGACTAAGTCGTGCTCGTTCTTCTCTAGATCTCGATCGTTATCGTTATCTTGATCTGTGGTCAAGTGGCGGTACTTTATACTGATGCTGTATGCGGATTTACTGCAGTTGGTTCTTTGGAGGAACTTCTTGGGTCTAGCCCCAAGTTAGTTCCAGATGCGGAGGAAAGAGTCCCAGGAACCCGTCGCCACCGCCATCCCATCCTCCGTTACCCCAAGGCACGATACACGGTTGTCGTGTCCGGCCAGGATTCCTAAAACATTAACAAAATTCAATATGAAAGTTCTTCAATTCCATAAAAAATTATATAAAATAATATAATAAAAAATTAATCTATATATACCGGCGCGTTCGCTCTTCATAGAGTCCCAAACGTTGCAGTTAAAGTCGTCATATCCTGCGAGCAAGAGTCTTCCAGACTTGCTAAACGCGACACTAGTTATACCGCATATGATGTTATCGTGGCTATACATTGCCAGTTCTTGGTCCGCCCTGATATCAAAGAGCCTGCACGTTGCGTCGTCTGATCCCGTTGCAAATGCGTATCCGTTGGGGAAGAACTGTAAGATAAATTAGACTCAGAATCGGAGTAAAATATAATAAAATTTCAACTTATTTGCTTCCTACATACATAATATTTCAATTTCTTAATCATATCTTAAACCAGACTCACCGTGACCGCGTTTATGTCGCTCTCATGGCCTGGGAAAGTCTGCTTGCAAGATCCTTCGCGAATATCCCACAGTTTTGCGCTCGCGTCACAAGCGCCCGAGACAAAGGTGCGCATGTCCGGTGCAAGGGACAGTGACATAACGTCACCCGTGTGTCCGATGAACGACGTACACTGCTGGCCAGTCTCAATATCCCACAACGCACTGTTTTTCAATAAATAAAATTTCAACTTAATCGATCGATGAACAAAAAGCTTCAAATTTCAAGTATAATCGTGTATACCGGCCTTCCCCAGTTTCTCTACAATTTTTAGATACAATCAGGCCGAAATTCTGGCTTTCACAATCCTTTTGGAAAGGATAAAGACGACCGATGATGTTTTTTCTCAAATAACTGTAGTAAAACGTGTAAAGTTCAATAATAACTAGTGATGATTCTCACCAGGACATATCTCCAGAGCTTGTAACGATTTGATTATCATCTAGGAACCGGCAGCAGGACAAATATCCAGTATGACCAGGAAGTTCCCGGCTAACACGAACGTTACCTTCCCGGGTTTTGAGACTATAAATGGAACATATGTTGTCCAAACCACCGCACGCAACGTAGCTACCAGAAGGTGCATACGCGCAAGTCATTACCCACGATGATCGTAAGGGTATAGCGTGGACCTTGTTGGTAGTATAACTGTCCCAAACGATCAGCTTGCCATCCTGGGACGCCGACACTAGGTTCCTACTAACAACGATTACCTTACATGTAGTAGTAGCTTGTTATTCGCTGTTTATTATACAATGAAAATTGGGATATTGGGAAAATAGATAAAAAATAAATACAAAAATGATAACAATAATAACAATAATAACAATAATATAATAATAATAATAATATGATATCAAGGTGTTGGCTGTGGCTGGGACTTAGGGGAGAACATTGTAGTGGGTAATACCTGGAGTCACTGCCCCAGTGCATGGCATAGATCTTGGCCAAATGTCCGCGTAGTGTGCGTCTCGTACGCATCTGTATTCGCCCAATCGGTTCCATCCCCGATGTCGCCTGGGACAAGCTTGTGTCGCATGCTGCTTTTCTAGCATCCTGTAAAGCAGGGAAATAGAGAAGATGACGAAAAACAAATTTGCATTGGGAAATTATTTTTTCTTAGTTCAATATGTTTGAAAAAATGTTTAACAATGTACCTTACTTTTCCTCCGAATTTCGAAGTATTTTGAGAAAATATATACTTTTAATTCCAGATTTTCATATCTTCACAAAAAATTCTTCTCGAAATTATTTTATATTCATCTAAAAATTCTTGTTTTCTCTCCGATTTTAAAAAGAATTCAAGTACATGAAAAAAATATAAAAATCGAAAATATCAGACGAATCTTCACCGACTTCGGGAAATTTTTTGAGAATTCCTAGATTACACTCGTCAGTGCGACACGTGCATAGGTATGTATATGCAGTCGGTTAATATTTCTTATATTTACCTATCGCGCACGATGCATAAACGTTTACCTATATGCATGTATCATGTATCATGTATCATGTATCATGTATCATAATATATCACATATATATCTGTATGTAATTATATATATGTATTCGTGTATGTATTATATATATATCTATGTATAAGAGATGGGCAATAGGAAAGAGAGAATAGAATGAAAAAAGAGTATAGAGACGGGACGAGATTTAAAACAGGGCGTGGGAGCGAGAAAGAGAGGGGTTGTACAGCGTGTATTGATCGGACACGACGACGACGACTACGACGACGACTACGACGACGTCGGTGGCGGCAGGCAGGCAGGCAGGCAGGCAGGCAGGCAAGCCGGCAGGCGAGCAAGCAGGCCGGTAGGCAGGCTACATTCGAGTCAGAGAAGCAGCAGGCAAGGCAAAAGGCAATAGAAACAGCGAGGCAAGTGAGTCTGTTCTGCCTGCCTGCCGCGCCCTACCCTCCCGAGAAAAGCACGATTATGTCATATAATGATTTCCCCGTTATCCCGCTACCTCGTGCCTCTCATACTACCTCTTAATAATTGGGACAGTTTTTCATTCATTTTTTTCCTTTTTTTTTTTGCCATTCAGACATCAATAAATAAATAAATAAATAAATAAATAAATAAATTTCAGATTATTTTTTTTTAGTCCGCAAGTAGAATAATTTTATAAGATCAAAGCGTCTCATACCGTAGCTTAATAATATTAATAATAAATGAGGGAAAACAGGAATATTGAAGATTCATTATGATTTATGAGAATTAAATCATATGGAAGGTTTTAGCATATTTTATATGAATTTCAATTTTTTTTTTTTTTTCTTTTTTTCTGTTTCTTTTCGATTGAAAGTAACTGAGATGATAACTTCAGCTGTGAGAATGATTTTTTGATTTTTTAATTTTCTTATTTTCGTTTTTTGTCTTTTAGCCGGCAACTAGTTTCCAAGGCGGAAGAAACATGGCCGAACCTCAGCCAGCAGTTGACGGCGGCGTGGCGGAAACCACCGAGATACGAAATTCCGGTAAAGCGGTGTCGACAATCGCCAGTCGTGCGCGGTATGACGCAGGCTCACAGCAATAATTATATCAAGAATATGAATAGATGGATAGATTAGATGGATAGATATAGGTATATATAAACACAAGTATGATACCTATGTATACGCGTATTGAAATGTATACAAATATATTGTAGTCATAGTATAATATGAAATGAATGAAAATACGTGAATAAATTTATGCAACAAAATATGTTAATAATATTTATTTTCAAGTATAATATTGATGGATCGGCACTGCCCCTTCACAACACGGATGAGAGAAAGAGAAAGAGAAAAAGTGAGAGTAAGAGTAAGAAAAGAGGGGCGATGAGCTGCGTTTGCTGATCGTCGGTATAAGAAGTGGGGGGGGGGGGGGGGGTAGGGCTTATGTGCTGCTGTTAAAGGGTACTGTAGTATTTACTCTGAAATTTCATTGTTCTTCGTGTATTAAGAGCGATGAGTGTATAAAGAGAAAAAGACAGAAGACAGAAGAAGAGTAAAGGAAGTACAGCTGTTAAGCCAGTATTTTTCCATTACTTCTTATTGTTATTCTTTCAAATGTTGTATACATGTATGTAAAACTTTATAATATCTTTTACGCATTGAAATTGAGAAATCTTATTTTCATTAACACGAAAATATTTAGCGTGTGTATACTGTATGAAAAATCGAAATAAAAAATATCGACTTCATAGGAGAAAATGAAAGGAACAAAAAATAGAAAAATTAGAAAAGAACCAAAAAAATAAAAAAACACCAACTAAATTCTATTTCGAGCAGTGAAGTCTCCTTATTTTAACGCACTGTTTATCACATAAATTACTAGATGTTTGGGGGGGGGGGAGAGAAAAAAAGAAAACGAAAAAAAAACCGGGAGAATAATTCCACAGATTCTGCAGCATCAGCAGCAATCAACGCGATTAGGATATTCCCATATATTTACATGCATGCATACGCATGTTTTGCACATTACTATATGTATTCATATTATTATTGCCCGCCCTTGAGAGAACGGTATTATTTTACTCCCTTCTCTGATTTTACCTCACGTTTAAGAAATTTAGAAGAAAGTGGAATAAAAGTGATTATTTTTCTTTTAATCTCACTTCTATCGGGAAAATTTCTCGATTGATAATTTCATATTTTTCAAACGTTTGTCTTTTGTCGTTAATAAAAACAACAACTTACCCGGATCGCATTCTTGAGCGTCTCCGCCTCCTGGCGAAGACTGTCGAGTTCGTTCATGATGCGTTTTCGTTAGCGGAGGGGTAAATCAGACGGGATGATGTCCAGGCCAGGTCCGTCCCTCCTAGCTTCTTCCTCTCGCCCAGATCCTCTCGTTTATTTCTTTTTCTTTTTTCTTTCTTTTTTGTTGTGGTTGTTGTTGTTCTTCTTGTTGTTATTATTATTATTATTCTTGTTGTTATTTTGTTTATTCTCACTATACTCCTCACTAATAACACAACCAACTATACTAGAGCCGTCTATCCTACTTCCGGAACCAGATCTCCAAAATTTTGCCAGCTCAACGCGCCAGCTCGGGCTACCCTCCGCCTCCTCCTCTTCTTCGTCGTCTTCCTTTTCTTCTTCTTTCCCCCCCTGACAAAAGCAAATTACACATTAGTTATACAGTTATTAAATATTTATGAACAACTGACAAAAGAAGATATAAAAATTCTTTCTAAAAGTATAACAAGTTTTTTTTCTTCTCATTATACTTTTGCGGATTATGTATACGAATCAATGATAGTGTAACATAAGTATATCGATATTTGATGAGGAAACCGTTGATTGACATAATAAAACGATGATGATGATGATGATGATAAGGACACAATTGGAATGAAAACCAAAATATCAAGTGTATCGTAACGATGAAATAAGAAACGTGTGAATGTGGATAAGTTAAATGCGTTGAAGTATGAGGGGGAGCAAAGGGGGGTGTGTTAAGGATGAGGGAGCGAGACTTACACTAGAATAGCGTTGTGTCAGAACGTCATCTGCAACTATCGGTCATATTTCGTGTATATATATCACCGTTTGATTAGAGACAAATTTATTATAAATATTGTTTATCAATAGTTCTTGTTTTAAGATAATTAACTAACTAGCTAGCTAACTACCCTAACTAACACCTTGCCGACGCGCACCTGAAGAAAAAATAGGGAAAGACAATGATTAAAAATTAATAAAAGAAAAGAAGATATATATATATATACACACACACACGCACGCACACACTTTCGCTTCTTGATTCTCTGTAGAATCTAGATGCCGGTTGCGAGTCGCCGGTGGGGATACGTCAGGGCAGAAGGGAAGAAAGAAGGAAGGAAGGAAGGAAGGGAGGGGGACTTTCGACTCGTTATAATATCTACGCAAGTTTATTTTACATACGCGAAAGAAGAGGAACTCGATTTTTTTTTTTCTTTTTTTTTGCTTTCTTTATTCTTTACTGTGATTCTTACTGTTGTTATTATTGTTATTATTATTCATCAATCTTTTATATTCGTCAATAATTTATTTATTCTTTTACCAATTTTCTTATTTTCTTATTTTCTTATTTTCTTTCTTTCTTTCTTTCTTTCTTTCTTTTTTGAACAACGCCCAATCACGCGATTATTTTCTATATATACCTATGTATACATACACGTGTATATATATATATATACTAGAGGAGAAAAAAAAAGAAGAAATTCCACTATTCCGCACGAACTAATTTCACTTTTTACGACGGACGACTACCCGGACCTCGGACATAGTTTAATTTTCTATCATTATTGAATAACATACAATGATTATTATTTATTATTATATGTGTATATTATAATATATCCTTGAGCGCGGAGTTTGGTTTTATTGGTAGGCAAACTTTTCCTGTTCTTTCTCTACCTCTTCTTTTTATTCTTATTCTTATTATTATTATGATGTATGATTATTAATAAACTAACACGTACGCACGCGCTCACACACTACTAGTGAAACACTGAACGATTTCGAACTGTCTCACGTTAAGTTCGCTACTCTAAGAACCTGCAGCATTTCTTTATATATTTTTCGGCTTTCGTTTGGGCCTCGTCGTCTCTCCGCACTCGGAACAAGCTAGCAGGCAGGCAAGCGGGCTAGCAGGCAGGCAGGAGAGTAGTAGCGGCAGCAGCAACAGCGCGTAATCGATACCGGGGCGATTTGATTACTGTGTTTTAAAACGAACGAACGAACGAACGAACCGAAGGGAACGAACGAACGAACGAGCTAACGAACTAAATAAACGTAGATACGGAACAACGTTACAGTGTCACTGACTCACTAAACTCAGAATACAATCTATTAGCGTTATTAACGTTGTAGCGCGACGACGGCCGACTGTCGTCCATCAGCTCATATCGTCACCGAACAATTATTTCACCCTTCGAACGAACTTTTACTTTATTTCGTCTCAACAAGATTTCCTCGTTCTTATTTTTTTATTTTTTTTATTTTTTTTTTCCCCCGTTTATTTCTCTCGATTTTTTTCTTTTCTTTTCTTTTTTTTTCTACTTATACTTCGGGTGGTTTTTTTTTTCTCCTTTTTTTTTGGCTTTTCTTACTTCTTGTTTTTAACAATCGTAATCAAAAAAAAAAACCTCACCGCGCGACCAACAGACCACACCCAGCCGACGACAGAGCGATGGTTGCGGGAGGGGGATTACGCCCGAACGAACGAACGAACGAACGAACTTACGAACGAACGAACGACCGACCGACACCGAAACTCTCTACTACTCGACTGCAGCGCCTCGCGTAAGGCTCGGGTTAAAATATAACACTGGTATACATAATACGCGCGGCGCCACCATTTAGTCGTGTGTTACTCGAATTCAAATATCACGTATTCGTATAAGAAACTTTGTTTACCTTACAATCTCTAGATAACACATTTTACCCTAATTAGCGATAATATTTATTCGAAATTGATCAACACACACGATCGTTTTATTTGTTCATTTTATTCTTCGATGAATAACGGGAGCAATAACAAATGTTGGTGTATGCATACATATTATATGTACATATAATTTATATGTATTATTAGCGTATTACCGAGCTTATGGAAATATGATAATTAGTGCGGCATGTAATATTGGCCAATCGATCGTATCATCAATTATTCCACACCGAACACTAGCGTATTTACGTAGATATACGGGAATATGGAAGGATTAAAGATATTACTATATTTATCTATTCAACGAGACTGTACAGACCACTTGCGATAATGATTAACCTCAAGTAAATATCTAAACCGCATCAACACTGTTGAACACATTAGGATAAAGAAAATTGATATTGTTACAATAAAAGAACAAACTATCGCTTGTTTACGCTGATGATATATGTAACGATTAAAATGCTAATCTCCAAAGTCAGACTTTGATAGTTGATTCAGTTTACGTAGTTTCTTAGTCTGTCTATCTGTATAGTTAGATCGACGACGTAAACGCGGACGGTTTACTATGTAGCATGTACACACATGCATACATACACACATTCATACATGCATACGTAGAAAATGATGGGTAAGAAAAATAGGATGAAAAAGGATAGAGGATAAAGTTAAGCGTTGGGTATAAGAGATTATCGGTTTGAAACGCGGTAGGAAAAAATTAAAAAACAGATGTAATAAAATGTATCGAATTATGTAAAACGACTGAATCGTCCCATTAGTTATCGACGTGTTATTCGGAGATTTTGACAGCGTTGAACCTCGCTTAGGTAGCCGCCATGTTTGATCCCCTATCGCCACGCAAAACGCCTCGCTGCGACGAGCGAAACGACGGCGACAAAAAGAGAGAGAGAGAGAGAGAGAGGGAGGGAGCGAGAGAGACAGAGGGAGGTAGCGATAGATCGAAAAAGAGAGGAATAAATGGCATTTAATTAACCATACGTGGAGGGATCTTGAATATGCGATCGTCTCGTTGTTGGAAAATTTTGTCTAATGATTTATTACGAGCTTGAATAATACTAGAGATTCGTTAATACCTGGTAATCGGGCGACGGTCCCTCCTCGTTGCGTCGGCGAGTGTAGGTAGTTAGGTAGGTATCGAACTCGTTACACCTCACTCTCGTAACTCGTTTTCCTCGTCTTCCTCGTTTTCAATCACGAATATAATCCTTTTCACGCTTTTATACAATATCAATTATTACTTATTATTATTATTTAGTTTCACTTTTATATTAACAACGAAAGTCTCTCGGCGTTCGTATATGCCTGTGTTTCACGTACGCACGGTGTGCACGTACGTCTTCCGTGCGCCTGTGTGTACGTACGTACGTACGTATGTGTAGATGTATAGATGCGTGCGTGCGTGCGTGTGTGTGTATGTATGAATAAATAGCGACGATGAGAACACTAGATCTAGTAATTTTTTTTACTCTTCTTCTTCTTCCTCTTCTTATTCTCTTCTGCTTTTACTTTTGAAATTAATATGGCGCTGCAAGATACACACAATAATATGATCTGTACGATATTATATCGTATATTCACTTGTCGTTCAGTTGTTGATCGCCGATACCGCGCACCGTTCCCGTCCCGTCCCGACCGTCCCGTTCCGTCCCGTTTCGTTTCGTTTCGTTTTTCTACTTGCTCACTCGCTCTCACTCGTTACTTTCTCCTTCCTTATCAGCTCTACCCCCGCTAGTTGTATATTACTCATGAAAAAACCAAGGAATAAATAATATATCCTCCAGTTCTCGCACTATACTATAAACGAAACCCAACCCTGTCAGATCCGTCCTGTTCACCGTAACGTAACGTAACGTAACGTAACGTATAGTAACTTAACTTAACTTAACGTAGCGTAACGTAACGTAACGTTGTCGGCCCGGGGGATGGACGTGTTCCCTTCACCAACGAGCTTAGTCAATCTACTATACAACCGATTGATACAAATTCACTAGGTCCGCACAATTTTGTTTTCATGGAGGCTCGCGGCGACGAGACACAGAGCTGCTGCTGTGCTGCTGCTGCTGCCGTTGCCTTTGCTGCTGCTTGCTGCTGGCTGCCTGCTGCTGCTGCTGCTGCTGCTGCTTGGCGGTGGTGGTAGGTGGTGGTGGTTATGGCGGCCGCACGGCGGTGGAGGGCGAACGAACGGGCGGGGCTCCCTGCTACTAGTCCCGTGAACCCCGGACCGCTCGCGTCTCGAGCCATGACGTCATTAGATGCGAAACTAGCGCCGTCGTAGCGCCAACATTTGAACACACATTATTATAAAACTTTTCATTTTCGATTGGACATTGAGCCATCCCATTTTTTTTTTTTCCATCGACGTTATATAATCCGTGAATTTTCCACGATATTTAATCATACGAAATAATATTTGTCTTCATTTTTTCTTTTTGTTTTCATCGATCGAGCATAATGATTGTTGTAGATTAGAGCGGATTTATTCTAGTTCGAATGAAATGATCTTGTCTGTTTTTTTCTTTTTGTTCTTTTTTTTTTTTTCGTTCCTTTTCACCATTTTTATCGAGTTGTCGGACGGTACGAAAGGTATACACGTGTATTATCGTATACCTGCGAATGAAAATACCGTTCACTTAGTTCATAGAAAAGCCAACAGATGGTTGTAAGAATTTATGCGTGCGGCATAGAACCGCAATGCGCAGATTCAAAAGGAAAATAACAAGGAAAACCATACGTATAGTTATAGCTAACAATAAGAGTTGGGTATCGCAGATAGGGAGGGAAACTATTACAACGTTTGAAATAAATCGGAAAACTTGTATTGACAATGATAGAAATCCATTATATGTATATGTTAGTTTTATTATATATGTATAATCATAGAAATACATGAGGATAGTAAAGGTTTAATACTAAATAACGATCCTAAAAATACTTGAATAAAATCTTTGAAAAGACATTCATATTTATTATATCAAACCCTTGTCCTTGATCGACGATGTTCGAAAAGAAAAACCGAAATCAAAAAACAAGGAATACAATTATTTTCTCAAACTGCAGTCGTGCAGAAAATAGATGATTAAATAAATCTAAGAAAGTCAGGATGAAAAAGAATATACATGATGATATATCTAGGTATAGGTATATATAAACACAGGTAAAATTGGTTTAATGAAATTGATGTTCTGCGTATATGAGCAGAGTTAGAGAGATAAGATTGCGTGGTCGAGCTCAGCGGGGCTTAGGGGTGTAGAACGGTGGTGGGGTATAACGTGTAATAAAACTCGGGCGATATTACACTTGACTAGGTTTTCTTTTATTTATTTTCTATTTTATCTTATTTTATATATATACAGTTGCGATGAAAACTATAAGATACATTGTACATTTGACTATTTCTAAAGATATATGTGAGGGTTGTTATAGGGTCTGTGGGGTTGATAGCGTAATCGAGCCTTGCTCATAGCTTCTGTACCTATACTATGTGTGATACTACTACCTACTACTGTACATACATCGCGGCATCGTGATTCTCAGTGACGCAGGCGCGCGGCGAAGTCTTTGCGTCGCGTCGACGCTCGGCGTGTTGAGTTTGGGAAAACCACCAGCCAGCCAGCCAGCCATCTAGCCAGCCAGCTACCGAGCGAGCGAGGGAGCGAGCGAACGAGCCAGCGCCTCCTCGTATTTTCAGTTTTACCCCGACCGAACGGCACAGTCCGCGAAATGCGCGAAACTCAATCAGTAATTTAGTAGTTTAAAAAGCATATGTATAGGGTTGTGCGGTGCGGTTCGGTTCGGTACGATATACGTTACGTTACGTGGTCCGAATAAATATCGGTTCGGGCGAAAAAATGTAAAATATTTAAAACACAAAAAAACAAAAAAAAAGAAACGAAAAGGGAAAAAAATAAATTAATAACAAATTACGAAGAATAATTTTTCTCAGAATATTATCTGATTTTTCGCCGCTAATAATTAATATACTCTGGTAACGAAATAAATAAATAAATAAGCAAGCTAGTTGAACGAGGTTCGACCGCCTACCGCGCGATATTATATATTCCTGCTGCAGGACTTTTATTACAGTACCGCGCGACAGCGAAATCGCAACAGCAGCAGGTAACGAGCTACTCGGGACTATCGGAGAGTCATTGTCGCAACGTCGCAAATACGAACGAGAAATTACGATAATAATGTATAAAAAAATAATGAAATAAGAAAGAAAGAAAGAAAGAAATGAAAAAAAGCAAGAAAGCAACAGAAAAACGATAATAGAATATGTAATCATTCTACGTACATACGTGTATGTATAAAAAAAAAAGGAAAGTAACATAAAAAAAAATAAAAAGTGTATAGATGATGAGAAAAAAATTATTATCGGTAAAATTGTATGGATATATGTATACATATATGTAGTATATATGTATATGTATATGTAGAAGGCGGCGATACTGCAGCAAAATTTGTTACTTAAAAAACTATATAAGCACGCCTACGCACGCCCACCCGCAAAAGATATTGGGTTATTATCTGCTGCTCGGAAGAATCGCGAAAAAAAAGAACGAGGATATGTAGGGGAGAGATAAAGCGAAGAGGAAGAGGAAGAGGAAAAGGAAAAGGAAAAGGAAAAGGAAGAAGATGGAGATTAAAAAAAGAGTGTTCAACTGTTTAAGACCGTGAAACAAACAATCGATAGTGCGGGTGTAAAGGATCGTGTATATCTATAGAGAAAAGGGTAGTAGTAATACACACGTGCGTGTATACACATTATACGTATACGGGATTGTGGATCTGTGTATGTGTCTCTCGCTTCGTGAGATTGTAAATAATGGATATAGAAATGAATTTTTTAAACACTTTATTATTCATAAGGTGTGATAATAACTATTATGGAGAGAAGGAGAAAAATTGATAGGAAATATAGAAAAGAAAAGAAAAAATATTACGATATAACAGAAATAATAATGGGAATTATTTCTGTCGATGTAATTAAAACCGTAATAAAACAACGAATGATTAATAAACCAATCGGTCGGAGGACTATTCATTGTCATTATTATCATTACATCAATGAAATGATATAATGAAGCAAATATTTTCCATAATGCGAGATATTCGTATTATAATTATTTCTTTATTGTAGAAAAAGGAGAAAACTACACCCTGCGTGCCTTCAGAGTCAACAGCTATACATGAAAAATTTAATAAAAAAAAAAGAATGAACAAACTATATATGCGTCTTTTTTCTATATACACATAACGAATCGTATATACATGCATAGCATAGATATAGATATTATACCATATATACATCGATAATAATAAAGAAATTTGCGATAATATAGATTAAAGCAGAGAGACAATCGCAATAAATTTCAATATATTTATAAAGGATAATAGTAAAGAATAATAATAAGAAGAAAAAGAGACTTTTGAGATTAGCGTTGCGATACGTAATTTCTCCGCGTGGAAATGATATCTTCTGAAGCCTTAACCGATTATAATATTCGGTTAGTATTCGCGAGTATAAGTAGTATTATTATTATTAAACCGTCAATAACTGGTGTTAAATATCTAACGACGTATAGTAGCGAAGAAAAAGACGAAGACGAAGACGAAGACGAAGACGAAGAAGAAATTGGTTCGCGTGAGCGAGCGAGAAAAAGGGACGTCGTCACGGCGCTAAATCTGTTCGAGAATAACGCGCTGGTCGCCAAGATTCTTGGCAAGGACGACAACGACGACGACGACGACGTGGTGGAGGAGGAAGAGGAGGAAAATAAGAAGAAGAAAAAAGAAGAAGAACGACGACGGCGGAAAGACGGAAAGACGCACTTATTCTACGACGGTGGTGTTAGTTTTACGGAAAAATTATACGCCCGACGTATAAATGTATGAAATTAATCCGTACAACGTATACACATATGTAGATACACGTAATGGCTAAAACAGAGCGACAAACACCCCTATGGGATATGAAATCATGATTAGTGGTGAAACAGCAACGCCCTGCATCGGTATACTGCATCCCGCATTATTACATCGAAACACGGAGCTATGGTCGGGCTCAAAACTGATCGAAGAAGAGGAATATAATTAGGCGATAACTGGTCTAATTATTCTTGTCATAGGGGGGGGAGAATTTTTCGCGACAACTCCGATAAAATATATGAATTATACAAAGAGAATCGAAGAACGAAGTGCGCGTGTTATCATTTTTGTTTTTATTTTTCTCTCTCTCTCTCTCTCTTTGTCGTTTCCTCTTTATCTCCAATATTATCATCGGGGAATTACTGCCGCAGGCGTTTAGATCGCGATTTACATCTGCAGTCCCGCACGTATGTGTGTACGATGGCAGTAGAGGAAATTGTTTAATTGTGTTTCTATAGCGAGAGATAGGGACGAGCAAATGTATAATAAATAAAATAATGGCAGTAAGAGGTGAGCCGTAAACAAAACATGCGAACTTAAGAGTATTTAAAAAATAATAAACGTGAAAATTACAACAGCTGTTGTCTGCTTATACACATTAATACAATACATACGCATATACGTATGTATGATAGTAATACGTACACCCGCCACGTTGTGTGCATAGAGGTATTATTATATGAAATTGTGTTAACAATTGTGTCCCTGTATAAATAGAAAGCCACGTGGTTAGTTCGGTGGTGTTATTTTACACACCTGCGATCGTATATAATACGGGTGATAATCGAAATCCAATCAAGCCTAAAAGAAAAGAAAAGAGAAGAAAAAAGAAAATGAAATAAACAAACCAGAAGAAAGAAAAAAAGAAACGAGAATACGAAACCTGGATTTAGTTTAGTTTATATCCGATTTCGAAAGCTTTCGCGGTAATTGAACGGAAAAAAGAAAAAGAAAAAAGAAAGAAAGAAAGAAAGAAAGGAAAGAAAAAAATAAGTCATACTATATTATAGACCTAAACGAAGAAACGATGAATAATTATATCGTGTAATTATATAAAATAATATAGCGTATAGATCGCGCTCGCTCGTTATACATACATACATATTGGTATAATTATTATTATAGTATAATACACCGTCGCAACAACCCGTCTTCGTAAAGAAAAAAAAAACCAAACTCCGTATTATAAAAAAACAAAAAATTGAAAAAATTGAAAAAACATTAACGCAACGCGTAATAAGTACGTTCGATTGATCATAATGCCATGCCTTTGCTAATTATATGCATATTGAATATTTATACATTATAATCATATGCATAAATGTATTAGATAAAAAGAAAAATATATATATATATATATATATATAAAATATATATAAATATACCACACGGGCTGTTATATCGTTATTATATATAAAATATACATTTATCATTAATTCGGTCACGAAAGAACAATAAGAATAACATCAAGAATTATAATTATAATACCTACGCGCATCTTATTTATTCAAATTTTCTATAATATTATCTACTATATGAAAAGAAGAAGAAAAAAACAAAATCATTGAAAAATATAGGTATATGCATTATAGAAATACGCTTCTGAAGAAGCTTTTCAATAATAAAAATAATAATAATAATAATAAGATTAGGTACACGTCATATACTTTAGGTACACAAATATAAATATCATTGCTATATACTATACTATATACCTATACCTACTAATTTTGCTACTATTCGTGACTAAAAATAATAATAATGATGACGATGCTGACGATGATATCAAGAAAGAAAAATAAAGGCGATAATATAACATAATAATACATATTATATACATATATACTATATAGCGATTCGTCGGAGAATCGCGTTGAAGAGAGAATATTTAATTATACATATATATAATATATACTTATAAATAGTGTAGATGAATATATATATCATTTCTGGATGTGTTTTCGAAAAAGTGAAGAAAAAACGAGAATAATAAAACCAAAAACACATGACATTTAATAAAGGTATACTACTTATACTATATATATATATATATTTAATATACCTATAGGTATATACTATATAAAAAAATAAAATTAAAAAAATAAAAAAAAAACGCGTTTCTTATTTTTATGCTCAACTCGTGCTGTGCTTTCCTACCGCTCTATACATATATAGGTGTAGTATATATATATATATATAAAGTATATATATTATATATATATGGTATATAAAATATATTATAAATAAATACAATTATTATTTTTTTTTTTCTACTTGAAAATTTCTGTGCATTGTGCAACGTTTTTGTGCAGTGAAAACACGAGTATATACGCACCGGTGTATCGTGTTAGTTAAACAGTGATAATAGTTATATTATACCGTATAATCCGACAACCTACAGCTGGATATATAAAAAGAAGTAGTAACAGTAATAAGAATTATTATAATAATTAAAAAAAAAAAAAAAAATTAACTCACAAAATTTGGAAGAAGAAAGAAAGAAAGAAACAAATCATAAAAAAACCGATTCGATTCAATTTAATTATTGTAAACGTACAAGCTCAGTAGTAGCTTGCACCCTAAAGAACTTATCTTGAGATGCCGGTGCGTCGAGGACACGTTGCGCCTAGGACCACGATCATCGAGACCATCATCAGAAAGTTTGACACGCACGGTAAATTATGTTAATTAATTTATTAATTAATTAATTAATCAGACAATTCATTCATTTAGAAAGAAAGGAAGAAAGAAAAAAAAAAAAAAAAACAGGATTGAGGAAAAAAAAACGAAAATGATTATAGAGAATGAAAATAATTTCTATATGCTATAGGTATACATATGTGTATAGGTGTATGATTTATATGGAAGGTCGTTGCAATTGATTGTTCTAACGATTTGACCAAAACTTGGCAGGAATATTCAAAACAAATTCTTCTTCTGTATAGTAGTATATATCCGCTGCAGCAACCCATGCGGTTCTCATTAATGCAACTGCAGTGGAACACATGTATAAACGTAGTACACACACGTGTTGTACATATATACTAGATTTTCGAATAATATGATCATCAACCTCGGTCAAGATTCCTTACCTACCTCACGACAAACAGTATAGTATACCTACTAGATTAAACAATCTACCATACACACACGAATGTATACTACATACGTATTTATAAAAACGTATACATATTTCAAATTTACGCGAAAGAAAAGGAGAAGAAAAAAAAAAAACAGAAAAAATGAAATATGAAATGAAATGAAAAATGAAAAATCTACTTCTGTATACATGTGTATATATATACACCAAATGTTTTATTCATCTCTTCGCGATACATAAACTTTTTATATACCTACTTGCAGCACATACGTTAGTCAAGTAAAAGTTTGCCTTTACTATATGAGACCCGAGGCAAAGTGGACAATCTCCTATATTATATATAATACCTATATACATATAATATAGATATGTAATCTAACTAAGAATAGAAAAATGATTTAAATAAATTAAAATACATTAGCATCGACGTACTGACTTACTTACTCACTTACTTACTTACTTACTTACTTACTTAGTTACTTGCTTTGGTATGTATTTAGGTATATATGTTACACGGAGAGTTTTTAATTCCGTCTCCCTTTTACCTTCACGCTCCTGAACACGGCGTAACCTCTTTGGCATCACGCTACCCGGAACCTAGTTTTTTTTATTTTTTTTTTTATTTTTTATTTTTTATTTTTTGTTTCACCTCTCTCTCTCTCTCTCTATTTTTTCGACGTGTTTCTAAACCATCGCGTACTTCTATTAAAGTAATTAAACGCGAGACTCGTTAGATATGGCGAAAAACACGCTCTTGTTCCGCTCTATTCTATATTATGTACCTACTTCCCGCTGCCTGCAGAAATAACCACCATAATCACACACATACATACCATACATATTATATAATTTATATCTATACATATGTGATACCAATTTCTACTACAGGGTGTTTCCTAAGTCGACCGTGTCATATTCTGAAAATATAGAATATAGATTAGATACTCGCGAAATTTCTAATACTAAATTTGATTCACGAAAAATTCTCGTGGGACCGATAGTTTCCGAGCTATACCTACACGTACGTGAACATACATTGATATGAAATTGGTATTATATATATATGTGTGCATGTGTATAATTTTTAACCCAAGCAACATTCCGGTATCCGGATATGATCTCACTCTGTGAAGGCATATCTGTTACAATTTTATTTTTTTTTTTGACAATTTTAATAATATCGGTATAATAATAATAATAATGATTATAATGACGATGACGATGATAAAAGTAACGTTTCGTTCGGGTCAGAAATAGTTAAACTATTGCACCAGCAGCAAAGTGAAAAATATAGAAAGAGTAGTAGAGTGAGAATGTACGTGATCGTGATGTAATCGCGATTTATCGCAGGTCTGCATCGGTCCATGAGGTATATTATACCTGTATGTATGCGCGGGCGAACGATAACGGAATTCAACTGCAGCATTTAAAAATATATCTATACATACCTATATGTGTGTGTATCTATAAATACTACATATGTATAACATGTATGGGTACATAGTACAATATCGTTATCTATAGCATCAGTTTATTACTTTATATGTATATTTTTTTTTTCATCACTTGTATTATTATATTTTACCTTTATTTTATTTTATCGTTTTTCGCATCTATATACATATATACCTATATATGATATAGATACGTGCGAATATGTGCGATGTATATATCTATACTTGCAGGTATTACGTGTATTTATATATACTACAATGTATATATGATCTTATATGTGTACATATATATATATATATATATATATGTATGTATGTATGACAGGTGCACTAAGAATGTATGCGCGTTTGGTGCGATCAATTCGTTGTAGTATAGTATAGCGTCTGAAGCCAGAGGAGCGCGAATTTATATAATAAAAAAATATGTATGCCATACCAAGGTATAAGGTTTACTAACGATACGTCAAAGGCTGCAGGCTTCTAATCCGACGCTTGTTATTCGCTGTTCTAAATCTGCGGTGGTATATATATCTATACAAGTATCTCTCCAATATATAAAATACGAGGAAAATTTACATCGATCAAAAAAAAAAAAAAAAAAAAAAAAAACAAAAAAAAAAATGATATTTCGGAATATATTCGCTATACCTTATACACTTCCGACCAAATCTCTCGTCATTATCGTATTATGTCTATACAGTTATACTGCGTATAGAAATACGAGGGGCGAAAAAAGGGGTTGATATAGTCCCGAAGCATACAACATACATACATGGATACATGCATGGATACAGAAGGGGTTGATACAGAGTGGGGGAGATATTGCGGGTGGCCGGGAGGGTCAGAAGGAGGTCACGGGCCAAAAAGCCGGTTGGCATAGTTTATATATAGCATAGGATAAAATTAGCAACGGAGGGACCGACGACGAATGACAGTACGACAAGGCCGGTCTTTACCTCGGAGACCAGAGCAGATCGAGACTCTTTCTCACTCTCTCTTCATCTCTCTTCCTTCCATCTATCTCTGTTGTATACGATCAGCGGGACACACAGCCCGACCGCCGCATCGTCATCGACTCGTATATATATATATACATATACTATATAATATAGATAAATGTACGAGAGATGAAATATGAAATAATTCAAAAGGATCAATTTTTATTTCCTTTTTTTTCCCTTTTCCTTTTCAAACAAATTTATGATATATATTACGATTATCATGTCATGTTTTTTAAAAATTTTCTTTCAGATCGAAGTTTCCTTGTTGCAAACGCTCACCAAGGACTATGCCACATAATATATTGTTCCGACGGGTTTTGTCGACTGACGGGATTCTCGAGGGCGGAGGTGATGCAGAGGCCCGCGGTATGCGAGTTTCTTCACGGACCTATGACGTCACCTCACGCGGTCGCCGCCCTCCGCGACGCCCTGGCTGCCGGCGTCGAAAAACACTTCGAAATACTTTACTACAGGAAAGATGGTGAGTCGTTTCGTCAAAATAAATAAATAAATAAATAAACAAACAAACAAACAAACAAATAAATAAGAAATAATAATCATTTTCAATTTTGATCACTATTTGCGAAAAGTGAAAAAAAAATTGCAAGATTTTGCAATTTCTTTATTTTTTTTTTTTTTTCTTCAAAAATAAAAAACAAAAAAAGAAGACCGTAAGTCAAACTTCTCGGGGGAGCGGGGCCTTGTTATCTATTCATTTAACGGTACATACATGCAAGTATATACCTATGTACTACGTAAGCATGTAGATACCTATGTACGTATAGTAAATCCGTACGACTAAATAAATGTCAACCGAAACGCAACTATTATTACGCAACCAATCTGCGTTCCGCTGTCTGCTGGCGCCTCCGCGTTCCTATGTCTAATAATACACCTGGGCAACAACCTATACCCTACACTTATTCTCCTTCTTCTCTTTACCTATTAAAATAAATAAAACAAAATAGAGTTAAATTAAAGAAAATTAGATAAATCGGTGGAGCTTTTTTTTCTTTCTTATAATTATCGGTCGTACATGCAGGGCATACAATAAGAATACTCATTTATTTTTTCCTATGTACATTGTATATGTACCTATACGTACTATGTACGTACGTGTAGCTGCATTATTCGTAGGCATGTATAGGTACCTATATGTATATGATACAGCCAAGATTCATATATGTGTAGTGTTTCCTGCAGTGACTACGTGGGTAGGTAGGTATGTATAGGTACATACTCGGGTGTATATGTATATACCTAAATCAAGCCAACCCTCTATTTCCTTTTATACGTGACGTCACAACGCCGCATCGTGGTCTTATATAGCGTGACGTCACTATGCAGGAACAATGCCCTATACGATGAATGCAGAATTGTATAATAGTATGTAGAAAATGAGACGAAAAAAATAAAATAAAATAAAATAAAATAAAATAAAATAAAATAAAGAAACCCAGACGCATTTGAACTCGCGAAAACTTTTCCAATCCTGTGATTCGAAATTTCAAAAATCCCGAAAAAATGAGGGGAACCCAAAAGAAAAAGGAAAGAAAATACGGTTTTACTTCGTCAGATCAGTCACGTGTGTAATATAGACATGTGCGTAGATTGTCGCCGACGTTTGAAATGGTTCACCCCATCCCTTGCAAAGTCCTCACCTTCTGGCCTCCTTGCCTCCTGCGGTTCGAGGTCGGTCTCAAGGAGCTTTGAAAAAAGTTAGTCTTTGTATTGGTGTCGGTTTCGTCGATAACTTAAATAGTATACGTTATAACGTTCGCGTATATAGGTATAGTGTATATATAGTATATAATATGTACATATGTATGTATATCTATAGAGATCCATGTATAACGTGTAAAAATGTAGATCTGGTAGAGTCAGATAGCAGATAGGTATGTATATAGAATATGGGGGGTTGATATTTTAAAAATAGAATATCACGTTTTTGCCTCTACCCCGTCACGTCGACACAGATCAATGCGCAACGAAGTCACCTAATTAGAAAGAATAAAAAAAATAGATCTAAAAAAGGGAAATAATAAATTTATTATTAGGTACTCGTTTAGATCGGTATTTTGCCATCAATTATTATTGGGATTTAGAATATAAAAGAAATAATAATGACGGGGTTGTTCTCACGTATCTATACATTTATCCTGCATCCATCCATGCCCCGTTCATGCGGGGAGAATCGAAATCCGAAAATGATCAAATCTGCAAGGACCACCCTAACTCACATACCTATCTACCTGCAGACGACTACTTCGACGCGATGTATTGTGTTAATAAAAACCGATCGTTACGTTCCTTTGATGGCTTTGCGGCCCGTTTAACGTTTGTCGATTGATTATATTATCCGGTAGGTAGAGGTTGCCTCGTCGGTGTATGTACCTACGTTGGTTCGTTGGTTCGTTGATTCGTTGGTAGGTACAGGGTAGGAAAGTAATTATGTATATCGCGTGCCGTAACGGAAGCACTTTAAAAGTCGCATCAACGAGCTTGAAATTAGTCCACATATATATACATATACATATATATAGGTATAGATAGGTTACATGTACTACGTATATGCTCGCTGCAGCAGCAACCGATTATGATGGCTTTTTTTTATTTCTCTCGATACCTAACATATATTCATATTCATATCTTGTCTATATTTTTTATCATTTCAGGAACAAAGTTCCTATGCAGCGAAGTTATTGCCTTAATAAGGAGCGAGGTGGACGACATCTGCCTCCAAATCATAAACTTCGAGGACCTCTCAGCTCAGCCTTCGCAACCGCCTGCCATTCCGCTGCCAAGTCACGCCAACAATCGCCTCGTTACGCGCTGTGAGTCCCGCTCTTTTCGATTTCGGACTTTCAACTGCATTGGATTTTCTTATTTTTGGCTTTTTTCAAATATTGTACAGGCACAACGTAGACATGATATACCTACACGTATTTTTTTTTTTGTTATTTCAAAAATCTCAAATTTTAAACGCAAAAAACACGAAAAAGAAAACCTGAATAATCGAAGAAGAATAAATTTCAGAATGCATGTGGCTACTTTTTTTTTCTCAAAATTCATTATCCTAAAATCTGCGATTTTAACGCGTGATTTTCATACACGCGATGTCATTTGATCATTTTAATTACTCTTTAATAATTCCTCGTTACTCTAAATTCCCGTCTCTAATTCCCACGAGAGTATATAACTAACTAACTATATACTGCAGCCCGGTGCGCAGAGCACAGTCACACACCTGCGATACCGCTGCACCTCAAACCGCGGACCGTAAATTATTATCATAATTTTTTTTTTTTCATTCCATTTTTTTCAAATCATTTTTCTCCTTTTGATGTCTACTAACGTTTACTAATCTAATTCAACGATGGTAACGGGAGCAGTCGACAGGGCGCGAGCATCCTTTCGAGCTGGACTATCGAGGACAGGTGTCGTCGGACCACCGCGTGTTCTTGGACGATCCAGACCATCGGCTACTCTACAACCACGAAGACTTGCTGACGCACATGCCCTCGACGAAGAGGCGTCCGAAAATTGGTGAGAATAACATTTTCACAATAATTCTATGACAAATTAAGGATAGACATTTTTTTTTTTTTTCGTGATATATGCGGGTGAAACTTGAGAAAATTCGTCATCGTTTCTGTTGGATAAATGCGGAACAGTTTTAACATACAGGATAATAGATAAAGTTTCTTAATAATCGTATCATCTCTTTTCTTCTCTCTTCTTTTCTTTCTATTTCGTTATTTTCGAGGATCTTTTTATACACACAAGCGTAGGGGTATAGGTACATAGATTTTCGGTGGCAAACAAGAGGTCAGGTTTTCAATAATAATATATTCCTTGAAAAATATGTTTGCGACAGCGGGGATGTGCCATATCTACAACACAAGATCTAGGACGTACATAATATCTCATACTGCATATTATATAGTATATTATATACATACGTATGTAGGTATATGTATGGTTGGCTATCGGAATTGAAATATAAAATAAATCGATACGGTGTAATATTGTATGCATACGTACAATACGAAGAATAATAATTAGTCGAATCTGTACAACAATACGAGTCAATCTCGACGACGAAACGTTCTATGCATATTATTCTCTAGTTTTCCTATACTACATATATGTTACAGAAATACCATAGGTATTCTAGTGATTCAATGAAAAATAGTCTGTCAAATTATAAAGATCTCGAATATCGACTATAAAATATGATCAAAGTGTTCTCTCGGAGTACCTATATTGAATTTACATATACATGTACGCGTATACACTAGGGTAGTCCTTAATTTGATTATTTTCGAATTTCAATCGATATTTCTATCGAATGCGATAGAAAGTAAAAAAAAAAAAAACTCCGAAGTACTAAAAATCGTGTGTTATATTTAAATACGTTCAGTACTCTGCAGAATTGAGATAAAAACCAGCTGGGGTTTTGACTACATTTTTCTTCCCGTATGCATGTACATATTTGGAGACGCTCTGGCCCATGGGAGCATTGAAATTCGAATATGACCTAACCAGGGAGCACCCTAGTGCACACACGTGTATTGACGTGTGCGAAGTATATGAAAGAAAAAGAGTTGATATATAGAGCGAAGGGTGCTATACTATTTCGCATATTATTTCTAGCTTAGCGACTAAACATTTTTCGTCAACCTTTTCAACCAAGGGTTGTATATAGCTATTCTATATACACGGATACATAAAGACACTACGGGGTTGTGGGCAAGGGTAGGGACCACAGGAAAGGGTTAATCGTCGCAAGGCCGTTCAAGGCCGAGCGACCTGCACGCGAGACGTGCGACACCGCGTAATTTACCTACGGTCAGGTTGGGAGCCACATAGTCGAGGTCGCGACTCTCTGTATAATGTATTACGGTCATATACAATCCCGAAAAAACATTCACCATCCTACATAGGTGGTATATCAAGCTCCTGATTTTAACGCCTTTTTTTCCATGCCTAATATATTGGGTATGTAAAAAAAAAAAAGAAAGAAAAAAAGGCACAAACAAAAAAAAAAGTTCCTCAATGCGTCGTTTTAAATATATCGATGGCGAAAAAAAAAAAAACAAAAAATCTAGCGACATGTTATATATTTTATCTGTATGCGTAGTATATATATATATATTATATTATATACGGATACATGGGATCTATAGGTATGCGTAATGAGTGGATAGTTTGAAATGAGTCAGACGACGCGACGGGCAGCTACCGAGTAACGATTTTTAAAACACGTCTCTGATGTCAGCAGAGTCACACGTGTTTTGAGCTGATCTTGGAACCGCTCCAAACCAAGCCTACCTATACAGTCTCTTTTATATTCCGTATAGGTATATCTATATACCTGCGCAGCTACCCCACCGTTCCAAATTCTCATTGTGTTATCTTGTGTATACACCTACTCCGCTCTACCAGCTCTTAGAACGCGAATAATAAGAGATGAGAAGCCTTTGTTCGAAAACAAACCCAAACGCTCTCGTCGAACGGGTTAACCAACCACTCAAATACTTATCTACTGTGTATCTACACGTGTATACAACAGGCGGCTAAAAAGTTGAAGAAAAAAAAACGAAAAAAAAAAATAGAATTTTGCGATTCGTTAATTTTATTATTGCCCGTATGAAGTAATGAAATACCTAAACGATGAAATTTTTTTTAAACTCATAATTTTTATTATTGCGATCAAGTAAATGGGAAGAAATTCATTCCTATTTACAGTACGATAAGAGCGTAACGAGGCATCGGTATGAAAACTCGCGTTAATTTTACACATTATATAATATATTAAATTAATATTGTTTTCTCTCATCATTCTCATTGTTATATATTTGCGGGCTTGGTTGAGGCGCGGCGAAGCGTCTATCGATCAGGCAGCCGAACCACCAGCAAGGGAGCTAGTCTGACCCAACACTGACACACTCTACTCGTCGAATCTGACCTCCGCTACCATGCCATGCCATGCCATGCGATGCCATGCCTTGCCATGCCATGCCATGCCGTTGCCGTTGCAGTGGCTATACGAGCCAGCCACGCGTATTGATCACTGTTTTTTTTTTTTTTTCTTTTTTTCTTTTTTTTTTGTTTCTCTTCATTTCTCTGTTCGCTCTCTTCGGGGGATTAGCGCTATATATATATATATATATATATATATATATATATATATTTATTTTCAACTCAACTTAACTAAAACCTCAGAAAATTTCTTGTCGAACACAAGATTTCGTTACACCAAAACGATTATAGTATATAAACGTCATGTAACTGTGTAGAGATTTACGATCGTGATTATCGACCCGTCCCGTCCATCCCTTAGACGCTTGACTGAAAAAATTTGTTTAGACTTCGGTTAACCTTGTGTTTACTCGACCTTGATCTAGATACTTGCGATAACGTGTTAATAGTCGTTAGCCCAAATCCCCCCAGAAAGATATTAGCGATGATAATAATAATGATAATAATAATAATAATAACGACGATAATAATTAAACTTTCTCTTTTTTTCCTTTTTTTTTTTTCTTACGCTCCTCAGTTTCGTTCCGGTAAAAAAATTCATCACTCATATATCTAGATCGAGAACACAGCGCGGCGATTACATGTATATGCCTTAAAAAGAAAAACCCTTGAGGCATGTTGCACGAGGCGACGTGACATTTATAACATCTTGATGGTAGAAAAGGAAACGGAAAAAGAAAAATAATAATAATGATAATAATAATGAGAAAAGATTTCGGTTTCTCTCTTTCTATATTTCTAGTCGGAGATTCAGATTCCGATTCCGATTTTCATCCCGATTATATCTTATCACTTAGGTACGTAGGTAGTTATGTATTTTTCATTATTTTTTTTTTAGCCCTCTGACCAGGGGCTCACCGACTATGATGGACTCTTGGGGTGCTGGGCGAACCGGAACTCCACCACCATCAACTGTACTACAACATGGTACATTAACGTCGGGGAATAATACATCAGCTAATGCACATGCGGCCAATGCTACGGCGACATGTACTACTGCGTCTGGTGCAGCACCTGCACATGTAATTTACAGGACCGGTGGTACCGGGACTGGTAGTGGTACCGCGCCAATAGCTAGTCCCGAGGGAGTGAGCGATGTAAGTTTTTCTTCGTTAATCACGCACCTAGTTTATTCATTTTTATAAACTTGTTGATTTTTGTCAAATTTTTGTTAAATTTTTAACTCTTTCTTTCTTTTTTCGCATAATATTTCTGATAAGGTGTCTCAAAAATCTGGGATGTGGGACGACACGGGTAATTCTTCTTCCGGCGCCGCTGAAGGACCCTCGAGAAGTGTGTCTCACGCTGCTAGTCTTGATGCGATTTCTCGGAGGATGGTTAAGCCGGAATCTGGTCGAGTACCATGCCGGAGTCTCACGTGTAGCGTTTGTAAGTATAATTATATGTAGTATATAGTTCCTATATATATATATATATATACATAGTGTAATCACAAGAACGAAACGACCCACTCACTCGGAGAAAATTATTTAAAAAAAAAAAATAATAAAATATAAATAACAATATATTTCTGAATTAATTCCGTAATGTTATATATATATATATACAATATTATGTACTGGTATATATTATGTACTAGTATTATGTATACTGGCAAAAATATTTCTACTTGTACGAATTTATACTCATTTTCAAGAAGAAGAAATTTTCTGAATATTTTATATAATTCGTAAGTAGATATTCGTAGAATTTGGTTTTCATCAGCGGCTGTATCGAGGATTATATATTATAGCCGTGTGAGATAATCGTATATATGTGTCGATCGAGGAGGTGCGATATATTGATATGCTATATATAGTATTGTTGATAAACCTGCTAACAATTATGAAAAATAATTGTACGAAACGATCAAGAGAAACCAAAAAAATATAATAACACGAAGTAATTATGTAGATTATGTGTACGATTGTGGGTGTAGTTAATTGTTATGTATTCTTGTGTCACTAATCTTATCTGTGTTGAGGAAATTTAAAAATTTTTTGATTTTTTCAAACACGTACATTAATTATCCTTATTAGAATAAATGATATATGTTTATAATTAAATGTGAAAAAAATTAGGATAATAATATTTTAGTAGCGGTTCGAGGGAGTGACCACGTGGCTCTAGAGCGACGACCAGCAACCCTCGATAACTTGGCTGAAGGTAAAACAGGAAAGCAAAGCAAAGCAAAGCAAAGCAAAGCAAAGCAAATCAAAGCAAAGCAAAGCAAATCAAAGCAAATCAAAGCAAATCAAAGCAAATTAAAGCAAATCAGCACGAGCTCGTATACAATACCATGTAGTAGTACCTCGAAGTACAGTTTACTGACCGATGTGAAAACGATAACCGACAATTAGAGCTTGAAACTTGCAGCAGCAGCCTTGACTGACTAACTAACTAACTCTAACAAACCAAATTACACAATACATTGGCCAATCATTCAAACGAACAATTTATTGCTTCTTATAGCTTATCCATATCTATATCTATACTAAAAAGCTTGAAAATTATAACAATGTAAATTATTGTATATACCAATGTGTATGTGTATTAGGGTTCTCCTTGATTTCATCATTTTCGAAATTCGAATATGATCGAATTAAGGATTACCCTAATCTGTCTGTAATACATCGTTCCATATTTGCAATATCTTATATTATTATACCGACAAGCTTTTATTAGGCATTCAATTTTTTACCACTTTCACTTATTATACACACACGCGAGCACAGAGTTAATTATTATTAATTACTATACCCGGTTACACAGGGTTAAATATAAGTCGAATTATTGATATATACGAAAGAGTCTGAACATTTTTCGATCGATTTTCATTGATTGTTTTTTTTTTTTCTTTTTTAATATATCGAACAAAGAAATATAGCATATAATGCGTGAATCCCTGTTTAATCGTTGTATATAATATTATACATACATAGATATATACGTATATATCTACGTCTGGGTTATATATCGTATTTATGTATTATCTGCATTCGTCGATACGTATATTACGTATTATTTAATTATTTAATTAATACGATATAACTACGACGATATCAATACAGCGATCATAATTCACGACTATACCTTTACTCATATACTATCATTAATGCTATTATATAATGTTACCGCATTATTAATTGATCAATAAATGATACATAATAATATATTAAATATTGAAAGAAACAAAAAAACAAAAATGCACCGTAGTTACAGCGTTCTTTCATTTTTCTTGCACCATATGTATAGGTATATAATATGCTGATATGCTATTCCATCAATCGCGGCACTATAATAATAATAATAATAATGATAATAATAATGATAATAATAATAATAATGAATAAATAAATAAATATATGGAAAGTGAAAATTAAGAAGAACGTTTTGAAATTGTATTTTGTGATGAAAAAAATGATAAAAGAAGCACTGATCATTGTACAAATCCATAAAAAAGTTAATTTCAAAAACACAAATCTTGATCATCGTAAGATGTTATACCTAATAGTATACCTAGTGGCTGAAATTAGATGATATTATTATTATATAATTCATCGACACAATTTTATATCATATTTTCACAGGTTTAGAGCTTCTAGTGCCAATATTGATTTATTGATTGATTGATTGATTGACAGCTGTTTGTTATTGTAACAATTATCACTTATCGCTTTTAGATGAATAAATAAATTGATAAATAAATAAATGAATAAATAAATAAATAAATAAATGAATGAATGAATAATTTCGGCTCGAATTAATTTAGAGATTTGAAACTGATAATTTGGGCTTTTATATTCTATACCTATATGTAATATGTATAGTACTACGTATATTATTATATATACAATATTAATATAAAATTGAGCCGCAATTATATAATTCCATATTCCATATTAATATACTATTTGACTATTTATATATCTATATATACTATATGATAATGTATAATTATATAGACACTGCAAATACATAGCGTTGCCGAATTAATTAACATATGCAAAAAAAAAAAATGAAAAAAAAAAATGAAAAATAAAAAAAGACGACATGAATAAAGAATATTATATACTATTTCTAATTTCATATCATTTTTTCTTATTTCTAGCTACGAAACATTCGAAAATATTTCCCGGCGTTGCGTCCGAAAGTGATTTACAAAAGTGGCGTACCTCGAGGGACCGGAAATCACCCTCTCTTAGCCAAATGGGACCTGAATCTATCAAGCACAAGGTGAGCTTAATTAATAATAACAAAATTAGACAAAACATGAAAAAATAAAAAAATTGATTTATTTTTTATTTTTTTTTTTTTTTATTTTTTTTTTAACGATATAAACTCGTTTCAGTTCTCCCTACAAGATAACGGCTCGGCAAAATTCTTCCAGGGAGCAATGCACACGCCTAATATGGGGGAAAAAGTCGCCCAGGTCAGTATACTGTACCTATATCTATATAAATCCGTAATATACATATATACATACATATGCACATGTGTATGTGTATCGTATACGATTTATTTTTCGTTTTATTCATTCTGCATGATTTTATTGGTATAATGTCGTTAAACTGTCCGATCGTATCAGCTTATTTCCGTCCTTTATGGTACATATTACAAGTGACAGACAGCTCGCGAGCTTGACTGCTGAATCGCTTTCTTCAGGCTTCCGGGTTCAGGGATTCAGATTTGAATATCTACTAGCCACTCTAGCTCGCATTAACGTCCCTCAATCAAAGCCAGATAATAAAATTTCATTAGTCTGATCCCCCCAATATAATACCTATTACGTATAAATATGGAATTGCCAGATGAGGGAAAAATCCTTATATAATAATAATAATAATAATCGAAATGAATACACACGATGAATATACGCGTGTGTGGATAAAAAAAAAAGGGGCCATATTCTCATATATTCGACAAAGAATAAAACTGGACGAAAAAGTAGGAGAAGTAAAAAGAAAAAAAACAAAATGGGAAGAGAATATATCTCGAATTTAAAACTAGGCCTGCCAAGTCGCTTCTTTGGTCCAGTGCCAGAAAAGAATAAGAAAACTAGAGGATTATCAACCCAAATCCCGATATCTTCTGTATAATCCGTATCTCGTATAACGTGTATATGTATAGAGGATTTACAATACCTACATACATATATTATTGTAATAATGATAATAGTAAATGCAGAAGTCTGCACATTCGGAGAATAAGAATAAGAAAAACGAGAAGAAATAATAAAAAAAAAAGCGAAAAAATAGACGGCGGGGGTGGTGGTTGGTGGTTTAAATCGGGGATGGCGCTACGATCGAGAGTGTCGCAGTGTTGGGTCTAGCGCAGAGCACAAGGTATAATAGTTCAGTTCCCTGACGGCCACTCTCATCCCCTTTATATACCCTCTTTACTCCCACCTATCGCGATTCGCGATGCTCTCGAGACCTCGACTCGACTCGGTTCTCGTGCTCGTCGTATACGTCGCTGTGTCATTTGGCCGCGCGTTCTTTTACCGTACGGAACCGCCGCATCCTCTCTCCGAACTATCGCAATAATTTGTATTCTCATAGCAGCTTTGTCGCGTCGAACAATTTTGTTCATAGTTTTAGTTTTGGTTTTTCGTTAGTTTTTTCGGTTGCCGGGTTGTCGTCGTGTTGTAGCGCGTCCATCGCGTACATATAACATAGTACATACATACACATAGACACACGGTGTACACATACCCATATACATATTATTATATCTACACCTATAGTATATTGTATTACGTTGAAACGTAAACGAGCGCGAGTTTAGCGCGCGCGATCTATTCCTTTGGGAAAATACGCGAGAGCGAGAGAGCGAGAGAGCGAGAGAGAGAAAGAGAAAAAGAAAATATAGAGGAGTACGTCATAATTATAAACTATACATTAGAATTTTACATCACATACACGCGTCCGTCCATTAAATTTTCTTAATCAACAAAATCTAAGTAATACTATTATCAGGTTGTACTTGTAACTCTCGTATACGTACAATACAATACTACTCTGTACCTACATACATATTACTCCGTGTTATTTTGTAGTCGGGAATTAATACGTAACACGTTTCTTTTTTTTCTATTATTTGCTAGCAGAGAGAGAGAGAGAGAGAGAAAGAAAAAATGTTTATAATGTAAAAAATATAGAAAATTTACATCGCGAACTCTGATCACACGAAACTTTTCATCAATATTATTAGTCCTTCTTTTTTTTTTCGCATCCTTTAGTTGACAAAAAAAGAAATACAAAAAAAAAAAAAGAAAAAAGATAATTAAATGACCGCGTGACTGTCACGGCACGAACTATATATACCGCAGTAAAGATTTTTTTTTTTCACTATACATACCATCAGATTATTAACACTGATATAGTAGAACGAAAGAAAAAAGGAGAAGAAAATAAAATTAAAAAAAAAAAACAGAGCAGAAGAAGAAGAACAACAAATGCACTTTATATATATACCCATACCTCACTGTGAAACGGTCTTGATTATATTCCGCGCTAATAAATAAAGCGTGTATGAAATGACTTCAAGTTCTTGGAAATACATAGTGAAGTTGAAGTAGGGAATCGATATACGTATCGTGACAATAATAATAAAAATAATAACAATAAAAAAAGAAGCAAATCCCCGCAGCACACAACACCATGCTGTTTGTACGGAGTACCTTGACCACGGTCTATCGAGGTGGTTGAAAAAATCTTTTTACATGAACCGAAAACTATTACACTACTCTTGCCCGTTGATTATATATTATTATATGTAGGTATATATGATATAATATACTGAAATATATTGATATATTGAAAAGGAAAAGAAGGTAGAGAAAAGTAAAGTAAAATAAAAGTTGCAATCGTGTCTATATCATCTCGTAAAGAAATATCCGATATTTGGCATATGCGCTAAATGTACGATGCCAGGGACGATAAGCTGACGGAGGTACAAGCCGGGCGTGAGGGCTGGACCCTTGGTGGTAAAAACGGTTGGCGTGAATCTCCGGTGCAAGGTGCAGGCGGGGGTGATTATATCGATAGTAGTAACGCTACGGATTGGCCGGATTGGAGTGAGTTTAGGGAGTACAGGGAACTCGGCGATTGCCGAGAGGCCGTTAGGGACGTGGCGCCACGGAACATCGGGGGGGCCGGTGACCCTAGGGCCCGTGACTCGCCCTGTAGTCCGCAGGACATTAGGCTGCTCCATGAACTCGTCGAAGACCTCACCAAGGAACAGGACGAACAGACTAAGCCTCGGTCCGAACAGGTGAGACTAGATTCGTCAAGTTTTATATACATATACGATTTAGAGAAATAAGGAAACGAAGGAAGGAAGGAAGGAAGGAACGAAGGAAAGAAAGAAAAATTAATCTCGCTCGCATCTATGGGGAAAATAAATCGGCAATAGATTTTCGACGTCGAAAACAGCGCGAGAGACGAATGTATATGCGAGGTAACATATGCAGTATACCTAGTAGATCGCACAGTGTACGCGAAATATGAGTTTAGAGTACAACACAGTCGCATGGCGCGGGCGCGGGAAAAACAATCAATACGTTAGGACAGGTGGGCAGTAGCGGCGGCGTCGACGTCGACGTCGACGTTGGTAGAGGTGGAGGCGGTGCTGGTGGTGGAGGTGGAGGTGGAGGTGGAGGCGCGAGAGAAGCCAGGAAACCGAGGGAGAAGAGCAAGAGGGACAGTAGGGAGAAGACGCGTATCCCTCTCTCTCTTTCTCCCCTCGTTTTCTCTCTATAATAAATTGCAGCCACCTTATAATCCGAGATATTTCTCGTCTAGTTTTTAATCTGCGGATATATAATCGCGGTGTTAAACGAAGAAACGGGGAAAGTGTGCAGTCAGCCCGAAGAAATCATTTAGTATAAAAATCATAAGAGTCTATCTTATCGCGGCGTGCAGCAGCCGCGGCCGTAGCAGCAGCAGCAGCAGCAGCAGCAACAGCAGCGGACATATAGCGAATTTCTGGACCCCACTTGCGGATGGGTGGTAGAAAATTATTCCCTCAGCTGGGAAAAAGGAAGACGAAGATTTGTCGCGTTTTGAGAAAATAATAATCTGCACGCGTGAAACGGAGACAAAATTGGGGAAAATAGTCCTAGCCGGTGGAAATATCAGCAAGAGCTGGAATTACATATCCACATAGAAGTGAAGGGAAAACAACGTCGAGAGGGAAAAGTGGTTTTGCGTTCTTTCTTTATTTCTTCTTTTCCTCCCACCCCGACCATTCGGTTTGTGTAAGTTTGTATTTCTGTTTGTTCGTTTGTTTGTTTTCTGTGTGATTGCAGTGAATTGTGATTAGTGTTGTAGAGTGAAGCTGCTGCGAGGAGGACGGAAATACATAATTATATTAACCGCATAGTATTATAGACAGTGCCAATTAATTAATTAATCAATTGAAAAAAAAAAAAGAAAAGAAAAAGAGTGTCGATTTTCAACTAAATATCAGAAATACATATATGTTCAAAAACGGGAATAACAATTTTACTATTTGTGTAATTAATATTTTGGATTTGTTTGTTCGTTTTTTGTTTTGTTAACGAAAGAAAGTATATGAATAAATAATAAATAATTATCGATTCAAGTAAACTGGTATATATATACACGTGCGCTCGATAAAACGAATGAATAAAAATAAAATAATAACAAAATAAAAAAGCAACCAAAAATAGTAAAGAATATTTATGGGTAAAAATAATGAGATATCAAAATCGCGCACAAAGTTCAAAATTTAAATTCTAAATAATATAATAAATAAATAAATAAATAAATAAAAACGAGCTTATTAAAGAAAAAACAAGGAAAAAAAAAATCAATGATAAAATCAACAAATATCTAAATAACTAAATAAATAAGTGAATGAATATGTAAATGAAAAGCTGGAGAGACTGACTACACCTAAATTTGAAAAAAAAATTGAAAAAAAAAAAAAACTCAAATTCGAAAATTAAATGAATAAAATTAATCGACTGACTTATAACAACCGCGTGTTCCATCCATTATAGTTAAACTACCTTTGCTTATATTTATTGATTGATTGATTGATAATGTGAATTGATTTTTTAATATATGAAGCATTTCGTACAATTGTGAATTTGTACCTGATAAATATATTATATATAAATATATATATATATACCTATTATACCTATACACTGACGAAAAAATAATAATAAAAAGAGATAAAAAAAAAATACAAATAATAATAATAATAATGCAGATAATAACAACAATCGTAATAATCTAATCCCGTTTTTATTGTTATACCTGTAAACAAATATACATTTTTTCGTCTCAAAAGTCGTTTTTCCTTCGTTTGTTTTTTATTATACAACGTCCTAATAACGATCCTGTAATAATAATATTAATAATAATAATAATAATAATAATAATTGTAATCATATTAAATATACTCCTCGCATCGATCTGTGATTAAATTCGGTAAAACCTCGAAAAAGGATGAGGGTAAAATAAATTTGATAAATAATAATTGAGAGAGAGAAACGAAGAAAAAAATTAAGAAAAAAGTACATAAATAACAGTTATAATATTTAATTACCCTGCACCCGGTACGGTATATGTACTATGTAGTACAAGTATATATATATATACACATACACGAGGTATAATAGAATCTCATTAAAATTAATGAATTAAATTTTCTCTCACCCTCCTAATCTCCCTCTATCTCTCTCTCTCCCTCCTCTCTTCAAAGTATTGAATACGCGTAATATTGTGAGTTTGATAAGCCGTTGGAAAAATTGAAAATCAAGGGTAATTATAATAAAGAAAATTATAAATAATAAATTTGAAAGTGAATATATAATAGTAATAATAATAATAATAATAATAATAATAAAAATAAGAGTAGGAGTGAAAATAAGTATCGTTTCGTTAAATCGCGGAGATAATAATAATATAAAAGTGTTTATTGTAAATCGGTTGAAAATATTTTCCAAAATTCAGTTCCTAAAGAAACAACGATCGTCAGAGTCTTCAGGTGGCGAAGAGGAGGAAGAGGAAGAGGAGGTGAAATTTGATAAGGAAATCGAAGAACTGGAAGAATTACAGGAAGAATATGACGACGAAGAAGTTGAAAATCGTATAGATTTATACCCGAATAAATATTTCTGCAATAAATCATTACCCGCACCGTTAATTATACCGAGTTGTAAAAACTTCAGACCCCAACAAATCGGCAGACTACCTCCGCCGGTTGTTATAAGGAGGAAACAGCTGCTTGTTAAATCGAGTCCTGGGTCAAATGCCACCTCTACTAGTGTGCAGATAGACGAAGAGGAGGCGCCCGGGGCCTCGGAAATCGGTAAATTAAATACGCGTATAAATTCGTCGTCGATAGTATCGCCCAGGACGCCTTTCATCCCCGTAATGGGGTGCCTCAAGTCCCCGAAGGCGATGTCGGAGCACCTCCTGGGCCAGCTTGAAGTACCTGTTGCTCCCGCGCCATCGGCGACTCCCGTAGTTCTCGGCGCCCTTAGAGCCAAGGGCGGAGGATCGCTTCGGGACGGCGAAAGGGGCGAGAGAATATCCGACCTTGTACCAAGGCAGCGGTGGAGCAGCGTAAGGGTCAGAGGTGGAAGCACGAAGAGTTTGCTAGTAGAGAACGGACCGCCTCTTCAAACCGTCCCGGTTAAAGGAGCGATTAGAAAAGAGGTATAGTGGATGTGGTGTTGATGAGGAAACGGAGTCGAGTGTTAGTACCGGTTTCTTAAATTGCTTAGATATTATCGGGAGGTGTGGGAATAATCGGCCATTGATTACCTACTAGATCGCAAAGTTGAATGAACAGGGTCCAAAAGCGTATACATAATACAAGATTAGAGACGAACTCAAAATCGAAAAAAATAATGGTGGAATATCTGCTTTGAATAAGACAGATCGGTGGTATCGAGATTCCGAATGTATAAGCCCGGCCCCTTGTTGCTGATGCTGCAGTCCGAAAAGCTATTTAAAATTTTTTTAATGCGATTCTACTTCGCCCAGTCACGATTCGTGGCTCGTTGAGGTGGGGAGGAGGACAGTGCTTCTCTCTGGCTTTCAAACCTTTATACACAGACACAGAGAGCCTGTAAGTAAGGAACGCTTCAAGCTGTTTCACTGTTTAGTTTAGTTCAGTTTAGTTTAGTTTCAGTCTCAGTCTCGGTTCAGTCCCCGCGTGCGTGCGAGTCTGCAGTATCGTATTATACCCGAGCGTATACCCACCGTAGGCCCGTGCCGCTGCTGCAGCAGCAGGAATCTCTGCTGCAGTTACTCATTTCGGGATGAAAATAGAGTCGCTTATACCCATCCAGTCGCTGCAGGATTATTCTCGTTCGGTTTCAGTCCATAGAAGTTTAAACGCCACTCTTATCCGTTTATATGTTAAATATATCGCGCAAAGTGCACACGTATGGCCATACTATACAACGAACATATTATGCGTCGTTGACTTTGAACGTTAGAAAGAATAAAAAATTGAAATATATTCGTACCTAGATAAGTTTGAAAAGTTTATATCGATGAAAGAATGGAGAACGAATCTCTCGAGTCCAGAGAATGACTGTAAACCTGGTCATCACAATGTGGACAAAGATAACACGTTCTTATTTTGGGAATAGCAAAAAACAGGCATTCACCTCGGCGCTTTCGACGGTAATTATTATTCCAACGTAACGTAACGTAGTATAATAATTTCTTTTCAATAACTCCTGCGGTATAATACACTGTCAGAATTTTGATCGGGGTCAACGAACCACGTGTGTTATTATACCCATAAGGCGAGCGATAGGGAGAAAACACAAGCGTCGAAGAAGAAGAATAAGAAGAAGAATGTAGGTGCAGCAGGTAGCTATACGACTGTAATCTCATCCACGAAGGGCGAGGTTCAAATTTCTCATTAATTCCAGCTAATAGGTATATAGCTAGGTATATAACGGACAGATTTTACGGAGTAAAGTTCTGAATCTTAAAGGTTCCTGAGTCGAAAGATCCGAAATTAGTGTTTCTTGAGATGCGCACTTAATTTTGGAAAGTAAAATTTCAAAATCGTATCAATTATTGATGACGTCATGCGGTTATCGATTGAAGTAGATAGAATGGGGTCTCGATCGTGATTAACCATGTTTCTTTGTCTTCACATCCTCAGAAATAGACCGAAATTTTCTGATCTTGAACTTGTTGGGAAAATTCGAAGTCGTCTGATTGTCGAAACGAATTCGTATGATTTCTATACCCGTTCGTACATGCTGGTATAGCTTTTAAAATCTCGGACCTCGCAAACCCTGCAGCTATATGCTATACGTGAAAATATAATTAAGATTGATAATAGCGATTCATCCCCTCGTGTTTTCTTCGCATTTCTACAACCCTCGTAGGTATTATTATACGGCTAGTAAAGATACGCCCATAAAATCGAACGCTGGTATACCAGTCTTGCATTAGTATCTTGCTAGCTACCCTTCTGGAAGGGTTCGCTGTTAGGCCTGTTCGCTTCGTATACGTTTAAGAAAAATTTGAAAATATATATTCAATGTTCAATGTTCAATTCTTGGAACAAAAATCCGAACAAAATGTTCGTGATAAGATCATCGGCTCGTCATTAAATAATTTGTCGAATAATAATTCTCCGATATTCTATTCGACTAGGTCGTGTACATACACGTTACACACGTAGTACATACCTATGAAGTACGTATAGCCGACTATAAGGTCTCGCGCGTGGATTATTGACCAGGGCTTACATTAGCCTATTACTTCGTGGCAGCTGAGAGAAAGAAGAATACATACTGTCGAACGAACAACGATGATGTATAGCTGTTATAGTTCCATACTCGCGATGTAAAGGCCACTCGGGAGATATATTTGATATTTGATTAGGTATAGACCAGTAGATTATGAACAAGGTCCGCACGCAACGAAACTGAGAATATGGTAAGCGACATGGAAAACGAAAGAAAGAAAGAAAGAAAGAAAGAAAAAAAGAAGTGAAATGAAATGAAATGAAATGTTCGCGTTTTAAAATAAGATAAAAAAAAAAAAAAGAAAAGCTGTGAGATATAATTGGATTGGAGAAGAAGAACATATTTGTGAGAGTTTTAAAAATAGATTTTAGAAGACATTAATAATATTATTCGATTTATACTATCAACTTATTTACGTAACGCGAGTGCAGAGAGACATTTAATTTCTCTATATTTTCTTTTTAATAATAATAATAATGATGTAAAATTATCAACAGTTGATTATTAATTGTTTAAGGTTCTCTCGCTGGGCGCAGACGTTCTTCCCGAGTACAAGCTGCAGTCACCCCGAATCCACAAATGGACAATACTCCATTATTCTCCGTTCAAAGCAGTATGGGATTGGTTAATACTCCTGCTGGTTATGTACACGGCGATATTCACCCCGTACGTAGCAGCCTTCTTGTTATCAGAGCCGGGCTACGGTACGAGAGATCGAAAACGATATGGGGACGACCCGATCCTGATAATCGATCTGATAGGTGAGAGAGGAGAAGTAAATAAATAAATTCAAAAAACTTTTTTTTTTTCTTCTTGTTCTTGTTCTTGTTCTCCGTACACTTTTTCATAAGGTAATTTCGTTTTTTTTTTTTCTTTCTTTTTCTGATTTTCGGCTCGCCCCGCAGTCGACGTAACATTCATCGTGGATATATTGATAAACTTTCGAACAACATTCGTGAACAGAAACGACGAGGTTGTTTCTCACCCTGGTAAAATAGCCGTTCACTATCTAAAGGGTTGGTTCATAATCGATCTGGTGGCAGCGATACCGTTCGACCTCCTATTCTTTGGCGCCGACACGGACGAGGTACGATTTTATATAAAAACGGGCGCAATTGACGCGATAAACCCGCACTTACGTTATTCCTATTAAGTATATATATGCGTATATATATACATATGTGTATATAATATGCACACCTATATCGATCCGAAAATAAATGACAAATAAATAAATAAATAGATAAATAAATGAATAGAAAAGATCGATTTTCTAATGAATCAGAAACAACCCGAGAGAGAGAAAAAAAAAAAATTGGAATCAATTTTATGTGTAAAAAAAATTGATTACGGATCGTACATATGTGCATATATACCATACATATTTATATGTATACATATATAGATATGTTGATATTGATGTTAGTACCTATGAGTTTTTTTTAATTTTTTTTCAATTTTTTTTCAATTTTTTTTTATTGAAACGTCAAACCGGAAATGTGTCTATAATATGATAGATGTATTTACCAAAATATGGCGCTTTATAGTTACATATATATATATATACATATATATATATTTTTTTCTTTTCTTTTTTTTTCTTCTCTCTTTATTTTATCGTTATGTTTTTATTTTATTTCTTTATTATTATTATTATTATTATTATTTTGTCATTGTTGTTGAATGATAATTTTTATTTGTCGAGAATTTTAGATGGCAAATAAAACGGTCCGACTTTATTATATACATATATTATATATATATATATATATGTATATATTTATTATTTCTTTGGTGTTTCTCTCTATCTCTATATTATATAGATTATTATTATTATTATTATTATCATACGTTCGTAGAATTATGTTAATTTCTTAATTTTTTTTGACAATTTTTATTCTAAAGAAAGAAATATAATATTGACAATATATATTTGAAAAAAAAAAAAAAAAAAAAAAAAAGTGAATGAAACAAAAAATATATATATTTTCCATCAAATTCAATGTTTTATATGAAAACATATTCAACCAGTCGAATCCATATTATACTAAACATCTGTTATCATGATTTTTCATTTCCCATATCGATTTGATTCTTGTTTATGTTGACTTATCTTTCTTTCTGTCTTTCGTTCTTTCTTTCGTTCTTATATTATATATTCTTCGATTTGGATTTCTTATTCCATTTATTTTTTATTCATTTATGTTTGTCGGTTATACTGTATATTTCTTGTTTTTCTTTCTTTTCATTTTCCTTTCCTTTCTTTTCTTTACTTTATTTCACTTTACTTTTCTCGTCGTCGTCGTCGTATTTGTAAATATAATATAACATACATTTATGTTGTTTCTCTTGCCACAAACTTGAGCATGGTTTTAATTTGACTCTAGGCTCTCTTGTGTGCCAAGGGTTGACAAGAATTGAAATGTATTATGTGAAGAAAATGAAAATAATTGAAAAAACAAAAAAAAAAAAAAAAAACAAGTACTTACTATATAGAGTGAAAAGAGAAAACTTTGAATAAGAAATAAAAATGAAATAAATAATTTAATTTAATTTAATTTAATTTAATTTAAATTAAAAAAACAAAAAAAAATAAAAATAAAAAAATTACAAAATAGTGACGCAAATTTAACATTAGTGGTTTTCTCGTAGCTCGGCTTGGACAAGGATGAGGTTAGTCAGCAGAAATCACAACGCAGATTCCAAAAACAATGTTTAGCGATCAACTTTTCCTATGCTTATATACATTCAACTATATTTCGCACAGTTTTTTAAAAAGGCAATAATTTTTCAATCCACACCGTAATTATATAATATTATACACACACATATATATAAATATATATATATTTATACCTCATGATATATGTATGTATATATATACTTACGCAGTATCACATTTCGTACTATATAATATATTTATTATATATAATTTCATTCGATCAGTTATAGATTTTATTCTATATACGCACATATACATATAAATATATATCTATATATATATATATCTATAGATATATTTATACATACTGACAATCCAGATCACTTATACAATAATTATATTTTAATGCCGTTCGTAGTTTATATTATTTTTTTTTTTCGCTAAACTTCTTTTAAGAACAGCTGATGTTACGAGGGAGCACGTAATTTACTTTTATTTGTATTTTTTTCAAATTTTTTTCTACTAATTTTATATACATATATTTATACACATATTTATATACGGGGGTGCCGCAGGCAGGTATGTCTCACCCTCCGGACTTGATACATACATACTATGTACATACATACATACATACATACACACATACATGAACATACATATACTATAAACATATGTTTGAAAAACCTTTTAGCGCGATTGCTGCAATGAGTGAGAAATGTCGCGCGTTTTCAAATTATTTTTCACAGGGACCGGGTTGAAGTTACGAATTTTTAAACTCCCGAAAGGTCAAAATTCTGAAAAAGAGACTAAAAAAAAAAAAAAAAAGTGGTAGTATTTTTCCGAAAGTCTACATAGCCGATTCAAATCAATTTTCACATTAATCGTCTTGAGATGTTTTTTTTCGGAGAAAGAAAAGTTTCAAAATCCTATCGATTATGTATTATTTACGACATCGTTGATAGTTATCGATTTATACCTAGTTAGATAAAATGGATTTCCGTAAATATTATGGTCTCGATCAGAATGAACTATCATTTCGTCTTCACATCCTGAGAAATTGACGAAAATTTTCGAATTTTTTGGCCTTCGAGGATGGGGATATATCTGCGGACTCTCGGAATTTCGATCGTTTCGAAGTTATAAAATTCGGAACTTCAACGCTGCCCTTTTTACATCAAGAATGGAGTTAGGATATTTCTTGCATTTTTTTTTCCTCTAAATTTGTTCTTTTTCTTTTCTTTTTTTTTTCCTCTTACAATTTCTTCGTTTGTTTCTTTTGCGTTTGAAATTTCGCTGACAATTTATTTTTACGCACGAGCTTGTATTGTAAACATGATGTGAGCTGAATGACTTTATTTTTCAATTATTTTTTCATTTTATTTTCTTTCTTTCTTTCTTTTTTGCGGAATGAAGATTTTAATCGAACCATGTTTTGTTATACTCATTCGTACCTATAGTATAGGTATACACCGTCGAAGAATGATATCCAAAATGCATGAGTCTGTAAATAAAAATTTACGATTTTTTTTTTTGTTTTTTTTGTTTTCATCTTACAACGTTTCTTTGTCCTTCGACTTTATTTCGTGGAAAAATTTCCGTTCCTTCGGTTTTTATCGCTTACAATAATAAAATTGCGACTGTACAAAAAAGTTCAGTGAAAAATGATTGAAAAGAAGAGAAAAGAAAACCGAAAAAGAAAATAGCAGTAATAATAAAATTAAAGAAAAGATAAAATAACCCACTAAA
Source organism: Tenthredo livida (assembly GCA_963992785.1). NCBI lineage: Eukaryota > Metazoa > Arthropoda > Insecta > Hymenoptera > Tenthredinidae > Tenthredo > Tenthredo livida. Next base: position 660,434 of record OZ023070.1, on the reverse strand, counting down.
CGAACAAAGTAGGTATTTTTTATTTTTTACGTGTTTTTTTTTTGTTGTTTTTTTCTCTTTTACGAAAATACAGGGAACACAATATTATGAAGTAATTGATTTTCTCTTATCGTACAGTGAATCGATATTAGACATACCTGCAATGCCCCACACCCGGTCCCTTGACACATAATATGTACTATAGTATATACCTATATATAATTCATTATATAATTGTTTATGTTTAATATGATACTTGAATATCTTATCGCGTTGTTTCGGAGCGATATTATAGAATAATAAATTGTTATCGTGGGGGAAAAAAAAAAGAAAAAAAAAAAAAGAAGTATTTAATTACGCGATGAAATCATGAGGTGTAGTAACCGAAAAAAAAATTACACACATCACGAAGATGAACATGGATCTTTGCAAATTTATCGAGTCGTGCGATTCATAATAATTTGTTATATTTTATTTTTTCATTTTCTTCTTTATAGTTATATATACAACCTGTATGTATATATTAAATAATTAGAGAGAAAGAGAGAGAGAGAGAGAGAGAGAGAGAGACAGCGAGAGCGAGAGGGAGAAAAAGGGATAGCGAAAAACCGCTAATTAGTCGAGTAGATAAATATTAATGAATTATGTTGTATCGTTAATGTTCAGCGATATATTATCACGCGGCGGATCTTAAAAGAAGGGCGATAAATTTTGTATGAATATTTACTATGAATAGCTATATAGTATATAATATAATAATACATATACGGAAATTAGTAAACCGCGAAAGTTAGTTTTGTCAAAACTAAAAAACAAAAAAAAAAACAAAAAAAAAAAAACGTTATTCAAAATAAAGTAATGATGTAAATAAATTTTGTCCGGACTCTTGTTGACCTTTTTCAAAAAAAGCAAAAAGAAAAAAAACGTACAAATGAACAGAAAATATATAAATAAAAAAAATTAAACGAACAGATATAAACTTACGGTTTATACACACATACACACACACACACACACACACATATACACAAGCCCGGAAAAAGAGTACTACGCGAGGTTCGAATTGTACGTAAGCTTTTGAACTTTTCTAAATTGTATATTATTAATCTTTTGTGATATATTATGTATTTTATATAATATTTCTTTAACGCCTTTTTTATTACATATATTATATTGTTCTTGTTCTTGTTCTTGTTCTTGTTCTTATATTTATACATTATATATTATAATATTATTATCATTATTATTCTCGTTATTATATATATATTATATATATATATATATTTTTTTACGCTTACGTTGCAAGCTTTATATATATATATATATACATATAACTTGTGAATATATGTATGTACACATACAATACATACATATACTTCACTTATTAATATATCATTTATATATTAATTGGTTGTGCGATTGCTTTCATGTTTTATTATTATTATTATTATTATTATTATTATTATATGTACATATTGCCGCTTATATACTACTATATACTGCTTCCTAAACACACATAATAATACGTTATATATATATATATATATATATATATATACATATACATACTCTATATATTATGCGTCTATTTTTCACTTCGCTTGATTATTTCTATTATTCTTATGATTCTTATTGATTTATTTTGATTTTTATAAATATTATCATTATTATCATTATTATTATTATTATTATCGTTATACCTGCAGCAGCTTATACTGACACCACGTTATTATTATTATTATTATTATTTTTGGTTTTTTTTTTCCAAAAATTTTTATACTAGACTCGAGACTCGAGTGATAATTAATTAATCAAGTATACATATGTATATAAATGGACGACGCAGTTGCATGCTTGTAAGTTGTAGTAGTACAGTGTACATTATATATATATACTACATACTTAGACACGTATTTATTGAATTTACTCACTCACTCACTCACTCACTCACTCATTCATTCATTCATTCATTTACGATCATTCAGACATTAGTTTAGATCGTCATTATATAATCACTTCCAAATTTTACATACATACATGCATACATGCATACATACATAAATATACACAATATATATATAATATAAATATTCATTGCATTTAAAAAAACTAAAAACTCTCCATATATACATATAGTGTATATTATATATATACTATAGTATATACTCCCACTCAAATAATTCCCAAATCTTTCCCCTTATTTTCCAAAAAGAAAGAAAGAAAGAAAGAAGAAAAAAAAATACTTTTTGTAATTTTACGTGATAATTGAAGCAAATTGAAAATCTAAAAATCCAAAATTAGAATCATTTATTCACTATTCACTGATTTGTTGTAAAGAGTTGATGAAAATTTCAAATTACTCGAGTCTTCATTATAAGTATATTATACCCTATAATCCCTAATCCTTGCCTGTACCATTTTTTCCTAGTTGATCAGAGATTAAGAAAGAAAGAAAGGATGGAAAAAAAAAGCATCACCCAAAATGGGAAAAATTACGATTTTATTGCAGACGACTACTCTGATTGGTTTGTTAAAAGCTGCCAGATTGCTTCGATTAGTCAGGGTGGCTAGAAAGATTGATAGATACAGTGAATACGGTGCCGCAGTACTTCTTCTACTAATGGCATCATTTGCTCTAATTGCTCACTGGCTCGCCTGCATATGGTAAGATATAGTATACATACATACATATGTGTACGGACGTTATTATAAATTCATATCATCATTACATATTATATAGAATTTTATTTCATTCGATTCCAATGATAAATATTATCTGAAATAAAATTCCAAGACAATTTATTCCCGTTCTAAATTCAACTTTCATCATAATCATTCTATCTGTACCAATATTTGTTCGGTGTAATAATTAACATTCCCCTTTGTTTAATCAACGTCGATGTTATTGGCTCGATCGATATACCCTTGAATATGTACCCAATATCTCTCTACGTCTGTACAATTCCTCGGTAATATTGAAATTCGGAATTTCTACCTGATGAAAAAATAAAATGTTTATGATCTATCTCATCGAGAGTAATGTGTTCAAGGTACGCGATAGGGCACGCGGAGAGATCTTCGTTGAAGAGCAAGGTGGGCTGGCTCGATATACTCGCGAATGACACTCACCAATTTTATTTAGTGAACGACACTGGCGGGCCGAGCATAAAGGTATGATAAATTAAACGAAATTTTTCTCGTTTAAATAACGGCGAAGATGCATATATCTATCTGCACGCTCCGATAACATCTTGGATATCGTAAATTTCAGAGTCGATATGTTACCGCGTTGTACTTTACATTCAGTAGCCTTACCTCGGTCGGTTTTGGCAACGTGGCGCCTAACACTGACGCAGAAAAAATCTTCACGATTATTGTGATGCTGATAGGATGTGAGTAGACCATAATATCAAATTTTAATCGCTCCGAACATCGACATTTCAAATTTCATACTTTTCATACGCGCCCAGCTCTGATGTACGCCAGCATATTCGGCAACGTTTCTGCGATCATACAGAGATTGTACAGCGGTACAGCCCGCTATCATACCCAGATGCTGCGGGTTAGAGAGTTCATAAAATTCCACCAGATACCAAATCCATTGCGTCAAAGACTGGAGGAGTACTTCCAGCACGCTTGGACTTACACAAATGGAATAGATATGAACAGCGTCCTAAAGGGTTTTCCCGAGTGCCTTCAGGCCGACATTTGTCTTCACCTGAACAGAAACCTCCTAAGCAATTGCACTGCCTTCGAAGGAGCGAGTCCCGGGTGTTTGAGGTGATATGAAAAATCATTTATCCAACAATTTTCTTCATTTACTTTATCACTTCTCTCGAAGTAATTCGTTTCGTCTTCTTGTTTGTTTCATTATTTTTCAGAGCTCTGTCTCTAAAGTTCAAAACCACGCACGCCCCACCTGGGGATACGTTGGTGCACCGAGGAGACGTTCTAACATCTCTTTACTTCATATCGCGAGGGAGTATCGAGATACTTAAAGACGACATAGTTATGGCTATTCTTGGAAAGGACGATATATTCGGTGAAAATCCTTGCATTTATCCAACCGTTGGTAAATCGTCGTGCAATGTGCGCGCCTTGACCTATTGCGATCTCCATAAGATACACAGGGACGATCTACTCGACGTCTTGGCACTGTATCCAGAATTCTCAAACCATTTTAGCACCAATCTTGAAATCACGTTCAACATGCGAGACGTGAGTTGGAATATATGCAGCAACTCCCAAGTCCCCGTATTTCGATCCGGTGAAATTCAACCCTTTTATAAAATCCAGGAAGAACAGGCTGGCGTCGATCCAATGTCAGCACGATTTCCGGTCAGCACACCAACCGACGTCGACGTGGATGCTAGAAGGTTTGCCTTCCGTCCTCCGCGGTATCGGCGAGGTCCTGGCGGCGGGGCGCCTCCAGGGTCAAATCTGATCCCTACAGGACGGCAGGATTCTCTCCAGGATGACCAGGAGGAGTAGTAAGTATCTATGATGGATTGTGCCATATGAGGAGCTGCGATCATATCGCTTTTCCCTTCGTTTAATTAAATTCTCTTCTATTTTTTTTCCATTTTTTTTTTCTCTTCTTTTCTTTTCAATACAGTGACAGAGCCAGTGGTCACGGGATCCTAGAATTCAGCACCGATAAAGCTGGCCAAGACGTGACTCCCCTGAATTTGGAATTTGACGAACCAAAGCAGCGGAGTTCAACCCTAAATTCTATAACTGGTGAGTAATACGCTCCGCGAAAATAATATCATTATTATTATTTTTCATTTTTTTTGCTTGTACCGCATTTTTCATATATCGATCATATTTATACCTAGGTATACATGTATGAGTAATATTAGGTATATATGTTTCATTATTTATACGTATAATGGCATCTGCTATATAGTATAGTTGAAATTATAATTGCTTTACATGAATGTGGATCGTTTTTTTTTTTTTTTGTTTTTGTTTCATTTTGTTTTTTGCACGATTATAATTATATATTGTACAATAAAAAAAAAAAGAAAAAGAATCTGTTCAGTATAATTAAACAATAATTGATTAATTAAATTCGTTTTATGAAAATGATTGATCGATATCGAGCGATTTTCGTATTATAATTATTGTACCTACAACAGGTTCTTTTTTAATCGGTCAAATATACGCATAATTATTGAGCCTTGCCCCCAAAAGAAAAAAGAAAAAATAAATAATAATGATACTTGACCAACGAACGCGTCCCTTTAATTCTTATATTTTTTTTCTTTTCTTTTCATTTCAAGTTATATCTTTATCATATATGTATATGTATATACCTTAGATCAGAAAAAGAAAAAGAAAAAAAAATTCTCTATCAATGGTGTTTATCACAAGAAATCCGATCATATACTAGGTACGTATAAAATTGCTCGAAAACGAAACACGCAACGCAACGCACAACGCAACACCACCACATTTATCACATCATATCATAACTTATATTTATATATTTGCTTAATTAACGTAAATTAATCACTCAACCCCCACATACAATTAGATATTCGATTGATTTTATTTTTCTTTTGAATTTTTGTGTTCTAACTCAGAAAGACAGAATTTTATTTTTCTAATTATTAATATATACCTATATACATGAACATATATACTATAGTATATACATATGTAAACGAATACCACATGTATGATGTTGAACGTGTAATAGCTGACAATGAGCTTTATTTAATTAAAACAACAAGAAAAAAAACAGAAAGAAAAAACAAAAAAAAAAAATCGCCACCTTTTTTGTTTTTGAGTTTGGGTTTGTTACTCCCGGTTTGTTAACACCTTGTAACCTGGTTGTTCAGGCATGCTAACCCATCTCAAGCGCAGCATACCGGACCTACGACAGCACAAGATTCATCTCCAGCCATTGACAAGCCACGACTATCTCGCTAAGCAAGGTAAGAGTTAGGATTAGATGATTGCGAGGAAGGATGTTTATTTTTGTTTTTATTTTTATTATTATTATTGTTATTATTTCATCATTATAGTTGCGGATCATCTCCTACACAGGCAGCGATCTATAGACTGTGCAGGATATCGAAAGTGCATTAAATCGCGGTTTTCCTAATTGTTATAATAATTAATCATACCTATGTATACGCCAAACGCAATCTATCGATTTGTTTGAATTTCCCATCATTCCTCTTCCTCTCCACGGAACAAAGATGAAACAAAAATGAAAAAAAACGATACAAGAATGAAAGAAAATACAATTTTTCATCTCCTTATATTACGACGATTTATCTGCGCGTCTCTTTTCATCTTCTCGTCTATGCAGACATACTATGTGTATGTGTATGTGTATGTGTATGAGTAATCTCTCGCATCGCAAACTAAACTGGTGAAAAATGAATAAAAATAATAATCTCGAACAATCCGAGTAACAAATCGCGCGAGATGAACACATAGTCATATTATGCCAAAGTCGCTGACCTCGCCTATTATCGTAATCTGTTCAGTTACAACCCCTCTGACGAGGCCAGCCCGGCGAAGTTCGGCAGCTGGTGAAAGCAGTCTAAGTCAAACCGCGGCTCATCCAGCCTCGACTACCTCTAGTCATTATACAACGCCTTCGCCTCCGCAGCATCAAACCTCACACGGTGAGTGCAGAAGAATTTCTTGAATTTTTATTCATTTTTATTTATTTTTTCATTCCGTCTTTATCTTCGTTTTGCTTCTTCTGGTTCTTATAGGTGAATTTCAAAGCGGTCCAGGCCGGCCGTTGGATGAAATAAATGCTAGGATAGATCAGCTCTCGCGCCAAGTTACTTCTCTCGAACATTCTATGGCCGGTGATGTCCGGCTGATATTGGCGCTGCTTCAACAGACCCTCAACTCATCGAGGGAGAGTTCGAGCATAGAAATGATACCCGGAACCGCGCCAGCTGCTTCGGGTAAAACCACAACCAGGGCACCCGCTCTTGTCCAAAGATCTGCGAGCGAACCACAACCTCCTACCATTCCTCCATCTACTAGTTACGGTAATGGTCATGGAAAAATCCAGCCAAGTACGTCGCACAGTTTGTTTAGGTGAGCGAATTGGAACTATTTTTTATTTTTTTTATTTTTTCTTGCAACATGTTTGAAGAAATTACATTACGTTACATAATTTTCTTCTTCTTCTTTTTTTGTCTTCAGTTTAACGAAATATTTATCATTTTCTTTCTCTTTTCTTTCCCGACACGAAACGAACGAAAAACAAACAATCAAACAACTAGCTTTCTTTCCAAATCACTGGATCAGTTGCATTTGATATCGGCGTCTTTTGTTTTGGAAAAATTGGATAAGTTCAAGAGGTGCGAAATTATTTCATTAATATCGGCTAAATAAGTAAATGCTATTATATTCCAAAAAATGATCGGGGACGGGTTCGAGTTCAGAATTTCTCAACGATTTAACTATAATCTTCGTAGTCAAATCCTTATATGAATTTGAAAATTGAGAAAAAACAATGTGAAACTAATTCCGAAATTGAACCCAGCCCCAAATAATCCCTCGCTTTATTACATACTACAGTATATAATATGTAATCTGTAACAGCTCGTGTGGCGAAATACATAGAATAAACGCATAATATAATATCTAGCGTCGCAAGTAACGAATATAAATTGGCTAAATAAATAGACAATATGTTTTTAGTTATCTGGTTTTAGGTAACGCGAAATAACACGGAGAAATTTCTCGTGTCTTAAAATGTGGAGGGCTTTGAAAACCCGGTTTGGAATCGCTGGTACATTTTTGCTATTTTTATTCCTCTTATATTTGTGAGTCGGTTGTGTGGAAAAGGCCCGGGCTTGTTTCCTAGATACACGTCTTGTTAATATCGTTTTCGACAAGTCCGATAGGCCTGCATTGACCTATATAAAAATAATTAATGAAATAATAATTTTCAAATTTACGTAATCGAATAATGATTTCGTTCGCAATTTTATTATTATCGTATAATAATGAACGAAAGGAAAAACCTCTTTGGTATATTTTTTTCCGAATTTTCTTCCCCCTCGAGAAATCGACTTCTTCTTTCTCTCAGTTACCATTTCTCCGCTCCTTACTACCCTCCGATCTAATCGATCTCCCCGCGGTCTTCTACGATCTCGATTTTCCGACCTTTCCCTATCGCCGATTGACGCCGTTTCATTATCTCTACGAGATCTGTCGATTGATACAATATTGATTATTTATTTATGTGACTTTTTTTTCATTTTATTTTTTTCACAATTTTCGGAGTTTATCTATCTTATGATTCACCGCACCTCGGCTTGTCCTGAGTTCTTCTAGATTCTTTACTGCCGTTTTCACGATCCGTGCAGTTCTTCGTTGATTCCGTTCGTCGCTCCATAATCGTTTGATTAATTGACGGGAAATATTGAGATTCAATTTTAGATTTTTCTAGCCCCGTTTCGCGGTAGTTCAGAGACTGAACATTTCAACCGAAATCGTTTTATCTTCGACTATAAATTTAATTACACCCACGCATCAAATAAAATACGTTACCGAAAATAATAACTATTCAATATACATACACGCGTGAATACAGCTGTATTATATTTCTTGTTATTCTCCCTGGATACAATGTGAAAATAATAATACATGAAAGAGGATCTGATCATTTTTTTTCTATTTACCTATTCATCGGCTTCCTATAATTAAAAATGTGAAAATCAAAAATGTGTAGGAAAAACTTGCGGCGTTAATTAAAAAAATAAATACCACATACATACAGACTATTTCCCCCGTATTTTATTCGCACAGATTATACGTATCTGCAGAAGTGTATATAGTACAGTAATGTTCATCGATGGTGTCCCCGTGGCTCACTATTTTCTCCAGAATCGAGTTTTACTTCTATGAACATTTTATTTACCCGTGACCAGTGGAACCTTCAGGTTGTTAAGAATATGACAGCTGCGTGTTGCAGCAGAGTCACGAAGTAAGCCACCGGTCATTGGCAAATAAAATATTTGTAGAAGGGAAATTTGATTTGAAAAAAAGCTAGGAAAAATAGTGAGTCATAGGGACACCATCGATGAACATTACTGTACCTACATATACCGAGACATATACACACACATGTATATCAATTAACACTTCCAAGAGCTTTATGTATAATCATTATAGTGTATGATGTAAAGAATAATCGTATCCATTTACCGGCTTACTATACACGGTGTCCCAAAATTCGCCGCAAATATTTTACACGGTTAATTTTGGGGTCGGAAATGGGATCGAAATTTCGTTTCTCAATTTTTTCTAAAATGCCTATAGATTCTGTGTTATAAATTCTAATCAATTGAATGATGTATATAGCTGACGAGCAATTAATTAATTAATTGATATACTGTAGGAAAAATTGTCAAATGAAATTTCTATCTCATTTTTCAACAGCAAGATTGACCCTGTGAAATGACCAACTTGTATACGCGTCCTTAAAAAAATGTTTCCTTTTTCCTAAATAAATATATAGGCCGCCAACGCGAGAGCCAACGTTCGCGTCTTCGGGTACATCCAGGTTGACAGTGACCTCGGATAGTTCGGCGTTAGCTTCCGCCTTACAAACGGCTCTCAACGGCCGACCTGGACCAACCAGATCGCAAAGTCAACCAGTAGATTTGGCTGTGCCGGTATCAGCCGTCCAACAAATTCACCATCAGCCATCAGCCTGGCACAGTCAACCCGCGGCTTTTAGAAGAGGGGAATTCAGGACCGGGTGAGCGAGGATAAGAAATAATGAAAATAAAATTGACCCCGGTTCAACGAATGAGAATTCTTTAAATTTACTCCGAGTTGTTAGTTACAGCTCTTTCAACAAACGGTCAGAAGCAGAGTCCGAAGATCCGTGGAGTTGCGTGATATCGAGTAGCGAGAAAAGCCAGGCGTTACCCAGACCGCGGAGTAGCGATAGCCGCAAAGAATCTGCAGCGACGCAGGGGCCGGGTGGTCTTCAAGGTATAAGTAGCACAAGTTCGAACGAGCTTTTATCATCTGGTCAAAGACCTGCATCAGTTGCCGAACAGTCGATTAGACAACTGCCGGAATCGTCTAGGCAAACTAGCGAAGATATGTCGTGGGAGTTCGCTATAAACGAGGCGCCTATTGCTAGGCTTGAATCGTTGGACGAACTCGATCAGGACCACGGAAGTTAAGGTTGAAAGAACCGAGTGAAAAAAGGAGGAGAAGAAGAAAAAGAAGAAGAAGAAAAAGGAAAAGAAAATAATAAAAAAAATTATTACTGCGGAATTGGCAGTGCGATCGGAAAATATTATGAGTTTGAATACGTATTCGAGAATTTGTATGGTAGAGAACAGCTAGAGAAGTGATTAATATAATAGGAGAAAAGCGGAGAAATGATAGAGAAATGTTAATTTTTTTTTTTTTTTTGTTTTTTGTTTTCATTGAAGGAGAAAATTGGAGAATATCAAGAGAAAGTATAGGTATATCCGTATATAAGGTATTTATTTACAAACAAACGTATATATTATATATAGTTTGATATCAGAAAGAAATAATAATAATATATCTAATGTAGATATATGCACTATATATCAGTGAATCAACGCGCGTATGCGGGCATACATGATGAGAAAGATGAGCGAAGAAAAAGGATGTGAAAAAGAATCATACATGAATAATAATTATGCGTATTGAGTTCGAAAGAAACAGAAAAAAAAAAACCAAAAAATTAAAAATAAAAATAAAAAAAATAAAAAATAAAAAAATAGAGAAGAGAATAAATAGTTTATCATGAATTTTTTAAATTTATCGCAGTCTTTTTATCGGTCAGTGAATTGACCACGTATTATAGCAGCGCCTTTATACCTACTATATACTATATACTATATATATATATGTACTATATTTCGTTGAATTAATTATCATGTTATACTAAATACATAGTATGATTTGAAATGAATTTCGAACGAATTGAATTGACGAAATAATAATTGCAGTAAGAAAAACAAAATTTTCATCAACTTATTTTCAATTCATGGCTATGCCAGGCCGTAAAATAATTGATAGTGGAGAAAAGAGAAGAAGAAAAAAAATTCAACCAAAACTGGATCATGTTATTATTGTTATATTAAATCGCGAAAATTCATGTGCGTGCGCAGTATAGTATAGCTGGTTGTGACGTGATAACCGTAAACCATTGAATCGATAATATTCGCAATATAGGTATATATAATAATAAATAATAAATAATAATACACACATACGTATAATATATAGAATTTAGGTAACGACGATGCGAATGATGCTGATAGTTGATAAGAAAGATAAAAATTAGCAATCGCGGAATATTAGAACGGAAAGACGAAGAGGAAAAAATGAAAAGAGAAAAAAAAACGTAAAAGCAGAAGATGAAAAAAAATACAAAAAAAAAAAAAAAAGAATTCGAATTTCTCGTAACTACATACATAATATAATATTACGTATATAAATATATTCGCTTTACACGTACATATTACGTATATAATATGTACAACTAATACACACGTACACGTACACCAAAACTTTAGAAATCACCTTATATATTTTATGCACCGGCTGCAGCGTACTGTTTTTTTTTTTTTTTTTCTCTATTTTTCTTTTTCTTTTTCTTTTTCTATGGTAATTAACAGTTTTTGTTATTAAAGAAAAATTAACTAATTAATTGATTGATCGATTCCATTCACAGACCATTCAAATATCCATTACGAAAAATACAAAAAATAATCTATATAATAAATATGCGCAGATGAGAAAGAAAGAAAGAAAGAAAGAAAGAAAGAAAGAAAGAGAGAAAGGAATGAATAAATAATTAATTGCCGAAAAATAATGTCCTTATAATAAATTTATACCGTTTAAAATGAATTAATTATATAATATACGTAGTATACTATATATATCTATGTATAGAATATACGCGGCCAGCTGTATGCAATAATGATTTATACGTAATACATGATGTGCGTATAATATGCAATTAATTTTATTTAACACGTTTGTTCGTGAAGAACAAAAAAAAAAAAAAAAAACACACAATAGACGAAGAAAGAATCTACGATTTTTTTCCTTTTTAGTTTGTTTCCTATTTTCCTATATCAGCTCCTATATTCGTATTTATATGCATATATATAGTATATATATATGGGAAATGTTATATCTTTATGTAGTATTATATATTCGATTGATAATTTATTGATATCTGCAGCGCAGTTATATATATATATATATAACGATCGTGATGATCAACAAATAATAAACACGCGTCAGTTATAGTCTTCACGTACCTATAAATAAATAAATAAATAAATAAATAATTAATTGATTAATTAATTAATTAATTAATCAAAGAAACAAATGAATGAATAATGAAATAAATAAATATATATTGTATATAGGTACCTTATATCTACACGTGTCACACGTTATTCATTTTTGCTCAGTATATACTATATTTAGTGTAGTACCTATTATTATTAATTAACTAGTGATCTTCGTTTAAAACGAATTTTAAAAATCATTGCTGCTATACATATTATATTATTATAGTAGTTCTTTACTCGATCAGGGTCTGGGTTTTTAATTAATAATTATAATTATATAATTTCTTCTTTTTGCTATATATACAGAAATACTTAATATACCTACCTATCGTATAGGTATAACGATTGAATAATACGCTGATATAATACACTTTTGAGGCTGATTGCAATATAATATTACGTATATCTATATGATGAAAATTTCATAAAATTAATATATGTAATAATAATAATATACATACATAGGTATATATATCGATACGACAGAGGGGGTGTCGAGTTTCAGCATTTCATTTTTTCTGCGCAATTATTAATTAATCATTATCACACGCAGTGTGTTATACCTATGTAATACATAGTACGTCTGCACTGCAGTTACAGTATAATAATATCATGATTATTTTTCGAAATAAAAAATAATAAATAAAAAAACAAACTGATGGTCAAAATCTTAAAAAAAAAAACCCACATTAGATGAATAAAAAAAGAAGAGAAAAAATCCAAAGATATACAGAAAGTTTAACACACATTCGAACATACACCACACCAACACATTCACGCGCGTGTATCTCGATAGAGTGTATTATATATGTATATATATGTATGTATATCTATATATGTATATATTATTTATTAATAATAATATGTATATAAGTACATCAGCCAATGCAACTAATTAATTCTAGATCAGCTGATCAGCTGATTGAATCAGCTGCATACTTCTAGCTGTAAACCAGCGACTATTCGCTGATTGTCAGTAGTTTTGGCTGATTCAGATTCAGAGAGTACGTATCCATATATACATATATACATATAATATATAATATGCGTATATATATATATAACACCTGAATTTAAAGAATAAATATTATAGAGATACGTGATATAATGTAATAATATCATTTACGAGGTAAAAAGAAATGAGAAAAAAAGAATACAAAAAAAAAAATGATCAAGGGGGTGTGAAAAGAATTAGACGCACAGCTGCACGAAGGCCTGTAATTAATAAAATAATATAAAAACATCTCGGAACGATGATATCATTTTGGTTTTTGATTTTTTGTTTTTTGTTTTTGCTTTTTGGTTTCAAAAACGATAATAACATAAAGACAATTAATTTGGGCAAAATATTATCGGAACTTTTCGAATGTGGCTATTATGTAGATTGAAAAGAACAAATTCGTTTGCTTCGTTATGATAAAATTCGAAGTTATTTCATTTTTTTTTTGTTTTTTTTTGTTTTTTCTTGAAAAAAAACTATACACAACACCGCTGTATATGTATTAAAATTAATTATTCATTTTATTATCTCACGCTCAAAAATAATAAATATATATATATATATATACATTATATATTACAGTCTTCTCTGCAAGCATCCTGTAACTACCTATCTACATACATATTACATATACTATACAGCCTTTCGTCATATGCCTTTCATCTCGTGATATATTTAATATTGTTAAACGGTATTTCTCGGATGCTTCCATTTATTTTTAATTAATCGATTTAATTGATTATTTATTTTTTACTTGTTTCTTTTGGTTTTTCATTCACCCTTTGAATCCGTTATCATAGCAAAATGAAAACAAAAAAAACAGAAAAAAAGAATAAAAAAATATTTTACGTTCGATTGTTTTATATATTTATAGATTTATTCACAGAATATGATTATACGATTCATATTATGTACGAAGATGGAAAAACAAAAACGAAAAAAAATAAAAATAAAAAAAATTAAGTCGCGTTAGTAAATATATGATAATTTATTATATTATCAATGTAAATTTTTTTTTTTTCTTCTTTTTTTTCCCCCCCATTCTACGGCTAATACAATTGCATACGCCTTGCACTTTCGAGTCTGCCATATAAATATAAAGTTATAATATAAAGTTTATAATTATTATTATTACCTGTACCTATACCTACCTACCTACCTACCTACCTACCTACCTACCTAATTATTTATAATATCATAGTTTCGTCTACAACGCGCGGTGATGAAATAATAATTATTATTATAGTATACTAGTTATTATTATTATTATTATTATTATGATATTGACAAAATAGAAATGAATAAACGAACCTGATAGTATACTTTCTAAATCTGAATCAGCCAAAACTACTGACAATCAGCGAATAGTCGCTGGTTTACAGCTAGAAGTATGCAGCTGATTCAATCAGCTGATCAGCTGATCAGCTGATCAGCTGATTGAATCAGCTGCATACTTCTAGCTGTAAACCAGCGACTATTCGCTGATTCTCAGTAGTTTCGGCTGATTCAGATTTAGAGCGTATACTAATACTATATTATATTATATCATATATAATATATATATAATATGTATATTATACAGTATATGTACAAAATTATGATATAAAGTGTGAGTGAGGGTAAAAAAAAAAAGAAGAAAAGTAACGAGTTCAATATCTCGAAAACTATTGAATTATTATTATTTTTTTTTTGTTTTTCTTCTTATTGGGATATTAATTATTATTTCAATAATTTATATTATTCGTAATTCAACTTAATATTTTATTTATACTTATACCTGCTTAATTATACTACATATATACCTACCTACCTACCTACTCACCTACTTATGTATTAGAATTTGTACGTATATTATATAAGAAAAAAAAAATACAGACACAACATATTTATTATATTATATCGATCAAAAAAGAACAACAAAAAACGAAAAAAAAAACCAACAAAAAACCAATTAAAAAAAAAAAAAAAAAAAAAAAAACTTCTTTGCTAAGCCACGCTGTTTTATATTAATTATAAGATTATATAAATGATATAATAATACATAAATAATATTATTATTAAGGCTATAGGTTTTCGCGAACGGCACGGCAACCTCTGTATAATCTACATATAAATACGATATGACGTGTCATATATTATATGTATAAATTTTCATATATTGCATAAAATATGTTTATTACATAATTAACGCAGTAATTTTATTTATAACGATTAATTTTCTTACTACGTACATTATAGCTCAACCTTTTCCCTTCCAACTATTTCCTCGATGTGTAATAGCTACTCGATTATTCTTTATCAGCGAATAACAGTGTTCCAAGTCGTAGAAAACGTTAATTTTTAACGTGTTTTTCTTAGCCACTAGTTCTTTGATCTTTGCAATAAATTAGGAACAATTATTCACCGACTTATTCGCTCTCTCAATTCGCGTAGTCTACTTCGAATACTCCAGGTCTAATCACACTCATATTTTTCTTTAAAATTTTCTACGACTTGGTGAATGTCTTTACAAACCATAAAGTTACTATGGAAGAATTGATAACAAGCTATGGGGAGAATGGGTCGGATTTTAACGCGACTATAACTGATCCGCGATACGTTAGTTCCATCTATAATCTGAACCAAGAAGACACGATATGGATCATCAGCTCTTCGTTCATTATATTCACCATGCAAACAGGTGAAGTAATTCAATGTAGGTATAATTTTTCGCGTTTTACTTATTTCTTATATCATCTCCACCTCTGATACCAGGTTTCGGAATGTTGGAATCCGGCTGTGTGTCATTAAAGAACGAAGTGAACATAATGATGAAAAATGTGGTGGACATAGTCCTGGGTGGTTTGACTTATTGGTTGTTCGGTTTCGGGATGAGTTTCGGCATGGATGAACCGGACAATCCGTTCGTTGGTGTCGGTGGATATCTGTTGGATCCCAGTATCGATGATGAGCTGATGGGATCGACCTGTGCAGCTTTCCTGTTTCAGTTAAGTTTCGCGACAACGGCTACCACGATCGTTAGCGGGGCGATGGCAGAACGGTAAATAGATCGAAAAATAATCCCCAAATTTAAAGACGCCACAACATTTCCCGATCTCTATATTATTCCAGTTGTAATTTCAAAGCCTATTGCCTCTTCTCCCTACTGAATACCGTCGTGTATTGTATCCCTGCTGGTTGGGTTTGGGGGGATCACGGATTCCTAAAACGCATGGGAGTCGTCGACATCGCAGGATCCGGACCGGTTCATCTGATCGGGGGAGTTTCCGGCAAGTTACCCCCTAACTCACCCTCGAATCCGTATACCAACTACCAAACTACCTAAATTAAGTTCATTGAACATCATTTCATTACATCGCCTCTATTCTCAAAACCGTTAAGCCCTAGCCGGTGCAATGATGCTTGGTCCAAGACTGGGTCGATATGACGGTGGAACAGATCCATTGCCTCTCGGATGTCCGGTGAATGCCGTTATGGGGATGTTCGTTTTATGGTAATTCATGAGACGATAAATTCCACCCTTCGCAGATTTTAGCCAATTATAAAGATCGTTACTGCAGGTGGGGCTGGCTGGCTTTTAACAGCGGTAGCACTTACGGGGTGAGTGGAGATCGGTGGAAATATGCTGCTAGAGCGGCGGTTTCAACGATGATGGGAAGCATGGGTGGAGGATTGGTGGGTCTTATCTTCAGCCTGATCAATCCGAAGGGAATCGATATATTGAGTCAGATCAACGGAATACTGGGGGCTCTGGTGTCGATAACGGGTACGATTTAAACCGAACATAGAACAGGGTTTAGGCCGATTAAAAAATACCGGGATTTCACCCAGGAGGCTGTTTCCTCTATCAAGCTTGGGAAGCTTTGATCGTTGGAGCGATCGGCGGATTTATAGCCTGTGTTACGATGCCAGCTTTGGACAGACTGGGAATAGACGACCCAGTCGGTGCCTCCGCTGTACATGGTGAAAAAAAATATATATTCCAGCTCTGAATTCGTCAGATTTGCACATTGTCATTCACACTATCATTATACGACAGGAGCTGGTGGGATTTGGGGAGTTTTGGCGATCGGATTTTTCGCTGATAATCCACGCCCATTGAACACTACTAGTGGAAGGAAGGGGTTGTTGAAGGGTAAATAATTCCATATGGAGTATGTGTAGTCTCATATATAATATCAGACTCTTATGATTCTGCATTGATACCAGGCGGAGGATGGTACCTCCTAGGTGTGCAATGTCTATCTGCGCTGTGTCTAGCCAGTTGGAGTTTCATAACTTCGATAATTCTGCTATGGGTGATTATTCCTACAATTCAATCGCCTCGCTTTAAACGTCTCACTTTGTCTATATTTCGATCTACTAGATCGTGGACAAGCTGATACCGATAAGAATGGACATATACGAAGAATTGCTCGGCGCAGATCTGGTCGAGCACCGTGTGAGACATGTCCAGGTAGTTATATGGGTATTGTAAAGTGTATACTGATCTATCGAAGCTATTGGAATACTTGAACTCGTGCAGATAGGAGTTAGCCGAGCGATGTCTGCTCTCCGTCCTTTTCCTGATCAAAATCAGCTGGAGGAAGTCACTCGAGTAGGATTTAATCCAGGTATGATATTGAGGAGATGTATTAAAGGCTGAAAAACAGTGATAATATTCGCGTCGAATTTACAGGCCACGAATCATACTTGGATAAATACAATCGCATCAAGAGGGCTAAGAAGATGAAGAAAATGATGGGTCGGACTTTTGAACAGCATAAAAAATCAGCCGGGGTAAGAAGTCGGGGAATTTTATCGATCAGTGATCGGGTACAATCACCTGTGAATAACGAGGGCCATAAGATGGCCTGGATCAATTGATACATGACTACTTTGGAAGTGGTCTCTCGTTTTCAAATATAAATTTATTAGAAATGTATAAATAGAAATACAAACACGTCTTATGATTAATAAATACAATTCACAATTCCAGATAAATAGGTAGTAGCAATAAATAACTTAACGTATTATTGAATAAATATAATTGTGTTGTTTGAGAGAACCGAGTATATACGAAACTAGGAAATTTATACACGTGTAAGTATTTGAATAATCGATAAATTAAATGGAATTCAAATTCGACCAAGTAATAGGTATTTAAGTTTTAACTAGAAATTTTAAATCTATGACGTAGAAAGTCACACTATATGTACTTACGTAGAAACTACTCGACTATGTTTCTTGGTATTAGCTTCAAACTCTATGAATACTGCGTAGTCTAGACAAAAAAACCTATTGTCAAAGAGATGAAAGCACGATATCCTTGGAAGGATATCGAGCAACTAGAGCCTCGCCTAAAATCCACAGGAATATTTCTGCTTCCTATGAACCCCAGATCTTTATTTAGCCAGAAGGCCGGCTAGCGGTGCTCAAACTTTATTGTAAACTGCTTATAGCCCATTGCTCGACCTCCGTCGGAAGACCTGGATAGTTTTTTACCGCCTCGGCGACCTCCTTTGATGTTAAAGAAAACTTGTACAACTGGTACTCCTTCTCAACTCGAGTATTCGGCCCTCCGACTGGCGCTATGAGCTCCAAATTCTGTGGAATCAAATTCGTATTCAATATTCGTGGCCTTGTTGCAGCAACAATTAATAGATCTCAGACCCAACCAAGCTGCTCACTTTAACGTGTTCAAAAGCCTTCATGATCACTGGTCGCTGGACAGTTTGGATGGACGAATTCTGGTTTGCAAATTTAATATATCTGTTCAAAACCATCTCGAAATTCAATGGTTCACCGTCGTATATCTCAGTCTGATGTTTCATTGCGATTACCTGTGAAAGATACTCGTTGAATTATTTCCGACGATTTTTTTATAAACGTGATTAAATTTCCTTACAAGGCATAACTCGAGGACCGATAATCCCTGGAGTGTTAGAACCCTGTCTTTTTGAGAGAAGAATTTATTCGCCTCAACAAAATCGTTCACTTCTAATTTCTGGTGTTTTTCAGAGAGCGACGATACAACGACGGCCAAAAAGTTTCTAAACCTTCTCTCGCCGGCGTCGACGCAATACATTCTCTTTAGTAAATTGATCATCGTTGCATTCTCGGTCAAGCTCTTTATGTACTTATTCCATACGAGTCCAAACTGGGGATCTATTTTACAGTCGTCATACTGCTGTTCGGTTTCATTGACGTTTTCGTCGTCTGGCAAGCTCAGTAGATGATGGAACAGCTGGAGACGATCGTCAAAGGCAGAAGTCGGCTGCTCCGAGCCTGACGTGTCCCCAGGAAATAGAAATATCTGCCTATGCGAGAATCTCGACTTGACTCGCTTCTCGAGAAGCTCGATTACGTCCAGTCTGTAAGTCAGACCTAGCACGCAGATCGGGGCCTGGAAAATCACGTTCGGTAAAAAGGAGATTCAGCTTTTCCAGAATCCTATGATTACCCGGGATGAATGACTAGGGTGATTTAAAATGTGGAAGCGAACATCCCAATCTTGTTAAATTCTCACCTGCGCTGACTGCGCTACATCAAACAGATTATACAACAAAGTCTGGTTGTGGTGTGCGCAGAATAGATCGAACTCGTCTAAAATGAATATGACTGGCTTTGACCACTTCTTATCTCCAGATTTAAGGCATTCTAAAAGGAAGCTCAAATTCTCGGCAAATGTCCCAAAGACCTTATCGCCTACAGCATTTTCCAGCTGCATTTGCCTGGTCGCATCTTTCAGAGCCATACGATCATCTGTATGAACTAAACCGTGGAGGTTTACTACCAAAGCATCGTCCTTGAATGCTTTTGACGTGGAGAGTTCCTTCAGGACGCTGTTTACTAGCTGAGAAATTGAATATTAATAGTTCCCTCCCTTATTCATCTGCGCCTAATAGTTTTCTCAATTTATAATCCAGACTATTGATATTACCGTCGTTTTGCCACAGCCTCTAGGCCCGATTAACAGCGCAGAATTACTCTCCCCAGTTTCAACGGTCCTTTTCAATAAATCAAGAACGTGTAGTCGTTCTTTAACGTGATGTCTAAACTTTGTTTCGGGGCACATTATCTTTCGCTTAAGATATTTTCTGGTCAATAAAATCATGTTGTCTTGAAAGTCGATAGCCATATTCTTCTTCTTACTCATTTTCGATGTTCAAAAAAATTCTAAAATATTTTGTTTCATGTTAGATATTAATTTGTTTAATGAAAAAAAAAAAAAAAAAAAAAAAAAAAACAGAAAGCGAGAGAGAGAGAGAGAGAGAGAAAGAGAGGAGGGACAGGTTATGTACAGCGTCCTCTTTAACCCCTTCGTCATAGATTCGATTTGTCTTATGTTGAATGAATAATCGTTAAAACAAAAAACGAAAAAAAGAAAGAAAAGAAGAGAAAAGAAAACCACATACATAAGTATCAGACTCACCAACGAGTTTCTTGAATCGTATTCGAATTATACAGACTTAGTTCCTATCACACCTTCGATAACTGATCTGTACACTTGACGCAATATAGAATTGTTTACAATATTAAATATACGTAAACCTCGTCGTTCAGTCTTTCGACAATTTAGTAGAAGCCCTAGATTGTTGGCTGAAAATATCGCGCGGTTTATATACGGTATGTGAGATGGCGGCACTAACCGAATACCACTTTTCAAGGTAGTGTGTGGAAGTCGAAGGGGGGGAGGGGGGGGGGGGGGGAAATACAGGGAACGAACCCTAGAAAAATACGTATTCAAGATATTCAACGCAGTTCAAAATGTACCTGAAATCGTAAAAATAAAGGTGGACACACATCTTTAACGAATGTGAATTATAATAATTTTCAAAATCTCTATGCATAACGAGTCAATAAGCGCAAGCTACTATATTATCCTCAATACATGTACATATATATATACACCTAGAAAAAAAAAAGATACATAGTTCGTATATCGCATGCGAGACTCACCAGTCCGGATCTCGGGGGATGAATCCATGTCCTATATTTATAATAATCCTAATTCGCAACGAAATAGCTGAAATAATAACACTTCACTATATAGATATTTGTATTACATGTATGCATTTCATACTGCGGGGATTTAAAGACACTGTAATTTCACATAGGGGGGGGGGGGGGGGCACTAATATCACTATACACTTTATTATAATATATTTATTAATATATTCCAATCGGACGGTTGAGTTTAGAAAAAACTTTATTCACCGTTATATTTTATTCGATGATTTCACTGTAGGTTATATTCACGAAGCGATAAAAGTAGGTATTTGTAGGTTTTTTTCCGGTAAGCTTGACGCGAAAAAAAGAACGGCCGGGATCAGGCATATTACGATACGTGAACTATGATAATCGGTAAGAATTTGACAAAAAAGATTGTCACTCCGCTGCTTATTACACATATTTCACACTTTGACAGATTCGAATGTAACTGAAATACTTCTGAATGCAATAATTGATGGATAAACAATGATACGCGAGAGGTGGGTCGCGGCGAGTAAACGAACTTGCCGATTTTCAAATCGAAACAACTGACTGTCATGGCGGCCATATAAACAACTGCCTTGGCGCCGAAAAGGGAATTTTTTATTCATTGATAATTACGCGAATTTAATACGTCACATAGCGTACCGATATTTTCCGATCTTTCTCACTATTTCGGGAGAATTTTCCACTTTTTATCCACTTATCGAACGGGAAGTGAAACTATCCGATACTGCGAGAATGAGAAGACAGACATTTTTCCGGTGTAAACAAATGGCGTTACGGCGCGGCGCACGTCTATGTCAAAACTGCAGAATGAATAAACAGCCGAATGTCGCGATTTCGCACTGTCGATTTCACCGAGTTTAATCAAGACAGGAGTTAGTCGAACTCGCGATAAACCCGAATACTTGATAGTAATTACGTATAAACGAACGTAAAGAGAGCTGCGACTGGTAACTACGGATCTGCTGCGCCCCCTAGTCGAAGCTAACTAACTACTAACCGTCGATCGGCGGGCCGCGGGGGATCATGGGATGAAACTATAATCAAATGATGTATTTAATGGCATTAATTATTCACGAATATAATAAATTGCGAATAACGAAGAAAAAAAATCGTTGTAAACTATATTTCTCTGAGTAATATCCATCCGCGAATTCTAAATATTTTACATTTGACAAATACAAAGTCTTATTGACTTATAATTGATTAACGATAAATCCGTTGCGTCGCCAATGCACTGACTTACAATTACGTGGTTAGATACCACGTAATTCAACATAATTTTTCAATCTGTATAGAAAAATATTGTACAGATTTTATAGAATATTTTTTTAATACTGCACCTCATTTTTACCAGCGCCGTTTACCTATAAAATAGACGAATCATTTGACAGAATTGAGTAATGTACCATGCGCCTTGTTCCGTGCAACCCGCATGCCTTCGTGTAATTCTAAGTGATCTGATAGATGGCGTTACCGTGTAGTTGAGGATGTAGGATTTCATCTTATGAAAGCATGCGATTTTCATGATTTTCGACTTACAGGCAAGGAAAAGACAAGGGAAAATGATTCAGCGATTGATTTTTGACTACATGCCTATACCAAGGCGATAAGTCTTTAATGGATAATAATAATAATTCAGCGATTGATTGTTTACAATCTCAAGAGATATTGAGTATATTATTACCGCGTCAGTAGAGTTACAGCAATCCGATTGTTACGAACAAGCATTAAAAATTCTCAATTATTTATATGGTTATTGTAAAATGGTGATTTGAATATTTCAAACTAACTCTGATCTCCTGGGTATACGTGCCTTCGTTGATATCACCCTCCGCGAATTATAAATTTCCTCGAACCCGTAACAAACGACTCAGTTCACCACTTGTCAAGTTTATATTTGCCGCGCATGAGCTGCCTCTTTCTACGCACGACACATGTTCGCTCGATGACGTCACAAACGAAACTGAAAGTGAAAAGTGAAAGTGAAAGCGAAAGCGAAAGTGAATAAGTAAAAGCGAAAGCGGTCCGCCTCCCACAAGTGATTTCAAGCTGGTGGCGCCATCGGGTGAGAAACTCTGGAACTAGGAAGAGCACAAATAACAAAATGATCTGTGGGTATAACGTACGAAAGCCGGGTGAGGTCATCACATCGGCGTGACGTCACTTCTCCGCATACATGTGTAGTCGGGTTCACGATCTACATTATTTCATTTTTCATTATGCCTTCGTGAGCCGCCGTGATTAATTGCAGACGACGGTCGACGCCACAAAGGGGCGATTATTGCGTGGCGGGGACTGGCGGAGTCACGTGGCAGGGTTGATAATTGGATTGGCGCATGTATTTCTTTTGATAGAGGCGACAATATACATATGATTGTCAGAGTGGGTGATCTGTTGAAATTATCATCCTCGCCAAATGACTGGCTTAATGTTCATCAGTCTTCCGTCGAGTCCGTGTCTATCGATGAATAGGTTAAGCTGATACAGCTTACTCCATCCTCTAACTGTAAGCTAAAAGTTAACCTTAACCTTATACTCGTAATTATATCCGCTACGTTTTCATCTCTAACTTATTTGATTTCACCAATTTACACCATTTATTTTCTTCTTCTTCTATTTTGACCCCCGAGATTCTCGTGAACATTCAAGTTCAGAAATTTCCTGAAATTCAATTTACCGCTATTTCAATCCTATGCTCTTTGTCTTTTTCATTTATCTATTTGTCACATCAATCGCACACACAGATAAGACGACGCAGATGATTAATCCGACAGTAGAAATGTCAAGTATGGAGTCTCCCGAAGCCGCAGGAGATACCATAGAAAACACGAGGGAAACTACGCCCCCAAATAGCGTAAAGGCTACAGAAAGCACGTTACTCTCAAGAGACAACATAGACACGTACAACGATGAAGAGAGAATAATAATCCCGGACGTGACAGAGGTAACGTTAATATTGTTAGTCATTTTCGTCAGCCACAGGCCTTTCCTCCTCAATTTTAAAGGCCATTTCTCATTTTGTAATATACCCTTCGTCAAATTTCATGATTCTACAGCTCGTTCAAAAATTCGTTTAAATTTTTCACCTGGTGGGTTGCGACTCAGAATTCTATCTATAAAAATATCATTACAAATCATCATCATTCTAGAGCGAGCCAGAATTCCAATTAATTTAAAGAAAACTGACCCAATTATTACGTCTAGCTTTTCTATCGACAAGTTCGAGGGCCCTTAAAATATCCAAGTAGTTCTCGAAGTTGATAAACTTACTTGAAAAATAGTCGTAATCTGTATACGAAGATCATCACGTAAGTTTATCTAAGTGCTAAAGTCAATATTTGAGAATGTTATCAGGCACGTAACACTTGAAATACAATATTGCACGGCTGCAGTACTCTTGAGATCTGTAATGACATGCTCTCAAACAGATAAGCAAGAGTCTATGGCATTTTCCATCTATCGGTCGACTGTTATTTTGATAAACCTAGCGTCAAGTTTAAACAGCGAGAAATTATCTACACGTATTGCAAGATATTTTCTTTTCTTTTCTGTCTACTGTCGTCAAGTGCCGAAACTTATTTTTTTTTCGGAAATCTTTTCGTTCCTCTTTCGTCTAAAGACAAATATCTCTCTGGGCGCGAACAACCGAGAAACTTCTGCAATGAAATATAATCATATCGACCTTTTTCCTTCTCAGGAAAGCTTCAGCTTCAGAAAATTATGGGCATTCACAGGTCCCGGATTTTTAATGTCCATTGCTTACCTAGACCCTGGAAACATCGAGTCAGATTTACAGGCTGGAGTTGCTGCGAATTATAGGGTAAATTTTTTTTTACGAAAATCTAGTGCCTGGATCATTAGTCGGACGACTTAATCTCGGAATGAAATACCTGTACCTAAATAAAGCCTGAAATTCAATCAAGTCTGCTGCTAATTACAGTTATTATGGGTCCTGCTGAGTGCTACGGTGCTCGGACTTCTCATGCAAAGACTGAGCGCGAGACTTGGCGTGGTGACGGGGACTCATTTAGCGGAAATGTGTTATAGGCAATATAAAAAAGGCCCCCGACTGATACTCTGGATCATGATAGAAATTGCAATCATTGGTAGCGACATGCAGGAAGTTATAGGTACAGCAATTGCTCTGTATCTGCTGTCCAACAAGAGGTAAGCTTTTTCATACTAGATAAATCTAGCTCATACTAGCTAATCTTGGAATCTAGATCATACTAGCTAATCTTGGAATGACTTGTAAAATACCGAGAAGAAGATAGTAATTAAAACTCCATAAGTCTCATGTCGTGCAAGTTTAAAAGTAACCAATGGTCGTTGTTATTTCAGGATACCACTATACGGAGGAGTACTGATAACCATAGTGGACACTTTTACGTTTCTATTTTTAGATAAATATGGGCTGCGCAAGTTGGAGTTCTTTTTTGGATTCCTGATTACCATAATGGCCGTTACTTTTGGCTACGAGGTAAACTTGTCGCTAATTTTCCTAGTTCCATAGCGATAGGCTCAAATGTAGCAGGAAATTATAAGCCATCGTTATTATCAATAGCTACGCTACCCCAACGACGAGTTGTTTGAGTCAAAAATCTGATCTAGCAGGTACAGAGTTACTCCATTCAACGAGTGAAAACTTTTTGTTTATTTTCAGTACGTTGTATCCTCCCCGCCTCAGGGTGCGGTACTTGCTGGAATGTTCACACCGTGGTGCAAGGATTGTGGTCCTAATGCGATAACTCAAGCTATCGGCATCGTTGGAGCAGTAATAATGCCGCATAATCTTTACCTGCACAGTGCCCTCGTTAAGGTAAATTAATTACAAGCAGACAACCGATTCTGCTATCCTGTTGGATTGAAATCTCGATAATTAATCGCTGCCATTCTCTTCTCTCCACAGTCGAGGAATATCGATAGGAAACAACCTGCCCAAGTAAAAGATGCCAATATGTACTATTTCATCGAAGCCAGTATCGCATTGTTCATCTCATTTCTGATCAACGTCTTTGTCGTCGCAGTCTTTGCACACGGGCTATTCGACAAAACGAATGCCGACGTGGTGAGTATCTCACGAATTTTTATCGATATGAAAAGAGTTTGCAAACAATGATCTGTTAGCTTGTATTTGTTAATCTTTTCAATTCTATTTCAGTATTCCATATGCGAGGCACACAACTATACCTTGGGGATGGAAACGTTTGAGGTGACTACAACAATCCTTACACCTATACATCGTACATTATTTTGAATGAGATACAATTTTTAGGGGCCGCATCAATTTTTTAATTTAACTCGCTTTTAGAACAACAATAGCACAGTCGATGCGGACCTCTACAGAGGAGGAATATTCCTTGGTTGTCAATTCGGCGCTATTGCCATGTACATTTGGGCTATAGGTATCCTGGCCTCTGGTCAATCCTCGACGATGACTGGCACGTACGCAGGTCAATTTGCGATGGAAGGATTCCTGAATCTGCAATGGGCTAGATGGAAGCGGGTGTTGTTCACTCGTACGATAGCAATAATTCCCACGCTGGCGATAGCGTTTGTAGCCGAAATCAACGATCTGAGTAAAATGAATGAGTACTTGAACGCCGTAATGAGTCTGCAATTGCCATTCGCTATACTACCGACGATAGCTTTCACCAGCAACGATCGGATAATGGGACAATTCAAAAATGGATTGTAAGCAAAGTGTTGACTGCATTTTTGAAATAATGAGACCTACATATCCTCGCACAACTATAGTCTCATCTTCTTCCAGGGGGAACAAAATTGCCTCGACTGCCCTGGCCGTGGTTGTGATAGCGATAAATATTTACTTCGTCATTAACACAGTCCAAGAAAAGGACCCAAAACATTGGGCAATACTTCTATCAATCGCAACGTTCTCCATCCTCTACGTTATATTCTGTATTTATTTAGTCATGCACATGGCTATCAACATGGGTGCGACTGGTCTCACCAAATACGCGGTAAATAGATAGAATTATTCTCATAAGTAGAGAGAATTTCAACACATTATTGTTTATCCCATTGTTCCAGCTGGTCTCAAAGTACATCGGCGGTCCGCATAATACGAATTTTAACTTAGTGCATCAAACACCTTACGGAAGATAAGATCATAGAGCTTAGTCAACCGTCTGGGAGGAGGCAAGAGGATAGCGTACAATCGTATTACTATACATATACTAATGATATTACGTCCTCGCAGGATGATGAATATAATTGGAAGTACATTTATTTCGTAAGAGTCGGAACCGGGTAGCTGATGAAATGCTATCAATCCGGTATAAGCTTGCGATATGTATTCATATCATCGGAAATTATACGTATTGTATTTCATAGAAGTATATTTTTACAAACTGTTGCTTAAATAATCTTATAAAGATACATCATTACAGTACGTAGTACGAAGAACCGAAATCGCTCGCGTCTTCATATCGTAGAATTGAATTTTTTTTTTGCGATTACACCCTACATTATATTATACGAATATTATTTAATATCATGTTTTAACAATACATACATATTGTTTTACCTATCTTTTACCCGACAATAATAAATACACATCACAGTGACGTTGTTCCCAAATCAAAACTACCTTGGAGTTATCTGTTATTTTTTATAAATATATCTATTCGAATTCAGAAAGATCTTCGAGGTCTTCTTTCTTCACAGAACTTCGGCTACGGCGAGAGAAATTTTAATCTGATGACAAAACTTGGAAAGTCTTGTGCGGTAATTTGAATGCCGAATATTAGCCCGCCTCTGAAATGAAATTCATATCAAGACCATAGACTAGTCGCACAGTCTAGTTGGGAACGCGCGATACGACTTCCATGCAAACCGGGCTGAAGTTGGGTCGCCGATTTCGGATCCCGCTTGACGCTGTATCAGCATTGCCGTGTATCAACGTGTATAGGTATAGTTTGTGCCAGTTTCTGCTGTATCTGAAAAAGCAGCTTGATTTGTGGCTGTCAATCCGCGTATTGCAACGGTTAAGTGCGGCATACACACATGCGTACATACATGAATACATATGCGCGGTAAGTGGGATAGCTTGAATAGTGGTGTCGCGACTCGCGAGATATTTCTTGGGCGTCGTAAAGCGAGTACAGTGTCGTCGGACGAAGGGTTGAATCGCACCTTAAATACACATTGAATACACACGCACACTCACACACATACATACATACATACATCATACTCGACCATACTAATTTTCCGTAAATTGTTTAATGTCGTTATCATTAAGGGTGTGTGAAAAAAGTCCCCTTTTAATTGACGCGAGTTTGACGTGAGCCGCCTAAACACATTCTAGTTGGTGTGAAGATTTATTCCTTGTGATACACACGCTATGGAGATCCTGCATAACATTTCAGCGGGTTTTTGGTCGCCTGACATTTGGTTACCACCGAATACGACATGGGCCGACCTCACGCCGACCGCCGAAAACAAATTCATAGATTACAGACATCTCATTTTCCCCATACCAATGTCTATGATTCTTCTGGGGTTACGATACGTCCTCGAACGGTAGGATTCACAATTTTACTAATAAAATTTTAAAAATATATAATAGCCGGCCGTGATAAGTACGGACCAGTCAATCAATTTTAAGATTAATTATTATTAGAATACGATTGCATATCTTCAGATATCGGATGTTACGCATACGTATGCGTATATACTACCACCACATGCACCATACACGCATACACGCGTACATAATTCCGGGCCACGTGCAATGTGCCTAGGATTAACCAATTTCAAAGAATCAATTAAAATCTCATCACCAGTGGTCAAAAAGGCGTCGAAATATATTTTGTTTTTATGTTTCACACCACGCACCTAATCATTGCTGTAAATTCAAGTTGAAGTTTATTTTTTTCATCACTTACGTATAATACGCGAACGCAGATCTGTCTCATTTGCAGAAAATTAATTCAACCGATCTTTACTTGGTTCTTCCGTTTATTTATTGACTATTTTTTCTCAGAAATTCAATTGATTAATGCGAAGCTATCTAGAGTATTTTTCCAGGCTGCTTGTATTTTACACCCTTCCTTTCCTGCCCCCCCCCCCCCCCCCCCCCCTTCTTCATCTTATGACCGCTGCAAATCTGCATGTTCGACATGGTTCAAAGTTCAACTTTCCAATCATTATGTAACTGGTTTGCTGTTACGACGTCTATGAGCAGTATATAATATTGTCACCGCCTTCAATTTCCTTGTTTTATACTTATTAGTACCATGCGATTACGAAACAATCCTCTATTATAGAATGGAGAAGAAGCATAACTACAGACGATCGTGTAAAATCATTTAAATGTAAATTCAATCTCAGACTACTGCATTGGCCACATGTTACGCTCGCTGGGGCACAAGGACATATAAACAAGTCTGGCGGCACCGTAAAGAGATTAGAAACACAGATAAATAATGTGCCATTGGTATAATTAGTAGCACTTATTTTTGTTCAAAGATTGGGGTAAATTGAAAGCCGTCATTTGAAATTGTTATTCTGCACCAATCTCATGTTATTTCAATCTCTCTCCCCACCAAGAGGCACCGATTTCTGTCGTACTTAATAAGCGAAGATCAAATATACCATTTTGTACATCATACAAGTATGATTAACTATACCCAATTGCAGATTTTTTCAACTGTAATTATCTGAGTCCTAATGTATATAAATATATAACTATGTGTACATACAATGTATGTAGCGACTTGCAAGATACAGAAAACAGTTATGAGCCTTACGTCAAGTAATTAGTATGCAGCGGACGTATGCACTTGTCTTTGGCGCGGCATAAGAAGCGACGTTATACTCTGACAAAAATCCGTTATATCAAACAAATACTTATCTTGATACCGTTCATCCAGTTAATCCACATTCTTTTGCACCAGTACAATTTCTCAATTAAATTTCTGTTCAAACATATTTGGAAACAATGTTAGCCAATGAAATGATTGTCGAAACAAACAAATATCGAATAGCCACATTCATCACCTACAAGGTGGAGAAACCTCTGATTGACGATAGATAAAATAGTTCCCTCAGGGTGAGAGCTAACGGCTGTTTTGTTAGATAAGAATCTTGACAACGGCAACAGGAACAACGCCATTTAAGGCTATCTTATTTTCGAATTTTTCAGATGCTGGTTTGCCCCGATTGGAAAATCTATAGGTATAAAGAATACAAGACCAAAGAAAGCTCCGCCAAATATAATTTTAGAGAAAGCTTACACCGGCAAGAGGATAAAGCACAAGCAGGTGATTCTTCTGTGCCTCTACCATTCACTCATTTTTCTTTTTTTTTTTTTTACCACTTTTCTTATTGCGGATCTTTTTATTTCCAGGTACTGGCGTTGGCTAAGCAACTAGATTGGTCAGAGCGACAAGTCGAACGATGGTTACGACTTCGCAGATCCCAAGACAAGCCATCGACGCTGACAAAATTCTGTGAAAACAGGTCCGTAGCATTTTCATGGACCCCATCAACGTCTCTATTGCAAAGTTAGAAGAAATTGATTCACAGATCTGCTCACTCTTGTTTTCTAGCTGGCGATGCCTGTACTACACGTACTCTTTCATTTTCGGGTTGACCATTCTCTGGGACAAACCCTGGCTTTGGAAGATAAATAATTGCTACTTCGGTTACCCGTTCCATCCGGTTAGCGACGATGTATGGTGGTACTACATGATTTCCATGGCGTTTTACTGGTCGCTGGGCTTCTCCCAGTTCTTTGATGTAAAGCGAAAAGATTTCTGGCAAATGTTCATCCATCATATCGCCACTATCGTCCTGATGTGCTTCTCGTGGGTGGGAAACTTGACCAGAATTGGTTCACTGGTCTTATTGGTACACGACTGCGCGGATATTTTCTTGGAGGTAATATGTTTTAGAGTAATCTACCGACACAGCCACACCAATTCCCTGTGACGAGAAATACCAAGGTATTTCTTGCCGAGTCTCGTGGTCATCCAACTCACTGTTCCAAATTATTGTTACAGGCAGCAAAAATGGCAAAATATGCCAACTACCAAAAATTATGCGACTTCATATTTGTCATTTTCACCGTCCTCTGGATCGTGACGAGAATGGGAGTCTATCCGTTCTGGATTATTTACAGGTAAATGACTTGGTGATTTTTTCTGCGAAACTTTGATGCTGAAAGGAGTTTGAAAGAAAAACGATTCAATGACTGAACTTATGTTATAGCACAACGATAGAGGCGCCAAAGATCGTGCCAATGTTTCCTGCGTATTATATATTCAACGCGCTGCTAATTCTGCTGCTCGTGCTCCACGCTATATGGACATGGTTGATTTTGAAGATAGCGTACAACGCCTTTTACGCAGGACAGGTTTGTGGCGATATATATCCACTTTTCAAATCTCAATCTTTTACGGATTATGAAGAAGATTAATTGATTTTCCAGATGGAGGGAGATATACGAAGCAGCAGCAGTGAAGAAGTGTCCGATTCGCTGGTGAATGCTCCTCTATCGAATAACACAAATGAACAGCACAGCAAAGGAAAAGCGAGTCCAAAAGATAAGCAACAGTGAGGAACAGATCCGGTAATAGAGAAAGCCGTTTGGCTGTTTGGCCATATAGATACTGTTGTCATTTATATTGAAATAAGAATGATGCGAATAATACGGTACATGAACTGGCTAGAGTAAGACAAAGATGCCATCTTGTTTGACAACGACGGCGTTGAGCTTGTGTGAGGAATTCGATCGGAATACATCTCATTGCATTTATTGTGTTTAAGTATCGAATGAGAATAAATTAATTTTTATATTCCTATAGATTATTAGTGTGATAAAGCGATGCAATTTACAGATATTTTCAAGCTTCTTGCCTAATTCAAGGGTCATTCGAATCTTTCTAATAAAACAAGATTTACTAATTGCACGAGTTGACAATACATTGAACTTAAGCGCGCCAATTTCATTCACCGGATAAACCTATTGCATAATTCTATTTTCCTTTCATATCAATTAGAATATACAATTTCAAGTCTGTTGAATCGACTGGAAAATATGTTGTCACACTTTGTGAACCTGCAACGAGCACCAACACCACGCCTGAAAGGATACTTGAAAAAAAGAACTTATAGGTAGATCCATGTTCGTGTTGGAATGATTTTTTCACAGCCTTGCGAAGACATAAGCATATACCTATTTGGGCGCTTAAACGTACTGAAAATTTGTTCACAATGTAAATTGAAATTGTTCGCTTTTGGTATTCGAATGTAGATACAAACATGCAGAATGCCTGCAAATGGTATTATTAATTTTAATCATTATATCAGGTGTTGCGACACACTAATTTGTATATCGTACCTGCTATGATCTGATAATTCAATATCAAGAATCAGTGATTTGTGAATACACTGGTACTTGACTTGTAGGATGAGCAGAGATTGAATAAACGAATAGTGTTTCTAGATAGGTAGTGGATACATTTCGAACGACTGAACAACGTGTATATATAGGTATTTTCTAGTAACAAAAATCTATAAATATGTCCTTGAAAAATGTTCGCCGTACATATTCGTTATTTGACAAGAAGATCTATGATTGTAGAGACCTGTTACAGAATTGCTAAGTCATTTATTATCATTTATTATCATTTGCTAAGTGATTATCGATCAAATTTTTAAATTTCCAAAGAATTTCAGAGTCATTGTAGAACGTTGTATCATTAGAAGTGACTAAACTTTCATGATTATAGCACAGAGATCGTTCTCTGGCGTACCATGAAAGTTTACCATACCATTGATTTACACATCTCAACTAGATTAGAAGAAATTTCAAAGCGATTGAGTAATTTAGTAACATGTATGGCTTGTGATTCGAAGCGTTTGCAAAAAAAAGCTTAACATTTCCAAATGCATTTCCAAATGCCCTGTAATATGAAAAACCGGTTCCAAAGAGTTTTGGAGCCTAAAATAATGACGCTAATAGATAATAAACGAGTCGTGCATAGAATGTTATTCCCATTATAGCCAAATCATTGGCGATTAACCAGGTTTCACAAAAATATATATTCGAAATTGAAAGTATACATTTTCACAATGTACTAAAATGTTAGAATTGTTAAACGTTCGATCAATAAATTACGGGTTTCCTTTTGCTCTCCAATGGTGTTCAACGTGTACTATGTGTAAACGAGAGATTGAAAATTGAAAAGAAATTCTAAATATTGGTGTCGTTTGTCGAGTGCCATTATTATTATAATTCAGAATTTGTTCAGCTTATTACTTTGCACTTGAGGAACTCGTCCGTACCATGCTTGAGCCATCGTTTGAACGTTTTAAAGTAATAATAATACAAATAACACTACTACTAATAATAATAATAATAATAATAATAATAATAATAATAAAAATAAAAATGATGACGATCATTTGTTGATTTATTAGAGTACGCACGATTGTTTATAGGATTCAACAAAGGATATGATATTATATAATAGTATGTATAATATAGGTATAAAATGAATGTAGAACAAATTTCTGGAATAACTAAATAGACATGCAATCCAGGCGTTCAGGCTGTGTGTATACAAATGAATACTAAATTTTTGTACACCAGAAAGTCATTCCAGTTTGAAATAAAATAAAATAAAAAATAAAAAACAACAAACAAACAGTTCTGTCCGTGTAAAGTATAAAGAAGAACATTATCAATAAATCTAAAGGTCTCAAACAAGATATCTCGTTTCATTTTTCGGCTCTTCCACGATTATTGAATGTCATGTTCCATGCTAAACCAAAATCACGCATCGCTGACAATGTACGATCGCATCGAGTAACGGTACAAGTCTTGGGCTATATTACGTAACTTTAGTAAATGCTACGGGTTTACATAAAAAGGGTTCAATTTTGTGAAGAGGTGAAGCATACATTGTTTTGGTAAGAATAATGCTGAGTGCGATAGTGGATCAAATATATATTTCTCATCTAAATATCGTCGCTAAAAGTGTACATTGCAAGAAAAAAAAAATGATTAGTTTTATTCAAATACTCCTCCGTGTCTACCGCGAGCTCTCATTTCCTACATAATTATTACAAACTTTTGCAAATCTCTATTACCTACCTACTAATTTATCTTTATCGTAGTTTACAACGACAATAAAAGTTTTACCTCCTGTTGCTCATATTAAATTTAATATTATTGAATTATTATAGTATATAACATATAATTTCTGTGCATAAACGAGTAACAATCACAGTGTTATTTCATTAATTGTTTACAGTATTACTAACTTACATACTAAATATTGGATACTTTATTTATTCTGTTATATCGTACATATAATATACTAGTATGAGATAAAATACGGTAAGGCCTCGTACACTTCCTTATACCAACTATAGCTTGAATACTTTTGAAACATTTTTTCTCGGGAGGCGAAATATAAGAAATAGAAATAAAAAAAAAAACATTATTTATGGGTGTAAATTCACGTCGTCGATTGTTAAACATTAACAGCAATATATTACTATAAAACTAAATACGATAATACTTGATTTACAAAGGAGACTATTATATTCTATAAATCTCGTGTTCTAGACTTCATCCAATTCATCCAAGTGGGATCAATGATATCATTTCGCTAAATCTACACAAGTCTTGATAAGTCAACGCAAGGCAGGTAAACATTTGCGTCCAATATGCATTGCAAAATATTTTGCACAATTCTATAGAGGGGGACAGGCAATGGATAACTTGCAGATTACTGTTGGTGCATTCCGATATTAGCTCGAAGCACTACTACACTACTGATTTTTGCCAAGATCCGTCTCTCTCTCTCTCTCTCTAGATTTTCAGCGCTTTAAGCGAATATCAGAACACCGCCTGTGTAATGTAGTAACTATTTATTCTGTATTCCAAGGTATGTGAGAATGCCTTGGAATATGGGTTTGTTTTTTTTATATTCAATGCTTTACTCATATAATTGTAATTCTATTTAATCTTTAGTAGCTAAACGGATATTACATTTTGAGGGAATCATCGCCACAAGAAAAAAAAAATTACTGAGTATATAATAGAGTGTGTTCGACCGAGGATTGAAAAACGTAAATTAAAAATGGGAATTATCCGATCGAAGGACAACGGCTGCCCAAACAAAGTCGCGGTGTAGCGTATTCGATTTGAAGATATTATATTCCAACTAATCACTCCCCAAGTTTGGTCGTACTTCTTTTCTCTAGGCACTTGTATCTACAGTTCAAGGATATGCATATACCAATGCATAGATATTAGTAAATATAAAATCATCTTCATTCGCAATCAGTTTTGGAGCATGACGTAGTTTTAAATATTGTCAACACGTTTTTAGAGTCATTGAAATCCGCAATATTACTTTAGCGATTGCACAGAATGACCAAAGTATGATCATGTGCCTTTGCCATGGCTTAGCGCGATTATAGGTATTTCTAAGTGATCTGCATAGTACATTCCGCAACGCATATGTTACGACGGCCGTCCTCGGATGTGACAACGGGTCTCTACAAGCAAAATGATAACACTAGATAGGAACAAGGAGAGCCATTGTCCTGTTCCTAGAATAATCGAAAAGGAGGAGAGCTCCAATGAATTATTTAACGAATCTTAACATCTTATAATTGCACATTCCTAGTCCTTGACTGTTCGCTTTGCAAGAGCAATATATCAGAATTCTAATAAAGCTATGCGATTTTTCAGGAGGATAGTTTTTTAAACATTTGGAAATCACTTTTCCCAGTTTGAGTGGGTCGATCTCCTTACACCCGAAAGAAACATACGACAATGAAAGATAGAAAGTACGCTAAAGCCAGGTGAATCTCAATAAAATTTCGTCCATGACGCAAGTGTCTATATTTTTA
This sequence comes from Tenthredo livida, assembly GCA_963992785.1. Classification (NCBI taxonomy): domain Eukaryota; kingdom Metazoa; phylum Arthropoda; class Insecta; order Hymenoptera; family Tenthredinidae; genus Tenthredo; species Tenthredo livida. Next base: position 624,221 of record OZ023070.1, on the reverse strand, counting down.
TGTGCCTAAATCCTAATCTTAAATAATCTGCCATATAATCTCCTTCATCTACATATATTCCGTTTTATATACTTCTCGCGATCCGCACATTCGTATATTTGCTACCGGTTCATCTCCCTATGTACACCTAAGACCGGCTCCGATTGCCTCAACAATTGTATAACAAGTTGCGCTCTATCATTATTCTGCCTTTTATTTACCGGCGTAAGTACTTGTTCTCCTTCGAAATCAAACGGATTAAGAATTTGAAATAATATCTTTCATTTACATCGAGAAGTATGTAATAAACAAAAATAGTATGTGAGTGCGTTTGAAAAATATTCAAGCCTGTGTTCTATCGAAGCTAAAAAAGTTTGTTAATCAACAACATAAAAATGCATTCTTTAAATAACATTATATTAATTTGATAATTGATTATATGCAACATGTTAAAATTTAGTCCGTAAACCCTTGAGTTATCACTTCTACAATTTATAAATTACACATTAGAATTACAATCCTATAGTAATAATAGTATAATGATAACTTTGTGAAAGAAAAAGGAAAAAAAATAAAAATAAATCTTTTCCCGATTAGCGGGCAAGCGCGATAATAATTTTTTTTAAATAAAATAATGTACATGTACAAAACGATCTTGATTTCGTACGACTAATCAACTCCGGACGTCATAAATACATACAAATATTATAGATTTTTATATATTTTTATACATGTATATGTATATGTATATGTATATGTATATGTATGGGTATCTGTATATGTGTACGGGCTATCGTGTAGAATTTTTATTAAATATGTTGCGTCGCTATCAAAGGTTCAAAGCTATAGGATTGATAACTGGGTGAAGCTGCGACTGACCGTATGCAAGGGTGATAGAAAAATACAAGTATCAAATATCCTATCGAATTAGTGGCAAGGTGAATTCTAATGAGTTTGTTGAAAGAAATTGAAGGGATAAAATTGACGAGACTGAAAATTGTATGGCCCAAGTAATGAGGGTGCGAGGAGAATCTGAACTCCGAGCTAAAATAATATAATAACAGTATCTTTTTAATCTAACACCACCTTCGATTAAAACCAACTTATTCTCGTAAGATCTGTGCTCAACACATAATAGTGAATAACAATATTTTCATCGACTATTTACAGTAATATACAGGATGCCACATAGTACGAGACGGACAAAATCATTAAATTCGTAACTACCGTTTCACAATATTTCCAACGTCTCCAAATTTCATTCCAATTACGACTCTGGCCTATTCCGTTGTACATCTGACTTTTTCCCTTGGATCTGATCAGTTGTTTTGTGAACTGCCTCTTCGCCTTTAGCTTCGTTCGATACCCTTTCGCTATTCATTTCAACTGATTTTTCTAACATCTCCGAGCCCTCCTTCAAACTCTGTTCTTTCTGCGCAGGTACCAAACTTGTTTCCGTATTTCTGGATAGCGTTTCTCTATCACTTTCCCCCAGCAATGGGGCTATATCATTTTGTGTGGCTACATCGCCGTTGATCTTAGCTACCACCTTCTCCTTTTTCTCAATATCTTTTTCTGCCATCGCTTCTGTATTCCCATCCGAACTCTTTGCTTTCAAAGTCAGAGGTTCCTTCTCCGTAGCTTCAAGATCGTCTTTCTCTGGTTCCTTGGACTTGGGTTTGAGAGTATCCACCTCTGGTACTTTTGTATCCAACTGTGGCTTGGATCTCGCCGTTGTCTGCGTCGTCACGTTCTGCAAGCTCTCCGTCAAGGAATAGCCAGAGGTTGAGAGAGTAACTGTAGTGGTGGTCAACAAATTTTGAAAATTAGTGGAAGCCGGATTTCCCGTTTTCGAAAAATTGACGATATTGAGTTCCTGTTTTGCCGCATTCTTGGCCAAGTGTAACGCGATGTTCTCCACTCTAGTCGATAGCTGGGGTTCTGTTTTTCCCAATGTGAACATGGGAGTGGTATTAATCGCAGTCGACGATTTCGGGGATTTTGGGGACTTTGGGGACTTTGGGGACGCGTGCATGTTGGGCAAGATCTTTTGGATTGTAGGAGTTGGCGGTTTAGGAGTCGCGTAGCCAGTTGCTGGGACATGATAGCTGGTGCGTTGATAGTTGTTGATGGAAGCCGGCAGGCTGCTATGGAAGGCACTGGGAGAGGAAATTCCGATTGGAGATCGAATGAGGGGATTTGGAAAGCGGCTTGTATCGGGAAAGGGTGGTGGAAAGGGAGTGTATATCAATCTAGGGTTTGTATTCAAGGTGGGTGATGGTATGAAGGGATTTGTCGAGAGCATATTGATGGGAGAGTTCCTAGGCGAAATTGGAGAGCCAGGATGGGGGCAGATCTCCCTCGGAAATTGCGAGTTTTGGTAGTTTCTTGGATTAGGCGAGTACGGGGGAGGTGGAGATATGATCGATGAATTAGCCGTGGAAACAATAGGAGACAAAGTTTTAGGATCGATAGTCATCATACTGAGAGAGCCACTTTTCTGAGTACTCTGAGCCCCTGAATCCTTGTCTTTGCTCTCGTTGGATACTCCATACATTGGCTTTACCCCTGATGCCGGGTTTCCCAGATATCTGGGGACATTCCGCATTTTGAAGATCTTTGCTGGCTTCGAATGTATCGGTTTTGCACCACTGCCACCCGAAACTGAAGTAGCTTGGGTTTGGTTCTGCATTTCCTTAGCCTGGTTCCTGGCCGCGACGTAATTGTTCTTTGACAAAGTTGGATTCCACGATTTTGGCGGGTCTCGAAGCGTTTTGTAACCGACTGGTTGCGACTGTTTCTTAGATGAGCTGACCTTAGGAGCAGGCACAGGAGTCGGGACAGATTGAGAGGTGGCTAAGACCGAGCTGGCTTTAGGTGTTTCTTTGTTAATGCAAACGTTCGACTTCTCCTCAACAGAGACTGTATTGTAGCCAGGAGCGTACGCAGGGACAATAGGTACATTGGAAATGCATTTGTTAGAATCAGCCGCAGTTTTCTTCGTTATTTTCAGTAGATTTGGTATATCTGGCTTTGAGCGTGTTGCTGCCTTGATTTTTTCCTTTGAACTCTCACCAATCTTGGCACAGATCTCGTTCAAGTTTGTTCCCTTAGCTATTATCTCGTGTTTTCGCACAGTCGGTTTCATCAGAGATATAGGAATAGCATCGGGACAAGGTGGTACCGTGTATGTGGTGGTCAACTCAATTCCAGACTGAGAATTCGTTCGTTTAGGGGCGTTTGGAGTTTGTGGTGTAGAAAAACGCGGACTGTTAATTGTCGGCATTGTCACAGAATATATATTCAGGCTCTGTGCGCCGATCTGTACATCGGATGCATGGGATCCTAGTCTCTCGCTTGGACTATTGATCTCAGTTTTGAAATCCGTGTTCTTTGCTTGAGAAGTGCTCACCAAATTTTTAATGGCATAGGAATGGCTAGAGTTCGTCTCTGTCCCGCCAGGCATTGCTGTGGAAACGTTTAGGCCAATCGAGGCCAAACTCTGGCTCGCGGATGATGGATTATTGTTGTTATTCTTAACCAGAGATATCTTCTGGCCTGCAGAGTCTGAAACGACCGTCGTAGCCGGACCGGGTCTCTGGTCGGCCGCTTTTGCAGCTTGACATTCCGAATTTTGCGGATACAAGGGAAGCGTTTTGCTTGAAGCCAGAGAGTTTTGTACGCTCGACACTACGGTAGAGTTTGATAAAATACAGGTCGTTATCTGAGGTGCGGTAACGAACAAACAGCTGCCTTGTGGAGTACTGACAAACGTGTTCACAGTTTGAGTAGACATGGTTGTTGACTGGGGTGACGGGACGACAGACGTTGTCAGCTTTGTCAAAGAAACAGTCGCTGTGGCGAGAGATTTCGTATTAGCGAAATGGGCCGAAGGTTGAACGTCGCTTCTCGACTGGTCCTGTAGTCCGGTCTTTGAGTCAGACTTCCTTGAGCTGACGAGTGCGGACTTCTTTTCCTTGGAAATCTTTTTTGAATAGGTATTGTTCACCTGCCCTACCTTGGGCAGAAAGGAAATCATTGAACTCTGTGTATTCTGCTTGGGCTCAACACTAGTCGAAGCGTTTTTCACCTCTTTTCCACCACCTTTGGAATTCTCCTTCTGACTATCAACCTTCACGACGGTAGTTATGAAATTATTGTTCGTATTCACGAGCCTGTTGTCCACTTTCTTAGTACTCTGACATTCCTGACCATTTTTTGCCTGGATTGATTCCTGTGCCAAATTGTTTTTCGGTTTACTTTGTACGCTGAATTTTTGTCCACAGCTCCCAAGGCCTTCCCCCTCGGCATCAGATCCTGTTAAAGCCTTTGGCGAATCTTGGCTACCCGTAGGGACAGGAACAACTTTTTGTGATTCCGAGCCACTCGCGTTCTGATACTCTTCAATTTTGCCAGGAGCCTTTTTCGTTTCTTGCGTGGGTAAAATGCTTCTAGTAATTTTAGGAGCCTCATTTTTGGTCGTTGGTATATTTTGTGTGACTAGGCTACTAGATTTTTCAAGGGCTTCTTCTGTCGTCTCCTTAGCAACTTCGGTTTTCTTTCCCTTCTCAACCTTATCAACCTTATCGACCCTTTCAACCCTGTCTATGCTCTTATCGACGGTAGCGAGTTCACCGGCGCTACCGTCCCTGTTGCTAACATTTTTTTTCTCAAAAGTCGATATGTCCGTGACGCTCATGACCCCAGTTTCTGAAATTTTCAGTTGCACCTCTTTCCACTCGCGCTTTTCCGACTGCTCGCTTTTTAGTTCGTGCGAATCTACCCTGGTATTGGAAAGAATTTGTTCGTATACGTGATTATCCTCGGACAGCTTTATACGCTTCGGCGAAGACTCGAATATCCTGTAGCTAAGATGAAGTGGCACTTTCTGTAACAGCGGGGGGCATAAGAACAAAGATCAAAAGGCATTCATATCGTTCAAGGTGAATAAACGGCTGAACCGCAACTAAATGCTCAACCCTTGAAAACTGACTGATAAAATTTTCTTATTTTAAGTTAAACGCAATCGGTGTTTGACCTACGAAAATGAGAGTGCAGCTATTACCGCAGTCTGAATCGATTCAAATTTCACTTACTCGTCTCCAGTGATATATGTACATAACGTCCATAAGAGTGTAGTTGCCACACAGGGGTTCCTCTTTATACATAATATCGACCCTATGAGCATCGCTGAGCCCATATTTAGCTCGTATCAATTTTTGCAGATGAAAGACAGTCACCGCAGCCGGACATCTCAGATATCTCCTGGGCAAAGTCTTTACCGTCGATTCCTTTTCGCTTTCAGTTTGCTCCTTGGAGCTTGGGATGTAATACTCTAGCGATAGGCTGAGCGATTCGTCCAAAGAATATATATGAGACTCGATTGGCTCACCCCTGGACTCTGGGGAACTGGCCTGTGACCTTGATTCTGGATACTTGTTGTAGAACTCACGGCGGCATCGCATCTCATCTAAAGTAAAATGTTTTTTTTTTCAAATAGAAGTCGCGCTGTTTCTCTTCAAAACTATGAATTTTAGTTCAGATTCAGATTCAGATTTATTAATTAATTGGCGTATCGTAATGATACTACATGGTTTCTTGTACACTGTTGTACGCTGTTCCTCTTCAAAACTATGAAATTGAGTTACTCTAAATCAATGAGCTCACTTTGATAGCAGCCAGGAACTAATTTGTAGACAATATCCTGGAGGGTGTGATCCGGCCGGATATTAAGCAACGGTTTGCTCTTGTGGACCTGGACCTCGCATATCGGACAGTACTTATTATTTTCCAAATACTTGATGATGCAGCTACGGCAGACTGTGGAAATGGACAACAATACACGATCAACATTCAATTAGAATGAAAAAGGGCCGGTGAAATGATCTTTAAAAAAATTCTCGTACACGAGTGAAGACACTCGATGATGGTAGTAGCGTCTATAAAGTATCCTCCGCATAGTTTGCACGTCAATTGGTCATTCAGCGTCGATAAATGCAGTCTGTATCCTCCGCTCTGTCCCGACATCCTGAATTAAATGAAAATGATAACAGCATATAGTCTAGTCGAATACACAGACAACGGGGTGCGAGAGTTCGTTTTTTGCGATGTGATAGAAAATATGACGTGAAGAAATATTGATGTGAACATAATATAGGTGTAATTGGTATGCGTACGTAAAATTAGAAAGTAAATAAATGTAATCTGGTATTCGTTGGTGATAAGCTTATGGGGAATGATTAGAGGTCCAGATTGTTTACGAGTTTAATGAAACAGTCTTACCTATACTTTACGAGGTATGTGGTATTTATGTGTTAATAATCGCCATCCGAGTTTCAAAATGTGAAGAAAGTTTGGTTACGCGTATTGAAAAAAGCCAACTTGTCACAGATCGTCATTGCGTAGTTTTTCTCCTACTATGATGATGATAATAATAATGGTGGTGTTAAACACGCGCGTTTATACCTAGTTGGCTAAAAATAACCTAATTTACACAGCTATTAGTCCCGGGGTTTAAACTTTCCTATGAGATTGTTTAGAGCTATTTATTAGCCAGTATTCACTCCGCTACAAGACAGAAATTTCACAGAAAACTGGACTCCGAACAGTAATACAAAATGGCGGATAAACAATCACGCGATTGACCTTGCTGAAAACATCCGGCTCGTACCACTTCGGTGTTTTTTCTTTTCTTTTATATTTTTTGTTTTGTTTTCATTATTATTATTATTATATTTTTAAATGGTCGCCAACCGTGAAGCACAAGTGTCAATCCGCGGTGTTGTTGTTCACTGATAAATGTTAATCACAAGCCGCGAGTAATTAACCTCACAATAAGACTACGAGAAGAAAATAACGACTATCGAACAGTCCGGGGCAGGTCTATACGTTCACCGGGCTGTGAAGGTCGCCATCGATTTATTTCTCGTTCAAATTCCCCGCCCATATTAATTAATGATTTGATAACCCCAATTCAATCGCACACGTTCATTCATTTTCAAGTGTGATAGCGTGATTCTCATCTGTCACATAATATCAATTGAATATCGTCTCCTGTTATCGCGAAGACAACACTGTATGCATACATGCATACATGATTGATAATCGTTCGAATTGCGCAGCGAAGCTGGTGATCGTTTATCTAATAGCAGACGACGCGATCTAGAATGAGTTGCGTACTACAAGAATCTCAAATCTGATAAGCGATATTACCGAAAAACTTGGAGATAATCCAATTGAATAATAATAATAATAATAAGAATGAATACATTGACCAAGGTTTCCCTTTCGTATTGCCGAAGCAACGTATACCTCATTGTCGGCATTTGCTTCGGGCTATGTATAAGCTCATTTTTCACACCCGTAAGTGTGAACGAGTGTTCGGAGGCGAACAACGAGGCACCGCTTCCCTCCAGTTTCAAAAGATTCGGCGATTTATACGAGCCGAAGATAAACTTAGAGGGAAAACCGCTGCGCGCTAAGAAAACACCCCATGTATTCATGCGCCCTAGATACTATTCGACGGAGCTTGGCATGAGGGAGAAACTGTTTGTCGGGGTATTGACCAGTCAGGAGTATCTTCACAGCCGAGGCGTAGCTCAGAACAAAACCATAGCACACCTGGTCGACAAAGTTAGATACTTCATATCAATCCCGGAAGGAACAAAGCCCAATGTTTCTCTCCCTGGTATTGTCGGGTTCACAGATACCAGAAGTATCCTGAAACCTTTTCATGTACTAAAGTACATCACAGACAACTACCTCGAGGACTATGACTACTATTTTTTAATAAAAGACATGACGTACGTCGACGTTAAGAAGCTTTCTAAACTTGCAAACAAGATTAGCATCAGCCAGGACGTACACTTGGGCACAGCAAGCGAGATTGATACATACTGCTCTCTGGGTAGGGGTGCTTTTGGTCCATCATTGGATTACTCTCGCCTTGCCTCAGACATGCTATTGTCATTTTAAATAAGTACAATCGGTTTTTCAGACTCAGGGATATTGTTGAGCAACTCGGTAGTCCAGAAGATGAAACGGAACTTGGACTGGTGTGTCAGAAACACTTATTCCGAGTCTGACGATGTTAACTTTGGGCGATGCGTAGTACATTCGACTTCTTTACCTTGTAGAAAAACTATACAGGGCCAGACGATAGAGTCTATGTTACCCAATGAAACTTTCACATCGGAAATGGATTTCTACCATTCAATAGCTAGAAAATATTCCCAGGCACCTATCAGTATTTATCCGATTTTTGACCACTCGACTATTTATAAAATCAACGCGTACATTGCCAGGGTGAGGAGTTCAACTAGCGATTATTCCCTGAAATTTTAACAATGATGTACTGAAAATTTATTCGAATTTCAATTTCAGCTCGAATTGGCCGCAGTCAGAGACCAAATATCTCTTCTACGCAAGGAATTATTGGAGACTGCAAAATTGGGGCCTGAAAAAGATCGCGGGGTAACGTGGCCAGTTGGAAATCAGCCTGGGAACAAGCCTGCAGGACGATTCGACATCGTCAGATGGACTTGGTTCAACGAAACTCATACCACCCTAGATGGGGGCTTGAAAAACATGCAGGAGTTTGGGGGGAGCTTCAAAGTTGATGTGGAATACGTGATTGAAGCTGCGGTGAATAGAACTGAGGGGAATTACAGGGGAAAATTAAAGTATAGAAAACTGCTGAATGGTTACAAGAAGTATGATGCTTCGAGGGGTATGGATTATGTCTTGGATCTGGTATTCATCAATGTTCAAACAAAAGAGGAATTAGTCAAGAGAATAGAGATCTGTAAGCCACTGGGCAAGGTGGAGATCTTGCCAGTGCCCTATGTCACGGAGAACGCTAGGGTCAATCTGATTCTAACTGTAAACGCGTTTCAAAAAAACGACACTATCAAGTTCATGTCGGATTACGCCCTAACGTGCATGGACAAAAAGGATAAAACATTTTTAATGATAGTACGTACGCAAACAATCGATCTCAATTGTTGCAAAGTCCCACAGCTCTACAGTCAACGTAGAGCTCAAGGGGATAAAAACGACAAATTCCCTCTATTATAGTATATTCATATTGCAGATACTCCTGTATGACTTGAACGCGCCATCCAAAGGGAATGAAGATGTGTTCTATGACGTGAAAAAGTACGCGCTTCTGCTGACCGACAAATTTAAGAAGGATCAGTCGAAGGTTGCCTGGCTCTCTATTCGTCTTCCTACAACTGCAAGCTCGATCGAACTAGAGCCGATGTTAAAGATCGCTGTAGCCGATCTGGCGGTGAAGAAATTCCCCCCTGAAAGTTTGATTCTGTTAGTCGAAATTGGGATGGAGTTGAAAGCTGATTATTTGAATAGGGTAAATCGGATTGTGCTGACAATGAAAATAGCTATTATTTTTTTTATTTTGTAAGAATGTACGCTAGCGCGTGTTAAGAACTTTTTTTAAAACTCTATGCAGGTACGCATGAATACTATTAGCCAGTGGCAAGTGTTCAGTCCAATACCCTTCTCCGAATACCACCCGGACGTCGCGTACGCTACAACTGTAGTCAAGGAGAACGAATTGGATATAAACAGGAACTTCGGAAGATACGACGAGTACAATTTCAACCATGTCTCATTCTATGCCAAAGACTACACCGCTAGTATGTGATCAATGTTGATACGTTCCTCTACCTCTCCATTAATTTACCAGTTTTAAAAGCTCGTTGACCCGTCAATAGGATAAATGAATAATTTCACCCACATTGAAACTAAATTATTGATCATTTTTCAGCACGGAAATTAACGGAGAGTAAAATCCCGGTCGTACGAGCGGATCGAGACATTGCAACAGTTCTAAAACTGTCTCAACAGGATCTGGTCAATTCTGTGTTTGAACTGTTCATCTCGTTCGGAGATTTGCACCCATTTCGGGCACTGGAGCCTTCATTAAGAATTCGGCATAAGGAGATCAACTGCAGAGGAACGCACAATGATACTGCTTACAAAAATTGTTTGAAAGCTCGTAGTATGAACCTGGGGAATCGGGGACAACTAGCTAAATTAATACTGCAGTATCAACGCAAGAATTAAATTCGAACAGAGATCTGTCTTATTGCTGCGAATGAAAAGACACACACAAAAAAAAATATCGCATGTGTTCTCCATCTGTAGTACATCGATATACGTGTGTGTGTGTGTGTGTGTGTGGTCATGATCAAATACGCCAATTATTATACTATGTCAATTAAAATAAAGTATACATATTTCGATTATGGGATACCGTGACGTGATTCTATTCCCATCGCTTACTCGGCTAGACTTGCTTGATGTTTGGCGATTGAAGTCGGCTGGCTGGCGGCGATCGTTTGTTCTTTGGATTATAAAAACATGCAGTATTAGATTTAAATGCTTTGATCAAATCAATCCAAAACCTGCTTTAAGAATTAGGGAAAGTTAATCGACGTTATACATCGCTATGCAGTGAGAAAGTCATCAGCGTAATCACAGGCTGTACTTTTTTATAATTGTCAATGAATTCGATGGTTTTGAATTGAATCTCATTGAAATGGCTAATGCGAATCGTACAGGATGTCGACTCTCCGCTTACCGTCGTGACGAACGAGAGGAAATGCAAGTCGGACCTCCCATGGATCTTTCCTTCAAGAAAGCAACGACCATGGACGGTAGTATTCGTGCATGTTTGGCACGACCGAGAAGGGGTTGTACAGGGGATATTATGTAACTTGTTAAGGCGGCTGTAGATTTTCCACAGATCTTGGCTTGCAGCGTGCCCGGTCTGTCCGCGTGGGAAAAGTTCCTGCGCACAGTTCGAACCAGCGTTTCCTAACGAGTTCATTATGGCTGAGCAATAACTCGTTGATGTCGATGCGAGGGCTTGAAAACCTGGTGAACAAGTTACTCGAAGAACCGAGTAGCCTGGCCTGGCTGGATCTTTCGTTCAATGATATAAGCAAGATTGATGATGAGATAACGAGGTTTCCGAATCTGAAGATCTTCTACGTGCACGGAAACGCGATATCGGATTGGAGCAGTGTAACGAAACTGCGAAAGCTGGTGAAGCTCAGAAACTTAACGCTGCATGGGAATCCTATAGAATCCATAGTTTCATATAGAGCGTTTGTCCTGGCCACTTTACCTCAGCTAGTAAACCTGGATTTCGCCCCGGTATTAGCTGAAGAAAAGAAGGCAGCCCCTCCTGCTGGATTTTCAAAAGTTATTAACGCGTAGATGGATATCAAACATCTCTCCTCTCGTTCGAAATATAACTTTTATTTGATTGTTACTTAATAAAATACATTTATCATTTGTCGATAGAACCGCGCGGTTTGATGCTTACGTGATATTATAGGTACCTACGAAAATAATTCGCCTGATTGTTGAGTATCGGGTATATTAGGGTGAAAATTGTTATTCTATCAGTGTCGTCTGTGCTTGGTACGGTGCTTCCCAGTCTTGTCCGGATCTCTGTCCCTCGATCGACTCCGCGATCTATAATGGCTCCGCGACGATTTGTGGCTCCCTGATCGTCGCCGCTGTGTCTTCTTAGGTTTTCGCGATCTACTGTGGCTGTGACTCCGCGATCTGCTGCGGCTCGTATGCTTCTTTCTCTTGCCATGTTTGGCACCGTCAGTCCTGGACGGGGAGAGACTCGTCGTTCTGGAACGTCTGATAAACAGTTCACCATTAGCAGAACAGAAACTAAAACCAAAGACAAGACTGAATCGTCGAAGCTCTCCTATCTTTACCTCGGCGATTTCGCTCTTTCTGGGGCAGCATGTGTACCACTGCGACTTATAAATCCGCCCCAAGCATTATGGTGCTTAGGTAGCGGTGGGCTAGGAGTGTGACCGTCGGTTTCTCCGCCCCTTGCCTTGGCCCTGGCGTCTTCGTATCGTTTGCGCAGCTCGTCGACGCGTTTTTCCAGTTGTTCAGCGCTGATGCTGGGCCGAGCATAGAGGCGTAAGACTCGGCGGCACACATCCCGTATGGAAGATTCGCTGACTTTGAATAGCCTGAACCAAGCAGGTGTTGAAGGCAGCGGTAGCTGCAGCTGACGAGCACCTAGATAGACGCACGCGCAGGCCACAGTCTCTGGCTGGTGTCTAAGAAAGACGTCAGAGCGCAGGGAATCATTCATGTAATTCCAGCACTGCTGCATCAACGCTCGGTTCTTCTCGTACCCCAAGACTTGAAGGTACATTACTATTATCTTATGAGGATGCTTTACGTGGACACAAAAACCTAGTTCCTTCAGCACACGTCTCTCCGCCTTGATCACCTGGTTCTTTAATGTCACGTAGCTCTGGTCTAGTATCACTGGCTGGATTGTTCTGCAAGAAGAAGATGGATCGATCATGCCGACTTATAACTTGATTGTTGTTTTTCAACTCGACGTTAGCTCACGGTAACGTGATGAAAAATTGGAGACTAAAAAGTTTAGTTTTTTGATAATTGCTTTGTTTTTCATTCAATTCTTGAGGACTCACTTCTGGCCTGAAACCTGTTTAATGTGGTTGAAGACGTTAATGACGTCCCTGATACGCCTGGGAGCCTCTTCTATCTTGCTGGCAAGACAGACGCAGCCCATAGCGGTAGTTTCCATGTTGTGTCTGACCAATGATTTACTGTAATAGAACCGCTGGAAAATCACTTGCCCCGTAGCCATGGCGACCTGAAAGAAAATGCGAAAACACATGATCAAAAATACTGTGCCGAGCAATAAATATGATTTCCAAACTTCGACGTCATTCGTTAGAGGATCACTGCCTGGAGAGTTAATTAGTGCACGTAGAAGCCTGCGCGTGTGTCAATCGATTACCAATTACAGAGACGAGGAGGATTTCAGCAATAGTTATGTACGAGCGGCCTAAACTTCACTTTCACCCATGCAGGGGGAAGGGGAAATCGTTCTTTCAAGTTCTGTGAATCACAAATCTAGCTTCGCGCTCTTAAATGTCCGCGTAATTACTCTTCCCACGATTATAATAAACCCTGTATCGGTTGTATTCAAAGGAAATTCTTTCATGATGAAAATGATTCCCCCCATAGCAATGAAATGCTATTTCTAATCTCATATCCAAGAATTGAAATTATGCCTGGCAATTTGCGCTTTAAAATCATGCTGGTGTCTAGGGTAGAATGGGGTACGTTATGAGCGCAGGCTTCTACTCGGCGCAATGCAATATGTATAGTACACTACACAAGTGTCGAGAGATTCTTTATATCAAGGGTTCAACCGATGCTCAATTAGGTATCGCCGGCTCGATGCTTTTTTGAACCAAGTTTGTATCCAAGATCGGTTGCTTCATTGATGGATTTGACGTCGTCCGTGGATCATTCCTCAGACAATGATCCTTTCGTCAACGAATGACGCCTGTAAAACAACATAACATTGTTACCGTGACTATTGCGCCATAGACCTTGGAAAGATCTCAAATAATTATTAAGCCTAAACAGAATGGGATCGACGCGGCTATAGTAAGTGCTCGCACTTACTTATCTATCAAAAACAACCGACGTACCTTCGGTTTTTATTTCTGATTCTTAGCTTTTCGGACAATTCTTGTTGTTTGTTTTTTGCATTTTTCACGTTAGTTTTTTTGTTTTCACGTTAGTTTTTTTTTTTTTTTTTTTTTCTTTTTTTTTACATATATCGACGATACGCACCTGGGGCAATTTTAATAGAATCCCAGCAGTCTGTATCAGCTCGCATCCTAAGATACGCAGGTCGATTTCAGTTTCCGTATCAAGTCCGTCCGAGTAGGACGGAGTCGAGTTTAGCTTTTCTTCAGGCAAAAGGCAATTCTGTAGTGTCAGCACTATTTTCCCATATGATTTTCCGTGTTTCCCTGCGGCCGGCTGTGTCGAATTTTCTTTCTCTTTTTGGGTCCCCATTCTCTACTTTTATTAGACGTTTATATCACTGGCAACGCTTTTTTCCGGGGGGGGAACTAAGCTACGAAACGTGAACACGCATCTACCTACGACGACGTGTTCGTTACGTTTTTTGAGATCTGCTTTTTAAACTCTATGGAAATTGATATTATTATAACTGGTGTAATTCACTCATTCGTTGTACTAATAACTATCGTGTCGGAAAGAAAATAATTTATCTTTACTATTAAACTACAAGCTAATAAAATTTTTAATTATAACTATCTGCTCGATCACGATGGAATATTTAATCAGGAAATGCGTTCCGAAATGCACGACAAAATGGTGGACAACGACGCGTGAGAAAATTTCCCACCGTTTGACGCGATTGGCATAGCTCACCGAATGCAGATACAGATCAACAAACTCCCTGACCAAAATAGCCGACTTTACTCCGATTCGTCACATATAGTTAGTCGGTAACACTTACGCTTGATTTTCATGCGCGCGCGCAGTTAATTGCTGCGCAACCACGTGATCAACAACGAATAGCGTTACAGCAAAATTTTGCAGCAGTGCGCATGAAAATCCAGCCTTAGGTAGTCTAAATATTTGCCTTGCGACTCTGCAATCATTCGAGATTTACATCCACGTCCAAATTCGTGACATGAAATTGCAGTTTATTCGTATTCAGGGATAGTACAAGTAGAGACATGGCGTTTTTAGGCGAAAATCATAGTTACTCGCCGTTTTTGGCAGCGCAAAACGACCCTTTCTACGGAAATTTGCACAATACATCAACCATCGCCGCAGTCCCCGATCTACACGGCTCTCAACGATCTCAGTATGTCTTTATTCGGTTTTTATTTCTAGGATCTTATTACCCGCGGGTAACATAACCTGTATCTGACAATTGTCTAATGTCATTGTCGCCGATGTTTTCTTGATAAAAATTTATGATATTTAATTTAATAATAATAATACAGGGCGCCGTTAACAACCGCGACTTCTGTCGTTGGTATACAATTCAAAGATGGTGCTGTGATCGCAGCTGACGTACTTGGCTCCTACGGGTCTCTGGCTCGGTTCAGGAATTGTCAGCGTATAATGAAAGTAAATGACAATATTATACTTGGAGCAGGCGGAGACTTTGCTGATTTTCAGTACCTCAAGAACATCATCGAACAGAAGATGTGAGCTGTTTAAATATGAAATTTCACTCATATTGAACACCAAGTCATTCATAGATGCTAATTTTCATAAAAAATCTTCTCCAGCCTCGAAGAAGACTGCCTGGATGACGGGTTCGCCCTGAAGCCTAAATCGTTACATTGCTGGCTGACACGAGTCATGTACAACAGGCGTTCCAAGTTCGATCCATTCTGGAATAACTTCATCATCGCTGGACTGGAAGACGGGGAGCCGTGAGAAAAAATTCTAAACTTAATCCATAGAAGTTTGTCTACGCTACACTGTTGTTCATTTCTAATACTTCAACAGGTTCATGGGAACGGTGGACAAGCTTGGTACAGCGTACATTGATCCTGTTATCGCAACTGGTTACGGCGCATACATGGCTACACCTATGCTCAGAAAGGCGCTAGATTCAAAGCCTGACTTGAATAAAGAAGAAGCTATAGAGACGCTCACAAAAGCTATGCAAGTTCTATTCTACAGAGACGCCAGGTCTTTTCCAAAGGTCGGTAACGACGTTATAGCAAGTCGATATGCGCAGGTTTATCGAGCAGTATTGAAAATGTTGCTGCAATGGATTTCCGCTCTCTCATTTTGCATATCTCTATTTTGTGTTGCAGTACCAAATTGGAATTATCACTAAAGAGGGTATAGAAATCAGGGGTCCGTTGACGCTGGAGAGTAACTGGGAACTTGCTCGTATGATAGGATAAATGATACAATATGTAAAACATTAATAACCGGAATGGGTGATAATAGTTTCTTATTCAAATTTGGCTACCTCGATTTAGCACCGAATGAAACTATTAACAATGATTTTCTTTTTATAATAATGAAATAAATAAAATAGCGAACTTTGATTCGATTAAACTAGAGACTTCATTCTCATCATTCTTAGCGTACGTTGTTCAATTGGTGATCAGGACACTTACAATTCTATAGATGGTATACATTCATTGCGTTAGTATTTCAGAGCCGGTATCTGTGATGAGAATGGTATGCTCGATTTGGGCTGTCCGCGCACCGTCTGTTGTCACTGCCGTCCAGCCATCTGCCAGGATCTCAATATCTGGCCCACCTTGTGTTAGTACAGGTTCGATCGTAAACGTCATGCCAGCCTGCATCTTTCCTGGGTAGTCGTTTGCTTATGGAAATAACGATTTGGGGTATTAAGTCAAGTTGTGCAAACGTTAATGAAATCAAGAAAAAATTCTTGGCGAAGGCTCGAGAATGTGGGGGAAAAAAAAATTGAGCTTTTCTGGGTAAAGGTATCGTCGGTACAAACACCTCGAAAATTCTATCCCCTTCTCTTTTCTAACTGAACTTACCAAAATGATAAATATCTGGTGGCCCATGAAAGTAGTTGCCAATACCATGGCCTCCAAACACGGGAACAATGCCATACCCATGTCTTTGAGCAGTTTCTTCGATTACGTTACCTGGAATATGGGAAAGTCATATTGAATGGACATTTTCGACTCGAAATAAAATGTATACCAGCGAATTAAAGGGTGTTTAGGCTCTCTAATTGTACAATAAGTTATAAAATCAGGCCAACGGTGAATTGGAAGAACAATTTCGAGTGATATAAAAGCTCGTTGCACAGTAAGAATCTTTTTCTTACCGATCGAAGAGAAGTTTTCATTTGGTTTACATATAGAAATAGCATTAGTAAGGCATATTTCTGTGGCACTGATCAGACGCCGACCTTCTTCGTCAACTTCTCCAATCTCAAACATTGTTGAACAATCACCATGATACCCATTCAGATATACCTGTAGAAACGAGTGAACAAACGATTAGCAAAAAAATTCGTTTCATTTCTATCGAGGATATTGAGTTTCGTATAAATTCTCACCGTTACATCGACATTTATTATATCTCCATCCTGCAGAGGTCTGGTATCGGGAATCCCGTGACACGCTACATTATTTACACTCGTACAAATGGATTTTGGAAAACCTTGGTAATTCAGAGGGCTGGGATATGCTCCGTTCCCAACAATTAATTCATGTAGTTTTTCATCTAGCTGTTCTGTCGTATCACCAGCCTGAAATAAGTCCAAACATTATGCTTAAACTAGGACCAAAAATGAGGCGTCCAGATGTTGTATACCTTCAAATAATGTCTAGCTTCAGCGAGCACTCGTGCAGCCAGGAGGCAGCTGGATCTCATACATTCTATCTGATTCTTATCCTTTATTTCCGCTTCACTCGGCCCTTTCCTGGGTACTGAGGATTCGGCGTAAGACGGTTTGGGGATACCGGAAGGAACGTTTCTCCTATCCAACGATGAGATCGGCCATGGTCGTACTACATCATACTTGCCGAACGGATTATCTGTGCTTTTTCTGCCCACGTTAACCTGTTGAGTTGCGAATTAGCGATGAAAATCAGAAGGGTGGAAAAAAAAAAAAAAAAAACAGTGTATACATTCATTAGCCATACCCTGGACTTCCGTTTGAATAAATCTTTGAAAAATGCACGCGCCGGTTGGGCTGTGATTATTCTATTGTGCATTCTTAACATTACGAATCAGGGTATGTATGAGGCTTCCGATTACGTAAAGATTCAATAACGTCGTGCACTACGTCGGCTGATTTAACCTTAAATTTAAATTTAGCTTGTCAAATATTTCACATTATTTATGAAAAATAAAGTGACGTAAATGCTGTCGCGCGTGACCATTTCACATTATTTCACTGTTCCTCGCGTATTTGCAAGGCGCTCGAATATTCGGACCGAAAACGTCTTGTTTTTGGTTATCCTGCTTCATTTCTCGTGGTTTAATCTGCTTTCAAAAATAAGCGTCGACTGCGGTTGGTCACACTCCCGTCAGATGGCGCCACCAGACTGATGTATGTGGCGTCATAACACCTTCGCTCCATGCCCACTACGCGGCGCATTAGAAGAAGTTCTATCTCACTAACGCTATACTGGACTATGCGTCCATATATATACTAGCTGCTAGTTCCTTCTCATGTCCATTGGACAACATGCGCGTCTAGGGCACGGTGTGTTCGGCTCAGCCCTACTGACGAGTCCTGCCGAGCACACCCGGACGAAACGCAAACTCATAAAGAAGGTTCGATTCCTTCGACACGTGGTTCGATTCCACGTGATCACAGAAGTTGATTCCTTCAATTGGTGACCCCGACGTGATGCTTCACAACACGGTCTCGGCTAAACAAACGTTCATGTACTCATAACATAAACGTATATGCCTCGAGTCTTGCTCTCACGTTTAAATTCTGAGTTTCTGACCTTCCACCTCTCACATCTCACAGATGTCAAAAAGACAATAATATTCTCTCTGGGACACCCTATGAAGAATGTTATTCGACTTTCGACTATCTCGTTCGATACTCCTAGACATCATATCGTTGTCACTAGGAGGAGAGTGATGTGGCGTCATAACACCTTCGCTCCATGCCCACTACGCGGCGCATTAGAAGAAGTTCTATCTCACTAACGCTATACTGGACTATGCGTCCATATATATACTAGCTGCTAGTTCCTTCTCATGTCCATTGGACAACATGCGCGTCTAGGGCACGGTGTGTTCGGCTCAGCCCTACTGACGAGTCCTGCCGAGCACACCCGGACGAAACGCAAACTCATAAAGAAGGTTCGATTCCTTCGACACGTGGTTCGATTCCACGTGATCACAGAAGTTGATTCCTTCATGTAGGGCGCCATCGTTGTCAAAACGCAGAACTAACTATCTGACAGCCTGACTTCACATTATGCCAGCCATGCAGCATATCTTTGCGAACAACAAATGGCTACATTCGAACTCGTACGGTTGTGAAAATAGTTTGACAAATAATAGTTGTATTAATAAGTTCAAAGCTCAGATTCAACTGCCGATAAATATATCACCAAAGGTACGTATTACGTCGACTACACTGCTTGCTTGAGCTCAAATAACCGATTCGCGTAACCTATAACGAAACATAACACAACATAACCTCTCATAGCTAATCCCTACGGAAGTAGGCCGTCCAATTTTCGATCGTTCCGTATGTGCTTCGATCACTTCACTAATAAGACTCTGGAAATCGGTTATTAAATATATTCTTGATCAAATCACTCGTGTAGTCACAAGTCATCTAAGATAATTTTCGTTACCTTCGATCTTAGAACTAATATGATGCCAGTGGGTCGAGGTAGAGGATGGGCAACATCCAAAAACCGTGACTCTGTACTGCGAAGACCAGGGCCGGTGATATCCCAGAAGAACCCTGACCACCTAAGTCTGATCGATGAAATTGAGAGCCTCGATATATACAGCCCCATTGCCACGTCTAAGGTCGATGAAATCGAAGCTTTATTCCGTGTCGCTGCCCGCGAGAGAGGCCTCAGGTAAATGAGAAATGCATAGTTAACTCACTTATTGAAGAAAGCTAGCACCGTTGGTATGTCTTGTTCGTGGTAAATATATCATGTTTTGTGACCTCACAGGGCTGTTTTTGAAACACTGCATGTACAGGCCTTAGAAGACAGACAATTTGGCATCAAGCTAGCCATGCTTTTCGGTTATAATAAAATAAGCGATCAACAGGACGAGGATGGGACGAAATTGAGGAGTATTCTGCTCTCGACATTACAAATGGACTACAAGAGTGAGTATTGAGGATGTGGATCTCAAATGATGAGAACTGGAGAGAGAATAAGGGCCACAGATTCGTCAGAGTTAATTTTCCTTTGTCGGTCTTCATTCTGTTTCAGACAAAGATGAAATGAAGGAAAAATGCACGTTGCATTACTTGAACGCCATGTCTCTGCTCGGCGAAGTTTACTATCAAGGTCGAATGGCGAACGGAGAACCGTTGCCATTGATTGGTGTGCCACTACTAGATTATATGAAGGCTCTGCTTCAGTCAGCGTCGGAAGAAGACATCGAGCTTGTTGCCACTCAGGTGAACGGGTAACATAATTTGCATAATTTTAGAGGCGTGAATTCAACAGGCCCATGGTTAATTTTTATAGTATTTAATGAGCACGTTGATATTTTCCCTGGACAGATTTCATTGAATGGAAAAAAGATCCACACCTCGAACCAGCCTGAGCTAGAACGATTTCTGATACACGTTAGAACGGTTTTGGTTAATCGTAATTTAAGCTCTCAGTCGCGAGCCATGCTTCTGCTGTTAGTTGACTTGGAAAACCAAATGTACGAGCCATTGTCAGGAGATTTGCAAGCATTTTATCTGGCCCAACTTGGCGAGGAAACGATGATGCAGCTACAGCGTTACCAGAGTGTTAAAAATACCGGTAAACCAAGGGACAAAGTAAATGGTAATAGAACATTCATGTGATATAATGTTGAGTTTGTTGAGATTATAATTGTTATGACTATTACCTATTACCGTTATTGAACTGAAAAGAAGAGAATAAGAATAAGCGTCGTTTCAATTCGATGATAAAGACTGTATTTCATTTCGTACTTGAATTTTTCGCCCTTTTTCCTTTACCAAAAATCATTTATTCAGCGACGGACAGACGTAAAGCTTTCTGATGACAACATTTTCTTGACTTGAGTAAAGGGGTAACTGAAAATCAATCAAGAAGCATAGCCAAATTCGTTGTAGATATTAGGGGACCTTTTACGACTATTTTTTTATCTTTCTTTCCGTTGTATTCCTATTATCTAAATGAGCTATGGGGCCAAGTGTTAAGAAACAAGTGGCAAGTTGATTTGTATAGACTATTTGATATAACTTGCAGATACTGTGAGAAGCAGCAAGTATAATGTTGATCAGAAAGAACAATTGAGTAGCAGTGGCGTCGGGATCTCTGCGAAATCATCGAAAGCAGACAAAAGCGTGAAATACGAGGTTGCACAGAAGGCTTACGAGCAGAATTTGTCTGGGCCAATAAATTCCCCATCCGTAAATGCGACTCAGACCTCTCATGCATCTCTCCCAAGAGCTATCAGAGGATTAGGCATCAGAGAGAACAGAAAGGAAAATGTGAATGATAAAAGGGCTAAAGGTAAGAAAGAGAAGCTCACCGACGAACAAGTCTGGTCTTCGAAACAAAATAATTCCAGTAAAAGCTGGGGTCACGACGATAGATTCGAGAGAGATTACGAACAAGACAAGTCTGCCGCTTGTTCAGCAAGTAGCAACACCGACAATTCTCAATTCTTAGATTAATCAAATAAGCTAGTGTAAACGTAAGTGATAAGTCAGTGGTTTGTATAGTAAGAATACCTTTTTTAAAATCAGTAGTGATCATTGTATGTATTATTGTGCAGCGAAACGTTTTTATATCAATGTCTTATCGTGGATTGTGATATCGTTATTATTAGGTAATTTTTTGTTGTTTTTTTTAAGCATTTTCAATATTTATTAGGTATTAATAATTGAAAGTGGTTTATATTTCAATTATTGATATGCTCAAAACTAGAGTCTTAAGACTTGATCAATTTTTTATTATTTTTATAGTCAGACAGCCCTGTATAATCAGACATCAGACTTCTTTTACCGCATGTGAATGTAATGATTAATGAATTTCTATAAAATCCGTATACTTACCACTAATTATTAATAATTCAAGATTATTGACCCAGCGCTCGCTCTGGGAGTAATGCTTAAACTTTTGACGCCACGTCTAATTAATTTACCCGATCCCTCGGATGGGATTTAAAAAATCATACGAATCCCCTCTGCATTTACTCTTTCCCCATCAAATCTCATACCCGCTGTAAGTAAGATTCTGAACAAGCATGTAATTAAATTTATCTAAATACCTAATAAATTGGGACTCGGATTATACAGTACAGTACATATAAATTGTATTCACATATTGGCTGTACAGAAATTAAGCACTACAATATAATATAGTACATACACAATTTGTGCACTATGTTCTATAAATAATATGAGGAATCGGTTCCACCCAAGGTTCGATATGCTTACTTCAGGAATAAGAATCTAGACCCAAATCTTGCCGGCGGGCGTTCGGCATCCGCCGGTAGACGGTCTGGAGTATCAGAATAAACTGCTTTGGGTTCCGGTGGTGGCTTGGGTCTGGGAGAATCGTGGACTTTAACTTCACAGAAATATCCAAATCCTGGACGTTCCAGATTCAAATTGTCCAGCACACATTTATCGTAGACAGCCTGCGTCATTCGGCAGCTAGAATCATTTCATTTTCTATGTACTAAAATCAAATCGATATAATATATCCTCGAAACTGAGAGATCCATCGGCGAGTGGTAAAAAAAATTTACCGATTAAATGCCATGTCTCCACCGGTCTTGTCCAGGCAGTTTGAGTATTGTGAGAATTCGTCGTAGCATGTCTTCTTTATTTTGCGAAAAAATTCAAGAGCGCACGCCGTCACTGCCTTTCCTTCGTTTACGCAAAGTCGTGGGTCATCTAATTCTTGTCGACACAGCATAAATTCCTGCATAAAATAGTCGATATTTTAATATTCGAATTTTCTTTCGTTCTTTCATTTCGTTACGCACACATAATTAGGTTTTTAATTGTCTTATTTTCGGTGCTCGAAAAAATTACATAATAATCTAGTGACATTGATATGATAATCATGTTAGTCTTCTTAAAGATCGTTGGGCTGTATTCATACGGGGGAGGGGAAAAATTTTTCGAGCATCGCGTGGTAACGTGTAGCGTAATAATTGGGACTTTAAATGATGTACATTATTTTGATTTTCGCAATATTTGCCCATATGAAAAGCTGCAGCGCGAAGAGCTGGGGTACCAACGTTAACCTCTTGTACGGTTAGTTGGTCGTCCTCTGGGAGAACAGTCGCATTGGTGATAACCATTTTGTCTCGGTGTATCACCAGACGTCTGCAATTTATCTTCTCGTATACGGTTTCAGAAATTATTACGACCGTTGCAACAACCCCGATAATGTCAAAAATTATCTATCTCCGACAATTCGCCATTTACAGTCCGAAATGGTCTGCTGTAAGCGTAGCAGAAAATAAACGTGAAGAATGAGCTTCTCAGATCTGTCGCTAGAGGACGCTGAGCGCAACGAATTATACATTACGGATTGTTAAGGCCGATTTACACGAGACGTTAAGACGTCACCCAGCAAAATTTTATCGCCGACGTCAGGACGTAATCAGCGTCCTATGTATACCGGCCTTTGCATACGTATGTCCTCTGCGTATACGTCAAATTTTGAATACATATAAAGCTAAATTTTTTTAATACGAGATCGCCGTCTATTCCCTCCGCGCATTTTTCATGATATAATTTTTGTTCGTCGTCGACTTCGAAGAGGAGGGTATACATAATATACAAATAAGTACTTAACCACTTAGCTTGCCTATACCTATATTCGGAAGTGATGAAGATAACAGATATGTAAACGTAATAACGGTGTGCAAACGATCTGTCGTTGCTGGACAAACAATATATTAGGCTGGATCGTTGATTAGCAACACAACCAGACCGGAGTGTGTCTCTGCGTCGATATACCTAGCAGACGATATTACTTGTGTCAGTCTAAACGCAACATAACACAACATGATCATTTATTAGCTAACCAACTGTCAACTCAACTACGTTGTACACTCCGACGTGACGAATATAACATAACAAACTACTTTTCACCTAGTTACCATCGAATGAGTCATAAAATTCTTGTATTCATTACACTTCACCCTTATTTTCCGAAAAAATATTCCCTCTAGTCACTTGCTACGTCTCATATTTTCTTATCAGTTGTCACATGATGAACTCACTTTTGTACAGGTTCCCTTCAGATCACGGCTAGTCAACTAACACGACACCGTGCACCTACCTTACAGGTCTACGATTTAGGTTTAATATCGAACTCAGCTATTGACTCGTCAGAGCCCCGCAGCACCTAAAGATTTTCTTGTCGATTCATCTCGCTTTTCCTAACAATTCAATGATCAAAATACACCGCAATCTAATTTTCGTGTCGCATTTGCAGTGAAATTGAATTCTCCTTTTATAAATTACAGTCAAAACACAGGTCCGGGCGTTTCGAGCGGTTTGCTTTATTTTCAATGTAATACGAGAAGAAATATGAACGACCTTCTCACATTTTAGATCGAAAGAGACAATTACTGTGAAGGAAATACGTAAATCGCTCTAATAACATGTCTTACACCGAATTGGAGTACGGCTACCAGGTAAGTCGACATTGGAATTATGCAGTTCTATTACCAATTGATTCATCAATATTAACAAATCTTCCACTATACTGCATCGACCAGCCTGACTTGGTGTGCAAATTTAAAAATTCAAAACTGGATTTGATAGGCGAGTACCTAATACGAGTTTTAATAGTATAGATAGATAACAGTGCGACAAGGTCATTTGATAAAAAGCAAAGTTCAAGACTGTCTGTATCATAGTGTATCAATCACTTGGTAACAACCGAACCGCGTGAAATGAAATTGCTTCTTTCCTATCCATTTCTCAGTTCTTTTTTTATTCTAATCATATCAATAAGTTTTGGTTGCTTATTATTGTTTTATGGGAAAGAAAATTATTACAGTATAAATTCGTTGTTGTTGTAAATTTATCCTCGTTTATTTTAACGCTTTTTAGTTCCTTGATTATGAATATTTATCATGCCAATATTGAACCGAAGAGCAGTGGGCTTCTGCTCTGTTTGAAATGAATTTTTTACTGCGATAGTATTAACACTGATAAATAACAACACGCTTATCATCACTTCTCGGTAACATATAAGGTTCTGGTTTCTTGGATCTGAATTAATTCAACTACCCATAGAGAAAGTAAAATCAGATTTTATCCATTACCCCCGCGCACATCTGGACACGTGGATCATTTTTTAAAATAATTTTAGACACTACTAGCCATGTAGTAGTGTGGAATTGATGGAAATACTGAATGATACCTCACACTTATTTCGTGTTGTACGAACAGGATCTCAAGAATTCTACGAGACCGGTCTTCTACGTAGGGGATATTAACCCTGGACAACCCTCTCTTATTGGTCAATCCTCATCTTCGATCTACCATTCGTCGGTACGAGTGAGTTAACATTGTAATAATTCAATGAGTCGTCTTGTTCTTGTTCTTGTTCTTGTTCTATTACCGATACTACTACTGCTACGAATACGAATACGAATACGAATACGAATACGAATACGAATACGAATACGAATACGAATACGAATACGAATACGAATACGTATACATGATCTGGACAAATATTATCAACTAATTCTTAGATCATCGAATACTCGAGTGCTGGTCTAGTTCTGATCGAAATAAATTGAAGTTATCATAGAATTCTACTCGTACAACGTTGGGGCTAATATTTGTGTTTGTAATCTGTATGTACATACATAAGGCTTAGATTTCTCCATATCCTAATCTTAAGGCTTACGATTGTCTGATCTTAAAATTATAGCGCAGTAAAAGCAGTAGGCGTCACATATTGTTCTTCAGATACAGAGTGTCAAAAGTAAACATCTTGTGTATTATTCTGTATAAAAAAATTGTTAATTAAAATTATCAGATCAGTTGAGAATTTCGTTTATCACTGAAACTGTACAACCATTCATCAGGAGATCCAGAAACCAGAAACATAAAGTATTGATCAGCTCATAGAAATTTATTTTTCGCAGCTTTCGAGTGGTAACTTATATCGGTTACTCCAGCCCTTAATTGACATTGTGAGACTGTGGGTCTATTATTTTTCGTCAAGTCCCATTTGTTTATAATATTGCAGAATTTTTATTTGTCGACATTACTAAGTTCCAGTTACACAAGCGGATAAAATTGTTATCAAGTTGCATTTCGGCTGATCCGCTAATTCGGGGAATCAATACTATTTTTATATGCAAACTAATAGCAGTACATCAAATAACTACCTTGATAAAACCATCTTGTGTTATAAACGTTGAGTAATTATCATCGATTTTTACATACCTATGATGGATCCGTTTCTGATGTTTTCATTCGAGGATAAGGACGATTTAAACGAGTGCTGTTACTGTGACTATTGTCTTGTAAGTAAAGCTAGAAAGACGAATTATTTTTCTTTATCGTTCGTCTAATATTGTTTGGTCAGTTGGATCCCAAATTTCCAAGATCTAATGTCCAACAATTCAAAGACGCAAGCGGCTAATCATACCGAAAGAAAGAGTGATCAAGAATCCCGTTTTTCAACCTGTATAAGATCCTACTGGGTGAGACAATTGCCTTCAGCTAAAAACGAAAAAAAAAAAATGAAAAATACACAACATAAAAAAACCACTCCCAATACATACCTGCAATTGCACATCAAATTGATTACAATTTTTGTCAAAGGTAAAACGATGATGTAATTAGTAACAATCGCTCATGTTCTCATCTTCTCTTCGATCGCTTACACGCTAATCGTATTGCTAATATCATTTGAATTCTACAGGGTGAACTGCCAAAAGGATGCCTGAGCGAAGACGGATGTATGGGAAGCACGACCTCCCTAGACGGCGAGGGAAAGCAGGTCTTGGTTGGCGTCTGCGCAATGGCAAAGAAGTCCCAGAGCAAACCGATGAAAGAAATCTTAACTCGTTTGGAGGAATTTGAATACTTGAAGATAATCGTTTTTCCCGAAGAAGTTATACTGAAGGTAGTGGAAGTGACAAGAAATCCTAATCACCAAGATAAGAGTGAAATGTTTTTGTTGATACGAATTCTTCCCAAACTACTACAATTTGTTTTTATGCCTGTTATAGGAACCAGTTGAAGACTGGCCCATAGTCGATTGTCTGATAAGTTTTCACAGCAAGGGGTTCCCTTTGGATAAAGCCATACAATACGCGAGTCTCCGCAATCCATTTATCATCAACAATCTGCGTATGCAATACGATATTCAGGTAGGTTCAGTAAGTATGTACTACCTACTACATTTGTATTAGATTATTATCAAACGTATTGTTAATATTTCTACACCGAGTCCTGAGGATACATTGTATGCTTGATAAAAAATATTAGTGTAATTTTGGCTTCCAGGATCGCAGGAGGGTTTACGCTATACTGAATGGAGAAGGCATAGAAATTCCTCGATACGCGGTATTGGACAGAGATTCCGCGGATCCAAAGCGTAAGCTCGGCTATTCCGATTTTGATAAGTGTTTGCCGCAATGAAGCGAAATGATAAATATTCAATTCCAGATCACGAATTGGTCGAGTCCGAGGATCACGTGGAAGTGAATGGAATAACATTCAACAAGCCGTTCGTAGAGAAGCCAGTATCTGCTGAGGATCATAATATTTATATATATTATCCCACTTCCGCGGGTGGGGGAAGCCAGAGATTATTCAGAAAGGTGAGGCGGGCGCCAAAGTCGAGGGTACTCGGAAGTAAAAGTATAAGCTTGTCAAATTATTTGACGAGTGAATCTCACGCTTGTTCATCCCAATTAATCTGATTATACATTGCTGTACAGATTGGTAGCCGCAGCAGCGTTTACTCGCCTGAATCTCGAGTGCGTAAAACCGGATCCTACATCTATGAAGATTTCATGCCAACCGATGGTACTGACGTTAAAGTATACACAGTTGGGCCTGACTACGCGCACGCAGAGGCGAGAAAGAGCCCAGCCCTTGATGGGAAAGTGGAGAGGGACTCAGAAGGGAAGGAAATACGATATCCTGTAATTTTGAGCAACGCCGAGAAGCTAATCAGCAGAAAAGTCTGTCTTGCTTTTAAGCAAACTGTATGCGGCTTCGATTTACTTAGGTAAATATAATTCTGTGGTAAAATCTTTCCAGATTATTAATGGAATATTATATTTTACCGTTCCTTTTTCTCATTGAGACTAAAACAAATCAATATATTGTAAAGTTATGCCTGTTTCAGAGCAA
Source organism: Tenthredo livida (assembly GCA_963992785.1). Lineage (NCBI taxonomy): Eukaryota > Metazoa > Arthropoda > Insecta > Hymenoptera > Tenthredinidae > Tenthredo > Tenthredo livida. The sequence continues at coordinate 596,314 of OZ023070.1, read as the reverse complement.
ATGGTCAGTCGTTTGTTTGTGACGTTAACGGATTTAGTTTTGTCAAAAATTCTAATAAATATTACGATGACTGCGCAAAGATTCTGGGCAACATGATTCTCAGGGAATTGGCTCCTACTCTTCACATTCCCTGGAGCGTTCCCTTTCAATTAGACGATCCACCCATCGTACCCACTACGTTTGGCAAAATGCAAGTGTTGAAAACTCTGTGGAATCTCTCCTCCTAGTTGGGATAAATAAATGAATAAATAAATAAATGAATAAATAAATGGAACAATAATCAAGCAACGCTATTACTTCCAGGATGGAACTGAGATGTGTTGTTGCTGTTATTAGACACGGCGATAGAACTCCGAAGCAAAAAATGAAGGTCGAAGTTCGCCATCCCAAGTGAGTCTACAAGTTTTCTTTTTTTTTTTAAACACTATAATTTTCATTCACTTGCAACTCGTCGAAATCCGGCTAATAAATTTATCTCTAATTTTTTTTTAACAGATTCTTCGAGATTTTCGCCAAGTACGACGGGTACAAGCACGGCCATGTTAAACTTAAGCGGCCTAAACAGCTGCAAGAAATTTTGGACACTGCACGTAGCTTGTTGACGGAGATTCAGCACCGTGCAGCTGGTCCAGAGTTAGAGGAAAAGCAGGGAAAACTGGAACAGCTAAAAAGTGTCCTGGAAATGTGAGCAGACAAGGGACAAGTTCTGATCTCAGAGAGAGAGAGAGTTGTTTATCTACGTGTTTGTTCTATAGAGAAAGCGCGCGCCCCGAATTAAACAATATGTTTCTATTCAGGTACGGACACTTTTCGGGAATTAATCGTAAGGTCCAGATGAAATATCAGCCCAAGGGCAGGCCTAGAGGCAGCTCCTCAGACGACGGTAAAACCAATAGTATGCATGTTTGATTATACAATTATTTATCCGAATTTAATTTAAGCTCGAGTATCCAAGAGTAGTGTTTGCTACCCGACGATGCATTCCGCAGTACCGAAGCTTTCGATCCTCTAACACACCCGTTTGGTTTTTGGAGATACGCATTCTCTCTAACAACATTGAGTATTGGCATTGTTAATGGCTCGTAGCACTAGCGTTCTGCACCCCTGAAACATGATTATTTGTTTAATTTTAGACAGGTTCGGCGAGCCTTCGTTAGTCTTGATTCTAAAATGGGGTGGAGAGTTGACACCAGCTGGACGAATACAAGCCGAAGAACTTGGCCGCATATTTAGATGCATGTATCCGGGAGGTCAAGGTAGACACCTTAGTGGTTCGTATCTCTTGCTGCTATTATTTTTTGCACGTATTTAATAAGAAATTTACGTTTCACACGTTGCTCGCGATTGGAATATCACCAAACCCCTTCGTACCCCACTTTCAATTAACAACTTAATCCGTACTGTACAGGAGAATATGCCGGCGCACAAGGCCTGGGCTTGCTTCGACTCCATTCCACATTTCGACATGACTTAAAAATTTACGCCAGCGACGAAGGCAGAGTTCAAATGACCGCTGCTGCCTTTGCTAAAGGCCTACTAGCCCTGGAGGGTGAATTGACCCCTATTTTAGTCCAAATGGTCAAAAGCGCAAACACTAATGGTCTATTGGACAATGACTGCGACAGCAGCAAATATCAGAACATGTAAGTGTGGATTCCTATTTCACCATTTCGATAGACTGTGAAAATATCATGTTATGAATTTTTTTCAGGGTAAAGACCCGACTGCACGAGCTACTGCAACAGGATAGAGAATTCACCCGCGAAGATCGCGAACAGATAAACCCAGGTAACGCCCTGAGCATCAATGCGGCTTTGAACTTTGTCAAAAATCCCGTCAGGTGCTGCCAACACGTCCATATCCTCATACAAAAATTGATGGACATTGTCAGGATCAAGAAAGACGATCCCAAGACCAAAGGTGAGGATGATAATCAGCGGGGGTCTCGAACTCGCTGTTGGATGTAATGGAAGAATGTCGATTGAATTTCAAAGTTTGAAGCGATATCCCAGCATCACACGTTCCTTTTTTTACATGAAGATGCGATTCTGTACCACGGGGAAACTTGGGAGCTGATGGGGCGACGCTGGGGTAAAATTGAGAAGGATTTCTGCACCAAAAATAAGAGATTTGACATATCCAAGATCCCCGACATCTATGACTGTATCAAATACGATCTTCAGCACAACAATCACACGCTGCAGTTTGATCATGCCGAAGAGCTCTACATATATTCTAAATATCTGGCGGACATTGTGATACCGCAGGTGATTCATTTCTCCATGGAGAGCTACTTCAAATTACCTAATATAATTCTATTTATCGATATCTTGCTTTACTCAGGAATACGGGCTGACTGTTCAAGAAAAGCTCACCATAGGACAAGGCATTTGCACACCTTTACTCAAAAAGATAAGGGCAGATCTTCAGCGAAACATCGAGGAGACTGGCGAGGAAACTGTTAACAGACTAAATCCAAGGCATACATAAGACTTTTATTCGATTATTATCATTTTCTTCTATATTACGAATTGAAATCTCTAGATCTTTGATTTTTTATTTCAAATATAACTTGAACTGTTCAATTCATATAATTGCAATGTCGATTTCAGATACTCGCACGGAGTTTCCAGCCCTGGAAGGCACGTGAGAACGAGATTATATTTCACGAGTGAAAGCCACGTGCATTCGCTTCTTACTGTACTGCGATACGGAGGATTACTCGACGTAATTATTCAAGATCCGAACCATTTTTAACAAATCTCACACAAATTTCAACATTTCTAACTGAAACAATTCCAGGTGGTAAAGGATGAACAATGGCGACGAGCAATGGAGTATGTCAGCATGGTGTCAGAGCTTAATTACATGTCTCAGATTGTGGTCATGCTCTATGAAGATCCCACCAAAGATCCAAGCAGCGAAGAACGTTTTCACGTAGAGCTTCACTTTAGTCCTGGCGTGAACTGCTGCGTTCAGAAGAACTTACCACCTGGACCAGGATTCAGGCCTCACTCTCGCAACGAGAGTAGCCACAATCTCGTAGGTTTTAAATTACTTTTGATTTGACGAAAGATTTTCCTCCGCCCTCCTTCCAGCCCCAATAATTTACGCACCCAATAATCACTTCACAGGGAGAAGCAGGGTCAGGGGTGGAGGGCAGCTCCCAGTGTAGCACACGAATCGAGGAGGAAGACGCCGAATTGAGTATTCTAGAGGATAACACTACCAGCCCTGCCTCACGTTCGGTATTTGATGAACTAAAAACTGAAATAGATAAAACACTAAGAAAAAGTCTAGTTGCTATGATCGATTCACTATAAATCAACACATTCCAGGATATGTCGCCAATGGAAACCGACGGGGCCAACCTTCCGGTGGACAGCGATAGCCCAAAGGCCAGCAGAGCTATAGACATGATGGACATAGATCCGATAATCGACGAACCTTTCGACAGTGGATTCTTGCAGAGTTCAGCACCGATTCCGATCAGGCAAGAAACCATTGGGGGCTGGTGGTTCAGTTTTTTCCAGAATTTGTACAAAGCAAATGTATTTCACGAAATGATCTCGCGCCCTTTTACAGTGCAAGAACAGTAGCCGGTCACGAAGCGGCTAGATTGGGGAGCCAACTGGCGGCGAATCAACGTCAAAGACGAGAGCTGGAGGCAGCAGGTATACATGAACCGAGAGCCAGAAGCTATGACCATCAAAGGCAGGATAAACCTGTGAAATGTGAGTACGGATCTCGCTCGTACCTCCACTTTGACAAACCATCTTTTCCTCGTTGTACCGGGGTGTAACAAATGCGTTTCTTTCATAGCTGGTGAAAAAGTGCAGTATCAAAGCTTGGACGCGGTCAATAAGGAAGGTATGTGGTTCAATCTATATAATTGCATCACAGAGTTGATGAATAATTATAGAGATCTACCGATCGCTAGTTCAATCCGTTATTGAATAGACTACGACGGTGTTGACCAACAAATCGTATCGTCAAACGCATTACATACTCCTTCAAAGATTTTAGAGCTTAGATAAACTCGTAAATGAGCTTGCGCCTTGGATCTTGAATCATTTAAAGAAACATAAGCGCAGGAAGATGATGGTTTTATTAGGACGAGCCGATGAACCTCCTTGTCCAATACTCTATAATAGAACAGCCTACTATCTGCTTATTGACTGCTCCTCTATCAGATGCCTCTATATGACTTGATGTCTACTATTCTAAACGTTATATCGCACGCTGTACGATGTTGTGCAGATTTGTTCAGTAGAATCAGAAAATTGCATAACTATTATACTAGGTATAAAGCGAAGTTAAGGATCTGTGATAGTTAATTTACATTTGTTATTACTACTCATGAAGTTATTTCCACATCTCGCAAGCACATGTATTATTTAAAATCCTTGCAACCGCATCTTAGACCTTTCTACATACACCGCTGTGCTCTATCCTTCAATTTACTACAATTATTTTATAAGTCGCTTCTGATCAATTCCCACTCTATGGCATTCTATCTTCCTCTTATTAATAATGAATTATTTATTATTTTACGCTATCTCTCTCTCTCTCTCTCTCTGAACGCTGGCAGCTTTCAGATCTAATTTATTTCGCCGGATTGTTGAAGGGGTCCTGAGACTAAACCAGGACCATTTTCTATACGTTTCTTCAAGCTACCACCCACAGATATTCCTTAATCTATACATACTATATAAAATGAACGATGAAAAACTTGGCAAAAAGCTTCTGCTCCATAAATTATTTCAACAATAATAATTGTGCTTTGAATCAATGATTCGCGAACTTGCGATTGTTCATCCAAAGTAGTTGCTAAATTCAAAAATTGTTCATCCAAAATAGATTGATAAATTCAAAAATTTCTTTACTGTAAAATTGAGCTGACTCTATCTGCGAAAGAATAATCTTTGCCACGGGATCTTTGGTGGCGGGTTTTTAATAGAATATTTTCTTTCTCTTTTTATCCTTCCATTGCCTTTTCCTCTATTCTGTCACACGGTTTGTTTCAACTAATTGTCTTTATCGTTGTCTCACCGCTTTATAATGCATGACTCACAAACAGCCATGTGTTTCCCCTCGCTGAAGCACGAGGCTGGAGAGAATGTCACCGCTCATTGTGAATACATTAATTTAACAAAGGTTCAAAAGTCTTTGGGACGCCCGTTTACTCTGGCACACTCTATCAGCTCACCTGAAATGCCTGTAACAAAGGTTTTCAATTCCGATTTATCCCTGAGCCCATTGGTAACTTTTCACCGTATCCCTCTCGCCTCTCCTGGCACCGTTTTTTCACCTCTGCACGAGACAAGTACTCCGCACACCATTTCTAAGCCACAATTGTCAATCCAATTTAAGAAGTATGGCAGATCATACACCGAGGCAACTTTGTCTAACGTTAAAGTCTGCGGTGAGTTTACTGATGTTAATCAGCCCTTCAAAACACTGTCAGAAGTAAATCAACCCGCCGTAGCATCGTTACAAAATCATTATCAGATCTATGGAATCGTCCTCGACGACTCTGACTATACGTTGGACGTACACATTGTGATTAATCATTAGGCAACTATTATTGTGCAAATAACAAGGTGTTCATAATCTGCAAGGAATTTCATATCAACCGATATCATCATGTAGTTGGTTTGACTTTCATTTCAATTCACACGAGATTCAGGCAGAGATAATCTAATCTGAAATTAAGGACTCCACGCTTGCAAATCACCTCTTGTAATTTATACATATTGCCTGCATTACGTGTTTTGTAACAAAAAGATTTTTTTTCATCTGAGGGTAGCTGTGAATAATGTAGCGTTGAAATTGTCATTCTCAACAGTACGCTTGACCGAAAATACTCAGGACAATCTATGTCTGTAATACATTTAATACATTTAATACATTTAATACATTTGATACATTTAATACATTTAATACATTTATCCTAATGCAATCACACTATTTACCAAATAGTCGCAAAAGTCCACTGTCGAGATCCGAAACATCATTATTCTCTCCTGAACCATTATTCCTCGTATACTACCTATCATCATTCAACCTTACCCTACCTGCACAGCAAGGCGCTATCGCCACAGCGTCTCTGGACAGATGACCTACTTCAAGATGCTTGGATACAACGTCAGCAAGAAACTTACCGGATCCACAAACAGTCTGTTCAGCACAGCCGTTATCAGCGGATCATCCAGCGCCCCAGATCTCAAGGATATGATACCTCAGCATGCATCTGCTGTAGCCGGTAAATTTTAACAACAAAACTGAATTTGAGAACAATGACAAATTTTATTTTCATCATAATATTCTGTCTTCAAAATTGAATCGTTCTATTTTCATCACAGCTATAGACGGGTTTGGAGGAGTCCCACCAATCAGGCCATTGGAAACGCTGCACAACGCTTTGTCCCTGAGACAATTGGACTCATTTTTAGAGATGATGACCAGTCTCTCTTTCTTTCGTACCCCAGCTTCGTCGCCACCAAAGTTTCCTTCTCCTGGCGGATCAGTTCACGGATCAGTTCACGGATCATTTCTCCAAAATCTTAGCATAGGTGGCATGAGCCGAGAGTATCATGCGTCTGATAATGAAGCCATTAGGTAATATCGAAACTTATGCGAATCGGAGCGAGGCAGAGAAATAATCGATCCTCCATTCTTTATTTTTTTATAAGAAAATGTTTGGTCTATAACAATGGTAACGCTGTATTTGCTACGTGACTGAAACAACTCAACTTTCTGCTTATAGTATATAATGTTCAATTTTTGTCAGGTGTATAACTTCAACTCCAATTCAATACAAATTACCAAACGAATCTGATTCTAGAAATCAACTTTCACCGACCAGTCCAAACAGTGAGTCTTCCCCAAAGTCTTTCTAGCTTCTAGTTCTGAAAATTAACAATTTTCCTAATCCTTTGTCGTCCCATTTCCAAACTTTATTGCTTCATCTTCTACAGGCGCAGGGTGGAGCAGTGGAGCGCAGTCTTTTCTCTCCTCTGAGCCGTCATCACCTGCCCCTACATCAGCCGGAGAGTGCAGCATGTCCACCAGTCTTGGAAGCAACGATGGGTAAACTTAATTGAAAATTTTCGAATAAACATTTCTCAAATTTCGTCGTCTACGATATTGAGGCTTTTCTGATTATTACATGTGTATCATCTTGAAAGAAACTGATCAATGCCTTTCCGTTCACAGAATGCACATGTTCAATGTGGCGCATGAATTTCCTAAGACACCAGACTTCAATCTTGACTTGAACAACATCTGTATGGGAATAGATCAGGGCTGCAGAGAAAGTCGGGGGAGTATATCGTTCACGGATTACTACAGTAATGAGGATGGCCAGATTCCCAGAATTTGCAAAGAGGATAAGTGCAAGGTAATCAAAAGGCCTGCCCGTGTCGACGACGAAACACTTAGCGACAACATAGACGAAGATGAAGACCATACTTTGACGTTGAGGCAGAGCGAGGAACAGAAGAAACAGGATATCAAATTTATATTTGAACCACAAGAGAATCCTCATCCGGTTCAATCGAGTTGTAGCTATAAAAAGATTGGGAGGTGAGCTTAGGAATATCAGATATGAATGGAAAAATCATCTGTTTTCGTTTATTCGCCATATTATTGTAAACGAACTGGACGTTAATTGACTTGACGATTCCCCTGTTTTAGATTCAGAGTTGAAAGTATGGAAATATCGGACGAGGACGTAAGGATGAAGGAGAACGTTTCCGTGAGCGCCAGTAATCCTAGAAATATGACGAAGTGTGCAGCAACAAAACTGGCGGATGTCGACGGTGGAAGGAAAGGGTCAAGACCATTGCTTGGTAAAAACAACGAGGTTCAGCCAAACCCAGAGAGTTATTTTTCAAAACTTCCAGACCTTCCTCCCTCAAATGCCGAACTTGATACCGATCAACCGAGTTCTTCTTCGGCAGCAATAGAAACTGCTACCAAAGACGACGTCGACGACGAAGAAAAGTTGAGGATGAATATTGCCGAGCCGATTCCCATCGCTGGATCGATGCTCAATAAATCGCCTGAACCTTTACTCACACTCGCAGGCAGTCTTAACGATAGTAGGCATATAAAATTCGGTTTTGATGTTGAAAATAAGAAGGCAGGATAAGATATACGATAATTATATCATCATAATGATGCTTATTAGTGTCTAAAGAATTGACGCGACTCAGGAAATTCTTTTAGTATATTCTTTACTGTTGTTTGCTATGTTTACTTTTCACGATAACTAGATGAATTTGAGATGTTAAAATTCTGTCAGAACTGCACCCGCCGTATTCGTTATGCCTTAATGAAAATTAAACATTGTTATGTAGGTAGAAGCTGCGGACAATTGAATTCCTTCTTAAAAGGGATTTCCTTCGAGTTCGCTTACAATTCATTAACCGTTTTAGAGAACTTCAACTATGGCTAGGCGCCGTATACTTAATAATTTAATAATTTCTGGGACTCGGGTAGGCAGAAAATTTCAAGTTGACGCCTAAAATGTTTATTGAGCAGTTGCACTAGAAAAAGTAACTACGGATATTGGAAATATGTATAGATTTGTATGTGTGTATGTATGTATCGATCTATCTATCTATCTATCTATCTACGTGTATGTATATGCTAACTTGCAATTCTTCTCGGACATTACTCTCGATAATTATTAGGCTCAAGAGGTGCGATACTGTGTAGTATAAATCTTTAAATTATACTTGTATGGACTGAGTTTCTTAAAACATTTGTTTATCGGTGACAACGTTCCATATTCAGGAAACACTTCATCTGTGATTTAAAACTATAGCATAATTCAAACTCCCATATGTTTCTCTTCCCTGGATGCGATCTTCTTTATACAGCATGTGTACAATCGTTTTTGTCAAAATAGGTAACGAGCGCCCCGAGGACTGATAGACATTGTTATAGTAGTCGAAGTTCAGGTGTATGAAAATCAAGTGCAGAAAGATGTTATAAATGCAGAGTACTATGCTGCTACTTAATTATGTATTCATAGCCACTTGTAGTGCAATTATTCCTCAAACAATTCAAATATCAAAGCACAATGTAAGATAGACAAATCGTTTGTTATACTATAATGTATGTATGTATGTATATATATGTATGTATGTATGTATGTATGTAGTAGAATGATAGAATCTTATAATTATGCATAATTAGATCGGCTGTATTATGTAAATTTAGTACTGTAAAATAATGAATAAAGCAAGATATACACTGTTAAACATTGGCATGTATACTAATAATTATTTACAATGGTGTTCGCAGTAGTTGTATCGAGAATTTTTGAGCGTAGCGTCATCTGCTGAATAAACCCGAATAGCGAATTGTAAGAAGACTGCTTGACGGCTGTAAACATTATGAACGTGAAGAGAGCGAGCCGTTTGGCTTGGTTTACCACAGAAAGTGGTAGAAAATTTTCTCTAGCCTGTTTGCTCACAGTCGGCAGTGGTATTTCCGCGTTCAACCTATTACCGCATACATTATTGCTGGATGAATACAGAGAACTCTTCCAGATGTACCGGTACGTGAATGTTTCGGAGGTTAGAATGATCTTTTTTAGCGAAATGATGATGAATGATGAATGACGATGAATTGGAAATGAATTTCAGGAAATCAACGCCAGTCCGAGTATCTTCTAAAATAAAAAAACAGTTCAACGATGTTATGGACGATATGAAGGTACCGCAGGAAATACGGGCCCGTTTAAAGCCGTTCATGGTAAGCGGCTTCGACCTATTTCATGCAGGGACTACTAACATGGCTTCAGGAGCTCTGGTAGGATTGACTACCAATTTTAACTACGAAGAAGTCAAGGACATCGACCAATCAACATTATTGGTACAAAGCAGGCACGTCGACTGGAGTCAACCAGACGGGCAGAATTTACTCTCTGCTTTAATGCTCTCAGATGACGCAAAGAAATTTGCCATAGGCAGAGAAATTGTCAGATGCCAAACTATCGAGCCTCTACTGAACAGCGCCTATCCCATATCTTGTACAATTATGGCTTACGTGATCGGATGTAAAGCTAACAAGGTGTTGAACGGTCTCTCCCGTCCTCTGTCATTTAGAATTATTTTATACACATTGACAGGCTTGTTCACTTGGGGAAACTGGGCTCTTTTGAAGGACATTACCACCGTTCATTACGACACTGAATGCGACAGAGAAATGAGCAAGTTGGGGAGAGATTACATCAAAGGTGGTCAAGAATTTTACAACAAAATTTTACAGCGCAATGTTGCGCTGAGAAATTTGATGGGAGACGAAGGAGCTAAGTTATATTCTGCTACTGGTAACGACCAATTTTTCATCAGGCATAAACGAGTGCCGATTATTCACAGAAAGTTGTTTTTCGACGAGCAGATGGAGTCTTGATTGAAGAGGGGCAAAGTAGGCACAGTCAAATAGCCACTTGTAGTATCGTTATTCTTTGTTGTTTATAGAGTTTTGATGAATAATACAATTGTTTCTAGTTAAAGAAAATCCTTTATAAAATACATTATCTGTTTCTATTTAACATCTTTGTTCGACCTTTTCGCTATACATACCTACTCCTTACATTTCTTGCTATTTTAAAACTATACATTAGGTATTATTATTTAATTTAATATAATATGTTAATCTTGCAATTAATTACGTAATTTATTTGTACAAAGCTTAGCGTTACAGCCATATAGTATATTTATGATTAGATTATTTTTAATAATTCATAGTCAATAGTATTTGATTTATTTAAAACCTCGATAATTACAATTAGTGGTAATATTAGCACTGCATACTTATATTCTTTAATATTTCTCTGTTATTGACAACTAAATAAATGTATAAAGTTAATAATATTACAAACACAGCGCCCTGCGATCAAAGATCGTTGCTAGAGTTGTGGCAAAAAGAATTACTCCAATTCAGCTAGCGGTAGATTCGTTGAAACTACTTTTCTTAAAATATAATTGATAAATAAATAATGACAATACGCGCCTTCTCTCACCAACAATTACTCGTTAGCCATCGATGTACTCAATTTGCTTCATCCTACGTTATAACAGACCGATTGAACCGAGCTGAAATAACAAAGTGGAGATGGTTTTAACAAGAGCAGAGTTTTACATATATCTGATAAATTTCAGCGATGTTAAATACATACCAACGTTAATTTGTCCTCTTCTTTTTTAAGTACTTTCGAGGTCTGTTCTTGATCGAATTTTACCACAGCCGATATTACTCTGGTGAGAACGAGGGTCTCCCTCCCCATCATGTACTCAAACAGTATATTCCTCAGGTATTCGATCTCAGTCGACGCTTCCAAACTCTCGTTTCGTATCCTTAGGAGTTTGCGAAGTTCTGAGAGCTCACGTTTCTGCGACATCAACGTCTGTTGAAGAGAGTTGAGAGATCCTGTGTTTGATTGGATCGTAGCCATCGCGACACGAGACGTACTTTCCAGCTCCTGCGATAGATAGTGAATTCAATTAGTCCGCTGTCTTCACATTATTCATTTATTTATTTATTCATATCCTAAAACCGTGGGAGGAAGACATCTGAAATTGTTGTTCAGCTCTATCAATATACTGTGTATTTGTTAGTAGTAATTGCAATATAAATTCATAAGCATTGCCTTTAATTGCAGGATTGGATAGTTAATGGTGAAAATAATAGTTAAATAAATGCTATGTACCCCTGGAGAAGTATCACTGTTATCGGCAGCCTGAAACGAAACGAAACAGAGTAAATAAAGGCTGAAATGGGATTGAAATAAAAATTGGACGAACAAACTAATATCGAGATATCATTGATGAAATCATTTCACAGTTCTGCTCAAAGGCAACACACGCCCTCTTCGATACCTTCGCTGATTAAGGATGAGGTGAAACCATATATGTTTATTCTTCATACCTTTCTTTCGTTCAACCATTCCTTTGTCAATTCATTTACTTCATCGACGTGTTTGGTTTCGAGCTGATCGGTTCTCTGCTTCAAAAGGATTTTCCAATTTTGCTCAATTTCCTGTAACTCGTTAGAGTGCTCCTTCTTCACTTGGGCAATTGCTTCAGTGAGTTCTTTTATCTGGTCCTTATAAGCTTGTACCGTCTCTTTGCTATCCAGAATCAGATTTTCTATTTGTTCAGATTTCGCCGTTAGCTCAATCTGGAAATCTTTCAGTTGCTCCTTGTATTGGTGAATCAATTCGGATTCATAATTTTGTTGACGTTCTGTAAAATTTAATGAAATCGATAATAATCAATCAGTTGGAAATAAACCCTTCATCAACAGTGCCAGGAAAAATCTATCAAAGAATACAAAAATTATTTATCTATACTCACCGAAGCGTTTTTCCAACGCTGCCTGTATCTGTTCATCCTTGTCGTGTATTTGGGCTTGAAATTCTTTGACCAATTGTTTTATCCTCATGCTCTGCTCTTCTTCGTTAGTTTTTAAATTATCTGTTAACATCTGGGTCTGATGTTTCAGTTCTTTATTTACAATATCTATCTGCGACTCTTTAGTCGAATACAAAATAACTGCCTCGTCCAACCGGGTGCGCAGTTCTTTATTTTCGTCTTGGAGCCTGTTGTAACTTTGCAACATAGCTTCGTCGGCATTTTTATCCTGGCTTATGCTCATCAGCTGTTCCCTCAATTCTTTATTGGTAGCTTTAAGTTGGTCAACTTCTTCCCGACGAGCTATAAATTTGTTTTCAAAATCTTTGGCCGCTTTATCAAGTTCACTAATTGCTCTTGCTTTATCTTCCAATGTTCTTGAATGGTCGGAATTTGTTTTCACTAGCTGTTCCCTCAGATCTTCGTTGATGATTTTTACCGCATCAACTTCTTGTCTTTGCTCGACGAACCTATTCTCAAAATCTTTAGCTGTTTGCTCCAGTTCGGCAACTCTTGACGTTTTATCTTTCAAGGCTTTCGAATGATGCAGATTTATGTTCGTCAGTTGATCCTCCAGCTCTTTGTTTGCGATTTTCAATGCGTCAACTTCCTGCCTGTACTCTACGAGTCTATTTTCAAACTCGTTGGCTGTCTTCTCAAGTTCAGCGACTTTCCCTGTCTTGCTTTCCAAAGTTTTTGAATGATCGGCAGTTACTTTCGCCATTTGATCCTCTAACTCCTTGTTCGTTACTCTCAACACATCAAGTTCGCGCTTATGCTCAACGATTTTATTCTCAAGGTCTTTAGTCATCTTCTCTAATTCAGTTATCATTCTCGATTTATCTTCCAAGGTCTTCGATTGATTAGAACTCGCTGCTTCCAATTCCCGAATCAATTCTGTGTTCGAATTTTTCAACAGATTCAATTCTGCTCCTTTTTCATTCACTGAAACCTGCAAACCCTCAACTTGCAGAGCCAAATTTTTATTCTGCTGTCTCAAATCTTCTACCTCTGTTAAAGACTCTGCTTTCGATTCGTTTAAAATCTTCAACTCCTTACGCAATTCCATATTCACCGATTCATGCTGAGCAATATTACGCATCACGTCTTCAATTTTGCTATTTAAATCGCTTTTTTCAATCTCGCAGTGTCTCAAAGCTTCACACTTGAGGTCAAATTCTTTAATCTTCTCAAGTAATACCAGATTATCAGTTTCTAATTTGTTGAGTATTTGTAATTTTGGTCTCAAATTCTCTATTTCTTTCTCCAATTTGACATTCATCTGTTGTACATCTTCAAATTCTTCTAATTTTGTCTGCAACTCGTTAACTTGATCAGCTAATATTCCATTTCTCGTTTCAACGTCGCTTTTTGATGCAGCTTCTTTGCTTCCTTGTACTTGTAGAACGTCGATTGCCTCGCTTAGCTTGGTATTTTTATCCTCGGCATTCTCCAAATCTTCATTGAGCTTTAAAATTCGTTGCTCTAGATTAAGTTTTTCTACATCAAGTCTCTCCCTAAGACGTTGGAAGTCAATCTCCAAATTTGAAAGCTTGTCCCTCTGCTCATTGTTTTCTTGCTGCAAACTGGTTTGGGAGATCTCCAATGCCTCATTCAATTTCGACAAATTATTTCGTTCCTCCTTCAATTCTTTGTTGTTTCTCGTAACTTCGACATTGCTTAATTTCAATTTTTCCAATTCAAGCTGCAGAGCTGCATTACTATCTCTGAGAGCGTGAAGTTCATTGTTCTGAATCCTCAACTGTTCAGTTTCTTGAATCAATTCCATTTTGTCTTTAGTCAAAACTTCAATTTCGTTCAGAGACTTGTTTTTCATTTCCTCAGACGACTCCAAATCCTTCAATATTCTTTCGTGTGCCAATCTTAGTTCCTCCAATTCCTTATTTTTCTTGTCGATGATATTGTTTTTGCAAGCTTCTAGTTCGTTGAATTTCTCGATCATCTCTTCTCTGACTCTAACAGTTTGGTCAAGCTGATTGAGAATCTCTGTTTCCTTTTCCCGAAGGCTTTCGATTTCGGAGCATTGCGTCTTGTACTTTTGATCCAATTCTTTAAGTTCCAAAGCCTGTTTTACAAACGCGTCGTTTGTCTCTTTGAACTCAGAATTTCTAATCTCATATCTTTTGTTCAATTCGCGAGAGTTAGTCTTCTGCTTCGACAATTCTTCGTGCAATTTTTCCAGCTGCAGAGTCTGTTCGGTAAATTTGCTCGTCAAACTGACAATCATATTTTCGTACTCAGCACACTTTTGTGAGAAATTTTCCACACCTAGTTCTACATTTTTCGACTGCTCCAGCTTCAAAACTTCCATGTTATTCAGAGCCGCGGCCAATTCGTTCTTCAATTCGACCAATTCCTGCTTCAACGTCGCATTGTCTTGGCTTAGCGTATCGTAGTTATCCAGTTTATCCTTCAAAACGGATACTTGGTTTGTGAAATGGTCATTATTATCGGCAATGTTGTTACTAAATGGCATTTTCCCCTTCAATCCCTCCATTTCCGACTGCATTTTGTCTTGAGTTTCCTGCAGCTCTGCAATATCTCGAAGTTTGAAGTTCAGCTCATCAATCTCAGCGATCAATTTGATGTTTGTCAAGTTTATCTTGTCAAAGTCTTTCACTTTGCTGATCATGAGTTCATTCTGGTCCGTCAGCTGTTCGAATTTTTTTCGTAGCGCGTTATTCTCGTTGATAATAGTCTTGAGTTCCACGCTCGAGGCTTCGGAGTTAGAAGAAGATAGATTTCCCTCTGCCCCGTGCTCAGATTCAACAGAAGATTTGGTCGCGGCTTCAATCTTCGAATTGATTTCAACAGAATTAAATACAGTTACTAATTTCTTGTTCATCGAATCTATTATCGCTTTTTGCCCGGAAAATTTATCTTTTATCTCAGCCTTCACGGAGTTACAATCCCGCCTAAGATTTCCTAAAATTTTCTTATACTCCAATATGTTCGCAATCAGGCATTCCTTCTCTCTCTTGATTTGTTCCCAATCCATTGTGACCTCCCTTAGCATTTCTTTGAGATCATTTATCGTAGATTTACAGGATTTAAGTTCCGTTGTTAATCCCAGGAGTTGAGCGGTTTTAATTTCCAGCTCGTCTCTCCACTTGCTGATTTCCTCGTTCTTAGCGATGCTTTCGTTCGGAGTTCCGTGTATAGGAGCCGAGCTCTCTTTCTTCTGTTTAGTTTCCTTGTCAGATTTGGTCCTTTGGTCATCTTCGGTACCAAGAAACTTGTGCTTCACATCCTGCTGGATAAGTTTAACAGCTTCAGATTTATTTGTGAACAGATCTTGGAGCCGTAATACTTTCTGATCGATTTCGATGCTCCGGTCGTTCATGACAAGTTCGAACTGTTTGAATTCATGGTCGTATCTAACTACTGCTTCGGCAAGAATGTCCTTGTACTCAGTGATTTTCTTTAAGTCTTGTTGCAGCTGTTTATTCTGGTCTTCTTTTACCTCAAGTTCTCTGTGAATGAACAGTTTGTTCTCAGCTAACGAAAGGGCAGAATCTTCTTCACGTTTCTTCAACACGTCTACCTGTTCGTTTAATGATAGTATCTCACGCTTCGCTCTATTTATCTCACTTTCCAACATCCCTGTTCGTTCTGTGGTACTGTGTCTCGAAATATTCAAATCTCTTTCCAGTATATCTCGATTTTCCGTTAGCTGAGTGATTTTCTCCTTGTTTCTTTTCAAGGACTCGTTACATTTTGCCAGCAGTACTTCAAATTTCTTCACTTTTTCTTTCAGTGCTGAATTCTCAGCGAGCAAATTGACGTTCGTGTTTGAAACTGCGTTTGTTGAATCGGTCAAGAGATCGACGCTGCTTTTTCCATTCTGCCCATCAGATTCTAGGGTTGGCAAAGTTCCATCGCTCGATCCGTTCACTTGCAACAGTTTTATCTGAATAGAATAATGAATCGATTATATTCTCCATAGTCTACCCTGCGAAATATAAATCTCTGAATGTGCAGCTAAAATACTTTGCCGTACTTTTGTCGTAAGAGTATTGATAAGATGATCCTTTTCTTCGATATCATTCCTCAGTGCTTCCTCCAAGTGTGCTTTCGCCTCCTGTTCAAGCTGACACTGTTCCTTGAGATTAGCTATTCTCCTCAAAGCTTTATCCTGTGTTTCGACCAGCACCGATTTCATCTTTGCATTCTCTTTATACAGCTCTCGATAGACTGCACGATACTTGGTATATTTCGTTCGCAACTTCTGGTAACCAGCGTACAATTCATCCTTGGTTATATGCTCCAGCTGTGACGACGACGAACTGTCTTCAAATTCACTCGCCGATTGCTCCATGTCTGACTGCAAAAAATTACATCTACTTGTTGAAGTAAATAATTTATAGATACAACAGCCAATTTAACCAGTAGCTAGAATCTGTGGTGAGATAAATTAGCTAGATAGACGTCGGTATTCGCTGAGGTTTTACCTGTAGATGATACAAATTTCCGGGGCTCTCATATAGTGGGAAGAAATTTTCGCTAGTTACGCTGCTGAACGATGATCGCCGCGAGCGTTCCATTGAATTTGAGGCGAGTAAATCCACGCTTTGAAATTGATTAGTCGCTGAGTTGTTCGGCAAGGTATCTGAAAGAAAGGGAATGAGATAGATCGATGGTACTTCACAAATCGCTGAAAAGGTGAATTTTTTATTCAATCTCTCACCTGCAGTTTCGTCTGAAGTTAGATTCAGGTCGTCGATCGACGTTGTTATATCTTGGATGAGATTGTTGGAGGCAGCTGGAGAGATGACAGACTGTTGGAATAATAGAGACGTGTGAATTTGAGGTTAAACGTTTGATTGACAGCAGTGTAATCAAAAGTTGTGTACGACGATGTATTGAAAAACAAATAAAATAATAATAGTAAGCTAAGGGATAGCATTTATAGTATGTATGAGAATTTTTAGGCGAGCCATTCGAAATGTCAACACAACTTGTATCGAGGTAATTAACCTGTGCCAATTGTTGCAGCCTCGACGGTGACTGTTTCATCTCTTCCGCTAATTTGTCCTTAAATTTTTTAAACATTTCACAGTTATTTATCTAGTTTAAACTCGTATGGAAAATTCGGTTTTATTCTCTGGAATGTTTACGTGGAATGAGATCAAATGAGATCACATTATGCCTAGTTCATACTTCACACGCAGGATGTCGCGCTCGCGCCCACAATCTCGTCGCCCACTACCTTTGGCCAGATCTTCATGTACATGAAAATTGCTGCTGCTGCAAAATTTTGCTGTAACGCTATTCGTCGTTGATCATGTGGTTCCGCGCAATGCGCATGCGCGCTGCGTTCATTGCGCATGAAAATTCACCCTTTCGAACAGTGTATACACTACTCGGTCTAACTTTCTTAAAAATATAGTTAGATTCCCCCGCTGTCTTCGGCTTCCAAGGCGCGGTCCTTGAGGAAGAATTTGAAATGCTTCAATTGAACAATTAGATAAATTAGAAAAGATAATTGCGCTTCATTCAATTTCTAGAAAAAAACGGAGAAGCCTTCGGGTCTTTTTCTTAGATGAAAATATGTAACCAATAATTGATTTATTTCATCCATTACATAAGGCTTTGTACATATTTATAACGTTCGAAGTTTGAATCCATGCTGGTGCAATAATAATATTAATACTCATAATCGTTATGCTCCAACTGTGTAGCGATTCATTGCCATAATGATTGATTCATTAAAATATTAGACAGTAATTGACGAAATATAATTCTTAGTCACTGTCCGATCCAGATTCAGACAGCTGCAGGTCATCTTTAAGCAAATTATCGGGCATTGATAACGAAGGGGATGCCATACCGTTTGAATGTCCTGAAATATCAAAAGACCGAATAAATTTACGGCGAACAAAACTTCCTGTTCGATCGCATCTAAACTTTGAAAAGATGATGCTACAAGTATAAAAGAAACAAGAATAATCGCCTCTACAAATTACTCCGAAAATCCCACAACTACGCTTACCATTAGTCGCCATAAGTACCGGTACATTTTCAGCATCAGACTCGCTATCGGAGCTGTCTGAACTCGAACTACTGGAACTTGAATCGCTGAGAGCGCCCTCGTCGCTTTCAGCAACAGCAGGAGCGCTTTCTTCAATTGCTCTCTCCCTCATAGCCGGCGGTTCAGTCCTGGGTATTTCGGTCCTGGGTATTTCGGTCCTGGGTATTTCGGTCCTGGGTAGTTCAGTCCTGGGTGGTTCAGTCCTGGGTGGTGCGGCGCTGTGAAGAGTTTGGGCAGAAGCTGTCATAGATGATAGACCAAAATCATCGCTGTCCAAACCGATCATTGGAAGACTAGCCAAAGTTGACGGGTTGTTAGATGGCGGCACAGGAGAGCTGGAATTGTAAAAAACTTCATAAGTATCGGTCAATATCTGTCCGAAAAAGAACGCCTACAAACCGTCCTCCATGGACGTCGCTTGTACTCGCCCGCGATTTAAATTCCTTTCAAGAAATTCCGAGTATTTGATAATACCTGCTGCTGCATATGTCTGGTGGACTTTTTTGGTGGTAGGGTGAAGCTTGAAGAGGGCTATGTTGTTTGGGATGGTGTTGGAAGGAAGGTTCTCTCTTTTTGCCACTAGCAACTTTGGTTCTACCGTTGGCCCTCCCGTGAGTGGGACTCCTCTTATTTTCAACGGGTGTGAATGGTCTGCTGTTGCTGTTCTGTCCAGGAATGCTGAGAAACGATTGAGTTTTTGGTTCGGTCCTGTGAATGGATGATTTTCGGTTATTTTGGGATCCAGCCGAAAATATCTTCTAAATAAATGCATAAAACTCCGCTATAATACTTGCCGCGTTTTTTTAACTTGTATGTTAGATGACAACTTTTCCAGCGTTACTTCTCCAGTAATGCGGTCGATTATCAACACACATTCTTTGTGATACGGTCGCTGGGAACCCTTGAACACTGTATGAGGAGTTCCTGCGCCATCAGAATGAGGCACAGTTACAGTCATCGTCGCGTTTGTACCAACGTCGACTTGCGCCATCTTCGACACGTCCACACTTGCTGGTTTGAAGTCATCTGTGAATTGGGGGATAAAAATAGCGAATTAAAATATTACAATTGAAATATAATAATATGAAATATCGAGAATGGGAGCCACTTACATTTGAGCGTGTGAAAAGCGGTAGACTTTTTGTTGGTAAAACTGGGGCCTAGCTTAAGTTCTCGCACCTCAGTGCCGAGACCAAGCTTCTCAGCCATCTCGAAGGAACTACTTTTTGGGTGTTTCTGTAATTCGACCACCTAGTTAGAGCGAGACTAGAGCATGTCGGGGAAGAGAGAAAGAGAGAATCGTCTGAAATTTATTGGAAACGCAGCGGGAGCATTATCTGCGCTGTACGTTGATTTTGGACAATTTTTATTGGTCCCTTGCAGAGAACTGGGATTGAAATCTGGTAGAGTAGATAACGTGAGATATGGCAGTTAGAGCGATATACGAAAGTGAGTATGTGGATATTTCATTTTCAGTGTATTTTTTGATCGTTGATTATAGATAATAGGAACCAAGGGGAGAGGTTCGCGGAATAATTTCCGAACTTAAAATCCATCTGGTTAGATTATATACGATTATGGAAAACGATAGAATAGCGTGAAGTAAGCTCGGCGAAGTGTTAGGTATAGCGTGGGTTAAAATTCTTGTTAAAACTTGCCTCAAATTAACGCTACATATTCCATTGACCCAATTTTAGTCTAGGGCTGTGACCCTCGTATTCATGGCGTGAAAATTATGTAGGTAATTGCAGGAGGAAGGGGAATACTGAATAGCGTCAAAATGGCATCCGGCACTGCATTGATTGTCGCAGAGTCCTTTCTTGCCTCAAAACTTGTTGCGCTCTTTCGCCAGGGAAAAATGATGCTGAACCTTTATGTACTAAAATGTTTTGCACTGAGTAACAAGTGACGTCACTGGCAAATAGTAGATTATACATCGCGGGACGACATAACCTCAAATAAACTTTACGTGAGATTGAATTACCGCTCGATTATCATTAGCCGCGTTATTAAATCGCCCTGAATAATGGTCCCTATTTATATAACGGAGAAAACTCTCGATAATGACAAGGTAACGACAGTTTTTCGGAAAATACACCCCACTGACATTTAAAAATTAATTCTTTGACAGACCGGGACGTCAGAGCAACGCGTTGTTCTGATTGGCGAAAGGACGCCATTGTTCTACTTCCAGGCGGTCTGGGCCAATCAGAGCACGAATTTAGTCCGCGAAAATTTTAAAGATATCACATATTGTCGAAGTTCTAATTCTCAATGCTGGGGGATAGAACGATGCGGGTTTTCTGGTTTTTAGAATAACAATATGCAAATTTATCAAACGCATGACTTTTTATTGGACCGAAATGAACAATATAGCGTGTTTAATAGTTTTTTTTTTTTTCTTTTTCTCAAATTAGCGTCATAAATAACTAATAAGTCGTGTACTTTAGTCAGATTAATACATTTTTTGTTGATAAAGGTTGCGTGCTGAGTGTTGTTTAAATGTGCGAAACTGATAACTATAAGATAGAACGTTATAATATCTGTCGGTTGAATATGTATATCAATAAGATTCTATAATAGGACTGTACTTTTCCCATGCAGATTGCCTTTATAAACATTATATGTATTTATATATTTATATATATAATTCTATTTCTCCGATTTTTTTATTTTTTTTTATGCTGTCTTCTCACAATATTAATTATTCCTCAAAGACACTTATTCTCCCCTCCCCCCTCGTGGTATACACCAATCTTACAAACGTAGCGTAGTATGTATGTATGTACTTTAAACATTGATTCCTATGTATTATCCAGTCAGTCTTCAGAGCATTTGCACAAAGCAATGAATTTATTATTTTCATCCTGTATGCTCACTTACCAAATTGTAAAGGAAAAATTATGAATTACACAGCAAGCGTTTCACGAGAGATAACTACATAGTATATAATTAGCTTTTATTAATTACAATTGCTGTTTATTATTATTTTTTATTTTTATTTTTTTTATTTTTATTTTTACTTTTATTCCTTTGAGATTTAAATATAGTAAGTCAATTCATAATCGACGAGATGAAAGCACGATTCCCCATCACTACTGATTCAGTTTTTTCCCATCCTTTTCTATGACGAAAGAAATTCTAATTTTAATTAGCTTGTGTCGAAGAATTGTTTGCTTTTGTGAATTTTTTTTTCTTTTCTTTTTCTCGAATTCATCAGATAAATTTTCACTCAATCGACACCCGTAGAACCTTGAGAATGCCTCGAAACTGCACGATTTATTTTACGTTCTCTTTAAGGTTCTCGTAAACTAACGAAACTACTGGATATAACTAGAACTATGTACATTACATACAATCCGGGTGTTCGAGCCAACGGAAAAAGTGACGAGTGCTTCAGGAATGTGCTACGTTGCGTTAATTCAATATCATATTATTTTACATATAAATAAAACTCGACGCTTCTTACCTCCTTACCTTACCTTAGATTACTTAATTAAGGTAGTTATTAATATAGATTTAGAATCACGTAACTTGTTGTATTTATAACATTTCTTTTTTTACCTCAACGCCGATTTTGGTGCATACGTAGTCCGTACTCGGAGAGATTTATCTCCATCCCTACGCTTCAACATTAGTTATTTTTCTAGTTCAAACTAGGCGTCTGCTCCTCGTCCCACTGTATCTCGATACTCGGCCACTTCGTTTGCAGTACCGTTAGCATAGGATTACTGTCTAAAATACACTTTACTGTACATTCTAGAAGAACTGCTTGTCCCCTCCGATACGTCAGTTTGTTTTGAAGATTGCTTCTGGGCAAGCCGTTGTAGTGAAACAATGTGAACGTATCAGGACAGGTTCTGGGATCTTCGGGAAAAAATTCGTCCATGAATGCAGCGAGCAGAATTATTCCCAGAGATTCGCTGTCCAGTTTTTTCCTCATTATCTCAACGCTGTAACAACATTTTTTGACAATCGTCAGTTTTGATAGGCCAGAAAATGCGCAACACATTGCGATTTCCAAGATCATACTCACTACTCTGCGTCGGCTACGAGATCAAGCTCGGCGAGGACATCTTGGAGCAGATTAGCTGAAATGAAGTTGTTCCCTTCGGGATCAAACTTTTTGAAGATCCTCCGAGCTTGTTCTGCAGGAGTCTCAGGACTCACTAGTCGTCTTTCCGGTGAGAATAGGACAGTCAAATGTGTTTCCGAACCAAGAACCCATATGGGATGTGACGGAGATTTTAAAAACGTTCCTACCTCGCAGTATCTCAAGTGTTCCAACAGTGCTAGAAAACCGACTTTGTTCTGTTTGTCTATACCGCGGAGTTCTGAAAGCGAAAACACAGGAATGATTACCAAATCAACAAAAGCTACGTTCTCTCTCAACAACATGAATCCCAACAAATCATCACCAGAAAACAATAATGATTCGAGTTCACAGGCTCTTTGTCAAATCTTTAAACTTGAAATAATCATTTCTGAATGCATCAGACCGGCATTTCTATAAATTCAAACTCCAAAGAATAGAAATTACGTGTTTTACGCAATTCTGCAATGTCAGCAGGGCAAAATAGACTTGGTAAAATGCCAAGGGGGGGTGCAGGTCGAGAATATATTGGTTTTTAACTGACTAAGCCCTCCTATGTCTTGATCGTGATCCCACACGTGTCCAACAGCGCGTCCAGTCAGCATTAAATTGATTAAACTTTGGCTTCCGTATCCATAGGTCGAGTCTATGAGCGGCTCCATCGGATCAGACATTTCGGCCTGCATGCATGCCAATCCCTTTGTGCAAACTACCGCATAAAGCAGAAGCAGAACCCCGAACGGATTTTTCAGCATGTCAATTTTGTCAGAAAAGAAATTTCTCAACTCTTCGGTATTGTCAACGGTTAATATCCTTGAAAACGAATAGACAGCGTGTTAGAATGAAAAAAAATCTTTCATAAAAAGAATCATTTGGAAAACAGAATAGCCACCTCAGTTGCGAATGGAAAAAGTCAGGCTCTAGCGACAGCCTGTTTTCCGTCGCACTTCCTTCGTCTCTGCTTTTCTCACTTTCTTGAGGTGACGAGCTTGCTTTAGGATCTGTAGCGTTACTTCCAGAAGTTTGGCAGTCTATTACCGCACCGTCGCGCGCGGCTGTATGAACTATGCAGTATCTAGGGTTCCGGCTGTCCGCAGCCTGTGCTACTATCTCAGTCATAGCTGTAACCAGCAATAAATTGCACTGCTCAACGCCAATTTCCTTCCAACTTCTCATGTCGTTTTCTAGCAGTAATTGTTTTAGTATAAAAGCCTGTACTGGCGCTATAACTGCGCACGGACCTCCCTCCGCTTGCACAAGAGCGGTTGGTTCGTCGTTGCTGAAAAAAAGGCCTGTAAAATAAATTCTTGTTTTTTATTTCACATTCTGTAGACGAATTTTTGCGATAGAGAATGCTAGTCTCATTTGCCTTCAAGATTTCGTGTTATCGAGGAGAAGATAATTTCGGGATAAGTCGGCCTGTTTTATATTATATATTTCGTAAACTTGACAGTTTGAAAGAAAAGAATAAGGAAAAACGAAACTCTATAATTCGAGTAGAGTTGATTATCCTAACCTTGAGACCATCGTTTGAAGACGTCGTCCTTAATAGAAGAACCCCAGAGTAGTGTTTTTACTTCTTGAACGAGATCTGTGTCGGTAGTTAAATTTCCAGCCATTATAATGTGTGCGGATGCAAAAGAAGTCGCTTTGGTTTTAGCGAGAAATTATAGTCGTTGATATTTAATGGCCGAAATTATATGCAACATACTAGTATTGCGATTGTGATAATAATAGTTTATTGAATTAAACAATACCTTCGGAGAACTACTTTAATAACCTATATTTCACGTTCGACAGTTGCCAAGGGTGTCGCCATTGTGATTCCCATTTCCCAATCCGCGAATTAGCCTTCTTCTTCCGAGACCTACTTTTTCAACCCCGCGGAACTGACATTTAGCGATAGTGGGAATTTAATTTACGCAAAATTCATCCGTTCTTATGCCAATAATTATTCACATTGACAAACAAACCCATTTACACGATTTAAACAAATTATTTCTAAGTTCTCGATGTTACGTAAATTCTTATCAAGTTCCCGCACAACGTGAGACTTTTTGTCCAATTCAAAGGTGGCCGCCCAACCGAACTGCTACGCTATCTATCGGTAGACATTCAGAAATATCGGTGTTTTCATGCGCAGTAAATTGCCGCTGCTACAAAATTTTGCTGTAGCGCTATTCGTTGTTGATCACGTGGTTGCGCATGGAAATCCAGCCTATCCCATCATCGCAAACTTTACCAAACTTTACTGTCTAGTTGATTCGGTATGTTCGTGGGCTAGTCTACACGTCAATCGCAGTCAATCGCGTCCTAACACGTGCAAGTACTGCGACAGTGCTACGTCAAATAAAAAGTATACCACCATCTGTGGCTCGAAATCTATTAAAACGGATCAGAGACATTGGTCTCGAAAATCATAAATAAGTATGGATTTCTTCGACTCGATGGCGACTCACATGGTAAGTCAATGCATGAACCTAGTATAGATCGATCAATTAAAACATAAAATAGTGGAAACAGCTGATAATCTCAATGTTTTCTTCTTTCTCTTTTTAAGGATTATGACGGTCAAGCCAGGGCAGAAAAACTTGCCAGAGTTATCGTAACACTATTTGGAGTAAGTTGATTTTTTTTAAAGCCTACAAGTTTTCTGTTCCCTTTGATTAATGCTGACATGTTTTTGTTCTCTTCATTATTTAGGTAGTCGGACTTGTGTGGGGATACGCAATACAACAGTTTTCGCAGACGATCTATATATTAGGTGCCGGTTTTGTCTTAGCTGGAATCGTCACCATACCCCCGTGGCCGATGTATCGCCGCAAGCCTTTAGACTGGCAAAAGCCTCAGCCTGAAGTGCCAACGAAATTTAAAAAGAAGAAATAGTAGAGTGCAGCATTAAATACTATATGAATATCCATTTATCATTATTATTTTCACAATGGTTATGTTTATCTATACATGCTTGTACAGTTTGTATACAATTACTTTAACCGATTCCATTGAATATTATAATATTCTCCAATGATTCGCGGTAAAAAAAAGATTAATTTTTTTGCAAAATCTCTTGAGGGTTGTTATTTTCTATACAGATCTGTTGTCGCTCGCGTTTTTTTTTTTTTTTTTGTTTTCTATGATTAACTAAATATTAATAATACTATATTAAAGAACCAAATACAAAATTAATATTGTTGTTTTTTTAATTCCTCTAAATTATCGATACTGAAAAAATATCGGCCTTCTACTCCATCTGTTTTAAATCATATGCAACTAGGTAGACGAACCACTGCCGACAGGTGGCGTTATGGAACCGAACATTTCATATCGTCCGACTCTTCCATCAACAATAATAAACTATTTCATGGCCGATTAAAAAACAAAGGAAGAGAGAGAGAGAGGAGGGATAGGCCATTACTTTCTTTTTTGTTTGTTTTCTTCTTCCCAGTTTCCATTAAAATCAAACGACGGCTACATTATGACGAAAAAAGGTCGACGGCGTTGATCAGCTTCAGTTTTTAACTTTTTAATGGTTAATTGCCTCGTCGACGAGATCAGTGGGAAAATGAGCCTACACATACAACTTATATGACACTGACGTAATCTATCTGAGAACGCTGATGAAATTTTTTCATTAAAATTAAGCTTTTCAAACTATAGCATTATATTCGAGACTCGTTATTACTCGCGATGCATACTTATGTATGTATGTATGTATGTATGTATACGATTAGCGCAAGACGACGAAGTCAATAATACATAAGTATACGTCACGGGAGTGAATGCCTACACTGCCTAGTAGAAAAAGAGGCGTGGCCTTGTTACGTCGTGTGGTTGTAGCAGCAGTACATACCTACCACGAACGTATGATACCTATGTATACCATATACATACAGATAGTACATGGAATGGAATATATATAAATTGCAAATGTCATAAATCGATTAAACTTCGTGCATCTTGATAGGCATGATGATGATTACAGGAATAACAGTGCGTCAAGTGTTAATGTGGCATTGATAACACCCAAGGATTCCGACTCAACACCCGACATAATTTTATCATCGTAAGATATGTTCACCGAGGTAAGGGAGAGCGATTAGCTACATACATACATATATATTATTTTTATTCTTCTTAGAATTCAATCCACTTATCGAGCATATGGCGCTACCTTGAACAACTATTAGTCATCGGCTTATCGCTCGTTTGATAATTAGCCAATCGAATCAAAAATAACTCGGGGACGACGCCTTTAGGTTTATTTCCTTTTTTTTCTAAACTGCATGTAATTTTGTTGGTAATTCCGGGGTCTCGGATAACATAACCTCTTACTTGCCTGCCAATTGTTTATTATTTAATTAGCACCCATCACTATCAATCATTACTCGAGTCAGATCTAATCCTTCCCACGGTTTCTCACCCGTTAATACTCTCTCTCGTAGTTTTCGAAACAACTATCCTGTCCACGTAACATAACCTGAAATCCGAATAATAAAAATCTGAGTAACTCAATGATATTTTATTTTCTACAGCGTTGTAACAGAGTTTGGAAAAATGTGAATTTGAATTGAGATGAGCGACCCAAATGTTAGAGAATGTTCCTACCTAAAAGTGAATCATGACTTTGAGTACAAGACCAATGACGGGCGTCAAGTGGTCATTAAGAAAGATGAAAAACTTTGTCTCATACAGAAGACGAACAATGATTGGTGGAAAGTTATTAGGAATCCAGAACAGCGCTCGTTCTATGTTCCGGTGACGTACGTCAGCGAACTGGCGCAAGTCATATTTCCCAAGGAGAATTTGGGAAGCAAAAGGGACAACGAACAGATCATTGATGAGTTGACAAAAGACCAATCCGCCAGGAGAAGGCATGTAGAAAAATGGCTCTCCAACACTATGGGGATCTCCCAGGTCGCGGGGGTAGGCCCTGAAAACTTGGAGGAGGATAGCAGATCGTCAAGCGTCGAGAAGGCTGGGAGTGAGGAGGTCGAGTCTAAAATTGAACAGGAGAGACGGAATCCTCGATTAGCTGAGAAAAACGAAGATCCGGGACGTAGCAAGAGTGAGAAAACCAGCTTAGAGAGGTTCAGGAATGTTGTGAGAAAACTTTCCAGCACAAAATACGTCTCTGATTTACCAGCTGGCGATAGCTTGCAAACGGTGATTGAAAATGCTGAGGTCAAATCTAAGCTCGCTTCAAACTGCCCTGTATACTCACCTAAAAAGGCCAATGAACCTGGCCAAAGTTCTCTTGATTATCAAGTTCGGACTTTACATCAAATTCCACATAGTATTTCCCAGAATTCAAGACCAGCAATGAAACGCAACACCTCTACTGACTCTGCTGGGTCGAATAATGATCAGAGAAGCCCTAGCTGTGATTCTAAGTCCATAAAATATGATCCTGTAGCCGCTTTCAACGAGGAACTCAATTCTACTGTACAAAAGAACAGCGCGATTAAACGTTACAGTAATAGCAGTACCGATGGTCGTCTAATCAAACCGAACATTGAGACAAGACCACAATCGCCGATTTCAACTGATAAGAAGACACCGATGTCGTCTGTTTCTGCCTCCCCACAGAGCTGCAGTACGTTTGATTATTCTGACAATGCTTTGAAGATTTTAAATGACAAACGGAAGTCCTGGGCAGTCGAAGAACTCATGACCGAACTGACACAGATACGAAAAGAACGAGTCGACAATAACACCTCAAACTTTGTACTGCGAAGCGTCGTGATCAAGGACAAATTCGACCCACTTGAAAAACTCACCCAAGAACTGCACGATCTCCATGCAACTCAGCCTGAGAATTCTGTAACTTCGAAGTCGAAATTGAATAATGAAGATGATATGGGCAGAAGGAAAAAATCTGGAGAGGTTTCTCCTTCCAAGATGAACGAAGTTGCTGGGGTTTCTTCTAATAGTATGAAAAACCCAGCGCATACTCAGCAGCAGCAGGCCGCGCCTGTGGCTGAATGTACATTTGATAAATCAAAATCACCAAAGACTAGAATTTCATTGACTAATAACGAAGCTTGCTCAATTCAGGCGAACCTCAACTCTCCCAAGTCTCCCAAGAGGCAGGATGAGTTCGAGGAGGCGAATATACTGAATGATGAATCAAGAATGCGGCTTGACGCCGGGGATGAAGGGAGCGATATGAAAGCGTCTTTATCTGCTGATAAGGAGCGTTACTTATCGGCTTATCAGGAGCATTCACAGCTGTTCAAATCGGATATTGATAATTGTGAGAATTTTGAGAAACCAAGTTATTCAAATATCTCAATAAAGTCAGAAAACGAGGTGAAGATTCGCCCGGAGTTGAAGTTGAAGATAAAGAGTGTCGACACTAAGATAAAGCTGACACCGTCACTCGAGAAATTGGCCAGCGAAATACAATTTTTACCTGCCAGCAGAACTTCTGTTATAGATAACGAGAAACAACAATCTCAATTAACCAAAAATCAGTCGATTCAGAACGCGAATAAAAACGAAAAACATTCGCCGACTTCGTTCGACGATGAGAATCTGATAAATGTTTCCCAAGACAGAGAAATGTGGAAAAATTTTAAATCTAAATTGAATTACAAAAGCAGCTTCAAGTCCAAACAAGAAGATAAAACACCAGTCGTTACCAAAGATGTGAACTTTGATGAGAATTGTCTAAGAGATGTGGCGCGACCCACTATATCAAAGCTCAAAAAATCTGCAACATTCAATTGCGTTGCCGTGCCCGAATACTACAAACACTTTCAAAGGCATGATGATTCTCGCGAAGCATCCGTTCGGAAAGCAAAACGGAGAAGCAGGAGCCTGGAGGACATAAGACTGCTAGTGAACATGGAGCTAAGGGCTACAATGGCTGTAGCCAGGAGGTCAAAGGCGGTCAGAGAATTTTCAGGGACTGTAAAGCCAGATTCAAGCGTCGGCAAGACTGTGGTGAAGCCGATTCCAGCGCCTCGGACAATTGAAACGGGGAGAGACATGCAAAGAAAAATTTCCAACGAATTATCTGGATCTTACAAGGGCGGTAAACCCTACCTTCAGGTTTCACCTCCGTCAATATCCAAAAGTTATGAAAATCTAAGCCAAGATTTTACCAATCTCAAGGTGTTTGACACGAATAAAAGCACCGCTGTGAGTTTCAAGAACTTGTTATGCACCTCAGACAGCGGTTCGGACGAGTACCTGCACTACAAAGCATTCCCAAAGAGTTCTGCTGGCGCAAATGCACATTCGGCATTTAGTTCAGACAGCAAAATTGACAAGAAAGCAATTGTCAGCTCTGAGAGCCTGCCCCTTATCGACAGAAGCATATCCGACGAGCAAATACTGAGCTCCAACATCAGCTCGGAGGCACTTTTCAGCCAATCAGAATCTGAGGTCTACGCCCTTTCTGAATTGTCCAACAACTCTAGCCCTGTAACGATCAATCGCGACCGAGACAACTTTGTCAATCTTCCCATAGGATGGACTCAGGAATACGATGCCCAATCAAAGCAAATGTGCTTCGTTAACGTACGAGGAGAAAAGGTAATATTCTCTTTTTTTCCCTTCTTCTTATTTGTTACATACTATAGTATATTCGTTAAACTAAACCGAAGGACAAGATCGTGCTTGCTTTTGGATTTATGAAACCCCCTGAATGTATAGAGTCTGATTAAAAAGGACTCGATGCCAATGGAATCCCTTCTCGTTTGATATTTTTCATTCTTTTTTTATTCAATAATATCTGTTATGAAGTATAATATGGAAGACGAAGAAATAGACTGTAATGTGACTGTTTGGCGTATAGAAAGTCTTGTAAAGGAAGGATGTGGTCACGAAGGAAAGGAACTTTGCATAAATAGTGATAAGATAATAAAATAAGTCAGAATTTAATCACAGAGCGGTGCGTTAAGTCGAGTTAATTGAGACGAAAAAAAAAATAAAAAAATGATCCGAGGTAACAGAAACACGGATTTAGATTATCAATTGAAGGAAATTATTTGCAAAGAAATAGAACGGCGAAATTACAAATGGTTACCGATCAATGTCGCGAATCGAATGTTTGAAGACTTTGAAAGTTGTCATATGAAAACTATGTTTTCTACCTTCGATTGGTTGCGGGAAATCAGATTTCAGTGCGCTAGTGATTTTTATGATTTTGTGGATGTAGATAGCGATTCAGGTAACTGCGGAGATGAGGTAATTAATGTTAATAAATTTGTGTCTGATGATAATCATGCGACGATTCTATCGGCGACTAGAAAGCGTGTTTGAAAATTTATTGATATTGAAACGCAGTGCAGTTCCAGAGTATTGGCAAAAATTATCCATATTATTTTGTACTAATTTGCAATCAACGTGGTACATTTTTCTCTTTCTTTTCCTTCTTCAGTGGTTTTCATCGAACGACGCGGAGGGTAAAATTTACTTTTTCGAAGAAAACAGTAACGAATCATCATGGCTACTTCCTACAGTGTCCATCACTGAACCCACCTTGCAAAATATGCAGGATAAAAATCAAGAGGTCGAACTCCGGAATAGTGGAGGTAGTGAAAAGTTTCGAATTGGAAAGGCGCGCAGTTTGGTGGTCGGAAATCAAAGAGCAAGCAAGAAAGACCTTGCTGCACGGAGGTCGGGGTCTGTGACGCACGATTGGCCCCAATTATTCAATGGAGATATGGTAAAGTTTTGATATTGAAGACTGACGATCTTGCATTTTTTTCATTACTTAGGAAACAATCAAAGATTTTCACGTGTTCTTCAATTTCCAGTGCATTCTTAAGGAAGGAACGCTGCAGAGAGCAAAGATAACTGAAAATGGAAAAAAACTTAGGAAACACTGGAACTCGTCGTACGTTGTGCTGTCCGAATTGTTTTTATTGTTTTTCAAAGATGTTAAAAGCTTTTCAGCCATGGTGAGAAAAAGAATTCACTTTTTATTTAAGCAGCTTCTCTGTTTCTTGACAATGTCACGATATAGTATCGTATTATCTTTGTTTATTTATCATTGAGAAAATAATTTACAGAAATCGGGGCAATCCGCAGCAGCAAAACCAGACATATCTGTAGATCTTAACGGCGCGACTGTACAACCTGATGAGAAAGCTAGTAGCAGAAAAAACGTTTATATAATCGGCACTATACTTGGACTACAGGTTTTGATACAGACCGATAATACCATAACGGCTAACGAATGGTACCAGGAAATACAAGACGTCATTAACACGCTGGTAAGATTTCTGTCTTCGTTATCCTTTATCCTTGCCGTTCTCCATCTCTTTGTTATTCTTCATGTATCCTAAAAAACCTTATTTTTTTAGCCCTCTAGCGTTGATACTCAAACAACTTTACCATCGCTTGGTTCAGAGCGACCTCGAGACGTTAGGAGTAAGCTGTATTTGTCCACCAGTATTCCAGAGGAAACTAAACTATCATCAAAAATTGGACGATCAAGATCTATAAAGAGTAAGTGGATACCAACGCAATACTTTAACAATATTTAAAGATCGAGGTGATAATCTCAGTTTGAGGAATGTTCTGGACGCAGCAATTCGCAAGAAGGCTAGCGTCCGTAAGTATAAGCCCTTGTCTCTGCGATTGACTCGTAAACAGAACGAAAACCGTATTCGATATATGATTAAACGCATGTTAAAGATATTTTTCAAATAACTCTCTAATAAATTAATTAAATCTCTTATTCTCCACGTACAGTTAAAAAGTTTGAAGGCTCGACCGAAGATCTGAGCGGATCGTCGGCGGAACGTCAGACTAAAATAAAAGCGAAATTGAAACGTTTCTTTCAAAGAAGACCAACTATGGATTCGCTCGTCAAGAATGGTATATACAAAGGTATTATGTTATGCTACGTGTCCCCTTATGATCTGTCCTGTTTCGTATTATATAAATCCACCCAACGAATCCAAAACAACGAATTGGGGAGAAAATCGTTTATGCAATTCAGAGAAAGAATAAATCTTCACGTTCTTAACACACGGCTGATGGTTGAATTTATTTTCTCAGATGAGCCAGCGTTCGGATCTTATTTGAGAGATGTGTGTTCGCGACAACCACCCATGGTGCCTCAATTTGTAAAAAATTGCATCGAGATCTTGGAAAGAAATCCTGAGAATATGAAAACAGATGGCTTATATAGAGCGAGCGGGAACCTTAGTCAAATTCAGAAAATCCGTTTACAAGTCGATCAAAACAATTTGGCCATATTGGAGCAGGAGGAAGACGTTCACGTACTAACTGGATCCTTGAAATTATTCTTCAGAGAATTAAAGGAGCCCCTCATCCCCTGTGAATTTTTTGGCAAAGCTCTCAAAGGAAGCAGTGAGTAACTCTCGAAATTTCCAATTACGTTCTAAGTTTATCGCAGCATTTGTGAGTGGATATTACGTGTGAATTCTGCTGCACATACTGACGTTAATTAAAATCATTGATTACAACTGCGATCATCATTTCTCAAATTCTTCGTTCTAGTGGCAAAGAAGAGATCAGAGAAAATCCAAGTCTTTAGAGAGATCGTCAGGGTGCTCCCAACAGCACATAATGATACTTTGCAATTCTTGTTACAACATTTACTGAGGTGAGTGTACAATTAAAATTGGGGAAATGAATTATCTATTCATTGAATATCTCAGTGTATCTGAATATTTATTAAATGTATTATCCTCCTTCCACAGAGTCACAATGTTCCAGAAGTTCAATCGTATGGACATACCAAATTTGGCAATAGTATTTGGACCCACGTTAATGTGGCCCAAGGTCGAGAGTGCGAATATGGCGTTGGATCTAATGCAGCAAAATTTGGTAATTGAATGTTTATTATCAGAGTTTGATAAAATATTTAAATGACAATTAGCCGAGAGGAGAATCCGCGACGGATTATTTCGAAAAGTTCTTGGGGACCGTGCAAGATAAAAAATTTCTTTTCACATAGCTAAAGAAATTCGTTCGTTAAGTTTACAATATTCTAGCGTACTAAAGTTTTAATCAAGGATGCGTTATTTGTGAAATAGTTACCGAAACCAAAAGAGGAAAAGTTTGAAAAAAATTTGATAAAAAATTTGAAAAAAAATAAACAAGCGGTGGACAAGCGTTTAATTATAATAAATTTGAATATATTTTTGCAAATCTATCTCTTCAAGTTCGACTTTATACATACGTATACATATACGGATGGGTATAGGTATAATAAATATTGTTTGTAAATAATTTTTCTAATCGATTATAAGAATCCAATATCGTCGTTCTACAACCGATTGCTTAAGACTATCAGAAGATATATACATAATATAAAAATTAGACACTAGTTAATATTAAGTTAAAGAAAGTTTATGTATACATATATATTTCTATAATATATATATCGACCCAAGAAAAATCCAAGAAATGGATTCAGTTTCTTAAGAAGCGAGTCGTCAACTGTATTCATAGTTCCGGCATTCGATATTTCGATTTGGATTAGGGATTGAAGATTATTTAGCGAGTAGTTAGTGCGCACATAATATAATATAAAGAATAATACATAATAGTATAAGTACATATTGTCAGGAATTAGAAACAGCGGCGGCTACGCGAGTGAAGTAAATGATCGTTTCACTAGCTCCGCTTCTTGTACCTGAATACTATATTATTAACAATGAGAATATGGATTGGAGTCAAAGTCCTTATGTATAGTATAATATAACGTTGCTTAATATATTATGATTTTCATTCCATATTTTATTAAGAGATTGAACATATATATATATATATACATTTTTTTTTTTTTAAATACCAGCTGTATTTTATATTACATAATATATAGTATATAAACATATTGCTGAATAATATAATATGTAAACCAAAACATGAAAGCTTTAGAATAAATAATAAATGATATCTCAACTTATTGCGCTAGTATTATTCAATATTCATTAACAATTATTATTCAAATGTGCGCGCTTTGCCCGCCAAATCTTCGTAAGCCAGGATTTATGTAGTTCGTGGTTTGCGAAGTCGAATCAATTTGGCTGGATTTTCATGCGCACTGCTACAAAATTTTGCTGTAACGCTATTCGTTGTTGATCACGTGGTTGCGCGCGCGCGCAAAATTTTGTAGCAGTGCGCATGAAAAATTCAGTTGTATAGTGGTTACTGTGTTGTTTCAAAGTTGGCAGCTTGTCGCGAATATGGGTCAAAATTAAAATAAAACGGGTTGAAGAAGACGGAAAAATGAATAAAATGTATAGTCTATAAAATAATGACAAATAATAACCAGCAATACATAATTGCTTGATTAAATTTTTCACATTCGAATTGCGACGGAAGTGTTCGAAAGCCCATCTTTCCGCGTCTCGACGATAATAATATATATGAAAGCGTCAATTTCCGTTCACCGATAAACTTAGGCTAAATATCTGGCAAACGTAATGGTGGCACTGCGATACGTAATTAAAATTACTCAAAGTTGCCCTTCGATTTACCCTCATTAAGGTTGATGAGGTTCTAAAAAATAGTTAAAATTGCGTTATATCGATCTGACGCACGTTAACCCCACCTTCGTCGTTGCTCATATTTATTGGATTATCAATAGTCTTCCATGATTTCGCTCCAGTCTCATAACCAGGTAAATACATACCCAACTCATGAACTCACTACGAACCATCCTTCGATCTTAAAATTCAACAAAATATTTCACAACGTCAACTACTCGATCACCTCATCCTTTTTCAACCAATAATCCCTCGCCCAAATCTAGGTGCTCTTTCACCTCACTCAGCTGACGTCGGCTGTCACTCCTAGGCGATCGGGCTTAGCAGTACGCGCCAAGAGCGGAGATAAACACAACAATGAACGGGACATCATATGCTACAAAAGCCTTGTCGAGGTAGGGAGCGACTTAAATCTTGGCTAAACATCGTTTTGTGATTTTAGTTTCCAACGTCATAGACGCGCACATGTATCGATCAGGAATAAACATATTATTATATATTATGTAGTTTTTAGTTTTCACTTTTTTTTATAGGCGGCGAATAACTGCACGGAATTTCCGCTGGAAAAAATAAACTTACAAAACTTAGGCACAGCGCTCCAAGTAAACAAGAACGAAGTGTTGGAAATTTTGAAGCAAATATCACGCGGTACTACTCCTAGGTTTCAAAGTTCGGACAACAAATGGAGGATCTCTTACGTGTCTGGAAACAGTTTTGACGAGAATAAAAACAGGGGATTTAATCATGGACTAAATTCGCAACAGTTTAGGCTACTTCATAATCTGTATTACGCTACACCGTTACGGCTCGGTACCATCACTCGAGGGTTCAAAACTGAACGTAATGTCAAAGCTGAGCTGGAAAGAAACCCCAGTTATAGTGGAAGACTCCGTCGGTGGATGGGACTATCGCCACCTGTTTATAATCAGGTATAATGGCGATCAATGGTATTGGGAGTATCCGAGATCTATTTACCTAGCATATAACAGCTAGTATATAACAAGAATTGAATTGAATTTTATTTTATTTTATTTTATTTCCAGATTGACAAGCTGAAGATATCTGGTAGTGGCGCAGAGCCACCTCAGGTAGAAAAGTTGCGAAGTTTGCTTAGCGAAGGGGAGATGAGCGTGGGTGAACAGCAGCGCGTTAAGGTTGCATTTGCTGAAGGGTATCTGGCCGGTCATGGACAAAACTATCCAGTCCGTACCAAGAAGTGGTATAAAGTAATACAACAGATTGTCCTGTTCGGCGTATTTCTTGGCGTTTTGATATCATTTTTTGGTGTGTATAAATGTTAGTACACGTGTTCATCTAACCACTATTATCACACAATTTGCAGTGGTGGTTATAGACCTGACCTAAAAAATCTCACCGAGTTAATCCTCAGTTTTTCTAACTATATCAGAAGCGGTTTATCACTTTTTTTTTCGTTTTTCGAGTGCCTTAGAATTTTTCTTTCTTATATCCGCCACTGTTTGAACCGATTTTTATTCCCCACACTAATTCGAATGACAAAATCATCTTTGCAGCGAGTCCCAATGGTAGCATGTTCAGAATCCAAATTGGTAACCAGGTGGAAGTCGACCCAGAAGACATTGACGTTACTTTCAATGACGTGAAGGGGGTGAGTTGGCTAACAAATCAGCTTGAATGTTGGAGAAAGTTGCCTCTTCCTCTTTTAGAAGATTAATTTTCAATTATCCACAGGCTGACGAAGCTAAACAAGAGCTGAAGGACGTCGTCGAGTTTTTGAAAAGTCCAGACAAATTCTCTGTGCTAGGTGGTAAACTGCCGAAAGGAGTTCTACTCGTGGGACCTCCGGGTACGGGAAAAACTTTACTCGCTCGTGCGGTAGCTGGAGAAGCTGGAGTTCCCTTTTTCCATGCTGCTGGTCCAGAGTTTGACGAAATTCTCGTTGGTCAAGGGGCTAGGAGAGTCAGAGATTTATTCAGTAAGTGAATCCTAAAAGTGAGAGAGTACGGTCGCACGCTTCTTGTATTAAATACGATAATATTTCGGGTTTCAGAAGCAGCCAAAGAGAGAGCGCCCTGCGTTATATTCATCGACGAAATTGATTCTGTAGGAGCGAAGAGAACCAATTCTGTTCTTCACCCGTACGCCAATCAGACTATCAATCAATTGCTATCAGAAATGGACGGGTGAGGGATTCGATTTATTGTGAATCTTCGATATTTTTCTACGAGAAATAATTACCGCAGATATTGACTCGGCTTTTATATTAAAATCGTAGATTTCACCAAAACGAGGGTGTCATAGTTCTTGGAGCTACAAACAGACGGGACGATTTAGACACAGCATTGTTGCGCCCGGGTCGATTTGACGTAGAAGTTACTGTGCCAACACCCGATTTCTCCGGCCGAAAAGAGATTCTGGATCTCTATCTGGGCCGAGTATTGAGTCGAGATATTGACGTGGATATACTAGCCAGAGGAACAACTGGCTTCACCGGAGCTGACTTGGAGAACATGGTAGAGCCTTTTTGACCTATCGTCGAATAATTTTATCCTAACGAGTGTGTGGGCTTGATTAATACGAAAATTTATTCCGCAGGTAAACCAAGCTGCCTTACGTGCTGCCATTGACGGCGCTGATTCTGTAAGCATGAAACACCTGGAGAATGCTAGAGACAAAGTCTTGATGGGACCGGAGAGAAAATCTAGGCTACCGGACGAGGAAGCTAATCTGATAACAGCTTATCACGAAGGGGGACACGCTATCGTTGCTTATTTCACCAAAGATTCTCATCCCTTACATAAAGTGACTATTATGCCGCGTGGGAAGAGTTTGGGACACGTACGTTTACCCAATAATATTTTTATCTCATTCGAGATTAATGAGATTTTGTTCCTAATATAAAAATTCACACATTTCACGATATTAAGCCTGAATAGTTTAAAAATTGTATCAATATCTCTCAGACCGCTTATATACCAGAGAAAGACATATACCATACTACAAAACAACATTTGCTGGCTATGATGGACACGATGATGGGGGGACGGGCCGCGGAGGAACTTGTATTTGGTCCTGATAAAATTACTTCTGGCGCATCGAATGATCTGCAAGTGAGTTAAGCAGCTAGCAGAGTCGTGGAATGAACAGAAGCTAACATATCTTATTTTCATTTTTGTCGATTAACAGAGGGCGACTAGTATAGCTGTTGCTATGGTGAAAGAATGGGGAATGTCGGAGAAAGTTGGACTTAGAACGCATAATGAAGGAAGCAAGACCTTCATCACAGTTAACGAAGTTAGTCCAAATTCGCAGGAACTGATTGACAGCGAAGTCAAAAGACTAATGCAGGTGAATAAAACAAGAACATAGCAATTCATTCATCGGACTTTGGGGCAAACTGAGGCAATCTGATCTAAATTATCCGGTGGGATGTTTTTCTCTTAGGAATCGTACGAGCGTGCCAAAGCGATTTTGAAAGCGCATTCGAAGGAGCACCAGCAACTAGCTGAGGCTTTGATTAAGTACGAGACATTGGACGCTGAAGATGTGAAGGCGATTATGACTGGACAAAGTAGTCATGAAAAATCTGGGCCTAAAAAAGTGACGACCGAAGTACCCAAGAATGTTATGTAATGCTAATAGGTAATAGTATGAGAATGCAGTAAACACTATTGTATTCAATGCGATATTGATCATTCGTTAGCCCATTAAGCTCCGCTGCATTTTTAACATACCTGTAGCTAAACGTATAATTAGTTTGGTCGCAAAAATTAAATACGCGTCGCGAGAGTTTACCGTAAATAAATAATCGTATGTGAGAAAGTGTTTGGAGAGAGACAGACAGTGAGTGAAAGAGGGAGAGTAAGGAAGTGAGAAAGACAAAAATAAATAAAAAGAAATACATCAAATTGTATTTCATTATTATGTAAATATATTAAATTATGTTTGGATTCAGATGAAGTGTGAACTAACGTGATAGTATCACAATTTTTCTTTCTTCCACAAATTCAAATTTTCCGTCATTGACCTATAACTATAACTGAACAGCCTATACCTTGCGCGAATCATATTAGATATAAATTTCACAAATGTATATGAACGGTGTCGAGATCCAAACATTAAGAATTCCTTGTGGTCTTGGGTCGGTGGGTCTAATTCTTTGTCTATCGTTTAGAGGTAACAGATTGTTAGATTGTTTCTCCTCGCAATGAAATTGTTTTCTGTAAGCTGATGGATCTTCGTCCGCAATTATATTTACTACTTTGAGTTTCCTGATCTGAATAAAGTTTTTCTTGACTCGATATTCTGTTATTCTATCTCCAACTTTACCACGTCACAACAGCTGAATAGTGAAAATGATCTTGTTCAGCGATATAACTTCTACACAATATAGAATACACCGATTTCTTATAGTTGTATAGTTGGGGTTGGTCATAATAAATAAAGAGTAACTTTGCTTACGAATTTTCATTTATATATCTAAATTTATTTCATTACGGCTTAGTTTCACTGTTATTTATTCTCAGGGATTGATTGGCTTAAAAAGTAAGAAACATTGAAAATATTATCAAGTTTGAAGGAATTTTGACGATATACAGGTAGTATACATAGCTAGGTATGTGAAGCAAATTTACTGGGCAAATACGTGAGGGTGAAATTGATCGTTCATTCTATCACTAAGCGAATGCACAACCCTAATTTCAAAATGCTATATTTATAATATATATTTTCTTCTTCTCTGGCGAGTAGGTCTGTGTACCCTGTGTTCTAATATTAAATTTTTTCTCGTAAACGTTACAAACAATAATATAGTTACATGACAATGGACGAGTAAAAATCTTGAAACTTATAAAGGGGGAAATATACAATTTATAAACCTAACGAATTTAAAATAGTTATTATAAATTTATAATTAACTAATTTTAAGAGGAATCACATTATCATATTTTATAGAATTTGTTGCCCTTAATTTTTTACAATTGTATATAATGTAGTCGAAAATATTTAAAATTAGTTGTTTTTTTTTTTTTTTTAAAGCTAGATCGTTGAATTAAAACATAATAATAATAATAATAATAATAATAATATATCAATTTAACTATCAACAGATAAAAATCATCGACAAGATGACAAAAGGTACCGGCATTGGGAAACCAAATAAATTGGCGCCATGCTATAATTATTATTTAAAGAATAGTAGAAGCTAAAATACTCGCTAAAACAATTATACATAATAAAAATAATAATTTAAAAAAAGAAAATTAAAACAAAAAAAAACGAAAAAAAATATACATATATATATATATATATATAAAAAAATGAAAGAAAAAAAAAATAAAATTAATTAATTCAGTCCTATTAAATAATTTGTACACGTATAATGATTGATCACTTCTTTATAATAATATTTTCAATTCAGCTAAATCCAATTAATCATAAATATTATCATGAGAGCATTAAAATATACAGTGGTTCACGGCTGCTGCTACTGCTGCTGCGGGAAGTCAAGTTTAAATGGAAAGAAATTAAAGTAAAAAAAAAAAAAGATGAAGAAGAGCGAGAGATAAATCATCTCTTCACGTTGATGCATTTTATGCATCATGTGTTACTCAGCTCTAATGTTAATCTTTTTACTTTTCAACGCTAAAAACAACATTGATTCTAGTTTTATAGTACGGTTCGATACACTTAATCCTGCCTAGTCTATCTCGGTACAGAAAGAAAAGAAACAGTGATAACTGATTGGTTTGTTCAATCTATCGGACTTTCATGTTTCAAGCAATATGTATGTATAAAGAAATTAATCGGCTGTTGTGTTATAAGTTATAACTTATAACATCACAATTATTATGGTGTCGATTGGCAATTAGAGGGATATTGCGTCTGGCAACAATTACTAGTAAACTAGATTACAGGTAAATTAAACGTCTCCG
Organism: Tenthredo livida; assembly: GCA_963992785.1. Classification (NCBI taxonomy): domain Eukaryota; kingdom Metazoa; phylum Arthropoda; class Insecta; order Hymenoptera; family Tenthredinidae; genus Tenthredo; species Tenthredo livida. Next base: position 555,350 of record OZ023070.1, on the reverse strand, counting down.
TTTGGCATACTACTCAACAGAGCAATCTATTATTTCTCCTTGCAATAATGACAAGGCAATATAGTATAATAATAGTACGTGTGTTTACAGTGGTTTTTGAGGCATGCAGAGCGAGATATATACTTGAAAAGAAATTAAGACCGCAGGAAAAGAGAAAGAAAGAAAGAAAGAAAAAAACCAGAAACCAAGACTTTGTAACTATGTATAACATAATTATTAAATTTCACCAGATTCATGAGAAATTCGATTATCGATGCCTTTGCGAATCTTATCTTTAACATTTTGTGCTTAACGCATGTATGTACATAACGTGCCGATGATCGTCACTATCTTTATTAACATCGGAAACAATGTCGATATGAAATAATAAAGAAAACTACATTCCCGAGGCAATTTACAAAATTTTACAATTTCAAAGTTAAAAGACACAAGTCTCTGTCTCAAGATTAAATATACAATTAAAAGCTTGCTGCCAGTGATTCTATTTCCAATTTCAATCGTTTCGATTCTCAAACAGAACAAAACTTGTGCTGATTGCATGATTGCAATACCGTTAGATGCTTGTGTTATTCTTTCATATCGAGTGTTTCTCACATCTAGATTAAACAGAGAACTCGGAAAGTACATTGAATTATAGAAAGCGTGGTATTAAATACATTTGCAGTATGTTCATATTAATGATAATATGTAATATTTTCATGACCGTAACGATACATTAATGCCTGAGATTGACAATTATTTGCATAAGATATTATCTTACCGTCTTGGTATCGCTCGGGTAGGTAAATACTGGTCCATAAACTTGATCATCCAAATATTATTGCGACCGATACAAACACCACAGCGACAATGTGTTAACAAGATTTCCAAGTAACGGATACGTACACTTTAATTCTTTAACAATCTTAATTGATCCCAAAAATTCACACATATTTTTCACTTTCTAAAACATACACGCTTCCTCCCTCTTCCGCGGTAGTTTTTCACTAAAGCCACACCAGCACCATTCCTTGTAAATTTAATACTTTGCATCTCTTTAGACAACTTTAACAGGATATCTTGAGTATAATGGAAATCCAGAGATTTTTCCTACCGATTCGTTATCATTTCAATTTCAATTTCAATATAATATAAAGTTACACTTCCATTTTTCAACTACTACGAACTCAAATTGTCAATATATTTTCCAAGGTTCGACATTACGAATTTACTGCGCAGTCGACTTTGTGTTAACGAAATGATGGACAAGAGAATGGTGATAAATGACCAGATTTGATAACCAGTGCTCTTTCTTTTCCTTGATATTTCTAGATATGTTTACAAAATTGATTATGAACGTCTCCTGTTATACATTGCAGCATATGAAATGATGATTAGCGACTAAAATTATCAACTATTTTTATGTGTAAATCGCGCGATAGATTGCCTTTTTGGAGTAATTACTGTAAGAAGATCAAAACCGAATGATATATATGTATAATGTATATGTATATGGATAATATACATTATTGTTGATAGATATTATTATATCACTATATTAGGCAGTGCTTATATAAAGACACGGAAGTTCGACGACGCTAACGCGACATAAAACTTATGTACACTACTTGTTCCAAGTTTCCTGATTGTTGCTATATGATTCTCAGATAATTTATTCGACTAGAGAAGAAAAAAAAGATTCTCTACATAATAATATGTACAATTAATTAAATCTAATTGAAATTGGTGTATCTCGCATTCCCCTGATCAATATGTATGTACGTACGTACAAATTGATTGTCTGGTAAAATATGGGAATGATGAAAATCCATGAAAATCAATTGAATTCCATTATACTCTAGGATCCTTTGCGATTATGTAATGTTAACATACATACACAAGTCGTAAATATTAAGAAACATACCTAATATTTAATCAACACTTCATAGTTAAATCGCATCAGTGATTCGCCTCCGATACCTCGTTGAACAGAGGTGTAAGCGAGTCGACGTCTTGTAATCCGTCAAAATTACTCAGCGGATCTAAATTGTCATTTTCACCCTCGTTATCCGCGAGAAAATTAGTTTCTAGCAGATCTGTAACGTTACGGCATACGTTGTTGGACGACGAGTCGGAATTAACGTTCTCCCCGTGCAGCTGCAACGAGTTTAAATTCAGACTGGATAGCATCGGCTCGCTTGACTCTAAATACACTTCCTTCAGTTCGTCGGGATGCAGCGGTGTCGAAGGATAGGATTTTGATCCGCTGGTAACTTCGTCAGGGTATGAAGAGGCATAGGAAAGAGTCATGGGCAAAGGAGTATTGGGATAGGATCTGGACTGCATTATTCTCTGCAAAGTGCAAGATACAGACGAGTCCAGGACCGTCTCAGGCTCAAGAATGTCACCGACATTGAGATTTAAATGTGTACTTGGCAGGCTATTTAATATTAAGTTATTTGACGCTATGGGAGCGTCGGTAGTGTGATGATCGGGCAATATTTCCAAGCTCTGCGAACTCTGGCTGTCCAGGATGTTGAAAATGTTTGTTAAATTCTCAGGGCTTATCTCTTTGTCGCCAATTATGAAGTTGTCATCCTCTGCTATAATGCTGCCGTCTGTATCGTTAAGCAAAAAGGTACTGTTGTCCACGTGACCGATGGGTCCGAAATCGTTGAATTCACTGGGAACAGGGGTCGGAGCTACTGAGCTGCTGTTAGAGGGATTGAAGCTATGACTTTGAAAAGATATCGGATAGTGTTGAGTGGAAAGTGGAGACATGAGTGTGGGGTTGACCATTCTGTGTAGAGGAACGGACTGTGACCTATAGTACAATTGTTCTGTGGTGAATTGTTTCTCGTCGTGAAACAGCTCGCTAATCTCCTGATCGGGCAGTTTGTTTTTCTGATAAGCGTTCTTTATCTCCTGGAGATTCTCCTGACTTGGATAATTGATCAGCAATTGTTTTTGGGGAGTAAGATCGGTCGGCAGAATGTTAGACGTTCGTGGTCCCTGTAATTGGTCTAATTTTGCAGCTACTATCGTTGCATTCACAGCCGGCTGTGTATCGCTCAATTTAGTGCTGCTAGGAGGAGACTGAGATGCGGATATGGGCCTGGTTACTTCCGTGGGAACAACAAAAGTGTCGTTTCTGTTTGTGTAAGGAGTGCTGCAGGACATGGATCTGGAAAGTGGTTTTTGAGAGGCCCTGGACCTCGAGACATTCGACTGAACATTGCTTCTTGATCGTGGGACAGGAGTGTTTCTAGGGGAAACAAACGGGCTTCCATTTGCTGAGCTGGGCTTAGAAGCTCGTCCATTAATGGGAGATAAAGGGCCGGGCGAAATCGGGGTAAAGTTGAATATCCTGCGGCGAGTGTTGGGACTTTGAGGGACTGTCGATACTTGACTGCTGTGGTCTTGAAAGTGTTCTACCACATTGGTTTCGAAGCTCACACGTCGCCTGGTGCTCGCTTGGCTTGGGTAATTCAAAAGCGATGACAAAATCGCGTTGGATTTAGAGGCAGGCAATTCGGCAGGCACATTACTTCCTTGGCTAGAAATGGCGATGGGAATTTCTGGTATCGAATGCCCGGTTGTGTTCGCCTTCAAGTTTTGCTGAAGTATCAATCGTAGCTGCGAAACTTTGTCCGATCTAGATATCTCCACGTCTGTCGACAAATTGTTGACTTCAGTGTCTGAGCTGGACGAGCTGCTCTGTTGAAAATACTGTAAAAGCTCTTCTTCCTGTTCCTGAGAGTTATTTCCTCCATTTAAGTAATCGTCAAGAGCGTCAGAGTCGGGGGTGCAGGCCTTGTTGGTTTTGTTCATAGTTTTAGAATTCTCTGGAGCGAGCTGGGTCTGTTTGTTAACAGTAGTTGCCAAGCCGATTGTATCAGAATTATTCTGGCAACCGTTAAGCTTGGCATAATGATTAGACCGATTAGTCGATTGGATATCACAGTTTTCTTGAGGCTGATTAAAAGCAGCCTGTATCACTTTAAATTTCATGGGTTTAACGCTGCTAGAAGATAATGCCGACTTCCTACCGGCCCTCTGAACCGACGAAAGTCTAGACAACAGGGTGTTATTCGCACTTTGTACGTTTTCCGGTGAGTTCAATAATTTTGGCTGCTTTTCTACAACTGACTCGGACTGGTTAGATTCTACGTTCAAATTGGCACGCTTTCTAGAGTTTCTTATTTTAGGGTCTTTTGATGAAATTGTGGTACTAGTAGCGACTGCCTTTGTCTCATCTTTACAAGACGTACCTTCGCTTGGTTTTACCACTATATTATCACAGTTAGATTGTAGGGAGATGCTAGTATTGCACGCATAGCTGCTAGCAGACTTTAGAACCTTTTTGTGCCGGCTGGTAGCTACCGCTGGTAAATTACACTTTGTTGGAATACTTCGAACAGCCAATGACCCTCCCACACCCGCCAACGACTGATTCAATTTGTTTTTTTTGCTGCCCTTCCCTACCGTACCCTTAATATCTACAGTCTTCTCTTTGTTCTGATTCTGAAAAATAAGTTACAATTATTCCTTGCACAACTTATTGAAAATCAATCCTTCAATCATTTGATCTGGCGATCTAATTAGTACCTGCGAAACTGCATCGTGATGACGATGTTTTTGCTCTCTGATATGCTCTCTTTGCTGTAGTTTTCTTTGCAGCTGCAATTGAGCCTCCCTCAATTTTCCTGGCTTTTCACCACTCGATATCGTCGGCGTTGGCGATGGTGACGTATCTTCTATGCAATACAACAAGCTAGCTGTTTATTCGGAACATTTCTCAAATACTTTTCATCTTTTCAGTGATGTTTCAAAATAGAAGAATACTCGATCATGTTTCAATACCCACGATTACCAACCTTTGTTACCTACAGTCTGAGGATCTGAGGCCGCACACAAAATGCATACAGCAGCAAGCGATCGCGTATCAACGCAAAGATTATTCACCAGGTGCTGAGCCAGTGCACTAAGAGACGAAAATTTTAAGCCTAGTAAACTCTCGGCCCATTCTCTTATCAGCGTCGAAGCAGCTCCAAGCATTTCTTCCGTGATCTCATCCTGCTCCTCGGGCTGTACGACGAGGGGAATGACCAGATATCAGTTATTACAAAGTGCTCGAATATACAGGTGAAAAGTATTAGGTAGAAATCTTGTTTTCTACTGTTCAAACTGAGTAATATCTTTTCTTTATTTACCGGCTGGTCCCCAGTGACGAGAGGAAGCGTAGGTGGATCAAGTTTGATCTTCTTACGCATTCCTGCATAACAATATCTGGAATTACCCCGCGTGCCTAATCGACGAGGCCGAACGCGAGGGTATACCTGCTTCATGACTTTCCCAAAGTCTGCGGTGGACAAAGGCTTCATAGAATTTTTGATGCAGAACATGCTGAAATTTCAAAAGATGTTAGTTCTCGAGTCCTCGAAGCCAGATAAATGGCCGTTATAATAGGATCTATGATATGGCGCAGGGACTCACTTGTACTCGTCGTAAACTTCTTGTTTTGGCAAAGAGACGTCTGGGTCTTCTTCTAGGTGGGTTTTAATCCACATAATTGTCTGATGAATTTCATAACGATTTCCTAACGGATTCAAAGGCTGCCTTAACGGATCTACATTCTCCCCAGACTTTGTCAGAGAGGCGGGTAGTTTCAAGTACAACAAGAGTTTTTCCTCTATCCGCAGTTGATCTACTTGTAAATAAATACCTTGAACTCGGCACTTTGAGTCGTCGCTGTTGAAAATTATAAGAAAATCAATAAAAATGGACATTGAATTGGCTTGGGAAAAATAAAATAAAATTTAAATTTAAAAATTTAAAAAAAAAAATTAAAAAAAAATATACATACATGTATATACCTATGAATAGATGGATAGAGAAAATGAAAGAGATTGCCTGGAAGAAATCGCGAGAAATTATCGATATCTAAATGGAAACGAAATTGGGGTGAATGAAACGGAAAAAACTTGCCTATCAAATTTCATTCAAATAATTTCGTAAAAATGATAAACCGAAAGTGCGAAGGCCGTAAAACCGGCGAGATATTTTGAAAACAGTGTGAGAATGTTGGAGAAAACGTTTATAAAATATTTCTTTTTCTTTTAGTATTAAAGTGCGGATTTTACGAGTCTTAAGTAATTGATCGATAAACGAATGAACATACGTACACACGTATTATATAGGAGTAAGTGTCCGCGATATGATACCGGCGATTTAGTGTATATTTGAAGGTTTGAATGAGACACTGACCTGATGGCATCCTCTAGCATTTGCCTTATTTTATCGTGTTTATCAACGGGACTGTGAGGTATGCTTGTCATTTTTCCGGCGAGAATATCTTTGATAAGTTCACCGGGTTGCTGAGGACCATTGTTAACGCACGAGGAGGAGGAGGAGGAGGCGGCAGCGGCATTGTTGTAGCTGTAAATTCTGTTCTGTTGAGAGGAGCCACTACTGTCACCGATCGGCTGTCCCCCATTGTCACTGTAAACGTCAGGTCTTTCTCGTTTTATTTTTCTACTACCGACCCCGCTATCATCTACTATATTTACAGATTTCGAGGCTTTTAGGGCGGCCGGTTCTTCTACTTTATCATGGCTATCAACGTTCATTGTTCCTTACGCGGTAATATATACAATTATCTGATCACCTCTCGTTAACCGAGAAAGCCCTACCATTTTGTCACAGTCAGCTGGATTTATGTTTAACCCATGATCATCCGTGTCGCATGAGACTGACGACTCTGTGGCACACATCGATCGATCCGTATACATTACAGTCGCTATACTCACTACACGCACGTTGCATAGTCCGTGGCCTTGGCCGCGGACAAATACGCGCCCCAAATATATTGCGACGTTTTCACTCTCTACTCATACTTTCAGTTTATGGTCCAAGCACTGATCTCTAATATACACTGGATAGGGTATTCCTATGCATTCTTATGGACAGACTTGTGCCTACTTGAACGCCGTGGGCCGCCATGTTGCAAGCAGCCCGTGCGAACATTTCAATATGGCGGCGCCCATAATCGAGTCGTGATACTCGTGATAGTTAGGTTATGAGGTGCTATTAATTAACACAGAACATGGTCCTCAAGTGCAAATATTGTGGCCAAAAAGCAGGGGTGGAAGGAGCAACATTACACAAGTAAGTATCATATATTTGGTACTTTCCCTGAACCAAAGTTCGGGGGATATAGCCAAAGGAAGAAGAAGAAGTATCATATATATAATCGCGAGGTTATGTTTATTTCTCTGATTTTTATAATAATTATATTATTTCAAACAAGGATTGGTTCCCTGTCAAAATTACCCAATGTTTAATACGTGTACTTTTTTCTTCGTTGGCTGTCATGAAAAGTATTATTAAGATAAACGTACTATTCCACCGTTAACGGAATGTATATTTCTTTAATCCACCTCTCCATATTTCACTAGCTCACACAGCAAGGTCTACTCGACGTCTTTGAAAAATTCCTGGAAGATGACATTACTTATCATCTTTGAACTCTGGAAATGAATCCAATTTCCATGACGAAGTCATCGACAAATTTCGATGTGACGAAGAAGTCTACCTACGTCTGTCTGGATCCTTCGTATTCGCAATTTTACATATTCAATGTATTTGTGTAAGAGAAGAGCGTGATTCGATTGCAACTGCATAATTGTATTATATGTTTAATTAAATATTTATACCTTTTTGTGTATTCAAATCTACAGTTCTTTCTAGCCTATGCACACTTTATTACGTCATTTCTAGTGACTATAATCCGAATTTACCTATCCCATATGATATTTGCAATATTTCTGCATTTGTCAGAAATATATTTTATACATTTGGAAAAACTCTTGTTCCTCAGGGACGCTATTTTCGTTGCTTCGACGAATTCTCAATATAAATAATTTTTGGTCATAAATTGCTAGTCTCCACTTTTTGTATTTCGTATATTCTGAATAAATCTTTGATAAAAATGCAATGTCAACTCCATTTCAATCTCCAGATGGAAATATTTTTATAATAATATCTAATTTTCAATAAATTTGCACCGTTTTGTGCACATCTGTTTGCGGTATCATTTGAATTTCCCGGTAAATTGTTCGCACGGGCTGCATCCAACATGGCCGCCGCACCGCTTCAACTCGGCACAAAAGTTCAACACGGGATACCCTATCCAGTGTATATTAGAGATCAGTGGGTCCAAGGCCGACGACGACCGGATCGGCTTTTCAATAAATCAATGAATTCAATTCTCATAACAAACTGAAGCGCATTATTTTCACCGATTTATTAACAGAAGCAACTTTCATCCACACTGTGTGTGTGTCGTATGCTTCCATTCAATGAATAACGTATTTCGTGAGTTTTTTTACTTTGGTTAAAAAAAAAAAGGTTATAGCAACGTTTGTATACATTGACGTTTAGAGAGGTTATGAAATAGTCGACGTTTCGATTCGCATTACATTACGCTGGCGAATTGTTTCTCTTTGTTACTTTGGCTGTTGCTAAAATTCTCAAACCATCATCGCTTTGATTATTTGAAAGTTGTGATCGGCTGTAGGTTATGGTAACGCGAAACTGCTAACCTAACCTCGAAAGCTGGAGTTAACGAATTCCGCGTACTGTAGATGAATAAGATCCGAAAATTCTCAACTTTGATAACCAAATTCACCCATGATTAACACCAACGTCCACAACAATGACAATGACAATGATAATAACAAAACAATAATCCTTTCCCATCTTTTTCCATGTCAGCATAATGGTTCACGATAAAAAACCAGCAAGACGAAGCAGATCAAGGGAAAGAGACCGAGAGCGAGAAAGAGAACGCGAGCGTCGAGATACCAGAGAGCGCCGCAGGTCCAGGAGCAGATCTAAAGACCGAAAAAAGGAGGAAGGAGGTAGAAGAAAGCGTTCAAAATCTCGCGAGCGTTCACGAGAGAGAGACAGATCGCGTGAGAGAGACGGGGAGAGGCCCAGAGAGCGGGAGAGATCAAAGGAAAGGGATAAGCCTAGGGAGCAGAGAGACGGCAAGGACAGAGGAAAAGATGACAAGAAGCGCAAACCTAGCCCAATATTTTCATTGGAGGATGAAGGCAAGAGGGAGCACAAAGGTGATGCCAAAAAAGAAGACGAAGAAAGTAACGAGGAGAAGCTGAAGGTAGCTGGTAAAGCTGAGCCTTTAAGCTTGGAAGAACTTTTGTCGAAAAAGAAAGCTGCTGAAGAAGCCAGAGCTAAACCCAAGTTCTTGAGCAAAGAAGAACGCACTGCGTTAGCTCTTAAGAAAAGACAGGAGGAGGTAGATTCTATAAGAAAAAGACAGGAGGAAGAGAGAAAGAATGCATTCAAAAATGATGGTCCGAGCTTCGGCAAGGACAGAGACAGAGAATGGGACGATCGGGACAAGTAGTTGAAGCTTTATACCTCTTTCATCATTTTCTATAGATTCATTTCAATCAATGTTAACTGGTTTTGTTCGTATTTTCAGACGCAGAGAGCCCCCACGATCCAGAGATGATGAAGTCAAAGACAAGGACAAAGAGAAGGAGGTGGAAGCGATTAAAGAACGCTATTTGGGATTGATTAAGAAGAAACGAAGAGTCAGAAGGCTCAACGACAGGAAGTTTGTATTTGATTGGGACATTTCCGAAGATACTTCTGTCGATTATAACAATATTTACAAGGAACGTCATCAAGTACAATTTTTCGGGAGAGGTAATCTAGCCGGGATTGATATAAAGGCACAAAAACGAGACCAAAGCAAGTTTTACGGGGAATTGTTGGAGAAAAGACGTACCGATGCTGAAAAAGAACAGGAAAAGTAAGGAGTTTGTTAGCTTGAGTCTTCAGATTCGATATTCTACAATCGTTTAATCAATCTAATCTCTCAAAATGAATCTGCATCTGAATCTTGGAGGCGATAATTGGTTTTTCTCGATTATCAATAAGACTTATATTCGTTTTCCAGGATGCGGCTTAAGAAAGTCAAGAAAAAGGAGGAGAAGCAGAAATGGGACGATCGTCATTGGTCTGAAAAGGCAATTGAGGAAATGACTGAGCGAGATTGGCGAATCTTCCGCGAAGATTACAACATAACGATAAAGGGTGGTCGCATTCCCGACCCAATACGATCTTGGAAGGAGTCTGGCTTCCCCAAAGAAATTCTAGACATTATTGACAAAGTTGGGTACAAAGATCTCACGCCTATTCAAAGGCAGGCAATTCCAATCGGTCTGCAGAATCGAGATATCATTGGCGTAGCCGAAACTGGGTCTGGTAAAACTTTGGCTTTCCTGATTCCGTTGCTTCTATGGATCACCAGCCTCCCCAAGATCGAGAGACTGGAGGAAGCCGACCAGGGACCTTACAGTATAATTTTAGCCCCGACTCGGTAAGATAAACGAAGAATACCTGCATTGTTTATAAACTGTTTATACTTTCCGATACATACATGAGCATAATTGGATCTGAATGACTTTCCAGCGAGTTGGCGCAGCAGATTGAGGAAGAAACTAATAAATTTGGTCAACCTCTTGGGATCAGGACTGTTGTTGTTGTTGGTGGTCTGTCGAGGGAAGAGCAAGGTTTCAGACTTCGAATGGGATGCGAGGTGTGCTGGTCAAATTTACGATCTACCTAATTCATTCAGTTTCTATTTATTTACTAGTTTCAATTCCTAACCATTGCTTGATTTCAGATTGTAATTGCAACACCCGGTCGATTGATAGACGTATTGGAGAATCGATATCTCGTATTAAACCAGTGCACATACATCGTACTCGATGAAGCTGACAGAATGATAGACATGGGTTTTGAGCCAGGTAATTAAAGTGTTTCTAAACATGCAGTCACCCGAAAATTCATTGATTATAAAATAAATCTTTCAATAAACTTTTTATTTCATTTTATCAGACGTTCAGAAGATCCTGGAATACATGCCGGTTACGAATTTGAAACCGGACAACGAGGACGCGGAGAACGAGGAAAAACTATTGGCTAATTATAATACAAAGAAGAAATACAGACAGGTGGGTAGGGTGGAATGTTATAAATTCTTTATTTCCCCAAATCTCATATAAATATTTTTCACACAACATTGATACAATCTTATCATTTTCAGACTGTGATGTTCACCGCTACTATGCCCGCGGCCGTTGAGCGGCTGGCCAGAACTTATCTGAGGCGACCTGCAGTCGTCTACATTGGCAGCGTAGGAAAACCGACTGAAAGAACTGAACAAATAGTTCACATAATGGGAGAGGCGGACAAGAGAAGGAAGCTGATGGAAATATTGAGCCGCGGTGTCGAGCCCCCAGTCATTATATTTGTCAACCAAAAGAAAGGAGCCGACGTATTGGCCAGGGGACTGGAGAAACTTGGAGTAAGACTCTTAGAAAATGTGCAGCAGAATCGTTTGGTGTTTTCAAACGCTTCATCTAGTCGATATTCGTCCTACTTGTTCGAGCAACAATTCTAACGTGATTTTCATCTTACAGTACAACGCCTGTACTTTGCACGGTGGTAAAGGACAAGAGCAAAGAGAATACGCTTTGGCATCTCTCAAGGGTGGAAGTAAGGACATTCTGGTCGCCACTGACGTCGCTGGTCGTGGTATCGACATCAAGGATGTATCTATGGTGATAAATTACGACATGGCTAAGACGATCGAGGGTAAGTAAACGCATTGGGATTGTTTAGAATTTCTAAGGCGTGTGAGGGCAATGGACTTAAATTTTTTTCTTCTTTTCCCCAGATTACACGCATCGTATCGGTAGAACTGGACGTGCCGGAAAAGCCGGTCTCGCCATATCTTTCTGCACGAAAGACGACAGCCACTTGTTCTACGATTTGAAACAAACCATTCTTGGCAGTCCTATATCAACGTGTCCGCCAGAATTGATCAATCATCCTGACGCACAGCATAAGCCGGGAACAGTTGTTACAAAGAAGAGACGGGAGGAGAAAATATTCGCATAAACATATTGTTTTACGTGCATTTCATTTATTTACAAAATCAATGTATTTTTTTTTCAATATCTAATAGATTCATATAATATTATAGGTATGTAGGGTATTCTCCAGTTGTATATTTTCGACATTTGTCCATTTGTCAATTTTCTTTTCTTTTTTTTTTAATAGAAACTTGAAAATATGATTTTTATTATAACACCTTCAAACAATCTTCGACGCTCGAGCGAATGAAAAATAGACTCGCTAGAATCCGAAATGTATTTTATCTTCATTTTCCGTACCAATTTTAAGGCTGCAGCAGGTTCCTAATATAAAATTAGGCTCAAAACTATTATAAATAATTAAAAATTGGTTTTTTATTCCTTTGAATTTTCGCGCGCGTCGTCAGGTTCTCTGCGGCTGTATTCGCCCAAGGATTCGCCCTCTATAAAATCTTTTGTTTTTCGTGGTCTGAAATTCCCCTCCCTAGCTGCAGAAGCGGCAAAACTACGGAAAATTTTAAAGCAGTATTAACGACGCCATTGACCTGAAACGGGATTATTTTCCATTCTAAATTTAAGCCTGTGGTACATAAACAAAGATTCTGATTATAGATTGAAACAAAATTCATGAATGAATCGCGAAGCTTTGTCCCAATACTAGAGTCAACAAACTCTACAATAATATAGGTTTTATTTTCTTTTGTTTTTTCTCTGGATGTTTATCAGGCTCCGTGCGTGACCTTCAGATCGCAATACCTTCGTGGAAAAACATGAAAATTGTACAAAATACAGTACACATAAGGCGGTGTGAAAAATATTATCGCCAGTGAACGGCCAGCCTCAGGGCAGCTTGTTACCGGTCCCTAAACTCAAACAGCTGACGTTCGGGTGAAATTCTTTGTGCACATCTACTATACTGCACACACCTTTCGCCAACGCGTGCGCGGACCGCGCCAGTTCCACAATTTTATACCCGGAGGTTGTTGGTTGGCCATTTATTTGACCGTAGTCGCGCGACACCGTACCAGAAGCAACATTCCCCGTTCACCGCCAGGAACTATTGATAGATAAAAAGAAATGCTGAGTATATGTCGACAGGCTGTCATCGCCGGCAGTCAAAAGTGAGTCTTAAATACGTACTAAGTGAAAACAAACAACCTAACGTCATCGTTATACACCGTTTAATTAATTCTATCGATTCAACTTGCTGCACTTACCGTGCCGAATAAACGATCCAATATTTCAATATACTATACTATGCTATATATCTACATGGATAGAGTTGTCGCAGGTATAGGCATGCACTGCATCGATGCAACCAATTTATATGCATACGTATATCATATGCATGCGCAAAAATGATTGTCGCAGTATTCAGACACCAATATGATCGCAGAATGGTTTTATTTAATGCTACGAATCCTCGGATTCTTTATCAGTATATTATGTTATTTGATATAAATAAGAAACAAGGAAATTTAAATTCGTCATACAATATAGACGAGACTAACTAACTATAGCTGTGTTTGATTGAACGAACGATTTCCGTCACTTTCACTTCTACCTTGACAAGTGATATTTGAAAAATAAAAGTTCCATAATCTTGTATTGCGTTATATCAGAAGGCCTTGATTACGTTTTATACTAATTGCTGGTTCTAATCTATCGAACAAATGATAGTATGACTAAAAATCGAACGAAATATCTGTTTGAATGATTTTATACAGATGCCTTTCTCTTCTTTCTTATTTCTCATCTCTTATCTCCTCTCAATTGTCTAATCATGGGCGTTGATAACACAGATTGCCCTTTCCCAACTCCCACATGTGTTAATCAATTGTGAGATAGTAAAGAGGTAACAGTTATGTAATGCCTGTAATATGCATAATGAATACCTATATGTATATATGTATGTATGCTGGTTGGGTCGACTGGATCGGCTGACACACATCTGATGCGTTTTAAAATACCACAAACCGGCCTTCAAGATGCATTGCACACTTGCTGCATCTGCAAATCATGCACTGCACAGCCATTTTTTAATTTAGAAATACATATTCAGCATTTCTTTTCTTTGACAAGAAAATATTTTGACAATACCATGTAAACCTTTATTTTTCATTGTCACTTATTCAAGGCCAAATCACTATAACGAGACAAGTTTGAATATAATTTAACTAAACATGCGTAGATCAAACTTTTATCATTATTATTATTATTATTATTGTTAATATCATTATTATTAATATTATGCCTCGATAAGAGAGCCTGGAACAGGTATTGCCAGTTAGTAATCAGTTATTTTACATTGAAGGATACGAAAAGCTATAAAAAATAAAAATTCGAGTGCGAAGCTCACCTTGTTCGTACTCGCACAGACATACACTTCCATTACTTGTGGGAGTGTAATAGGTAATTTTTAAACTCGGCAAAGACTTTCAGAGCTTGAAACTACTCCGACGAATGTTCAAAGCAGATTGGTGGGTCTGTAAGAGCTGGTAGATAGATACTATAACGTCTTGAACCCTGGGTATCAAGGTTCAAGTAAGGCAACGAATGCAGGCTCGTTATGTAAAGCAGATGTATATACATAGAGATAACTCGGTGTAGTAATACTACTGATTGGAAGAAATTGATCATAGTATTTTCTGGGGATTAGATAAAGCGAGTAAAAGGTTGCTGACTAATTGCGTTTCTGTATTGTTGAAAGATAATGATAATGATCTTTAGTTAGCTTCAAATTTTATTGTTTATTTTTTTAACAGAGCTGGAATACGATCTTTAGGATCTGTAGTTCCGGTACCATGTCCTCCAGAATTTCCTTTGGAAAACGAGCCCGTACTTGGCTACGAAAAAAACAGCAAGGAACGGGCGAATCTGGAGGCAGTTCTAAAGTCTATGAGCAATGAGATTGAAGAAATTCCCATTGTCATTGGCTCGGAGGAAATTAAGACTGATATTTGCAAGTACCAAGTAATGGTGAGTAAAACTAATGAAAAGAAGAACTAGTTATATTCAGATGAAAATATATTTCTCTTTTGTCTTTATCAGCCTCATGATCACGGGCATAAAATAGCAAAGTTTTACTATGCAACACCGGATTTGGTCGCTAAAGCGATCGACGTCGCTGTTAAAACGCAACGAGAATGGGAATTATATCCGATTGAAAAAAGACTAGAGATTTGGCTGAAAGCTGCAAATTTAATGCAAACCAAGTACAGACAGCAGTTGAACGCAGCCACTATGCTTGGTCAGAGTAAGACTGTTATTCAAGCAGAGATCGATAGCAGCGCGGAATTAATCGACTTCTTTAAAATAAATGGTTACTTTGCCAAGGAGGCTATAAAATACAAGCCGATATCACCCAATCCTAAGGAAACTTTAAACTCTATGAGGTACAGAGGAATGGATGGATTTGTCGCGGCTATTTCTCCCTTCAATTTCACCGCTATTGGGGGAAATCTCAGCTACACACCCGCCATGATGGTGAGAATTTAGCTGATTTTCAATTTATCTAATCTAAAAGAATTATATATTCTGCATTCGACGGCAAAAGCTTTCTCCATCTTCTTATTTCACATACGATTGATTATTCTTTGTTCTATTCAGGGCAACGCTGTTTTGTGGAAGCCGTCCGACACAGCGGTACTTTCTAACTGGTGGATATTCAAGATCTGTAAAGAAGCCGGGGTACCTCCAGGAGTCGTGAATTTCATTCCTTGCGACGGACCAGTATTTGGAGATACCATAACTGCTTCCCCCTATCTTTCGGGCATTAATTTCACCGGCTCTGTACCAACTTTCAATAGGCTTTGGACTCAAGTCGGAAACAACATAAGCAAGTACAGGAATTATCCGAAAATGATCGGGGAATGCGGCGGAAAGAATTATCACTTTATCCATCCAAGTGCTGATGTTACCTCTGTCGTTATTGGAACAATAAAAAGCGCTTTTGAATATAACGGACAGAAGTGTTCGGCCTGCAGTAGAATGTATGTTCCGCAATCTCTGTGGGAAAAGGTGAGACCAATACATTGGAAATTCATCTATTAATCGATTTGAAAGTGAATTGTCATTTCCCTCAGACATTTTCGCCCATAAGCATCATAAGATGTAACATCTTCAATCAATCCATCATTTCTAGAGTTTGTAGGCCACAAAGTGGGATTCGGCAGGCTCATTTTTTCATCTTTTTGTTTTTCAATTTCTAGATCAAAGCTGGCCTCCTAGAAACTCGTGACAAACTTAAAATAGGAGACGTTCGAGACTTCACTTCGTTTACATCAGCTGTGATTGACAGAGCTGCATTTAAGAGAATAACTGGCTACATAGAACACGCAAGGTCTTCAAATACCACTGAGATAATTGGAGGTGGTACTTACGACGATTCGTAAGTGTTTTTTTCAGACCAATGCAATGATCTGCAATAACTGAAGTAGAAACAATTCGATGAGGATATCACGTCAGTGATAATCTTTTGTACAACAATTTCTACCATTATAATATCACAATTATCCTCATTTTCAGTCGCGGGTATTTTGTCCAGCCGACAATCATCGTGGCCAAAGATCCCAAGGACAAGCTTATGACCGAGGAAATCTTTGGCCCAGTATTAACAATCTACGTGTATAAGGATTCAGACCTTAATGCAACTTTGAAATTGGTGGAAAGCTCCACGCCGTACGCGCTAACAGGATCGATATTTTCCACAGACCTGTAATTGGATTTTACTTTCATTTTAATTATAATCTACTGATGAATGATGAACGTAGTCGCGATGTTTGTCGTTCGGTATGTTCATCAATACTCGCTTTGACTCGGAAATTTATTTTACAGCAAATGGGCCAGATGGGCTCTTGACGAATTGAAGTACACCGCTGGAAACTTTTACATAAACGACAAATCGACCGGGTCCGTCGTTGGTCAGCAACCGTTCGGCGGTAGCCGGATGTCCGGCACAAACGACAAAGCCGGGGGTCCGCATTACGCTCTGCGGTGGGCTTCGCCACAGGCTATAAAAGAAACATTTATTCCGCAAACGGTGTACGACTACAAGTACATGAGATCTTAGATACGCGTTGTCGCGTGATTCTGTAATCGTGCAACAACGGATATCTGTTGCACCAATCGTCCGTTATATTATGGGTAGGATAAAAGCCAGGATAGCATTGGACGTATGCTGTTGCCTATGACAAGATAAGAGATCATAAATTTTTACGAGCAACAACATCGCGGCTTTTGATGTACGATATTAAATGGTATTTATCTTTTTCGCGATAATATATTTGAACGAAAAAACCGTAACTAAATTATCGACTTAGAGCAGGTCAATAAGACAATTGATACATCGTTTAAGTATCGAGTATTTGAATCTAATGAAGCGTTTATTTTTTTTTCTTCTCATTTTTAATGAAACTATTAAAATTTCTTGACGCAAGGTTTAGGCTGGTCCCGAAAACATAGCTTCTCTTTCATTGAACGTGTCGTAAAATAAAAAAAAATCATCAACGTCGAAATTATAGTAATTATTAGTTTTTTATTGTTTTTTTTTTTTCCCAATTGTTAAATGAATTGATTGACAAAGTGAAGCCACTCCGAACGAATAATCGTGTATATTATCCATACCACGTGAAATATATACTCAATTTCGATAATATTCAGTCAGCATATCAGTTGATGCATACTCTATTGTTTATACATAATTCATTGTTATCATAAATTAAGGTGT
This sequence comes from Tenthredo livida, assembly GCA_963992785.1. Classification (NCBI taxonomy): domain Eukaryota; kingdom Metazoa; phylum Arthropoda; class Insecta; order Hymenoptera; family Tenthredinidae; genus Tenthredo; species Tenthredo livida. The sequence goes on along the minus strand of OZ023070.1, from coordinate 537,671 downwards.
TTGAAATTTGTGAAATTTAAATTATACAGCTGCCGGTTGCAGTCCAGTATTTTTTCATTGGTGATTTATACATACACACATACATACATACATACATATATCAGGGATGATAGTGGGAAGGATGATGGGAATTTCGTATTTGCAGGATATACATACTATATATGATCATAATGGTAACAATAAAGTATATATATATATTATATAGATATATATACGTGTGTATATATATATACTTATATGTGTGTATATTATCATATACATATATACGTGTATAATAGCAGTAGTAGCTAATGTTCCGATGTTATTTATTCTAATTGTAAAATAGCAATAATAAAATGTAAAAAAATGAGTTACTATTAACTGTAAAATTAGTGTATATTTTGTTCATTTATCTTTTCACTCGTCGTTATATTATAATATACGAATATCAATGCATCACAATTATTATTATTGCTCAAATAGAGTTTCTATCTATTTTATAACCATTCAATCATTTATTCAATAATTTTATTTATTAAGCATAAATAAAAATAAATAATAATAATAATAATTTTGAATAACTTTACTTCATAATTACTGTTACTAGTTAAATAAAAATTTAAATATACGCTACATTTAGAATAGGGTAAGCCGAAGGGACGAATGCTGCGCCCTATTACACGCAACCCGCGGATCATTATATTATTCTGCTCATCTTAGTTCCGTAGTTCGTCACCCGGTGACGCCACCGGCGTAAACTGACCTACTCAGCGGCGTCCTTGCCCCTCTCGCCCCACTCAAGGCCGTCAAGGATGGCGGAGCCCAAGCAAACCGGTCTAACCGGGTTCAGTGGCCTTCGTGGCGCCGACGAGTGAACAGGTTGGTGACGTAGTAGACGTTCTTGGGAAAACTTACGCGCCGAGTTGACCAACGTGCGAGAAAATGCTTGACAGGAGGTACGCCGCGTCGTTACGAGTTGAGGAGGCGTAAGTTTTTAATATTCCGATCACCATTTTACCATAACCATAAATAATTATGAATTTTCGCGTATTACAAAGTGTCGCGTATTTCAATCAGCGAAGTAAGTGACGATTGGAGGCCTTTGATTATTATTCAGGGAAGTAGGGAATCGTTCGTTTTCAAGTATATTCTATCCCTACCCGCGAATAACTGTGAAAACCTACATTTCTTGCGAACATAACCTCTCCGATCTATTTTTCATACAAATATACTAGGTAAGGGAGATTCATTGATAACCTCGCGATAATTAACATCCCATCGTATAAGCAATCATATAATTCCAAGTTCCTCTTCAATCGTTTGCTCTACGAGCATGTTAGTGTTATTCTGAGTATACAAAGGTTTTCCTGGAGAATGCTTGATCCCCGATTTATTCTTGCCTTCCATACTTTGACGGAGATCTGAATAAGCGTTGCATGTACTTGAGATGCATGCATCCTACGTGCCAATTGGTCGGAGATGGACGCCAGCCAACACTATCAGGCTAGTTATGGATTCATGGTCAACCAACACAGTGGTAAGCTTTATATTATATCAGCCACAGACCCTGTATAACTATAAATGTATATCGACAACACAATCAAGGCTGAAACGCATTTATCTAGCGATACTCGGACAGTATCTATCTCTGGATCCAACAACGTTTGTGTCAATCTCAACAATATCCCCGCGTTTCAGAATTGGGGAGAGGAAATCAGATCTGGATAGATTATGTGCCCAATCACCAGTCGTATACGCCTTTTCAACTATTCGAAAACAGACCAAGCTGGTAATTGACCTCTCATTTGAGGGACCATTGTCAGAGGCAAGGAGGATATTGGCGTCAAGGTAATTAATCTATGATATTGATTGGCTTCTAGCCACCACAGGCTGCAATGCATCAATTGCCTCATATTATTGAAATCAAATTGCTGCTGATCCGTTGTACATCTAAAATAAATCACCTTTTTAAATCCATGTTTCACAGCTTCTCTACCACCCTACACCTTTAGCTGGCTATGGAAGCCCCTAGCTTACCTCTGTCCTCGTCATACACCAGATACTTTCATGGCGACTTGGTTCTACTCACCTGCGAGGGAAACACCTGAGATGTACCCGGAGGCAACATATTGACGCAATTCGTGTGATACTTGGATATCTTATTAAAGGGTAAGTTCAGAGACTAGGAACACTCATTTTTTTTTTAAAGCAATTATAACTTGCTTCTTTTCAATGGAAAAATCGAATCTTTCTTTTGTATTCACAACAGTAGTAAGAGCTTGATGAATCTCAAGAAAATTGTTCACTTGATTTGGATATAAATTTGCCTTGTAGTAGAGAAATATTTGAATAATGAGGATCAAGGATTGAAGGTTTTTAAATAAATACAGGTATAAATTACCGTAGAATTAATTATAGGCATCGCATTTATTTTTCAAACATCTTACAGACTTCAATATTAGTAATAAATTACTTTACAGTCCCATTCTTTGGTTCTTAGTTGAGCATGTTCGCTTGAACAATACATTGAGTTAATTTATGCCATGTAACATATATTAATCTAGTTTTTATTTTCACAGGGGTTGTTCGTGGAGGGAAAAAACATAGTCCTGCCTATCTACAAGAAAACCTCTTGAAAGTTCTGCATTACAACGATTCACGCCAGACAGTGGAGCAGTCCAAATACCAGGGGAATGGCTATTATTGATGGGGACTAATGGCTTCAAACGGCTATTATTGTGTATAAAGTAGCATAGGAGTATAGTTTTAGGCTGAGTTCGCAATTACAGTTCCTTTGGAATTAGTTTTGGTAAAATCTCGAATCTTCTCTAATTAGATTAGACCAGATTATTCTAAATCCATTGTAGAAACTACAAGCGATACTCTATATTCACTCGTGATTATACAGCACGCTCTACCTGACTAGTTCATACGGTAATGTTATAATCAAACGAGGAAAAAACTTATAATATCACGGAAGAGATGAGAATTTGTAATAGATTATGATATGATATTGATATAATTTAATAGTTGAAACATTTCTGAATATCTCGGCCCATAATATTTTTTGTTAGCCTAATAACTTCATTGTACTTGAAAGAGGAGAGCAGTAGACACTGAAATAGTTGGATTAGCCATTACCGTATGAAATATTTGCAATATCTATGCAGGTAACTGCGCATAATACATGCATATACGATATACGTACGTGAATATACTTCACTCCTTTGTGAAATTGTCCTCAATGGATAGAGAGTAGACAATTCAGAGATCCACGAATTGGAGACTCTCATTAGTATCTATTGAGAACAACTATATTTATAGAGTAATGAATTATTCTACTGTTCTCGTGGCGAAATTACGTTGTTAAAGTATTATCGTTAACGAAAACCATGGTGAGAATAATGACTCTGTTCTCTATTCGTATGGTGGTCTGAAAAATAAAAATAAACAGCTCGCTGTTCTCAACAAGACCGATATAAATACTATCTGCTACAAACATTGTACTAGGCATTCTGTAAAATATACCTTCGTACGTATATGCATGTATTATCGTCGCAACGATTAGTTTCGAGTATAATACTAGTTTTATTATTTCCTAATTATAGTTCTAGCTAATCTCGGAACTTAAGAAGTGCCAAATATGTAGTTTTCAGTGATATACGTGATAGATTATACATATTACGATCACATCTACAATTTGTCCAATCAAATATTCAGTGTTGTAAAAATTGTAAGTCAATTTTTTTTCAAGTGAAGTTTATTACTTTTGAATAACTATTTTATAATTAGTTGAAATAACTTTACTTTATAATTAGTTTTAATATCTTTACTTTATAATTCGTTTAAATAACTTCACTTGAATATTAGTTGAAATAACTTCACTTTATAATTCGTTTCAATAGCTTCACTTTATAATTCGTTTCAATAGCTTCACTTTATAATTAGTTTTCATAGCTTTACTTTATAATTAGTTGAAATAACTTTGCTTTATACTTACTTTAAATAACTCTAATTTATAATTACGCTGAATAACTTTACTTTATAATTACTTTTACTAGTTGAATCGAGTTTAATTACACATTACCAAAGTAATGGGTAATTAAATGACTAGTTTCATCAAAAATGTAATTAGTGACTCGCAACACTGCAAATATTCATGCAATAATAAAATTGTTCATGCAATAAACATGTATCATTATAGTAAATTACGACATTCTTGAATAAATATCTCTTGAAATTGTAAATAATCAATCGTTGAATCATTTCCCCCTGTCCTTTCCTTGCCTATACTAAAAATTAGGTATCAACTGACAGAATTTTAGGAGTGAATTTTCTGGCAGTTGATACCTTTTTTTTAAGGAGTCAATTTTCTGGCAGTTGATACCTTTTTTTTAAGGAGTCAATTTTCTGGCAGTTGATACCTTTTATTTAAGGAGTCGATTTTCTGGCAGTCGATACCTTTTTTTTAAGGAGTCAATTTTCTGGCAGTTGATACCTTTTTTTTAAGGAGTCAATTTTCTGGCAGTTGATACCTTTTATTTAAGGAGTCGATTTTCTGGCAGTCGATACCTTTTTTTTAAGGAGTCAATTTTCTGGCAGTTGATACCTCATGGTGTCAAAAACGACTCCTTGAAAAAGGTATCAACTGCCAGAAAATTGACTCCTTAAAGAAGGTATCAACTGCCAGAATTTTAGGAGTGAATTTTCTGGCAGTTGATACCTTTTTTTAAGGAGTCGATTTTCTGGCAGTTGATACCTTTTTCAAGGAGTCGTTTTTGACACCATGAGGTATCAACTGCCAGAAAATTGACTCCTTAAAAAAAAGGTATCAACTGCCAGAAAATCGACTCCTTAAATAAAAGGTATCAACTGCCAGAAAATCGATAGGTACCTGGAGCTCTCGATGCCTACATTTCCCCTGGAGCCGAGTTGAGCCAATCAGGAGCGAGAGTCAAGACGAAAATAGGCAATTTCTCTTCAAACCTTATTCCTGATTGGCTTAGACTCTGCCCAGGGGAAATGTAGGCATCGAGAGCTGCAGGTACCTATCGATTTTCTGGCAGTTGATACCTTTTATTTAAGGAGTCGATTTTCTGGCAGTTGATACCTTTTTTTTAAGGAGTCAATTTTCTGGCAGTTGATACCTCATGGTGTCAAAAACGACTCCTTGAAAAAGGTATCAACTGCCAGAAAATTCACTCTTAAAATTCTGGCAGTTGATACCTTTTTCAAGGAGTCGTTTTTGACACCATGAGGTACCAACTGCCAGAAAATTGACTCCTTAAAAAAAAGGTATCAACTGCCAGAAAATTCACTCCTAAAATTCTGTCAGTTGATACCTAATTTTTAGTATAGGCAAGGAAAGGACAGGGGGAAATGATTCAACGATTGATTATTTACAATTTCAAGAGATGTTTTTTTTTATTTTTCAGACCACCATACGAATAGAGAACAGAGTCATTATTCTCACCATGGTTTTCGTTAACGATAATACTTTAACAACGTAATTTCGCCACGAGAACAGTAGAATAATTCATTACTCTATAAATATAGTTGTTCTCAATAGATACTAATGAGAGTCTCCAATTCGTGGATCTCTGAATTGTCTACTCTCTATCCATTGAGGACAATTTCACAAAGGAGTGAAGTATATTCACGTACGTATATCGTATATGCATGTATTATGCGCAGTTACCTGCATAGATATTGCAAATATTTCATACGGTAATGGCTAATCCAACTATTTCAGTGTCTACTGCTCTCCTCTTTCAAGTACAATGAAGTTATTAGGCTAACAAAAAATATTATGGGCCGAGATATTCAGAAATGTTTCAACTATTAAATTATATCAATATCATATCATAATCTATTACAAATTCTCATCTCTTCCGTGATATTATAAGTTTTTTCCTCGTTTGATTATAACATTACCGTATGAACTAGTCAGGTAGAGCGTGCTGTATAATCACGAGTGAATATAGAGTATCGCTTGTAGTTTCTACAATGGATTTAGAATAATCTGGTCTAATCTAATTAGAGAAGATTCGAGATTTTACCAAAACTAATTCCAAAGGAACTGTAATTGCGAACTCAGCCTAAAACTATACTCCTATGCTACTTTATACACAATAATAGCCGTTTGAAGCCATTAGTCCCCATCAATAATAGCCATTCCCCTGGTATTTGGACTGCTCCACTGTCTGGCGTGAATCGTTGTAATGCAGAACTTTCAAGAGGTTTTCTTGTAGATAGGCAGGACTATGTTTTTTCCCTCCACGAACAACCCCTGTGAAAATAAAAACTAGATTAATATATGTTACATGGCATAAATTAACTCAATGTATTGTTCAAGCGAACATGCTCAACTAAGAACCAAAGAATGGGACTGTAAAGTAATTTATTACTAATATTGAAGTCTGTAAGATGTTTGAAAAATAAATGCGATGCCTATAATTAATTCTACGGTAATTTATACCTGTATTTATTTAAAAACCTTCAATCCTTGATCCTCATTATTCAAATATTTCTCTACTACAAGGCAAATTTATATCCAAATCAAGTGAACAATTTTCTTGAGATTCATCAAGCTCTTACTACTGTTGTGAATACAAAAGAAAGATTCGATTTTTCCATTGAAAAGAAGCAAGTTATAATTGCTTTAAAAAAAAAATGAGTGTTCCTAGTCTCTGAACTTACCCTTTAATAAGATATCCAAGTATCACACGAATTGCGTCAATATGTTGCCTCCGGGTACATCTCAGGTGTTTCCCTCGCAGGTGAGTAGAACCAAGTCGCCATGAAAGTATCTGGTGTATGACGAGGACAGAGGTAAGCTAGGGGCTTCCATAGCCAGCTAAAGGTGTAGGGTGGTAGAGAAGCTGTGAAACATGGATTTAAAAAGGTGATTTATTTTAGATGTACAACGGATCAGCAGCAATTTGATTTCAATAATATGAGGCAATTGATGCATTGCAGCCTGTGGTGGCTAGAAGCCAATCAATATCATAGATTAATTACCTTGACGCCAATATCCTCCTTGCCTCTGACAATGGTCCCTCAAATGAGAGGTCAATTACCAGCTTGGTCTGTTTTCGAATAGTTGAAAAGGCGTATACGACTGGTGATTGGGCACATAATCTATCCAGATCTGATTTCCTCTCCCCAATTCTGAAACGCGGGGATATTGTTGAGATTGACACAAACGTTGTTGGATCCAGAGATAGATACTGTCCGAGTATCGCTAGATAAATGCGTTTCAGCCTTGATTGTGTTGTCGATATACATTTATAGTTATACAGGGTCTGTGGCTGATATAATATAAAGCTTACCACTGTGTTGGTTGACCATGAATCCATAACTAGCCTGATAGTGTTGGCTGGCGTCCATCTCCGACCAATTGGCACGTAGGATGCATGCATCTCAAGTACATGCAACGCTTATTCAGATCTCCGTCAAAGTATGGAAGGCAAGAATAAATCGGGGATCAAGCATTCTCCAGGAAAACCTTTGTATACTCAGAATAACACTAACATGCTCGTAGAGCAAACGATTGAAGAGGAACTTGGAATTATATGATTGCTTATACGATGGGATGTTAATTATCGCGAGGTTATCAATGAATCTCCCTTACCTAGTATATTTGTATGAAAAATAGATCGGAGAGGTTATGTTCGCAAGAAATGTAGGTTTTCACAGTTATTCGCGGGTAGGGATAGAATATACTTGAAAACGAACGATTCCCTACTTCCCTGAATAATAATCAAAGGCCTCCAATCGTCACTTACTTCGCTGATTGAAATACGCGACACTTTGTAATACGCGAAAATTCATAATTATTTATGGTTATGGTAAAATGGTGATCGGAATATTAAAAACTTACGCCTCCTCAACTCGTAACGACGCGGCGTACCTCCTGTCAAGCATTTTCTCGCACGTTGGTCAACTCGGCGCGTAAGTTTTCCCAAGAACGTCTACTACGTCACCAACCTGTTCACTCGTCGGCGCCACGAAGGCCACTGAACCCGGTTAGACCGGTTTGCTTGGGCTCCGCCATCCTTGACGGCCTTGAGTGGGGCGAGAGGGGCAAGGACGCCGCTGAGTAGGTCAGTTTACGCCGGTGGCGTCACCGGGTGACGAACTACGGAACTAAGATGAGCAGAATAATATAATGATCCGCGGGTTGCGTGTAATAGGGCGCAGCATTCGTCCCTTCGGCTTACCCTATTCTAAATGTAGCGTATATTTAAATTTTTATTTAACTAGTAACAGTAATTATGAAGTAAAGTTATTCAAAATTATTATTATTATTATTTATTTTTATTTATGCTTAATAAATAAAATTATTGAATAAATGATTGAATGGTTATCCTTATTGAAAATGATTTATGCGTTGGATGTAGGTTATGTAGGTTAACGTCTTGATGTTTTGACGCTTTGACAGATTGAATTTTTAATTATAGCTATAACTTTGTTTTCGTTCAGAAGTGGTGTTATTTCGACCGCGTATCTTGCGTGAAATAGGTTTCGGAATCCGCCCACACACACATAGCATACGCCAACGTGCGATGACCCCCGTAATATTCGACTCACGGTCGTCTCAAGACTGACTGTATTTCGACACCAATAGAGGTGTAGCTGTTTATCCAGCAATTCTATTTTTGTTTACGGAAAAGTTCATATCGGTTAACGTCCAGGCATCGGGAACGGACGTGTGTCGTATTAACATTCAATGTATGTCGCATACACTAGTATACGTCGCGGAAATGCAAATGATTTTTCGACTTTGCGTACAATTGAATCGAAAAACCTCACCAGACAACTACCTGTTGATTCAAACACTTTCGTGATACATATTAGACAATAATATATAAACAGGATTAGAGGTAGTCTGCGTCTATCACGGTATAATAGATCATAGGTACAGTACAGTGAACTTAATAACGTCTTAATATATTTATAACTGATACGCATGAGAAACATATGTTCAACGTTTCTACCCATAATTCTATATTTCTGGTGGGAATGATTGTAAACATTTTGAACTTACATTTCAGGCCGAAGTCTTAATCGCATAAAATGTCAGCCAAGTCAATCCGCCACGCGACGGTCAAGGATCTGATTAATCGTAATCTGTCTGAGGCAAATGCTGCAATAAAATCTCGATTTTTCTCTGTCGATGAGAATACTAACTGGGTAAACGCCGTTGCTGAACATCCGTGGCTTAGAACAGCAAAACTAGTCGCAAAGCCTGACCAGCTCATTAAGACTCCTGGTCGGTTTGGTCTCGTCAAAGAGAATGCAGATTTATCAGAAATTAAAGAATGGATAGAGGAGAGGATGAACAAAGAACAGCAAGTCGAGGAGATAACAGGAAAGCTCAACAACTTTATAATCGAACCGTTCGTACCCCACGAACAGGTAAGAATTTTTTAACTCCTCAGTCATTTTCATTCAAGTTTGATTTTGAAAATTGTTCTTACCAACAGGACGAAGAGGCGTACGTCTGCATATATTCCCACCGCAGAGCAGATACTATTCTTTTTCATCACCAAGGTGGTGTTGATGCTAGTGACGTGGATACCAATGCTCTGAGGCTAGAAATACCCGTGGGTTCCCCTGCCCCTGACCAGGCGGCATTGACTGAAAACCTATTAACTAATGTATCTGCATCTAAGAAACCGTGGGTAATTCCTCCCTAGAAATATTGGGTTGACGTTTGTTGAACGACACAAATGCCAAATCCCCATTTATTAACTTACAAATTTTGTTCCAGGATGATCGCAGAGTTCATCGAAACTCTCTACAAACTTTACGTCGACCTGTACTTCACCTACTTAGAGATCAACCCATTAGTCGCGACAGAAGAAGCAATCTATGTGCTAGATATTGCCGCCAAGTTGGATACTACAGCTGATTTTATCTGCCGTCCTGTTTGGGGAAAGATCGATTACCCACCTCCCTTTGGTCGCGATGCTTATCCCGAAGAAGCTTACATTGCTGATCTGGATGCTAAGACTGGAGTCAGTTTGAAATTCACAATTCTGAATAGAGAAGGGAGAATTTGGACGATGGTTGCTGGAGGAGGTGGAGTTTTATTCTTCAATATTAAACAGCCGTGCGAACAATTGTGAAATAAAGAATACACTTTTCAGGTGCCTCTGTCGTTTATTCGGACACTATTTGTGACCTTGGTGGCGCATCTGAGCTGGCAAACTACGGTGAATACTCTGGGGCACCCAGCGAACAACAGAGCTATGAATATGCAAGGACTATTCTGCGCCTAATGACCAAAGAGAAGCATCCCGATGGAAAGGTGCTGATTATTGGTGGTGGTATAGCTAACTTCACCAACGTAGCTGATACTTTCAAAGGTATCGTCAAGGCCCTGGAAGAATTCCAACGACAGCTGGTGGAAAACAACGTTAGAATATTTGTACGGAGGGCAGGACCAAACTATCAAGAGGGTCTGAGGTAAATTGACAAATACCTCCAAGCACTACGTAAAATGGCTATGTTTCATATCTTCTTGTCCTACGATCTATATTTGACAAGGAATTAATTGAGAAACATTGAAGGAAAGATGTGTGTTACCTGTGTTTTTCGACAGAGTAATGCGTGAGGTTGGAGAAAGCCTTGGAATCTCGTGCCATGTATTTGGTCCTGAAACACACATGACGGCTATCTGTGGTATGGCTCTTGGGAGAACTCCAATTCCTAGCCCAGAAGCTCAAGAGTTTCCCACGGTGAATATGCTCCTGCCATCCTTCCAGGCTCTTGGCTTGGAAGAAGCGCCAGAAACTGCCTCAAGTCTTCCTCCTGGGCAGGAGAGAGTGAAATATTTGGAAACTGATTCGGCCGGAAATAAAGAATTATTCAGTAATAAAACTAGAGCAATTATTTGGGGACAGCAGGACAAAGCTGTACAAGGCATGCTCGACTTTGACTTTGCATGTGGAAGGTCTCAACCTTCTGTAGCAGCAATCATATATCCATTCACTGGTGATCACAAGCAAAAGTTTTACTGGGGCCATTCAGAGGTGAATTGAACTTGTCGATAATTCATTGGTAAAAGTAATTACAAAGAAAACCAATGCTTTTTCCCAAAAGCCTTTTCCGTGTGCCTGAAACAGAAAATCTCTTTTGTTAACAGGTTTTCCTTCCAGTGTACAAAGAAATGGAGGATGCGATGCAGAAGCATCAAGATGCCGATGTCTTGATAACATTTGCCTCCCTGCGTTCGGCTTACGATAATGTGAAAGAAATTCTTGAATTTATTCAAATCAGAACCATCGCCATTATCGCCGAAGGAATTCCCGAAAATATGACAAGGAAAATGATTCAATTGGCCCAAGAGAAAGGCGTGACTATTATTGGGCCCGCAACAGTTGGTGGGTTGAAACCAGGATGTTTTAAAATTGGTAATAGCGGGGGCATGATAGACAATATTCTGCAAAGCAAACTTTATAGACCAGGAAGGTGGGTTCCACGATCTGGTAAAATTTTTAATGTATATCTGGATTCTGATTGGATAATAATATGAGTTATTGCGAATTTTAGCGTTGCCTATGTCTCGCGGTCCGGTGGTATGTCCAATGAACTGAATAACATCATTTCCAAAGCATCTGATGGAGTATTAGAAGGAGTGGCTATAGGCGGAGATCGTTATCCTGGAAGTACTTTCATGGACCATATAACGCGCTATCAGAAAAATTCTGAGGTCAAGCTTATCGTCCTACTGGGAGAGGTGGGAGGAGTAGAAGAGTACGAAGTCTGTGATGCTCTGAACTCTGGGCAAATAACGAAACCTTTGGTAGCCTGGTGCATCGGTACCTGTGCGACTATGTTTAAATCTGAAATTCAGTTCGGCCACGCTGGCTCAATTGCACACGGGAATACTGAAACTGCCTTGGCAAAGAATGCTGCGCTAAAAACAGCAGGAGCTCTAGTTCCAGACAGCTTTGACAATCTGGGAAATCTGATACAGACTGTCTATCAGGAATTTGTTACATCTGGAACTATCCAGCCCAAGCCCGAAGTTTTTCCTGCCACTGTTCCTATGGACTACAACTGGGCAAAAGTTGGTTCCTGTCTTATGAATTTGCTGTAACACGAGAGATTTTTTTATATGGAAGTTTATTGTCATACTGATATTGTCATATATTCGCACAAACTATTAACGTTTCCTTGTCTATATTCTAGGAACTTGGTATGATTCGAAAGCCTGCATCGTTCATGACATCTATTTGTGATGAGCGTGGCCAAGAGCTGCGTTATGCCGATGTACCAGTCAGCGAGCTGATGGAACGGAATGTTGGAATCGGCGGAGTTGTATCCTTATTATGGTTCCAACGATGTTTACCTCCAGTCTACTGCAAGTTCCTTGAAATGTCGCTAATGCTTACAGCGGATCACGGTCCGGCTGTGTCAGGTGCTCACAATACCATTGTATGCGCCCGAGCTGGAAAAGATTTAGTTAGCTCTCTAGTGTCTGGATTACTGACGATAGTAAGTAGTCTTGGACTGCTTCTTAACACAGACTAATCAGTCTCTACCTCTAACAAACTAGGTAAACATTTCACATATTTATTCTTTGCATTACAGGGCGACCGATTTGGCGGCGCACTCGACGGTGCAGCCTGTATGTTTTCTGAAGCCTACGACGCCGGTCTTCATCCTCAGGAGTTTGTGAATGATACACGCAAAAAAGGAAAGTTGATAATGGGAATTGGGCACCGTGTAAAGTCCATCAATAACCCAGACATGCGGGTGAAACTCATGAAGGACTTTGTGCTAGAGAATTTCCCTGCCAAGCCCCTGGTCCAGTATGCTTTACAGGTTGAAGAAATCACAACAAGCAAAAAGCCTAATCTCATTCTCAACATCGACGGCATGATCGCCTGTGCGTTCGTCGACATGCTGAGAAATAGCGGTAGCTTCACGATCGAAGAGGCACAAGAGTACATTGAAATGGGAGCGATCAACAGCCTCTTTGTACTCGGAAGGAGCATAGGTTTTATTGGTGAGTATTGGCCGGGGATACCATAGGAAAATTGTTCACACCACTGGCGAATGCTTGAAGCTAAATATCGAATACAATATAAAATATTTTGCAGGTCATTTTATGGATCAGAAGAGATTGAAACAAGGACTCTATCGCCATCCATGGGACGATATTTCCTATGTTGTACCCGAACAGTATGACTAGACCATCACCGCCGTCACCACATGGCGATGCTTATATATAATACTTCTCTTCTTCAAAAATGTATGATAAATTTGTAGAAAAAAAAAAGATATGAGGTGATTTACAGAATAAAGCGATATTTGAATAGAAAAGACAGTATTATTCCTCAGATTTTATTTATAATAATCATTTTGTGCGAAATACTATACTAGCATTAAATTATATCTGAAATAATAAAATTTGTCCGTAAACTTTTCAAAACATCGGTATTCGCTTATTAGTAAAGATTTATTATTGTTAAAATAGATAAGTTTGAGAGAGTACTAGAAGTTATTACATAACATTATGTTCTGTTCATCAGAGGTAAGATATAAGTAATTACATTCATTCATTCAATTTTCAAAACAAAAAAATATACACCTATATACAATATACTATATACATACTATATTATATAGTATAATATAATACATATGAGTATATTTAAAACGTATACAGAAACTGTATTGTCATCATGGTAATTAAAAATAGTATTGCTTTAGATTCAAATGTCTATACTTCAGGTACTTGAGATATAAAAGTTAATAGACCCATCAGCGGACCCTTAAGACCAATTTGCCCAATCGTCGAAGAACGCTTGCATTCTTGCGCGTTAGGAAAAAAAAAATCTATAGAATTCTCATTTCCAAAATCTTGAATGTAATTTAGACTGGATTTAAGAATTACCACTAAAATAAATGCAAATTTAATCTAATAGCACCTTGATTGAAATTGTTATGACAACAGTCTCCTATCCGTTACATTGAGAACAAACATAAGAGCTCAGATATCTGATTTTATATCCCACCTTTAATGCACAGTATACTATGAAACTAAAGAGAAACAGAAAGCTTGTCCCGTATAATGTGGAACTATGATACTATCAATTAATTTTCTCAAGATCAAAGCACGCCAGTCATTATTAAACGTCTGTACATCATCGTCCCTAGAAAATTGGGGATGTCTCGCAGTTATAAAATACTATATATATTTATATATATATAATATATGAAAAGATTTGTACAGATCATGGAATCAAATTCATCATTAGACTTATTTTACACACGTAGCAATCAAAGCAGAGTCCAACCATTCTCTCAAGGCTTCAATCTCGTTGGGTATATTCACCCGTGAACATTAATTGTTCAAATTTTCCTAAAACTTGACAACAACTTCCTGCCTGACGATCAGGCAAAAATATTGAACCATTCATTTCCAATAGCACTCGAATCAGTTTTCAACTATCTCTTGGAGATTAACATAATTCTATCATATATATATATATATAATTGATCGTATAACTTACTGTTGGTCAGTGATTTGGAAAAAAATTCATTTTCTTGTTGCATTACCATTTCATTGTCACATAGATGAGGTGGATTTATCGTCTAGGACGTAGCGTGTCCGCGTTCCCTTAAATTACAAATAACTTAGTGATTCGAGGACAGATTTTTCGACTCGGCCCCAAGAAACTCTTATTCGAATTACTTGTATCAATTCATTTTTTATAAAAAAATATGTTTAACAAAAAGCGAAGAAATAAAAAAAGAAGAAAAAAAATAATAATAATGAAGTATTATCACGATTAATTATGCATTATTGTGATGTAAATATATTTATTTCGTTACCGCTTTAGATCTGTAACTAAATTATATTCGAGACACTATTTAACATTCCTTGGCTGATTAACAATAAGATAAAGAATGGTGTAGAAAACAATAGGAATTATGTTTACATAAGGAATCAATAATATAATTCACGTTTAATACAAATCACATAGAGTTGTGTTTGAAGCAACGGCACCAATCCCTTCGGATTGATTATATTTTATAAATATTTTCTCTCACTTGCTGCTTAGTACTATATAAAATCAGTTGAAAAGATCTTTCTTTCTTTCTTTCTTTCTTTCTTTCTTTCTTTCTGTCTTTCTTTCTTTCGATATAAAAACCATACACGTCCTACGTAAGTGAAGGTAATATTCAACAAATTATTATTTTATTTCTTCTCTTCCTCTTATTTTTTTTTCTTTCTTTTTTCTAGTTGCTACTATAATATAATTTTAAAATAAAGTTATTTAATACAGTTCTTTTCAATTATTACAAGAAAAAAAAAAAAAGAAAAAAATATATATACACATATATATCTCCAACGATTTTCCATGCGGTACTCTCTAACTGTATGTACACCACCAGGATTTGTATTTTTGAAAATAATTCACCTGTATCTATGCGCTGCAGCTGATGACGTAAATGAGAATGAGAAAAACAATAAAAAAAAAAAGAAACTAATGTTTAGCAGGCAAAATAAATAATTTATTAACAATAATTGATCGTGATGTAGTTTGCGAATAAATACCATAAATCGTATCGTGAAATGAAAGAGGAAAATATCATATCATATCATATCATATGTCATATATATACATATATGTCATCAAGCCTATAGATTATTTTATGGCGAGATCTTATACCGAATAGAAACAGTACGTCACTTAAATTGTTTGAAAAATTATCAAAATATGTATGTATGTATGTATGTATGTATGTATTAAAATATACGTAAGTCTTCACCATTGGTATAAAAAGTACGCTTAAAGGCTGCATATAAACTGATTGAGCGAGGCTCGTCCCAGCTAAGAATCTTTACGTTTCACATTGTTATTTGTACATAATCGCCCCAAAGTTAGCACGACGAGGGAAAGGAAATAAAAGATAATATGAAGGTAACGTCGACCATTTATGGTTCGGTTTCAAATCGTCCATGTATGCTTATAAGATATAGCGTTAAAAATCACCGTGAATACTGTAATCATTCACATATACTATAAATATATATAGAGAAAATGATGGTTTTCAATGTTTTAGTTGATCACAGGCAGATTAGTTTCGGGTCGTACTAACAACCAGTGTATCTACATCGCTATTACTACTAAAGTATCGATGTCTGGTTTTTCAAGTTAAAAGCAAAGAGAGAATTGTCTTTGTAAAACTAACTATACATCAGCTTTGTCTCTTGCCCTTTTCATCTTTCTCCCATCGTGTATCTGCAAATGTTAGTCAAGACGTTAAAGAGGCTGGAGCTTCTCAGTCTTGTAAACATTTGCTAATTTTTTTGTTTCAACTTATAGGAATCAGTCGATCGTTCATCGTTACCTTTTCTCCAAACTACGACTCCAAACATCATCACAACCGTATCGAACTCTGTCTGTGGTTTAAAATCATGTTTCACTTTCTAATGATCGTGTATGTATAAAAGTAAAACCTATCTTCAATCTAAAAACACAACCTCAAGTTTTATATTCACAATGATTCACTGAGTTCGCTCATTAAATCTTCATCTTCTTTTTCTTTTTCTTTTTCTTCATTGTTCTCATACTTCACTAAAAATATCTCATATTCACAAAAGGAAATTTTAGGGGGGGCTACGCACACTGTTCCGTCGATGAATCAGACTTTAAACGTTCTGTCCTATATCGATTGTACTGACGATAAGGCGAACGAGACTGATCGTTGTCCGTAACTACTCGTGTCCTATGGGGTATTAGATTTTCATAACGACCCATCAGCCAGTCTTGGCATAAACGGTGCTGCGTATCCGCCACATTTTCCGTTGCCCAGCTCGCCAGCCATTGATGAAACTTTAAGTTTAAGCGCTTCGTTACTGCCGGGTGACACTGAAATCATGATTCGGTGGAAGTTCATAGCAAGTCCATCATCCTATGCAACCGGTACTAAAAGGATAAATTCCGAATGTCCGTCCACCAAGAGCGACTAAAAAAATTGCCGATTTCGACTCACGGCTACCTCAACACGACTCTTAGTGAACGGAAAATGGGATTGGGCCCTGTATATCGATCCCTTTTGTCGACAACTCACCTCTCTGGCTCTCGTGAAAGAATTTGGCTTATAAAGAAATGCCTCCTTGCTAGCAACGTAGAGCATCCTGTAACTGTTCGGATTAAACCTGCACTGAGTTTCGTCAGTGTTAATTATATCGCTGCCATCTGCTGCATCAGTTATTCTCAAAGGTGGCGGCCTCTCCACAAGTCCGGGGGTCGTATCAAGTGTTTTATCTTCTACCGTTGACCTGGTAAAACATTGAGGATTTCACATTTAGTAAACGTTGAATCTTGGAACGAATAACGAGCTGGAAAAAGAGAGGGGCGTGGGGGGTGGGGGAACTTACTCCGATGTTTTGTCGGGATGGACAGTGTTCGACGATGGCGATCTGACCATCCTAGAGGCACGCTTTCGCCATTGTCTGACATTGCGGTAGAGAAAGACCGGCTTGCGGCCTGCCAAAAGTCTGTCGTACGAGCTCCACCCACTTCCATCCATCTACAACATTCACAGCTTAATATTAACTTGCTGTGCAGTCTACACAAGTGTTCTTTTCTATTTAATTTAAAAATCAACGTTTTATAACTTCGATAACACGCTGGGCCAGGTGCGTTGTGTCGGTTGGTTCTTTTGAATAATATACAATTAAAAATAAGTTACATCGGCTAAATAATCATCTAGTTTTCCGCACTGAATCTGACTTAAAACCTGCGCTTATTGAACTGTTAATAAATTGAAGTATTCTTGATTTTGCAATTTGTTCAAGTTTAAAGATTCCTTACTTCTCAGTTAGTGGGAATTGTTGGATAAAAATAAAAACCTGACGGTTGTCGTACATAGATTTTGCTCGACTTTCTAAACTACAAATTAATCACTGTATATTAAGTTTGAATGAGAATGAAGAATTACTATTACAACAGTATTCTTAGAAATAACAAGCAAATTCTAAACTTTCCTCTAAATTTCTTCAATTATTTTTCCCAGCTTGTATGAATCAAGACTAGAATTATTGAAATTAATGGCAAAGCAGATGCATAGGTTTCTAACGGTCAGATCTTACTGTTGTAATTTCAACAGTTATTCAACTTGTGCAAGAAACTGAAAAACTGCGTTACTAATATCTGTATATAAAGTAACAAAACGAGACTGGACTCTCTGGTATGTGGTGTTAAAAAATATCCAAACAGAATTGTTGTATATACAGCGATACAAGAGATATCGGTAATGACAAAAAGTAAAAGTTTTCATCTTTTGACGATGGTGGTAGCGAACATAAAATGAACAGAATTTTTCTTATAAATATAATGATAAAAATAATAACAAAAGATCAACACACTGCTAACGTAACTTAATTGTATAAAAAATGTATCAACTCTCTCCGTGCCAAATTCAATGAAATTAGAAGAACAGAATAATTATTCATTGAACAAGGCGTAAGAGGGTATGTTAGAAAAGAGATATATTATTCTCTCTGTACGTTGATTTCTCAAAAAGATACGTACTTCACTACTAAATGGCAAATGGATTTGGATTAAATAACAAGGAATAAATGACCAAAATGAAAATCATTTCACTAATAAAGGATGTGTAAAGAAAAGAACTGTAATTGTGCCAAAAGAAATAATAAGAAAGGTAAAAAACGAAAATGCGAAATACATTCACAGTAATAATAGTAATAATAATTAATAATGAAACAAATATCATCATCATCATCATCATAGAGTTCAGCACTCGTGTAAACGAAAAAAAGTAAGAAAGAAAAAATGAAGTAAATTCTTTATTTTCACTTATTTTTTTTTTTTTCATTTTTATTTTCTGGAGGCAAACTGATAATTTAGTGGTACAAAAATGATAGACGATCATGTTTAAAAGCATTGTTCATGTATTTCAATATCTCTCTCTTCTATACAATATATTTATTTATATATATATATATGAATATATATATATATGTATAAATTTTATTTATACATATATATATATACACACACACACACACACACTCCATATATAATTTATAGTTACAAAATATATATCTTATTATATATTTCAAGATTAAAATTCATCATATAAAGGGGGCGGGGGTGGGGGGCCAAGTTGGGAAACAGAAAATTGGGGGCACGGGAAGGGGCCGGGTGGGGCAAGGAAAGGGCGGGTAAAGATACTACATTTGCACAGGATGAGCCTGCTCGTTTCATTGCCCAGAGTCGACAGTAAAATTATTTTCAAAAAAACGTTGACACAATCCAATCTTTAGTTACAACCGTGTACTATATCAAAAATTGCACATACAGCTTGATAAAAGAGAGTAAATAAATCAAGTCCACAAAGTCTTGCTCTCACATTATTGCGTTGACTATATTTGAAAAGTTTAAAAAAATAAAAAAAAAAAATAATAATTCAGGTAAAATTAGTGCCCGTATAAAAAAGGAACAGTGCGAGCAGCTGTCTCCAATGATTTTTCCCCTCGTATCAACAGATTCTCTATAATAACTTACTCCATTTCTTGATATTCAATCGATATGTGTTCACGGGTATAACGTCAGATTGAAAAACTAATCAATCAATCGAATAATTGAATAGGAATAATTAATAGAAAAAAAAAAATGTCGAATCGAGAGCCATTTTAACGAGTCGGTTACTATACGGTGGTCTAGTCGTTACAATGAAACCTTTGGGAAACTCTCCAAGTTAGTAGTACTGTTGATGGGATGACGCGATGCAAACCTGCGCGGTAGAGAATTCGTTCCTTTAGCAACGTCTGTCTGAAATAGGATAGACGAATCGCGGGACAGCTTGTCGGGGGATGATTACAGTGAATTTGTTTGTTTTCTTTTTTTTTTTCGTTCTTTTATAATTAAAAAGTTAACAGATGAACCGGCGAAATCTCTCCACCTTAATATTTGTAGCATGTGTATACAAATATCTATGAAAAGCGCCACCTTACGTACTAGAAAATTGGAAACTCAATCCTTTCTCTGGTCTAGATTTTCAAAAGCCGCAGTCTAGTTTGAGCCGTTTTTATTTTATTTTTCTTTTTCATTTTCATTTTTTTTTTCTTTTTTAAAAATTCCGAATATAGATTTTTCTCACAACGTTTACAATTTTTCATTTACGAATTTACCTATCGGCGCTCTTTTCAACATGCGAGATGAGCGATCCTTTTTTTTTTTTTTTTTCATTTTTTGGTGTTGTTATATTTTTTTAATTTTAATTTAATTAATTGGTTTTTTTTTTTCTTTGTTTTTAATAAATTAGTATGTTTTTAATTCAAAGGCATCTATTAATTCCAAAAGGCTTCACCGATCTATCTCATGAAAGTGACAAGAATCATTTTACAAATTAACACTACCTCTATTCTAAATAATGTATCAAAAACTATGTACAATTTTTTTATGATGCAATATTTACAGTTTGTTTGTTTTCATTTTTTTTTTTTTTTGAGATTGTGGACAAACGACAACAATACTTTTTGGTCACCAGACATCTTTCCATTCCATAGTCACTGGATTGTTTGTTGTATTATTATTATTATTATTATTATTATTATTATTATTTTGTTGTTGTTTTTTTTTTGTTTTTTTTTTCAGAAATTTGTAAAATTCGCCTATCACAAATATTCATACCTTATAAACATTTTTATACAACGAACAATAAGTTATTGCAAAAGTCAAAGTTAGCTGTTGGCCAATTTCTTTACGTCCAAACATTGTTGGAATAAAATTTGTCAACGTTGCATACATGGGATTGCGTTATATAACTTCTTCAATTCTAGCACCCATTATTATGACACGAGGAGCACACGGAGATAAGAGATTTCAAAACCATCTTTATGGTATGTATGCCTAAATACGATTAAAACTATATCCCTTGAGAATAATGTTTAGCATAGATTCAATAGTGTGGAATTAAATAATTTTTTCACAAAATGGAAAAAAAAAAAAAGCAAGAAACAAATAAAAATATTATACACACCGCAGAACTCGCACAGTTACGCAAGTTCTGAGAAATACTGTAATTGAGAATATCCTTTGTAATTATTGATATTTTTTTATCACAGAGAGACAAGCGTTGATGAAATTTTTCAGAATCAAAAACTCATATCCAGGATGTGGAAGAAAAAAAAAAAAAAAAAGTTAAGGAAAATCTTGTACTACACATAATAAATGCGCGATGGTATTTCGTTATAAAATGAGAACGATTTTTTTTTTTTTGTTCTAGTTTCAGTAGGAAAGAAATTGATACGAGACAGTAGACTACTGCCGATCACAGTCTCTCCGGACATTAAGAAAGGAACAAAGAGTTAAAAAAATAAAAATAAATAATAAAAAAAAATAAAATAAAAAATTGTTATCATTTGTATAAAGGTACAATATTTCGTATTAGTATCATGTAGGAATTTCTTATACCACTAATGATCCAATCGTGGTGAGATTTTGCACAAAAGAAACAACGAGTACGAATCTTTGTTTGAGGGGGGGGGGGGGGGGGGGGCGATGGGGCTGTAATTATCCGGCTCTAATATATTTCATAAATAGTTAAATAAATGCTAGGACCCTATGTTAATAATGTGTGTTACATAAATGTTGAAAGTTATAAACATATTATCATCATCAAGATAAGCCACGGTCATGTCAAATCGTGAATAATACTGGAAGGGCGAGAACAATAATGAGTAGTCAATTGAATAGTTGGGAGTAAAATTTGGAAGTTATTGCCAATTATAACACGCGACTTGATCTGTTGTACCAGATTATCCCAAGAGGAATGAAGATGAATTGTGTGGGACTCGCGGCGAAGACAAATTCATTGACTATGTTTTGAAATACGTACCTACTTATTCTTAAAGTTAATAATTTTGATACTATACCTATATGATAGATTGAGTTCTAAGTAAGCGAATCCGAATGAGAGAAAAAAAGAAGAAAAAAGGTCAGATACAGTCTGCAGTTTCGTTGTTGCAAAATAACTGCACGATTAGATTACTGTGTGTACGAAGATAGACGTGTCTCGGTCATTTTGAATAAACAAAGACGACGCAATAGCAAACCGGAGTAGTACGGACATTGCTTTGGTTTCGTTTGGTTTAGTTCAGTTTGTTGTATACAAAAACTATTAAAAGTACCGAACAGTATGAATACAAACTACAATGTCAGCAATGTTTATTTATGATTATGGGTGTGGTCCTATACCTTCTTGTTAATATCAGCGTTCTTGCGCTTTCTGCCCCTGCCCCCCCTTCCTGCCTGGTCGCTACTCACAGGATGATTGGCTGCTGTGTCGTTGTCTACGGAGGTAGGAATGTCCTTTGGGCTAGTCTGGCCAAGAGGAGCAGAGTACCTCTCTACGAACGTTGACCATTTTTCCGACGAACTAATACCCTCTCTCTGTCGTTCTCTTTCACTCTCTCTGTCCCTGCACCCACCCTCTGTGGTATCTTCACTTTCTGTGTCCAGCAGCTCCATTGTTATTTTGCAGTCTTTTTTGTACTGAAAGATAACGGTAACGACAATCAGAAATGCATCATTGAATTACGTTATCAACTTGTATAATTAGAATTCGTTTCATTCTCCCTTTGTGGGCCTATGGGACAATTTATTCATACACGTTCACAACTTTATAATCGACAAAGATATTCTTTACGATGTCGAAACGCAAAACAATCTTTCGCTAAGCTAACAGAGACATGATTCTAATCGTAGATTCGGAAGAGTGCTGCAAGTATATAAAGAGCTATATGTATATTCATGTTATGTGTTAAAGGACTCAAGAAATGAATTAAGCTTGGGGAAGAAAAAATTCTATTATAAAACGATGGTACTGAGATTATGATTGCCAATCAGTTTCAGATATAATAGTGAATAATAAAATGATAAATGATGAATGAAGATAATGAGATACTCACAATATGTATTTTGAAACAGTTCTCATCAGTCATAGCTCTCTCTGCTTTACGCTGGTAGGCAATTTCTGACCCCAGCCTCAGGTAGGCAGTGGCACATAAACCACCAGCCCCACTGCCGTCCTTTGGCTGCCTCTGTTCACGTTGAAATAACTCCATACACTGCTGACAAGTAGGATCTGTGACCAAGTACTGCAACTGAATAAACGAAGACAGAGAGTGTGTGTGTTAAAAGTTGTCAAAGAATTCCCTAAACGGAACAGTAGGTTTGGTTTGATCAAATTCAAAGGTGATATCGAAGTATTTTCATTATTCATTATATATTTATGAAAACATACTTGTCTTACAGCATATGTGACTACTTTGTCCAAGGTAAAAGCCATATATGCATGGATCCCGAACATTTCTCTAAGCGTATCTTCGTACGCTGTACTTTCCATATTGCCGTCAAGAACGTTTTTGACCATATCCAAAAAGGCAGGGTAATAATCCTCAATCTCTATTTCATCTGTGGGAAAAATTGAAGAGAAGAAAGACGAATGTTAGTATTTATTAAACAAAAATGACTTCCGGAATGTAGAGTGACTGTTTTGCTATAAGAAAAGGGACACAGAGTTTATATTTATAATCCATGAAAAATACTAACTTTTTGGTTTTAATCTCAACGCAACAGCGGTGCTCTCCTTCCGCTGTTGTTTATATCTCGACTCTTCGTCCGCGAGAGCTACAGCTCTCTCATACATCTTAGTCAACCTTTCGCACAGTATTTGATGTAGCCTCAAGAAAAGATACCAGTTATTGCTGCCCATGAAAAGGGTATAGGCTTCTTCTGGGTCCGTGGACAAGGCGTGAGACGAGGGTTTGAGATCTGGCTCAGTTTTTACAGGAATAGATGTCAGATTGGGGGAAGGAGCTGTTTTGTTTTTGCTTCCATGAAGACCGCCAGAAGTTATCGTCGAGGACGATATCTGGCCACTGCTACACGCGGGTAAGTCTATATCCTCTTTATCCTCTTTATCATCTGCAGGAATCAATATTGAATGTGTAAAAATGCGGGCGAAATAAGTTTGAATCAAACGGCGAGGGTTCAGAAGATGGACTTACCGTCTTCGTCGCGCTCGTCGTCGCTGAGCTCTTGTCGTGGATGAAAAAACAGGTCAGGTATGGTGTGCTTGAGAAGTAACTTTATCTGCTGTTTGTCCTCCTTGTGAATGGCAGTCTGCCTCTTCACGTGATGAATTAGAAGATTCGCAGCGTCGTCGAGAACAGACTTGTCTTTGTATGCCAGCACCAAGTGCGGGCCACCTCCAGTTTGCCCCTCTCCATTCCCATCGTCGGCCTGCTCGTGCCTCTGTTCAATTGAAATGTTAATCCATTAGTTTTCATTGTGAAATGTTTAAAATAACAAAAATCGCTGTTAAATGCAGTGAGATAAACTCACCTCGTCGTAAAGCGTTTCAATTTCATTGAAGAGACTCTTTGACCTAAGGGCTTTGACGTCGTTTTGTTTGAAATTAATACCCTGGTGGTCCAACGACTTCAAGTAGTACTTTTCGTTCTGTTCTCTCCATATCTTGTTGAATCCTTTCTGCGCTTCCCTCCACTCCTCCTCTTTGCTCTTCAGCCTTCTGAGTACGACCGGTACTGCGACAACTGGGTTCTTCTTCAGACCATCTATAATGTCAGCAGCCTTATCCCCGTATATCCTCCTCAGCGCTCTTTGATGTATCGTCGGCGAACACCCTCCCAAACAGTCGTCCAATCTGAACTTTTGTATCTCTTCCGAGCTCATCCGACTCATCTTTTTGTCCACACCTTCTAGGACCCGTATAGTCGCTGCGTTTGTTTCTATAACACCGTCAAGCTCGAACCGCTCATCCTCACAGCGGTATATGAACTCTTCGTACTGAGTTTTCCTGAAAGATTTGAAGGATTTCATGTGATACAACTTGCGAATAATATTGGAGGAAGGGAAGGGGCGTATTGTAGATATAATTTATCTTACCTGGAAGTAACGAAGGTACTGTCCTCAGACCACGTCGGGAAAGAGACCCAAGTATCGTTGAGGACTTCTTTACATAGCTGCGTCCTGCCTGTGCATTTAGGTTGCATGTAAGATTTGGGTAAGGCGCAGTAAGAGGCGCCCAGCCGTTTGCAAGTTGAGTAATCTATCTCCATAGCCAGATCTCCCTGGGGACGGTCTTGGTGGCTTCTTACAACGTTGTTAGGAAGCGTTTCGATGTTCAAACCGGCGGCTGTCGCCGAAGTGGAAGTTGAAGAGTCGGGTGAGTGTCCCAAAAAGTCTTTGAACCAACGTAAAAGCTCTGGGAACCTGCCCAGGAAAGGTGTGACCAATTGTACGAGTTCCGTTTTGGAGACTATCTCTTGATTGAACAAAACTAAACAGCGTAAGAAATTCTCATATACTTCTTGGGATCGCAGAGCCTTGCGCACCTGTAAAAACCATAAGAAAATATCGTTCATTTATTTGTTCCCCTTAATTTAAATTTTCAGCCTGCACAATGAGTAACGCTACTCACTTTATCAAAAAACGCGTAATCGTTGAGGCTTCCGTACTTTCCAGCATCGGCAAATGTTACGTCCCTCAGCGTTGCCATTTTGTGCTTTTTGGACGGGGGCTGTCCGTGCTGAGAATGGTGGGAGTTTCCGGTCGATCCTGAAGTTGAAAAGGACGGACTTCTTTTTAGCTGACCAGCGCTATGACCGAACTTTTGACCGCTATTTAAATCCCTGGTGCCGGGCCTCTCTCTCTCCCGTTCCCTGTGATCTCTGTTGTCTCGTTCCAATCCGGTCAAGTTACCAGTTTCCCTATGCTCTCTGGGTATGTTCCCAGAACTATTGTACAGCGCTTTTAAGCCTAGCGGTTTTTTAACGATCGCCGAATGATCGTTAACCGCCCCACCTTTGTTGCTCTGGAACATAGCAGACTGGCACCAATTAGAGTTAGACATTTCTTTACGCGCCGACTAAATGGAATATATGTATCTACTGATCTACGAACGGTTCGAATTGAATACATGTGATTCTCTAGCGATTGACAAGTTTTTTTTCAACTGATAAATAAAACTCACCAGGGCACTTTGCTGGTTTGTAGCATCAGGCAAAAATTGCCCAAACTCGGCTAGCAGATCTTCTTGATTCTCAAATAGCTTTGCAACTTGACTGTATACTTCTGCCTCGGTTAGATGCTTCCCACCAGTGCCGACGGCGGCTCCTCCGCCAGCTCCCATGTGCCCAGATTCCTTCAAATTTCGCTGTTCCTTTTGATAGGTGTGTAAGATCTCTAGGAATCGCTTGTATTTGTCAGGCTGACCTTGGAATCGATTCTGTGAACACATACGGATCAATTTATTCCAGTTGTTGCGGATCGAAATTACGAAACAGATATTAATTCATGAAATGCAATGCCGCACCTTTATTTTGTTAACATAATTGATGGCGTGATTGAACTCGACGGGTTGACTCTGCTGCGTCTGGCCGCTATTAGGTGCGCCGTCTTGTGCCTGACTTAAAGCCTGACTAACAGCAGCTTGGGCTTGCGCTGCACTGATGTGCGAATTGTTGTACGACTGGACAGGCGGCGAAGACGGAGCATGAACTGTCAAGCTGTTGTTCGGAATGTTATTTCCAATTGCATGGTGTATGCTGCCAGATCTGTGAACAGAATAGAGTTAATAAATAGTTATTGAGGATGGAAAGTACGAGAACTGAAGAGGCTGGTTGATTCCAATAAGTTCGACTGACCCTTGCATAATTTGTAGTACAGGTGGAGCCTTTGCTGGCTGAGTAGGCGGACTGGCAATCGGTGGAGAACCGACGTTCACGGTACAATGATGAGAAAGAGTTGCGGTATGCGTAGCAGTTGGGCTTGGCATACTGACGGATACTTGAAAGGCGTAACCCTGCTCGTTAGCTTGTACTTCTATCTTATAGCCGGGTGGTAAAAACGTGTTGAAACCAACTATAAGTTCTGGATGTCCTTTGAACAGATTGCTAACCCTAGTAATAACGCCCGGTGTATCTATACTCTGCGACTTGAATTCCTTCATGATGTCCAGAAAGTCATTGTACACCTGTGGAACAAAGATTCATTCTCAAAATTGTCACTGACTAATTGAATAACGCACAATTATAAGCTGACAACAAACAGACGTTGGGACAGACTGATATTTGACGAAAGAAATACATTTCTTTGATAAGAAGGCCGAAAAGTTGTTTGCAAACTCTTCAATCACAGAAATTCTGTGAATTAAACGAAATCCATGAGATCCTATTACCTGCGGTTGATTGTTGAACTTGTACTTGACTTGGTCAAGGTAAGATAAGGCATCTTCGACCTTTAGCCTTTGAAACTGCTGTGATCCTGCTCCTCCGCTCAAACTGCTCCCTGGAGCAGTAGGTGTAGGTGGTGTTGTGCTACCAGAATGCACCTGTAACGCGTACAGAAAGAGTTTCATAAAACGTTGAAAATTTTTGTCTCCTAAATTCCAGGAAAGTGACAAAAAAGTGATAAATAAAGTTTCGAGTATGCTCGATGCGAGGTAAACTGAATGTTTCATGTCTATGAATAGAAAAGGAGAGGGTTTTCCACCACTTTTTATCATATCAAAATAGTAACTAAGTGGTGATTGAATTAATTAAAATTTTCACCTTCACAGTCGAAGGAGCAGCGGTAGGCATTACTATGGCTCCCGTATACTGCTGTTGCGCCTGAACGCCACCAAACTGAACGCTCCCTGGCATCTCCTTGGAAGTTATTGGTCTAATAGGCTGACCAGGCCCGACTCCGACGGCCAAACCACTGGTAGGACGGTATTCTAAACCACCGGCTACTCCTATCCCACCCCCCGCGCCTAATCCACTACCTCCTCCGCCACCTCCCGTTGAATGTTTCAAAGCTGCTGCTGCTGCTGCCGATGCTACCTCGTCCACCCCACGAGCACGTTTCATCTCAAATCACATTGGAAATGCTGAAACATGAAAATAGGAGAAATTTGATACACGCTTAGGGACAGACGGGTGGGAAAACGGTGTGAAATAAAATAAATAAGTAATTAATTTACGAAAAAAAATCAATTAAAAAAAAAAAAAAAAAAAATCGCGATCTAGAAATAATATATTATAATTCTCTTATATTCAGCCAGGTTATAAATGTAGCTGGTTACATGGTCGGGGTTGAGAGCGCGAGCTTGCTACCCATACCGGTTTTGAGAGAGCAGTAAGTATCTTCAGACTTTCAGAGCTGAGACGACGGGAGAGAGAGAAGAGAGACACGGGGCTGCGTGCAGTATACGTATGTGTATACATACGCGTAGTGACGTCAGAGTCTAGCAGACGATAACGGGCCCAAAACAAAAATTTTTCTCAACCTCGATTTGAGGTTAGGTGTATATCGTATGTATAAATAAAAATGTATGAAATGATATGATGAGAATGAGGATAAGGATAAGGATAAGGATAAGAAGAATGGAAAAATACTTGGGAGAGGAACGGAGATAAGGAAAGGGAGCATAAAGAAAGAAAATAATGGAAAATATCCGCGGGATTGCCGGTCCGAGTGTATCAGTGCCCTTCAGGACGGCTTGAAACAGCTTGAAAGCTTAAAAAGTTAAAAATAGATCGGGACTCGGTGAAAACGCGGGCGTGTAGTCCAAGCGGAGTCATATGTTGGTTGCCATGGCGTGCCCGGCTATCTCCTGCAGGGGCCAGATAGATCCGATGACGGTTTACACCACACACACGATTGCCTGTGATATGTCGATGATTTTATACACGTCTTTATTCCCCAGTGGGTTCGTTACGCGGTCTTTAACCCGTTCGTTATTCTCTCGGATATTAGTTTCGCGATATTTCCCCGTTTTAGGTTTTATGCTATGGTTGGGCGTCGAGGAGTTGCGCTAGGCTAATTTGTAACACGATTCTAACCTTAAAACAACTAAACGTATTTATACGTTTCGGAACACGGATCGTTCCAACCGCGGTGTTTTATTTCATGCTGCCGCTGCTGCTCGATAGGCTTCAACTAAGAATTATTTCCCGACTTAAAACCTAACTAGGCGTCATTTTCTTCACGACACTGGTAAAAGATAATTTTCGATCGATGATAGGTAGTAGAGGCGCCGATGAGAATAAGAATATAGAGAAATAGAGAAATAGAGAATTATAGAAAACTCGTAACTCTTCACGTACGGAAATAAACTGTTTGAGAATTCGATGGAAAAAATGAAGGAAATTGAAGAGTCGGGTCTAACTCCATTCTCTCTTTCTCTCTCTCTCTCTCTCTCTCTCTCTCTGTCCTTCTCCCTCCCTCTTTGCCGCACTCTTCCGCTCTCTCGCTCGCTGTCTCTGTCTCTCTTCCTCGCTCTCGCTCTCTCTGTCTCTCTTTCGCTCTCGCCCTCTCTCATTCTCATTCTCTCTCTCTCTCTCTCTCTCTCTCTCGGCTGGTACACACGTATCGCATAATATACTGCGATGGTTTGTGTTTAAAACGCCTACTAAGAACTAAACAACGAAACTTTAAGTAATTCAACGCCATTGTTACGCAATATTAAATAGAAAATACGTTACACATTTTACGTTGTCTCGCGTACAAACTGCGAAGCCTCTCCCAGAGGCCGGCCCGCGTACATCAACGATTGCACCAAACTTATGTGTGAATAGATATACGCTCTATAAAACGATATAGTCAGGTTCCGTGGCGAATATCAATCGCGGTAGTCATCGTCCGTTCAATTATATTGAGAATAACTTTATTATTAAATGGTTGAGTTTACGCTGCCGATGCGACGTGCAGCAACCAACATACGACGACGATACACGACTCGCTCCCGGGTTACATACGGTTAAACTTTAACAATTTATAGAGAAAAATAAAACAACTTTATACTAAAAACGCTCATATTTCACCATACGATAGACATTATTATTTATTATTTTCAATACCTAATTTGTCAATATTATAAATACCTCGGCACTTCGAGTAAATATATTTTCTACAGACATTGTCACCGCTACAGGGTACTCGACGAACTATTGGATTTTGTATGGCAAACAAGGAGCCGACGGGTAGTATACTGCTGGCGAAGTGGGGGGCGGGTGGATTCGCCAGGGGCGATGAAACCGCCACGGCATTAGGGGGGCTCATTTTGTTTCACCCCGAATAAGAAAATTCTAACCTATCTTTACGCGTCGCGCTATACACCACTCGCGATATCGCCTTGTCATTTCTATTTATAAACAAAAACACGAGAAAAATGAGATGAGGGCAGAAACAGTCTCGCCGAGTGTCAGAGCGCGGGAATAAATTTTTTTTCTTTCGCTTTTTTCTAATTTTTTCTTCTTCCAAATTTATAAACGAAAGGGAAGAAGAAGAGTGAAATATTCTCGTACACAATCGAGCCGGATGATCTCGCGCGTAAAGAGACTCGAAATAATAAATGCACACGTATGCATACTGGAATTATTTTTCGCGGTGCCTTTTTTTTCGACCGGCGGACACGCCCCTGAAACTAAGTAGTGGCGACGGAGTCCGCCAAGCAGCGCGCGCATGCTACAAAATACCGGAGCCGCAGCCATCTTTATGCGGCCAACAGCTGTTCCCGGCAGCGAGCGAACTCCCCCCGGTTATCTGGGTCACGGAAACTGCGCAACACGCTCTTTACGATTTTCACGGGGTTTATTTACGCGAAAAACCTGTCAGAAGGGTATCGAGAGTATAGAAAAATTTTCGAATACTTCCAATCCGTCGATTCCAAAGCCTTGAATTCTGAATGAATTCGAAATTGGTTGCGATTTACTCCAAGTCGCGGAGTATGTGCCGGCGCATATCATTGGCCGGCTTCGAAAGGACTCGACGCTCATTGGCCGACAAAATTCTAGACCCGGGACGGCAGGAGAAGAAAACTTCGGCTGGCGGCAACGCCGTGATTCTGTCGTCATGCTCGACGCAAACGACTAGCTAGCTAGCAAGCACCCAACGAGCAACACGCATCGTAATAAATATATCTAAATAAACGCATGTATCACCTATGCTCGGTGACTGTGGTTACATTTATTCGCAACGAGATAAATCCAGAAGCATAATTCCGGATGCGCGTAACAATATTACGTATACACCTTTTGAAAATATACTACAAAGATAAATCGTGCGTCAAATTTTCGAAAGCTTTCTCAGATTTGTTTATTATGTATTATTATCATTATCATTATCATTATTATTATTATTCACCACTCTCCATGTAACATTGTTGCACGTATGCGCATCTACCGTGCGATGACACACGATGTACTATAAAGAAATACAACAGTGATTAGTATTCTATTTTTTATTCCTCACGTTCAAAGATTTGATATTTTTTACGTGGTAAATTAGCGAAAAATCAAAAGTAACGTGCCATCAATTTTCAACTTCATGCATTAAACGGATATTCTCGCTCGTCCTATTCGTATGTCTGGCAAACCCTGAATTATATCGATAAGTTATCGTAGTTTTGTCGAGAGAAATCGCGAATTCAGGATGATAATCAGTTCTATATTCTCTAACGCGTTAGGGTTTAACGAATGAACCCGGACGCATAAATTCGTCAATTAGAAGGAATGAACGACAACCATGTTCCGAGGCTTATTATTGTTAGTTAGAAAACTTTTAAAGGCGAATAAATAAATAAATTCCCGCGGCGCATGTCACAGAGTTTTAAACATCTGTCATCGACGAAATACTAGATCAACGTCAACGAAATGGTTGAGGTAAATATCTGACAACTAGTATCACAGCTTCTCGATTCCTTCCCAACATCGTATTCAATGGGTAAAGTGCGAATACGTAGAACCCGGCGTAGTTGTCGGTTGTTTATAACAATCCACCTGGTATAATGTTTTCGATATCACTCAGAGGTGTGTGTGTGTGTGTGTGTGTGTGTGTGTGTGTGTCTGTGTGTTGTGTATCAACTGAAACATCGTACTTATTATATCGCCGTGATAAAAACACGCTCGCGGTTGGTTCCTCAATCACCTGTATAGTTATATACACCTCTCGAAGTTTATAACCGTGACCATATGTGTTATTGCTATGCTGTAGTACGAAATATGAAATATGAAAGAAACGAATAAAGAACAGAGAAACTAAACCGATTGACTCTCCTTGTCGCTACCGTGCGAAATATATTATATTGAACATTGAGTATCGACAATGACGTTATATAGACACATGTAAACACAGAAAGAGAGAAATCGCTGAAAGGGAGAAAGAGAGAAAAGCTGGCTCATATCATATCTTACGATTTGATTACAACCTTCCTCTGGACTCCATACGGCCCACGGAGGGGACGAGAATCGCGCACAACAACGAGTTGCGACCGAACTCCGACGAGGCACCCAGCAGCACGGTGCTGCATCACGTAGCTGTTACTGGCTGGCTGCTCTGTTCCCCGTCTGAACAAGTGTGCTCGACGCTCAACCCGGCTTGTCACCTAGCCACCGCCGCTGTTGCCACCGCCGCCGCCGCCACACCTCAAGCACGCCCTTTCGATTTTCACGTATATTTCGTGCCGTCACTATCATCACCAGATTCGTTCAATCCAGTTTCGGGATTAAATGATTGGAGAGGCTCGCGTCGTCTATACCGTATGTAAATCGTATATACGATGTGTAATAAGCTTCTGGTTATATGTAGCTTTCCTCTAATATATTATAGGATCGAAGTAGAATAACGAGAGGAAGCCCCGATGTCGTTCTTAGTTTGCACGCTAACGAGAAAATTTGACAACGCAGCCGCGCAACCGAGGCGCAAGCTTCGGCCGAGGCCGAGGCTTCGGCTTCGGGTTCGACCGGGCGCGCGGGCCTATACTCGCCGATAATCAGAAATACAGCGTTGCCGTGAGCTCACTCTGCGATAGGTACGTATACGCGTGTGTATAGTGAATACACATACTGTAATATACCCCGTATCTATATGCATGTATGTACGTATGTATGCATGTATCTAGCTGCTCCTCGCGAGCGAGCGAGCGAAACTTTACCATCACCAATACCTCTTTGCCCCATCGTCTCGGGCTCAGGGCCGTAACTAAATATATACCGCGTAGGTGTGCACGGTATGAATAATATTTTTTTCCTACGCTGCAGCGGTAGATAAATAAATGGATAATACCTAAAAAGGTGGATTTGTTTTATAGGAGGTGGGATGTCGACGTTGAAGAGGGAAAAATGTGTACCTCTTTGTAGTCGGGTAAAAAATGAATTTTCAGTTTATCTTCGGCGCCTGCATATACGCTCGCCCCACGAACGAGGATGACGAATACGCGACTGGCCGCGAAGTAAGGTCATACCGTATTGGACGGAGTTAAAAGGAGCCGGCGGATTGGCGGATCCGTACGACTGAATCCACATGCGCCCGACTCGACGCATTTTACCCCCCGATGAGATTTGTCACTAACTTTAGCTGCATCGAATAACGTCGACTCCACTCTACTCCACCTTTCGTGATTCTCTTTGTCGTGGGACGTGTTTAGTTTCGTTGAGTTAAGTTGAGTTGATTTGAGTTTAACGAGAAACTGGAATTCGATGTTGTTTTGAGGGGAATTTATTAAACGCGCGTGGACACCTATATTATATTATAAGTATATATAATATACTTACAATTCGATCGACGAGAGGAACGAAATATTATCATCGAGACTTTTTACAATTCAATTCAACAATTTAACAATACAGCATCAATTGACGTCCGATCCACTTTATATGGATCAATGAATCGTTTCAATCGTTCAATATTGCTAATTAGAACATTCTCTAAATGGTCAATCAACCGGGCGAAGATATCTCCCGCTCTTTATTTTTCATTGTGCCGCGATAAGATTTCTACTCGTAAGACAAAGATTAAAGATTCACATATACATACGTACGTACATACATGCATATAAACAGAAGAATGTTTTCCCGCGCTTTGGGAATTCTTCGTTATTAATTATTATTGTCAACCATCATTATTTGACACCGGGATACGGGGCTCTGTTCCATTTCAGGCCGGACACCTATATACGTACTCCATACGTACCTACAGCTCGGGCCCACGGCATGTAAGAATATGACAAAAGTAGTCACTCCCTCACGCACAGAGCGCTAGCGCGTTCCGCATAACTCTCGTCTCTGTATTAGGTAGTAGATTTCGAACAGAAGAATCAATTAAATTATTGATAATTACGAATCATGTATAGCATCGTCCAGTTTCGATAGCTGCTCGTGCAAATAAACATGTATAAACCTGTTAAGGAACGGTGAAGAAATATCCTACTTCGTTGTTGATGATGATCAGTGTTCGTTTTATTTGGGGGATGGTTAAAATCAAAATTTTATCGACGAAAGAAAGAAGAGAATGAAGAAAAAGCGTATATTCATATGAATAATTTATATCGTCAATGATGTGCTTCTTCGGAGAAACAATTCTAGTACATATATTAATTGACCCGCGCGAATAAAAATACGAAAAGAAATGATGGATAGAAAAATGTCACGTGGACCATGAACCTGAGAAAATAATATATTTAATACGAAATGCGCGTGTACGTCGCGTCGCTGCTGGTTGCAAGTGGGTATATACATACGCAGAAATGCGGGTGCCATTTTCGAACGGATTACAAATTGGAAGCGAGAGGTACTATTTGTGGATGCGCGATATACGTCTACCTTCAACATCGTGGCGGCGTTAGTAATAACATCCCCATTCACCTCCCACTCGGCAAAAACCGAATTGAGCGAATGAAAAAATTGAAAATGCGAATTAGGATAAAAATCAATCGTTTGACGAGGAATGAACGAGGTAATAGCTCGTGATAATCTCTAGTCTACGTCTTTTCATGATCGGCATTTAATCCGCACGCAAACTTAATGCTGTGGCGACGGGGCTGGTACGAAGCACGAAGCACGAAGCGCGAAAGACGAAGCACGAACCTGCTACGATGGCGGTGTGCAGCGGAATCGATATTTCAAGCGTGCGTTCGGTTTCTGCGTGGCTAGCTAGTCGCTTCTCCGACATTCGCGCATCCCGCGGGTCGGCAAGCCGCGAAGGGTCGAGCCGAGACAACCCATTCGGTATATACAGCTTTGGTTACACGGTCACACAGCTGATCTGTATCCGTAATAAATTAATTCACCGTGTTTAGATGAGATTGACTGAACGAGGAAGACGAAATGCAACCGCGAAATACAAATAAACTCGAGCTAGTAGAAAATGACACGAGCGTATTTTTTTCTTTGGAATTACGAAAGTTTAACAAAACACGCCTTCGCACTAGATAATGTTCAATTCTCGGCGATACAAATAGCAATAATTATCGCCTGGGTGAAGAAGATAGTAAGGTTTTACACTTCTGTCCAAACGTCAAACTTCGATAAACATCGGCCTATCCCTATACAGCGATTGTCCAGAAAACCTGACGTGCGCGTACATAGGTTACTTTTTTTTTTTTTTTTTTCTCTATCGTTTTCATAAAATAATATGCGACGACGACTCACCTGTCAAATAGTTCTAAACGCGTTATTCGGTTAAATTTTTAACGCGAAACAACGTACAAGAAATTTCGTGTACAACTGAGGCGGAAAATTAGACGAATTCTCTCATTTATCTGCTCCAAGTCACTTCTGGTAATAATTAAGCTCGCGTGATTATTTCGAACGAGACTCCCGCGGATCTAAATGTTTTCTTCTCCATAACGCGGCTGCCGCTGCGACGATGCCAAGCGTTCCCGCTGCTGCTTGCTGCTGCTTGCTGCTGCTTGCTGCTGCTTGCTGCACGCTTAGCTAAGCTTTTAGCCTAACTCAGTCCTCAGACTCTATGCTAACTCTGATTCTTATTCCGAGGTTTTCACTGCCTCATGACCGAGAGCCAGGTAATAAAATCGGCATGAATCTTTAGCCAGAAATTATTAGGAATTTATTTGTTGAACGAAAAAAAAAAACTTAATCGAGACGTAGATAAACGTTTTGATATTAGTCGATAGAATTCGGACTCGTAATTGAAGAATACATTAGTTTCGTTAGATGACGTAGTAAGGCAACACGGGGCATTATGTCACTTCGCCCGGCCCCCCAAACAATATTTCTGTCACCGCGATAATGTGCGCAACCGATAGGTTTCAAAGGAGGTCGTTAAATATTAGCCGATAAACTTTCAACTTTCAAGTATACTCTCGATTCCCTCCTTACAATTTTGCCTCTCCTAGTTTTACTTATAAAACTGTCGCGTTTTTTCTTCTTATAATCATTATGATCCGAATCTTACCTGACAGCCGCTTGAATTTCACTTTAATATCAATATGACCGGCTAGAACTTCACTACCCCTTGGCGAACGCACTTTATAATAATTTACAATAAAACTGCGATTATTGTTCTTGTGTGATGAATCTTGACACATCTTACGGGTAAACTGGTCCGCTCATGCAGGTGACCGATTGAAGACTGTCGGGTCAGCCGCGAATACGGCCGAACTCAAACGAGCTCGGAGGGGTGCCGGGATTGTCGTTTAAGACAACACTTTGATATTTTATTATTTCACAAGGCGAGGGTTGCTCTCGGATCGAGCCAAACATCACATTTTTATGGGTATTAACGACGAGGGTTTACCTGGCTTATGCCTCCACTGTCTCACAATGAATCCACGAATCGACTCTATGGCGTCACCGACTGACTCCTTCCCCCCAACCCCCCACCACCCCCCTGCCCTATAGCGCTCGCGAATGGACTCGTCCGTACTTGGCAACTGTTTTCCCTCGACTCGAACTGCGATTTTATGCCACCGAACGCCCGCGGCGCACGCCAAGCTTGCGTCTGATTGGTCGAACCGTTCGACTCGTATTTGCGCGCCATTTACGAGAATTACGAGACGGACTGCCGGCGCCCATAACCTCTTTCGTCCTGTCATTAGGGTTTTATCTATTGATAACCGACCATCTGGCTACGTTACGTAATGGTTTCGAATCGCAAGGGCTTGCGAGAGGCTCGCTTCGGTCGTATAGATATAGAATGTGACGATGTGAAATTAGCGTGTTGTTTTGGTTGGAAATTAACGGGAACTATCTCCGAACACGATCGTTTGGATAATTCAGACAACGTTTGGATATAAAATTTTCATTATACTAAAAACGACTAATAACTACGCGATCCTTTTATCTTTTATTATCATTATTTTATAATATATTCTAGTGGCTCTAATATTGTCTCTTGAATGATATTATGCGCGATTAATTTCGCGAGACTCGTATTCCTGCGATATCACTTCGCGACTAGGTATGTCAGACGCGCTTGACACTCGTTGCGGTTCGACTGCAATTATGAAGCTAGAATAAAAATTTTTTGATTCATTGTTCCTCTGATATGTATACATATGTATATGTATGTATACGATGTGTAATGAAAAAATGAACAATTTTTCATTGGATTATGAGGTTAAGTCAAGGATTTTTAATCAACCAATCAGAGATGGGAGCGTGTAGCTAGGAGGTAATCGCGGGCATTGAGATTACACGTGTCGCGTATGTATGTCTGACGATGTAAAATAGTTTAAACACGGTTTCACTTTAGAGAATAGCGGTAGTTTCTCGTGTGGATTACTTCGCAGCGTTTCTCAGTTCATGAATGGTAGGATATTACCTGTGTGATAATAATATTTACGTTCAAATACTCACCATACTCGCAGCAACGGATATAGAAGTTTAAGGTTAGCCCAATCGTGCGTCTATATTAATTATACACATTTCTGCTGCGGACGCGCGTCATGCTCAACATTTATACTTATTTATTATTAATACTACTTATATTCTTTTCGGAAATATTGTTACAGATGATGCTTACAACAATACTGTACGCGGTATGCGTACTCAGTTCTATCGGAGTTTTTGTGGAGAGTCAGCAAATTGATAGCAAACAGCTGAGATGTTTGGGTGAGTGTTAAACTTGGAAAACCACTCTCTTTATTTCGATCGGGTTTATTCTTATTTTTCTATAAGAAAAAAAATTAAAAAAATTAAAAAATAAAAAGTTCACTTTAATCTACTTGTAATACGACGAATAGAATTTTTAACAATTTTTATCGGCCAGTTTAGAATTGGGTGTTCAGTAGCCTCCTCCAACTAGCTTTCATCATTCATTGATTTCCACTTCTAAAAATCAGTTTGCAGAACCACCATAGAGGAACTCGAAGCAGAACTGGCTAAAATTGACCCAGCTATTTCCATCGACGTGGGTAATTATCGTTTGGACGTCGATGGCAACGTGAAACAAAAATCTGTAAGGAAAAGGGGATCGCTTTTTACTCGTGTCTTTCTTACATGTTTTTCAACCCAATCCTTAAGTCGTCAAGTATATCCACAGGAGTTTATCAATCATTAACTGGAACTCTAAATGTTCGCTCATATCTGATACACGAGTGATAAGATATCCTCATTATCATTCTCTGATTCAAGTTCTGTGCTCAATTTTACTATAGAAAAAAAAAGACGAAAATTACAAGATGAAAATTCCTTATTTGAGCTTATCGCAAATCCTCATTCAATTGTCCTTTATGAATTAAACCAGACATATTATAAAAGAGCTCTGGAATAGAAATATGCTATTTTCCAGCTCCAATGTCGCTAAATTTTGATTATCACTTCCGCAGATTCCACTGGCACAATCCGAAGTACATATATCCGACCTGTTGGACAGCGTATGCACAAAACTGGATGACTACGTGAGAGCAACATACAAAACTACGGGTCAGCTTACCCTGCTCAAAATTATCTCAGCGGACGGTGGAATGAATCCAGATTTTGGTAAAGTGGATATAATCCAGGACGGAGATTTGAACAAAAGTCTCAAGTTCTATGTAAGTTGCTTTTTTCTTTTTTCTATAAAACTTATAGAGATTAGGATAACAGTGATGGGAGTATAAGAGATTGTTTATTGTTTTCTCCACAGTGCGAGGGAATCGTCGACGAATTTGAAGACGATATAGTCCGCCTATTCAGCAAGGGAGCTAAGGACGCCGATGTAAAAGTCTGTACCGACGCAGCCCAATACTGTTCAGACACACCATCAGAAGAGGATGAATTCACTGGGGGATATGAGTTCGAAGAAAAAGATGAATTATGATGTGATATAATAGAGTAGATATACTATAAGAAGAAATAGAGATTGCAGAATGAATTTTATTTTTAAATACTCTAAAAGAGTTTCTCATGTTATAATTTGCAACATCGAGCCATTGATAATCGTGTTATCAAATCGGTCGTCAGGGATTGTTTTCTTTTTTTTCTAAATTTACCGAGATTACTCTCGAATTCTTTCGACCATATACAATCATTGCGATTTGCTAATTTGTCTGCTTCAGTATAGTAATGAACAAACTGAGACTTTGCACTGAACCATAGCATACGAATTTATGATCAAACTTGAATTTTGGTGATGACTTTGTCGTCATGCGAGATGCAGCTTCTGTCTTGCCGTGACTAATACCTACTTACGAGACT
This sequence comes from Tenthredo livida, assembly GCA_963992785.1. NCBI lineage: Eukaryota > Metazoa > Arthropoda > Insecta > Hymenoptera > Tenthredinidae > Tenthredo > Tenthredo livida. Next base: position 498,205 of record OZ023070.1, on the reverse strand, counting down.
TACAATTTATTCTTGATACTGTTAGATTTGTTACGAAATTTATAGAGTTTAATATAATCTTCATACAGTGAACCCATAATGATGAAAATATTGTTATTCCTCATTGTATAATAAGATTCCAAGATACAATATACAATATTATATAAAATATCGTTATACGCAATTCAATACCATTCACATTTTATTCTTAACTCTTAATCGATGGGATCGGATTGAAAATCGGTAATCATTGGGACATAAATTGATGTAATTGTGAGCTAATTGTTTCTTTTTTTTTCTCAATAATTAAGGGTAAAAAATATATCTAAAACAACGCGTAACACCTGTTGCGCTTTTTTTTTTTTTTTATGTAACTGAGTACACACCCGCGCGGTGTTTTGAATTCAGCCACCGCACCGCCTTACTATAGGCAATCGAACACGCGACACCTGTTGATTCTCGGCGCGCTGGTTCAAAAAACAGCGATTTTAATCAGGAATAAGCTGGCTTGGAAAAATTGCGGATAGATATCAGATCGCGATGTAGATTGATCACGAAGCTCAGCGCGTTTTCATAACGCGGAGAAAAAGCGTGACCCAGATTCAAGCTGACGGAAGAAGATTAAAATGGTAAACAATCAAACGAGGAAATGGGACTCTCGGTCTGTGTGGCTATTTGATATTTCGTTGAATTGGTGGACTCGGCCTGTTCCGTTCACATTAAGAAAAAAATAAGAAAAAAAATAAGAAGAACAGTTATGCTTGGGTCTCACAACTGGGCAACGCACCGGTTCCAACGCGAAGCCCCTTCCAGCCTGCTTAGGTCCGTCTCTATCTAATATATCGTCTCTCCTTCCTTCCTTCGTTCGTAACAAATTCTTCTCTCTCCCCGAGTGAAAGTCAGCAGCAGAGTACAGTGAACACTGTCCAGGGTGACAACAATGAAAAACCGCTCCGGTAGTACCCTGGCAGGGGCCATTTTGATCATTTTCGCTGCTATATTTGCCCACGATGCTAGTGGGTTACAAGGTGAGTTTAATCGCGTTGACATTTCTTATACCTATACCTACGTGGGTCACGAAAAATTTCAATTATTTTGATACCACGACTACGCCGTTCGCTGGTTGATACTGCGATCGCTTCCTCTCCTACAATTTTATCTTCCTGTCCACAAACCAGACCAGTATATAAAATGATCAGCTATAACTTTTTTCGAACTTAAAAATCTCATAATTTTCCAAGGATCTGTTTTACGCGGGGTCCTCGACCGCGTGAAATTTCCACCGGGGATTTTTATGCACCGTCTCACGATCAGTCTCTTTGTTGTTAGCGATGCTTAGCGAGTCCGGTAGAACCTCCGTTGTATACCGTTGAGGATTCTGGTATATACGATATGTATAGGTAGGTATTTATATACCTGTGAAAATACGACGCGTTCTGGTATATCACCTGCGCTATGTGGACGCTAGTCACCTGACCCCATGTATCTATAGGTATAGCAATTAGAATAGCGTTTATGTGCAGGTATTTTACGCTCTCAACTCGTTGTCTATGTAAGTTTTCTGCAGTCATCACTAGGTACTTGGCAACAATTGGGAATTTAAATTACAGATATAGGTAGCAATTTGCTTTCTATTTTACTTGATTTCTCGACTTTACAATATTTTTAAATCCAGACGGTGCTCGTCGTCGAGCTTTGGATAAGGTCAGGGAAAGTTGCTTAGCAAGATCCAATCGAAGGCCGCAGTATTAGCCACTTTGTGGCAAGATTTCTTACATATATGATATTTAAATAATTTATTCCTCTAGCCGCGGCTCGGTGGTCATTATAATTTATATTTCTGCACTTGTCGTACAGTACGATTGTGTCCTAAAGTCTCTCGTTACAGGCCACTGGGGTATTCCGCAGGGTGCCTTGCACAATACACCACATCTATGTGCGTGTGAGCATTTCGAGACTCTATAATAATGTAACAATTATTGTGATGTATCAACGTTAAAAGCAGAAATTGTATCGTTTGAGTATCCTAATCTCGAAAACAGGATATGTGATAAAGGTCGGTAAAAAAAGAAAAACCACCGATGTGTCACCATGCGGTGTCAGCTACATATCTAGGTTTCATTAGCTATAAGGCTTGCAATTGAGGAAATGGGCGAAGTAACGGTATAAGTCGAGTTATACCGTTTTTCCGGAGATTCCATAAAAACGATCAGTGGCCATAGATTTCCATTATACATATATTGATCTGATGAAAATGGGTTGAATACTGAAGGGCCGAACTGGACAGCTTCTATTGGAGAACGGTATAACTCAAGTTATTTCGTTCTTCATATAATCTTTTCTAGATAAAATAAGATGGTGATGTTTTTGGACGATCACTCAAAACGCGAAACATTTCAAGTATGGAAACACATTTTCGATAGCGCAGAAATGAAATTATCTAATAGATTATGGACATTGCTCCAGCAGGCTTATCATCGGCAAAAATAGATGACCTACGAACTTTGATGAAATTTTAGTCAAACGAAGCGCAGATGTGTTATCAGAATATATGCGAAGAAGCATCTGCTAAAATTCGGAAGTAAAGGAGAATAAAATTGCAGTTGTTCTTTCTATTCCAATTGAAATAATATTGATCGTATACCTACGCATAACATCGATACTTCGGTCATTATACTCCGAAGCTGTGCTTATAACAATTCTTACTAGTTGCGATTCTTTGAAATTCAGCTGAATGGCTCGCGTCTATTTATACGTAGGCTTATTGTGATTTTGAATAAATCATCAGCTGCCTTATAGTTATGCTTAGAATAATTTTGATACGGTGTATAGTTATAGTAGGTATTGTACTGGCTGAACCATTGGTAACAATTCCACAAACAACCTGTGCAGTTGAAATATAGAAAAATTAATACTTGCGTCGAATGATCATAGGAGGGATCAGGCCTCAGCATGACAAAGTGGTGGTGTGCTACATGTCCTCATGGGCAACGTACAGAAAGGGCAGGGGCGAGTTTGGCTTCAAGCAACTTCACGTCGAGCATTGTACTCATCTGGTTTACGCATTTGCCGGATTAAATGCGTCGACTTCTTCAATTCGGAGCATCGATCCGTGGGCGGATCTCGAGGAGGACGGTGGTAAGGAGAAATGGGATATCATTGCAAAAATTGCAGTTCGTTGAACTACTGTCGAGGTATGCGACTATATGCTAGGAAACTCCACGTGAATTGAATTCTTTCAGCAAAAGCTGGCTACAAAAAAGCCACGGGACTCCGGAACCGTCACCCTGGTCTCAAAGTGACTCTGGCTATCGGCGGGTGGAACGAAGGTAGTGCAAATTATTCCGCACTCGCTGCATCGCCTGAGAGACGGCGGACCTTTGTTAATAGTGCCCTTCAGTTCATCAGGTATGCTTAATATGACAATAATTCTTATTCTTGCGTGTGAATGACCGAGTGATAACAATGTAACAATGATTGCAAGAATAATGATGTGCAATGATAACGATAACGGATAATAGTGCATTTTGTGGGTATAACTACGTAGGTGTTATCTATCCATATAGATGCACGATGAATGACATAAATTAATAGCGCAATAATACCTCGTGATTAATTTTACTAGAAAGCACGATTTCGATGGTCTTGATCTCGATTGGGAATTCCCAACACAACGAGGGGGAGCCCCTTACGACAAACAAAATTTCGTCTCCCTCACAAGGGTAAGAAACGCCTTTCCACATTTTGTTTTTTCAATTCCGAATAAAGTCTATATAAGAGTGTCCGCGAAATTGGCGTTTGAAAACATGGAAGTACAAGTTTTTTCCTTAATTTTCCTTCGAACGGTATGTTTCCGAAAAGTCCTACAAAGCTTCCGCAAATTGGGACTTTCCAGATATACTAGAAAGTCAGAAGAATTTCTGTCCTTCGAAGAGTGTAATATTGACATCCTTCGCAGGAACTGAGCAATGCTTTCAAGAACAAGGGACTCTTATTGACAGCGGCAATGGGGGCGGGAATCGCGACGATAAACGCGGCCTACGATATTCCTGAACTTTCAAAATACTTGGATTACATTCACGTGATGGCATACGACTATCACGGTGCTTGGAACCAGAAAGTCCTAGCAAATGCTCCCCTGCATCACGCCGCGGACGATCTCACAGTAGTGAGTACAACGATATAAATGATCTTGAATGACATAAGCGATAGTCGACAACGTGACAATCTTTACTTAAACCTCGATTGGTCCTGTAGGAAGACTCCATCCGGTATTTATTGAAGCTCGGTGCTCCTCCCAGCAAATTAGTCCTGGGATTACCGATGTACGGGCGAACATTCACCCTCACCAGTATGCCTACATCCCCTTCCGCAAGTCCGATGGGCGCTGATGCCCACAGCACCGGTTTCCGCGGACCTTACACCAACGAGGATGGTTTCATGGGCTACAACGAGGTACGTGTTTTTTTTTTTGTTTCTTTTTTTTCCCCTGAGTAAATCTTTCGTCGATTACAGCGAATCACTGATCGATTCTCTTCTCCGTTCTCCACAGATCTGCAGTGAGCTTATCAACAAAACACTTGGGTGGAAAAGAGGGTGGGATGATGCCAGCGCGACGCCCTGGGCGATCAGAGAAGACAAAGTGATTACCTACGACGACCCGAAAAGCATGATGATGAAGGTGTGTTGCACTCAAAGATCGGTGATTGGTATCAATCTTAATGTAAAACCTCCGTGATGCGCGATTTCTTGCGACTAACAACTATACAATTGTGAACATTTTCCAGGCCGATTTTGCCAGCGAAATGCACCTCGCAGGTGTTATGGTATGGAGCCTTGACACTGACGACTTCCGGGGAGACTGTGCCGAGGTTCATGACGGCTTCTTGGACCCCCTAATGGGTACTGATTATCCCATTATGCGATCTATAAACCTTGCCCTAGCCCGAACCTCGGGCAATCACGAGGATAACAACTTGCCAAACAACGACGTTGCCCCAGGATCAGCGGTTGGCGTGGCCAGTACGAGTAGTATTTTAATCATGGCGATAGTTTTTACTCTATTTTGAATAGACTTATAAAAGAGGTCAATTTTCCGGGTACATTCTCGGTATTGATGCCAAACTATATTCATTCTCGGGGATCCGCATGGATGCAAAATTCGACTGTTTTTAACGGTATATTCAAATTGCTGGTGTTTTTTTTTTTTTTTTTTCAATTAGATTACACTAGATAATATCATCAGATATAGATAATCTATACCCATGTAAACTAAAAAAAAAAAAATAATAATACCTATATATATTTATGTACTACGCACCTGTGTTCCTTTGGAATTATTAATTAAATATTACGTCAATCTTGTGATTATCTATTATTATAGGATAAGACATTATACTTTATGTATATCATAGGCACTGAAATAAATCATTATGCGAATAAAAAAGAAATCGTGAATTCTCTTATCCCGTATAATATACGATATACATATTTATAGGTATACGGGGTGAATGTCTAACGTCCTAACACTCGGAGCAGTGTTGAGGTTGCAGCTGGCAATAGTTTCCCGATTTCAACGAATAATAAAACCCGAAACCAATATAACAATTGACATTGTTTCCTTGTGGCCACCTCAACGCTGCTCCGAGTGTTCGCGGACGTTCGACATTCACCCTGTCATATGTCTCACTCTCCGTGAGCCGGCGCAATATAATTAACGATGATGTGAAACGGAAGCAAACAGCTTTGCGGATATCCTCGTGTATAGTCGTGTGCAATCACCTATATACTTTTCTTTTTTCTATACGCTGATTGGAAATTAGCTAAATCTTTGCAACGAACATTAATTTAATTCAATTTTATCCGACTGTTCAAGACGAACGTATGTATCCCCCGTGTTTAGCTAATGTGATACATATACTCATACGTGATTAAATATTCTGATGATTGCATTCAAAAATCGAGTACACAGTAAAAATTTCTGCGTAATTTTTAACACAAAGTCTTGTGTTAAAATTTTTGTGTTAAATATTCAACACTTTGTAGTGTCGATTCAACACAATTGTGTTAAATTAACACTGAAAAGTGTTGAATATTGAACACAAAAATTTTAACACAAGACTTTGTGTTAAAAATTACGCAAAAATTTTTACTGTGTAGGTATACATAATAATGGGTGGGTATAATCCGTTTGAAAGTTTTAGCGGTGAAATGTATAGCGGTAAAAGTATTTTGTATTATATACATATATGCAATATATATTATATAGATACCTACATATAGGTATATGGCGGGTCTAACTGTTTCTAAATTATTTATCCATAGCTTTAATCCTTAAGATTTCGCCAGATGAAACTTATGTAACGTAAACTAGGCTGGCCTTTATCTCTCGTCTCGGATACATAGGCAGGTATATATATAATATATATATATATATATGTGTGTATTCGTATATGATATAATATTCATTTCACTTTTCGTCAACACTCATTACTTAGCGGTGATTAAATGTTAATAAACAAATTATTGCGTATCCGCACGCAATCCGCGCTGTATCTGCTAAACTGAAATATTTGGGTTACATATCTATTACGTATGTACTTACGTTAGCGGGCTTGTATTTTATAACTACAACTATGACACTACCTATATACCAATCGCGAATTAATCACCGCTTTACAATCGATCCTGACCTGCTACACTGTATACTTATAATTAAAATATATTATACAGTGCACGAATATATTCCATCAACGAATTTAAATAGAAAAGTAAATAACACATAATGTGCCTGTAGGTATACATACATGTAGACGTATATCATTTATTCTCGCCTGATCTATGCGATGATCACCGATCATTATGGTATTTGTTTTCCCAAACTCTTCCTTCCTAATAAATTTTTATTTTCAAAAAGATGAGAGATCCCCAGAGTTTGACGAGGCCAGCTGACGACACTACAGAAACAATTACGCAATAATAAATATTATATAGGCGCCTCCGCCTGTAACTCCCACGCTATATCCATAAAAAGTAACATCTTGCGTGTATGAAAGAGGAATTGGAGAAGTGAAAAGAAAGAACAAACTTATTGCGCTCAAATGATCTCAGCTTTTGGCAATATTCCGAAATGTGATTAAATCGCTTTCCGTTGTATAGGTATATGCCTACTATACCTATGTGTGTAATCATATGTATATCGAATAATTTATTGAGTATGTAAATAATTCTAATTGCAAGGTGAAAACACACACAGTATGTTATATCAATAAGATCTCTGCACTGCATATATAGCGCGAGTCAATTAGGTATAATGATTAAACTCCTCGGCGATCCCCACGCTCCGAGACTTTGAATATTTTCGTACGACCTAGCCGCGGGCGTAAAACCGCAAACGCCGTCAACTATATAGTGTACCAAAACCGGCCGATTCAGGCGTCGAAAATTAATCTGTAACCCGGCCTCGGAATTCTTTCGGGGCGTTACATAAAATCGAGCAGTGGGCGCCAGAAAATAAAAAATATACTTTTACACCGGCCTTGTCCGTTATATAGGTATATAATATGTATATGTATGTATAGCGATGGCTACAATCAATTGCCGGGGGACGCTGGTCTCTCGTTCGTATTTATACACTCCATATACTCGTACCTGCATCACATGTGCATCCAGCATCCACCTCGCTAAATCTATCCCCGCCTTGTTCACTCTCGATATTTTTTCCTACCGCTCGCTCCCGCCCGCATATGCATCGGTATGCTCCATTTATTAATTATACCTATATACCCAAAGTATAAGTAGGTACCTATATAATACCGCAGCTACTTACGCGCAGATATACGCTGATTGCGGCTTTATATCCCAGAGTATAAGTGGTCCAGTTTCGAAGTGAATGTTTGTTGTGACAATGTAGGTCAGCGAATCTAAGATCTGTCTAATTTCTCGACGCTCGATAACGTATACATAGCTTATAATATACATAATACATGTATAAAATGCATACCTATATACCTAGAATCTAGATGATAGCTGCGGTAGCCGGCCAACATCGCAGTTTGGTTTTTAATAATAATTAATTACCCCCCTCCGAATTTCTTTACTCCCCTGATCGGAGTCCCTGACCTATCCCGCGATCGGGTGCGCACAGATATAGGTACGTTCCCACAACATTCGTGCTTACGATCTGTTGTAAGAATAATTAATATCAGTCCCCTCGATCTGGGTATTAGGCCCTGAATTACGTTCACCCGATAATAATGATCCCCATTGTTCTCCACATTCGCAAATATATGTACCTACCTATGTGTACATGATTCTTCTACTTTATATATATGGCGGCAAAGGATGATTGCGTTTCGCGAATATACGTCACAAGGGTCACGGAGGTGGTAATAAAAATCCGGCGTTGAACCGCTTGCCTTGAAATTATTATTAACCCGCGATACTCGCGTTGAACGATCGCGATCGGGGACCCGGACCTGCCGAAACAAAGCGGCCATTCATTTAACCGATGGTATACCTTGCCGACTTTCAACTCCGAATTCCTAGTGCCAGGTAGTCATTTCACTTTCGAAACAAAAATTATACCCGCTCCGATTAACTTCGGTGATATAAACGAACGAATTGCCCGATTATCCTCGCAGCCACACATGCAGCAAACCTCGTACGAGATACATACATCCGCATATACCTATACAACGTACGACTCGCGGGTACTCGACGCATTAATTTTCGCCAAGAAGTTCTCTCACTGCTTCCGGTATATCCTACATATGAGACGGATCATTCCCACTAGTACGTCTTCTCGCATCATATCTCTGCATATTATCGGGATTGGCAGTCGGATAAAGAACTCCCAATACATCGCGATGACAAAGTCTGTCATTGCAGACATTTCGACAGACATATACCTACAGACAGAGTGACATTTCCAAATCCGTGACTCACGGTCAACCTATAGGATATTACACCCGAAATATACGTGTGCACTGCATACACACATATGCATAGGTATATGTATACTTACTTAAATGGGGATTAAAGCGACATCGCGTATAGGCATATTCGTGCTCCATTAAGTATACATATACCTACCGTCTCAAATTCAAAGACAACTTGTCACGTTTTAATGCTTGTCGCCAGTTAATTCAAGTTGTATAATGAACAACTCGGTCTGGCTTAAACGACTGTTAGGTACATATGGAAGATGGAGAGAGGCAGATAGTTTCCAGCGGTTTATTTCGATAGACCGAAATATTACAAGGTTTCGCGTATTATAATCGTCATCGAATACATGCGGAAGTCGAACAAACGATTATGGGTTGTAAAGAAGAAACAGAAAAAATAAGGAAGAGATATATTGTGACCGCAGAACACGGTTTATTCTATATCCATATTCTCTATAAGTTCTAATGTCGTGCCTGTAATGAATGAGGAAATTCGATCAAATAAATGGCAGCGAGTCTATTATTCAAAGTGAAAGAGGATAGCGCGCGTGACCCTCGTCATTCAGTCAGGGCAAGGACTTCACAGCGATAAAAATTTGCCCGCTTATTCGTTTGCGCAATGAGTTTGGCAATATTTTTTTCAAACTCACCGTGTAAACAAACGATTAGGTTTTTTTTTTCTTAATTTTCAATCCGTTGATCTAAACCCGGGTATACGCTCTCCTATGGCAGTTAGATCGGATAAAATATTTGCATAGCATATCGCGAGCATATAAGAGACAATTCACACCGGCAAATTTATTGGCGAATGAAAGTTTAATACGAGAACCTGCTTCCCCCGCGCGTATAGTATGAGTGAAGTGGATATATAGGTAGCTGGGTGTAGGTACCTACGTAAAAAGGAATCGGGCAACTTTCGGTGGTCCCAATCGATGTGTTTTTAAATTAGCACTGCCGAAGCCCAGGTCCACTTTGAGACAGTTTTTTCTCTACCTTTTTTTCGCTTTCTTCGATCTCTTTCGACATTTTGCAACCGCATTCCTCCGTGGTACAGCTGCCATTTTTCGACCGTAAACATTCGTTGTATTTACGCGCTATTGTACTGTACGCATGTTCGTAGGAAAACTTACAAGTCGTATTTTCGTACTTCATTTTCTCACTCAAAGAAGAATTAGCATTTTCGATTAACCCATCAGTTTTATGGATGTTTATTTAAGACAAAGATCATCCTCTCTTTACGTACTGATGGGACGTTACGTAATCGTCTTTTTTTCCCCATTTCAACTTCTAGCTGTATACATTACATTCCGAAATACGATGAGATCATTTTAGATTTTAAGAGGATGCTGAAGCGTCATCTAAACAAATTTGTGCTAATTACAACGGCTATAATAGAATAAAAGCCACATTCGATTATACCAATTAGAGGGAAAAGATTCATTACTGTATACCCACGCCAGACTAACATCCTGTTATAGGTACCTACGTATATTATTATTTTTTATTTTTTTCTCCAATACAACGTTTGCGAATGATTTCGTAGATTTGGCAAACTGAAGTAAAATGGATTTGGTGATTCCGATTACCGCTCGATCGGTCCATTGGTGCCTTTTTCACACACCGAGGCAAACGGTAGATTAAAAAAACATTCACTCGTTTGTAGTGGGCAGTTAAGGTTGTCCTTATGAGTATCCAGCCCATCATTTTAGAGCCAGTTCGCCTCCGCCGACTGAATCGAAAGGACCAACATTTTTTCTCGGTCCAATTTTTCGTAGTTTCACTATTCGACAGAGCTCTTTGGTCGTATGTTCGATCCATCGAATGTGTAGGAGACCAGCCAGAGAGACACCGCAAGATCAGTAGCAGTTCTTATCTTTTTCAATAAAAATTCAATCATTCGATCGCCGCTGCAGTGAAGTGTTTTTGTACTCTTCGTAAAAATTCACTCGTTTCCTTTTGATTTTTTCTTTTTGTTTTCCAAACCATACTTATTTCAAAATGCAAACACTTTTTATTTTCTTCGCTGGTAAGTTGACTTTTTTTCGCTCTTATTTTCTCGAACAAATGAGGGATTATTATACGATTAATAAATAATAGGACTCACGCAACTCGGGGGTAAAAAATTTCGCCAAATTATTTATCGACAAATTTTCCCCCAATTAATTAATTAATTTCTCGATCAAACGGGAAGACATGCAAAATTTGAAACGAATTGACGACAATAATTTCATAATTTATTCCGTAAGGTATGAGGATATTTTTCCTCCAGAGTTCGATCACCGCGTTAATAAATAATAATTTACTCGCTTGTTTGGTGTATGTCTAATTGTCACCTTGTTGCATAATTGAGCACCGGCTGAGACCGCTCGTTGCCTCCGGGCACTGACTTGATTAATATGTGTATGTAAAATCTCATCGCTATACGGAGCTATACGCAACGAGAAACCGAATCCTTTCCAGCACTCGCGTGCCACGCGCTTTTATCCTATACAATTTCGAGCGTCGACCAAAGTGTGTTTCAATGCCAGTTATTGAACTCTAAAGTGCAGGCTAATTTTTCGCCGAGTGGAAAGAGAAGAGGAGAGGAAGGAAAAAAAAAACTTCACGACAGATCGGGCGGAGTCCGGATCCTTTCGTTGTAACATACACATACATATACGCACATATATACGTATACATATGTATACCAGACAATATCGCGTAATTGATCGCGAGTCGAAAGTATCCTTCAAAGAGGTGGATTAATGGGAATTATATGCAAATATGGATTAATTAATGACAAGCTAGAAACAGTCGTTTGCTAAGTCAGGAATATTAATAGCATACCATTTCGGTCTAGTACCTTCCTTTTACGCATATATGCGTACATATATATGTACGAACTATCTTCCGAGCCAAGGTTAATTGACCAAGGCTTTTCGGTTAGATAGGTGCCAGCTACTTTCGTAAAGAGGCAGCTCCTTGATTCGAGCTGGTTGAAGGAAATTGAAGGTTTTACGTTATATAGGTCAATTCACCTATATACTCCAGCTGTTTTGAATTTGCCAATAGGAAATCTTAGCCGCATTTGGAAGAATGAATTCGCTCTCGCAATTTCAAAAGCCTCGATCCCCCTATCTACAATCATTGATATGATCCGACTGGTTTTTAGCATGCCTCGCCGCGGTCTACGGTGGTCATTTCTACAACGCGGACGGCACTCCCTACGACGCTTATCACGACCTGCATTTGCCCCATGACCCGCCGCTGTATCCAACTTATCACCAGGTCCCGTATACCGGCTTCACGTGCCACGGTCTCCGAGATCAATTATGGGCCGACGTAGCCGCTCAGTGCCAGGTTAGTAAATTCTGAGTGTTAGTGGATGTCCTCCCACAAGTTTAGAGTTCAAAATTGCGCTCTTCTACCGATCTTGATTGATTATTTTACGATCACTCGAGGTATAGTCTATAGCTCAGTGTGGGTGGAATAAACGGTGAAACGCGCATATGCAACAATATATTCTATCATATAAACAATTCGATGTAACAATTAATCGTAACTGTACTCTGCAGTGGTCTGTCTCTCTAGTCTCTACAGGTTGATGTGTATGTCTGAAGCCGTGTTAAGTTATTAAACTGTCAAAAGCAAAGTAATAGTATCCGACGTATCCGCTGTCCGATCAGATTATAGAGGAAGGCTTGCTGCCGCTTGTCGGTATGCGAATTAGCAAAGAGCGGGTACCGGTATATCAAAACTCTGCTCTCAGGAGATTGCGGAGCATATTCGAAGACTTGTAGTAGCATTATTAATTAACGACGTTACTTATATTATGTTATCGTTTTATTTCAGTCGTATCATCTCTGCCAAAACGAGAAGCTACTCTCCAGCTCTCTCTGCGTCAACGGGACGCTTTTCAATCAACAATTTCAGGTCTGCGATCAGTTTTACAACGTCCGATGCGGTAGCCCATACGAAGACTTATAGGAAGTTACATACCACACGGATGTAGTCGAGAATTCGAGTAACTGTAAAACTTCTTTTTACAACTATATAATGTATATGACATTATTATACCTACTGCATCTCTTTGCCCCAGTTGTAAGCTTGCAGTTATTCGCTTTTTTACAATATGCAATAACCAGGATAACGTACGAATACAACATACAACATAACGCGCGGTACACACATGATTGATTGTAAATAAATATTGAGCATAGATATTACTATTATCATTACTATTACTATTACTATTATTATTATTATTATTATTATACACACGTGAAATTTATTAAGGAGATTACGAGCTATCCTGCTGCTGCAGCTGTCTGTGTGTCTTTGTGATTTAAAATGAATTATTTAATATTTATTTAAGAATAAACTGTATTGTAGTTGTTCCTATACCTACTATTTCGTACTATTCTTATACCCATCTCTACTCTATCCAATCGGAAACGTATGTATGTATAGAAAATACCACGTTCTGTATATACTTTCTTCCGATATTTAAGTACAGATCATAATGCGGTAAGTGCGATCATGCAGGAGCCCGGGGATACCTCTTTGTCCAAAGATAATAAGGTGACATTCTTGCCGCGATATTATTATATTATATGTATATACCTACCTATGTACGCGAATATACAGTTACGGGAAATGCGGGATAGAATTTTTCTTTGGCCCTGAAATATAGCTCCGAGGTGTGTCGCATACTTGCAGTGTCACATCGCTATTATATACCTAGTACTCTATATATTCTATATATTCTATATATATATATTCTATAGTCCTGCTACTTTCAAAAAGTATCCCCACGCATAATAGATATACCCATACGCTCACCCCTGTACAGTATAATCGGCGAAGACGAAGACCATGTTATGAAAGTTGAATCTTCTTCCTCTTCTTATTCTTTTGATGACTTATCGCTCTTTCGAGCATGTAGTCTTGGAAGTTGAATCACTTGACTCTCTAAAATATTATAGCACGGAGTAGGAGGAGACTTATCTCCCTCTGCACGCTGTATCGAAAAAGTGTCTCAAATTTTGCACGTAATAGATGGTGCTGTTAGCGGCGAGCTAACGCCGACTTCCTGTGAGTGGTAAAATTTACTATACAGTCAGTGACGTGTATGATGCTTTGGAGTGCGTGCGCAAGCGTTTTGCAGGAAGTTTGAGGGACTTGTCATTCGCAACAGTGCCACCTATTGCGTAAACCCATTTTTAGTTCGAAGATAGGCCTCCATGCATTATAGTCAGATCATAACCGAAGACAAGACTAGCAGAACATTTTCGATATGTAGTGCTCGATGGTCCATTTTCGCCCACTCCATCATATCCCATTGTTTCTAGGATCTCCCTGATAAATTCCGGGGATCCTGCGGCCGCGAGAATATATAGTCGTAGAATTATAGTCGACTGGTTAAATAGAACGCACGTTCGAAATAAATTCGTGCGATTATCTTAGTGACACAAGAATTACCAGGCATGGCTTGATACCTGACACGTCAAAGGGGTGAAGGGGCGTCTGGAATATGCAGTGAACACACTACGGACACTCGTTCAGGAGATATAATATGCCGAGCGCGGCATAGACCAAAGTGCAGCACAAGGTCCTTATGCCTTGTCGCATAGATAATATAAGAAACGTAAAAATCATTCCTGCAGGGCGTGTCTTTCGATAAATCGCCCGCGTAAAGGCTCGTCGAGGTGCTATATAAGCCACGCAGGGTGCGGTAACCGCATCCTACATCCACGGTCTGCACCGCCGATCGCGACTGAACGCGTGCGATTATAATATCATGGACGGAAGAGTAGTAAGTATAACTAAAATTTCGCATTCATTTCATGTTTCAAAATTTTGATTAGTACGGATGAATTAGAAGCAGACAATTCGAAGTTAAAGAAAGAAAGAAAAAAAAAAATATTACCGCCCGAACAGGGACTTGAACCCTGGACCCTCAGATTAAAAGTCTGATGCTCTACCGACTGAGCTATCCGGGCAATGTATATGAAGAACTTCAGGCTCCATATGAGATATCAGGAATAGCTTGTACTCTCATATTACTTTAAATAATAAACTCACATTTTCTGTCCACGAAATAACAACAAAGTGTTTTTTTCAGCTAACGATCGTTCTGGTCGCCTGCGCAGCGAGTTTCGCTGGCGGTAATCAGTACCCCGCAGGAGTGGATCCTCGCAGCTGCCCAAATTATCCAAACTGTGATAACGCGGCTCTGCACGGTTCCCCAACCGCAGCAACCGGAAACCCGTGGCATTCAATCGCTCCTGTACCAACAGCTGGGAATGCTTGGGACTCTTGGGAATCGACGAGTCGTTGGAACGCGCCGGTATAGTGAAAATTGTATCCCTAGGCTGGATTTTCATGCGCAGCAAGTTCCTGCTGCAACGCTATTCGTTGTTGAGTGTTTTCGATCACCTGGTTGCGGGTAATTATTTATATTTCTGATTCGCGTTACAGGCTTCTGCGCCTGCAGTTTCTCCTGCAGCGGCCCAGTATCCCGCAGGAGTGAATCCCCAGAGCTGCCCAAACTACCCGAACTGCGATAACGTCGCTTTGCACGGAGGCGCGTTCACTCCGCATGCAAATCCAGGATCGTGGGGGTCTCTGGGATCTGGTCCCACACCTGCTTGGAATACCGCACCTAATGCACACGCACCTGCTCCAGTAGCTCCCCAATACCCGGCCGGAGTGAGCGCGCAAAGTTGTCCGAATTACCCGTACTGTTAACCTCTTGTATCTTATAAACAAATTTTATACCCGCACCTTCGAAAAATATTATTCGTAATAATAATTGTAGCTAGAATGGAGGTTGAATAAATAAACTATGAAGTAATGCCAATACTCTATTAAAAAGTTCGTGTTCGATTATTGTTCGTAACCACGCGCCCGCTCGAGTTCTCCAGTACCTTATAAACGAGTACCTCTTGTATCTTATAAACAAATTTTATACCCGCACTTTGGAAAAATATTATTCGTAATAATGATTGTAGCTAGAATGGAGGTTGAATAAATAAACTATGAAGTAATACCAATACTGTATTAAAAAGTTCGTGTTCGATTATTGTTCGTAACTACGCGCCCGCTCGAATTCCCATGATGCAATGCGATCCCCGAGATCCAATATGGCGGCGATGGCGTCAGCAGTCAGTCTGTCGTCTGCGATGGCGGATTCAAACTCGCGTCAAGCTTCTAAACGGATGTATTAGAGAAGAAACAGACGTGTAACAACTAGCGAAACGGACGTACGGATTCGCGGAAGTATATTATCGATTACACCGGTGGTGCGCTTCCAGAAGAATACATATCAATTCATAATCGTTCGCGAGGTTGTTAGATGCCGAATCGCGGTCTCAACGTGCAGACGACGTTACGTGCGAGATTTTCAAATAACTATCTGCAGCTAGGATTTCGAAAGGATTGAAACTTGTCGTTAACGCAAAATGCAGCCCGTCGAAGCTCTGTACGAAATTGGTGCCACGGCTATCGCCAGCTTGCAAGATACGTAAGTAACCTCCGTAGCTCTACGCGCTTAATGTGTGTGTCTGTCACTTACGTTCCACGTGAGCTCGTCATCACTCATCACGCGAGATTCGCATGTGATCATATCTATTTTCATAACTGGAGAACAATAATCTCATCATCGTTATCGATTAAGAGAGAAATCGTTATACCTCCCAGGTTTCCGGACGGCGACAAGTTCTTTCTGACAACAACCAAAGTCGCAGATCCAGGATATGCGTTTTCAATTTTAGTACCATTGTTCGTAATAATCAGCCCAAAATTATCTTCCGAAATTTTGATCGTCACTATCGTGTCCGAATGGGCGAACACGCTGCTGAAATGGCTCCTCATGGAACACAGACCTTACTGGTGAGTTGAAAAGGTTTATCGTCATGTTCCCATCGACGCTATCAAGTTAATGTCATTTTCTTATCAGTTTCATTAACTCGCATCACGCAATCATTTCCCCAGCAATAATTTCAGATAAACTCATTTGACCGCAATCTTTTCTGTCTTTCTGCCCTCCTTTCTTTTTTTTATATCCCTTTTTATCGAGTACGAACGATCGCACATACATTGAACAAATATTAACGTAGGTGGGTCAAAGAAAGAGAATTGTTTGCAAACTACCCGGTACCTGTCCTAAGGCAAACTCAATTAACATGTGAAACTGGTCCCGGGTCTCCGTCTGGTGAGTAATAAAGAGTGCGGAATACTCCGACCCGTAGATCTCTCCGTTACTGGTATCCAGATTCATGATTTGGAAATTTTACAGGTCACGTAATGGGATCGGCAGCTGCTCTGTACGCAGTTATTCATTTCACGAACAAGTCGATATTCAGGAATCAAAAAATCAGGTAAACGAATGGTACTTTGGGAAAAAGATGTATTCGGGTTCAATACATTGAAACGAGACGCCTCTAGATATCCCTAATCCCTATCAAATTCTTTACAGCGAAAAAACTAAGGGGAGAATCAGGCTGCTACTTTGGACCTTCTTTTCTCTTGTAGTAATCCTCGTTTCTGCATCTCGCCTTTATGTAGCGGCACATTTTCCTCATCAGTGCGTGCTCGGCTTGTTTGCAGGTAATATGATTTTCAATTCTTAATTTTCTAGCTAAAACCAAACAGACTTCATCAACTGACTCATTGGAACGTATTCTTTACAGGCGTACTAATATCGCAGGTCTTCTTATCCGACGCCAGGATCTCAGCCTGGTGGCGCTATTCTAGTAGGCCAAAACTGCTCCTCGCTGCATTGGGAATGGCGATGATTTCCTTCGGATCGTATTGGCTCCAGAAAGGGCTAGGTACTAGTCTTATCTCCGTTGAAAATATCCATATTTCACATCTCACAATCTCTATATTTCAGGTATTGATCCACAATGGAGTGTCAAATTGGCATTCAAATGGTGCGCCACCCCTGAGTGGATTCACGTTAATACAACCCCCCTGTTTTCTCTGGTAAGAGTTTCCGGCGCTGCCTTCGGACTGGCTTTGATCGCGCCTGTAGGAGCCAGGTGATAAAATTTCACCACTTTTAATATCCGATGTCTTATACCAATTTCTCATACTGAATTATTATATTGATTGATTACTCTCCAGGCTGTCTAGCTTTGGGAACTCGTCGAGCTTCGTCGTTAAAGGAGCCCTCATTTGCAGCCTGACTATAGCCATGCAGCTCGCTCAATCTGCAATCCCTACGGATCGAGTCTTTCCATTCTACCTCTGCGTCTTCATGCTGAACGTCGTTCAACCTTACATGTACCTAATAGCTGTGCCGTTTCTGGCTAGCCAACGCGACGAAGTCGAAGTCAAAATCGATTAAGGGGTAATTTAGCGAAATTTTATTAAGAATTATCTAATCCTGGAATAAGACGCAGAAATCTCGTCACTCCTCGAATGTTTAATTAGTATAAACCTGTATAATAAGTAGAAAAATCGGTCTCTGAGGCTCAGGTCCGCCACGGGGACCGCAATAGTTATAAATTTTAATATCAAAGATCTAGATTAGAGGAATGTAGAAAGCAGCGCTTTTACATTTGGATTACGTTTAATATTTACATAGGGAAATATAGTGGGATTCGGTAAATCATACCAGCACAAATTTGACATCATTTATTAACTTTATTCTATAGACTATAACAGCTTATAATACGACGGCTATTTAATTACTCACAAAATTGTACCAAATATGATAATTTATTATGATATATATTAAATGATAACATTAAATGATAAATAATAATTAGACGAATGAATGAACGAATGATGTTCTGATAATAAATCGTATTTCTCCGGAACCTTAGTCTCAATCTTCTATTCGCATGTTATATTTGAACTAGGATTCAAATTTTCAGAGTCGTTCGCGGGCAACAGTTGATTTTTCGAAGCCCGAGCCCGAGCGCACCCGACGGAGACCGAGAATAGCCGACCGCAGTGAGGGCGGATGGTGGCGCCGCGCGCGGCCCCTAAGCGAAATAAACGAATTGGATGTTCGGAAACATGGCGGCCAGCGACGACGAGCCGATGCATCTCTACGAAGTTTTTCAAAACTGCTTCAATAAGATCGCGAACAAGCAGCCTGGTGAGTGTTGATAAACGAAGTTGAATACCTTAGGTCTAAGAATCAGTGTATAAACAGTGAATAACGCGGGCCGAACCGGATGAGAATTGTGAATATATAAGAGCGTGCGTGTCGTGTACGGATTACCATCGCGAGTACATATCACACAGTACCGCGTTTACAACATAAAACATCGTGTCCGAGTGAGATGTGGGTGTAAATATTTACCGCGCCGTTTATCGTCGAGCCTGTAACAATTATACGCGGTGTTATATTCGCGTCAATAACGAATAACCGACTATCATTTTAGTTTACTATTACTACTGTGTTTTGGTTCACTTGACAATGTAGATGGTGCTGCCTCTACGGCATCTACCTTGACTTTTTCGGCTTTTAACGCCAGTCTTTAGATCTTCCGAAGGTATATTTTTTCCATTATACAAACTCGATCGCAAACTGTCAAAGGCATGGATCGGAAAATATTTTACACCTCGTATTTTACCACACCAACCATAACCGCGTAACTAATAGATCGCGGGAAAACACCGCTACGCGACAATCAATTCATACTATGTACCACTTTCTTCCCATACACATACATCGCTGTTATCAAATTACACAATAATACCACCTACTCGAGGCATTGACAGGTCTTATTGAACAACTGAACTCTGAATGGGTATTGGATAGTATCGAAAAACTAGACCATAGTATGTACGATTTAACCTCACTCGGATCATCATCCCACTAATCGACAAATCCTATATGTGGTTCACATTCGAGAACTAACTAACTAACTAACGCCACGGGAATATTTTACGTTTTATAGAAAAAAAAAAAAAAATATTTCTATTAATCGATTGATATTGCACGCAGAACGTAGCGATACTTCATTCATCGCAAATACGATTTTTACCCAGCAGCAGCAGCATCGATGGGGGGGGGGGGGATTTTTCCTTCTCTTTTTTGAGATAAGGCTTAATCCCCGTCGAAATAATGATTAGGAATATGTACATATATAACATACGCCATTCATATAGAATCCGCTGAATCAGTTTGAAATTTTTTCATATCAGCTGTCTCGTCGATATAATCGTGATGTGTTATAAGAGCGATAATCTGATATTTTTATCTATCGAAAAATCTCAATTTCTCTTAAACTAATGAATTTGTTTAAAAACTCATCAAAATTGTATAACAGGATGAACAGTCGAACGTATAGGTACCAACGTACGTATACGTATGTTATACATATTGTGGGAGAATTTCTAATCTCTAATACGCCTCGACAGCAGACTATACGTATGCAGCAGCTATTAATTAGTGGCATAAAGGCTTGTCCAGGTTTTGTATTTTTTTTTTTTTTTTGTTGCTGTTTTTGTTATCTCCAGTTTGTACAAAATCTGATTCACTCGACGATACGAGTGGCTGAATTTAACGCAGAGGGTTAATTTTATTCCGTTTCTTTATTCTCGCGATAATGATCGATCTACTGTTTATATTTATCATTCAAGAAATACCCGTCCGTTCATAGAAACTGGAAATGATTCTCGTCGTCGATTATGTAGTTTTCGGTTAGGTACAGGCTCAGGATCGAAAATTCAAGTGCAAGGATATATCCAAGAATAGATTATTTTTACCCTAGTTTCCAAAAATACTAATTTCCACCCTTCGTATTGTCGTCGTCGTCGTCGTCGTGTCTCGTTGGTATTCAGAGAATTAGAGTAAAGTACCGAAGTAAAAAACATTTCCTACCATACATGCGTGTGATACATACACAGACATACTAGCGCCGTTGACCTTTGTATTTGAGCACGTGTAGAGAGCGCGACAGACCGAGGCAGGTGCGCAGTAGTGGAAATAGCAAAATATCAACCCTGCTGCACCAGTATAGAGTCCCGCGCGTTTCAACCCTTCGTTAATTTTAACGGGGGTGGTGGGGTATCGGCGATAATGCGCACGCGCTCTCTTATCTGACGTACACCTAGGTAAAATATATAATTTTCAAAAGTTGTCGACCCAAATGATTAAAATTTAGGAATACGAATAATTCGTCGATTGGTTTGGGAACCGCTGCGGTATACATCGTCGCGACTCGCGTCGTGTGGATATAATAATTGTGAATTACAATATACTACGCTGGCGCGAGTAGTCGCAGGGGAAGTTTACCTTCGTCGTTACGTCAGAACTCTCGATTCCTGGGGCTGCTGCTGCTGCTGCTCCTGCTCCTATACTATAACGCGCGTACGCGTATATACCTACATCTATCTGCATATAAGAATGTACGTATGGGTATAACGCACGCTCGAACTTCAAATCGAGTATAACTTGGGGCGGGACGAAGTGGGGGTGACACTGACGCGACGCGACGCACTGCACCTGCCATTGCCGTTGCTGTTGCTCCGTACGTACGAGTTTCTACTCGAACGCGGGTAGCCTCGGATATACAGGCGCGCACCTCATGTCGAAGTATAGAAGAAGAAGAGGAAGAATAAGAATCGCAAGAATCGCCTGTACCCACATACATGAATAGGCTTCACGATACCGTGTAGAGAATTCAAATTTCAAAATTACTCCTAGCCTCGAGGACTTAACTAGGTTGGTCTCAGGTTCCGTTCAATTTAAAACTATCGTAAATCAAAAACGAGCCGTATAAATCAAAGACTTCCGAAACGTTGCAGAGTAGCTGTAAAGTTCGGATGTGAGGGGATAGGGTCGGCGTAGTTATACATACCTATAGGTATAGAAGGTATAGAATATAATATATAGGGAGCCGAAGATGATAATAATTATAAATTAGTAACGTAGTAATTCGTAAATTTCTTTGAAATTTATACCGTGTAGGTACAATAAATGGAGGTTCACTATATATTCTCAAATTTTATACGCGTGATTGCGGGTTGTATATATATATATATATATATATATATATATATATATATATATGTATATATATATATATATATATATATACACATATAGCAGTAGGTATTGTGGCGGTAGTGTAGAAAATCGGTGAAAAATTTTGTCGCTTTCGTTAGCCGTCGTCGTCCGCCGGACTTTCGGCTGGTCGATCACCTGTTGAACATTCCAGCGTCTGCCTACCGGTACACAACCAGGCAGAGGCAGGCAAGCAGGCAGGAGTCTCGTAAACCTGAGACTGTGCAGGAACGCGACGCGGCGAACAAAGGTGACAAAGTCCCCCCGACGAGGTATTGGGACACGCGCGCGGCACGCGCCTCCTAACCGAGTGCAATTCAAAATTGTGAATTATCGGAAAGGCATAAGCTTGTGCAGCTATACATGCAATACGTAAATCTATTAGTATTCAGACGCATCGCCAAATGAAACAAACACCGTTTACATGTTTCTAATTATTAGAGATTCGTTACATTCATGATACGCGTTGTGTAGTATATATATGTATACCGTGCGTATATACTCATCCGTATTAAATACATTCGTTCGTTTATTCATTTATTGCTCATATCTCAGGCTCATATAGTTTTATTATAGTAAAAACAGGTAGAAGCGTTGCACATGTCGCCCTCCCTTACGTCGGTATACTATAATATTATAGTTTAATTGCAAGTCGAGAACCCCTGATCTCCGGGCCCCTCGGTGCGGCGCTGTCGGGTCCCTTGCGATCTCCTCTCCTCCTCCTCCTCCTCGTCGGAGGGCCGCAGTGCGTAGCGCGAGCCTCCAACACACTGGGGCTGAGGCCCGTTCGTCGAGAGGGCGCCGGACGGGGATAGGGCGGCGGGAGGGAGGAAGGGAGGACTCGGAACGACAGCTGCTGCATGCTGCAGTGACCTTACCCTCACCACGGCTGGGTCTTGCCCGTCAGGCAAGCGGTCGGTCGCGTGGCACGCCACATTCTGCTCCCCTCGGTCTGCCCGGATCTTTTCTTTACTCGCTTTGCTAGCCTCCTCGCTCACTCGCCGCATCTTTTCGCTGGTCTCACACACCGAGAGATTTCTCCTGCTTTATATACTATAAGAATCTATATATCTATGCATGTACCTACATACGTATGCGGAAAAAATAATGATAAAACACATGCCGTACGTTCTGCTACATTGTATTTCTGAAAAGCGAATTAATTCCGTATTTTATTCGTCTTTTTGGATTTCGCGCAAAGCAGGCAGGAGCTGGGGGGGGATTATACCTACGTGACGTACAGGCCCTCGTATTATAACATATTATTCGCGCGGTTGACAATACGTCGAGGGCGTGAATCCCACTTGAAATACGGGCTTGCTTCATTTTTCTTCATTCTCTTTTCTTTATATGCCGCGGGGATTCTGTAGCGGGGCACGTAGTCATACTGAAAGCGGTTCGCTAGTTATACATACCTATATCGCTCGCTTATATAGGCAGCTGCGTTTGAATATTACGAAGAAAGTATCTTTTCGTTCGCCGTGCCATGCTGCTGTGCTGTTGTGCAGTCAAGGAAGAAACTCGTTCTATATATATATATATATATGTAGATATATCTACTCGCGTTTTACGTTAAGTAATACATATTATGTCTCTCAGCTCTAACGTATATCTACAGTTAATACCGACGCGTTATTATATTATCTTATCTGAGGTAAATTTATATCGGGCGGCCAAGAGAACGCCCACAATAATTCAAGAAAAAAAAATTGAAGCATCTCTTGTCAATAATTTTAGGATGTAGGTACAGTGCAACCTCCGAATAAGACCGCGCCCGGGCTTGTAGGGAAATATAATTCCGAGAAATACATATAAAGAATGATATTCAAGTGATAATTACATGTATTATTCTAAATGCAATATTTATTGTATTATGAGTAAGGTAAAATGTTTATTTGAGGAGAAATACTCAATTTTTAATTTGTACGAGGTACTTGGCGGTATTTGACAAAATTTGATGTATATACTATTTCTAAAATATACGTCGACAAAAAACAGTGAGAAGCGGCATCTCGCCCACACTCTATGGAAGAGATGCTGCAGTAATGCGAGAGTGATGCCTCGCGGTTTCAAATGATCGAAACCAAAATCTCATCAGTTCTAAGTTTGGAAAAGCCACGTCGATTGAGACCAGAATCATTAAAATCCAATAACTCGTTCTCGAGATATCGTCGGACTAAAAAATTGAGCAGGCATCGGTGCCTCTTTCCACACATCGGTGCCTCTTTCCACCTATCGGTGCCTCTTTTGACCATAATTATATAAAACACATGCTATATATAAATTTGGAGCTATATCAGCGCGGGGGTGTTAATCTCGGTTCAATCTCCTCGATGGTCGGTTTCGTGACGATTACACGACCACCCAGAGCAGCACCATTCGGGGCGTCATTCTATCCGTAAAACATTGAGCGCCACCGATACCCGCGACTAAAACTCTCACCCCCCGGTTCGGCGCGATCTCTTATTCTCAAGAGTTTCTTTCACCAAAATTCCACGCCGCGCTTGCAGACTGCGTACCATGTTGGTAGCGTGCAGGTAGTCTCGTCCCCCATTACCACCCTCGCCCTTATTTCAATCTCTTGAATTTTTTTAGCACCAGGTAAAACATGAGACGGTGAGATAGTTTGACGAAATAAGATTGGTTCACTGCGTCTTAGTTATCTGGTGAGAAATCGTGTCACCGTCCGTACTCTCAGGCCCCATTACACCGCAATCGAACCAAATGTATAATACGATCGAACCTTTATCTTAACACCTGCAGTGCTGCAGTCGGATTGACGTGGACGGATCTGTGTCCGTCCTCGTTATCAATGGATCGAGTAGGTACGAAGGTGTATATATATGCACAGTATATATCGGACATTCTTTCTAGCTGGCGTCAAGTCATCTGGTTTCAAATGATTTTTAAAAAAGGGAGAATTGTCTGTGAACGATCTAAGAGAGAAGAAAGGGCCGGGGGGCGATGATTAGAGACAATCGTAATCACTGTGCTGCAGTATTTCGTATATACGTTACGCGCACCAGCTCCCACTGGGTTTTCTAATATGTTAACGAGAGTAGCGTGGGCGACGCGGTATACAAAGCACACTACCACTACCACATGCGGCCAGGGGGCACCCGAATAATGGGCTGCTGCAACTGCAGCGTCGATGATGATTGCGGCGGTAGTGGTGCGGGTCTGTGCCACGCGACCCGAAGGGGTATATACTCGCCTATACCCTACCTCACGCATTCACGCAGGTAAAATAAAATAGAATAAAATAAAATAAAATAAAATAAAATAACCCAAAGTGAAATAAAAAGCTGTTATATACCAGAGGAGAAAGAGAGCGCGAGGCCGCAGGAATCGCGCCCAGGGTACCGAGAGGAAGAGAGAAAGAGAATTAAAGCTTCGGAAGAGCCGGCCGAGCTGCCTAGCCGAGAAAAAGAAATTTGTTCGGCGAACGAGCGGGAGCGAGAAAAAAAATAGTCGGCTGCCCGCAGGGCCGGGAATAAAGGGCGGGGATAATTCAGGTAGCCAACGGTTCTCAACCGCCTGCTTCACTGGTCCCGAATTCTCTCCTGTGATTCAGCTTCGCCTAGTATTTCGTCTAGCTAGAAGGAATCGTAAATATTTTCTCGTAGAAAAATGTAGAACAAGGGTAGCTGGTCTTTCTCGGATCGAAAACGTCCAGATCTACCTATATGTGATTAATTTTTATTCTATTATACAGTCCGCACGAAGCTATAGACAATAATATCCAGAGTGAGGGGCATAATTCGTTTGAACAAAGTCGCGTGTATCAATTTTCTATAGCACATAATCTTTCGAATCTTTGTAAACTTGTCGATGATGGGTGCGCCCCTGGAAGTTGGGCACGCGAATGGAACGGAACGGAACAGGGAAAGGGAACCGTGTGTAGTATATATCTATACCACTCTCCCCGGTCCCCCTCGGGTTATTTCGGTTCTTTCTCTCTCGCGGTGAGTCCCATCCGGTGGGCCTCGTCGCCGACGAGGGGTTGTCGCCAGGGAGCCCTCTCTTCTCCGGAGGTACTCTTAGCTATAGATGTACATCTCTGGGTAGGTACTCACTGCATACACACCCACATAACGGAGAAACTATCGGAACGAATATAATATAATCGGGGGAGGATACACTTCGTCGCCTTGCAGGTCTAGATGTATCAGGTTTGCTACGCACAGCTCGGGGCTTCTTCGCCTCTCTTCTCGGCAGTGTACGTTCGATGCCTCGATTTTGTGGGTGGATGGTGGATGAGATATACCCATACTCATACCCATACTCATACCCATACCCATACTCATACTCGCACTCGTACCTGGGCGCAGGGGACCACCTGTGGAAATCAAGGGCCTCGCTCCCTTAAGAAGCCCTTATTTTAAACCGGGTTGACGACCCGCACCAGACAACGATCTACACACTAAACGATACAGAGGCATATACGTATCGCGTTATCCGAGAAGTCCTTTATATTATCACATCCTGTGTATCAGGGCCGTGTATTTTAATATTTATAGGAAAAAGGGGGATAGTAAAAATATATCCACGTTAATTCCTCTTCATTATCGTCATCTCTTTATTATTTATTCTTCTCTATATACACGCGATGATGTGCGATTATGACGATAACTTACCTCACGGATTAATTAATTATCCCATACCTATACAGGGGAGTTAATCTCGATCATAGATCATACGATAGCTAGTAAAGTTCACCTAGCTGGTGTGTGATATAACATCGCTTATAATATACACCGTACCTATAGTACGTATAGAGAGTAGAACAGTTAAACTCGTGTTCCTGACGTGTCTTGCCGAGCGTGTAGTAACCCCCACGGTATATATGACGAAGTGTGGTCAGTCGGACGTTCGTTGATACGTCGGTCACATCATGCATCAAAGGACTGTTACCATTGCATTGGCTATCCTCGTTGTCATTTTCAGGAGTTGAAAACTCCTTGTACCAGTACCTGTGATACATCATATATACATATAAGTATGCCCATTGTATATACCCACAATCGTCCAACTGTCCAACTGGATTAAACTAATAACGTAACGTAATATGCTCTACTGTTCGTCCTGCAGCTATATTTCTCCAATCTCTTAGTTCAAAGACAGATCTAGGATTTCAGATTATTCTCCGGATCTGAGGTGAAATTATTCTCTCTCTCTGCAGATGATCCCCCTCGCATGGTTGTGATTTAGACAAGTGGATTTTCACATGCGAGAATCAGCGGACAGAAGTCCCTTCAGTTTTGTTTAACGGTTACCTTTACGTCTTTAAACATATACCTATGTAGGTATTATACGTCAGAACGAAGGTTGATAATAAATAAATAAAAATAAGAATACGTATCCTAGACGCCCATCCGTACCTATACCTACCTGTGCGCGAGATCTGACTCTCTCGCGTATACCTATATCGTAACAAGTATGGTAATAGCACGGGCGTGTTCTTACAGTTCTTACGTTGGCCCATGGAGTTCAGATCGAAAGAGTATATAGGTAATGGCCGATAAAAACGTTGCGGTATATATACCTACGCATGCCATATCTGTATGGCCAATAACCAATATAGAGGTATACATACCTGTATACATATATGGTTTATACTTGTACAGACGCGTGATTTTAAGTCACGTGTACGTGCATACATACATATACATATATATTATGGATAGGTATATACACGCGTAGAATTTTTATTACTATATACTGCTTTTACGGTATATATTAAATGTTCAAAGCGTCGACGCGTGTATAGATATATACATAATAATATCGTCTCTATATTTCGTATACCCACCATCCAGATCCAAAACTCTTATTATAAATCGAAAATGATCTAAGTATGTAGATCGGTTCTTGTTGCTGCAGCGTTAACTTTCAGTTAATTTGAATATGTATTGAGCAATTCTGATTTTTTTTTTTTTTTTTCTTCATATACTCCATCTTCATAGTATATATTATATTATACAATAATATGTGCACGGTACGTGATACCCGCCTCCTGTCAATTATTATCAGGTTATTAGACCTGCGCTGGTCGTCGACTTGTAACGACTATAACACGGTATTATGCGTATAAGGCATAACAGTTCATATACATATATATGGTATATGTATAGCTATATACCGAGCGATAGTAGCCCCTCGTCATTAATCATCGCGGAGAAATGATTATTTATTGTATAGGTTGAAATTATTCTGATCGACGATTGAGAAAGAGGCTGAAGATTGTTTCGTTATCCCGTGTGGAACAGCAACGGCAGGCCGCGTACCGGGTGGGCAAAACCAATTTTAGTCAATTTATGAAGTCTCGCAGCGTTTATATTTTTCGATTTTTTCTCGAGATTACTAGCCATCAATAATAAGCGAGTTGATAAATCGTTATCGTGTATAAATATATTGTCTAATACGACATATTATTATACACGAACGCGCGTCTCTTTTTCGTTTTTTCCCCCGAACATTTGGATTCCGGATCTGTAAAACAGCCGCGGCGATCGGCTTTGTAATATATATTCCTTTATACCCATAATACTACAGCCTCGCGTTTGTTTCACTGTACGTTATTATAGCCGTGGAATAAACCGGGAATAAAATCAGCTTGAAATCGTGCGAGAATGTGGAAAGTGTACATAGGTACAATGTATTGATGAAAAATGAATACGAATACGAAAGTTGCATAAATTTCGTATACGTCTTTATAAATCAAAACGCGCGCTTCTTCTCGCGAGTAGGTAGAGTCTGTTTTCTTTCGGGCATAAGGCGCGCGCCCCTGCGGAGCATACTGAATTTTCTTACATACGTTTACGGATAAAGATGTGTAATTCCATTCGTATGTGTATACCTCTACGTGTATGTATAGGTACCTATAGATGTTTGTATGAGACAGGTATACCTATATCGGCATATGGATTTAGGCGTGTAGGTATTATGCGTATATATCTCCTCATTCGATATTATTTATTAACGTCGGGCAATCTTACTACAGATTTCCCGTTAAATTCAACCCGCGTCGCGTGTATATTCGTACAACGCATATCGCATCGCGTCGTTTTTTTAGCCTTCCCTTTTTTTTTTTTCTTCTTTTTTCTTCTTCTTCTTCTACTCTGTATCAAGGAAAACGGAACACGTATATGAAGGCTAAGAAATTTATTGGGGATATGTGACTTGGCGAAGAGAATCGAACCCACCACTCCACCCCGCACCAGTTTAAACCTATAGGACCTAAGACGCACGTTATAAATATCAGGGATTCCTATATATAAACTGGGATGTACCTATGTTGTGTGCATTACCTATGTATACATAATATTATAACCATTCGCTATTTTCTCCCTCCGAGACGCAATTCTCAATTCTCAATTCTCCGCAAGGCTATGCTAATATTAATACTAAATTGTCTTTTTTTCTTTCTTCAATTTTTCTGTTTTCCTTTTTTACAGAAAAACCAGGCTTCCAGTCGCCCTATGGCCCCGCAATGGACAACGGAATGGTGAGTAGTACCCATAAGTATTTATGTATATCAAAACACATAATAATCTCTTATATACTATATCTGTTCAAATAATCGTTCGAAAAAGTCTTATACATACCTACACTTCGATGTAACCAGCCTGTTAATTCGCATTGATAAGAATGATTTCTGCGATTGATTCACTAATCGAATCAAGGTTAATCAGTAACAGCCGATCTACGTACAGTATATACCTACTTTCAGACCCGATAAATGTTGCGTTTTTCTATAACCGTCTACCTATTTTTTAATTACTAAATTATTTCTTTCCGATTAGACGGTATCCGATCGCGATAGAAACGCTATTAGCTACTTTGTATCATGCGGTTATATACTTACCTGTCTGATTGGTATCGTATCTATACCTATAGTCATATCATATCATACCATATACCACATAGGACATACACATATGCGGGCATAGATAATATATAATATGTAGGTATATAGATACGTATCGAAATGTAATGATCCCGGCGCAACGTATGAAAACTTACTATAACAATCGTTAAAGATAAGAGATGAAATTTATCTGGCAAAAACTTAATCTCCCTCACCCCTTTCCCTGCGCTTTCCTTTGCCCTCTACTTCGTACATTTCTATACTCCTCGCCGTATAGTATAATCCGAAAACTTTGCTCTGGCGCAATATTTTCGGACACAGAGGTTCTCCCCTCGCAATTATTAAACAAAGGTAGCTCAGAGTCCGGTACAAAAACGATTTTCTTTTCATTTCCTATTCGACGTTTCTTATACAGCTCTCAGAGTCAACGGAAGAAAAAGAAAAGAAAAAAAAAAAATACATATTTAGGATCGCAATGATTATATTTTCGCAATTGTATATTTAACGTAATTTTCTTCTTCGAAACGGGGGCTATTTTCGCTGCAGTTTCTACCTACCGGTATGCAGCATCTCGATCATGTGGTCAAAAATCGTTTTGTACTATCTACAGAATTCGCGAAAAAAAAAGAAAAAAAACACCTAAGCCTCCGATTGCGAACCGCTGCGCAGCTAGTATCCTAACTTTAATATCACTTGCGCTCCCCGTGTAGAAATTTACTGTGGCATGCCCTAATATCAGTATGGGCCACATCGGGCGAATGTATGGCTTGCCAAACTTGCAACACTGCTCAGGCCCTGAAGTGGCCCGCATGTGGCGTGCCTTATTATCAAAATAGGCAATACCAGGCGGATTGGTGGCTTGCCAGATTTGCAACACTGCCAGGG
Source organism: Tenthredo livida (assembly GCA_963992785.1). Taxonomy (NCBI): domain Eukaryota; kingdom Metazoa; phylum Arthropoda; class Insecta; order Hymenoptera; family Tenthredinidae; genus Tenthredo; species Tenthredo livida. Next base: position 467,517 of record OZ023070.1, on the reverse strand, counting down.
CTCTAACGTGGCGCCGGTATCACTGCGCGAAGAACCGAGTTCGATTAATCGATTCCAAGTTGTCAAACGGCTGCCTGCAGCTCAGCTGTTGCGTTCCATCGATGTGCATGTTAATTCGAGGTTAGGGTTCCGGTATTCATGAGAACAGAACGTTATCGTTCTTCATAAAGTTCAAAGTTATAGATCAGTGGTGAAAATTTAGTTTTAATACGAGCACGTCTAAAGTCTTTATATGGCAGTCTGGATGCGCAGTTCGAAGTACGCGACAGATCTCGCCATAACCTCACTCTTCGTCGATCAAGTGCGAATCTCAACTGGCGTCAGTGACTTTTCATGCCTGTGCCGAAAAAAAAAAATGGTAGAGGCGCGCCCGTAAACTGTTTTTGACTCGAATAATGATCTTAGAACTCGCTTTCGGCTCGCCTCGAGCTGGTACTGAAATTATTATCCTCGCGGAAAAACACTTGGTTTTCGGGCATGCCACATAATATACTACTATTAGAACTCGTATCATGAAATAATGATCTCGCCCGTATCATAAAATAATTCATCTCGCCTTGACATTGATCGATCATGATACGGATTGGTAAGATAGAAATGTCTTTTAACTCTTAATTCGACACCTTGATCATAAGTTTCAACAAATAGAAAGATATCATACCGATTACCATAGGGTAGTTTGGCGTAGTAGGTAGAGCGTGCGACTAGTAAACAGCGAATGCGAGCGGACTTGGGTTCAAATCCCGATAGGATCGAAAAAATCGGATGGAGTTTTATAATCAAAATATTATAGATCTATCTTCCAGTGATTAATAATATGTCATAAAGTTCACTTTTTTAATTTTTATGTGATAAAATCGATATCTCAAAGCAATAAATAAATCACACTTAATCGATTTGTACGAATATACGCAGTCTAGGCACGGCCGTGGCAGAAATCATGGCGCGAACGTGGTTCCTCAATGGCAGCCTCATCCGTGCCCGGTGTGGGGCGGTATCTAAAATGGTAACATTTGACCAGGCCCCTAACAGGCTGCCACAGCTCAGCCAGACCTGGGCCACATCTGTATTCTGGCAACCTTTTCGGGATCCGGCTTGAGCCACAGTACAATTTCTACACGGGTCCTCCCCTCTTTTCTTCTTCTTCTTTTCCCCCTCAACTCTTGGATTCTCCCTCTGCCTATATATTTATATATATAAATATATATAAATATATATACCTACCTAGGTGTGTGTGTGTGTATATATGCCTATATACTACCTATACAATTTATATACATACATATAGGTATAGATGTACGTATCTATGTATCTATGTAGAGTTACATAAAACACAGCAAGTTATATAGCGAGGAATTGGCGAAGGGTGAAAAGTTACTCTTTGCTGCAGCAGTGAAACGAGGCTAACTCTTTTGTGTTTCTTATCGGCGCAGAGGGGCGGAGAATGACATTCGCGCTTTGCCATTTTATATATATATATATATATCATATATATATATATATAGTGGCGAGAAATCGTTTGTATAAAATTTCACAAGTTTTTAGAACAGATTTTGCATAACCATCGCAATTATCGGTTTGAATGAAATTTCCGCGAGTTATTTAATCCGACTTCCGGTCTTGTTCAAGGGGAAAAAAAAACAGAATGTATACCTACAACGATTATTTCGTATGTACGGGAAAAATCGCGAGGCGTTCGCATATCAACCGCGCGACGGTCTTTCGCACACAGAGCGGTTAAGCAAATTCATCTCGGTGAAAACCTCGCGAATAGATATTTATAGAGTCGCGGCGGATTTACTATATGTGTATATATATATATGACTATACACACATATAACGAGAAGTACGGTGAGGGAGGAGAAGCTTTGGTCAGTTTTGACCCGGCGCCAACTCGACTTATACGATATATAGGTATACGCATATACGCAATTATTACTATAAAAGTAGGTACACGAGTACCTACATTACACATGTAACCATTTCAGCGAAATGAACTTGTGATGCAAATTCTTTATTGCGTTATATTAATTAATGTATTAATTAACATTCTCGTTACATACACTAATGTAGTACGTTATAAACGCATGATGATGATGGCGTATAGATTCTACTTTCATCCCCTCTCTTTTTTTTTTTTTTTTTTAAATTAAAAAAAAACATACACCTATATATTACAGACTTCGATTATTCTAAAGCACACATCGTCTACTCTTATTTATTTTTTTCATCCATATAACGTACGGAATACACATTACAGTTATACATATGATATCGTCGTACTATACAGGTCGTATATCGTTCGGTTTCGCAGACGTACGGCGGTGGTCCATTTGGAGCTGCCGGTGGAGGCCCAGGCGGAGGTCCTGGGGGTGGAGGTGTCGAGGGTGCCACTTACCCTCCAGACTCCCCGTATTTTCCTTTCGGTACTCGCGGGACGGCGGTACCCGCCGGGGCAACCCTTACCACGACGTCCTCCTCGAACCCTTCGACACCTGTAATCAACAACTCGCGATTGTCGAATCCCTCAGCCGGTAAGTACGAGGAATAATATATCGAGTTGCCTCGGAAACTGAAAAACGAAACATCTCTGACCGAAACATTACTCCGTTTTTCATTCCAGGAGCAGCGGTCAAGAGAAAGAAAGACGTGAGTATAGATATCATGATTGTTATTATATTGTATGTATTTAGGCGTTAGGTATATACTTGCTATATGTATAACATATGTGCGTATCCCGTCAGCGGAAATCCGCCAAAATTTTTATCGCCTCATTTCTTTTTTAAAAACATTATTTCGGCGAGTGAAGCTATTAGATAAAGTAAAACGCTGATTGTCACGTTGAAATTTTTATATGTCCACATCCCCCCTTACCCCCTCATCTCTCTTTCTCTCTGTCTTTTTTTTTTTTTTATTTTTTTTTAAATTTATTGTTATCGCTTACGCGTAAATAATGAAATACGCTCTCGCAGCCTATGTGCACAGCTTGACCCGATAATGAATCGAAGATTGATTCGCGATCGCGTTTATCCATGTACGAATTGATCCCAAATTTTGTTCTTCTCTTCCTTTTAACAAAACAGAACATGGACGGACCTGACGGAGACGTCGTCAACACACAGCATTGGGTGAGTCGAATATCATTGTTATATTTCTTTTACCCATGCCTATGCAGTAAAGATGAAAGACAGTATATTATATACGTATGATATCGTGATATAGGTGAATAAGTTTGAGATTGTGTGATGGTCCAGCGGAATGTTTTCCGTCCGGAAATCAGCGGTTAACAATTATCTCCGTATCCCTCGCACGTCGTACTAGTCTTATTCTATGCGCGTTTCTCAGTTGGTGAATCAACGCCGCGAAAGTTCTTAACAAGCGCGAGTCGTGGTCCAACCAAAAATAGACGTTTCCGGAAAGACCGACGCGAAACTATAAGGCTCACGGTGTTTCGCTATTCGCAGCGTTGCCATTCGCCTTTAATTCTTCTCTGTAATATGCATACCTACTTATATAAATATTATCGAATATTAGACACCTAGGGTACCTATACGTATTCGGATAAAAAAAACGAAAAAACGAAAGAACAAAAAAAAAAAAAATAATTGAAAAAGAAAAAAAACATGTAGCCAAATAATGATAACGAAACGAAACGTCCTCCGCATGGCTATTAAAATTTAAACACGATGACGTCGCCCCCGCAAAACCATTTCCTAAGGGGGTTGGTTCGCCTCGGCGCTGCAGGGGTCGTAGCGTGAGAGCGGACTGAGAACAGCAGCGTCAGTATCTGTCCTGCTCATGCAGGGTGGGAAAGTTCGCTCTCGCGCTACTCTGCGCAACGTCAAATGACTACTTACAATATATACGATTTGACGGCTAGATATTCTCGAGTATTCTGCTGTTTTATTACCTACTATCATAGTAGAATAGTTGCAGATTGAATTGAAACAAGTTTGAAAAATGAACGAGAAAAGACAAGAAAAAAAAAAGGAAAACGAAATAGCACAAGAACGTTGTCAAGTTAATGAAGATATAATGTTTGTGTAAAAAATTATTTGCCGAAATTATACAGTTTCGGCAGCTGAATTGAGTCGAATTTCGCGGAAGGATCGACACGCGGTTACATACATACATATATGATACCTACGCATATAAACGCGTTTGTAGGCATGGGGTATAGAGATATATGCGTATGTACAACGGACGGAAATAGACGCGAGAGACCTTTGCTGCAGTCCTTATAATCGCGATGGCATGGCGTTGAATAACCGACGTACGAACAAGCTTATCGTATTTAGCTCGGGTGTCGTCAATTTAAAAAGTAACACGGCTTCTGCTTCACACCTGCAACTGATTCTTCCGGATAAACAAAATATCTTCATTCACAAAACAATGTAGGATATGTAATAATATATCTTATCGCAACGATTCCATCCCCCCGTTTCCCCTTCTCTCATCGTGAACGAGAATGTACCTATATCGAGCGATAGGTCTTTTGATAATTTAGCTTCGCCTTCTCGAGAATCGAGATGGCTAAAGCCAGAGCCGAAGGGCGAAGACTACGACACCCCAGGCGCTACTCCCGAGACCATTTCCTAATAGAAATGTAATCGCGCCGCGCGGTCCTCCTTTCTGAATAAATTATTATTCTTCGGGGTTGTTTATATATTGTGTAGTTTAATGCTGCTGCTGCTCGGTGCTGTGTACCCTAGTTTACCCCGTAATCGTCGCCGCCCTCGACACCGTACACCCTGCACCCTCCGCGCGATATAGATGGTAACAGGGAGCCTGGAACCAGGCAACCTATCGTACCGCCGCGAGTCGAGGGTTGCGCGTAAAGGGCTGCAGCTTAACGTTACTTCTCATTCTATACTATACTAGTTCCATGAAGATTTAAAGCTCCCTGCGATATTGTTTAGGCACTCGCCTCTCGCCTAGACACGCGCACGCCCTGTTTTATGTACCAATTCACTTCTCTAGCCAGAACCAACCCATTATTTTAATTGTTGCTTGGAAGAAGATCGATCCCTTATATAGGTATACGGACTATACATATCATACTCTCTTCTCTCGCGATATTAATTTATATATAGCTCAAAGCCACGTTAGTATTATAGTTCGGATAACAATAAACTCTTTTTGCGGATTTATTCTGTTAACTCTCGTTGTAGAAAATATAGAAGAATGATACATGAGCAAACAGAAACGAGTTCCATGCCTTACATAACAATTTTCGTACCTATAGAAAAAATGGAAGACCGCGAGAAAAAAACGTGATATATCAAGATGCATATGCGTGTTATCCCCCTCGACAGACCGTGCGCGGCAGGCTTATGCCCACTTATTAACTCGCGTCTGAAATAAGCCCAGTACAGGGAAAAGGGAAAACTGCGGTTTGTCGTACTTCGGAGCTGAGCGTGGCTCTCGCGGGACCAACCGACCGACCGACCGACCGACCGACCGACCGACACCTGTTGCTTACTCGCGTGTACGTAGCCCCTCTTGCTCTGCACCCTCGCGCGAACGACTCCCGGAGGTAAGCGCGCGCCTCGCAGCTCGCCCTCGCGTTGTTCCTCACTCCACCGGGAGCCGGAGGCAACCGAAGCTATGGAGGAGGTCTGTGTACCGAGCACACAGAGGCTGTCGACTAAGTACACCGCGACTGAACGAGTCAACGTGCGGTTGTATGCTTCATCCACGTTTATACACGCGTGTATCGACACACAATAGATATGCATATACATATACAGGAATGTATGAGTATGGGAGTTTATGAGTTTACGGACACTATATCGATGCATGACATCTATCCAACCCTTGGCGCGTCCCGTTCCGTTCCGCTCTCATCGTCATCCCCCATCGAGGGCGCAGGGTTTATCACATAGTTTTCAAAAGCGAACGATTTAATGCTGACCAATGGTCATATAGGCCTGGTTCGCTATATTATAAGGCATATATACATGAGGGACGCGCCAACTCGTGGTGGCGTCCTGCAACCCTCGGTTCTCCGTGTAACCGGCAGGGGTGATGACCCGTGATTGGCCAATTCCTACTCGATTATGTTATAGAATAATTGTCGTTATAAGTACAGGTTGGTCGAATTTGTACTGATTACAGTGACATGGCCGACGCGCGGCAACCATGCGTTTATTATACGAGATAAATGAAGCCAGTATTCGATGCAGTGAACACGGAGATATTATATACTAGGTACAAGTAACGACAGTGGAGTTTGAGCAGACGGTCGCTGTTGTCCAAAAACAAACATACGCCGGATTTCACGGATCATTGCTTCTTCGTCCATCCCACGTGTAGTTTTGATGTTGGTATAGCGTACGTGTGCGTGTACGTGTACGTTTACGTTTAGTATGTACGTATGTATACATATGTGAAAGTATATCGCGCGATGATACGCGGTACACAACTAGACGTACGTGGCTATCGAGAGCAGTCGCGTGGCTACCGATACTCCGTTGTCCCCGAACTGCAGTCAGTCCCCTCGGTCCTTGTCGCTCATCGAACCAACAAGCGCGGTGAACCGCAATACTATTAATTTATTATCTTTGGCTCGCGTGAAATTTCGAGTACGACACCGGCGAGTGCCGGTCGCGTGCTCAAGGACTGCAGGGGGATGATCCGTAGCCTACGGTATACATTATCATATGAATATCAAACGTTATATATATAGGTATATAAAGGTATAGCGAGGTAGGTATTATCTCTGTATGAAAAACGACAGATCGTCGAGAGGTGTAGAGTTTATTGTTACAATTACAGCGAATGAATACTGCAGGATTCGCGCGTGTTATAGTATACCCCACAAGGCGAAATCTCGTGCATCCCGTAATTCTTTGAACGTAGGTATATATATATATATATATATATATATATCGTATATACACCCAACGTATCTACAACCGCGGTTATAGAAATCTAGAACACATCGCGTGTATTCACGTGTTGTTTATCCAAGGGCAGGGTGAATCGCGGGGGTCACATGGTGGCGAGAGGGGGTTACGCCGTAGTCGTGGCCAACCCTCGATCGTATACACGTACGTTTATACCTACGTGGATCTGGCGGTGATTTCAACGGTATATCAACCCAGGCGTATACATGCTTCGTTTGTGGTCTAGCAGCCTGTGAAATTAACACGGTACACATAGCAGTGCAAACCGCGGTACACACTTATCGATTCCCCATATAGACAGTGGCAGACGCGAGAAGATCTGGCGGTATACAGCAGGTCACTGCTGCAGCTGTTTGCTCCCTAATTCTAATAGAACGTTGATACAGGTTCGATTAAAAATTTGCTAAAATTTTTCGGAATTAAATCCTTCTTCATTTTTTTTTCCTTTTTTTTTTCTTTGTTGCGATAATTCTGTACATATATACCTACCAAGTCTTTTAACCGCGCCGCACGGGAGCTGGGCTTCGCACACTATAATACTATTTGGTCTGGAGCGTCGAGAGAGTGCGGCATCCCTTAAATACACACCGATGAAGATAATACGAGACTGTCGGCCGCCCTTAACTACACGTGCCTACGTTCAAGCTGTTTGCTTTGAGGCTCTTCGCCCTGCTCGCCTAATTCAATGCCTTTAAGAGTTTAGAGTTTGGGGTTTAGAGTTTAGAGTTTAGAGTTTAGGCAGAGTTCCCGGTACCTACCTACTGATAATCTAATTTTGGGTCCGCTCGTACCGATTACCGATTACCAAAGGACAGACGAGTGTATAGTCTCGTAACGAACATAAGTCCGAAGGGACGAGTAAAAATCGCTCGCAAAGTCTCAGCTACGTGTTTGGATGTACTACCTACCTCTTTGGTTTTTTCACCTCATAAAAAGAAAAAGAAATACGTCTCTCCTCTAGCTCGTAGCTCTGATTAGAATTTTATTATCACGAGAAAGGGAGCGAGCATATGGTCTCGTTTATGGCGAACAGTTTTCAGGATTTCAACTTTCTTTTCAAGTTCTTTGGATAAAAGGGACCGCCCCTTGCATCTTCGTCTTCGTCTTCGTCTTCGTCTTTGCCGCATCCTTGAGTTAACACGACTTTTTCCTCCCGTTTTACGTCCCTTTCTATATATTCTCCCTCTTCTCCCTCCTCTCCCTCCTTCACTCGCCCTATCTGCGTCCATCTCTTTCTTTCTTTCTTTCTTTCTCTATCGCTCGCTCGCTCGCGGTCCCTCTCTCCACTTTCCGAGGATGCGGAGTAGGGGCAAACGAGAACCACCCTTAACCAGCGCCGCGCTAAATAGTTTCGTCAATAAGAAACCGTTTTGTAACCCTTCCGTAGTTCACGGCTGAAATAAGCCCCGGGGTAAGCCGAAACAAGTCTCGCGATAAGACAAAATAATTAACCACGCCGCGCTGTGAAAACTTTCAAAACTATGCGTATGTGTAGTGTAGGTATACGTGATATCTTTTGCTCGTGTATATAGCTGCAGTACAGTTTATGCCAAACCGATAGAGTTTCGAATGGACAAGGGACTAGCGAAAAGCGAAATAGTCGTTTCATTAGTGATTCTTGGTGCGAGCCAAAGGTCTCTGTCCCTTAGCTTTCAACTCGCCCTCGCCAAATTGACCGAAGACTACGCGCGAGTTTATAGGCAGCAGCGTATATAGTCGGGACTCGGGACTCGGGCTAATACTTGAGCAAAATGATGATAGGCGCGGGCGTAAGATACTCGGGGCAGCCGTTCGCCGGGAGGGATGAGGAGACGTACGGGGGCGAAACGCGGGGTATTTATAAGCAAGAGGCAACCAAAGTACACGAAGGATAAGCGCTGGTTCCACAGTCCGCGCACCACGAGACGAGTCTTGATTCTTGTTGCCTTTTTTTCTCTCATCTTCGAGTCACTAGTTCGAAAGAATGATCCTTTCTTTCAGCAGTGCGATTATTGCCCTGAATTTTCCGCGGCTATTTATTTCGATCAGGTTCTTCTCATTCTGACCAAATACGATACGCCGAGATGATGATCTCCGGATGGTCAGACTGTGCCGCTGGCAGAGAGACCCTATAGCGTTCTATGTACACCCGGCTAGCACACTAAACACAACGAGCGAAGGTATATACTTAATACTGGCGCGCTATACCTATATACACGGCACATAGAAACGGTGGAAGTAAGAGCGAGGGAGAGGGAGGATAGGCGGCAAGGTGGTGTGCCGGGGATAGACCTACTAAATCTCACCCTAAGCATCTCGAGCGACCCGCGAGCGACCCACGACCCATCCTGCAGGATCGTCGTTCTCCCCGCCCCGAAAACCCTAGAGCCCGGGTTCGTACGTGTGTATATATGTACGTAGTATTTGTGTACGCGTGTTTGAGTGAGCTACGGGAGTACAGGCGTTACTACTGCTCGATGTGCCGGCGTCGTATAGTCGTCGTCGTCGTCGTCGTCGGCGTCGTAGTCGTCGTAGTCGTCGTCCCCCCATCGTACCCGAACCTCACTCGCTCGTTCGCTACTGCATTGGCGTCAGGCACGCGGGGTACCGCGCCAGCCAGCCAGCCCTCATCTCCTCTTTGTCTCGTTCAACGTCGCTTCATTTTTCGCCGCTCGGCGCCGACGTACATGATACATATATATATATATATATATATATATATTTGAACGACGTAAATATACGTCTATAGCGTATACGCGAAAGCCTATATGCGATTGCGAAATACGAAAAGTTAACAAATTAATATATTATCGAATTTTACCAAAAGCATAAAAAACACGCCCACGCAACTCTTTGGTGAACTCGTAATACACCTATGAGCTGAGGGATGCTTTTCATCATTTTATCGACCTTTTCTCATTCAACGATATAATATAAAGAGTATACAGGCATAGGTGCGTGCGAATAGATGGATTAATATAAGTATATCTGTGTAGATATAGAGTTCCTCTCTAATCGCGGCGCGCTATCGCTACGCCAATGCGAGGGCATCCTCCCGCCGTGCAGTTAATGTGTTCCAGGGTAGTATACCGCCGTCTCTCCTTTCCTCCCGCCTTGCTCCATCCCCCCACCCGCACCCCATCTTCTCCCCTCTCCATTTTCTCTCTTACTCCCACTCGCGGTAACCTTCGTCTCAGCCACCCACTCAACCTCCGCGATCTTGCCTTACTAGCCAGCCAGCCAGCCGCCATTCAGTATACATATATCCGCTATACGTATATGTATGAAGAAGCATCCCTTTGTTCAAAAAGAACAAAAAAAAAGGAAGAAGAAAGTAGAAGAAAGACCAAATAAAAAAAAACAAAAACCGTTACTAGATATACATGCATGTATTGTATATCTGTAGTAGAAAAAAAAAAAAAGTAGGTATACATGATAGGTACGTATTTCTCTGTGGTATATAAGGGAGTTATTATTTCGCACCGTGTTCCGCGCGTAGTTATGATTGGTATAGATCGTTTGTTGGTACAGCTACGGAGCTGAATGTTGCGGTATTGGAATGTCATGATGAAAATCGTGGTACATACCTAGTTGAGTTCGGGAATCGGATGGAAGTATCGTATCGAACCGAACGAATTATTGGATACTTAGTTATAGTACTTATTCTAATTAACGGCCTGTCAGGTGAGCCTCGTGCGTCCCGACGACCCGCGTACATAGGTGATACATGCGTGTACAATATACATACTTTATATACCTATAAGCCGTGTAGCATATTTTGTCATTAGACAATTTACAAATAATTAGGTAACCTCGCAGTGCCAACTGTGTAAACTATACGAGGCGAAGGGGTGACGTCACAACCTTCGATCTTTCAAACCGACCCGCGACGCTTTACCTTATATACACCTGTATACGGTATACGGTATACGGTACACGGTACGCGGTTATATACTCTGCATCTTCGTACGTTACACGTTTAACGCGCGTCCATCTAGTATACGCATTACACGTATAGGTAGGTATAGGTACACGTGTTTATATAGGTAATAAAAGCGGCTAAGGATTCGTTTAGTTTCTAATTATCTCCGTATTCTTCTTTCATTTTTCTTTTTTCTTTTTTTTTTTTTTTTCTATTCCTTGTATCGACTCATTTTTTCTTTAGCCAGTATACTCAAGGGGGGGGGGGGGGGGGGACAAAAAAAGAGGAAAAAATATTTCTCCGCAACGTTCGGTATACACCTTCATACGTTATACCCACCCTAGACAGTAACTGGTGGTTTACAATTAACCGAAGAGCTCGGAGCGCGACCTGGTCTTCGTCGTTGTCGTCGTCGTCGTCGTCGTTGTCGGACGAAGAGATGGACGACAAGTAGATTTATATAGGTATATATATGTACAAACAGATCGGTACGCGTGTATCGCGTACCCTCAATTAAGCTCTATATACGTTTACATATACAATATCTCGACAAAAGCGTCAATCTAAAAATAGCTCATCCATCGCATCCATCGCATCCATCGCTACGATCGCGTATACGGAGGCATATATAGCTGTTCGTGTATATACGGCAGGCGTTGCCGGCCCTGTACTTATACACGTATGTAGGTGTCTGTGTATTATATATATTATAATATATATTATATATTATATAGTTCGCGTAATGCGTAACGTATTACGCGTATAATCGTGGCAACGCCGCAACAGGATACATCATATACGGTATATTATATGAGGAGAAAAGGAAAAGGGTCGTCCCACTGGATACAGGGCGACTTAGCCCTCGCGGTACCGATGTTTTACCCCCTTACGCTACTCTCTATCCGCCCGTGGTAGGTATACGCATACGTGATATATCTGCACGTACCCTATACACACACATATGTATATATATAACCATGCACGCAATATAGTTGCACAACGGTGCGGAGCGCGATAAACGGCGCCGTTCAATTTATACTCCTTCTGTAGTATAGGTATACATGCATGCATATAGGTATACATATAAAACCGGGTTCGAAAAAACAATAGTGAGACTCGATTGACGTATGGAGCATCGCGTGGTTTCGTCAGTGGCACGGCATCCCGACGCCCGCGACATCCGCGTGGTTGGAAAAGCGAAGGAGAAGAAAAACAAAACGAAAAATAGACGCAAAAAAGATACGTCGAAAGCTCTTATTATAATCATATTTCTAGCTCCGGCCATGCATTACACCTACATCTATAACCATTTTCTTAAACTGCATAATATGCGGCTGTATTTCGAACCGAATTACTGTATATGCGTATATGCGTGTATATATATATTATTAATTATCTTAGAATTACATATACCTATAGGTACGCCGACTCCATTGTATATTTATCTTATATATATGTATACCTATATATCTACTTATTAGACAAGTGAATGCATTAATTAAAAGCGATCAGAGGATAGGTATATTATGTTGTGACGCATGTCAGATGCCAGTGTCGTATATAGGAACCTACAACCATATTCCCCGGGAACATGCGAACAACCTATACCTATAATATCGTCAGTTGAGTTAATTTAGTTTTGAGTAAACATCGCAGTTAAACTTTTAAGCGCAAACCCCGTGACGACGGCGACACTTCCGTCTCTGCTAAATCGTGGAAACCGACCTGAATGTTGTCTATTTTTATTTAAAAATTAGCTCTCTCGATCTATACGTATATATACCTGCTATAGGTATACAACGAGCGCGGATAGACGAACGAAAGCTCTCGTAACTTACAAGCTTACAAAAATCCTTTTTTTTTTTGGTAACGCGATAAAAATATTCCGTCGTATAATATTGGTACAATAATTGCAATACCGCAATTATGCATTTCGAGTAACGTATATAATATATATATATGCGTGTAGTATATTAACTGCTGCAGCAGCAACGAAAACAAGGCCCAGGGGCAGTTTACGATCGTTCTGATAAATTCCGTTTTAACCTACGCATGCAGAGACGCTCGTATAAAGAAAGAATGAAAGAAAGAAAGAAAGCGAGCGAAACGAAACGAAACGAAACGAAACGAAACGTAGCTCGTAGCTCGAAGCTCGAGGCTCGACTCCCCGTTCTCAGCTCTTATACTGCACCACAGCAGCGCGGCGCGTATATAAGCGAAGAGAAAAAAAGGGTCGTAAATCGCGCGGGGGTTTACAATAAAGGTTTTCGACTCAACAAGTGGGACGATATTTTTAGCTCGGTTAGTAATTCCTACGGGGCAGCAAAAACGAGCCCTTCCTTCGTTAGGGGTTGCGCGCTGCGCCGCTCCGCGCGTCGTCCGTCCGTCCGTCCGTTCGTTCGTCCGTTCGTCCGACCGACGGAGCGAGCAGGCAAGCGAGCTCAAGCGAGCGAGCGAGCGAGCGAGCGATCGTCGTTTGAGGGGTGGCAGAAGGGACGAGGAAATAGCGTCGCGGTGGGGTGGGGGGTGAGGGAGGGATAATGATCGCACTCCGCGGCCGGGGAGGGGTGGGATCGAACGGGGGAGGACAGGGGAGGGGAGAGACGGGCGAGGCGCCCCTTCGAAATATCAGTCGCGTCGCGTACGTTAGCGAGGCCACGTCTGTTGCCGCGTCGTAGTCCTCCTTCACTTCGTTGTTGTCGTTGTCGTTTTCGCTTTCGTTTTTAGTTTGCCTTTTCGTTATTTCCCCCGATAGAGTTGACACTTTTTCCTGAACACCCATTAACTGCAGTGACGCGTTAATCATAACCATATATACTCTTTAATCGATACGTTCAACGGTACTTGATATGATATAACTACTTGTTGTTAAACTTCTATGTAATGTTATACTCTACGTGTGTGTGATGAAGATGAAGATGAGGATGAGGATGAAGATTAGGGTGAAGATGTATAAGAAATAGGAACAAACGAGCCCGGATATAAAACTCATAGTGAACAAATTCCAGTCCACAATCTTGGTGTCTCTCATATAGCATAATTTCATTTATTTCATTGTTTTTATACAAATATACATCGTCGTATTTATATTATTTTTCGTTTTCGTCGACGAGTGTGTTGTTTCGCCGTTATATTATACCAGATGAGAGTGTACGCGATATGTGCGACGATTATTCGGTGGTGGTTTTATAATCTGACTTGAATATTTCCTATATATACGATTTTTAGTACGGGGGAGGAAATAAAGTGCGAAATAATTAACGGTTATGGAAAAACTACGCGCAACCAGACCTTCGACTAGTGGTTACGGACTTTTTATCTAACGATAATATCATTTGGAGTATAAAGGAAAGAGGAAGAGGCGCGATATAATATAAACGGGGACGAATTACATCCTAGTCGATGCCGATTCGACGCCGGCTTGTTTTCCGTCTGTGATATAAAACGTGAACCCGAGGATATTTATAATATATATATCTATATCTATCTACATGTAAAATATAACACATAACTTGAATGTTTATTCGTATAAACCGTGACACGTAATTCAAGATCTATACATGGTACGTGTATGACCCTTGCGATTAATACACACACACACACCTGTGACGTATATACCTAGAGAGCGTATACAGTGAACGACGAGTGACTGCAGCAGCGGAAGACGTTCGATAGATCGGAAAATGCGGAATTTAAAATATATTTTTAATTATTATTTATCGGTATGGAAAGGGAAAGTGAATATATGCCGCGATACGTCACTTCAGTTGTTACCTGCTCGGATCTTCTTTATGTAAATAAAATAGAGACAAGAAAAATCTAATAGCTTCATTATCATCGTATATATATATAAATATATAAATTTATAAATATAAAAATATATAAATACATAAATATATAAATATATAAATATAGCAGTACGAGAAACGTTGTAACTTGAAAGTGATATCGTCGAAAAACCTTTAGCGACAGAATGAAACTGGTGTGTCGTTCGTCGTCGTTAGTTATTGTAGTTCTTCGGGGAACTATTATAACAGCCAGCGATCAAGAGAGCTGAGTCTCTCCCTATACACGACGAAGATAATATATAGGAGTTTCAAGGTGGAATAATAGGAGGAAGAACAATTTTGTTGAATAAGGATATATATAATATATATATATATACATACGTATGTATATATAGGACAGACGACAAACTGGCGCGTTTAAAAATGCAATCAAACACGATATACAGAGAGATGGGAAACACGGAGAAGTTGATGGGAAACAATAACAACAACAATAACAACGGCTCGTCAGCTGCCGAAATGATGTTTCAAATGGAGGACGAAGGGCTGACCCAGCTCGGTAGCGTCTTTCAATCCGCCTACCAATCTATAGTTGGCGGTGGTCCTCAGGTAAGAAAACTTTTTCCTGTTTCGATGGTACATCGTACATGTACTATATAGTACCTGCAACTGCATACATACAACCTATGATACTCTCCTTGTTACTGGATAAGGGGTAGTAGAGGTCTAGAGAATTGAGCTGACTAACGTCGCGTCGTCATAAATCGCATAAATACGTACATACGAACGTATATATAGATTATTCCGAATCTATTATATATCTTTTTGCGCTTAAATTCTTTCGTCTTCAATACATTATAATATACCGCTCTGCACCGATAACCCCCTTTTATACACGGCCAGTTTTCGTTGTACCCAGTCATCGGTGTAATTATAGAACCCGATTATACTCATGCGGAGCGGTTTTATCGCACGCTCTCCCGCAAACCCGACAACAAAAACGCTATACGGGATTATGCTAATCGACATTGGTGCCTTTGTATGGTTATTTTTTTATTTCTATTTCTATTTTTTATTTTCTTTTTATCTTTATGTGTCTTCTTCTTCTTCTTCTTCTTCTTCTTCTCCCCCCCCCCCCCCCCCCCCCCCAAGATTCGGGGATTCGAAACTCTACGATCTCCGATCGAAATATATTCCAATACATGCGATTATAGAAATCATAGTCCGAGCCGGATTGTCACGTTGCATTGTAATTCATCGGACTCGGTGTGTTATGTGTTGATTGATAAAACACGCGCGCGAATCACCGCGCTGCTATCGGGTTGTAGGCACGTAGATGTTACGTCATCAAGATGGCTGCGGTCACGTGGGTGGACACGCCGTTGCTGCGCTCCTATTGCCGATGCTTTTGCTGCACCAGCCGCACGTCTTTTAGCCTTGTGACGATAGTTTGGAATTTTAGATCCGTAGATATATAGGTACCGCTGTTACGAGATGTGTGTAACTTTTTTTTTTTTTTTTTTTAATTTCTTTTTCCTTTTTCCTTTTCTTTTTCTTTTTTTCTTCTGTTCTTCGCCAGAGAAAGAGAGATAATGAGGAAATCTAAAGCTCGAAGGATCACTGATCCTCGTCCGCGGTCGGTATATATATATATAGGCATAAGGGTCGAGCGACGCGAAGCTATATGGGAGACTGAGAATCGAATATAAGTAGGATCGTAGATTATTTTGAAACTGACTATGAGCGAGGCGATTATATGCTACGTGAATAATGCATGCATTGTTTGATTAAATGGAATTCATATCCAATTTAAATACGGCTTAGCTAGAAGTAATACGATTAGCAGCTTATTCCGTTTGTTAATCTTCTCTACAGTTTATATACACTATTGTTTCCATATATCCTGCGCACTCCTACTTCTCATCCTCATCTTCATCCTCCCACTCCTATACCTATGCCCCTATATTCCTATATTCCTACCATAGTCCACATCGTCATACGCTTATACGCGTATATACTGTACCTGATTTCATTCCAGCACCACAACTCCGCTCACGTTTACGTAAACATACACCCATACCCATGTATACCTACCTATATTCTCTACAGCATGGTTACTCTGTCCTTACCCTATCCTTCCCAACCCTTTCTGCCCTCTCTCTGGCTTATGGACTAACTAAAGTTTCAAATGTTAATATTCTCTTCCTACGTTTGCTGCCTCCTCGTCGCCTCTATACTGTACCTATACTTACTACATACTGCCACTGTACTGTACTGAACGCTGACTATAATGGTACGTGATTGTTGACGAATGGGGGGGTGTGGGGGGTGTGGGGGGTGTATAAAGTCAATACCACGACTCGTCCTTGCGTATGGTTTAATTTAGTACGAAAAATTAACTGAAAGGTATCGGTTATTCCTAAACCTAGTAATATGCGTGCGGCATATTGCCGATCATATGAGAATTGTTTAAACAATAACTGATGGAGAATAACGGTGCAGGAGAGGCGCGAGTGTTAGGTGCACACTACACACCATATAATATGATCTCGAGTTTCTTAACCGAACTAAACTCCAGCTTGCGACATGCCGCATCGTGTGCAGTTATATTATTGTTGCGAGTTTTGCGGTTGATATATATATATGTATAATGTAAGGTATGTATAGTATTAGCCGAAGCTCGTTCACGGCAAAGGTATACAGGTACAATTATACACGCTGCTGCAGCTGGTTCGAAATATATACTCATATTATGCGTTCCTAATTATCGTCATGCGACACGTATTATAGCTGTACCTACAGGTATGGTACGTAAAACAAAAACTTGCAAAGTTTTTGTTTTTTTTTTTTCTATCGAAAGATTTCTTTTCTCCTCGTTTGTCTCATCTTTTACCTATATACCTACCTATACCTACACCTATACTATTTGATGGACAGTCTAATCCGAGAGCTAGAGCGAGAAAAAGCGAGTGAGAGAGAGAGAGAGAGAGAGATTGACTATTATAGCTGCAGCGGATATGATGAGGAGGTACGGACCGGAAATGACCCAGCCCTCCCCTCGACCCTGCTCAAAACAGGTTCCTATACAGACACTGAAAAAACCCACATCACCGCCCTTCTTTCGACGAAGCGAAAGGAAAATGAAATAGGAAAAAAGATTTGGAAAGAAAAAACAAAAAAAATAAGAAAAAAAAAAATTGTTTATGCTAAGGGCGCGCTGCAGCAACGTCGCTTCCCTGCGCTATACTGCCATAATATGAGTATATATATATATATATATGTATATATGCTATATAAGAACCCCAAATCCTTCGCCCTGCGTATACCTTATAAGCTGTATAGGTACACATACAGTGTCTGTACCGCACATTCTCTGCGAGTATTATGTATATGGGAGAACATGAGATAAGAGAAAGAGAAAAAGGGAGAGAGAGAAAGAGAGAGAGAGTGCACTCTTATTTCGACTGATCCCTCGTGGTCTTCAAATGGTATGGCCGTATATCCGTTCTTTCCTGGCGAACGGTATGCTCGCCGGAGACGTTGGGACACGGCTGTGGCTTCGTCGTCCGTCCAGGTCGTTTCCATAAAAGGCTCTCTTCTCCTAGAAGAGCTGCGTGGAAACTAATACATAGATATATGTTATATACATAGGTTACATATATATATATACCCATAACCCTGCATGCCTACGGAGAAGACGTCGCAGCCTTTCGCGGGCGAGATGAATTCTTTCGGACGCTATGTTGTGCAGAGCTGCAGCGGTAGCTGTTCGATGCTGCTGATGCATAAGTTGAAAAACTCAGACCTGCACCGTATGAAATACATAACGCTTATAATTTCTACTTGTAGCCTGGTTATAGCTGCCATGCTAACAATATTTTATATCTGTATACTATACGACTCCGCGTTGTCTATAATAGAGTTAATTTCACGATCAACTGTTATTCCACCGTGTGTGTAAGTATACTGTATACTGTATACTGTATACCGTATACTACTTCGATACCGATTACACAACCTGCGTCCATATGTCAGGAACGGTTAGTCGTTATATCGAAATAGCGTTATTGCCTTATTGGTTCTCGTCGGACGATCTTACGCCCGGAATTGAAATTGTCCATAAATAAAATAGCGTCGCACGGTCTCGATTGATCGGAAATAACCTAGCTCACTCTGTCTCTGTATACCTACCTATACCTATACCTATATAGGTATATACTCTATCTATCCATGTATGACCCATACATCGAAGAATATAGATTAGAGATTACATACTCGTACCTACACATATATATATATATATATATATATATATAAAATAATCTGCGAATTTCTATGATGGCAATCATCTGCTCGGATATTTGGATTTCCCTTATGCATTATATACCCACAAGTAATGAAAAGTATATACACGACAATACTACATACCTATATATGTGTATTGAAGACAGGAGTATATATCGTCAACTATCTTTCCAACCGCTTATATATGTGCATGCGATATAAAGACATATCCGCTTCCATCCCATATACACGTATGTAGATTCTCTTCGATATTCTAACATCCAGCAGTATATAGCGATAGGTTCTAAACCTTCCTATAACTGTTTTACGGAAACCGCTAGTATAGCCCCTGCTGCAACAGTATCGTAGCGGTTGACCGTCACTGTCTTTGGTAATCTATTGCCGGGATTAGCATTAGTCCGTACGGGTATATCCTCGTCGTACGCACAGCTCAACTCACGTACCGTGCAGGGCAACCCTCCGCTGCACTGTAGCTTGCACCTTGTTCGCAGCATATACACCGATATATATCATACTGCAGCGCATACATGTACCCATTTCCGCGTAATGATATATATCTTATGGGTATACTGTATATAGTACGCGTATATACGAGCAGGTCATGAATACCGAGGAAGTTATTTGTGATATACCTACGTATATAGAATAGAAAATTTGCGTTCTTATATACTTTATTCCTGTATTTATTGATCGGTGATAGATAAACATTTTCTGATCCAATAAATTTCCAACTATTGTATACAGTTTTAACATTTTTTTATTCATATCTTTTTAATCGATTGAAATACTCTTTTGGGAGAATCTCTTTTTTTTTGTACATACCTATATACTATACACACACCCACATGCACACACACACACACATTTATAAATGCATGCGCGTATGCCGGAGTGTACCTACTCTAGACCACCCTGCGACGGTTCTGCAGGGTACCTACTTCTATACCTATACCTACCTCGCCGCTGTGTATGCAGTGTATGTGTTCGGTGTTTCGTACCTATAGATGTAATACATAATGTATCCCCGCGTTGCCTGGAGCCATGCTAATAGCAGAATCCTATATCCCCCAACGTATAGCGCGGAATATGTATTGCTTGCTTGTTCCCATTATAGTAGGTATATCCGCGCGGAGTGTGCGAACCAACTATAGCTCTATACACTAACGCAGGGCAAGATACACGCGCGTTTAGCCGTATTATAGTGGGTACAGTATATACACATATACCTATAACGCACGGTGCAGCATGAGTACGAAATCCATAATCCATGTGGCAGTGTGCAGCGGCAGAACCAAAAATCAACTTTTAACCACCGACTGCAATTTCATTCCATTTTTTATTTACTTATTTTTCTATTTTCACTGAAATCAAGGTTCAAAGTAATACCCTATGAAGTTGAAAATAATGTCTAGAATCCGTGAATTCGTTTCTTAACAAATTTGTAAATCATGATTTTTCATATGCCCTTCGATACGAAGTAAAAGACGTGCGAGAGAAAAGAAAAGAAAAGAAAAGAGGAGAGTAGAGAAGAGTATAGAGAGAAAAGACGAATTGTAGAATCGCCGCTCTCTGGACCACAGACAGAATCCTCTAGCACCTGCCGTTCACGACGGCACGGCGCGACGCGACGCGGCCGAATTCTACTCGCGGGAAAGTTGGGGATATATATCGCTCCGGGGTAAAGCAAAGTAGGAGCCGGCTTCCGAGAGAACCGGACTGTGCGCGAGGCGTTCGATTTTTTTCTCTCTCGTCGTGCGGCACGATAGGTACCCACTTCCGAACTATTTAAGAGATTATATTTTCATTGCCACAGCTATTAGTGCATGCGGGTGCAGCGGGGGGTATATACAGCGACGAAGAATATCATTTTAAAGGAACGCGGAAAGAAGAAGAAAAAAAAAAAAAATATATATAAGAAAGATCGAAAAAAGAAAATAGAAATAAAAGAAAAACAATACACATCATCCCTCGCTTATATACCTACGTTATACGCGCGGTATATACTATTGTAACGTCGAAGCGTAGAATGTATTTAGGTGCCCACCTAAAATACATACGTAAATACGTAGTCATATGCGTACGTACCTACATACATACATATACGTACGTTTCACCGCGTATTATTAGTTATATCGAGGCGCTCCGCGGTCACGTGACCCAAATGCCTTTGAAAACTTGTTCCGCCACGCGTCCCCCGATCAGAGTCCGATCATATTATAATCCGAGTTGCCTGCTTCCGTCCATCAGTCTCGACCGCGCCCGAATTTCATTCCTGAGGTGAAAAATCATTGCTGGGCGAAAAAAAAAAAGAGAGAGAGAGAGAGAGAGACAAGAAATAATAATAATAACAGTAACGATAAAACTCTCCCATATAGTGTATGTATATACATATGTAGATCGTTTTACGAGTTGATGATTTTTTTTTCTCACTATTCTCGTTTTCGTTTTTCTATATATATATGCAGCTTACAGATTTATTTAATACACACGGTGAATATTTATCATCCTAATACAATCTTATGTTCAATGCAAGTTCATTGAGTATATAGAAAATCGAAGAAATGAATTTAATCCGGTGCTGAAACAGCGGTTAAAGTCTGCTGGTTCGATTACTAAACCACGCGACGTTCTCCGAACTAATTCAGTCGCGATTAATCTATCGAACTTTATCGGTTATCTGGCACTCTCCGTCCGTTATTACGAGGAGATAACTAATTGATAACGTTATAGGCCACGACGATAAACGGCGAGGTATCGAATTCTCGTTCTCCGCATCTATGTTGTTTAAAATTTATATTACAATCACCTCGCGTTAGTCCTGCACACAATTTTATAACAGCTATAAACACATAGCTGGTACCTATACCTACCTATATATACGTATCGAGTCAACGAAGATTAACCAGTTCCGAAAGTTCGACCACGCGATTTCTTGATACGCTGCACATACGTTATTTCCGCGTATTCATTCTACGGCAGAACTTCCAGCAATAATCAAACGCAATTACCTATATGAGCGATGATCAATTTTATTCTTCATTTTTATTTCCATTATTCTCCACCATATATAATACCCTCGTATCTATATTATATGTATATCTCTATAGTATATCGCTGGATAGGTACCTATAGCTTTCAAATCAACTTACATCGAGTGCATACATGCGAAGATGTAATAACAAGTTGAAAACGTATAGGCGTATCATCGAAACGTCTTTAAGTATACGAAAGGGTATGTAATTGGTTGGTGGTTCGTTCGTTCGAACAAAGTCCGATCCTCTCGGTCACGAATAAGCGATATACTTACACGGACACGCGCGCACGTGGACTCGAGTTGGCCACGTGACGATAAACGGAGGCAACTCTACCTCTAGCCTGCAGCAGCAGCATTGTTTGCTCTCATTTTCTTTCTCTTTCTCCTTTTTCCTTTTCCTTCTTTCTCTTTCTCTCTCTCTATCTCTTTCTCTCGATTGATGGCTGTGCAGCAACGTTCTCGACCGTGCATCGGCCAAGGAAATAGCTGTACGCACTTTCCTCGTCCTCTGGCGCATGCACTCGAGTAAAACGATACGGTCCAAGGCTGGGCACGTCCTGGGGAGCGGGTCTCCTCCCGCTCCTCCTCCCCCTCCCTCGCTCTCCTACGCCATATGGTCTTTGGGCCCAACTCTACTCCACCCCATATACCACCACCGTTACACGTCGCGGAACAGAGCTGCGAGAGAGAATGCCTCGGAGCCCGTAACGCATGATCATCCCATCCACCCTACATGAACGAAAGAAAAACGTCCTGTGGCCCTAGAGTAGAGGGCAGGGAGCAGAAGGGGCCCCCAACGCTAAAGCCGACGGTTTTGGGTTGATGTACCACCGTAACTGTAACCTGACTACGTCGAGGCAAAAAAGCGCAGCAGCGCGTTAGTGCAGGGCAACGTTGCCGAAGTTTTCGGCCGGAAAACTTAATTATCAGATGCATTTTTTTTTTCTTCACATCATTATTATTATCACCTTGGTTTACTGTAGCGCGGGAGCGTGTATAGGCATGATCATTATTTCAGGATATAAACATGCGCGCCGCGGATATGGGTTACTGTTCGGTTTCAGCCCCGGGATAAGGGCCGAGAGATTAATAGAGCGACGATCGTCGCTAACTAAACTAAACTGAACTAAACCGAACTAAACTAAACTAAACTCACCTCTACCTCAACGCGTGAAACTCTGCTCTTGGTACGTTTTACGTATAGGTATAGTACAGGGGTGGGGGTGGGGTATGCACCCACCTACGTATCTACGTCGGCACCATCACGCCGTTGTTACTCCTTCTACCCGATTTTACCCTCACCCTCGGAAAACTCGACGTGTAATAGACACGTACGAGTATTTATAGTCCTGGTCGATAAACTTACACCGGTTGGGGGTTCGTTATATTGTTGTTTCATGTTCATTTTCGCTCACCTCTTATTTCAACTACTATACTCTACACACACACACGCATGCACGGAAATAATGCGATCGGGTGAAATATACTTTTTCGAACCGATTGGGAAACCAATTTTTGTTCGGCTGTATGAGATTTTATGACGCTCGGTACCAGCTCGGGCACTATTTATC
This sequence comes from Tenthredo livida, assembly GCA_963992785.1. NCBI lineage: Eukaryota > Metazoa > Arthropoda > Insecta > Hymenoptera > Tenthredinidae > Tenthredo > Tenthredo livida. Next base: position 444,010 of record OZ023070.1, on the reverse strand, counting down.
CGATTCGACTATATACATGCTTAGTGGAATAATATGGTGCGTACATTATCAGCTCTTCTCGAAATTCTGTGCATGGAACGGTTTTCGATTCTTCATCCCCGTCAGCTTCTTCTCCGCTATTAATATTCATTCATTCATATATTCATTTATTACCAGTTTTAGATTTGTTCATTAAATCTAACTGTCATTTCTTCGTAATAATTGCGAGAGGTGGTAAATACGAGGCGAGTTTTGAGGGTGCCGCATGCACCGAGCTACCAGTTGATGCTATTAACCTTACCATTAAACCCGACCATGCTAAGAAGCCTGTCATTGTTTCGAGGCACGCTTTTACAACTCTGAGAGGTTGAGGAACCTGCTGCAGCACAGTTGCTGGTATACAACCTAGTGTAGGAACCAGCAGGTCCGCCCTGCTGCAGGCTGCAGGGATTCCCAAAAGTGGGCATAGCTCGTGTACAATGTACATCATAGGTACATATAGTTGCGCTTGCACTACACTGTAGCAATAATAGGTGTAGGTATATGTGTAAATGTAAATGTAAACGCAAATGCAAATGTAAATGTGCCTTGACAGGTAGGTAGGTAGGTATATGAAGAGAACGGGGCTGCGCACCCGGTGGTGAATTTCGGAAACAATGAACTTGCTGTAGCCGAGTATACCAGCGAGTTACGGGTGCTGGTGCTGGTGCAGGTAGTTTCTCTAAGGGATTAGTTCCACGACGGACCTGCGTCTTAGAGTTCAACAATTACCACCCCCTCAGCACTAGCACCCTATGGTAAACCCAGGGCTTAACCTCGGCATTATTTAACGCACGAAACGGCAATAACAACGTGTAATTGTTTGAGATGGTATATATGTACAGATGGATCCGTATAACGCACTTCATAGAGATTTAGAAATTCGGTACAGATCTTAGAGTCGCGCGTTTTCGGGATTAGCCGGACTGCAGCAGCCCCTTTGTTTGCGGTGAAATACTTTGCATCCTTTACTCTGGACGTTGGCTGCTGCCCTATACCATGTATTTTATCTAAAAACTTTGTGCAGTTCTCATCTTTCTTCGACCAAATAATCTCCGATGTTGCAGCTGCTGTTACTGCCGCTGCATGGTTTCTGCGGCCGATCATAGTCTAACATCTTTCAAGGATCTACTGTATACAATGATATCTTGTATATATACGACTACACCTATGTAGTAGTATACATATCTCTTATACTCGTACACTATATCAGATTTTTCGTTCGCTCTGTTATACTAATTACTTTAACATTTTTAAGTTATTTTTTCATTTTTATTTTTCTCCTCATACACATTTATCATCGTATATTCATTCTCATTTCGTACATGTAGGTGTTACTTGCAGAGCCTAGGCTCTCTTCTGATCGTAGAAGCAGGGCTCGAGCTCGGTTCTCGCAGCAGTATTAGGTACGTTTGGGTATAGGTTCTCTCGGTTCTCTCGATTCTCTCGTGTGTGCGTTATTCGGCAGGAGCAGCTGTCCGCCAGGTGCGTCGCCCTGCGACCAATCGACGCGCTCCACCCCCCCTTCGCCGCCTCGGCCCCCCACCTCTCTTTTGACCCCCTGTTTCAGGGGTGCTTAACCTGAGGCGTCTCTCGACGTAAAATTGATACGAAATTAGTGCTGCGCTATCTGCATTGTTGAAAAAATTTTGATATATCCGCGCTAACTTCTCATGGATGAAATATGAAATACGAAATATTGAAAATTTCGCTAGAGGATATCTAGGTGCACGAAGAATACGAATATCCGTCGCGACTCGGACATTAACAATAGGTAACAACAACAAGTGACCCCGGAAGTGAGTGAGGCCAGGAATGGGACGTTGGAAGCGGACGGGAAAGCCGAGGCCCGCCGCTAGTCTCGTGAGAAATGGGGTTTAGCCGTTAAAGGTAAAACGGCCGAACGAACCGGCAACAACCAACCGCCATCGCCACCCGCCTGTACAGGTCGCGCGATATAGGGTATAGGCATATGTATGCATGCATAAAAGTTGCCACTGTACGTACCTACCTATCTACCTACCGTGGACGTACGTATACATATCTGCATTCTGGACGCGGGGAGATACAGACGACTTATAGTATATCTATACCTTATATACCTACGCGGTGCGTGCAGCAGCAGCAACAGAAACGGCAACAGCAACAGCAACAGCGAGTTAGGGCAGGACTTCAACTTATCTTCAACCGTCGTACCTAAGACCGTAGCGAAGTATGTGTACGGAGGTATTTGTGGGCTGGCGACACGACAATGCGACTCGGAACGGGCAGCAAAGAAACACCGCGAAAGAAACACCGCGTTTCCTGTTTAGGGAAAAGTCGGCGCCTTTGTACCACCCGCGCTGCTAATTCTTGCCAATTATTATTCCTGCGTTATAGGTATATTCCGCTTATAATCTACGTATAGGTACCTATACATATGCCAGAGACACACCTTGGATTAGAAACTCAACGCGGTTTAAATTAGGTTCGGATATTCATCCTGCGCATGTAGGAACAATAACTTAGACTTTACGTCGAGGTCAAGAATTGAACGAGTTTTCTCCATTCGCACGTGCACGCGCGTTCATTCCGTTTTCAATTTTTGGCACAATATATCTTCGAGTCGGTTACAGGAAGAAACAAAACGTGCGAATTTCTCCGTTTATTCCGTCTATTCATATCGGTGCCAATTCGTGCAAATGTTTCCTCTGTTTTTTTTTCGCCTTTCATCTTCTTCTATACTTGGGAGACAAACGAACCTTTCTTTTCACCTCTCGGTAATGAGAACCACTGAATTTCACCGGCTTCTCATACACCGAGGGGATCAAGCGACGAACTCGAGTCGAGGACCTCGGAGAGGCTCGTCGACGTCGAGAATAATTCGAATTATGTCTATTAATTTCGGCACGGGGCACGTATAGGCAGCCGCAGAAATAATCGCGGTTAAATATTGCAACGTATACCTACAGTAGATTCTACCTCGTTAAATCCATTTTGCAGATCACTTATTGATCCTCAATTATACTTCTGATTTATACAAATCTCTTCTCGGCATGGTTTCCGCATATACCTATAGGTACCTACCTGATTTACTGGGTTTTCTTTTATATTCCTTGTACCACGGACGGCAAGAGCGACTTTAGCCAACCACCCTAAAGACCCTGAGGGAAGATTGAGGCTACGGCTAGTTGACTGACAACCAATTACCTACGATGCGGAGGTACCGTGTGTATACATGTAGATATATACCTGCCGAAGTTTTCAGCGAATCTCTATAGTTTCGCTATGGTATAGCTATGATGTACACGGGGTGTACCATTTATCTCTATATAGTTTGTGCTCCAGGATTTAGGGAGAACAAAAAGAAAAAGAAGAAAACAACTAAAAAACTAAATTTTCGAACGAAACTTTGGGGGATGATCCGCAGCGTTCGATCGAATACAGTTTTGCGAACTTATATCTAGATTCTTCGAGATGTTCGTGTTCATTTAGAGATTCGAAAATCTACACCCTGTGTATAGACATATATACGCGGTGTAAGCTGCAGAGGTAAATAAGAAGTAGGACAATTTTTCGACGGATAATAAAAAGTCAATTCCGTGCAGAAGCGGTGGACGGGTATATATATATATATATATAATATAGGTATATACGCCGACGGCGCCAGATTATGTATGTATACCGCGATACATTATTACCGGTCAAAAGCACCCGTACCTACTATGCAAATTGGAGGACGGGATTTCCCCACCGCGGTTTTTTTCTTTCTTCCTCCAGCCTCTTGGTCAGAAATTGATAAAATTCTATATAAGAAACTGATGAGAAATTGGAGACGAGGGTTTGGGGAAATGAGCTCGAGTAATGGTCGTTTATATGTTTATGTCGAAAATCGTTCTATACTCTAGGGTTGAATCCCATTCCGTATGGCTACTGCAGCAGCTTTCTTCTTCCTCCTATACCATACTGTACATATATACCGGGACAATCAGGTGAAACCGAATGGTCCGATTCCCCACCCGGCGGATATTTCGTATTTTTATAGGGTTAGTCACTCGTTGCGCTGAAAAATTCCTAGGGTGATTTGGCCGCGAGGTCGATGCAACAAAACACCCTAAGGATTTTCAGTGTAACGAGTAGCTATCCCCATAAAAATACGACTCATCCGCCGGGTGGGGGATCAGTCCATTCGGTTTCACCTGATTATCACGGTATATCGGGGTAGTAGCGTCAGGAGTCGGCTACACATTAGACGGAATCTTTTATCGGCGAGTGAAAATGACGAGACAGAGAAATGTACTTATCACCGCGCACGTAGTAGGGGCGATAAAACCAGGGAGACTACTCGCGCGATCGAGCGTACAGGCACAGCGAGAGATCCCTTATCCCCCTAAGGGTAAGAGTAAGAGCAAAACCGAGAGGAAAAGGAAGAGGAAGAGGAAGAGGAATGCGAGGGTAAAAACTGAAGAGTAGAATACCCTGTTACTTAAATATTTAACCAAAGTGCGACGGGAAACGGATCACGAGACCTCCGTCTTCCTGCACCTTCGGTACATACCTATAACTATACATCCTCATTTATTCCTTACTGCGACGCCGTTCCCGGAAATAATGATTCTCTCATTTAAGGGTTTTGCCATTTATTATACATAACACGAGTACATGCGGTTTATCGAAATTAATGTATATAAGTATAGTCGTTTTGATCTCGCAGGAGCTATACGACGCGTCGTTTTATCCCACGATATAATCGCGTATGAACCTTACAGCTAGAGGCATATCGGTATCGGGGTAAGCGGAATCAATCGGGCTCTATTACAACCAGTAACGGCGGTATTTAAATTAGAGACTGACAGCTGGATCCGGCAGTGAAACTGGGGCGCGTGTAGAAAATTGGCGAGTGAAACGGCGTCAGATCTCGTAATTTCTTACCGTTTCTTAACATATACCCATATATAATAAGTGATCGCCGTCTCCACCTCCACGTTTATCGGTTACTCATTATCGCTGATTGGAGGATATATGGCGTTGTTATATTATACCGTGATAATACCGAATTCTCTTTTCTCTTGTTCTTTCTCTTTCTCCACCTTATTGTTTCGATTTATTCGAGTCGATGTAATAGAATATCTGAAAATGTCAGGAAACGCGACCGTGACATAATATCCCATCCGCGGGGGTTGAATCCTTCATCCCGATGTACGGTATATATAACCGAGTGTATAATATCGATTTTCAATTTTCATACAAAAAATAAGAAGATCTAATAACAAACAGTCCATTTCCTCTTTATCTAATCGGAATAATCTAGTCTTCTTATCCTAATCTCTTCACTCCTAAATTTATGTTCCAGGTAAGTTCGTGCAGACTTCTTAATTCACGCACGGAAGTATTTTCTCGTACTACACCGACGTCGGTAAGAGTTTAGATCATATATTCATAAATCAAAATAGGTACCTAGAGCTACCTACCTGTATAGACTCGATGGCTACACCCCAGGATTAACAGGTGTAAAAAATCGTGTATCGATTCCATGTAATTGAGAATTAATCTTTCTATCGAAACGACGAGTATACGATATAGCAATAGGCGAAATGCAGATATACCGAGACACTGCAGAACGAAGTCTAATAAATTAATCGCGTTGCGTAAAGGTAAACCGTAAACGGATTAAGGCTTTAGGTACAGGAGTGCAAGAGATACCTACCTAGGGGGAGTATAGTAGTGAGAGGGAATGGTACCTATACGCGAGTGCCAAAATGGCGGCGTAGCCATGTGTGAGATATTTATCTTCCTCGTACACGCATCTCTGACTCATAAATTTCACGTCACTGAATTCTTACGCTCGGCACGCTTATGCTCGTTTTCTATGTATTTATGGACTGTTAATATCGATCTGCGCTGCCGCAAGGCGCCTCCTCCTCATCCTCATCCTCTTCCTTGTCCTCGTCCTCCTCGCCTCTCCTTTCTTCACCCTGATGCGAAATCGCTTTGAAGGGAAGAAAAATCTAATTTTCATTTTCCTAATTCTACCCACTTGTGTCATACGCACCTATGCCTATGCAGTATATACCTACATGATCTACCACACATGTACGTATATAGCACCAGCGATTCTATGGGATAACATAACTGCGAGTTCAGACTGCGTCGAGTAGGCATATAGGTACGCGGAGTTTGTACGTCGCGGGGGCTGGAGTAGAGTAAGGGAAAGGCAAAGGGAAAGGGGTGTTTGGCTCAGGGCTGGTACGGCTCTGAGGTATTATACACCGTATAGCTCTCGACTACAAATCATAGGACAACGGACGTGTTACCTACCTACCTACCCTTACTACGCTCCGTATAGTTCGGTGTTGCCGTGGGGGGACAACAACTCCTCTCGACGTTACCTATGTACATTCAATTTTGTATAGACATTATAACGTAACTATAGTTTCATATCGTGTGATTAAGAGGCTGGAAGGAGAAGAACAATTAAATTTCTATAATGTTGGTTGAATCTCGATTCATTAGGAATTACTTCCCCGATATCGACGACTATATACGGACAATTTTATATCTACATATACCTATATAAGTAGGTACGAGCTGATCTTTCTCTCTCGCACTGGTTTCACCCTCATAGCTGCTTCGGAGGGTAGATCTTTATCCTAATCCCGCGCCCTTGCGCGAATAATTCTATCGTTCGATCAAATAATTGAAATGTTTCCGGAACAGTACCCGCGGCGTAGGTACCTACTTATATATTATATTATTTGGCATATATATGTAGATCTTTTTTACTTTATATACCATATTGCAGAGCAGAGTAGTACGACGCCGCGACGCGGTGCGTCACGACGAGGGAATATACATAATATACGGTGTCACGAATTCATTATTATGTGTGTATAAAACTCCTTAGCAACAAAGTGTGACAAGTGAATCACTAATACGCGTCGATCGGTCGATCGGATCTTTATCTTGAAGTTTTTATCAACATATTATATTTCATAAATATCACTACGGACGATTGACGTAATTATTATATCTTTCAATCGATATTCATCAGCTGAAGAGAGAAGAAATGAAAAACAGAAATCGTATTTGCGACAGACTGATTGATAATAATTATTATTAATCATATAAGCCTCGATCACGCGGTATACGTGTTTCAATATATTTCATCAATAGGTAATATATTATCTCGTACTCTAATTAACGCAACGAATCTTATAGTACATAATATATAAATCTAATAATATTACTAGCTACGACGATCATCAAACTTTAGTACAGAGAACCCGCGCAGAGACTTCGGTATGTAGACACAGGATCGTTGAAGGCGTCGCGAGTTAATCGAGGAAACAGATATCATCTCGTCCCGTGCGCGCGTCGATGCAGCCAACCAGCGTGTGAACGAGATCGAGATCGAGATCGAGATCAAGATCAAGTACGTAATAACGGATTTTAAAAAATATATCCGCGCGGGTAACTGGGGATAATTTGCGGGCAAAAAGAAGAAGCAGCGTACGTGGCCGTGGGGGAAAATGAAACGGGAAACGAAGACGGATTTAATCGCCACATTAACGCGATATGTATTATAACATGTGGGGGAAAAACTATAAGAGATCCTCTCTCCTCTATCGCGCCTCTCTTGTCTATAAATTATGATTTCTTGACTGGAGAGGCGGCGTCGGTCGTAATTTAATGAGTAATGACATATACGCATATAATTCAGTGGCTCTCAGAATAAAATTTGTTTATACCACCCGCGCCACCGCAGACTATAGGGTAGGTATGCATGGGTATTTACGATTATAAACGATCGCCTTCCATCCTTCCTCGCATGCTATACGGTAGGTAGGTAGGTATATATAAGTCGAACCTGCAGCCGCGTCTCGTTCTGCGATAACTGGAGAATAGCCAGATGCGATTTTAATCGCTACGAGAATTCCTAGATTCGTTTAACTGATCTAGACTCGTCTTATCTAACGATTGGATCCTGCATTATGTGCCTGTACTGTTTACGCCGTTCGTTGTAATCAAAGATTTTTATCGACTCTGATCGAATCGAATAATTGAAGATTTCGCGTATAGATAAACGTATACACATACACGTGTGTAATTGCAGCTACGTATAGGTATATAAGCTGTGTGTCTATCCATGTATACCTATACTCATATTTATATTCAATAGTTGTTATATTAGAGTCAGATTTTTCCCAATCTCTTAACGATGAGAGTCTCTGGTGCAGGGGACTGCTCCCGCAGGATTTCAAGAATCTCCTTTCGGGCTCACCATAAATATCCTCGACTCTATCGCGCTTTAGCTTTACTTTAGCAACCGAGCGAGCGACCAGGCGAAGCGAGTTATTAAATTTTTAATGTGTCCAAGTTGGTTCAACCCTCCTTCGCATCCACACCGTAACGACTCCAACCTAGCACAAACCTTCTCCGAGCCCTTCCCCAAAAACCGAGCAAAAGGATATATAGGAAGGTATATATGTACCTATAGGTATACGCATTTATGTACTCGCGACTATGTATTGTTCGGGGGCGAGGAAATACAACTTACACGACGAATTGTTTGCTGTATAATTATGTAACCGTACACCTACACCCAGACCTACACCTACACCGAAGACAAGGAGAGACGCGAATACGGATTAGCTGCAGAGAGTTGTCATAAACCAATGCTTTTCCATCGCATTGGCATAGCGCGCATTATGCCACAGCGGGAGAATATATTTTTGAAGAAGGAATTTTACTTCGGAGAATCGTGTCGAATTTAATGAACGGTGAATTTTAAATTCCGAATTCGTTTGAGACGATTTCGAATTTTCAGAAACGTTGAAGTTTCGAGGATTTGAAATTCCGGAAAGTCTCGATGCCGACATAGACGTAGCTCTGATAATATTTCGGTCTATTTCTCTGCATAGGATGCAAAGACAAAAAATAGTTGATTCTAATCGAGATCGATCCTCTTTACGGAAAGCCATTTGAGCTACTCCAATCGATAACTTCACGATGTCAGAAATAATTGATTAGATATTTTTGAACTTTTTTTTTCAAAAATCTCTAGATCATTCATTTAACAACTTATTGGTTTCGATGTACGATCAATACAATCCGAGTTCGTTGAACACTGTATGAATACGTATGCGTATAAATTTCAAGCGTTGGAGTTTCAGCCCTTCGAAATTTTCAACCTCCGGTTTTTTTTTTGTGTTTCTTTTCACCTTTCGTAGACTTCGTTTTCTTTCGTTTAGCTAATAATCGAAATGACTCGGTAGTGTAATAGTAATATGTAGTACATCGGCAATATAGCAACTCTCTATACTGCAGGCAACTTATATTATACTTATACTACCCGCTAAACCATTAATTCTCAGTTTCGCAATATAATTGGTTTACGAGATAACGAGTAGCCAGTCTATACCATACACCTATACCATATAGTATAAATTCTCTGACTTCATGCGTCTTATTGTGTCGGCTGTTATTATTTCCACGCTGCTGCTGCTGCTGCACCAGCGAACGAATCGAACGAACGAATGAACGAATGAACGAACGAACGAATCGCGTAGATCGGCCACGTATTATATACCAACATGCAACACACGGAAAACTATACATATACGTGCATTCCACACGCTTATACAGATATAGGTACCACACATACCTATACACACCAACCACCACCACGTATCACACAACTATTGCATCGAGTAGCGAATCGCTGCAGAGGTCAACTCCCTTTCATTTTATAAACTGGGGAGAAAAATCCATCTCTTTCTTTCAATCTCTCTCTATCTCTCTCTCTTTTTGTCTCTCTCTAACTCATATGTAGCAGCCGACCAGCTATATACTTGCTGCTGTGTGTTACCTTGGTTATAGATTGGTATACCAATAGCAGCTACAACATTGCAGCACAGTATTATACGATTTGAAATTTATTAGTTTGTTGCCAGCTCTTAAACGTCGTTTAAAATTAAGAGAGAGAGAGAGAGAGAGAGAGAGAAGAGGAGAGAAAAAAAATGTATTTCAAAGATAAAATTTCCCGCCGGTTATTACGTAGGTATGTAGTATATACGCCTCGTTGATTGTTTAACCCGAAAAATCATATGTATATCTGAGGTCGTCGAACCTCGCCTCGGCTATTTTCTTCTTTCTTTCTTTTTTTTCTTCTCATTTTCTTCCGTTACATTATATACTCGGGATGATTGTCCGAGCCAAAAACGCGACTGCTTCCGAAAATAAATGTCTAATTAGCAAAGCCTTTGCGCAATACGATAAATATAAATTCTCGTAGCAGTTTAAGTAAGGAGGACGCGAAAGTCGCGTATCTTCGGTCCCAAGTACCCCGTAGCGTTGTAATTTCTTGACTTGCAGTTGGAAGAAAGAGGGAAGGGAGAAGGAAGAGGAATAGGTAAATAAATAAATAAATAATAATTAAGACTAGGTATTTTATACTCGTAATGAAATTTTCGACACTTTTCATCCGTCCCATGCCCCCGTATAGGTATCTTTGTTTAATTAACATCAACGGCTGCCCGAACCTCTAAAGCCCACGCATGAAAGTTCGATAAACAGAAAACTATGCTGAGATTGGCGTCGGGGCGCGCGGTGAGACGTCGACGTTCTCGGCGTCAAGCAGTCTAGTGTAGCCGCGCATTCACTCTCGACTCCGAGGCCTCCGATACCTCGGAGCACCTTGACTCGCGAATACTACAATCAGTCGTATTTGCACTCGACTAGCGAGAATGCGTTACGTATATACGTACGGTGCAGCATTCGAGACAAAAATTCCCATAATTATTTTCTTTCTATAACATACAAATACAGATGAAATCACATTTTCATTCTTGTCATTGGATTCCAGTTTTTCAATTTCATTGGAAACAATGAGACTCCTTGATTAATTCAAGCCCGATATTAGGTCGATCCCTCGGGAGCTAGCTGCGCAGCCTTGAATGAATGTACGCATTATAGATTGAAAAACTGTTGGTTCCGAAGCAACAGGTAGTTCTCCGCTCGAGTGAGACCTCATCATCCGCTGCCTTGTGTAACCAGCTATACCTACCCCCCAAAGTTGGATGGTAATCATAACGTTCGCATTTGATCTTTGCGGATATTTAACGCCGCAGTATTGCGACGACGTCAGGGTAGCGAGTACAATATCTATATACCTTCTCCTCTTAATGTATATACGAGAACGTGACGATTCGTATTTTATTTCGATCCCAGCTGTGCCGCGTGGCATTATAGGCTATACGGGGTGCAGAAATCGTGTAAAACTCATATCTCTGCGGCAGAGAGCGTACGATATACGCGAGTCAAACCATCTCTCTCTGTCTCTTGTTCTCATCTTTTCTCTTTCGTTTCTCTCCTTTGGTCTCTCAACTCTTTCGCAAAGTTGCGTTGTCGAGGAAGGAAGAAGGCGGTCGTCGCTGGTGGGGACGTGGGGTTACAGTCTCGGATGTCGAGAGGCTCGCGCGCCGGACGACGGCCAGGCCCAAAGCAAAACCAGTCAGCTTCGCACCACGAGCTAACCAACTGTTATTCTCCGCGTGTGTTACACTGTGTCTTCGCTCTCGTATACATACATATACATATATACATAGTTTTATGTATAGTCGCGATTCAGGGTTATACGTTTAAAAGCCAAAATGATATCGTCACCCTTTCCTCCACCGGTATAATAATAATTAATCGATCTTCCGAAACTTATCATCAACTTGCGGTTTAATTTTCGAGTAGTTTTTTTTTTTTTTTTTCACGCCTCGGGCTATTATATACACGTATCGAATATGTGAGTAATTAGCATTTCGATCATCGGGATTTCGGGTAATCTACAGCTCTTTATACAGCGGCAAAACTCGGTTCGAAGGTGTTCAACGATAATCTTATAAATAACTGACCGTAGTCGCGACACTGCCAAGTCCGCGAGTCAACGACGAGAAAAACGAGAGAATGGAATACATATGCTGCGCGAAGCGGGGTGTTATACCATAATATACATATCCCGATAATCAGTCGACGAACGAAAACGAATTCGCGGCTTATTATTATAGGATCGATTATGTATAGTATATATTATATGTACTCGAAGATATAAAAATAATAATAACAATAATGATGATGTAACGTATCGAGGAGACGATTTTATTCGGCGTGTCATACATAATTTGAATAATCTACGTGTATTATAGATGTATAAAAGATGAATCGTTACAGTCGAAGTTTTAAGGATAATGCGGACTTTAAAATGAATCAACAGAACTTTAAGCTCAGCGATTTCGGTGTTGACGGTAAACTAGCCCGTGATTTTCGTCAGTTCGGTGTAAACGGGGTAAATAAACTCTCGCAACAAAGTTCCCCGCGTAGTGGTGTGATCGCCGCAGCCCGTAGCACTTCTTCATCGGGTATGCACCAGGAGTCTGGAGGGAGATCGAGACCTGTATCAACGTTGAGCCACAGCAATCGTTTGACAAAGATTTGCCAAACCTCTAATTGCAACGACTCAATCCTGATGCAATCGAACCAAGACGGCCTCGGTCATCCTAATTCCAGTCAATGTGTGCTGCAGTCAGCATCTTCGCCGAATTATTGGAAGCATTATGCGGGTCAGGAAAGCGGGGTAAAAAATAAGAAAAATAAAATGAAAAAAAAGCATCCATGATTATAATCCATAATTAATTAGGGTGCATCAACGAATACCGATGGTGTAATAATACCAAAGTTTGGCATTCGTCACGTGGCTGCAGCGGTTCAACGATTAATAATTAACACATATATATACGACTACAAGACTCGCCGTGCCTATATATCGCTGCTTCCCAGAATCCGTGGTCAAAAAATCTGTATGCGGGACTCGAGCTCATCGCGCTCGTCTTAATACCGGGCTCATGCACCACTATCCGCCTACTAATAAGTATTAATTATTTGATTCATATGAGACACGCCGCTGCCCGCGCGCGTATACTTACGTACGCCTCCACCGTTGGAGAGACCCGTGCAGACGTGTGTGTTATACTTATGCTGTAATGGAAAACATATATATATATATATTATTTTTTATTTTATTTCTCTAACGGAGAGAAATAGAGAGTAGATATAGATATTGAAAAATAACAGAATAACAATATTAGGTATAACATGCACAAAAGTAAAGAGTGCGATGTATAGAATAATATTTTGCTCCACATATACGCGACATTGTTATTTATTCAAGTATGTAGGTATATGTGGGTGTATATATAATATAAGACGGTATATATATATACTGAAAACAATTATTCGTATGCGACATTTCTCCTCCGCATCGCGACTTAGGTAGACAGGTATATGAAGAAGAAAAAAAAAGGAAGAATAATAGAAAAGAAAAAATTATCAATCGTTCCGCGTACAATATTTAGTCCCTAGTCGTTGATACGTGGGTTGACTATAGCGAGGTGAGAATCGGCCAGGTGTACAATGTACTACGGCGGTGCACCGCACCGCACCGGGGTTATACTCTACGTACGTACGTATGTATGTAACTACTCTCGCGACTCATTCGTAGTAAGAATCCCCTCTCGCTACCTTTTTACCTCCCACGGGTACCTATATGCACCTCACGAGTCACGACTCGAGGTAGTTACTTTATGGACGCAGGAGGTTAGACGACCGCCAATGAATTAAATAAAATCTCCTAGTAGATAGGTATAGCCGTATAGGAATATGAATATAAGGTATACCTATACATTCGCATACGCGTGTTTCGCTATGAAGATTTATCAATTTTCTATATGTGTACAACAACGGTTCAAGATTTATAGTGTGTATATATATACATATAGTAAATGCACACATGAGAGGGAAGACTGATCAGCTGTAGATCTTTTGCAAGATTGTTTAAAATGACGCGTCTTAAGTTGCACCTGCGGTCTGCTGCAGATTGCCAGCTGGTTCATGGATAGTTTTTAGATTTATTTATATATTTATTTATTTTTATTCATCTATCTATTTATTTATTTATCGGTCTTTTTATCGAAGATTTCCTACCACCGCGACGGTGACATCGTATATACCTACCTTATACTTCGCGTTTCGAGTCGTATGCGGAGGTCGAAGGTCGCGGTGAGAACCATAATCGAGCACGCTATGTCTCTCCTCTATAGTTATAGCTGGTGTTGCTCTATTGCCTGTTTGATGCTGGTTCTAGCCGCGGAATTGATCGCGTCAGCACGAATCACCATTTACCATATAAGGGTAGATATCGCCTACGATTAGCTCCCGTTTATCCTTAATTTACTTCGTCTCTTTGTTCGGACTCGCTCCGAGACTGAGTCTAGCTCGCGGTTTAAAAAACGTTGAATTATAATTATCATTATTGTTATATAGTCGGATGGTGGGAAACACGTGTGTAATAGTAGCAGCAATACTAGTGGTAGATATGCAGATAGCTATAGTTTACAAATTATTCATACTAATTATTTAAAGAACAAAAAAAAAAAAGAAAAAAATAACGAGAAGAAATATTTTCGTATAAAGTTGAGACCTTTTATAACCGCGTGGGAAGTTCGCGTGCCTGTAGAATCAACAGGTAGAATATGTATACCTTACCTCAGGGGTATTACTACGTGGGTAAAGAACGTATCAATTTGTGTAGAATTGTGAAGCGCGTCAGGTAGGTAGGTAGGTAGGTAGATAGATGGATAGACAGATATTATACAGATCGAGTATATATAAGGTACACAGGAATGTAAACGTATAGGCGAAATACGTCCTGACCGGAAATACGCATACGCGTAGGTATAGGTATAGGTATAGGTATAGGTATGTAGAAAACGGACGAACTCTGCTATATGACTACTAAACTATATAAACCGAGGTAAACTAAACTAAACGAACACGCAACATCCATCTAGACCCATTTCCGTGGCAACTGTCTAGCTTGCTGTCTCCGCGTCATGGGAAAACGCGAACCCGTATACCTTCTTGGGGTGGAGAAAAAGAAGAGAATAAATAAAAATGAAAAAAATAAGGAAGGAAAAAAACGAAAGGAAGGATTAGCATAAACGTAGACCACTTGACTCGGATGCGAGTCGTTAAACGCGCGTGTATAATCGTCGATCTAGTATAGTAATTAAGTGTTCGTTTTATAAATTCGATGAGCGTTTTATTATTTTCCCTTGTTTTTGGTTTCCTTACTTTTTCTCTTTTTCTACATCTTCAAAATACGTATATCTACCTACAACATCATGCTGCCGCGGCATTATATGATATCACATGGTCCACGGTCGATCGTAGATTTCTACCGCGGAGCTTAGAAGCATGACTTTATCTTCGCTATACTGCTGCTGCTGCTGCTGCTTAGAAGGAACGAGAAATCGGGATTTAGAACCACGGTGTCACGTCACTCAAGGCCACCTTAGCGATCGGAAATTCAATCGACTTCCAATATACGTATAGTGTATCAATTTTTTTTTCTTTTCTTGTTCTTTCTTCATATTTTCTTGTCTCTTCACAATTGACAATCGTGAAAAACAGGAATTTCGTTCCTCAGAATATCCAACCCGTGGAATATACGATTTTCGAAATCTATATGGAAACGAGCGAGTATAACGCGCGGTGCATCACCGCAACGTTATTAGATGAGTTCCCACGGTTCATCGAGTAAACCGAGTGCAGGGTGTAATGAAATATAGTTAAATACCTACATTGGTAATAGATATATCTACGGTGACGTTGGATGAAATTTAATGATAAGACACCTGCACGAGGCATAATATCTTACGCGCTGGGCTCTTGCATTATACCTTATACTCGCGGGCCAGCTAAGCGAAGCAAACGACTAGCCGACTCGTTGGTGATGGGTAATTAATGGAAGGTTAATTCACTTGTCTCGTACTGTTTGATCCTCTTCCCCCATTAAGAAGCTGTTTCCGTACACCTGGAGGAAGAAAACTTTCGACTATTAGATCGGCTAACTCTGAAAGGGTCTTAAATCGTGACACGTTCTCCATAAGTATAATCGACATCCAGTTACACCATGAGTCTAAACGCAAATTCGTGTATGCGTTTATAACAAAAATTGTGGGGAAATACGTATTCGATATATAACAGAACGATGAGAGTAATTAATAGCAGCTTGCGCTAATTGTTCTAATAAATTCACGCGGTATCCAATACTACACATACCTATGTATATAAATATAAATATACCTTATTATCTTTTTATGTACAGGTAACATATTACAAGGCCTGTATATATATATAAAAAAAAAAATGGAAATTGAGAAAAAAAAATAATACTACGTGCAATATTGTATTATACCCGCCAGTTATAGTCGGAGCGAATGATCTATAGATTGTAACGAGGCAGGTGCGCTACGACGTCCAGTGGCCGCTTACATGCGGGCGATATATGCTGCCTATACTGACGTGTCTCGCGTTTAAGATCCGCTCTAACAATTTTTTCCCTTCGTGTTTTTTTTTTTTCGCTATTTCGCTTCCCCCTTTTTCTTCGTGTATACATAAATGTTGTAGTTAACATATCTAGTTATTTATCTCTTACAGTGTGCCTCCGCTAATTTAGCTGCACGCGATTCGCGCCGAGTTCACTGCAACTTATACGTTAGGTATACGGAAGATGGAATAATCATTTTTTTATTTTCTTCTTTTTCTTTTTTTCTTTTTTTTTCTTTGCGGATTGGGGCGGGGGCGAGAGATAGAGAGATTTTTCCTTTCTGTTCCCTCTAAGCTACTAGTCGCGAGGACGACGACGACGACACATTGTACCGACGACTAAATCAATGCTACCGGACATTTATATTGGGTATAGAAATCGCTGACGTTGCCGCGGACCCCGAGACTGAGACCTACGCGGAACCCGACATATTAAGATTCTCTCCCGCGTGCGGTATTCGACACTTTTATTACATATTCGGCATATACGTATCAATATAGGAAAAGAATCGAGGAGTGATGAAACTAAATCGAAACAATATTTCTATATTCTTCTTCGCTAGGCTATCTAGGTATATATCCTACATATGCATATGCATATGCATATGGCTATATGTACTACGTCGCTGTACATTGATCCCCTTTGATTCGTCGTCGGCTAGTCAAAGCGTTCGCTCGAGTTAAACCAATTCATTTAAATGAAATGAAATGAATTTATTAGTCTAACCCCGGCGCATAGTCTTATCGCAAGTTTTATACTCTGGCTACATTATTTTTCATTTACTTTCCTATCCTCCCTTCCTAGTATATATACATGTACCCACACGACGGAGAAATTGATTTATTTATATTACAGTATCTCTTATCGAGGAACCTCCGATGATAAAATTTGAAATCAACTCGATAAGCGTGCAGTAGCCGAGCGAGAATCTGAGACCGGGGTCAAAGATCGCTACATGTATCTACGTATACATATCTATTATATACCGTGATATTCGCTATTTATTCACACACAAGTTCATATTTCACATATTTACAGGTACATGCAGGCATACATGCATTATAAGATCGTATCGGATTTTCTAGTAAAGTTTCTACATCTTTGTACGATCGATTTTTTATTCATCTATTTTTTGAAAGAAGACAAAAAAAGTCAGAAAATTTTCGACCAAACTGAACTATATATCGACGCGCTCCCCACCCTAGGAACATATACCCCTACGTTAACACGGGACGGAAGTGGAAATGTAAATGGAAGGATGAAGAAGAGAGTTTGTCCGATACTCGGTTACAGTATCGCGGTGTCCTTCGTAAGATGCGGGCACCTATACCTCTATTCGCTCCGCAAATTTTTTTCGAAATTTCTTTCGCGACCTGTATGACAAATCATATCGTGCTTGAATATCGTTGATATTTTCAACCTCGGTTGCGTTAGAAAAAAATTAATTTATCCGCAAACATCATAAAAAAAAAAAGAAAAATGTTCGTATGTCCGATCGGCTATGGAGGTCATAAAATGGTACCGTATTATGTAGTTTCTCATCCGTTAATTTAGCTAATTTTTACAATGATCTCATCTCACGCTTCGTCGAAATACCTATACTACTATCCATATGCGATTAATTCGAAGTTATGTGAAAGTTTGATCCACACACGCGGTGTGATACCTGCAAGTTAATTAACTTGTCCGCAGGATGATTATAGTGATGATGATAATGATACAATATCAGAGACATTGACAATGGTCATATAACTCCTATACATTCTTCTATACGTATTTCATAGAATACAACGAATATCATTATATGTATGTCGAACATTTTCTGTATTATTTTCATTTTCCAGTATGGCTCCGACGAATTTGGTCAGGATTCGCCAAGGTACACCTCCCCAAAAGCAGCGGCACTATACGCGGATCCCTACTATATTGGTGAGTACATATTATTTTTTTTTCTATATATATTACCGATCTTATTATTCGCCTTCCCATTTCGTATGTTATATAGGATTGTTAGTTTATGTACCTCATTTATGTACCGTTGTATATAATCAAAAATAATGGGGATGAGGCTCATCGTCACGCATCAGTTAGATATGCCTTATAGATATGGTGTGTATATATATTATATATATATATGTACATACATATACTGTAATATATCCAAGTTCGAAAGAATCGCAATATGCCACCCCGAAAGTAGAAACACGTTTCTCGATACCTAAGCGACTATTTTCTTCATATAATTCACCCCCCGCTGATATCCCTCAGGAGTTTTGTCAACTGGCTGCAACTAGCTCTTCGAGTTTTCGGCCTTTCGGGTCTCGCCCCCTATTATTGTTACCATCATCGCCAAACTGTAGCGCGAAAGTAAACTGGAAAGAAAAAACGATAAGAATAAGAAAGAAAAGAAAAGGAAAAGAATGGAAGAACGAGAAGAAAAAGGGAGTTAAACTACAACCGTCGCTGTTTCAGCAAAAGTTATCTCCCCCTCCTCCCCCTATCTCGCCGCTTTTCCCGAAGACGCCAAAGATAGATAGAGATTAAATTAAATATCGCCGAGCTCCCTCCTGAATATTGCTTTTCTTTCTAAACAACTCCGACAGCGTATACTACCTAGCTATACGTCTCGTAATTCTTATTAAACTTTTTTTTTTCACTCCTCTCGGAGAAGAGAGTCAGACGAATGAATGCTCGTTTTCAAATTCTCTGTAATCGAACGGATGAATAGAATAAGGGTGTTACGCTCTCGTCCCAAACACACCCCATTCGCCTGATTTCAATTTCTTTTTCTTCTTTTCTCTCTTTTTTTTTTTTTGAAATCGTATTATACGAAGATATGGGAAAATCGCTGAACCGTCTAACTCAAGAATACGCGCTTGTTCCATACATCATATATACTTCTTATACAACCAAACCGTATTTTCAATTCTCAATTTTCAATTTTCAATTTTCAATTTTCAATTCCCAATTTCCAATGTTTAATTCCTTTAATATTTTCCGTTTTAGATGGCAGCGGGCAAGGAGCGGGTCCTGGTGATCCGTGGACAGGGGGTACTGGCGGAGTACAACCGCCGTACAGTGGCTATGCGCCATCCCATTTGGCCCAGCCAGCATACCCCATGCACTTACCCCATGACCCTATGGTGAGTTTTTTAAATAATTTTATCGAAACAGAAGAAAAAAGAAAAATTGAATGTAATACTGAGAATGTTATCTACTTACTTGCATATTGAAATCAAGTGGTGAGAATCTTTCCACAATTTGACCCCACCGCACCAGAGAGTAGGTCGGAATAATTGTCAGAGTTTGAAATGCTAATGAATTTATCTGTGACAATTGTTATTGATTATACTCTACAGACAGTCTCTCCCTCTCTCTTTCTCTCTCTTTTTCTCTGTTTTTTCTCTCTCTCTGTTCCTCTGCGGGGTTGAGAGGCTGAGAGACACTGGCCCAGTGCAGTGTAAGCCGAATGAGTCAGAGTATCTATATATAGATTAGCTCTCCGGCTACATCATGTTTCTAGTCAAGTGCAAGCAGTCTCTGTTTGATTTACGCAATTACACTGGCTAACGATACTACCATGTCCTACTGTATTCCCGCTTTTATACCAACCGTATCAAGTACAGATTTGGTAATAATAGTTTACCAGATAAATATTTTCAAACGCTAATATATTTTGAACCCATGCATCTGCGTCTATTTTCACTTGGTAACTCTTGAAAAAAACAAAAAAACAAACAGACAATAGTCTAGGACACAAATTACGACTATGTATATTGTTCCTAATTTAAGGCATACTCTGCGATGTCCCCCAACGGTGATACAGCTGCCCCAATTCTTGGCTCTGCTGTAACTAGCGCAGCGTCTCTACCGCCGATGTCGACGTTTCGAGGTAGCTCAGCTGTAGCGGCTGGCAGTGGGGCAGGAGCTCCTTCTCCTGCGTCTTTGCAGTATAGTCACAGCCCTGGTGCTCCTCCACCAGCCCCTAGTGCACCAAGTGCGACAACTAATAACCAGCCGACGTCAGGAGACACCCTTGGCAAGGCTCTTGCCTCTGTTGTGAGTGCAAGAGTACGTGTCTCACGCATCTCACTTTATTCTATCAATTCAAAAAGTTCTCTCAAAGATTATGAGCTTCATTCTAGTATATTCGAAACTGTGACTAATTGTTCCTTCTTTTTTGGCAGATTTACCCCACGGACCAATCGGTATCTAGCTATAGCAGTAACCCATCTACGCCAGTTAGCTCACCCCCGCCATTAACAGGCTCCGCACCAGGCTGGGCCTCTGGCACAGCCCCTGTCTCTCCACATTTTGCGGCGGACCCTAATCGCGGTGGAACCATTCACATGGTAAGTTCCGTTTACTTTTATTATTGGCAAAATATTGTTGTTTCTTTTACTCTGCCCTCTTCATTGAGAGCGTATTTCACATACCTAGTTTGGACTCGAGCCTGTTGCATTGATTATATGAAGATAACTACGCCCTAATTCATCGCCAGATGTTGGTTAGCAGTTTATCTAATCTGTTTGTAAAATTAACGTTTTTTTTTAATCGTATTAGGATGTTAAATAAAATGTTTATACTATCATGCGACACAGTCAAGTTGTAATAATTATTCTGGCTGCGTCAAGCTTTTATTTCACAGACTTTCAAACTAAATCTGAACGGTATTAACAGTCAATGGAGAAACCAAATATCTTCAGTTATATACTACGACTAGTCTTTGACTTTTGATTTATCAATCCCAGGACATATCTGTTGAGAAACAAAATTAAGACAACAATTAATAAGCTGAAAATTGTCCTAACAAGATTGATACTAATTCATCAAAGTGGAGATAGCTTCGGGGATGCACAAGCATGAGGGAGAGAGAGAGAGAGAGAGAAAAAGAAAGAAAGAAAGAAAGAAAGAAAGAAAGAAAGAAAGAAAGAAAGAGAGATATAGAGAGCGTGCACAATGATTAATAATTCATTTTTGTGTTGTCTTTTCTTTAACTTTTTACCCTCCTTGTTTGTTGTGAACGTTGTGTTGACTTGGTTGTTTTGGTTTTGTTGTTGCGTTGGTGTTGTGTGTGAAGCCGGCGCCAGAACAGCAGAGGCTAGATGATGCCATAGGCTTCCTGCGCGACCACGCAGAGGTGAGGATCACCAGTTTTTATTTATTCACAATTATTAATTACATGAAAAATTTATTCAGCCAAAATTTGTTTTATTTCATTCTTTTTTTTTTCTATCAATAATTTATTTCATTGATTATTCTATTATTTATTATTTCACCTCTATCGACTAACTCCATAGAAATATATATATCGTTCAACGAAATGATAAAATTTGCACCTCCGTCATATCCAATTTGCTCTTCATAAACGGCTGAAATGTAATCGAGTCGGGTATGTGGTATTCTGTTGGTACAGGGAACACGGATGGAAGAGAGACTGGACGATGCAATCAATGTCCTAAGGAATCATGCAGAAAGTCAGCTCGGCTTACATCTCGCACCCGTCGGACCTCACGCCTCGTTATACTCCCATACCTCACCCCCACAGTTGGATCATTTAGTAAGTATAGCTGGGATGTTTCAGAGTTGATCAAACATGAGGATCGAACAAGTATACGTCACTCATACATGTCCTATATTTTCTTGCAGACAAGTCCTCACCCTGCGGTCACAGTAGCACAACCCCAGGGTTCGTATCCTGGCTTAACACCAACACCGGACACAGACGGTTCGATAAAAATCGAAAGGTTACCTGTTGCCAATGCCAGTAAGTTGATATGCATTCTTTATAGTATAAGTCGATACAATATAATATAAGAATTGTTTTAGAGGAATAATCTAATCCCAAGACGAGAAATTACTAGCTTCTATACTTGTTTATTCTCATTTTCCGTATCTGAGCCTTGATCACTCGTGGTAAATGGCTTTCTGTTGAGGATTTCTTATATGGATATCTTAGAGAGTTACAAACCATTGTGCGTTATATCAGATCTAAATACCTGTGCCATTACAAACGCATAGACAGCATCTATTATCTACTCACTCTCCTTACGCATAAGGTGATGTCTAAATTAGGATTATACTTGGTCACTTCCTGTTTTTAATTGGTAAATGCATTCTTGTTTATTATTACTAACTGGATAGATACCTAACGGCAATTAGGAATGAAAGTTCGCAACTACTTCTGTGCATTATATCAGCTCCTCGTATCATTCTATCGTAAACCTTTCGAATAATACATACTCGATCCACATGTCCTTGAACCATATTTTGAACAAATTCAAACCTCATTTAAGGCAGTATCAATAATTAGTAGAGTATATCTCTTTAGAAAAGAGGAAAGACCCACCAGACAGTAGTGGTGGTGAAACAAAGCCTTCGAGCAGCGATATTGTCACAGGAGGCGGCGTCATAGGAGCTTCTACAGTGAATTCAACCTCCCAGGGAAAGGGCACCAAAAGATCGCGCAGATAGTAAGTGTTCTTTCAATTGAATCATTGAAAAAATTTTATCATATTTCATTTGACTGTTCATTGAAGACCAGAATTTTAAACTATCAAATTGAACTTTACTCAATTTACTGCTAGGATCATCTTATAATTTAATCATTGTAGGGACTCTCACATTCTATGAGATACTTTGATAATAATATTCTTGAACCATACCGAGTTTATATTACCTGTTATTTTGTATGATATTTGAAAAACTGAGGTCGGCGTACTCTGTAAGCTAGATAGAGACCAATTGGTAAATAAAACCAGCTGTATTGATATGGAAGAGAATTCTTGTTAAATGAAATGTTGGTGAAAAAATTTGATAAATTAAGCAAATATTACAACCTAAACTAACTTGCTGTGTCTTTAAACAACCGTTGTTCGAGCGCTGAGGAAGACTGCGATGACCCGGGCACTAAAGCGGTGCGTGAAAAAGAGAGGCGACAGGCTAACAACGTTCGTGAAAGGTTAGTGAGCACACGCAGTATGCACTATTTGCATTTTGGTCCACCAAACCCTTGATTATTCCTTCAAAATCTTTTAATCCCAAATAAGGATTCAAAGATTCTACTCAGCATTCAATGCGATATCAATGAATATAGAAATGCGAGAAGGAGAGAGAGAGAGAGAGAGAGTAATCATACTCTTACTCTATCAAATGTAGCAATGAAATTCTTGATATCGCTCCATGTATGAAATAAAATCTGATCTAAACTTTTCCTCAATGATTTCCTCTTTCTCGAATATATGCTAAATTGTAGATAAACAATTGTCACACTCATGATATTATATTTGGCATGTATTTATTCATACCTTTACCAGTCTTTGAATCCTTATCATTACCACTGTAAGGCCCGTCTTTATAAATGGCAATTAAAATGTTGCTGGTTGCAGACAAAAATGAGATTTATTCAAAATTTCTCTCAAGTTGCTTGAAATCAGTTTCATTTTAATGCAGCTGGAATCTGGCTACTAGGCATGTTACATTGTAGAACTTACATTGCGTAATATTGGCACAACATACGTCTTTGGTTTTTTTCTTTCTATCACTTACCTAGCGATGTATATATATTCATACTTGTTGGGACGCAGGATCCTGTATCATTGAACCTTATTTTATTTCAGATTAAGATGTTATTCGTAAAGTCGAATCTTCTAATGCTATTTTATTATTACATTTCGATTTTCTCTCTACTGCAAGTCATCGTTTACTACGTATATTAACACTGGTATTTTTAGGCATAGTCAGAGTTTAACAGACAAGAATCATCTTTACCTGAAATAATAAGAAAGAAAAATTCTCTTCCAGTAATATATTTTCATTATTGAAGTAGTTGAATGAAATCTCTTTTTCAAAACGAAAAAGACGAAAAAAAACAAACAAAAAAAACTCATAAACGTACAAAGAGTATGGGCCTTTCAGAATACTAGTTGAACTATTAGTCTCTATAGAATTGGTTTATCCCTAAGTCAGTTAAAAAAATTTTATAATGAAAATAATAATCACCTCAGCTCCTAAGAACATCCAATAATGGACCTTAGTGCGTGTGTTCATTAATAAAGATAGTCCAAACATCGCCCAGTCAGTGTAAAGACGAAGTTAATATATTATCAAACTCCATCGCTCGAACAACATCATTCAATCACATTATTCAGGGCATATCATGTGTAGTTAAAGTAAAGATCGTTTGCTAATATTTTTGAGAAATTTCTGAATCTCAATAGTCCAGAGTCAAAGTCTGCCACTCATTGTTAATAAATATTAAAAATCAGGTGATTAATCTAGTATTGTTATTGCGCAACTGTTGTTCGAGCGCCGAAGACGAGGATGATGATCCTGACATGAAGGCTCAGAGGGAAAAGGAGCGGAGGCAGGCCAATAATGCTAGGGAAAGGTAAGACCCTAAGTTGAGGAAAGATCAAGGATATGTCTACTGATTCTTTTCCAAAAATTTTACACAAACAATTACCACTTTAAATGTTACATGTTGTGCCGATAAGGTAATACAAACAAACTGTAACATTTTAATCAACTGGCCCGTAGTCTTTGTATAGTATGGTTTTTCGTTGAGATAAAAAACAAAAGAAAGAAAATAAATAAACTACAAGTGAAAGATGAAGAAGACTATTTTTGAACAATTTAAAACTATCTGAAACACCATAGTTGAACATTTTCTTTCATTGCTAGTCTATTTGTTACTCCGATACTTGACATCCTCCATTCACCAGCTCGTAAATAGATGTTCTAACTTATGGGTAGCTTGTTTTAATAAACTGGTCATGGCTGGATATTTCCCTGTGGTTAAAAACCCGCAATTATTCAGTGCAATTTTCTTTTTCATTTAGGATACGTATTAGGGATATAAACGAAGCTTTGAAGGAGCTAGGAAGAATGTGTATGACGCACCTAAAGACCGACAAACCACAGACTAAGCTTGGCATTCTCAATATGGCTGTAGAAGTTATAATGACCCTGGAGCAGCAAGTCAGAGGTATGTAGTACCTGGGTATAGACATATCTATGGTAAACCCGTGATCCAAAAAACGATAAATCAATTCTACGATATTAGTAACTTTAATTTTTCATCCGCAGAACGAAATCTGAACCCAAAGGCCGCGTGTTTAAAAAGAAGAGAAGAAGAAAAGGCAGAGGACGGCCCTAAGCTACCCGGTCATCTTGCAGCACACATAGCACACCCTCACCCACATCCCCATTCGCACTCGCAACCACCGTTTCCTGCAATGCCTGTGAGTATAAAAAAAGAATCAATAGAAATGAAATGGAAACTGAATGATTACTATGCGTTGTTTTTCTTTAACAATATTTCAACTGTTACAGGGGCCACCACCTACCCTTCAACACAATCCGTCGCAACCGCAGTAGCAGCGGCTGGACCATAGCGTCGCTCTGTGTTAAGGCGATGCGTTCGCTCTAAGTTTTTCCATCGCCGGACTGCAGTCTTGTGACTGGATTCTAAATATCCTACCGTATAGCCGTAATTATTTTACTTCTCAGCTATATTCCGTACACTGATCACATGTACATAAAAAACGGTAAAAAAAAAAAACAAAATTTATTGAAGGAAACATACGTGCCCCAGCTGTGTAACGCATACTCGTGATTTGCGAGTTACGTCGCGCTTCTATAGGTTCTTGGCAACAACAAATATAAGCCATAAGTGAGGCAATGGAAGTACGTACACGATTACTTGCTTGATGAAAGAGAAATAAGAATTAACTCTTTAAGCTAATGCAAATCATGCAAATTGTATAAATTTGTACGATATGACGGAATTATCAGCCGATGCCCCACTCTTATGTGTATAGAATTTATACCTCGGTTGTTATTTCCAGTTTGACGTATCATGGTAGTAGCAAGTAGTTAATATCGTATTGCTTTAGTCTCACCGGGCATCTCGATAGTATACTTAAGTCAAAGCTTTCGTTATATCTGTACTTATGATCTTTTTCAATTTATTCAACGAGTATTTGCGCCAATTTCTGCGTCTGCCCGACTCTGAACGGTCGCGGAATAATATAGTATAACGGAATAGTAGAAAGATGAGAGATTTCTAATTTTCAATGTTATAGGTATTTGAAAAAGATTGACTTTGATGAATATACAAGAAGAAAAAAAAAAAAAGAAAAAAAAACGAAAAAAAAATTATATTTTTATTATAAATAAATTATATTTATTTATCAAAACAACGAATAACCATTGGATTTTACAATTTAAATATACTATCTCCAACGCGTTTGAATATCAATATCTGATAATTCACAACGACGATACGATGATATTTGTTGCGATTTATCAGATACGATAATAATTTTTTTTGAACAATTCGCATATATAGCTTTTCGATAATTATAGATTTGTTTTCATTGCTATGAAAGACTAGAACTATTATTTCATGCATATGCCGGCCACTATGTAATCATTACAAAGCTCTTCTTTTATAATCCAACTATATAGTAGTTTCAACAATGAAACATTGTTTTGCAGCATAATGAAAATATTAGGAAGAGAATTTCATTAGGATATCAATGAAATGCATATTTCTCGGCATTATTTATTCTTCCTACTTATTTGTATTGCGCGGTGCGGCAGGGGAAGGGGGGGGGGGGGGGGGGGGGGTAAAAAATGAATGATAATCCTTTGTACATAAACAATTTAATGTATGCATTTTCCGAAACACCCTGCTGTGCGCGATCATGGAAAAAATAAATAAATTCTCCTTCGTGAATTTCGTACAGATATTTCGATAGCGTTTTTAAAAAGATATAACTAGAAAAAAATAAAATAAAAAATGAAAGAAAGAAAACGAAAAAAAAACAAAAAAAAAAAGAAAACGAAAACAAAAACAAAAATGACTGTGATTCATAATTTTTATTTCCTTTTAAAATCAATATTGCCAGTGCCCCTCTCTTAGGCGTGGGAAAGAGAAAAATAAATAAAAAAAGAAAGAAAATTTATTTAAACAGCTATGAAATTATTTAGATAAACTGACAAGGTTCAATCTTTATTTATACATTATTTTTATTATCATTATTATTATTATTAATAATATTATTATCATTATTATTATTATTATTATTATTATTATTATTATTATTATTATTATTATTATTATTATTATTATTATCATCATTATTATTACGTGTTAATGAACTTTTCAATATTTAACAATTAAATTTTCAAAACTCAATTCTGTTTGCTACTAATAATAGAAATGATAATCTGTCTACGCAGATGAGCGACGCAACACGTGGCTATCCGTACGCGTCAGTGCATGTGCGGGTACATGAGTATGTGTGTATGTAAAATAGAAAATGCGTTGCTCAAAGACTATACATAAGATTAGGTCTCTATAAGGAACACCTAACTTTATTTATAGCATGTGTAGGATATCCGCACCTGATGATTATGTGCGAGGTGTTTAAGCGGATACATGTCCTAGTACGCACCTGAAGCATGTTCATACATTATCATATCAAATTATCTTCATTATAAAAGGTCATAAAAATTATTACATCATTTTTGAAAGTTTTACTACAGAAATAATTTTGAATCAGTTCAATCTGCTGCCTGGTCAGAATCTATATGCCGAGTAAAATTTACGATTCTTAATCATTGTTCTGATTATTTTTTGAGAACGATTGACCAGTTTCCTGTTTACAAAGTATATCGTATTGACGTGCAAAGAGTTGGAAAGTTTTTTTTTCTTCTTTTTCTTCTCTTTTCGCTTTTCTACCATAAAATTTTCACGCGTATTCTACCGTCGATATTATTAAGTATATTCAGTAGTCGGGGGGTCGCTGTGCGGTAACAGATAGAAAGGTTTCCCTTCTTGACAAAAAGAAGATCGAGATATCTGACTACAAAAAAAACAGAAAAAAAAACAAAGTTGAAGCTTACGACAAGTAATTCATCAGGCATTCAACTATGAAACTCTTAACTCGCCGATGGAAAAACTTGAAGCAAACGCGTCGCCTCCTACGATATCATCATTATTAAATCTCATGACAAGACGTTATCATTTTTTTTTATTGACTTCAATGACTAACGCTTAAGACAGCGAACGTATTTCCGTATATGAATTGTTTCTTAGTTTCGTCTATATTGCATAATATAGCGTAGATTGAAATAGTGTTTTAACTTTTAATGAAAGTTTTTATTTTCTGCTGCCAAGTTCTCTGCGCGACAGAGACCAGGGCGGTTCGAAGAAAGCCTTTTTTCTCATTTATGACAGACTCGTAAATTTTAATAGATTTTATTGAAACTAACGAAGTGACATCGCTTTTTAATCTGACAATACTAAGAAGAAGGGAAATAAGAAAAAAATGTTCGCATATAAGGACGCTTGAGACGATAGGTTTGCTGCTGTTATTGGTTTCCTCATCGGTGAGCTATCTAGTTTCCGAAGATGAATGCCTGGTGTAGTTTTAGAACGGAGGGCGCGTATTTATCTCTCTGCCATTCCCAGCATGTGTATATACAGTAATAAGCTTTTATTTACACTTAGTATCCCAGTGACGTCTTATAATAATTTGTAATTACTTTATTTTGTTAAATGATCAGGGAGCAGAGCTAGGGAAGATAGCTAATCGAATGGATAATCAAAGTAGAGATAAACCAGCCATACCCGATACAGCTGATCTTTATAGATTGTATTATTCAAAGATTGAGAAAGAATTATTCAATTCTGTTTCCTGATTGAATCACCGATTGTTGTACATACCACAACGGAAAAGATTACTTAAACCTTGTATTACTTTGCTTGCAAGAAAAAAAAAAAAAAAAATCTAACGCCAAACATGT
The DNA here is from genome assembly GCA_963992785.1 of Tenthredo livida. NCBI lineage: Eukaryota > Metazoa > Arthropoda > Insecta > Hymenoptera > Tenthredinidae > Tenthredo > Tenthredo livida. The sequence goes on along the minus strand of OZ023070.1, from coordinate 414,762 downwards.
GCTTTAAGTGCTTACTAGCGAACGCATTCCCTTAAGATATAAGGACAATAATATTATACCTTTGCGTACACACTCATATTTCATTGTTCCTGGCTAAGATTTTATTCGTAGGAAAGAGTTCTGCGATGACTCAAATAATTCTAATTAAATAATATGTAATGAAATTTTGTTCAGGCAAAACGATACATCTCTCTCTATATATATCTTTTTCTCTATTGTTGAAGAAAAAAAACATTATAGCCGATATTTTGCCGTCTGTTGCGTAATACTTTTTCCTACGCTCTTAGCTAGCTATACGAAATAGAAAATCGCTAGGTTGAAGTGCAGGTATGCTTTTTTGGTTTATATTTATGAGATAGGACAGAAGCGTTTCGGTTTTTTTTTTCTTCTCTTTTTTTTTTCGTTGAATTTGCTTTACGACATAATACGCACACGTCCCAGACTTATTTGGCACTTTTGAGTATTATAATATAAATTATAATTACATACACATACTTATACATATAGCAAATTTTTAGCGTTTAGAAATATATTCCATGTTTATTATTATTTAAGTTTCTTTTACTACGAATTACAGAATAGGTCAGATACATAAATATATTTTTTCTTTTTCATATCGATTATATTTTTTTTGCAATATTACTATATTATTGTGCTTGAAGGTATTTCAAGCTGCATTATGTTATTGAAAATGAATTTTTAAACGAACGCACTGAAATCTGAATTAATCATTACGAAATAATGTTATGTCTATACAGTATCATATTAAGAGAAAAAACTAAAAAAAAAAAAAATGAATAAATAAATAAAAATAAAGATAAAAATAAATAAATAAAAAATACTATGGCTGGTATATGCATAGTCCGTTTCGCCGCCGGAAAAATTTCTCTCTATTCGCAAATTGTCTGGAGTTTTATAAAAACTGAATTATTACTGACAATTGTTTGAGCAGACAGAAATTTTCTAACAGTGGTTGGAACGGGCGCGGCATTGGATTCTGCCCTACAATTACTGAATAAGTTAAATTGTACATTGTGACATAAAATTTAAGCTGCTAAATGCGTGAGCTGGTGAACTTTTTTAAAAAAACAAGAATATTCAAAGGAAAAAATCATGTAATATATAACTATAATAGTTTTTAAGTCAGTTTAAGCTAGATTTTGTCAATAGTTCTAGGTAGTGAAATGTATGCGTGAACAGGCAAAGTATGCTGTTCGTGGAAGCGAATGTTGTATGATCTACGCGTATAAAAAAATATTTGAGAAAAATGTTTAATTACTAGTAATATTATTATCACTAATAATATAATAAATGTGCCATTTTTCCATAAACAACTGGTTTTCTTTCAAATCCCCCCCCTCGTGGCTTGATGCCCGAACATTTCAGAATAAAATATACGAAGGGTACGGAAGCGCCTTGTAGGGCCATCATCGCACCGTCAGTGCATGTGGCTATTGCAGATATATTTCATGCAGCATACACTGGCAGTCTGACGTCACTGGCCGTTCGCCAATTCGTCCGCAAGATGGCAGTACCACCTAGCACCCCGTTTGCGGGACTAGCCGTGCTGAGAGGAGCACTGACCTAGGCTAAGATGTCTCGGGGTCAGTGGCCCTTGTGGCGTCAAAGGGTTCGTATGGGGACTGCGTAAACGCGATCCGACCGAGACAGACCTCTCAGTAGAAATACTCTGAACTTGGTGGCCTGTAGGCTAGAAAGCGAATAGAGAAACTCATTTCGATACATATTTATATTAAAAAAACTATTGATATTACACATTAATATTAATATTAATATTATTAATAATAATATTACTGCCAGAAAAATCACTTCGAAGCAGCGTATGCATGCCTCTATCCATACACTATACACCGTTCCCCCTCGAAAAATTTCAGCACACCTCCTCGGGTCAGATGTTCTCCTGATACCAGGAGTAATTTTCGACATGAAATTTCTATAACTCTGGAAATTGCTAGTATTAACTAAATATAAGACGTGCATGAGGACACGTATGCATGCCTCTATCCATACACTATACACCGTTCCCCCTCGAAAAATTTCAGCACACCTCCTCGGGTCAGATGTTCTCCTGATACCAGGAGCAATTTTCGACTTAAAATCTCTTCAACTCCAAAAATCGCTAGTATTAACTAAATGTAAGACGTGCATGAGGACACGTATGCATGCCTCTATCCATACACTATACACCGTTCCCCCTCGAAAAATTTCAGCACACCTCCTCGGGTCAGATGTTCTCCTGATACCAGGAGTAATTTTTGACCTAAAATCGTTCGATTTTCAGAGTTATAGATATTTTTAGTCGAAAATTGCTCCTGGTATCAGGAGAACATCTGACCCGAGGAGGTATGCTGAAATTTTTGGCGGCACAGAGGTATGGTATAGAGATATAGGCATGCATACACTGCTTCGGAGTGATTTTTCTGGCAGTTGATACCTTTTTTTCGGAGTGATTTTTCTGGCAGTTGATACCTTTTTTAAGGAGTGAATTTTCTGGCAGTTGATACCGTTTTCAAGGAGTCGTTTTTGACACCATGATGTATCAAGTGCCAGAAAATCGACTCCTTAAAAAAGGTATCAACTGCCAGAATTTTCGGAGTGAATTTTCTGGCAGTTGATACCTTTTTTTAAGGAGTCGATTTTCTGGCACTTGATACATCATGGTGTCAAAAACGACTCCTTGAAAACGGTATCAACTGCCAGAAAATTCACTCCTTAAAAAATGTATCAACTGCCAGAATTTTCGGAGTGAATTTTCTGGCAGTTGATACCTTTTTTAAGGAGTGAATTTTCTGGCAGTTGATACCGTTTTCAAGGAATCGTTTTTGACACCATGATGTATCAAGTGCCAGAAAATCGACTCCTTAAAAAAGGTATCAACTGCCAGAATTTTCGGAGTGAATTTTCTGGCAGTTGATACCTTTTTTAAGGAGTGAATTTTCTGGCAGTTGATACCTTTTTTAAGGAGTGAATTTTCTGGCAGTTGATACCTTTTTTTAAGGAGTCGATTTTCTGGCACTTGATACATCATGGTGTCAAAAACGACTCCTTGAAAACAGTATCAACTGCCAGAAAATTCACTCCTTAAAAAAGGTATCAACTGCCAGAAAAATCACTCCGAAAAAAAGGTATCAACTGCCAGAAAAATCACTCCGAAGCAGTGTATGCATGCCTATATCTCTATATCATACCTCTGTGCCGCTAAAAATTTCAGCACAGCTCCTCGGGTCAGATGTTCTCCTGATACCAGGAGCAATTTTTGAGTAAAAATTTCTAAAACTCTGAAAATCAACTTGGTATCAGGAGAACATCTAACCAGAAGAGGTGGTCGCCAATTTTTAAGTAGCTGAATGCAATAATTCTCGTTTTCCACGCCTCCCGAGTGTCGAAGGCTGTTTCTCTTATTGCTGATATTAGCAATAGAGTTATAGGAAGGGGAAAATGAAAAATAACGAAGCAATTGATAATTGGTATATTTGGGAATTTATTTCTGCAGCATAGATACAATATTAAGTGTAGTATCATTCTAAATTGTCTCTTAAAAATAAATATCTGCTCATCGTAAATGAGTCTCTTCTCTACTTGTTTCCTAGTATACAGGCTAACAGATTCGGAGTATTTCAATTTTTTTTTTTTATCCTAAGACATTCGGTCAAGCCAGGATATACCAAATAAACTTATTATAGTATTTCAATTGACATGTCTGTCACGTCTATATCTCGTCAACGCACCCCCCATGTGAACCCATTGACGCCACGAAGGCTACTGACCCCACGACAGGTGCTCTAGTAGGTCAGTACTTTCGCTTGCCCCGCTACAGTCGCCAACGGGGTGCAAAATGGTATCGCCATCTTGCGGATGAATTGACGAACTACTTTTGCAACAAGCATCAGATTCAAGACAGTGACGCCCTCACCGTTTTGGTGGCGTAAGCAAGGACTACGAGTCGCGTGTAGGTTATAATAGCAAAGGGTTATAGCACCCAGATACACTGTGTATGGGATTGTATTGAATGACCATACCAGGCTTCTGTAGAAAAGGGATAAAATCGACGTTATAGTTGATTCACCCATGTTGTTGACTGGATAATATGAGATGACATTCAGACATTTTATTTTCAGAAGACTGCTAGAATCTGGAAATGAATTTCATGAAGAGATAATGAAAGGCATTGAGTAATTCGAAGGCCTTACACGATGCTTTTCATATACATATGTTTATTTATTCGTTTGAAAATATATTCATTTAAAAATATTTACAACGTAATCACACGTTATACTTGAACAATTACTAATACATTTTGCATCGTTTCTCTGTGGCGTTGCGTAACATTTTGTCAATAAATTGTGCAGCTAGCTCATGATTCCTTTTGTTACTTCTTTATTTTTTAAACAATAGGACTGGCAAGTGTACATTAGTCAATTAATTAAATGGAAAAATCAGCATATATCATATCATAACTATCATGATAAATACATTTGAACATTCGATATACACAAAGAATTGTGACCATCAGTTGCGAGTCGTTCCATACTTGCCAGTCAAATCAGTTTAAATCAGTCGAATTCAATCCATAAATGGCAATATCAGTTATCCTGCATTTATATGTTAGATTGCACAGTGAATCGCGTCATTTTTATAAGAACCCTTAAGCAAAAAATAAAAATAAAATAAAATTATATCAGATTGATTCTAATTTGTAGTTCAATCGTATACAGTTCAAGCATTAATTTCTAACGCCTTGAAGAAAAAACAAGAAAACAAAAAAGAGAAAAAAAAAACTCGAGTTTGCCAAGCAACAAGTGGTTCAGTACAACCGTGGAAGATTTTCAAAAATAATTTGAAAATCAAAACAGCTTATATAAATCTATAACGTTAGAGCATAATATATCTTAGGATTATACAAGAAGATCATTCGATCGTATCTTTCGGTGGAAGATTCAAGGGATTCCTCGATACATATTTAACAAAAGTATAGGTGTAATCAATAAATCATGGAATCAAATTCCGTGAATATATTAAGGGCTTCGAAATATAAGCTAGAATTATATTACGTGTAAGCTAATTGGCAAGAGTGCGTTTGATCAATAAAAATATTTACAATTTTGTTATATATATCATACAAGTCTTATTACACTTAAAAAGTCATTCTTATGGTTATTTATATTTGAGATCATCCAAAAATCCTGCTACGACATTATTTTTCATTCTCATTGTAGAGCTCGGGTTTTCTGAAAGTCTATGAAAAACGAGACTGCTCGATATATACTATACATATTATATACGTATCAAATTATGATAATCCTGCTGGCAGATATATCCTCAATTTATACAGTTGCTCGACGAAATGTGTATCAGAACTTTTGGAATTCTTTGTAACAAGGTGAAGGATATTATCGTAACATCAACACAAATAATCCAGTCTATCATAAATCCTTACAATATTATATAATGGCTTTGAAGCTCAGTTCTAGTTGCTGTCCTTTGACAACATCTCTGTGCTTTAGGATATCTGAATCTTACTTGATTTGAATTTTATTGCATCAATCTAATCACTCTTTCCAATATTATTATACGCAGAGTTTATTTCTATACAAAATTTATTTGTACGAGAGGACAAAGCATATCAGTACGCTGTACCGTGTATTTCGTTGAATGTAAGAATTGCATGTGTATATAATATTATGTAGTTTTAACAAGGCATAGGTACAGAGGAATCGAAAAATATACACGTTCGTTGCAATCATTGATACCCAAGTATTTAGCGTATTTTCCATTTTACGGGCTACTGTGGAGAATTTGTGCCATTAATAATAATTAACCCATCCCTACGTTTACTTGAAACATTAATTCTACTAATATTTTGTATTACCATATAATTACTGACCAGCTTATCTAATATCAATCTTAAAAAATTATCTAATCACATCTCATTATCAGCCCATATTAAAATTTAATGAAATAACGTTGTTTATCACCATTGTGTTAATTCTTCCATATCAAAATAATAGTGGCAAATGTATATAAGGACAATTTACTATGCTAACGGTTAACTATTATCATTCTATTTTTCTTGTTATTTTTGTTTATATCTTAGGCAAAATAATCAGCAAGAACTTTTCACTGATGGGTTACTTTAGTTCTCTTATGGCTAGTCAATAATTCATCGTTTTTTTTTTTTTTGTAGCTAAAGGATAAAGCTCGATTATTATACATGTTTTTCATAGATCCGTAAGTCATAGTCAAATTCAATGTAGAAATCCATCGGTGGTGCGAACCTTACTTTACCCTCGTTTCATTAAACGAAAAACTTAAATCTAGACAATAGGAGGGTCGTCGTCGTCGTCATCTCTAGTTACTAATACATTTCCGTAACGGTTCTGCTGGTAGATTCTAAACCGCTGTACCCATTTGTATCTCCTGGCGCTGAAGAAGACCATTAAGCCAAGCGAGATCAAAAACAGCGGGATAAGAAGACCCGCTGCGACAGAACCCCCTGAAAATATAACAATTGAATATCGCTCGTTCATCACATGTATAATTTGCTTATACCAATCGACATTGCCAGGAAACAAACTCACCGTTAGAACTCTCTTGAGAATCCTGTTTCACTGTGCTTAAATCTATCAAAGACTCCGTGGAGGTTGGCTCTATGGTCGTTGGGTCAGGAACACATTCTCCGTCCTTTCGTCTTTGGTGATTAATGAGACAATGGCATACGCCCGTATCATTAACTTTTGCGATGCACCTCTCTAGCGCTCCACAGGACTCGTCTTGCGACAGGGAAGTTATTGAACATTGTCTCTCAGCCTCTGTAATACACGACAAAATTACATAGTGCGGAATTGATATTTTACATTCAGTATGCAAGTTCTGATATAAACAAGGGTCAAGTTATTCCCGCACGATTGTAGCCTGTGGGTCAAACGACAACTGGATGTTGATGTAGTCAGTTTCACATCACGCGGTGTGACCTATGCTTACCGCATGCCCTTTGATTGGCTAAATAACTTAATTGAAACAAATTAGTTTTATCAGCCAGATGACACAGGTTAACATGTCTGAGGATGAGCCAGGCAAATGATTACTCAAGTGACTAGCATTATATAAACACAATGAGATCATGGAGGAGTGAGAAGAATAATGCTATGCATGCATTGCTTTGCTTTCTCATTGTCCCAAGTCCCGCGCTCTTATCGCTCAATTATTTACTCGTTGCTACTCGGGCCGTGTGATAGATAGCTGATCGACAATGAGACACTGTTGAGATTATTTGCTAAGAAAAATACACCAATAAATTAAACGATAGACGGATGGTGTTATTTGATTATTTTTAATGTTATTTTTTTATCTTTTTTTCGCCACTCTGGCAAAAGCAATGATATCTAATCTCTGCGAGGAGCAGATATGCGGATAGCGTTGTCTCAAGATACGAGAATTTATCAAGTCGTTAAGCCCGTAGTTCAGAGATTATAATGAAAGGAAGTAGAGGAAATTGTGAAAAAAAATAACCTGGAAGTATGTGATACGTGAAAATTCGGAGACTAGAAAAATGATAACTCAAAGAAACGAGAATATTTCCAGCTGATAAACACTCAGACGTTAAGCGTAATTCGTTTCTAAACGTATAAGTGTTACACACGTTATCCGGGAACGAAAAATAATCATGACAACGGATGTGAATTATCATCGGCGGTGGGGTCAGAGCTATCTTTAGTTAGATTTAATTTGACCGTTACGGTTATGTGTGTTGAAAATGATGTAGATTTCTGAGCGTTTTAATCTTGCCATGTTCGTGTTTTTATAGAATTTTCATTTACCTGTAACAAAGTGCGACAATAGCACCGCTACGATGCAGAAAGTAGCTAAAATCTCACAGCTGAAGTCCCGCATCTTCGTGAAATATTATTGGTTTGATCACATAATAAATATCTGTTTATTATTCTCGATAAATATCTGCTCCGACTTTAGTTTGTTTAAACGCTTTATTCTATTATCGGAAAAATAATTAACTCAATGTTTCGCGAATCATCGCCACTATACCTCATCACTTTTTGACAGATAATTAATACACCGCACCATACAAACACACTACACCACACTACGCCGATCGTCTGAAACAACCATCTCACTGCTCACATCTGCGAAAACTGCAATCGAGTCAAATCGAGTTTCCGTATACTCGAGATACGAGGTTCGATATTCGATACACAAGCCTGACTTCAAAACGGCCCGTGACGTCACGCGTTGAAAAATTCGATCTTTGTCAATGGTTGGTCACGTAAATTTTCTTCAAACGTCGGCCGTATGTGTCACGATTTGCGAACCGAATATTTTATCAAAAAAAAACGTTCCTTCATCCCTGTGGCCAATAAACATATATCTATAGAATGATTGGCATTTAACTAGTCGGGCATTAAATGCATCTGCGAAACAGTGTCAATTTCACTATATCGGTGGTTTAATTTTAATTTAAAATCTGAGTGACGTGAGTATAGGTTATTATGACAGTTGGATCGACTAGCTTTTTATTTCCAAAATAGTAATCAGACATCATTTATTTTTATCAAGGTTTTCGAATCTGTCATTGCTAATAAGTGATAACCTAAAACTCTCGAATACACAGTGACAGCTACTTTTCTAATTTCGTTACAATCGCTAGTATAATCATCAAGATGTCGTTCACAACATTTACGCCCATTTTACAATTTGTGTATCTGTTAAACGAGACAAAAGCCTTATCTCTATCTGGCCACAAACTAATCTATACGATTATCATCTCAACGTATTAATTAGTAATTTTTATTCTTATATTTTCAGAGTAATTAGTCAAACGACTGTGCAACCATGGCGTGGACATACTATCAAAAAGTGTTGGCCGTTGTTATGGTCATTACTGGCTCATTGAACACACTATCAGTCAAGTAAACATTTTTCGCTTACATTTTGTTCTAAGGATATAAAAAATAATTCCGTGACACACTAGACGTTAACAATTGATTGTTATTCGCTTTTATCCAGATACGCAGATCAGCAAATAGTACCGGGTCAGGATGGACAACCAAGAAACTTTAATCACCCCTTTATGCAATCCTCTTTTATGTTTCTGGGGGAAATGTGTTGCTTGTTGTTATTCAAAATTGCATTTTGTTACTACAATCGACAAGCGGTAAGAACCAGTGAGAATTTTCTATTGGAAATTTGATTATGCCCAACGAATAAGAGCCGTTGAATCCTCGATAGGCAAATATTACTTCTTGAAATAACAACAGATATATTTTAGTACGAGATATTACCATATCTTTAGATAGCGCATTATTTTAACAAACTTATCTAACAATGAGCGGCTCAGCTCCAAAGTTCATGCCTATTCAGCTGTTCTGTATCGTGACTCATGAGTCAGATAGCAAAGTTCAGACCTGCGTTAAGACCTGAGCTTGCGCTTAGACTTTGTCACCTTTGTACAAATTATACAATAGTTTGTTTCGCCATGTTCATATCATCTTGATAAAAGAAAGACCAAATATTGTCCATAACGTGTCTTCTAGGAGTTGAAATGATATAGAAATATGAAAGTTAACATAATAATATGAGAATATGGCAATAAGGCATTTTTAGAGCTCTGGAACTAGACAATAAAAGCAAATAATTTCTTACAGAATAGCAGCGTCGACTCCAATGTCCTGACAAAAGGATCTCGAATTTTTAATCCTTTTGTCCTGTTCGTACCCGCGATGTGCGACATGGTAGCAACGTCTGTGATGTACATTGGACTGACCATGACGTATGCGAGTAGCTTCCAAATGCTACGAGGAGCAGTAATTGTATTCACGGGACTGTTGTCCGTCGGATTTCTGAACAGAAAACTAGGGTCCAGAGAATGGTTTGGAATATCTCTCGTTATTAACGGCTTGGCTTTAGTCGGAATGAGCGATTTTATCATGAAACACGACGACAAAGTCAGCACCAATTCCATCATCACTGGAGATTTGCTCATCATTTGCGCACAGGTGACTTTACACAACGTGAAATTTTACCATCCGCATATTCACATCACTATTTTACAATATGATGAATATTGAAAGAAAACACTTTGGAGACCAAGACTTGAGGTGTAATAAAGTTTTGTCGCAATCACAGGTGGTAACCGCGGTCCAAATGGTAGTAGAAGAAAAATACGTCGCTGGATTGGACATACCTGCGCTTCAGGCTGCTGGCTGGGAAGGTGAACTAGAAAATCTGCTGCTTATTAGACATCAATCTTTGCCTCATTAGAATTTCGGATGAAAATTGACTGAAAAGAATTGATGAAAATTCATTACATGATATTGTCTATATCTCATTTCTCATTCTCACAAAAATATCATACGTACCAATTTTTGAATATGTGTGTATAATTAAATGTCTGTTGTCGTATAGGTGTTTTCGGATTTGTGGGGATATGCCTCGTTATGATTCCACTGAATTATATCCACGCGTTGCCACCGTTTGCCGACAACTCTAGAGGAACTATGGAAGCAACTCTAGACGCTTTCGTTCAGATAGGAAACAGCGGACATCTGTTAATGGCAATTATTGGTGAGAATATTTGAAAACAGATTTTTTCGGTTCAAATACTTCGATTATAAATGTCTCCTTATTCAAGTGACTTATTTTTATTTCAAGGTATGACTGTAAGCATAGCATTCTTCAACTTTGCCGGACTCAGTGTTACAAAGGAAATAAGCGCGACCACAAGAATGGTCTTGGACAGTGTGCGGACAATCGTGATATGGGGATTCTCATTGATATTTAAATGGCAGAATTTCCACTACCTACAGGTAATCTTTTACTGCTTTGATCCTGTATCGATAGTTACATACCGGTACCACGAATGTCTTCTTGTTATTTCTTTTTCATATTATACAACATTACAGAAAATTGATGAAAACGTTTCCTTCCCACAGCTCATAGGCTTTGCAGTTCTACTGACTGGTATGTCCTGTTACAACAACGTGATCGTACCGCAACTCTTCAAGAAAATTCAGTGCCGTTTGGGACGTCACAGACCGCCTCAGGACGAAGAGAACGTGATTAATACGGCGGCTGACGACATAGGAGAATAGCGTTAACGAATATGATATTGAAATTTATCAACACCGATCCGATTTTCGTTTACAATCAAACCTTACCGAATACTTTTGTCATTTGGCCTTTATGTTGGAAAAAAAAACTCATTCCAACGCATTCAATGAATCAACTATAAAACATAATATCAATTGACTATATTACTATGTTATGTTATGTTAGCTTATTATACATGTTTATAGAAAGATACGTATACTATAATATACTATATACTATATATATTATATAACTACTGTGGTAAAGTCGTGCAAATTTTCTTGCATATAAATTATTTTCTTTATCCTGATAAAATCGGTCTTCGATTCTCTGCTGTTAACTAGTATACAGACAGATTTGTATTAAAAAAAAAAATAAGGAATGTTTAGAAAATAGGAATTAATTCCGTAAGATCATGAAATTGTATTGGCAGAAAATTTGCGCTGATTTTCAACGAGCTAATGAGACGACTGAGAAATGAGATTACGAATCTCTTGTTGTAGATAGTTTTATGAAATCAGATTGAGAATTAGGTTTAAATAATAGAGTATTTTGATATTTTTTAAGTAACGGAATTGTAAGATGGCGAGAAATATAATAAAAATTTGAATAAATATAAAGAATTTTTCTATTTTTCTATTATTATTACAAGTTTATTTGATGAACTATTTACGTTCGTGTATCAAATTATCATTTTATCAAATGTAAGCCGAAAGATTCAAAAAAATGTTATTCATTCGAATGCCTATCATATTATGATAAGGCACTCTTCTCTCATAATGCCTATTTCGGCGCCTTCGGATCTCAGAGTTTGAAAATTGGATTCAAAGGTCATTGATCAGATAGGAAGAAATCAAAACAGGCATTAGTCGTTCTTTATCTGTTTGTTTGTTTATTTTTTATTTTATTTTTATTTTTCTCTTTAATTATTTTCGCAATTTTGAAAGCATCTACAGTCAACATCTAATACAGAATGTGATATCTCCAACCATTTTAATCTCACCTATAAAATAAACTAAATGTTTATAGAAATCGAGACATTCGGTGAGATTAAGTGCGAACAAAGTGGTGATGGATATACTAAGTAAAAACCTAAATAATAATACGAATATAAATATTTTACACATATGTTAGTCCTTATGTAATTCATCGTTAGGGGGGATCTACGCGATCCTGATAGAACTTCAAAAGATATTTCGTATTAATTTATTATACATCAAACTAATGAAAACTGTATATAAAATTGAATGTTAATTAGGTAAAGGATGCGAATGTTCTGCGCGATTGATGATTTAAAAAAAAAAAAAAAAGCTTTTTAAAAACACAAATGCATCTACGTAATCATTTTCAGATTAAAACCGAGCTACTCGAATCGTGATTATTATGTATGTAAATATTGTGTAAATGGAATACCAACATGTCATTTCATAATATATAATCCGATATTTCGGATAAATTCGGTATTCAAATTTCATTCCAATCAAATTATTACCGATAAACTAATTTACCAAGAATTTTAGTTTCAGTTTGTCGTATACTTTCAAGTTAAATATCTTACATCCAAATATATTTCCACAACTCAGTTTTTTCTTCTTATTCTTCTCCTTATTCTTATTTATACATCTTTTAATAATATCGAAAAAAAAAACGAAATAAAAAAAAAATTAAATTTTATCTACGTCCAAACCATTCTGATTCTAATAATAATTTCTCATTTCCGAGTCATCATAATAATGATTATTTCATAATCGAATACCATGCGAGATCTACTTAACGAAAGTTAAATTTCAAAAGCTTTGAAATAATTAACTGATAATAATTATTCATAAATATGTACGTCGGAATAACATCATTACATTACACAACCACTAGATAACGCGCAAAGTTTTTCACCAGATCTTCATTAGTGAGAAAACAGATACTAAATACAAGTCTATGTATGTATGTATACACACATATACTGGAGGCAGATATTATGTAATCACATAATTAGAATTCATGTTGCTTTTTAAATCGCCCGATATACTATGGCTGTCTATATAAGGTACATACATACTAATACATTATCGCATATGCATAAGTGCGTTGTGCCTATAGTATACTGTAAGTGACTTAGGTGCAACATTTACGTGGAATGTACCTAACAACGATATCATAGTATTATTATAACTGTCGATAAGCCATAGTGACTTCAAGTATTGTATAGTATAGTATATATATATTATATATTATGAAGTATGCAGAGACATTCTGTAACGAAAAATGATATCTGGTTAGGGCAGAGGCTTTTGTAAAAAAAGAAAAGAAAAAAAAACGACATTTTCCCCTGTTCCCTCGCGCAATCAATGATAACATCTATATATTTTAAAGAATAAAATAATAGTTCATTGGAAATTATTATGTGCTTATGACAAATATTGAGGATTATGACGCGATGATACCTAGTTGTACTGTTCGGGGAGGACGTACGAAATATCGTCCCATGGATGGCGGTAGAGTCCTTGCTTTAATCTCTTTTGATCCATAAAGTGACCTGCGAAATAAACAATTATGGATTAAATATTGAACTCCAAGCGTTTGCCAGTAGCGTGAATAATTCTCGACTTGTACTCCTGGACAATACTCACCAATAAAACCGATACTCCTTCCGAGTACGAAGAGGCTGTTGATGGCACCGATTTCGATATACTCTTGCGATTCTTCCCTCGTAAAGCTGCCACTATTTCTCAACATATCGACGAAAGCGCAGGCGATCATACCGTCGACGTTGAGAATAAGATTAGGCTTCTTGCTAGTTGTGATTTTTTCAACCTCCAACGCATACTCGACCAATGGCCTGGCAGGGAAATTCTCCAGCACGAATTCCTTTATGAGTTTAACCCGCATGTCCGGGTTATTAATGGACTTTACACGGTGCCCAATTCCCATGATCAACTTCCCTTTTTTGCGCATATCATTCACGAACTCCTGGGGATGAAGTCCGGCATCGTAAGCTTCAGAAAACATATGAGCTGCACCGTCGAGTGCTCCACCGAATCGATCACCCTGTAACACAGAGAATGAACATGTGAAATATCTGTTAGAGCTCGAACCTGATAACTCTGTGGTCATAAGCATTCGAGGACTACTTACGATCGTTAGTAATCCAGACACTAGAGAGCTAACTAGATCTTTTCCAGCTCGGGCGCATACGATAGTATTGTGAGCACCAGACACAGCCGGACCGTGATCGGCGGTAAGCATCAACGACATTTCGAGGAACTTGCAGTAGGTTGGAGGTAGACATCGTTGGAACCATAATAAGGATACAACCCCGCCGATACCGACATTCTGTTTGAGAACTTCGGTGACCGGCATGCCGGCATAGAGCAACTCTTGACCACGCTCGTCACAAATAGAAGTCATGAATGATGCAGGTTTACGAATCAGGCCGAGTTCCTAGATTACGAAAAAGAAACGAGCTTGATTCAGGGTTTGGATCTAAGTTTGAATATCGGCAGTCCAAAGCACAGCCAATTTTATGCACAATTTATAGGATAGCAACTGACCCTGGCCCAACTGTAGTCCATGGGAACGGTGGGAGGAGGAACTTCTGGTTCGGGATGGATGGCTCCAGCTGTAACTAATCCCTGATAGACATTCTGGATGAGATCTCCGAGGTTGTCGAAGCTATCCGGAACGTATGCCCCGGCCGCTTTCAGGGCGGCATTCTTTGCCAAAGCTGTTTCGAGATTGCTGTGTGCGATCGATCCAGCGTGTCCGAACTGAACTTCTGATTTGAACATACTGGCACAGGTTCCAATGCACCAAGCCACCAAAGGTTTTGTTATCCTCTTGGACTCCAGAGCTTCGCATACTTCGTACTCTTCTACTCCCCCAACTTCACCCAGCAAAATGATAAGCTTTACTTCAGGATTATTCTGATAGCGCATTATGTGGTCCATAAAATTAGTTCCGGGATAACGATCTCCGCCGATAGCAACTCCTTCTAATACTCCGTTAGATGCTTTTGAAATGATGTTATTCAGCTCGTTGGACATACCACCAGACCGCGAAACGTAGGCGACACTGAAATTCGAAATGATTCATGTTTCAATCCAATCAGACTACAATCCTAGTCTTAAAGAAACAATGAAAACTTCACCAAATCGATAAACCCACCTTCCTGGTCTGTAGAGCTTGCTGTGCAGGATATTATCCATCATACCACCAGTATTACCGATCTTAAAACATCCAGGTTTAACACCGCCAACAGTCGCAGGTCCTATGATGGTCACCCCCTTCTCCTGAGCCAGAAGAATCAATTTCCTCGTCATATTTTCGGGAATACCTTCAGCAATAATGGCAATGGTTCTGATTTGCGGAAACTGCAGAGTTTCTACTGTGCTGTCATAGGCTGAACGCAGTGAGGCAAAGGTCACCATAACATCAGCATCTCGATGCTTGTTCATAGCGTCTTTCATGTGTTTGTATACAGGGATCAAAACCTAGGATGAAATTGCGAGATTATTAATTAGTAAAACCTCAAAGGGGTGAGCCCCGCCACAGCTACTCTTAGCCACAATTTATCTCACCTCTTTGTGACCCCAGTAAAACTTCTGCTTATGATCACCGACAAATGGATATACAATAGCTGCTACCGAGGGCTCGGTCCTCCTGCATACAAAGTCAAAATCAAGCATACTTTGAACAGCTCTGTTCTGCATTCCCCAAATGATGGCCCTGGTTTTACTGCTGAACAATTGCTGCCCTTCTGACGAATCAACCGCGTCATTTATCTTCTGTTTCTGCGGTTCGGTTGGTGAGCTAGAGCCACTCTTTAGGGGTGCTGCTGGACCCACGTCTTGGCCGGAGGGAAGGAGGAAGTTTGCTGTTGAAAATTCCTGCGCTTCTGGGTCAGGAATTGGCTTCTTTCCAAGAGCCATGCCGCAGATAGCGGTCATGTGTGTCTCGGGACCAAAAACGTAGCCAGATATTCCAAGCCGTTTTCCAACTTCGCGTATAATTCTGTTATTTAAAAATACACGAGTGTGAGGCATGGCTGAAGTATCGATTATTCAAAGTTGTAACCATCTATTCAATGTGTTTGTTAATCTACCTGAGACCCTCCTGGTAGTTTGGCCCAGCCCTTCTAACAAAGATTTTGATATCATATTCGATCAGCTTTGGTTGAAATTCTTGCAGGGCCTTGACGATTCCTTTGAAAGTAGCAGCAACGTTGGTAAAGTTGGCGATACCACCACCAATAATTAACACCTTTCCATCGGGATGCTTCTCTTTGGTCATAAGGCTCAGAATAGTCTTTGCGTATTCATAAGTCTGTTGTTCGCTAGGTGCTCCAGAGTATTCACCGTAGTTTGCCAGCTCAGAGGCACCACCAAGGTCACAAATTGTGTCGGAATAAATAACAGATGCACCTGAAAAACATCCTCTTAAGTAAACAATGCAAGAATACTGAATTTCCGAATACTGGAAATGAAATTCATCGCAGATTATTCACATCTATTCATATACACATGAAATAATTTACCTCCACCGGCGACCATCGTCCAGATTCGTCCTTTCCTGTTCAGAATCGTCAATTTCAAGCTAGCCCCAGACTTGGCATCCAGATCAGCAATGTAAGCCTCTTCAGGATAAGCATCGCGACCGAATGGGGGTGGATAATCGATCTCTCCCCAAACAGGACGGCAGATAAAATCAGCTGTAGTATCCAACTTAGCGGCGAGATCTAGCACATAGATTGCTTCTTTTGTCACAACCAATGGGTTTATCTCCAAGTAGGTGAAGTACAGATCGACGTAAAGTTTGTATAGAGATTCGATGAACTTTGCGATCACCCTGAAACGCGATAACATATCTATGAGACATGGAGAAAAACAGAATAACAGATATATTGCATTTCCAGGGCATTAATTTCAAGATTATAGAATTTATATATGCGTATTTAAATTAAATCAAACGTCTCTACAATATCCGCGTGATTATGCAAGCTTGAAGCCTCATGCTTACATCATAAAACCAAAAAAATTCTTAAAATGTATTCAATGCATTATCCATGCTGTAGATTGACGTGAATGTTTACAACTAGCGATTAATACCCAAGTTAAGTCAAGGATAAAAATTAGCATTAAAATCTGATTACATTACAATTTATACAAGACATAAACAAAATTATTCAATACCCAATACAATGACTATCTTCGTAAAGATATTAATCTTTACTCACGGTTTCTTAGCTGCTGATACATTGGTTAATAAATTTTCAGTCAACGTAGCTTGGTCAGGCACAGTTGAACCCACTGGTACTTCTAGTTTCAGAGCTTTGGCGTCGACGTCGCCAACGTCAACACCTCCTTGGTGATGAAACAGAATTGTGTCCGCCTTGCGGTGGGAATATATGCAAACATATGCCTCTTCTTCCTGTAGGGAAAAATTTTTTTAAAAATGAAACAGTTTTTCAAATAAAACTCATATCTAGGCATGTGATAATTTGGAAAGATACTGAACGAATGAAAATGATCATTTAAAAAATAATTCTTACTGGTTTGTGGGGTACGAACGGCTCGATTATAAAGTTCTTCAGTTTTCCCGTTGCCTTCTCGACTTGCTGGTCTTTGTTCATCCTTTCTTCTACCCATTGTTGAACTGTTGTTAGATCTGCGTTAACTTTAATCAGTCCCAACTTTCCACGACGTTTTATTAACTGGTCAGGTTTGACTACTAATTTCTCTGTCTTCAGCCATGGATTTTCAACCACAACATCCACCCAGTTTGTGTTCTCGTCTATTGGAACAAACCGACATTTTGCTGCGGCCGTTCCCTTGGGCAGATTCCGATTAATCAGATCTTTACCCGTTGCCTCGCGGATTGCCTTGGCTGACATTTTTCAAAACGATCTAAAATTAAAATAAAATATTATTAGTCAAGGTTTATAAACCACAGGAATAATGAGATAGCTGCTATTCATTCTTAGCGCCATCCTATCGTGTATCAATTAATTTCCAATTTCTCAAAGTTTGGAATAATAGATTGAGCTCGAAAACTAAATCGAGAATGTGAAGCAGTCACAACCATGAGTATTAAATAATGGAAATGGTAAATAGCTGGTGGTCGCAGAAAGCAGAGGAACCAGTTTTCGTTTTCACCTTTGGACTTATCACTGGGGATTGACTCAATAAATAAATCTTGGAGGAAAGAAATTCTATATTCCTAATTAACAACAATTATGCGCAGATTATTCTCGCTCATTATGATTATTATCAATATCATTATTATTATTATTATTACAATTTCAATAGCTATATATTATATATATACCCAAACGAATAGGAAGTGATTATAAAATCCCTGACCGAGAATCGTGAATGTTCTGAATTTAACTATACATAGGTATATCTATGTATGTTAAGTATAGCTAGCGCCTACTTTCACTTATGCGTACCTACGCTACACTGTTATGTATGATAACAGGGTCGTATATTTTTGGGTTTATTAATAATTATTATAATAATAGATTCTCCAGGATGTGAAGGCAAAAAAATAGTTCATTCTAATCGAGACCATATAGTATTATTATTTTATAAGAAAATCCATTTTATAGCTAATTCAATCGATGACTTAGTGATTTCATTCATAATTGACATACGATTTTGAAACTTTGTTTTTTTTTTTCCAAAAATAATATCTAAAGACGATTAATTTGACCACTTGTTGGTACATATTCTGAATGAATACATAACGTGTATCTCAAATTTCGGAGATTCGACCTTTCGGATCTTTAGCTCTCGGAATTTAAAACCTCAGGCGCTCTTCGTTACAATTTTATTTTATTTTATTTTTTTCCAAATCAGCTGTGTAAACTTTCAGGGAAATGTATAATCCTTCTCGAAAAACTGTGAGTCGGTAATATTGAAACTTGAATTTTAAAATTCGAAACTTCAACCCAGCCTCTACATAACTATTCTGCAAGCTATTCTGTAATAGTTTAAGTTTAAGAAAATAGATTGAAATAAAACTGATCACTCTACCCCTGCAGTAGCTCATATAAACAAGATCTGTGTATACCCTTTAAATCTTATATATTATTACCTATACAGTGGTATCATGCATTTATTTAGTTTGTTCCGGGTTGATTCTGAACGCGAATACATGTACCTCTTATTCAATTTATGCTTACAACGCACAAGGCCGAGACATCGTACCATACCTTGCACACGCGAGTTTTGTTATAGCTGATTATTCAGTTTAATTCAATTGCTAAAAAGTTGAGGAAAAAAATGAAACAAAAAAAAAGAAGGAAAAAAAGGAAAGAAATACGATAGATACATGTAAGCTGATTAAAAGCAGACACGGTGTTGATTAGCATGAAAAATATTCAGGATAAAAATTGTTTATAAGAATTAGATGTACTATAACAAACTGTAGGGAAAAATAACATACATATGGTTACCTCCAGCTGACTGAAAAATTTCTCTACATAGGTACTTGTATTAGAATAACGACTAGCTCGAAACACGTGACATATGACATACTAGATAAAATTGGTACCACATAATACTCAAACTTTCTCCGCCAAAAACTTTCATCGAATAAATAAAACTATAACCGAATTTCAATTTCGACGATATGATAGAAACACGTTCGTAGAATTGATAATGAGGTGATTATTATTAATATACATATACATAGGTGTTATATATGTGCGGGTGATCCGTTGTTAGATAAACAATGAAACATGTATGTATGCATAAATGAGTAAAAAATTTTATGAATATTAGTTTAGATATAAAATTTGAAATACGCAAAGAGACGTTGAAACGCGTCATTTTAGGAATAAATTACGGATGATCTGTGGGAACCTTACGTCAATGAGACAGCCTTGACCAAAAGTCGATGTTTTAATGAATGATAATATAGGTGCGTGCGTGAAAAAGAAAATAAAAAAAAAGAAAGGAAATAGAAATTTCTATTTCTGATTCTATTTCTATTTAATTCGTTAATTGATTCTAATCTTTACGCGCAGGTAGTATACATACAAATTATTAATCGTTGATAGAAAGTAGTAGTAGTTTTTTTTTTCCTCTCTCTATTTTATACGATTAGCAGGTATGTATATGAATAAGCGAGGCGATTTTTATTAAAGAAATAAATAAAATTTACCCACCGTATGGTAGTAGAATTAATAATAAAAAAAAATCGTTAAATGAGATCCACACGCGAACTGCAGTTATAGACGAAGAAAATATGTTTGTTAAATTAATACGAACGCGAGTCGCGTATGCACGTTTGCTCAGCGACTGCTCGCGGCAGACTAAACTATCGGATACGGTCGCGATCCCATATGTGTACGGCTAGATATGTGTGTACTAAATATATATAGGTGTATATATATACATACACGTACGAGGCGACACGTCCTTGCGATAATGACGAGGCAGGGGGAGAGGGAAAAGAGGAGAGTCGAAGATATCGTACGATTCTCACATTTTTTCAATTTCTTACTATCTTTCGGTGTATGTATGTACATAAGTACAGCTAACTTTTTTCGGTACAGTTTTTATTTTATTTTTCATTTTTTTAACTGATCCTATATAATCCGCGCGTTACGTATGTATATTCTAATAATATCTAGATTCGTAAATATATATATGCTTATAGGTATATGTATATAATACGAATCTAGATATTGAATATTGAATATTGAATATTGGAATAAAAGGAGAAAATAAAACTGCGCCAAGTGAAAGGACAAACTGTGTATCAGGAATTGGAATGTCGTTTATAAGCGGCGCACTTACGTATGATGTATAATAACTTAGGGGGAAATTCATTCTCGAAAGTAAAATCAAATTCAGCCCACAAACGATATACCTACGGATAGTCAAATACGAGATTAATACCGTGTAATTATAATGATTAATACATCGCGCAATATGAAAAAATAAATAAAATAAAATAAAAAATTCTTCAAAGTAGTTTATAGGGTGATAAGAAAATCGCACGAGGATGAAATTATCGCGATACACTAAAATATTGATATGTATATCTAATCCAGATAATTCGTACATTCGTGAATCATACGAGAAATCCAAGCTCGATCATACGATAGGTGAAGAGGAGGAGATAACATTGAAATGAGATAAATGTGTGGGCTACAGGTGATGAAATGTTATTCTATATTATACGAGATTGCATCGAGTTGTTTTGTTGTTGCACAACGTGAAGAAATCACGTTATATCAATTTCTAAGAAAATAACTAAATCCAAAATTGATTAGTTTACGTACATTCATATTAATTACAGGAATATGATAGATCTGTCAATTTATTCGATATACGTATACGTATAGCGATATAATAGATATGAGAAAATAGCCGATAAGAAACGGGTGACAGTGGTAATTCGAGTGAACATCGAACGGTCTCTATGCGATAGGCAGGTTGATGCCACGTGGTGATAAAGTCACACCACCACCAGTCTCACACCACGCATCGTATAACTTCTTTCTTATCGGCCCGGCCCGGCACTTCACTTTAACAATTCGCATTACAGATGATTTCTATATACTCTTAAAAATCGTCGTGTATATTAATTGCGTAATTAAAACGGTACGCGTATTATACGTCACGTCTATATAATATATACCTACTGATAATAAATACAAATGCGAAGAGAATGCGAAAGAAGCAAAAACGGATTTTAGTAATGTAGCTAAAACGGGCTTCAACAAGCCATGACCTATCTCAATTCGTTTAATATTGAAAATTAATCATTTAAATTATGCAATTATAATCGGGGTATAGGTACCTATGTCTGTTACAATTAGTCGGTGAAATTAATCCTAATCCGTTTTTTGAATGAATACTACGCCGCGATCCCCGATTGGCAAGAGTATTCTTTCGCTGAGGTTGCAGCTTGTGTATGTGACATACTAACTGACACGAGTGACCTGAACGCCGTGATAACTACGTGATAGTCACGTTTCGAAAATAATTTCATCGCAATCAAGGGTATAAGTAACACAACGATTTGCAATTAGCCAGATGCGCGTAGCAAGTTTTTTATTTTATTTTTTTCATGTTTGGATAATTTTCTCACTCGCCCATCGCCTTATGCATTAATTTTTTAATCATAAATCACCTATAGCGCAGCGTAAAACATCGTGAAAACTGTATGCAGCATTTCCCTGTGTAATGAATTAATGATAGTGAAATAAAAATCACTTTATTTGTTCTTAACGAAAGAGTCATCGTGACGTTGAAGACCTCTACTCGTCGTTCGTTCGTTCGTTCATTCATTCGTTCGTTCGTTATAGCTCGCGCGGAACCTTAATCTACACCGTGCATAAATGTGAAATATGTAATGAGAAATGAAATGGTCATAAATAAAGAAGTATTTTTCCTCTTAACGCGTTCAACCTACATTATAACTTTTATTTAGTCGAAAACTGTAAATCCGGCAAAGAGTAACGGCGACTTATTTCCCACCACCCACACCAGTTTTATACACTGACACGAACCGAAAGGTGTCCAACGAGTAACTGAACATTTATTTATGTACTACTGGGTACTAACGCGGAACGGATTATTCCTTCATTACGTAGGGTAATTAAGACGTAGAATAATAGTAAAGGAAAAAGTGTTTGCATTTACTTAGCTAATTGCTTTCTGTTCGTTACGTGGTCGAGGTAGCAGATTGAAAGAAGAAAAGAAGTTTAATAAAAGAAATACATATGCACATACACACGTTCGTTAGACTTCAGTGTATAACGAAGGTATGAATGTATTTAGGTATATAGAAATTAATCAATCGTCTTTAAGAATGCTGCAGCGAGCTAACTACGAGAGAAAAACCGCGATGTAAGAGAAACTTTTTTTCCTTCAACCATCTTTGAACGAGGCGAACACGTAGTCAATTCCGGAGTCTAGCCTAAAGTCAAAGTGCGAGTATTGCGTGAATCAATTTGCATTTGCGGCGTCATGTGAGAATAACAGATATTCCGCGCGCGAGGTATATGTGTACGTAGTGCCCGGGTCAAATAGATTCTTTCAGTCTATCTAATCGCAACGATAGATAATTCCTGAGGATTTAAAATACCGGGAAGGTATCTAGAGAAAAAAGAAAAGAAAAGAAAAAAATATGCATATACATACACGATATTAAGAGATATAGAAACGTTGCAAGCGACGATATTTTTTACCCTATGATATATCGTAGAATCAATATGTATGTAGAATCGAGAATATTTGAAAAAAACAATAAAAAAATAAAAAACTCGCGCGAGTCTCGATCCCAAAGCTCGCTACTGCGTCATTACTGACGTTGCAAATTTATTCTTTAAACCACGTATATAGCGCCTCGTAGCTATAAGTAGGTTATCGCTCGATAATTGGCACTACGATCGCTACTTGTACGATAATTCGTAGATAAATAGCCGGAAACCCGAAGCAGTTGTGCTGTTTTTTTATTTATCTATTTTTTTCTGGATTCGATCGAAACTGACAATAATTATGAAAAATGAACAGCCCTCTAATGTTTGACTTATTGACGAGAGATATACTAACCGACGTAATACTTCTCTCGTTGTAAGAACACCACACCGGTGTGAGAAAATTCCCGAACAAAAAAAAGAAAAAGAAAAAAAAACTTACATATACGATAGAAGGAAAAAACGAAAAAATAACGAACGTTGCGTAATCGCGCGATTCGCGTATGGATTAATTTGCCACGAAATTTTATCTCCGTTCGACGTGACGGCAGTAATTTTTCAAATTATTTCAAATATTTACACACTAAATTGGAGAATAATTATCTCGCGAGACTTTTTCAAACCTCATCAAATAGTCGATAAACATATGTCAATATTTCGTCGACGTTCAGGGTTCAGAATTATTATATATCAATGCTTAGTTCCTTAGTATGAATTTTTATTCGGCATTTGATGGAATTATTTTAGGTTAGAATCGCTATTATTTTCGTCAACGTAATGTGCGATTGAAAATTGCATACTAACTTAGAGGTTATGTCGTTGATTACAACAGGCTGGAAAGATCTTTATCGAGTAATTGTATCAATTGCGACTAGTGTAATAATACACGAATTCCCGCTATTGATAATTCTCTTTCATTTGTTAATCCTCATGGATCAGCGGCTTATTATTTCAACAATGTGTATGTAACAATGCGAGATGTATAATTCGGTAGATCAATGTCGCATCCGATAATAATCGATATTTGTAAACATAATAGGTAATAATTGAAAGTATTATGTACTTACAAGTTGACAGGCGTTTTATTTGAACAGAGATTCACAAATCCTTCAGATAATTGAACGACAAAAGAATCCATCAACACTCCACTATGACAGAGATAGAAAATACCGCGGAAGCAGTGTGAGGACGGAAGAATTTTCACCGCTGTGTCACAAACAAGCCGGAAACTATTTGAAACCTCGAAAGAGATCGATCGAATTAAACAGCTGTTCTAGATCATCGTAATATGGTCTAGGGGGCTAGACAACAGCTCACGAACTTCTGCAGATATAAAAAAAGTTTTATTATCAGTTACGTCAATTCCATCCAACATGGCTGACCAGCCGGCAAACTCCCGCCATTGACTAACCAGTTTATACAAGATGGTGTAACGTATCATGAAGATGACGTCAGAACCGGACAAGCTCGTGTCTAACTACTTCAATCACTTTGTGTCTAACTAGTTTGAATAATTTTTATAAAATATCAATTCATTAGTTATTAATTATTATTTAATTATGAACATTTTTAAGGAGTCGTAGTAATCAATGAATAGGATCTATTTTCATTATTATTATTCCCGTAAAAAAAATTTTAAAACGAATCCAGGCATATTAATTTGTAAATAAATTCGATCATCGCCAATAATTTTGTTTTTTCTTCTTTTCTCGCAATCATTATATTAAAATATATTATGTATTAACTATATCAATACAATAAATTTTACATATATATGGAATGTAATGTATTATGTTATTATATTCATTGCAAGTCCCGACGTATTTATTTCTCCAAAATTACGTCTTTGATAAATAAATTTCTGTTTTTTTTTTTCCTATTTCCTTCAACTCAAAAAATAAAATGATTACGTTATAATCAAAGCATAGAAATCGCTCTTATCTATAGGAATAATTTTTAATTTAATGACAAAGATGATAGACCGTATTAAAATATGTGTAATAAATAAGTATAGTACCTATGCGTTCTCTAAACCGTTTCTTACTTTTTCTTTTCCTTTTTATTCCCAAAAAATTCACCATCTACTGTACTTCTGTCTCTCGTTTTTTGTAGAATTATGTTTGGTCATTAAGTAGCTACACACGAATCCGAAGCATTAATTTGACCGATTATTTTATCAAAATATTTCAATATCGTAATCTATAATCTTTTCAATCATTTACAACGATAGTAATAATCTATCGTATTATATATAATATATTCGTTATTATTATTGCTTTTATTTTCCAAAGATTATACTCGGCCCTCTAATTTAGCGATAACATCATGCGTGTTTTCAATCACGCTGTAGATGTAGGGTCTTTCCATTGGATTTGCCTTCAGCATAGACAGAATTAAGTTTTGTACATCCTGAAACATATTCAAAATCGTTAAGCATACGAATATTACAATCACGTGTGAAACCGGATAATATCAAAGTCCATTAATCAATAAGTTACTTCATTGTACGGGGAATTCTCTGGGAATGAAATATTCGCACTCATCACAGCCAACGCCACACTGTCGCCTCTTTCATATACAGAGTCAAATGGGGATTTGAAGTAGCATAGCGCATAGAGAATGCAACCTAGGGACTGAAAGACAGATTATTATCTTCATCATCTATAACCAGCTAGTGAATTCGATTACATTCTATTATATAGGGCAGAAATACGTACCCAAATGTCCGTCCTCTCATCAATCATACAATAACTATCTACGTTAAATAACTCCGGGGCTCTGTAAGGCATTGAACACCTCTCAGCAGCAACGTCTTGTAAAGTTTGAGCCGTTTGGGCTCCGCATACCTTGAGGCGAGCCTGGGCAACTGACCCTGCGAATAGAGATAGTTGAAAAATGTTATTTATATAATAAATAGCGAATCGAGCTGAGCATTGATTTACCCAAGTCCATAATAACTGGTGTCATCCCTTCCCCCAGCACAATATTAGCCGTTTTTAAATCCCTGTGCGCCAGGGGCTCGGGTTTGGCTTCATGGAAGGCCTTGACTCCTTCGCAAATTTGTAAAAATATTTCTAGTATTTCTCTAGGACTTATATAGTCAAAGGTTTTCCCTCGCCGTTCCAGCTCACTGGCCAATGTGCCTTTCTGAGATTTATTCAACGTTAGTTTTTAGCAATTTAAAACAACAAAAACAACAGTTTATGAGCAGATTGTTAATCAAGTATTGCTCACGTGGTAGTAAGGTAAAACGAGCAGAACTTCACTGGTAGAATTGACGACCGGGTCCGCGGTACCTTTGTGCGTTGAGTCGATGCATTCTATAACATTTGGGTGTTTTACAATTGTGTGATACTCGACCTCCTTTAAAGCCAGTTTTTGGTCCTCTGGCCCGTGGCAGACTATCTTTTTAACGGCGTATTTTTTACGCGTTAAATTATCCTCGACCAATGAGACGGTGCTGAAGCCTCTGAAATTGTATAACTTCGGTCTACATGGATATTCGACGGTATGATATTGGTGTTGATTTTTTGATCGATTGCACGATGAATATTCCATGTTATATGTTACGTATCTATCAGTTCTTTTCTTTATTACTTACCCTTCTCCAAGATGTTCACGGATTGTGTATTTCCGACCGTTAACCGTAACGCTTTCCTTGGCGCATATGCAACCCATTTTCAAAATCAAACTCAGACCCAAGCTGTTCATTTTCAATAAACCATATTACTTATTTTTATCGAAGAGTGTAATCAGCGGATTAACCTCTTCACTAGGTTATATTGGTTATACATTAGCAGAACGTCGCCATCTTGAGACAACTGTCAAGACAGACGGTTCTTTGGGCATGGATTATGAAAAATAATGAAGAGTAGAATGCTTATCAATTCGGACCACTGCCGGTAGGTGGAGCGTGGGCAAGGCTGGTTACCACCATTTTTAAAGAGCTCAGTTGCTCATCAACCGTACCGCAGCGAGGTTCTTCGCCTCAGCTCTTTCTGTCAACTTGTTTTATTGCGATTATCATAGTCAGTTTATCTGCGTCTAACTTGAAATCTGCATATTTGATAATAAGATGCGTTTATCAATGTGTGAGAACTTGCGCGAATAATGATTAAACTATTGCTCACGAATGGTTAAGGGGAATACATGTATATACTGTTCTGAATAAACGTCGTTAAACTTCAAAATACAAATAAAACATGTCGAGTGTGCCGCAAGTTTCCAGCGGGCTAAGCAAGCTGAAAAAGAAACACTTTCGTGTCAAGCATCAAAAGGTTAAATTATTTCGAGCCAATGAACCTCTACTAAGCGTATTCATGTGGGGTGTTAATCACACGGTAATACAAAACGATTATTTATACTACCTCTATCACACCTACAATCGCCAATAGTTCCCATGTTCGAAACTTGAATATATCTGCACTGTATGAAAAAAAGCATAAAAGAAAGAAACGAATCGCTCGAAGCATTGCGAGTTTGTGAAAAATGTTTCCTTCAGCAAAAATCCAAAAACTATTCAAATTATTCAATGTCCTTTCCCCCCTCCGCCCCTTGGGTTCGGCCTACCGTTATTCACAAATAAATAATGCCACCGGCTCAGTGTAGAGCGTAATAAAATTATTGAAATGATATGCGACGTGTAATTCTTTGGTATCGACACTCTTTCGCAGACATTAATTACGTACCAAGTGTAAAGTACAAAAGAAGAGTTCGATGCATTATGCAACTGGCGGTATAAGATGTTAGGATTCGCATGGTAACCGATCGCCTGATACATTAGGCGGCTGAAAATCTCCCTAAAAATTATCGCAAGTCGAGTTTTATTATTTTGGACAGATTTTGTCAGGCTAAAAATTTAACGCATTACTTTTATCTCATAGATAAAGGTAGCGTTAGGATCTTTATACGAGATAAGGAACTCCGGGTTCTTTATCAAAATGTTATTCTTTTTTTTTTTCCCCCTATCTTTTGTGATCAATTATACGAGTCTAAGAAATCAGGCTTAACCAGTGCGATAACAATGAAAAATGATTGGCGCAATGAAAGACCGATGCAATCCTTAGGTGGATTGAATTTTCTAAGTAATTAAACTTCCGTCGTTTCTTAGAACTTGGAGGGGAAAACCAATGCCACATGCATTTCCTTTTCATCATTCTATACCACAATTTATTCCTAGCATATATCTCTATCCCCTTTTCCTAGATTCTAATTATCGCTAAGCAACGCTCTGTAATATTTACTCTAATTTACAGATCAACGAACTAAGCCATGTAAATATACCGGTGATGCTACTACCCGATGATTTCAGAGCTTATAGCAAGCTGAAAGTGGACAATCATCTTTTTAATAAGTAAGTTATCAACTTATCACGTGGTGGGTTTTAGTTGAAAAAATTAAGACAATGAAATAGTTCCATTTTACATCTGGTTAACAATTATACCAATGTGACTCGTCGCGCCAATCTGTCCGAAGGTCGAGTGCTCCAGAGTCTCCTCTGTACTTGACTAATTTTCAATTGATATATTAGCCACAGTCTTTGATTCAGAGATGTAGGTACTTTAACAGACCCGATTATAGAGGTCGCAGGGGCAGTCGGCCCACGGATATTGAAAATAATTGGAATTCTTGAGATACTGAACGGAGAATAAAGGAAATGAGGGGAGAACCCTTTTTTCAAATTAACAATCTAGATCGAAAATAACTCTGGTTCCATATTTTTCCAGAGAAAACATGCCTTCCCACTTCAAAATCAAAGAATACTGTCCTCTGGTGTTCAGAAATCTGCGGGAACGATTTGGCATAGATGACTTGGACTATAAGGAATCTATGACAAGGTGAGACATGATTTATTTCATTCCTTAAACTTTGTCCAAAGCATCAGAGATATCTAATTATATCAATGTTAATATTTCATATCAAGCGGCTTGGATGCATGAGCAAGTCGCGCCGGTTGTATAGATCCACAGGTTTATGCTTTTTAACTAAATCATCAGCCACCTATTACTTCTACAGCTTAGAGCATGGGATCAAACGTATTTGTTCGAGTTTAATATTTACTGTAATATGTATATATGTAGTCGCACTGTTGTATTATCTGACCTCAGTAATATAGTTACCAAAAATCAGGTGCATTGTATAGATAAAGTATTAAAAGTAGGAAATTAATAGCACAATAAAATATAGATGTCCGTTGATTAAGCGGGGCTTAATAATATTCGGCAAACTACAACAAGCTGTGTTTAGTTTAAATGACTTCTGCTGATAGATGTCGGACGTTTAATCCTTCGCGAGCTAAACTGCGGCCACAATCTGCTACTGTTACTGGAAGGACTCGGCAATTGGTTCAGCGATCAGCTACAGTTCCCTCAATTATTTTATCCCCTCCTTCTGCCGTTTCGCATATTCCAGTTCTTGCCAAGGCGCAGCGTACCTACAGTCTTAAACCAAAACGATTGAGGTCAGCTAGGTTTTTACATGAGTTCTCTGCGTGTCGTTTGTCGCTAACTTGAAACAGATTTTATAATATTTTAGTTTGAAGATTGTTTTGTTTTACAGTTTAATTTCTTTTATTTTCACATTTCGATGAGCACGCCGGACTCGAGCACCGAACTAACACCGCATAATTGATGAATGAGAAATAATCTATCGTCAGAATGAGGATCATTGTAATTAATAAATTTTCAACATGAAATTATAGATCAATCATTGATACAGTTGTGATTGATAAATTATTTGCAATTTGAATATATCACAGAAGCAATTGATATTTCACTTTCTATGTATTCATTAAATGGCAATTCCGATGCCGTTTCACATTTTGCAATCGCATCACGGACTGCTTCTGTTTGCATGGAAGAAGCACAGTTTTTATTTACCCTTTTTATACATCTCGATACAGTTTTGAAGTGAATTAGCGTGTAAGGCTTAGGAATCTATCCGCAGTTTCTCAATTTTCAAACCTTCTACTTGCATTTTGAGTAGGTGCCAAATAATTTCAACGATCGTTGCTCAATCAGATATTATGATCCAACTCAAAGCTGTGAAGTGATGTTTAGGCAGAACTGTTCGCAGAAAGGCACATGGTGGACGTCGCCTTCGCTTAACTTTTGCCAATTTTCATGAAAATATATTCAATTCTCTATGCCTATTCTATATCATTATTTGTCCCAGGATTATCTCACCATCTCTGCTTTTTTTCTCTTTCCACATTTTATATCCACAATTAAAGCAACAGCAATTTTTATTCATTTATTTTTTGTCAATCACTGAGTCAAAGACCAAATGATCGCCGAGTTAATCAGATTGTGCATGCATCTGAGTTGAAATTTTTTTTCATTGGGCAACAAAGTGCCATTGATAATAATTCATTGAGATTTTTTTTCTTGATTTTCATTATTTTTCATTTAGCTTGATTTAGTTTAGCCCATTAATTTAGAGATGTGAAAACACAAAACGACTGCGTAAATTTTAGCTACTATTTTAGATCCCAACCGGTCCTGGACGACTCGTCTGGAAAGAGCGGCGCCAAATTTTACCAATCGTACGACAAGCTATTCATCATCAAAACCCTGACCAGCGAAGAGGTGGAAAGAATGCATTCATTTCTGAAGCACTATCATCCAGTGAGTTATATGCAGTTTTCTCATTCCCCGAAATCAATTTGCAAAAAGAAAGATTCTTCAACTTAAATACTTTGTCTCATGTTTTCAGTACATCGTGGAAAGGCATGGAAAAACATTACTGCCACAGTACCTGGGCATGTATCGTCTGACGGTGGACGGTGTTGAGCATTATGTTGTTGCCATTAGAAATGTATTCTCAAATCATCTAGCAACGCATAGAAAATTTGATTTGAAAGGTTCAACAGTGGACAGAGAAGCTTCGGACAAAGAGAAGGAGAAGGATCTTCCCACTTACAAGGACAACGATTTTGTCAAAGAAGGAATGAAGATTTATATCGGGGATGATGCGAAAGGGAAACTAATAGAAACTCTAACTGCCGATGTTGATGTTAGTAGTATCACTCAGCTGTGAATCGAGGCTTTCAGAAATATCCTACATGCGTGTGAAGTTTTGTCAACGATTGATTCATTTTCTAGTTCTTGACCCGGCTGCATCTGATGGACTATTCATTGCTGCTTGGCGTTCATGACTGCGCTCGGGCCGAACAAGAGAACAGAGAGCGTGCCGAAAGAGAGGATGACGAAGATAATCACGATGATGAAGACGACAGCGAGTCTGGTAGCGGATTAGACACTCGCGGCCCTATGGGAGAGTGGTAATAGCTAAAGTTATACTCGGACTTCATTCTGTAGTAAATTAGCCCGTTAAATGAAAACTCAATCTTTCTGTTTCGGATAATGAAGGAAGATAGACTTCCTGTAATTGGAGTCAATGAGATAAATCAAGGCTGTTATTTTAATTGGAGTTTAGATGTTTCGTCATTATTACAGAATGAAGTCTGAAATTCTTCGGGAATAATGATAGGACTTAAGTTTGACAATGATTTTAAACGAATTTAATCTTCCAGCCGCCAATGGGGGGGCTTTGCAGTAACGGGCATGTCGACGCCCCCGGAATCACCTCATACTGCTTTAATGCGAGATTCCAGTCTGCAGTACGAAGGAACTATTATACCAGAATTAGATATATATGCAATCCCCAGTTCGGATGGTAAGATTTCTATTAATAACTGACCCAACTAATATTTCACCAAGTTTTATTAATAGCCTTTCGGCACATGAATCAGTGACTCGGCGTAATCAAGAAATCGTACCAAACTGTGTCTATATTTAGACAAATGGGCGAATACCGATTCAAATGAGAGAAATACGTCTCAGATAGTATATAGGTGTTCTGAAATGACTGTAGAAGAGGTATTTATCACTTTACACGTTGTTTCAGGCGCCCCGCTGAAGGAAATCTATTTCTTAGCCATCATAGATGTCCTCACACATTACGGGGTCCGTAAACAAGCTGCAAAAGCAGCAAAAACAGTGAAATATGGTGCGAATGTTGACGGTATATCAACATGCGATCCAGAGCAGTATGGAAAACGGTTCATAGAGTTTATGAGCAAAGCGATAGAGTAAACCGAGGATATAATACATAAATAAATCCAGGATATATAATTTGAAATAGGTAATCATCTTGAGAAGTGACAATTTTTCATTTTCATTTGGAGAGATATTAAGATTGATTGATTGATTGATTGATTGATTGATTGATTAAAATAGAAAATTGAAATAATTGTATCTCTTTAACATTAACGATTAAACTGTACAATTAATTCAATTTGGGAAACCGTATTACCAGTTAACACCATTTGCACACTTCATTCTCTGTGATGGGGATAGTTTATACTATGTGATACTGTGATTTAGTCCGAACCTCACAGTGATTTGAGAAATTATAGCAGCGAATATGAGACGATATTAATATTAAATTACTGTTGACACTATTTTACGAGTAGAGAACAATAAGGATTATTACATTCTCTTATTATTATTATTATCATTATTATCATTATTATTTCTTTCTACAAGATTAATACGAATAATTTTCTTGATAATAAAGAATACAAAAGAAAGATAATAGGTCTCGATTTTTCAGACCGTTATGAAATCCTGGTTGGAAAGTAATAGCTGCTCCTACTGTTAAAAGTTGCTAATTGTAATTCATAAATCTGAAATCTTAATTGTTACAAACAATTTTTTTTCTTCCAAATAGACGGTGTACTACAACGTTGTAGATAAATTGTTTTATACGTTGTTAATGTTATGGTTGAAAAATGATTGTGTTCTCTTTTTAATAGTATAAATAGAATTTCTAAACGATATAGATTTTTCTGAAATATGAATAACACCAGCTATTATTTTTCAATTACTCATTATACATACATACCTATACGAGTTGGCGGTGAAAAAAATTTGTCAATGTATTACATAACATTATTATATAACATGATCAAGGAAGCGCAAATGTTACTATACGACGAAAAAAGATGTAACTGAAGTTCTGATTGATCAACCTCGATCGAATTCGAATGAAAACGCGAAATTGGCAAAATCACTTGGGTCCGAGAAATTTTTGGCTGAAATATTTACATTCGATGCCCTCGGTAAACCTGCGAAGTTCAATCAACCCAAGTAATTCTGCCAATTTCGTGTTTTCATTTGAATTCGATCGAGCTTGATCGATCAGAACTTCAGTTACATGAAAAAAGAAAAGAAAAGAAAAAAAGGAAAAAAAAGATGAAAAAAATCTTAACTATATTTGAGCACATTATTTGCTTGACAAAAATCAATTTTTGAATTTGTTAGGCATGCGCGAAAGCACGATGTATGTTTACTATTAAATATAAGAATAGTCTGTTTTTACTAATATCATGGTTTTCAATAGTATTGAAAAAAGTGATACTAGTTTTTCATAGGCTCGTTGAAAAAGTATAATATAATATATATTATATATATATATATACGTGTAAATGTTACTATAATTAAGAGCTTTGACATAATATAGAGTATGTGTTTTAAAAGTTTTTATCACTGAGATTATATTCCGTAAATATAAGCCATTTTCTAGTTATGGCTTTTTATTTTTGGTATTATAATACTTGTAATTATTTTTTGAAATCTTTATCCAAGTCAGTCGATTTATTTTACAGGTACCTAGGTGTATTGTTTGCTCTCTTCTGAATTTTACTTTCTACTATACATAAACTTTTAAAACACACTTTATACAACTGATAAATGAATAATATAATAATATGAAAATTTGTTTATCAAGCTTTTCCAATAATCGGTACAATAACTAATCTGGTTCATTCGAGTAACGAGCGAACCAAAATTTAATTAAAAAATTCTTACAAACTACTTAGCGGATACAATAATATGCCTCTACTTGCGCGGATAGAACATTTACCAGAGTGGAAACACCCGGACTCGATATTTCTATTCAAATTTCGAATGAGTATAGAATTGCCAAGAATTGAAGAATGCAGAAATTTTTTATCGAGATAGAGTTTTATGCTTCAAATGCTAAAGATTTACTAGTATTGATTCGGTGACTGATCATCTTGCAATAAAATTTTTTCCCACAACTTTTCTCTACTAGAAAATCTTGCCACATACTATATTACTGTTCGATTAATGAACACATACTGCCAAACGATTCGACTTCAAGTTGTTTCTATTCAACACTGACGCTATTCGAGCCTATAAAGCTTGTATAAAATGTTTTTGAAGCTTTGTTAGTTATAACTAATCAAGTAACGGGTGAGGAAATCTTTCAACGATATATGAAACTACCTAATTCGCAACAATTTAAAATACGCCGTGTATTCTATTATACATAAACGTAAACTGTAAAATATCTTTGAACATCTATCGTCGTAGAGACTAATGTGAAATATTTGTTCTAGTAGAGAGAGAGAAAGAGAAAGAGAAAGAGAAGAAGAGAGAGAAAGATAATAATTTTTTCAAATATGATGCAGACGAGTTTGAAATTATTTTAAGTATTTCAAAAATATGTATCCGAGTAATTTGAATGTATATCTATAATAAGTATCTTAAACCAGTTATTTCTATACTGTTGAGGGGAATCGCAGCGACTATACAATATACATATAATAACACGAGATTTGACGAAATTCAAATAATCAAAGAAGCTGTTGGCTGCATGAATAACCATTTTTCAAATGCCCAAATAAATAAACTATTTTACAATTTGTTATATTTCAAGATAATACTATAAATCATTAATTTTACCAACTAAGATACATCTAGTCGCAATTTTTACCTATTGTTGTGTGAAATGTAAGTTTTTCAATCGCCGGATAAACTCTACTCTGTTCGTTACAAACTGGAGTGAAGATTTCCATTCAGTTGCGTTAAAATAATTGAGCAAAAAAGAACAAAGAAACGAAAAAAGGATATTATTGTATAAAAGAACATTTTTGAATCACATTAATCACGATTTATTCCATAATTGTTGTCGGTTTAGGCGTAAGATGAGATTTGTTAAAATTTCGAAATCATATGATTCAAAAGTTTTACCGGATCGGATCGGACAATCTTTTCTCTCTTGATATAAAAAAAAATAAAAATACAGAAACAGACAAAGAAACTATCAATCTTTTCATAACTTTGTAATTCTGACTAAATCTGAGAGCTTATAAATAATTATCAAGCACCCAATATTCCACATGTATCTATTTATCAGTCGAGTGAGATTAAATTTTTAAAATATCCTCAATATCTTAAAAACATACATATAGCTTGGAAAATTTCTGATGTCGATTATAGTTACGAAATTTTATTAGTACATATACTATTAAACGCGCGACTACATACGTATTATTATAAACAGATGTATATATATTTGGTATTTTTAGTTCACAGTATGTATTCTGGATTTTGTTAATCTTAAAAACCTGTCCAGAACACCTGTGTGTATATCCCGACCCTCAAGAGCGACGAGTCGTCATTCAATAAAGTATAAGTTCATATAAATAAAATAATAAATTATTAAAAACCACACGAGACTTATAATTAACATAATCATCAATTACCAAATACGACTTGTAGATATGATTACGAAATGAAAAATAACTATTGCCATTCAGTTTAACAGGTAAGTTTAAGACAAGAGTGACAACAAGAGACCTTCAAGTTGTACGTAACATGATTTATTGCTAACTTATATACAATACCAAGATACAATTTCCATTTCATTTTAAAACATGTTACTCGTTCAAAGTAAATGTAAATGTATTAGACTACTGATCCGTATTTAGTCAGTTCATTATTTGCATATGTAAACATTGAAAAGTATCAAAGAAAAATAGGTTTGAGAATTTTCTAATATTTCATAGCTTCTTGGATGTCCGCTCTCTTATGCGTTCCGTCGCAGAAAGGTCTGTTAGAAGTTTGCTTACAGTTACATAGCCAATATTCTTTAGTTTCTTCTACAACGAATCTAACGGGCTTTTGTTTTATCTTTAAAAATATACTTTTGTGTGTACCGTCGCAAAACGGTTGAGACTTACTCTTGCCGCACAAACACCAGGAGTATCTTTTACCAGCTTCGATTCGTATCTTGAAAGGTTTTTTATCGTACATTGCACCGTTATCTGGCTGTAAACTTGCTGTGTGTAAATCTTTTATCAAATTTTTCGGCGGTGCTGGTGGTTCGGATTCTTTTGTAGAATATCCAGCGATCTGAAGAAATAATATATGAAATTGTTTCGTTTCATAAGACATTTCATTTATTTATTCTCAATTTTCAGTTTATCATATTTCTAATTATCTCGAGCAGACGACAGGCTTTTGCTTTGAGGTTAGGTTCCCCCGGTTTCTCATACTCTCTACGTATTCACGACGTCTAATTACGTAAATTTTCATTGACTTACACGCTGCGATTGTAGGTATTGATTCCTAACATTTTGCCTCAATACTCTGCTGATGTAAACCACCGAATTCATCTTCTGAATTATATTAAATCGCTACGATCACACAGATTGCAAAAAGGTTAGGAGATATCAACGCGAGCGGCCATTGATGATTGATTGATGCGGTAACCAGGGTCGCCACTAGTCCCGGCGACTCAACAACATTAACATTTAAAAAAATCGCAATATTATAAATTCAACCATAATAAATATATAAAAAAAATCGATAGCTATTCCCTCATAGATCTCGGC
The DNA here is from genome assembly GCA_963992785.1 of Tenthredo livida. Lineage (NCBI taxonomy): Eukaryota > Metazoa > Arthropoda > Insecta > Hymenoptera > Tenthredinidae > Tenthredo > Tenthredo livida. Next base: position 377,725 of record OZ023070.1, on the reverse strand, counting down.
ACGGCCCTGATCTGATGGGCTTTTCGCTGCTGCAGCATGACAAACTTCAAACGTTGTTATACCGATTTTTTAAAAAAGATTTTCAAATACTTATGAGACAGTGGATTCTGCGCTTTAAGTGAATAAAAGAGTTAAAAGTCGCGTGTAAAATGACCGCACGCATAATCCTACAAGGTTTAAATGACAACAAAGATATTATCCACTTTTATAATCAAACCGCACGAATATTTCCGAATTTCTTCACTTAACCCTTTCACTGCAGTTTTCGACCAATATCAAAAGGCTCGGATGAATTTTGTCCAAACGGTAGCAGACCTAGCCGCAAGACCGCAGAATGTCGAATGTCTCGAAAATGCAGGAGTCTTGGATCTGCTGCGTCCTTTACTTTCCGACTTTGTCCCATCGATCCAGCAAACCGCAGCAATTGCTCTTGGCAGATTAGCCAATCACGACGACAAGATAGCGCAAGCAGTTGTGAGAAAAGACGTGATGCCTCAATTGCTGAGAAATATCGACAAGCAAAACGTCAGCGTTACCAAATTTTCAGAATTTTACATATTACAGAATACCGCACAAAGAGATCATAAGCTTGTTCCTTTCATTCCCTATTGATAACGTATGAATTACAAAGCGCATTCCCACAAAGCAGAAATTTTACAAGAAAGCTGCGCTCTTCGTGCTACGCGCCGTAGCCAAACACTCGCCAGAAATGGCTTCGATCGTCATCCATGGAGGAGGTCTAGAGGCGATGGTTATTTGCCTGGAGGACTTTGATCCTGGCGTCAAAGAGGCGGCTGCTTGGGCGCTCGGATACGTCGCACGACACAATAAGAGCCTAGCTCAGGCTGCGATCGATGCTGGTAATAACTGTGCTGTTTGAAACAGGGATTATTCAATCCCTAGCCCTAATATCAGCCCTTGTAAGTCTCCCTTCTAACTCAATACCCAGGTGCCGTTCCCCTCCTCGTTCTGTGCTTACAAGAGCCTGAATTATGCCTGAAGCAGATTAGCGCCTCTGCCCTTTGCGACATAAGCAAACACTCTGTAGAACTTGCCCAAACTGTTGTAGACGCTGGGGCCGTTCCCTTCTTGGCTAAAGCTATTTCTAATCCTGATCCCAAGCTGAAGGTCTCCGATAAATAAACACTCGTAAATTATGGTAGAATGAGTTCGCTCTATTCAAATAGCCGTTGATTATTTCAGAGGCAAGTATTCTCCGCTTTAGGCAGCATCGCTAAACACTCATCTGAATTGGCTGAGATTATTGTTGAAGCTGAGGTATTCCCGGATTGTTTAATCCACATGGGACATCCGGATGATAACGTTGACAGAGCCGCAGCTGTTCTTACCAGAGAAGTGTGCAAGCATACTTTGGAGGTGAATACTCACCAGGATCTGTACCTGGTCATGTTTCGAGCCCGTCAATAACGGCGTACATTTTTTTCCACAGCTAGCACAGCTGGTCGTTAACACCGGGGGAATCGGCGCTCTGATAGAATTGATAAGCACGTCTAGATCAGACTCTAAATTACCAGCCATTATGGCATTGGGCTATATAGCCGGACACTCCGATCAACTCGCTATAGCTGTAATTGGATCTAAAGTAATTGAAACCGCTCGTTTAGCTCTGGGAATAACGTAATTGAAGTTATTTAAACTTTAGGGTGTAGTTCAGCTGGCTATAGTCCTTCAGGAAGAAACCGAAGATCATATTCTATCCATAACTGTATGGGCTCTTGGGCAGATTGGAAAACATACTCCTGAACACGCCAAGGCCTTGGCTGTTGCTAATATATTCCCTAAGTTATTGGAGGTACGGACTTCCACATAATCAGCGAAATATTATTGACCATTTCGTTCTTCATTTCAGCTGTTCTCAGCCTCAACGAGCTCGGAGGATCTGAAAGCAAAATGCAAGGCAACGATGAAACAAGTCTTAAAAAAATGCCTGCACATTGAAGCCCTGGAGCCATTGCTGTACGACGCACCTCCTGATATTCTGAAATATGTCATCGGGCAGTTTAGCAAGGTAGAGATTATTCAGTTTTGATAAATTTTTCACCAGGTGTAGTCATAATGCAACATGGATCATCGGGTGAGGAGTTGAAAAAGTTGAACGGATTTTCAGCAATATATATTAAAGATTATATCAATGGTTTCATTTGACATTTATATAATATAATATAATAATTTATATAATAAGTAGCAATAATACATTATACAAAGTTCAACATGTAATCTGTTATCCTAAAGACAGACTGTATTACGTATGGTAGTCAATGATCTGTTACAATTTTGATGTATGGCTACGAGGAATAATTGTTATTCCCCTATCATCCAATATCAGTGAATTTGAAGTTATCTATATTCGCTATCACTTTACTTCATCAATGCCTCTATCAGGGTCTCTCTCGTTAATACTTATAAAATAATTTGACATCGTTGTTTGTTAGTCAGAAAATTTTTCATCCGTGATTAGAAGCAGTTAATCAATTTATATATCAAAATTTTTGGTCTAATATCAAAAATCTGGTATCTTAGTAAAAATTGGTCAAGCTGTACTAAGGCAAATTTACATAACTGGTTTTTATTTCATTTTTGTTTTCATATAAATTATGAAATTATAACGTAATAGCTAACAGAGATATCTATAAACATAATTACAATCGGTATACACTTTGGTGATCGTGAATAGTTTTGTGAATGTATTACGTGCCGGATTTAATACTTTGTCGCCGGAGAAACTGCTTGTGTCCATAATTTACATTTATTAAATCAGGTTTTCTAACAGTATTCCAGCAACGGGATAGGAAAGCGAACTGAGAAAACATAATTTATTAAATGCAAAAATGATGAAATTGTAAAGTTAAACTGCAGTTGACGTACAATGATAATGCATCAATTATATCGTCATGTAAGAATATTGACAGATAAGGCATTGCGTTTGATATTCACTTAATCATTTTCTAACTCTATATAGTACAAACCTTACGAACTAATTTTTAAGATTAGAAACTACGTCTTTCTATAGCTAAATCTCAAAATTTTAATAATAGTATATCAAGCTCGTAGTTCATAGAAAAGAAAAAAAACGACTTGCATTTTCATCAGCTTGTTCAAAAAGTAACTGTTTCATATCAATTTTATTACTCGATCATTATCGCTTGTAATTTTCATTCTACAAGTCTTCTCTCACCGCTTTAAACACCCGTCGAATTATTACTCTATCAGAATTATTAAATGCAACGGTACGCATCTCTTAGTTTCTTCAGCAGCCAGAGTGCTAGACATAATATGGAATAAATTTTCGTCTCTTATACTTTGCAAACAAGCTGTATCTCATACGTTATCTAGAAATAAAGTCCATCTTGAATTATACTGTATGAAGAAATAATTTGAGAATTAGCTTATTACGCAGTTGGTTGATGCGATAAAAAAATCAGGGTCTGAAATTATTACGTGATTAGATTTACAGTTTCATACATTTCAATGTTGGAAAGAAAGATTATGATAGTATAATAATAAGAACCAAGATTTGTGAAACTAACGGTGAAAACAGATAGAATCTCTTGGATTCACAATGCAAAAGTCAAATGCAAGTATAAATGCAATAATATGTATAGAATAAAATATGACAAAGTTGAAAGCTGCATAGCTTCAACTCATAATGTGATGATGACATACACCCGAGCCAGATCATGCATTCTGTCCAAGTATGCCTGAAAATTAAATTAAAATATAGAAAATTAATAATGAGCAAGAGAAAAGATCGGATATGATCAGAGGAGAGGAGAAATATAATAATAATGATCGCTAGAGAGAAATCTGATAATGTTACAGCAACGCGATGTTAACAGTGATAAGCTAAATTAAAATCACATGTTCTTTCGTTGGCTACACACGATATGATATAATAAACTTCCAGCTAACATTATATATCTAATTTATAATCCTTGTAATTTGTTCATTTATTACGTTTTTTTTTGTTTTCTTTTTTTTCACTTCTTTTTATTCATTTGATTCATCTATGTCTAGGAAGATGATATACAGCCTTTTTAATATAATTGAATAGAGTTACGACGATGGCAGCTATGGCAGTCAATGCATAGTCTTTGGCTTTGTGTCAATAGGACGGTGATTTTTCAAAATCATTATAATTCTCTTGCTATAAATCTTTGTTACAATACTGATTTTTTATTTTTATTATATTTTTTTCTCCTTTTAAATTTACTCATTAAAGTGGCAACGTACAGACTTTAGTTACTTTCAATTTCAATCTATAGCTTCAGCTTTGTTGAAGATTATAGATATATCAATACGGTAAACGATGAGATCCAAACTATTATGTACTTCGAAACGAAATAGTCTATCAAATAATAGGATTTATAGAGAGGGTCAAGCTCGGACCACTATGCATAACGAACAATGTGTACAGGTACATAGAAAAAACATTATACTCTTTTCCTACATACAGAGTTAATGTGATAAACATAGTAATATCATTGTCATATAGCTCCTAATTACATTTGTTATTATCTATCTAAACATATACATAGATCGTCGCCGAAGCACGCAGATAGAATAATATAAATTTTCTATATTTGTCATGAGAATCCTGAAATAGTTGTCATTGTGATTATTTTCGAATCCTGTATGTTTTTCCTGGCTATTCGCCAACTGTACGCACGTTGATTCATTTTATTCAGTACATTCCATTCCGAGTTTATGGCATTTCAGTATAAATAAGCTTCGCTTACCATCTCTCCAAATAATAGCCGTATATAATATACCCTTACGACGCAATGCTTTCTATATATTTCGGGTCTTATTAAGTATAAAAATTCTAGTTTTCAGAAGCTATTCTACGCTTGGTTGTTTATCTTCATTGTCAGTTATAATTTACGCAATATTACTTTTACAATTAATAGAAAGAACAACGCCAATCACAGATTTCATTTCTTATCAAACAATCTCTCTCTATCTGTATTGAATACCCCACCTATAGGTATACAGCTTGATTATAGGAAGAGACACGTAGTCCACTTTGGTCAGGGACTGTAAAACTTTAACGGAGCGTTCAAGCCTATAGCAATGAACATACTGTGCATTGTGGCCTTAATGCATTGTGAAACTTCCTAACTTTAACATATTGTATTACGGGGTGCTCTATTATTCAATAAAAATTATACTCGTCGCAGTCGCGGTAGCTATCTGTGTATTCAGACATCGTTATTGAGCACAGCTCATAGTATTCTTATGACCCTAGAGAGAATTGCCATTCGACATTCCACGTAATGTAATAATAATCCTATATTCGTTAATTTGTTCAATAAATTTCTCAATATAATATGTACTAATTTCTATATAATATCATCTCATAGCCTTTCGTTCTACTCATCGGTTTCGTCGTTTGCCTTAATGCTAGCGTAGGTATTTATGTTTCTATTCACCCTCAGCATCTTGAGAAAGCTGCCAAATACCAAAATCGTTTTTCTGTGTCTTCTGAATATCCCCGAATATAGAGCCTCTCGTACATCCCTTCTGTCACTCACGTCAGAATCTATACTGGACACAGATACCACAGAGGGCTTTGCCGATACAGGCTGGTGCCCGTGAGCCTCCCCAACATTGACGATTACCCGTTGTTGATTATTTATCATTTTGAAATTGATTTTTTTAAATCTCAATATCTTTTTTAAGAGTATTTTGATGCCGGATACAAAACTAATGAAGTTGAAAAATTTGTCGACGTTATTTCGACGTTTCAATGTAGAGGAATTTTATTATTAATCGTAATCAATTAATAATTTCGTGTCTGTGATTTGTCCTCGTTACTCGATTGCAAGTTTATATTATTCCACTAATCGTTATTATAGTTTTCTCAGAGATTGTTAGAGACAACTATTTTCTGGGGGTCGTAGGACAATTATAAATTGATTCAGTTCAATGGGGGGTTCCGAGATCGAAACTGTACTCTATAATTCACTCCTCACTCAATCAACTACCTGCGATTTTTTACAATGCCTCTTAAAGTTAGGCATCCGTACTTTTATACCCAGATATCATCAAGAACTACGCTCTGATATTGCGTATAACTTTTTGATACAGAATTACGTAAATATTAATACCTCGTTTGCGTCAGTTTACCTTCTTTTAATTCCAGTTTGCTTATTCTAGAGAATATATATATCTTATCTCAGAATCAACATTACATTATTTTCAGGTGTCACGTTGAATTACGCTTATAATATTTATCTGATCTTATACAGACGTGACCTCTCACAATCTCAGATATTCTCCTGACACCTGATTAAAAACAAATGGTTGTTTTCTCATGCGAGAATAACTTTGTTATACATGCTTTATCTTCCTCTCTCTAAAGTCCAAGTCTTGTGTGATTCTCTATTTGCTATTCAGAATTTCTTTACAACTCTAAATCCACAACTTCTGTTACATTGCACTTCTAACTCGAAAATTAAATCTGTATCTAATGTTCACAGATCTGTAATAATAATAATAACTGATGCACAGTTGTTGGATAAGCTTCAGCTTATATTTATTTAGATCACAAATCACGTAGAAATTTTTCTTTGTTGTTCTCACAGCTCGATAACATTTGTATTACGTCTGAGGCTTGTTCAGAGTCTTTTAGAATAGTTAGTTTCAATTTCTGAGTAACATTTCTCGACATTGGAAGAGACTGAGTGAATCGCTGGACTGCCGAGCTCGTACTGAGTGTAGGGACTGAAATGAAATGAAAGAATATAAGTCAATCGGCTATATTTTTCCATTGAGATATATTTAGATCCCGGTAAAGAGTATAAACCAAGCTGAATTCACGTGCTTGCCAAAATTCTGTATGTCAACAAGTCAGCGTGAAAACATTTCCGATCTGAAGTTTATTTTGAATCAAGTTTATTTTAGAGTACCGGCAAGGCGGGTACCGAAATTAATATTTCTCTTTTATAGACACGACGATCATAATAATATACTTACGTATGTAGAAATATATACGTAAACATTGAAGAAAAATAATACCTTCACCACTACGTCATAGCAGATGGATATTTACTCTGATAATTAATGAGCGTTTATTCTCCGCACGTATAAATGTGGCCGGCGAAAAATCGAAAGAAAAAGAATTAGGTTTGTAATCCGGATGAGCATTATGTTGCATGCAAGGTGTAAGGACTTGGACTGACTATTGACTAGGCTTCAGAAGCCCTATCTTCTATTTCGTGATGTAATGACTTATATGATCGTTATTAATGAGCCAATTATGCGAATGTTATGTTTATGAATTTGTCACAGGGATCGTACCAGGCAGAACGAGTACTTATTTAGGTCATTGTTCGTACATGCATTAGGATAAATTGCCGGTGGTCGGTGTATTGGGTATTGTGAGAATAGAAAACAATTTAAGATACTTTATTTAATGGGTCTCTATTGATTTATGAATTTGTTTTTCATGCCTCGCTCGGACACGCATGAAATCTATTGAGTTGAATGAAAAAGTATAAATAAGCACCCGAAGCAATCAAGACTATATTATACACTTTTACGTATGTATATACCACCGGCAGCTCCACTCAATATATCTACAGATTCTATGCGAGAGTTGGTTTACTCATAAATTATGTAACAGATCTATTTATACAATTTTTCCAGCTATAAAATAATCTTTTTTGCGTATCCGGTGTTGAACAGTTAAACGCGAGCTCCTCAAAAGCTCATGAAGATAGTTAGAAGAGCTTTATTCACTGCACCGAATCATCTTGTTTACCTAAATTTCTCTTTCACTGGCCGAATAAGCTCTTGCTGAAATAATTATTTCCGTTCACAGATTCTACCCAACGACGCGAGGGCTCGTCGGTTGTTTGTCACTACCGGAGGGTTGAAAAAAGTACAAGAAATTCAAGCCGAGCCTGGCTCTGCCCTGCTAGAGTACATTGCTATCATCAACTGCTGTTTCCCTGAGGAAATCGTAAGGTTTGTTAATTACATTAGGACCAATTATCTTCCTACTATAATCATTTTGACTATACCCATGGAGAATAGAGCGGGAGATAGATTAGGCTGATAAAATATGACCGTTGTAAAAAAATCTACTGTTAAGCATTACGTAATATAGCTTCTAAAATTTCGTCATTTCTCATGTTTTAATGGTAAAGCATATTAAATACCATCAAGAAAACACCAGTTGCTTGCCATAATATAATTCACAGTAAAGCCACTCACATTTCATTTGAAACTCATGATGATGGTGTTAAAAATTTTTTTGGATGATAAACCGCCGTCTCTGATAAATTATTTCTGAACTTCTTCATGAGTTCTTCTTTACTTTATTGAACAGTTGATATTTTACACTGCTGGAAGCAACCACCATATTTGTTGAGGTCTAGTGTATGCCAGGAGTGTATATAAGTATTCAATGGATCAATATGCCTATATCTGTGTGTTGGATACATTTCATTTACAGACTATCCACAGTGAATTATTTATTATGGTTTCACTATGATATTCTTATATAAAGGATATCGAATTTCAAACACTTATTATTCAGATATACTATAATTATAATAAATTATCAGATATAATGTCAATATAGGTATACTCTAAGAGTGAAAAATATTTTCCACTATATCTTACCTCTTTTTATTATGGCTTTTACCTTGATGGTAAAAATTCGCCATCTGTTTTCTCTCAATCAGTTACAGTGGAGGAAAAATATTTGCATTATCCTCTCACATTCATTCTCTGCGTGCTTTAACATCTTCAAATATATCAAGACATGCTGCTCTTTGTTCTTCTCATTCCAGATATTATTCCCCGGGATATCCAGACATGCTTTTGGAAGCGGTCGAACAATACCAGCCCAAGTGTCCCTCAGTTTTTACAATCGATCAGAGGATCTCGGACCAACTTACCGATTCCAGTATCTCGATGCTACAGTATAACGAAGGAGGATAAATCCAAATAATTGACAACTACTTTTACTGCTTTTCAAATTTGTTTCCTTATACAATGTGCCAATTCTCACACTGTAGACAAGTCGCTAAGCTTCACCTGCTAAATGTGAAAATTTAATATTGAAACTCGATTCATGCGATGTATTTGTTTTCAATAGCGTAGCCAAAGTTTGATAAGGAAATTAATCTATTATTAGAAGACTCTATTTTGAAGACTCTAATATTTACTACGAGTCAAGTATCATCTCGATTCTTTACAATAATAAACGATAGTTAGCTCGTTACACGTTTGTTCACATTTGATTAAAAATCCATGTCCTTTATTGCGCCTGAAATTTATGGGGATATTACAAGGCACACTTGAGTGGACTCAAAATGCTCTGTGGCATGAAAGCAGCAGTTTAACGATTCGCAACGCAGCTCGTATTCCCAGTAGCTGATAAACTGTAATCTTGAAATTGACACAATGGAGTTTTTTGGAGTAACTTTATCTGGGTACGGTAATTACATCTCTGAAGTAATGAGAAAAGGTATACCCGTTGATCAGACGTACCTTTATTGGAACGAATTCTTTGCTCGAGGCTTTGCATTGTCTGTCTAGATTACACAGAGCCGAACAAAGTTCCTAATATCAAAGAAATTCTGGAAGTACGACTGAGGCTAAACCCTCGTCTGAGTTTTAGTGAGGCATACAACAAGCTCGATCCGATTCTTGGTACCGGTAGTGGCTTTTCGTACGGCAGTCATCAGCGTTTGAGACTCCAGATTAAAAAAGGTTTGACAAAGCCTGTAGGACCGGTGGATATGTATCGCATACCAGCAACAACTGGACAAGACTGGGGCTTTTGGGAGAATGATGAGCTTCTTAAAAATGCTGATTGGACTAGAATGACTGCAAATTATAAAATGAAGTCGAGTGAATTAGCTAAATACGCCCCCATACTGTGAAATTGATATTTAATGATGGTCGATAATTTTCATTATTTGATATAATAAAATTAATTACAGGGTATGGGTGTGTCGTATTATAAAAGAATATGCATTTGACTTCGTTTTTTTATTATTTTATTTTAATATTAATAATTGAATGAGCGATTAGTATGCTAAATGAGAAATGACGACGTTTGCACACAACATTTTAAACTAAAACCTACATCCATATTGAGTAGAATCATTTTTATTTCATTTGCGAAGCTAATTGAACAGATATATTTCGTGAACAAAGAACTTCGCAGAATATAGAGAATAGTGTGCTATAAACGTGTCGCGATTATTAGTTTTTTAAACATAATCGGCACGTAAATGCAGAGTATCTCCGATGAATTAGAAAGAGAAAAGAATAGAAAAGAAACGAAAAAAAAAATAACAAATTGTTGTTAATAATACAGTTAAATAAGTTTTTAATTATGAAAAATGCGTATGAATTCGTTATTAATATAGTTATAAAACTTGTCATATATACAATTTTCTTAATCTTCTTTGGCAAGGGTCCAGAGTATCATTGGAGGTCTCTTATTAAAATTTTTTAAAATTCTATACAGTTATATTTATATATTTATACCATAATGTTACTTTGAACCAGCGCCACTTTGCCTAAAAAATACTTTGTCAATATAGTTTCTTAAAGTATCTTTTAAACAATTCCAGCCCAAGTTAATACCCGGATGAAGTTTCTAGCCATTCAACATGATTTCAACATCTTAGTTTCTTCCTTGATCCTGTAGATTTCCTGTTTTCTTAAAAGATACAAATCTCGTATCACAGAATATATTATCTAATTGAAAGTACGGCATACACGATAGCTAGAAACTTGATACGATGTATAAACGTTGGGCGCAATTTTTATCTAACATACGTCTTCTTAATCGAAAATTTATATAAGCATTTCGGCAATTTTAATTATCGAGTACACTCATTATTATTATCATTATTATTATTATTATAATATTTAAAAAAATTGTTTTCTTGACATTTTAATTAAGTACCCACCACCAAGTTAGACCCAGTTATTCGACCGCTTTCAGAAGCGGTTTGTTCTCTTTTATAAACCTAGCTTCATCGTTTAAGCTGAATTAATGTTAACGCTCTTGCGTCGTGCAGATTTAATATCAAGGGGTCGACGTCGTCAAACAATTCGCCTTTTGTAATTTTCAAATCTTACAAGAGCAGTAACACAAGGGCAGCACCTTGACTTTACTTATCTAAATTAATATTAAATGAATAAGCGTTATTGGATTATTATACTCTAATTAAAGGACTTTTAGTTAAGACTAAATATAGATTCTCATATTTCTGTTTAGAACAGATAATAAATTTCTGGTAAAAGATAACTGCGACAAAGAATTCCAATGAACAGTTGATCAATATCGATCGCAGTTACCCTCTCACCAATCAATATATCCAATTGATCACATGATTATATCCATACGTTACGGATGGACGTATATTGTTTTATTATAATTAGGACAACAGTTGTGCGAATTAAAAGTGTGAAAGTAATGTCGCTTTGAACTTTGATTAAGTAACTAGCGTACCTAGTAGACGTCATAGAAAATAGTTTGACTTTTGACGCGGGCTATAGACATAAGCCAGCCTGCAGAAGAGTTACTCGTATTATAGCTTAACTACTATTCAAGTTATAAATATTAGTTACATTTAATGGACGGCTTGGTACGGGCGGAATGTGTGTGTGTGTGTGTGTGCAGTTTAGTGCGAAAAAGAGATGCGAACGAATATAAAAAATGCAAAAAAAAAACAAAAGTAACTGTTAGATAGGAGAGTGTATACCGGACTAGTATACAAAAATCTAACATCTAAATGACAATTGATAATTATTAGTTATTTTATTTCAGTTTATTTTAAAACTAGAATCTTTTTTTGTCTTTTCATTATAGGTATATCGATCTCTCCCCGCGCACTATAGACGAAGTGCGCGTAGTTTCACTTTCGACAACTGTTTCGGTTTAATATTATTGTATAATGAGGCACCAGGATTTGGCAGTGTCCCGTTTCAAAGTAGTTTAATAAAAAAGAAAATATGTAAAAGAAAAAACGAAAAAAGAATAAAAAAACAGAAAAAGAACATGAAACGGAAACGGCACAAAGAGAAAACAGAAAAAGACGCACAATAATTTGAGACTTTGATTTTCGCGCAAATAATAATATCAGATCAAGTTAAAAATATTATCACTCGAGATCAGAGACACGAATTACGCATCGATAGCTTAACTGCTATGACTGTAGGCAGTGTTCGTATAGGGTCCGCTGTAAATTGACGACCCTGTCGTAGAGATACTCTTGTGTCGTCTCTTTGCCAGGAGAACCAGAATCGCAGCAACAACCGCTAGCATGAGGATCAACCCGGCTATCGCTATCCCAATGGCGAAGTTTCTTTGTGATATGCATATGTTGTTCGGGTCTTCTATAGTCTGTGATAATTCAATAATTTAATTAATCATCAAAGCTGCAGGATTTAACGGGAATGAAAATTTTCCAATCTTCAGTACGAGTAAAAAGAGAATTCGACCTTTTCTCAGTCTGAAATAGTAAATGAAAATGATTTTACCCTTTCTTTGGAGACTTCGACCAATAAATCAGACTTTAAACCGGCGTCGGAAGCTTCGTTGACGTAAAGGCCACTGTAGACTTCAATGGTAGCCGGTGTTCCGCCGTCAGGAAGGCTTTCCGTTGTGCTACCATCCTTAGATTTATTGTCTATCAAATCCCTGCGCCTTCTTCTTCCGCCGTTGCAAGCCGGTGGCTTTGAAAGGGGATTAAAATTTATCTTTAATTGTTTTAAAAGTTTTCTGTGAGTGAAAACGAGTGGAATTTTTATACTTCTACCGCTATTCAAGCCTTCCTCAAGCTTTACAAGACAATTTATTACGTTGTTTATTATATTTACCGTATTCTCACAGCCGCCACCTAATTTAATGCAGAGCTGAACGTTGCATTGGTAATAAACGCTAGCGATGTAAGGGAACTTGTGAGCCTGGAAATTGACCTGTGCTTTCGTCTTGTCATCGCTGTAGGTGAATTGTCCCATGATCTCATTGTCCACCGGACAGCTAAAAGAGACGTGTGAAAAAAAAATAAATAAAAAAAAACAAAAAAATTCGAAAATATTCAAAATACTCATAATTTTCAAAATCAAATACAGTATATCAAATAATATAACTTTAAACTGCATTATACCCTTCGTCGTTGATGAGTCGCTGCTCGCCCCATCCCAGACCGTCCCGAACAAGACAATCGGATATTCTGAGCCCGTATACCTCTTGTGTATCGATGCTGATTACCAAGCTCAAAGGGTCGCCGATTTTAACGTTTTCAGCGACCTGATGCTGCGTTGGATCTCCGCTGAAGATCTTCATCGTGCATCCGGGCATTGGCGCCGTTGCCTGTGAAGGAGAGCGACATACATGAAATCATTTTTTTATTTTTATTATTTTTATTACATTTATGAAAACGAAAATTTCCATTATACCTGAAGTGGCATCGACTGCAACATCGCGACGTGCGTGTTGTCGTTTGTCACGATCTTATCCCTAGTTTGATATCGGCATCTAACGTGAAATCCTCTGCCCTGATTAGTTACCAGCTTTAAATGAGGCTGGACAACTATAGTGTTGAAATATTCGATTCCACCGTCATCCTGTGGGAGAAATTAAACGAGAAATTAGTACAACGATCAGGGAACTAGTATGGATACTATAGCCGAGAATCAATCAATTATTATCATAGAGAGCGCTAGGATTTTAAAGCTGAAGATCCCGAACTTGAAATCCTGCACGCATGTATTCGTTCAGTGTTCAATAACTCGGGCTGTAATGCTGTATCGATCGAATCGGAGCCAATAAGTGGTAAAATTGATCGTCTTGAGATTTACTCTTAAAATCCTATCAATCATTTATGACACGATGAAGTTATCGATTGAAGATGAATTAGATGGAATGAGTTTCCGTGATATAAAGAGGGAATGGTAAGATTAGAATGAAATATTTTTCGTCTTCACATCCTATAAGAAATAGAGCAAAATTTTCGAATTTCCGGCCTTTCGGAATCCTCGTCTTCCAGATCTGATCGGCGCTTCTGAAGATTCTAAATGCATGGTCTGAAACGAATTGGTAATTTTTATACCGTTCGGAACTTGCAGAATTCCGAACTTGAACCCGGCACCTTGAAACCGATTCCTCTCCAGCTCTCTTCTGACTTCGATTTGTCATATCTCGTTAAAAAGTCCAGTTTAAATTGATGGTATAATAGCATAGAGACTACTATACAGTTCGAGGCACGCGCCGTGCCCTGTTTACGCACGAGCATCGACAAGTTGCTATCAATAATCGGAATTAGTCGCATTGTTACGATCATGATAGTCGGGATTAGTCAGGAGGTATACTTTTTACAAAACGATTATACCCGCCTGAACTCTTACCAGTTATACATAAGTATAAGGTATATATTATATATTATGCATGTAGTACATACAGGTATACGTGTAAACGGTACTTTTTGTACGTTGATTCTTGTTGCGCGCTATAAAGCTACATTACAGAGCCCCGGTAAACGAACTACGCGAGATAAAAGTCTGCGATCTGCGGTGCACGTATACGTATTTATACCCATAATATAATCAGCATATGGGTATAATCAACTCGTGTTGCGATCTCCGCATTCTCATGTTCGTTTCAAGTAAACTCGGCGTGTTCCTTTATCAAAAACACGAATACGCGGATACATCGATCTCCGATTCTACTCCTAGGCTTGCCTACCCCGAAACGATAGACCGTAATTAATATACCATTAACTAATTCGACGGAAAATGACGGGGAAATCAGACTCGATCGATTTTCAATCATAGATATATTTTCGTCGAAATAACTTCCCGAGGCCATTTCGTTGATTGGGTAATGCGCTGCTATAGCAGATTATCTGACATCAGGTAGAGCGAAGGAATTCCCGAATTACAAGCTTCATCTAGTATTCACTGGAAGAGATAGTCGTTTGGGTTGTCGCCAGAAGACGGTACCTCTTGCGTAGATACACGCCTCGTATCATTATTTCATCTGTATTCACAGCCACTATAGATCGCCGGTCACGAAATGTAGATACCTGCCTGGTTGCAGTATATAGGATCTAAAAGCGGCATATCTAAGCGTAGGAATGTCATCAGAGTTGGGAATCTAATTGACACACATTTTAAAGAATTGAAAGACACATAAGTAGATTTTTACATAACTATTAGCGCAACAACTAGCCGGTATAGTACCTTCTTCGATTCATAGTCGGTTGGTTTAAAACACGATCACGTACTTTCATCGGCGGTGCTGCATACCCGTATAAACTATACTAGTCAGGCAACAAATGGATCCAAATAAGTAGAAGTTAGATCTAGGTATAATAGATCGAGCGCAAGAAGCGGCTCTTCGTTGATTGACTTAAGTCACATTACTCATTTTCAATTAGTACCGCGCTATACCGCGCGCAGGCATTCGATATAAGAAATGATGATTTTGGAAAATTAGTCCAAACGAGGAAATGCACCTCTCCCCTTTTCTCTCTCATCAGGATACTTTTCGGATCACAAAAGGGCGATATGCAGTTATGCCTACTGCAAGTCTGACGAGTATCGGATCCTGCCAGGCATGCAGATCGAGTCGTCGACTGCGGGACTTCCACCTATATACCATAATATCTATATGTGTTTTATGTATATGTATATCTCGTTCTAGTAGTGCATTTCTTGCAGGGTTCGATGCCCGGTCAGTCGAGGCGCTTCTGGTCGCGACTCGGCATCTTCGGGGCATCGTCTTCCGCCCTGGACTAATCGCCTAGCAAGCTTTTCCCAACATTTTACCGATAATCCCCATATAATGATTACTTTTCCCATTCGTCAAGGACGATTATTATACAGTTTCGATTAGAAAGTGTATTTTATTTTTACGACACCGCAGGAATTAGCATATCCAAAGAATGACATATACCTACATACTACATATAGCTATACCATGCATGTGGCGTACAAACTTTTTGATAACGCCTACACTCCTCCCGTGTGGTGAAGGTTAACGAGAGAAATTTCATTCAAGGACTCTCTATCTCCTTTTTCGATTCTCTCCGGGCCTCTAGTAGGTATGTTGAAATTATTCGGTTTCTCTTTTTCAGTTTTTGGTTCCTCGTCACTTTTCTCTCCGCAATAATACTACTTCCTACGGATTTAATCTCATTCTCTTTCGGTTATCTCGGCCCGAATACACGATCTATGTAAAAATAATACGTGGGGGCTGTGCTAGGAACCCGCGGGTTCCTTTCAATTTTGCGAAAGTTTTTCGGAAACATTTCGCATAACTATAATAAACAGCGGATTTGTCATTGCTGTTAAGCGAACAAAGCCGAGGTCCGTACTCTAAGCCCTGAGTTCAAATGTCGGTTGTTCCAGCAAGTCAAAATCGCAAAACGACCCATGAACATAAAAATAAAAATAAAAATAGAAGTAAAAATCACAACCAGATTCGCTCATGGCTCGGTGAGTAGGCGTCCCTTCGACCAACCGACCAACCAACAAACCACTACGGGGAAATAATAATCCGCAAGTTCCTGGCAACGACCTTCGCCCAGGCCTGCCCGTCCTCAGCAAGGATATTTGCAATCTTGCGGGTGCATCGCCCGGTACTAGCTCGAGTCTACTTTACGGTATACGTCTACCAGAATGTTGAATATATCTATGTGGACGTGGATACATCCGTGTACAGCACCCACGTAGGGTAGGTATAAATACACGTAGGTACGTATCACGAAGGCATGATATACCTATAGATATAAATTTGCTCAACGTCGCTCCAAGAGTTCGTTGGATTAAACCACGAGTCATTTTATTATCCTCTCCTTAACTCAGGCGAATATAACGATCGAAAGATTTAGCAACGATTTTCAATTGGTATGAAAACTCGTGGGCGATTCTGATTTTACAAAACCCACGGTTCTCCGCCCACGTAGGGTTTTTTCTTTCGGATCGTATCGGCTTCGTTTGGAGTCTGAATGTATAAGGATTCTTTTTCACATATCGATCGCGATGATTGTGATGCTGTTTCCTTGTCGTTCTCAGATTCTCAGATTCTTAGATTCTGATAGGTAACTCATATTAGCAACCTTGTTCCCGTTAGAGTTGACATCAGAGGAAGACACATCCGTGTACAGGTATATTATCAACGTGTAACGATAATTGCCAATCGCCATATGGCTGATGAGGAAGAATAAGACGAAGAAGTAGAAGAAAATGACAGAAAGATAAAAAAAAAAAAACTCACACATCGTGTATGTATACGTTGTTAATTGCTGCAAGCCCCATGACTGCATGCAGTCTCGTGAGTTGTTTTCTTCGTCAAATACACAGGTAGGTATATACAGTATAATCGTATAAGGTAATAGACTTTATAATAAAAACCTTGAAACTGCATCGTGAATTTGCTTATTATGCACTTTGAGCTTCGATTATGTATAAGATGGGTGTACAGAAGTCAGGATCGAAAAAAAAAGTGATGATACCAATCTTCCAAGTTTTTGCACTATAGATCTTGATGGCCTTATAGATAATGGCGATGTTTCACTATAGACCGAAGGACGATCTGATATTACGTAACAATAACGAGTATATAGATAAATTAAATGAGGATGATGATGTCTGGGTAGGAAGTTGTTCAGACGTCGGCTACTCATCGTGAGAATATCTCGTCGAAATGTTAAACTTGAAAATAAGAAGAAGAACGAGAGAACGAATTGGTCAGAAAAATAGTTATGTGAATATTTTCGGTTGATAAAATCCGAGATTCCTCGGTGGCTGCAGCAAACCCGACGAAGACTTTCGCTCGGAGCTCGTTTAGCGCGTCGAGGAGACAAATACCTACTCGAAGAGCCGGTTCCAAGGTCCAGCAAGGTTCACCTCTTGGTTGGATCCTGGAAGGAATGCGACCTTGGAGCAAAGTTTAGACTTTAGAAGATGTTTAACCGGCTAACTCGCAGGCTCTCTTTATACCCTGTCTCTCAAATATACAAGTGTGCAGTTTCGCGGTACGAATAATATTGGCGCAGCGCAGAAACGCACTATACGTGCATCAAGATATAGTTAGCTGCGGTAAACGGGGAAATAATTATTGGCTATTTTTCCGAAGCATCAATTTCATCCATAACTTCATGAGTCATGACTAATGCCGATTTCGCAGTGGTTAAAGCTCACTGCTCTTGAAGCTTATACCAACCAACCGAGTAACTACATGTACCTATGTACCTATACATATATCCTACAGCGCTGCGAACCACTCACGCTAGAAGTTATATACCTATACCTAATAACTAAGAGCCGCAAGAGTTAAAAGCTAAAAGCGCAACAAGAAAGGTAACAGCAGATGGATAAAAAGCAAAGGAAGAGATACGGGCTGGTCGGAATAAGCGCTCCGGCCATCCTGCACCAGCGCATATAAAGGAGGAAGAACTGAACTGCAGGTAGGTACTGCGTTATGCTGATTACTATTGTTGCGTTTATACTTAAAAGCGAGTTTTATACTCCTGGATTCCTCCAGTTGATGTTCTTTTTCCGCCTCTAAGTATACACGCAAAAAGCTTGTAGATATATGTGGACCCTTAGTCTTCCTTCCAGGGTGTTTTTCGCCGATAACGCGCTTCGGTCGAATCATCTTTATCACAGGCTTTATTCGTATTGTGATTCACGCTCGATTACCGATTACCGATTACCTTCTAAAGATAGTCTTCTCGCTTCTTAGCCAGTTGACACGAGATTATATCCTTATAAAGAGTGTGTGCCTTGGAGGTACTGGACGTAGCGTGATTCGCCACACCTGACGTCACCATGCCTCGTAATTGTCCCTTCGGCTTCGCTGCGGAGAGTCCGAGACTCGAACGGCAGAAAGAGCAATAAGGAAAAAGGAAGGGAAAAAAGAAGGGAAAAGGAAAAGGAAAAGGAAGAGACAGGGAGAGGGAGAGGGAAAAGAAGATGGAGAGATTCGCGAGGGACCGGTCCTGCTGGAGTCGAAGAACATCCCGTACACACACACGCACATACGTGTATGCAATGTGGATGCAAGTATACCTATATGAGAGCAGGACCCGTTAAGCAGAATGCAGCAGTATATAAGCGAAGATTTTACAGTAGCGTTGATAAATATTTCAAAGTTCTTTTTTTTTTGGCGATCCGTTTTCGTTCATATCGCAATAAAACGATCAGTAGATACAGCCTTACACCCCAATGGCGTTCGATACGTGAAATTGTAATTTAATAATTGAAAAGTTATTTCCTTTGTGGATTATAAATTAAGCCTTCGGGGGTTTATACGTGTTGAAAAGTGACCTCCACCTCAATTATTCTTTGGATATACTCAGATCGAGTCTGAATGGTATAAGCGATATGAAAATTTACCGTATATAAAGTAACGGTGATAGTTAATAGAAAAGATAATTTGACTATGCGAATATATAATATACGAGAATTTACAAAGGGGTTCTTCTTCGATGTTAATATACTATACCGGTGTAATTTCTGATGATCAATCCTGCAGCACTGCTGTGTTATGGGTACCTTTGGTATAGAAAAGAGACAATACTGCCCAAGGCTATGAAATGAAGTATTAAAATTCTGCGTTAATCGCAAAGTTAACGAGTGAAGAATATAGGTATATATATCTATACCAGCAGAAGTGTAGGTATAACGTAATGGTTTATAAATAGAAACAGGCGATTCCTAGTTCGATTTTTAATTCTCACTCATAGCTGCGCGGCAGAGATAATCGTGAGAAGTTTATAATCGCGTATATATACGGATACTCTCAATGCCAGGGGACGATGACGATTGCAGGTATTAGCCGGTTACTCATCTTTGAAAAAAAACCCGCGTAACTAACCATCTCTAAAGTATTTTGCGGTTATTAACTATACTAGCCTTACAACTTATTTTCTTCTATTATTCAAGGTAACGAATTGTTTACCGAGAATTCCTCGTTCGATATATATGTACATAAATATCGATGACCATATGAACAAAAATTCTTCGAAAATGCATGTATAATGTGTTATTGTTCCCCAACATTCAGGTAGGACTGCCTCGTTATACCCAGTAAAAAATAAAAAATACTTTGACCTTTGTTATACACATCGGCCCGCATACGTGTATGATAATATGTGCTGACGAATTGGAATTGGGGGAATAATTCACGGTTCTGAATCCATTTTATTGCCAATTATATTATACACTGTATATTACAGAGCCCGGATGGAACCGAGAATCTATTTGCTACACGCGACCATTCCCTGCTCCTCCGGATGTACATACCTACGTTTCTTTCGTTTAATTTCTCCTTTTCGTTGAATAAAGAACATCGTATACTATACAGGTATACCTAGGATTGTCGAACCGATCGCGATATGGTATAAAGGGCAAACGGCGATCGCATTGAAGGAGAATACTATACCCTCGGTTACAATTGGCATTGATGACTTTCTCCGGTTTCTTTCTTTCGTGCGATTTCCAAATTTCGTATCCTAGCTTTTTCGCCGATAAAACTCTAGAGTGTAACGTATATACCGAAATCGTTTCGTAACATCGTATAGCAGAGTTATACACGTGTATGATATGTCTAATTGCAAGTAAATATGCGTATTAATTATCATCCTGCCTGCCTGCCTGCACGTATATGTATTAGTATGGTGGAGACTTGAAGATACACTTTACCGATCCTCGCGTGTGCCACTATACACACGTTTGTCCAAGGGAGTCGAGTCAAGGACCCCGCTGGACAAAGACGTACGCCTCCTTATTCATCGGCTGGTGTGCTGCACCTACGAGAATCCGTTCCGAAATTTCACTTTCACCTTGGTCAAGCAACGCTGAAGTCATCTCACGAGAGAAAACAAATATCTACGCGTTATACCTATACGTCTACCTTACACACGGTATATGTGAAAGCTCGTTTTCGAATATGTGAGGAGAGAAAATTGTTATAAAGAAATAACAAAATAAAACTTAACGCTATACGCGTGAAAAATGATGAAAATCTGATGTATGCCTGTTTATATAGAAATCTTTCGAGCTATAGATCGAAATAGCCGATGAATCGTTTCTCGCCATTTGGTATCCGGTCTCTTCGGCCTTCGCACGGCCTTGGCGAATTCGAGACCCGTGTATAATCGTCGGCGGTTACAGGTACCACAAAGCGACTCGATAACAGCGTGGGTAGCTTTTCTCCGGATGATTGTCAGACGCAGCCTTTTACGGGATGTAGGACCGGGGAAACTTGTATTCGTAATCGAAAATCGGCGCCGAAGTTGTTTTTACGTGTTGAGTAGCAGTACCTACATATGTGCGAGTTTATCGCAGGAAATCTTTTCGCATATCGGCAAATCTCGATTTGCAAATCACAGCTATATCTGTGTACGTATTGCTAATCGAGGTAGTCCGCTCGCGGTGGTGCTGCTGCTGGCTTTGGCAACTTTTACTTTTTCAACTCGCCTGCTGCAAAGACCGCGGGGCCATCGCCAATAGTTTGCAATAACCAACGGCCCACGGTAAAGGCTCAGGGCCGAATGTCCTTTTCCCACCTCGTGCTGCACCACCGCTGCCCCTGTCCATGCCATGCCATGTCATGTCGTGGCGATTTATTTGCGATGACTAATACCCGGCTAAAAGTGTTTCTGTAATAGTCGCGTATACATAGGTCGCCTATACGTAGACGAACATACATCACGAAGTGTAACTAGGTTTCGTCGTACGGTTAGGCTCATGGATTATGTTCAGTTCCGGCTTCGTAAGCGATTATTGTAAGCCGATATACTCATAGGTACATGTACACAGGTGTCATCGTTGATCCTTCTCCGTCATTCTTCTCATTATTTATCTCAGCTCTTCGATTACGGATTAGCAAATATTGTAAAGGGAATCCGAGCTGCGGATGAGAAAAGTTTCTTTCTTTCTCAACCGGCTGGATAACGCAATTTCTTGGACAAACAATGGAAGAAGCACTATACATTAGCGCATATTATGTAGGTACGCGTACCTATACCTATATAGTACGCACATTTGCGTAACTTTGTTAAACGGTGATATACAGCCGCACACGCGTTTATCAAACTTATCGTCGAATCAGCTTGCATGTATCTACATACGCATTATACGAATTAAGATCGCGATTTACGGGTTATTTCATTGCTCAGGATACCAAGAAATAGAAATAGAAGAAGAAGAAGATGTTTTTACTACCGTTTCGGACCCGGCGCGAATTACGTGAGAATAAATTTATTCAAACTATATAATTAGTTATAAGACAATTAGGCGGATTAATTGCTCGGTTTTTTTTCATTCATATCCCGCGAAAGACGTATGAGATGATGAGATTTTCAATGATATTACTGTAGCTACGTTTCTTATAGAGATTTATCATTTCTCAGTTTCGCACGGTGCTTTACTAATCACAGGGTATAGCATACACAACGGTTATAAAACTTGAGGCAATTTCGAATTTTCGGAAACATTATAGTTTAGAACTTAGCTCTTGGCTTTTGGGAAAATACACCATTTCGAAAAACTTCTTGGTTTTCGTGTCTTCGAAAAATTCGACTTAAAATTTCCAACTTCAACCGGGTTCCCCCGATATCTTCGCACACTTTACACCCTACTATCATATCGCGGTCCGTGCAGTAATGGCGAAGAAGAGTCTTTGACCTCCGCGTCGTTTCTTCGGGGTGGTAAATAGGCCCAGTGGGCGCCGTCGGAGAAATACGTGGGTGGTTTAAACACGCGATAATAATTCACCAGTCGACCTTACGGCGAAGGTGTGTATGTATGGCCATCGTCGCCCACTAGCTGGATAGATGCGTGGGCGTTGATATTATATATCTGCAGCAAGCAGTTAGGTACACGCATGCAGCATTAGGGGAAAATTTGCTAAATTTTTGACAATGACTAAAGAGCGACGGGTTTGGCAGCTATCGGTATAAGCTAGAGGTAGAACTATAGTGCATATAGATCTTGCGTGACACGGTTATACAAATAGTTGCATACAAATGACAAACGCCGTTACCTAACTCGCGTGAGAGAACTCTGGAATGAAAATAGCCTCACGGAGAATGAAGGAATGAAAGAATGAAAGAATGGAAGAATGAAACGGTTTCTTTAGCGGACCACGACGAAGAAGCGGAGAAGCTAAGAAGCGGGGGTACATATGCACGTATACATCGTACATCGCATCGCGTCGGGAGGAGTCCCTATCAGATCATCCAGATCCTTAGTAAATTCACAAATAGTTGGGAATAAAAAGACATCGTCGTTTTTTTTTCTTCTTCTAATTCTATTCTTCTAATTTTTCTCCATTTAACTTTCGCACAGAGTTACGCAATAATATTTAACTAATTCGTGGCACACTTTCGCGAGCTAGGAAACTCGAGGTAGGTATGTGCATGTATAATGTACACATATAGGTATATGCGGAAGTTGTTATTCGCCGAATTTCATGTAAAAAAAAATAATTCCAGAGTAATAATTAATGCAGATATCCAATTTTCTAACTGTTATAAAAATATAATTATGCGGGGCGAGAATTATAACTAAATTTCAACTGTTTCTATATATAGGATAATAATTGCGATTGCGTCAGAATAAATTAACGCCGATATGGTAAAGAACCGAGATATACCATATAGCATAGCGGCAGAAGATTTGCGTAGGAAGAGACGAGATCGGACGGAGCTGTGGAGCCGAGTCAGCGTTAATAATCCCGCGTTAGTTAATTTACGATTTCCATTGATCGCATAGCGCGCGTTTTCGTGTCGTAAGATATTACTCAATTTTTACCGCTGCACCTACGCCTCTATTTCTCGCTCTTCCTTAATTTCTTAAAAAAAAAAAAACCCAGAAGGGAGATAACAGGGAACGAAAATATAACCGGTAAATTAAAAACGGTTATCAAATTAACGCGTGGCAACAACCAACGCGAGATGAGCTGGATGAGGTTTTCTTCGCGTAAAAGTAACCGGGCTGTAACGTTCCTGCGGTGCAAAACAGCAATGCGCTGATGGCGATTGCGATGCCGATGGCTTCCTCCTTGCTTCCATAACTGGACCGTTATGTGACCGGACTCTTCTGGTATGGGTTTCAGCGCGCTACTCGACGCTATGTAACTACCAGATTCTGTATAAGATCTAGTCTACTGGATTACAGCTGCTACAGAGTTCCGCTATACCTTTACCCATTATTCTTGTTCTTATTTTCATATTTTTATTTATTTTTTATCTTTCATTTTTTTATCTCTCATTTCTTCAACCTGCATCTGAAAACGCATATATATATCTATACTCACCAATTCGGTCGGCATAGTGTTGCACGATCTCAAGGGCAGAGTGTACGTGATGGGTGCTGGCTGACTCCTGTATTCCTGGAGGCATGAACTGTTCTTCGAAAGTCCTCGCGGATAGACGAGACCGTGGAAGGCAGAATTTCCCTCCGTCGAAATATGCACGATTATAGATTCGCTCGCGCATTCGATTTGCACCGTACTCGCGACCGCCACGGTCGCTGAAAAAATGAAAATCAGAAGAAAAAAATTAAAAAATGAAATATAGTCACAGTAAACGATTTCGTCACAAATCCTATAGGCCGTATATGATGCGTAATGTGGCTCGAAAAAATCAATCTCCTTGAGCGGTGTGAGGTCGCTCATAAGATATGTGCCAAGGAAATACCGAAGCAAAGACATTTTAGCAATGCAGAAATTTACTAGGCCGGGGCCGGGTCGAAGTTCCGAATTTCAATCACACCATGGGCTTTAGGGGATCTGGCCTTTCGCAGTTTTCATATTCTAAGCTTCAACGTTTCCGACAATTCGAAACTTTTTAAATTCCGAATTTCAGCCCGCTCGAGGTCCCTTTAATTCTGTCTTCAGCATTAATTTCGCTAATTTGATCAACTAATTAGCGAAAGAATGAAATTTCTACGATTCTGAGAGAGCGAGACGGTCAGTCAAGTTCAACGCTATCTCATCATTGTCTCGCACGACTATAATAAAGTTTGAATTTTATAACGAAGTACGTAATCCGTGTGGAAAGCAACTATTATAAAAGTTTTCTTTTTATTTTCTCCGTCTCTTAAATTCGACCTAAAATTTTTGTATTCGACTCAAAGAAAAAAGAAAAAAAAGAGCTAAAATTCGATAAAAATTTTCCTCTACATCGATTCGACTATCAGTTTTATGGCTCAATCAAAGTCTCACACCTAAATCTGTATAATATTCATAACCGTATACGAAGTTAATGCCTGCGGACGAAAAAAGAAAAAAAGAAAAAAAAAATCTGTCCGTTACACACCGTTACGCCGTTTTGAGTAAGAAACCTGTATTCACTTATTGATTTAGTTACAACAAGTGCGTGTGCGTGTGTGTGTGTGTGTGTGTGTGTGAGGAGAAGATAATCGATTATTTTCAACGTTTCGTGTTGTCTTCGATTTTTTTGAATTCTTAAAAATTCTTAAAAATAAGGATACTGCACCGTGCAGATTTGCCTTTTCAAGTTTAGTGGAATAAATTTTATCATGCATATGGATATACGCAATTTCGTTAATTATACTCGTCCGAGGATGAGCGCGAACCTCTTGTAGGTACTAATTGGCCACAGGCCAGTGAGTATAACGATCGTTATTATCGTCGTTAAAGAACTCTGCAATACTTGCAATTTTCCACTAAAATAAGAACAAAGAGATTGCGATTTCATCCTCTATCTCTGATATGGGTATACGACCATGCGCCCATCTTACCTTATACGATCACCTACTGTATCACTGATCTAGCTCAGGGTATTACGATAAATCGAGGTTACGTATATCTAACGTATACGCGAAAGGAGATGAAGAAGTGAACTTCGTTCGAAGATATTGAAGGTTCCTTGTACCTATACTCCATTTGAAAAAAAATCATACCATACCAAAGATCGTAAAAGTCGCTACTGCCGTTTTATTTCCAAATACCTTAACGGAACTTTCTAACATTTGTAAGATCACCATAGATGCTTCTTTACTCCTACGGTCTCGTCGATATATATTTGTTCCTTATTGGCGGTTTGCACGTTGGCGAGAATTATAGTTATGTCTATTATTTTCAAACTATAAGGATTTCCGCGAAGCATCATTTCGTGATCGATTATCATTGATGCATACGCGGTATAACTCGTTTTCAGACGATCAGTAGGTACATACCTAGCTGTATGCAAATCTGTTAATGAATATGCATAATTCATAATCATTATATTTGTTACTGTTATTATATATTTATCAGTATATAGACCCCTCGTATATATGTATAACTAGTATGTGTCGCATTCAGAGAATCGATCCTGTTTTATATACACAGGTCACGTATGATCTTGCGCGACTCCTAAACAGGCTGAGTACCTGTAATATATGTTATAAGATATATGTATGTATACTCTTTCATAATTCGAGTTGCACAAGGCCTACGCGCATACCGTTTATCGAAAACTAACCGTTACACTCCTCTTCGGTGCCGACTTAATTCCCTCAAGAATTTTTTCACGCGATAGGTATACCTATATGATAGTTGGAAAAAAAAGAAAGAAAAACAGGATTTTCTACGCGGCTTATATACTTAGTGAGGCTGGATCAGAGTTCCGAATTTTATAGAAGTTTCAAACGGTATAGGAAATACGCAGACAAAATGACGAGAATCGTATTTATATCAAAACTTGGAAAGATTTCGATAAAAATTTCATCCCATGGGTATATATAGGGCATATAGGTATAAGGAACCGTTAAGTTTTTGCGGCGAATTACTTGGTGCGCGACGTGGTCACTGACGGGAATTAGAGTTAAGGTGGAGGTTTGAGGCGGTCGAACCGCTAGATTTGCAGTCTGCAGGGTAGTATACGGGTATATTTATATACATATAATTGTATATGTATATACGTGTTATATACGTACGTACGTACAACGTAATCGTAATCGCAATGGTAATGCGGTAATTGAATGGCATGACGGACTAACAAGCGACAGCGTGCGGTTCGAGGACGAGCAGTTATGCAACTTTGGTCTATACGAGGTATAGGATGACTTATGTATGTATGGAGGCATACATCTACATACTATATATCAGCATTGACGTGATTCCTGTGACTGAAATGGTCAAAGTTTGACTCTGCAGCAGTCTCGACTCTCCATGCGACTCGTCATATGTAATACGCTGCATGCATATGCGGGGCGTCAGCATGCAGCCAGAATAATTAAGCTTCGTACCTATACTCGCCTTCGTACCCCGCAGGCATACGTAGTACCTGTATATCCCCCTTCGATTAAATCCGAAGATATACATTGTCCTCCTCCGTTTCCTGCCTCGAAACATAATATAGTGGTACATGCATCTCCGCATATGTTATATTCTCATTATGCCATATCGATTCTCTGATCATTTTTCAATTTCCTTCGGGATACGGGTGAAATGTATTTCGAGGAATAATAATCACGCCTTCTTCATCCCATCGATATTCCGGTACCCTTCGCTTTGTCTTTCTCGAGTTCGAAGACAAAGCCGAAAAATAAGAAGACGAACGAAGAGAAGGAAGAGGAATAAGAAGATTGAAGGAAAGATGAGACTTTACGGTGCGGCGCAAAGTGTGCAGGCTGTACAGGGTCACCGACCCCGATGACCGCGCGAACTAAACTGCCCACCAGGAAATCCGAGTTAAAACGTAGACCGACGGATTGCCGGGCGTAAAAATCCGAGGATCTTTATGCAGGTGAAAATTTTACTTTTTCCATATTCTGAATCTTCGAGTGATTATATTTAGGAACGATAGTTTTCCGATATATCCTAAACTTCATCGATTTATGCAATAAACTGAAACTGTAGTTTCGCGCACTCTTCGAGCCGAGGTTCAAAAAATCGACTTCCGGTTTATTTAATGAGCGCGATTGTAACGGTACGCATATAAGTATAGGCCGATATACAGATATGGCAGCGAACGACATTGATTGATTTTTCACTATGTATATCGTATAGATATGTGCATAAGTATATAGCTGTACATAAAGAAAAAGAAAGAAAAGTACGAGTATATGTAAGTTTAGGTATATAAGAGAGAAACTGTATATCTTGACGAATTAACGAACAGTTGAACTTGATCCTAACGGTCCATACCTCCGAGCTTACTTGGTTTTGCATATTATCTCCTCTCTTACTTTTTCTTTTATTTTCTCCTCTTTTCTCAACTTTTTTTCTTTCTTTTTTTTTTCATTTTTTTATTCTTTATCTCATTCCTTACGTCATGCCTGGCGCTACCTTCTCGCCCGTTACTCAACCGCGAGATTTATCCGCCGTGAACAAGTTATTAAATTTTCATAATTAGTCGCGTGTATGTGAATACCTATATATGGTATTAATTAGCTATTTCCTTATCAAGAAACTCGGACGATTTACCCATTTTTCTATACACCATGAAATAGTCGAAAGATCGCGAGGTGAAAGTTTCATTGTCTACCGGTATTGACCTGCGACTAGTATACTGCGCTGCAAACTAAACGGTGAGAATTTTCATCTTTTTTTTCCTTCTTTCTTTTTTTCTTCTTTTATGCTAAAAAGGGGTCATTGTGACATCATGAATATCATGAATATCGAACGATTAACGAGTTAGGTAAGATTCTAAATATTCATTAGTTAAGTACAAAGGATTACTAGAACCGAGGTATAATGATATACCGTGCAGAATTCAAATAGCTATTCATGAATATAAGATAATAATTCTTAAACGACTGATTGCCCTCGCTTGCCGTAATCGAAGTAATATAGTTCCGTCCAACTACCACATTCGGAGACTGTTATCTCTTTCGCGAAGAATACCTACGTACGATTCCCCGTTTTTCCCGCAGCAGCAAGTATAGGTACTTCGAACCGTACGTATGTACATACATTGCCATTAGAGTTTGGCGGCTTGTCGTGTATCCTTTTTTCCCTTTTTTTCCTATTACTTCTCCGTTTCTTCTTCGTCTTCTTCCTTTACTTTCCTGTCTCGTCCCTATGGTATAGACTCGTAGCAATGAGTCACAAGACCCGACGACGACGAGACTCCGCAAGAGAACAAAGGAACATTGAACACCTCCTCGAATGTGTTCAACATGTACAACGTATAGCGATTAAACTTAGCGCCTAAAAATCGCAGGAAGTTTCAACGTCTTTGTCCGCAAAAAAAAAAAAAAAAAAAAAAAAAAACCAAAGAAATTTCGCATGTACAGGTAAATTTTTTGATCCGTTTTTCATTCCTCTGTTACAATTTCTTCGAAAAAATCATTACATCTTATATGTATAACAGGCGTAGTTTAGTCTATAGTCTCGCAGGTATATGCAGAGGAGGAGACATCCGGAAGTCGGCTACTCAACAGACATCCGGTTAAAGTCAGACGTCCCGTGGATATACACCAGCTCGTATCCGTTCAGGTATATCTAAGTCGAGAAGTGTGGAGGGTAGGGTATGGATTGAAGTACGGAAGCAGGTAGAACCGCGCATGTATGTATAAGTACAACATGATCGGAGGAATACAAATGATCGGTGAATCTATTCTTCTTTTTTATTTCATTTTTTCATTTTTCTTTTCTTTCATCAATCGAAAGATTCGGGCTGCAGTCTTGCGCATAATATATGTGCATATACACTTTTATCTTTATAATTAGCACACGGTATGACAGTACCTATAATACGTGTCTCTCAGAATATAGAAGACCGTTATGTGATTCTTGACAGTTTATTGTCAAT
Organism: Tenthredo livida; assembly: GCA_963992785.1. Lineage (NCBI taxonomy): Eukaryota > Metazoa > Arthropoda > Insecta > Hymenoptera > Tenthredinidae > Tenthredo > Tenthredo livida. The sequence continues at coordinate 347,951 of OZ023070.1, read as the reverse complement.
TCACTGTAAAGAAATCGGGAAAGAAATAAATAAGAAAAGATTCATCGGCATTATAGGTACGGAACGAAGAAATTTGTCGTCCGCAACGTAAAGGATAAGGTAAAAATAATCGAATAAAATGAGGTATATTGCATAAGGTACAGGTAACTGGCGCCCAAAGAGCTGTGTACCGGTACTGTTGGCTCTTGGCTGTATTAGTCGTGATTATATATACCAAAGAGTAGAAAAATAGTAACGGGATTTTTTCGGTATCTATCGGACGGAACGCTTTATACCAAAAATCTACACGAGCTATGAGTCTAGTAGGTATTAAAGTGGTAAAAACTGATGTCGTTGATTTTAATTGAATATAAAACGATAAAAACAGAAAGGGTATACGGGGAAAGATCCATGGAGCACTTTAGAACGAAGATAATTCCCATTTATGTATATAGGTACTATTTAGATATATTTCTTGTACAAGTGCAGACGATGAGATATAATTTTTAGATATGATATAAATTATCTGACGGATACACAAGTATATAGGTATAGATATTTAATAGACGTAAGCTATATATTACAGAGAGGATAGATTAATTTTTTGGCAAAGTAATAAAGTTTTTGTTTGAAAGAGAAAAAATAAAAAATTGAATAATAATCCTGTGGCATAAAAGTTTCTTGCGATATTATTTAAACTTTTAAATTAGCGGACCGGTCGAGTCTCGACTCGAGTCTTATATACGATAACTATAATGAACGGGAATAACTGGTGTCCAAATTCCGTAAGCTATACGGTGAACTTTTGCGCTAATGTTAAAAGTCGCGGTTTAAATGCCAGTCAGTCAGTCAGTCAGTCAGAAAAAAACAGTAATTAGCGTTGCTCAAGGCGGTACCTAGCTACACTTATACATAGGTACCTATGTACCTACCTACCTACCTATCCGACTCTTCGCTAATTGATAAGATCATTGGCACTGGTCAATTATCCATCACGCCTCTTGATCGTTCGTTGCAATACGAAATAGAATAACGATCGTGGTGCTAGGTATAACGGTTCCATTCATACCTCCGATCATCGTAATATAATATTTATAACCAGAAGGTGATTTGCAAAGTGGCAACAAAAAAATATGATGGGCAACTTTTTTTGCTCATTAATATTTCGGTATATAAGAGATGAGGCTCATAGTTCTAGAGAAAAATTAGTGACGCTATACACACACACACACACACGCACACAATTCCTAAACATAAATCATCATGACGTAAACTATGTGCCTGTATAAGACGGATGATGAATTTCCTTGAAGATCATTCTCGCATTATAATTATCGCGATCATTGGAGAATATGCCGAAAGGTGCTCGTTTCCTGTTTACGAAGATATGTCCGCATACATGGTTCTTATATATTTTCGGCTACGACGTTTTCAAGGTGAAAACGCATCTACATATCGAGAGGATTCGCTAATTAGCAGGGTGTCCAGTTTCAAGTATAATATAAAATATCACGTATAAGTGAGAGTCTCCGAGTCATTATTATTATTATAATCGCGAAAATTATACGCTATGCAATTTAAAACCGTCTTTATAAATTCATATATGAGTGCATTCAGATACAAAAAATAAAAAATAAAAATAATGAATGCATGGTTATTTCGATTTCTCGAAAGTTGAGACGAACGCCGTAACCGCTGCAGTGAAATCGAATCACCTGTAACATATACTACGTCATCCTTTTTCCTCTTTTAAACGCGTAAAACTTCAGATTTCGAACTTTCTTACCTATATTAGGGTAAATGCACCAGTGAATGAACACGCACCAGTGAATGAACGTTTTCACGCAAAGTATATCTATATACAGTGATTTTAACATGGCTGTTCATTCACTGGTGACGTTCCTTAACCGTTCATTCACTGGTGCATTTACCCTAGCTATGTGTGAGTTTTCGCGGAATATTTTTCCGATTCGTATCTGCAAATGCGTATATCGACGTGTCTAAAACCATAAGAAAAAAAAACATGTAACATGCGTATTCTGATGTCTGAATATGCAACTGTGATATAATTATAGACGCGACCGACGACGACGACGACGATGACGACGACTAAGGCGACTATTACTTATTATTACTCAACAAAAACCATATCGAGAAACATGAAATTACTCATTTATGGTAATCAAAATTTCTTAGACTCGAGGAATCGTCAAGGTTCATTGACTTGCTAACTGTACAGAGAAACAGCATAACAGCATGTACGGAGGGTTTGATATCAAGCCGCAGCATATTCGTTAATTTTTTATTTTTTTTTGTTCATTTTTTATGTAAGTTGCGAATTTTGACTTCGTATTTGTTCAATCGGTGAGAATCCCGACGTCTAGGTATTTCGCAGGAAATTATACGAATCGTAAAATCGGCCTTTGTTAACCATGCCTCGACCTTGCAGCAAGTTAATCTGCGCATCCGCAAGCTTCACTGCAGCAACGAATGAGCTCGAGCTGTTTCTTATATACGTAGTATCTACGCAGTTAAACGAATGTTGGAATGCGCAGAGAACGGGAAAGAATATGGGTGGTTTATCTTCCTATTGTCTATATATGGGGATTTTAATCTTCCCATCTTATACGCTCCGAAAAAGCTGAAGACCATAAAGCAGAATTCGCGAGTGTGTAGTACCTGCATGGCACGATGAAAACTAATTATTACATCGCACAATGTAGCATCAAGATACGGGTGGGTACTTATATCCTCAGAATGTCGTTTTAATTAGAACGTTTAAAACAAGTCATGATGAACAGGTAGCCGCAGCATTGTTTCGGAGGTATTATACACCGGGATATGATCAACGATGACGAGCTGCTACCTATAAGTACCTATATTCACCGACCCTGGGGGCTTGATAAAGAGCGTATCATCTCGGGGAATAAAAAAGAGGAATCTGTGTATGGGGCATTCCGCGTCACTTCAGCCATTGAAAAAAAAGGAAAAAAAAATCCTCACAAAATTACAACAAATCGGGCTATACCTACCTATGATACGAACAAATTCACGAGATTCCAAATTTTTTGAAATTTTTTCGGACGGAATATTATACTATTGAGTTTTTTCAGTTTTTATTTATATCTGGAACAGTTCCTAATGGTAACGGCATAATGTTGAAAAAGCGACAATAGCCCGATTTGTTGTAATTTTCGGAAGATTTTTAACTCTGTTTTTATAGCGGCTGAAGTGACCCGGAATGCCCCATATATATGTAGGTGTATAATATGTGGTGTACCTAGATCGTGGTGTAATATCTAGTCGCGCTATTCGCGAGGGGCCAATTTGTAACTACTTGAGTGATGGGCAAAAAATGAACCACAGATATCATAATAAGATTGAGGAAGATCATATGCCCGCCCCGCCTGTTGGTCATGTCTTTATTTAATATATGTACTAGCTATCATCGCAATCGCCGAAACTAGATCTTTCACAGCATCTCTATATTCCTCTGATGTATAATCTATTTTCGCATATAGGCATGACTCCGCGCGATTTTTTCTCATTCATTTTATTTCATCGATATAAACGATGATTTCTTTTTATTTTATTTTTCATAGGTATATTATAACGACGGCTGTTAATTAATTTCGGAGCTGAACGGATAATGGTCGTTATTTTAGGAGTGAGAATGGGTATAAATTAATTCGTCAAGTTTGAAATGAAACTAGGCGAAAACGTCGAGCATTTATATATGACCGCGTATAGGATCCGCTATAGCTATATTCGGGAGAGGAAAAAAAAATCTGAGAAAATTTAGCCACTATCCCTAACTCTACGATTACCACGAGAACATTTTATTAGAAATCGATGGAAAATATTGAATCACATATTCGAATGAGAGGAAAGAAAAAAAATTCAATTTTCTATAGCTATAGCTATAGCTGTAGTTTGAAAAAATGAAAAGTTCAAATCTGAGGGAATTCACCGATCATTCCTAACTCTACGATTACGACGAGAACAGTTCATCTAAAATACATGGAAACTCTTGAAATTCACATTCAAGTTTGTAGGAAAAAATTCAGGTTTTTGGGCCTATGGCTGTGGCTATAGCTATTATATACCTATATAATATAGTATAACAATGGAGAAACTAGATAAACTTTAATTACTTCATGCGGTTTAGTTCAGAACATGAACGGCTATGAATGGGGAAACGACGGGACGTAGGTATACATACGTACTTTTTACTGTTCCATTACAGGTGGGTAGGTATTTGTATAGCATTACTATATACAAATTATTTCTGTAAAATGTGGCAAACAAATATTTCTCATCATTTAAAACGTTGACAATAAATATAATTCACACAATTTTTCACTCATATTCTGAATAACGACCTGCGATAATGACCGGTAGATATATGGGTACAAGCAGCATATAATAACTTTATTATTTTTACACCGAGCAATTCATACGTAGGTACGTATAGGTATATAACTCGGGTATTCGCACGTCCTTAATCTTTAAAAGGCGGTAGTATATAAGTACGTTTAAATCTGTACTTGACATTGTTTGCCAAAGTGAGACGTTCCCACCATTCGAAGTAGAATTATAGGCATAGGTAGGTATATGTAGGTACCTAAGCTGGGCTGAAAGAATACTCTCATTCTCAGCTATATAAATTGACGATTTTAAACCCTGCAGTCTCGTATTATGGATATAGAAAGCACCGCGGAAACTCTCGCATGCGAAGCGAAGATCTGCTCTCGACTGTGTATCAGCCATCCTCTTAACAAGACGCGCGGTATGGAAAACACTTTCATTCCTTCAATTTAACGATCATTTTAGTAATAATAAACCGCGTAAAGGTATAATATATAAAGATTTCTCAGCCTATAAGTATAGTACCTATGTAAGTAAGTAAGTAAGTATAATTATATTCTTTATAATGGTATAATAAGAAAGTGTTTATAGCGCTGAAGAAATCCACGCGAGTGTCTGTGCGTAGAATGTGATTAATTTTTCAAACCATTTCACACAACGCGTTTTGAAAAAATAATACGAAAATTTCCTTATCGTCTAATGGACGCGTAGTAGTAAATCGGGAACATAAGTTGAGCTTCTGCGGGTATCTTAATATACTAGACCGAGAAACGACGACCTTCCGTTTCGAAGAGGAGGCGCCGAGGAAGGTGAGCGCAGTCGTGCGACCTACATACCTCAACGAGAGTCTAGAATGAGTCTGCAGCCAGGAAGTCTGAGTTGATAGTTGCACTCTCGATTATCGAGGAGGGCTGTAATTCAGACTCGAGAGAACGGGGAGGAGATATTATTTGTGAAAAATGAAAGGGAACGCCATCGCTATCACTTTCCAAAATCTGACGGCCAACGCAATACGTTCATACACCTGTATCTATACTATAACACCCCGTGCATCAATTGACCGATAAATGAATCAATTTTTCTCCTTATCTCCTTCTCGTCATTATTACTATTAATTAATACTCACTGGTCGGTAGGGCAGGTATCTGCGCTGCATGTGTAGTACTGTGCCTCAGTATTGTGAGCTGAAACATTAATAATAAAAATAAAACCATTGCGATATTGAAAATTGAAAATTGTAAATTGTAAATTTTCTACAATTTTATTACAAATGCATAGTACATAGGTATATAATAATCGTTGTGCAATTATATCCGCAACGGTTGATCGCAGCCTATAGATATATAGTTTCAGCGTTCGATTTTCACGACTATAATAATAGGTATGATTATGGAAAATAATCAATTATAGAACCAGGATATACCTAATAGCTAATAGAATTTTGATTAGAAAATTTGTATTCATAGATATGATATATATCAATATATAACAATGTCGACATTTTTTTATTCAACTGATTGCGAGACTTGGTATAATACCTATTTATTTCATTTACTGTTCGTACTCTTACGTAGGTATACGTATATATATATATATATATATATGTATAACCGGGAATATATAAATGGTTTGTAGACTGTTAAACCGGCTCGCGAGAGGAGTTAGTAGTTGGGCCACTTTCGCATCTCGTTGCAGAGTAACGAAGTCGCGTATAAGTATGTAACGTACTTGGCAAACTGGGTTAAACGAAAATAAAAGTGCCCTTGTTCGTGTATTAACTTGTGAGCTATCGCATTCTGCAGACTCGTCTGCAGTCTTCACCCATTGATGATAAACTCCTCGAATCGAATTTCACTTCGCGATTTTATTCTTCGAACTTTTCCCTATAAGTACGTATATACACACTAATACGTGTCGCGTAAAATTTTACGATTATTGTCATGACTAACGAATTTTTTTTTTTTTTATCCATTAGACACGCGATTTCGACCGCTAATAAAAATTCAACGTTAAAACAACAGAAAAAAAAAATGGAAAAAGAATTTGCGAAATTTGCGATAAATAAATTTGAAATCTCAGAACGAGCCTAGCTAAAAACGACCTATACAATTGGCTAATAAAAATATCTATGTATGTATTCGAAGTTGGTGTCTCGCGCGCTATATAAGGTCAGACAAGAGACGCGGAGCTGATACAACCTTGGCAGGTTTACTTTACTCCAGGTATACAACAGTGTAAGTCTGTAAGAAACTATGTGCAGATATACCTATACATACGTAGACGTATGGCAACTCCAGAATTGAAAATAGGGGTTTTATAAAAACCAGGGGATAAAATATAGCCACATAATATGCGATCATAAATCTGCACCAAAGTTTGGATCGAAGAAGTATCGATTTATTCATTTAACGATCATGAAGAAATCGCAGACGATCTATAGTATATACGTGTGTATATAGGATACAGAAAACTTTCTCTTATTTCGCATTATTTTCTTATTCGTCAATATTCATCAGAGTATTTTTTACGAAAAGATATCGATATATGAGTACCGAATTTTAAAAGTTCCGAACGGTCAGAATTTCGAATGTTTCAGAAACGTTGAACTTCAGGAGGATAACATTCAAACTCCGAAAACCCAAAGTTCCGAAAATTACGATCTATTTCTCTCGGGATATGTGTGAAGACTAAAAATGTCATAAATAATTGATAAGATTTTTGAACTTTTCTTTCCAAAAAGTAAATCTCAAGACGATACCTATGTTGGTTTCGATACGATCGAAACAGCCTGAGTTATGGAGGAGGTTTGGCCTTCTCGGATCTTTAGCTTTCGGAATTTTGAACCCACATGGTATTCTTCGTTTGAAAGTTTTGTTTTTTAACAGCCTATGTAGACTTTAGAGGAAATACCCGCTCTATACGTAGTATATTAGCCGGTTGACAAAAGCGTACGTATATAGTTACGTACAGGATTTTGCACGAGCGAGAAAACAAGTCCGAGAAGTTTGATCGCCGAGTGACTAACCAGTTCGCGATCGAGTCGGTGGGCGTCCTTATACCTATAGGCTAACAGTATATATGTATGTACAAATATTTAAAATGTGTAAATAGTCTTGCCATGTATGTATGTATATGCATGTATGAGGTTCTCAAATACAGGATTCTGACGTCACTTGAAACGCTGTCGGTACAGTCCATAGATGAAGCAGTGATATCATGACGTTGGTTGAAGTAAGGATACATGTATGTATAGACAACTGAGTCTATACTGACAGTGAATTGCATGCGTGTGACGCAACGATTCAACGAATCTATATACCCTTCGATACGACAATATGTATTTATACGATTTGCACAGTGTCGCAAAGACACCGCCTGTACCAAGGATTTTGCGTCCTACGTGCAGAAATCTCTGTGCTACTATATGACATGTATACTAGAGTGGTCCTCGATTCGATCATTATATTGAATTAGCAGATGTGTATGTGCGAAGGTAGTAATACGTATACGTGCTGGTATTGAAAGTAGAAAGTAAAATTTCACCACTTATCTGAAGAGCGTCAGTTTATTTTTTTCAATTCTGTTTCTTTTTTTTTACCAAAGTATAGATTTTGACGTTGACAAACGCCGCGAATCTCTCTTTGACTTTATGCTCCGCTCCAATTTTCAAAATGTGTGTAATACTCGTATGACGATATAGTCATCGATTTCTCGTCTATGTTTCATATGGCAGATTCTCGTTTCATCGCTTCGGGAAATTGGCCAGCTGTTCATACGCGATAAACATTAGGCAGCGCTAGTCCTTCAGTAAGAAATCGTAAGATGATTCAACGCGGTTATACATAATAGTTACGCAATTACCTATGTATGCCCAGATATACCGCAGATGGCGTATACCTATGAACTATACCTGCCGATACAATGCGTATAGTGGCTACAGGTAAAATGATTACCTTGTCGAAATTGCGAGAACAAGTTTGCACAATTCTGATAGTAGTACGTATAGATATAATGCCAATCGAGTGATCGTAGAATACATATGAAAAGATTGACAGATTGACAATAGCGTAAGAGAAAAAGAAAACCTGAGATTCGAATTTTCGGGTACTGTTTCGACAATTTGAATCGGATTTATTGGACAGAATTGGACACAATTCATTATTGTAGAATTTCAAGGTACGATACGAATTTTGCGAAAATTGCCGAACGAATCCATTTCGCGGTGATTCGATGCGATCTTTTTTCCGGTCGATGCAGGGAAGTATAAGGACTTTTTATTGGTATATACCTATAGATATATACAAGACTTGTATTGTCCACAGGTAGTACAGTATACAGTACTTAGGTCTAGGTACTACATACATACATTAGCGAAACTCTGAGAAGTAAAAGTGGGCGGGGCTCTGACGACATTCGAATAGATTGTCTAGCGTTTGGCCATACTTCCATACTAGCAGATCTTTAATCTTTATCCGAGCAAAGGAACTGTCCCATGGTACCTACCAAAGCGTTAAATTTCTCTATATCCTACCCGTAGATATAGTCGCCATAAAATATGGGAATCCGCAATTTCCAATTTAAGTTTCACGTATTTTCTCTTTTTTTTTTCCTATACAGACGATGTGTAGGTACGAAGGTTGAAGTGCCAAATTTTAATAATCCCGAAAGGTAAAAATCACAAATTTGAATATCACCGACTTGCAGTGTGTGTGGATTAAGGGTATTTCCCCGTAAGTCTACATATAGCTGATTTGAAAAATTTTCACCCGAAGAACACAACACCGGAGGTCCAAACTTCCGAAACGTGATACTAAATGGACCGATGATATTTTTGTATTTTTGGACTTTCGGAATTTCGATGCACCGATCTTCAACGTTTCTAAAAATTCTTAATTTAAATTATTGCATACATGTGTGTGTGTGTATGCTAATGACACATATCCGTCTTCTCCGCAAGTTTCCATGCATATTATACCACAGCAAGGTTATTGCAATTATCTAATTACGTAAGGCTAAAGAATTTCTGGCTATTATTACGTTTTCATATATTATTACACGAGGAGATATATTCCATTCTCATGGTTCAATCGACATAAAACCCAAGTGTAACGTAATTGTCAGTCATTACGTACGTAGAGCTTCGACTATTCACCGAAAATTATACAATTTGTTCTATACCTATATGGAATATTCACATATGTGGTGGTGGTGGTGCTGCTGCTGCATATAGCGTTTAAAATACGGGTCAATGAAACAACCGCGTGTAGGTATATACATATATGTACCGCGTATAGGTACCGTATCAAAATCACACTAGTTGAAGAGAAAAAAAAAACAAAAAAAAAAAAAAAAAAAAAAACTGAATAAGAAAAAGAAAATAAACTATATGGAAGCAATGAACTCGCCTATTCTAAATTAACATTCAGTTTCGCATATCTCCGCGGTGCAAAAAGCTGCGGGGATGCTGCGCAGCAGTAGCAAGGTCGATTCAGCTGGCTGATGATTCAACAGATTTCTTGCTTTCTCTCTCTCTCGTTCTTTCTTTCTTTCTTTCTTTCTCTCTTTCTTTCACTACGATCGCGTGTATTTCTAATATTATAAGTGCGGTTCTATACATCGAGATAGAAAGCTATACTATAGGATATAACGAGCGGTGTACATAAACTTTCGTTATAATAATTAATTAAGCAACACATTCTGCATACCTATATACGCCAGTTTAACGCGGCGAATAACTTCTGTGCAATTACAATTTTAATAAAGCTAATTCGTAAGAGAACAATGTATATATATAAAATAAAAAAATTAAAAAAATGGTATATATGTATATGAATAGCGTTTTACTCACCAATAGAATTAGCAGCGTGGCCTCCCGCCTCACCATGGCTAAAATAAAAGAGAAAGTCTTATTAATATCTGGGTCGAAGAACACCACGCGGTCTGTCTGTCTGTCTTGCGCGCTTATAAGCGCAAGTCTTTTGCGCAAATATAATTTCCTTATTAGCTACGAGCATATCGGTGTAAACACGACCGCGACGAGGAGCGGTGCAGTCGTTGAAAATTCGCACTTGTGCAGCAAGAGAGGTGTTAATCTTTTCTCTATCCTTCATGTGTTCCTTCGTTCGCGTTCTTCTCTTCTTAATCTCTCTCATTATAAAATGTGCGAGCTACGCACGGTGCGAGATTTCACTTAAACATATACAGAACTATACCAACGCGATTTATATCGCGCGAGTTCCGCAGTTCAACCAGCTGTTTCTCTATGCAGCTTTACGCTCCGCGCTTTGCCAGCTGCAGATCGCGCGAGTAAGACGGAGATGTAGAGATGTAGATGTAAGAACGCGTGTGTCCCGCTCGCTCGAACAACGTTTTCAACTCGGCTAGTATAACACGTCCGACGTCTTGAGAAAGTAACACATTTAAAACGGATAAAATGCGTTCACTTTTTAGTCAGCCGCGCATATATACTACGTTTATACCAAGTATGACTCTCGTGCAGCAGACAGACAGCTGATTGATGACCTCGGACGCTTAATTACGGCCAGTCGATAATTCATAGTCGTTAACGGCATCGCCTCGTCTTCACGCATTGCAATTCATTTCATTCCACTTCAATTCTCTATTCAATTATCGATAGATTCTATGTAGAATAGGCTTTAATGAAGGAATAGTATTCAGTCATTCTTGTCGAGAAATGAGTGTCTTTGAATTGCATAACGTATATGAATAAAATCGGGAGAAATATACAAGAGACACAAAAAAACTATTACGGGATGTAGGAATTTCCTCATTCGGAAATAAAAGTTTTTAGGAGAAACGCGCGCGTGGGCTGCTGCTGCAGCAGGGGAGAACCCCCACCGTAAATTCCACTTCTCGATATTTCGACAGCGGAAACAGGTGACGCCGCCCAAAAACGCATCTAACTACAACCAACCTCGACCCCCTATAAGCCGAACGTAACGTAACGTAACGTAGCGGAACGTAACATAACACTTCCGTGCGACTGAAGAAAATCTTCAAGCGCTCGGTTATCGACCTGTTGGTGTTCGATGCGTATACCTATGGGTATATATATATGTATGTACGATAAAAGTAGATTCCGAAGCTGCTTGAAACAGGCTAGAATTTAAGGTCACGGTCGCGAGCGAAGGGAATTTACCCGATATATGGAAAATAGGGATCGTTATATTAACTCGGTAAAACCATATATACCTATGCGTCTTGGTGAAATAATGAATGTTGTTGTTTGTATCACATATTAGGTATATAAGATTAACACCAGTCACGATAGCTGTTACAAGGATCTTTGGAGATATCGTAAGCTTTCGATACAGACTCAACTATATGCCTACATACATACAAGATACCTATAGATTCTCGAGTCTCCGTTTCAAGGACGACTCGCGAAGCAACTTTAGCCATTACTCGAATGCGTCAAGAGTCTTAAGTATCGTCTATCGGCCGAGAAGCCGGCTGATGCAGAATTAAATCTTATTACCGATCTTTCCGATCGACCTCGCAATTAGTAAGACGTAGGCATATATACCGCTCTGTATACATATATTTACGAATTCAATTTGCATACGTATACATTGATTCATGCAGCATCGTCTATAGAATCCTATAATAGTATATAGATACAGGTATGATGCATGTACTCTCTTCGATATCCCCAATTATTGACTTTTTTTTAATATGTATACCTACGCAAATTAACTCGTCTATAGAAAAAATATCACAGATCATGTCTATCTCGCGGCGTCAATTACGACGCGTATTATTTCACAATCGATATAATACGGAATTAATATTATATATAGTCACCATAGGTATATATTGCCTATTTACACAAGTTGCGGTAATACGGGCTAAAAGGTATCGTATATCTATGTAATAGTTGCGTATTAATAAATTACACCTATATACGTATAAAACGTTCTAATTGAAAAGAATCTTCCGATAATTAAAACTAGAACTTTATCCGTCTCGTTCAGTCTATTTTCAATACCAATATAATAACAGTAGTACACCCACTAATTCCATATAAATATAAAATACGTAGTCGATATATTACGGAGTATGTACTAATATGCGCGGAGGAAGCGAGGGAACCTTGGGCTCCTTTTTATTTCACAATATGTATAATAAGTTGTAGAATTGATTAAGCGGATTATTAGCAGAACACCTACGCCTAATATAAGGGACGTGCGGCGCCTGCACTGCACCCACGCAAATAAAACACGTTGATGTTTTTCCTTTTTCCTTTTTTTTTTCATCATAAATTGAATGCGTATAACATTAACATTACTGCAGTTGCCTGTGGGGTGATCTTACCTGTTTTATAAAGGTAGAACTTTCCGCAGGTAAATGTATCCAAATGAGGGAAAAAACTAACTTTCATCACAAAAGTTAACAATCCATCAACTATAACGGGACCAACTGCACTTCTTATCGGCAGCGCGGGGGTGTACAAGGCTCGTATACGATAAGCGAATCGGTAAGGATCTTTCGCGAGAGAGGTAGATATATAGCTGCTTCGATATCAATATCTGATCTTCCGAAAACTCGGTAGACTAACGCGTCAGTTAATAAAATCGCACTATAGAAAATTTCTACTTTTTCTTCTGATTATTATTTCCTCTTCTGTTATGCATATACACGTATATATCGAATTTATATAAATACTTTTAACACATGTCTCGCTATAAAATCCATCCTTCGAATTTACCGCACCGACATCTTAATCCACCGTCCTGATGTAGACTCGAACGAATATCATTTCCACTTATAATTAATCGATCATCTGCGGTATTTGACAAAAAAACATAACGCATTGTCGTCCGATGATTTCTTTTATCCTCAATCAACTCTGCTCTTTACTTTTATCATTGATTTTATATCTCCGGTTTAACCGCTGCTGATGATTTTTTCGCCAGTCTTAATTTCGACGGCATTTGATGTTAGGACCCGATTATTTGATGTTTTACTAATTCTTTGATCTTCTTAGCGGTTATAGTAGTATACCTTATGCTGCTTACTTATACATCATACTCTCACCGCGGTATTAACTCTTTCGGTTGTACATGTGTGTCGAATCCTTTCGCTTGTATCCTCCGCTTTATTATGTCATTGTTTTACTCTCTCGTTTAGCTGAAGGCACGACACTACACTTGCTATGGAATTTATTTACCTCTGCCCTAACAGGGACTCCTCGATAACACGCAGGAGCCTTTCGCGTTCGGCGATAGAATCGAGACTGCAGGCCCTCGTCGTTTCTCAACTGACTCTTGAGCACACGGACTCGCGAGTGTGTTTTACTACTCTCTCGCGGCGTAGGGGTTATGGCTGTGTTGGTTCATGCAACCGCATATAGCCTCTCCGTCTACCACCACACGCTCAAACCGCGCTACCAAACATCTCTTGATCTTGGCGAAAGGTATCCTCGATCCTACGCCTACGTTCTCATCGTAAAATCATCATCCTCTTGCGGTGGTCGACGCCACGAAATCCCCCGCCGCGTTTCACCAAACCGTAGTACGTCATCGCTAAATTAACAACGCAACGCAACCCGACCCGACCCGATGGGATGCAACAAGTATACGCCTCTTGCATAGAGAACGCGATTTGCATTATGACGTATTATTTTTATTATAGAAAATAAATAATTATTACAACGCTTGATGAATATTTCACTTCGTTTTAACGATCTCAAAATATACACACGCTGAGATATACGATCAGACAGAATAGTATGAGCCGCATATGAGACGTATTATAATTTATGACGTCAATTATATGGAGATTACTCGATCTACTATCTATGCAATTATTGAGAGATATTCTCTTTCTCGCCGATAGCTACTTAAGGAATTTTGCTAGCTGTTTTAGAACTGATTTCCCACGGAGATTCGCGTCGAAATAAATCGATTGATTTTATTTCGAACTTAGTTTGAAATGAAAAAAAAGTATCAGCTAACTATACATCTAGTTAGTCGCAGATTCTCATCGAACGACAATCGCTGCTCTACTATTTATTTACATATTCAATGTTCAATGTGTTCGGTTCGTGGTATTTAAATATGGCGCTGCTCGCCCGTGCGAGTGGAAACGGATTTCAGTTTTCTAATAATTGTTTTTACAAATTATCTCTCAATTGGATTAAGGCTAAATTGAATAAAAAATCTCCCTTTAATTTTACGCGATCCAAACATGGGATTACAAGTGGAAAAGTTGTCAATAAAGGTACCGAAGAAAAGTTCTAACCTCACTTTTTAGTGAGGTTAGTGTTACGATCACTGCGGTTTTATAACAAACAACAAATTCAAACATGTTCACGTTTATCAGATAATTCAAAATCATTAATCTTGCTTCTAATTTCACCGAATTCTTATATTTAAAATTGTCATATAATCGCCAGGCCTCTCTTCGCGGGATGATAAAAAAAAGAAATATCTCGTATACGAGGACTTTGTATCGCAGAGGCGAGATCAAGCCCAACGAAGTATGATCATTCAAGTACAATCGGATCAATCAAGCTATGAACTATACCACTACTGTTCACAGTTTGGAAACATTCAAGAAATGCATCATTACAAAGTAAACCATAACGTGGTAAGTCTCGTCGTCAATAAAACAAATTTCATTGCAGATTAATAACTGAGTTATTTTCATTTTTTCTAACAGCATTTTGTACTCATCGAGTTCAAGACGGTGTCTGACGTCGATTCTATTAGCTCTGTATCGACTCATACTAATCTACAACAGCATTTACCCGTCATTTCTCCCATGCTTTGGTTTCGGGCTACACCAAACAACGACCGGAAGGGATCCTTCTCCAAAGATATACCCATGACTGTGATAAACGGCAAAGACTTTCCACCCACTCAGGCAGTCAATGATCTTCTATTTCAGGCAGAGTCGGTAAGCTAAGTCCTTATCTAGGTGAGGGAGCAGTGCGTAAAGCATTTTTCAGCCTCTTAATCTTACCGTGATTAATTTTCAGAAAAAGAAACAACTTGTCGATGCGCTATTTTCATTTCTGTAAAATGAAAATGCGAGAAAATTGATTGGAAAGAAACTTATTGCTCAATTAATTCCTCCCAGTTGTTATCTGTTCATCTATTTGTTCCTTTATTACAGATTTCTGATCAAATGATTATATTATGCGACTCGACAAAGCTCAACGACACAGATACAAGATTAAGGTTTCTTACCGCGAGACAAATAGAAGGTTGTTTGTCAGGAATGTTCGCTAATTTGTCGGTCATTCCGTTCGGATCTAGTGTCAATGGTTTTGGAAAACATGGGTGCGATTTGGACCTGGTACTCAAACTGCAAACTGATCCTAAGGTAAAACTGGTAAAACTTGTCGAGGAGATGTTATTTCAGATTTAAATGATGAAAATATTTCAACGTTCAGGCTCAAGACACATTTCGATCTTTTAAATTCTCCTAGGACAGCTTAAAGGGAAGATTGATTTACCACACTAAAGCAGGGGGATCGAACGAAAGGCTTCAAGCGCAGAAAGCGATGGAGACTATATCCGATGTAATGCAAACATTTCTTCCCGGTATAACGAGTATAAGAAGAATCCTCAAAGCTCGAGTGCCAATAATAAAATACAACCAAACTCTGACCGGTTTGGAATGCGATCTGAGCATGACTAATACGTGAGCATAAATCATCGCCAGAAATAACGTTGGGGTAGCGTCAAATATTGAAAAATCATTCATTTCTAGGATAGGTATATACATGTCTGAACTATTGTACCTTTATGGTGAATTAGATTGGAGAGTCAGACCCCTCACTTTCACCGTAAGGATGTGGGCCAACTGCGTACAGTTGACCAACAATAGCCCCGGTAATTGGATAACTAATTTTTCTCTCACACTACTCGCCCTATTCTACTTGCAGCAGAAACAAATATTACCAAGTTTACAGCAGCTAGTTAAACTCGCAAGTACGTATAGATCATGCAGTTTTTAATATTGCATTCAATGATATCTATTCATTTTACTATGATACTTCGTCACCAATTTTTAATGAACCATTTTATGTTTCTAACAGATAAAAACGATATTAGGATAGCCGATGACTGCGTCGATTGTACTTTCCTACGTGATATATCAAGGCTGCCAAAATCTTCAACGCAGAATCAAGATTCCCTGGAAGATCTACTGACTAACTTTTTCGTTTATTATTCGAATTTTGATTTTTCGACTAAGGCAGTTTCCCTCAACGCTGGGACACCGATACCCAAACCAGACAATTCCAGCGTATTTATTTGCAATCCTTTTGAACAGGGCTTAAATGTTTCTAAGAACATAAGTATTCAAGAAATGGAACGACTCAGAGTTGAGATGCGAAATGCCGGTTGGTTACTCGACTCTGCCGCTGAAAATAAGTCGATAGAATGGGGTTTGCTGTCTTTGTTTCATCAAAAAGTTCAGCACACCGGATCAGCCGGTCTTAATAACGGGGGTAGAATGCTGGAACTTTCAACATTGTTCAAAAAACCATCGATTGTTGACAATGTCATGTTAAAAGATAGCAAGGATACTATAGCTACAAGCATTAGCAGTAGTGTGAAGAATAGCGGTAGTTCAGTCATTAAGAATGTGGAGAGACAAGCAGCGAGAAACGTTAAGACGAAAACCATTCGAAAACAAGAACGGAGGAGATGAGGCGACGCGCTTTTTTTCATAGAAAATATAAATGAAACTGTTTTAAATAACTCGCTGGAAATCTGTTGGCAAAATTTAGTCCATGAGAGGTTTACGATTTATTGAACTAAGCGGTCTTTTGTACAAATAAACGTTGTAAGTAAATTGAGTAAACTATGTCGTAGTTGTAACAATTCTTCTCTTACGTAAAACTAATCGTAACGTTTCGTTATTGAAGACTGAATGCTTTGATTAAATCTCAAAGTATCGATCTAGCTGTACAGTGGTTGAACCTCTACGTCATCAAATTTCTATTTAATCATATGTATTGTAAATGGAAAAAAATTGAAAAATCCTTGGCAAGTTAGTAGGGGTTTGGATCAGAGCTGGAAGACGAATGATGACTAATATTAAAGTAGACTCTGTTTTACTTAGCAGTTTTCAAAATTTAATTAGTATACCTTTTTCTCTTTTTTTTTTTTGTACAAAGAAAAATTGATTTACATGAGACATTTATTGTAGAGGATAGAAGTGATGAAGTTGTTCATGTAAAATGATACAACGATGTTAGAACTCGAAACTCTCAGTGATATACTAGATAGAATTGAGTGAAATATAGAAGTCATTTTTGTTTCAATGATTAGTTTTCATTTCAAATTATGTACTACCCAATTATTTCGCTACTCGGTTGGATCTATAACGATTATTATAATTTTAGAATTTCTATCTCATTTGTAAAAATGCATCGATTCATATTAAAATATAATTAGGTATTAGGTAATTACATTTGTTAATTGAATACTTTCGCAATAAAGTATAAGCAAAGGTTTTTCATCAATGAAAATATTAATGAGAATCATTTGCTGGGAAATGTTCTCGAAATCAACATACGTACATCAAAATCTACATCATTATTTTTGTATAAAAAGTTCAATCAACGTACATAATTCAAGCCGACGATAATCCTTTCAGATCTTTATTGCGTAACATTGTTGGAATATCAATTATCATCATTATTTAAGTGTTCCATCCTGAATTCTGGACAAGCCATTTGTTAAATAACGGCTGATGCTGATCTTCAAGAAACTTACTATCTTTGACTATGATTACCAGAAGACATCGCGTGATATAGTTTTGGTCCAGAATTACAACTACAAATTGCACATTAGTGGCTTTCTCCTTTTTTACCTGCAACTCTCTTGAACTCTCCCATATTGGTAGTGGAGATGGGCGAGCCGATGATCGATAGATGATCAATCCGAGTTGTTTCGCTACCACTCTGATTGTCTTTGACAAATATTTGAAGATTTTGAACATTCTGGAACTTGACGTAGCGCAGAGGGACCGGATTCCCTTCTTCAAGGTCCAACGGCTTCAACCTGTACCAAAACCAAGATCAAATTATCGCTTGAAACATTTCAATCGCAGTTTTAAACTCACGTAACGTCCTGAACACTGGTATACGAGTCGGCCATATCGAAATCAACGGTTCTTGGCTGGTTGATGAAAAGCTTCAAGTTTTTAGGGCCTTGATCAGCCGGGGATTTGATTTTCAAAGAATGGACTTTTACCGCTTGCGTAAACGTTACGGATATTATCAATTGCTCGTCACAGTCGCTCTCCAGATAACCGCCGCCCTCCGGAGTAAGGCATTGCAAAAAAGGATGCTCGTCGGATTCGTTCAAGCATTCGCACTGCCCCTTCATAATAAACGTTGTCAAATCCATCTGAAAGCAGAGCGCCGGATCCCGTCAAATGAAGTCTAAAAATATTTGGTAGAGTAAAAAGGTTTCCAATATTCCTCGCACACAGATACTACAAAGATACGAAAACACAGATGTTTTATTTATTGTTCTTCTTATTCCACATTTAAAAATTACAAACAATACTATAGCTTGTTTTTAATTTAAAATCAGCTAAATTAAACTACTAACTAATGTTTTATTTCTCATTCTTCCTCTCCTCTCTCTCTCTCTTTCTCTCTTATTAAATAATATCCTCTCATCTTAACACTACCTGGTGTATATTTTTTTCAAAGAAATTACAATTAGGGTCAAGAATTGAGCTTTTCTTTTTTAAAGAAAATCTCCATACGAAATGAAACATCAAAAAAGATCTTACAAAATGCGGACGACTAAGAAAGAAGAAAATGGAATGCAAACTAACTGAGAAATGAGAATGAGAATTAAGAGCTGAAACACAGGAGCTGTAGATCTGAATAAAATTATGTTAGAACTAAATCAGCTGTGGAATATATGTTTTTCGCTTATTTGAAGCACGGTTTAAATGATCTTAGCGACTACTTGTTCCAATAGTATAGAGTAGCGATGATCAAAATCATTCCAAAGATATGATAATAGATGTTATCTTTATTTTCTCCTACATGTCCCGCAATGGGCCCCTCTGTTTCTTCCACATCACCAGATCCGTAATATTGCTGTATCTTGTTCTCAAGGCCGGCAGGATCGGCTCCTTGGCAGGAACTCAGCTTAGAACGATTGCGATAGAAGATGAAAGTCGGCATGGCGCTAACTCCTTGGCTGGCTGCTGTCTCTGCACACTTGTCCACATCTACCTTCAGGAATACAGCGTTCGGATATTTCGTCGATAGTTGTTCGAATATCGGAGCTATTCTCTGGCAAGGGCCGCACCTGAATATATTTGAATAAAAAATACGATCACCAAAAGCGTATCTTGCGGCTTGAGGAAAATAAACTCATCTCAATTCCGCGAATATTAATGATCAGGTTGTGAATATGATTAATCGAATGATTCATGAGAGGAAAAATGATCGTCGGGTGAAAACTGAAAATCTGTCAGGATTGACAGAGACGAAAGATGGTTATCTAACCTAAAAGAGTCTCACCAAGTCGCGGTAAAGTCAACTACAACGAGTTTTGTACCAGCGCTGCTCATCTCCCCATGGAAATGGCTATCGTCGTTAATAACGCGCACGGCTCCCATATTTCAGATGTAATATATTACAGTTTATTAATTAGAAAAATAAGGCGAGTTGATCCTGAGTGAACGAACGATGACTGGCAGCTTGATTATTCGACCGAATATAACTGATATTCGAGAGCCTGTAGCGGATTCGATTAATATCGAATAATTTTTTAACCCGTAGGCGTGCTGATTCTGACCGGTGTGAAGCTGGCCCTACGTTCACCTGTCCTCTTCTTTCCTTCGTGGTTTTCTGAATAAAGAAAAAGACGGAAGACCGTGGGGCCAACTTCATACCGGTCAGAATGAAACGCGTTTGTTACGGCAACGCAAGTTGTACACGTCTCGAATATCGATCAGTTTGCACTGTTGTCAGTTTTTTGGATATGTGTCATGCTCTATTAAAACTATTAGCTTGATTAACGTTATGTATTTTCTATGTAAGTAATTCACCGACAATTATTACGAGCCTATCAAATCATTCTGTACACTCCATACGCAAGATCGGCTTTCCGCAAAACACGCCTTTCGATGATCACGACTTATATTAATTATATTTCGAAATATAGTGACAGAGGTTACTTATTTTTAACCTACGTATCTACAGATTTATTCCACTATACTAGTATCACACATTATTCTCACTCGCGCTTTCCTCTCAATTTAACAATATTTTTCTATTCATTTACCAGCCCGTTTCCACTTCCTTATATTAATCATCAACATTTTTTCACCACCCACAGGTTGCAATTATTGTTTAAACGTTCGTTAAACTTTTAAGAATTGCTGCGAGCTTAACACAAAACTGGCCAAAGTTTAAGCAGCATTGCCATGCCCAGGAGAATTACGCTTTATTTTTATAATTCCCATCAAGAGATCGACACAAGTTTGGTATGCGATGAATATTTTTTTAACCATTGTGGATATTTTTCACAACGGATTATCCACAGATTGACAAATTCTTATTTCAGGAGATAAAAGAGTGAAAAAATGGGTACGACACCTAGTCGATACGAGGATCTTTCCAAGAACACATTCCTTCTAAGGTTTGCCGGCAAAGCATCGATATCTCCTACCGATCAGTTCTGGAATAGATTTTTGTCCTATAATATCAGACCCCCGGTTACTAGAGATGATCAAATTGAGCTGGACTCTAGACTGGACACGATATTCCAGCAGATACTCTCAAATAATTTAAACACAGGAAACCTAGGCTCTCTGATACAAGTATTCTTACAACGAACTACAGAGCTGCTCGCTTCACCGCAAGACCAGAAGTGAGTATGCCAGAAGAAATCAAGCAATGTTTAATTCCGCGCTCGGTTCTTGTCATTCAATGCGGTCCTCTTATTCCCACGCAGTATAATGTTCGCCTGGCAAACATACAACGCGCTATTTGCAGTGAGATGTGTCTTGAAATATTTATTGGAAACTGTTGGGGAAGAGGAAATGATTCGGCACACAGAGGCTCTGCCAAAGTCTACCAGTCCACCTGAGAACTCTGTCTCTAGGCTTGAATCTTTCTTCGGGACTCTGGTCGAGATTATTATAGACGTACCCTTGTCGTGAGTAGAATTGAATTCATTCTGTATATGGTTTGTGATAAATGAACTAATGATTCAGGACCTGGTTTTCATCGCTAAACACTTTTATTGAGCCTGATTTTTACACGAATTTCAGTCATTTTATTGTCCGTATTCTTCTTCAGCGAATTCACTTACGTCGTACACCTAGAGGCGGTAAACTGCTTGTTAGTTCTACTGTCTGTACAATTATTCTCCCAAACTCCAGCCGAATATAGTAGCATATACAGAATAGCAATGCACGAGGAGCAGAGCGCGCATGCTTCGATAATGGTCTATTCACTTTTGCATAATTTTGTTCGACAAGAACACGCGCCACCAGGTTTATTAACGCAGCAAAACGGAGGAGGCCTAGTCGTGACTATTGCAGGTAAATTTAAGAACGAAATATGCCGACTTGAGAATCTTTGAACAGCTCTATCTTGTCGATAATCTAAATCCATTAAAAATAACTGGAACAACACTTATACTAACTTACTAAAAACGCTTTTTAATCATCTACTATTACTTGAGACTTTGAAAAAATGTTATGCTTTTATTTTTTCCAAGTCTCTCTGAAGCTAAAGTCATATCAGATCAGAAGATATTTCACTACTAACAACTAACTCTACTTTAAAGAAAAAAAAAACAATGGTAATTTATTCCTTTGAATTGAAACGGTAAAAGTAAAAATTGTTTCATTAGTTCTGCAACAATCGCTGGAAATCTTTAACCAGTCGCAGCGCAGTGGCTCTCGTCTTACATGAACGTAGCTTCAGTTTTCTGTGCATATACCCTAAGAGCCACATATTTAAAACAAGTATTGACCATCAGGTGTAGTAAGAAAACATATTTTAGCCGGCTTATGGAATGTTATTACAATGGGCATGGGAAGCAATTCGAAAAATGTACAAGTTTCAAACGGCGGCACGACTGAGAATGAGGAGAGAAAACGTGATACAGAAACTCCACTTGCCAGTCAGTCACTTTTACTACTATTGGTTCTCACAAACCACTGTACAGCCACTCATAATCCGTACAGAGACGCCTTGTATAATTTCACTGACTCCCAAGGTAAATCCTTGTGCCCAAACGAGCTGATTATTCAATTCAGTGATTTCTAGAGATCCTAAATTGCCATTCATTCGTTATTCACAAAGTTAAAGTCTCTTAATTCCAACAGATGATGGCGTTGTGACACCAACAGAGGCAGTAACTTCGTTTAAGTTTAATTTAGATGCATTGTACACGACAATCTGCAAGGTACCAAATACAGATGAGACAACATTACTGTTGTATATGTTGCTGCATCGAAATCCAGCAGTAAAAGCTTGCATTATGAAAAGAGCGGACATACAGTTGCTGGTGAGCATTAATCGACTTTGATATAAATATTTCCTGTTTTTCCAAGACTTCGGACTAACTTTGAATCAATTTTATTTTAGGTAATACCTATACTACAAATATTGTATCATGCTCCTGACAACACGTCTCATCATATATACATGTCTCTTATCATACTGCTGATATTGAGCGAGGACGACACATTCAATAAAAATGTACACGAAATTGTGAGTATTTTTAATGATATCAAATATTCTGGAGCATTATACCTCATCCGTTGATATAATTTCGCAATTATGGCATTCAAATTGCTTAGAAGTTTCTTCATTTTGAAAGACATTACAAAACTTGTTCATATTTCGTTTTTTTCTTTCCAGATGTTGAAAGGTGTAACGTGGTACACGGAGAGATCCATAAGTGAAATATCACTGGGAGGTCTGTTGGTTTTGGTAGTAATTCGGACTATACAGTACAACATGCTTAAAATGAGGGTGAGATATCGACTTTGAATGAAAATTGGAATCGTTTCTTTACGCCGACTTGTTATTCTATAAAATGATTTTCTACAATGACGTTGAACAATTCATAGGACAAATATTTACACACGAATTGCCTGGCGGCTCTGGCTAATATGTCGGCACAGTTCAGGTCGTTGCATCCGTACGTTAGTCAGAGGTTGTTGAGTTTATTCGAGACCCTGGCGAAAAAGTATGCAAGATTGGAATCAAACATACACACGCAATCGACGAGTTCTGAAAGCACGGTGGTGAATGTTAATGGAAATGTAGTTAGTTCTGACATGGTGAGTGAACTAAATCAATGAGACATAGAAGAAAATTCAATTTCCTATTAATATTCTTTCAGATTCAAGACTTGACGGTTCTTGAAGAGGTATTGAGAATGGTGCTAGAGATTATAAACAGTTGTCTAACACATCAACTTTCTCATAATCCAAACTTGGTTTATACTCTTCTCTATAAAAAGGATATATTTCAACCTTTTCGAACGCATTCCGCCTTTCAAGATATCGTTCAAAACATAGACGCTGTAAGTTCGAATTGTATGGAAAATGAATTTATACGAATTCGAGAATTTCACCTCTCCTTTTCTCTTTTTTCAGGTGATTAATTTCTTCTCTTATAAGTTAGAGCAGAGGGATCAGTCGCATATTGGCGTTAGTCAAGTATTATCAACCATACAACACGGAGCTACTCAATGGCCAAAAGACCGAATGAGGGTAAATTTGATTTAGTATTTATCAGTGGAACCACCCAATGCCCATGTATAATTCAATAGTTCAATTTTGTGTCTGTATTCTTCCTCAGAAATTTCCGGAATTGAAATTTAAATACGTGGAAGAGGAGCAGCCGGAAGAATTCTTCATCCCGTATATATGGAACGTCGTTTGCCACGGAGCTTTACTACATTGGACTGCTGAGATTAAATTATTCTCATCGAACAGCAGCGAACAGACAACGATCGTTGTTTGCTGATGCTCAGAGATTTCGTGTATACTATTGAGAGCTATCACGAGCGCTAAAAGTACAATACGAAAAAGTGTATTGGATACCAAATGAATCGGAATATTATCAATAATATACTTTGTAGGGTCGGTAGCTAGCGATACACTTAAAAATACATCTGCTCTAAAGTTTTATATGTGAACACTAGGATGGAGTGTCGATATTGAAGTATTGAGATATTCAAATATTCAAATATTGAAACATACATATTGATATTGACAAGTGCATACATACATACAAACATACATTGCATTTATAGAACGATTTTATTTCTAAGTCTAGAATCGTCTCGATATTTTTCGTCGATCACGATTAACTAGACTTACATCTCATGGAATCCGGCACTTTTTCGCCACACTTTACGTCCCAGTATCTATCTCTTATATTTAAAGCCATAAGACACATTGAATCACCGGACTTCGTGACTGATAATTTAACGTTGGGCTAAAATTACGTTATAACTCTTCAGATCTTTTTCCAAAGCTTCCCCTTTTTGTTTTTACTAAATGATTAATTAATTCTTTCAAGATTTCAAAACTGTTCTATACAAATTCTTAGCCAGTCGAGATATTTGAACAAATATCTGACTCATATTCGAATCGAGATGCCTATTCGTAACGTGAATTTGACGAATTGCTTATTTTTGTCAAGTATTTGGATGCGATGTTTTCTATTTATAAATTATTGAACCTACTACAACGTCTAACGGAGTTCGGTGTCTCATCAAACGCGATTGATAGATAGTGGATAAATAAGTGTTACATATTCGTGTATTTTCAGTTGATACTTATATTAGTATATCATACGAATATAATGTCGTGTCTACATTATGTATGATATTATAGTATGGAAAAAGTGTTTATACTTCTTTGTTCTCTTGCTTTACAGATATCTTGATAATGAAAGAAAAATAAAATTAAAAGAAAAATAAAAATAATAATTTAACAATAACGAAGAAGTTTAAAATTGGAGTTTCAGAATTTTGTACATTTATTTTGATGATTGTATATTTTTTTAAATTGTAAATCCTGTAATTAATTATGATAAGTAGTAACTGAGAGCAAATAAATATCAATTGTCATGCCAGCTATGCGCTAATCATTTGAACTATATCCATTAAGTCTTGGAGGACTCTGATATACAAATCCCAAGTTTGAATTCTTTATCATTTACCGAGCTATAAAGATAAGCTATAATCTTCGAGTAGACAATTTCAAACTTGTTGCCGCCCATTATTGGCGGCAAAGTTAGTTTCATAAGTCGCCACCGCAATGATGAAATGGCGCCACCTCCTGGACCTAACAATGCAATTGCCGATAATAAGGCGCATCTTTGCGACGCCTTCAGTTTCGGGGTGGCTAAAGCCGTGACGGACCGGTACCTGAGTCTTGCTGTTAGTTTTTCATTTGTTATTGTGTTTTATATTCATTCGCGAGTGATTAGATCAACGGAATGGATCTATATTCGTACTGGCTGTAAGTCTGGCCTAATTCGCGTCTCGAAATTAACCGAAATCCGCGATCGAAACTTACACGATGCGCTTTCATCGATGATATTGTAGTTCGGATTATCTACGTTTCTCGGAATCTTATCGTCGCTAATATGCCCTAATTAGTTAGGTAAGAACGCGGTTATCTTATTTCTATACATAAAAATGCATCATTTTACTTGAATATCCTAATATTCATTCCATAACCATGAATTATTACGTTGCATTGGCGCGAACGCGGTAGCCGGTTGTCTAGTCATTTCACCCTATCGGTTGGTACGCCTTACGACGCTTTCAGTTTCAAATTTCCTCCGGTTCTCGTTCAGTTGCGTATTCAAATTCCAACGTATTATGTACGTATAAATCGGGGTAATTCCTTCCTTGGAATGAAAATGTTTATTTAAAAACGGTCACAATAGTTTTCTCTCTAATAATCGCCGGTGAGCGCGTGAGTCGGTCGATCGGAATAAAAGTTTGATCACAATGAGTGCACAGTATTTTTTTTTACGACAAGTTCAATGGATGCGGATACCTACGAAGCCGGTAGTTCGCCGTTCACTTTGGAATACGATTCTGCATTATAGTAATGCTTGTGCTCCTTCGACTGCCAGAGGATATCATTTTCTACAATAGCAGTGATCAAGATTGTGAGTTATAAGTAAGGTATAAGTGAGATGCATATTATTCGTGGGATTGCGAAGATGAAAAGATCCAGTTCAACGCAAAGTTTTGTTTACATACATGCGCTCAGACGGCGTCCTTCGGAGGCTCAATTCAATCTATGCGTAATATTATGGTTTCATTGCGCTTTGATTTTAAACTTTTAACGGTTGCGTATGATTTTTTAACTGTCAATTAGCATATTAGATTCAATTAGCATTAAACATTATCGATAATTATAAACCTTGTTTGATGTTTTGACGATTTTTTTTTCTTTCCTGTTTATGTTCCAATTTGGTCAAAACTAAGTTCCGCTCTGTTTTTCGCGAATTCGATCATGTCGAGATTCTTAATTTCTTGTTAAATTTGAAAATAGTAACTATCAGAATTGTTTCATCGCTGAGATTCGAAATCGCGTTATATTTCTCCATAGCAATGATTACATAGAAAAGTCGGGCGGTATAAGCCTATTTTTTTTTTCTTACCATTTTATGTCAGTCACATAGTGTGAAGATCGCAATTTGGGATATAATTTATATCAGTGCAGTGCCCTCCCAGCCCTTCAAGCCCTCCCACCCGCATTTTGGAATATGATTCACTACAGTGCTCCCTTTAATAAAATATAATATTAATCAGTGCAGTGTTTTCGATCTTCTATCGATATTTTTGAATATAACTCAAAGCAGAGCAGTGCAGTGTTTTTAATCCTACTCGCATTTTGGAATACCTACATAAAAAGCAGTGCATTGTCTTTCAATCTCTAATTCCTAACTAATAAACCCTGCACCAATAACGGATTACTTTTATGGATACATATACTCGCAGAGATCAACGATGGTGAGCTTCGCATGCTATTGAATATTCCTCGGTTTATTGTAAGCGTTAGACTATAGCTATATATATACACCATACTGCCCATCTTTCTTTCTTTTATAACGTACAGGTATGAATCTTCATCGAAATGAAATTGGCTCAGTGATATGTATTCGAATTTTATTTATACAGGTATATTATTGTTTGAATTTCGAAAAGTAACAAAATGCGTTTACAAGCCAATTAAATTATCAGATCGACAGTTTTCCAGTATAAGGTATGCCTTGGTCAGTTTCAATGGCTATCTTATTTAACCGCCGAAACGTTTCTTCCAAAGTTCGGCAAAGGTCGTCGTCCTGCATTGGCAGATACCACCGCTGCAACTACCCCCAGCTTTTCCCATGCTCAGACAGTTAGCGGCGCAGGCTGTGTCCCCAACAAAACCACCAGCGCTCAGGAGGTCGCAAGTCACGCGTCTTTGCCTATCGGCACGCTCTTCCACTTCGTGTTCTGCGAATAGAAAAACAAGAGATCGTCGAATTAGAATATTTGATGTTTCTGATTTTGACTTTAATTCATTCCAGACTCTGAATATTAGGCGACTAATTAACATTAATAGCGAGTAGCGACTTACCCCCGACATGTGGGAAGGCCATTGAGCAGGCGATCAAAGCCAGGATCATAGAAATTGCGAAGAAATTCATTTTTGCAGATCGGGTTTTTCGGTCTGTTTTTCTTGCTCGAAAATATGTATATCTTTAACAGACAACGTAGAAAATTGATCAGCACTTATAAGAAGATATCATAAATTTTATATCCAATATTATGGAAACTGCGTCCTCCTGCGATTTGCGAACGGTTAAAACAATTTCATGCAATAATATTCAGACGCTTTAAGTCTCTATCCACAATTATATATTCATAACGAATAGATAAACGTTATAATACAAGTAGAATTGTGCTCGACTTACCCAGCTGCTACTGAAGCTCGGAGATGAAACTGTATGCTGAAGCTCGTTGCAAGATCCTCTTATATACTCAAACCGACAATGAGAAATCGTCGTCCAAAACGATACAAACAATAATCGGCAATCGGGGACTTCACCGATTTATAGGTTTCAATTACGCTTCGCGATAACGTCTAGTACTTCCCCTGATATTCAATGTTAAAGTTCAAATACATTCATACAAATACATCTATATTTGGCAGAATAATCTTTCCAGCTGTATAGTTATGGAATTGCTAATTAAGATCCATCCGACCAAATATTCGCCGCCAAATATTCTGTACAAGTATACCGGGTGTCACGTACGTAATTGGCGACGAATATTTTACAGGGTCAATCTTGATCGAAATTTGGAATCGAAACATCCTTTGCCAATCTTTCCTAAAATGCCCAGATTTTGTGTAATTATGAATTGAATAAGTAGTAGCCAAAGAGACGTGCTTTATGAACGGGCACCTGAATTGAATTTTTTTCCCGCCTGATAACGGTGCAATACGATAGAATCTTCTTTACCTGTAGCTGCGTTCTAAATTATCGATGCAAACTTTACACACGATGCCGATGAGCAACGTATGGTAAAAAATGCTCGTCGATAATAGAATCTTCTTTACCTGTAGCTGCGTTCTAAATTATCGACGCAAACTTTACACACGATACCGATGAGCAACGTATGGTAAAAAATGCTCGTCGATAATAGAATCTTCTTTACCTGTAGCTGCGTTCTAAATTATCGACGCAAACTTTACACACGATGCCGATGAGCAACGTATGGTAAAAAATGTTGCAATTAAATAGTAGATTCCGATAGTAGAATAGTAGATGGCAGTGGCATCACTGGCATCATCTGTCATTTGACAGTTCGATGAAAACAGCATGGCGAATTCGTACGATTTTCATTGCTCAGTTTCTGTATTTACAATATTCTACATCGTAATACGAGGGCGTAGTAGTTCCGCTAAAAACACACCTTGATTAAATTATCCGTTTAAAATAACAGCTGACCGCGTTACACACGTAAAGGTGGAGACGACGACGCGGATGTAAATATCCGAGCCCTTCCCAGTTTTGTCATGCAACCGTAAATAGCCACAAGACTAATTACCAAAACGGACGCATCACAGAGCTTTAAAATACAGTAACAAGAGCTGTGCCTTTCCGAAAGGCAACGCGGCAAAGTTCACAGTGATTTTAACGGCGAAAAGTAATCAGCTAGAGGCAGAATCTTTCACCCAATCATCGAGCACCTAAGTTCATAAAAATGGTTCGAGTTATTCCGGTCCACAATTTTCTGGGACAAAACGTAGCCACGATAGAAGAGCCGACGGCTACTTGCACGGCGAATAATTTTCACAGAGAATTATTGTTGCTCGCTTTGCCGAGCCACTGCGTCGAAGTCCACGACCTAAAATCGTCAGACTTAAAACTGCTCACCGTATTCCCGACGGTTGATTTGGTTGGGCAAATTCTTCACTGTACAACTGGTGATTACGTTGCAACTTTGGAATCAAAAGTGTCTAGGGATGGGCTGACGACGAGCAATTTTGTTCGAGTTTACGTTAACTGGGCGCTTGTAGAGAGCCAAGGTCATGCAATGAGGGCACGGATAGCCGGGAGAGTTACGCCGAGTTTGAATCGCCCCATGAACAGTCTCGAGATGATAGAATTGCCTCTGAATAACCAGCCAAGTGTTATAGCTTGTTGTCAGGCGACGGGGAATCTGTTGGTCGCAACAGGATCCAGCGCCATTCTCCATGAATTTAAAGTCGAGACTCAGCAGACCTCAAAATTAAAGTTTATAGACTTTGAGGCAAGGCCTTGGTCCTTGGGGTTCAGCTTTTCTCCGACGAGAATGGAGATCACCGAAGATTTTATATCCATATTAAATCCGACTCACTTTCTCGCCTTCAGACTCACCAATCCGATGTACGAGGACATAGATCAGCTCAGTTCTATAGCTTCTACGAACTCATCTTCTGTAGACAAGACTTCTTTGTCTACAAATTATTCTTCCCTAGACAAAACGGAGAAGTCTTCGAGCTCTGGGCGACAGGGATCGCCGCGTTCTGCAGAGAATTTAAACTCTAAATTCAGCAATAAAGGGCAGGAACAAACGCTCGATTCAAACAGCTTGGCGACTTGCGATTCTAGAACAAAAACATCCAGTCGGGAAGGAACTAGGCTAATTAACGATCAAAATTTGAATTCTAATAGATTATTGCACTTGAAATTGGGCCCTAACAGGCTTCGATCAAAAATAATTTCCAATCCGTACATAGACTGGGAAAGATTGGTCTGCAACGAACAAAATGAATTACAGAGGTTGGCCTCGCGCGGTATTGTTGAAACTAATTCGCTTCCATTTACCATCAATCTACCGTCTATAAGCTTGGAAAGAGCCAGTCCCGGGCACACATTAAATCCCTTCATTTTAAATCCAAGTAATATGGATGTCGTGATAAAGACTACGTCGCCAGACGAAGGCTGGTCTGAAAATTATGCAGTTAAGAACTTACTGCGTATCAAGATCTCAAACCCGAGCAAAGACACCAACTTTGATGGCGAGTCGGAGATATTTACTTGTCTTGAACTGAAGCCGTTGTATTTGAAAAGGGAATGTAACAATATGTGCTTAAAGAAGTCTATTCTCAGGTCTGATAAGTTCAAATATCTTCATGGCATTACCTGCGTGGTTTGCACAACTCAAGAGGGATATGTGTATCATTTTTCTGCAACAAATTGTGAAGAGTCAAATCCGACTTGCCTCACTACTTACCCGTTCACTGCACCTGTGCGTCATATTGCTTTGGAAAATACCGTTCTACACGCGCTCACCGACACTGGACTAGAGTCCTACACTTTACGATTATCCCATCACGTAGCTAAAAGCCTGAATTACATCGATAACTACAAAATCTCATGTCCTAGTGTCTCGGAGCCCATTTGCCTCATTGGCTTGCGTCCCTTTTTGGGAATGCAAAGCTTATTGTACGCTGGAAGTTGTCTGGTTCTCTTAGCCAGGGCAGAAAACTCGTGGACTTTATATTCGCTGAGTTTACCCAGCCCTGAAACTTTGTATTTAGATTTTTTAAACACTGCTAAAAATCACAAGAATACAAGCCCCAATACTTACAGACATTTGCTAGGCGAAGCGCACGCCATTCTGAGGCTGTGTAAAGACATTAAACGATACAGCTGCACGTTTAGTACAGAGTCGTCAAATTCTTGTCAAGATGTGTTGGATTCTAGATTGGAAAATTTGTACAGTCAGTCGTGCGCCTTGTTGGGAGATTATTACATAAATTCCGACCTAGAAAATGAATGGGACTTGAGTATTCCATATTATAGAATGTCGAAGCTAAAAGCTGCAGAAGTTATTTCCAGGAAATCAGTTGCCAACGCTCCTGGCCTGGTCAGATTCCTCACGGAGACTTTGGCGAGCACAAAAAGTGGGCCAGAAGCTGACGCCCTGTTCCAAAGTCACAATGTAGTCGACATACTGAGCTCTGAAAACGTCGAGGACTTGTCTAGATTGATACTGAGAAGTTCCGTGCTCAGAGAATACGCGACTGATAAATTGATAAACGTTTTGTCGGGCCAGGCGAGTAGTGACTGCACGAGATTGGCATCTGTGCTGCTGTATCTACAATCAGAGAAACAGGAAGAGGCCAGGAGATCTCTGGAACCTATATCGGGGCCTTTTGTTGAGGAAATGGTCCTCGAGCATTGGCATCTATTGTTCGATTCTACGGCTTTAAAAAAGCGTAGTCGAGCTGTACCAACGTTTTCGGAATTCTCTGGCATTCTTATGCAACAAAAGACGCGAACCTTTTCTGAGATTTTGACCCAACTTGTTGAGGATGGTATTCTAACTTTGCATCAAGTCGTGCAAGTGTTTCTAGAGTATCTGCCGTCCAGAGTTGGGAGAGACGGTCACGACGCAGCGGCGGCGTTACAACTTTTCATAGAAACGTATTTTCAAAATTACTTTGATGCTAAATCCCGGGATCAGTCTTCTTGCTCGAGTAACGATACTACGAACGACTTTGCTGTGGCGGAGGCCTTCAAGATTCTGGTCAGATCTTATCTGGGCAATTTAACGCAATCAAAAGTCTACAAAACTGTACAAAATATTAAAGACTGCAATCAAAACGACGAGGAGGTTTACCTATTCGCTAATCAACGACCATTTTATCTGAATAAATTGCCTCCCTACTCAACGAACTGTAAAAAAATACTGCACCATGAAGAGGCAAAGAATTTGTCTGAAGTAACAAAGTCAATTCGAAGCGAAGTACCAAAGCTACAGGCGCTACTAGCCAGCGGATATCTGCCCTCAGAATGCGTACGAGAAGTTAAACAATTTTTAGATAATCAAGAGATTGAGGGAAACTTGGCTTTCAAGACATTGTGCATCTCTGACACGGAGATAGTCACTCGATTGCTTATGGTAGAACATCCACAGGCTGTACTACAATACGCCAAGGTCTGTTCAAAGGATAGATATCAGATGATTATTATTTCTGATAAAACTTTGGTTTTAGTTCTATTCTTTTCTTCTTCTAATATCGTTACATTTTTATCCGCAGGATAAATACACCAAAGAAACAGAGTGGAAATGTTTAATTCAATTGTTACAAAACGAAATTTCTATGCTTGACGAAGGTCAAGAACCGGAGCAGTGTTTCTTTGACCAAATTATGAAAGGTAGAACGTCTGTTAATAAATTTTCGAAGAAACAATGCATTCAATGTCCGATTATATCGAGGTCGAATTCATTATTTTTAATCCTCCTTGCAGAGACTTTAACTTACTTGGCACAAACTTTACCGTTGGACGAACTCTGCAGGGTCTTGCCAAAGGAGGACGAAGCGGCGTATCGACGATACACAGACGCTTGTCGACGAGCAGGACATGCTGATCATGTTAAATCGTTGATTGTAGCAACTGGTCATCAATTATTAGCTACATTGAATCTCTAAATTTAATCGATAATTAGCGAATTAAAGGCAACTAAGATTACTCATATCCGTATTAAATCGTTTTGCGAGCTCTTTGAGCATCGAAATCGTGTTTACAAAGTATAGAAAGCCTGATTGAAGTAGAAATCGTAGTACAGATGTGGTGTTTTGTTCTTTTGAGCTATCATATTGTCAATGTGTACAAAATCAGTTGAAAATCGTCGCACAGCTTCTTGGTACAAAGTCTATAGCTTGAATTAGAAAAAAATGTAGCTTGGACTTCTGGCTGGACAGCCAATATAAGATATAAATTTTAAGTAATTGAAAATAACATCAAGTCCCGTGGTTTAGCATCGCAATTCTTTTTGGCTGTATAACGTGAGCTTCTAGAGTTGCAGGACTTTGTTGTCTTTCAGCACTAGTCATTCTTGATAATATAGAAAGTATATGAAGTGTTAGGTACCTGCGATCCAGGCAAATATAATAGTAATAAAATGAAATTAATTATTTTACCATGTGAGAATAATCAGCTACACGACTTATGCCAAAGTACTTGTATAAAAACGGATTATATTACATGTTAAGTTATTACCAAGTTGTGAATGATATTACGATACATACCTTATTTCGCTGTTTACAGATAGCACATGCTTAATTCAGTTTTATATTACTTGGAGAAGACAATTATTGCCCAATTAAAAACTATCCATGTCTTACTCTGTTCAACAAGGAGTCTGTGATTTGAAAACGACGAATTTGCATCAATCAAAAAAGCGTTTATACAAAAATCCGGCTTCTTATTGAATTCAGACACTGTTCGAAGGATCAATTATTGTACCGAATTGCTACTAGCAACAATGGATAATTAAAGTTAACGAGATTTTAAATGATAAGATTATAGTTATATTCTATGCATATTATATAACTTATAAAGGACTGTTAAATGTTTTTACATATTATAACTAAAGATTTAAATTTTAAACGATTACTAGTTACTTTCTAAGGCGTTTTGTTCCTCGATAGGGTACGTAATTATAATTAATAGATAACTAAATCGCACTAACTCTACCGGTCCAAGTCCTTGATCGAGACTGAGCCTTAATTGACTCTATTAGGTAAAATAACGTTCAATTTGTTTATTAGATATGAATAATAATTCAACGATAAAGTAAATTTGTTGTTTCATTCGATGGTAAAGTATGTACTAGTTATTGTCACATAATATTGAAATCGTGAATCGTGATATCACGCGATCTGATAATATGATATTACATAACGCTTTAGAAAATGAACAGTCTTGATGTGCCTTTAGGATCTGTCTCTCTTTGTTAAACTATTCATATGAACTATAGTAGGTAGTATATTTGGAGAAATTTTTTAGACATTGATGAATATTAGTTGGGGAGTAAAAAAAGGTATGAAAAATTTCTAAATATCGCTGTCTGTAAATGAACATTAAATAAAACGTATCGATGTTATATGAAAGAAATTGCGCAAGCAAGTAAATATTATTTATCGATTGAAACAATAATTATGGAGGGATAATAATAACGAGTAACTATCCAAATTTCAGCGGCCTGTAAAATGGTATATTATTGAAAATGATTTAGATATAATTTGGCCCATTTTACACATTAATGGCTCACAACTTACGATAATTAATACATTTCTAACGGTATAAAATACACTAATAGTTCATCTTACATTTTAAATTGAAAAGATTTAATAATACGGATAAAAAGGCATGCAAGTCTTTTTCTTTATCTTATTATTCTTTTTAAGTAAGGCATGTCTGAAAACAGACCGTCTTGGTCTTATTAAAAGTAAATAGCTTCTGTCGCATAGAGGTAACACAGTCTTCTTATCGACCAATCACATTTTAAATAATATAACACGATCTTTCACACAAAACTTACGCACAATATAATCATCTCTATTTTAAGTTTAATACAGTTTGCAATATTCATTTATCAAAAGCTCTGCCTATTATTTATTTATTCGATTTAATCTCATATTTTCAAATTAACAAAAGGCGATGTTGGCTCCCCACCCCTTCGTTTGGCTTCGTCGAACTGTATAAAGTATTCCGGATACTGAATCAATTTTATTTCATATAAAAAAAAGGAACCTTCAGGATTTTCTGTCCTTTTAGTCCAACGATTGGCATTATGTATTTTAATACTATAAATATTAGATATGAAAAAAAAAAAAAAAAAAACATGTTATGAAGGCACCATTTTCCGTACCCACGTTCCATTGTACATCTTTGACCCAGCTGTTATTCTTATCAGAGTATACTGTCGTCACTTTACCAGAAAAAAAAGTAAACAACCCATATTCCTCTCTACAAGACGTCGTAGGCTCGAATTATTTGACAAACAACAGAATAATGCGGCGTACATTGGAAATACACGAATATTTATCATTTTCTAAATGTATCTACGCGTTAATTAGCTATATATCATCTACATAATTATATATATATATATATATATATGGTTGGAACCTTACCATGCGATTTTATAGACTGCTGGAATCCGTCCGGAACGTGATTTCAACAGATTTTGAAACCTTGTTTCTGCATTGGTACACAAATTACGTGTGATAATATTGAACTGATGAAATCATGAGGTAAAACGTTTATAATATATTATAACAATGAATCTACGTTTAAAGAACTTTGTCATTTACTTGCTACAAATATCCTATTACACAATATACATCGGAGGTGAGTTAGCTATGAAAAACTATCAAGCCTACTAATTGAAATGGATAAAATGATGATAATCGATGATTCTTTAATGCGGTGAATAATGATAATTTTTTCTTCTATAAAATTGTACGAAAATGACTAAAATCGTCGGTATAATCTGCGTTTGAAATAAATAATACCTAGCTGATCAGCTTGTACGTTTGGGGGATATTGAAAATACATAATATTCTAAAGAAAAAACGAAAATAAAATAACGAAACGAAACGAATC
Source organism: Tenthredo livida (assembly GCA_963992785.1). Taxonomy (NCBI): domain Eukaryota; kingdom Metazoa; phylum Arthropoda; class Insecta; order Hymenoptera; family Tenthredinidae; genus Tenthredo; species Tenthredo livida. The sequence continues at coordinate 311,659 of OZ023070.1, read as the reverse complement.
AAAAGTATCTTTTATCGTCATAATTATAGACAATCCGTTGGTTTAAAAAATTGTTAATTGTTATTGCAACGAAATTCTTCGCTAGCGGTCAGTTGTATGAATCTGAAATCATAAGACCACTCCTCCTTCCGACCATACCAATTTCACAATCTCGAAATACCCAACTTAATATTATACCGTCTCCTTCTGTTTAGGATTGAGGGGTTCCGCCGCAGGAGTTTTTGCTTTCTGTTCGGCACGTTTCTTTGTCTTTCGTTTTTTGGTCTTAGATTCTGCCCCGATAGCAACGAAGTGATTTTGGAAGTACTCTTCGATCTCTGATAACTTTTTCCCATGAGTTTCCGGCAGCATAATATAAACGAATAAGGCTGCGGCCACTGACACCCCAGCAAAGAACCATTGCAGACCGTGTCCCCCTATGGCAGAGAAGATTTTCATCATTTGTTTTTTCAACTCACTTTTAAATCCGCTGCACTATTATGTATACACACCTCCCATTGATGCTAGCAGAAAGTAATATGATTGAACAGCGATGAACATGAGGAAATTCGCCATTCCGTAACTGATGGAATGAGCTATCCCACGGATCTCAGTAGGGAACAATTCCGCCGTCATAGTCCATGGAATGGTCAGCATTCCGATCATAGATGTACATACGTATAACAGCAGACATATGACTGGTACCTGCGGAAACGTGATTATCAATGAACGTTGTTCATTTTTCAACCTGATCTAGGCAGGAGATACATAATATTTGCCAACTTACCAGACTCCCACTCTTGTCACCTTTCGATATTTGCAATGTGAAGTAACCGGAGATTCCCATGCAAGCAGCCATTCCAAAGGCAGACAAAATGCACAGTACCCTTCTCTTGTATCGTCTTAACAGCCACGTGTTCACCAGAGAGCACAAAAGCCGGGTAGCACCAACGAGAATCGATGCTGTGTATGGATTCATGTCAGCCCCAGAGTCCTGAACAACGCATTCATTATTCGACCGAGTTTGCTAACGGTGATTTTTTTTCGTTGAGGGTATATAGGAAAATAGTTGGTAAATTACCCGGAACCAATTGACCGCGTAGAATAGGGTGATGTAAATTCCGGAAAATTGTTGGAACAGGAAAAAGAAGAATAAAATGAACATCGGCTTCCAGCCCGTTGGCTTCAGGAACGCCTGAACCTTTGCTGACGTATTTCCTTGGTTGCTTCTCCGTTGTTCGCTCAGTTTAATCTCACGTTCCTTCATGATTGTGTTGTACTGGACCTCGGCCGCGGTGTATTTCCCCTGCTTGGGTTCGAGTCTGTACAACCTGTAATGAGAAACGAATAATCGGAACGTTAATTCTCACCTCTGCATATAAATTGACCATGACTACTTCTGTAACTTCTTCAATCATCCGGTATCTCACCACTCTAACGCCTTCTTAGCTTCGTCGAGTTTTCCCTTTGAGACAAGCCAGACTGGAGATTCGGGTGAAAATATTTGGATGAGTATCGTCGGGATGGCAGCCCAGGCCAGGCAGATCCAAGAAACTTGTCTCCACGTGAAACAAGCCCCCTTGACATAAATCATGAGCATTCCAAACGAAGCTAACGTTGGTCCAGTGGAAACTAGAGAGCCTCTGAGCTCGGGCCGGGCTACTTCGGTGATGTAAACTATGGCAGGAGAGGTTCCAAGGGCGGCAGCCACCCCGGTCAGCAATCGGCCGACCAGTAACATCGGGACATTTGTTGCTAACGCGATCAATATCCAGCCAATTGTGTTCGGAATAGCGGCGATTTGGATAGTTTTCAAACGGCCTACAGTCTCCATAAGAAATCCGGAGATTAGAGCACCGATTGGCGTGGCGAGGACCACGATGCTGGCTGTGAGGAAGAGAGCATGCATTTTTAGCGATTTTTTATTCCATCATACAGAGGACGAAGGGTTCATCTTTTCGCCTATTTTAGAAATAGGATCTTACCCAGCCATGGGCGCTGGGCTTCTGTCGTCGGAAGTGCTTCCGGGTCGTCCTCGAGCTGCGGAATCAACACCGCAGAGTATGCCATTGTTAGTCCGACCGTTATGTGATAGGATGCAGCTATCACGGAGGCTGCGATCTGCACGAATGAAAATGAAAATGAGAAAACAAAAAAAAAAAAAAAACGATTGTCACATACATCGCTATTTATTATTTCTCAAGTAGGTATTCTTCTATGTAGAGGCGCGTATACCTGTGGTGTTGCCGACTTGAGGCTCGCCGGCTCCTTGAATCCCTTGTTGAGACTTCGACTCGAGACGATCGCGTCTTTGAAACATTCGCGTTCATTTTCTTCGATGTTTTTCGACGCCTCCTTCTCAACACTGAAATTCAACAAAATCTCATTTAGGTATAGAATCTTGTAATATTCCACTACGAGATATCTCGGTATCCGTATACCTATGATACGCGACTGGAAGGGGTATAAAAGGATGAAAATAAACACGGTCAGATTTACGAAAGAATTGCAGTTTTTATTGATTCCCCAAGGTCGGGGCCGGGTTGAAGTTTGGTTTGGGGTGAATTTTAAGTTTCTAGAAACTTCGAGTCGGTATAATATTCAATTTCGGAACTTCAAGTCGGCCCCTTAAAGTCATATTACAGTAATTTCCTTATTCTATGATAAAAATAGGTACATAGATCAATTACCCACTAGACCTCACAGAGGCTATATGCGAAATATGAATAGTATAGGAATTTTATTATTGAGCGCGCGAAATAATGCACGTATGGTCAAAGTATATTCGCGCGAAAGCGTTGGTCTCAGTTTAAATCAGACAGGGCGGTGTGCGCAAAGATATCGCGTTCTGAATGAGGCGTCGATTCATATATAATACACACTTGTCGTGACGTAATAACCTATAGCATATACCTACCTACACGTTATTGAAAAAGTCATATCAATCAAGACCGAGTAGAGATAAAACGGGGAAGGACAAATTCATGTATGTAATTCAAGATGCGAAAGTCAGATCGAGATCGAGATCCAGATCCAGAGCCGGGGTAGTATATAATAATATAATAACGTAACGCGCAACGTAACGTAACGTATTATCGTAACACGCGAATACATCAAAATAGAACAATAAAGTTTGAAACCGGGATCAAAAAGATTCGCGGCAATTGACGCGCGCTAGACAATATATCATCTTGTATTAAGGAAGATAAAACGATGTTTTTATTGCCTCGAATATAATTATATATGTACTACAACTACTACATATGTAGAAGCGAAAATCCTTCGGTAAATCAATATACACTTTTCTAGGTATGGGTATATGTGTAGCCCGATCGTTCTTCATTCTTCATTCTCATGATCGACATAAGATTGCGGTCGCGATGTTATTCGACGTCTACCTGCACACATTATATACATACATACATATATATGTATGCCTGTAGTGTTATATACCGTTACTTCACAATTTCAACGGCATTCATCATAATACGTAGTAGGTATATATATATACACGCGGTGAACGAGGAATCGTCAAATTACATCCTCCGTAGATCAATACCACGGGTAGACGTATTATCTGAAGCCCCTATAGTATCCGCGCATAAAATCTCCTTGAATTTGATATTCCCTCGTGGTCTTAAAAGAGACGAGGAAGAACTTCGCTAATGTATTCTTTGAAATTCCTTCGCAAATTGATCGTACAAAGAATTGTAATACTTGGAAATCCTCGCTGACAAAGTTCACGGAAATGCTGCTGCAGCAACCATCAATTATATGTACATGTATATTACATTGGTCTTGGTCTTGGAATATTTGCCGATTAGAAATACTAGAAGAAAAAAAAAGCAGCACCGAGTTGGATTATCGGACTTGATTACTTGCTGAATCGCGTATTTCCTGGCAATTAACGATCGTACCATTGGTCGGACAACAACTGGATCGGTGATATGCGATAAGCTAAATATCGGCGTTGCAGATCGCGAGGATAATTCTCTGGCGTTCTAATATCGTATAGTATTTCATTCCTAATAGCGTGCGTCTCTGTGTATTCATTCCACTTGTTTTGGCTTATCGCGGTAACATATATATATATACCTACAGGTATATAGACGTGGAAAGATTTGGAAAACTTTTGGACAACTCATTCCTTTTAATCTCTAAGCACGAGCCTGTAACCTTGAGAAAATTTTGACCTATAAAATAATGATTATGATATAAGGTGCGCGACGTGTATCTGTGTCATTGGCACGCGAATAAAATTGATTGATATCAGATCCCTATCTCTGAGTACAATATATAAAATGTCAGATAATGAATTTAATAAGCGCAATTCTGCAGGACAATCGGATGTATACGTTTCTCATATATTTGCGCAATAATTATATTGACGACAAAATAAAATGCCAGATATATTTTTCTCGTTATAATTCATTGTCATATCATATGTTATACGCAGGTGGTATGTTTGTTTGTTTAAAACATGCTGCATGCATACAATAACGCAATTATAAATTTGTTTTCAACTTCTAATAGAAATGAAAAAACAAAATTTATCAAATTATACGCTGACTTATTATCAAAATATTTGAGCTTCGATTATTTTCTATCATAACAAGAACCGTATGCGGTTTAATTACCATCAATATCACGTTTATACTTCACGCGGTTCTGGGTCTCTGTTACAATTTTTACGTCACGCGTTATAATGCTGCTGCAATGCTCTGTTATACCTACACCTAGAATAATCGTATGAAAAATGTTCAAACTGTACAGTCGAGAGTGAGAAAACGAGAGATAGAGATAGAGAGACGGGGAGAGTTTATATAATAAAAAATAATATTTTTATGTATAGAGTAAAAATGAGAAAATAAAAAGAACAGAAAATAGTAACATTATTATGAGATTAAAAGGCGCACAACAGGTGTCGGCGATTAAAATTCTGGCTAATATAAACCATGCATGCGGACTGACGGAATCTATAGACAAACGAACGCTCCAACGATGTTTACATTTATTATATGAAGAGACTTGTCTGGATATATACTACACATATGAATGTGGGTATATAGATTGTGGGTGTATATCATATATGTGCAATATGAGAGATTCCGCACTAGCTCGTATAGACTTACACTTATATGTATACGTATATATACTGCCAGGAGTGTAACACATTATAATACATCGAGAAATCTGTTTATTATTTCTTTTTCCCTCTCGCGGTGTTCATTTGGTAAATGACAAAGGTTCAAATTAACCGCCAAATATTATTCATCAATTAATTAACTCGTATACATATGGAAATAATAATCTTAGAACTTTAAATGATGCATTGTAGAATAGAGAACCTTGAACGGTGACCTAAACAATGATATGACGTTGCCATTGGTATACACATATATATGTACGTGTTATATCCAGATATGTGTAATACGTATATATATATATCTCCATACCGCATCAGCGTGGTTTTTCCTCGTCTTTCTTTATTTTTCCATTTCCTCTTTTTTTTCTATTCTAAATTACAGTATAATATTATGTAATGTGACCACACTCATCTCATATACGTACATATGTATTTCAAAATTACATTTGATCTTGAGTCTTGAGAATCGTATCTCTCACAGAGTTATATTAAGAAATTTCAAAGCATGACTGGGTCTTTTTTTTCTCATCTTTTTTCCCCGTACATAAAATTCTTATTATCACTTTGTATCCACAGCAAGGTATAATCAAAGTTGATCCAAATGACCATACAGATATAGGTGAAGTATCGTTAAAAATGAAAATAAAAAGGCCTTCTACAATAATAAAAATTCTAGTTTATAGTTCGAGCATTCCAGGAAAGACTCCTATGTGCAAGCATAGGTATTCGGGAGATTTTCTCGCGCAAATAATTATATTTAAACGCGGTAATTAAAACGTAAAGAGTATTGAATAAATTGGAAACCTTGAAGTATCATCGCTCATAGTGTTAATTACTGTGAGCATAATATTATCGTCAACGCCTTGCAAAGAACGGAATATTTTTTACGCCTCCGCATAGCTCGTATGTACCCTAGTGTAATTTCGCGTTTTTTGCTAATTCCCAAATTATTTGAGCAGATGGAGAAATTATATTTTTAGATTTCTCAAACGGGTATTATCTAGAAATTAAACATACCTATAGTATAGGTATGTATACTCCCTGCTAAGGAAGTTAGATATATACGCCACTACCTATGTACGGGTACCTATAACATATAAAATGACGCAAATCGTAACTTGGGTACACCCACAGCCATACGTCAACGGAGGAGAGTGCGTGTATATATAGAAGAGAATAAAGAGTATAGGCAGGCCATCAGCTAAATCATTGTTGATAGTCAATATGCCTTTAATTTTGTTTAACCAGCTATCGGGTTTCGACAGCGTTTTAATAATGTATGGGAGCGGTTCCCACTTCTTATATTACTCTTGACCTGATCTTCTCGATTTTCGAGGGTTAAGAATTGAATCGAGACCCTTTCCCATCTCTTTGTTACCAACCGGTCCCTTGAACCCATGAAATCAAGGTACGTACGTATACGTACGACGAACAGCTGGCATCCACCGGCTTAGGGCTTATACCTTCCCCAACTTTTCGCCCGGTCGAATGCCTCTCGGGTCTCGCAGGTACTCGGGTAGCTCATTATTATAGTTTCTCTAACACCCATATATGGGGCATTCGCGTCACTTCAGCCCCCAAGAAAAACAAAAAGAATCCTCACAAAATTACAAAAAAAATGTGATACGGACTACGAAGAAATTCACGAGATTTGAAATTTGTTGAAAATTTCCTTTGGACGGAATACTTGCATCCTTTCATTTTTCATTCAAACAGTAATATTTTGGCAACGGTTAATTTGAAAACGAAAAAAATTACATCTCATTAATTTGTTTATATCATATTTGACCCGATTCGTTGGCACTTTTTGAGGATTTTTTTTTCTCCTAATTTTATGGTTGAAGTGACGCGGAATGCCCCATATACGTGTGTATAGACGCACGGTAAAATTCCACTCAAACGTGACTATACGATATGTGATTTGGCTCTTATTTTTCCTTCGCGTATAAGTACTTGCTGCAGCATCACGCGTGAATATGACGTAATAATGAAATGAGGAAAGACCGAGAGAGCTGATTTTCTTTTATGTAGAAGCATTTCCGAGTATCTTTCACTCGGTGACTGCAGCAGCCACAAGTCAAAGGAAAAATCGGCATCATATAGCTATCGAATACAAATCCATAATTTATCCGGTTTATTTATATCATAATGTCAAAAGATTCATCGAAATATTTTTTAGAGAGCTGGTGTGACTGACACTGAGATACCGAAAAGAGGAAGCTGTAACATGGCATTTGGCCAACGTGCATTGCTTGTTGCTAGCAGAGCTGGTAATCAGTTAACACTGAAAACCTCAGATGTGTTTATCTCACGAGTTTAGGCATCCGGCATAAACATGTATAAACCTATATATGCGAGAGTTCGAGTAATAGAAAATAATGTAAAGAACAAATTTCCATATTTTACAGGATCGGATTTAAGTGTCACAAAAAAATTAGGAAAAAAAATTAACATACAGCTAAGTGTGTATTCCCACAAAATTCGGGCCTTGACATCTCTTCGTCACATTAATAAGCACACTGCGTGAATTCAAATTACAAACTGTATTTCGTGCGAAATTGATTGGTATTATATTTGCGATGCACGAGCTGTGTCGACTCGGAGAGTTTATTAAAATAGATAGGTACTATTGTATGGGTCTATATAGGAATGGCAAATTAGTTAAACAGAAAATTTCCTCCTCCGACCTTCTGCATCGTATAAAGATCTGGGGTTTTGACTGGCACGTGTTATGTTTGACCTCAGGTTACACATACGTCTGTATAACGTTCAATTGTTATGAGACATATGTTGATTACGCATTCTTATCGCGGGCTTGATGGTGATGCCGTCTATAAAATAAAATGATATGACGTTGCGGAACGGTTGTTCGAATACATTAATCGCCTACCTTTGATATAAGCGAAGAAATCAGTGTTCGAAATTTTGTATAATAATAATTATTATAATAATTATTTATTTATTTATTTATTTATTTATTTATTTATTTATTTATTACACATCTTCCGTATTTTTGTTCAAATAAAATACAAGAAAAACTAAAATATATAAGTACGATGTACCTATAGCTGCGTACAGTTGTACACATATGAATATGTACATATTGTTGTTTTGCATAAAAGTTATGCATCCTGCAGTTCGAATTTCACCGAGTTTTTAAAATCTCCACTGCAGCAATACCTCTACTCGATAAGAGATTTTATACGTGTCATAAATGAAAACAATCTTTTCTTTCCTCTATTTGATTCTTTAAAAGCTAAGAATTTTTTTTGCGTAACACGTATTCCCTGACGTTATTATCGTCACTAACATGAGTAAATTAACAAAATGTAAAAGTATTAGTTTTCGAAATTCCTGAACTGACGTAATAATCGCAATTTCAGTCAGATTCCTTTGTCACTCGGATTGTAGGGCAAAGGGCTTACGGTTTCTCAGCATAAGTAGCGCGTCATAGAATACATATATATGAATATATGTATAAAAACAGACCCATATATTTATATTTATTTATATATGCTACATATATATGTAGATGATAAGCAGCGGGTCTTTAAATGCAGACTGCAGTCTTTCCTCCTTTCATCCTATACTTAGAACCGCGCCCTAATCGGCTTGTTGATATTTCTCTGACCCATTTTCGACGCCTAGCTGTAGTTTACACCTATACTTGACTCTGTACTAAACCGGGGTAATAATGAAAACACGAAGAATCACCTATGGGCTATACGAGTTGATAAGGTCCTAAATCTAACGACGGTTTAATGTTAGCCAGCGTAGCAGTTCGATATGTGTCAGAAATACTCCACGCTACGTATTCATCTATGCATGTATCATGCATACACACGCCTCTCTATACCACGAGATTACTATGTACTTCGCTAGCGAGCAGGCGAGCGTGCGTGCGTTGCTCTCGCCTCCTGTCAGTCGCTGCGCTGCTTGCTGCAGCCTCGTCGCTTTGTAGGTATATAAGCTATATAGCTCCAGTTGGTTCGATCAATAGAAGGGCATCAACCCTTGGGCTTGGTTTTTGATTTATGGTAGGTAGAGAGCGCGTTTTTTTTATACAACCCTAAAATGGGTCGTATTGTGACTTTGGAATTTTCATTCGTCACTAAATTAATGAAATTACAATCGGAGCAATTATGCAATGTTTATTATTCGTGGAAAAATCACGCATGTGTGTACACCTACGTGCAGGGTAAATGTGTTTGTTAATTCTACTACAGAGACTAGGTACTAGGCATTGCGGCATTGCTGTATGGATCTAGTCTTTGTTTTTTTGTTTTCGCAAAATAAAACGTTGCAAAAGGTTACGTGATACGTATTGGGTACACGGGCGATAGATTGCTTGTAGATTTCCATTCGGCACGAGCTCCTTGTCTGCCTGGCATGTAGTACTGGCATATTATAATTATACATACATAGAAAAGTACATACATATAGGCAAGGCATGGGAGATTTGACGACAGCACAGCTGTTCTTGGTATATCAACCGGACGCAATAATCTATGTAATGCCGAAACGAGTAACTATGCGTAATTATAGATTCGAGAATAAATAATTCATTATTATACATACTTATATGCGACTGCCAACTCACCTCAACGAGTACGGATCCATGGCTGTTAATAGTAGTAGTGGTAGGTTTTTGGTGTTTTTGGTGTTTTTGGTCTGTCAATTCTTCTACGGTTATTATTTTTATTTATTCAATTATTTATTTATTTATGTATTTGGTTATTTTGTCGATTCTGTATAATTTGAACTATATCGTATATATATTTGAAAAAAAAAAAAAAATTATTTATGTAATAATAAATTAAATTGTATATTCTTGGATATTAATTATTATATCCTCTCTTCTATTATTATTGTTATTATTATTTTTTCTTTTTTTCTCGTCAACTCCTGCAGATTACTCTCCTGCGCGTTAACCGTACTCTCATTTTATGTCCTGAAAAGAAAAAAATAAGGGAACAAGATATAATATGCGACGAAATTAAAATCTGAATATATAAGTAATTCATTAGGGTGGTCCTCAATTTGGTAATATTCGGAATTTCAATTCTAAGTGCCTTGGGGCAAGAACCACCCTAATGTTTATATTAAATTATTATTTTTTTCTTCTAAAGAATCGTACCTTCGCTCGGGATGAAAAAAAAAAGAAATCAAGAAAAAAAAAGCGTCAAACTTGTACAATGAATACCGTATAGTTTCTTCTACTACTACCTACCGCGTGACTTTCTAGGCCGGTGCAGGTGTATTACTGCAATCCTGTTATATTGTTATCTGGTGCAAGAGCCGAACGCGTATAAAGGTTGATATTGTATCTATAAAGTTGGATTTTTTTTTTTTTTAATATTGAACACCCACTTCGTAAGGCTTGATAAAACAGAGCGTATTCTCCTCTTGTTGGTCTTTTTTTCTTTCAATATTCGAATCGTATTATATTGCAATAATTACGTACGTATATGTACTTCTATATAGTACGTACCTATAAATGTATCAAAATACATCGAAATTCTTTTTGATAATTTTCAATTCTCCTACAAACTTCGAAGTAATTTTATTATGTTATACATCAGCTGATGGTTGATATATTGTAAATTCTATATACCTATGTGATGATTATAGAAGAGTTTTTTTTTTTTTTTTTTTTCAATATAATATGTACATTATAATAATAGCAGAAGAAAAGACGAAGAAGAAGGAGACTTATGTTTATCGTTTTTATATCACGAGCTGGATTTATCTAGTAAATATATATATATCTATATCGATACGTATACATGTATATACCTACATACAAGATAATGTTATACAGAAATCGCATGAAATACCCGAAATGCATGATTGAAATTACAGTCGTATATTACTACAAGTAATATAAAAATGAATAGATAAATAGATAAAAATGCTCACTTACTTTCGCCCCTTGGATTCCCAGTTTCCCTTTGTCTGTCGTCCTCTTCTTTGTCAGTTCTTGAAGAACCGAGCGTCGTACGTTCGAATCGAGAAAACTTGCTTACTCCGTTCTTTTAAAATGCGTGTAGGTATATATAATATTATGTTGTTTAATTATCTTAAACACATGTATATTTTCAAACAGAATGGAAAAAAAGAAAAGAAAAAAAAACATCCACCGCGTGACACGGAGCTCAAAGACTCGTATAATCCGAGCTATAAATTCTCCTTAACCGAGTCAGAAAACGTATACATATAAATTTATAAAAGCCGTAGAGAAATCGCGCAGGGAGAGTTTCTCGCCCGTCCACGTGCAGACTGCGCGGCTAAACCACCACGACTGACCCGAGCCCCTGGAGTTTCGGAGTTTCATACCGAGGAGGAGGCTGGTCGTTAGTTCGCGGTTGCATCGCGCTTGCTTCCTATCTGCTAGCGTACGATACCCGAGTTCCCCGTGACCTCATCATCATCGTATCGTGTACCGCGTGTCATTTCTTCCCGATACAAATAATGCAGGTTAATTATGTTCGGCTGACGCGTTGACGCGCGCTGATTAGCGATTGTAGGTACTAGTAGCTGATTAATAATAACAATAGTATAATAATTATAAGACGAAGAAGAATACATCGCTGATATACTATAACTTATATGCGTGGGTATGTGGGTTATATCTATCAAGGTTTTATCCGTTTATCTGATATTATGTGCAAATACATGAATACACTCGATATACGTAACTCTGGTATTAGTTTTCGCTAATTCATTATGACATAGGTACATAGCTGAGTAGGTATATAATGGAGCAATATTTCGCCGAATGTTGTAACGGCTGAGCGATATTTCATTTTCTTATTAGTTATTTTTTTTTTATCGAGTTTTGTTACAATACTGTACAAAAATCATTCATCTATATAGATATACATGTGTATACGTGCGTAAATATACGCGCAGCGGATTGATGATCTACGATTACCGCGTACGTATAGCTGAACGCGTGATATACGATAATATTATAATATGTACGAATAATTTCGATCTTTTACGTAAGTTTTAATTAGTTATTATTGCAATTATGTTATCGTATTAGATTTTTAATTAATATATTAATATCTACGAAAGTTTCGTCAGGATTCAAATGAATACAGAGAAGCTGGGGTGGGGAGAACCGGTGCTTTCCTATATAAACTTTGATTTTATGACATATGCCTTATTACTATGTGAATATCGAGATGGAGATATGAGCCTTTAAGCTACTGCGAGTTCAAATAATGAAACATCGCTAAGATTTGTCAGAGATCCGTGTGTTTAACGCGTGACAATCATATGATATCAAATGAGGAGTATGAGAGAGAGAGAGAGAGAAAGAGAGAGAGAGAGAGAGAGAGAGAGAGAGAGAGAAAGTGGGGATAGCTGGGGAGTCTGTAACGTATCGCTACAATTCACAGACATTTATTAAGTTCAACTCGAGTCACTTGACCTGGCTTGGCGATAAATTAAACAGCTGTTTACGATATCATTTGTATCATAGACACCGACGCGGTATAATATGTATATATGTATGTATAATATATATAAATCGGGAAATGAATTTATACACTTACTTTTTAATCAAAACTATTCTGGGCGCAGCAGTAAAGTACATCAAAGACTTTGTTTTCGTCTTTCACATTATTATAGCGTCTCATATGAAATGGGAAATAATTGACTCGTCAATTTCGTCACATTTTTATTTTTTTCTTTCTTTTTTTTTCTGCTTTACCCCAGTGTTTTTATATACCTACTCTTCGAATATTTGAATGAGCTAATTAAACCACTTTAAACGTTAAATGGATCCACAATTGATTCGATCTCGATCTCGGTCTCGATTTCTTTATTATACATTGTCATATGCCATATACCTATAGATATAGTGTGCGTGTGCGCATGTGTATATTATATTGATAAAGTTTTCTCGTATTGACAAAAAAATATACCGCTCACCTTGCCGTATTTCAATGTCCTTATTAGAGTCTAGTCGCGTCGATAAGACCGCGCGATGATTTATTTCTTGGAAAATTTCAAAATATGATAATATACCTATGTACCTACCTCGACCAATTTTTCATTATATGTACATAGGTATACTCGTGTTTATATTCGAATCAATTGAATCATTTTTTTCATCTCCTATATGAATATGAATGAATTTTTTTTTAAATTTATTGAATTTTCAATCGTTTTACGTACCACGGATCCTGTAGCTTAGAAAATGTCATTTCGTCCAATGATTCCTCGGAAGAACGAAAATTTCACCGTAAAATATATGAAAGAAGTTGATTATTTCAGGTTTGCAAAATGAACCAACGCGTTATAACAGCGACGGAAGAAACTGAATAATGGTTTCATCTGCTCGTACCTATCATGGTATCAGTCGAAACTCTCGTGATTTTAAAACATAATGCGAAAATTCACCTTTTAACGAGAATCATATACCTCTCCGGCAATCTTTATATACCTTACAAAGACTCAAATGTTTGTTTTGCGGATAACAAATGTAGGTAAATTATATTTTTTGTTTTCAAGGAAACTCTCGTACCTTTTACCTATGTACTCAGTTCTTTTTCATACATACATATACATATATTTTTTTTATTTTTTTTCATTTTTATTATCAAACATATATGCCGCGGAATATTTTTGCCACACTGTAAACATACGGCGCATAGAATAGTACATAGTTGAAAGTATAAGGGAACAAAAATTCTAATTTTAGCCAAACGCCGTAATTCTTTTTTCTTGCGCTATAATTATACCTATAATGATTACATGCATATATCATTCGCGTAAAGATACTGAAATATACCTACGTACCTACGTAATTATTATCCAGACCTTCGCACACTTTATAAAAACTCAATTAAACTATATAGTCGTAATTTTTTGGCATATACATATTTGTTATTTGAACGCCGAGTGATATGCTGGATATACTCATAGAACATAAATTTTAAAAGAAGGAGGTGATCGTTTAATTAAGAACACACATAGTATGTGTATAGCTGCTGCCTTGATACGTATAATACAATAATCTTCGATATCGCATTGCATAAAAAGAAGATGGAATAAGCGAGGCTGTCTCGACTCTGGCTAGACTCCAATTATACCGCTATTAGATAATCTCCGATGTCAAACTAGTTGCCGTATTTACGGCGCAAATAAAAGTATTTCCTTTTTAACAACGTAGATAAGAATGTAGTACGAGGCTGAAAATCAATTATGTATCCATGTTTTCAAAAACAGTGAACTTATAGGGAAGAATTCTCAAGATATACTGTAACGAGTGAAGAAAGTTTTTCGCCGTCTCGAACGATGAAAAGTATTTTTTTTTTTTTGCACGTTACATTAAAAATATTTTAATCGACTCTTATTTCCACTCACCTTATGTAATCCATACGTTATGATGATATTCGTAAAATTATAATGATTTATCGCCGTCGTGCAGACTGCAGTTCTAATTTGAAAGAAAAAATTTCATACTCTGAACGCGCACAAGGTATCGAGAATCCAATACACGCACTCTGACAGTGAAATTTTGATTCTATCAACTCCGGCCCCCCAACTCGAATCGAGATCAGAAATAAAAACGAGAATAAAATAAAATAGAATATAAAAAAAGAACAAAGAATGTCGAATGTATTGTTATGCCGAATATCACACCACTCTGTACTGGCTACTATCTAGTGCGGTATAATTGAAGTATTCCTAGAGAGGTCAATTCTGGCATTGTGCCTAAGGTCAGAACCGTTTTTGCACCCTGCTATCCATGCGAAACTTAATATCTATATTTAAATTAAATAGTGCAATATCATTTGGTAAATACTCAAACTGCCCACAAGCTGCATGCATGTACGCAACTGCGTGCAGTTTCGAATGATTGAGCGAGCCATACATTTTCTTATAAAATATCTCGAATTTACGTTAATCTAATTTGTTTACCGCTACGCCGACCTAGACTCGATATTCTCGGAATAGTTATTGTTATTTGTGATATCAATTCGTCGAATTGTTGCAACTCGAGATTAAACTGTGACTATTGAATACAGTAGGCAATTATATAAAAAATATTCAACGCGTCATTAAGTAGTTGAAACTTTCAGTAATTTTGTCATCGTGTTTTTCCCCAGAAATTCATCGCAAACCAAACAGCAAAGTTCATTCATCTTTTCTCGTCGATGTAGAGTAATAATTACCGTTAAGCAATAACAGCCAAACAACACATTTTCCTAGGTATAATTATAGCTGGGAAAAAACCTATAAAATATTTTCAGGAAAAGTTGCTATATTTATCTTTTGAAGTAAAAAGCACGATTATATTTCGAGTTAGTTTCATAATCGATTACCTCTTTCGTTTTGTATGTGCAGTCATACAAAGATATATTTGAATCAAATTTACCCGCCGAAATGTTTGAATGATTCGTTAATTCCCCGCTAAACTCTGTCGGTAGAATAGGTCCGTATAAATCAGCGGTTCTCAACCCTTTGATCACTATTCACGTCTAGTTGCAGACGATTCAAGATGGCGGTGTGGAGCAGCACGCTTCGTGCCTTTGGAGAAAGTTTGATAAAATCTAAGGGATTGTCGCCAATAAAACTCCAAAGCAATGGTGAATATTAAACCGCTTTATCTAAAGTCCACGACCTATACCTAGCACACATTAGCTTCGCATCAACCTTCGGAAATATTTGGGTTACAAAACAGACCAGGGATACGCGTTACGCAATAGAACGCGATTTCGCTCATAGTCACGTCAATAACCTTGCCATTATGACTCCGAGCACGACCTACGTTCAGTTTTTTATTATCAAATCTACAATACGCAGACGTTAGCTCATCTCCTCTCTCGTATGCTGGGTAAACAAATCGTAGCTTAATACGAGGTCGTTGAGCACCCCTGGGCCATATGTGCCACACTCAATGTCACTGCGATGTCTGATCTTCCCATAATCAATCGGATCTCATTATTGGACGATATTAACATTCTGGGTATCTGCTATCAATGATTGACCCAATTTATTTCTCCCATTCAGGAGCCATACGAGCCATGTCAGATCACGGCCCACGCATATTTCCCCTTCAGCCAAGCAGGTGGCAGTGGAACAGAACCAAAGATATATTCCACTTTTACTTCATGCTCGGCATCATTCCTGTCGGCGCCGTTATAACAGGGTCTTACATATTCGTAGGACCAGCAACCCTGCAAGAAACACCCGAAGGTTACACCCCCAAACATTGGGAGTACTATAGAGTATGTCTTGAGTTACTCAGTGCAGTTGATAAGGATTTGTTTTTCAAATATCGCTGTGTGATCGCACATGGTGTTATCCAATGAAATTCGATGGATATTATCATGATTTTTATTCCACAGAACCCAATTAGCAGATTCATGTCTCGTTACATCTTCTCCTCTGCCCAGCAAGAGTATGAAAAACTATTGCATCATTTATGGGAAGAATCCGAACTGATGAAGATCCGCGAATTGGAAGAGAAGATAAAGAACCTGATGGAAGAGAGGAGAGATTATCAAGCGTTTTACTACAGACCAGCGATCGCAAAGTATCATAGAAGAAGTCGTGAGGCACGTGCGGAGCTTGGCGCACTTCAAGGAGATTAATCTCGGCCGGGATCGACGATATTTTGTTGTTTAAATCGACGATAAATAGTTTATTGAAGTCTTAGTTTCGCTCTAATTATTGTTTTTTCTATTTTTTCTTTCGTTTTTCGCGTGTTTTAAAAAGCCTGGGAATTTAGTCAGCTCGATTTTCATTCAGGTAACAATAATGATGAAAAAACAAGAACAGCAACAATATTATGTAAAATTATAGCGAATCTAAAGGCAAGAGTAAGTCGAAAGAAACGTAGTTAATATAACGGATCATTATTCTGATCGCTGTACAGCTTGCGTATAATAATAATAAAAAAGGAAAAAAACAAAAAACAGTCATAAAACTCAATTACTCGACGCCCACCGTCTCTTACTTATTAGTTATTACTACATTTCATCAGTCGAATAAATGTATAATCTTGACATTTAAATTCAACCGTGCGAATTCTCCGGTTATTTTTCGATCACGTATAGTATTTGGTATTTTGATATACAATCCAGTTTCATGTCTCTAATCGCCTTCAATGATGTATAACGATTGTGAGATCTGATCATCGCATCGAAGTCCTTTTTTTTTTCATCCTATTCATCGTTTTTTCTTTTTAATTGCTTCATTTCTCGGTTTTAATTAACAATAATTTATCACAACGTGGGAACGTACGTGGTACATGAATATTGATTTTATTTCGGTCTGTGGGTATTCCGAGTATTCTTTCTTCCTTTTTCTGTTTCTTCGTGCAGTTTCTTTAATTTTATAACAAACTCGTATCGGTTCGTTGGTGCGTGAAACAGATTTATTTCCAACCGGAATCGGATTAAAAATAATAGAATCGCGTAACATCAATTTAAGCTCTTGTATCTATATACCTGGCAGCAATCTATAAGAGTTAATGACACACGATACGGAATAACATGATCGTTACCGCATCGAGCAAGCCTACTGCTTTGCTTGCTGCTTATTGCACATTATTGTGTTTCTGGTCATTGTCAAGGCCTTATTTTCTGCCGTGGGTATTATGCAACATAGCGTTACGTTACGTTACCGCCGTACGCATCTATATCCTAGGCACATAGAAATAGACGGAAATTTACGATTCCTTCCTATAATATGAGGTTTTCTGTCATTATTAAAACACATCTTCTCGACTTTTTGCATTCCCCTCTCTTTGTCCTCTTCTTCTCATTATTGACCAAACCGTGTCACACGTTCGTTATTCGCGGTCGGAATATTAATCCGGTAATGAGAAACTAAAAAGGCCAATTAGACGAAATCCTGGGGACTAAAAATCCGCCTATAATTATAAATAATGGGAGAGAAAAACGAGAAAAAAAAATATATATATACATGACGTTGTTCGTTCGCTCGTTTCGATATGCTCCGCTTCTCTCCGGCTTGCAGAAACGCGCGAAAGTTGAGGAAATTATGCAATTCATTTTTAAACGCGTCATTTCATATAATTTTCACAATCTTATTCCGCATAACCGTACGTCTGCAGTTATGCTTGTTTGGATTTAGTGTAACGCTGGTGCACAGTTTCCGAAGCTTGTGATACTATGTTTAAAAAATGGAAATAAAAAATTTATGAAAAAATTATGAAAACCAGATAGACGCGTTTCCGTTCTTATATCAATGCCCACGGGGGATTGAAACTTATTCATCAGATCGCGTCTAATCGCTAAACGCTCTTTATTACATATTTCGCTTCGTACGTCCTGCACCGTACCTGCACCGGGCATATCTCAATAGTTTTCTAAACAAGCAGACAATTGACATTCCCGGAGGTTGACTTTGACCCGAAAACTCTTCTGTCTCGAAATTGTTATACAAGAGAAATAAAAAAAAGTGCTTTTCACCGCTCCGCTACGAAAGAAACATACATTTACATTTACATATGCATAGGCATGTATCTATAGTCATCTGGTTCTCCTTAAACTCAATCGTCAATAACTAGTAACGCCTTGGTGAACTACAGACCTGTGTACATATGGATTATCCGTTTTTACAGATATTTCAATATCACGTAATATGTATCATGCATGATTATATCGCACTTTCGCCTTTCCGTTTCGGTCTCGGTCCGTCTCCCCGAATGAATTATATTCTCCCACGAATAATAATAAGAGATCGGATGATCATTTTACCCGACGTTTACATCGACAGCTACCTATTATGCATATAGTACATATGCCGATTGCTAAACCCATTGCACGCTCATATAAGAGGTGGGTGGAATTAAGTATACGATAAAAAATGGAAAAAAAAACAAAAACAACAAAGATAAAAGGCATGAATCGGTATGGGACATTATTTTTGTTTCTTCTACTTCTGCGCGCTCCGTCTTCTTTTCTCTCTCTTTATTCTTCATTTTTCAACTCGAATTATAATAAAATAATTTATTATAATTTCGGGGATAAGTCAAGGCCTCTAGTAGGATTATTAATTTATCATAATCTCCAGCGACGATCCGCGGGGACGAAACGTAATTTTAATTTTCTAAATTGAATTAAATCGAATCGAATTTTTAACGACTTAATAATTACCAGTGAATTGATTACCTATTGACTATTTTTTTTGTTCACCGATCCTCCGTATCGACTTGCATGATTTACATTTTACGTCATGTATAATAATCGCTGAGAAATAATCGTGACTCTTTCAACTAGTACACATAAATATATCTCGACAATTTTTCTTCAATATAATTACATATATGTCCTGCACTCTGCGATTAATCTTCATTTTCTTATCCCGATTTACTTCTTTTTTTCTTCTTCTTTCGCTCTCTGCAGATAATATCGAACCATCAGCTCGATACTATAGAGCTTCTGTCCGCACCGTCCATCATTGTAGAAGCGACAAGGTGCGTTTCTAATTTCTATTTCCTGATATAATTATTTTACAACGTATTAAGGATCGCTGCAATTAGCGATATGGTATACGGGTATAGCGATAAAGATGTGATTAAACAGCCTGTACACAGCAATTCCTTATATTACGTGATTTTATTCTATTGTACTTTGAATTCAGCTAATATAATTATCAACGTATCTTGTTCTGACCGATTATTATTAATCTATCTTTTGATCTCGCTCGTGGTATTACCCGATGCTGCACTTGCAGCCAGCCTCGTCATTTTTAAGCTTCGAATTATCTTCTGTTCATGTATGTACATACAGGGAGATTTATTTCGAAGTGTTACGAGCGAATATGTCGAGCGCGGTTCGAGGAATTGAAAAAAAAATTAACATACGATAATTTAACGGCCTCTGCATCTGGATGATATGAAATTTAGATGGTTGAGGCACCTCAGGGCTATCGAGATCATCCTAATTTTCCTAAATACATGTGTAAAATGAAATGTTATTCGCTTGTAACACTCGATGAAACTCGTCCTGTATGTTCATTGTAAATGATGCAACGTTCCTCAACTGCGGCACCTCGATTTTAGAAGCTTATAAATGGATTTGAATTACACGATTCGCACAGGTTTATACTATCTTCATTGTTAGATCGTATGGGTATACAGGTATGCATACTCGTACGTTATTCCGCGGGCGTTAATTGGATTCTTTTTTTCATTCGAAAATAAGAATTTAACAAGCCAACAAACTACCACTGATTACCGGCGTCGAAACGATACTGTAATTTAAAATACAGCAGAATGAAAAAAAAAAAAAAAAAAAAAAAATGATTGTACAGTAGTAATCGTATATGTCATTATCCAATTCATATATTTTTCTTGCTTTTATATCTATATCTTACGGAATTATATACTCTTTGTATGAATACCCGCATTTTATCTTTCTAGAAAATTTGGAATCTTTACCCGGCCTCTAATATTACTCAATTAATCAAATTATCGATATGAATTCGTTCAGCGCCTGCATTCCGCTACCTGAAATACGTGTACCTGCAGTAGTAACGGCGTGCGTAGTCAGACGCACGCACGCCGGCCGGCGAGTGGCGAGTGGCAAGTGGCGAGTGGCAAGCTGCACTACATAGATTAATCTCTCGCCGTTCGTCAGAGCCGTTTGGTAACTGCGCTACCGACGTCATTCTCGCATGTGTCACATACATAAACATAATTACAGTATATAGATATTTAGCTACATATTTCCGACTCGCAAAGAGGTTGACGTCCCGAATCTGCACTGCGTTATGCAATATATAGTGCAATGAATTATTTAAATAGAAAAACAAAAATTCTTCTCATCGCTCCTTTTTACTTAATGTTTTTGTATTCATTCATACACCATAAAAATATTTTTACATTCTAAATTTTGCACAGCGGATGACTTGCATATTATACATTTTTACACCCTCTGGCCTACACTGAGGTATACCTACGTCTTTTTCCTCCTCAGCCTGGTGCTTAATTCTCGTACGGAAATATATGGCGTCAATTTCTACGGGTTTCCTTATACAACCTGGTTTTATCCGAGTAGTATCTGCACGGGTATATCCTCTGACGTTCATCCGTTCTTTATGCTACGGGTCTTACTTTCGACATATCATCGCGGAGAGATATCAGTCTTTATCTCATTGCATTGAAATGAAAAAATGAGCGAATTACGGACCACCCTGATAGGTATATAGGTACATAATATATTGCCGCTATGGTGCCTATGCCTACTTATTCGCGATATCAGATCGCGACGACAACCGCCGCGTCGCGTCGCGTCGCGTCGCGTCGTGCCGGGCCTTTCTCATCGTGATCGACTAGGCCTCGCGGTAGGGGTCACGCGTCTGGGTATGAGTATGTATACTCGGTGTAGGAAATAAGGCCCAAGGTTTTTTTCTCGCGGGCCGGAAGTAGGTTAATCCTTCGACCGGAAGCTGCCCTGCTTGCCTTATGCGCGGGGCGTTATATTTGTATGTATTTATGTATATAGGTATAGTCAATTTACATAAATCGGTGTCTTATATAATTCGGTTTGATATTTTTTGTATCTGCAGTCTAATACGTGTAAAAAAATGTTGAAAAAAAGAACAGTTCGCGGATGCCTGTCGTCTCAGCCTGATCATTAATACAGAATTAAAAACCTGATCAATCATATATCGACGACTACGCCGAGGATCGCTCGCTCGCTTGATATGAGTAAAAATATACGCCTGTATGTACATAACGTCCTTCGAACGAAATGTGCAAGCGTTTCATGAATTTTAAAGCGAACTTGAACGTGGCCGTGTATCGTACGCGCAACACACAACTCGAACACTTTCTATCGTCACAGTGTCTCTAAAGGCGGGCCAGTATTTTGCATTTCTATTAATATAATAACGCCCAACGCATTAGCATCTCGGTTTAAAAAAGAAATAGAAGAAGAGAGTAGAAATAGATTTTCTGCGAGAGAAATAAGAAAAAAAAGAAAAAAAATTATACGTGCGGATAGAAAATTAAACTGTATATGAATGCACGCTGCAGGGATGAATTTTTTATTTTTTATTTGATTTCTTATTTTTCTATTCGCGTAAAAGTATAGTTTTGCTGAGACTCATTTCTATATCCGCATAAATGAAAGTAATAAAAAATAAAAAAATAAAAAAACAGGTAATTAGGTATAGGTATTTGTTTGGGTAATATAATTAATCTAGGTCCTCATTCGCGGTTTCTTTTACAATTCATACTCCCCACGGTCGTTGGCAGTATATGTAACATAACTATATACATACATATGCGTATATACATATATTACATGTATGTACGAATGCTTTAATCATATCACGCGTTTGGGTGTATTGGATCTGAGGCGAAATTAGATCTACTATAGTTATAACACCAGATCGCGTGGTATATACCTACATATATATATATATATATATATACGTATCTAATGTGTGATACAGTTATACATGCATATACATGTGTATGTGTGTTATGGTCCTTGGCTCGACTCCTGGAAATGGTAAAGTTATTAATAAAGAAGAAAAAAGAAAGAAAGAAAAAATATATAATATATAAAAAGAAAAAAAAGAAACCAACGTTGACGCCTTATACGATCGGCTTCTAGGCCAAGTCCGCAACATTTACAATTACTATTTACTATTACAAAGGCTCCCTAGGGCGAATATGTCGTCCATATCCTCTGTTCCAATTATATATATATTTGTATATAGGGAGTTGAATACGACTCGTATCAATTTTACTTTTCATTTCAACGAAAGGGAAAAAAAAGGATTAACGCATATGAAAACTATTTTAAATTATCGATATATTTATCGCAGTTATCAAGAGAAATTTAATGGTTACATATTTTATGTACAATACATCGAGCTGCGGTTCGGGAATTTTTTATTTTCCCCCCCCCCCCCCCCCTATTGCCTTCAACACTAGTAACCCGATCACGGCGGTTGATACATATATATATATAACTGCTGCAAAGACAATTTTTTGCCTCACTATACGGGTCATATATTTATAATCGCGTTTTGTTCCTAATGCGGTCGGATATTATATCGTACCTATATGCGAAATAATTTTGACTATTTGAAAATTGGAAAATTATTTTAATACTTACGCGGGCCATGCGGGATACCTACTCCCGTATCACGTTTGGGATAGCTACCCACCTACCTATACTGCTACTGCCGCAATTTGAATTTATTTATTCGCGTTTCTCGTTTTAGCATTACCCAGGTCAGGGACACTTTGTTTATCATTATAATTACGTTATTCCCCCTTTAATTCAAGTGCACGTTCTTACAATCACTTGCACTTTGCCTTCCAAGGTGCGATTAAATCCGTACATACCATATCTACTCGCACTTATCTTACTTGTTGCTGCATAGTATTTGCAGTATATACCTAGGTATACATATACATATATATAGGGATAGGGTTAGATCGCATTTAAGAACGAGCACATTCGCTATACATTTATAGGTACCTACATATATCACACATTGCGAATTTCGCAGTAAATATATTTAGCACGGCAAAATTACGACAAAATTCATAAAAACCTGTACAAGCCGCAGTCAACAACCGGATACAAGTAGGTAGCAATAATTTTTCGAGCATTAGCCCGTCGAAAATTGGCTTACGTAAAATACGAAAAATTAGCGAAATTTTTTAACGCAAGCTACGATTATATTGTTTGTTGTTACACTTCCGTCCTCTCGTAGGTAGGTACCTACTGTATAGAGATGAAAAACGCTGCGCTATTTCATTTTTGCTATTTGCAAAATTCGCCGTAACTACCTGCCTCGAATTATATCCACAATTAGGATGGTATACTTACGGTCATTTGGACCGTAAACATCACTTTTTCGCATTTCACGCAGCGACGCGACGGTCTAACAGTTAAATGCCTTTTTCTACACGTGAGCCAATTTTTCGTAAACAACTTTCCTCCCTGCATGGGATATGAAATGACGATATTCTTCTTATTCTTCCTCGAACCAAATTTCAGTCCTCCCATATTATCAACCGTTCAAATGAAATACTCGCGTCCCGCAATTCTGAAAGGTAAAGATAATGTAAATTATTTTCGGAACTTGTTTCGCGACCAATGCGAACGACCTTTTAATCGAACATTGACTGTAAAGCAATAAAATAAAAATATTTCGCATATAGTGACATTGAGATCGTATCGAACAGCGTATACTGTCATCCGTAAAGAACTTAGCTGCGTGCACGAAGATATCGGGTTGTAGCTAACTATCGCTTGATAGACCGGAAGCAGCCATTGTCAATCAATAGATTGGATTTAAATGATCGAATCGTGACTTATATATATATATAATATATGTATACACGTCGAGTTGAGGTAATTGAAAGTAATGGGTGAATTTGTTATACACTAATGATTAGCGAGAACAGAAATTAAAATTCAACCCATTTTTTCCGAGCCGGAAAAAGGACGGTGATAGTAAACGAGACCATCGCAGTCTGTCGATGATTGCCGGACAGCTGGGTGGTATAAATTTGAATATGGGTGACTCAAGACTTGGAGGTCTGAAACAAAAAAGAAAAAGAAAAAATGAAAAAAATGAAAAAAATGGAAATAGGTCGTCCTTCGGGTCTAATCTGAAGTAGCAATGCTCATTATACACAATTCTTCATTGTCTTCGGCTGACATATAAAGTCGACGATGAACTCGACGTTTATCAGCTTCGCTATATGATAAAAGAATACACTCATCGTGCCAAATGCATATGGCATATAAGGAATATATTCGCGCGGTGCGCATGCACGGCATTATGTATTATAAGAATTGCATACACATACATACTACCAGCTACTATACTTCTGCAGGACGTGGTACATACTCTGACGTGACTTGAAATTGACAGAAAATTAAGACGAGTCCGGAAATTCCTGCTCGCCATATGTACCATGCGAGGTACTATTGTTAATTTTTTTATATCGCAAAAATGAGGGAATTTTTTTGCCAAATTCGCCAGCCATAGCGATCAAGTAAGCGACAAAAATTGAATTCTTTTTTCATTCTTCTCGCTTTGTCGATTTCCGAAATTGAAAACTGTACAGCTTTTTTGAGGATCGAAGATCTCGCATCTTTCTAGATCGCCGTCAGCCGTCTATTTCCAGGATCGTAGATCTCGGTTGAAGCCAGTACCTATACTGATACTATACGGCATATGGCACCGTCATCTGCAATGTCCGCACATCACACCTACGACGACGAGAATGTTTTGAGACGGCGGTGGTGTTACCGCGTATAAATCGGCGAACGAGACTGCGATTGACTCAGTAGCAATCAAAGAGTTGCGAGGAGAGAATTGTATCGAGACGCTAATCGATCTACCGAGTTACTATTAAACCACGTGTGTCTACTGTATATGACTTTTATTTATTTTCAATCAAACTAGTGAATGAAATGATCGAGTAAATTATTATTTTTTTTCTCATTTTTCTTTTCTCCATTTTTATTACATATTATGTATATATAGAGGTCGACGATTATATAAAGGACAATAATACCTGTACATGCACAGTAATAATACATGATAATGATTCAAACTGCAACGATAGTGCATACATAATTATCAATTTTTATAATACTGCATATGCGTGAAAAAGAAGAAGAACAAAGTGTGCACCGAGGTTTTTCGCATATGATATAAATATTGCGTTTACTATATTTTGATCGTGAAAACAGAAAAGAAGAAGAAAGAAAAAAAAGAAGAAAATTTACGGAGTGTATTTTTAACGTGCCGCAGCAGATCAGTCGGCGCGAAACTTCTACGGATAATAAACCTTGCTGTTTTTTCTAAGTTGCAAAATAAGTTTTTCTCGCAATAAAATATCTGTATATACCGAATCTACATTGCATTCGTGTGGAATATAGAATATTACGTGAAATCTGGACTTTCATAATACCAGCTGGTATTCTGTGTGCCAATGAGCAAATAATTATGTGAGTAATATTGATTTGCTGAAGGGTGTCAATATTGCGCGAAATTGACAGAAAAAATATTGTTGAAGAAAGAAAAAAAAAACATAAAATTTTACTGTCTTCTCTTGACCCATTAAACTCGAATTAATTAAATACGAATTATTGTTTCATGTTATTCGTATCAACTCGTTTGAATCTATAATTTGATCGGTAGGGTTTTTTTCTTTTCTTTTTCTACGAGCTCACTGCGGAAGAAGAAACTAGTAAAACTGATCTTCATTCACCGCGTTTTTTGTTTCCTCGAGATCTGACCGACCATTCAATTTTCACGCTGCGTGATTGAGACGTTGCTCTTTTCTCGTTCTTTTTATTTTAGTTTTTTCTTCTTTCACGTCAGTGTCTTTGACCGCCCATGAATAGAAAGTGTTGCAAAACTATGAACAGATATCGGTTAACGAGGAGAATTATATTATAGCTTTGCACCAGGATACCATTTTTGTTCGCGCAAATGAAAGTGATAAATTTTACTTACCGTCTCAAACATTTCTTTTCTGTTATAATGTATTCTCTTTCTTTTTCCAAAAACATAAAAAAAAAATGTACCTACTCTGACTGTTCGCATCTCTTCGCGGTATTCGCTGCTTCGCTAATTCTTTCTACTTACCATTAAACTCATTGACAAAAAATATGAATCATTGGAAACTTCACCCATTGTTTTGGTGAAAATAAAGATTCAACTCACCTCCTGCACTCTGAGGACAATAGCTACTAGTCATGTTCCGAGGATATGTTGATTTAGGCTCGCGAAAATTCCGCGACAGGAAACACTAAGCTGTGATACATCAAACTTCTCACTCACTCTCTCGCATTCTCAGATTTCACTATCAATCGTTCGTGCAACGCGTTTGGAAATACATTTATATGCGCTCTTGATTTATGCGCGCTCCTTATACTCTATTAGACCCATCATGCCCAGTGCTTACTGTTACGATACACACCAGCCACGACTTTGACGACTCACAAGTCACAAATCGAATCAATCATTTCACTTCCATGCCTTCATTTCTCCTCTTTTATTTAATGCATTCATACCATACCGCGATCGTTCATTACCAACTAATTTCTTCCTCGCCATTTCCGACCCGTATAATTCATTCGCGTATTAGTATAGCCTGTCATTTATTTAGTTTGCTATTACTTACTGATCGATTATATAGTGTAACGCCCACTGCAAATACGCTTTCGCCAGGGTCGGATTAAACTTACGAATGGTCAGAACTCCCAATTTCTTTCCAACACGATTCATAGAACTTTAAAGTTTAGAATATCAAAAAAGACCCAGATCATTTTGTTCTATTTCTCAGGATTCGGAGACGAACCAATTTTTTCTACTCGAATTCACAACCCCATGATGTCATAAATAATAGATAAGATTTCGAAACTCTTCTATTTCCGAAAAAGTAAATCTCAAAACGATTGATTTGACCCCCATTGGTTTCGATACGAAAGTTGTTCAAATCGGCTGTATAGACTTTCGGGAAAATACCCTACGAAAAGCTGCGAGTCTATAATATTCAAATTCGTAACTTCGACCAGGCCCCCTTCCGCCAGTCTGGTTAAGCAATTCGCACAATTCGCGAATCTAGTCGATAAAAGGCGAGCGCCTGTCGCGCGCTACTTATAACACACAAACTCGCGACCGGGTTGCCTCATCCAGGCGTATTTGTTCATTAAATTCACCATTCAAACACGCGGTCTGACATGAGTTGAGTCGAAGAACGGACGGGCGGTGATAACTCACATTTCCAATTCATATTCATTCGAATGATGGAAAAGAGTTGAATTTCTTTTCCGAATAAGAACCCTCGTACGGGTTCACGTGCACTCGGTACCGCACATTCCTACTTGTTGCACCGGATGGATGAATGAATCGTATTCACCGACGTATGTGCTATGGGAGCTCGGAAAGTTTATGTTACGATTAAGTAGGTGCCTACGTACTTCGCTCGGCTTTAATACGGCGAAATTTTTGATACAAATAAACGATTATCGTACTCCTTAGTTATGACTCACGAGTCACGTAGTTCTTCTGCCCAGTGCCCCGAGTGGTAATTTAAAGCCCCTAAGTGGCTGCCCCGCAACAAAGTGGTGAACAAGCAGTTTAAGCCCGAGCCATTATTCAATTTGTAACTATAATGCGCGATGGTCATCACGTGAGGGAATTAGGCTCACGATATCTCCTGAGGAAAATGCGCTGCCGTTCTAATTGCTAAAACGTGAGATAGTACGTCGCCCATTGAATCAACCGTCACTTTTTTCTTTTACACATCATTCAGATGCATGTTTTTTATTTCCGCACTGTATTTACTCTCCGCGACACGCGTTCGCCTTCCTCGATCTTATCTCACTTTTGTTTTCTCTTTCTTCTCTCTCCTCTCTCCGTTATTTATTTATTTTGCATTTTATTTTTTATGCAACATATCAGATAACAAATCGTATGATCGATGGTCAGATGGGTGGAAAGTTTCGGAGGAAATATCCTACCGTATTTTTCACGAGCATTGAATCGAACGAACCCATGCAAGTATGCAAGTTGCAAATTATTATGTTTTTAATAATATTTACAGATTAATTGGAAGTGGGCCTGCGGCGATATGATAGCCGAGGCGAAATATTGGTGGAAAATATTTCACTTCGAAGAATCAAAGTCCGTAAGTATATTTAACAAAAAAAAAAAAAAAAAAAAAGAACAAAACAAAACAAAACAGAAAGAAAAAAAAATTATGCAGTTTTCCATCTCCCGCACAAATGACGCAAAGAAAAATCTGGTAAAACGTGTTTATATCCAATCAATCGATCATTCGAGTCATCCGAATTGATATTCGCATGGTCCGAAGGCTCGTTGCTATTCCACAATTTTCTATTTCTATATAAAAACGATCGATATACATTTACCAAGGTGATGTGTATGGTGTAGTGTATTGATAAATATCTTTGACAGTTATGAAAGATAATATTGCCCGAATCGTTTGCATTAGTTTGCTGTCCGAGTTGCTATGGAAATTAAACACAACATAATATGATGTATGTTATACGTACGAGGAAAGTTTTGGGTCTTGATTATCGTAGTCACGTATTGCGTATATGACATTGTAGCATATTGTACATGTATATAAATTTACGTATGTCGTACGTTTTGCGTACCTTGATCTTTAGAGTTGGCAAATTTTAACTCGCATCACGTTTAAAGTCTGTCGTGACTCGTGCACTCGAGTGCAGTGCCAAATGAATAACAGAGTTTGACGTTACGTTTGTAAATTAATTACAAACTACAGTGGCATTGTATAAGATTCGAGTTCCACATATTAGCCAGCTGGTTGCAGATTCTTATTTTTTTAATATTTTTTTTGTCTCTTTGTTTATCGCGAGTTGAGAAGAATCCGCTAGATACAATATGATTTTTTGCTCATGATAATTGCGAGAAGAATCGTAAACAAGAAACGAGACAAATATAACACAGGTATCCTGTATGATTTAATAACTCGATAAAGGAATACATACTCGACATATAGGAACACTCGCAAACAGAGTGTTTCTTACGCTCGAGATACCGGGATTCCTTCACCTATATAATACCTGCAGGTATTCATTTTTCCCGAGAATTCTGCACTTTGAAATATTTCTATCGATTTTTTAATCACTTTTCATTCCCCTTTAATCTCATCCGTAACTAAGACCGATTTCGAAACCGAGAATCAATTAATTGCTAATCTTTCTCCAATTCAGCGAAACCATATACCTAGGTATATGTATGTATAATCAGTATCATATATTATTAAAGTAATAAAGAAAATTCAATAATACATATTCCGTTCGCGTACCTACGTGTACAAATTCTGAAAATTTATACACGTAACACGACGTTGTCTTCTTATGTTTACAATTTGCATTCATAGACAAACAGCATGCGGAGCATATATGCCGGAAGTAGTGTCTAGCGTCTATTTAATTTACCATGCGATTAGTTTGATAAACTCTAACGTCTTACTAGTATTACGTGCGTAACGATCAAATAACATACGCTACGCAAGTTTCTGTGTCAACAAACGAAGCGAAATAAATTTAAATTCATATTTGTTAATGAGTATCAACTTATTGGCAATTACAGGTGTCTCTATATGTACCAAATACGATAATCGATTCAATCAAGACTGTATTATACGTGTTTATCGCCTGTTTACACTAGCCAGGAATTATCGTACGTTCCGCTAATTCGATCCAACGTTAATTGGTTACGGATTGAATTTTTTATTAGCCGTAAACAGATAGCTGTATAGGAAAAGCTCTGATCAGCTTATTATTTCGAAGGTATAAATCACTCGGTTACATCTCTCGCTGTCGTTTCGAGTCAGATAATTTGATCTAATCAATTCGCAATATACGTACTACGCTCGATAATTGCCTCTTTCAGTTATTCATCTATCCGCGGTTGTAACAACTGATCAATCACAATACAGATTGTGATCACACTTTTCCCAGTAGGCAAATAATATCTGTCTTCAATTTTATCTAATGATTTATCACTGCAGTTTCGGATTTTAAGCCAGTAATAATTCTATCCTGTATAACGAAACAGTCGGTCGTATTTTTACATAGCTAGCGAGAAATTATCTACTCCAGCCTCGTGAAAATAATATAAACATGAAACTGCAGTGAGACACGAAATTAACGGATAATTAATTTCTTCGAATAGCGAATAATGATTGAATATCAAATTCCTCCTCAAAGAGCTACGGGGGTAATATCTATCTCACAAGATACATGTTTATTGGTTAACAGCAAACCACTCCACAAGTGTACGTACGTTATCAAAAGTTCCCATTCCACGAGCATATGGCTCATTAAAGAATGCGTGTTGTTCATTCGTGCAAAGGTTGTAGTCAGTTAAACTTCGAGTTAGCTATAACTTGTTAACGACCAATTTATAGGAAATTATTAAGAATTATAGTCGTGGTTGCAGCAAGCCGAATGGTCTTTCTACAATAGTTTTCAAATCTACTTGCATAAATCTACTCATTATTTTCAAAGATATCGCTAGGATTTTAAACATTTGGGTATCTGATATCGTCATGCAGAATCCAAGATTGACCGTGAGTGTGATCTACGTAGTTATCAATAATCGATACGTTGATCGGGTGCCAATTGGATTGCTAGAGACAGAATAAATCTGGAGCAATAGGTTTGATTTCTATTTTTTTATTTTTTTATTTGTACTCGGTTTAACAGATACTACTAAGAATTCGAGAGTCTGTTTCTTCGTCGATAGTGAATACTTTTAATACGATGGCTGAATAGGGCTGGCGAAGATCGTGCAGCACAAGTTGTCTGCTGCCGTCGTTGAGAAAGAATATTACTAAATTATTCTTGGAACTTGGCATCTGGCCCAAAACGCAATACCCCGTCTCGATCGTTTAGTCATACATATACCTACCGTGCCTATATAATCGTATTACGAGTTTCTGTTTAGCCATTTTCGTCTACAGGTATAACGAGGAAGATGTGTATTCTCATTTTTCATTATTCATATTCAAACGGATTATTGTCGCGTTAAATCCGTCACGCAGCGATACTCGAATTACACACGTATTATACCTGCGATTATAAACTGCAGTACGTATTATATTTCGCGAATAAATAATGAATCGCGATTTTCGAACGCTTATTGTACTCGACTCGACTCGACTCGTCATTTACTCTACTCCTGTCCTGCAGGAGACCGAAATCAAAATCCTCGATCTTCTCTCCCTCCGAATTAAACTCGGATACAAAACTTCCGAGTTACCTCTCGTCTTATAATCTGTTTACCGTTTCGCACTCGCTATATAGACGGGCCCGGGGAAAAACGCCGAGAATAATAAGCGCGTTATTTATTATTTATTTAGCACTTTCAGTGCTCGTGAGTAAACAGGTGTAAAAATATTAGCTGCTTATCGCTATATATAATCGATAATGTATATACCCATACGTAGGTATGTATACCCATATACCGTTTCGTTGTTAAACTTAAACCAGTGCCCATAGGCCAAGTTCAGTGTCATCGCGTAAAAATAAACGGATAACGCGAGTAGATCCGCTCCTCCACACCTGGAGTGGCCTAAAAATTTTGAGATATATATTTTTTCAGATACTCGCAGCCCTAGCTGCCCATTCGGGTCAAATATCAGTCGGTCTTTCCCAGGGTTTCAGCGCAGTTTTGATACCAAAACTCCTGGAATCGGGATTCGCGACAGAATCGGAAGCCTCTTGGGTCGCCTCGTTAGGCGTAGTTTCTAACCCGATTGGCGCATTGGTGGCCGGAGTTGCTGCCGAGTTATTCGGCCGCAGAGCGGTTGTAGCATTGGCAACAATTCCGCACGCGGCAGGATGGCTCTTCATCGCCCTAGCGACGAACGTCCCTCTGCTTTACACAGGCCGTTTTGTCAGCGGCCTAGGTGCCGGGATGGCGAATGGGCTTTACCTATACGTCAGCGAGGTACATTCATAATTACAGGTGTTTAATGAATCAATTATTACAGGTACCCGGCACGGAGCTACTTACGTACCTACTATTCAAAATCGTCGACATATTTAACGCGCATCATGTTTGTCCAACCGGTTGATGAGCCGGTGTTAATCAAAGTCTGCGTGCAGAAATTTGCCGAAAATCAGCGTATCGCGTTGATCGTACTTTTCGCTAAATCATCGCGTTTCCCCTGCAGGTTGCAGCGCCCGAGCAACGGGCCTGGCTGGCAAGTTCAGGTCCAGCTGTTGTCTCCCTCGGAGTGTTGATGGCCTATACTCTCGGGTCTTTGACAAGCTGGGAAAGAGCTGCTGCCATAAGCATCGCCCCGGCGATATTGTCCCTAGCTTTAGTGAGGTGAGGAGGGTCCGAAGTCCCGGTGCTTCCTGCGGCCCGCTGTAAATCTCTAAAATGAATCATTAAACCCACAGACTTCTCCCGGAAACTCCTGCCTGGTTAGCAGCAAAGGGTAGAACCGACGACGCCAAGAAATCTCTGCTCTGGCTCCGAGGGCCGGGTATATTGACGGAGGCTGAACACACCGAGTTGTGTAAATCGAACGTTGAGAGTCAGCGAAAAACCGGCGGTGGGCTTTGCAAAGCTCTGCACAAACCGAACGTATGGAAGCCTTTCCTGACTCTGTTCTTCTTCTTCGCGCTTCAGCAGCTATCGGGGATTTACGTGATCCTATTCTACGCGGTAACGGTCCTTCAGGACATCGGGGTAACCCTGGACGAATATGCGGGAAGCGTTGCCATCGGTGGTGTAAGACTCTTCGCCGCTATACTCGGCGCTGGACTGGCCAGGTCTGTCGGTAGAAAGCAATTGGCATGCGCCAGTGGTATTGGCATGGCGATTTCCGCCGGGGGAGTAGCCCTCTCGATAAGGTACACCATGCCCTCGTGGGTGCCTCTATTGTGCATCGGTGGACACGTCGGGTTCTCGATGATCGGTTACCTAACTTTGCCATGGGTCATGACTTCGGAGCTTTATCTGCTAAGGTTCAGAGGTCCGCTCAGCGGTCTGACCACTGGTCTGGCCCAGATGATGACATTTGCGGCGGTCAAGACGTACCCCGATCTGAGAACTGCGATAGGTTTGGAATTCACGATGTGGATATTCAGCACCTCGGGTTTATTGGGCGCGATATTCGCCATGACAATTCTCCCCGAAACTAGAGGCCGGAGTTTGAACCAGATCGAGAACGCTTTCAACAAGAAGAACAATTCCTACAGCGCCGACGTCAACACCATCGAGGTCCAGCCCGCGCAAGCCAAGAACATTACTTTGCAGAGGTTCAGGGCCATCTCCGAAGACAGGAGCAGGACCGACGTCGTTCATTTTTCGGGTAGTGTTCCTTGGACTAACGTATTCGCTTACGACAACCTCGGGCTCGATGTTACACTCGATAATTCCAAGGATATCGGGGCTCCAGCTAAGGTCGAACCTTTGCCGATCGAAACCCCTGCAGTAAATGAGAAGAATCAAGTCGGGAATAGAAGGGGAAATCCTTCCGCTTATGAACACGTGTATTTATAACACCTGGACCAAGATGTTTTCTGACCAGAAAACCATTTCGGGTATAAACTATACCTGTATAGGTATTTATCAAATTCGACGGTGCAGCATTATGGTAATTTAGAGAAAATTATTTGCCCCATCATCAACGCAGTATTAGGTGATAAACATTCCTATATCTATCGACGAAGTGTAAATATAGTTTGTTATGCCAATTTTAGATAATTATTTATCTTAGAATTATATGATATCAAACACTTATGACTACAGGGTACTACGGTCCGTTTTTTGTTGTTACTTTATTATTATTATTATTGTTTAAATAATTTATTGTATTTATGCTATAAATTTATCCCTCCAAGATTCATCTTAATTTCATTAATTCTTCGTATGCGAATATAATATTGTATAATAAATTATATTAATTAAATTATATCTTTAGAATAGAAATATCGTATTATTATACGACGCGAAAGACTAGAACTTTTTTCTTTTTAGATTATTGGACTTTTTCTTCTTTGACGTGACTGGTGGATATACCTACCTATATCAGCCAAATGCATGTAAATAAAAAATATATTTTCAAGACAATCTCACACATGTGTGTTATTATTATCACTCAAATATAACGCGAATCGTTGTCTTTTCAAAAAACGCGCATGTTGAAACGCCTTATTACACGCAACTCATGCGACAGACTATCAGTTTCTCGAATATCATGAGCGATGACACTACCAATCGTGAGTGGCGCCTTTAGATTTCCACCTCAGCCGTTAATTCAGGAATTATTTTTGCCGCGAGATATTTAAGAATAACTTATCATAGTGCAGGGTAATCCGAAGATTCCTTTAAAAACAAACCAACGATAAGAAAGAAAAGAAGAAAAATTTCAACTAGCGTATTTTAGCATTGCCTCAAGATTCGTCGTGGTCAAATCTTCGGTAGGTCCAAGAGCGATGAAAAACCATGCGATTACACAGAGCACGAATTTCCACGTATGGGTTTGACTTTGGAGTGCGGTGTGTTCCTCGTCCTCGATCTATACGCAAAGAGGAAAACATGAAAGTCTTATCACCACGATACGCGGAATTAATCGCGAAAATCTTAACCACCGCAGCTTATTGTACGAGGAAATATATAGCGAGCGGGAATTTTCGATGTGTCACATAGACTTCAATGATATCTTACCGCGTTGGATCCCACCGCAATTTCTTGACCTACGGTCGCTAGCTTCTGGTCGATGTTTATCACGCTAAGATGAATGCAGATCGCGACTAGGTAGAGAGGAAATGTAACGATCGTCATTAACCGATAGGTGAAAATCTCGCGTATATTGTCCAGGTCTAGATTGGCCATGTCGATTCTGAAATGCAGAAATTCATTTGAATGAAACATATTACAGCCGTGATCGTCGTCGACCGAAGGTCTCGGGTCTCTATTGCCCACCTATCCATCGCTGCTAAAAGCGACATCGTTACGAGGAATAGAAATATTCCCGAAACGAGGTGTGGGTAGCTGGTGGAGTTGATCTGCGCAAGAACATTCGAATCGGTTTCTACTTTGGTGACCTGAAATATCAAAAACCCTTTTACTTTGGTAAATTTTTTGATAAAAGTCTCCGACAAACTCGGAACGGAATTTTCATCTCGCTCACCAGGATGACCTGGCTCAAGGCAATCCCTCCCAGTAGGCCCTGGCAGAATAACATCACGGTTTTTGACAAACTGTGCATCTTGATGGCGATGTGTATGGGCTTCGATAATCTCTCGGTTGAATTCCTCTCGCTTCTAAAATTCCCGATTTTAACAGCGTTGAATCCGTTCCTTCCTTGCACGTAGAGAGTGTCCGTAGTCAACTCTGGCAGTGGTATCGGATCCTCGTACCTAGTTTGCAGACTCTTTTGATTTCCCTGAGCCTTTCGCAACAGATCTGCGATCGGTAACTCTCCGGCCTCTTCCTCTTCTTCTTCTTCTTCATCTGGAATTTGCATTTCAAAATATATGCGAGGATGACGGAGGATGACGAATAAAACGTGCAACTCAGTTCCAGGTCGATTACGAAGGCACTAACCTTGCCTATGCGCTTTTTTCTCTTTTCTTACTCGCTCGAAATCGTCCTCTTCCTCGTCTTCGATATTATTTTTACCCCCTCCGGATCGCCGCCTCCTAGATCTTCGTCGTCTTTTTTCCCTACGCTCATCCTCGCCATCGGCGATCTTCTTGGCACCAGGGATTCGCTCTTTTCTCAAACTCCTCGCGGCCTTCCGTCTCTTGAAAGGCTTAGTCTTAGCTCTAATTGCTGCATCCGTAGATTCTTCCGATCGCGAGTCAAAATTGGGGGCACTAAATTGCCGCCTGATACGAGTATCGTTAATATTCTGCAGCGGAGTACTAGTGTACTGGATATTCGAGTCCGAATCATTGTCAGCGTTGAAATCCGTCAGTCTATCGCTACCAGCCTCGTATTTGAGATCGGCATTAGGCAGACTACGTCTTTTACCTCTCGGAGAAATTCTCTTCTTCATTTACAATCGATTCTAATGCGTATTTCCCAATAACCTATTCCAATCCCTATCGAAAGCCACAATAAGTACGTCGCCGCTATATAAGATCCATTAAAAGTGTTGCAACGTTTTCCATACTTGAGCAAGGAGATAATCGTTCTTCAACTCAATGTACTGCATGAAGGGGGTTCGGCTTACTCATTCACCAGACATTTGGTACAGGTATCAATGAATCACTGAGGTATACACATTATAGGAAGCTGAATTCACTTCTCGTCAGTGTTTGTTCACGCAATTAAGATATACACACCATGATAATTGTCGCAGAGTTTTTCAGACCGGAACCCAAAACGGAGAACAGTATGATCAGGCACCTTCACTTTCTCGTAATATGCTGACATGACATTTAACAGCGTCCTTAGCAACGAGCCTAATGTTGTGGGTTAGTTCGCCGAACCTAGCAACGCTCGAGGCTCTCGAACGTATGTAGCCTGTAGTGAATTGTTTATCCATTTATCTACGGATCAAGTATAAGCTAAGTTACGAAGATTTGCTAGCCACATCTCTGACAATAAACCGTCGCAGGCCAGTTGAATAATATAATCTCTTATCGGTATCGGTGAGTTTCTCTAAAAACCCAGAGGAAACACTATAAAGAGCCCAAAGGATCGTAGCTGACTGATTAATTCGAAGAGGTAGGGTATACTACGTCTCTTCCTCTCGCGTCTACCAATTACCCACGTGTTTAACACCGACATATCCTATTCACTGCAAATTGTGATGCCAGATTCGGGGGAGATAATATGTACCTTATTTCTACTCCTCACTATTTCACTGCAAGTTCTCCGGACTGAGGAGCCGAGGCGCCGAGGCGAAGCGAAGGGGGTATCTTTTAGGTGCACCGTACGTATCGTGAAGAAGCTAAACGCGATATGTACCTCGCTAATTTGGATTTATGTTCGAGCTCTCCGTAGTGAGACTGCTTGGCTGTCTTTACGGACAGGATTTCTCGCCTACAAATTTTTTTTTATTTCACTTTGCCACGATTTAAACGGACGTATTGATAGTCCTGCGCGCTGTTCTTGGTATAGGTATATGGACGACGCGATTCTGCATCTGGGGGGGGAATGGAAATGGATATCGTATGCACCACCGCAAGTTCGAACAAAAAAATCAAAATAAAACAAAGAAAATAGAAACAATCTTGAATGTGAATAATAATTGCTGTTCATTGAAAATGACTGTGCCAGAAGATCAGGCAAGTCAAGTGCAGTAATATTACACTTCACGGTTGGTGTGTCGCGTAATGACAGTGATTCATAATTCATTTTCTCTCGTTTTTGCGTCTTCTCCTTCGATTTTTGTTACCTCGTAGTTTGTCTTTTTCAAAAGTGAAAGAGAAATAGCGAGACGGTCCCGTAAATTACAACTCCCCGGTTTTATCATCTCTCCGAAAATGACCGGGTGTATACGTGTATAGTTTGCAGCGAGGTGAAAGATTGCCAATTTTTTTTCTTTTTTTTTTTTTTCGTAGGATTTGAAAAACCGTTAAACGCTACAGTCTGCGGTGTCGTGTGCGGTATAAAATAAGTATTTTTCTTCAACGAAACTACGAGATATGGTTGTACAATATTTGCACTCTCGTCATGTTATAGAACCAACAACAATTTCTCTATACCCACGTATACTACATACGTGTAGGATATAGTATAATAAAGCTGTGCAAACATAAACACTCGCATATTATATACATATGTATCATATGTATATACCTTATGGCTTCTTATATACATATACAGGGATAAAACTTGACGCGCGAATCTTTTGCGTATACCGAGAGCAATGGAAGTATAAATTGCACGTTGTACCTACTCTAAGGTGTAATAAATTGAACGTGTCGTAGATATAGATAGTGATACAGATACGTGTGTCAGGTATAATGGTAATGGTGGCATAGGATAGGATAGGATAGAATAGGATAGAACACAGGATTGGCGTGTGGGTATATCTACCTACCTACCTATATAGGTACGAATAAAAGAAGTGAACTGGTGCGTGTACAAATATAGATATATTCAGTAGATTGGTATTATAGTGGAACACGAGCGAGTTGGTAGGTGTATGTACCTCCTGTATACCTCTACAAGCCACCAACCAACTTATGGTACAGTATGGTATAGTTGGCAATTAGTTTCGCGGAGAATGTTGTCGTCCTTGGTGGATGTCGGGCTCGGCGCCCGGTAATGCGGGGGTGTTTCATCGCCGTTGGACTGCATCTCGATACATACGTGTACATATTATATACGTATCCTAATATATACATATATATATATATATATATAACGTTGCGTTTGTATTTACGCGTATAAAGACAATATGCCGCGCC
This sequence comes from Tenthredo livida, assembly GCA_963992785.1. Lineage (NCBI taxonomy): Eukaryota > Metazoa > Arthropoda > Insecta > Hymenoptera > Tenthredinidae > Tenthredo > Tenthredo livida. The sequence continues at coordinate 272,605 of OZ023070.1, read as the reverse complement.
GAGAGGAGAGGAGAGGAGTTTAAATTCGCATCGTGAACCGGTAAATCTGCACAATATGCGAGGAGACAATAATTCGAGTCTTATGGTATAGGTACATATATATATGTATATATTATATACATGAATACTTGATTCTATTTTTGGAAGATGGCGAAAAGGACCTCTGATATATCGAAAAGGCGGTTTCCCATTTCGAGAGCGTAACCATATCGGTCAGCTATTAGCTGACGATTAAAGTATGTATATGTAGGTATCGTAAATAAGAATTTCAGGTCTGGTATTCAAGAGCAATAGTCTCGCATACCGCGATGTATTATCTCCTCGTTGACGGCATCTCTTTGCATCTCTATTCCGCGTGTTATTAACTATCGCGTTATCCCCGAGGTTCTGAACCGTTGTATATATAGGTTCGTTCAAATCTCTCTTTATACTCTTCTTATTCTTATTCTTATATTCTTATATTCTTAAATTCTTACTCTTCGCTTACTTTTCCTCGAGGATTTATTCCCCAGCATTGCGGTACATATTGCCTTCGAGGGGTCTCGGCAGCACCTCCTCACCTCTATCCGAGGTGTTGTTGCAACAAGGGATTAGATTAATTGTCCGATTAAATCCTCGTAAATTCTTCTTATACTGTACAAGTTACGCCCACTACTCGCGCCGCATGCTGCAGTTATGACCATAACAGATATGGATAGGATAGGACACCATATACGTATTTAAAAAATATTCGATTTATATCTTCTTCTTCTTCTTCTTCTTCGGATATAGTATATACCTCGGTAGACCATTTCTTATATATAGTTACAATATATTATCAAATAAATTGACTTACAACAAGGATTTCATAATCGCGTTTCAATCTCAGCATCGAAGAAAACCAAGAATAAAAATCAGAATAAGATTAAGGATGAGAATGCGTGACGTCAAACGACTGGACGCACGTGCGTTAGATGGTGATTCACGCCACCTATATACGGATTTAACACACGTATGTAATGATCCATGGAACTGTGTGCGCAAGATATTCTATATAGTGATTCATTCACTTTCACCAGCGGTTCTTGGCAGTGACTTTCACTGCCTTAAAAAAATAAAAAAATAATTAAAAAAATAAAAAAAATAAAAAAATACATAAGCAAGGTTGTTCAATCGGTTCGAAGAATAGGTAGAAATTTGTTGTTTGTGAAGGGAATGGGTTATATAAAGGTATTAATTCAAAGAAAATCATTTTTTTTTTTTTTTTGAGTTAGTATATATATTCGCTATAATTATTTAACAATATTTGTATTTGTAATAATTAATTGTACATATATATATATGTATAATCTCGTATTAGAATATAGTGTATACGTTTTATAAAATATACCTATATATATAAAATATATAGTATGTGTGTGTGTGTGTGTATTTGAGTATAGTTAAAATTTCGTCAACAATACATAAACAGTATTTAATAATTTGAAAATTTAACCATATAAAATGACATATATTATATTTATTTACAAGGTAAACTGATATCTAAAAATCGCCTAAAGAAGAGCTCATTTCTTTATTCGAGGTTTAGAATTATCGATATATGTATATATGTATAATTCTATATATATATGTGTATATACTATATATATATACATAAAGATATCCGTTTTATTATTCAATAATAACAATGGAATTAATTAATCTATTAATTATTATACTTTCAAAGTACGTGATATATATAACTTGAATATCTAATTTAAATAAAAAATCATGATAATAATCTCTTTCATCAATTAAGTAGACAAATTAAAATTTACACAAGTATATATATGTATATATATGTATACAACATAATATATTATATATATATATACGAGCCGTAAAGGTAACAAAGAACGATAAAGAGATCAACGCGTCTTTTTTGTACAGGTCAGAAAACGATCGTGTTATACGTACGTATAATAATACAATCGGTATATAGTATATCGCACAACTATATAATACGACGAAACGGGAAAATAAATTAAAATTTTTTTAAATTTACAAACCTGATACTGCAGTGGGATTATATTATAATATTATATACGATATTAAATCATCTCTCCATAGATCTTTGTTACATTTAAAGATTATTCCCTAAAGTACGTACTACTGCTATACCTATTTGAGTAAAAAACAATAAAATTTAACAATTATTATTCTCGTAATTTAGGCATACAGCGTATACCTATATACCTACATGTATATAAAGATAAATAAATTTTCTTCATGTGTGTACAGACGCATTAGGGAGGTCTTCAATCTCGTCATTTTCGAATTTCAATGCTCCCATGTGGATCAGGACGTCTCCAAATATATAAAAAACAAAATAGTAAGATATTTGGAGACGTTCTGGCCCATGCAGGCGAGCATAGAAATTCTAAACTGATTGAATCAAGGACGACCCTAAATATGTGTACATATATTTATATAAATAAAATATAATATAATATATAATATATATTATTTATAACGAAGAAGGGATATAGAGATATTCTTCGATGGAAATAAAATTAAGCTGATTAAATTTATATGCATGCATCTTAGATCTAAGTGTAATTATTAATCTAATCTAAATTTATTATATTAAAACAGCGACCCACGTGAGCCTATTCTTAATCAATAAATCTTAAATCCTAATCGTTCATGGAACATACAACGTTGAATATATCATAGATATATGGGACCAAAATCACCAGTCTCATTCGTATCAGGGCTGTATTTGTCACCTGCTGTTCGACCCAGATTTTTTTTTCAGTTTTTTTAAGTTTCAAATTTTTTCAAAACACTGTACATCAAGTTACTTTTTAATTTTTTTCAAATTCATTTATTTATTCGTTCATTTTTTGTTCTATTCATCCACGAAACTATACCAGTGATAATCGATTACAGAATAAATCGCGTTTCGCGTCATATAAACGCGTAGAGTTGAGATGCCAATTGGTTACGGTGAACCGATTTAGAAACGGGTCACAGGTCAATTTCAAAGCTTGGTCATAACTCTCAAGGAAAACTTGATTTTCTTTACTTTTTGTATAAATCTGTTTTTTTTTTTCTATTTTTTTTTTTAATTTATTTATTTATTATCTTTATATTATCTTGGGAAGACAGCCGAGGCCAACCAAGCAGCAGCGAATAGTTCCACGCGCTAAGGTAGGCCAGTGACGTTATAGACAGCCCACGAGTGAGACCAGCAAGCAAATATAAGAGGAGACTTAGGTGTATAAGTTTTTTCTTTTAACAAAGATCGAAACTATTATAATAAAAAGAAAAAAACGAAAGAAAAGAAAAGAAAAAAAAAAGTTTAATAAAGATATAATATTATATGTATAAGAAAAACAGTTTAGCGGGACGTACCTCCCGCCTGATGCTTTTGTATTTTTTTTTTTTGTTTTTTTTTGTTTTTGTTTTTTTTTTTTAAATAGGAAAAATTACTAATTAATAGAAAGAAAGAAAGAAATGACACAGATAGTCGAAAATCCTTAAAATATAAGAATAGAAAAATGAAAGAAGAATAAAAGATAATAATGTATAATTAATCGCCTGTAGATTTGGCGTACGATGTGAAACCCACCTTAATATGTTCCGGGTTATGTGTTTATAAAAATAACCCGAACATTGGTGGATCTGTAGAACGGCTTCCGGTTTTAAACTCTTTCCCGTATAATTTTTATTAATAAATTAATCGGAAAGAGTCGGAAGTCTGTTAATTTAAAAAAAAAAAAAAAAAATCGGTTCTGCTCGACTCCGATAGAATTCGATTAAATAACAATATACATACATACATACATGTATAAATATAATATATAATATATAACATATAATATAAGAAAAAGAAAGAAAAAAAAAAAGAAAGTTTCGTCCGATCGTAAGTCGAGCAAAAATCGCAATAAATTTCGTAAACTAATTACAGTATATATATGTATATAATCTGACGCGGACGGAAGACGAATATTATGTACCCTTTGTTTTCATCAGCATAAATAGACCGATATTAACGCGAGAAATTTGAGTATCGATCTATAGGCAATAAGGGTGGCAGAACTGATAGACTAATCTCTGACTCCGTTCCGTCTTCTTCATTATACCCTTCTTGTAATATTGCCTTATGCTACGGCTAAGCTTGTCGTAGTTCATTGCCGGACGATTTTTTCGCTTACCCCAAAGCCGCGCCACGCGCACAGAGTCCTCGATCTTAAATACGCCCTTGGTTCGGTCCAGCCACCTTATACACGACCCGTGAACCCCCGGGCTCTGGAGAAGCTCCTTAAGGAACTGCCAGAGGTGGATGTGCGACCCACCGTTACGGATCTTACCTCCAGTGGTCTGCACAGGACTGGGCTCTTCCTCTTCTTCTGAAAAATCGGGACAAGGTAAACGTGGGACTAATGCATATTTCGCGATTGGGATGTGCGCCATCCATCCGAGCTCGCTCGTCCTCGAAATGTCACACTTACCATCCGAATACTCCATGGCGCAAGAGGACCCGTTCCCAGATGTTGAACCCTGATTCCCAACGGCAGTAGACGTCCCGCTTGTGCTAGTGTTCGGTGTCGGGACCGTCGCGACGCCCGGTGGACTCCAGGAAGCGGCTAAAGTGTTTCTCGGTGATTCCTCGACCGCAGCTTTCCAGATCTCGAGTTGCGCGTGTAGCATGCTACCGCACTGTGGATAGAATTTAGATTTCGTTATGCGGTTCGGTTCGAGGGGCTCCGGGTTGAGGTGCCGAATTTTTATAGGCGACGAAGAGGTTGCAGGAAAAGTGCATCGTGATCGTTATTCTATTTCTTCCTCATTCGAAACCCTCATGCGCGAGACATAACGCGAGGAGGAAAAAGGCGAGGGACAAAGCAGAGCAGAGCAGAGCAGAGCTGAGTTAACCGAACGTTAGAATTCCCCATCGCTCCCCGCTCGCAAAGAGAAAGCGGCGTGCAGGGCTTTGACGTTGTGTATATGTGACCCACTTCGTGCGCTCGCGCGCGAACTACACACACGTAATTCTCGGACGGTCGCAAGCGCGCGCGCGCGTATCGACCAATCGCAGATATTCTTACATGATCCTTAGCCAATCGAAAGGATCGGATTATGACCGCGACGCGGACGCTTTACGCGCCTCGGAAAACGCGCGTTATGATTTACACCGACGTATAAGATCGTATGCAGTGATTCAAGTCTCAGACCTCGGGAGGGTATAAAGAATTGTCAATTTATTGCATATACCGTATTGGCATAAGGTTGATATTGCGGAATTTAATCGACGCGGATGACGTCACCGGTTTTTCTTTACCATATACCTAGCTACGATCAGGCGCAGATCGTAATTGATCGATATCATTGCGCAATAATCGCATTGCGCATTGAGTTGGTACTGATTTTCGTCGAAACTGTTTCCTCCGTTTTTTTCGTCTCACATAGCCGAATCGATTACTCCGTATATTCGACTCGTTATAATATCAATATTCACGGTTCATTTTCTCAACAAATTATCATCTAGACCATGCAGGCGTAGTAGATAGGGTATTATTCTATTCCACGGTTGATATTCGGATGAATCACTAACTTCACGATTCATTCCCAGCCTAGTGCGTCAATTTGGTTCGTTCCAGTCAGAAGTGTTTACTTCATAAAGGCGGTCGCCAGATAATCGACTCTTTTTCGTTTCATTTTTTTTCTATTTTTTTTTTTTTTTTTCGTTTTTCGTCATACTTTATTTAGCTATTTTATTTTCTTAATTTTTTTTTTCTTTTTTATTCTAATTTTTTCATTCGTCTCGATACAGATCGTTAAGAAAACCGCTCGCCGAAGCAGGAAATGTCTCAGACTCTAACGAGGATGACGTAAAAACCGTATTTAACGAAAAAAAACGAGAAAATAAAAACAAACTCCCAAGACGTAAGCAATGACGAAAGATTGAAAGTGTATACTAATCGCTCTATAACTTTCAGTGAATTAAAAATTTTCAAACCATATTCCCGGAAAGGATTGAACGAGTTGAGTATATACATACATATGTAATACATTATACTACATATAAAAGCTATAGAATTTCTTCAGCAACAGATTTGGCAATGATTTGGAATTCGAAACGAATGAAATCGCGAATGAGTCAAGTTTATTATTTCAAGGCTCCTTAGCGCTTCGATGATCGTAGGAGTACCGTTTTAGGTAAATTACTGTACTTTCTCGTATTCGTCTGACTGATCATTACGTACGTATACATACCTACAGATGTCGCAATTATGTGAAATTCGCCGCAAATACATATTAGCACGTAAATTTCCCGTTATCGATAAATACATATTATAGAGAAATTTTATAAGGTGTATCATAATGTTGCGCAATATTCACATAGGTAGGTATACAGGCATAATGTATACATATACATATATATATATAATGAGCGATCGTTTTGGGTAAACACTGTTTCCGGGTATAATAAAATTTCCTATTTAATGACGCGACGATATTGAATGCCTTCTACTTCGTCGCGTCGCCTTATACCCCGGACAAAAATTAAATGCGAAATAAAGAGTCGAAAAAAAGGGGAAAGGAAAGAAAGAAAAACACCTCGCCGCCGCAAGGTGTATAGGACAAGACTGCACCGGTATGGTGGTTACATCGAACGTATTTCCAGAAATTCACTTTCTCGTCTCGACTGCACTTTCGCCTCAGAATTCTAAGAGATCGAATATTACATGTACTTCCGAGTATGTACTCGTCGCTTTTCAACTATCGTCGCGGTTCGCTGAAGACACGAGAGCGCATGTAATTAACCCGCGAAAGAAAATATAACAAAATAATCGATAAATAAATAATAAAAATCAGCCGCGGGATATAATGTTTAAAAAACGAATGAAATTTTTTTATTAATTCTCACCTGAGGTGCTCTCTGGCAAAAATCTTCCTCGGTAAAGGCTGCCAGGGTGGCACCGTCTATGTTGAAACTCTCCAACGGTACCGAAGGTAACTGGAGCTGCCTACGAGCCCATTGCACCCACGCCGCAACATCAGCGGCACTCCATCGCCTCGGTTCTTTGGGAATAACAAAATCGTTGTAGAATTGTTGTCAGGAAAAGAGAAAAAGAAAGAGATAAAAAAAGAAAAGAAAAGAAAGGAAACAGAGATGAAAGATTAAAATTTTATCTGGTTTCGAGAGTCGAGATATCGATGGATTCCGTACTACAGTAATACACGGGAGGAGCGAAGCAGAAGAAGAAGGAAAAAAGAAAGAAAAAAATCCACGATAATTATTTAGCGTCTCTCCAACGAATAATGTACGACCTTCAGGATCATCGGCCAGTTTCATAACCCCGCACGGGTTTCATAACTTATTCCGAGATATGACGTCACCGCTTAGACCAATAGGAGGAACCGGTCTGTCGCATTATACATATACCTACCTACGTCCCACACACGAGGAGGTAGGTAGCGTAGCGCTTGCGGCAAGGTAGCGCGCAAGCGAATATAAGAATTAGAAACATTTCTTATCACGTCGAAAGACTCACCTGGATGAATTCCGAGAGCAACACACGTGTTGTCGAAATCCTTCTGAAGCTGCTGTATGGCGAGGCTGAGTACCGGCTCGATTTGTTCCCTGGCCAAATCGTTCACGCATTCGCTGCCCTCCATGTCTTCGACAAACCCTGTCCCGACACCCCCTAGATCTACCGGACGGAGATTATACTTTCTCTGGAAGCTGGTGTCCCGCAGAACTTCCCTCAGTAGTTGGTGATCGTTTTTCGAATGTTCTTTGAACACGGTATCCTCCCGCAGGGAAGGGCTCGATATTTTCGGCTGATCCCCCTGCTGCGGCCTGCAGAACTTTGCGCTCGTATCAGCCTCGGGAGTGGTAACTGCAGACTTGTGACCGGTCCCTTTGAAGAGGAGTTCCCTCAGCGGAGAATTAACGAATTCGTCATGCGACAGAGGCGAGGATGAATCCGACAGCGGCTCCTCCTTGAACAGTATCTCTTTCAGCAGAGGATTCGAGTCATTTTTTTTCGCGAAAAAGTCCGTGTCCAAGGTGTTGTATATGTCCTCTTCGGTGCGAGGAGGTGTGCAAGGGACAGTGCAGTCGGTGGAGTCCTCTTTGTACCCGAGACTCTCGGCCAAAAGTCTGCAATCGATTGATATTTGAATGAATGTTTAAATTGAGTGCGAAAATTGATCAGCCGGGTTTCGATTTGAATATGTAGGTATAGCTTACCTAGACTCTTGGAGTATCGCCAAAAGGTCAAGACTCTTTTCTCTCTTGACAGGCTGCTTCAATGGCTCCGGACTAGTCGGGTAAAATTGTGCGCTTTGCGGGCTCTGGGGAACGTAATAAGGGCTGGTTGGATATCCCGGTGATCCGTCGCTCCCGGAATAGTTGGGTGATAATTCGCCGCAAAGTCCGGGATAAGGTGGGCTTGGATATGTATTCGGTGAATTTGGCCTGGGCGAGAAAGCCTCCTGTTTTATCTGGGGCGGTTTTAGGAGTCCGGAATCCTGCAGGGGGTTCAACGAGTCGTGATCGTCCGGTAGTAGGGAGAGATCGAACGCGAAAGAACAGTAGTCGAAAGAGGATGAGAATCCAGAGGCCGATGGCACCGTCTGTGGCATCTGTAACGACAAATTAGACTCTCCTTATTTACTTTTTCCTGCATAGTCGAAGAGTATATGTACATATAAGTACGAGGATAATGAGTGAAAAACGAATGCGAACGAGGATAAAAAGGAGATGGAAAGGAGCTTATATGGCCGGCTTTTCACCCCGTATATCTATATGCGAAGAAAGATAACGATGCGGTGTATAAGGGGGGGAAAATTTAAAATGAGTAAAGTACCATATATTCCTCTTATGTTGTGTATGTGTATATATGTATATATGCACCCGACGCCCATTTATCTCTCCTCGTGTTTATTGCCTGTCTTGTATTTGACCTGACTTCACTTTGTTTCGCTTTGTGAGCCCATTACGCTGTGTTCCCCTGCAGTGAGAGAGTTCGTACAGATCCACTCTACAAGCCAGGTAATAAGACCGGCATGGGTCGGGTCTGACATCTTGACGTAGTGCCCCGCAAAGGTCGACGTGGAATAAACGATAATATACATACATACATACATATATATACATGTATATTTATATGTGTGTATGTGAAAGCATTGCGCGTATCTTCGCAGGGTATTTTCGCTTTTCGCCATTCTATATATCGCCGCGGCTTCGAGTCTGACCCCGCGCCTACTGCGCTGCAGCGCTTCGTTAGAGTTGCAGTTTCGGAGCATTATTGTTCGCGGATGGTAGACTGTATGGGAATACGGGCGAAAATAACTTATTTACCAATTTTATGGGTAATAAAAATTCCTCATCAAGGAATACGAGAATTTTTGATAAATTATTATTTATAACTATACATATATATACAACTCGCCCGGTCTTTAATATAGTATCTGTGATTCATGTAGGCATTATACACCGATACCTGTGTAACCGCACGGGCGTCGGCTATATATTATGAAATATCGGTATACAATTCATTTGTTTGCCCTGCGGCTATTCGGGCAGCTCATTAAATTTAATTAGAAATATATATCGCATATATAAGGCTAGAGAATTTATAGTTTTGTTGAGATCGTGGTAATCGGACGTTAATCGTATTACATATATACAGTCACCAGCATTGAGCATATAGCAGCGGAAAAGAAATCGTTGAAAATTGAATTGGTTAATTAAATCGCGTTTGTTGAACGTCAGGATTTTTCATGGAAGTGAAACTACTCGTTATGCAATTATTGAACTAATACATATTGACATACTACAAGAAGGAAAGAACGAAATATACTTTTCTTTCTCACGAAAACCGTTTCCCCCATTTATATAATTCCTATCATCTTTCTCATTCAATCACTTATACATAAAAAAGTATTTCCTTTCCATTTTTATATTTACTCTAATGTAAGTAAATTCCCGCATACGTTATAGGTAATATGTGTACGCATCGTGTTACGTTTCACTCTCTCTTTGCTTTCCGGTTCACTCTCTTTCTTTCATTTTTATTTTTATTTTTTTTGTTGTCTTTTTATTTTCTTCATTTCGTTTACTTTTTTGCTTCACATCCATGCGCACACTGACACACACATTTACACACATGTACATGGGGCAATTGACGTCACATTAAGCTCCATATCCTGTATGTACATCTTTTTTCCACATCTTTTATGATATCACATTTGTTTCTGTTCCGCGTGTATCGTATAGCCGAATATGCATCAGCATCGTTGCGTTTATACGATTCATGAATTTGATCATTTCCGAATTTCAATTTTCCCATGGGCTGCGCAGGACATGAATAAATGGGAAAGTTCGAAGACTTATGGGGTAGGTAGGTAGGTAGGTAGGTATAACTGAAAATACTGTGTGAGATTCGTTCGTTATTTCGGTCCGTTTGTATAAGTATCACCTCATATTCTAAAATTGTATGAATAATATACCAAAGGTCTTAATAATTTACCGATATATTCGTACCTACTCTCGCTGCTGCAGCATCAATGAATGCTTGGATCTATTAATTCGGACGATTTATTTGTTTCTTTAATATATAGGTGTGTATATATATATTTCGGAAATAGAATATCTTGTGACTCTTCTTGTTTATCGCGGGGGATATAAAGGTATATAAATAGGCTGAATATATATATATATTTATAGCGAAAGATACGCGCGTCATTTTGATTGAAAATTTCACGTGCGGAAGAAGAAAAAGAAAAAAAAAAAAAAAAGAGGCAGGGAATAGATCAATGAATAAACGTAGAACATATGGCGCCGTATACGTATGTAACGTATGTATATATAACCGAAATAACCAAGTCACGGGGGAATATTTGAAAACTGACCGTTCGAAGACGTACTGTTTATTTATTTTTTCATTCATCCCGCGCAAACCTCAGAAGTATAAGATTAGGTACCTATAACCAATCGCTATTAATACAACGGTGCACAATTTAGATCATCCACCTATAAGTATATCTTCTCACTTTCCTTCAGTTTATCATCTACGTTCTATACCTACACCGTAATAACGCAGATAAATTAAAATACAATATAATTTGTTCATTTTATCCTCATCTTTTGGTTTTTTTTTTCCTTTTTTTCTTCACAAAAATCAGTGACGGATACATGGCGTATAGAAAAATATAGGTAAAACCTGGAAAAAGAGGAACAAAAAAAGAGAAAAAAAAAAAAAACAGCCACACCTAAAGTAGAGCGAACCAATATGGCGAAGCGTGACTGCGGGACTCCTTATAGTCGGCTATATAATATGTATATATATAAATATATTTGTACCTATGTATACTTGCGATCTTAGCGTTCGTCGACCCGAAAAAAGGTTCAAGGACCATGACTCGTGCGGGGTTCGGTTATGTGACGTCACAAGGAACGGAGATTCCTTTCTAATCCCATTATATTGCGTCACGAACTATCGCGGTATATTGCTATAGTATACCTAATATCTATATTACTCATACGCGGGCGCGGGGCTTTGTTTCGACGACACGTGGAGCGGTCCCTCAAGGAGACCGGGGTAGCTATAGCGAGTAGGGTACCTCAGCTGACAATTTAGGCCCGGACGCCGACGAAAATTTGAAACTTTTGGTCCATTTTTCGGAATGTGAGAATAGACCTTCTTTCACGGAAACGCATATGATCTAATTCATTAACGACGACTTTGACGATCTCATAAATAATTGATAGGATCTTTGAAACTTGACATCCTCCAAAAAGTTCATCTCAAGACGACTAATTTGATTGACTTCTAATCGGTGGTCCCGATACGATCGATACAGAAATTTCAAGTTTTCGATATTTAGCTTTCGGAATTATTGAAATTCTATAATAAATAAATTCTATTATGCAGTCTAATTAATTTTCAGCTATACATACATGGGTATTGATCATTCCTAATATACGAGTAGATAGGTAGGTGGATAGGTACACACAGAGAATATTCGGATGACGTCAAGTCTCGACGATGATGACGATGTATGACGTATGTGAAAAGATATTCGTGAATTCCCCCGTTTAGCGGGTAGGTATACCATAAGATATAGGTATAGCGTATACCGTGTACCGTATATATACCGACAACTATCACCTCGAGTCCTTGGCTGACAATGAAATGAAACCCGAAATTATTTCACATATTATAGACACACGAAATTAATAACTATATTTGGCTGCGTGCCATGCATGCAGTTCAATTAATATTGTGATACGTGATACCTATACTTATAACGTTCAAAGTATTTTGATATAGTCATAATTATTCTATATATGATACGCAATCGATAAAGGACCCAATAAATAAAGAAAGCTTCATATCCGCGTTTGTAGAAACAACCTTCGAACGTACTGTGTATAGGTGCTAGATTCATTATTTTACGGATACCTATTGTATACAAGAAATTTATAATTCCCGAATCATATTTGGTTAATATTTTTTCTTCATCGCGTGTAAAATATTATGTGAGGTATATATTTTTTTTCATTTTTATTTTTTCTTGTCATTGGAAAAGCAACGCGGGAATACCTAGCACGTAACCCATATGTATAAATATACTCACCAAATTATCAATGTAATCTTTGAAAGACGACAGTTTTATTTCAGAGCTAAAATCACACGCCGATGTCAGAGATACGAAACGTCGACTATGTACCTATATATGTATATATATATGTGGATATGTGTGTGTATACGTACATAGTACATTATAACCCGAAAAATATGGTTTTTGGTTGCGGCAGTGGTTCAATTATAAGCACTTTTATTTTCTCTTTCTTTTTAAACTGATGCGTATATTAATATCGTATGAGGAGTATTTCGAAAATATTTTCACTTATATAATGTTATATTATTTACAAAATTTAATCAAAAAATCACATTCAATTATTCTCGTCATATATGTAGAATTTTAGACGTATAGGTATATCAATTAAATAATAATTATAGTTTCATTTTCTTTTAAATAAATAGTTGTCTTTATTTCGTTATACTTTTACGTTTAAGGTTTTATTATACCTTTGCACAGCCTCCGGTTATTATCACAGAGAAATTAATTTTTTTTTTTAATTCTTTTCTCAATCTCACATTGAACAGAAAATTTATAAAACAGAATATTAATTATAATTGGATTGTAATACCAGATATAAAATAATCGCAGGAACAGTTGTACAGCGTGGTTTTGTTTCAATTCGTTTAATTCTTGTTGTTGTTGTTTTTTTTTTTTTTTTAATTTTTCTTTTTTTCGTTCTCTTCAACACAAGAATAATTACTTACTGTACGGAGAGCCGCACGTGTCGAGTAGTATAAATTATATATTTTCCGAAAGAGCGAATTAAGATGGAAAGAAGAATTGAAAAATAAATAAAAATAAATAAAAAATAATAATTTCTTTCTTCTTTTTTTTTTTAATTATTATTATTATTATTATATTTTAAAGTTGACGTTTAACTCTCCGGTGTCACGTGCGGCCGCCATGACAGTTGCGTGTCTTCTGTCTCGCGGCGTGTTATTCGACTTATTATCCCCCCGGCCAAAACTATAAAGAATAAAATTGTCGAATTCGCAGCGCCCGCGCCCGGTTTAAAAATCTACTCTCGTATGTATGGTATGTGTGTAGGTACTATACGAACGAACGAAACTCGTCCTCTCGTCGTCACAAAAATCCTCCTCTCATTCCCTTCTCTTCTCTCCTCTCCTCTCCTCTCCTCTCCTCTTCTCGGTTAGTCCTTCGATCTTGAAACTGTCCCTGTCTAATAACTCCCACTCTCATTCCGACACCGACTCCCGCTCCGCTCCACTCCACTTTACTTTACGACGGACGGTACGATATATACGCGACGGTCAGCTTCCACCGCGTATAGTACCTATTTCTTTGTTTCTTATAGCCACCGTGACGTATGCTGTTCCATAGGAACAAACGCCATTTCAACACTTTTACTACACCTCAACGATCGCTTACTCTCTTCACTCCTGATCCAGGCTCTTTTATTAATTTCCTCTTATTTTTCTATACATATATCCCATTCTATTATACGAAGGATATAGTATATTTCAGTATGTTATCTTTACTTCTCGCCCGTATTACCGACCGGCACGTGCCACGCGCGCGAGATACCCTGGGTCCCGCAGTGAATTCAGACGCTAGGTGGTCAGCCCGGCTTACGATTAGGTATAGGTATAACGATTAACGTCCAAGCTGCGAATTGCGATAGATATGTGGCGGCGCGGGCGAGTACCTACGATATTACGATCAGATTTAGATCGCGCCCACTATAGAATTAGTTTTTTTATTTTTTTTTCAATACAGTCTTTCAGATTCTCATTTAGGTTTCCGGTACCACGTGACGACCACATAAACCCCCGTGTCTAACTCACGGCTAGAATTCTATTGGTAAAAATAATGTCACATGTTATACCTGCAGAAGCCTTGAATTTCGAGAGTAGATTAGGTATTAGGTACACATACCTACACGAGTATAAGGTAGGGTACTGGGCAGTTTCTTGAACGGGGAATCCCCAAGCCAACGTATGTACCAAGTCATAGGTGGTATGCTTTTTTGTTCCATTGGTTCTATTCGTTCGGATGATATAAAAAAAAGTATCACTAGGTACCTATATATAAGTTTATTCAATTATTATGAAAGTTTGGTCACAGTTTTACCGCGGAGAATCAAGTCGAGTCTCATATACTCGTATAGGTAATACTTGCGCATAGTGTTAACGTTTATTTTCTGATCATTCAAAGGGAGGGAGAAACCCAGTAGCTATGTAAGGTGTGAAGACAAACATTAGACATATACCTACAATTATACACGCGTATATACATATATAGGTAATAAATATTTTCCTGCGCACCTTGGATCTAATTTTCAAATATTTAACGAGGCGTTGCCGTGGAATAGTCGGTCGTGATATAAATAATAATAAGAAGCGGAGATAAACTCGGATGAAATATGGGGATCCACCGAAGGCGAAACGCATAAACGTTGCACTATGGTGCATCACACCGGTATACTTTTTGAGACTTTACCATGCTGCAGCAGTAAAAAGATTTAATAACGCCAACTAAACCGGACAAAGGACGAGGGCCAGGAGGAGTTCCATAACTCTGTGTTGTTTGATGCTAGTATACCGTCGCGTTATACTACCATTACGTGGGATTATGTTACTGTTTACGCTATCGCAAACGCCAGTTTATTTATCTTATATACCTACGTTCTCCAGTCCGCAGTATACGCGTAGCTCACATAGTTTAAACCTCTCGTTTCATTTCATTTCATTTCATTTTACTCATATATTATTAATATTTTATAGACGGAAAATCTCATTTTATATTATATTTCACCGATTTGATGTCCCTTCATAAGTTTATTTCTCCATAGAATATACATAGTTATAGGTACATACCATATCTTACTCTTCAACTTTCTATATACACCCATATATTTTGAATAATTAATCAATCAACCAAAAAAAACATTCTCATTTAAGATTTTTTCTTAAATACAAACTTCGCTTGCATATTAATATAAATATAGTATATACCTAATGTAAGTAAAAAGAATTTCATCATATTCTGATATGATCGCGGGACTCGGTCCAGCGCGATTCACGTCGCATATATATGTGTGTCTGTGTGTGTGTGTGTGTTTGTATACGAGTTCGTAAAAGCGTCGTCGTCGTCGTCGTCCCTCTCTGTCTCTGTCTCTGTCTCTTTGTCGCCCTGATAGTTGTTTAACGGGGTCCGAATCACCGGCGGTCTTCGTCTGCGAGAAGAGAAGGGGTCATTCGTGCCGGTTCCGCGGCATATGAGAGGCAGCAGCACAACTCCGAATCCAAGGCCGTCCGCACCGTTGGGTTTTCCAAACCCGTGGGTCCCTACGCCACACACTTCCTATCTCCGTCCTTGTCGCGTCAAGAGAAGAAGAAAGAAGAAAAATAAAAAAATAAAAAAAATTATAATAAAAGACGAAGAAGCAGAAGGAGAAGAAAAAATAAAATAAAATAAAGAGAGAAATAACAACGGGCAGCGGCCCGCCCGACCAAGCACCGGGAACTACTACTGACGATGGAAACACGACAAGAGGCGAGGCGACGCGACGCCGCCTGTTCGCGGTTCTCGAATAAAAAAGATGAGAGAAAAAAAAATAAAAAAAAAATTAGTAAAAAAATAAATATATATTCTACATAGAAACAAAACGACGAACGTAGAATAACAATTTTTATCTAGGTCTACCCATAGGTATACCTACAAGATGTTTTGTTTTTTTAGTAGCTAAAATTTTTCTAGATGATTTGTTATTTTTTGCTTCTTCTTCTTTCTTTCTTTCTTTCTTTCTTCTTCAACGCTGCAGATAAGTGGAAGAAACCCCCTCCGTGATTTGAGTGTAAATATATGGTATAGGTACGAGTATAATATAGTAGCGGTTTGTAAGTATACACATTATACATGGATAGATAAACATACATATGTACGTGGGTAGATATATGATTATTAAACTATCGGTATAGTTTGGGTTCTATTTTTAAAGTGGGCATTTCCAGCTGGTTAGAAATAGAGAAAGAGACGGACTCATAGGTAGCTGTATACTAGGAGTAGTTTAAGATTTAATAGATATGTATGAGTCCGGACTAATCGTAGATATTACGATGAAAAGAAAAAGAAAAAAAAAAATTAAAAACCGTATATGTACCTATAGTCGGTGTAAGTATAATTATACAGTGTAAGTAATAGAGTAAGTAAGTGGACGTATATAGCAAGCTGTTTTTTCTTTTCGTTTCTTTTCTTTTTTTTCTTTTTTATCTATAATATAGACATTGAGATATAAATCTTTTCGAAAAGATATTTATTATATAGGCATATGGGTATATAATATATACCTATATTTAATTTTATACTCGGAGATCGAGTCGAGATCGAGTCGCGTGTGCTGATCAAGCAATCCTACCGCATTCCGATCTCCCGCGTTCTATAACTATCAACGAATGAACCAAAGATCACTAATATCTTATAGCCTCAACTAATAATATATCAATAATAATAATAATCATCATCATCATAATAATAATAATGTAAAAATAATTGATTATTCCTTATTATACCTAATATCGATATAGTCATTACTCTCGGTAAAATCGTGCTTTGATATTCAATCATCCTTAATTAATTTTCTACCCGCAGGTAGGTATAGGTATACACGTATACATACATATATCGATACCCACGTTCTAATATGTCGTATCATACAGTCGGAAAAATTTTCAGCAACTTTTAAAACTTAAACATTAGGCAGCGAAACATTATAATCATCATTCCATTTTTTAAAAAAAGTCTCATATTCCCAAATTTTTTGGGATACGTCATATCAGAACGTGCGCGGGTATAATTGATATACAGTTTTGACGAGAAGTTTAGAATCGTTTAGTTACACTGTAGGTACTGTATGAAATGATCATTCTTGATAAAAACGAAAAGGAAAAAGGGAACAAAAAAAAACTCATTAGCAAGTCGCTGACGTCTACGATCGCGTCGTCCCACTTCACTGCGAGTATAAGGTATAATACGCGATCATCGGGACCGGCTATAATATGTTTACACCTACATATGAACATATATATACGAGCGAAAAATCTATGCACACCAGATTATAATACGCGGTTTAAAAATTCACGGTTCAATTATACTGCATAGGGTTTAAAATATATATATATCTGTTTGAAATCATATAGCTGGTATAATTATATAGGTAGGTACTAAAAAAATCGCGTTATAAGTGTGTAATTTCGTCGAACTCTTATACATGTATTTTTTTTTCCTCTTCTAATCATCGACGTATATTAAAATTTGAAGAAATAAAAAAAATATCTAATAAATTTATTATATCCACGGTAATTTTCCGATGTTTGGTAGCTGGAATACATAGGTATATATTATACTTGCAGTAGCTGATTGCTGATCGCGCTGGTAATTTTGCCGCGAGGCAAGTAAAAGAAGTAAAAAAAAAAAAAAGAAAGAAAAAGAAGCATAGAGCATAAACGACTATACCTACATGTATCCATAGCTGTGATATAAAAATACTAGGAGCTAGCTGGCTTATAGCTTACGATTAGCCCGCAGCGCCGAACGTGGGGTATAGCTGGGGCTTATTCGGATTGTTTTATACGGATACGTTAATGAAATTTGTGACGGGATTCCCCACCTCAATCTCAATCTCCATCTCGATTTCCATTTCAATTTCCCTCCTCCATCCCTTTCCCTCAAGGCTTGAATAAATTTCGGATTAATTGTCCTCCCGCGCGTATAGAGCCCGCGATATTATAACGTTTATATTGTCGGCGAATCTGATGTGTGAGCCAGTGATCGTATCAGTCAAGGTATATAATATATATGTAATATATGACGTAACGCGGATTTACTAGCTGTATAATTCAAGGCAAGAAGGCAAATTAATTCGCCAAACGAATAATCTCGGTACTGTATTAACGTCTACATCGCAGAAATGTTGAATATAGAGAAAAAAAACCCAATACTTTTAGATCCTAGATGACAGCGTGTGGAAAATACGCTACATGACACAATAAATCGCTGCATTTCTGAATCACGCGTCTTATCGGCTCGGGATTTTTGAAAATCTATGCATGTACGTAGCTATTCCGATCTTCAAACGTCCCAACTATACCTTTCCCCGGTTCTATCTCCAGCTGGCTGAATAAAAAAAACACAGTTATACAATTCTCCGCGTCACGATCTATCGATGTAATTTACTCTAAGACTCTGGGTAGTATAAGATGCCTAACGAGATCGCGATTTCTAGCCCATATATCGTCGCCCGTATATCACCCGAGTATAAACAGCGTCAAACAAACAAACAAACAAATAAACCAACAAACAGACGTTCGAGAATATCGTGCCTTATCCTAGGACCTATAGGTGCAGGATACGTACGTCGTACACTATACGTCGCGTCGTGAAGAAATCGAACTCTCATCTCGTTTATCTACCCGAATACACATACTGGAGTATAAGAAGAAAGAATATAATTTGTGGTATTTGTCGACGTGTGGATCGACGGACGAATCTTTACCCTAAATCGATAAATCACATTAGGGTATTATATGTATATGTAAGTATATATAAAGGAGACACATGTGTGGGGTATAGTAGGTATATTCCCTCCAATGCCCTGCTGCACCTCCCGCATCTATATGTATATATATTTCCATATATATGTATGCAAATGGTCTTCTGTACGTATATATTGGATGTGACCGGGTGATTCTCGGAAGAGAAGAGAGGCCATTACAGTACCGTGCAGTGCAGTGCAGTGCAGTGCAGTGCAGTGCAGTGCAGTGCAGTGCAAGCTCGACCCGTGCCTACTGATATCTCAATACAAACCCTTTAGCTTGAATCTATTATAATACCGAACAGCTACGAGTATACGAGGACGGTACGTAACTATGCACATGTATGTCGCGTATATCTGCATATATGTGTTTATGCTATCGATATACCCACTCGAGTTGTACAACGGTGCGAAATACCTTTGTACGAATTCATACGAGCGTATCGAACTCTGAAACGCGAACGAACTAACCGATACTTTATAGATATACATATGGTGTATATATACCTATATACCTATACGCTGCTGCAGCTCGAGTCGCTTAGGTAGAATTTTATCCCCAAAGACTCGGATTATTTTATACATACAGATAATATATAGGTAATATATGTAAGTCTAGCTATGCTGCAGCGATCTAGAAAATTTATTAACCATTTTTGAGAACAACGTGAGATACAATCGCGATTATTGTTTCCTTGTAATTCGCACAAAATAGCTGCATAATAAAAAACAATCTCCCCTACTGATCTGTGTACTTGTTTTCGTTTATTTTTTTTTTTATTCACCATTTATTTCGTTCTTTTTTTTTCGTTTTTCACTAAGATACCTATGTATGCGTCGTCGTACATTGCCGCAGTCGTACAACCTATACTGAATAATACATTAGTTTGCAAATAATATACATGCCACTGGCGTTACTGATATATTTCTATAAAATACCTATGTATACCTTTAGCCCCAGAGGTTATAACATCGTGGTGTAGATATATGTATGTTGTGCAGCAGGGTGAACCCGTGCATATCCCAACTATTCTTGAATTATCACTTTTTTCTGTTGATAATAAGAGGGGAAAAAAGACATGATCTTTAATGACAATGATATTTTACTCCCACATTGTATATGAAAATATATTATACCATATATATATAATATACACATAGGTATAGACGGTATTTATCGTCAAAGCCCGTATCAGCTAGCCCGGTGATAAGGATAATATGGATAATGGATCTATACTTTACGAGTTTTCCTTTTATTTTTGGATTTTTTTTTTTCCCCTCAATTTCAGTTTTCTTTATCGTCTCTATAATATATATACGCGAGAAAATATAAGGCGGAAAAACATAGTTTCAATACCAAACGCTATATGTACCTATACTACATAATTATGGTCCTTGATTCGGTCATATTCGAATGTTGATGCTTCCATGGACCACAATGTCTGAAAATATATACAAAAAAAAAATATATATAAGTAAAGGCATACATTTGCGGAAAGAAGTAATTCGCGCAGTTTTATTACGCGATGCGAGAAGATGCTGTATAGCGCAGCAGCGCGCGTTGCTTATAAGGAGCGATAAAAAACGATCAGAGAGAGAATGGAAAGAGGAAGAGAAAAGGGTGGAGAGCGTCGCGAACGCGCGTACGACCGAGAAAACGGAATCATGATAATAGTAATAATAATAATAATAATAAGAAGAAGAAGAAGAAGAAGCATGGGACGCGAGGCGCGCGCGCCCGATATATGCCCTGTGGGTAATTTCAGTCGTTTCTGCCGCGAAACTCGTCCATTAGTTTAGCAGCTTGTATAGGCATACATGTAGGCGAAGTCGCGCATGCAGCCAATAACGGTTAAACGCTGCTCCGTACCGTAGAGTCTGTATATAGGTATAGGTGGAGGTAGGTAGAAGAATCGCGTCGGTGTACGAGAAATATATATATAATAGTAGTACATAGACATATACATGAGTGTTTCGGAATGAATTCTCTTATTTATAAAATATATAAAATATATACCTACACACGCAAACACATCCACTCGCGAATGTTGTATTATACATTATAATATATACTTTGATTTGATGGTCAAACTTCCTTTTTTCTTAATCCCTATCGCGATTTTATCTTCCATATATATATATAGGTATATACTTGCAAGTCGAATATCACACGTGTCTCTTAATGGGCGCGGGGGAACGATGATAAAATAAGTAAAAACAAACAACCAAAACGAACGAGAGAACTTTTTTTTTTTTAAGAAATATAGCAGGTATATACATATTTATTATAAACTAATAATAGAACCGCAGATACCTACATACGCGAATGATATAGGTACGTAAGTCTTGATTGAATAACGTGTACGGAGTAGACACGCGTGTGTCCGCATCTCCGTATATAAACGCAGGTGCAGCGCACGCGTCTCTTAGTAAGTGTTAGGTATGTAGAAGTAGAGAGTCGATGCATCGATAGAATTTCCGAAAAATTTTCTTGTCTTTTCTTTGATTAATACGCGGAAATGACCGATACGAGCTGATAGGAAGAACAACCATCGCAGGGATAATGTTTTTATGAATTCCTATACACGGTATATATGGGTATATCGGCATAGGGATAGGCGCGATGCGCATGAGATTGCTGCAGTTTCGAAATTGAATGCCCCGCGGGTGGAAATACGAGTTGAAGTTAAATTTACAACGGCCATTATACCCTCATTCTTTGTCTTGTCTCTCAAACGATATACGTATATATATATATATATATATACCTACATACCTATATACCTATACCTATATAAACCTTTAACGTTGCTGCAACTTTGCTGCTGCGGATCAGAGCTGCATATATAGGTATACACATACACACATGTATATAGGTATATACTATAGTATATAGCTGCGTTTGGTCAACTTTAAGATTTTCCATAGCTAGGAAACGCAAAGGGTAATTTAGTCATAGATTTTTAGGGGTGATCCACCTCCGCCCTCAGAATACGTGAACACGTTAAATTTGAATCACATATTAGAAGTTCTATATAATATAAGAATTTATTGGTGCCTTCAACGCTTGATCAAGAAACACCGTCGATATATAGTACCTTATATATAATTTTGCGAAAAATCTTAGTTAGAGCTAATATTTATCTGCCACAGTCAATTCATATTATATATGGATACCTATATAACTATATATATACATATTTATATATAAATATATACACCGATATACCTACTCGTTGGGATATAAATAGTCAAATAGTAAAAGTTATCGTGGCCTGTACCTACCTGGAACTGGTAGGTAGGTATATAATCTAACTACATGCCAGACACCGTATATTGCATTGCTCAACAGCTATACCCTTATATACACCTATACACAGAAATAATTATAGTTATACATAATATACATATATGTATATATATTTACGCTTCGATTATAATAATAATGATAATAACAACAACAACAATAATCTATGGCTTTCGCTATTATTCTTGTTACATTATCATCTTATTTCATAGTCATTATCGTCATTATTATTAGATAGGTACCTACGTAAAGTGTCGATTAATCAATCAATTAATATTTCCGTCCTCTTAGGTGTAGGGTATATATGTATATATTCGGTATTTACCTATTATTCTGACGCAATGGTATGTGAAATTATTATTTAGCAATATATATATAATATTAACGCGGCTCGCTCAAGATATTATAAATGATGAATATCTAAGTTGGTCCGCGAGACACATATACCTATGTATCAAGGTGAACCATATTTCGAACGCGATCTTTCATTATTACTACCAATCTACTCTGAAGGCTGAATTAGGCGGTTTTACATATATATATATGTAATATATATGTACACACACACACGGACAAGTATTTTGAATTAGGAAATAAGTTTTAGAGATATCTGTACCTACATATGTATAATATATATATACCTATACATGGGTACCTACATGCGTCATCTGAGGATTTTTTTCTTTTTCTTTTTTTTTTTACAACGCCCAAAAATATTTCATACCAATGATCGCTGCTTTTATTCCCATTATCATTATTATTTTTATCATTTATTTATTTGTTTAATAAGTATGTATGTATGTATTATACATAATATATCCTTAGAGAATTTCTCGGAGATACTAGGTATATAATATACATGGTGAACGTCGGCAGGAGGATGTACTCCAGCAATGAAAAGAAGCTGGAGGAGCCGCGTAGGTATCTTCGACGAGCGTACTACACTGGATATTTCTCTTATTCCAAGAAATCGCAGAAGGTCGAGAGCCCAGGTAATACGCGGGTATTGGACAGATGCGCGAACTACTAACTAAGAATACTCGGGGGGGATGTATAATTTTTGCTTAAAAGCTTTAAAGAAAAAGAAAAAATAATGGAGTATAGACTAGTAGAGGTATATAGCTCTGCGTATTGTCTGTGGCTTATATACTACATCGTCCGATACTTAAATACCCAATTCTTTAAAAACATAAATTTTATCATACACCTCGAGGACAATCAGCAATCAAATGATAAAATATAGGAAAAAAGAAAAAGAAAAAAAAACCAGAAGGAGAATTATATACTTCTATTATATGCTATTGAACTGAATTTTTACCGGAGTAATGTTAATCTAGACAATATACATATGTATATAAGTATAGTGAAATAGTATATCTAACGACTGGACGAAAACCGGTAGAGTGGTCAGCAGCAGGGGGATCACAGGAGGAGCAGCAACAGGAGCAGGTATAATAACAAAAACTTTAAACACGCAATCGCATAACAACTTTCACCGAAAATTTCTCATCGTCGTAGTAGTAGCTGTAGTCATCGAGAAATACGAGTTGCGGCCATTTTAGAATTGTTCTACACACATAGGTATATACCTAGGTATAAGATTCGTTTTTCATTTAAGTATAAGTATATCGGTATAGGCACATACATATGTATTAAAAAGTTCTAATTATTTTGACCTGTAGGTAACTTGGTAGGTAATTAGCCTCATATGTTCAATAGGTGTATATATATATCGTATACCTATATATGTAATATAAAATTTCGTCGCATTACGAATTCCACGTATATGTACTCTTTTTTTTGTTTGTCGATCTAACCGAAATAGAAGAAAAAAAAGTCACGCGACGCTCAGTTTTTGCGAATTGAAGGAAAAAAAAAAAATAATGATAATAATAATAATGAAAAGACGGAGATAAGATACACTGTACAAACGAGTTAATTAAAAATCTCTATACAAGTATTGTACATATAGGTATAGGTATATAGTATGTATATATGCGCATGGGACGGAGATATCACACGTGTGCGCGCGTGTGTATAATGTATATAGTTATTTAAGTGCGTGAGAAACGTCCGCGGTTTGTTAATAATAATTATTTACTTATACATTATTAAGTGTTACGGAGATTGGTATATAGAAATTATCACCACGCCCTTGAGCCAGGGATTCGAATCTGTCGGAATTATACTATGTATATGTATAATACAGCCGGTCAGCAGGCAAGGACGTCAACTACGTCCGCACAAAGCCCACCTTTTCTACTTACTCGTTCTTACTCTCGGCGAGTCTAATGCGAAAGCACGCCTCTGTCTGACCGCCCGCACTCGTTAACTTTATATACATACACATATATGTATGTATTCGCTTTAAAATCACCTCGTCGTGATGTATCCAGGTGATAAAAATTGATCAATCAATTATTCCAATATTTTTTAAATTCTTAGTCAAGTAGGTATAATGCGAACGATCAATTGCGAGTCGAGCGAGATGATATTACCTATACTACTACGTAATAATATACGCGATATATACGCGTGTGTGTTACATAGATATAGGTACGATCTCTGCAGAGACATACTGCCTGCACACACTATCAACCTCGGCTGCGTGCACTATAGAACGAGCAGACTTTCTTTAGTAAAAATTTCACAACAACTCTAACGGTACATGTATACCGCATTTCCATAACAATTCGCACTTTACTGTTACCGAACGTTATTATTGAATGAAAACTTTCAGCTATGATCATATAACGCGAATTAATATCCATAAAGATATGAAAGAGAGAGAGAGAGAGAGAGAGAACGAGGCAGGCGCTGAGACTTTAGCGATAAACTAATACGTATGTTGCCGCGACTTTCTTATTACAGTATTCGATTTTTAATTTCCTATTTTTTCTTAACACGCGAATATAGTGACAAGAAATCCATGCAACGATCGATCGGTTATATTATTTTCTTATTAAAAACTCGTCGATCGGCGTGCGTATAAAGAAGAACGCACGTGAATCTTATAGAATTGCGGGCTTTCATATGGGATTACGCAGACATGAAAAAAAAAGATAAAAAAAATAATAATAATAATGGGGTTTGAAAATCACGCGGAAGATTTTCCATTACATTATTATTCGTCGTCGAGTGAATTTCTATATACCTACTCGCGGTTATACATACTAGGGTATACCAGGCACAACGAGCGAAGTAGTCAATTCGAAAGTGTGCTGACGTGCTGCTAGGCAGGCCGGTCTTTCTACGACAGGGGCGCACCTACTTAAACCAAAACCTAGGACAATTAAACTCTCTTATCTTTGTAGTATACCCCCATTTGAACAGATCAACTTCTAACAACTATCAAATTTATACGTTTCTTCTTTTCTCTCTTTTTTCTTAATGTCGAATTCATATTTCTATATGTAAACTAACGAGATCGTAAACGACTTGTGTTTAATCCTCAGCCATTCGGAATAGGCAGTTACGTTTCGAGACGCAATATCAAGGAGTTGAGGCGTTATCAATTAGCGTGTTATTTCAAGTCAAGTTTTATACCCTTTTTAAAATAACAATCAAAGAAACAAAGAAAGTAATAAAAGAACGAAAGAAAAAGCGAGTTTTGATTCACGATTGAAAAGCAAAACAGGAAACGAAAATCCTTCATAATTTTATTTTTATTTTTTTTTATTTTTATTTTAATTTTATAATTTTTTTTCTGTTACTTTACATGTTTCGTTCTTTTATTTGCCTTTATATCTCTTTATTTATTTTCCCATTATAACGGGTTACATTAATATCACAACCGTTTATCCTCGCAGCTCGGTCATATAAAAGGTGTATACGCATATACCTGATGTACATATACGCAGTTTATAAAATGATCGGTCAAGATCTCGTATACCTATATAATACCATACATATAGCTGATGTTTCCTCGCGACAAAAAAGATCGGTTGACTATAACACATATAAACTCGTGCGAAAACAATTATAATTACAAAGAAAAAAAAAGTCTTAATTTCATTAGAATTTAAAACAATTATATAATAAAGTGTGCGAAGTAGAGAGAGAGAGAGAGAGAGAGAATAAATATATATATTTTTTCTTCTTCCGAAATGTTAATCAGATAAGAAAACCGCGGGTTGTTATCGCTAGAGCTCCGAGACTCCCCCTCCCCCCCCCCCCCCCCCCCCCCGCCCCGCAATCTCCGTACTCTCCGCGAATGTAACATACATAATTATTAACGAATCTGTACTAGGTATATGTATGTATTTTATTTTAGGCGGGCGATAATATTTGAAATAAAATATCAACTTATATATATATATATTATATATAACTTTAATGAATATAAATATTTAACGATAAATGAACAACACAAGCATATATGTATAAAAGGGTAACAGAACTGCACTTACCGAATCCATGTCGAAGCTGCTTACGCCGTACACCATGGTATTGTTGATAATGATAATCTGCGCGCTTTTACGGTCGTATGTCGTCGGTATATAAATTATATACCTATATATTTGTAGATATACAAAAACTACTATATATATACTTGTTGAATAAAAGTTTCACTCGCGATTCTCACACCGGTAATTAATATTATAATAATGATAATAATAATAATAATGACAATGATGTTGATAATAATGAAAATAATAATTTAATAACTGCTATTGTATATAGGTATTATAGTATATACCTAACTCTGCGTTGAATGAAATAATTTCCCTTCGAAAAAATATATGATAAACAACGAGATGAAATTAATATAGCAGTTTTATAATATTGATAATAATATATTTAAATAATAATAATAAAAATAATAATAATAATAAATAAATAAAATAGAATCGCGCACTCGTTTTGTCAAGTCATATGAATGGCCTATTCCTACATCTGCTCTGTCTTAGGAGGTCTCAGCGTGACTGAATCGCTCGCGGCCCTCGACGCAGACCTGCAGTGGCCAAACTCACCCAGGACTGCCCGACTACGTTCAACCGACCTACAAAATCGTGGAGAACGCGCGCGCATGCGCTTAAACCTTTCATACACCTTGCATATACCTACATGTAGTACTATATGTATGCATGTATGTATAATGTATCTACATATACAGTTTCTATCATAAATACATAAATACATACGTATGTATGTATATGCGCGCGCGTTAGCGCAGGATACACATATTGCCTATGCATGTATAGATGTGTACATATATACATCGGATATTATATTGTTTACTCGCAGCTTTACTACTCTTATGTAAATAGATGGACGGGAGGGAATATACATATAGGTATATGTATGTGGAGAAGTGAGAGGAGACGTTATTAACAATTTATAGTGTAAATAGTCGAAAATTTTATGCATTTTCATTAGGTATTATACCTAAGCTCGTTATGTACGTATATATATATATATGCGTGTAACGTATGTATAAGGAATGAAATATTTTTTAAACTAACGTCACGGGAATGTCGAATTAATTCGCGCTTACGTTATAGACTTTCCGAGATTTTCCGAAAGGCGAATATATTTGAAGTTTGGGGAAAAGGTCGCGGAAAAACGAGAATAATTATCGGAAAATGATAAATTTCATTCATATACCACTTTGACTCGAGATCAGAGAATATACAACATCTTTTATTTACAACTCCTATATATTGAGGAAAGAAAAGAGAAAGAAAATGAAAATAAAAATTCACACAAGAAGACGCGGCTTCAACGTTCGTCAATTAATTAATACAGCGGTTAGTTTTACGCAACATAACGATCGTTGACCCCTCGTAATATATATAGTTATATATTGGATATTGATCATAGTTATGAGTGTACAAATCGATGTCGGGCATATATCGCCGATAGACTATCGAGTAGTAGGTACTAGGTACTACATGTGCATAAATATAAAACGGATAGATATACTATATATATATTACAAATATATACGTATATATTATAATAAGGAACGAGTTATTCGCGTGGGCGATTAGTGCTTATTAGATCCGCGTTGGAAGGTAATGTAAATTACAAAACGTTAGGTAGGTAGGTAGGATAGGTAAGGTAACTGGTAAGTAAGGTATAGGTGTAACTAGACGGTGCAGCGAAATGGTTTGCACGCGCACGCGGTGGCCCATTGCAGTCCGAGTTTACGGTAGGCTGATTTTAGCTGCTATATAATAGCCTAGTTATTATAAGGTTCGAGTCCGAAGACTAATCACTTTCCGTATATATATACACCTATATTCAATGATAATCACAATGATAATAACAATAATAATTCAATATATATATAATATGCACCTATGTATATGAAAATGAACCTTTCATCAATTATACCCATATGTATACCTATGTATATGTATATATGTACACATATGAAAATAGATAATCGGTTAAAAATTCCGTAATTAATGTCACACCGGTAATTATAATAGTCTCAAGAATGTGATAACTGGATGTTTGCGTGAGGTACGAGGTTGGATTTTCCAATTTATACTATATATGTATGTATACTATATGTATATTATATACACGCTATGGCGTTAATCAAGATATTATGCTGTCGCGCTGGCTGATACCTAGATTAATATATGAAAAAATGTATACTATATAAAATGTTACATCTATATAAACGCGAACAAACGATTCGTGGAATATCTCACCTATGCGAATAATTAGCATCACATATGATTCTGCGTATATACCTATACATGTATATCTGCCGGTCTTGTCTCGTATATAAATTATATCCCCCGATATCGAGAAGTGAATTAGCATTGGAAATTTGTTTATATATTTATAGGATACTGGGTGTACTATGTGTCAGTCGCGCGTAGGTATATAATAAGTAGAAATTTGCAAATATCTGAATCGGTGCGAGGAAGGGATAAAAAGTTATTTCTTCTATATCCTTGTTGAGTCAATTTCTTTATTTCTTGATTTCAATTTCTTTTTTTTTTTTTTTTTTTTCGTCTTGAGACGATTTTCTGCGGTTTTGCATACCTTCATATTATATACACACATATATACGCCGAGAACAATCTACGCATTTGCCTTTCAAAATATCACCACCACCATGGGACCCCCAGGCGTAATTTATAATACGTCATTAGTTTTTCTTTTTCTTTCTTTCTTTCTTTCTTTGTCTCATCGCATTTCACCGATTATCAATTAGTTCATTTCCCGGACTCGCATAATAATTGTGTAAAAATATCACTGCACCAGTGACTGCAGGCAGTTGTCTATTAATTTCTTTCTCGAATGAAAAATGAACGGAATATAAAAGGTAAAAATAAAGATACACCGCGCGGCTCCATAGCTCGTTCGTAAAAAAGT
Organism: Tenthredo livida; assembly: GCA_963992785.1. Lineage (NCBI taxonomy): Eukaryota > Metazoa > Arthropoda > Insecta > Hymenoptera > Tenthredinidae > Tenthredo > Tenthredo livida. The sequence continues at coordinate 242,780 of OZ023070.1, read as the reverse complement.
CGAAAGGGTCTTCTTCTCTTCTCAGCCCTAATTCTTAATGTACTCTGTACGAGTATCCGGATCTGACAGATAAATGCTTCCACTGTTTTTTTGTCCATCAACTCTTATGCTGCAGCCATGAGCCCGAGTGTCCCAAGCCAACTGCAACGTTCGTTCATTCTATGTGACTTTCATTCGATCTGTTCATTACGCCATAACGACATACCGAGACGCCCTCAAGTTATAATAATAACAATTATTCAACGCCCGATGCGAACCGACGAAACTACAGATTTTACAGATTTTTTTCAAATTTTTTTCAATCGGTTTTGCAAATTTTTGGGTAAATTATGCCCTCTTTAAAAAGTCAAACCCAGCCCCGACTTCTGGTTTGCAATAATATCGGTGCATCCTATACCTAGACTAAATAAACATATATCCACCCACGCGAAGGAGATATTATACCTACTCAAGTCTATGCCCTGGACACTCTTATCGGTTCCGATCGCTCGGTTAGAGCCTCTGGTTTTTCCCTATTGCGAGACATAAGGTTGTGAAATCCAATACGTTTGCGTGCATACTGCACCAGGTGTATGTGTATAATATCAGCCGCGCGGTATATATTTCGGTAAATTATTATACAAAAATTGAGGATAATAGGTATGAATAAAGCCTGCGAGTTTGATCGAATTGTGAATTTCTTAAATTTATCCGATTTTACGAGGAAACGTTGAAACAATACAATTAATCATTTCTCATGCAGTTCTTGTTAATTTGTTTGTTTTTAGGTACCTATACCGCGATTCCGCCAATCTATGTGCAGTTTGAAAAAATATCACATTACCTCGAGAGTTAGGTATATAAACGCGCGCGCGCGCGCGCTTATCTTTCGGCTTGTGGGATTCCCCACACGACCGCATCTCGGGCGTCACATTTCCTCGATGTTATATGTATATATATTTTCTTTCCCTTTCATTCGAATGAAATCGCGCCTTATTCGGAATGAACCAGAAAACGGATATAACAAGTAGTATAGGTATATATGCGTGCCTCTGTATAGGATAGAGAATAACATAATATGAACATTTTTCTTTATCAATAAACAAAACGTCTCACGTAACTGTACTACTTATAAAATAGGAAAAACAAAAAAAAAAAAAAAAAATTGAAAAAAAATGTTGGTACACATCGCATATACTTTCAGCGGATTGTAATTCGTTGTAAATCAACATGGAATCGGACCCGTTCATCTCGCCGATCTTTAACCCTCGCATAACTCAATAACAATGGGTTTCGATACATATTTCGATCGCAGGATACGTTTTCTTTATTCCTTTATTTATTTTCTCCTCCCCTCCTCGTACCTCGTAATTCCTTGTTCTACGTTATTTTTTATTCTACTTGTCCTCAGCCTCTGCCGTATTCAAATCTATGTATAGGTATGCAGATATCGAATATTATAATTACGGAGATATTATAACGCGGGTCTTCGGTTCTTATAAATCGTTTATCGTAAAGGAAAAGCGTCACCGCTTCCTACGAGTGACACGACTGACTGCTCAATCATTGACAAAGACAACGAACGCTGTAGTTATGAATGAAATTGTTTTTTCTCCTAAGTATGTGGTTACACGCGCGTCTGAATCGTGAGACACTCACTGCGGGACGGAAATAAGAGAAAACAGTCCTTAACCGTTATGACGCGTTAATGTTTTCTCACAATAAGAAACAGTCAAAAGGAGACAGGGTTACGATTGGGGACTAAAGGGGGTAAAAAAAAGGTCCCCGAAAAAAGAACAACTATGGTGTAAAAAAGTTAATACTCGTTTAAACGCGTGTGACTTGACGCCGCGGTCCCACTTCTTATTTTTCTACTCCATTATACGTCAGAGTCGAGTCTCTCAAGGGATGGAGAATCGGGAACGAGCAGCCCTCGCGAATATATGATATGAAGTATGTCCAAGATTTTTGTGCGTTCACATATGTAAAAATGAAATTCAATCCGCGCGAGATCAGGAAACGTTCGTTCAAACGCATGGCGAATACCACCCCCTCAATGTAAGGTATAATGCTATGGATATAGCAGGTAGGCAGGTAGGTACAGGTATAATTATTTGTTCGGATCAAGTTTGTCCGAGAGATATTCCATTGTTCGAGGAATCTGTTCGGCGCCCTGGTGCTGCAGCAGCACAGATACCAAAGATATTGTTCGTCGTTTATACCGCGGTCCATAGAGGGCCGAGATTCTGTACCCCGTTGCTCGCGACCACCCCGCAGCATCTTTTCTGGACCCTGGAGCCACCTTAGGCATCATTCACAACGAATGCGTCGGGGTATCTCACCCGAGAAGATACAATAAGGAGAAGAATCAGGATGAGGAAAAAACAGAGGAATCGACGAATTGATTGGCTAGAGTTTCTCCGTATAAATCGTATCAGCTTCTTCATTTTTGTTTTTCTTTTTGGTTTTTATTCAACGATTACGATTTCGTCGAGTCAACCTAGATCGTTCGATACCGCAGTGTCCCCCAAGATTGTTTATCATTCCCGCAATTCGGGGGTTGAAAAAAAAAGAAGGGGTACGTTTCTTATACCGTGCGTAAATATAGGGCACCGTGTATCGCGGAGAGCGGTGCTGCAGCGTTTGTGACCCCGCTGACCTCGCCCCACCAAGGAAAGCAACAAGTATTGCCGAGAAGGCAAGCCAAGGCAAGGCTGGTGCATCAGGGGGGCAAGCAAAAATGAAGAAAAAGATAAGTAAGAAGAAAGAGAAGAAGAAGAAGCCCCGCGCAGGGACTAAAGAGACGTTCGTTCCCACACGAACCCCCCAAGATGCGTCCCGGCTTACATACGGGCCCACTGGCGAACGCGGGGATACGTACGATGGACCCCCGATGCCCAGGAGCAGATAAAAACAGCTACAAAACTGCCTACCGGTGTTTTCTGCCTTTTGTTGCTCTTGCATTATTATTTCGCCTTGTTTCAGGCATTAGGCAAACGCCTGCAGCCTCTTTTCACCGCTGTGACTCGATCTTTATAGACGTACGACGTTTTTCTTTATTTTTCGGGAAAAGGTGCGATTGTGCTCCTCCAGGCGAGCGGAGATCGCGTTGCGTTGCATTGCATTGTTCGTGTAGAAAGGGATAATGGAATGTAATGGAATGGAGTAATTGAGGTATGAGGCATAGCTAATTGCGGCTGACTACCTGCCTTGGCGAATTTCGCGTGTGGCGATGATTCTTATTCCCGTTTCTCGTTCTCGGACTCGCGAAAGAAGTCGCCTAAGGCTGGCTCGGTTTCCTTGATATTAGGTATTCGCAGCTTCCGAGGATGAGTCTTAAAAGGTATAATTACGATATTGCGCGAGATCTATGCCAGTTATTTCTGCAGTGGCCTGGGCTGTTGCAATCTCGACATGTACGTCTTATACCGTGGGAAACGGTATTGAACAACTTCTTCTTAGATATTCCGTGTATAACTATACTACCTGCCCGAGAACGATATGACAACGATGATTCACTCCCGCATCAATTCTCATACGCATCGGGAAATTGTCGTCTGTATGCAGGTTGAAAAATGTCAGATATCTGAATCAGAGTCTCTTCTTCTATCTTCGCTACGTTCGGAATACTTAACAATTCAAACAAAGCTGGAAAAATCGAGGCTCGATAAATCGGCGTCTTAACATATTACCATACGGCTATAATATATATTTCCTCGCGGTATATGAGAATTGCGAAAGAAATTACCTTCTTCGTTTAACCGAGAATAATATGCGGGATTAAGTACCCATATTCCTTGGCCAGGTTTTCCCTCCGCCATACCTCTATATAGGTATATATGATAATCGCTCGTCCACTTAGCGATTCAGACGATAAATTAAATATCGAGACGTATCGACGCGTATACCTACCCTATACTACAAACTCGCGAACGGAGCTGCACGGTTAATGGTACATATCGCGCCAATACAAGAGACCCACTCGGTCTTCGTTTAGCTTTCGCTAGTACACCGCTGCGTTGAGCTCATTCCATGCAATGAGACTACCATGGTACCATTAGCTGTAATTATCGGAGATAAAAAATCCCCATGGTACACGGGCATCGGGTATGGCGTGGGTGTTCCTTTGCGACCCAGAGGTCCCCGGTCCCAACTTCCAACTTCCAGCTTGCAACTACCAGCTTCGAAGTTCGCAAGTCGCAAGTCGTATCTTCGCAGTGTGTGCGAATAAAGCGTTTGTGTTAATTTATTCAAATTGGCATAGTAGCTGACATGGCATATGGTCATAGCTGCAGCGAGCCTTCGGTATTCCACGCCGTTGTCCGATTGTCTTATTAAGTCTTTTCGAAATTTTTCATTTTATATATATGATAATGATATTATCGTAGATGTATAGATAATGCCGAGGGTTACATAACATCGATAATCGTTATTCACTTTGTTATTTATATTATCCAATAATTCGTGTTATATAACCGATTTCGATAATACACATATCGTATAGTAGTATGATTATCACTCGTTTGGAGCAATTACATATTCACACGCGTATTCATACATATAATACTGCGAATATGTATAATCAATGGTAATTTATTACTATATTCGATGAGTAGGTATATATTTTTATATACGTATGAGGGTTCCTCTCTCTCTCTCTCTCTCTCTCTCCTCTTTCCTAAAAACTCGTTGATTTCGTCGTATACCTACTATATGCGTATATATAAACTCGCATTGCATACGTCACTGAAACACTATAAATATTTAAACTCACGGGTTTTAAGTCGAGTTGAAGCGTTTTATAATCGCGGTGGTGGTATACAAAGAGCTGAAAGATCATATCTATAACGAACTGCAGGGCATATATACATATATATAATACAGCAGCAGTAATAAGAAACGCGGTTCACATTTGGGGCAAAAGAAATCGTATAACGCATAGCGCGCGGTTAAGGTCTAGGGCGTTCACCCTCGCATCTCTTCTCTCGATATATATATATATATATATATATATATATATATGGATATGTATATCTTATAAGATACCGATTCCCAGGCGACAAGACGCATGTATAACCCAGCTATATATGTCAAAGAAGAGTCGAATTGTCCCACAGTTTAAATCGAGAATATATAGGTATAACAGGGAGAGATTTGAGCCACAAATATATTACCTAATACATGTGTAGTAAACGGCCCGAAAAAAAAAACGAATTTCACCACAACCACGCGATATGTGTAGCTAATTGTCTTTTTTTCACACCGTTTTGTCAATATTGAGGAAACGAAGAAGGGTATCTAAAGAACTGTAAGAAAAAAAATCTAGGAAAATAATCAACATTTTCTCTGCTTTATTATTACAAAATAATTACGCGATTTTTACTTTTTTTTTTTAAATTCTTTTCTTGAATCGATAATAATAATCGATTCTATCGTTTATACGTATGGCCTCCTTTACCTGTACAATAGTATAAGCGTGCTAAATATAATATATATATATATATATATTATGGATATTAAAATTATTATCATTATTTTTTATTTTTTTTTGCTTTATTTACTCATTTATTATAGTATGTATATCGTACGTATACATCATAGTGTGTATACTATATCTATATTATTAATTAAATAAAATATAATTACAATTGATAACGTTACAAATGTCTCACGAATACATTAGGTAGTACATAGGTATGTATTATATAATAATAAAAGTTAAATAATATATACATACCCTAGAAACGTTTGCAAGGCTTGAATATATATTCATATATATATATAATATAGGTATATAGTTTACATAGTTTTATACATATTTTCGTAAATCGATTAAGAGAGAGAATAAAAAAAAAAAAAATCGATTCTCATTTGGGTTCGTGAATATATATGTATGTATAATTGAGTATTTGTAAAATGATTCGAGTATAATAGAACCGAAACGAGCACCTTAGGTTTCATCGTGATATTATTCAAAAGGTCAACCTGCAGCTATTATCATATTATTAGTATTATTATTATTATTTTTTTTTATTAGACACTATATATTATAGTTTGGAATAATTGTCGAGAGTCGCGTCATTGACGCTTATGCCTTAAGGCCTTTCAGCAGCTAATCGCATCGAGCCCCATACATACCTAGCTATAAGCCTTTATAATATAATACATACCTTAGTCGGAATTATTTTCGTCTTACGATATCGGAGCACATATATGTATGTATAAGTATTTCAAAATCGATATTAACATACCTGTTATATAAACTAAATTTATATATATATGAATATATAGGTATACATATATAGGTAATATGTGCGTCGTATAGTATAACATAGGTATGTATTATAATATATTTATAGAATACGAAATACTGGTATTATAATAATAACAATTCTTAAATTATTATTATTATGATTATTATTTTTCGAGCATATTGTAATATTATACGATAGATTTTTATCGAACCGTATATAAGAAATTATAAGATCGTATTTTATAACTGTGGCATGCTATTAAAGTTTGTCAGAATTTCGGGTGTGGCTTATAGGTGATACAAAATTAATAATTAAGAAATTTATCGTCGCTGCTCATCGAAGAACCTTGAAACACCATTGCCGCATAGTTATACATATTACACATGTATTGTATTGTATTACACATATACAAATGGGTATAATATATATATATATATCTGCCGTACTTTTGATTATCCTTTCTTTACGTAATACAAATATTGAAAAAAAAAGAGAAGCACTCTCGACATTAACATATGTATACACATATACGATGCTATTCACAAGATTTTTCACAACCAATATATTATTATTATACTACTATACATATATATATATATATATATATATATATATATATATGTTATGATTAATTGCAGGAGAAAAAGAAATAAAAAATAAAAATAAAAATAGTTAACTGTACCTTTCAGACTGCAAATTTTCGCCTAACTGCAGCTTGCGGAGGAATTTTAATATTCAGGATATTTTGTTTTTTGCATCATTATTAATTTCATTGTTTCAAAGATTTTTTTCCTTTCAAACATATATATATAATATATATATATATTTATTTACAGTATAATTGATAATAAATATATCCTAATTAGTTATATGTTAGTGAGACCGATTACCCTGCAACTGCGTCAGAAACGTACCTAGTTCCATTTCTTACAAATGATTGAAACTGCTGAGCTGCACCCTGTGAATAAATATATAACAAAATCACTGTAGATACTATACCTATTGTCGAATACGTAGGTAGGTAGGTACATAGTTTTGAAATTTCGAAAAACATCGTACAATTATTACAAAATTTTTCACTTTCCAAATTCCCTGAATAATATAGCAATTCAAATACTTATATTTTTCCATCTCACGTATAGCATAATGCAGTATAAAACGTTTTCTCTTTTTAGTATAATGCAATTGCCATATCTGAAATATTTCCCCAATCCAGTTTCTGGATTCCGGAAAAAAAGAACTGAAACAGAAACAGAAAAAGAAAAATAAAAAACGACATAACTATACTCACAGTTATAGCTGCGCCAAGAAATCGACTGAAGGCCTTAGTCGCCCCAATTGCTGCACCGACGACCTGACCTCTCACAGTGTCTTCCCCGGAAGTGCCGATCGTTGTTCCATCACTGGGATTCGGTTGGCTTCGAAAGTTGTTAAAAGCGTCGAATAGCGACGGAGGATAGGTGGAACTCGGGGTCCGAGTCGTCGTCGCAGGTCTTCTCGTAGTCTAAAATCGAGAAACACGTATCACTCGATCAGTTCCATCGACTCCTTCCTCCCCGTTCCTCCCCCTGTTCGACTTACCGTAGAGCCTAGCTGGCTTCTGAGATTATTAGCAGGCGTCGAGGGAACGATGCCCTGAGCTTTTAAAAGCGCTGCTAATAGTGCAGCGTCGTTACCACCGCTGGTACCAGCAGCTCTTGGAGAAGCCGGTTCCACGCTGGCTTGACCACTCAAAATCGCCCTGAGAAAGGCCTCGTCGTCGGTGGATGCGCCAGGTTTTAACGAAGCTCCGCTTCCAGGTCGAGAAGCGGAGTTCAAAAGCGCGGACAAAAACTTGGCGTCTTCTTCAGGGGAGAAGGTAGAGCTTGGAGGCGCGGTTGAGGTCGAGGGTTTGGCGCTGTTTAAAATTGCCCTTAGCAAGGCCTCGTCAGCGGGAGATATTTCAGGAGCTCCGGGTTTCCGGGAGCTCGCAGAGTCCAGAAGCGCGGTTAAGAACTTTGCATCATCTTCAGGGGAGAAGGTGGAGCTTGGAAGGGTCGGTACCCTGGGGTTCGGATTGTTCAATAAAACGGTAATCCCGTTTGTCACCGGTTTCTCCGTCGTCGAAACGATCCTCGAGGACTCGGCTCCGAGCGGATCCTTACTAGTCAGAAATTTCGCGGTAGTTTGAGCAGGTTTTACCGTCGTTGTTACCGGTCTCTTAATTTCAACAGATTTCGCGGTTGTTCCGGCCGGCTTTTTCACCGCCTTAGGCGCAGGCCTTGGCGTCGGGCTCGGCGCTGGTGGCGCGAAAGGATTGCTTCCGAATAAAGCGGTCAAAAGACCGGCGGCAAAGCCCTGATTTGGCTGAGGGGTTGTGGTCCTGGGTCTCGGCCTCTGCGTCGTTGTCGTAGGTGGAGATGTCGGTCTGGGAGGGGTCGCCGGTTTCTGCGTAGTTTCGACGATCCTGGGCGTAGTTGCAACGGCTGGAACCGATTTCCTGGTGGTCTGCACGACCGGAATCGGTTTCCAAGTCGCCTGAGTCGTCCGCTGAGTCGAGGTGGCCGATTTCGGGGTAGTCTTAACGATGGGAACCGGCTTCCAAGTGAATTGAGTAGACGTCTGAACCGGTAGTGGTTTTTGGGTGGTCGACGCCGGCAAAAGGTCGATTATTATGGGCCTCGATCGGGGCTTTGAACCCGTTGATAAATCGAATGAATTCGGAGATGCGTTCGCTGGCCGAATTGCTTTGGGTGAACGGGTCGGACCATCGTTGGACAAAGCCAGAGAGAGTATCTGAAACGTTGTTTCGTAGTAGTATTGACATTGATTACGAGAGAGCTGGAGACTTGGCAAGACGATTTCCGGCCTAAATCATGCCTATACCAGTAATAACAATAACGTAATGGTAATTAATTTCTCGCTAGATTTTACTAATATTTTGATCGAAACCAGGCAGTGATTACAAATGATGAAAAATTAGGCTCGTACCTAGTTTGAATAATAAACACACAAGATAGCGAACGGAATAACGAACGGCCCCTGGGTTTCGCAAGAGATTGGAATCAGCCTGTTCTAGGTATACCTATACCGGCTATACCGATCCCACGTGACGATTCATTCACAGATAATAATAGATTAGGCGTATATACACAGTAAGAGGCATGAATCTTGTTTTCCCAGTCTTAAAATATGACTGCTACGCGTTTACTAGCCACTTTATGTATCGGCGGATTTTTTTCCTTTTTTTTTCTCTTTTTTTCTTCTCTACTCTATATACTCGCTCCATTCCGTTTTCCACGATGAAAGATGAATTATTTTTTTGCACAGCGGTTCTGAGACGGGATTTATCGAAGCATAACGTAACAGGATAAGTATAATGGCAAATATGTACCGGGTTCCAAATTTATTGGCATAATTGATAAGTGATCGACGGATTACCATTGGGTGTCTTAATACGAAATTTAAATCCCCCATGGCTATAATGAGATTGAAGATAAGCCGGGCGGGTTTGTTATCGTTATAAATGATTTAGGCGCGTCAGAAATCAATCAATCATTTCTATTATCTTAACGAATGAATCAGTCGTCAAGTAATAATTAGAAACAATTATCTTGGGAATATATCGTATACCTGGTATAGAGTTTTACTACCGCAGTCTACCCATTATAAATACACATAAATTACAAAGAGCAGTTAAAAGAACACGTATATACATGCCTATACGTATACAGGTATACCTGTAGTATATTACAATACTTTTCCATAAAGTATAATATTAGCAATTCTATTAAATCCACGAGGCAATATCAGGATCATAATATTATAGTATAGTATAGGTATGATATGATATTGTCATGATTTAGACGGCGAAAAAATAGATTATTCTTACGCTCAGTGAGCGTGATCGATGCGAAGGACACTTTCGTCAGGGTCGCGATGTCCATTCACCGGCGATAATCCAATTCGTCAAAAAATTACACGCCTCGGGATATTTGCCATAATGTTACGTATTGGAAAAAGATATTTTCCGCTATGCTGATTTGTCATTAGTGCAATTTCAACCTTAAATCACCTACTGAATCCAACCTGCAGATCCTATATGGAAAAAAAAAGTCCGCGCGTCGTAATAATGACAATAACGTTGACTTACCTTATTTGCTAAGAATTTTTCAGCATCCGACAGAGTCTTTGGCGTTGGGCTGTCTGAATTGGCTGGCTGTAACTGAAACGATGTATAAATCAAGACATGACAATTAATCTTCTCATCTGTAAGTAATCCTACATTTTGGAGTCCCTTATCGTTGAAGAACAACAAACCTTCGATCTGAATTTGATACAACAATGAAAACTCACCAAGGCGTTAAGGAAAGCCAAGTCATCGAAAGTATTGCCAAACGCCTCCGTTTGCTGGATGCCCAACGGTAATGTTGACGGGTCGTCCTGCTTCGGCAAAATCTCTGTCGTAGTCATTATCGGCGCCGGAGTGGTCGTACTCGTTGTAGTTGTTGGTGCCTCGGTCGTAGTCGTAGTCGTTGTTGTTGTTGTTGGTGCCGGAGTGGTCGTGGTCGTGGTCGTGGTCGTGGTCGTGGTCGTGGTCGTGGTTGGTGCCGGGGTGGTTGTTGTGGTCGTCGTGGTAGTCGGCTCCGGAGTAGTTGTGGTGGTTGTAGTGGTCGTCGGTTCCTGAGTGGTTGTTGTACTTGGTGGGGCCTCTATCAATGTGAGAGGAGCCACCGAGCTGGCCGTCAAGCCAGTAACCGTAGTATCAATGGCGCTTGAAACGGGGGTGAATACTTCCACGAAAGGATTAATGGGCCTTGGCGAGATGGGCCCGCTGCCGGTATTATCCTGAGAGAAAAAGAAGTGACAAAAAAGGACCATTAGGAGGAATGGGATCTAAACGTTCGTAAAATGGTCCGAATCGTACCGAAAGAGTGTTTGTGGCAACGGAGGCAGTGGCCACGGGCGAGTTTGTCGTTATCCCAAATATTTGATCGAGTGGATCGTTCCATGGGAATCCTGGGGCCGTTGTGACCGGATTTCTGGGCTGGTTTCCCGGCAGAATATCGAACGATTGGAGAGGCGAAGCAGCGGCAGAACCTGGACCGACGTTGGCAGAGCTCTGGAGAGAGTGGTTGGGAATTATTACTGATCGTAACAAAGGAGAGGGCAAAAAAGAACGATCCTTTCTCCGGATACTTACAGCTATGGAATTTATCCTCACACTGAGAACCCTCGGGCTTGTATTCGGCGTACTGTCGCTCCAGTAGTTGATGAACTTCTCCTGTAGGTAATAGTTTGCATGAATCGAGGATGCAAGTAGCGCGAACCCAAGGCCATTGCGCAACAATTCAGATACGGAATTTGGCGAATTTCTTTTCAAAGAGGATTTGTTTCGTGCGACATGACTCGATGATGCCAGAGGCGTTAGACGACTCGTCACCGTTCAAATACACCGTACACACCACCTCGTATTCATGAATTAACACAGAGTGGTGCTTCTTAGCGGAAAGGTGTTACCTAACATTCCTAACAGCGAATGGAATTTTAAGTTATCATTTTTGTTTTACCTGACCGATGTAAACGGAGCTGCGTTGCCCGTTGGTCTCTCTGGATCTACTAGCCTCGTCGGATTCTCTATCCTGAGTGATTCGTCCCCCGTTCCGAAGGTTCAAATTTGTAGTACCGCCGAAATTCAAGGGTGTCGATGTAGTCCCGCCGATATTACTGTTCGGCAAGGTAGTCAACAGGTCGGATATTTCAGATGCGGTATTTGAGTTCGTTCCCATTTGGGTTTCTAGCAAAATGTCACTCTGAAAATAGGCGTGTACTTTGATTAAAGTCGCGAATTAGTTGGAACTCTTCTTTCCGCAATTCGAGACTAATTTTCAATGATAATCCCGTAAGCTGGTATGTAAAATATGCTCCATAGTGTACATGGGAATTGGAAACGAATATGTAAGCTTGGATCTGTTGCATTACTACGTATAGGTACAGGTGCAATGATGCTTCTAGTGCGAGTGCAAGAGATGAATATAAAGACAACCAGTATAGGTGATAATTGCTACTACTTTGATACAAGTGCACACAGTATATGTATAATATAAACGTGCGAATTTCATTATTTCGACGTCTGTTTTGCCTGGAAAAAGATATCGGAAACAGTGATTATTCGAATTTGAGAAAATTTTGAAACAACTGACTGATCAATGGTCCGCGAGATGAGACTGAAAGGGAATCAATGACAAGCTCGAATTTGTAACTACTGTAATGTACTACGTGAGAGAATGTACAAACTTTTTTTTTTTGAAATTAATAGAGTTAACACAATTTGATATTAGTTCTTTTAGCTACGACAAGATTTGCACATTGAGATACTATGGCGTTGCATGAAACAGTGAAGACGATTAGCTGAATCATAAGGACCAGTCGTAAAAATGTTAATCGCCGATAGGCCGAGGAGAACGAGTTTAGAATTATTTTCTTGGTAACAAGTGGTTCGCTAATTCGGGACCTCTGGCCGATCGGCGATTGAGGAAATCAGAGATACGAAAAGAAGCGAGTACCATTTTTTTGTTGCCGATACCAACGCTCGATAAACCGGAAACTCCTCCGTTGTTTCCGGTAATCGTGTTACCGGTAAATCCCAGATCGACGGCACCAAAACGATTCGTATTCGGGTTGAAGATACTCGCTATAGGTCGGTTATTATAAATTGGAGAAATCTGGTTATAAGAGCCTTGGTTAGCCTGGTTATAGAAGACAGGGCCGGGCCGGTTAGTTGTGGTAGTGGAAGTGCTTAGTGAGAAGACGACTTCGACTGGGCTCCTCGGAGGATCCGGTATTATGGTACCATTCGGAAATTTTCGTACCAATTTTCCGTCCGGATAAATGCCGAAAATCACGTATGGGCTGTTCACGTTTCTCGCATCGATCAGGTTGTCCTCGGGTCGTTTCCTCACGATTGTTTTATTCGGGTAGATCCCATACACGTGATAGTCCCTCAAAGGAGTCCGCGTGGACGAGCTAGGACTGAAACGAGGCGCAGGGGTCAGTCTGCTTCCGCCAAATCTACCGACGAATGAAACTGGCGACAAAGTTGTTGAAATCAGATTTTCCCTAGGGTCAGGAGTGTCTGCCTGAATTTGCCGAACGCTCGTCGTTTCAGGAGCGGCTGGTTCGGTTGTGGATGAGACCTGGGGAGTAGTCGAGGGCTCAGCAGTGGTCGTTGTCACCGGAGAAGGCATAGTGGTAGCAGCTAAGGTCGTCGCCTCTGTAGAACTGGTCGTAGCCACAGGGTTTGCTTCCGTCGTGGTAGTTTCTGGACTGGCTGTCGTCGCTGGCTGGTCAACTTCGTTCAGTTCCTGCATGGCGTCGGTTGTCGTGGTGGAAATCTCCGTCACGAGCTCGTTGGAAGCTGGAGTAGTCTCCGGATTGGAGGGAATCAAGTTTTCATCGATGCCAAAGGTCGTCTCGGGCATAGCCACTGTCGTAGCGGCCATGACCGGTGCTGGTGTAGTTTCGGGTTCCGATGACGACCCTGAAGCCGTGCTTGTCGCGGGTGTGTCTTCCGTAGTTGCCATGAGATCGGCACTTATTTGGGGAGAAACGGTAGTTGGTTCGTTAGAATCGGGCGAGATCGTGGTCGTAGTTAGTTCAGGTTCAGGGATATCGAGGTCGTTCGAGGCCTGGGACATGGGAGTTGTGGGAGATTGAGTGATCGAGGAGCTGGGTGATGTGGTGTCAGGAATTTCTGAGGTTTCGTTCGGTCTCGTCGTTGCTTGCACGTCGACACCAGCCGTCCCTTGGGCGGTTACGGTTGCAGTTGTAGTTGCAGTTACCTCCTGTAAACGGGCAAGCAGAGTTGGCGTATCTGTTACAAGGTTGGGGTTGGGTTCAGGGGTTGTGCTTGTTTCTTGGATAGATTCGGTCGTGAGTTCGTTTACTGTGGATATGTTAGCGGTTAGCTCTGTTGTGCCGTTTGCTTCGGTTACCCGAGTGGTTTGTGAGGTTCCGTCGCTATCCACGGTTGGAATTGTGTTAGTTGTTAATGTCGGGTCTTGTGTTGTTCCTGGTTCACCTAGCCTGGCTGATATATCAAAGGAATCGTTTGGTGTCGTCAAGATATTTGCTAATGTTGTGCTTGTGTCGGACAATAATTCGAAGGGTGTTGTACTTTGTGTCGTGCTTTCCTGAACAGGGACTTCTGTGCTCACGGTATCGTCCATCAATGCTGCCAATAACTGATTAGAATTAAGGGAATTGATTTCACTCGTAATCTCCGGGGTCGTGTTCTCGGTTGCCTCATCAGCGCCTATCATAAACGTCGTAGTTTCGGGAGCTACGGTTGTAAGGGATTCTAAATTTTCAATTAGCCTAGCCAAGGAGGGTCCGGCTGTAACGGATACCGTGTCTGAAATCGTTCCGAGACGATTTTCGAGAGAGACAGTACTCGACTGTGGTTCATCCCCAGATTCCGTCGTTATTTCTGGTGTCTCTGACGTCGTAGACACCAAAGAGTCACTCGACTCTGAAATGGTAGCAAAGATCTCTGGCAGTATCGTCGTTGATTCCGACATAAACTGCGAGACACCTTCGGCAACACTCTCAGATATTCCCTGCTCTAATCTCCCCTGATCATTTTGTGTCGTTGTGGCTGTTGTCGTTGTTGTTATTATACCGTCAGACTGGCTGACCAATTGTGTGGTTGTGTCTGTCGCGATTTCCGACTCTAATGATTCCGTTTGACTGTTTGTGGGGGTGACTTGTGTGGCGGTTTCTGTTTCCTGTTGATTCGTTACCTGACTCGAGTCCGTGGTAACTCCAAACAGTGCCTCTATTTCCAGGCTAGACGGGGCGGTCGGTTCTTGGGTCGATGAGGCTACTGTCGTTACGTCGGGGTTTTCGGAATCTGATAATCGGGCTAAGATGGGAAATGTTGTTTGGGGTGTGCCGGAATTCGGGGTCTCAATCGTACTGATTTCATTCGATTCTGAACTACTGGCTGAATCAACGTTCGAAGAATCTGGCGTCGACGCGGCATCTACAACCGAGGATTCTGCAGACGGGGTACTGGCTCCGGCATCAATTTGCACTTCGACTTGCAGCGAAGGCATGGACGTTGTCTCGGGGATTTGAGTCGTCAAAATATCATTCGAGGCAGTTGACATTGGAAGAAAGTCAGCGCTGCCTTGCGTGGTAATTTCTTGCAACGACTCTGTCGTACTTTCCTGCATTTCAACTGCAGATGCAAGACTCGTCGTGGTCTCAACGTTTTCGATTAGACTTGAGGTAGACACTAACGAAACAGTGCTAGTGTCCAAAATCCTTGCAAAAAGATCAGTATTTTGAGGAGAAGACGTTTCCTCGACGTCGGGAGCCACGGTAGTGTCAGGCACCGGTGTAAGGTTTGAGTTTGTGTCGGTTGGAAGTGTCGTTGAAGAATTATCGAGGGATTGGACGGTAGACTCGTTCGACACAGAGCTGGTTGTCGAAGTTTGAACAGATTCAGTGGCAGCCTCGACTGTCGTTTGGGAATTCGGTGTGGATTCTACATTGGCGTCGATCGTGAGATCGACTTGTGCTGTGTTGAGTGTTGTTTCGGAGGAATCGAGACCAACCGTCGTAGTGGTTAGTGGATTTTGTGTCATTTCAGCCTCCGTGGTTATCGCATTTTCGGATGTGTTGAGGTTTGTTCCGGTTTCACCGAACCGTCGATCAATGGCTGGTGCCATATTAATGTCATTGTTAGAATTGTTCGTGTCGTTAATGTCTTTATCGTTATCGTTGTCTACCTGGCCAACGCTCGTGGGTCGTTGTACGTCAGTCTGTTGTTCGTTGTTAATGCTGGCGGTTTCCAAGGCTTGATAGTAGGTCAGAACATTCGGTTCACCAGGGCTGGTCACGTCCAATGGCGACGGGACTCCATATACCTGAAATCAAAAGGTGCAGCCGGGGTGCTATACAGTTACAAGACGTGCGCGGTGATCGTGCTAAACCTATCAACAAAAATACGATTATTGATTTACCCAACAGTGTAATATTTACAGTTCATAATCAATCGGCAATCACACCTACTCCACTAAAATATGAAAACATGCGAATTATATATAATTATATATATATAGGTATTATATATATTATGTATGCAAAGATGAGTTTCCGAAAAAGAACAAAATTCATCACAAAATACACATCGTTGAAAAAAAAGAGAAAAATCGCATTCTCAATAATTCCTCATCGACTGAAATAACAAACCGGCATAATTCGTTCGTCAATCTCGATCCGTACTTTCACTACGACTTTGTGACCAACTCTTGGCCCCGTCGGCAAAAGAGACTGTATCCAAGTTATACGAACTGAGAACCATAGGTATATACGCCATCGCTAAGCCCGACTTTAAGCTGGCAGTTGGTAACTGGTAAGTTCGGTCGCGATCGTGGACTTTGCGAACTATATCGGCAGTTGCTACGAGTAAATCGGTGCCTTGAAAAACAGCGCAAAAAATGAAAGTGAACGGTTGGTTATCTCCTGCTCTCCAGACCTGATCTGCGTCCCATCGCGAGACTCTACTCGCCGGAATCGTCAAACCTTATCGCAGAATGGTCCAGCTCACTCTTACCTTCAGTGGCGTCAGAGGTGTCGTCGAACTGATGACCGACGGTATCGTTGGCTGATAAGCAGCCGGTCTTCTGACGAACAATTCGGCACCCTTGTATCTCGCGCTGAATCTTGGAGGCTGTCCACTGGGAGTAACTCGAATCGCTGAATTCTAAGAGCAGTTCAAAAAATCGGCAAATTCATTATCAGGAATCTCTGATTACTCATCGATGGTCTAAAAGGGGAAATAAACTGCAGGTGCGCAAAAGTTTGACAAACTCTTACCCCGCTGCTGGTCGGCGGGTTCCTGAAAGCTCCGGCAAAGGCAGGCGACTTAAGGCCAAGGCTTGACAGGAGCGGGGCCACGGTGCTTCTCAGCTGTTCTAACAGCGACGTGTTTCTGTTTATCAAGAACGAGGATCTGGTCGGATTGAAGACATTGCTACCGCTGTTTCCGGTCTCTCCATTGCTGCTTCCTACGATTCCGGATCCATCGAGGGAAAAGGATGCGGAGTTGTTATCCGCGTTGAAGGAATCGTCGGATACTTGAATGTTGATGTTCTTGGCGTTCGTGATCGGCAGTGATGCGCCAGATTTGAACGTCGCATGAAACTGTGGAGTCTTCGGGGTTATCGCTATGCTTATGAGCCCTGACCCGTCTGATGGATCGACGGGACTCGGAGGAGCCGGTGTCTCAGAGTGTCTTCTATACGTAGCAGTTCTTGGTCGGAATTCCCGCTTCACGGGAACCGAGGCTTCCGGTTCACCCGACGACTTTGGTACCGGATCGAACTTTCGGAAGGTCTTCGGCTCCGATTTTCGCCGCGTATATCGACCAGAGGGTTTCAAAGTCGTGACGGATTCGGATGTAGGTTCGTTCGGAAGATCGGTCGACCGCTCGTTCAGTCTTTTAACAACGCGAGGTCTTTCCGAATTGGCTAATTTCTCTGTCGTCGTACTTTCGACCGATAGAATCGCCGCTTTTTCAACATTCTCTGATACTCTACCAGCTCTGACGTATTTCGATACCGAATTTTCATCCAAACGCAAAGGCTTCGAGGTCGTTACAAAGGGGGGAGTAGAGCGTGAGGTTGTCGCGGCGATTCCTACGGTGGTTTCCGTCGTCGGTACGCTTCTTCGATTCGCAAAATTTAGCCGTGGCTTCGTTGCTCTGATTTTAGAGTTCTCGTTTGTATTCACGACCCCATCATTCGTCGCCAGAGTATTTGAGCTTTCCTTTTTGACGGCAGGTATCTCGGGTTTCTCGGTCCTTCGATTTTTACCAAAACTCGGACGATTCCCCAGGCTCGTTCGACTCAAGTCTGGCGATGTACGTTTCACGCTCTCTGCAAGTTCTACGATTTTTGGTTCAGGGCTGGTCCGCAGCTTCGGACGTTTTCCGAAAAGAGATTTCCGCGGTGATAGGGGCTGCGGAATAGGCTGCGGCGTTGACGGGGATACGGAAGTCTGCTCAACGACCAGCTCGTTCTCTTCTGAATTGACTTCAGGATTCGTTAGTTTCTTTGCCTTTTCCAGCTTCGAACGTCCGTTCGTTGAGAACAGGATTGGCGAAGGCTTCTTGAAGCTCTATAAAAACGATATAATAATTGACATATCGCATATAAAATTAACAATCAATTAACCTTCGGCTATCAAATAACGATTTAGATCAAGGTTCGAGTTCCCTCTGCTAAAAATATTTACTGAATAAATCTTATAATGTCGTGGTACTCAATCATTTTCAAATTCTCTAATACCTATACATGATATATATAATAAGTTTGAAAAAAACTTCTCTTCATTCGCGATTTAATTATAAGAAAGAAGAAAAAAAAACTGCGAGTAATCGCCATCCATGTCTTTATTTTTAATTAAATCTGTGGCTATTATTTATATATTTCTTTTTTTTTTTTACTTTCCTATATACTTAGACGGTTGCTACGAGTAATTAGAATCGACAGAATCATTGATCGATTAAAAAGTTCAGTGGAGACGTTTGACATTTGATATAATATGACGCAAGGCACGTAGGGTAAAGCGATTGTGTGTAGGTATATTACGATATGCGCATAATAGGTATATACCTACATGAAAATAAACTAGAATTATTTAAATTTTCAATCCTCCGTCGTGGCCTGGTGTTTTAGCCACAGTCTCGGTTCAAGCTAACATCAATCAGGCAATTTTTGCCCACATCAAAGCGTGGCTTACTTTTGACCCTTTCGACTCTCCCGCTAATCGGCTATCCGATTCGAATCCGGATTATTTCATATAACACATCGAATAAGACAGGCGAGTATAAGACGTGTGTTAAAAAAATTCGTTCCGAACCTGTGGAGGAATTGAACGCTCGCTGCGGATTCAGTTCGCGTTTTCCTGTCGCTTGCAGTGAACACTTACTACTTTCTCCGATGAGTTGAAAAATAAAAACAAAATAAATGAATGAACCGTGTAGGAGGTGGGATCCGGGGTTTTTTTTAACACTCCGAGACCGCCTCGATGATCTTTAAGTCGTTATATTTCAGAGTTCCTGCAGACTTCGCAACGAACAAGTAATAACTTAAGTTAGGGTATTATTTTCTCGACTATCCTAACAATTATGTACAGGTTCTTAATATTTATTCCGCGTAAGTTGCATCTACTTATACCGTACAGATTTTTAACACACGCCGGTGAGAAACGTTTACTTTACTTCTCCAGGTTTGACCACGTAACTACTTGAACTATCAGGCGATCGGTTCGTTCCCTATCCCAGGAAAAGTAGCCGGGTGACCGACATTTCGATTAATTACAGATTCTCCGTGTGTAATTAAATAATCTTATACTACCAGATGTGGTAACGGGAGGATAAATTTCTCTTTCGCAATTCTAATCAATAATTACTGCGGCTAGCTGCGATCTGTCGTATTCGAATCGAGAACAGAGAAGCAACGAAATAAATAAATAAAATAAAAAAACAAATAGACAAGTAACACTTTGATTCGATTATCTATGAAATCGAATCTCAAAGCCATCACTGACTAATCACGATTGACGCAATATCAATTATTGAAAGGATAATTTTTATTCATAGCATAATATAGAGTGCAGATCGTTTCGACACTAAGTAAATAAATTCAATTCATCGGATAGACTTGTATGCAGCAATTTACCAAAGGTTAAGAAAAAAAAACAAGAAAGACTCGTAAAAAGGATATGTACATTCGTATCCTTGCGATCGTCGAGTCCTCTTTTTTTTCCGACGTCTCAGGGACACGTGAGGTTCCCCCAAACTTTTAGTTTCACTGCACGGTTTCACTTAGATACGCATTGAAATCACCAGGAAATCAAAGAATTCGTCGAATATCTTGAGATCTTGAGAAAATTTTGCGGACTGGAGGGGCGATAATCAATTGTAACAAAGGCCTGACCACGCGAAAGTACAACTATATTATATATATTAATTTCCGCGAGTTACTTTCGATATAGCAAAATTGCTGTAGTATTTTTTTATTTTACTATTAGGTAAATAAATAATTTTGCAGGTGCGGCAGCAATTTTATTACAATACATTTAATACATATATCGCAAGAAGATTGTCTGATGGATGCCAATCTAGCAACGAGATGTAGAAATTTGTGTAATTGGTAGCGAAGGATATAATATAATATAGGTATGTAGGTATGTAGTATACCTGTATTCTTACGTGGAGAAATTTCTTCTATTACCTGCAGGTAGCGGAAAATATTGTACAGCTACCTAATACCGAGATTAATTTGTCCGACGAGCGGAAAAATAATTTCAGGTAGCAATTTCTCGCAAAGCACATACTTAGTACCTACTATAACTCCGGGTTTGTTTAATAACCAGAAAATTCGCTCATCCCGGAAACGTGACATTCCTGTTTCGATTTTAATCCGAAACTAACTATCCCGAACCTTAAGTTACCTGATTTGGTACTCACTTGGGTCAAAGTTCTAGGAGCAGATTTTACGGCCGCGGAAAGTTTGGAGTCCGAATTCTTCTGCAAATAGTAATAATATGAAATGAAATATGATAATCGAATTATGGCGAATAGTGAAGGTTTTAACTATCCTGTGTGCAATTGGGTGAACTTAACTAGTTCAAATTGTCTATCCTCTTGAAATAAAGAGAGAATAGAGAGCAGAGCTCGCCTACTTCCGTTAAAAAATTGTACAGGCGCCTGTATTATTTGTTTAGTAAATAACAGGCTGAGTAAAATTGATCGTTGAACCTTGTTTATGGTTTGGTCGTATTGTAGAACGCGCAGTAGATTGTACTTACGAAGCTACTTTGAATTCAATGGTATAAATTGACTACGTGTCAGCCCCGATATTGCCTAATCTATTATTAGGGTCTAGCCATGTGTATACTTTCAATATTGAGACGTTAGCTACGCCATATCTATCTACATTGTTCTTATTCACTTCTGAGATTAGTACCAGAAGAGAAAAAAAAGCACTTTCGTTGCAGCAATGCACAGAAGTGAACGTTGAAAGAAGGAAAAATGGCCTAATGATAAGTGTATCAATTTTCGTAATAGATAAATATATAACGAGATATAACGAGCTCACCAGCTGGGCCAATCTCGCTTTAAAGTCTGCGGGATAATTGTCCTCGTCTAATACGTCGACTTCTGGTTTTTTAGCTATACTTCCATTGGGCTTTCCTCCTACTCCTCTTCCTCTAGTTCTTCCATTCTCGTTCAAAGTCTCAATCGATTTTATACTCGAAGCTGTGCTAAGTTCCTCCGTATCGTCCTTTGGCCTGATGGTCAATCTCTTCATACCTCTTCGTTTGGGGACGACATCCGGGAACGGAGTTGTCGAGCTTTGTACAACCTCGCTGACTTCGATCTTCGCAGTCTTTCTGAACGCCGTATCATCGCCTGGAATATTTCTCAAAGGATTTTCACTGCTACCAATCACCGATTCCGGCGAGGTGGACGAACTCGGAACCCTCAATTCTTCCCTAGGACGAATAGTGCCGCTCAATCTTCGTCGCGGGATCTCTTTCGACTCTGTAACAGCAGTAGTGGAAGCCGATTTTCCTCTTGCCCTGAATTCGCTCCTGTTCGTGATCCCAGCTTCAGTAGTCGACGATTTCCTCTTCCTCGACAGACGTTTGTCGCCGGAATCATCCTCCCCTTGAGTTCGTCTGGTCACAACATTCGCCCTGGATTTACCTCTGGAATTTCTCGGTTCGGTTTTCACCTCGAACATTGCCTTCGTGGTCGTTTCAAGTCTCTGGAGAGTCGTTGGCATCGGGGTTGTAGCCGTAGTGACCATCTCCGTTTCCGGCAAAGCCGTCGATTCCTGCTCTTCAATTTTTGCCGCAATTTCCGGCCCTCCGGTAGAAATTTCGGGCTGCGTTTCCGGCGAGCCTGTCGTCGTTGTCGTCGTCGAAGGCGGCTCAACTCTCGATCTCGAATCAATCGAGTCCGAAGATCGTCCCCCCGATCTTGACGCTGATCTTTGATCTTCTCTAATCGAAGACCTACCCGAATTCCTCGACCTACTTTCAACGACTCTAGCTTGTCGCTCGGGCTCTCTACTTCGAGATCTAAGGCTCAAATTTTCATCCTTTTTTTCAGCCTCAACCGTCTTTCGTCCCCTGCCACGTCCCCCTCGCGATTTATTCGCCTCTTCAGCCCCACTGTCCGAATCCCAGGACTTATTCCCGGAATTCCTGGACCGGGATTGAGCCCCCCGACTAGAACTGCCTCTGGCTCTTCCTGCGGTGCTCGACTCCACGTTGGTTTCCGCAAACCTTGAGCCACCTCGCCTCGGACTACTCCTGGAAGTACCAACGGTTGATGATTCGGTACGCGGTCCATTTTCTTGTTGATCACTGCTCAAACTCTGTCGAGATCTGCCTCTCCCCCTCGTCGATGACTCCAAAGTCACTGCCGAATTGTCAGCCGCAATCGTGGTGCCTTCGGTGGTTTCGGGCTGAGCAATGCTCAAGGGAATATCTACTCGGACGGTTTCTGCCTCGAGGGGTTGAGTATCGAAATTTCTGGCGTTGGCTCTGGAGTTTGAATTCCCCGGCCTGGATTCCCATCTTCTGGAATCGGGTCTGGCGCTCTCGCCTTCTCTCGAAGAAACGGGGGTTTGTATTTTCCTGCCTGTCCTCGACCTGGAGACTTGGGCGTTGCTGGAAAATATCGAGGGTCCAGTTTGTGCCAGGGTCTTATCGTCATTCCTGTTATCGCTCCTCGAGCGCGATACCCTTCTCTCATTCCCTCGACCACTTGTGTCCTTCGGCGTTTCCAACTCAACGTCGGCAACCGGCGTCTCGGTTATCAGCCTGGTCCTTTTCTCCGGTAGATATCTCCTGTCACCATTCCTTCTCGTCGTTACCTCGTCTTTCGATACTTGAGCGTTTCTCCTCGCGGTGATCTTCCGTTCTACATCCTCGACGAGGACGCTGTCTTCCGGTTTAATGCTCTCAGTAGGATTGGGATTAGACACGGTCGAGTGGCCCCTTCCGGTTAATTTTCTAACTGCTAACGCAGCCTTGGTCGTTGATTCGAGGCTAGAACCAAGCCTCGAAGACCTTCTTATCGGGGAACCGACTCGGCGGATAATTGCACCGGAAGTTGATGTCGAAATCGAAGACTCGTCTTCGGTCGATGTTGGCTTTTGGCCAAACCTGGAACTGCCTCTACTCCTGGTCGTCGATGGCCTTTGATCGTCGACCTATAATCAATAGAATTTCATGAAAGGATGACAAAGAGAAAGGACAAAGGACCCGAAACGGATTCTGAGGACCTGCGGAATACCGCAGCTCCGTGACCATGAACATATGCTAATTTTTTTCTCGAGGTATCCAGGGTATCCTAGGAAACAAGAAAGCTTTCGCTAAATCTACGCTTCTTGATCCGTTACACGGACCGGTACTTGAGTTGCATAACTTCTCAAACTGGTAGGTATGTAGCTATTTTCTACTTGGGTATTATGCTGTTATCCCAACGAGAATCGCGATTTTGACACGTGATTGTGCCCACCTAACGTAGATATGCTTCGTTACTGTTACACTCGACGTACATCCGTCCAGACAATCTCAAAATTTCTATGAATTTGTCGAGTGCTTTGAACCGCGGTAATTCGTTCCCTGCTGCAGTTATATATGCTAGGCCAGAGTTTCAGATATCCCATCTCCGAAATTCAATCCGTGAAATGTCTACATCCTTGTTCTTATCCTTGGCGAAATATCCCGCTAATGAAATTGACTCGACTTCAATCAGACTTACAATTAGCATACAGAGTAGTTGGAGAACTATATGATCAGATTGACGACTCCCGGTTAGTATGAGATATGCCATTTATACGTCAGCTTACGAAAGAGACGAGTCTCCAGATCCGAGCTGGTAGTGAGTATCTCCTGCTATATAATTGTATATGGCTCATAAGTTATATAAACGAACACACAATACGGTACAGGTATATGCGTATACCACATACATGTATGTATGCAATTTTATTTTTACATAACCAAAGCGGA
The DNA here is from genome assembly GCA_963992785.1 of Tenthredo livida. Classification (NCBI taxonomy): domain Eukaryota; kingdom Metazoa; phylum Arthropoda; class Insecta; order Hymenoptera; family Tenthredinidae; genus Tenthredo; species Tenthredo livida. The sequence goes on along the minus strand of OZ023070.1, from coordinate 218,463 downwards.
TGACCACATAGTTTCAGTTAAGGTGATCCAGTTCAACGCAATCTTTACTTTCGACAAGGTGATCCGGATTCGCCGTCCACTATATGATGTATATATTTGTTTATACCTAGGTATATTCATATACCTACCTATCTCTACCTATCTAAAAGAAACGCAGAATCATTAAGTACCTAGCAAAAATTAACTTTTGTTTTATTTTACCAGTTCGTCACCTTTTTTTTTAGTTAATTCATTTCGTTTTTTTTCTCGCAAATCTGAGGTCGCCTGGTCAACTAATACAGTCGATTACCCTGCAGACTGTTCCGACACCAGATATTTTATGCTTTCCAAGAATATTTCTTATTTTATTTTATTTTTTCCTTATATTTTTTGCAATCTGACGTAAATTTACTCAAAAAACGAATATATAGATTATGTTTCAAATAGTCTGGGAATACATCTTTCATTTTTATTACAGGTATATCGTACAGTAAATACTATACATATAGTTGCTCAACGGTATTTAATCATGCATAAAACTCACTCGCACCAATTTACTTTATGAAATGAAAATTGGGAAACTACAGATGTTTGTTACAGCATTGTCCGAATCGACTAATTGTTTGAATAAATTCTTATTTCCTTTCGTTTTATCCTTTTATCTGAAATGTATATAGGTATATAATATAGTAACTATATCGTACTAGGTATAGGCAGAGGGTGTCTGTATCGGAAAGGTATTGTCGCGAAAAATAAAATTACGGTGGCCTTCGTTGGTGCAGCAGCAGCAACAGCAAAAGTGGTCCACTTTGGAGTAATCTGAAATCTCGTTGGTAAAAAGTAGATCGTAAATAAGGACAGCGAGAAGGAAACAGCATACGACGATCGATGGTGGGCCAAGAGACGTGGACCACGCCTACGTCTAATATGCTTATAGTTAATCTTACCATGAGTATATCTTTGCCATATAATCTTTTCGCATATTATTAATAACACCTAATGGCTGATGATTAGCCAAGGACCCTGGGTTGTTTCACATCCAATTAACAATCAATCAACCATGTATGCACATACATATATATATAGGTACATATATTTTGAAATTATAATATTATACACCGTATTATACCCCCACGAGGTTTTTAAATTTAATAATTCTCGATGCCTATATCGAGACATTCTGATATCACAACCGGGTCAATATTTATTACATGTAGCGATCATATCAATCCCAAGAAAAATAAGATTCCTTTTCCTTTATAATCGAGAACAATATTGATTATCACTTCCAAAATCGCAATCTGTTTAATTAGTCGACCGTTAGCAGGGGTTCAATCGCTTCAAAGAACCACACACACACGCACACACGCACTATATGTCACAGGTACACAATCAACGTTTTAATAGCTCGCTATACATGTACATATATACTACCAAATACACTTTCCAATAATTTCAATCTAACGCAATGTAAGTACGTTTCGATAATAACTGTCCGAGGTGAGTCAGCTCCACATTCGATTTATCGTTGCGTTAGAATGAATTTTTATACAACTATAAATGAAATAACACGTATCCGCTTTGTATGAATCGGTGTAGATCCGAGATTGCGGGGAATTGCGCTGATGAATTAGGATATCTGTTTCGCGAACGAAATAAGAAGTACTATTAATCGTATTATATCACTCTGCTGCCCGCGTTGCGGTCAACCATTCGGAAATTATCTAGTTTATCGCGAGACAATATCTCGAATTCGAGTAACGCGATGATGGTGCAAGTATCGATTAGACCTTGTCCGATCTGGGTGACCGTTGCAGAAGAAAATTATAATCGTCATCGATGTTATCTCGCGGAATCGGTGAGCAGAAAATTTTGGCGATAGATAAATAAAGAAGAGAAAGAAATATGAAGAAAATATCGAAAAAAGAAAAGGATAGATGAAATATCGAATTATTGTTGAACGTTCTATATATTATTAATAAGCAGTAATCATCCATAAAGGGGAATTTGTGCTCGTGAAAGCGTGAATTCCTAACATCGTGTTATAATATCTCCAAGTTGTAGCCTGCACTGCAGAGACCAGAGAGTGACTGAATGCGATCAATCAATTCCAACCTGTACCTACAACCGCGTTTAACTACTCGCCAATTCACCTTTCGCTTATAATAATGCCGCATGCAAGAGGATAGGTGCAGGTAGATTTTTACGTTTATTAGCCCAATTAATTCATAAAAATTATTCACACGTTGATCACTTCCGCAGCTATATAATGTAATTAGGCGCGCTCGTATACCTACATGAAGTTTGCGAAATTTGAAAGAGCGAATAGATCGGAGCGGAGATTGTCTCTCTGATGATTTTAAGGACGGATCAATTTTACGCATATATCATATACATAGTGCGATTTTATTTCAAGAGCGAAATATAGAATGAATAGTTCGGCGTACGCGGATACCGCGTCTCGGGTTGGGCGTGGACAATTTTTTGCCCCCTGGGCATGTGCGGCAGCGACTTTCAAACGGTCGTGTAAAGTTGTTGAAACTAGCGGCTGCTGCATTGAATAGTCGTTTAGTCTTGATCGGGATCAACGGAGAGAAGATGTGTTGTATAGAAGTGAAAAAATTAAAAAAATTAAAAGATGAAAAAATGAAAAACGACCCAACGATATCGGCGAATGAGATCAGGAGCGAGAAATTGCAGGCTCGAACGATCCTTTTTTATTTTCAGTTTCACGCAATATTCCAGGTGCAGACCGCAACCTTCGACTATACTTTGGGTATACACAGTGGGATAATATGATACGTTCTCATATTATAAAGCCGAGAAAAGGTCTGCTCCAGTTTTAACCCCCACGCGTATTTAAAACTCCTTTATCTCTATTCTCTCTGTAGCATGTGCCTGGCTGACTAAACCAAACCGACAATCGCGTACTTGCAACTCTGCAAGTATACGTGGTACCTACGGTTAACGAAAGTAAAAGTGGGTGTCAGTCGCGTGGCACAGACTCGGTACACACCCAACTAGATACATAATGTGCCTGGGGACGGAAGGAATGCCTTCGAGGTCTTTAAGCAAACTTCTTATAATTGTAACAATAGAACAATGCGAAATCCTGTGGGTATACATATGCCGGTGAAACGCCCCCGCAAAAAGTGGAATCAACCGAAAGGCGACACAGTACCCTAGACCGGAAAAAATCACATCAAACAGAATCTTTACGGCATGAAATCGACCGCTAGAAGATCATGTAGGATACAAATTTATTCCGCAGACCTTAGAAATAGAAACGTATATAATTTAACACGAGCAGTGCGGCTGTTGCCTGTGTTTGCGGTTGAAAAAAAATTAAAAAAAATTGATCGATTATTAATAACTTTGCGAAATTATTCTACATACAAGATTCATCGTGACGACCTTCTGTTATTTCACCACTCAATGTTATTTTATTGGAAATTTTTTGGCCAACCACAAAAGTAAATGCATATCTACATATGGGAATGCAACGTATCGAAGTAATTGGAAGTCGCGCAGCTGCTGCACTTTCCATGACCCTTAACTTTTAGCCGATAGTTTTTGCGACACCTCGCATTGCGTGTCGATATTTACAAGACTGCATCTCGACTGGGTATATAGAAGATAATAAAATATCATATTATACTTATAGACGCGCCGCGGGCACAATGCAACGTTTTATCACTGCGGTACGTATAGCTACTCGTATCAGCTATGATGTTTAAAGTTGTGTTGTAAATGCATAAACGGTTCACCTGCAGCATGCAGTGTATATGTATATATAGAGGTACACCTATATTCGTCCACTAGGGAGGAAAATACAACGAATCATATTGAGCATTACAGCAAGTGAGAGGTTGGCTGGATTATAAACTCCCTCGAAGGTAGACCGCTTTACACCGGTCCGGACAACTGGGTCGACAATATTCTGGCGAAATTGTACACCTACCGGTATAATAGACACTTTTGGAAACGAACAACAGCTGCCTCTTTTCGCAACGATTATTTCTATACCTAGTAATTATCCGAAAATTGGCAGAAGAAATGAAACAGCAATATCCGGCGCCTCGTTTCTTATTTCTGTAATACTTCTTGTGATTTTGTCTAATCGATATGAAATTTGTTACCGATTGACATAAACAGCTGGTTGGATCGCGGCCCTCGTCCTTCGGCATCCTGGTTTGCTTCCGGTTCGATTATACGTGCGTTTGATCATTCGCGGGGGTATTTATCTAGTCCGATCTATGCGGTTGACCGATTCGACGAGCGAAACCTTTCTGCCGATTGAACAACGAGCTGGTTTATTACAATGTCCGAATATCGACGAGTGTTGACAATTTTTCACGAAAGGATAAACCAGGCTGTACCTACTCCGGTACCAGAACGAAGGACAGATCGGTGTCCAGACCCGGAGACAATTAGCGATTAAGTATATGTATCATTTCGTTAAACTGTACAAGATTCGAGAGTATAAAGATAAATGTCTTATGTTCTTGAGATCCAACGTCTCAACGTCTCAACTCTCAGCTGTAATCAAAAGTCTCGACGTCAAGGCCGTGAATAAACCCAGTCGGATTTAAGTCAGTGGTAAGACCCATTGCCACGTTGATATAAATATAGGATAATGGCAGAGAATAGCTTGACTCGAGGTAAAAACTTGTTCGTTAATGAATAATCGATAGTCAATTAAATTCGTATAAATATAGAAATCTTACGAAACTAAATGTACACCGAAGCACAATCGTGCACTAAAATTTCGCGAAAGTAGATATATACGTAAAACTGCCTGCAGTTTTCATTGAAATTTTATGCTAATTCAAATTTATAACCGGTGCAATCAAAGTGCGACGTAACTCGCGAATGAATTTATGCAAATTACGAAACCTCGGGAAAAAACGAAAAAAAAAAAAAAAATTCACAGATGAATTAGGCGTGTCTAAAGTTTATTCCTACGGGGTCAAAGCGGATCGTCTTAAAATCTACTTTAATCACAGGTTTTCTATTTCTACCATCTATTATGCCATATCAACACTTTCGAACTCTATAAAAAATCATTACGGTATGAATTATTTCGGTATAATTATACGGTGACTTTGTAATACTCAAGTGATCCCTGACGATGAGAGAGTCTTTGTGTTGGAGCTAATTCACCGATATACCTACTGCCTACTTACTATAATCACAAATCCCAGGTTTTATATGATAAGTGGAGATAAATAAGTAATTTTAAGCTCGTTATAGGTTCGCAGTTCCACGGTTATCGTATTTCTCAAAGTGCATATGTTTGCGGATTTTCGGTGGGGGACACTTTCGTACTTTTTAACCCGGGCAAGTTTTCGTGTAACTTGAGGCGATCAGAACCCGAGCACGACCAGGAGAAGAGAAGAATTCAAACTTTCTACCAAACCGCCTTAGGGCCTTGGCGAACACCGATACATATATATATATATATATATAATACATGTGCGGGACCTCGCGTGTCCTCGTCTGCGTCCTCGTCCGCGTCTACGTCCACCACCTTCTCCTGAACCTCTTCTTCGTCTTCGTCTCACGCATCCACCGCTACGCTACGCCTGGGTTAATTAACGAAGAACGTGATGGCGAGCCTCTTATTCCACTTATTCTTTCCTATACGTTCAAATTCTTGCGTAACTTTATGCAAGAGAGCGTGAACGGGTTACTCTTCATACTTCTTATACCATGCACTGATCTTTCAAGGTGTACAAATATGTATTATACACATATGCATGTACGATATATCCGTTTATTGGTCTGCAGTCTGCAGGCGCTCTACATACTCGCCGAAGGACCACTCTCGGTCTCTCGAAGATTAAGCTTTCGATTTCATGCTGTTTCACCAGTCTGACGAGTCGTACACCCCCGCAATAAGCGAAAATACGATACACGAACAGTTTTTGGCGAACGGAGCGAGCGAGTCGTATTCACACGCGAGGTGGTAAGACTAATGGTATTTCCGGAAATAAATTCGCCTCCGAGTGGCTTTTCTGACAAATGTTCAACTCGGCTATACGGGTACGATAACATTGTATAGGTATAATAATCAAGGAGGTTCATATTTGAAAGTGAAGAAAGATCCGTTGGTCCTCACTTCCGAGAAAGCAGACCTAGGTAGGTATATGCTTAATGAGTTGGTTGAGAACATAACGAATCACCAGAACCGAATAGGGAGCGGCAAATCCTGGGACACATTAATCCTGAGATGTGTTAATCCGTTAAAAACTGGGTAGGTAGGTACTATTCATAAACAGCGAAAGAATGTGGGCAATAAATTATTTTACGTTGAGATTATTTCCGGTACCTAGGTATACCTACGTGTTGTACATGTATGTACATAACTTCCGCGGACCGAGGAGATACAAGTAGAAAAATGAACAATCGTCTGACGTATACAAGAAATACATTTTCTCGACTATTTCACACCGTCTAGTGTGTATGTACAAAATTTTTTGGGAAGGCCGATGATAATCTCCGATCCACCTGCAGACTTATGGCTAAGAGCTATTATGTAATACCTGTGGTAATTTTTTTGTTTTCGATATTCAAATCCTCACACGATTCGAACCTATTTTTCGTGTCGACTACATCGCACAGTTGATTGGTAATTGACGTCGTTAGATCGTGTAATGGATTACATATGGTCGGAATTCTGTTATAGCGCGAGTCGAAAATCGAGTATCAAAACGAATCTTGTTCTATTAGCGGCTCCTCGTTCAAGGACGCAGCAAACTAGTAGCGATATTATTAGTAGTGGTAAGTGGAGTAAAAGTGTCTCATTGTTACCGAATGACTGTACAAAGTAGTCGGTTAAATGTACACGCGAGGTTCGTGGTGATGGTTACTCGATATCGTAATTGTGGTCAAGCTGCAGTGACCAGAGGCAATGACAAAGGTAAAATTCACAAGCGTACCTATAGGACAGCTGTATGATACCAAAATATGTGAAAATATGCGAAAATATGCGAAAATATGCGAAAATATGCGACCTAATAAGTTTCATGCAGACGTTCGATTGTCATATGCAAATCAATTAGCGAAATACTCTCCATCAGCGGATGATTGCTGAGTGTTGAAATGATGCCGGGGATTTGATACAACGTTATACAAGTGCAACCACGGCCGTAAGCCATGCGGCGTTTCATGACCCCTGTATAGGATTGAGCGAAGTGAAATCGCAATAAGAATTGCGATGACATCTAAGATCCATCAGAACACGAGAGCCGCGAGACATCAGCTAACGTCAAAAGTTTAGACAGTTATTATTTATACATGCGGAGAGTCTGCACAGGTATTAGCTTACGTTCATTCCGCGATTATAAAATACCGCTGCACGTTGTACAGGTACAGAAAATATCTCCAACGGCTGGGTAAAAGGTATAGCCGCCAACCTTGGACGCTGTACCCTGTTCCAGGACAACTTGGCCTACGCTAAGAAGTCATAATACACGTGATTGTCGATAACTGGATCGATTATTGATCACATTTTTTGCCTTAAAGAGGCCAAAGATGCGATCCAGTAGTCAGTTTTCTCGTTTACAAGTCCATGTAGCTTATGAGAAACGTGTGCCTGCATGATGTGGCCTAGAGGCTAAACCTGCTCCAGGTGTTGCGGGATGGACCATCGACCATTATGCTTGGGGTACATATTATGTAGTAATTAAAAAAAGATCAGCGTCTTGTTCTGACTACAGATTGAAAGATCTTGTGTAACCTTTGATCGATATATCTTCGCGAAGAGTACCGCTGACACGGGGCCACGGACATATTCCTGGACTTTCACGTTCTGCAAAACACTATTTAACTTTTAACTAGCTAGGTACCTGCCTATCCTCTCATTATGGACTTTTAAGGTGAGATCTCAAATTTCGGGTCTCCGGGTCGTAGAGTGTATATTATGTTCAAGTTGGAGAGCGTTTGATCAAACGTCCTGATATCGTGACCAATTCAAAAGGACTTCAGAAACGTTCGTCCGGACTGTATGAGTCTTTCGAAATAATAACAAAACGTTTTTCTAAGCGTTTGATACGACTCGAGATACGTATATAGGTAGTACTACTCGATTCAGTATGCAGTCATTTCGACAATTTCTCGACCGGTTTTATCAGCTTTTCACTTTACAGCTATCTCATAGCTCGAACGTGAAACCTGAAAGCAGTACCACGCAGAAACCGTAATATCATTGCAATTCAGATCACGCGCATGTCTGCTTCAAACTATATCGATGATTGATGATCGGTTTGGTATAGGCACACGGCGATGTATCTTTCGGAGATAATCGTCTTCTAAAAAACTAAGGCATATATTTATTCGTGTTTTTATGATGTATGAGTATGACCGCTGCAGGATGGATATGTCTACTTATAATTGCGACAGCAACCTTGGACTACATGAATCCTCTTCACCTGTACGAACCCCCGTCACCGGGTCTTCGTATAATTATCAATAATCAAAAAGCTTGCGTAAGTTGCGATATAACAATAGGTCGAGGCCTTAATCGAACATTTAACTATCATGGCTGAGATCGAAGGCCTAAAATCTTGATTGCAATATAAGTTACACGTGCATTAAATCAGATTAAATTAACTCGACGCCTGCACTAAAAAGAATCTTTACACGTCTCAAGGATGACGACCTTTCGGTTCAGCGAAGCGAAAGTACAAGCAATGGATCCGCGAAATCCTTACGAGAAAAATAACCTGGAATAGCATGTATATAGGATTCGGTTTTAATATTAAACTGAAAAGCAGAGAGACCAGACCGTACATTATACTTGTATAATGGCACTCGCCTGGGAACTGTCTTGCTATTTTACGACGTCGAGTACTTTCCACTCATACTTTTTTCTCGGCGATTACCCATTACGAAGAGTGTGGTAGTGGTATGGCTCATACCTACTGGTCAACCAGCGTCGAACATAGGTGTACTCCTACGTATCCAGCCATATGATACGTTGGATTTTATCGGTGTGGGGTTTGCCCGATCCTTTCACAAGTAACAAGGAATGGAATGATAAGAATTATTCGAAACTCCAGGAAATGTCACCATAAGGAGACATTTTCTCTATTCGTTCGTTTATCCCAACTCTGAATACGTCCGTACGTTAGAATCTGATACAGTTTACAATTAATCGGCAACACGACACCTGTAAACATATCGTAAAGTGATCTCGAGCCGAATTATCTGCTGTTTACAAATCATGTGCGAGTTTGTAACAAGATATAGGTATCTGTAAGATATAAGCTCCTCCACGCGTCCTGCAGCAGGAATAGATATGATTCGGTGTAATTATGATTGTATAAGCTTTTTTGCAACTGAAGCAAAGACAAACTTTAATGTGAAACACTAGACAGTAGAGTGTAGACAACAATTATAGAGAGTAAAGACACTATAAGTATATATTCGAGATTCACAGCCGGTGCAGTGGATTAACATTTTATTACGTAGTCTATACAGGTTTACATAAATTTACAGACGAACTATCTCTTATACATGTGATGTTGTTGCGGGATGACACATGTAGTCGGCGTATGTCAAAAGTGAAAATGAACAAGAAACGGGACGTTGGATAGCATGAAGATATTGACTAGAAATCGGCATGGGCGTAAGTGCCGAGGACGATTATTATTTTCATATGCGATTCCTAAACGGGATGATTTCTATTCTTCCGACGTTCGAACTGGACATTAACTCTGCTACTGCACTTTCCGCAGGCATACATGCATGCACGTACCTATATGTATTGTTTAAATTTATTACATGCACGCACGAGCACGTATTTAATTATTACGTATTACAATCGGTTTTTCAAAGTTTCGTTTTATTCCTATATTTTATCATACGGATTGGTAAAAACTTACCGGAGGGGTTGATCCACGCAGAGCGTTTACATTAACTGAGAGTAATACCACAAGCAGTGATATCACCACAGCGAAAAAGGAGAGTCTCCACTTCATCCTAAAAATAACAAAAAAAAGAAATCAGTTATAGATTTTGCGTTTTTTTTCCGCCTTTTATTATACTATTTATTCATGACTCCGGAGAGAATGGGTCTTCGAATTATGCAAGATGACGATGTCTGCAGCCGCGGCGATTCGGAGTTTGTTGGCATTTGCATCCGCTTTCATTGACTCGATTTATACGGTTAGTCAAATTTCGGTCAGTGTCTATAGGTATATAAACCGAGGAGGAGCGAGACACATAAGCTTTTTAGGCCGACGTAATCGGGATTTTGTAATTCGCGAAATAAATATACCTATACACATCTATATCGGAGTTAAAATTATACCTACTTTCACCGAGATTAATATAGCCGGAGTGCAGGAAGGAAGCGCGTTGAATAATTGTATGCAAGCATCAATTTATTTTCTACACCTCTTCACTTTCAGTTTTATCAATAAAACAAAAGAGAAGGTTTAATACATACACATCGAAAACTCACATCAGTTTTTTTTCTTTTACACTTTTTTTTCTTCCTCATATTTTTCTCGCTATTTTTTTTTTTTCCTTTCCTCAAAGAATGCGGAAGATTATGGACTAACGCACATACAATACTATACGTATACGTGCATATACTTGAATTTATTATAAACTACACGTAAAGCTGTAAGATTAATTATGCTTAGAAACTTATCAGATTCTCTCGATCGATAGTTCTCATTTCCTGTGCAAATCCTAATTATTTTGTCCGGTGGGAAAATGACCAAAGAATCTGTGGTCAACGAGGTAAGACGAGTTGGTATATTACTGCAGGAGATCGACGACAGTCGAGCTTGACGACAAGGTCTGAACGCGTTTAAATTATTATTTTCGAAAAATAAAACGTATACCAATACTTCACGCGGTTATAGAATGACGTTGTGACCTGATTACGCCGCTTTACTAGTTTAGCTAATGAACTGCAATGTCTATACGTTTCGTAGATAATAATAATAATAATAATCACTCCGATTTCTCGTTATTATACAATTTTTTTCAAATTTCGCAACTTATTATGTTTCGCTTCTATAGCTTCAATGTGGACAAAAAAGCTTTGTAAGCGCGACGAATTTCGGTTTATAAGCTGGTCTTTATCCGTATACATATATATATATATATATTTAGTCGAATTCTACGCGTTCGCAATATTTATTCCTTCTTTATTACACCGCGGCTGGTTGTTATATTTACGTAAGATACTGAATATCGCGGTATAGAAAGCGCCCTACTGACAACCATGTTCCAAAGGTCGTTAATCCAGATCCATTAGCTACTGTATGAAAGAAGAAGGATGAAAAAAATAATTAAAAAAAAACAGCACGACTTTTAATAAATCGAGGTAATCATCGGCTAGTTTTTTTTCTTCTTCTTCTTGCAGGTAGAAGGAATCGGCGTTTCATAATATAAGTATGATGAACTGGAGAATTTTTTTATTTTTTTTGTCTTTCATTCGTATAATTAATTATGAATGTCTGTTTGCTCACCTTACGATCCTCTGTTCTTATAATTCCGATCGAAAATTCATCACACTGCAAGCACTGCACCACAGTAAAAATCGTCTACTAACGATCTGCACAATACACCAATATTATACAAACACTCCGATGATGGGACTGCGGGACCCCGACGAACCCTTTTAGTTTTAGTATTCAATCGTTAGGGTATGTGAGATTCGATTAAATGATGATAATATCGGGTGTTTGAATAAGAGTAGGTATAGAAAATAAAAGAACGGGAGAACAACACTTTGGAGAAATGAATCGCCGATGAAAAAAAAAAAAAAAAAAATAGAAATTGTTGGGGAAACGAGGAAGTCGAAATTCTCGATTATACAAAATACAATCGAGCGATGTTCCTCGTCTGAGGGGCTGTGGTGCGTATGTTTATATCAGGTCCGGCGAACCGCGCGATGCATTTTTATTCGGACAGTAAACCAGCTGCGAGTCCTCAGGATCGGGTGGTTGTAGTTGGTTCTGAGCTGGTAGCGAAGTGGCAAAGTGGCAGAGACAAATGAAACTCGATCCGTATCGACCGGTCAAAAAAACAGGGCAGGGGCAAGAAGTGAGAATATAAAAAAGAACTACAACAAGTACGCGTACCCGGCATTTCCCTTTCGCCGTCTTTACTCCCACCTTATATACATCGGTACTATTCGTACCAAACTCTCCCTACCTGATATATACTCTACCTGCCGCTAACGCCTCGACACACGCGGACTTATGATCAGCGAACTGCTTCGCTGCAATATTGGTATAATAAAATACGCTCACGAGTCGACGGTGAAATTGAAATTATTTACAGCCGCGGAGGATGTTCACTCGCCCATTAGAGGATACTCCTCGTTCCAGAATAAGAGTTCGAAATGGAGAAATTCGAATTTCGAGGTCATGCGATCATGAGCTCTCGATAGTTTTTTAAATTACCAAAATTAATCCCCTCGATTAGTATACCTACATAATATCATGGCTATACAGCTTATGAGGCATAATACACAGATTGATATCATTGCGAGAAAATTCTTTCTCTATGCATATTCAACCGGGCGTGTGATTACCTATCAATCTATTGTAATCATAGTGATGTAGGCGATTTGCTACAAAGTGAAACTGCAATCGTGTCAATATCTACCTATACCGATATTCAGAGCAGCTGTATTATACTGTCCCATTTTTCAAGGCTTAATATTGTACTCTACATCGGTATCTTTTAATTATCAGGAGCGCAATCGACAAAGAATTGTTAATAATATGAAAGAAATTTTCCCAAGTCGTTCTCAGCCGCAGGGTTTTACTACTATTTAATCGCGGCAAGATAAAACAGCGATAAAAATATATTCTGCGAAGACAATATCTTTATCATTGATCATTACAATTATTCATAGAATCGTATTCAATCGCCGATGAATATACTACATTGCAATATCTCTGTTGATCAAACAGAGATCTACAGCCAGGCTGTTGCCGACTTTACTTCGCGTGCGCGCTTACGCGTTTACAGTAATTGCAATTGACCCTTATAAACGACGATGACACATACCCTACCTACCGCCAGTTAATGGAAGTGGAAATGCGTACTCTGCGCATGTGTCTGCGCATGTTACGGCGATGACAGTTCTGTGTATAGTGTAGAATTGTAGAATCCCAGTAGATTCCCTGGAGAATCATAATTCATAACCCCGTGTTCATTATGTAGCGAATCAGTTTCATTGAGAATTGTTTAAACAATGGTTAGAATAGGCGATACTCGCGCCTAAGTGTATCTCGTTGAACAGCACCTGATAAGATATCCCTACGATTGTCGGTATCAGTAGTCACTCAAAATAAGATATAACAAGGACTTGAGAAGTTGATAACCTCAAAACACTCCGATAACATTAACTTTGAAATTAACCGTACGTACTACCTATCACCTATGCTTGTTTATTATCGCATTTTATTGTACCTGAAGTGAAAAAGAATTCGTTGTTTCTAACCTATAAATCGTTCAATTTCTTATCTGAAATAAAAAGAGAAGAGAAGAACTCCAGAACCTTTGACTTGTCATAATTTATTATTCCGCATTTTTGATCGCGTAATCGCATCGGTCAGTCGATATTTTTAGACCGTAATACCAGGAAGGAGAAAAGTGTGTTTCCAATGCCTTATAATGCGTAATAATTATCGCAACATTTCCACACGTTGTAGTAACAATTATTAAAAAAAAGACCTTGGGGCCTCTTGTGCAACCTCTTATATCTAACAAGTAGCTATCGAGCATTTTAAACAGTTGTAAAATGTCTGACACCAACAACGAGCCAACCAACAATGCCGAGAATGAATCTAACCAGGTTGACTGCGGTCCGTTGTCTCCTGATTCTGAGTACGACGATTTCTTAGGGATGCCGGAGTCTTTTAATATTCCTGTCATTGAGAACGAGAATCAGGCAGCTGTTCGAATTCCTGAGGGAGAATTTGAGCTCGATAACAGAGGCGAGTTGATTTGATAAAATGAAAATCTTTTGCTTTGTTTCAATTTCATGTTATTACTTCTTGTTTTACAGGCTCTGTAAGGTCCAGAAAATTCTCATCCATTCATAATCCTGCGGTTAAATTCAAGAGTCCAGATCGCCAGATATTTATCCCTGGTGTTGAGATTCAAGTACGAATCATCGACAATGAACGAAGCATCACCACTCATCCACTCAATCCTAATTTATACACGATACAATTTACTCACGGACCTTTTACTTGGACTATCAAAAAGAGATACAAGCATATACAGTTTCTTCATAATCAACTTAAGGTCTATAGAGCTAGTCTGAAAATTCCTTTTCCAACGAAAAGCCACAGGGAGAGGAGAAACAGCTTGAAAAATTACGGATCTGGTAGACAGAAGAAACGCCTTAGAGGCGCTCTGCCTAGGTGAGAATAAATTCGTCGTTTCATTTTTCATCTCTTTTTTCGTTTTCCGAAATCATCATGGGAATATTAATAGTTTTAAAGTTATGAAATCCAAGGTCCGTGGATAGCCTGTAAGTGGTAATGGCGCTAAGTAACTGGAAACAGCCTATGAGTTGAAAACATTTGTATGATTTTAGTGCCATGTTACAGCTGCAGTCTAATAATAATGTATATTTATAGATTTCCAAACAAACCAGACATCCTTGTGCCGCACGAACAACTAGACCACAGAATGCGGGTGCTCGAACAGTACTTTGAAAACTTACTCAAAATTGATATCTACAAACGCCACCCTGACACCGTAATTATCAATCTCCAAAAAACCGAAATGCATCTCAAACTAAGGCCCAAAGATTTAATCTTCGACTTATTCTGATACCAGATCGCTTTTCTCGAAGTATCGCAGCTCTCCTTCATTCTCGAGTTGGGCTTAAAAGGCAAGGAAGGAATGGTCTCGAAGAGAACTGGCTCGGGCTCAAGAACTGGCTGTAATATGTGCGGATTATTGGGAGGCATGTGTTGCATGCGTTGCAGCTACTTTTGCACGTCTTTGTGTGGGACTTGGCACTCGAGACATCTCGTTGTGAAGGACAGTTTTGTTGCCTACATGAGACCCGCGGATGGGAGAATAAAGTCTGTAATTTTAATGGACCACGGGTTTGAAGTTAGCTCGGGAATGTATTCTACCGGATTGAGGAACGGCTTGCAGATCATGAATCTGAGCAGACATATAGTCATTAAATGTTGGACTAGAAGAAAGGCCAAGGAATGGATGGAGTTCATTCAAGACTTGGCTAATAACGAAGGTGAAGATAAGTTCTATAGAAGAAACTGACCATGTGAGACAATTCTAAATAACAACGGCGATGGTTTTCGTTTTAGGAAAACCGTTCATACAGAGGAATCCTCACAAATCATTTGTTCCGTACCGACCAGGAACACTCGCGTCTTGGTTTATTGACGGATCTGGATATATGTCTGCTGTAGCGGACGCGCTTGAGGCAGCTAAGGAAGAAATATTCATCGCAGACTGGTGGTTGTCACCTGAAATCTTCATGAAGCGACCGGCAATCGACGGGGATTACTGGAGACTGGATAAAATTTTGCAGAGAAAAGCTGTGAGTATTTTTTCGTATGAGAAAATTTGTGAAACATTATACACAGAATTTTTTAACTTGTGTTTACGCTTATGTCTGGACAAATAGGAACATGGCCTTGGTGAGTTTGATCCAATAATATTTACTTCACATTGAATTTTGAGAGTGGAATATGCATTTGTGATTAATAAGTAGATAGATGACGGACTTGTTTGATGATAATTTCAGATGGAAGGCGTAAAGGTGTTCATTCTGATCTACAAAGAGGTTGAACTAGCACTGGGAATAAACAGTTTCTACAGTAAACAGCGTCTTGTGGAAAAATGCCCAGAGAATATAAAAGTCCTGAGACATCCGGACCATGCAAGGGTAGGAGTTTTTCTCTGGGCTCATCACGAGAAGATCGTGGTTGTCGATCAATCGCTAGCATTTCTGGGTGGGATTGATTTGTGTTACGGAAGATGGGACGATCCTGAGCATAGGCTTGTAGATTTAGGCACGTATCCGAACGAAAAAACGTGACAACTATAAGATTCCAGGCAAATTGATAAGCCAGATATTTACAGGGTCTGCTCACCAATCCAGCATGTACATTCCGACTAAAGGAAAATTGATTAGTAACAGTAGCCGACCGTCTGGAAACGCTAAGGGCTACAAACACGTGATGTTTCCTCTCGCTGTTGCAGCAAACACTGTAGCTATGGCTACAACAAGGTCCCTACCCGTTTTGTAAGTCATATACTGCGCAGAAAAGTAGTAGCGAGATTATCGAAGGTTTATATCCATAATAAATTCCATTCGTTTAGACCAGTGATGAATGGCAAATCCCCTTTGCCGCAATTGAAGCCCGGAGATCCGCTGCTATTGTCACCACCCGACGATGTCGATCACGTTAAATGCAACACTCCTGAAACTCAGAGAAGAAATCTGTTCGATATGGCCAAGACAACTGTCCACAAAGTCAGACAAAACGTCAGATTGAAGCGAAGGGAGTTTATAAATATGGTCTACAGTCCCAACGAAGGGAGTAGCGACGAAGAAGACCAAGTAGACAAGTGAGTCATCTCGGACTTGGTTCAACCACGAAAATAAATGCCCAGGTTTTCTAACCATTTCTCACATTCCCAGCCCAGGGCAAGAAACTCCGTTCGATGAAGTGGACAATATGGTCTGCAACAGCTCGGATATTGTCCTAGGTTTACCTGGGGCTGCCAAATTCTGGCTGGGCAAAGACTACACAAATTTCATAGTGAAGGACTTCAGTAATCTTGAATTGCCGTATCAAGACTTAGTCGACAGATGTACTACCCCTCGAATGCCCTGGCACGATATTGGCGTTATGGTTCAAGGTGCTAGCGCCAGAGATGTTGCCAGACATTTCATACAGAGATGGAACGCTGTTAAAGTGAGTCTCTCTGAGAAAATCGCGTTGTATTATTTGACTTCAATACCGACTGTACTTACATTCTCTGGATTGTTTCTTCTCAGTTGGCGAAAGCAAACTTGAACCCAGGCTATCCCTTCCTTCTGCCAAAATCTTACAACGATTGTAGTAGTTATGCGCCGTTCGTACAGTCCGGGGCAACGAAGTATAAGGTCAATTGTCAAGTTTTGAGATCCGTCAGCTCATGGTCAGCAGGTTTTCTCGAGTCAGATACCTTGGAGCAGAGTATACACGAGGCTTACATCGATGCGATCAGTAACGCCCAAAGGTGAGAAGCTGTGATTATAACTTTGTAAAATGAAATCCAGGGAGTCAGAAAGTTTCTGCAATAATTCAAACGCCGTATTGTTTCTTATGATGAAAATTCTTTATCTCGTTTAATAATCATTCATATAAGCACAAATAACTTGTAGCTTACGAATTTCCTGACGAATAACTATAACTATTACCTCGTTGGAACGTTTCGTCGTAAGAGAGGAATTACAGATAGAACGACTTGGCTTCAGGCGATTCTTCTCCTTGGTAACGCCTAATTAACAATTTCTTGATACCTAACGTTTTTGCATGTTATTCTTTTCTCTTTTATTCACCAAGGCTGATCAATTTTGTGCTGTTGATTATTCCTCCAATCATCTGTAGTTTGAAAATCGTGAATTTTTGCTCATGAAAACATATCTCTCCATCATCAGCTGTTACTTTCCATTATATTTCCCAGGTACATTTACATAGAGAATCAATTCTTCATAACGCTAGCTTCGGTAGAAGGTGACATTGTTAAAAATCGAATCGGAGAAACTTTGGTAAAGCGAATAATAAGAGCCAAGAGAGAAGGTTCTGTATTCAGAGTATTTGTCGTAATGCCATTGCTGCCTGGCTTCGAGGGTGAAGTCGGAGGTCCCACAGGGACAGCTTTACGTGCTATAACTCATTGGAACTACGCTTCTATTTCTAGGTATGTGCTATTTTCCTATAAATCAAGTATTAGTTGATGAACGAGTGGGTGAAACGGATCGCCGATCAATGTAAAAAGGATATTATTCTTCCAGAGGTAAATACGCAATTATAAATCGCTTGATTGAAGCTGGTATAGAAGATCCCAGTGAATACATAACGTTTCACGGATTGAGAAATCACTCTGTATTAAATGGCACGATGATTACAGAGCTGATATATGTACATAGCAAATTAATGATCGTCGATGACTCGACTGTGATTTGCGGATCAGCTAACATCAACGACAGAAGTATGATTGCGAGTAGAGACAGCGAAATCGCAGTTATAATTCACGTGAGTGAACGTTCGGCGAGAAAATTGGAAAAAAAAAAATTGTATAATACTACTGACTCACGAATTGATTATCCCTATTCATTCCAGGACGAAGAATTCGACGACGGTAGAATGAACGGCATGTCATTCTCTTGTGGAAAATACGGTAGTTCTTTAAGAAGGCAGCTATTCAGGGAGCATCTGGGTCTGATGGATTCGGACGAAGAAATTGACCTTGGAGATCCAGTGAAAAAATCATTTTATCGCGATGTATGGCGAGCTAGAAGCAAGCTGAATACCGAAACTTTTGAAAGAGTAAGATTCTCCGATGGTATCGCACGGTAATTTCACTAGATAATTGATGGATCTCTCCCTTACCAAATTGCCTATCATTTACAGATTTTCAATTGCATCCCATCAGACACAGTCACCAATTTTACTGTGCTTAAATCATACCAGGAAGACACACCTCTGCACTTGAAGGATCCTGTTACGTCCGAGCAATTGATTGGGAATATTAAGGTGAGTTAATGAAATGCGAGAATGAGACAAGCTCGGAGTTTGCATTCGACACTGATAGTTAATATTACAATCTAACGAATACTTATTTATTTATTTCAAATGTTGTCTCATGATTACAGGGACATTTGGTTGATCTACCTCTAAACTTCTTGTGCAATGAAGTTCTTACACCTAATGTTGCCACGGTTGAGGGAATGCTTCCAACATCTCTGTGGATATGAGATTCTACGTCTAGATTTTACAAATCAACAATAGTATTAAATAAATTTGGTGTGGCAGTTGTTGGACGATAATTAATGAGAACTATCGTTCCAAATTAAGATTTAAAATACGATAGTTATACCTTATAGGATAATCGGAATCTTGGGGTGATGATAAACCTCGGCAATATTAGAGCAACTGTATACATATATAATATATAGGTAGTGTAAATGATTTACAAATTTTATTCGCGGACTAGTTATTTTACTTTTTTCTTTCTGTTTTATTTTACTGCATTGTTTCGGCAATTTTTACAATTAACTTTAATATAATATACGTAATGATATAATACAAGCAATAATATAACGGAATATCCCGGATTATACTTCCGTAGAATTTTAAATATTAGGAAATTCCGAAATGACATCTTGCCACGATCAGAGGCTACTCTTAATAATTTGTTTATTCATCCGATTGTATCCAGCCATCTATTTTGTGAAACTATACATTGTGCATTGTGCATTTATTTATCTGGCTTGGAAGGGAAATAAAATAATCTAAATACTTGAAACATCTTACTTAGAATAATATTACATCTTCTATTTATTATTTAACGATATAGATCTACGTATAACGTATGCATGGATGGATGTATCTCTCTGAAATACAATAATAGAACAATATCGTCTCGTGTCCATTTCGTGAATCAGTCCGCGCTGGTCAATTAAATTCATTCAATTGGTCATTCCGTGCTATCTGTAATTTGTCCGATAAGTCCGGATAAGTCAGAAACCGGGAGACGGAGATACGGGGTGTCGAATGGTATCGCCATCTCGCGGTCGTTTGCGGTTCTCTGTC
The DNA here is from genome assembly GCA_963992785.1 of Tenthredo livida. Lineage (NCBI taxonomy): Eukaryota > Metazoa > Arthropoda > Insecta > Hymenoptera > Tenthredinidae > Tenthredo > Tenthredo livida. Next base: position 198,652 of record OZ023070.1, on the reverse strand, counting down.
GATTCCGAGATGTCGCTTCTTGACCGACGGAGCCGAGTAGTTGCGAGTAGCTACGATGCCGCGTCGCTGCGCGGGGCGGGTGGAGGTATGTACTGGTTTAGCGTCCTGACTGCACGGTGACGTCACCACGCCAGTCAACATGGGCGACTGATCGCGGTCGCTCCGTAGGTGCTCGCTCCGTAGCTTTACGCGAGGAGGTTGGAAGGAAGGAAGGAGGCACACAACGCCACCACCGTCGGCCGCGAGCCGCCGTTACCACCACCACTACTGGTGCCGCGTACCGCCGAGCCAGGCGTAGAGCATCAGCAGTTGTTCGTTTACAAGATGGCAGACGGGCCGTGCGTTGAAGAGGCGCCGATGGAGCTCGGCTGTGTAAATCGCGTGCCCAAGGAGAGACACAAGTTTAGTAATAACGATGTGGTGATAAACATTGATAAGGAGGGGGTTGCAGTTTGCGTGACAGAAAGTGATGATAAAAATGTGTGTCGTAGTTGTGTACTAGTTGATGAGAGTAGTCAAAAAAGTAGTGATCATATTTATATTGATGTTAATCGTGATTGTGGTCATCAGAGTGTGCAGGATGACGACGAGGAGGACGACGAAGAGGACGAGGACGATGATGAGGATATCGAGGGTGACGATGAGGATGAAGTTAGCAGCGGTAGTATTATCAGTGGTTTTGTCAGTGACGATGTGCTCTGCGGTTCTACGACGAAAACGACAACAATTATTCACGAGCCAGCAACAGCCGAAGAGACTCTTGTAGTTATACTACACCCGGTCAATGTGAGAAAGACTGTTAACTTAGGAGAGAATATAAATACGGCGTCGTCGTTGCTAGGGGAGATCAACGCCGAGGCTATTCGCGGTCTTATCATTCCCGAACCGGCCCGGGGAGCCCCGGTTAAAACTGTCGAAAAAGACACGAACGGGGTGGGTAATACATTCAAGGGACAAATTAGGACGGCTGAAGATACCCTCGTTGGACCCTGCGGGAAGAAACGATGCGTCGATCGATACGATAGCTCCGAAAGCTCCGACAGGTGAGTGAGAGAAATAACCATTTTCATTTTATAATATTATGATATTACAACATTGGAACATTGGAACATTGGAACTTGAGAACCGTTACTCGATCGATCCTCTCCCGATTCTATAACAAAACGCGTGCATTTCCTGTCGCATTTACTTCGTACAACAAAGCTCTAGCGTCAAATTCGCGATCGGCGTCGCCCTGGCTCTCGCATGTATTTCTGCGGAGGAAACACGAGGCGCGAGCGAGACTTGGCATCGGTTAGTTTGTTGTTGAAAATTGACAGACAGAGAGAGGCGTGCCTGGCTAGTCTCTCGCGTTTCTATGAGATATATATTGTTTCTCTATCGTCTATATCGACGCGTCGTCGAAAAGTTTTACTTACGCTTGCGTCTGACTCCTTCCTTCCGTCCTTCCTTCCTTCCTTCCTTCCTTCCTTCCTTCTTATTTCTTCGCCTCTTCGCTTCCCCGCGCATGCATACCTATATATCGTATAAAATTCACGAAGGTTCGAACGGACAAAGCCCGAGTTTCTCGGCTCCTCGGACACTATGTCTGTGTTTTCGTGTATCTCGTCGCTCCGTTCGGTGCCTCCCCGCCCCTCGAAAAAAGTGTAAATATTATTAGATCTTTTTATTTCACTCTCCTCCGCTTCGCCTCGCTTCTTCTTCTTCTTCTTCTTTGCGTAACGGAATCGAGGTCTAACATCCGAATGATTGGAGTAAATAAATAAATACATTTTTTTTCACAAATTGCTATAATACCACCAAAGTTTGAGATATTTTGGTACGACGTAAAAACAGACGAACCTGTATTGCTCAACACGTTTTATCCAACTTTTCTGTTTTCCCCCCAATCGGCGTTTTGTTTCGTTTACTGCAACGGCTTAAAATTCTTGCATTCTCATTGTGATCGTAATCGAATGCATTTTATTATTCGATATTCAACTCGTCCTGTCTTGTCTTCGATGATGCAGCCGATGGCCGAGTTTGATCGATCGATCCAAAGTAGTCATCATACTCTTAGAGGAGTGGGAAAGGCATTCGTTTTCGATGACAACGCCCCGCAGAGACTGATGATAAATATTTTCGCAACCTGATTATTTCTACGAAACGATCGTCGTCGGCCGACAACCACCCAGGCATGCGAGAGATAGTAGAATACATAGTGCGGAATTTCCCTGGCTATTATGTGTATATCGTAACGTTTTCACTCACTCCTCTACACGATATACCTCATGCCCTATTATACCTACACCAACTGCTATGCAACTAACCGGTTTCGTATTATTTTTACGATTCTACGTATACGAAGGAACAAACGTATCTGCCTACGTACGTACGTACGTACGTATACTAGTATACCGTCATCTGCAATAACAATTGTACCTTGTTGTAAAGTAAAAACATTTCCACACAGGTATAGATAAAATTGTTTAAATCTACGTAAAAGTGTTTTATGTATATCGTGGGAATGATGAAAGAATGCTGATTCAGAAAATATGCATATTACATGTATGTGCGTACAGTCTCATTTAACTTCTTTGTCCCGTTTTCGTCCGTCAAGTCTTCTTCTTTCTTTTGACGATAAAGCGCGTTATATTTAGTTATGAGTCTGTCGTCGCCTTATAATATCTCGTCTTGGCCCACTGTAGGACGACAGTTTAAAGAATAAGGAGCATTGCACTCGGCTAATAATTCCGACTACATATTTCAATCCACTGCATTACACTATGCAGTTCGTGCCTATTTTCATATATTTAATCGTATATTCATTTGTTAAAAACCGAGGTATAGGAACGAGATAAAAGATGGAAAGAAATGGAAGGAAGAACACTGATCGGGTGACGACGAGTTTGAGTAAGAAAAAAGTGTCAAGATTGATTTACTCACCTGCGCGTTCTTTTTCATTCATTTATTTATTTATTATCATTATCATTATTATTAGAATATTATCTTCATTGACAAACAAAGGAGCGACTAACAATGTCTCGTTTAACCGTAGAGATTTCTTTGTTTACTTGGTACACACATTAATAATACGTGTATCGTCTCGTACTGTCATTGATATAATAATATTTACTCAACGTAAATGCATAAGTTAACTAGCGAAGAAGAGAGAGAGAGAGAGATAGAAGATTATTTGCTAATAATTTTGACAACAGACGGTAGTGATTCATTAATTTGAAAATTATCAAGTTTGTAGAAATCGTTGAAGTAAAGAGTTATTTTCTAATCTTATAGGCTGTGAAATATCACAAAGCCTGTTGCAGCGGTATAGCGAGCTATCGCTTTGGTCAGTCAGTCGGTAAATAAGTTAACGGGGAATCGATACGCGCAAATAAAATTAAATAAAAAGTAAAAATAAAAGGAACAAAACAGATTTAAACAAATAGACAAACAAACTACTCCGAATCTCTTGGTCGTTCTTTTTCTGCAGTTCACTGATTATACCTACTTGTACACCGTACGTAAACAGAACCAAGTATGTACCTATATAGGGAGGGAGGCAGAGGATCAGTCTTACTCGCTGACGGTCGTCGGGTCGGTGCAGCGATGCGATGTGCTGTGCTGTGGCGGGCAGGTGTTGCACAATTTCCATATACCGAGTCAAATCTCAAGGTTATAACTTATCGCTACATATGTGTATATATATGCACTACGTACGTTGCTCGCGGATCTGCGCCGCTTCTCCTTTTTTCTTTCTTATTCGTTGATGGTTTTTATTTAATTTTTCCTTTCTCTCTTTCTTTCTTTCTTTCTTTTTTTCTTTCTCTCTCTCTCTCTCTCGCTTCACATTCGCGCGAAACAACGCGTAATATGATAATCGCGTTTATACGGGATAAATTAAAAGCCGGTAAAAGTTTTCTCGGTTAACTGTACCGTGCAGGAGACGCGTTCAGGCTTGATGCGGGCCAAAATTCTTAAATCTGACTGTACAACCTACGGCCCTTATTGCCCGTTTGCCTTCTCACATCTTCACACACGGAGTTTGTAAGATGGCTCCCGCCGAGTCCCTAGACTATTTTTACATTTCCTATATATGCCTAGGTATAATAATCAAACTCGACGAAGTCGAACTCGAACTCAAACTCGAATATACTACGCGAGGTTTGCCTCTGGCTAGAAATTTTTATCGCATTTTATCTTATAGGGAAAGGAAAGAGAACATATAATATTATACCTACCTAAGAAGCCTCGAATATATTATCCACATAATCCGTTAATCTTTCACCTCATTTATTTATATGTATAAATATCTTTCATTTCATTTACCGCGTCTTATATTTCAACTTCTAAATCAGTTGGACGGACCTTCTGCATTGCGATATTATAATAGGTCCACGGAAGAGAATGGCGTTGCAGCAGCAGCAGCAGCGAGCAGCGCCTGTTTCCTGTTGACAACAGACTTCGTATACCTAATCGCTATCAACTTGAATTTGGCGTTAAGGAAAAAAAAAAAATAAAAAAAAGTAAAAACCGTATTTCCGTTAGTTCCGAGCTTCAATTATTTCTCTTTTTCGCCTAAATAAATGATCCATACTATCTGCAGTAGTGCATATTGGTACACATATACCACGCGATAGAATCATCAATTCTCTCCTCTTAGTTTTATTTTTAGTTGTTTTTCATATTAAGATATAAAGTGAGGTTGAACGGCCGACGAATGAGAATCGGAGTTATAGCTCTTGACACGCCAAGTTCATCCGTATATACATAGCATATATATATATATACATGTCTGTATTATACCTGTAAAAAATTTCCGAGATATGTAACCTTGCCCCGTCTCGTAGTTTGTATCAAAGGACCGGCGAGGAGGTAGGGAGTTGACTATGAATCATTGACCGATCAGAAAAAAACCGACGAGACCTTGATCATGCACTTACTTACCGGTTTACCGCTCGATCTCCTCATCCTCATCATAGTTCTCCTCTTCCTCTCATCTCCTCTTACTCTCTGCGTCTACCGCCGAATATGTAGACATGTATATGTATATATATAACCTCCGCTCGCATCGACGACTAGAATTTAGACTGCAAATTATAATAATCGGCTGTTATATTTTGGTGGGCATACGTATATCTCGACGTTATCCGGCACTCGGCACATGTATAGCTATACGCGATGAGAAATAAATATGTATAAGATATGCAGATCCCTGTACATATAAATAATAAATGTACGTAGATTAGAGAATGAACGTTCATATAGGGTAAAACGGGGGCAAAGGGGGCACCTCGGCCAAATTTTCGAAATTTTTCCAAGAACTTTTGTTCTTTTGGCCGAGGTGCCCTCTTTGCCCCACTCTCCCTTACATAGGTATACTAGAATTTGTCTCTTCTTTTTATTTTGTTTAAATTATATACCTAAAAAGATATATTATACAATCACCTCGGGCGCTGCTGTCTGTGCAGGTATACACAACGAATATACAAGCATTAAGCAGTAAGTACCTACCTAACTACCTACAGGTACTCGCGATCGCGGACGACGGCTTTGCTTGCCGTTCGTTGTGGCCCTGGCCGTGAAAGTGAAATTGGTGAATGAAACGTGGGTAACAACCTGGTCCCCGTTCGTTCGTTGGTCGGGTACACAGCCGCGCGGATCGAGGTAAAGGTTGCTTGGAATCTCGCCTCCCGCTAGCGAGCAAGCATAAGCAGGCAGACAGGCAAGCGAGCAAGCAATAGCCATCTAGCTGCCAGCTCTATCACAGCGTTGTCTCTCCGTTTGCCAACCGAATAAATTGTCGCAATACCGTTATGCCATTCGACGCGACTCCCCCGCTCCGTGACGCTGCTTGCTAATTGCTGCAAGGACGAACATTTTATTTGGTCTTTTCTTTTTCTTAATTAACAACTCGATATAAAGTTCCCGTATTTTGTATAGGAAATGGAGCAAAGAGGAATTACATACGCCTTTAGCTCGAGGTACGACACATGTATGTGTGTATGTGTATCTTGGATTGGTTTAAAGACCGCATATAACGTACATACTTGTTGAGGTACTAATTTATCGGCCAATTTAAAGGCGCGAATTGCTGGATATGATCGCCGCGCCGCTACCTCGTTCTTAGCTTTACATATAGTGTAGGTATACATATCTGCAGTTGCGGCATATCGTCACGGCGTGATTTGTAGTATATATATATAATGTAAAAGATAAGTCGATTATGAATGTTGAATGGTACAGACGTTTGGATAAGAAGATCGTTTAAGGGTGAAATTTATTAATTGAACAGTGAAAATATATTGGACAAGGTATAAATTTTCCGCATTATAAATTTCACGTCTTGTTTGAAGTGCGATCTTGATTCTTGAATAATTGCATAATTTAGCATTTGCGAAACAACGAGTCTCACCGTTTACTGATTGACGGTAATAAAATTTTCAAATAACGTAAAAACAAGATTGAACCGCGAGAACTACGTAGGAATATTATATATAAGGCGAAGAATAAAATTACGATCTCGAGTTTCCCTTTTGCAATATCGAACGGACAACTGCAAGCGTAGTAGGTACCCATATCCCATAGTAATAGTCGAATGCAGGCTGCTGCACCCGTCATTTTTCTTTTCTTCGACGAGTTCGTAAATTATCCTAGCCGTTGCTGGTGCAGTTGCAGCAAGGCACACGGGTCGTTTGCAATTCCTTTCATCTCTTTCACGACTCTGTTTATATGATTGCAGCTCTCGCTATCTCGTTCTCTCTCTCTCTCTCTCTCTTTCTCTCTCTCTCTCTCTCTCTCTCTCTCTGTGTCTCTTCTCCGCTTCTCATCTCGCTTTCGCTCCCGTCCAACAGTCTCTAACCAACTACTTTTACTACTTTTGCCTCAACTATATATCTATTCATCTATAGATATGCAATATGCGGATGCTCATATCTAGGTACGCGAATCGGGAATCTCAGATTCATCTAATATTTAATTCCCAGCGTAAATTGAAGGATCATTCCTCATCTGATTTAGCTCCAGTTTGGGGATATAAGATGTGATAATCTCTTGTACCTAATTTTATCGAATTTCGATTCTTGTCGTATTGAATATTTCAAGATAATCTCATCGGGCGATCTTCGTCGTCATATATAATAATATGAGAGGTATATAGTCTCTTCCGGTTCCTCCGGAGCAGAACCTGCATAACCAGAAGCAGCTCATATCAGTCAATCGCAAAGTCGCGAGGTACAAACCTAATTCGATTGAGGTAGGCCAAGGATTGATGGTTATGCGGCGGTTAGACGCGAACCAACTTGACTCGATCTAACTCAACCCATGGCCGAACCGAACCAGAGTTCGAATGTCTTATGCTTATGCTATATTCAGTGTAGCCTCTCCAAGTACACGAGTCTTTGGCGACAATTTTTCAACGACGAAGATATCAGCTTTTTTCATATTTTGGTTAAACGATGAGAAATTGAGAAGAATCCGGAAGGCGTCTACTAGACTCGTTTCGAGATCGTTGAGATCGTGAAAATTGAAAATGGCTGCCGACCCCGGTTCTCGGTTTGCGATACGTCAATTTCCGGTTCGTCAAAGAGGAACGTCGACGCGCAACCCCGAGGGTACCTCGCGCATCTCAGTTCTGGTTCTGATGCTGATGCTGATGCTGATGCTGCCGCTGCCGCAGCCCCTGCAGGCGATTACAACGTCGCTAGCTTTGGTTCGTAGGCGTGTGTGTTATAGGCCGAATCGTGCGAAAAGAGAGAGAGATAGAGAGAGAGAGAGAGAGAAAGAGGAAAAGAGAGACAGAGACACTCATGCATCCCTAGCGTTGGATCAATAACTTCGTTGGCCCTTCCTGAACCCTCGGCGCACACGACCACGCGCAGTTCAACACGCGGCATGATCATCGAGGCTATGGACTATAGGGAAGGTACCTGGTACCTATACTAGATATATAGATGGAATATATAGGTTGACGAGAAACTGATGAAAATAGATAATATACGAACCATCGTAAAAGGGCTTATAATAATTGATTATTTTACACTCGCAGATGAATGAAAAAAAATGTATAATATTTGAAATATTTGGCCCTTATTTTGCTGATTTTAGAATTTTAAGCGATCCACCGCCCCCTGAAACCCTTCCAAGTAAATGAAAAGAAACGCCTGCCAAAATTGAGCCCTTAATGTTAATATTAGACCGACCCCCCCTATTTTTTAAAACTAAACTTTGGATTCTTATGACTCCGATAATTATTGATGAAAAAATCTGAAATTCGGCGTCGATCAAAATTCCAGAATGACCAAAATAAGAAACCACCCCAATACATACGTATGTATAGAAAATTTGTCCATGGTTTGATAATTACGCAATATTTATTGCACCGTACCTGAACAATGGCCATTCAATGTGTTCATTGTCTGTACCTTGAGATGTTCGTGACTTGGAATGAATATGATCGTAATGATTGTGTATTTTACGTAAAGGTAAAGGATTACTATGGGACGTGAAGTAGAGAGATGATAATGAAAGCATCGCTCAACTATAGGGAAATAACGGATAATACAATCGCTGTACTAACAGATTTAACAATAGTATAGGTCTAACGATAAAGTCTTGGCAGAATGGAAGAGGAGGCCTTTCGGTGATCGGGAACAAACTGCAGACAGACAGCTGTTATATATTTACATCGACAAAAGATTATCTATCGAATGACATAACGGGATGGCTGATTACACAGACGTTCTTGAATTTCTATTTATTGTCAATATGTTATAACCTTCGTGGCAATATTGTATAACAATATCGGGATAGAGGACGAGGAGACGAGGGGAAAGAATGAAATGAGAGAAATAGGAGAAAAAAGTGTCACGGCTATGGGTAATAAACTATAATAAATAATTGAATTTTTGTTACGCGTGTAACGTAATCGTCTTCGGACTTCGGACTTTCGGATGAGCTTGAATTGAAGAGACCCTGCACACTGATGATGAGGATGAGAGTGCACCAACGAAACGTGCGAGTATAAGGTATAGTCCGAAAAATAAATATGTATGGCCTGTTCGGCCGTTAGGCAGCGGCACCAGCACCCGGGGATAAACGCAACGCGCGCGAGAACTGTCGAGAGGATATACCTATATACCTATACGTATACATAAATACAGTCGAGAGATGTTACGTAATACTTTCCTCGAGGTTATCAACTTCGCACCGGACTCGTAGAGCTGCGTTTTCTTCTTGTTCTTGTTCTTGTTGTTCTTCCTTTTCTTATTTCTCATTTCTTATTTCTTATTTCTTATTCTTCTTGTTGTCGTAACTCGTAATGTGGTTCTCAAAGGCAACGCGCGCCACCACTATGGACCTACGCTATAATATACCTTATACCTGCGGATTCACTGAGTTCCCACGCGGCTCACCCGCCGCCATTATATCGAGGCATATAGCCGCTATGGCTATGGCTATGGCTATGCAACGCATCTCGCCAAGATAGACGGGGGAGTCTTGAAAACACCGCTGCAACTTCTAAACTTAACTCATTATATTATGTCATTCTCAAATTCACATATCTAAGTCCCTATATATATTGTACACAGGTATATATGCACACACCCCTACCTTTCGCGTGATAAACTTTTTATTTCCCAGATTTATTGCAACTCGTTCATTAACCACCCTGCAGCGACGTGTAATTAACGACCAATTAATAGAACCGCGTAGGTACATATACTCGTTCCAGGATGCTGTGCAGATCCATGTATCTCGGCGTGTATGTAACTCGGCGATATATTTGCTTAGGCGAAAATGTCGCGATTTTATAATCTACCCACTCACTGCAGTACCTCTATACCTAGCTATAAATTATAATTAATTGCAAAAAGAGAGATTACACGATGATAAACGTGTACTAATCCGATTGAACTAAGAAATGAAATATTTTTCGAGGGTGTATCATATTATAGCAGAAATCTGCGGGATGGGAATGGGCAGAAGAAGGGGGAGGGAGCGAGATTCGTCTTGGTTGAAATTCTCCCACGGGAGTTTATGAGGAGAAGAATAATAATAAGAAGCGCGCAGACGCGCGAGAGATGAACCGCGGCCGAACCGCGTGCTGTTTGTACCGCAGGAACAAGGATCGAGGCTTCAGTTCGTTTTTTCTGAAAATCCACAGAGGGTATAATATGAAGATGTCGAACGAACTGCACTGATTTAAGAATGCTTTTCTGCAGCCACGACGTGCTACGCAGTGAGCTATCCTTTTTTCCAATTAATAAACGAAGAAAAATGTTCCTAAGTACCTATTGACTACACGTCAGTCTGGAGGCATAGAACTCGCGGATGATTTATAAGAGTACCTAGGAGTAAACAAAGACTATAGTATCTCGATCAGTTTAGTCTCATTACATATTTACGCAAATCCGTATATGAGTGAAATGATGTCTGGATTTTGAATTTGAATGCATATTCTCGGTATGTAGTTGGATATAGTGGAAATTTAATCGATTTTCGTGGCGGGAGCGAGGGATAACAACAACAACAACGACGTCGTCGTATGTATATCAGTATAAATTCTACATTGCGTTGTGTATCCTCGTCGAACGTGAGGCGGTGAACTGATCGCAGCGGGGTATAGGCAGTAGGTACCAAGATACTGTGGCTGGCTGGTGGCTACTACTACCTCTGTTACGCATCCCTGCAGCAGCAACAGCAACAGCGGTCTGCTGCGTGCCTTAAGAACTGGTTTTCTATCGAGGTGGTGCCTTTTAAATACCTACGAACCGAACCTAACCGAACCGAACCACGTCGCGTCGAGTTGAGTTGAGTTGCGTCGCCTCGCGTCGCGTCGCGTCTCGGCGCATCTGACCTGAGAAGATAAGATGCCTCCGCTACGCGCTACGCGCTCGAGCTATACTACTATACGCGTTCTCTTGGCTTTTTCGACTATCTACGTACACGGAGGAACCTTCTTATCTACGTAATCCTCACACGTTTAGCTCCGGCTTACGGTCATTGCGGTGATTGTGCTAATCACTCGTTACTCTTTAATGCAGATTAGCGTGCGGTGACCGATAGCCTGGAAATAACTGAATAATCATATATGAATTAATGATGATAAACTAACACTTTAGTTGATAGAATTATTGATAGCTATGAAATATTAATTCTTATAACGAATCGTAATGTAATTGGAAATTAAACACTCGATCGAAGTATTTTTGATAATCCTTTTCTAAATTTGATGTTTAGTCGGCTCAGAACCGGCGTATACGTCGTTGCGGAGTCTTGAACTTCCTGTTTCTATCCGTATAGTATATGCCTGGTATACTTTGGTATAGTGTAGTCGGTCACATTAGCCAACCGGAGGAGAGTGAGTCTATGCTCCGATTTGTCTTATCTCGGACTTGTATCTGGAAACGACGTGCGGACCGAGAGTGTTATGAGGTACAGTCCTTGCAGGAAACTTGAACCCGAATTATATATCTATCTCGGATTTGGAGTAAACGTGTAGGATACCTATAATTAAGGAGGAATTAACATCAATGTGGAATTCATTAAGTATAGATGCAGATAGATACGAGGGACCTTTCGAAAGGATATATAAAGAAAAGAAAAATGATATGTATGTATATAGGGAATGTACGAAGAGATCTGCAGGGTATACCTGCGTAGGTATATAAAAGATTCGTAAAGGGACAATAATATAAAAAGACCAGCTACCGTCCTTCGCATCGGGTTGCACTCTGCACCGGGGGGCGATGATCAAATATTAAGACAGCTTCGTGGGAGTTTTGTACCACGGGACGTATATAGGTACCAGGTACCTATACCTGCGAACCCCTTATTGCGGTTATATAGGTACCAAGTTGTAAATAGATTCGATTAATTTTTTATATCGTGCACTGTGACGTGCCCCCCACCGTTCATAGAACTATTTGTTCTTACTCCCTTCCTTCCTTCCTTCCATCCATCCTTACTTTAATTTTTCTTCTTCTTTCTTTGGATTCTGCGCGAACTCGTACGTTTTTAAAACGGCTAGTAGCTATACCTGTGCAGCTAGTCTCACGGCTAACATAAGCCAAGCCCTCGGTTCTCTTTCGCCCCTCTCCTCTTCTTTCCCACCTCGCTGCGTGTCTTATTGTTCATTTTTCTTTTTATTCTTTTTTTCCTCGTTTTTTTTTTTTTTTTTTTTTTCTGTTCCACTCTTTTTCTCTTCTCTCGTTCCGCGGCTCCTTTCCTTTCCATTCGATTATTCTCCTCCTCGTCCTCTTCTCCTTCTATACTCGTTTTTCGATTCGTCAGATACTCTCTCTATTCTTATATTCGCTCCGCTTCCACGTTTCACGGTCGATTTTTCCCCTAGAATTAGAACCCTCGACGACTTGCTATGGCAACCAATTTTTTTTTTTTTTTCTTCTCCTTTTTGTTTCCTTCTCTTTTCTTCCGTCTTCCTTTCTTTCATCGTTCCAGCTTCTAATCTCTCGCTATCTTTTAAGGAATCAAGCCCGCAAGGCTGCGGTCTGTAGATAAACTGCGATACCTCTTATACTTTTCCGCAAAACGAAATACGTCTATACATATCTACTCATAAGTATATCTTCTAAGTATTATATGAACATCATAAAATAATATTAATCTATTTATACAAGTAAAAGTTCGAATTTGATTATTACACCGAGCGACTGACGGTTGTCGAAAAGAGTATTTCCCCGGAAATCTGCAAAGATTTGAAAGGCCAAACTTTTTTTTTGAAAAAAGGTTTCGAAATTCTATCAATTATTCATGACATCATAGGTATATGAAGTTATCGATTGATGTAGATAAAATGAATTTCCGTAAAGAGGGTCTCGATCAGAACGAAATATTTTCCAAATTTTTCAGATTTCCGAACTTTCGGAATTTCGATACCTATTCTAAAGTTGAAAGTTTCTGAAAATTCTAAAATACAATACCACAAGTATAAAAAGACATATACCTACCTACACACCTAATTAGCTCACCTTGCAAATTCGTTTATTTATTATATCCGCGATTGCTACATAGGTACTGCAAGATTAAATCATCTCATTAGCTGATTGCCGTAAATTATTTATACTTCTGCTTCGCGTATACATATTATTTATGCACGTAGGTGCTACTACGTGTGCATATTTAATAAAATTAACCAGGTACGGGTATTGTAATAGATAATGTAATAGATTGATATATTAATTGGGATAGCTTTATGTTTTATATTGAAATAAGTTTTTAGGAATGATCCCGCGCTCAGTTTTCGCTCGATATCTAACGATGACATTTTCATCCCCTCACTCCTCACCCCGTTACCCTTCCTTCTTTCGTTACCGAGCCATTATCCATCCCCGCCTAGCTCGGTGGTCAATTAGTGTAATGAAAGTACCCCCTCCTACTCCTCTATTCCTTTCCTTTCCTTTCCTTCCCTTTTCTCCCCTGCACCTCCGTGCTCACTGCCTACGGGCTACAATCATTTTTCATTGTCCCCCTAGTTGCAGCAACGCGGACGGCTCTGGCTCTAGAGTTTGTCTGCCTATTTACCTATATCTATCCGACCATTGAAGTAGCAACGGGATTGTAAAGACTACAGTATACCTACTCTGTGTACCATTTTATGTTACAGCGAGAGGTGCAGCAGCCTAAATAGTTACATATATGCTATATATCATATATCATGTATGTGAAACTATTACAAAGAGTATAGATATGCTAAAGTAACGTGGCTTACGCCCACGCGGTATGCCATATAGCCGTCTACTTTAGTTCTATAAAGAAAACTGGTATTTATTATTTTTTTTTTCCCTTAGGTCGTTAATTGAAATTTACTACTCAACGAGCGAGTGAGCACGGCACGAGTTAACGGATATATTGATTGCCACAGGAATTATTAATTCGAAGAGTGACTTGTGACCTCGCGTATACCTTTGTGTATATATATTAATATATAAATGTAGATATATATATACATGAGCCAAGTTACGCATATGTAATGTATAATCATTACATACTTATAGTAAACGTACCGCAAATAAGAAACCGGCAAGATAAGAAAGGTCCTATGTAGTTATTATCCTCCTTACTGCCGTTGTTTTATAATACGTCTTCTCCGAGAAAAAATGCGGACAATTTTGATTCTAGAAATAATGTCGAAAAAAAAAGTATACATATCGTAATATCACAAAGCGCAAAACGAGTCACTGGCGTTAATTCTCGGTAATAAAAATGACTAACTCTCCTCGTAATTATACAACACAAACGGGTAAAAAAAACGTGAAAAGAGAAGAAAAAAAAATTACAACGATATTAACGTTAATAATAATAATAATAATAATAATAATAATATTAGTAATAAATGAAACAACCGCAGAGACGCGTGCCGGATTTCCGGATAACACACGTCATCGGTATCTCGTCACGCGTTCGTTATTATAACCGCAGATTCGACCTACTCCTCTGCCTATACTTTGAAATCGTCCAGGGAACTTGCGGATACATGCGATCGTAGCTGGTATAGCAACGGCGATGTATCTTCGAAAAGGACTCTTATATTGTTCGATAAATTCGCGTAGGCTCTGCAGAGCCAGGCTGCAGCAGCAGCAGCAGCCTTCTCTCTCTTCCTTTATCTTCTCTTTCTTTCTCTCTCTCTCTCTCTCTATAAGGGCGAAAAGACCCTTTCAGTTTTCGCGGCAGAAAAGGGATCGATACGCCGAGCTACCACCCAGATACAGCTGCTGCTGCTGCTGCTGCTTCTACGGTGTACACTTTAACGCAAAAGTTTTTTCGCCTAATCTAGCTATATACCTCGTAGTTTATATACGGTGTAAAACCGAATGAAATCAAATAACGCGAAAAGAAGGGAGGAAATAAAAGAAAAAAGAAAAGGAGAAGAAAAAGTAAAATCGATTCTTACGGTATCCTAGAAGGAGGTAAAACCGAGGCTAAAACCAAAACCAAATAGGGTGTAAGGGGATTAAATTTGCTATTTTGTGTAACCCCCCATTTTCGAACGAGGGTCGAACATTGAGGGATGGCAACTAGAGTCTGTATAACTATAGTAATTCTTATTCGTCTTCTTGACAACTCATGGCCTCTTGAATACCACTCGTCTAATCGAGGATGCATAGAGCAGCGATGTAGTATACACAGATTCGATTAGAGTAGAATAATACCTATACGCACTTGAAAGTTTCGTTTTCTTTCTACCCGATCCTCTGTAATCAACAATTTGCTGTTCATAAGGCTTTTCGAAACCTGATTGCAGCCCTACACTGCAAATCCAAGTGCGTTACTTCAACACACTTCTCTGTAGTCACTTTTTACACGCTTTGAAACGCTTTAAAACGACACACGTAAGATGTGTAATGTGTTAAAACGACACATTTGAGTGCATTGTTTTAACACATCACACATCTTACGTGTGTCGTTTTAAAGCGTGTAAAAAGTGATTACAGAGAAGTGTGTTGAAATAACGCACTTGGATTTGCAGTGTACAGCCAACCATGTGTCTATAATATTATAAAGGTGTCTGGACCTGCCCCAAACTCTTTGACGCATGAATAGGTATAAAAACGAGTAAGAAAAGTAATGCGGGGCGCGTGTGTCGCAAAGTGTTACATCGGGACTGACCCAGGTCTGAGTTTGGTCCATCGCGGGGTGCAAGAGTTTTGATCTAGAAACAAGGGTGGAACCGGTCGAAGAGGGGGCCTTTTGTAACCCAAAATCGCGAGGGTAGCTTATACGCACGTGGCGCTCTGCACCCCTTAACAATACCTGCTGCTGCTGCTGCTGCTGCTGCTGCTGCTGGCTGCTCCACTGTCCTCGTTTCTTCTGTGTCTCATTCCTCCCGTTTCATCTTTCTGACTCGCTATATATTTTCCTATATTTTTTTTTCTCTCTCTCTCTCTCCTGTTTTTTTCCTCTCTCTCTTTCTGAACCGTGAATCTTTCCTCTCGCTGCCTCCGTCCTGTTCGCCGCGACACATGGCGAGGATAGATAAAACCTGGGCACGTGGCATGCATGGCACGGCGTGATGCCGGGTCGTAATGACGAAGGGGTGCCCCGGGTCCATGGTCCAGGGTCCAGCTCCGCTCTTCCTTCTCAATACCCTCCGTGCACCCATATTCTTTGAAAATAATACCTTTGATTGTGTGTTATTGTGGGAGATGTTTACGGGGTGGTTGCTTTATAACTACCCTCGATCTCCACCTCGCGCGGCTTCTCTTCTCGTACATTATAGCCTCGCTTTGGCTTCTCCTGTACCATTATAGGTATAAATACACCCACGATTATACATGTAGTGGGTACCTATAGTATGCAGCAGTCTATATGGGTCTATATTTCTACGCAGGCATCTATAGCTCGATTCTCTCTCTGTCGGTCCTCAAGTGGGGAAATTGGAATTTAGTGTGGGAACGTGCGTACACCAAACTCTGCCCTAATTAATTAAAGAGGTTGGCCTACTCTCGGAATTACTCCTACCGTTTAATATCTCTTTCTGTCTCTCTTTTATTTGCTGGATGAAGAGACTAGCTTCGTCTATCCCGGTCTTCAGAGTTCGCTAATTCATTCATTCATTCATCTGTTCATTCATTCATACATTCATTCTTTATTAGCGAAGAAGAATTATTGAAAAACATGTTTCGCCAACACCTCGGCTTAACAACACTTTCCCAAGAGTTATATCTACCCACCTAGCCATCTCTACCAATGTGCGATGATTCATCTTTTAACACATATTTTCGCGTATGCGAGAGTTTCCGAGCTCCTCCTTAGATGCATTGATATGTGTAGGTAGACGTCGACGTTATGTTATGTTATATATACGCGCGTACGTCGGTATACCTACGTATTTCACTCTCGTATGGTTATGTAATCGTGAGCTACAGTTAGTACAGAGTGTAATTGAACGACGTGTGCAGTAAGGTATGCGTGTGCGTAGGTACAGTTTACGCCATACTACGACAGCAGGATGACCCCGGGAGAGGGAATTGACGGGAACGGAATGGGAGGGAAAGGAAAGGAAGGGAAGGGAAGCGAAGGGAAGGGAGAGGATGAAAGCGAAGTACCTACCACGGCGCGTGTGCAACGTCGATGATGTAGGCAGCTGACGCGAGAGCAACTCTGCACTTTTTTTTTTATCCACCTTCCTTCTTTTTTTTTTTTTATCCACCTTCTTTTTTCTCTTCTCTCCCATACACGATCTCCACCTCCACGATTCCTGCAGGGGCCCGTCACGTGCACCCATGCAGCTTACAGATACAACTTTTCATACTATACCGCTCCTCGTTGAAACCCTTATCGGGTACTAATAGAACTGCAACTAATCTCATGTCGTATCTACACAGGGAAAATCTAAGACTGAATTACTTTACCGAAAATTTGTGGGACCGATAGTTTCCGAGCTACGTAAGATCTCAGTTTACCAAACGCACAGACTGGGCACCGCTCAACTTCCACTCATGGCCGACCCATGAGGTTCCGCGATCGCTCGACTAGGATCTTTCGTAGCTTGGAAAGTATTGGGTCTACGAATTTTTGGTGAAGGAAATTTAGTCTCGAATAATCTCGCAAGGAATCTACCAGGTGCATTGTAGTATATGGTACGTACGATGTGCATATTGCTACAACGTACTACTATAACCAAAGTACTCAGAGAATTTTTTCCGCCTGCTGACCACTCCGTAATATCGATTTACGAAACCCCACGCACGTGTACATGCATATAGTGTATCGTTATACATATCACGAGCCATATATCCATGTATATAGGTACCTATGTTATATATATACGAACTTTTCAACTTTAAATTTAGAATTTATTTTTTCTTATTGACCCCGCGAGCCCCCCATATATATATAATATATTATCCCATTCATTTCCTTCGCTCATATCCCGAGTTCATATAGTAGTTGCAAAAACGCATCAGCTGTGCCCCTGCCTCACACACATGCATAGATTCGTACTCAACTCTTTTACAAAGGGGTTACTACGCATAAATTAATCATGCAGTACCCACGAATAGTGTCGGAAAATATAAATAAGGGACGTCTGTCGCTATATCCTTATACGCATACACATACGTATATAATTTGACAAGGCCTACCTATACGAATATGCAATCTGAAGGGACTATGTATTTAATATATATATACATATGAACGTAAATATTTGATACAATCGCGCGATATTCCGATAACCATCATAAAAAGCAGACTCGAAGTACTTCTCGTTATGAAATACGGCTGTCACTCGTCAATCAGTCGCCCAGTCCTCCGCTTTTAATCCTTCGTCGTCGACGGACTCCCTCTCGTTTGCAAAGCTGTATTATATTATACGAATCGGGTTAGTCACTGTGCCAATGCCCCGATGCCACTGACACACGTATCTACATATAGTAGGTATAGGTACGTAAAATACATACGTATGCTGGTGCTGCTGCAGCTGATCCCTTCGAGGCGAGACGAGTTTCAACAGCTGTTCGAAAACCACCTGAAGAAGAACCAACCTTCTCTTTGTTACATCTTGGAGGATATTCAATTTGTATCGATATATTTCTCGACTAATTATTGTACTGGAATCTTTCTAATTATTACCCTGAAATCGTATGTATCGAGGCTGCAGGACCCTCGCTTGGTTTGCATATATCATATGGGATTCGCCATACTGCAACGCTGTGGAGTAACAATGAGGATCAAACCGTAGGATTATTGGCCCGGTTCTCCTAGGGGGTCCATATACTCCGCAGGGGCACCCATCCATCCCCCAGGGGACTTTGAAACGCGTGACTCACGCGTGCGGCCCTCTCTTTGTCAAAAATAGTTATTAGCCTTCGCCTAGTCATCGAGGGATGGACGCGCGGGGTATATATCCCATGTGTATAGTGTCGCGTCTATACGGATTTTCAAAATTCATCAAATTAAATCGATTTCGAATATTCGAATGATCTATTCTCTTGCTGGCCTGTGGACATGAAATGGAAGTAGGTATACGAAAAATTCAGCTCACGGAATACGATATGACCATCTTACGACGACTATCGCTTTCGGGGATTAATTAAAGCCACTAAACTTCAAGGTCGTTGAGTATACCACTCTGGCCATAATTTCTTCGATTTATATCGTCGAGAAAAAAGCAAGTAACAAGTGAGACTGGTCCACCTGTCCAGCTGTCGCAGGAAATATTATTACGTCTCAGGGTTTCGATTTGGCGCAGAGAATATTTACATAAATTTATTTTCTATAGGGTTTTAGCACTAAGCGACGAGCCATGAGTAGGTAGGTACATAATTGGCGAATACTGCGCGAATTGCTATATGATACCGTGCGAGTGATCATCGCGTCGTTATTTTACCTGTTGTATAATATTGCTTCGACGCAGGTAATTGGAACGTTTATCAAAATATAACTACGTCAACGGTAATAATATCTGATATACCTGTATACAGGGTGAGGCATCTAAAGTGTTACAGATGACATCCAAAAATGTTTCAGATGAAATTTATATCGTTATATTGATATCATCAATAGTTCAAGTGCTATTGCTCTGTAACACTTTAGATGCCTCACCCTGTATAATCCACATATCCAAGGTGCAAGGTGTTGCGGAGTATAATGTTATACCTGTATAATATTATATATGTATATATATAAACGATTATACCTGTCGTCTGACGGTATCCTTATATCATGTTAAACCGCGCAGTGTTACAACCGATTATAGATAAACTATAAGGTAGGTATATATAAGTCGAGGTGAGATCAATCTATATATATTTATCGCAGTGTCATGTCAATTAGTAATTTCATGTAATTAACACTACTGCGAGAACTAGCAACAGCAGCAGGGTCATAACTCTGGGGAGAAAATTGTACTTTTTTCAAACGTAACATCAGGGCAAAGTGCAGGTCACCAAAAAGATTCTTCCTTCTTTTCTTTCCTCAAAAATATTCTGTTTTCTGGGAATTTTCTTTTTTCTAAAGAACGGAAAGAAGAGGAAGAAAAAAAACATTGCAACATTAAAAGGTGTGTGAAAAGAACGGTTCTTCTTCGAAATCACTGCGGGGGGTCTGGTAGCCTCATGGGATATCTATGGGTACCTATGGTGTCGGTAATTGCTGTATGGCGAGGGGAAAAGGGAGACGGGAATGGGGAATGGGCGAGAGGGAAGAGGGGAGAGGTAAGGGGTAAAGCTAGGCCAGGGGATGCGGCAACACATATATAAATATACATATATGTACATAAATCGTTTTGGGGTTACTCTCAGATTTTTATCTAAACCGACGGTTTCCTGCTGCGCGTTAGGGTTTTAGACTTGTGGTGGATATAGGTATATTATATACCTAGTAGTTAACGTGGAATATATGTATACGACCGAAGGACATATTATATAGTTTAGGGTGGCACGCCAACTGTGACGATAAAGAAAAAGAAAAAAAGGGTTTAGGTGGTTTTTTTCTTTTAATCAGTATCAATCTTTCTACTCGTCCTTTTCACCTTTTTCCTTTCTGACCTTTCTCCTGATTTTGTGCGATTCGCGCGGGGATGATGAAAACCCTATCTTTCCCTCTATAGTTTCTTTATCTAGAAATTTTCGGATTTTGTCTAACCTTCGACGATTTAGGAATTAGGGTGGGGATAATAGGGACGTTTATTCGACGCCTCGATACGACGCAATCGCAAAATAAAATCTTCGATGTATCGGGGCGCAAGGAAACGATATCGTATGGTAGGTATAAGGTATAGGGCAGGTGTGGCGCTCCTTTTTCGCTCGTTCAGTGCGATCTCCTCTCGGCGAATGAACGCGTTATATACCGATTGCAATCGCGTGATCCTTCCGATAAAACCGCAAACACTCGCATAATTAAACTCGGCTACGAATGAATACGGAGAAGCTGCTGCTGCTGCTGCTCTTGCTACAGGCGGGAGAATTGTCTCGCGGAAGAAATAAGTCGAAAGAAGTTTATACATATGTAGAATCGCGTAATGACTCAATTTAAAAAAAAAAACAAAAATTAAATCAAGCAATTAAACTGCAGCCCATTGAGCAGGTTTATCCCTGAGGTTGCTGCAAGTTGAGTGAGATCGTTGATTAATTAATTAATTAATTAATTAATTAATTAATTAATTACTTAATCGATTGATTCATTCATTTTTTCTCTCTCTCCCTCTAGAATAAATCCGTATGATCGTCGGAGGAAAAAAATTGAAGGAAACGGTATTATGATAGGTATTAATCGAGAATCCAGACAACCTGCAGCCGTTGCCGTTCGCTGCAGTTAGGTATATATATATATATGTAATAGAATTCAGTGTATGAACGAAACTGTGACGAATTTATTTTTCACGCCTCGTCACGTTTCCTTTCCTCTATCTCCCTTGCTTTGGCTGTGATATATAGGTATTCTTAATTCTATACGATTGAGACGTTTCCGATCGTCGTCGTCTTCCCAGCATATCCTTCGTCACGCCGCGGCCATCAGGCCATGGTGCAACATCGAATTGTTATCCAAACTCGCTTTTATTCTCATGTTTTTCTCTTTCTCCATATAAATTATATCGTTATTTGTTGCATTATATTATATTCGTGAAAAAAAAAACATGTGTCGAATCTACCTCGACGTATACGCAAACACAAACACAAACACACGCATGTAACATCTGCGAATATCACTATTATTATATGTATATGGCTGTAGCTAATTCTTCGAATAATATATGATATATATTACATAAGTTTGATGGTGTATTTTACGATCATTCAATTCCGAGTCCACGTTACGGTTCTATGTCCAGTTCCGTTAGACGATCGACGCGTTGCGTCACCGCGGCACGTAACGACGTCGGTGATTAAAAAATGAAATAAAAACGACAAAAAAATATAAAAAAAAAAGTGTTAATGTAAAAGTAAAATCCTATCAATCGATGCGAAACTTGTTCCGGCGCAACGCAGCGCAGAGTATAATCACCTACCTACCTACCTATTTCGCCAGTCTAGCGACTGGATCCTCAAGGCCAAAATATTTGAATAGCTCATCGCTGTTGTATGGGTACGACGGTCTAGACTCTAGACACTAGACTCTAGACTCTAGACTAAGCCGAACTGAACTGAACTAAATTTTATACTCTATAGTCTATCCTGAGTTTAGACGAGCCGCCGACTCGCCAAGTAGTCCGTTCTTTCGTTCGTTCTTTATTTCTTCGGCCTCCGCGGTTGAGGCAGGTCGCGGAGAATTGGCTTCGATATTTCATACGCGAGTGAGAATATCGACGTCGTGTTCGCTATTTGAACGGAGCTTGTGAACGTGCGGATTCACTGAATCAGGATATCGGAACCTGATCAAATGCTCGCTTATGCTGCTATAATATATAATATGCGATATTATATTCGAAGAATTCATTGTGTCGAAAATATTGTCTTACACGTGTAAGATGGGTGCAGTCATTTTGTGGACACATTTTTTTCATACGAATATATTTATCACAAGATAAATCCCAGCTAATTGATTTTGAAACCGATAACTAATCTCAATTTTGTTTTTTCTCTTTCTGATTCCAGGTAAGATGATCATTCTTTGTTATAACTGACGACGTGAATATGCGGATCGGCCCGATTTTTGGAGTCGGAAATGGAAATTTTCGTAAGTTTAATAAGTCTATATCGAGACAGAGATAATGATTAGAGATTAAGATTTTATGTATATATATCGATATCGAAATAGGAAACGCGAGAAACATATTATATAATAATTTAATATAAACACTTAATTAAGTATTTAACTAAACGGTGTCGAGCTCGGCAAACTATAAGATAAGCGATTAAAAGTATCGTATAAGAATCCATACAGAATGAGGATCGCAAAATTTTATTATTTCACCATTTCATTATTTATTTTCAACACATTTTGACCATTGGCCTGCGGAAACATTTTCAACTTATCGAAACGTACAGCCGAGGTTCACACTCAATTTTTTTTATTTTTATTTTTTTCCAGCTGTACCTACTATATCATGTAAGAATTATAATTACGTTTAATTATAACAGGTATACTCAGAAGAAAATCTACGCATCGATATGGTGCGGCAAAGATATGCCCGCGCACATATACTTATAACCGACGTCGTGGCAGGAGGCTACAACTTTTATTACACGTATTGACGAATAGTGAAAATTAATATATCCACCTATAGGTACCATGCAGCGATTATAGAAAATTTAAATAAAATGCAGAACGTATAATTTTATGATCGTTCATATCGTTTAAAAACAATTTGCCCAAAGCTTATTTAGGTATAATCAATCAATCAATCAATCAATCAATCGATCAATCGTCAAAAACGTCACGCTCCGTACCCATCGACTCGTTGATATCAAATCGAATGAATAAATAGTATATACGGATACGATTCATTTTTATATGTAGATTTTTTTTTTAATTTTTATTTTTTCCACCTCGTTTTTCCTGTATGGTACATACTTTGAACGTGATCGATTGATTCGTGAGTAAAAACTTTTTCTTTATCTCTCTCTGTTTTTTTTTTGTTTTTTTTTGTAATTTTTAAATTTCGTTTTTTCTCTGTAGTTTTTATACGCCATTGTCTGCCGCGACGACTGATCGGGACTACCACCGTATGCATACACACGTGTACAGGTTCGAATATCATATGATGTATCGCGTGTTATACCTACTGCTAGCTATATTTTTATACTAGGGAAACGGTTCGTTTTTTTCTTTCTTTTTCTTCATTATTCCACGATCTATAATAACAAAAGTGGGTATATCAGACTCTATACGAACTTTGCAGACTGATCGATTTCGTATGTATGTATTTATGAATACGAAAGAACGCCGGTGCATGTTGCGGGCAATTGTCTATTTTACGTATAAACGTACCCTTTTTTTTTCCTCTTTTTGATTTTTTCGTTTCCACTCGCGTGGCGATTATACCTATATAACATAAAAAAACGTATGCAATGGTGTACCTAGAGGTAGATACCGCGTTACGTGTAAAACATAATTATTCTTATATAAACCGAACATATGTACCTAGTTGGATTTTATATTTTATTCTTTTTCAAGTGAAACGATGCGATTTTGAATCCTATGGTCTTACGTTACCTATTTATTATCGATCTTATATTATATCGGCAAATAATTATTTCTAAATTTCCAAATTTCATCCAGCTATATCGAGCAAAAAAATACTATCAAACAAAGAAGATATTCATCCAGGTGCAGTGGCAATTTATCCCGGATTTTAATTAAACGAATTAATTTCAGAGAGGCAAGTTGACGATATTGGAAATTGTCTATCCTCCTCGAATTGAGGAGGAGTAGGAAAAGGTTGCGGGAGGGAGGATCGAGAGCAAAATTGAAAAAAATTAAAATTGAAAAATTTCACGTTTTTTTTTTTTTTAAAGAATACAAAATTATTGATCATTATCACAAATTGACGAACGCGTATCATCCAATATAATACACGTTATTTTTTATCTGTTCTGAAGTTGGCAAACTGGCAATAAAATAAAATAAAGATATAAACATACATTGGTTATATGTATACCATGTGTTACCTTTATTTTATTTGATTTTTTCTTCTCGTCTTTGCCATTAAATTTCATCAAGCGACAATGAATGAGATTGACCGCTTGTCATTTCCCCATTTTTCATTTCGTCCTGAACCAAAGCGACGAAACGTTCCCCAGCAAATACCTTGAACAGAAAATCCAACAGCTAACCTTTATACGGTACCTACTTACATGTTCCCTTTTATTGCTTTCTAAAATTATTCCAGAAACAATTCATCAACCAGGCAATGCAA
The DNA here is from genome assembly GCA_963992785.1 of Tenthredo livida. Lineage (NCBI taxonomy): Eukaryota > Metazoa > Arthropoda > Insecta > Hymenoptera > Tenthredinidae > Tenthredo > Tenthredo livida. The sequence continues at coordinate 173,850 of OZ023070.1, read as the reverse complement.
ACAACGAGACTAACCACGCTTTTATGCTTTTCTCAATACACACACTCGCACCCTGAATATGATACCTCGTCTATTGCAAATGATAACACAAGAACCCCCATTATCACAGGATGATCCGCGATCACCATGATTATTGATAATTATCTAAGAAAAATTGGAAACACAACAAACAATTGGTAAAAAATTGGCTTTGGTATCGACAATTGAAGGAAAAAAAAAAAAAAACTATGTAGCAAAAGTTCGTCGAGAATGGAATAGTATATGTGTGATTCGATGAGTTGAATGTTCTTCGTCAACTTGCCCTTCGCATATTATATCTCCATCGTTCAGGACGTAGTAGATCGAACTGTTGTCGGTTTCACAACTTCCGGTGCATCCCACCCGGAAGCGATGTGTTCTTTTGTCAGAGATAAAGAAAGAGAGAGAAATACGTATAAATATATAAATAAATAAGCGAAAAAATAAAGGGAACGAAGTCTTGAAGATCGCGAGAAAAGCTGCAGCACTGACCAGAGAGAGGCTCATCTACTTCCGGTCTGCAAGCGAATCCTCGCACCCATCGGTCACGTTCTTCCTCGTCCCCACGTGTCCCATATCCCTTTAGGGGTGCTGCGCTAGTACATATGTATAAACATATATACTAGCTGTATATATATATATATATTAGAAATATATATATATATAAATGTACTATATATGTATACATAGAAGTAAGGGAGTGGAGTGCGCGTACCTCGTGCCGCGTGTCGGCAAGGGATGCGAGGGGACGGTGCGCTAGACGTATCGACCGAGCCCGACCTCCCTGTTGTGTGCAGGGTGGATTTGCCCGGTAGGCAGAGAGAGGAAGGGGAGAGGGTGGAAAAGCGAAGAGTGAAGAGAGGCGAGAGCGGAGAATGGAGAGTGGCGAGAGGAGAGAGGAGAACGGGGGTTCCGGAGCTGGTCTCACCCTCAGAGCGCGCGCTACGTGCGCTACTTTTCCGTTAGCGGGAGGGCGCGGAAGCGAGATACCACGAGGAGGGCTCTCGAAGGCCCCTTCGCGTTGCCCTGCGGAATTTTTCAACGGTATATACGATGTAAAGAGGGGGATATACGGAAAAATGGAACGAAAAGCCTATATACCGTCGACGTGACGGTTTCATCAAATATCTTAACGGTATACCTACTGCACCTATGACACGAAATGTTACGAAAAACAATAATTGTAGAGTGACCTGCAGTCGTTTCGGGTAAAACGCTTCTGATCAACCCCCGTTCGACCTCGAACCTCAAGAAAACATTGAGATCTCGGTTTCATTGTTATAAACATCGAGAATCAATAGATAAGAGGATTAATTGAGTGCTCTATGGATTCTCTCTCTTTCTATAAATCTCTATTAGTCGTCGCCTGCCGCGCCGCGACGTCGGCAGTATATCTACTCGCGATCTAATTTAACGTTAAGAGGCGTTGATGAACGGGTATCGTTTCCGTACCTATATAGGTGTTTAAACCTATACAGAGTTTTACCGGCGAATAGAATTCACAATTTTCTTCATGGCGAGTTCCAGCCACCCTAAACCCGCCCCGTGGCGAAGAGTGTTCATCCTGTGTCGGTTGCTCGGAGCAGTTCTTCTCCTTCTTCTGCTACGGGTTTGGGCTGTGACGTACACCTGCAACGGCACGGTTGGAATGAAAGATTGGAAAACTGTCCAGAGGAGAGTGCATCGTTCTCCGTACGTCTATCTAATAAGTTAAACCTCGGCCCAAGCGTGCACGTAGGGTAGTGAATGAACGGGACACTACCCTCGGACGAGGTATGTATCAGACATCCAAATCTGGTCGTAAGTATTACTTACCTGTATTCTATTGAAACGGTAATTATTTATTAGAAGGGAAACGATCGGCTTTATCCGTCCCTTCCTGCATATAGGGTACAACCCTTTCCATACGAACCTGCAGCTTGGCGCTGTTGGATAGGCGTCGTTACGAAACCTATCCGAAAATTCGGTTTACGCGACTACCGACGATCTTACGTGTAGAGACCCATCAACCCTAAAATTAACCGCACGCGATGCGTCACTTATTAACTTTGACGTATGCGTATATTGATGTGCCAGGGCCTGAAGCTAGGCCTTTCGTTGAGCTGGTGCGGTAATCCAGGAGTAGCTGACCATCTGGCGGCAGATGCTGCGGTCTACCGTACGCCGTGTCCAGATCCGGATTCGATTTTGATTGCAGCGTAGGGGATGAGATCCTCGATTTCGTAATATTAATCGGCTACTGATAATGGGATTCGATGAACCGGGAGGAAAAATGGCGAGAGGGTATTCTCCCGATGATTGCGGTCTCGGAGCTTTTAGACACATTTAGATCGCCTCAGGGCTGTCGGGCCAAGAACTAACAATAAGAACCTCAGGGGTGGTACAATTCCGGGCCATATGGCTTGGGCAGACGTTGATAGGGGCGGTTCCCGCCGGGGCAATACTGCCCGATTATATACGCCGAGTATAATCTCGGGGAAGGGAATGGGAAGATCTCGAATTAAATATCCAAAAGTTTAACCCTGCATCGGATCTGATGTCGCGTGAAGGAAAATACGAAAAGGAGCTGGAGCTGTCGACTTTAGTATTTCGCCAAAGCAACCATATAGGTATATGCCTATTAATAGAACTAGATCCTTGCGATTCTAGTATTCGACTATCATTCCTATATAGAGCGAAACTTCGCCCCTGATTTGTTATGCTAATTGCGCCAACTAGGGGGAATAAAAAAGCGTTAATTATAATTCATGAATTGATATATCTGCACCCTCGTCGACCCTTCCGTAAATCCTTTCAATTCCAATTAAGTCTACGCGCCCGTCCGCGTAGTATACGTATATATACAAATTACACGTATACCTATATGTAGGTATGTATACTGTACCTCTATATCTGCACACAGTTACATGTTCGGTATAAATACGTCAAGGTACACTGCAGACTGCTTCAAAATAACGCGATATTTTATTATGACCAATTTCTTGGAAACAGCTGATTTTATCGTTGAAAAAAACCTCTTTCTATATCCACGAAGCCCACGTCTCATATCTGTACAAGCTTATCAGTCTGGTATAGAGATTAGCAGGAAAATGTGAAGCCGGTGTATCGCTCCGTTATAGTCAGGCAGACTCGTATACCTGTACAGGTACCTACATGTTTGCAGTAAATTTCCTCAGCACCTATCTTCAACACCCATCCGTCCGGCAAAACGTCGTCATCGTCGTCATATGTAGGATAAGGCGAAATGCCAACAACTGTAGAGGTACCTATATGTACGCAGGCGAACTGTGGGACCGCGCCCGGTACTCTTAGGGCGTGTACTTCCGGTCAGGATTACGGTACAACGTGGTGGTTATACCACGGCTTATGTATTGCGCGTGTAGGACAGCGTAGGCAACGATCAAATCTCTCTCTTTCGATAGACTAGCGAGAGAAAGGCCGAATGCAGAGAAGAGGTTTTTAAGCTTCTATATTATAGTATCAGAGCCTCGCCTAGCCTGTCTCCGCATACATTTGTTCTTTCGTGGGCGGAATGAATGCAATTTCTCTACGTCGAACGTTCGCGGAAGGTGAAATAATATCACGGAAATAACAAATTTCTAACTTCACTGAACATGTCAGTTGATACATACCTACGTCGGGAAAAATATTTCTGCAGCAGTTAGGATGACATGCGAGAGAGGAACCGTTAAAACTTGGAACGTTTATAAAGACCACAACCGACTACGACGAAGCAGCTGTCGTGTCCGATGGCCGGGTTGACGGGCGCACGCGACCAGCAACTACTTTGGACACACCAGTCAGCCCATCGGCAAACAGAGTCAAGAGTTCCTCGTGCGGCAGAAGTCGATGCGATGCGGTACGCGGGAAGAGACCGCGGAGCCTAAGCTTAGTGAATAATTAACTGTTGAACGGATGTGCGCGCCTGAGCATTCGGTATTCGTTTAGCGTCCGGTCCGTGCGGGTCCCTAAAGAATTGTTTTCACAGGTGTAGAAGTTTCTTTATCCAAGACCGTTAACGGTTTTATTTCACTATTTTCTCTTCATTTTCTTCTCGTTTTTTTTTCTTTTTTTTCTCTCTCATTTTTAGGGAACAAAACGTCGCGAATTTCCGAAAGGAAACTCGCATATATAATTGACGTCGGTTAATAAAGCGTGAGAGGTCTTCAAGGACTTCCGCCGGTTAGAGATTACTAACTTGAATATTGCAGACAGGGTGCAGCCCCTAGTGGATAAAATGAATCACTTTTCTTTTCGTTTTCTTTTTCACCCAATCCTGCAAGGACCGGGCGACTTATTTGTCTAATCGTGGGATCGAAATACAAAGAGCTATTTTTTTTTCTTTTTTTTTTTTTTTCAAACAATGTCAAATTAGAGACGGTGAATCCTTTTCGTTATTATTGTATATGAGCCGAGAAAAAAAGATGAAGAAGAAGAAGAGGAAAATTATCATAAATTATACGTCGGTCGTGGCGTAACGACGGGGTTTAGAAAATCTCTGACTACTACGAAAAAGAAATTAGCATCTTTTCACACGAAGCGTATGTAACAGAGAACTTTGGGTGGGTACTATATTAACAGTCTCATTGACACAACGACGAAACGGCGACAGCTCTTCTTCTTCGTTATTCTTCGTTATTCTTCGTTATACTCTACGACCGCGGGATATATTGAAAGTTGGAAAGAAGGTGAAATTCGACTCGGTTCGAAACTCTTAAAGTCGAGACGGTATGTGGTCCAGTCCAGATGGGTACATAACGAACATCAACAAGTCACTTTTTTGTCACTACAACAACCATTCATGGAAAGGATATTTCCATTTTATCCTATTCACTTGGGGAACGCGCTCCAAGAGTGAAGCAATACTGACAAGTAGGATTCGTCCGCTTTTCAACATACGATACAAAGTACAGAGACCAGCACGTGAACGCACGACATCTGTCCCTACCAAATACGGTACAAATACGATTCTTCGTCGCTTGCAAGGTTGTTGTATAACTACTGCAGGTGAGCTGGTGCGCCTTTCATCAGCAACAACTATTTTATACAAATCAACTCTACCACGACGACTACAAGCCTTGAGATTAGCTCGTCGAATCCATTTTTAGAGCGAGAGTTTATTTATGCCTTTAAATGACACGTATGTATGCACCTTTGTTCAGTAACCTCGCTATCTAGGAGGTGGAGGAGGAACGAATGTGTATGCAGTATAGTAACACGCTATACACGTCGCACGTAACGTACATTAGTATAGGAACTGTTCGGTAAGAGATATGCTGGAAGTGGTATAGGAGTGAAAAAGCAAGAAAAAAATAATGAAAAATAAGAAGAAATAATGATAATAAAATTGCAGTCACGACGACGAGCTGCAGTCCCTATCTGTTGATTCGCGCCGGTCGTAATTAGCCTTCTAGTCATTAGGCACAAGGCTGAAGTAGGCTAATGCGCAAGAACGACTACTGGGTACCTACTACCTCGGAGCACAAAGAAATTACAATATTCTAGTGGTGACATTGAGAAGAGGAGGCTGCGAGGTGCAGATAGATCTAGGCGATGCGGTTACTATTCTACTGACGTAACATGCACACCATGCGAACGCTTTAACCTTTTCTTAAACAATGCCTCTGACTCGACTCCACTGCAATCCAATGCATATTGCAATGCAATGGAAAGTGCATTATAACATCAAGGTTACTAAGTAAGCTGTTTCGAGCGCACGCGTACCTCTTTCCACCTACTCGAGGCTACAAGGTGGGAGCTGTTCAGTTATCGCGATGAAAAATCGACATCAAAGATCTCTGGAGGCAGTTTTATGCGATAAATTTTACTCGATTTATAGGGCTCGGGGTGAAGTTCAGAATTTAAAAGCTGAATATACAAAAGGCCGAAAATTTCGAAACTTGTCAAATTCACGCATTCATTCATTCGGTATATATGTGTAGGTATATACTAATAGTTCAATAACTCGGAATCAGAAATGTACCGAAATTTTCAACTTTATTCATTCCGCGATATCAATTCTTATTTCCTAGTTACGGAATTAGGGTCTTCGAAGTTCTTCGACCACTTTAGACGTGACAAACGACTCTCCTTCACAGTTGTTTCACCTCTTAGAGTGCTCTTGGGATATTTCTTCCCCATAGAAGCGTATATATATATACTTGGGGAGAAGATATCGTCGCTATGGTGAGATGAGGACGGATATATGGACGGAGGGAGGATAACTTTGATACCCTAAATTTAACTCGCGATTTCGAGCCAGCTTCTTCTCTCTAACAAGTTTAATTCGTACCTATATACAGTTGCTGGAGTGTCTGAATAACGCGAGGTGCGATCTTGGTCGAAAAAAGAAATAGAATTCTCTACACAATTTATAAGTAATTGGAAATTGATGTGTACAAGGAAGAAACTACTCTTTTGCTTTTACACAAGGGCTCAAGTCCTTCTAAGGCGATACCAAGGCTGTTTGAAACAAGCTTCTTATATGCGACACGTGCCCGGCTATAGCTGCAGTATCGTGAAAGGAAAGGATGCAGTAAGTCCCAGGAGTCCTTCGACAATCGGTTACCACATCCGCAGCTGTAATATCCTTCGACGACACCGTGCATTGCGACTAGTTGAGGTAACTGCAGCAACAGCAGCAGCAGCAGCAGCAGGGAAATTGCAAACCGAACAGCCTACCAGCACCGATGCAATTTATACAATTTCTTGATCGCGACGATGCGATGGGATCGTTTGATTAATGGTCATATTAAATATTTTAGATCCTGATTAATGTTGAGATAACCTATGGTGTGGATACGCCGGCAGCAGACAGCCCTCGTGCATAGATCATGCGGGCTTAATGAATTTTTAAAGAATTTATAATTCGAGTCATCGTCGTTGCTGCTGCTGCTTCTCTTGGCTATATGCGGGCTAAATTATTATGTTAACGAAAATTTTTACAACCATGTATGCAGCAATTAGATATAATGTCAAACAAGGAAAGAATTAAGATAATCCCACGTCAATGTTCTGTTCTTTCATATTTTTTTTCTCACTTTTTTACGTGGATAAGTAATTTATTGACCGTATTGGTATTCATTCTAGTATTCCGGGTACATAGGTTTGCTAATGATTTTCAGCTTATTTATCTCTTTGATTTGTTCGGAATTTCAATGAATGAAAATTACGGACGATTCATCGTTCCTGTCACGTAGTAGTTTACAAACTAGTTTGATCACTAGACGACACTGTCGTGTTTCTTATACTTTATACGGAAATAATTCAAGAGCCTATAGGTAACTGGGTACCTAGCTACACTTTAATGTAACGAGTGAAGAGATGCAGGATAATGAATCTTCCTGAATGACTTGACGATCTTGAAACACGAGAAGAGAAGATGGAATTATAAACAGGTTTGATCTTCTTCCTCATCGATATTCTATGTCAATGAAAAACTTGGATAGTTTTTTTTATTTTTCAGTACTTTTTTCTTCTTTTTTTCTCTATCATCTTATCGCGATAATTTCTCGACGCAGAAAATCGTCACACTTTATTCGAATATGTATACATAGGTAGATGTGAGTCTTTCTCGACTGGTGACAATATCTGCCCATGGGGTATTTTATTTATATTAAGGGTATAGACTGAAATACTCGTGTCGTTAAGAAGAATAAGGATAGGAATAAGAATAAGAATAAGAATAAGAATAAGAATAAGAATAAAAATAAGAATAAGAATACCTATGCCCCACGTGGTTTTCTCTCGAGAGTCGAGACTCGTCCGTCTTCGAAGAAAGTTCAATACAAAATATGACTCGCGGGTTTGCGATCCTATATCTTTCCCGTGAAAGATAAAAAACGAAAAATAAAAAACTAGAAAACTCAAAAAATTAAGTGACTCGTAGTGACAGAGACGGGGGAAAAGTTCGGCCTATGGATTAATATACGATGAAGCGAAAAGCGTGAGTTTCACTATATTTGCAATAAATTAATAGCAATTGATATATTCAAAATAATAATAATAATAATAACAATTTCGTCAATTTCTTGGCGTAAAAAATAATTCCGAGTCCGGTTGCAATGCTCGTACCTATATCTTTTGCTGGTAGGTGTGTATAGGTATAAGAGCTGAGATAGTCGGGGTATTCAACATATGTTATTACATGTACGTATATGTTTGTATCCAAGAGATATAGGTTCGCGCCTGACAGAGATAAACTTGACTGAAACTTGACCCATACCCAGCATGTACCTATACCTATATCTACGTATAAAAATATTAAGAAAATATATTTCCTGCAGCAGTGGCGTTTTTACGTCCTCATATAAATCCATTAGCGTAGTAATTTTTGACGGAAACTGTTGATTTGATATTAGGAAAAATATTGGTTCAACGAAGTTGAACGGGGTAAATGAGGAAATAAAAGCATATAAAATTGACAAAAATTTCTTACACCCTGTACTAGGTATACTGCGGGTAGGTACCTACCTACGTCTGTATCTAATCGTGGCATGTACGAGAAAGGGCAAATATTTACTTGGCGGATACAGTAATCTAGATCGAACGTGTCCGACAAGTTTAACACGGGTTAAAAAATATACACCTGCAATAGGCAGTATGTAACGATGATTTTTTATACTACCTTGCATATGGTCTACGTCGGAGCTATACTACATGCACCTATACCGTTTGAGAATTTATAGAAATATTAAATATTAGAAATGAAATTTCATCCTTATTCTTATTCTCTATAAGAATAATTTTTTTCAGTATGTTGTATTTTCACTCTTTCCTCATATCTTCATCTGTTCATCTCGGCTTGTGCGTATCACTTTTCTCCGATGTGATAGAGATCGATTTCATGTCTTGACGTTGGTAAATACATCCACATCATATACGAATCATATTTTTTAAAATACGGTATTCAGACGAGGCCGCAAGATTCTGACAAGTTTAAAGAGAAAAAAAAAAAAAATCACCTGCTGCCACCACATAAATTGAGGTCACGTGTGTGTCTCTCTTCCCTTATTATCATCATCCTTATATGCTTATACATATATATATATATATATATATATTTTTTTTTTTCGTATCCTGCGGGCTCCGTTTACCTCGAAGCAAAGAATTTCGCACGCTGCGAGAGTTCTTGTTTTCTTTTTTTTCCTTTTTTTTTTGTACAAATTTAAGTAGACTGCGCTCATACGGTATATTAAAGAAGACCTTTGATATGTTTAGCCGACTTAAAATCGTCTAGGTGTATTAAGACGTGCCTATATAGGTATGATTACACAAGCTTATACCGGTGATCGAAACGAGAAGATTACGAGATCGGTGTATGCTATAATGGGTGCAACGATTATACCTCGAACAATATCCAAATTTCTAAAGCGATTAAGACACCTAGATGTGTGATCTTGAAAATCACCGTCTTCCGTGTACGCTACGATTATACCCAACTACCCCTAATCCCGATAAATATCGCCGTCGAAATTTCAACAAGTTCGCGATTATTTTTCTCGCTGATAATATTACGAGCCGATATTTCGTCAGGTTTTGGAAACGACGTGGAAAAAAAACGAGAAAAAAAAATGATATTTCACTTGATTTTATACATACGATCGCAGAAAATATTTGCCCTCTGTTCGCTCGTTCATTTGCTTTCCGTTATATACTTGAGCTAATTATTTGAATTACTCTTGATCCGGCGTCACTCTTTCCACCTTCCGTTCCTTTCCTTTTCTTTATTTCCATCCCTGTTCGTTCGTTGTGTACCTATATCATACATACGCGGTACGAAAATTTTTATTACCGTATACTCCGCCGTTCCCTACATCATTTGCGGTCAATAGCAGCGGCATTCGGGATAGCTGCCGAGTCTTCTTTTGTTCATCATTTCCGGTTACGTGCTGGTAGATAAAAAGAATAATCGTAGTATGACTGCAGCAGCAGGCCACACGACACGAGGATCAACAACAACAACGGTATAGGTACATGGTATAGCTGCACATCAGGGGCCAAGTTTCTCTCCCAAATTCAACCTGCTTCTATATACTTTTGCAATGACCATGCGATGATGCACTTCACCTCACTTCATTTCACTTCACTTCATCTTACCTCACCGTCTCCTCATGTCTCTCTGTGTTCATATCTTTCGACTCACATTCTATAGAGATAAGGACTTGAAGGGACGCATTATGCGACTATAGGAATTCTTTTCTAAAGAAATTGTTGAGGGCATGCATGCTCGAATGCGATGCACCCAGGTTGAGACTAGCTCGCGATAGAAGAATAAAGAAACGTGGTGGACGAGGTGAGGGAGTCAGGATGGAAAGAAGCTGCATCATCAGGGACCGTGACATTCCTGAAATGACAAAGCTATGCACGATGTAGGACGACCGGGCCAAGGACGTGTGAAACCAATGAAGGCTTTTCGAAGTCACTTTCGGACTATAGTTCCCAAGTAACGTGAATCTTTCCCCCTGACACGTGACACCCGGAGATTTTTAGACCTATGTATAGTTGTTACGGCCTGCAGGCTGCCAGATGTCAAATTCTGCAACGCCGGTTAACCGAGTTTCAGATTTACTCAATGGTAATCTATACCGTTTAGTCAACGTCGCAAGTTTAGTTACCAACTTCCGCGCAAAGAGGAAGTGTGTCATTTCGCGAGGACTTATCCATACATTGAAACTATGTTATCTTTACCTCATATCCGACTTATATATACTGAATGACTATATAGTCACGCAATTATCTTGTACGGTACATGACGACGACGACGACGACGACAGTAATTTTCATTATCATAGCCACAGCACACCACGCTGATGCGAGCGGGACGTCACTCTTATTACCACACGATTAAGTAATGGGTATAATTGTCTCTCTAATCTTTTTACGATAACCGCGGAGCTGTTGCCTCTTAGTCATTCGGTATAACTGCGTTTTATCTCGGCACTTCGTTTTTTCTTTTCTTTTCTCTTTCTTATTTTGATTCTCATTCGACACAGTCCAACAACGTAACCAGAATATTGCGTCCACGGTACAAGTTCACGGGGTTATATACTTCCTCCGAACTGTAGACAGTGAAATTACCTATACCTACATTACTTTGAGGGGATTTGGAATTTTCAACCTTTCTGAAAACTAATTTAAAATGAATCTATGACCGTGAGGGACGCCATCCATTCCGTATTGTTCATTTTTCAGCCTTACAATCCAGAAATGAGGATCTTGAAATGCAAATAGCCAACCAAACGCACGCACTGCGTTCATACTCTCAGCGCGTATGATGTAGCGTTTTTTTTTACACCCATATCTACAGGCGTGAACAATTATCTCCGAGTATCATCGGAATTAATTCCCGAGCGGAAGTAGCGTCTCCTTTTTATTATCACGGCTCATAATAAGATCCTTGAGTTTTACCTCATAGCAGTGGTTCGGGTATCGTTGAATCCACCTCTTCCGGCGTTGCAGTCTGCACCCCAGTCTGTCCGTGTAACCTACCTGTCGAAGCGAGGCACATGACTCGTTGGTTCGCTCGGTTCTGCCTCTGGTTTGTATGTAGGTACTTATTCATTTCCCCACCTCGGGATTCTCCTCCTCGTCCGTCGTGGATGGAAGTAGGTGATCGCGCATGCGACTAAGCTACGCCACTCTCCTCCACCACGGACGACGGGATGTTTAAATATGGCGGCCCCGCGTGTTTACAGCGCACTAGCAGAAGCGTAAAAGCAAAAGCTCGGATGTCGATGCACATTCAAGCGCTTATTTCAACCTGTATATGTGCGTGGTGGTCGTCATATACCAGCTGGTAACAGGTATAGAGAGAATAATAAGAGAGATGTATATACCCACCTATATCTACATCCAAGTTCATCTACGCGTGTGTATCTCCTCTCGGAACACAGTGCAGTCGGGGCATCGCGCTGCAGCGCTTATGGTAGAACCGCGAGAAGCTCTTACGGCTCGGAACTAAGGAGAAGGTAGAGGCGCGCGTGCATCAGCTGGCGTCCTTGGCAGGGTGCAATTACCCCGGCTACCTACCTACCTTCTCGCGAGTCGAGTCCTCGCGGCCCTCGACCCGGTATATCCAGCTCCTTGCTTGCTTGCTTGCTTCCACTCGCTCGCTCACTCGCTCGCTACAGCGACGAAGGTAGTAGAGGAACTCCGGAGGATAGCCAGCCGACGCGCCCGAGCCCTCTAGCCCTCTATTCGTTCGTTCGTTCGTTCGTTCGTTCGGATGGGATGGAATGGAATGGAATGGGATGAGACGGGATGGGATAGCTACACACCGTGACCGATGAAAAAAGTACGACGAAGCGAACCTGCGAAGACCGGACCGATTCTGGTATCTCGTCGTCGTCGTCGTTCGCCGCTCTGTGCGGCGCTGCGGCGTTGGGGTCGACGATCCTAAGTCCTCCTCGACGTCGTCGTCTCTCGGAATTGGCCCCGGTTAAACTCGAACCTCGAGAAGAGAGAACCGTCCCTCGCGTTCTCCGCTCCTCTCCGCTCCTCTTCGTTATTATTCTTATTCCAACTTGGCGTATATAGAATGCAGAAATGCAGATTCACCGCATCTCGCGAGAGTCCCGTAAGTGGAAAATATTTTCGGTGTAGGTACATCATATCCAGGTTACAGTAACGATGCATTATACACGACTCAATAAACGCCGTCTCTTTTCTACCGGCCACTATCCGAAAATACATTATTCATTCCCTACCCGTGTGCGAAACGGCGAAACGAGTATATAGTCGAGTAAAAGTTGTTGTATGCTCATGTACCCGTGCAGTTTATGTCAACGTTGCCTGGGATTCAGACGGTGACAAACAAGAAGCAGATTTTTACGTTCATTTACATTCATATTACACTATATAGTAACCGCATATATATGTATACCTATCTATAGTACCTACCGATATAGTTCCGTGATTTTTTTCTTACTATCAAACCTTGTGCGTTAGGTATGGTAAAACCGAGCTGCGCTAGCGTAGGCAGCTTCAGGTATGTTACATACCTACATGTGTAATCGTTAATAGCGTGTAATCAATCATTTAGAAAATATTGGCCATCAAGCATCGCTTGCTTGCTTGCCTGCTTGCTTTGCTTTGCTTTGCTTGGTTACTTGATTTACCGTTATCTCTTGCAACGATACGATATATACCCACGACGAGGGACGAGAGAATACGACGTTGGTATAACGCCGGTATATCTAAAACGCGTGAAGTTTCGTTTACGGCTTCGTGTTCCAAGAATTATTATTTTCTTTATTTATTAAGATTTTTTTCAATACGTTCGCGATCAACGCCTCGGCGATTTGTCAAATTCCGGTGATCAATCCATCTGTCATTTCTATATTTCGCAATTAAACTATACACAGGATCTCTTCTTACGACGAATTATTCCTCGTTTCATTACGTGCCTAAAGAGATTACATCAGATTCGTTTCATAAATCGATTCGATTTGATTTATCAACTCTTCATCGCGTATGTCTCGTCTACTTATCCCCCCCCCCCCCCCCCCCTTGACTTGTCCTCGTCTTCGTGTATTCGCGATAATTTATGACAAGCATTATAACATTCTACTTGAATCAGACTTGAGTTCACACCGAAAATCATCATGGTACCTATAATATTAATCGGTCAATTTATAGACGTTTCTTAGCTTTCTCATTAATACATCCAGATACAACCTGCAGCCTAGCACCTCTAGTCTTGTGTCGTATAGGTGTAAAAACGAAGGTAGGTACCCACCTCGACAAGTCGGTGAAAATTTACGAGGCACCAGCCACCGGCAACCTTTTGACCTCGTGATAAGAATCGGTAATCCTCGATTGCCTACACGCTCATTCGTTCCTCGGCGTAACCCCACCTCGCCCCCTCCACAGGAGGGTTCAACTCTCGGTGAAATTTATTCCCCTCGGGGCAACGACACCGCGGTTGATGCAGTTAGTCGCGACGGAGGAGGCGGCCGTCGTCGTCGTCGTCGTTGTCGTTGTCGTTGTCGCTGTCGTTGTCGTTGTCGTTATGTCGTTGTCGGTTCTTCCCGCCGCCCTGCATCCATCCACGCCGTATACATATACATAACATACACACGCTGCGCACACAGACATTTTCCATATCGGTCAGTGTGAGGGAAGCTTAAACTACACTATATCATACATATATTACCATTCTCGCGGGGCAACCTCGTGTATACGCTTTATAAGAAGACATCGGTACCGCCACCGATGATGAGCCTGGCTGATGATGAAGTAATGAACCTGCCTGCAACAAGACTATTACATATCTGCCGATCATCTTCCGAGTATTTTATACCCACATCATCCGCTGCTCAATCTTATAGAAGGGTTATTCACACGGGCATTAAACAATACCTTATCATCGATCGATTAATCCATAATTCTCTCGTTATCATTAGGGTATAACTCATCGCGCTGTATCGTTACACCTATACCTATATAGCTTCACTTTTCTCCGAATGGAGAACTTTGCCTTAAAGTAATTAATAACGCCGAAGGAGACGAAGACACATCTGCTCGGAGTATCCTATCTGATGATGATTACTATGACGTTGCTAGAGGATCTGAGAACTACCGATTCCTCATACTCCCGCGTATGTGTCTCGCCCTCTCATTATATAGGATTTAGCTTTTATCTTGACTAGCAGCACTAGCCGCACTTGCGAGTGGCCTGCACGGTGTGTAGTGTGCGAGCTCTGCTCTGAGAGGCTAGAATGTGTCCTTGACAAAGGATCGTTGACCCTCGGGGGCCAACCGCCGAGTCCAGACTTGTACTAAGAGGGCTAAAACTCTGGCTTGGACCCGGAGGAAGGAAGAAGGAAGGATCGAGGAGTTAAAGGACCTCGTATATAGGTATAGGCTAAGCTTATTCTACCCACGCGATTCTCAGTCCGCCACAGTCGCGGATTTTCGCCATTTAGACCGCGGTCGCCGCATTCGTCGTCAGAATTTATTTAACATATCGCAGCCAGGAGTCCGTCCAAGTAACAGCAGGATATCGACGAAATACGTGTTCGACACAGACCGCGATTTCGCCAAATATTTTCCCTCGCGACAATCTCAGTATACTAGGAGAACATCGTTATATGGTGGACAATTTTATCTCGCATTACCGGAAGTGCCTACGCGCACGTAGCTTACCAGTGCAAAGGATCAAAACAAACGGTTCAAACAAGTGTATAGGTATGTTGTATACCCGTGTCGAAAAAGAGTACGTCTTAGTTGCCGGTAGTTAGATAGGTGCTCTTAATTACCTGGTTAGAATTTCCGGTTAGCAAACCGCAGCACGGTGTTAGTGCCTTGCCCATACGCTGCAGACTTCGAACAATGCATAAAGCACCATGTCCCACAGTAGTTATAAGGTGTACCTACCTCTCTACCTTGCAGCAGTATATACACTCGTCGAGGAAACTCGTCGACAAGAAAAGAGAGCGTTGTTTGTCCTTTTTCTGTTGTTTTTCTTCTTTCCCAGTTGTACATAGATCGCTAAACTGTGGAAGTGACGAGGCTCTATTATAATATATGTACACAATACACACATAGTACCTATATAGGTAGTATATGCTACCAGTTTTGTTATCCTTGCCTATATCTACGAACGGATGACGAGTAGTGATGCACTGGCGTTAATCTGGGCCAGGGCCATCAGTACTGTGACAAGGATAATCCGCAGGACGGACAAATCGTTGCGGAATTATCGCCGCGGTATACGTATCGTGCATATAGTATATATATACACACCCATATGTATATGTATATCTCTTCTTCAACGTTCTGTCCAACCAATAGCAACGGCAGTGATTATGTAACGCTTGCATAATCGAACGAACGTCTCTTCTATGTACCTATATTACCTATGTATACCTACTGTTTGAAACAAATCATTCTACAATTAATAAAACTAGTATAGGTACTGTCAAAATTATGAATTCGTTCAGAATTTCGGAACTTCAACTCGGTACTCACGTAGAGTTGGAAGAAATAGGATAATATAATAATACTGATGATAATAACATATCACTATATATTATATGAACATAAATATAAATATAATATACCAAATTCGTTGGTAGTTACAGTTTAAGGTTTCTTGTATGCTAGTTCGCGTCTCGCTCGCGCGTGCGTACGTATACGTACGTACGGCTCGCTTTGCCATAAAGAGAACAAGAAAGGAGAAGAAAAAGGAAAATGAAACGAAAAAAGGGTATATAGGTACAAAATAAGGAAAACCAGTTTGAGCCATGGGGTCCCCTGTTGGTGCTGCACAGGTACGTCGTTCGCCGGACCTGTTTGCCGAAGCATAAACAAACCCTGGCGAAATATGCAATGGGATAGGTAAAACAACGCTGCATTGTGTTGACTAGGGCGTTAACCCAGGTCAGGCACGTACACCTCCCCACCCCCGTAACTTTCCGCCTTCCTCTGCACCTCTTCCCTTCCACCGTTTACTCCTAACTTTACAACAGCATGTATGAAGGTATGCATGTACGCTGTACCTTATACTACTCTCTCTCTCTCTCTCTCTCTCTCCCGCTCATTGCTCCCGGTAGTCGCATGGTGCATCGACGCGGTGACGTAATTCCGGCGATTGCCACCGGAAACTAAGAGTTGTTCGCGCCCCCGCCGTAACTACAAGACGCCGCGAGACATCAAACACCTGTAATCTATGTACGATGACAAATCCTACGACAGGTCGTCCCTCTAGCTGTACACCAATTTCCTGATACGCATACGCATATACATCATTCACAATCGCACGTATGTAGCTAGACTATACGCACAAGTAGTGAGCGAGCCGTATTTTCAGAGTGGATTCTTTGCGAAATTCTAAGACGAAATTTCCTTTACCACAAATTCGTGGGCCCCATAGTTCCCGAGCTACGAAAGATCTTGGGCGACCGATCGCGGAACCTTATGGGTCGCACAGACTCTGCCTGGGCCTGGACCGGCCATG
Organism: Tenthredo livida; assembly: GCA_963992785.1. Lineage (NCBI taxonomy): Eukaryota > Metazoa > Arthropoda > Insecta > Hymenoptera > Tenthredinidae > Tenthredo > Tenthredo livida. The sequence goes on along the minus strand of OZ023070.1, from coordinate 156,872 downwards.
AGTGGAAGTTGAGCGGTGCCCAGTCTATGCGACCTATACCTACGCTCTGCGTGCGGTAAGCTGAGATCTTACGTAGCTCGGAAACTATCGGTCTCACGAATTTTTTGGTAAAGGAAATTTAGTCTTAGGTTTTCACGGGGAATCCACTCTCAAAATATGAATCGCTGAACCTGAATGAACCTGTATATCTATGACGCGTCATACTATGTGAAGAATAGATAGGCTTGTGTGTGTATATAAATAGTTGTACAGTACTGTCGTCGCCGTGCCGACTCTGAGAGGCGGTTTATATATAACAATAGTCGAGGAGTAGAATCGAGATTGTAAATAATTGAGAGACAGAAGTTGAAAGCGAGAGTTTGAGCTTGAGTTGGAGTTGAGTTGAGTTCGAGTGAGAGCGAGAGGGAAAGCGAGAGCCTGCAGAACAACCGGAGTTGTGTATCCGATTAAAGTCGCCAACTGGCCGCATCCAGCATCCAGCATCCCAGCATCCCGACATCAAGCATCCAACATCCGCGGGGCGGTTGTCTCTTTGTGAATGAATGAACTCTGATCCTATTGTAGTACGAATCTCTCTTCCCGCTTCCCTCTTTCTCTTTCTCTCGTCGCTCTTCGCTCTTGTGATATACACGCGTTTAAAAGACCGGGTCTACCACGATGCTTGCGGATCGGCACGGTTTTGCAATAGGATCAAAGATTTATCGTCAATTCAGCTGCCGCTATAATACTAATGCAGACCCGCGATCAAGTCCAGTGGAATTCCGTACTATTTCCGTTCTTCTTCTTCTTCTTCTTCTTCTTCTTCTTCTTCTTCTTATAATTTGTTTTCTTTCCTTTTGTTTTTTGTATTTCTTCATTTTTTTTTCATGTTCCGGTTAAATTGTTGGTTAATCTCGACGTGTTGGACGGTGATCATGGTCTCCAATATCTCGTCGCTGCTCTCATAACATATACCCACAAACACCGGAAGACGAGCGACTCTCGCCAGGCTAGCTCTGCTGCAGTGCAGCAGAAGCAGCGCTAGCCGAGTCCACTTCAAAAGCCAATAAACCTTTCCAATCTAAACGAAACCGTTCCCGCTCTTGTCAATAAACTTGACTGGTTTATGATTACGACGAACTCTTGATGCTCGGAAAATTGAATTTTTCTATTTTTTCACGAGATAGTTAGTATATAGGGTCAAGCTGAACCGTTGCAACCCGTTTCTCTAACATCGACTAATTCTCTTCATCTCCTCGTCACGGTGTACTTATAACGAGAAGAACTCTTCTCCAACGATGCCCAAAATATCCGCTCCAAGTCATCGATCAGATCTTCTTTCTCTCATGTTTTAGGAATCATACTAATTAAAGACGCATCTCAAATATTCCCTCTGTTTTCTATACGTCTATATTTATGCCTTATGTATGTACCTATATGAACATGTTAGCTCCGCTTATCGAATTACATATGAAATATTCATTGAACTGTCGAAAAATTGACTAATCGATCAATTTCTTCTGCAAACTGAACACCATAAACATCAGTGCATAAAAGAGAAGATATATAAGGCGAAGGTGAAGGTGAAACGGAAAGGGGACAAGACCACCCACGCGGCTCAACTCAAAACGGACGCCATTACGCCTTCGTCGTCCTCCACTCTGATGCTGCGGACAAAAACTCGAAGGGGCGAACGCGGGCGAGCAACCAATGTTTATTTTTCCCTTTAGAGTGGATGGAGCTCGATGAAAGGCAAATTAAAGGTCGCTTTGGTCCACCGCAATTGTTATTTTTCCTCGCTTCTATCGGGCCCCTGTGCGGGACTGCTCCGGGCATAGTTCGATAGGCTTTTCGAAAATGTACCCACCGCACATTGTCGGGGTTCAAATTGCACCTGAAAATCATAAAAACTCAAAGAACTCACTGGTCCAAACAATTCTGATCCTCCTATAGTACTGCAGCTAAGAACTCGCGTGAACGAATTACTTAATTAGGAAACTATCGCGATGAGATAAGAGAGAGAGAGAGAGAGAGAGAGAGAGGGTAAGAGATAGAGACGTTTCGCTCGTTTTGTGGCCATCTGTTGCTCGCCGGTATGACCTGATCAGATTATTTCATTCCCACTGCTATTCTACGAGGATGCAAAAATATCCCATAAAAATAATTCCATTTGAAAAATATACCCATGGGGATTTCCGCCCCCTTTATGGACAGGATACGAGACCACTACTCGGTAATCACGTCACAGGCTTTTATCAGACCTGGTTCGATATGGCATTCGTCTAAACTCTGAACCGCCGCATATATATCTTGCCTAAATAATAATCTGCTCCTATATACGAAGAGCCAGTTCCCTAATAAGAGAAATGGAGAAATTCCAGGCTCCAGGATCAGACTTTTACGTATTTTATTCTCACTGTTTTCCCCGCTCTCTTGATGGTTTTAATTCCCGACTCAGGGTGTCGCCTGGCTTTGAAACTGTATAAAAGCAGAGGGTCTGGGTCTCTTTGTAGAAAGATCGCGGGCTGAAGATATAAGAGCAATGGTGTATAAAACGGAAGGGTATCTTCCTACGGAATCCTCACCTACTCCGGGGTTAAGGTGTTCTTTGAAATTCTGATTATAATTTAGTTTATGTTATTCTCAAGTTCTGAACTATCGATACCGTCGACGAGTTGCAAAATTGGAATTCGGACCGAGACCACCGAACGATGCGATCATCAACTTTTTTTTAACTGTTCAATTCTCGCCGTGAAATGAACATGTAGGTACTAATCATTATTGTTCTACGAATGACGAGTATACGAGTTTGCATATCGACGCGTCAGTGACCTGAATAATTACGACACCTCGAACACCACGACCATACCCTGTCATACCCGGCCGCTACGGTTCCCCGTGACTCGCTTAAGCCACGTTTAAACAAACCGATTGGTTAAATAGGGATTAATTAAGGGGTGATTTTGAAACAAAGGGGACTCAACCCTCCTGGCTGCCTGTTGCCTATACACCCTGCTGCTCGGCAATGAGAAACCAAGAGAGGAAGAGAAGATACGCCCCTGTATGCACTCGACGACCCATTCCTATATTTCTCGTCATTAAAATTTTTCTACTTTTTATTAATGAATAATGATTATTCATTTCTTAATTTTTCTTTCATTTTCACATACCTACCTAAACAAGTAGACGTGGTTCAATAGGTGTACATGTATAGGTGCTATTCCGAACCGTAAAAGAGCACGTATATCCTTAACGCTTTATGTATATACGTATACCTATAGAGAGTTTAGTCGCCGTTCCTCGCTCGGCCGCGGTCAGTTCCTGATGAATAATTAAGAGGTACACGTGTGCCGCGTTCAACACCCTGGGGCTGAAGAGAGTCTATATATAGTCTGTTCGCATCTATACATAAAATACTTGTATTATGTTGAGTGATAATGATTCGGACAATTACCCATGTATTCCGGAAGTTTATAGAGTCCGGAGTCCGGAGTCCGGATGATCGGCGATGTATTTTCCATATGGGGGAGACCGACGCAAAGTGGGCACCCCTTTCGAAAAACTTTTAGTCGGTATTATTCAAATTTCGAATATCGAGATGCGAGATGCGAGATGAGAGAGTGTTTATTTATGCCTCGAAATTATCGTGTGGGTTTCTCGCGCAAGGACAGTTAACAGCATATTATACAGATATAGTATAGGTATATGTAGATTCTGTTGAAATGAAAAAGAAAAAAAAGAAAAAAGAAAAAACTATATCTATAGACAGGAGACGGTAGTTTGGTAGTTTGTTAATATATTGTACGTATGCAGGTAGCGCGCATCGTTTCAAATTATGTGACGCGTGTCTAACAAATCAGAGAACCTTTATAGCTACCTGTCTCTCTCTCTATCTTTTTATCTATGTTTATTCCAATAGGTAAGTATACATGTATATTGTATACATCTTTCTCTCTCGTCTCGTTCCACTCGCTGGTATCGTATGGTGGCTTCTCTGGTTAAGCACGATGAATATAATTATTAGAGGAAACCCTGGGCAGGATTTGAAAAATGCTCTCTTCCTCCGTTTCTTCGCTTTTCTCGTTTTGTTTTTTTTTTTTTACTTTTTTACTTCTTTACTTTATAATTTTATCATGCACAGTATAATTCGATTCAATTTTAACCGCTTTGTTCGTTGAGAGAGAGAGAGAGAGAGAGAGAGAGAGAGAGAGAGAGAGAGAGAGAGAGAGAAAGAAATGAAAAACAACACAAAAAAAATGACCAAAAATTTGAACAAAAGAAAAGAGTTTCCTCGAGTCGACGACTTCAAGGGTTGCAGTTCTTACCTACGTAGAAAATTTTTATTACATCCTATGGGTATAGGTGGCTCGAACAAGACTCTTAATTCCGGAAACTCTGCCATACTCCATTTTACGACTTACCTACTTGTTAAACTTTAGAAAATTCCTTAGGTAAAGGTGCCCAGGATTATACGTTCTAAATTGTCTTCGTTTTGTTCGAGGTAGGTAAGTACTATACAAGGGATTTGGTGGGTTATCATTCGTAGGATTTACCGAGGGATAATTAGTTTTCGTTCTATCGTCAAGTCAAGTATACAACATCATTTCGAGTCTTAACACAATATCATGTTATATAGAAAATTTTCTCTCTCGTATAGGTTTATAGGTATTTGTATTTATACATAGAGGCAGATACAGTAAGATGTTGAAAGTAATTTTTTGATAAGACTGCAGAGAAGAAAAGAGAAGAGAAAAGAAGAGAAGAGAAGATAAGAAAAGAAAAACTAGTAGCCAGTTAAATCTCTGGATCTCGTATATACCTACATACGTAGATAATACATAAATTTAAGTTAACCGATGGCAACGCGCCATCATCCTCTCGATTTTATCCTACTGCAGCCACTTTCGACTTATACCAGATACTAGGCACACCAGATTTCTTCGTGAACGAGTATATATTCCGAGTATAATAGTCTAGAATAGAGGAGGTCGGCAGATCGGGTATAATTTGTCAAGCAACCAATTCTGCGCCTCTAGGTATACACACACACACATGCCTATATCAGCTACACGACTAGACTCCTAGAATATTCATGAAATTTATGAATACTACCCGAAGAATTTTACTGCCGTATTAGAAGCGCGATGGGTTTTAGAATTTATGAAAATCGTTGTAAAAATTTGTCAAACCAGACACACGGGACATACAGGGTGATTAATAAATCACTCCATGTCTAAATTATATTTCCGAAAGAAATTAAATGAAATTCACTCCTCTCTTGAAAATATCGTATATCTTGTTATTTCATTAAATCGGTATGATTTTTCTTCAATTTAGGATACATTCGAAATCCGTTTCACAGTTCCTCGACTCTATGGACACCCTGTATAATAAACCCGCGTGTGTATACGTATGGGGTAGAATCACACAACAAATGTACGTATACATACCTCGACGACCTTTCTACCTGCGGATAGTGAGTCCGGAAAGTTTTCTTTCGTAGGAGAGCCAGCGGGAAGAGAAAGAGAAAGAGAAAGAGAGACAGAGACGGAAATTAGAGAGAGAAAGAGAGACCAGGGCGAGGGTACAGAACTCCAGCCCTCGGCACCCTCGTGCTGCTCCTGCCTGCCGCGTGTTTCGTCGTGAAGTAAAGCGAAGGGCTGCAGGGGCTGCATTTTCCTTTTCAGTCGTCACTCCGCGTTGCCACAGGGTAGACGGAGGAGATTACACAGTCCTCATCATCGTCAGTTCTTGCAGGGCTGGGCCCGAGACTCACAATGCAGTCATTGCCGTTCTTATTTTACACACAAGATGAAGAGAAGAACAGAAGAAATTAGGAAATGAATGGAATCATTTATTAAAAATCGTAGATCGCGTCGTTCGGGACTCCGACTTCTGCTGCTATACCCCACTTACTCCCACGTTATACCTTGTCAGTGTTAATTCGGTGATTTACAGATATCGTTAAAGCGTGCAGTAACCGTATACCTTGGCAAACGGATATAACTACTGTTTTCTAGCTACACGGTTTGTTACAAGTTTCAAATAAATCCCAATGTTGAGTGAATCGTGAATGGTGAATGGTGAATGGTGAATCGTGATTTCAACACCGCTCTTTCTGCATGTGTGCATAGATGCGTAGAGGCAAGAGAAAGAGGAAAAGAAGTGATGGGAAAAGGTTTTCCCTGTTTCATCTGAGAGGAAACCAAGTCTGTCTTCTTGTTGTTTGATTCGTTGCATTTAATGCGCTTATCGTTTTGATACGTACGTATCACGTATCACTGGGCCACGTGACTCGAAATACTTGAACGAAACTAGCTGAACCGTGTACCATACCCTAAGCCCTGAACCTAAACGTGTTTTCAAATTCATTTGTAATGGCGTCCTGCAGCTGTTCCCGAAAAAAGTTTAGGAAAAAAAAATAATCACGTATACCTACCAGGACTGACGAGACGAGACGAGACGAGACGAGACGTGACACATAAAATAATCAACTCTAAGGATATCTACGATCAATCAAGGCCTGCCGCGCTTTCAGAGAATTAATTTATACACCGCCCTATGAAACGAGGGAACCCATGGATTACCAAAGAACCTTGCGGATATAAGAGACGCGTAAGTATATTGCGTTCCTTTCGACGATCAATTACAAGATAACGTCGAATTTATTGTCGAAATTTTATGAATCTTTGTTGTTTCCATTATCTACAAAGCGACTACGAGATCGCCTTTGGCTCGCCGGGACGCGATTTCCCCGAAAGTCTTAATCACGTCGAGCAACTGCTGGTGCCTTGGCGCAATAAAGCTATTCCAAAAGTTCTGAGCGAGAAAAGCTGAGCCCTAAACCAATAAACCTTCGTTTCGTCCATTTTAAGACGAAGCAGCTGTTCCGCAGCTCTCCCCCGTACCTAACGCCGCCGCCTTTCTTATTCCCTTTTACTTTACGTTATAGTTCAAAGGAAAAACCCTCGCCCTCTGGGTACTGGAGAAAAAACTACCTACCTATAGGCACCATAGCCCACCTTTTCGGGGAAGTTGTTTTCCGAAATTTAGTTAAACCCCGGAATTACAACAGCTAATCTCATTGCTTATTGTCAGCTTGAAACTTGAAAGAGAATTACCTACCCAGTCACATCGTCGACTAATTAATTATTTCTACGTACTTATACCCGAAATGCGAAAGAACAATAGCAGGTATAAGATTAGCGCTGGCGTTTTGTTAATTACTTTCGTACGCGTGGGCGATTATATCTCAGACTAAACGAACTGTATAGAGACCCCCGCGGAGACTTCCTCGAACTTCTTAAAGACACGTAGTTTATTTCTTCCTGTTATTTCGTCTCACAGTTCGGTATAGTCGTATAGCGAGAAATCAATCCGCTCGTCATCGATCGGTGAGAATCGAAATTAGATACCTATAGCCGTCTGCACCACCCGCTCGGCTCGCTCGTCCCAAACCCATAGCTGATCCTTTTTGCTCGCCCTAACTCCGTGCGGTTGTGCAGGCGGAGGGCAAAGTCTCGTTTCTCATTCGTCGCTTCTTACATACATACCCACCTACATATATATATATACTGTACTATACGTGTATTATATGCCTAAGCAAGATTCGATGAGGGAAATGCGAATTATAATTGGAATCGTGAAATTAGGGTAAACTCACTTTTACTCGTATAGTTATAACGACTTTACGATCTTAGTTCAGGCACGTAGGTGCATGTGTGCGTGTATGTGTACACGTATACCTGTGGCAGAAGTTTAACAATCTTGTTTCTTGCTACTCGTCGAGAAGCAACGTCTGTCTGTCTACCTACCAACCAACCAACCCACCAACCAACCAACCAGCCAACCTACCTAACTACCTACAGACAAACCGTGTTGCGCAAGTGACAATGAACTTGTTACGGCCGAAGGAACCACCGCCGTCGTTTGTGTCAATGACACGGCCAGAGACGGCCAACTTTGGGACAAGGTTAGTGTGCCGACAACGAGAGAGAAGGAGGTAGTGGGGTAACCACCTTTTCGCTTGTCCGCCGCCTCTCTCTCCGAGGCAATGTTCATCCGGACAACGGAAACAGTTATCTCGTTGTATTATACCTTTATACATGCGAGCAAGTCATCATTTTCATCGCTATATATAGTCTTGTTAGTCTTGTTACACGCGTAAAATATTTATTCAAGAAATTTCACAATATTCGCAAAACTTTGGGGGGATTTAAGAATACGAAAGATATAGAATCGCCTACTATAGACCTGCTGTTTTACTACACAGTTTGGGCAGTTGCAAACGCTGGAATAGAGAGGAATTGAAAATTCTCCGGGGGCAAAATCGCCGTCGCATTATACCTATAGGTATATAAGATGTATATGTTAACCTTCGCGTTAACTTTAACACCCGACACTTCTATGTGTGTAATTTCGCGAGATAAATGCAAGTACATACCATACCATACCGTACCATACCCTACCCTACCCTACCCTACCCTACCCACGTACACATACGGAGTTACCTCACTGTACTCTACCTTATATGCGTATAATATGCTGGTGCTCTACCCTGTAAATGGCTTTTGTTTAAAGGCTCTCGGCACCACACACCCTGCGCACTACAGTCTAGACTCAACAGCCTCCTAACCCCGCGTATATTCATTTATATACCACTGTTACCTATTCTTAGCGCTGACAGGGTTACTCTCTTGCTCACATTCAGTAACAGGCATATACGTAGGTATACAGTACCCGAGTATAAGGTACATTGTGCAAATCCTTTTAACAAACTGGCCAAGTACAATTACTCGTGTATCAGTAATCTCGAGAAATCTATAGATTTTTCTAATCGACGATGCCGTTTTATCCAGAGGAAAATCGCCGTCCTAGTAACGCCCGAGGCATATGATTGCTGCTCTGCTGTGGGTCCGTACGTCTACTGCTCTGTAGACAGTATAACGCGACGTTAACAAGTTACTGTTATGACAGGGGGTTAATATGAGAAAGTGTAACAGTCAAGGATTCTGTAACATATACCATGTTGGGCGTAGGTGTAGTTACGTGAATAGATACAATGCCACATAAGCTACCCGGATTGTATACAATTAATGTAGGTGCAACTGTGCAAGCGATTACTTATATCGTCGTAACTTTTCCTCTCGCATAGTAAAATGAAAACGTGAAAATATAACATTATGCTGTACAAGTTGGTATTAATCGAGCATCGACTCACTCCGTATGCGAGACACCATAACGATATATGAAGCGGCGAGGAAACCAGTTTCTGTTCTCTTCGTGGCTTTGGGTTTGGATATGCCAGACCCGATGAAAAGACGCTGTCAATCGGTTCTATTCCCTTCTCGGATTAGGAGCGTAGGAACATGGGGAATTTCCACCCCGCTGTACGAAATAAGAGAGGCAAAAGTTTACCCACTGCAGACGTAAGAGGGGCAACCGTGAAGGGCAAGGGCCAAGAATATATTGGATTAAGGGTGCGGGGCGTTTCTATTGTCAGAGAAAAACGCAGGATATTCGAAATATTCGACGGATGGTTAAGCTCAGGCATCAAGAAGGGGGAAGAGAACCAGAACCAGAACTCGAACCCGAACCAGAACCGGAACCAGAACCAGAACCAGGACGAGGACGTGGACGAGGAGTCACTCACGGCTACACGAGAGACAAAGACCGCGATATCGAGTGCAGAAGTGCTATGGCCATATTGGGGCGAAAGAAGGGAAGGAAAAGGAACGGAAAGGAAGAGAGGAAGGAGGGATCCCTCTGCGGAATCGGTCCAATCCATATAAAAGAACTCTAGGTAGGGAGAGGGATTAAAGGGAGTTGAAAAAAAAGGAATAAGGACAGGAAAAGTAAAAAGGAAGAGCAAAAAAGTAACAAAAAGTTTGAAAAACCGTTTAAACTTTTCACGCACGGTCTACGACCCTCTCTTCTTTTTATATTGCGTACTTTGGCTGCTGCAGCAGCTAGTTTGGCATCCGTAGTTTTTCATCCCTATAACAAATCCATAGGAATAAATGATCGAGGAGGTTGTAAATACCGCGATCGATAATGATCATTTATTTTTCTACACTCGCACCTCGTAATCTCTGCACATCGTGGTATTAGAGGGCCAGAGATTACAGAGCAGAGATGAGAGGGAGAGAGATGGTGCGCGGGAATGGGCCAAGGGACTCGAGTTGACTCGAGGCAGAATTGAGAAGACGCGAACGGAGAGGAAGCTCCGAGTTCTAAGTATAGGAAGGCGGGCTTGTGGAGTCGAGTGTGTTGTAAGTCTACCGCCTGGAACTTTGAACTGAATACCAACTATGCAAAGGCAGTCACCTCTCTTTTTCTCCCTCTCCTCTTCCCTTTCGTTCCATCTCGCTCCTTCCCAGTCTTGTCTTATCCGACTACTCCAAGGAGAGAAGCGTTGCACCATCGGGCAAATGAACCCGGGTGTGTCTTAAGGTTTAACGCTGCTACACAGCCGCAGCCACAGCAACGGCGAAATCGTGCTGGTGCAGTTTCGCGAGGGTTAACAACCGTTCTATTTAGATACCAAACTACGTTTGTATATCTTCTGCATAACCGCACGCGAATTTTCCCACTATTCTTACTCGCACCGCCTCATTATTACCCCATTATGCCGTTTAATACCGCAGCGCAAGTATAGAGAAATAACTCCGCAAGTTTACATCGCAGGTGAAAAAAGGGGAGGCGAATATTGTCCAACTCGGTGATCATAAATCCCCGGTAGCATATGAGGGACCATATAGTATGCACGTTCTTACGAAATTCTTTAGTCTCATAAGAATCTCGTCAGGAACAATAGCTTCGGAGCGGTTCGGATCAGCTAAGTAGCCGATAAGTTTTCAAAAACGAAAGTAGGTTGAGAGGTCCTCAGGCAATGCTATTCATAGCTATAAGATCGGCAGCTGACTTTCAATTTTGTCTACCAAAGCCGAGTACCTAATGTCGTCCCTTGGCTCAGGGATAGTGTCTTTGATCTATCGGGAAAATCTTAAACCTCCTTTATAGACGAAAGTTTAAATGTATATATATATTAATGCGAGAGTCTTACCCGCTGACCGGCACGCGTGTCGCATGAGACTCTAAAGTCGTAGGTCAGTTGAGCGATAAACTTCCATTAGCACAACGAGCGAACTGCGGACTATGGACTCGTTCGTAATCTGACCCCGATCTTCGATTCCCTGAACTTAAGCGAAACGCTGAAACCTGGAGCGTAACTAGCACACAAGCGCGCAAGTCCTGGTTTATACGGATAACCACCCTCGTTGCATACAATATCTCCCTCGCTCCAAGATCATCGTTCTATCCTTCTCACAAATCCACTTTCACGCCTGGAGAGACGTGACGTAATGATTATTATTGCATTACGGAAAAGCCACAATGCGGTATGCAGTTTTCCTGATCTTTAGATAACTCGCGATTTGTTAATAATTTTGTGGGAAACGGTGCTATTCAATCCCTATAAATAATCATGCTCTAACACACATTTGTCAGACGTTTCATTATTGTTCGGACTCGAAGGCACGGTGTCCTATTCGGTTCTGTTAGTTAGAAACAGCGCGTTGTATTTCAAGAGTCAAGAGTGCCACGTCACGTCCCTGCACTCCGGTGCTATGCCTGGCTATTGCCATCCACGGTTGAATATGCGTCTACAGGGTGTCCCCGAAAACACGCTCTTTATTACTCTTTTATCATTGCAGAGAGACTCCTTAGTTTTTTTTTTTTTTGTTGTTGCAAATATGCGCTTCTGATGTGATTACGAATAGCCAGTCGGCTATAACTCATATGGGGTATTATAAGACGTTGTGTTATGTTAGTTAGTAACACTGGTGTAAACAGAGTCGAGTCATTACTCACTGCTGCCTGCTGCAGCAGCAGCAGCAGCCCTGTATTCCTTGATAGTATAGCATGGTATATATACTACGTATAATAAGTATTATGTATATCAAGGTATATATGTACGTTACTGCATGCGCTGCTGTGGTTTATATATAGAACAACATTCGTTGGAAAATTATGAGCTATGAGTAAGAACTCGAGGCGTTTATATAACTTGATTATTTATACCACGTGGGATTTACCCTTCGTGATGTACCGTACACAGTTCTACGCTCTACACCCAATACACCCTGCAGATATTTATCTCCGTACTTCTATTATCAATCGTATTTCAACCTACGTATACAATACCGAACGATTCAAACCCATCAGACAATATCATTCATTCCATCGAACGTTCGTAACTATAGGTAGGTAGGTATAGGTATTCAAATTAACTCATCGTTTAATATAACGGTGGAAAATTGGACAAGGTTCAGGTCCGGATTTATCCTGACGTAACATCGTACATGCTCATGAAATTTCTCGATTGTAAAGAAAAAAGAAGAAAAGAAGAAAAAAAGAAAAAACATCAAAAAACTTCGAGGAACGTTGACCCTTGGCTATCGATATCTCCGTGTTTATTAGATTGCTGCTGTCGAATGACTGCGGCTATTGTCTATACAATTTTTATCCAGCTTATCAAGAACGGTGTCACTGCCCTGTTATACCGAGGTCTACAATGTGGGCCATTTACGCTGCGGCTGGGTTTGGGTTCCGAATTTCCTAGAGGGTATTCCCCCGAAAGTCTACGTAGCCCTTTTGGAAAAAAAAAACTTTGTTATTCACTTGGTTCGTTATTGTTATCGTATATTGCCTACCTCCTGTGGCACGTGGGAAGAGCCAGAAATTATTTTCCATCCATACGAAATCCCCGAGTCTCCCGTAGCTTCCCTGGGAGAATTTGCAAAATCCCGAATCCCGATGCGCGACGCGCGCAATTGGCAATGTCTGGCCCCGTAATCAGGTTTCGTCACCGGGTAATATGATTATTTGGTAAACGTGCAATTTCCCTGCAGCAGTATTCCAGCCCGAATCTATACACGGCAATCTAGGTGTCGCGAACTGGCATTTCGATACGAAACCGATCGACGCCGACGAGACTAAGTTCTGGCATACATATATAATACATATATGTATACATATATTATATATAATAACCCCTTATCTTGTTCTATTCCACAGCGGGGTCGCAGTTTCATGCGGCGAATGCAGCAGCAGTGGGACCAGCGACATTACCGAACCCGGTTCACCCTGCAGCACGAGCAGCGACGAGGGTCTTGCCGGCATTCGATCAACAGCCCCTAGCCCACCGCACAAGCTGGCGCCCCCGACGCCATCCCCCTCTAGGGGGCCGCAACAGTGGCCCTGGACGCCACCCCTCGCCGCTACCGCTTGCTCAACCTTGAAGAAAATCAAGGGCGAACCTGAGGCTGGTACTCTGCCTAAGGCGGGGGCAGCTGACCCGACAAACTGCCGAGGAAAGAGTCAACACCATATTCATATTCACCATCAGCATCATCACGACGGAACTAATGGGGGAATACCATCGACCCAGGGAAAGATCACCGAGTATTTCAAGACGCAGATTAAACCGCAGCAAGTCAAGGTTCGAATATTGCCGACCGTGATCTACCGAATCTCATCATTTTTTCTTTATCTCCGTCGGTCTTCTGTATTCCCTGTATTTTCCGATTTCCAAACAGGTCAAGAAGTCGCTGGACATGTCTCTGCTGGTAGCTAAAAGTTCACCGGAATTTCGCCGCCCGCCAACAGTTCAGAGGAACAAGGGTGGACTGGCCAAGTATTTGGGAACTGTACCCCCTAACACACGACCCAACGACTGGGAGGTACGGACGTTGACCATGTCCCCACCACCGATGAAGAATCTGCCCGTAGTTGTTCCTAGGACTCACTGCAGCATAATCGAAAAACTGCAAACCCCTGTACCTAGTCTACCGATATCTACGAATGTCCTCAACTCTTTGCCAGCCGTTAAACTCTCGTCGCTACGACTGCCATCCGACGTTAGTCCCGACCCGAAAATCGTCGCACCCCTGACACCGACGCCCTCTCTTACCCAGAAAACGACGGACGTCGATTTCCGGGATAACGTATTCCTGAAACCCGCCGTTAACGAGAACAACAACTTGACTTCAACCATCCAGTTGAGTACCAGGTCTCTTCAGAGCGATCACATCTCTAGACTATCACCTTTGCCAGCCACCACACAGAACGAGATCATTCAAGAACCCAAGGAGACCTTGTCTCCCATTCTTTCGGCACCTACCACCATCAGATTTCCTGCCCAGGCACCAGGCAAGAACAGACCGCAGACAACGGACAGTGGGATTTGTAGATGGGACCAATGTGACGCCAGGTTTGACTCTAGCAGCGGTCTCCTTGAACACTTGCAGGTAAATTATGGAAATTTCATACGATCTCTGTGACCATTGAATGAAATTTATCCCGATCTGTTCCCTATTCCAGGTTTCTCACATCAATAGCCAGACCGGTGGTGATAATTTCATCTGTCATTGGCAAGGGTGTAAAGTACAAGGTAGAACTTCCTGCTCTCGTCGGTGGTTGGAAAGACACGTTCTCTCTCACGGGGGTAATAAGCCGTTCAGATGTATCGTCGACGGATGTGGTAGCAGATTTAGTTCACAGGTATTTTCCGGATTTATATTCATATATTTGTCAGCCACCTATTGTGGGGCTTGTTAGTTCGTGTGACATGGTAGATATGAAATATACTTGGCACGACGGTGTACATTTCTGCGAGCACTCTTCTCTCTCCGCTTCGTTTGGTATTACGAAAAAAGTTCAATTTACCGTCGTGCCAAGTTTGTTTCCAAGTGTAAATAACTGGTGGAGATTGGCCGACATATTTTCTGCCTCTTGAGTCAACTATGAGATTGACTTATCTTACAGGAATAAGTCAAGCGATAGATATTTTCAAACATTCGTCAGAGAGATTGTATAGGCTGTAATGAATACAAGTTGATAGTTCTACTCCTAGAATATAGTATGGTGTTCAATACAGCGTTGAAAAGTAGCAGCAAAACGAAGCTGACTACTCAAGATAATGAGATAAATAAGAGCTTTGGGCTCTGGCACAAAGGCTTCTTCGTCTGCTAATGTATGAATCTATCAGATAGCAGCCTCCCTCAGTTTCCTTACTTTTTCCTCCATGGCAAATGACATAAAACTTCCACATCGGTATTCGATAATCATCACTGTGAACTAATCAATTTATGTCCCGCATAGTCAATTGACTTATCTGGTGGAAATCAATTATTCCGAATGTATCTTTTTGATCACAAAAATAATTTTTCGCAAACGAAATTGGGTAATGTATTTTAATTTGGACATCATTCAGATCTATTTTATCATCACATTCATTCATTCTCACGAAAGATGCGTTCAGAATCAATATGTGATCACTTATGTATGAAGTGGGATTAATACCCTTTTATATCACGAGTCTTTTATACTTCTCACATCATTGAGATCAGATTACGTTCAATAAAAATTGTATCAAAATTGATGAGGTGTTTGGTAAAATTTTGGTCAAATTTTCCTCAAAATATAACAGATATGGGGCATTTTCCAGTGACAGACGAATTTTTATGTCAAAATAACAATGTTGTTCTAGCAGATCAACATTTTTCCCCTTCAGCTGCAATCTGGCATTGAGGCCATTCGATAGCACTGCTGTATGACGATAGTTGAGAAAATATTCTTATTACCGTCAGGGTATTTCATTGGTAAACATGGTACGAGTTTAATCGCCAAATGTGCCCAGAATTGAAACTGTAATCGTAGGTGTAATAACAGAGTGTGTGGTGTGTTTGCGATGGCGCTACTTTAACATCGACTCAGCTCTCACTGGAAGATGCCTATTACTTGTCCAATAATCTATGTTCGACTGGCTTTTTACAGATTACATTGGAGAGACATGTAAACGGTCATTTCAATCAGCCAGAGACGAGCAGCAGTAGCAGTAGAAAGAGTTGCGAAAACGGTGGGAAATTGGTGAGGAGAAACGGGAAACGTTTGAGATATAGAAGACAGCCTTGGTCCGGTGAGTATCTCGACTTTCGACTATGTGGGCATAAGAAATTGAAGAGAACACAAGCTCGGATGATTTATATATGTAATCGAATATTCTATATGAGATCTGAACCGAGGATTGAGATTGTGAATTTCCCTTGTAAATTTTATATTGCAAAATCCGAGTTACCATTCGAATCGTGACGCAGATGCAAAAGAAAGTTTATACCTAGTCACGTTCCATATTTAGCTTGAATTTAACCCACTTTATTCCTATCTCTTTTGCCAAATATTCATAAAACGTGTTACACCGTACATATATTCCTGAATACATAAGTTACAACGTCTTGAAAGTCAACCGCCGGTACTCATGTGCAATTCTATCCAATTTTTTGTACAGCGAGGTTGTTCGACTTCATCGACACAGGCGTTATGGAAGGCCTGCAACATCGGCTACTTGAACTTGCCCGATCCCGGACACAAGGCCGTTTAGCCGAAACTCCGGGCGATGCAATGACCCTAACTAGTCAAGTGAGTATCTAGAGCTATCGAACCGACGAGGAATCGATTCCAAGGTGTATAATCGTTCTAACGCTTACTCATTGTGCTTTCAAGGTCTTAGCTCGAAGGGTGGAACAGGATGGAAAGACTAAGGTGTTGTTGCGGTGGTACCCGCAGGACATGTGAGTTGAAATTGATTAAAACCGACTAATTATAGTGTGCAATTATTATTCGGAGACTGTTTGATTAACGGGCTACACAATTCATCAGCATTTTTATAATTTCTGAACTTCTTTTAATATTCAGAGCTCCAGACGAGTGGGTCCTCGAATCGGAAGTACAGGAGACAAAAAATGTTAGGATATGCAAAGCTGCGGCGACCTCACCCGACGAAGTAAACCTGGCTTTGTATACGGCGATGAATAGCGGAAGCCCACCTCAAACCAGGACGAAACAACGTCGAAAACCAGTTAAAAATTCGTGATACCAATAGATTTATTTGACGGTAAATAAATGGAGATATAAAATATTATTACCTGCGGTTGCGAGAAACACCAAGGCAATAGGAGCGGATCGGGACGGTGTTTAAGGTGCTGACGACGATAGTTGAGATTTTAACGAGAAGTGAAGGAATGAAAGAAAATCCAACAACGTGAGTTGAACAATGAGGAATAAGGTACTTTTAATTTATTTAGTGTAAATCTATGATAAACTAGAATAATTATTGATACTTTATATGTATGATTATTATTTCTTGTTGTTCACGACGCAATCGACTCCAGAAAAGCCGGGTCGACCATAAGTGCCTAACCATGGATGTTTACCTAACTTGAAGAATAAAATCTATTGATTTAACATTTCTCAAACTAATTAAGTATTAACTGTTAGTTAAAAATTTAAGGAGATAATCACTCTGGTGGCCTTACAAAATCAATTAATATCCACAATCGGTCTTGGCATTTCTGGACTTGAGCTCGGAACTTATTTCTCAATTGACAAAAAATGAGTTATGGCTCGGATAGGGGACACTTGTCCTGTTGAACCGTTTTATGGAAAATCGTAGCTGAGGCCGAACTTGAATTCTCCAACTCACGATATGATATGTTCAAGTTTGATTCAAGAGAAGGAACGCAAGTTTCGAGTGAGCTAAGTTACGATTTCCAAATATCGGCGAGGGACTTGAAATTGGATCGCTCTTTCCGCAGGCATGGGTTTATGATCCATGTTGTTGAATTCATGTCGCGGCGAGCGGATACATAGTTGAGATAAATAATATTGTACATTAGAAAGGGGAGAAGAATGAAATGATAATATAGATAAGCGAGAAAAAGGAAAAGAAAAAGAAAATCTGGAAAAAAAAAAAACAACAAATACACAACAGCTAAGAATCACTGCCAATATGTGTAATTAACAATTTTAGGTTTATCGATAATTACAATTACAATTACGATTATATGTATTCTATAGATCTCTAGCTGTCCAGTGATATCTGCGTCCACGCATCTCAAATGGCACTTGAATAATTCAATCGCTCTGTCGCGTGACTAGTCCGTGTACGTTGTGTCTTTTAATTGTTAGAAATTGTCGCCTCCTTCATATCCTTGTATAATTATCATATGATATGAAATTAAATGAAATCTCTAGTTTGATCGTTGGAGAGTTTTAGATAATAGATGAGTATTTTTTTTCGTTTTCAGAACTCCAAAAGTATAAAGATTAAAATATTTTCAAACTACTACTCGCCGCAGATTGTCTAATAAAAGTAGTACCGAATGGGAGGCAAAAAGAGATTAATGAAAACGCAGAGCTCGTGCCCTGTGCGTGTAGTCGCGGATATAACAGACCTGTATATAGTTAGATGAATTATTTGAGCCCCATGGCGTGACGCGACGCTTGGGCCTAGAAATAGCTTACCTTAATTATTAAGTAAAAAAAAATAGTTATACTAAAACTATAATTAATTAAGAAATCGACTGCCACTTTATCAAATAATTTTCACTGCCAAAATCACTGCCAGCTGTCATGCTTTTTTATTGGCAGCCAGAGTTTAAAAATTTTATACATACACCACGGTGCGACTCGTATAATATTCGTGGATTTGTTTTATTTTTTTTTATTCTCTTTTATTTAAGAAAGGAATGATTTTTTTTTATCATTATTTTCATTTAGTTCGAATCGTTTGGCAGCCGCGTTGAAGTGGAGTAACGAACGATACTGCCAAAATAAATGTCAAATCGTCAAGGAAATTTCTTGGCAAAATCATTGAACAGTCAACGTTCCATCTTATTTTAATTCATTTTTAAACGTTGTGTTCTCTCTTCTCTTTACATGCATTTCTATTATTCAATTTTTGTTTTTTTTATTGATCGCGCTAAACAATTTTTTTCTAGTGCCATAAAACATGTTATTCAAATTTGTATTTATTGCATCAATCATTCTCACACTTATTTCTAAGGTAGGTGACTTGAGGGACGACGAGTTAAATCCAGAAAAAAATCCTCTTGACATTGAACTAAATCCGTCAATTCTCAAATCACTGATTACTTATTTTCGTGGTGTGGCCATGGTTTCGCTACTGTCTGGCCTGGGTTTTGAACTTGATGATGACTTTGTCGACCGGTCGCTTGGACTTAATTATTCATTTCACGGTATTTAAAATCCTACCCAAAACACGAATGATACCTTCAAAGTTATTGCTCCTCTATTCCCAACGCCAGAGTATGTTGTCAGTAGCCAGATTCATTGAGTCACACTTGATCTCGATAAAGTTAATGGCGAAAAATTCACTGATAAGATTAAACAAGGATTTTCTTTGGCTCATTAGTACGAACGGATAGCGGAGCTGAGGTATTCTTTTGCAAGCACGTCAAACAATCTGTAAAATGATAATTGCTATGCTTTGATCGAGAGATAACGCTTTTGCGTTATTTCTCTTAAATTAAACGTTGAACAAGATTTCATCCCTGAGTGCCATTTGTCGCTGAATTTCATCACCCCGCTACGTGTGGGTTTAAGCAGAAAATCCTTGTTTCACAATTGATTAATATAATATCGAACAGCATATATAAGTAATAAATCAAATTTCAAATTCGTCAGAATCAGACCCCAATCATAGACTGAGATCGTTAAGTAAATTAAAAAATATAATTTGTGATTCGTTTATTAATAAGGGCCATTTTCCGATCGAACCGTATAATTCCCACCTAGGATAATAGAGCTAAGGTTCATTATTTATCATTTCTCATCATTGTTCGAAACAACTCTTCTCAATTGTAAACAGTCGTTATCGATCGACGTGTGATCTTTCATTAAATTTCATTTTACAAATCTGTGATTAACGCTAGAAATTACTATACGGGGGGGGGATGGGATGGGATGGGATGGGATAATTCGCCACCGATTTGGTTAAATCCTGTCGAAAATTTCGTTGATTGTCTTTAATTTAATTAAGTACAAAGTTTCTATTGTACTGAATAGTGGTCCAATTCTCATCAGTTCACAAAAGTAAACTTCATGACATACATTAAAAAAAGAAAAAAAAAAAGGATGGTACAAATTATTTTATAGTTATTATAAAAAAAAAAAAAAAAAAAATTAAAAAAGCAAAATAACAACAAAAATGACTTGGTTTCGATCGAAGAAGATGGCCCGATGATAAATAACAAAATGAAAATCAATATGGCTGAATCTAAATAGTAATAATAATAATAATAATAATAATATTAATATTATTAATAATAATTGTGTTTATTCAAAGTAATTAAGAGATATCAGCAGATAATTAAGCGACTTTGTCAATCGATACACTCATCTCAATATAGCAGGGCTTAATGATGTGGTAAACGGCATGAATCATTTGATTTAAGTCCTGTTGAAAAATACCAATCGATAACTCGAGCTATAAAACCTTATTTACTGTGAAAATTATACCTAGATTCATTCATAGCGGAGAGTAAAATTCTTCTTTTTTTGTTTTTGTCGTCTAATGAATTGTATTGAGAAAGAAAAAAGGTGATCATTTATCTACTGCTATCGATATTCAATATACATACATATGCTGTATCGAATACAAGCTACTGTAAATTATTGGATAGATGAAATGAAATGATATACTAATATTATTATTGTCAAAGGTGGACATGGATCTGATGTTTATTTATGCTCATCTTTGATAGAAAACGTAATAATTGTACAACTATGCGATTCTAAATGAGGTTTAAAAAGCCGTATTATAGGAAACGAGTGAAACTTGTATTCTGAGAAATCTTTATGATATACAGAAATGTACCGCTATTGTTATATTGTTTGCAGTCTGATGAAATTAAATACGCGTAGATGGCGTGTTATTAAGGGACAGTATAAAATAATGGGACGCAATTTGTGATTATCCTATAAATACATTATAGGTATACATAATAGATATACATAGTATGATCTACGACACACTGAAACTTTAATATTCTGAATGAAATGGGGAAAAAGGTAAAAAAAGAAAAAAAAAACCAATGTATTCATATAACGTTTAGACAGCTGTAAATAAGATGATAATTAAACATTGTAAGAAAATGAAAATAGAAAAAAAAAAAGAAAAATAATGAAAATTTTCGGAAAAGAAACAAGATAGTTTCGGTATTTTTGCAAAAGAGATTAAATGAAAAATAAAAAAAATAATAGATACAAAAAACTCGTTCGGAGAGTTAATAATAGAAGTCACAGTAATATTATTATTCAGAATTGTGTGAGATTATAGTAATTATATTATATTATACATATTATATTATAAAAAAACGGTTGGCGTAGCGGCGAATGGGAAAAAATGAGAAAAAACAAAAAAACAAAAAAAAAAACTATGAAATGAAATTATATCCTGCACTTGTAACGAGTTAGCATTTATCTTCATTTATACAATGATAGAAAAAACCGGATGCAAGAATGAATAGATGGTAATAAATAATTATTATGTGTGATGATTGATAAATAAATAAGGAGAAGAAGAAAATCAAGAAAATGAAAGAATTTGAAACAACAAAGATGTGTGTTATTTCAAGAAGATGAAAAAAATGAAAATGAAAATGAAAATGAAAATGAAAATGAGAATGAGAATGAGAATGAGAATGAGAATGAGAATAAAAATGAAAATGATGTAAATCTAACGAATATAGAAGATATCTATAGGGCATGGCTTTCTAGTTTTCAAAATGAATTTTTTGGGGCTGAATAATATCGATGTGTTATGTTGTAAAAAATGTACAAATATCACGAGATCAGAGTCTAAGACATGCTCATCGTCAGATTATTCTTCATGAATTATTAATAAAAAGAAAGAAAGAAAGAAAGAAAGAATATTATTACGAGAGATGAATAACGATTAATTAATTAATACTAAATACATATAGGATTATTAAGCGATATATGCATATGTATTCGAAAAATTATCACAGACTTGTTCATCTCGTGTTTGTGCGTGTGTTTCTATTTTTTTTCGAGTAGGTATGTGTATAATTGCGAATCACGATATATAAGAATGTAAATAGGATATTATTCTCTACGCTACATGTATAATAATATAATATTATGAATGGTGTTCGTTTATTATAAATTCTATATTAAAGAAAAAAAAGAAAAAATGAAAAAAAAAAGAAAGAAATGATTAAAAGGAAAAGAGAAGTGCTGATTTTAAAGCATTTGCGATATATATAATAATATTATTTATCAAATAAATTTGCCTATTACATTTACATGGAAAAAAACAAACTATTAACTTTCTTTGTCTACATTAACTTTATAATTTTCAAATGCTATCTGATTTTTTTTTTTTTTTTTTGTACTCACTCAAATTTTAGATATGTTCCAGCGTTTCCACGACAAATTTTCTGAGGACAGAATTAGTATTATCTTACGATGGGATGATGAAAAGTCTGCTTTTCCTTTGTGTTTTTTTTTTGTTGTTTACTCTCTTTTTTTGAACTTTTTTAAAAATTGACAGATTTTTCTTTTCTCATTTGACGTTATATATATATATATATATATATATATATATTGATAATAGGGATGATAATAATAAAAATAATAATAATAAAAAATGATAAATGAGATGAACATCTCGTAGAATCATCCTCTTCGCGTAGGTATGATTTTCAATTATATGCCGCAAATGCTTTAAATATCGATAATTGTATAGTTAGGTAGGGTAATGTGCTTAGAAAGGCGTGTTTCTTTGGTATTTTGTGTATAAATATGTGAAACGGTAGAGCGAGAAAGAGGAAGAAAAATAGAGAAATGATGTGTACTAGTGTGATAATGGGAGATCGTTGAGATCGTTGATTGTATATTATCGGTTAAAATCATCATTAAAATCATCGTAATCGTCGTCGCTCTACTCGAATCGGCGTGTTTTAGTTTTATTATAGTAGTAAAGCGACAAAGTTTCGTGAACAAAATTTTTCTTACATAGGATATGAATTATGCCCTGTATAATGTGAAAACTGGAAAGCCCGCAATTGAATAGAAAGGATTTGTATGAAAATAGTAACGTTACTCGATCGAAAATAATAATAACAAAAACAACAACAACAACAACAACAATTCCCGTAGATATTTTCAGGGTTTTATAGATTAATATAAATAAAAGTTTTTCTAATTGAAAATTGCTGTTGATTGATTGATTGATTGATTGAATTTGAACTACAGTTCAATCGCAATGACCTTTGGCAGCAAATAGATTAAACATTTTTCATACTTATTGGTGGTACTTTGAAAAGTGAAACCATTATTTAAATTTTAAAATAAACTAGGCAGAGAGAGAGAGAGAGAGAGAGAGAGAGAGAGAGAGAGAGAGAGAGAGAGAGAGAGAGAGAGAGAGAGAGAGACAGAGAGACAGAGAATAAATAAATAAATAAATAAATAAAAAGTTAATTCGTTTGTAGCCAGGTCAATGTGGTTTAACTGTAATCTTGGTATTTTCTTACATCCGGTATTTCCCGTTTAATTACAATTTCGTAATTTGTTTATTATCATTTTTATCATTATTATTATCATTTTCTTTCATATCCCAAAATTTTATATAGTCGAGTGTGTATTCTCGTATATCAGAGTTGAACGTATTATACCCATTCGATGATAATCAATCATTTCTTCACACCGCCAATATAAGTCTTGTGAGTATCGCGGACGGAATGAACGGGGGTCTTATTACCTACTTTCGTTTACAATCGTTTTGATCGCCCATGGATAGAGTAATGTAAAGAATAAAAATAAATTATCAGAATCACGATATCCCACGATACAATTATTTTTTTATTTTATTTATTTTTTATCCCGATATAATTGACGAGAACAAGTTTTTTCTTTCTTCTTCTTTAATAATATATTTTGTTGAATGAATAAATGTAAATTATTATCCTATCTCTTAAATAAATATAGTATCTATATGCCTAAATATATATTATATTATATAGAATTAGAATTACATAGTTGAAAGTAATAGAGCTTCAGAAAGTTTTTATATACATTTAATACTTGCTATTCTTCTCTTTCTTTTTTTGCATCAGCTACGTATACATATGGGTATAAAATATTGTCATTTTCAAACGCGAGATTCAATCAAACCGTGAAAATACGACGGGAGCTTCATTCACTCATTCATTCATTAATTCGGGACTATATACCTATACATATGATTTGATGATTATTATTTGGTTTCAAATATGTACTATTCTTACCAGTCCCCCCCCCCCCCCCCCCCCCCCAGTACATGTATTATTATTACTATCAATAATTTGCCGAAAATTTCACCCATTCTATTAAATATCATATCCTATGATCCCAAAGTTGTAGATAATTTATTATTATGATAAATTCATTTAATAAACTGCAATATATCTAATACAATACTATATATATAATATATATAACAGACGATAAACGACGACGATCCGATATACACGTTATCAAGACGGTTTGAATTTCGAATAGATGAAATAAATGAATAATTTTGTAAATATTCTATTAGGTATATAACTTTATAATTCAAACCCATAAATATACATACACAACAATAATAATTATTATTATTATCATTATTATCATTATTATTATTATTATTATTCACTATCGTATTCATATACATATACATACATAGACTTTAGTTTATAGATTATTATTATTAATATTATTATTATTATTATCATTAATATCATGTCGTATTGTCTTAATTATAATTTTCTCCGCAACATATTATTATTATTTTCGAATTTTTTCATTTTAATACGACGTTTTCGGTTGAGAGCCTGTCTATTAGTTGTAAAGGCAATCTAACTACCTCAGTTCATAATTTAAATAAATATTTTTCACTGAATATAAGTCTATATGTATATTATGCATGTTATGAATACCTATATTATCATTTTATTAAAATTTATTTCTTAACGTTATTTTGCATAAATTACGTCTATTATGGTTCTTAATTAAATATATAGTATATGTGTATATATTATATCAGACAAATCTTTTTATCAGATTTGTCGCAGAGATTCTGCTCCTCGTGATCATCCACACCTACGTAGTACATCAATATTAAATATATTCCGTTATTATGTTATCATAATATCATAATATCATATACTATACAGGTATACTATATTCTATATGATCAAGCTCCTCGCAGACGGAGGGAGAGATTCGTCGTGCGCCAAGTATACATCTATACGATCATCATCTGTTTCCGTTTCCGGTTTCTATATAGCTGCTGA
Organism: Tenthredo livida; assembly: GCA_963992785.1. NCBI lineage: Eukaryota > Metazoa > Arthropoda > Insecta > Hymenoptera > Tenthredinidae > Tenthredo > Tenthredo livida. The sequence continues at coordinate 131,694 of OZ023070.1, read as the reverse complement.
ATTCTACCCCTCCACGAGGAATAATGTAACGATATACCCTTCGGATGTAGAAATTTGATCCCAGCTTCGCGATGGATACACCCCGGGCCTCGTTCCATCCCATCCCATCCCATTCCGACCCCATCCTGGCTCTGTGTCAGACTACCGGGAGCACCGGGACCTGTCCCCAACCTGTTACCTGTATAGATGAATATGTAGATATGTATACGTAAGTCAATCCAGCAAGCCCCGCGTGTACAACGCCCCCGGAGCATGTCGATGAAATTTAATATTCCTCAAATTGGGGTGCGGGCGTCGTTAACTTTAATGAAAACGATAATTTGGTAATTACTGCAACAGCTACTATCACGCCCTGGTATTAGTGGCGTAAAATTAACTGCGAAGCGATATACATATAATATAGGTGGTAGATAAATTCTCGTCAATTTTCACGCGTTAAATAGGTAAAACAAATATTTCTTCATCTATGATATGAATCAGTATTAGAACACGCGTTTCTAACTAACGGTACCAGTCGTAATATTGGTGCGGACAGCAGAGTCTCTCGAAATAGTAGTACTATCTGTTATCTAATTTGGCGAAATTATTTCCATAGATATAGCAGAACCTGAAACGGGGTCCGACCATCGGCCCCGTGTGTTTCAACTCGTTGTAAAAACTTGTTAGTTTATAATCAGAAGCGGTTAGCGCCCCGCTATACCCGCTTCAGGCTATACGAATACGGGTAATACCTACTCCTGCGATCCAATCCAATCCAATGCGATGAGATGATTGTTGTGGCGACACACGCCGCAGCTCAATTCAGAATATACAGTTTCTCAAGAAAGAAATAATTGCGGCGGGTGCTGCATCTCGCGGTTTCTTGTACTGAAATGAAATCATCTCCTTCCCTGTATGTAACTTTTACAGTTAAAAATACTTTCTTGTATACATATACCTGTACACATATCATACCTTCGTACCGCGTACATATATACCCATACGCGGTGCGATAATGCGGTAATATTTTCTCGAACTATGTGACTTTTTATTTCTCTCTCTTTATCTATCGTTTATCGATTCGCCGCGCCCACTTGTAAGTACACATACCGTATACGTTTGACAAAAATCACTTGCGCGAAAATGATTCCGTAAGATATGAAATTCTCATTAATTCTACGGCCAGTACGGGGCGGGGAAAATAGATTTGTAATGCGAAAACGGGTTGAGAGAGAGATAGAGAAAATAAAAAATAATCATCATCGTTGTACGAATGTTACGATGTAGATATGTAGGTGGGTACTGTTCTACGTGCATACGCTCTATAGAGTAGGTATAGTAAAAAGCGAGAAATCTTAATCGATAAGTATAATGAATGGAAACGGATGATAGAATCGGTAGTATTAGTATAATACACCCGTTGCGAAGATATTACGATATATTTTATAATTTATGAGAAGTTTCCTACGCTCTCACTGATCGTCGATATAGGTACATACTACATATTATGTATATACCTATAGATATATTCAATCTATGTATAGGTATGTATTATGTATGTATTGCCAGGTAGCGAGAAGGGCGAGAACCGCGAGCCGCTAGTCGTTCGGCATAGTTCAGTCGGCTTCCGTTGGCGGCGCTAGAGGCGCGCGTACCGCCTTAGCTCGCGGCGTTGAGTTCCAGTCGCGCGGGCGAGTTCGTAGCGAGTGGTTGGTGCGGTCGTTAGTTTATCGTTTATACGAATAATTGAATACCTGTAGTGCGATAGTCGCGTACTTATTAACCCATTGAGATATTTATAACGAAAAGGCGTTAGTGTGTTACCTGTCTTGGTAAAGTTTAACGATATTGTTCGGTGTCGAGTGCAGTGCTACGTAGAGTGCCTCGGTATAAAAGTCTTATTTCACTCTTTGATAACGAAAACGAAATCGAAATCTAAATCGAAAACGAAAACAAAAACAAAACAGCAACGCGAGGCAGTGACAGCGAGCGCCCGTGCCGGATCCTGGTGCTCTTAAGGTTTACCCGAAGATATCTGTTTAAGGTAAGACCGGCTTCCTTAACAATCTAATAAACATATGTATGGATTTTATAGCTCTTACCACGCTGCGTAGATTCTAAAGTGAAATACATTCTACGCGAGGTATAATGCTATAGATGGTATGGAGTTTGAATTTACGCGTGTCGTTGCGATTATATTCTCTTTTCCGTTCGTGTTATACCATATATTGAGAAAAAGCGGGAGTTTGTCCATACTCTATACTATAGAGTCTATAGTACAGTTCGGTAATGATGTATGAAGAAAAATAGAAAAGTAATTGATCGACACGAACAAGTCAGCGCAGGTAGATATAGAAGCGTACCTACCTACCTACCTACCCATCGCGACTCGTTTATATTGTTACATACTGAGAGAAACAAACCAACTACATATCCACGGCGGGGGGGGGGGGCATCTCTCGAACACCACCGCATGCTGGTGTAATACGTAATTATCTCTTAGCGTCGTCGTCGTCGTATTCGTTTCAAACGAGTAGTTATTTTACCGCGCTGTTATTTAAGCGATATGTATTAATATTGTTATTTTTATATGGTATTTACGCAACGTGTTCAGGTGTGTAAGTTAAAGAAAAAAAATAAGAAACAAACGAGAAAAACAATCGCAATTGTTTGACCTCGAGAAAGAAGCAGAAGAACAATAATAGAAATACTCATTAAGGATAATACGATCGAGTCGCGTTGCAAGCAAGTTTTCTTCGAGAATTTTATAATATGTATTTTTGCTGATATACTGATACTGTGATGACCCACTTTCCGACTCCGAACCGTTGCACCTTTGGGGAAGGAGGGAAAATTTTTAATCATAATAAACACTAGCTGGAGAACTCGCTCCCTTGGGATCCCCCGCAGAGACTCGGTTTAGAGTTAATAATGTATGTATACGTGGATGTGTACATCGGAATGGGGGGATAGGGCGATATGCCACCACGAGGCGCGGTGTTTTTGTTTTTTTTTTTCTCTTTTTTTTTATGCCATAACGTGTCGTTAAAACCGAAGAAAGAGGAAAGAGACAGCAAGAAATTGTTTCATTTCGATTTCCATTTCCATTTCCATTTCCATTTTACCGCCTATATCGAATACGAATCTTAACTTCCGTAAACAGTCCTATAAGATTACCAAGAAATCGCGTAGTAAAGAGTGGGATGTATAATTATTCCACTACCTGCATACCTGCGCGTAGAAACGCGCGAGGCGGAACAATCCGTCATTCACCGTAATCTTTTTCTTGAGAGAGAGAGAGAGAGAGAGAGAGAGAAGAGTTCGATGACGAGTGATGACGAGGTTTCTCTCGCTCTAACTAATCGATTTGTTTGTTTTATTGCCGTTAACTGTCGTCGTCGAGACCCTCTCTATCTAATATACTTATATTATTTATAATCGATTGGGAACGTCGGCGAACAGGAGATAGAAACGATCGGAGCGAGTCACTACTTGATTTTCAACAAATGTGTCTTTCAATTTCTTCACAGTTCAACGTACGGACGATTAATATAATTATTCGCGGATTGATATTCAATTAATTCTATTGTGTTGTTGCGTCGTTGATAATAAATTGCGTTATATCATGTATTTCTTTCAAGTTAGGAATATGAATTCTTTATTCTCGGCTTCATATCTATTCCTCGCTTTTGTTTTTAATCAATTATAAATTATAATAGCACGTCAACCTCAGACTTCGACACGCGTAACTCAATATAAGTTTGATTTTCAAATATGGGAATTGTTATACGCAAATAAGACGTTCGTTCGCGATTCAATCGTCCGGGCGATTTTTGTCTTCTACGATTTATTATTTAACACCCGGCATTATATGTACTACATACCTATTGCACGTTTCTATTCGATAATCTCCTCGTGCCTCTCGTTAGATATTAAACGCATATCTATTATACACATACTATATATCAGATTTTGAAACAGTGTAGGTATCTTTCTATATATATATATATACATATATATAGATTATTCGACACAAGAACATTCTTTAACGATAAACACAAAGATTAAAAGAAACAAAAAAAAAATAGATTATAAATCTATTTACAGTACATCGCGAACAAGCCGATTCGCCTAGTTTACTAATCTTAATCCACGACCGATTAGCTTATCGATAACGGTAAATTATTATCAATACCGTGTATGTAGTAGGATGTATACGCATATAATACCTACTATAGAAAGTGTGTTGAATTTAGTCATCGTAAAAATTATTATATCAAGGTCAACTAATTTTCTGATACGGAACAGAACCTATCTATCTATCGATGTAACTTTTTTTTTTTTTTTTTTATCACAGTAGGTTTCCCTTTTAGTTTCGACATCGAAGATTCTCAGTTTTTTCGTTGTTATAAAGGTCATACATATAAAACCGTCTGGGTAGAGGAGAACGTTATAATACTGTACAAAAACGAAAGTGTTATTGTTTTTTTTTTCTTCTCTCTTTCTCTCTCTCTCTCTCTCCTCTCTCTCTACACTTTCTATATTCGCTTATTGTTATCTTCTTTCCAGTTTCATTTTTTTTTCTTTTTGTTTTTTTTATCTTCTTTACTTTTATAGCTGAGAAAGTTCTATTTTTATTTTTAATTTTTTAATTTTTTAATTTGTTTTTTTCATTTCTTCCATTGTCATCAACCGCGTGGCGTTTCAATTTTGCCAATCAATAACAGTGGAAGACCCATGACTTTTACGTATACGTATATATTTGTACGTGTATATACATATGTATATTGTATTATACCTATATACAGCTTTGCGAATCAATAAAAGCCTGCCTATCGTTGCAGAAGCCATTCAACACGTATACCTGTATATATTATACATTTATACTTGTCAGAGGGTTGGTGTATGTACGTCGCGTATATGTATGTCTTTACATCGACCCATATATCCCTATATTCATGATAGTTCTATACGTATGCATTATATAGGTATAGAAACGGTGGGGTAAAAAGTTTTATAGTAGTTAACGAGGGACGACGACTATAACGCGAGAAGTTCGGGGCGGCGCGGCAAGCTATACTCATTCTATAATTTCCCTTATCCTTTCCCATCCCACGCGTCCCCATAATACATATTATGTGCTCGCATATATGTGCGTGTGTCAAATTTTCGATTTATCGTTGATATCGTTTGATCAGATACTCGGAGGTCCAATTTACTACGAATTCAATTCCATATACACGACGCTTGAGACACATCGTAAACAGTGAACAGTCTTTGGGGAATAAATGTATATTTGTATAGTTATAATGATAAAATGATTTTAGATTTATGATATTTTAAATTATAGTTTGAAGTTTATAGAATATGTATATTATAAAACTTTTGTATAATTTATACGTTCGCTTATAGGTAACCACCTATGCCAATACGTTACAGAGATAAGACTCAGCTGGGCTTTCAATACTCGAATTAATATACGCGAGGGTATAATATTGATTGATAAGAATACCGCGTGTATGTAATCGATATATATATATATATATATATATATCAATTAACGCTGGAGATGTGCCAAGGTCTCGAGATTGTATTTCAAGTCGAATATATATTGAATCGACTATATTTATACTACACATCGTGACATGTGTATAATTCCAAATATTTCATTAATCAAATATCCGGAGGTATTTATATTTAAGCGAGTATGTGTATCATTATTATTTATTATTATATTCAATATCATCATTATTATTATTATATTGCCGAAATTTAAAAACCTGGGGCCGAGGCGAAGTTCCGAATTCGTTTGAGACGACTTGTAGAATTTTTCGAAACGTTCAAGTTCAGAACATTGAAACTCGGAAAATTTCAGGATATGTGGAGACGGTGGAGACAAAAAAATTGTAGTTCGTTCTAATCGATAACTTCATGATGCCATAAATAATTGATAGGATTTTGAAACTTTCTTTCTTTCGGAAAGTTAATCCCAATACGATTTTGACCATACTTAGATGAATGAATAGGTAGGTAGGTACCTGCGTGAATTTCAAGTCACGGAGGTTTGTGAATTTGGATTTTCAACTTCAGCTTTCTTTGGCTTCCAAAGTTTCTGAAATCGCTTCTTCTTCTTATTTTTTTTTTATCTTCTCTCGCCCACAAATATATACGTACCTATATGTATATTATATATTAGGGTGATCCTTATTCAGGGTTCGAACGAATTTTTTATTAGACGCCACCGAAATCGGCTCCAAATATTTCAAAAACAATTCCCTAATTTTTTCAGATTTGTATCTCAACTTCAACCTCTCCCTCCAAGAGGGTGGATTTCCCCATTTAAAATACACGTGTTTCGGCTATATTTTTGGTACCTATATATTTCATTGTCAGAGTAATAATTTTCAAAAAAAATCTGTAACCGCAAGAGTTTGGTGGGCATATCGACGCGTGTGGAGTAAACAAAAAGCATATTATAAATCTAGCTACCTATGGATAGCTATAGATATAGCAACAAGGAGTCGAGGGAGGCTGTCTCGCGCGTGTTCGTATGGGACAAAAAAAGAAAAGAAAAAAAAACCCTTGCTGCTGCTGCTGCTACTGCGCGAGATCTGAAGGACAATAACCCCGTATAAATCAGTAGGGGGGTCCCGAATGGACCCAAACGGGTGACACGTAAAAGAGAGAGGATAAAAAGAGAGAAAGATAGTCGATCGATCAGGACCCGCTGCGTTGTTTACGAGCGCATTATAAATTATAAAAATAAATATTTTATCTATTTATTCATTTATTTAGTATCGAGGTTTTTGTTTCTTCTTTTTTCTTTTCTTTTTTGGTCGCTTCTTTATCCATATTATAACTACCTGTATATACCTAGGTATATACGGACCGAGTGGGTTGATTAGCTATAGTTTTTTGTCGATGTATTTATAATTATTGTAAAATTAGTTTCTCGGTAAGTTGGTAAAAAATTGTCCATGATCGTAATAATGGGTAATATATAATAATACCTATGCTTCCCGGTTCCATAAGTATACCTTATACCTCATACATATATGTATTATATATTTTTTATTTATATATAATAACTGTATGGATCACAGCTTACATTAATATCGCGTGGAATGAATTCTTTGTACTTTTATATATTATATGTCTAATTGTCTACGTATATAAAGCACTTTAATACGCGTACCTACATACTGTACATAAATTCATGCATATGGGTACATGGGCATATTTTTTCCTTTTATTATAACCGCGAAACGCAAACTGTATAACTAACTAACGCGACGACGACGTCCGTGATCGCGTCGCCTGTCCGGCTGTCCGCGGTATATTGGGTACTCTATATACCTACCTATAATATAAAAAGTTGCGAGATTCCTGGATCGAATCGCGATCCTCTCGAGCGTGCAGGAATTATTTATTTAATTATTTTATTTTTATTTTTTTCATCTTTTTTTCATCTTCATCTTTATCTTCTTCTTCCTCTTCCTCTTCCTCTTCTTCTTGTCGCGAAGCGATTTTATTTTCATTTATTTACCGTTTTCTCGTCACGTAATATATAATTTAAAGTACAATATAGTAGAAGTACATAATATATACCTACGTATAGCTGGTAATACCTATGTCCTATGATACGGACAATGAAAAATTTAACTGTTAACTTGCCGACTGATCATTGTGAAAATCTATCTTCATTTTCGCTCGTCCCTCGCCTGGTGTATACATCGTATATATATATATATATATATAATATAATTCCACAATACAGGAATCCCTTTCTTTCTTATTTTAATTACATACTTTTTTCGGTTAAATAACGTAGCGAAATCTATCGCAACACCGGCATATCGAATCTGATTAAATCTAATCCTAACTCAAACTCGCCTGATCTCTGGATTAATACGGAAATGTTAGGATACTGCACAGCAGCCGGACCCTCGGAGTTTATAGTCGCAACGCCCGCGCCGTGAAGACAATTCTTCTGTTCTATATTATACCTACTATACTATTATCTATACTATACTATTACCTACTGCTAAGGCACGTCGTTTTTTACGCCCCACATTCGCCAATCAGCCGCAATCATTCGTTTACCCGCTTGCTTCGTGCCAACGTTGTACCTTATATTATACACACCTATATGGGTAGTTGCGGTTCAATATTTACCTCTATTGATAGGTATTCTTTCCATTTTATTGACAAATTTGTTATATATATGGGGCATTCCACGCCACCTCGACCTGGGTCTGACCCTGAACCCCTTGGATTTGGTCCATAATTTTTCATATTCATTCAGGATGTTCTATCTTTCGAAAGCATGCTAAATTTTTGTTTCAGATTTTTATTATCAAATTTGTTCGAATCGAAGATAGAATCACTTGAGAAAACGGACACTTTTAAAAATCTGAAAAAATTCTCAAAAATCCTGCACTCGATCCAAAGAATTTTGGCGTGTAGACCAGAGTAGCCCGGTATTCGCTATAATAGAATAATAGATTATTATGATAAATATATATTTTTTCAACTAGCTATTCTATCGTTGATAATACATTTTTTTTTCTTATATCGTGGATGAAATATCAAGAAGCTGGTAAAATTCCGTCAATTAACGATCGTACAGCCTGAAGCTATTTTTCATCGATCGTATTCACATCTAGGTATTCGTTAACGAGTTAAAAACATCTCTAATTCGGTTTACACAAATACGCGACGTAATATATGCGGAGCGATTCTATGGAAAGTAACGCACCTAAAAGGTAGGCAAGCGCGAGACTCCCGCATTGAGCAGCTCAAACATCGACGATTTGGTTTTATTAATTAACGTAAGAACCAACAATCGTGTCTACATATGCGCTGATAGAAGAAAAAAAATAAATCTTTCTCTCTCTCTCTCTCACTCAATAAATGAATCAATGAATCAATCACTTATCTGCACGGACTGGTTCTTATACAGCCAACTGCATTGTCTAATTGATTAATTAATTAATGATCGCAAAATTAATTACGTTATAGCGTGCTCGTATGAGATATACTATATACATATACATACCCATCCACCTATGTCTATACCCATGATATTCATATATGTGTATTAATTAATTAATTATTATTATTATTATTATTATTATTATTAATATTATTATCGGAATATAAATTTCTTATTCCGATTACTGCAATATTGTTATACATATAGGTGCATGCGTGCGTATATGTATGCAGTAGATTAAATAGCAGTGCGAGAACGTAATACGTACCTATGCACGACCACCTACAAGTATAAGTTGTTTAGTTCGTCGAACCTTCAGTATATGCTATACATATAGTATACCTAGAAGAGAGAAAAATTATGTATATAAAAGAAGAGAAATGACAACAAAAAAAAGGGTCAGTAAACTAAACCAACGAACCATGTGATACATAAGCAATTGTTTGTATGTATATCCATATGTGGGTATATGTACTTGAGGTTGTTTCAACGGTCTGTGACCCTAGATTATATGATAATTAAATGCAATGCATTACAATGTATTTAAACGCATAATGCAACACGATAGGTATAACGTATGCATGTACTATATGGATCTATAACGAGACGCGAAATTAATCACAATACCACTTCTAGACGGAATGTTCTCCCACTTATATTTACAGTTCTCTCGCGAAACATTCATCCCTCTTCTTTTCTCACTCTCTGATTTCTATCTACCGCTGTACTGTCGCATAGCAAACGCATATCATAAATATACGTATACCTATATAGTATAGTATAATGTCAAATGTGTGATGTTGGATGAAATTAATGATGTACTTATAAGAAAAGGAATAAGACAATCGAGTCTCCACATGGTGATTCAAATTGAACGGATAATATTTCGAGGATAGATTCCCCGTGAAAATCTAAGAATCACGAATTTTTGGTAAAGGAAATTTAGTCTTCAAATTTCGCAAGGAATTTACCCTGAAAATACGATACGCTCAACGTGACTAACACTGTATAGATATAATATGTATAATAATTTTCATCCGATTCACACACAGCGAATCAGATGCTTGAATTATTATCGAACGTACGAGCGTCAAACTGTCGAGACTGACGTATACCGACAACTATATGTGTGGTATATAGGTATGTAATATAGTACCTATATATACAATATACCATAGGTGTGTGTTCATAATTAAAAACGATTTAGTGGTCGTATATAGATTATCTATACGTATAATTACACCTGTGGTGTATTTGATTAGAAAAAAAAAGAAGTTTTTCATCGTACCGGAATTTATATTATATAGACCCTAAAAAAGAATTGTAATTAACTGCAACATCGAATCGCTATGCAGGTTTTACCAATATATTTATATATACACATAGCATATTGACGATCTCGAGACACGCGATTGATTCTGTATACATCGCATATCATTGATCTTCTCCCTCAACCACGAGAGAAAAATAAAAAAATTTGCCGCATATCATAGATTCGAGGGAAATTCCTACGATTCCACGATTGTGGAATTTTAGTGTCCGTTTTTTCTCTCTCTCTCTCTCTCGCCCTCTCATTCCCTCTCTCAAGAAGCTATAGGAATAATTCTTGATTTTTTCTCTCTTTATGCTACGCGATACCACATCGGATTAATGCAGAAATATGTATATCGCCAGTTTATTTAGTATACTAGAGAGTTTGTGTCATCCTTGAAAGATAACCAGCCAGTCCCCCATGAGGAAGAACAGAGATATACTGCCGGTAGCTAAATTTTGCAATTCCGAGGATAGCTTAACCTATATATATATATATATATATATATATATATATATATGCAATATGCATGTAGGCGCGGTTGTAAATCACTGAAATCTCATTCCCTATGTATACTATAGGTACATACAATATATACATATATATATTAATGCATCTGTGTATACGAACGATTAATGAACTGATATAGATCGCGTGATTATTTTATCTTCGTATATACCTACGTATATATGTATATTTATAATATATACCTAGTGAACGAAAATAGATGAAAAAAAAATAAGTAGAAAAAAATGTGACTCTCTTATAAGTACTAAATATTATCGCAGGAGTCTCGTCTTGAACCAAAATGCTCGTTGAATAAGAATCTATAGAGTTAGTCGGATGAGCACTTTGGTCTGATGACTTTGAAATTGCTGAAAGTTGCAGAATTTCGAAATTTCAACCGCGATGAGGCAGTAGTGAATATTGTCCTATAGTCATAGAGCTAAAAAGATGGAATATTTTAAAAAAATCAAAAACAACATATTCACGGACGAGCAACAGCATCTGAGGACTAAGGTCATTTTTGAACCACCCTGATATACCTACATACCTATATGCATATGCATATATGCAGTTCAGTTTATAAATAGTTGGATTCTTCGAACGGTGCAACAGCACATGAATTAAACTGTTATATCCAGCTTTAGTTCCCATGGATGGATAAAACGGATTCGTCTATATCGTATCTAGTATGCATATATACATAATATAGTATACATAAATATGTATAGTGAGTATATATATATATATCTCGTTGGGGGTCGCTAACGTACGCACGATGCTGCAACGCGGTGGAAATTTATTTATATACATACATAGATATATATATATATATATATATTTATATATATATATATGTACATGTATATGTATATACACATGTGTGTATATATTTCCCGTGGGTCCCCGGTCGGTGGGGGAGTTATTACAATTTCCGGCGTAGTTAAATGATTTCAGGGTCTCTGCATCGCAGCAGCAGCAACACCAGCATGTGTTACGTCATCCCACGTGTATACATATATATATATATATATATATATATATTTATATGTACATATGTAGATATACTTATACGTATATGTACCTACGTTTCTACATGGGAAGAGAGCGCACGCTGTTATACTACTTATACTGCAAGGCGGCTCATTGCGCGGCAATCATGCATTCGCGCCTCGAGCAGAGGGAGCCCCGAACTACATACAATAGTATATAATAATGCCTCGACACTTTTCTTAATCGATTTGAACCGAAATTATAGGGGAACCGGGGGCAGGGTTTCTCAAATAATTTGCGACGGAAGAACGAGAAAATTTTATACAGGGTGCAGATGCCAGTTATAACGGGTCATATCTCGAGGGGAGATTCCGTCTGATATTCCAAGACTAGATTTCCTTTACCAAAAATTCGTGGGCCCAATAGTTTTCGAGCTACGGAAGATCTTGGTCGACCGATCGCGGAACCTTATAGATCGCACAGACTGGGCCGACCATGAGTGGAAGTCGAGCGGTGCCCAGTCTGTGCGATCTATAACGCTCCGCGTTTGGTATACAACTAAGATCTTACGTAACTCGGAAACTATCAGTCCCACGAATTTTTCGGTGAAGGAAATTTAGTCCGAGAATTTTTACGGGGAATCTACTCTCACAATATGAACCGCTCAAACTAAATCACCCCGTATACATTGATTCTTGCTTCTTTTTAGTTATTTAATTCAAGTAAAAATCATTCTCTCGATATATTTCTTCCTTATCATTGAACTGTTCTCGTCGAATCGTTTATTCGCTTTATATACCTGTATACTGCAGTGTGTGCATATATGCAGGCGAGCGCGTCTTTCGCGTTTGCCCTGCAACGTTCAAGATAAGTATTTACCCTATAGAACTGCGGCAGGCGCCAATAAAAAAGCTCTGCGATCAGACGACATTCTTCGTAGTTATGGTCCCCAAGTTTCCGTTACCTTTCATGTATGTGACTCTGCGTGTATATAGCTTTGTATTTACCACATTACAGTACACGTGAATCACGTTATATACCTACCTACCTACGCGTATGAGTATATATAGGTATATATTCACTCCCTCTCTACCTCTACACTGTTGCATATAGTATATGTAGAACACCAACTCAGAAGTCGTTCAGTGACTGGAAATCACGGTGGAAATGATGCAGAACTTTAACCGGATCAATTGAAGCCCTTTAAAAAATATATAAAACAGATAGTACCTACGGAGACGCTATAGTATAGAAAATACATACAATATAGGTATACGTAATAGTCTTTCTTTACTTATTGTGATCGTAGATATACGTATAATATAATTATTATACATATTCCGTGAGGAAACGTGGAAAGAGCCTGGTCCAAGCGCGCAGGCACTGACTTATTCGAATCTCCTAGATCATTTTTATTTTTATTTTTTATCGGGTTTTATATACACGCATGGATATCGATATCGATATACCTCGTTAGCAGAAGAGGGCAATGATTCATTTATACAATACCTCTATGATTATCGATTACCATACACTCGTTGCCTATATTGTAGTTTTTCTATTTATTTATTTTAATCAATTTTCTGCATATTACGTTGCGATCCATACGCAAATTCTTATTCTTTCTCTTCGTCTTCTTCTTCTTTTTTTTTTTTTTTTTTTTTTTTATTACCTTCCATGTCCGTAAATCTTATTCTATGATTAAACTGTCGTTAATTATTGAGTAAATGAATTTCTTTCGAGCCCCAAGTCCTCGGTACACGCGAATTTACTTCGAGTATAGTTTATCGCTCATATATAGATATATATATATATATATGATATAGGTATATATAATACTATACATATATGCACCGATACACTGTGATCCGTTCGAACCCACCGTATGTCATTATGCTATCGGACGATGCAATTTCCAATTTGCAATGCCATGCTGGAAAGAAGGAGACGAAGAATAAGAATAAGAAGAAGACGAAAGAGAAAAAGAAAAAGCATGACGGAGAGAAGCTTATAGGAGAAGCTAGCTAGTAGGCATAAACTTGCTGTTCACTGCTCTTCATCCATGGCTGACGACGACGACGACGACGACGACGACGCGACGACGCGACGCCTTAACTTAATATGTAATTGCGCTCTTACCGCATATCATATGGGAAACCCGTTCTTCGGCTACTTTGTACATGCTGCAGATTCATAATTCGTGTACCTATATCTCTCGCCGTTCGTGTATGGGTGCATGCGTACGTATAATAGCTCTGCATCACTTCGTACACATAGGTATATTATATGTAGATAATACATAAAATATGTACAATTTTACGTTTTAATATAATGTAATCCCTTAGCTACATACTATAATATTTTCACGAACTTCCTGTCTATCGATTTATAAAATACGCGTATAAATATCTGTACCAATACTAGGGTGCTTCTTGATTTGATCATTATCGAATTTCGGATGAAAGAAAAACGTGTTACGTCAATTTTTTCAATATACGGGATTCACCGTATAGGTTTTCCCAGATTTCTAATAAAGGACAAGTAATTCTTTTTTTTTTTTTCATATAGTTTTCGTCATCCGTTGAACAGCCTAGCGGCTGCACGGTATGACATTACTTCCGTTCGTTCGTTCGTTCGTACCACGTGTTCGTGATTGAAAAAGTTCTACACCGTGAAAAAATGAAAGGGAAACTTCTTATTATTATAATATACATATGCCAAAACAAATAATATAAATTACTTGTTCTACATTTCTATATTTGTAATATATAAAATATTCGTCGCCCAATTGAATGGGATGACCTGTATACATATAATACAGTCGTAAGTTATTTTTTTTTTTTTTTAAAGAAAGACGAAAAAAAAAGGAGTTACAGAGGTCCCATATAGTTTACAGGTAGATATTGAAGGCATATATTATGATGTAAGACGCGATTTCACGGCGGTCTCTATACTATGTACAATCAATTTTATAATACCGTTACAACAGTACGTTCTATAATTCGTACCTATATACCTATACGTATATGTAGTAACTACACTTGAACCGCGATCCATATAATGGGCAACGCCCCGTAAATTCAAAACCGTCTGTATAATGCGGTGCTCCAGGTCAGCCCTTGATTATTTATCGTACCTATCGCGTTCGCCCACGAACAATTTATCATATTCGCTAAACTCCTATCATTGGTATACATATATTATATGTATGTATGCAGCTCAGCAATTGATAAAAAAAAAAAAAAATTGACAACAAAGAATCGTTATATACCTCATATTTAACAAGAAAAAACGACAATTTTTTTTCTTCTTCTTTTAAACCGCATCATCTCTTTTCTTTCTTTCATTACAAATAGTTTTCACATAATGAAATTATCCAAAATCAATTCTGAGTGAAAAATAATTTTTAATTAGATAGAAATTCACGACTCGCTATTATATGCCTATAGAGAAAATATATGAAAAATTTAATTAAATTTGCATTATTTACTGCTGTTCTATTTACCGCTATACTATACGATGTGTTATAGGTTTATATACACCTTTACTGCATCGGTAGGTAAAATCAACTCCTCGTCTTACCGCAACATCGTTCGTATACCGTTTGCATTAGGTATTACCGCGTCTGTCCGGTCTAGTCTGGTCTGTCTGGCTATAGAAGACCTCCCTTATACACATGCAGTTCGCAGATTCTGTCGCACGAATGAGTACTCAACTACGTGTTGATGAGATTTCATTTTTTTTTTTGTTTTTTCAATTTTTTGGTCTAACAAATTAGCGATATATGATGAATATTTTATTGAAATAATCATCCCCTGTATGAATTATTATTATTTTCATTATTATTATTATTATCGGCAAAATCAACGTTCAAATCTGATTTGTGCATCGCGTGCATGGCTGGATGAACTTTTGCGCGAATTTTTACCTATCCCTGTTATATTATACATTATACATAGCAGCATAAAATTCGATACATATACCTATTTATCCATATGCATATGTATAGGTAGTACCTAGTAATGACTATACCTCAATCGTTGATGTATACTTGGGTACATATAGTTCGATTGAGAACCTCGGAGAAAAGACAAAGCGGTTATATAGCTGGTATTACAATTAGCGCTTGGTCATGGGTACTGTTAGTTTTCCTTACTTAGACTATTCGCGAGTATGTGCGACTATTGTATACATGTACCTATATGTAACTAAATATATAGGTGCAGTTTTGCCACTTGGTAAAGGGTTTATAAACGACATGTTAAGACGACGAGGGAATACTTCGGGCATTCTCGAGGAATACAACAGCTAGAGAGCTCTGGAGCAAAGAGAGAGGGAGAGAGAGAGAGAGAGAGAGAGAGAGACTAGACTCTATACTCTATAGTATAATATCAGACGAAAGGAACTACCGTTAGTAAATGGCGTTTGCTTCCTCTTCCTCCTGTTATTCTTCTTCTTCTTCTTCTTCTTCTTCTTCTTCTTCTTCTTCTTCTTCTTCTTCTTCTTCTTCTTCTTCTTCTTCTTCTTCTTCTTCTTCATCTAATTCTTAGCCAAGATTTGTATATATATATATATACTTCGCTTATATAGTAAATGGTTTGCCTGGATATGTAGAATTCAAGTTCTGAACGGTAAAAATTTGGAATTTGTTTCAAACTTTCCCATTTAAATAACATTTAACCAAGTTTGAGATTTATCAGAGCTATACTGCAATAGGAAGAAAAAAAGTTGATCGCCAAATGTCAGAAATCGCGTGCGTTTTATTGAAATGGGAAAATTCGAAGGCTTTGGGGCGGTACTTGGAATTGAGATGGGGCCCTGGGGTTTTGGTTACATTTTATTTTCTATATATTTCGAGACGTCCTGCTCCATGAGAGCATTGATATCCTGAAATGATCAAATCAAGGACCACCCTAATATGTATATTTAATAATATGTGTAAACGAAGCGTTCCGAGTATACTATACAAGTGGTATATATTTATTTTCTACTTATCCTTATCCGTGTACCTATATACCTATACCTATACCTATACCTATAACATTGCTGACCGCCCGTGAGCACTCGACCAAGTCTTGAAACTCTAAACCATATATAATATATACGAGACGCGTCATCATCCCATGGTATATATAAACAAACTATCGATAAGGACCACCAATCGAGAGAATAACGAGGGATCAGTCACGCAATGCGTTTCATAACTACGCTTATAGAGTCGCACTTCTCTAAGAGCATCGGAGACGTGAAGAACTCTCCGTCTAATGACTTATACCTATACGCGTGTCCAACATACTTGGCTAAGAGAAATTAAAACAAAAAATTAATCTACAACTTGAACCGGAATCTTGTTATAGTCTACCTCTGGTTTTAGTCAATTCTAATCATCACCAATATCTTATAGCGAATGAAATCGATTATATGTCTTTAGCTTAAAAGTGCAGTGTCCGGAATAGTCGCGTTTTTAATACATAAATTATATAAATCGCACTTTCGCTCGGTGTGTATTTCACAATAACAATAAATTATCACAATAAAGTTCTTTAGAAAAAAAAAAGTGAATAATCAAATAAATAATACTAGATGAGTAAAAAATTGTATGAATAAATCAAAATTGAAATTGAAATCGGTGACACATAGGTACACGTTGATTCCAGATTCTTGTGTATATAATTATAGTATATATATATATATTTCGGGTGGACGAAGGCCATATTTTAATTGCGTGAATTTAAAAAAAAAGAAAGAAAATTATTTTCAATTTTATCTATTTTTCGTAATTTATTTTCAACGAGTAATGAAGAAGACGAAGAAGAAGAAGGGTTTGGAGAAGAGGTATATTAAGTATATATTATCAAGTTCTAAGAAACGTGTCATATATAATACGTATAGTTGGTGGTATATAAAATGGCAAGATAGAATCATGTGTGGTGGTGTTGCTGACGGGGCTGAGAACTGCAAGGACCACGAGACTTTGCAAAGATCCCGAGCGGCGACCGGCGACGCGACGCTAGTACGCGATGCAAACTTGAAACAATAGAACGACGCGTAATTCAACGCCTTCAGTAAGCTATACCGAGGCGAGGACGTCGACGACGATGCAAATACGTCGACGTTGCATTGCAACGAATGAAGAAAAAAAGAAAAAAAAAAGAAAAAAGAAGAATAAAAAGAAAAAATAATTAATATAATAAATATAATAATAAATTGAGTTACCGTGAGACGACGGATGTGCAGTTCTTTCTTCTAGCTAATATCTCAGTCGACAGTCAGCCTTCGTTAGAGGAGGTCTAACGTGTGTGAGCTTATTCTTCTTCTATTTTTTTTTTTTTTTTCATTAATTTTTTTTTTCATCATATGTACATAGGTATATGATATAGGTATACACCTGTAGCTAAATTATACTCTCGCTCATTGTTAGTTCATTAACAGATATCGGTGCGCGAAGTTGGTGTATGATTTTAAGACGCGAGATATTATGGTCTCGTTCCTTTTCGTTTCATCATCGAACAATATACTATTGCATATGTATATTCTTTTTTTTTTTTTCATAGTAAGGTAAAGTTGAACACTTTTATTATACAATTATTTATTATTATTGTTAAATAATTATGATCGCAGTTTCTATAACAGCTAATTATTTCTTTAATTTCGCTTGTGTTCTTTTTTTTTTTTTTTTTCTTATTTCTGCTTATTTCTTCGCAAAACTATAATAACATCTTTCGTTGCCTTTATACAACTCTAATTGGAATAATAATTAACTCTATCATCTTTTTTTTTCTCTCTCCATTATCGTTATTCTCCCTCTGATTTTCATTTATTTTTTATAATAAAACGTTTTCGCATTAACCGGGTATATAGCTGGGTATATACCTATACCTAAATTTTATTCTAGTGAATATTTAAAAAAAAGAATTCCAAAAATTTCTGTCCAAAAAGGATAAATTTAATCGACGCGTTCAGCGAAGTTATCATCAAACTCGTAAAGCTCGCGACCGCGACTCGATGGTTGACAGATTAACACGTGCTAACCAATTAACAGCCTTTTAATAACTCAATTAATATTTATAAATAACTATAAATGATGCTTCTTCTTTCATTCCCCCTTACCCACTAACCTGCTGTCTTTCGTATACAGATTACAAGATTACAGGTATAAGTCGTGTTTCCTAGTTTAGATTAGTTTAGATTAGTTCAGCTTCTTTTTTTTTCCATTTTTTTTTTCTTGATGCTTCTTATTTTTGTCTGACGGTGATAAAATCAAACTCTTATATAGTATCTATAGCCTCGGGAGTTGTTTTGTCGTTTCTAATTCCAAACTATCGCACTTAGGTATACCATAAGTATATAATATATAGAACCACGTAGAGAATTCGATCGGCTACGACGGCAATGAAAGTTGATTGAAACAAAAACGAAATGATTCAAATGAAAGATGGCGATAGCAATAAAAGAGAGAGAGAGAGAGAGAGAGAGGAAAAAAAATTGTATATCTGTGAAACTCGTTTAAACTAATTGATTCGGCCCTGCTGTTCGACACCCACGCTCAGGTTTTTTTTTTTCAATTTCTTGTTTTCGATTTAGATGTTATATTCTTTCTTTATCGCTTGATTTTACAAGGCTCTAGCTCGGCGCATGACTGGTAAAAAAGAAAAAAAAATCCAATGAGTAAGTAACAAATGTTATTTGCAGAGAAAACAAAAAGAAAAGAATAGAAGAATAAGAAAAGAAAAAAAATTAAAAAGAGCAGGTATTTT
This sequence comes from Tenthredo livida, assembly GCA_963992785.1. Lineage (NCBI taxonomy): Eukaryota > Metazoa > Arthropoda > Insecta > Hymenoptera > Tenthredinidae > Tenthredo > Tenthredo livida. The sequence goes on along the minus strand of OZ023070.1, from coordinate 112,154 downwards.
ATCGGATCGCAATAAGAACAAAAAAAAAAAAACTTATGATTGACCGGTGAGATCATCGCTAATTCTTTATATAGTTATAGAAAACATTGAAAAAAAAAAAACCAGTAGGTAGTATACACTCTATAAAATTTTTTGCACGGAATAAAATAAAATTCAATGAAATAGTATATTATAAGCACATATGTTATCGAAATATTGGAAAGAAAAAGGTTGACTTTGCTTCGGGAATTGTAAAAAAACAAAAAGAGCGATACTAGGTATAGCCTCGCGGTGGTTTCGGTGACGGTCAAAAGATGCTCGGTCTTTTGCCGATGTGAAATAAATGTTGAAATATGATATGTATATATATATATTGTATGCCCACTTTGCGAATAAGCACTAGGATATCGAATGTATACATACTTATATGTATATGTAGGTATATATAGTCGCGAGTCTGCGTCGGGTCTCTTTCGTGCCGTTTATTAAAACATATTAATCACTGGTTGTGTAATTGTGATACGTGCTGCTAGATTAATACCCTGAGCACAAGAGTGTGCAAAGTATATTATAGCGAGGGTAGATTCCTTGCAAAATTCAGAGACTAAATTTCCTTTACTAAAAATTCGTGGGCCCAATAGTTTCCGAGCTATGGAAGATCGGAGTCGATCGATCGCAGAACCGTATAGATCGCGCAGACCGGGCCCGGCCATAAGTGGAAGTTGAGCGGTGCCCCGCAGTCTCTGCGATCTATTACAATCTGCGTCTGGTATATTAAGATCTTACGTAGCTCGGAAACTATCGGTCCCACGAATTTTCGGTAAAGGATATTTCGTCTCAGATTTTCACAGGGAATCCGCCCTGAAAATATGACCTCGCTCAACCTGAATCACCCTGTATAGTATAATATCGTTAATTTGTTATGTTTAATTGTTGAGACTGGTTCAAGGAACAAAATAATTACTAATTATAATCTAACCGTGTAGAATTCATTACGCTCTTCGTCGTTAATCAAAAGTATACCTATCACTGCAGCAGCAGCAGCAGCAGCAACAGTAGAACAGTAACGACCACGTATTAATTCACATTTGGTCATGCCGCGCAGGTATATAATACTCGGCAATCTACTCCGCAATTTTATTACACCTACATATATATATATATATATATATATATATATATATATATATATATATATATATTATATATCTACGAATTACGTAGTACACGATTATCCTTTCATTCAAACATCGCGCGCGCCCATGGTTAGACTTTTTTATACATCTATCTAGATACTAGGCATAATGATTGATCGCGATTACAGATCGAAGTAGGTATAGATAGGTAGTTGGGTATACTTGCACTTTCACGTCAAGAAAGTTCTCAAATGATCGCTAACCATGTAGGTATATCCATTTAAGTTTTATATTTTTATTTATTTATTTTTTATTTCTTCCAAGTAATATTCGCTATTTATGTCATACGTCTATTATATTGAATTCGAATACCTTATTACGCTAAAAAAAATTGGTCAATAATAATGAAACAATTCATTATGTACCGTCCAATGCAGTGATCAATCAAAAGGCTCTCAGTCGTCGATACATACTTGTATTACTTGTATGTTACAAAAAGGCACGATGGGAATGGAATTATTTTTTATTTTTCAATATTGTCAAATCGCGGGTGGTCAAAAGTTCCGGGAATCATTACGGGGGCCGAATAAATGTTAATCGTTGTGTTTACAGGACCGTATATCATATTTCTCGCTTCAAGTTTCAAACCCCCGTTTTGTTTTTCATTATTGTTTTAATTATCGGTAAAACTCATCAGTACCTATACCACACTATAAAATAACACTCGGCCGTGTCGATTATCATCGCGAGGCTTGTATCGGAGCGCGGGAATAATGATTAACAACTTTATAATACCTATAGGCAGAGATTTAGAACTCTGGGACTTGTATATACCACGTACACAAATCGCTACAGGGCATGAACAGTTATTAAGATCCCTTAATATACCCTTTTAATAAACTTATTCATTTTTTTCCTCCTCTCTTCGCAGTTACAATATAGTATTGAGACGTATAACTGCGGTGCAGCAAGTTGGCTTCTTAAATTATAGGTGTACCGCAGTAGCGCAGTAGGTACTGATTCGAATCTGATTTACAATTAGTTGAAATTTGATATCATCATCTCGGCTTCTGTATATCTTATAAATGTTACAGGGTAGGTCGGCGAAGATGTTCCAAAAGTTCGATGAAAGCGATTTCTGAAAAAGATTCTTTTCATTTTTGAATTGTCTCGAAATTTCGATTGAAGTAGCGAAAAGATTTTGACCGTCAAACCGTGAGGGAAATAACGATACGAGGGAAATTCCGAGATAAGACAGACTAGAAAAATACTAACTTATATATAAATACTAACGAATAACAAATTTTCATCGGCTGCATTTCTCGTCTTCTTCTTTCTTTGGGCATACTTTCTCTCCTCCGTAAAAATCTTTGTCTCTTTTCGCTATGGGAATTAATTGAAAAATCGTCTAGTTTTTAGTCCGCAAAATCTAATCGACTTTATTTGTTTCCGTTTGCCTCCTGTCTTCGGTGAACCTCCCTTTCTCGGTTTCATTGACGGCCACGTAATCATCGTTCACGTCAGTCGGCTGCATATATTCCTCTTCTTCTTCGATTTCCTCTTATTGGCGGTGGATTTCACACGGTCGAAACTCATTCGGCCCTGCAGATCTCTTCGTCGACGATTTGTGAACTCTCGTCGCCTTCATCATCCTCATCTTCACGATCATCAACCTCACCGCAGGCATACAGATCATCTACATATTTTGTCGCGGTATAGGGGATGCCACGACGTCACACATACACCATAGTTTCTATAATTACACCGACGACAACGACGACGATATATATAATATATTCCCATTTATAATTGACGCGTCGTTATTGACGGTAAGGTGTGATGTGACGTAGTGGTATTCTCTGTGCAGCAAACGCACCATATGATATTATAACATATTATCGATATACATATATTTATACATATATATTATATACATGTTTTTGCATACATTATTTTATATCTATATTCATCATTCATATTGCGTATTTTGTTATTTTTTCGATATTATTTATAACTAACTAGATATCATTGTCTAGTTTCGTTGTTGTTATTTATTTATTTATTCAAAGCCTAATACGACAAAGCTTGAAGTTGGGACTGTTCTTATGCCTCGTAAAAACCTATATTTTTCACCATTCTTCCACATTTTTATTATTCATAATCGCACATTAGCATATTAGCATTCGCATTCGTATTCGTATTCTTATTCTTATTCTTATTCTTATATTCTTATATTCTTATTCTCTTTACCATATTTTCTAGTTTATTGTTGCGACATTCCCCTGTGATTTACTGCACGATTTAATGTCTCAAGTTACCTACTTACCTTATATACTGTGCAGCAGGGTATGTGATACCTACTGATATATCAAATGATTTAAACTCAACTTTACCTACGTACCTATGTAGGTACCATACCATTCGTACAATCGTCGAACTGGTTTTTCTTTTCAACTCCGGCTGGCTGGCTGACTTTCGTATAAAAACTCGGTTTTATTATGAATTTATATAATATATATATTATATATAGTTTTTTTTTTCTTTTCTCTTGTTGTTGAAAATTAGTTTAATTCTGAATTCGCGTTGCTTATTTTATACCGTTAATTAACGAGTTGGCTAAGGCCTCGTCTCACGCTATATACATGTATATACTCCTCAGATAATCCTTAATTAATGAATTATTTATTTAACGATAATAATGATGACAATAATAGTGGTGATGATAATAATAATAATAATAATAATAATAATAATAATAATAATAATAAATGTAATAGCTTGTAAGATATAATTATCATCGAAGAATTATTAGACCTATATATTAATTTTTTTTCCTCACTTCGACGAAAATCCGATGGAAACAATATATTATACGATTTACGAACTGTATACCCGATGGATATATTTGGTATGGTGAATAAATGAAATTTATTATTCAATTAAATTTCTACCTGTATGAAAAATATATAATAAATAATAATTGATGTAGACGAGTATAATCTAATAATTACATTTGAAGGAGAAAAAAGAGAAGAATTAGACAAAAAATCGAATTTCATAGGATCTAAAGTTAATAATATGATGTAAGTTTATATTATATACCTACCTAATTAGAAACTCTGAAACGCTGCAGAATTAGCTTCTATAATATTTCGATTGATTATTAAACTAATGAATATTGTAAAATAAAATAAAATAAAACTTTTCGTCTTATTCTCATCCACGCAGATGTACTATGTTACACATGTACTACCTATATACGTATATCTACGTACAATTTATCGATATTTTACAACCTCGTGAAGAATTTTATTTGAACAGCTTATACCTTACATACGTACGTATATAAATTTTACTCGCAGAAAGTTGCAAATTCAAGTGTGCCCTCGCGATCTAGAATTACCAAAGTATTATATATATTATGCAGCATTCGTAATACGAACGTGCATGGTATGTAATGTATATATACTTTATCTTCCTTTTCGATTTTTTCCTTTTTTTCTTCTCATCCCTTGTGAATCACGTCAACGAGTGAATCCTATATTCTGTTAATAAAACTGGTAAACAGCGTGGGCTAAGCTCTTATCGTTTAGATTTTACCGTCTAGTAGGTAGGTATGTATGTATATCGGTATTACATTCTATACGATAGGAAGAAGGAATAAGAACGATGAAAAATAAGTCGAAGAAACGAACAAAGAAAGGAGCATAGGTACATGCTGGAATCATGTGGGCGGAAATAAGCTTCGTAAGCTTCGATACGCCGCAATAAATCCCATAGTTCGATTAAGACGTCGCGATCTTTATTTCCTCCCATAGGTATATACATATACGTACCTCCCTATGTCGATAATTAGGCTAATTTATAGTCTCTTATTTTCTGAAAGGTAATGAAATAAACTTTACCTATAATTTAATTTTTTTTTTTATTCATAATTTTAGATTTATTAATTTTTTTCATTTTTTTTTTTCAATTTCGTTTCCATTTCAAATCCGCTACAGATTTATCATATATGATCTTATGGGATGTTGTAGGTATCATTCAAACCGGAATTAATATACTATTTTCGAGATTGTTCTTCTCGATCTTCTCGAGAGTCTGCAGGCAATTCCTAAACATTTACCTCTCTCTAGGTTTACCTTCCTACCGCGTCATTTGATTTTATCATACCACATAACTACATATTTTACTTCCTGCTCCGTGACCCCACTGACCAGCGGGTCTGTATACCTATCCGATTTAATCGACTCAACTGCGACTTATTTCACGTTTGAAAAAAATCTCAAAACCTAGTATAGGTATGTATGAGGCATCTTATCTTATTGCATTTCATATATTACCTAAATGTATAATTCTCTCATACATATGTACCTATACAGGTTGATTAAGGTTTATGCGGGCCATATTTTGATGGTAGATTCCCCTTGAAATTCTGAGACTAAATTTCCTTTACCAAAAATTCTTGGGACCAATAGATTCCGAGCTACGAAAGATCTTAGTCGACAGATCGCAGAACCTTATGGGTCGCCCAGACTGGGCCGTCCACCTGCAGGAGTGGAAGTTGAACGGTGCCCAGTCTGCGCGATCTACAACGCTCTGCGTTTGGTAAACCGAGATTTAATTACTTAGCTCGGAAACTATCGGCCTCACGAATTTTTGGTCAAGGAAATTTGGTCCTAGATTTTCACGGGGAATCTACCCTCGAAGTATGACTACGCTACAATGTTGAATCACCCTGTATAAGATACCCTGTTCATTATAACCGATGGTTAAAATTTATTATTTTCTTTGTACCCATATGTAGGTACGTACGTCAATGTAGCTTGTTAATTATTAGCATTAACAGCCCTAGCCTCGAGCGATCAGCAGTGTTTAAGCCTGACCTTCGAACTCGAGACTTGGAGGATTTGTAATATGCGGCTATACAATAGTTATTGAAACTTGGAAGTATCTCTTCAGATCTCGGGCGCGTGTGCTGGCGGGCATATAGTCCGGCGTATTCTCTCCTCTGTATCTGAGAGGCTGTATTAGGTACACAGATGCTGTATTGCCTCGGCTATTTGACCAGCTACTACAAGCCAGTTATTCTTGAGAGAGTGAAAAGTAAGAGTGACCGACCTAGAAATTAGCCTGTGCAGGGAGCACCTCGGATTCCCACTAACTTCTCATGTATATATATGTATACAATATACATACAATATACATACAATATACATACCTACATACCCATAGGGAAGGGGAAATAACGATTATCTTTGTATGGAGGCCACGATCTTAATAGTTGTATTAACATTCAATTTCCCTCGAGAATGTTTTTTCTTTTCTTTTTTCTTACACAGCTGTTTTGATTAATCGCCTCGACTCTGATTATTTTCAACTATTCAAGTGTGTCAGATTCACATATAATTAGGCAAGTTAATTTGAAAAATGAGCAAATAAATTGAAGAAACAAAAAACGTAATTTAAATAATAAGAACGCGAATTCTGTTAGCCTGTAAATTTCCAGGTGAAAAAAGATCGTCGTCTAATCTCAACGATCTCGCGGAAATTTTTTCTTTTCTCTTTTCTTTCTTTCTTTCTTTCTTTCTTTCTTTCTTTCAAGTATTCTTCAGATCTTCAAAGTAATACTTGATACATTATAAACGGGATCAAAAAACATTTGAAGAGCCCATATAATCAGTAGGTAAGATTATACTCCGACTTCCTTTACTCAATCAACTCGACTCGCAATCGTGATGCTGCAGACTCCGCATTATTTATCTCTTTGACGAATCTTTTATAGGCATATAAATATATTACGATATTATCATCTGTAATGTATGAAATTGATTCGAAGAAACGATAGAATTTCGCTGAAGCGAGAGGAAAAAGAAGTCATAGTTATATATGTATAACGATGCGAGTAATAACGCGGTTCGGCAATAAGAAACTAATATAAGAATTCATTATTCAGACTATGCATTTTATAATTTACCTAATCAAATTCTAAATTATATGAAATATAGGTAATAGTTGTGACAATTACAGACCAGCATATTATATATTATATGCTATCCCAGATTATACCTTATATTACAGTTTTGAATTATTATTAAATGATGAATTCGCGACACCGTATATGTATAGGTATAAGCGAGATAAAATTATTATCTGCCACGGTATACATAGGTATTAGCCTAATGATCGCATAAGAGCGTTCTGGACCTCCGGCGGAACTCCGTACCTGCAGGTACATCTACGGCTCGCATTAATATACGGGGTGTGCGAGTAATTATCTTGATTATTCGTTTAATTTTATATATAAATAATAATAATAATAATAATAATAATAATAAATACATAAACAACGAATGAAGGAATATTGAAAAGAATGATGGAGAAATTATACACGGATAAGATATATTTCGTATGATTTTAATAGCTTTTCTCCACTTATGATGCTATACATTGTATAAATATATAGGTATACTATATAGGTATATAATAAATATACGTATATAAGATAGATATCATATTTATTCACGCGGGGGCCCCACCCTGCGTAAGATTAATATCTCGAGGATCACGGCCATTTCGCACCACACAGAACTTTTCAACCGGTGTAGGTATAGGTATGCATATACGTTATAATATGCACAAAGTGTAGGCATATAGCAGCAGTCTAGATATAGGTAAAAGATAGATGCATATAGATTCCGTGTGCAACGATCATTGATCGAACCAGCCACGAACCGTGGTGGTTAGTCAAGGCTTGATAAGGTCATTTGTATCCCATACCAATTATTAGGCAATATACATACCTATATACCTCTGGATATCTAGGTACACCGTTTGATAATGTATACCTCTGTCCTTTGAATAGGCGTTAATTGGCGATGGAAATCATTGGACAATTACACCGGATTAAAGTACAGGATTTTTAAACTGTCCAAGATTCGAAATTTCGAAAGTTTATAGATATCCGAAAGGCCGAACCTCCGAGACTTGAAATTACTCGGGAGCTGTTTCGATCGTATCGAAACCAATATAAGGGATAAAATGGGTTTCCGTAGAAAGGATCTCGATCAGAATGAATTATTTTTTTTTTTTTTTTACATCACATTCTGAGGAATATCATTTCCAATATCTATGACGTGTATAAATCTGCAGTCGAATCCTCTGTTCAATTATGGTTGCACAGCTCAATCGATGCGAGCGAGGAGACAATCGTGCATTTATAAAGCGAATCAGTACCTATACCTATACCTATACCTATACCTATACCTATACCTATACCTACCGTACCGGGCGTTAGTGCAGGTGGGAGACTGCAGGAATTGGGATTTCCCTGTTTCCTTATTCTTCCTTATAAGTTATATGTTATATAGTCGAAAAGTATAGAGTAGTTGGTTATACATATATAGGCACATGCCGATCCTCGACGAATACTAATGCGCGTTTAATTTTTCTTCGCGAAAATTATTGGCCGGTGGCCTCGGAGGTTGTGAATCAGTTGACTTTCAATATTCGAAACACGTGACGATGCGAGTCTGGTTAACAAAAAAAAAGAAAAAAAAATTGAATGAAAACTGAAAAAACAAAAGACGTAAGAGAAAGAATCCTGAAACCAGTTGTTCGTCCACTCTAATATTATATAGTTAGTTTTGACGAACAAAAATTTCTGCTTCTCGCATCGACTGCATATACATTATACAAACAGGGAGAAAACTTATCCCGTCATCAGTATTTTTTTATTTTATTCCTTTTTTTTTTTATTATCCCCTAAGATCTCGTACGAGGAACGAGGAGATGCATTATAGTCACCGGATGCGGGAAAAGCGTGACCTGCCTCGCTATGTTCTATTCTTTTCGGTCTGAGCTGAGAATAGCTCGTTTTCACAATTTCGGGAATGTCCGTTCAACAAGATAAGAAAGAAAAAAAAATCTATAAAGTTTTTCTTTTCTCTTCTCAAAATCCATGTCGTTGAAATTGTGAATCTATATACCTAATCGTCAGTTTGTTAACCATCACTCGCTGTATAGTGTACCTACATATCTTTCGCATTCAACTCGTACCCGAATTCCAACACGCGTTTAGATGTGCAGTTCTATCTCGATGCATGTCAATGATCAAAGATTTGATTATTCTTCTCTGTATAATACCGCGACTAATGAATTAAATTTGAAATCATTATTACAGTATATTGTTAATGGACAAATCATTCGATTTTCATTCATGATTCAACCATAGCTAAAGAAAGTGGTTGAAGTTTGGAATTTTAAATATCAAGGTATTCCCCCGAAAGTCTATAACATAGCCAATTCAAAAAACTTTGATACGAGAAAATAAAAAAGTTTTAAATCCTATCAATTACTCGGTATATGACATCACGTAGTTATCGATTGAATTGGACAAAATGGTCATATTATATCATAATGAACCATTTTTTTTGTCTTCACATCCTGATAAATATACCGAAATTTACGGGTATTTATAGGCTCTCGTTCTTAGCTACATCTATATATACCTATATATACTCGTATACACGATCGTGACATATGTATTGTATTAGATTACACGTATCTATATGGATAGGTGAATATCACGTAACATATCCTACGTGAGGAGTTGGAGATAGCTATAGGGTGACCGCAGGGTATATCATAGAATAATAATACCCGCTGGTATAAAACAATTAGATACAACATCGGTTCTCATTATCCATCTGTTGTGTTATGTATACATACGCATACGAATATATCGTGTATATAGGAATGAAATAGGGATAGAGATATAGAAATAGAAATGGATATGGATATGTATGAGGTATGGCATGTATGAGTTTATTATTCATTTCACTTTCACAGTCATCGAGAGACACAACGGCACCAGAAAACCCACCACTGTTCATACATACATACATACATACATAAGTAAATACACATATATAATACATATGTATACAGGTATGACGTGGTTATACTCTTATGGGGCAAGTATAATGAGTACACTAACCCAGAAACGGTGCGGGAAAAGGTATAAAAGGTACTGAGAAGGTAGAAATAAGAGGTAATCGCGAATATACTCGTATACACACACACACACACACACACACACACATGTATATATCTACATAGCGCAAAGAACCCCCCAGGGCGAATTTCACCTTACGCAATTTACTGCGGGATACAAATACGTTTGCAAGTCTACACCTATATACCTACGTAGGTGTGTATATACTATATATGTATATCACATTTACGGGGAATACTGACCAATCTCAAACCCCGGTTTAATACTTGGACAAATTGTTATTCAATCGAAATTACGGCAAAATGATTCTTCTCATTTATTTTGAATATCTTCGGCAGAATTATCGAATTTATATGAACTTTATTAAACGTTTTTCCCGATCATTGCGTAACGCAACATACATATACTATGTATACTAAAATTTGTTAAAGAGCTTAGCTCTAGAGATCTATCTAGGCAATATAGCCAATGTATCGAGAATCGTTTGTACAAATCGTACATATATCGATTCACAGTAGGCGCCCCGCCTTCTACCTATCCGCTACCTACGTAAGATTATGAAATAGTTTGTATAATATTTACTACCACATCGCCTCAATTCAATCTATCGGCCCTTTTATGGTTCACCAGATGTTAATCTATGGTGCTATACAATAACTTACTTTAATCGTTGTTTAAACGACTTTAACAGACCGAACTGTCCGTTCCATAGACGATCGCCTCTTCTACATTTTTTCTTTCTTTTTTTTTTAATTTTTCTGGTTCTTCTTTTTATTTTATTTATTTCTTCGTTCGAGGAGAAGAGAGAGGAAAATTAACCTCCGGAATGTCTAAATTTTTCTTCACGTATGACCCGTTTCTCACACTTTAATTAGATATGCTCTTACCAAATTTTTTGATCATTACATACCTATATACGTGGGTAGTACATACCACGATTTCGTTTCCAAACAATTTGCAACGGTAGTACTTTCTTCTTGTATTTTACTATGCACAAAACTTCCATTGTATTCAACTATATACATATACGAAATATTCTTCTCCTTTTCCCATATTTATGTATCACAACCAAAGAATGAGCAGCTTCTCATATATCATAATATCTACCTACGCGTTATTTAAGTTGGCTAAAAAAAAAGTGGCTGATGTGAGACGTCGCTTGTTTTCTCATAGGTAGGTGTGCCTATATACGTAAGTTCATTATTCACTTTCATTTTCTTCTCTTATCTATAGACTTATACGCGGTTGTGTTATACAGTTGTTACAGAAACGGTAAATACCGGAACAAACCCTAGGCTATAATAATTGAATACGAACTCGTTCACGTTACCCTGTATATTAAAACCCCGAAAAGCACCCCTGGTGCAAAAACATTTGCCAAGTACAATAATATGTGCTCACTACCCCCAAAAAAATCTACCAACAAAATTGGTATGCCTATATACTAAAAAAATGCCTACTCAACGATTGCCAAGTATGTACATGTCTTCTGCATAATAGGGTCGTCCACGAATTTTTTCATCAGCTCTTTCCTAATTGTCATATCCGCATAGATTTAGTGGATATTTGGTCGGAAGGAGAAGGAGACGAAAAATTCTTCAGACGAAACGGGTACTCGGAAACTTGAGCTAATCATATCTCAGCTTTCCGTGCACTGATTCAATTGAAGTTATGCACTCAAGTGAAAGCTCTTTGTCCCTACATTCTGAGATGATGATTTCAAACCCCGGGATATCGCGCGAAGCGAAAGAAATGAGAAAATACGGAAAATTGAAACCCATTTATAGTATCTTGGAGGATTTATACACGCGGATATTCATACGGACTTTACCTGCTTGTTATATCTTTAAACGGGAGTAATTGGTCATTGTTAAACTCCCTTTCCATTCCGCAGCTACCGATTCATCTACCTTCTATATCGCGATCCTTCGCGCAGAATCGATGTATAGGAAAGGAATACGGAGGAAGGGCTGTAGATCGTCATGTTACTCCCGTTATTGTCTGCGCACCATTGTCAAATGTCAAGTATCCCTTTGTCGTACAAATTCACCTACCCTATACCTACGTACGCAGCAAAGGTACGTATAGGTACATACGTACAGGTGACGTGAGCCTAACTCTTTTTCTTCTTCTTCTTCGCCGTCGTCTTATTCTTGTTCTCCGTCTCCTTCTCTGTGCCGTTGTCCCTTTGTCCTTTTCGAAGGATCCCTAAAGTCAACGGTTATACATCTACGTATACGTATGGATTCAGTGGTAGTAGTGAAGGTAAGGTAAGGGTAAGGGTAAGGGTAAGGGTAAGGGTAAGGTACAGTACATCGTCGTTTTACCTCGATAAAACCGGAGAACTTTTGCTTCTGCAGCAACAACAGCCGCGGCAGAAGAGAAGATCGCGATTCTTTGCCCGTGGATTCGCAATTTTTTACACATATCATGTATATATTATGTAGGTATGTGTGCTTATTCTACAATATCAAGTTACGTAAGCACAGACAGTTTTCGCGTTTCTTTTATTCTTAGATATTCTGCATACATTATACATACCTATACCTATACCTATACCTAAACCTATACACCTTCGCATAAGGGGAAATAATAATAAAACGAGATGAACAGAATTTGACACCGGACGTATTCGTATATACCTATATTAATTTTTGATACGAGACTGCAGCATGCCGAACATGAAGACGCGTATTAATTAACGAATTATGCCTGCAGCGTTAAAAGACGCGCAACGTAAGCCGCAAGGGAATGGGAATGAGAGAAAAAGAGGAGGGAAATTGAATAAAAAAAAAAAAATGTAAAAAATAAGAAATAAATAAAAATTGGGAGAAACAACAGCGGAGAGAAACATGTAGAGTCGTAAACCGGTCGTCGATGCTGCTGCTGTTGCTGCAGTCTCTTCCGTTCTGTTGCGTTTCGTTATACCTATGTATACTATATAGGGTACGATGTGGTGCAGATTCGACAGCCAGGAAAATTCGCCGAATACCGTCTAGCCGCGATATACAGATATAATATGCCGGTATATACCTATATGTAGGTATATATTATACCTGCAGCCGATCACTCACGTATATTACTTATAGATTAAACAATTATGTGTGTGTTTTTTGTTCTTGTTTTTTTTTTCCCCCGCAATGAAGTTTCTGTTTTCATTGAAATTTTTCTCGTTAACTTTGCAAAATTCTGAATTTGAATATCACCGATTCACAGTTTTTAGAAAGGGCTTATTCCCCCGATAATCTAGGAATAACCGATTTAAAAAAAGCTTAGAAACTAAGAATATCGGAGAGAAATAGACCGAAATTTTCCGAGTTTTTTTTAATGTTCTGAACTTTAAGTTTTATGAAATTCGGAATCTCGTTTCATCTGGTAGAAATCTATGTATGTATGTACCTATATTATATATTACGCAGGACTTTCAGTTTTTATTAATTTTTTTATTATACTTTTTGAATCGGTTGCGGCTGGCTATCGCTATTTGCCAGCTAGCGTTTATAGTTATTCTCGCAACTTTCATTGAAGCTCGCGCGGTACGGTACAGTAAACGATACGGTTTACAGCAGGCAATTAGTTGTTTCGTTTCGTTTCTTTTCCTTTTCCTTTTCCTTTTCCTTTTCCTTTTCATTATTTTTTTTCGTCCCCTTTTTTTATCTCATTCTTATTCTTATCCTTTAGACCCCAACCGGTATATTAATGAACGTTACGTGACGGAGTCACGTAGACTCCGCGTATAGTATATAGATGACGAGAAATGAAGAAGGAGAAAATAAGAAAATCAGAAAATATGAGATAATAGAACCGGCAGTAACTATTCTAATTACATCCCCCCCCTATGTGTACGTATACCTTACACGTATTATAAGAGGGAAATACGAAATAAATTGGTGCAAAGCTACTGTCATCTAATACACATAATATTTTCACACTATAATGACATATTCAAACGATGATATACATACCATATTATATGTGCATACATAATTCTAAATCTTTCAATTTTTGTTTTTTATTCATTAATGTTATAATTTTTTCATTTTTTTTGTTCTGTACAGATGGTGTGGCCAATGTCTCACAAGCCTCATCTCATGCAGGGTGGTGCAACGCATCTCAGATTATGGTGAGTAGAGCTACGTATTTTGACGATATTTTGACGATATTTTGACTTGATTCATGATCAAAAGTCTGGATACAGTCATACAGAAAATTTCATCTGTGCCAGAACCGATATTTATTTATTTATTTATTTATCTATCTATCTATCTATCTCTTTATTTATTAATACAGTTTCTAGAATCATCGTAAATATATTCTCTTAATTTTATCTACTCCTCTCTTCGTGGTCGATAACGGGAAACCAACTGATGCCGTCGCTGCAGGGATAGGTATAATTCTCTTATGTTAGTTGCGGCTGGTTATAAGTGTGACCGCAGGTAGTATCAGTGACAAAGTGTCAACGAACTGTGACCTAGACATGCGTAGATATTAGGAGATATGCTTCTAAGTTACGAAATTCGAAACAAAACTTTACCTACAGAGCCTTTTCAATTTTCTATCAATGTTTCAAATTTCGATTAATTTAGCCAAAAGATGTGGTCCATCTTAGGAATCGTTTTTTCTTCTTGTATAAAAACTGGGCGAAAGTTGTTACCGCCCGATAATTGATCGAAAAAACTGTTTGATCGTGGAGTAGTATTTTTTTTTCTTTTTTTTTTTCTTTGTCTCAAAGGAGACTTCGAGACGAAGGGATTGGATCGTATGGGTTTAGATTCTCAAGATGGAAAAGTGTAGAGAAAGAATTTTTGAAACTTTGACTCTTTTCGCGATGGGATTTTGAAGAAATTGCATAGGCCGATCCTGGATTTCTGATTTGGGAAATATTGTAAATAATTCTTTGCAGAAACTTGGTGCTCTCAATCTTCGCCCAAGCTGAATTCTTGCAAACCTCGGTATACTCCGGCTTGAAAAAAGCTAAAGGAGTTTCTAGTCTGATCCAAAGTTAAAAGGGTGTATATACACTGTGTAGATATACCTCGGGGTAGGAGAACTTGATTAGTTCCATACGTGAGGGATTAGGTTGGTTTAGCTCGGCTTCTTGTACGTGAAAAGATTGGAAAATCTCGACTCACATAACCGGAGGCTAAGAAGAGGAAAGAAACGTATACCTATGTACTTGAACCTAAACGGAAAACTAGAAAACTAGAAAACTAGAAAACTAGAAAACTGAGGATCTCTTTATATAGAGCTGTACAGGGCGTGACCTTCATTTAAACGATCCACCAAATTTTTCAACCCCTCCTTTATCGGTATTGTTCAAATCTTTTCATTCTAAACAAATCATTCTTTTTGTTTTTTATCTCATTCTCTTCGAAAGAATTTCTGCTCCATCTCTTACTCTCTTTTACTGGAATACAGTGACATGGTTATAGACTAGGTACCGAGTATGGGGTAACTATACAATATGGTGTATATAACAAAATACATACATATATATAATATATAAATATATATATATATATATATATATATATATATATATTATATACACAGAGCTGGGTATAACGACCTCGCCTCTCGCACAATCGCGAAGTCAGTCGTCGAACTGCATAGGTATTGTCGCGTGAGTCACGCGTCAGGTATTTCGCGACGTATACACAATACGCTGCTTATGGTCCCGATACAGAGTGCTGCAGCTTCTAGTTTCTCTCTCGTGTCAAGAAAAGAAACGGAAAAAACAAAAAAGAAAATGAGAAAAGTTTACCTAAATTCGAGAAAATAAGTTTGATGAAGTATCGCGTCTCAAACACCGAAAAGGCATCATAATTTTCTCAAAGTTTCCCTATTACTTTGAAAACATGAAAATATCTTGACCTCTTCACGGCCACTGTTCCATATGTGGAACAAAAGTTGAAGTAACCTCTGGCGCGCGTACGTTGTGGTGTTATTTTTTTAAAAAATTTCCTGAAACATTTTTTTTTACGGAACCAAAAGATTCGGCCGGGAAGAGGTTGAAAAGTAAGAAAAACATGGAAAATCATTTTTCTAAAAACCAAAAGATGCAGTATGGTTTTAATTGTTTTAATTCTTTTTTTTTTTCATAAACATATCCGTTTGAAGTTATTCTAATGCGATTGGCCGAGGAAATAAATCTTTTTCTACGCCTTTTTGGCTTTTGAGGTATAGATCTATATTTATATCGACCTGTACCTTTTTTGGTATTAGAGACGCGATATGCAGGATATGAGGTGGATAGCTAGGTAATATTCGGCGGTGTTCTCTGACGATGAGAAACCATCGGTGAGCACAGCGCTGATGCCAGTGATCCTGGTGATGCTGGTGATGCTTTGGGCCTTGTTGGTTCGAACAATTATGCACGAACGTACCGCGGGTTAACTGCCAGGGGAACCTAACCAAACCGAACCAAACCGAACCGGTCCCTTGTAATTACAGGGTCTGCAGACTTGGCTTGCTTGGCTTGGCTTGCTTGCTTGCTTGCTTGCTTGCTTGCCTCATGCTTGCTTCGTCGTCGACGTGCCAGAGAACCCCGCGAGTATGTACCTACCTCTACCTACCCTCCTTGCTTACTCCTCCATACTCACATGCATATATATATTTTATATATATTATATATATTATCTCTCTATATTATAAAGATATCTCGCCGCCGCCGCCGCCGCCGTGTCAGTATTTCAGATTCTTTTGTTTTCCCCAGAATTCTTTTGTTTTTCCCATAATTCCTGGGTTTTCCCAGAATTCTTTTGTTTTCCCCAGAATTCTTTTGTTTTTGCCAGAATTCCTGGGTTTTCCCAGAATTCATTTGTTTTCCCCAGAATTCCTGGGTTTTCCCCAGTATTCCAGATTCTTTTGTTTTCCTGGACCTAGGACCTTCAACCTTTGACCTTTGATATATGTTCGGGAGTCACAAAACAAACGCCGCCGCCGCCGCCGCCGCCGTGTCAGTATTTGAGTGAATTCTGGGTAATATCCTACCTAACCTAACCTAACCTAACCCTAACCTAACGCTAACCTAACCCGAACTCAACCTCACCCCAACCTAACCTAACCCTAACCTAACCTGAACTCAACCTAACCTAACCCTAACCTAACCTAACCTAACCCTAACCTAACCCTAACCTAACCTGACCCTAACCTAACCTAAGGGTTTTCCCAGAATTCTTTTGTTACCCCCAGAATTCCTGGGTTCTCTCAGAATTCTTAGGTGAAAAAAGCAACAGAATTCTGGGGGTATGATTAGAACGGATTATTTGGGTCTCAAAACAAATGATACGAATCAAAGTATGGGTGGTTGGCGCGTGAAACCTTTCGATAAAAGCATATAAATGAGAGCATCCAAATATTGAACATATATAGGACCAAATTGTTCACATTTGAATTTTCTACATATTTTTGGTTCAAGTTTTGTTCGTATATTAAGATTTAGAGATTATCACCCTTATTCATAGACATAGAGATTGTGGTTGAGAGCAATTGTTTTGTTGAAAGCAGTCATTCAAATTCTGGCAGTCTATTATTTGACAGTTTTTGACAGTTTCATACTGAATATTTGTGACCTACAAAATTGAACGTATGAAGATATATGCTAAAACTATACCGGAATCGTAATGGAAAATATTAGTTGAAAAGGTAAGTGTGTACGAGATAATTTTGTTAGAAAGTGAATAGGAGAGAATTTTCGAAAATAGTTTTAGGTTCGATAAACCGATTTTCGATATTTCGTCCGAAATTATTATGGATAATTTTAAATCAAATCACGTAATTGAAGAATCTATTTTAGGGGATGGTAATTGTTTATTCAGGTCATTTTCCTATTTTTTGTATAACGACCAGGAAAAGCATAGGCAAGTTAGATTAAGGATCGTTTCCAATGTTTATAAAAACTGGTCGGTTTATGAACCATTCATATTAGGGGACGAATCTTATGGAACTCAAATTACGGATAGAGATTGTTATAAGTTATGTATGACCAAAGATGGAGTTTTTGGGGGGGAGGTTGAGTTACAATCTTTTGTGAATATTTACAATGTTTATCTAATGGTTTATGTTAATAATTCTGAAGTACCAAAGGAATATGGCCCAAATCATAGCAACAGTAAATTGATACTTTTTTTAAGTGGTATTATCGATAGAGGTCATTATGATGTCATAGAATGTTTGAACTCCACTTTCTGGAATGATTATAAGAGCTATTGTAATCGTAGGTATCATAGCGATAATAAAAATATAATTAATAACAAACGACGAGTTGAAAATCTGACCGTGTTAGAAATATTAAATAAACGGTGCATGAATAAAATCGAAAATATGACCATCGAACGTTTGGGGAAAAAAAGGAAGAAGGATATGGTGGAAAATATGACTAAAGAGCGTTTAGAAAAGAAGCGGGAAAAAGATGTGGTACGGAATATGAATGAAGAACGTTCAAATAAAAAAAGAGAAAAAGACGTGGTACGAAATATGGAAGAAGAACGTTTAAACAAGAAAAAAGAAAAAGATGTAGTACGGAATATGGATGAAGAACGTTTAAATAAAAAAAGAGAAAAAGACATGGTACGAAATATGGAAGAAGAACGTTTAAACAAGAAAAGAGAAAAAGATGTGGTACGGAATATGGATGAAAAACGTTTGAACAGAAAAAGGGAAAAGGATATGGTTCAAAATATGGACGACAATCGGTTGAGTAAAAAAAGGGATAGCAACATGGCAAAAAACATGACGTGTGAACGCATTAATAAGAGAAGAAAAATGCAACAAGTTATTAAATTATGCCCCAATAAAGTGTCCTACTTGGATCTTGGAGCAATGGATTATATTTGTCCATATTGTTCGGCATTATTTTGGTCTGCGGAATTTTCGAAAAAAAGTTGCTGCCATAATGGAAAAGTGCATCTTCCACCGTTGAGTGATTATGATGAAGATTTAAAAGATTTATTGTTGAATGATAAAAAGTTTAGGGAATTAATTCGTTATTATAATAGTCGTTTTTCCTTTGTAACATTTAATGCTAATGTCATAAATGAATCTAAAAGAGGAGTATACAATTTGAAAATTCAAGGACAAGTTTGTCTTATAACTCCAAGCAGCATTCATACAAAAAAAGGAAATATCCCTTATTGCGGCCAAATTTATATTTATGATGATTATGAAGCAACGGAAAAAAGGTTAGAAGAAAATAAAAATTTAGTCAAAGAACATATACAAATAATATCAGGAATTTTAAACAATAACGATCCATACGCTAAAAAATACAAAAATTTATTCGAATTAACCAAGGATCAATCATTGCCAGAGTATTATTTGTATTTTGTCCGTAACATAAATTCAGATCAACATCGTTATAATGTACCTACCACTGCGGAATGTGCAGCTTTGATAGCTTCTAAGGATGGTGAAATTCCACGTTTCGATTTATGTATTTATCCAAAAAATCTTCCGAAAGGTATTGATTCTTTTTCATGTCTTAATAAATTATCATTTCATATCGACCCAATGACGTTTCCAATAATGTTTCCATGCGGGGATTTAGGATGGAGTCCAACATTCAAACAAAATAATTCCAGTAATAAAAGACTCACAACTCTTCAATACTATTCCTATCGTTTAGCTTATAGACAGGGTGATAATTTCAGTCCTATTTTATTTTGTGGTCGGTTAACACAGCAGTATGTTATTCAAGCTTATATAATAATAGAAAATAACAGGCTCAATTTTTTGAGGTATAACCAGAAAAAATTACGCATCGAATGCTATCAAGGATTAGTTGATCACATAGCACGTAATGCTATGAATGATTCAAATAATTTCAAAAATAAGGAACGTCTAGGAAATATATTCGTATTACCATCTACCTATTTAGGCAGTCCTCGAAATATGCAGCAAAATTATCAAGATGCTATGGCTATTGTTAGGGCAATCGATCGTCCAGATTTATTTATTACCATGACGTGTAACCCGAATTGGCCGGAGTTAAAAACAATATTAAATAAATTTCCGACGGGTACAACGTGTAACGATATTCCAAATATTACAGTGCGATTATATAATACTAAATTATGAGCTTTGTTGGCCGATGTCATTAGTGGAAAAATTTTCGGGAATATTTTAGCATATGTTTATACAATAGAATTTCAGAAACGTGGATTACCACATGCACACATGTTATTCGTATTAAATTATACAAATAAATTAATAACTCCAGATGCAATTGATAAATACATCAGTGCCGAAATATCTTCTAACGATCCCGAATTGCAAGAGTTGGTTATAAAGGATGTACAATGATCAATATTAATAGGACCGTTAGGAATTTCCGTTACTTTGGGGCCGAATTCGTAATACCCGAGGATGCCATGGGGGGTTGGCGCGCGAAGCGCGCAGGGGGGCGGAGCCCCCCTAGTATATATATATATATACGAGGACTCGATCCTCCGGAGCATTTGGTCTTCTTCTTGCACCAGTGAGAAGAAGAAAGAGGTGGAGGAGAAAGCGTTGGCTAAATAGAATTCTCCTCATATATCTCTTTATTATCCGAATCTTTTATTTTTATCATTCGTCGATTGATGGATATTGAGGGGAATTTGTAAAATCCGGAACCTATATAAATTGACTCTTTCTTTTTCTTGGTTTTTTTTTTTTTTTTGGGGGGGGGGGGGGGGGGGGCAAGTATTTAATGCGTTACATAACAGATAAGGCAGGAAATCACACTTTGCATATTTCCTTTTCTTGAATACTTGGGGCGGGATGCGTTGGGAATAAATTTCCCATTCACATCAAGGTGTTGACGACCGGACGCTGGCTTGGAATCTTTTTTTTTTCACGTTTATTTTGTAAGTAACGTTTCGTTTTTTTTACTTCTTTCTTTTTCATATCCTCCTTCATGTCTGTTCGTCACGAGATTTTGACTTATGCGAATCGCGTCAATCATCCTCGAAATGAAACATTTTATCTACGTTACTTCAATCGACTTATACTCCATGATGTCACAAATAATTGACAGGATTTTAGATTTTTTTTTTCTCCATAAATCACATGCATAACTAAAAACGATCGGTTTCTCACGCCCCTATTCGTTTCGGGTCGATCAATATTAGCCCGAGTTTTCTTTTCAAAGTTTTTCAAATCTGCTATGTAAACTTTCGGGGGAAACACCCTTTCTGAAAATTGTCAGTCGCTGCAGATATTGAAAATTCTGAATTTCAACCCGGCCTCTTATAATATAGTCGCTCAATTCTCTCAAGTATTTCACAAGGATCTTAAAATCCCTCTCTGCACCGCGAGTGTTCAAGAAGGTGATAAATAATGAGATAACAGAGTTATCACGGCGTATGTCTGTGTATTTCCGTGTGCCCCATGTGCCGTACCAGTCGTAACCTAAGTACAAACAGCGGAACGTTTAACCTGCTTCACAGACTCAATAAACAAACGTAATTTTCTACTCAGACTCTCCTCCTCGTCGCCGTTTCGTTTCGTTTCGTGTCGTTTCGTTTCGTTTCGAAACCTTTCATCAACGTTTACATTCCGACCTTTTTTCTCGGTAACACGCTACTCAATTGCTCTTGCTTCCTTCTCTTCTCTCCTTGCTTCCTTTCCTTAACTTTACTTCCCTTCTCTTCGCTTCGCTCATTGCTTTTACTTTTATTATACCTTCAGCTGCTGGAAGTAGGTGAGTAAGCTGCTGTTGCAGCAGCAGCAGCAGCAGCAGCAGCAGCAGCCGAAGCTTTGGCTTCATTTCTATATATTATGGCAACATTCGGATCAATTAGTTTTATTTTTTTTTATTTTTTCTCTTCTACGCGATTCATACAAGACTTGGAGAAAAGAAGGATTTTTTACTCTTTTTTTTTTCTCACCATTTATTTCGTTCAATATCTCAAGTATGTATTTTATCGCTCGTCGGTTTATTGCTTCTTGACGAGATGCCTGCAGCCTCTCGTTTCACAAAGATAGGTAGTCTAAACTCTAGAGCGTACTTCTTCTGGCCAAATAATCGAGTAAGAGCTGGTAAGAAGATGAATAAGAAGAAGAATGAGTATGAGGTGTACGGGACGGAGAAGAAAGAGAAAAATTCTGCCTAGCCGGCAAATTCCTTCAGGTATATTCTATACACATACATATACGTTTAGGGTATAGGTTGTAAAACCGCGAAGTCACCAAGTCGAAAGTACCTGCTATACGCTTCATCTGGATATAGGGAGAGGAGAGAGGAGGGAGGAAAGAGATGGCGAATGTCGTTGAGGGACAAAAAAATCCAATATTATGCATATATAGGTATATATAGGCGGGGAGGTGTATAACACTTGGTATTTTCCGCATTGACCCAGTGATTCGCGAAGATGATGGTAATGTCTCGAAATCTCATATTCACAGAAATACACACACATACCTATATGTATATACCCTGCCCTACATATACCTATATATATATATATATATCTAGAATATATCCGACCCTCTTCACTTCACTTCGCCTCGCTTCGTTTTACTTCCCTATCTTCTCATTTCACATAGATGTTATAACCCGCGTAGAAAAGATATTGACGTATCCAGGTCATATCAAGACGAGGAATAATATTCACATATATAGGTATATAATATAATATATACACTATAGGGTGATTCCTAATTTGGTCATTTCGAATTTCAATACTTCCAAGCCCATAAAATATCTACTACTACAGGTATTGTAACGAGTGTACCAGGTTTCACATTCTTCGGAGGTATACTGCGATATACCTATAGAAAGAAAAAGAAATTAACCGCGAAATGTTATAAATCGTGTTTTATTAAAATGGGAAAATTCGAAAGCTTTGAGGCAGGCACTTGGAATTGAGATAGAAGCCTAGGCCCTAGGGTTTTGGCTACATTTTTTTGTATGTATTTGGAGACGTCCTAGTCCATGGGAGCATTGAAATTCGAAAATGATCGAATTCAGGACGACGCTAATACGTATAGCGATATAGGTATACGTACTACCTATAGGTAGCTAATGGGTATATAATATATAGCTATACGAGAGAGAATCGATCAGATATTATGATATTTTATATTATACGTATATTGTAGGTATGTGTATGTCGATGGAAAAGGGTTACCAGATTATTGCGTGTCTATACCTATATAACTATTCAGATATAATAGATCGAAAAGGCGAATGATCGCGTCCAGCTCTTTGAACGACCCGGAAATCACTTCTTAAGTACTCGGCGTCACGAAACCAAACGAGACCCCCTTTCCTCCTATACCTACTATACTTTATACCTGCTGCAGGTTACAGATCTAGTTCTTGCTGTTTCTGTTGCTATCTATACAAAATATATATAATATATATAATATTATATATATATATATAAAAGATACATGTAGACAACTAAAAACTCGGACAGTCCAGAGCCCCGAAGACCCAAGGATCCGAAAATTTCGGTCCATTTTTCAGGCTCTGAAAACAAGAAATAATTCATTCTCATCGAGACCCGATATATTTACGGAAAGCCCATTTTATCTACTTCAATCGATAACTTCATATAGGTATCAATATGATGCCGTAAATAATTGATAGAACTTTCAAACTTTTTTTTCTTCCGAAAAGTAAATCTCGAGACGATTAATTTGACCATACTTCTATTGGTCTCGATACGATCGATATACAGCGTCCGAGTTATCAAACACTGACTGAATACATGCGTGAATATCAAGTTTCGGAGTTCTGGCCAGCTTCGGGGAACTTGAAGTTTCGGAATTTTGAACCTCCGGTGTTCTTCGTTTGAAAGTTTGTTTAACTGGCTATGTTAAGACTTTCGGAGGAATACCCTATGTAATTCGGAATCTTTACCATTCGGTTGACGACTCCGCGGTTGACAAGTTCAAAATCGTAGCTAATTTTGGCCAATTTTCCCCCCCACGACGAATCGGTCGACATCTGACGAATAAACTCTTTCGGCATAATCCATAATCCTGTAGGGTTAATATAAAATCCAATTAACTTGAAATCGGGTCATTGATAATAATAATCGATGGCTTTTGGCCAACCACGGGGGTTCTCCCTTGCTAATCCTATCGAAACCCTAAATTGAATTGTGGACCGTTTCGGTTTTCCCGATTATTACTGCCCAGTACCACTGATACCCTATAATTATATGGTAGTCGGATTGTTAGATATAGCGTTTTGGTTTACCGAGTACGAGATTCAATTGGCTTTCTGACTCGCTTATTCTTCTTGCACCTGATTACCCAAATGATCAAATTAAGTAATTCTACTCGATTGTACGGTGTAATTAAAAAGGGCAAGAAATACTCTCTCTCGTTTCTTTTTCAATTTTTAATCCCCTCCTCCGTCTGGGTAGGTACTTCCTTTTGCTACCCACATTATTTCATTCCTTGTTTAAATTGTATGTAGTACCGTGACCCCCCGCGGGTTTTTAGTCAGTCGTCAACTTTTTACCTCACTCGACAATGTTCTTTCTATCCGCATTCATATTTATTTCGACCCTAATTGCCAGAGTAAAACCGCCTCCTCCTCCTCCTCCTCCTCCTCCTCGGCTTCATCTCTTCCGCAACGTTTTTGAAACAAAAAATTCCGACTATCCTTCGCATTGGAAGAAATTCTCACCCCTCTTTTTTCTTTCTTTCTTTCTTTCTCTTTTTCCCTTTTGCCTGGACGAGTTGCGAATTTTAGGTGTATACATACCGAAATCGGTACTAAACTGAACCAAACTAGGAGGATTTATCTCGACGTTGAAGTTGAGGCTGCGGCTAGATGCTGCAGGATTTATCTCACTGTCATTGAGTGACATGGGTCAGGCGTTTATCGCGAGTCAGACTTACAAGTGTAATCCTCTCGGATTCGCACGCAAAATAATATAAGTGCCTATATGTATACCTAGGTATATGTATGTATGTATATATATATATGGTGTATCTCTCCTTCTACACTATACTTTCCTAACTCATACTATCCGCCCTGTGTGCTGCTACCTGCTACTTTTGCTTATACTACTAGTAGAAACTCGTGATTTTGCTTGTGGTGCTAATGGTGGCGGGGATCTCTGCGTCGCAACGTCCCTGCCCGACTCTGTCCTACTATACTACATTCTACGTCGGATCAATAGTCTGGTCCAGGACAGGGCCGGCGCTAGGGGTTGTTCGTACACTAGCTCTTTCGGGTTTCACCTCAGACAACTTTCATCATATGAAAGGAGACCGAAAAAGAAACAATAAAAAAAAAAATTAAAAAAAAAAAAAAAAAACGGAGAAAAAAGAAATGTCGATAAAGGTGATTAAATTTTTTTTCAAAATAAATTACTTATTAAAATTCTCAAACTTAATCCGGCATTTCTAAGTTGTTGACTTTTACTTAATTTCCGGTCCCTTCGTTGCCGCAGTATCTACTTTCCTCGCGTTCTACCTTATAGGGGAAAGGTGGGCAAAATGGGAACCTTAAAAAATTTTCGAAATTTTAAAAAATAGAAAAAT
Source organism: Tenthredo livida (assembly GCA_963992785.1). Classification (NCBI taxonomy): domain Eukaryota; kingdom Metazoa; phylum Arthropoda; class Insecta; order Hymenoptera; family Tenthredinidae; genus Tenthredo; species Tenthredo livida. The sequence continues at coordinate 86,537 of OZ023070.1, read as the reverse complement.
GTTCTAAATTTACCTACTTTAGAATAGTTTTTACTTTTTTGTTTAATCTCTATTTTTCGCCCATTTGTCCCCAAGTTATCAAGGTTTAGAGTTTATCTGCTAGAGCAATGTGAATAATGAAATTTGAAACGTCTATCAATTTTGGGAAAGTACGAAAAATTTGGGGCGCGGGGGCTCATTTTGTCTACCTCTCCCCTATATATATATATATACATCACCATCTCGCCACTTTGCTTGGTTAACATTTTCTGGCTTGTTTTTACGGATTTTGTCATTTTTTTCATTTTTTTTTTTATTTCAATTTTTTACTCCTTCCTGTCCTGTTTTTCTCTGCTTTCTTTTGCGGTTTACGAGATAAACGAGAGGCGTACCTCCGAGACGGTGTGTAACTACCCAAAACCGGGAGATGAAACTGCTGAGATAAGTGTAAGGAGATCGTAAACTAGGATCATCCTCTCTTCTACGCCTCCTCCACCTTATATCTCGTACCCGGACGCTTCTTCAAGCTTTTCCCTTATTAAATTATCCTCCTTTTATTCTCCGAGGATCAGCAACTCTGGCTAGATGGTTTTATTACCATCTTTTTACTTTTTTTCTTCTCCTCAACCTCCCGCTAAACAAGAATGAAGAAAATAGATTCTTAACGATTTACTGAGCAGGCAACCAGCCAAGCAATGAAACTATAGGGCACCACATATCGGTTCAGGCAAGCGAATAAAAAAAACAAAAAACAAAAAACAAAAAAAAAAAACAAAGAGGAAGAAGACTTTGACGATACAGGAAAGTAACGAGGAAATAAGACGAAAAAGTATAAAAGTTTAAGAAAAACTAAACGACTCTTTGGAAACTTGAACCATTCGTTAAAAATATACATATATCTGATTTCACGGAGCCTCATAAGTCGTCGGACGACCGAGTTTCCCCACTGATATACTGGCGCACATGTAATAGGTATTATTAGTCCGATCGCCTCGTAGTTTTTCTTTTTCAAGTGGTATTCATTCATCGAAGGATATAATTACAGGTGTGCAGATCCTTCCATCGTATCCCACTTATCTTTGTCACTGCGCACTCCGTCTTCTTTGGGCACCCTAAATCTTGGAGAATCCATTACCGCGGCCATATATGCGGATAATAAGAGATGAGCAAGCGATTCTAGAGAAGCAAAATTTACGTGATTGAAGAGCACACCCGGTATGGTGTTTCTATCACCTTTGGATTCCCGCTATAAGATCGCGAAACTCTAGTCCGAAAAAAAGGCCCGAGTTTCACTTTCTGTTTCGTGCATTATTCATTTTTCGCACAACATATAACTAACGTTTATCCTTATATTCGCACTCCCGCAAGCTCCTGGACTCCCGAGATTCGGGCGTCCTGGTGTTCGGGTCAGAGAGTTCACCGCAACACTCCATTGTGTCGTGCACCACCGTGCTGCCTTCTCCTCGGCTACTACTCGATTCCAGGGCCGGTGTTGGTGCTTCGAGAAGCTTTATTCTATCGGTACATAAAATCGCTGGGAGTTTAGAGAATTCTAGGAAAATACCAGAGACGAGAATTTTTGCAGGAAACTGGTTTCTTTTTTTGTTTTTTCTTGTTTTTTTTTTTTTTTTTTTGAGGAAAGAATCTAAAGGAAATGAACCGACTGAAAGTTGAGGATCTTCGATCCTCGTTTCGTCTTGTTATGACCATTAGCGGATATGGATACGGCCCTGGATCCTGACCGAAGAAACCAAGAGCCAAGAACCGGGTACCCCCCGCTGCCATACCGCCTCCGATATACTAGCAAGATATCCGGTAAAGATTTAGTACATCCTTCTGCAGTTCTCTGGAGAAAATCTGCAACAAGAATCTTCTACAACCGATCGAAATGCTTCTAACCGTCCTTGAAATATCACCTCTGTCGATGCTATTTTCTGATCCCCCCCGGACTCCTGGAGTCTATGGAGAAGAGACCAGAGCTGAAGAGTGTCGGGTGCATTAGAGTAAGGTATAGGTATAATATATGGCACGTTTTGTGTTTCGTCAGAGGAGGAGGAGAAGAAGAAAGGAGTTATAGATTTTCGTCTTTTCATTATCCTTCGAGAAATATGACAAGAAATAAGCCATGGGACAAAGCTCAGTATCAAATATACTCCCATAATCGCGGATGAGCTTATCTACTCTGCATGAAACCACCGCTTAGCTGTTACACGTGGGAAGCTTTGGAGTGTCAAGTATATCTCCAGGTATTTTACACGTCCGACTTCTGAGTCTTGTTCCATACGATAAGTCACGTTTTTTTACCATTATACCAGTGCCCCAAGATGTTTTTCCACATATTATAATTCAATAGGAAAATACATTTCACTGTTACCTCTCGGAGCGCGCGGTATATTAGTTATTCAATAGTTTCAGCTATTCGAGTTGTTGAGGGTTATATCGATTAAACAATACCGAGGGCCGGTGGCCTTCCCATATCCACCTAGGTATACCTAGGTATCTTCTTACTTTGGCAAAGTTCATTTCTATTCCGATTCGCAGGAAGTTATATATTAATAAAAAAGACCATGTATATGCCGCACCTAATTGCATCAATTGCAAATCTTATTACAACGTTTCACACGCAACACCATTGCAATTGTTATCTTCCACAATACAAAGCGAATATATCCATCCATGAACTCTCCTGTCTCTCGTTTATGGAATTCAGCGAACCCACTCTGCAGCCACGAGACCATACACCATGTTTCGTTTATTGTGTGGTCGTGGTGTTCGGTTATGCTGTAGCGGTTGATATTCTGACTCTTGTGACAGAGAAAGTAGCCTCGCCTCTATCACGGCGCCATGCCATGCCATGCCATGCCATGCTATGCTGCATGGTCCAACTGGCTGCTGGAAGCTAACTGGCTAACCGATGTTACTACCATGACTGTTCTATATTTGATACAATAGAATTACCGTTTCACGCCATCGCGAACAGATCACGGACTTGATGGTTTTATTTCTTTTTGTTTTTCTTCGTTTCTTTTCTTCTCGAATCACGTAAATTTTTGAGAACCTTATTCATTCATTTAGCAAAGTGGGGGCAATAATTATAATTATATTATATAACGGTAATTAGTACACATGTATATATATATATTATATATACCACGATACGATGATAATAATAATAATAATAATTCACCCCTTGACACGAGCTGTGTCTTTGTATTTTAAACAATTTTGAAACTCGTGCCCGGAATTCTCGTCTCACTGAACTTGAAAGAGTCGCTTCGCGTTTCTTTTCAACTCGGGTCTTTTTTTTTTTTTGTCTTTCTTTCTTTTTTTTCAGCCATTTTCGCTTTTCGTTCAAGTTCTTCTTTTTCCTCCCTTTTTGATATTTCGTCGTTACTCAGTCCGCTTCTTCCACTACGTTTCGACAAACTTTTTAGTCCCCCATCTCCCGTCCTCGTTCTCGGTTTTAGATTAAAGGAAAACGATTGAATTATGTGTTCCCTTCTATTCCCTCTCTCGCTCTCTCTCTCTCTCTCTCTCTCTCCTTTTCCTTTTTCGGTTTTTTTCTTCTTTCTCTTTTTTTTTCTTTAAACGAAAGGTATAATATGAAAACGTGCCCCGAAATCCAAAGCGAAACATCATACCAAACCGTATAATCTGATAAGCGGAGGGAAGATCAGAAGGTGGAGAATATTCGGAGGAGGTCAAACATAGGTATATACATAATACATACATATAAATACGAAGTAAAATCATCAGCGCGATTAAATTATTCATAATATAGGTACCTACGGTTAGCCAAATCTTTTCTAGCAAAAAATTAATAAAAGCTGACAATGTTTTTTCCCATTAACTATGTATGTATACTTGAACCTTATGCCTAACCCGGAAAAACCTTACGCTCGTTTCCCCACACGTACGAGATGTATACCTACACGTATAACTACCTACATACACCCCTATGATTTGTCCTCTCGGCGTACCGTGCCACAGAATCCGCAAGGCTTTGCAAAAGCTAGAATCCACAATTCCAACAATTATTCCGGCTGGATAAGAGTAGCAGTATAAACTCGGGAGGGAGAATACGGGATCGCCTAATTAAAATCAAACTAATTATACGCGTTATACACCGAAAGTTTAGTGGCCACGTAGTTTGAGCTTCCCAAACTCATATACTCATTATATTATTAAAATTTGATATCACCCGATTGAAGTTCGTTTATTCTGTCCCATAAATTTTCAGGGAAAATAAGAAGGGATCCGATTTAGATTGGCTAAAATGAAAAATAATAAAAAATCACAAAAAATAACAAAATAATAATCCTCGTCCGCAATTCATCTGCAGACTTGACAATATATTCGCACTTCCTTTTCAACGCAACTCGTGGTAAACGATTATACTATACATACGTTATTTTATCTATCTATCTCTAGGTATATCTATTCTATTCTATGTGGATATGTATATACTATGTATATAACATACGTTAGGTATATATAATCCCCCTTTTATTTCTAATAAATTAATAATAAATCGGGAAGTAGCGTTGGTCCGCCACTTTGAGTCTCGTCACCCTGATTGGCGGACGTTGATTGGATCGGAGAAGAGCGGAAGGGTATAGAGAACTAGACGTGAATTAATATAAGAGAATAAGGGGCGACGGAGTGAGTGAGGAAACACGTCACTCTTGGAATGACATTTTTTTTTTATTTTTCTTTTTTTTTTATCACATATTATTTTATCATTATTATTGGTTTCCTTTTTTCGGGGGAGTTGGATCGATAGAAAGAGGTCTCTTCTTTCCTTCCTTCCTTCCTTCCTTCCTTCCTTCCGTCCCCCTTCACGTCACTCTGCAGCGTCCCGATCTTGCTGCAGGGTGTCGGATGGAATAGAGTTGATCGACTAACACTGCAGTAGCTGGGGGAATCCCAGAACCAGGTTAAGTGCAGGTTAGCGTTTGTATCGATCATCATTGCCAATTGCTAGTGTAAATGTGCCAAATAGATCGACGAAGAATCTGGAATTCTATATCGCTAAGCTTTTGAGACGATTTTCTTCTTCGATGGTATAATATACACATTATACATCTTCTAATCCATTTTTATCACGATCTCGACAAATACGTGTCCTTTCTGTTTTTTTTTTTTTTTTTCTATCTATTCTCTTTTCTGGTGATATTCAGAAATCCAATGATGATTCATCTCTTCATTTAGGTATTCGAATCTACGATATCGATTCGTAGAACTCTTGTCTGATTAATTATTAATTATTATACATATGAATATAGTATAGGTATAGGTAAAGGTATGTATAGTTCCATCGTTGGTTAAATAACAAGGTATATAGACGGTCAATATCTGATTATTACGAATCAATGTGCCCATACGTATACATTTACTCGGTAATAACTGCCTGTGTATAGGTATATAGATTTTTATCAACTTGTGTCTTTAATTTTACGTCATGGAACAACTGATGCACCTATAGGAGTTATTTATCTGGCTTCTAATAGTCTATGCTTGTATACTATAATAACATGTGATTAAAAAGCATATCTGTACGTACATGCACACATACTAGTTGCGGAGTAAAATATTGCTCATCTTTTGTTTCTGCATTTTATTGATTTTATTACCTCCGACAGATTTCTCTCTGTATTTACTTCGATTGTCAAACATCGACATTCTCCGTTCATTTATTTTCGTTAGATTTCAATTTTCGATAGATGAATAATCGACACCTTCGGAGCGGTATCTTTTCGGGCGAGTTCAGGCGAGTTGGCATTGGATAAATAATTAAAGACGCTATCGTCACGCGGATATATCTCTTTACCAATAATTACAGAATAGTATAATACGTCTTCAGTTTTATAGAAAAAGTAAAGAAAAAAAAAAAGAAGAAGAAGAAAATAATCTCATCATCTCAAATGACCCATAACAATTTACTCCAAGGATACAACTGTGAGTTTGTAAATATATTCTTAGGTGCAATAATTTCTCTTCACTAATCTATCGTCAAATGAACTTTCAACATGGCGCTCTCTTTTATTCGGGAGAGAAAAAAACAATACGAGGACTGGACATTCCCTCCTGGTTTGTTCGCAGACGGTTAAAATTATTCCTTTTACCTATTATGATTATTTTCTTCCCGTAGTTTTTGTAGAAAAACAATGAAAACGAATTCACTCGAGTCGTGGGGATGATATGTAATATCCCTATTTCACAATAAAATATTATATTCTCGTGCATCTGAACAGGGGATGAACCCTACGAAGATTCCCATCATAAAAATACTACGCGACAACAACACCAACAAGAACGGGATGAGGTTATCAGGTAATAACATATCAACGATTATCATGATCAATTACACCTGGGAATCTCGCAGCTTATCGTTAATTTTCATAATTGTATTCAGCGTTTATGAAATATACGTCAAGGACGAAGAAGAGATTGCAAATCCTGCCGCAGACCGTAAAAATTCATCCTCTGTTATCCCGGCAGCAGGAGGGGTTCCCAGTTCCGTGAATGAGTTGATCCAAGTACATACTTGTTTTAAACTCGGTTTATTTACGAGCCATTATGGTAAAAGTAACAGGAATAACTTGATTCCGTTCTAAAACAGTGTGAATTTATTTCCAAGGCTGATTGCGTTGTAGAACTCGACGATACCTTAGAATCGGAATTAATCGGTCCAGACGTTTCCGGCGAAAAGTTTTCCAACAAGGACACGATCAAGTACGACAAGGTACATACACACGCTACCGCGTTAGTCAAATGAAATTATTCGATCCCGATTTTATAGCGTCTAGTTTTCACCACCCAAGTAATCTTTCGACTTATTAACGCTTCGGTTTTCAACGAAAGATAAATATCGACGAAAAGTTCTTGCCCTACTCTCACCCTGCGAGCCGAGTTCAACCCCCTGCGGCTACTCGTCTAGTCGACAAAGACGACCCAAGATCTCGACTACATTTCGTCAAGTACATGAAACGCGATGGTAAAACGTTGAAGATATGGGAATGCGGTATATGTAAGTCCGCGTAAAGAAATTTCCTAGAATTTGGTCGAATCGAAAATTGAAAATTGGAATTTTGAAATTTTGAAATTTTGAAATTTTGAAATTTTGAAATTTTGAAAATTAACTCGCAATCTCAGGCTCTAAGGAATTCCGTCATCAGTACACCCTGATGAGGCATCTGCCGACTCATACGGACGAGAGAAATTTCAAATGTGATACTTGCGGGAAGGCCTTTAGGCAATTGTCTACCCTGAGCCAGCACAGAGCTATTCACAGCGACGCGAGACCTTACGTGTGCGAATATTGCAAGAAAACGTTCAACAGGTTAGTTATTAGTCTCAACGACCGAAGAGTTTGTGGATAATGTAACCTAGAGCTAGATGTCGCGGACGTAGAGCCTATATATACGATACGATATAAAATGGGTGGTCAACAGCTGATATTGGCAAGGTTTAATGAAAATAAAACACCTTACAGAGTATCAACCCTGATTTCCCACCGGAAGACACACTCGGACGATAAGCCGCACAAGTGTCAGATGTGCGGCAAGGGTTTTCACCAAAAGGGTAAAAAGATATGATCGAACGTAACATTTATAGGAACAAGTCAAACTCGTTAGGCTTATTGTTTCATTTCTATATGTAAATAAGAGGTAATTCCACCCACTCTCGTTAGGTAATCTGAGGAATCACGTATTCACTCACACGAATGAAAGACCGTACAAGTGCGGTCTGTGTGGCAAAGGATTTAACCAAATGTCCAATCTGATGTGCCACAAAATGAAGTCGCACGCGAACGTGGAAAGGTCGTTACCCTACGGTTGCACTATTTGCGGGAAGAAATTCCTCCGTAGATTCGCGCTCAGATCTCACGAGGAACACAAGCACGGGATTAAATATCCTCCATCTAAATCTAACGCGGATCTAGACGTCGAATCAGAACGAAAAAGGCACGATAATCCCCTTGCCGGTGTGACTGCAGCAGTCGCCGATATCCAGAATCCGAATCGGAACCAAGTTAGTATCTGAAAAATGATCTGCAGCCTTGTTCGAACGACGCTCTCCCTAAATCCCATGGTTTTATTGTCTGGAAATAGGAAGCGGTGATCGTCGACGCTATTCGTACAAAGGCGATGGAAGACGCTGTGTCGTTGGGTCAAACGCCGTTCGCCCTTTTTAAACCGTCAAAGGGTATTCCAATCCTCGTCAAGGTTTCCCCTGCCTCTGCCGGTGCAGACGGAAAACAAGTAATTCAAACCCCCCTTACATGTAGTTGAGCTGATAAAACGACATCCGCTATTATTAGTGTTGATAATAATCGAGCGAGAAAATTATCGGACTTGTTGAACGGGCTCGATTCCCGCACATATCTATCGGATACCTATACGGAATTTTTGAACGCGACTAGATCCTCGACCCGGCCACTGCGGAGGACCTCAAATTGGCCGGCAAGATCTGCCTAGGTACCGCAACTCTGATCGACGAACCCGAAGGTGTAAAGGCAGTCCAGATCAAGGTCCCGGTCGTCGCTACGGTAACCCAGAGAGTAGATACGCTAGGAAATTTCACCTACGTCGTGGATACGAGCGGAGACCAGGATCAAGGTAATTATGCGCCGCGTCTTGGAATCTCCGAGGCGAAATTTTCTCCCGGCTTTTTATCAAAACCCGATCGCGTTTATTGAATTATTCAGAAGCCCAGCTTGTGGAGACGCAGTTTGCCTACTCCGAACTCGAGGATCAAAGTCCAGGTGTAGTCAACGTCAATTCTAATCTCGAGGGTATCGCAAAGGACGCCGCCGATTTTACTCCCTTTTCTCACGATTGTGACGTCCAGTATATTCGCGCTACAGAAGACGGACGATACGAGATGATGACCAACACCGAGGCGATTGATTTGATGGCGCAGAACAGCCACGATGTTACCATTTTAAACGATGTTGAGGTGGCGTCGATGGCGTTCGAGGATCGGATTGCGAGCCGGGATAAATCTTTGAACGGTATAATCAGCCATAAGAATATCGAAGTGTTTGGCGACAAGGATTTTCGGATCCTTGGTTCTCGAGACGACAGATTCACCGCTGAAGATATATCGCTGTTGGAACAGTCGAGGATAGAGGATTTCATACTCGGTTCGAGGAGCCTTAATTCCGACGTTATAATCGACGAAGACGGGGACCCAAGAGTCTGCAGTGGTTTCTCACCTGTGACCGATTCGGCGTACAGGAATCACGTGGATCCTAACGAATTGCAGATATTTAACAGGCGCCAGTCCTTCCTTCACCAATTGCAGAATCTCGGGTAAAGGGAGGGGGGGGGGGGGGGGGGTCATCATTTCTGCAACATTGAAGAAAAAAAAAAAAGAAAAAAAAAACCCCAAAAAAGGAAAAAGCTAAAAACCAAAAGGACTGTTGTTCGTTCGTAATTTTTCCCACCAAGAGTGTTCTCGTCGCTCGGTATACGCACGCGATTCCTGGGGGTGCCCTCCATCTCTCAGCCAGGGGTTGTACTCGGTCGATCTCTCGGCGTTGCCTGGCAACGACCATCCATCCCCCACCATAATATCCCTGGTGAGGTTTTCCGATGGCGCCACCTCGAGATCGTCGACACACCGCGGTATAGGGATGTGTTTTTGTCGAAAATATCCCTCCGACTAAACCTAAGAGGGTCGTGTGCTGCTGTCAGGTGTCGGGGTGGCGGCGCGGTGCTCTTTAGTGTCTGACCAGTTAGTCGCTGGAACTACTACATCGTCCATCTATAAATCTAAATCGCGATTTCCTTTTATATCAAACATGTACACCTAGAACCGGGAGTAATACACGGGGTGTAGTTCGCGTACCGCAATGCTGAAAGAGTTGTTGAACAGAGAGTTCTTCTATATCCGTTTCTTCCACTGATTCCGTTTCATTTTTCTTCCTTTTTTCTCATCTCTTCTCTCCATCTTTTTGTCATTCTTTGTTACAAATTGTCGCGTTTTCTATATACTACATATATGTATATGTATATGTGTAACAAGATTCTTACAAGAAATATAACTATATCAACCGCAATTCGATACGCAGTAGCTGTTTGCTTTTTCTATGCGTATGTACATTTATACCACGTAGGTACCTATGCCTACTAGCTCATGTTTGGTTCCGATCGGGATTATACTACACGTAGGTATACCTTTGAAACCGAAATGATTTGTGATTCCAAAACCAATCTATCGTCATAATTGATAAAAAAATAAAAATAAACCATCAAGCAGCTACGACAACGATGACAAAAAATAAATAAAAAAATAAAAACGTGTTGTTGCAACGAGTTACCAAAATACCCGAAGGTGTTCTCGAGTTTTCTATAATTCTTACTACGCTCACTTAATAGGATTGACAAACTGTTTCAGGGGTAAGTCGAAATGATACCATTTTTATCATATTAACAACAGTTTTTTGGTTCTATTTTTCAACGATTGTAATTCGATAATAGACACACAGCTGTGACAAAGCTTCTGTGATATTGATAACAATAGCGACAGTAGTGTCCATACTTGAAAAAAAATAAAATAAATAAATAAAACGTGAGTAAAGGAAAGCAAGCGGAAAGGAGAAGGAGAGATAGCTCTCCCTCTGAACTCTTTGAACTAAAATTTCGCTCTTTTGGTCCAGAGTGGCTCGATTTCAATTCAAAAGAAAAAAAGAAAATTCATAAAGAGAGCAGAACGAAGTGATCTGAGTGAGAGTATTATATTATATTCGTATGTGTAATTTGAAGACGGCATATCTGCTTGAAGATCTATTTCCGAAGATTCCATACCGGCTCCATCCCCCGAACGAACACTTGTCCAAGGGTTTTTTTTTGTCTCTATGCAGGTTACAATACAACACATACTCACATACAGTACATACTCACATCAGTCGACACACCATTACACGCACAGATTCTTCTATTATTCTCTACATACTATGTATACGTGTTATGTATACATATGTATAATGTATATATACGCCGTCATATATGCGACGCGGCTCGACTCCTCAGTCGTCCACGATTCACGCACCCTCGAAAACGACGACGACGACGACGACGACGACGACGACGACGACGACGACGACGACGACGAGGCGAGGCAAGGCAAGGCAAGGAGAGGGTGCGTGCAAGACCAGACCCTGTGCAGACCCGCACCCCATCCTTGGTTGTTCTAGTGTCAATAGAAGTTGAGTTGAGTTGAGTTGAGTTGGCGATGCAGGGTGAGAGCGACGACAAACCTTCCCTTTTATTCCGCGTCTCACCCTCCCAGTCTCGAAATGCAATTTGTCATTCCTTAGATATATATTCGGGAATAAGAGATGACGATGTGTAGAATTTTCTAGTAGGGTGAGATATGGGGAAGCCCGGAAGGGTAGGGTATAGATTGCGGGAATTGTTTTTAAACCTCTCTGTTTGAATTTCTCTCATCAATATCGTACGAAGTTTTCATTCGCGTTAAAAATTCATGGGAGAAAGACGAGACCCCACGCAGTAAAGGTAGGTATATATACGGATCACAAGTATTTTATTATTTATCAAGGATGTAGGGTATTATATACCTGGGCATACTACCTGCTCGCAAAACCTCTTCCCGTATTCAGACTTCAATCATCTTTGAGCTGATTTAAAGGCTGACAAAATCAGCCTAGAGCTGTCACGCGTCTTTGTTCCAAACTCGTATCATTTTACTTGCTAATTTTTTCATCCACCTACGTAATATAGGCTCTTAAAAAAATTAAGGAGAAAAAAAAAACTAAGCGAATGCTTATCTCCCCACTATTAGACTTCCTAGACCCGCGAGACCTTCGAAGCACCTGGTCGGATGATCATGACTGGCCGAAATCGAAAGCCTTTTGGAGCCTTTACTCTATTTTTTTTTTCATTTTCAGGAAAAATCTGGGGCGATGAGATGACGATCGGTGAATCCCACCCCGCCAATATATCCTCTCTAATATTAATACTAATATTCGTGATTTTATTACCCTTGGGATGGGGCCGCTCATCCCAAGGGACTATTGTCAGTACCAGAGTAACTCTCTATTTTTATTTTTTTCTCTTTCCTTTCCTCTTTCTTTTTCTCTTTCTTGCTTTACCTCGAATAAGGGGAAAGTGAAGTAGAATGCACGTAATTTTTTCTCTCTCGGATATTCGAGTCACGAATATAAGCCTGTCCTCCCTCTTTCGGCAATAAGAATCGGGGGTTCCAGCATATGTATTCGTATACATGTACTATATGGTTTAGTTTACCCTCGAAAAATCAGACCGAATTACAATATACCCAGTGGGAGATAAATGTCAATAAACTAAAGCCTGCGGGAGGGAACGCTGCAGGATCAATCAGGGAATATATACCCGAGATAAAACCCGCCTTCATTATATCGGCTGTAATAATTACATTTCGTAAGTCGCTGTCGTATAGGTGTATAGGTGGGTAGGTGGGTAGGTAGTCGGCGGATTATATAGCCTCCTGTCTTCTCTTCTCTTCTCTTCTCTTCTCTTCTCTTCTCTTCTCTTCTCTTCTCTTCTCTTCTCTTCTCTTCAAGACGGTTATACAGTACTCGGCTGTAAAGTGTCGGTTCAAGTCAACGGATGACGCCCACGCCATGGTCTCTCGAAGCCAGACGTAAAAATCTTTACCAAACCGTTCGACGAGATGAGCAAACCTATAAAGTTTTGATTTACTACGTGTAATTCTCTCTCTCTTTCTATTTCTCTTCTGCTCTCTCTCTCCCAGGTGAACCTCGAAGAGAGATGAAAAAAAGGCGAAAACAAGAAAAGGAAAAAGAAAAAGATACGGAAAGAAAGATAGAAAGAAAGAAAGGGAGGTGCAGAATCCACACGTTCAAAACGCACACAACTAGCCGACGAGATTTAGGGTCTCTCACGACTCCAAGCTTCCGATTCTTCCTGAATTGATGAATTTTAGAAGAAGAAAAAAAGAAGAAACAGAGGTGAAGAGGCGGGAGAAAAACGTGTGAATTATTTAAACGATTATTCTCCGAATCGCTTTTTCACCCTACAGCTTCATCATATTCTCATTACTTTTGATATCATTTAAAATCCAAGAGGATGTATAACGCCGCGTATATGGATATTGCGTAGAGTATAATAGCCCGGCGGTCGAGGCGCAGCGGCACCGGGTTATTTAAAGTTTTAAGCTCGTCAGTCAGTCCTGCAGCAGGGTTGGGCAAGGCTGTATTTAATAGCTTCTCTCGAGGTTTCTGCGGTTTCCCATCAAACTTCTTCTCGCACGCTAGTAGCCCACAATTTCAACTCGCGCGGACGACGTGCCGAGGACTTCTCATTCTCGTTGTCTCCTACAAGTATGAAGTATCACCGCTGCAGCGAGAAGAAAGAGGGTCCCGAACGGTAAAAATCCCGATTTGAGAATTTTTTAAACGAGGGACACCGCAGGTGCAAATTTCCGAAATCTAGAAACCCTTAAGGCCGAACCTCCGAAATTTGAAATTCATTCAATTTTCGACAACTCGGGATGTGTCGATCTGATCGAAACCAATAAGAGGTCAAATTGTGACCGTCTTGAGATTTACTTTTTGGAAGAAAAAAAAAAAAAAAAAAACAAGTTACAAAATTGAAGTATAGTGTATATAATTTGGGTTTCGATCATAATGAACTATTCTTACAATTGTCTTTACAAATCCTGCGAGAGAATTAGACCGAATTTTTCTGAGTTTCAATGTTCTAAACTTGAATGTATCTAAAAATTCAAAATCGTCTCATTTGTCATATTCACTTGGAATATCAATCATCCTTGTTGTCGTATAGACTATAGAGTCTAGACATGCGTGGGCTCGTATCGTTAAAGAGAAAAGATGATAAAACCTCTCCGTTTATAATCGTCTATTCGTTGTACCCGACGTGGTACGTACGCAACGCTTTCAGAGTAATTCTCACTGTCGGATATATCCGTGTTAGACGAGGTTCAATGTCGCTTCGCCGTACGGGAACAGAACCTGGGGGACAATTTGTAATCTACCAAGGCGGATACCGGCCACACATTTAAGAAAAAGAAGAAAGAAAAGGAAAAGATTTGAAAAAAAAAAAAATGAAGAAAAATAAGAGTGAGAGTGAGAGTGAGAGAGAGAGAGAGTGAGAGTGAGTGAGTGAGTGAGTGAGTGAGTGAGTGAATGGAGCTAGAACCCACTTCCCTGCCCACGCGAATGCGTGTTCAATAATTTTTTAACAAACACATTTACTCTTTCAAGTCACGATCGGTACTGATACTAAACCTGACTCTCCACCTATGTATAATGTGCATAGCTGTACGCACGGTTAACGATAATAGTACAGCTATGCAGCCGAGGAGACGAATTTCCATGATTTCTTCATCAAATCTGATCAAATTTTATCTGGAACAAGATGGGAACAAGAAATAATGCTATCGCAATGATCGATGAGTAATTTTCGTTTCCATTTTTTATTTCTATTTTTCATTTTTCGCATTCTATGTTACAGATGTGAATCATTGAGCGCGAGATCGTAGGACATAAGATCTCGTAGATTATCGCGATGGAAGGGGGATTGAAGCACCCCAACGATATTGGCTCGGAAACAACCGGCTCGGTCGAGGAAGGCGTTCTCCTCGCCAGGGTACACGTGCCCGAGCTTAACGTCAGCAAGTGTCTTCAGTTCCCAAAGGATCAGCTGGTATGGGACGTCAAACAGCAGTGTCTTGCCTCGCTGCCAAAGGTACGTGCGTCTTCTAATTATCCTAATTAGCGAAATTAGAGAAATAAAGGAATAAAGAAAAATAGAATAAAGAAAGTAACGTATTCGCCGTTTTCTGTCACTTCGTTTGATCAAAAATCTTGTCAATTGTGATTATAAATTCAGAGATTTCTATAAAAAAATCTATGTACATATAATGTATAATATAGGTATATAATACCACTCAAACTTTTCGCTATACTATATATTTCCTATACAATATTCACTGCGGCGTATGTATTTTTTTGTTTTGTTTCTTGTTCAACATGCTTACCTTCGGAAATTAAGGAGGTACAGCATCAATACCCCATTATAAAAATCCCATCCCTTAGATATGGTTAGATGTAAATGTTAAACTGTTCGTATATACCTAGTATGTGTCAATTTTACCCATACATTATACGGTTATTGAACACCTCGCATTATTTTGATCCATATATATAATATATTATATACAGGGTGGTCCATTTAAGTTGACACAGCAGGATATCTTGAAAACCACCCATTTTAGAGAAAGATGTTTGAAATGAAAATTTCTTGACGTGAAGGGGGCAAAACAGTGTACTATCGTACTTTTCATTTGGTGGAGGTTTACATGGTCATTTGGAGGTCAACATCGTTTTTTTCAATGGGAACATGTATTTTTTTTTACAGATTGGCAACTTATACAAAAAAATGAGACACTTTCATCCCAAAGTGTTTTTTATACGACATCAATTTTTCAAGATATCTTGAAATTAACAAAATAGCTATCCAATCTATCAGTAAATTACGAATTATAATTTCCAAAAAACTATCATTTTAATAGATGCTCAAAATTATGTCCGTCAACTTCGATACACTTTGCAATACGTTTTATGAAAGATGCGTGACAGCGTAGCAAAGTTTCTCTTTCGATGTCCCTACAAGCATTTCGGATTCGCTCCTTCATATTCTCTGGAGTAGTTGGTACGGTGCTATAAACTTTTTCTTTGATGTAGCCCCATAAAAAAAAATCAGGGCTTGAAAAAATTGATGTCGTATAAAAAACACTTTGGGATGAAAGTGTCTCATTTTTTTGTATAAGTTGCCAATCTGTAAAAAAAAATACATGTTCCCATTGAAAAAAACGATGTTGACCTCCAAATGACCATGTAAACCTCCACCAAATGAAAAGTACGATAGTACACTGTTTTGCCCCCTTCACGTCAAGAAATTTTCATTTCAAACATCTTTCTCTAAAATGGGTGGTTTTCAAGATATCCTGCTGTGTCAACTTAAATGGACCACCCTGTATATATATATATATATATATATCTATAACACTTGTTATGATGGAAATTCGTTGCTCCGAATGGATTGATATCAATTTTCTTTACATATTATTGGGGTTCGCAATAATGCGACGATTCGAGTTCTTCTTTCAACCTTCCATCTCTATTTTTCTTTCTATTATATTTTTTATCGATCTTTCAATTTCCGTATACAATTACTAATTAGAGGTAATATGCTTTCTCCGATATTTTTTTCCTCCTTACTTTTTTCTATCCTATACTCCTATTCTTCTTCGCGAGGCTGACGGTTATAGATAATCAAATCTTCTACTTGGACGAGGTTTGGTTAATCAATTATCGTTCGCTATTTGTTTCCTCGATTAATTGAAAATGAAAGAAAAGGAAAACGTTTAATTTTTCATGAATTATACAATATAACCGTGAGCCACGCCGCAAATTACCTTAATAGATGTCTCATATCTCAAAGAAATATATATGGTAATATAATAATATTAATACATATCGCGTCTTTAATGCCGAAAACGCATACATATAACTTTGAGCCTTGTCGGTTTTAAGTATTTCTTTTTTTTTTTTTTTTTTTATCAAAATATCCGTTTCAAGTTATTCTAAAGCGACAGGCCGAAAAATCAATTGTTTTTTTTTTTTTCTACTTTTTTGTAGATCGATGTAATAACATTATAGTAGGGAAGGGTAGGGCAAAACGGACCACACGAAAAATTCCTTTTGAATTATTATAAAAAATTGAATGATTCATCGTGAAGGTAACCCTCGAGCTTAGTAATTTTATGACGAAGGTCTCAGTCAATCAAGTCGAGTCAATTTTTCTTTTCGAGTCGTTTGCCTGACGTTTCGAAACGCAAATGACTAAAAAAGAAAAATTGACCAGATTTGATCGACTGAGACCTTCCTCAAAAAATTACCAAGTTCGAGGGTTATACCTTCACGATGAATCATTCAATTTTTTATAATAATTCAAAAGGAATTTTTCGTGTGGTCCATTCTGCCCTCTCCGTCCGTTTTGCCCTACCCTCCCCTATTATGGATCTAGTATATGCCTTTTTGGCATCAGAGACGCGATATAAAAAATACATGAAATTTTTTTGTAACGCCGTGTCTGATTTGTGGTTTTTTTATTTTTTTTATTTTTTTTTTTATTCAAATTTTTTCCCGCTTAAATCTTCACACACTTGATGCACTTGGGGGATTGCGTATGTGCGTGTGTGTGTGTGTATATCAACACGAACGTTGCCGTAAACGTTATCAACCTTTCACGAACGTCTAATGTTATCCGTAACGTGGGGGCAACTTCTTCACTACGCTTCACCTTCACCTTTACCTTCGCCTTCGCCTACGCCTACGCCTTCGCGCCTTCGCGCCTTCACCTTCACGTCACTTCTTCACTTGATCGCTTCGCCAATCCACACACCACACCGCCTGGTTATCACCAATCGTTGATTTCGGTGGTTATATATGTGGTTATATCTACCCCGACTACGAATACCACCACGTATTCATAAATACTGAACTCGTCTCACCTATATTCCGAGCACCTACCAGGTGGCTACTTGGTACAGGGTATGTTCCATTCACTCACTAATACGCATGCACTTATGGGATAACGGGTTCGAGTTCAGAATTTTTTAACACCTATGAAAGATGAAAGATGAAAGATGAAAGATGAAAGATGAAAGATGAAAGGTTTCGACTTCGTTTCAGACGATTCGGAATTTGAAGGAACTTTCAATTTCGGAATATCACTGCAACTCCGGAAGTTGAAAGATTCGGGGGAAACTCGATCTATTTCTCAAAATGTGAAGACGAAAAATAATTCATTCTAATCGAGACTCTCTTTACGAAAACTCTATTTATCTGCTTCAATCGATAATTTAAATGTCATAAATATATAATCGATAGAATTTTTAAACATTTTTTTTTATTTTTTCAAAACGACGCGTGAATTCAAAGTTCCGAAATTTTTGACATCCGGTGTTCTTCGATTGGGAATTTTTTAAATCGATTAATATATTATGCTATATTGTATAATCTTTCATCGTTCGAGACTTTTGAAATTCGGAACTTTAACCCGACCCCGCACTAATTTTTTTTATTATTGCACTTTTATTTTTATCTTATACCATCGATTTTTATTGATTATGATATCAGGCCTCACATGCGTTTCCCACCTTCCTCAAAAAACAACATCTCGTTCCAACTTGTCTGTTTATCCTTGAATTTTATCTTCAATTCAAGAGAAAAACGATCGTAGACACATTTTTTTTTCTTTTTTTTCAGCGATGTGAGGTCTGTAATATGATAAGTGTATGCTGCGAAGGTAGGTGAATTATTCTTAACCATCACGTTTGTTAATAATGCACGATTTATATAACACCGATTTATTTTTTTATTATTATTATTATTATTATTATTATTAATACATACGTATACATGTATTATACTGAGAAATATTAGGTTGGTACAGTATATTGTGCATACACGTATATCTTTCTGTCTATTATGTATATATATTCGCTATTGACAAAAGTTGACGATGTCAGCGGAAGTTACACAACGACGAAGGTCATTTTCGCCCATTTTTTTCTCCTCTTTACATAATACATCGTGTTTTACGTGAACGAAGAACTAAAAGAGGTGATCCTATATCCGATAATAGATTGAAGAGAAAAGAAATAAGGGAAAAGAAAAAAGGATGAAAATGGTTTGGAAAAAAATAAAATATATATGTATATCACTTTGCAGAAGATATACGTCGCTATACGCTGGCGAATATATATTACATAGTTTATGGTATATACCTAGACACACTATAAAGGGGGTATAGTATATATATATATATATATTTATGAAACGTGTAATTCAATATCTATACGTATAGGTAGGTATATATATATACTATTTTAATAAAAACAGGCTGCTGTTACCTGAGATACCGCCTCCTTTTATAGATTGACAAAAATATTGATCCCACGTAGGATATATGTACCAGGTACCTATACCACGCGATTAATAGTTTAGCTTTTTGCTTATCTTCTTGTCAACTAGCATAAGATTATAAAATATAGAGGAAGAGCTGGTGCAACACCGTCATCACCTCGGCACCGGTAGCACCGAGTATAATATGACGACGTGGTCACTTCCGTTTTTACCATTTCCTCGCGGTTAACGGAACTGTATACGATAAATCATCCCTTTGTATATACCTACGTTAGTAAATTATTTAACAAAGAATCAAAAAAGACAAGAAAAATTCGACGACATGTGATGTGAAGAAACAAACCGTTTCACTTCTATACTCGCTTTCATCATATCTCGGCTATACGGTTTTTTGTTCCGACAGTTTCGAGCACGTGTCATTACAGAAATAATTATTGTTTCACTCGTTGTTCTATCTTGCGTAATGCAATTTTTTTAAATTTTTTTTCTTCATTCAACCTTTTTCTTTTCGCCCTATTTTAGCGTATGCGAATAGAAATCATAGGTTTGACCTTGTTGTTTAGATCCACTATAGGCATTTTAGATTGTTAAGTTCTTCTTCTTCTCCAATTTGAATTGATACCTAAACTATGTAACAGTAACCCGGCAAAATTATTGTAAATGTGAAAAGTTACCGCCAAGTACGTATCTACAAAAATGATCCCACTGGAAAAATATGTATACAAAAATCCTATCGCAAGTCTCGTGTTGTTAATTATTAAATCAGTAAAAATGCGAAGCACTACGCCCTCCCAGAAAGTATAGACCTATACTATAGTCACGTTGAAAAGTCGGACCTCGCTGATTCATCTATAGTGATATCGAAAAATCATTTCAAGAGCTATCAAGTATTTTAATAATAACTAATGAGGACCATTATTCGGGACTTTGAAAATAAATCGCGATGATAATTATAGATATGGAGAATTAACGATTCGTCAATACGATCTCTTACAACTTTGTTTACAGCTTCGGGAATTTGGATCAAGGCAATTAAACGAAATATGTAGGCTATCAATTACTCATATATATATATATATATGTATATAATATACACGAAGGCATGTAGTATAATATTTATATATATATATATATAATATAGTCAATAAATATTTACCCAGAGATATATATCAGGTGTTGATTACAGGCTGATCTAATTTATTCAAACTCGTTCGCGATTAGATTATCTTTTATAGCTGATAAGAATCATTAGGTTCATTCTTAGCTCTTCAGTTATACTGATTATAATTAGCCAGTCAATTTTCACGCCTCAAATTTTCAGTTCCTTATTTATTATATTTTTTTTTCCCTGCGTTTTTACACCATAGCCGCGGGTATAGGTCGACGTATTACTGACCTTTGACTCGATATTCCGCGGTTTTATTTATCACGACATCGCGGAAGAGCTGTATATACTACTATATAGAGGTATATATTATATATATTATCTTATATCATCTTATATCGACGTTCCTTCTCAGTTCGTTCACTCGTTCACTCGTTCATTCGCCATTGTTCAAACCGATAGCGACGTAGATGATGCCTCAGGCTTGAATCGGACGATCCTATCGGTACTGAGAGATGATCCGTATCCACGATCACGGATCACGACGATCTTACGCCTCCGCCTCTCCGACTCGCGTCTTCCTTCTTCTTATTTTTTATTTTCTTATTGTTTTATTTTATTTTTTTCACGAGTACTATATGGAAAACATAGCTTCGGGTAAAGAATTCGCGAACGTTGAAGGCATAGGTGTAAAGGTGCTGATGAATTTTTCTTTTCATCTCGTCTTCCACTTTTTTCTACGAAATATACCTAGAGGAAGACTTCGTGATCTGAGTGATTGATGAAAAGAAGAAAAAGTGAAAAAAATCGGCAAAGATTAATACGAAAGGAGGAAAAAATGGCACTCTTCCTCAGAGTAGGGTATATTCAGCACCATGAGCACAGTATATGTGATCCTGTGAACGAAGTCACGCATTGCAACAGCTCAGGGAAGAAGACGAAGAAGAAAAAAAAAAAGAAGAAGAGAGTAATCTTGTATTCATGAATTCCCCGAGCTAGTTCGTGAAGGAAAAGTTAGCCAAACCTCTTTCGGATATCTGTGCGCAAACCCTCGAGCTAAAAATTTCCGTCTTTCGTATACGTATGAACCTATACATATCGAGAGATGTATAAAATTCCGTATTAGTTTCGCCCCCGGGGTCGTGGTCAGCTCTGGTAAGACTCGAATAAATTTGAAATCAGCGTGCCGAAGGAGTCGCAGCGTCGATGATCATTTATTGAATCGACATTTTTCAAATCATTTCTCATCTTAGTTAGTCGATCTTCAAGCCGAGCCGCAGTCTCGAGTATCGACAGCGATCTAAGTTGGGTACCGTATTCCCATTGTTTTTTTTTTTATTGCAAAAAATCGTTTTCTGTTTCAAAGAGGAATCGCCCTATGTAGGTTTGTATGACTAATTGAAAGACACCCCGTATATACTAAAGATCCTGTACTCGTCTCATCCCCGACGCCTTCAAGTCACCCTGATATTATACAAACCGTGCAATTTCCTTGTCCGGACAAACACGATTTACTGCCACTTCATTCGCGTATCAAGGAGATCGAGAAATCGTCACAGTAAAAAATTGCCGATTAAAGTATATTTTATCTATTACACATATTATACTGTGACACGTCCACTCGCGAGACGTCTGTTTCACGTATCTAAATGCGTATAGTTGGTATATAGAAGGGGTTGAAAGTTTCATCACACCTAAATCTTGTAAAAATTGAACCACCGGCAACTTTTTCCTTCTCTTTTTTTTTTTGCACAAAAAACATTAAAAGCCATTCCTTAACGTTTTACGAGAATAAGGTACCCCGCACATTTGCCCTAGTATATATATATATACACACACCTACTCGGACAATCACCTTCCTTCTCCGGGTAAAACGAACCCATGCCTAATAGGACGATGGACGAGGAGCCTTTTAGTACCATACGCGATATTCTTAAGTGGGTGTTCAGCCCTCACGGTCTTTTGTCCCTATTTCTTTTCCCGCTTATTTTCTCGTATTATAGTACTAGAAGTTGGGGCTGGGTTCAAGTTCCAAATTCGTTGTGAAACGATTCCGAATTTTCCGACTTTTTACCGTTCGGGACTTTTCGAATTCGGAACTTGAACCCGGCCTCAACTGCTGATGTATTTATCATACTTATTCACGGCTTACCGACGAGAAGTATTGAGCAGATGCAGGATCTGCGTCTGCATATAGAACGAGGGGAAGAAACGCTGCGACTAGGTCCGGGATCTTGAGGATCTTTAGGACCCTGGTAATGACCCCTATCTTATTGTTAGCTAAAAATCCATTTCAAAGCCTCTATTTTCTCTTCCAGCTGTTAAGGCGCCGATAGTTGTTTGTAATTATTGTCAGCTAAACCATAATAACCCAGTGTAGTAACCCTAATAAGATAAGTGCGGTACTTGACGGGCAATGAACTGGTTCTTCTATTTACTACAGCATACCGCAATTTATTCACCCAGAGCCCGTGGGAGTGGTATTATTCATTCGGCAACTCGCGGTCCTGCAGCCCCTTCGCCATCAGGTATACGTATATAGGTGTACCTTGCCTCCGCAGCTATCGATTTTACGACTAAATAAACCGTTTACCTACTTTATTTATCGGTTTTAACTCTATACAATGCAACTGCTGCTCGTTCTCTTTAAGATTTGCGAAAACAGCGGACAAAAAAATAAATAAAAATAGTCATAATTACAGAACCTTTGCGGGCCTTGTGCCTATACGACATGGGCATCGGCGTTTACATTGTCCATGCAAGATGATCGATCGCCGTTTATATACCGAGAGATTAAATTCCTGTTATTATTACGAGGCAGTGATCGTTGGGAAAAAGATTAATTACACTTTATGCGACATCATCCCGATTCTTACGATTTGCATATATATGTGTATATATATATATATACATACATACACGTGTATACCTACGTGGTAGGTAGTGGGTAACGTATAGGTACAGTAGGTACCTTATCGTCGCTACGAGATCGGCTTGCTCAGATATCTATAATAGACCGTGTGTAATACCTTCGTAGTTATGGACGCTCGCGATTGTACAATGCTAACAGGTCGGTACCTTATGCTAAGTAGGCATCAATCAAATTCTATTGAATCATGATGAAAATACATTCCATATACGGACTGGACCAGACTAGACTGGACTGGACTGGACTGGACTGGACTGGACTGGACTGGACCGCAGACTGGTCCCGGTCGATGCCCGATTATTTCTCTCGTACGCGATATATTCGACGCTGCTTCAATATGAATAGGTGCTGAAGAAAATTTTATCCTATAGAAGAAAGAAAAAAATGGCAGAAAAAAAATGACGGAGTGAAGGGATTTGAAATTTTGTGCTCTTATTTCCGTCTGTTTGTGTTTCTGAAACGGAAACGGAAGCATATCATTTTATCGTGTATTCTGCGAATTTAATGTACTATGTGAGCTAAGAATATATAGGAGATGAGAAATATGGACTTTATGGACAATCGCGTTTCTGTATTTGAGTAGGTACATATACCTACCTACACATATGTAAGTTGAGCTTTCGTTTTTAATTAGAAATTTGACAGACGTGTAAATATCCGGTAGAACAGAGGTATATAGGTATAGGTATACCTAGTCTGATTCGAACTCGGCACTACGGTATTAAATGATCGATTGAATGAAAGGACGATGCGAGCGAGCAAGAGTTGCGGCGTTGATCACAACCATAGGTATAGCAAAACGTTTCGAATCAATTTTCAATATCCGCAATGTTATTGACAGTTTATTTCGTGATTCCAAGTCCAGTTTGCAGAAACGAATATCAAAATTGTATGTATAAAATCGATGCAGTAGCCATCGAATGCGTGATTCGCTACGGATAGAACGGACCGAGTCATTTCCAGTTCAATTTATCAAACAGCCTCGCAGGTAACTCTACCGGAAGATGTATACTGCCTCTCACGCTAACGACGTAGTTAACGGTTTTGATTAAAATTTACGAATCCCGAATCCCGAATCCCAACCCCCCCCCCCCCCCCCCCCCCTTCAGGCCTTCTCGGCTACGGCTATGCCCGGTATAATACATATAATATTCAATACCTAATGTATATCGGTATTCTTGTACCATTCATTAAATTCATTCGTTCCGTTTTTTTCGGACCAAAAAATAAAAATAAAAAAATAAAAAGACCCGGTTCATAATTGAGGAGGAATTTTAAATAAGCTTTTCATTTTACTTCATTCGACTCGGATTTTATTCAAAAATAACAATAGTACCTTTTCATTCGGTCATGACCGGCTCAATTAACGATTCTATCCATTTTTCCGGTACGGCGTCGAGACACATTAAATTTCCAATTTTTGAAATCCCCGATTAATACGATCACGATTTTTTTTCTCGTATCGCTTGTCAAGATATTCGTACTTTTTAACTCGAGTATACTCCGGTTACTCTCTCGCTCTCTCCCTCCCTTTCTCTTGACAATAAGACTCTTTCCCACCGGTTTGGTAACGATTTAACTGACTACAGGTAACGGTTTTTTTTTCTTCTCTTTTCTTATTTTATCCATTTTTTTTTTTTTTTTTTTTTTTGTCATCTTTATACCACGGAGATACGAAACTGTCGCAGAATCGAAAAACGAGTATAAAAACAAGAATTACGAATAAGCAAAAGGAGAGAATCTCGCAACGTATATATATATATATATATATATATATCTATATATGTATATACACCTACACCTATAGGACTATATATACGAAGAAAGGAGAAAAATAAGAACAAGAATAAGAATAAGAAGGAAGACAATAAGAAGTGACTCGAAGAATAATTATTCGGGTAGGGCAAAAAACAAATGGGGGAATCGCATTGTTACCTTGTCGGGAATCGGGTATACTTATAGGTTCACTGACCCGAGTTTGACCCTTCTTTCGACCCCCTACCACCGTCCTATATGGTCTATGTTGCGCGTATAATAGAGTAATCATATATAGTTGTTTAACATTCGAAACAATTATATCAATCGATAGTTGAAAAAAAAAGAAGAGAAAAGTATAAAAATTAGTAGAGACTGCAGCAGATATATCCTGTAGGTATATTTATATATATATATATATATATATATATATATATATATATATATATATATATATATATATATAGGTAGGCATACGTATGTATAAACCCGGGTCGGAACAGCCCGTAATTCGTAATGCTGGATCATCGCTTGGGGATCATCGCCATGCTGCGAAGACCCGTAATTCCTGTAATAAGGTCATTATCATAGATGACTCCTAGGCCTTCGGTGTATATAAAAGAAAAGATAAGAGTCCTTTTACTACATCCTTCGGGTGTGGGATAGAGATATAGTACATTATGGACATAGGCAGATGCAGGTATACCTTGTAGACGACGTTAGAACGACAGCCTAACTAGCTTACTTCGTAAACTCTACGTGTACTATAACTATACCTTATATGTATATATACGTATATTTCGCAACTACTATTACAACCCGTACGTAGGTACGTAGGAACGAAACGACGACGGTCATCTCTGGCCAATTTGCATTCTAAAGATAGGCTGCTCTCTCGGAATGACGAAAGGATAGCTTAGATAGCAAGCTATGGCTAGCTCTTATAAACCTGTGCCACAGGGGAGCTAGGACACTCGTCATCCCTCGCTTGAACATATATTATTATAATCATCGTATGTGGTTATGACAGGTAGCCTCGGGTATCGGCTAACTAATTACCGATTATCATACATTCGTGCAAACCACGGTATATGATCGGGAGGTGTTTTAACGCGATGAAGAGAATAACTATATACCTACATATACTAATACATACACCAGGTATATAGGTATTTATGTGAACACTTTGACGTATATCACCGCTCCGAAATATACTACCGATTCACAGTTTTTGAAGAGGGTATTTTTCCCCGAAAGACACCGGAGGTTTAAAATAGCGACATTTAGAGATCCGAAACGATCGCATCGAAACCTGTTGAAAATTTTTGGATTTGGATAAAGAAGTTTCAAAATCCTACCAATTACTTATAACGTCGTGGAGTTATCGATTCAAGTATACCTATAGATAAAATGTTTTTTTTTCTTTCTAAATCTGATGTGCATTTTCGAAACTGTATCGTATGCATCGTATATGTATATGTATAGGTAGGTAGGTAGGTAGGTAAGTGCGTGGTTTGTACAACAACTTTGTGACTTCGTGGTCTGCACCAGAGTAGTATAGTGATGCAGAAGGAAACGTCGGGTCATGTCTCGAGGATCGAAAACAGGTTCGTTGAAAAAGTGGTGATTCTGTGGTTTCGTTTCTCCATTGGACGTGACTGTCATTTAAACTTTGATATAGTACATCATTTCGATTCGGTAATACCGATTTGCTTGCCAATGACCTTCTCCAACGCTTCCGCGTTTTACTTAGCATCGTCCACGGCTGTTCCCGATTCTGCTGCTGCAGAGCTGATTATAGACGAAGAGAACTTTGCGATATACTTTGAAATATTTTGAAAGAATAAAGAAAAGAATTACGAAACGATTAACATTTCGTGCTCAGCTCAGACCTGTGATATAAATCATTGCGCTTATTGTTCCTGCAGCCAGGTGAAATTAAATTAGGACCGATAATAGAGGAGGGGAAAAAATGGAACGTAACTGATGATCTGTTCCGAAATCGAAATTTAATCAACATGTTTATTGTTTTATCTTATTTTTTTCCTTTTTCTTTTTTCTTATTTAGGTATTAGAACGAATTGGAAGATCGCTGGTAATTTCGAAACTAAATTAGATGCGAAAGAATGTGTGTATATGAGGGAAGTTTTTTTTTTTTTTTTTTCAAGCCTGCAGACACGTACGTATACAAGCTTATAAACGCGTTGTGAATCGGGCGTGAATCCCATGCGAGACAATTCTATATATGTATACACTATACATGTACATAACAAAGTAAAATAAGATGAAGAAAAAAAAGCGAGAAAAAAAGACTCGAGAAGAATTAGGAGAGGAAGGAGGTGCTGGGAAAAACCCAAGGAATAATGAAGGAAGACAAGTTTAAAGGCTGAGGTGAGAAAAAGACGGACAAATAAATATATAGAGAGAGAAAGGATGTTTCGAGACGCCTAAGGCTCTCTATGTAGGAGAAATTTATTATATTCCAAGAACGAAGAGGCCTGATATCGAAAATAAATATAAAAATACGCTTTTTTTCTTCTCTCCATTACTACGAGGGTGGTGGTATAGTGAGTAGTTTTCGGTATCGTATAATCGAGAAGGTGCAATACCTTATAACTAGGCACCCACAGTTTTCGTTATTACGTCAACTCATTATACTACCTTTGTCAGTATCTCGTCGATCTTTTCTTCTATCGCGGTTTCGTCCTTCTAGTTTTTGGATCCTACTTTTCTTTTCATTTCTTTTCTTTTTTTCTTTTCTTACTCTCACCTGAACCTCTTGGTCTTTTTTTTGTTTTTTTTTCTATTTTCTCTACCCTAAAGTTCTTCATGCGTTGAAATTCAACCAGCCACGTTAAAGTCGACGTAAGAGTTCTCCTGCCTACGCGATTCTAGCATTAATCGATATAGGCAGTACTTGTGCTTGCAACCGCTTGCAACTAAAGGAAGGAACCCTCAGCATGCCTCTGGCTACGACGACGTTGCCGTGCTCCAGACGACGCCAACACTCGACGTCTCGACGCCACCTCTGTTACAATACTCCTATACATAGAGGTACCTATATACCGAACGTATACGTATACGAATATCAAACATATTATACTTTCGCCGTTTTTTTCTCTTTTCTTTAAATTTACATTTTTATTATATTTTCCCGTTCAGAATTAAAAATTTCATCGCATCGTCTCTTATATCGGCGCACGGAGGTTTTGATTTATTGATTGATTGATTTCTTTATTTCTTTATTTCTTTATTTCTTTATTTCTTTATTTACTTTTCTAATTTCTATTCTTCTTCTCTCACCTCTAGAGGTATCATATAGCTAGTTACACTTATAGTACCGCATCGAAGAAGCTGCAGCAGCATCAGCATCGGCATCATCGCTATATCTAAACCAAGTTACGTAAATCGTATGAGCAAGCCGTTCGTAACGCTTGATGGTGCCCGAAGGGGTATATATCGCGATATCGTACCTAGTCGGTGTCTTTTACAACATCGTAGTTTATCGCAGTTTACAGCTTGACAACACGCGATCCGTTGGTATAAGTGTAATATAAGAATCGTATACAGAGACTGCAATGTGTACAGAAATATGAGTCACTATAATCGAGATTCAAACGAAGTATACCTATCTAAGTAAGGGCTAGGTTGGTATGCGAAAACTGGAGTCTGCAGCACCGTGCGAAAAATAAATGCATTAATCATTGGGACCGGGTCGAAGTTCCGATTTCAATATTATACCGACTCACTGTTTTTGGAAACGGTACCGATTTTTTCTGTCGATCGTTGAATTTCTTTTATTGAAGAAAATCGACCAACGTCACAGACGATCGCGAATATTGACCGTTTATCGCGATTTATGTCTCGGTTATAGGTACAGATATCTGTGAGATCGAACACCGTCCGTTTGAATTCTAACTAACTTTGAGGAATTGGAGATAAGAGCCTGGAATTTTGACTACACTTTTTTGTATATATATTTGGAGACGTTCCGGTTCTTTCATCGGAGCATTGAAATTCGAATATACAGTATACATATATAATAAGATATATAACTACGTATAGATAAGGATAAGCGAGTGAAATTTTTTCTTCCGTCGTATTATCCAGCGAATGATCGTTGATGACTCGTTCATTCACAGTTCAACAATAACTCTTACATACCTAGATATATACCTACAATACTTTCACGCTTATAATCTATTATATACGCGCCTCGAGGCTTCTGATAACAGTCTCGATCCGCTCGCGTCTAGGATCTAATCTAATCGATATCTAACAGTTGAGCTTAAAGCCACTTCCAATCTATCAAAGAAAATAGTGTCGTTTCTCTATTTCTATCCCGCATAGTCCGATTATTTAATTCGCAGAATCGTACATAACACACGTTCTGGTATTCGATATTAAAAAATTTCCCTCAATTATCAGGTACAAATTAGTCATTATAATTCCAGGATCGCTCCGTTCATGGAGGATAAACTCTGCGGCCTTTTATACTTTATACACGTAGTCTCGTAGATATATGTATACACGCGAGTATGTACATACATAGGTATACCTATATAGAACTACGCATAGTATAATACATGTAAAAGATTCGAGAATTAATATGCATGAGCACCGCAGTCTCTCGCGGCACTGGTAGACTAATAAATCAACCAAAAACATTCTATACCGCGATCGTTCTACATGCTCATGATAAAATGTTATATAGGTATCTGAACCGTATCGCATAGTTTCATAGGTAGGTAGGTGTGTGTACTGTGTATAGATAATTTAGTAGGGGAATTACGAGTAATTGTATCAGCATTGTCATCGATTATTTGTCATTTCTTATTATTTTATTATTTTCATATTTATTCTTTTTCTCCAATTATTATTTCCTTATTTTTCGTCGATTCGCGGTACCGTATCTCGTATCGCCCTCGAAATCGGTATCGTTGCAACTCCCTCGTCATATACATTATACATATTCCGCGCGTGTTTACTCCCCGCGTTATTGTATCCCATCGTATTGTGTCGTATTGTTGTATTGTATTGTCCTGCATTGTTGTAGGATGATTATTACGTACGCGTCAAACTCATTGTTATAACCAACGGCATGATATGATGTAGATAGGGGTAGGTAGGCATTCATATAGGTACATATTATAGGTGTGTTATACGTATTAGGCTGGTCCGTAATTTGGTCATATTCGAATTTCCATTCCCACATATTCAGATCGTCTCCAAATATATAGAAAAAAATATAGTGCAAAACCCCAGGTTCCTATCTAAATTCTAAGTACTGACCCGAAGCCTTCGAACTTTTCCATTCAACTCCGCACATTTGTCATCTATAGTAGCAGTTATCCGTGAAAAATTCACAGATTTTTAACGAATTTTTATGAAACACTTACTACTACTACTGCAAGATAAGGAGTTCACCAAGTTTGAGATCTTTCAGAGCTATACTGCAATAGGAAGAAAAATAAATAAACCGCAAATTGTCAGTAAATCGTGTTTCATTGAAATGGAAAAATTCGAAGGCCTCGGCCCTTGGGGCGATCCCTAGGATTGAGATAGGAACCTGGGGCTTTGGCTACATTCTTTTGTATATATTTGGAGACGTCCTGGCCGATGGGAACATTGAAATTCGAAAATGATCATATTGAGGAGGACCCTAATATATGTAACGACAGTCGGCACGTGGACGAGGTCGCAATACCTATACCTTTAATACCTTTGGTACATACCTTACCTTATACCTTACCTTGCCTTGCCTTGACTCGACTGGACTCGACTCGACTCGACTCGACTCGACTCGACTCGACTCGACTCGCCGGGACTTTACGACTTTAATACCTCAAGTTTCACGATCTAAAGTAGCTTATATACTGTAATTAGGCTTTTCTTAATAGGATTTAACTCTCGGTATAATACGTTATAACATTGATTTAACGGCTCGCTCAGTCGAGTGAAAAATAGAACACACGATGTCTCGTTTACCTATTTTCTTTATTTTATTTTATTTTTCCAATAGAAATTCTTCAATGAAATAATATATATATATATATATATATATATATATATATATATATATATATATATATATATATACATACATATATATGTCTGTCGATTTACCCTCGCAGTGGAATAAAACATCGGGCTTTTATACAGGTAGAAGGAAAAAAAAATGAGTCCTGGTTCAAAAGCTGTACGTTTAAATATATCACGCAGCTCGCAGGCGTCGCGTCGCGTCTCACTGGTGTGCTTACCTGATCAAAAGAGAACTTTCAGTTTTTATCGTAACTGGTTTTTAACGTGAAAGTAACTTGCGCTTTTTGCCCGAGGCATCGAAGCGCGCATAAGGCTTTGTAATTTTTTTATTTATTTTTTTTTCGTTTCTTCTTTGCCCCTTATTTTACTTTTCTTCTTCTTCTTCTTCTTCTTATACTCGTATAGGTATTTCTTTTCTTTCAATTTTTTCATCACCTTTTCTCAACTTTTCATCGAAGAATAATATAGATTGGCATACAATAGGAATATCCTGTATTATTTTTGTTCAAATAGCTTTTCACTCACAGCTATATATTAATTAAATGACGAAATTTTTCGGAGACGTGAACTGTAAATCGTAAATTATCCGGTTTATATGCGGTCATGCGTCGTTACTTTTATATTGATCGACGATCTATAAGGATAAAAATTACAAAACCCTAACTAAATTACAGATATAACATATTCTCAATGGAATGAAAATTACAGGTTTTGCATGCATTCTTATACCTATAAACAATGGAGCTGGGTCAAAGTTCCGAATTCGTGGAATAAAAATTGCGAATGCGTTTGAGACAATTTCAGATGTTCCGTAATGTTGTAATTCAGAACACTAGAATTCGAAAAGTCCAGAAATACGAAAATTTCGGTCTGGTTTGTTCGGAACTTGAAAAATTTGGTACTTCAAGCCGGCGCCCACGATAATCAATCAATTGATTGATTGATTGCGTCTTTGATAAATTTTCAGATATTTTCTCTCGCCGCATGATGTTTATCTGATTCGTTATACATAATTATACCATTGTAGGTATATAATTTATTGTGAAACGAATATGGGGAGAAAAGTTATGTATACGTGTGTGACGAAATGTAATTTTGTCATTCATTTGCTATTACAGGAACTCAAGGAAAGCTTCAACTATGGACTATTCTGTCCGCCAGTTAATGGAAAGGCGGGAAAATTCCTGGACGAAGAACGTCGCCTGGGGGATTATCCGTTTAACGGACCGGTCGGGTACCTCGAGGTATACATTATTACGTTATACGTATTGTTCTTTCCGTATTTCGACGAAAAAAATCTTCCCCTCCCTCTTGCGATTTACATATTCATTGAAATATTATCAGATTTGAAAATTCTAATTGGAAACAGACGAGAGATTAAGGAAAGAAGAAAAAAGAATAATAACTTGAAACTTGAAAATATGCTATTTTCCTTCGCTCCTCATCCCCGAGGGCAGAGACGACTTTAATGCCTCTTTCACTTCTCCGCATGATCGTTTGGTCGTTTAACAATAAGAAACCGGAGATCGCACGTCATTCGATTTTTTTACAAAGCGATCAGATACATTTTATATACCTAAATATCCTATATCGATACGAAAAACGAATGAGTCGTCAAGTTAACAAGACCTGGGATGCGGATGCCCCAGCTATACGTAGGTAGGCACACAAGTTATGTTTCGTAACAACTATCGGAGCTAGTTTTGTCTCGGGCGCGGTACGTACTATATATATATATATATATATATATATACATACACGTATGTCGAGCGAATGTATAGATATTATACATAAAGAAATGTTCTCCTGCCAACGGGAGAAAGTCCCGGGGGCTCTTCGAGGACGATGCAATCCGGTAGGATTAACGGGATGAGAAGAAAACATTTTCATTCAAATTCTAGAATTTTTTGTTGTTGTTTTTTTATTTTACAAATTTTCTTCTTTCGCGGATTCAAAATCATTGCATGTAATGCAACATATCGTCACGCGCGTTTTTTCATTTCATTGCATTTCATTTTTTTTTTTTTTTTCCTTTGGCTTTGTCTTCTTTTTTACGTATATAGACATATAGCAGATGCGTATCTTTATCGAGTTTCAAGATTTCATCTCGTCGGAAGGAATTCTTTTTTTCTTTTCGTCAGCGAAACTCAAGGCGTGCCGACGACTACGAGCTATTCTATTCTATCATATTATAATATATTATATTATATCATATCATATCATATCATATTATATTATATTATATTATATTATATTATATTCTGTTAAATTCTTCATCTTTGTCTATCCGGGCATCCGGTGCAAGAGTTCGAGTATAACCGGAGATTCCACAATCTCTGTGCTTGGGTCGACAAATATTTTCACCGTATTTATGATTGTTATGAATTTTTATCTCATCAGATCCTAGATAAGCCCCGAGAGGCACTACTTCGGAAAAAAAAAACCGAGAAGAAAAAAAAAAGCAAAACTCCTGTACAATTCAATAAAAAATTCTCTCACGAAACTGGAAAGAGATTTCATTCTCGTTAGATTCAGCTACGCCTACCTACTATTATACATCATAGCTAATCGTGCGGAATGAAATTTACCGTTCACGTTATCGGACTGTGCAAAAGAGAGGAGAAAAAAAAAAAAGATATATATATATATATGTATGTATACGGGGTATTTGATACGCACAGATTTATAGATTGATTGACTACTGACTGACTGACTTAATGCGGTTTATGCGATCTCCGAGCAGTATAACAGAGCTAAATAACGCGCGGCTTGACCGTCTCCTCGATTATCTCCGTACAAAGATCTCAGGAGTCTGAGGCCTGGGCTCTGCACCAGGAAAAGGTGCGCACCGTTAGAATCCCGAGTTCTACACTAGCTCCTATACACCCAGTCAACCGCATCCGCTGGTCAATATCCGATTGTATATTCGTCCATCTAACATTTATTCACTAGCGGCTATACAGGGTGCAAATCATAACTCTGTACATACTTATGGGGTGTGTAGGGGCTGTCAATACAAGCATTTTGAGGTATGACACCCATGGTCGGAAACTCATCCCGACCACTGTGGAGGGCTTTGAAGGATATGGTACCGCACGCTTGAGCGCGTAGTGTAATGAATCAGATGTGATCACTTTTGACCCAACATTTTATCTAGCCGTAGACAACAGTAGAAATGTTCTTGCGTGAAATCAACAAAACGATAAACTTGGCAATAAAACAATGACAAAACAATTTCCGATGCTCGTATAAACAGAATTTGAAAAAGTTATGGAAAACGAAAACCCCAATTCGTTTCGTCAAAGTTGGGTCGTACATGTTTTTTGTAGGAAATTGAAAAAAAATAAAAATTAAATACTTTGGCAGTCGTGCGCGGGATGTTAAAATCGAGATAGAGCATTAAAACTTTAGGACCAATTTTTCTTTTTTCTTGAAAACGATCCGTTTGAACCCCTCGGGAGCGTAAAAATTCAAAAAACACCCCACATAAGGACCACCCTAATACCCACATTACTTCCCCTCGTCCCTTTCTCATTCCCGTTATTATTATTGATTAATGATTGCCCATTGAAAAATCGTTCAACAGTTGAAGTACAAAAGACGCGTGTACAAGATGCTCCATTTGGACGAGAAGCAATTGAAAGCAATGCACACGAGAGCGAATCTCCGAAGACTATTGGATTACGTGGCCAATAGTCAGGTAGAAAAGATAGCGAAAATGTGCAGCAAAGGATTGGATCCCAATTTTCATTGTCAGGAATCTGGTGGTAAGTGTTCCTTCGTGAACTCCTGCAGCGGAAATTCAACTGTGCCAACGAGACGGGAGCTTAATTCATCTACTTAATTTTTGACTAATTTTAAACCCAGAAACACCGCTGACGCTGGCAGCTACCCTCAAGAAACCCTCAAAGGTGATAATAGCTCTTGTGAACGGCGGAGCCCTCCTAGACTATAGAACAAAAGAAGGGTTGACCGCGATGCATAGAGCTGTTGAAAGAAATAGCTTAGACGCTGTGAAAACCCTCCTGGAATTAGGCGCCAGTCCTAATTACAAGGACACCAAAGGCCTCACACCACTATACTACAGCGTTATATACAAGACGGATCCAATGCTCTGTGAAACTCTGCTTCATGATCACGCCACTATCGGTGCTCAAGATCTTCAAGGGTGGCAGGAGGTGCATCAGGTAGATATATATAAAGAGATGCATTGATGATGCGGACACAATATTCCTATTGAAACACGTTTATAACTTGTGTTTCAGTTTCTGCGATGTAATCAGTCTGATTTAGATCATTTTTAATACCCTTTTCATTATTTCAGGCTTGTAGAAATAACTTGGTACAACATCTGGATCATCTTCTGTTCTACGGAGCTGATATGAACGCAAGGAACGCGTCCGGGAATACACCGCTTCACGTATGCGCTGTTAACAATACAGACTCGTCTTGCATTCGTCAACTTCTTTTCAGAGGTGCTCAGAAAGACAGTCTCAACTATGCTAATCAAACGCCTTATCAGGTAGCTGTTATCGCTGGTAATATGGATCTGGCGGAGGTTATTAAAAATTATCAAGCTGAAGAAGTCGGTGAGTCCATATAAATCTCATTAATGAACAGCATGCTAGACGATCATTTGAACTTGTCACGAAATATCCTTGTTTTTGTACAAAATTTATTATACCATCATATACCTTCTTACTTACTTCTCTTCATTGATCGAATCGAGGCGATAATTTGACTTTTCAACTTTTGCCAAATAGAAATATCGCCGTTCTGATATTTTTTCTACCTGAAATTCGTCGGAAATCTTTTTCGAAACAACTTCGAACTTACATTCCAATCAAATTCGAGATATAAAACATGATATAATGACTAAAATCATCGTAAATCCATTTTTTATTTGTCTGTTACTTGGCACGAGCATGAGCACGCCACTATAGTTTCTCTGGTGTAATAATAAATGGCTCGATATTTTAGATTGATTATAAATTGACAGTAGACAGTAGCCCCTTTACCAAGTGATCAAGCGTAACTGTAACAACATGATAAATATGAAGTTATTTTTGTGTGTGGGATTTGGTGGTGATGGTTGTCCGTCAAATTTTTCATACTATTCATTTTTGTTGTAAATTATAATATGGTATACACGAACCATTTCAAATAATATGTAAATTAGATCACTTGTAGATTATTATGATGAATTATCTTTCGTTTTTTTTTTTCTTTCTTAATGCGACTGCAGTCCACTGGTCATATTGGCCAATAATTAGATTTCTGTACCCATCGAGCAAAGAACGTGTAAGAGAGACGTTCAATAATATGCATTTTATACTCTGGATTGAATACAAAACTTTTTGTTTATTTCTCTTGAATCGTTATCAAATATAAGCGAAGCACACTTTCTCTGCAAAGAATCAGAATTTCTAACATTTTTTTCCCCCGATGCATATAACAGGAGGGGTTTGTGCTTATTGGCTTTTGCTAATATCATTAACTAACAATAATTGCTAACATTTGATATCAAATCCCAATGGACTGCGGAGGTATGGTGTGCATTGATTACCAGCTTAATTGTACCGTATAATGTCAAAGTATGAACTCCACAACTATGAACTCCAACTTTTGTTACTAATTCTTTGTAATCAACAATATGTATACTTATAGAATATCTATAAATGTATACATATACCTATATTATATTGTGTCGTACAAAACAGATATAAATATACTTTATATGCGACTAAATAAATTGAATAATCAATTGATTGCGCTTCACTGCTTTGTAATATATTAAAATTATTATTATCATTAATCATTAATCATTATTATTATTGTTATTATTATCGTTGTTGAAGATTGTACGTGTCTCGAGTGTGCAAAAGTATAGCTTATGGTATATCAACACATATGTAATTTGCTTTTATTTCACACAACGTGCACACCACGCCAAATTCGTTTTTATTCAAACACTTTGAATACTGCCTAATATTATCTAGAGATCCTGATTATCTAAAGTCTGACAATTCACACTCTGGCAAAGCTCGATCTATTCCAATCTATTCCAATTCTATTCATTCTCGTCCAGACAGAAGAGAAAGAAAAGAAATAGAATACACAGCAGGAAAACTGTACGACGTTGATACACAAAGCATTAATCGCACCCGCACTATGATAAAGTAATTCTCATAATGTTTGATAAGTTTTGTAAATAATCTTGTGACTTGTGACCCAGAGGATCTATGATGCGTATATTTGACCCTGTATACCTATGTATAGATATTGATCTGTATAATATATGTGATAGAATTTAAGCTGAATACTTGTAAGGCTAAGTAATCTTTTATTTACTTACCCTTGCAACCTCCTTTTACAGTACCATTTAAAGGACCTCCACGCTACAACCCAAAACGCCGTTCTATGGCTTTTGGCGGTATGACAACGAGCTGTTCGGCCAGCAACCTGGGAACCCTTACTAGAATACCGTCTTCAGACCAGCAGCATAACTTGACGGGTAATCTGATAACAAGGACAATGTCTGTCGAAGAATACAGTACCGGTACTTTGACCAGAATACCATACGCGGAGACGTGTGGAAGTGCTACTAATACCATAGCCAGAACTCCGTCCTCAGAAGAATACGACACCGCAACATTGACCAGGATTCCATCTATCGAACGATACAACAATGGAATTATGTTCGCTCAATCCAGGATCCCATCCAACGAACAATATCCGGCTATGAATATAAGCGAATTGCATAAGCACAACCTAAACAGATATCCGTCCATGGACCAAAGCCTTGGTACATCTAGAACAGAGTTTGGAACACTCCAGAGGATACCGTCCGAACAACACATAGGAACTCTGACTAGAATACAACCTGAACAGCCTAATCTTGGCACCCTAACTAGAACCGAACAGTTGAATACTCTCAACCGGATACCGTCCGAATACCAGAATCCTAATAGCTTAAGAGATCCCAACACAAGGTAAGCATAAACTGTCTTTGCATCTGGTGAAAAAAAAAAATTGTGTGGTTGATATAAAAACAGAATACATTCAGGTTCAATAGGGTCTGGAAATTTGATAAGAGGGAGATGTAATGGTGCATGATCAATGGTTTATGATATAGGGTCTTCTACTTTCAAAAGCTGAAAAGTTGGAAAAAAAAAACTGCAGCGCAGCTAAATGAAACGCGGTTTTCCATCTGAGACTGAGTGATATGAGTAATTTTAAGGTGGAATAACAGTTTAGCCAAGGTCAGAACTGTGTACGAATGCGATTGAATGTGATAGTAAAGTTGAATTATCGATATTGCAAAGACAATTTATGCTGATTCGGAAATGCGTAAAACCAATTTCAAGATTCCCACCCACGGAGCACTATCAGAACCTAAGAATTGAGGGACTCTCAAGGTTGCAAGAGCATAGAATCGAGTTACAACATCGTTTGGACATTCATAGGACGATGGAACTTCCCCCATCTCCATCCCCGAGTAGTAGAAGTCTCGCCCCATTCAGCTCTGCTAGTTCTAGTCTATCCGAGGGCAGCAATCAACCGTCTGGCGAAGACTCAGCCAGCATAGTTACAGGTACAAGTCTTTTTTTCACATTATTTTTCAATCATTTAATACATATCCCAAGAGACTCCGCCGAGACTCTAATACCATTGTGATATTGTTATATATAATAAAGAATATCTTTGCTCTCAGGACTGATAGATTATATTATAGTATATTATATTATATTATATTATATTATATTATATTATATTATATTATATTATATTATATTATATTATATGGTATGGTATGGTATGGTATGGCCGACTTTATACATGTGTCTGTTCTGTGCCTTTTGAAAAAAATGTGAAGCCCCAGGTAGGAGATATCAGTTTAGAGTGGAAGAATAGTATTGGATAATGAAAGAAACGCCACAAAAATGAATATCTTATTTTATTCACTGTGTCGTTTGAAAATAATGATTAAAAGTTTTATTGAAATTCCGTGATTTTGATCATTTATTTGGTAATTGAGCCATCACCACCAATATAAATTCTACTATACACATTAATAAGTATAATATGCATGTGTGTTAAATGTCTCTGAAAGGGATGTTCATTTTTTATCAATGGCCTAGGCTTTAGCAGTAATCGTCAATCAGGTAAATTTTATAAAATTTATATCTGTTATAGGTGATATGTTTATACATACTATGTATAGTAGTACATTATATATATTTCATAATACCGCATATATAAATTTATACAATTTATTCACACGTTTGAATAATGAATATAACAAATATAACATACAATGATTATATATTGTTCTATCAACTCTTGCCTTGCATGTAGTTCTTGAAATTCATTCACTACCTTCTGAAAAACGATTGCGATTATCCATTGCTTTATATCTGTTACAATTGCATAGTCTCACGTTACATTCTAGCCATCATTATTTTATCCATATGTCTTCACTCGGATTGTAGCTTTATCCTTTACCAATATCTTGACGTCATTTAATTGTTATGTGAAACAAGTGTTGAAACTGACTGATACATTTATATGATATATAGACACATTGACAAGGAATAAAATGCCCGTATAGTTAAATGCATTTTGTTTTCTACTAGCTCACACGAATTATAAATTATACAAATAATGCTTCTTTGTTCGGATTTAACACTCAATACTTTCATCCTTAACCCTTGTCTCCTTTTCAATTATTTCAGACAAAAGCTTAGGCGATACGGCCTCAGATGTCATCAGCGATAGCTCTGGCGTCGGCACATCACAATCAGACACAACAAACTCCCTTTCGATTCCTGGAACTACGGTAGTTTGTGTTGAAAGTTACAATACTGGTATTAACGGGCATCTCACTATCAACCAAGGGGATATTCTCGAAGGTATACATCTCTCCTGGCCTCAAATATATCATTTTCTTTCATATTTCCGATATCAATATGAAGTTTCCAAGTTTACATGAACGTTATATTGTTTTTTGAATAGTCACGGGAGCAACGGACTGTGGACTGCTAGAGGGAGTGCTTAGAGGACAAGGAACTGGCCTATTCCCAGCGCACTGCGTCCAAGAAGTGCGACTACGACATACGAATATTCCGCTGGGTCCACAAACGAGCAGAGAAGGTCGAAACAGAGTACTAGGTCGCAGAGAATCGCAGCATAAATACTTTGCGACGGCTCCTCGTTTAAAGAAACCGTAAGACTTCATTTCTCCGATATTTAACGATCTTTATAGAATTATACGCTTCAATCGTTCTTCCACCGTTTATACCACTACAGAGTAACAACGGAACCGCGTACAGTTGTGCTACACAGGTCAAGAAAAGGCTTCGGATTTGTATTACGCGGGGCAAAAGCCACTTCCCCATTGATGGAGCTGACTCCATCGACCAGGTATCCGGCCCTGCAATATCTCGACGATGTAGATCAGGGAGGTGTCGCAGACATTGCTGGTCTGAGAAAGGGAGATTATTTAATCCAGGTAATGCAAAGTTGTGTACTTTGAATCTGTTGGTGAAGAAGTACGGAACTTCAGGAACTCCAATTACAAAAATGTCTTTATCTTTAGATAAACGGAGAAGATGTGACGACAGCATCTCACGAGCACGTTGTTGATCTGATCAGAAGATCTGGTGAGCTTGTAAGGATGTGCGTTGTATCGGCTGTAGTCGGTCTTCCGAATTCTCAGTCGGCAGCAGCTCTGCCAGTTAGTCAGCCAATTCAGCGACAATATGCAACATTGCCGCGTAAGGGAAGCAACAACGTTGTGATCGGTGGGACGTTGGGTAGATCGCCCGCTCCAATGCCACCCAGGAGAGATCCTAAGACAACATTGAGCGTTGGAAGGGCAAGAGCTAGATCTATGGTTGCCGGACTGGGTGAGTTATTCTTCACTTGGTTTTCGTGATTGCATGATCGGTCTGATCGTAGAAAAACGTGCTAATCATTATTTTGTATCGCGCACAGAGGGAGGCGGAGAGAAAGATGATAGAGATGAAATAACTTCAACAGGGGCAAAGTCCAGTAGTGCTGAATCGATTCATTTGCCTCAGCAACCATCGACCGGATCAAATACTGGTCAAAGTACACCCGTCCAACCAAGAACTGCTAGTATTCGTTCTAGACCAACATCGAGCCGTATCACTGCTGCCGAACTTGAGGTAATCAGATTATATCCCAGAAGCATGTTTGCTTGTATCATTGTTTTTTTTTTTTTTTTTTTAATTGTATTTCATTTTTTACCCACTTTGCATCACTTGATATGAGATACGCAACTACAGATCTGATATACAAGGCACAGGGGTGCATTTCACATGAATGTGCAAGCAGAATGGCATTTCTTTTCTAAATTATGATACCAGACACCTGTCTTAACTCACGATAAAACTCTGCAGACTTATTATACAAGCTTTGCACAAGATTGTACCTAGACTTACAATTGTTTTATAGGAATTGTTCCAGCGACAACAAGGGAGCGCTACCGGTCAGTATGGATCGTCAATGATGAGCTCGCACTTTCAGACTGGCCAAGCGACTAAGTCTCATCCTTCGTCACCAGCTAAAACTGGTCGAGTTTATGCCAGTGTGGCAGAGATGAAAAGAAAGGGAAAGGTACAGTAGTCGTTGTGCGGATGTGTCCCAGTCAATGGAATTCTCTTTCCTCCCAATTATTTAACTTGGATGGGGTGACGAGTATCTTTTCTATTTGTTCCCTGCAGAGTAATACCAATATCTTTTTTACATTGCCTAAACTAACTTGTGCAAGAAGAGAGATCTTATTGAATAATAACCATAACAATAAATTATATAAAGGCATGCTAATTGGGAAGACAAATTTTGTAAATGTGTGTATTGTCGAGACCTCAACTACTCCCGCAACACACATACTACTGTATACATTCTACCTGTATTTTGTTCTATAGAGCTAATGCATGTGTAACGCCGGGTAAAAAAAGTTGTTGGCATGTTTGTTATAGTTTTTTCGAAAACCACGAGCGTACAACAGACCACAATCCTGGCATGGGCGGGACGACGAGGACTACTTGTATTACTGATCGAAAAACAAACACACAATTTAGTTATAGCGCTTCTGATACTTGCATGATATCAGGTGAATTGCTTTTGCTAATCATCATATTCCGCTTGTCATAATATGGTTGTATTATCCAACTTTCATATTTTTTCATTTACATGTATAATGTATATATCTGCATATCCAGACTTTGTACTCTTATGCAGTTCCTTTTTAATCCTGATCAATGGTACCACTTAATGGGCCAAATAAAGTTCCCCGAGTCATTTACGAGATGCTTTTATCAACTTTATGGAATGCGTATATGAAGAAAATCTGTAAAAACATTAAAGCATTCTTCCTGAAATCAGATACACACAGTTAGA
The DNA here is from genome assembly GCA_963992785.1 of Tenthredo livida. Lineage (NCBI taxonomy): Eukaryota > Metazoa > Arthropoda > Insecta > Hymenoptera > Tenthredinidae > Tenthredo > Tenthredo livida. Next base: position 44,315 of record OZ023070.1, on the reverse strand, counting down.
CTCATTCCTAAAGTGCATAAAGAATGGTTTGTCAATCGACAATTGAAACATTTTTCCACGAATGCCTCACAACTAACAAACTTATTCTCCTTCCAGTCAAATTCAAAGGTACGATTCTTCGGTGGACTTGGAGGTGGCTCAGATCTTCACAGAGACTTCCACAGCACACCGGATTTAAACATGCAAGCTCAGTCATACATTCTGGTACCTAAGGGTCACCGTAGTCAAGAGGATGTGAACGCACTGGCGAGCAGAAATGCTCTACCACCTCCGAACCATCCTCCACCACCCCCGCCTGTCGGCCAAGTCGTCAAAGTTAACGTCGGCGCTGGAGCATCTGATGTTGTTACACCGGCATCAGTTTACGACAACATTGCTCATATACAACAAGTCAAAGGTTTGATATTCTTCACCGTTTTTATACATGTGTTGGCATTCGAAATGACAATATCTTATTTTCTCAGAACTGGCTGCAGCGACACAGGAGTCTGTGTACGGCATTATGTCCAGTTTTCGTCCAACGAACAGCGCCAAGTTATACGCATCGCCGGAGGACACGAAAACTGTCGGTTATCGTTCGCGCAGCTTGCCAGCTCACTCGGCGAGGCCGCATGTGAGGAAGTCTCATAGTTTGAGGACCCCGAATAATTCAACTTTCAAGCCGCCAGGCCAGGGCAACAGCCAATTGGCTAACAACCAGTACGCCCAGCCATTGAAAACCAATAGAAGTCACAGTACTGTCGGCCTTAGAGACCGGAAAAAGAAAGGCGGTATGACTACGAGTTCGTCGGCAACAAATCTCGCCGCTCCGCCAATACCTGAGCCAGATTACAGCCTCTCAGAGTCGGAAAATGACGAGACTGACGGCGAATCAGAGATCGCCAAAGAATTGGAAAAGGCAGCAGCGAGAGAAAAGATCGAATCTGCTAAAGAAACGTCAGGAAATTCAAACACTTCCGGTAGCTCTTCAGGGAGCAGTTCTATACCGCATTCATTCAGCGTTGATGAAATTCAAAAGGTCAGGACGCAGCTTAAGTCCTCTAAGAGTTATCCTAATGACTTTTTATTGCAACAGACACAACAACTAATGGAGGACGGAGACAACAGCTCTAGTGGCGTCAGCTCAGATCAAGATGTACCAGTCGGACCGCCGACCGGGTTTGACGACTCTCGAAACGATAACAGCCCGCATACCGCTACAACGGAGAAAGAAAGTAATCCGAAAAGAATGAGCTACAGTAGCGGAATGTTGACCAGGCATGCCGTTAGCCTTGCTCAGCTACCACCTCCAATTGAAGCTGATGCCGAAGAACAGAGTAACGATTTATTCGTACCCCCTCCGCCAGAATTCAATGCTGGACCTTCGACGGGTAACGGAGATGAATTGGTATTCGCACCGCCGCCTCAATTTTGTGATAATAGACAACAAAATCGAGTTAAAATCGTCGGAGCTATACCAAAAGTTGGAAATAATCAAGTAAAACCGCCCAGTGGAAGATTACACAGCCAGTGAACAATTTATAGATGATTGAACTATTATTAATATATTATTATTATTATTACTATTATTATACAGATAGATTTCAATTAGTATTATACATTGTGCGATGGCTGACGTACTACCGGCTGGTCGTAAATCTTTTATCCAACTTATACATCCGATACAAACGTTTATCTACTATACAATATATATATATATATACACATGTTTTATCCCGGGTGAAAAATTCACTAAATTTAGACTATAAATTCTTGACGATGCGACGAAGTGTGATATCTGATTCTAAATTCGGCCGAATAATGAACGGGATATCATTTTTCACACGGGCTAAGATAATATACAATATGATTCGGAGAACAACGTGATGAAACGTTGTTATTGAAGTGTGTCATATTAACGACGTCTCTCAAATTCTATCCATGAATTTGAAAACGATGAAAAATATTTGAGAAGAAAAAAATAAACTAAACACATATTGAAATATTCAGAAGTTTCTATACTGTAAACTTGGTGTAATTTCACAGCTACGTAAATTCTAGTGCATACTATATACTATAATAGGTAATTGTTTCCAGAACGCAAACGAGGGTAGCTGGGCAGTCGATTTGATATTGCAACGATAAAACTTGTTGACGGCCTAGATCATTCAAGGATTAATATACCTAGCGGCCTCGTGCAAACGCTGCAGTTAATACAGACACCGTATGTATCAAATGCGCGATTCCAATTCGTAAAGAAAATTGAAAATATAGCGTGCATTATCATTTTCTTTTCACATTTCTACTTAGCTACGGACAAAAAAATAAATTTCATACTTTTTAATACAACAAACAATACAATTACTATTATTAGATTGACATACGTAGAGATCGACTTGTTTATTCGGTAGATTTACAACGAACCCAATAATTGAAAATAATTATCATCAATCCTGCGCCGAAACATGTTGCATTGAAAAAGGCTCGCTAATTAATATTCTGCCATTAATGAACATTCAACATCATATTACATAGCGCAGCTGTTATTCCATGATAAGATATACCTATGAGTTTATTTTACTGTTTACTGACAACATTAATAGGGAGGTCTTTGAGGATCGATGAGGAAAATAAGTACATAGATAATTACGTATAAGCTTGAGCAAAGCTTGACGAGGAGGATCCAAAGAATATTTTTGTTTTTCTTTCTATTATATCTTCAATTTATAAATTACATTATAAAAAAAAAAAAAAAAGAAAAAAAAAAAAAAAAAAGATTGTAGTATACAATAATATTGAAATTCATTACTGTAATAACAAGATGAATAATATCTGATACATCTATAAGTATAATAATTGTATGTGTGCATACGCATTTCGTTTATACATATAAATTTAATATCTCTGGCACTTTAATGGTAGTACGCTGCTCGACTAAAATAATATCACCTAAATCTTCCCAGAATTTAAATTAATCAAGATTGAAAGAGGTATTCGCACATGTTATGAGAAAAAAAAGAAAATACCATAAAGTCCTAATAAAGTCAATTTCTATGGATGTATACATAACATGTTGGTACACAACTATTATACGTATACTTACATGTAGCCGGGCCTCTTGAAATGATTCTATTTTATAATTATTCATTGAAGATCAAACTTTTGTTTTTATTTCTTGACATAGGTGAAAATTGCAACCCCATATTATGTGCGGACTAAGATGTATAAGTGCACAAAACCAAACGCAATTATATCAATCTTATTTCTCTGATTCATTATATTACATTGGTTTGAAAAAAAAAAATCGATTCCCTGCAAAGCGGTGTATAACAGCACAAGGGATAATTTAAATTTCTATCCACACACCATGTTTATTGACCATAATATTATTCCAAATTCTAATTATGTATATTATATTATATTATATTATATTATATATTATATTATATTATACTTTAATACTTATAAATACCATATAGTTCTTTTCGTGACTATATAGACACTGCTCAAGAGCCTAATTACAATAAAGCTACTCACAAAGTCATTAGAAAATGTTTCTAGTTCTTAATAATAAAATAATTACATAATTATCAACATATTTAATAACTTATAAGCATATAGCGAGTTATACACAATACACAACCCCACGCGCGCGCGCACACACGGACACACGGACACACACACACACACACACACACACATACCTATATATGCTGTAGATAATATACTACTACATTCCTATACTACGATATGTATTTGGCTTGTAAAATAGTAGTCTCTATATTCATTCCATGCTTTCTGTTCTTGGGAACTTTATCACAGAATATCGTGATAGGATTAAAATTCTTCCTCAAACTGAGTGAAATTATTATTGGTATATAGGTAATTGAGATAATTGTGAAGAAAAATGGATTAATAATACATACACCTATCTCTTTTTATAGTTGAATGAATTCATTAATTGTTTTATTCAAATTTCCAACTAAAGATTAGGTATACATAATATGTATCAAGATATGTTCTCAGGTTCAGTATATCGCATATTTTGTACATACCATTTAGTATTATAATAATACTATATTAAACAATTTGTATACCCATATAGGTATATAGATATATTAATTTGTCACTATCGATTATTATGTATTGTTGTAGTGTTTTAAGTATATCTATTCATAAACGACGTCCTTTAGGCTTTATATATTATAACTATTCTTTCTATAATGCCTATTATGCAAGTTGAAACGTATTATACAAAGAAGTATAATAATATTAACATGTATTATATATCGATATCTATATATATATATATCAATTATCTACCTATACAGCTGTAATCCATCATAAATTCTACAACAAAGGGGAATCAATATTATTATACAAAATTCATCGACAATTATTATCTCATCTTACATACATAATATGGTCATCGCGATTCTCTTTCGTTGTGGATTTATAGTTAGCATATAGCGCGGGCATCCTCTTTATGTCGTTGAATCATTAATTCATTTATTCATTATCCTATAGATAAATTGAACAATGTCAATAGTAATGACAAGCCATATTAATGAAAAAATTAAAAAAATAAATAAATAAACAAAAGTATTATAATAAAATATTATTATGATAGATAAATATCTGTTACAGATGCAATTATAGAATTTTCAGAGTTTACTATGCGCAGTCCTATAATGATAATTATTTGCGAAATACATAATATCATACTTGCAGAAAAAACATGAAATAGTAAGCGCGAAAGTGTAATTACCGACCAATATCAACCAGGCGATGAATTTCAAATCTAGATTTCGAATTATTTCTTAGAACGTATTAATACGGATCGATACGGATCCAATTTTTGTTTTCTTTTCATGAATCGAATCAATATTTAGTATAATATTTATAGCTCCCATATTATGAAAAATTCAAATATATGTAAGAGATATAAATATACTCATATTGTATGTATACATAACGCATACAGCTGTATGTGTCTTATAACATTCATACATGCCTAAATCTCAGTGGTATTCAATTATATTCCACAAGTACTTTATCTGTCCAATGACCATTCTGCAATAAATTATGGTTCACTATTTTCGTTTGGCCAGAAAGCGAAAGCGAGAAAGAGAGAGAGAGAGAGAGAGAGAGAGAGAGAGAGAGAGAGAGAGAGAGAGAGAGAGAGAGAGAGAGAGAGAGAGAGAGAGAGAGAGACAGAGAGAGAGAGAGAAATGATGTTATCTATAAAGTATATCTTGTATAGCGTATATGGTTACAACATTCCTGCCAAAATTGTTATAATATAATTCAATGTCCGAATGCCCTCTGATCTATCCATAACATATTAATAATTTATCAAACTATATAAGATTTTTAAGTTTCGAACGATTTTAGTTGAAATTTCGCAGATTGTCATTCTCTCATATTCAACTACAACCGCAATCAATAAATTATTTTCTTCATCTAGTTTGAAATATATTAAAATTATAAGCGGATATATACCTAATTCTTTTCTTCTTCAAAACTTGAATTTCACCACATTAGAATATCTCAACACATGATGATGTGATCCTCATTCCCACAACTTCCGAAAAAGTATTGAATATATATATATATATTATGCAACAATTGATATTATATATGTACACAGTATATAATATATAACATTATTCTATTAATATTAATAACAATATTGAAATGGTAATAATAATATAGCCATCAAGGAGCGTAACGAATATCGTATTTCGACCGACTGATAATATCCAAGCATTTATTTTGTTAAATAATTTTCCCTTACATTATACTATATTATACGTTTTAGCGAATTTTCATCTTACTTATACTATATTATACATACTATATCTATTGTTCTATTATTATTATTATTATTATTATTATTGATATTACTATTAGTGTATTTTGTATGATAGTTATATTACACTGTAAGTTGCAAAGTATGTGCAATTTTTCGACGATGAATAATAACCAATGATGTTCAATTGACAAAGCTCGTAATTACCTTCACCTATAAATATTATCATTGTTTATTTTCATTATCCTAATATCAACCCACTATATTATTAATATCATAATATCTATATTTGTTGTATGTAGTACGTGCTTTTTCAATTTTTGGACTCGTCCCGCCGTCTCATATCGATTATTCAACTCGCACATCGAGATCAAATTTTCAAAAAGCGAGATGAAAGCGCGCCATCAGCTTCGGGGCTGTTCGGTTAGTTTCGGCAATCGCTGTCGAAAAGACATGGTACAGTCTTTGCGGAAATTAAATATGTTACGTCTAAAAATAACAGAACCGATGCATTTCAGTTTTCACTGGTGTTTCTAATTTCTCCCCTCTAAATTAGCATAACATGATCATGAAAGAATAATTAATCATCACTGGCATTAATTAAATATAACTCGTGATTCATTGAAACACGCAACAATGAGCTGACTAACATAACACAGAGTGATAAACTGATAATATATTATATATTTATACGATTAAATAAAATCGCAATGTGTTGTCCGAGTACGTGACAGCTTGTCCTTGTTTACTTTCAAACAATATTTTATATTATCATTTCACGTCTATTAAGGCGGTTTGAACGGTCATACAAAAAAAAAGGTCAACATGCTTCGCGATGAGGTGAGTAACGCAAATCTAGCCTAATATTGTTGAAATCACTATTAACACCGAACCAGCATATTTTAGGGTTAGGATAAACCGCAAACTTACAATCCGTGTTATTGCCCTGGTAGATTTTATTTCCACGCCAGTCAATAATCCACAGACATTAATCACGCGTTCGAAGTAACAAAGAATCACAGATTTTCAAATTCCAGGTTATATATTCAGAAATAAAAAAAAAACAATAATTATCACTCCTTTTTAGCCTCCGTTAATCCAAGCCATATTCCACGGTAACCTCGAGCAAGTTAACGCTCTGTTGATGCAACAGGCGAGCGTTAATTTAAGGGATTCCAAACAAAAAACCCCCCTGCACGCTGCCGCCTTTAGGTAAGCAGGAGCAATTTAAAGATCTCATGTTTTCTCATCCTTGATTTTCTCCTACTCGATCTTAATCTTCCTTTCTTTTTCACAATCTGAATAGAGGAGATCCGGCGATTGTCGAGGCTCTGATATCCTGGGGAGCTAGCGTAAGCAGTAAAGATAACAGATGGCTGACTCCCCTGCACAGAGCTTGTCGATCCGGAAATTGGGGCGCGGTAAATATCCTGTTGATGCATCAAGCCGATGTTAATATCAGAGATCGGAATTGGCAGACTCCGTTGCACGTAGCTGCGGCAAACAACGCTGTCCAGTGCGCAGAAAGCCTGATTCCTTTGCAGAATATGAACGTAACGGACAGGTTGAAGCTTCTATCTATAAATCCCGTTTGTCCCACCTCCTTGTTATTCTACATTGATACTTAATCAGATATTCAAATCTTCAGGGGCGGTAGAACCAGCCTTCATCACGCCGCTTACAACGGACATTTTGAAATGACTGAGCTTCTCGTGTCTCAAACAGGCTGCGTCGTTAATGCTTGCGATAAAAAAGATCGTAGAGCTTTGCACTACGCTGCTCACATGGGCCATGACGCTATTGTTAAATTGCTCGTCGACAATATGGCTTCTGTCGACGTGAAGGTATAGATATAGTTGATTGGAAATATCAACTTATCACCCTTTGTTTTTCATCCTGTTGTTTACAACTTAATTTTTCAGGATCGCGAGCAATACACTCCTCTTCACGCCGCAGTTGCTTCTGGGAAGGTCAATTGTGTTCGTATTATTATTGCCGCTGGCGCCGATGTAGAGGCTAAAAATGTTTACGGAAACACACCCTTGCATATAGCCTGTTTCAACGGACATGCGAACGCCGTCACTGAGCTGATTAATCACAACGCCAATATTGGTGGGTTGTTTTGGCTTCGTTATTTTAAATGAGGAAGGAAAACTGACTGGAAGAAGAAATCTAAATTGAATTTTAGTCATTCTTTGCATCAGCAGAATCTTACTTCGCGCTTTCTCATTCCACAGAAGCGGTCAACTACCGAGGTCAGACGCCGCTGCATGTTGCCGCCGCTAGCACACACGGTGTAGAGTGTTTAGAAGTCTTACTGCTTTCTGGAGCTCAAATAAATGTCCAGTCTCAGGACGGTAGGACTCCGCTACATATGACTGCCATTCATGGCCGTTTCACACGCTCAAAGAGTCTCCTCGACAGAGAGGCATCCGTTGATACCCGTGATAAGAATGGAAACACAGCTTTGCACATAGCAGCTTGGTAATTAATGATATAACACTCGAAATTTTCTTTCTCCGCTAGAATATATATTATTACACATTGATAAATCATCAGTAATATTGAAGATTCTCTATCTCATTCTAATTCTAATTCTCACTCTCTACTTATTGGCTAGGTATGGCCATGAATGTTTGTCAACAACTTTACTAGAGCGGGGTGCTTCACCTGCTGCCCGAAATGCTGATCAAAGAACACCCCTTCATCTCAGTTGTCTTGCGGGACACATAGAAGTAAGATGGCAGCAGATAGTGGAAAATAAAACGAAACATTCTCTCTTGAAATTATAATAATGAATTGTGTTCCCTCAGGTTTGTAGAAAATTGTTACAAGTAGATAGCCGGCGTATGGATTCCAGAGATATCCGAGGTCGTACGCCGTTGCACTTGGCTGCCTTTAAGGTCCATAAATTCTCTCACTTATCTCTATGGTATTACCTTGTATTACCTTGTATTACCTTGGCTTACGATTTGCTCAACCATTTCTATCCCAATTGATTTTAGGGATCTGTCGAGTGTCTGGATCTGCTGCTTTCCAGCGGTGCCAACTTCCGGTTACCAGACAACGAGAACAGACTAGCTCTTCATTATGCCGCTGGCCAGGGTCATTATCTCTGCGTTTTCACCCTCGTGGGATTCGTCAGTGATGTCAATGCCCAGGATGCCGGAGGCGCAACACCTCTGCACCTTGCGGCTGCAGCTGCAAACCCGTCAGACTCTCAATCTCAGTGAGTAAAGTATTTCGTTACTTTTTTCTTTATTTTAAGAATAATTTTCATAAAACGACTTTTTTTTATTACAGATGCGTTCAATATCTTCTTAAACACAAAGCGGATCCTCGACTTTGGGATAAACGTGGATTTACAGCAGTTCATTACGCAGTTGCTGGAGGCAACCAGCCAGCCCTTGAGGCTTTACTGCAGGCATCGGCACCCTGTAATCCATCTCCTCCGACTATGTCTCCCAATACTCCGACAGACAACCACCACCATCCCCCATCTCCTGCTCTAACGCCGCTACATCTTGCAGTAAGTATAAACGTCATGTTTGATGTTTGAAATGATTTGATAACAGATTATGTGACGGCGAGGTTTCTTCTGATAGGCATATCACGGCCACGGGGAGATCTTGAGACTTCTTCTACCGCTATTTCCTAACACAAACATCAAAGAAGAGACAGGAAAAACTCCTCTAGATCTAGCCTCTTATAGAGGCCACAAACAATGCGTACAACTTTTACTCAGGTGCGGTGCTGCTGTCTCGGTACAGGTAAAACTTGTAATATCACATCTGTTTATTTAAATATTGAGAATGGAAAATGGGATTATTCGACTTTCGAAATTGACTAAATCATCGTTATTTATTATCTTAAAACGAATTCATGGCTCATAATCAACAGAATTGATCAATTTTTCCAGGATTCCATAACGAGGAGAACTCCTGTACACTGTGCCGCCGCAGCAGGTCATTCTGAGTGCTTGGTTTTGTTATTAGAAAATTCGGACGATCCCTCGGTCGTCGATCGTTGCGATTCGAAACAAAGAACGGCTCTGGCATTGGCGGTAGCAAATGCGCATCTCGATTGTGCCGTGCTGCTGTTGAAATATAAGGCGGACTGTAATCTGCCTGACATAAATAAGCACACTCCATTATTCCGAGCAGCGATACAAGGGCTCCATCACAGGCTGGGAGATCTTCTATTAGAAAACGGCGCCATTGTAGCAGTTCAAGATGCCAATGGAAAAACACCTCTGCACTTGGCCGCCGCTTGCGGAAGGTAATACATCCTCGGAATAAACTCCTAACAGATATAAAAGGCGATTATTTTCACAGACGGTCAGCTCTAGCTGCACTAATAGAAGCAGACCCAAAAGCAGCAACTTTGAAGGACGATCAGGGCTGCAATGTTCTACATTGGGCTTGTTATAACGGTCATGCAGACTGCGTTGTTTATCTCTTGGAGCAGAATGTGATCGACTCTTTAGAAGGCAGGTGCTCCAGACCCTCGAATGCTTAATTTTGACGATGAAGGATCTCCTAAATCGTGAATTTCCATTTATTACAGGGAATCCTTTCTCCCCTGTCCATTGCGCGGCTTATCAAGGCTCCGCTAACTGCCTTATACTACTGATTCGGAAGTTTGGTGGCAAGGCAGTAGCCACACCTCGGGACACTCCTGGAGGACGTCTACCTCTACATGTTGCTGCCAGTGCTGGCTCTGCGGAATGTGCTCGGTTGATTCTAACTGCCGTTGGATCCGATGAGGCAGGTCTCGAGACACCGGATTATGCAGGACGTACTCCTCTCCTAAGCGCAGCTGTAACCGGGCAATGCAATGCGATTGGTTAGTGGGATCGATCTTAATTTAAATCTGGTTTTAAGATTTCTTCAATTTTTTCGGCAAATAAATAATACCAATTGGAATCATTTTAGAGTTGTTGCTCGAGTGGCAAGCCAATGTTCGGGCTGTTGACGCTAATAAGAACACAGCGCTTCACCTGGCTTGTCAAAGACGCCAGTCACCTGCAGCCCTCGTTTTATTAGATCACATAAACAGTATGACTGTTGAAGGCGAAACTTCGCAGGATCAACAGCAGCATAGAGCCTCTGTGATAAATATGGCAAATAAACAAATGAGGACCCCGCTACACCTAGCTGCTAGAAATGGGCTTGTGTCTGTGACTCGGAGGCTTTTACAGCAAGGGGCTAGCGTTGTTGCAGTCGATGCAGATGGCCTTACACCGGCACTTGCTTGTGCTCCAAATCCTACAGTCGCTCGTTGTTTAGCTACTATACTAGCTGCAAACGGTGAGTAGAATGGGAAAAACCGTTTCTCTCAGGAGTTTCAATCACTTTACTTTTCTGATTATGTTTGAGGCTTACTTCTGAATGATTACAGGACAAAATTGGGATGCAAGTCAGACTACTTCCATTCAACAAATTTCGGAAGCTTACTTAAAGAGCCGCTCCGGTGATTCTCAGCACAGTTCGGATTCAGAGTTTTATTGATAACAGATGGAAAACTCGAATCGCCGAGTATTTAGAAATTAAAAACCCCGCCTTCAACGAATTACACGATTATCTATTGTTGATATATTCATTCAACGATCTTTTCGGTTCATTAAAATGCTCTAGTCTTGCTGTAGACTTATTGCGTTCATTCTCATTGCCTTTTAAGGCATCAATCGTTGGGTACGGACTTACATCTATACGTACCTGTATGTAAACGGGGCATTTTATGTCAAGTACATGGATAGAAATGGAAAGCCTCCTTATGCCTACACAATATCGAGGCATTATTATGTAGTTTTATCATACTGCCAGTTGGTCTGAATTTTGGTACCAGCATAAATTTGATAATATTTAAGCAAGGTAAATATCGTTGACTCGGTGATTCAGTTTGTTTACAAATTATTTTAGTACCTATGTGTTCGAAGTACCGTGTATAATAACGGTGCTGGTACTGACGTTGATCACATAAAGGCGAGTTATATTCCTTAAACAGATAATACTCAGGCGTAGGCATTTATCAATTTAACATTTGTTACTGTTGGATAAGATATTGCGTCTTCTGACTTGATGAAATGATCGGTGAATTGGAAGTTTTTTTTTTTTATATATATATATAATATGTATTATTCTTTTTCTACATTCAAAGAACAGATGAATCGGTTCATACTTATTCAGTCACATGCAGTTGATATCCTCGAAACGTTGTTACGTTTCGTATTCAATATTTGCTTATTTATTTACCAACTCTGATCAAAGTTTGTGAAACTCTTTCATTTCAAATATGCCATGACTAGTTATCTAATCTCTTATATAAGTTGGATAGTAAATACCTAATACCTAATCTAATTTAAAATTCACCTCTCTTCTCAAACGAGGATCTGCTGCCTTTTGAAACTAGCCTAAGCAAAACCAAGCTTGAAATTTATCACCTTGAAAGACTCGATATCGTCGATCAAGCCTCGTGAAAAACCACCTAATTCCTTATATCTTCAGGTAATGAATGATATAAAATCTAATCTTTAATATTATCAGAATCGGAAATAATGTAAATATTAGGATGAATGTTGAGGAATAGAAAGAGCTCTCGATCTCTGTGGATAGGAAAATACATACTATATCAATGACAATTAATCTTAGCTAGTTCATAGCTATTTTCTTATGTATATTTTATCAGAGCTTTCAAGCCTTTTGAACATGTTACAAGTTTTCAGGCTCAATAATAATTATGTAATTGAATAATAGGTATACATAGATATATCTGCTCATATTTTTACTTATTATAGGATGAATCCCACCTTTGCGATGCGATTCGCTGCGCCGCGCGGCGAATTTATTCTTCTGCGTGTTCTCTTATGGAGTTGCACCCACTATTCCGCCGCGAAAGTTCGCCGCGGCTTGTGGCGGTTCGCCTCGGAATAGCGGGTGCAACTCCATAAGAGAACATGCAAAAGAACAAATTCGCCGCGCATCGCAGCGGATCGCGACGCAAAGGTGGGATTTAGCCTTATCTCTCAGCTTATCCATGACTAGCGTACTTATAGAGGTTGATAAATTTTATACATTATAAGCAGTTATGACGAAGGTTTTATTTAAGTGATTATCACTCAAGTGATATATTGATATAATATAACATAATATAATATAATATAATATAATATAATATAATATAATATGATATAATATAATATAGTTAGGAATAATATAGGGTCACTTTTGTAATTAATTAATAATCATTATTCATCAAGTTACCAGGATTTTGTAAAGCGTGTATTATTAGTGTACATACATACAAGTTATATTATGCTAGGCTTAAGGCATGCTGCAATTGTACGTTCTTATAAATAAAATGTTCTCATCATTGACAAACGGGGGCCGTAATCGAGTTTGTTCATGCAAAATTATTCGGAAAATAATTTTCAAGTAAGTTTGTGGTTCATCAGAAAAAATTTAACATCTTGCAGATAACTATCAATCATTTTGCAAGTAATACATTATACACTTCCAGGATACGAAGAATTCAAACAGATCGCCGCCTGTTCTTTGCAGCTAAACCTGCAGCGTATAAAGTTGGTGAGTATTCCAATCGAGTGTATAATTAAAATAATAGAATTCAACAATTTTTTTTAAACTTCTGTAATTTATTTGGTTTCTCAAAATTGGCTAAACATTCAATAACTCTTGTATCTTGCGCGTATAACAGTATTTTATTGTTTTTTCGCCTATTTAGATGAGGGAAAAAACAAAAAAAATATATGCGTTACGGCTTCTCTGTCACGAACATGTTCTCTATCATTCACATGCTCTCCTCGTCTCTCAACTAGTAGCATGAATGACGTGGGTATGCCCGGTCACGCTCGTCAATGGCTGGCTCGTGTTGTTTACAATACGGATCTCAGCAAGTCTAATTTTTCCCCCACCCCCGTGTTTACCTTATTGCCGGCACCACGAACAACCTCAGTCTGCTCTCAGACCAGGCGCTGAGCGGACGTTTCGCGGCTCGCGGGACTCTTGGTGTATGAATCGACAAATTTCTATTTGCTATAATCAAATTTACAAATTCATCAAAAACCTAACAAATAAATAAGAACCTGAAGAATAAAACTCTGGTACCTACACATAGCTTCTGGATAGAAGCAGATATCCAATAAAATGGACAAAAAAAGAAGGTCAACGAATTCGTGCTCATCTTTTCGTACATTCGCTATACTAAATACTATACTAAACTGTAACTGCACTCGAGTTATGCCGTGTTTTAACCGAAAACACAATCGTTTGAATATTGTATCTCGAACGATGGACCATGTATTTCAGCGACAGCTGTCGCTGCTGCTTTGACAGTTTGACTACAATTACGAACTCTTTGTACAGGCTGTTCTAGGGCACGTTCCAGGTATGGTATATATATATATATATATACGTATACATATACTTTTTTTTCTTATTGTTATTCGTTATTGAATCTTACAGATCATAGTTTTCACAATTCACAGATAACTAACGAGTATAGTCATTCACACCTCTGATACGAACAGTGCTGACCAGTCATTCTTTTTGTCTAACTTTGAGCTGCTCCTATTCGATCGTTGTGTCGATATAATTAGACTGTTGATTCGTTTGGAGATACTGACAAATTTTGTGAATAAAGTCTGATATATTTCGCAATGTACGTGCTACGATCTGTAAGACACATGCCATTGCTACGTTACATATTTTTTTACTGGTGAAAGCTTGGGGATAAGATGTTTCTTCACCTTATTAATATCGGGTAACGTGTCATTCCCCCATTTCAATTCACAGAAGATTGATCGATTTATGAATTCTATATACGTGGCTGAGACTTGGAAAAGATCCAGATACAGATAAAAAATACCAATGCAATTGATATTAAAAGATCACTCTGAGATGTATGACATTAGACTTGAAGTTTCGTCACGTATTGGTTTAATTCAATGAGGATGTTAAAATTGTGTATCTCGAACGATGGACCACGTGCTCCAGCAATACGATATGTGAGACACATGTCATCGCTACAACACATATTTTTTTACCGGTCAACGTTCAGGGATAAGATGCTCCTCCACCGTATCACTATCAGGTACCGTGTCTTTTCCCTGTTTCAATTCACGAATCATTTATCGATATTAATTGTAATCTTTGGTCTTTCTTCTTCTGCGAGCTAGCTTTGTATAAAAGTATGAAATTGGTCCACAGGATCGCATCGGGCGAGCTGGGAAATGGGTTCGTTTACACACAGTGTCGAACGACCGGAAGATCTATGAAGATTTTCCCAGAGGACGGACCCAACATTTTCTTCAAGATGCCGCACCGCAAGGACAGCGTGGGAATGTCGCCAGCTGCTTCAGCCAACTAGTTTAATTAGAGTATATGGTATATAGTATATAGTATCTAGTATACTATATAGTATATACGATATAGTATATGATGCGTATCTATAATGTGAATGGCATATAGTATATTTTCTTCTTCTTCTTCATCCTCTTCATTGGTTATTGCTTCTATTCAGAAGCTAAATATAGTACACTTTATATAGTATATAGTTTATATAATTTTGTGTCCTCCGCACTGTCATAAATGTAACGTTATTATACTTTACATAACATGTTATGTAAAGTATAATAACATACGCAGAGTAATATCTAGATTCATACCGTAATATTTTCAATAGGCATAAATTCACATTATAGATACATATTAGACTTCGTAATTATGCAGTATAAGATTGTATGATGAATGTAATTTACTCTTAAATTAATAATCTCCCGAATCGATTATTAGATTATTATATTTTACGTATGATACATTATGTACATACGGCGGCCTTGCCCCCCTGGAGGGGCGGCAGGAGGGGTTGGGGGGTTTTTTTTATCCCCCATCCCCTCCGCGCCCCTCTAGGGGGGCAAGGCCGTTTTTTTTTTGATCGCGACCGCGATTAGATTTTTTTTTTTTTTTTTTTT
This sequence comes from Tenthredo livida, assembly GCA_963992785.1. Lineage (NCBI taxonomy): Eukaryota > Metazoa > Arthropoda > Insecta > Hymenoptera > Tenthredinidae > Tenthredo > Tenthredo livida. Next base: position 28,536 of record OZ023070.1, on the reverse strand, counting down.
AAATTATTATTATTACGTAGTTGTAGCTCGTATTTGTAAGTATTTTAGATCTGTAGTAATCTCTGCGGCAGGGGGGGAAGGGGAAGGAAGTGGGAGGGCGGGTGGCCTTCCCCTTCCTCTTTTATCGCTTGCATTGTTAATTCATTAGATATTAGTGCGTTTATATTTAGGTAAGCTTTATTATTGTTCTCGGAGAAAGGGGGAGGAAGTGGGAGGGCGGGTGGCCTCCTCCTTTCTCTTTCATCGCTTGCATTGTTAATGCTTCCGATATTATTGCGTTTATAATTAAGTAAGCTGTATTTATTATCCTTGGGGGAAGGGGGAGAAAGTGGGAGGGTGGGCGGCCTCCTCCTTCCTCTTTTATTTCTTTCATCGTTATTATTGCGTTTGTGGATAGAAATGAGCATTATTGATCTGTTCATCTTGTAGCTGATTAATAAACGTTTAATGGTTTTTATTGTCTGTTTTCAGGGAGGAGAGCGGAATCAATTAATTACAGATATTCTAATCGCGTACACCAGCTCGTCGAACGCACGTGGCAGCACGCGGAGGGATGAAACCGGTTCTGTGACTGCTTCCCGCTACCTCCCCGCACGTCTGACGGCAAGCTCGGCTATCCGCCGCCCGTCAGTAGACAACGGTATCTCGCTGCGTGACGACGTGTACCAGTGCTTGAGCGATATAATTCCGAATTCAGAAATAGTCAAAGAATCTGTGTTTTTATTAAATACGGCGAGCGTGTGTGTGTGTGTGTGCGTGATTCGCTAAACTGTCAAAGGCGAATATAGGATTATTAAGTGCTTTAGATTTACTTTCAGTTCGATAAACTCTCAGAGGCGAGCATAGACTTGAAGTGTTTTAGATTCAGTTTCAGTGCGATAAACTCATAGACGAGCATATATTTCAAGTGTTTTGGACGATCTCCGTGGAATCACGCAAGGTACTGTACACGCAATATTCCCATATTAATTTCAAACACTTCATACTGTATAGATAGAGGAATTGAAGTCTTCGTTGATGACGGATTCTGTATTATATGTTTTTTAAGGCATCCGTGCATAGATTTCGCGTCCTAACGGCTTTTCGGCGAAGACGATAAACACAAGACGTTGTGGATAGTTTCGCGATGTAAAATGCACTTTAATATACATTGTTCGATACACATTATATACGACGTGTGCATTAAAAGCTATTTATCCTCCCATTGACATAACACGGGAATATATAGAATATAATACAAAGAGCTTCTTCTCCCTATTTCTATAGTTTGAAATGATATTTTTTTTTTCTTTAATAACCAAAGTACGTGAAACTGGCGTTTCCATTTGTTAGCTATAATTACAGGAGTATATAAACAAGCCATAAATACAGCTTCCTCTCCCGATTTCGCTAGTTTAAAATCGTATTTTTTTTATATATATATATATATATCAGGGTGATTCAAAAAAACTAAAAATTTTTTTTTTCACTTAGTACCAGGCTAAAAAGTTTCATTTAGGTGAAAAAATATGTCTGTTAAAATTTGAGCTCTTAATATTAATAATCAGATGCTGCGCATCGCACTTTTCGGTTTTGCATAAGAATAACATGGGATAAATTATTTTTGCTTCTTCTGATTTTCATAACTAGCAAATGATACGTCACGGTTTTCAGATATGTATCAACATATATTCGGCATATATACCACATAATGGACGATGCATGACTTCTTTGAAATATATGCAACATATATGTCGGCCAAAAACAATGTATGTTTGATATTGTCGACATCTATGTCGACATATATGTGACATAAATGCCGCAACATTTATGTTGATATATATTCGAGATATATATCAAATATATAAATATTAAATTTTCGGCCAAAAACGAATATGTTACATATATGTCGCATATATTTTCCGCATATATTTTATTTCCGTTTGGGTAGTTATGCATGCACGATCATTGTTCAAGATGTTGAAGTGAGTGATCGCATATATTCGCATGTACGCGAAATATATATGAGTAATTATAAGCAACATATATTATCCATATTTATTGCATGTATGCACTGAAGTAAGTGTTCGCATATATCCGCATATAATCAGAATATATGTGAATACATATAAGTAACATATATTATCCATATGTATAACATATATGCACCAAAGTAAGCGATCACACCCTAGTAGCAAAACCTGCATTAGCAGATTTCTGTATGTTCGCAGATCTGTTGAAGACCCTTCAGAGTATTTTACTGAGTACAGTATACAAGCAGAACAATTGAAGGATCTGTATTAAAGCTGCAGCTTTATATATGGGCGAGTTCCATATGAAATGTATAATTGGTTGTCCACACCCCTTTCGATTTGTCTCAAACTTAGTCAAGTTGAGTAATGGGTTGAAAAAAAAAATTCCTCTAAATAATGAAAATTCTACCTTTTACAGGTCGCGAGTAACACCGATTCACAAATTTTGAATTATTTTTTTCAAATCGCTGTAGCTCCCAAACTACATGTCCGCGCCTGAAAATCAAGTGGGTCAATAGTTTTGTAATTTGATGTACTTTCCGATGTTGCCGCGAGACAAAGTCGATTCTCAGTTGATGGTGAAAAAAACGCGAAAAATGCGATATTGATCTCGTTCCCCAAACTTTTCTGGGGTCCATTTTTCGTCATAAAATGCGGCTATTTTTCCCGCAAATTTCCGTGTAAAGAAAAGTCACGGGACTCACCTGGTTGAAGAGATATGAGGGAATTTCTAGGAAAAACCGACCGGATTTTGACGTTTTCTGAATTTGAATTTTTCAAAACTATCGAAACTTTTTTTTTACGTGAAATGGACGTAAAAAGAGCCAACACTATATAGGGTGGTCCCAAATTTCGGTTATGCAATAAATATAACTATTTTGCAAGATATTTCTAGAAGACTTTCATTGAAACTAATAATATGTAAGCTTAGTGGTAAGCTTGAGAAGCTGCGTAAGTTCACAGAATTGAAGTTGAATACCTCCACTTGAAATAAATGGTTGAATTATCGCTCAAATTTGAACATAATAGTATCGTCTCAAGCAACAGTTCAGATATTTTTCCAACATTAGTTTTTCACTTTATTCCTGAAGCTGTACTATATTGGTGAGCGGGATTGAAATGGAGAAAAACCTTAAGCGATCTACTAGCACTCTGCAGAATAACTGGCACTCTGCAGAATAACCCTGGTAGAATTCCTGATAAATAAATCCCGTCCTATTCCGCTTGTATATATATGGATTTTTGCAACGTATTGTATCTCGGATATCCGTTCGGATATATCCGTATAAAATACGTAGACAAAAACCATATACAATCGAAAGACCGTATTTATATTTAACTGACATTTTTATCTAATAAGATTCTGCACTGAAGAATCTCATAAGATCTGCACTGAAGTATCTGATGTCAGCCACACACTCAAACGTGGAAGTAGTCCACTAGTGGTCTTCAGTAAGATCTGCAGAAGACCTGCAGTAAGACTGCGAGCAGACTTGAATCATTTTGCTACTAAGGCATACAAGCTATGAATAAAGGGTATTTAATTTTTGATCCCAGATTTCCCTAATTCTCTGGTTCAAAAGTGAATTTTGCTTGAAAATGCAGTCAAAGTCTTTCCCTCGATAAAATACGTGTACGCAGCGTGTTTCTTGTTCGATTGCTTGACAATCAGGATACATACCAGCTACGAATAAAGGGTTTTTAATTTTTGATCCCCGATTTCCCTAATTCTCTGGTTCAAAAGTGAATTTTCGCATGAAAATGCAGTCGAAGTCTTTCCCTCGATAAAAAACGTGTACGCAGCTTGTTTCTTATTCGATTGCTTGAGAATCAGGATACATACAAGCTATGAATAAAGGCAATTCAATTTTTGATCCACGATTTCCCTAATTCTCTGCTTCATAAGTGAATTTTGCATGAAAATGCAGTCAGAGTCTCTCCCTTGATAAAAAACGTGTACGCAGCTTGTTTCTTGTTCGATTGCTTGACAATCAGGATACATACCAGCTACGAATAAAGGGTTTTTAATTTTTGATCCACGATTCCCCTAATTCTCTGTTTTAAAACAGAATTTTCCATGAAATCGCAGTCAAAGTCTTTCCCTTGATAAAAAACGTGTATGCAGCGTGTTTCTTGTTCGATTGCTTGACAATCAGGATACATACCAGCTACAAATAAAGGGTTTTTGATTTTTGATCCCCGATTTCCCTAATTCTCTGGTTCAAAAGTGAATTTTGCTTGAAAATGCAGTCGAAGTCTTTCCCTCGATAAAAAACGTGTACGCAGCTTGTTTCTTGTTCGATTGCTTGACAATCAGGATATATACCAGCTACGAATAAAGGGTTTTTGATTTTTGATCCCCGATTCCCCTAATTCTCTGTTTTAAAACAGAATTTTCCATGAAATCGCAGTCAAAGTCTTTCCCTTGATAAAAAACGTGTACGCAGCGTGTTTCTTGTTCGATTGCTTGACAATCAGGATACATACCAGCTACGAATAAAGGGTTTTTAATTTTTGATCCCCGATTTCCCTAATTCTCTGGTTCAAAAGTGAATTTTGCTTGAAAATGCAGTCGAAGTCTTTCCCTCGATAAAAAACGTGTACGCAGCTTGTTTCTTGTTCGATTGCTTGACAATCAGGATATATACCAGCTACGAATAAAGGGTTTTTGATTTTTGATCCCCGATTTCCCTAATTCTCTGGTTCAAAAGTGAATTTTCGCATGAAAATGCAGTCAAAGTCTTTCCCTCGATAAAAAACGTGTACGCAGCTTGTTTCTTGTTCGATTGCTTGACAATCAGGATACATAACAGCTACGAATAAATTTTTTAATTTTTGATCCCCGATTTCCCTAATTCTCTGGTTCAAAAGTGAATTTTCGCATGAAAATGCAGTCAAAGTCTTTCCCTCGATGAAAAACGTGTACGCAGCTTGTTTCTTATTCGATTGCTTGAGAATCAGGATACAAACGAGCTATGAATAATGGAAATTCAATTTTTGATCCTCGATTTCCCTAATTCTCTGCTTCAAAAGTGAATTTTGCATGAAAATGCAGTCAAAGTCTCTCCCTCGATGAAAAACGTGTACGCAGCTTGTTTCTTATTCGATTGCTTGAGAATCAGGATACATACAAGCTATGAATAAAGGGAATTCAATTTTTGACCCGATTTCCCTAATTCTCTGTTTCAAAAGTGAATTTTGCTTGAAAATGCAGTCAAAATCTTTCCCTCGATGAAAAACGTGTACGCAGCTTGTTTCTTGTTCGACTGCTTGAGAATTAGCATACATGCGAGCTATGAATAAAGGGTTTTTAATTTTTGATCCACGATTCCCCTAATTCTCTGTTTTAAAACAGAATTTTCCATGAAAATGCAGTCAAAGTCTCTCCCTTGATAAAAAACGTGTACGCAGCTTGTTTCTTGTTCGATTGCTTGACAATCAGGATACATACCAGCTACGAATAAAGGGTTTTTAATTTTTGATCCCCGATTTCCCTAATTCTCTGGTTCAAAAGTGAATTTTGCTTGAAAATGCAGTCGAAGTCTTTCCCTCGATAAAAAACGTGTACGCAGCTTGTTTCTTGTTCGATTGCTTGACAATCAGGATACATAACAGCTACGAATAAAGTTTTCAATTTTTGATCCCTGATTTCCCTAATTCTCTGGTTCAAAAGTGAATTTTCGCATGAAAATGCAGTCAAAGTTTTTCCCTCGATAAAAAACGTGTACGCAGCTTGTTTCTTGTTCGATTGCTTGACAATCAGGATACATAACAGCTACGAATAAAGTTTTTAATTTTTGATCCCCGATTTCCCTAATTCTCTGGTTCAAAAGATAATTTTCACATGAAAATGCAGTCAAAGTCTTTCCCTCGATGAAAAACGTGTACGCAGCTTGTTTCTTGTTCGATTGCTTGACAATCAGGATACATAACAGCTACGAATAAAGAGTTTTTAATTTTTGATCCCCGATTTCCCTAATTCTCTGGTTCAAAAGTGAATTTTTGCATGAAAATGCAGTCAAAGTCTTTCCCTCGATAAAAAACGTGTACGCTGCTTGTTTCTTGTTCGATTGCTTGACAATCAGGATATATACCAGCTACGAATAAAGGGTTTTTGATTTTTGATCCCCGATTTCCCTAATTCTCTGGTTCAAAAGTGAATTTTCGCATGAAAATGCAGTCAAAGTCTTTCCCTCGATAAAAAACGTGTACGCAGCTTGTTTCTTGTTCGATTGCTTGACAATCAGGATACATACCAGCTACGAATAAAGGGTTTTTAATTTTTGATCCACGATTCCCCTAATTCTCTGTTTTAAAACAGAATTTTCCATGAAATCGCAGTCAAAGTCTTTCCCTTGATAAAAAACGTGTATGCAGCGTGTTTCTTGTTCGATTGCTTGACAATCAGGATACATACCAGCTACAAATAAAGGGTTTTTAATTTTTGATCCCCGATTTCCCTAATTCTCTGGTTCAAAAGTGAATTTTGCTTGAAAATGCAGTCGAAGTCTTTCCCTCGATAAAAAACGTGTACGCAGCTTGTTTCTTGTTCGATTGCTTGACAATCAGGATATATACCAGCTACGAATAAAGGGTTTTTGATTTTTGATCCCCGATTCCCCTAATTCTCTGTTTTAAAACAGAATTTTCCATGAAATCGCAGTCAAAGTCTTTCCCTTGATAAAAAACGTGTACGCAGCGTGTTTCTTGTTCGATTGCTTGACAATCAGGATACATACCAGCTACGAATAAAGGGTTTTTAATTTTTGATCCCCGATTTCCCTAATTCTCTGGTTCAAAAGTGAATTTTGCTTGAAAATGCAGTCGAAGTCTTTCCCTCGATAAAAAACGTGTACGCAGCTTGTTTCTTGTTCGATTGCTTGACAATCAGGATATATACCAGCTACGAATAAAGGGTTTTTGATTTTTGATCCCCGATTTCCCTAATTCTCTGGTTCAAAAGTGAATTTTCGCATGAAAATGCAGTCAAAGTCTTTCCCTCGATAAAAAACGTGTACGCAGCTTGTTTCTTGTTCGATTGCTTGACAATCAGGATACATAACAGCTACGAATAAATTTTTTAATTTTTGATCCCCGATTTCCCTAATTCTCTGGTTCAAAAGTGAATTTTCGCATGAAAATGCAGTCAAAGTCTTTCCCTCGATGAAAAACGTGTACGCAGCTTGTTTCTTATTCGATTGCTTGAGAATCAGGATACAAACGAGCTATGAATAATGGAAATTCAATTTTTGATCCTCGATTTCCCTAATTCTCTGCTTCAAAAGTGAATTTTGCATGAAAATGCAGTCAAAGTCTCTCCCTCGATGAAAAACGTGTACGCAGCTTGTTTCTTATTCGATTGCTTGAGAATCAGGATACATACAAGCTATGAATAAAGGGAATTCAATTTTTGACCCGATTTCCCTAATTCTCTGTTTCAAAAGTGAATTTTGCTTGAAAATGCAGTCAAAATCTTTCCCTCGATGAAAAACGTGTACGCAGCTTGTTTCTTGTTCGACTGCTTGAGAATTAGCATACATGCGAGCTATGAATAAAGGGTTTTTAATTTTTGATCCACGATTCCCCTAATTCTCTGTTTTAAAACAGAATTTTCCATGAAAATGCAGTCAAAGTCTCTCCCTTGATAAAAAACGTGTACGCAGCTTGTTTCTTGTTCGATTGCTTGACAATCAGGATACATAACAGCTACGAATAAAGTTTTTAATTTTTGATCCCCGATTTCCCTAATTCTCTGGTTCAAAAGTGAATTTTCGCATGAAAATGCAGTCAAAGTTTTTCCCTCGATAAAAAACGTGTACGCAGCTTGTTTCTTGTTCGATTGCTTGACAATCAGGATACATAACAGCTACGAATAAAGTTTTCAATTTTTGATCCCTGATTTCCCTAATTCTCTGGTTCAAAAGTGAATTTTCGCATGAAAATGCAGTCAAAGTTTTTCCCTCGATAAAAAACGTGTACGCAGCTTGTTTCTTGTTCGATTGCTTGACAATCAGGATACATAACAGCTACGAATAAAGTTTTTAATTTTTGATCCCCGATTTCCCTAATTCTCTGGTTCAAAAGATAATTTTCACATGAAAATGCAGTCAAAGTCTTTCCCTCGATGAAAAACGTGTACGCAGCTTGTTTCTTGTTCGATTGCTTGACAATCAGGATACATAACAGCTACGAATAAAGAGTTTTTAATTTTTGATCCCCGATTTCCCTAATTCTCTGGTTCAAAAGTGAATTTTTGCATGAAAATGCAGTCAAAGTCTTTCCCTCGATAAAAAACGTGTACGCTGCTTGTTTCTTGTTCGATTGCTTGACAATCAGGATATATACCAGCTACGAATAAAGGGTTTTTGATTTTTGATCCCCGATTTCCCTAATTCTCTGGTTCAAAAGTGAATTTTCGCATGAAAATGCAGTCAAAGTCTTTCCCTCGATAAAAAACGTGTACGCAGCTTGTTTCTTGTTCGATTGCTTGACAATCAGGATACATACCAGCTACGAATAAAGGGTTTTTAATTTTTGATCCACGATTCCCCTAATTCTCTGTTTTAAAACAGAATTTTCCATGAAATCGCAGTCAAAGTCTTTCCCTTGATAAAAAACGTGTATGCAGCGTGTTTCTTGTTCGATTGCTTGACAATCAGGATACATACCAGCTACAAATAAAGGGTTTTTAATTTTTGATCCCCGATTTCCCTAATTCTCTGGTTCAAAAGTGAATTTTGCTTGAAAATGCAGTCGAAGTCTTTCCCTCGATAAAAAACGTGTACGCAGCTTGTTTCTTGTTCGATTGCTTGACAATCAGGATATATACCAGCTACGAATAAAGGGTTTTTGATTTTTGATCCCCGATTCCCCTAATTCTCTGTTTTAAAACAGAATTTTCCATGAAATCGCAGTCAAAGTCTTTCCCTTGATAAAAAACGTGTACGCAGCGTGTTTCTTGTTCGATTGCTTGACAATCAGGATACATACCAGCTACGAATAAAGGGTTTTTAATTTTTGATCCCCGATTTCCCTAATTCTCTGGTTCAAAAGTGAATTTTGCTTGAAAATGCAGTCGAAGTCTTTCCCTCGATAAAAAACGTGTACGCAGCTTGTTTCTTGTTCGATTGCTTGACAATCAGGATATATACCAGCTACGAATAAAGGGTTTTTGATTTTTGATCCCCGATTTCCCTAATTCTCTGGTTCAAAAGTGAATTTTCGCATGAAAATGCAGTCAAAGTCTTTCCCTCGATAAAAAACGTGTACGCAGCTTGTTTCTTGTTCGATTGCTTGACAATCAGGATACATAACAGCTACGAATAAATTTTTTAATTTTTGATCCCCGATTTCCCTAATTCTCTGGTTCAAAAGTGAATTTTCGCATGAAAATGCAGTCAAAGTCTTTCCCTCGATGAAAAACGTGTACGCAGCTTGTTTCTTATTCGATTGCTTGAGAATCAGGATACAAACGAGCTATGAATAATGGAAATTCAATTTTTGATCCTCGATTTCCCTAATTCTCTGCTTCAAAAGTGAATTTTGCATGAAAATGCAGTCAAAGTCTCTCCCTCGATGAAAAACGTGTACGCAGCTTGTTTCTTATTCGATTGCTTGAGAATCAGGATACATACAAGCTATGAATAAAGGGAATTCAATTTTTGACCCGATTTCCCTAATTCTCTGTTTCAAAAGTGAATTTTGCTTGAAAATGCAGTCAAAATCTTTCCCTCGATGAAAAACGTGTACGCAGCTTGTTTCTTGTTCGACTGCTTGAGAATTAGCATACATGCGAGCTATGAATAAAGGGTTTTTAATTTTTGATCCACGATTCCCCTAATTCTCTGTTTTAAAACAGAATTTTCCATGAAAATGCAGTCAAAGTCTCTCCCTTGATAAAAAACGTGTACGCAGCTTGTTTCTTGTTCGATTGCTTGACAATCAGGATACATACCAGCTACGAATAAAGGGTTTTTAATTTTTGATCCCCGATTTCCCTAATTCTCTGGTTCAAAAGTGAATTTTGCTTGAAAATGCAGTCGAAGTCTTTCCCTCGATAAAAAACGTGTACGCAGCTTGTTTCTTGTTCGATTGCTTGACAATCAGGATACATAACAGCTACGAATAAAGTTTTTAATTTTTGATCCCCGATTTCCCTAATTCTCTGGTTCAAAAGTGAATTTTCGCATGAAAATGCAGTCAAAGTTTTTCCCTCGATAAAAAACGTGTACGCAGCTTGTTTCTTGTTCGATTGCTTGACAATCAGGATACATAACAGCTACGAATAAAGTTTTCAATTTTTGATCCCTGATTTCCCTAATTCTCTGGTTCAAAAGTGAATTTTCGCATGAAAATGCAGTCAAAGTTTTTCCCTCGATAAAAAACGTGTACGCAGCTTGTTTCTTGTTCGATTGCTTGACAATCAGGATACATAACAGCTACGAATAAAGTTTTTAATTTTTGATCCCCGATTTCCCTAATTCTCTGGTTCAAAAGATAATTTTCACATGAAAATGCAGTCAAAGTCTTTCCCTCGATGAAAAACGTGTACGCAGCTTGTTTCTTGTTCGATTGCTTGACAATCAGGATACATAACAGCTACGAATAAAGAGTTTTTAATTTTTGATCCCCGATTTCCCTAATTCTCTGGTTCAAAAGTGAATTTTTGCATGAAAATGCAGTCAAAGTCTTTCCCTCGATAAAAAACGTGTACGCTGCTTGTTTCTTGTTCGATTGCTTGACAATCAGGATATATACCAGCTACGAATAAAGGGTTTTTGATTTTTGATCCCCGATTTCCCTAATTCTCTGGTTCAAAAGTGAATTTTCGCATGAAAATGCAGTCAAAGTCTTTCCCTCGATAAAAAACGTGTACGCAGCTTGTTTCTTGTTCGATTGCTTGACAATCAGGATACATACCAGCTACGAATAAAGGGTTTTTAATTTTTGATCCACGATTCCCCTAATTCTCTGTTTTAAAACAGAATTTTCCATGAAATCGCAGTCAAAGTCTTTCCCTTGATAAAAAACGTGTATGCAGCGTGTTTCTTGTTCGATTGCTTGACAATCAGGATACATACCAGCTACAAATAAAGGGTTTTTAATTTTTGATCCCCGATTTCCCTAATTCTCTGGTTCAAAAGTGAATTTTGCTTGAAAATGCAGTCGAAGTCTTTCCCTCGATAAAAAACGTGTACGCAGCTTGTTTCTTGTTCGATTGCTTGACAATCAGGATATATACCAGCTACGAATAAAGGGTTTTTGATTTTTGATCCCCGATTCCCCTAATTCTCTGTTTTAAAACAGAATTTTCCATGAAATCGCAGTCAAAGTCTTTCCCTTGATAAAAAACGTGTACGCAGCGTGTTTCTTGTTCGATTGCTTGACAATCAGGATACATACCAGCTACGAATAAAGGGTTTTTAATTTTTGATCCCCGATTTCCCTAATTCTCTGGTTCAAAAGTGAATTTTGCTTGAAAATGCAGTCGAAGTCTTTCCCTCGATAAAAAACGTGTACGCAGCTTGTTTCTTGTTCGATTGCTTGACAATCAGGATATATACCAGCTACGAATAAAGGGTTTTTGATTTTTGATCCCCGATTTCCCTAATTCTCTGGTTCAAAAGATAATTTTCACATGAAAATGCAGTCAAAGTCTTTCCCTCGATGAAAAACGTGTACGCAGCTTGTTTCTTGTTCGATTGCTTGACAATCAGGATACATAACAGCTACGAATAAAGAGTTTTTAATCTTTGATCCCCGATTTCCCTAATTCTCTGGTTCAAAAGTGAATTTTTGCATGAAAATGCAGTCAAAGTCTTTCCCTCGATAAAAAACGTGTACGCTGCTTGTTTCTTGTTCGATTGCTTGACAATCAGGATATATACCAGCTACGAATAAAGGGTTTTTGATTTTTGATCCCCGATTTCCCTAATTCTCTGGTTCAAAAGTGAATTTTCGCATGAAAATGCAGTCAAAGTCTTTCCCTCGATAAAAAACGTGTACGCAGCTTGTTTCTTGTTCGATTGCTTGACAATCAGGATACATAACAGCTACGAATAAAGAGTTTTTAATTTTTGATCCCCGATTTCCCTAATTCTCTGGTTCAAAAGTGAATTTTGCTTGAAAATGCAGTCCAAGTCTTTCCCTCGATAAAAAACGTGTACGCAGCTTGTTTCTTATTCGATTGCTTGAGGATCAGGATACATACAAGCTATGAATAAAGGGTATTTAATTTTTGCTTCCCGATTTCCCTAATTCTCTGGTTCAAAACTGAATTTTGCTTGAAAATATTAAAATATTAAAATATTCTGTTGAGGATACAGATATGCAGTATCATATATAATATAAATATTCAGATGAGGATACAGATATGCAGTATTATATTTAATATAAATATTCAGTTGAGCATACAGATATGCAGTATTATATATAATATAGATATTCAGTTCAGGGTACAGATATGCAGTATTATATATAATATAAATATTCAGATTAGCATACAGATATGCAGTATTATATCTAACCGGTTCACTGGTGATGGCACATATATGTGCAAAAAAAAAAAGTGTCCTAAAGTGCATATAAGTGTATATTATGCACTTATATGCACTTTAGGACACTTTTTTTTTTTGCACATATATGTGTTACTACCAGTGAACTGGTTAAGGGGGGACAGTACTGAAAATTTATAAAAAAATATTTCTTTATTTTTCCCGCTACTCAAAATGGTTCAATCATAAATCGCCTCCAGCAGTTTTTAGATATTCGTAGTATGTGTATTTGAAAAAAATATAAACCTTCTGCGATGAAAGTGTATGCGCAAGGAACCTTTCGCAGTGGTTCGAAGGAAATCTTCTGCGAAACGTTCCTTGCGCATACACTTTCATCGCAGAAGGTTTATATTTTTTTCCAATATACATATCACTAATATCTAAAAACTGCTGGAGGCGATTTTTGATCGAAGCATTTTGAGTAGCGGAAAAATAAAATATGTTTTTTTTTTTAATTTCCAGTACTGTCCCCCCTTAATATAAATATTCAGTTAAGGATATTATGTTATATATAATATAAATATTCAGATGAGGATACAGATATGCAGTATTATATACAATAAAAATATTCAGTTGAGGATACAGATATGCAGTATTATATTTAATATAAATATTCAGATGAGGATACAGATATGCAGTATTATATTTAATATAAATATTCAGATGAGGATACAGATATGCAGTATTATATATAATATAAATATTCAGATGAGGATACAGATATGCAGTATTATATTTAATATAAATATTCAGATGAGGATACAGATATGCAGTATTATATTTAACATAAATATTCAGTTGAGGATACAGATTTAGTTTTAGATGGCATTCTCTCGTTTTAAATAATCAACGTTATTTTTTTTAAATACACCAAGTCCTGCTGATATTAGTTGTACTCAGGACTTGCGTTACCATTCGTTAGCTACCTACAGGAATACATGTAAGCCAAAGAAAGAGATTATCTAAATCTTCCATTTGCTCATTCCTTTGGTTTCATACAGTATTATCTATATGTATGAATAGCTCGCAATAACAATGGCATGCATGTTTGACTGACTATTAATTTTTGTTCTTTCATTAATTATTTACAGTGTAAGGAATCGGACTGACCCAGCAAAATTCTGATCCAGAAAACTCAGCGATTTCCAAAAACAAATTAGAGCGATTGAAGGATCGACGAATGAGAAAAAGGTGAGCATTATAACGAAATATAATTCTATTGATATTCATCATTTATTCATATTCATCGTCATCATTATTATTATTACGATTCGTTTATCAGGCAGGTATGTGTACAGAAATAGAAAATAAATTTGTGATTGGTATTCTTCTTTATTGTATCATCAATCAGATGTGTTTGTACGTACAGGTACGATATTCGTGCAGATTCCAAAGTTAAATTTGTATACTACGGCGCGCTGAACCTCGGGCGTCATTCGTCACTCGTCAGTCGACCGCTCGCCGCTTATGGGTCAACATGTCGCCGGTTGACGTCTCGACGCCTCGTGGTGTAGGCATGATGTTATAATTCGATGTACGCCTCTTTGTTAAGGTAAGAGATTTTAATCTTGTGATTCAACGATCATTATCTGAAGGAAATCAGGGAAATCAGCGGTTTCATTCCGATTGTCGTGAAGTAAAGTTGCACGCCGGTGGGAATTTTTCTCTCGACTTGTCTCGACCGGTTGGTGGCGGGTATTAATATTTATCCTCCGTTATTTAACGTAATTCTTTATTTCATCGTGTAATAATATAGAGTCCTGATTAAATTCTTCATGAATATAATTCATTCAGATCGTAAAAACGTATAACGCCATCTTTGTCGACACAGTAATCGGGAGAATAATTATCTCGAGTAAATTAATGTTTTTGGGCTGATAAACCGTCGTCGAGACAATAAACAAAGTGAAAATAGTTTTTTCTCTATATTCCGCGACTGTTAGAAGTAAAATTCAAGTCCGAGCATGCTATTTATTTCCGATAAAATGTTTTATAAAATGACAAAGTTTTCGAACCGTTGTGCATTGGGCATTTAGTTGCAGTTTTTTCCGACAGTTGGACCTGATTCATTACTTAGACTCGTAAGTAGTCAACAATTGTGTATCCTTCGAATAAATATATATATTACTCGATCACAATTAACAGTGTCTCAAAGTAGTTGATCTGCGTATAATCGTGTATAAAACGTAAATAGTCTGACAACAAAATATTATTTATATATTATTGGTTTCGACTCGTGTAGTGTAGCCATCTTGATCTCTTTGTTCTCTGTGAGGGAGACTGGAGAGAGAGAGAGAGAGACTGAGAAATAGACGAAGATGGCCCCAGTCGAAGACGCCATAACATTCGGACATAGTTAGAAAATATTTAGACCGGGTTTCTTTTATTACGACTCTTTCATTTCATTATCACGCGTCTGAATTTAGAAATCGGCGTCTAATTTCTCATTAACGGTGTATCGTATTGTTTTTCAGCCTACAACGATGTCTGTCACGAATCATCCCCGCTGCAGGTCCAGACGTGCTGTGCGTGACCGACACGTGAGTACACAACCTCTTTATACATAATTTATCGTACATTGTAATTTCACACATTTTTACGTAGATGTTGGATAATCTTTTCAATTTCGTGTATCGGCATTTTTTTTTTTTCCTTCCCACTCTTCTCAATTTAATTATCGACACAGACTGTTGCCAGTCCAGTCCATCTTTGCATTCAATTTTTCTCATCTTTCGAAATCACCTTCGAAATATTCGATCGCGTTCGCAGAGATATCTTGTTGAATTTATTCTTATTTTACGTGCGTTAACCGCGTAACGCGAGTATAAGCAGGTGTAAGCTTGTCTCGATTGGTTTTAATTTCTTCAACTTATAATTTGTTGAACTCTTAATTTTTTATTTTTTTCTCATCATTTTCAGAGGAATGTTATACATATCTATAATATATATTGGTAAAGTTATATTACACACGCCGTCCGGTAGGCATTATTTCCTCTATCATAGATTTATTTCGACGTAACGTATCCGAACGCACGCTTAGATTCTTGGGTTCGTTGACATATTTTGCGCCTCTGGTTGACCGGCCAGAGACAGAACTGCTGTTAGCTCTCTGTTAATGTACACCGGGGTCTACCGCTCCTTTGTTTCACTAGATTCGTGCGAGCGAATCTAACTGAACAATTTCTTTGATAAAACCTCAATTCTACGTCCTGTTTCAATAATTGAATTCCAGGAATCTCCTGGAATTATACACACTATATATTTGTTATTATTCTGGTATGGTAGACACCGAGTGATCGCCAGTCGTCGAGGCTCCGGAAGATAGCGTATGTTTTGTGCCTATGTGATTACGTGCTAAATGAAGGGATCAAAGACATAAGGATTTAACGGAGGCTTGCGGCAGTGTGTTGGCACACTGGGAGTTTCCCGGGAGGTAACTTCGGCTATCTCTCGAGTTTCTCTCGGCCTTCCACGGTTTTCGCGGTTGTCTCGTTGCGTACAATTTACAACGAATCTTTTGTTTTGCATATTGATCGACGGCGCTTCGAAGAGAATGACGTGTGAGGGTCGCCACTGTCTCGGCTTCATCTGATTCAGTGGCTATCCTGACTTTGTTCCATAGGACTAGGTTGACGAAGGCCGCAAAGTGTGCTACATGAGTCATCGATTACATAGCCGAGGCTGAAATAGCCGAGTCATGGAATCGTCTGAGTTCTCCGTCGCGTCCCGGTCCCGCGGCCCGGTTTATTCACACGTAGCTTTTTTCTGCGCGGGTACGCCGGGGTTAGGAAAGAAACTTTGCCATACGCCCGTTGGTGTCTTTTTTTTTTACCTCTTATTTCTTATTTTTCATTTTTTCTTCTCTCCACGACTTGATATTTTGCACAAAGTTGCAACGCTGCACATTCAGATTGATTTCAAGAAAACTATCTTCCAAAAGGGATACGCAAGCTTGCTTATACACCAATAGGACTGGTTCAGTATTCGCGTTGCAGGTGAAAAATAATCCTTTCAGGTACGAGAGAATCTGAATCAACTGTTTGATTCCAAAGTTAGGTCGTCGTCGAGAAACGTATCGAGATACGAAATAGAAAAGAATATCCAACTCCTTTCCAAAAGCTTATCCGCGAAGACTGATCGAAATAAAGCCAACGAGATGTAATTTTAACAATCTCAGATCGGCCACAATGATATTGGAAATGGATATAATGTAACCGCTAATTTGTTGTGTTCATCCTTCTGACGCCTGTCCATTTCTCTATGTTTCATGTGCGTTTCGCTCCATCCTGCATAAAAAAAAAAAAATCTTCGCGACCGAGTTGCATGGAAAACTGTCGGCGAAGCTGGAACAAGCTGCATCTGTCGAGGATCCTGGAGAAGAAGAGATGACATTGAATAAAGAATGAAAACGAATACTCCGAGTACCAAGATTTTAAAGATGCTGCTGAAATGTATGGGGACAAATTCCGGAGGCACATTATACAACTCCTAATCTCACTGACGAATGAAATCAAAGGTAAACAGTATTTTCAATTGCATTTTGCCTTTTCAATCAAGTTTAATCATTGTCACATACATTTATGTTTTCCAACGCTTTTTTTCCATGTGAAAATATCGCTATGATAATGATATGAATGCATTCGGAAAATAAATCTCTGCTTCTCTTTTATGTTTCTATTAGATGGTCATAAACCAGAGTTGGAGTCTTATCAGCCTATTTCTGTATTTAAATTCAAATTTATCGGTATTTCAATTATTTTCTTTCCATTTTTCAGTCGAGCGCCTTCGCGTTAAAACTGATGGAAGTTGATCCAAGTTAATCAGTCGTGGGTGTAAATGATTAGCGGGACATTCAATCATCTCACTGGAGCAGTTTTGCTGGGAACAGAGTGATGACCGATGATAAGTAGCAAATTCCTTAATATATATATATATATATATATATATCGTCTATTCCCTCGTATATTTCACAGCTCTTACAGGTCTTATAGGTTCCACGAGATCAGCGAATTCGATTGTTTCCATGTATTTCTATCCTCACTTCTCTCTCGTGTCATTAATATGATTACTAACTGTTGTGTTTTTCTAATTATTCATAACTGTTCTGAAAATTATTTACATGGTGCTTTGAAAATGATTTTACTGTTTATTTCTCATGTATTGCTGTGTGTGCTACTCATAATTAATCCATTTATTGTCGTTCATTAAAACTATTCATTTTTTGCAATTTGATTAACACTTGTTACGTTTTACAGCTCTTACAGATCTTATAGGTTCTACGAGATCTACTCATTTTATTTTTTTCATTCCTTCCTATTCTTTCTTCTCTCTCTCGTGTGATTGATATTATTACCAACTGTTGTTTTGTTCTAATTATTCATAACTGTTCTGAAAATTATTTACATGGTGCTTTGAAAATTATTTTACTGTTTATTTCTCATGTATTGCTGTGTGTGCTTTATTGTCGTTCATTAAATGTGTTTATTTCTCGCAATTTGATTAATGCTTGTTATACTCTATAGCTCGACAGGTTTTACAGGCTCTACAGGATCTGCGGGTGTCATCAATTCGATATCGTGGCTAGCTGAAATCTTTGGTTTTCAGGCAGGGGGTGGTGTTGGTTGCCTTCTCGTGGTGCCCCCTGAACAAATGCGCTGATTTCATGATTTAACAGAAATTAATAATACCAAGAAATGTTGCATATTAAATAGTCGAAAAATTACGTATACATAGGTCATGGTAGTCAGCGCATTTGACCAAACAACCAACTTTTTATTTGTATTTTGTATTTTACGTAGTATTCGTAGACTTGTTGCATCCCACTCTTAATATCTATGTACTTTTTTTTATTATTGCATGACTTAATTATATCTCTTGCGTTTTACGGCTCTTTTGAGTCATTCGAGTCTTCCGCGTCTTTAGAATCATTTGCGTTTCGAGTCATCCGCGTGTTTCCATTCGAGTCAGTCGAGTCTTCCGAGGGTCTCCGCGTCGTTCGAGGATCCTTCGGGATCCTCGAGTTGTGTTTTTTTTCGGGGATCCTTCGGGTTCCTCGAATTTTTCTCGTCTTTTTGGGATTCGCGTCTTTAGAGTCATACCATCTTTCGAGTCATTCTAATCATTCGCGTCTTTCGAGGGTTATTTCGCGTCTTCCGAGGGACTTCCGCGTCTTTCGAGGATCCTTCGGGATCCTCGAGTTTTCCTTTTCTTTCGGGGATCCTTCGGGATCCTCGAGTCTATCTCGTTTTTCGAGGGACTTCCGCGTTTTTGGGGGCTCCTTCGCCTTAGGCATCTTTCTTGCTCTCTTCCTTCAGCTTCTATCTCTCCTCTATTCTATTGTTATGTTTCTATATCTTTGAGTTCTTTGTAAAATCTTTGGTGATTGTTGC
The DNA here is from genome assembly GCA_963992785.1 of Tenthredo livida. Lineage (NCBI taxonomy): Eukaryota > Metazoa > Arthropoda > Insecta > Hymenoptera > Tenthredinidae > Tenthredo > Tenthredo livida. The sequence goes on along the minus strand of OZ023070.1, from coordinate 9,582 downwards.
TTTTTGGCCTGTAGTGGTTATGGCGTAATAAATTTTGCTATTTGTCTAGCTAGCTGTAAGTGCTAATGTGTACTGTTGTACTTCTCTGTTTCTCTACATAACGAGAATATTAATAAACTATTCTATTCTTTCAGGTTTTTGAGGGTCGCAGATTCCACAAGATTCCCATATTTCATTCATACTTCACCTCTTTCATGTCCTAAATATTCCATGTATTAATATCCATGTACTTCATTTATTACTGTATGTTGAAATTACACGCACATAATTTAATTATACCTTTTACGTTTTACAGCTCTTATTAGTTCCACGAAATCTACGAATTTTATTGTTTCCATGCTTGTCTATTCTTTCTCCTCTCTCGTGTCATTGATATTATTACCAACTGTTGTGTTCCTCCGATTAATCATATTCATAACTATTCTGAATATTATTCATGTGGTGCTTTGAAAATTATTTTGCTGTATCTTTCTCATGTATATCTATGACGAACGATTGCTTATGCTACTTTCTGGTCACTTGATTTTATTGAAGTTTGATTAATACTCGTTATATTCTATAGCTCTGACAGGTTTTACAGGCTCTACAAGTTATTCGAGTCATTCAAGTTCTTCAAGTTCTACAGGCTGATGCTACGAAGTTCAGTGACGAAATTTCACACGTTGCGTATTTCTACCAGCAAACTCTGATTGTAATTGGAGAAATTACGATTTCGTCTTCAAGCTTATTTTCTATCCTTTTTACCCGCGAATAACAATGTGAAAATTGATATTTCTTACAAACATATGCAAAGTTGTAATCATTCAAACTTGAAATAATTATCGTCTCATTATATCAATAATCACTTCAAATTGTACTTGACAGTTTCTGCTTCTATTTTTTAACAGCATCATTCTTCGACTCAGAGCTCAATGGACATTTCCAATACCTCGGATGCATGGATCTTGCCCCGCATCTGGTCAGTGTTGCAACAAATGCATATGAGACTGGTATCCGATACCACGTAGCTTTCCATGAATGAATAATCAACCGACACAATGGTGAGCTTTGTAATATATCAGCTGAAAATTGTATTCAATTATAGATATCAACACGCATTTCATTATCATCAGTTACCTAGAGAATGTAACTCTGGATGCAGCAAAGTTTGTTCTCATAATCGCAATTATAATATCTTGACGTTTCAGAATCGGAGAAGGAAAATGAGACCTGGAGAGTCAACATATCAAGTCATCGGTACCATATGGTTTACGGGCTGTTTGGACATAGGTAATACGGGAGCAGTTATGGAGCATCGTGGCCACCTGACTGAAAAATCTCCTGCCATTCGAGTAACCGTTCGCACAGACTTGTTTCTACTCAGTTGTCAGGAATGGGATACAGACGCCATAATAATATACCTCGAGGTAAATACTAATATTCACGTGATGTGCATTATACTTGTATATCTTATTGTAGAATAAGTCTAGGATATACAGAATACTAGTTCTAAAATCCATAACTTCTATTATCAATCAATAACATGAGTATTTATTTTATTTTCTTTGATTGAATATACTAATTAGTAGACTAACCTGGTACTAAGGATATACTCGGATAGTGAAAAAAAGGAATTTAGAGGCTTGGAAATTAATATAAATGTAGATTATCGTTGAACCGATTAGACATCATCTTTATTTTTGTTGGCTTGTACAGAATTCAACATTTGTGAAAATTCACCCTCTAGTGTCGGGTGGTTGTTATTAGTCGAAGCAATTGACAAAATTTCGAAATCTGTTCATTTGCACAGTGTTTATAATGACAATTTGATGTTCTTGCTTTTGAAAATTATTCGAAGTTTATATTATATTTACAAATGTTCAAGACTGGCTCGTAAAAGCAATCATAAGAAATATATTATAACAGGTTCTGTTAAGAATATCCATTAGACTCCTAAAAATAAGCCAGACGTGCGATCACACTTGATAATTTGATTTTTAGTCAAAAATGTTTGCTCTAATAACACATGAAGTTATTTCATCATTGTTTTAATGACACGTCTGCCTAGAAGACCAATGAACCTCATTTTGATCTGTTTTTTTGTTTTTTCAACTTCACAGGTGTTGTCTTCTAACGAGGCAATCAAGCTTCTGCCATCTTCAGAAGAAGAACTCTTCAAAATTCTACAGGACAACTATTCTCTGCACCTGGGACCAAAGCAACCAAACCAGTCAAAGCACCAAGGGAATGGCTACGTTAGTCGACTTTCTACAGAATGATACTCCCAGAGGCTGTCTATTTAAATAAACCATACATTCCATTCGAAAAAAAAGAAGAATTTCAGCTTCACTAGAATTTGTTAACTTGATTTACCAACTCTTTGTTCCTCTTCAAGTTTTAATCACCCAATATATATCCATGCAATGATACTTTTACTTCCTGAAACTATTCATAAATTATACCTGAGAAACTGCCCCTAGCTGGCTACGTACTCTGCTCCATTAAAAGTTTATATCATAGTAATGAGTCGATGGGTGCAAATTGTAATATTAATATATATTGGTCACAGATATTTGGAGAGCGAAAAGTTATTTCACTATTCAAGGGGCAGAATTACATTGTTTAATTGTTATTCTTGACCAGTTGAACCATGATATGTATAGGTGAATATTAATTAGTGTATAAGATAGATCAGAATATTTATTTATTAAGCTATATCGTGGGAAAAACGGATCTATTCTCGATTTGTTTGAAAATTATCTATACTTGAAAATCGAGTAGCTGAGTAATGAACGGATTTTTGTTTCCTGAGCATCGATGATAAAATCCACATAAATTTCAGTACTCTAGCAGTAATAGTAATTATCATTATTGTACGGTATATTTAAAGGTCGTGAGAGATGATTAACTTTAATTTGGAATAAAATAGATGTTCATTTTCAATTCCAGTACTGCATAACACATCGTTTATTCGAATAAGTTGATTGCATACACTTCTTGACACGTGAATAAAATAATGAGTGAGAACATATTATAACGTGTTCCCAATTTAACATTGATATTGAATTGTGTGAGGTTTCTATTGTTTTGAAACGGCATACTAAAGAATTATGAATACATCTTAGTTATTCTTATATTGTGTATTAATTCTTAATGTATAACAGAAAATAATAAAATTATACCAGATGTGTACCGTCTACGTAAATGTCGATACATATAGGTATCTATAGGATTATGATGACAATGATAGAGAGCAATGACTATAGTTGAATCATTATGTGTCGCTGAAGAACTCGTAAAAAGTAGTCTAGATATAAATATAGATATCAAATCAATTTTTCAGTTCTGAGTTTATAAGGAGTGTGTCATTGTACAAAGCATATTATATAAGAGATATATCGTATGTTCAGTAATGAAGATTATAACTATGAATGATAATTAAATATTAGGATTAGCACAGCTCTTAATACCCGTATCGACATTTCATAGGGCTACCTCTAATATTGTGAAGATATTTCTACCAATTGCGTAGGGCGTTTCGAGCTAGGAATAAATGAATGGTCCTCGACGTGATGGATCGTGACGTCATCGAGTAAACACTCTTCCTAGTTCCATAATTTCTCACCCGATGGCGCCACTTCCTTGAACTCACTCGCGACATTGGCGTCGGGCGCGGCCATCAAGGGAAGGAAGCAGAAAGAGGCTGACATATAATATAACCTAATATAACAGTGTCAAGGTAAATCTTAAATTAAACATAGGCTACGTCGAAGAATTAAATTTCGAGTTTTGACCTAAGAGAATCAATTTGCAAACTATTTCTTAGGGATATACCAATGATAATTATTCAACAGTATGCAATGTTTTGTTACTATAGCATTTTCCCACGTTTGGAACACGAATTCTGAAAGTGGGAGATGAAAATGGTTTTCGTTTTATGACATTCATTTCTATTTTCTACAATGAGAAATCAATTTTTTCCAGACGAGCCGAAGAAAAAGGAGATTGGTGTCTCGACTCGAAGGAATTATACAACAAGGTTTTATACGCAGAAAGCATGCGAGCAAACTGTTGGGGCAGAGGATACTCGTGTTGTACGACAGAAAGAAGAGGATCCAAACATACTGGATTCAAACGTGAGAGACTCTTCCACTACAAATAGACTGAGCACAAGTTGGCGGGACTTTTACTTATATATGAAGTCTGCTTTTCATTCAGGGACTACAAAAATAACGCTGTTTATCCAAGACTATGTCTGTTACTCGACCAGAATCCATCCAATAAGCGAATAGTATTTTAATTCAGTCAGCAGTCGATCTTTGACGATATTAGCGAATTCTATCATTAATCCCTACGTCTTTCTTGCAATCTAGAAGTTCTTTTCAATGTTTCGCAGAGTTCAACAATTTTTAGCTCCTTACCAGTCATTCAGAGTTGATTTTCGAAGTACCAACGCTTTTTTCAAGGTATACAAAAATTCTCTTCGGTCTGCCTAGAGTTGTAACAGCTTCCATCACGAATTTTTGATATTCCTATGCCCAACTACTCGGAAGGGTCTAAGAATTTACGAATGTGAAAGAAATACCAACTCTGTGTAACGTGAGCTACGTCGTAGAATAGAATTCCAAGTTTCGACCTGAGAGAATCAATTTGCAAGCTATTCCAAAAGGATATACCGATGATAATTATTCAACGGTACGCAATGTTTTATTGCCGTAGTACTTTGTCACGCTTGGAAGAAAAATTTTGCAGAGAGAGAATGAGAGCAGCTTTTTTTACGTACGTCATTGTACATTCGTCTAGCTTTCTCTTTTACCCAGATTTCTCCAATATTTTCATCAATTTTATTTATTGAAAAGCATGGAAATATGAATGTCTACATCTTGTAGACAAGGTATGAACGTTCAATGATTTTTTTCATCTGTTTCAGGAGGAACAAGTCGTCGTATACCCAGTTACCGAAGGTCTTCTCGATTTTAACGTTTGGAAAGCCTCAATCTTCTTCTATACGTCTGGAGATTAAACGACAGACGTGTGACGGTTCTCCTTATTAATTTCAAGAAGACAGACTCGTGATTGGATCTTTCATCGATAGTTTCATCAACTTTAACGGTCAGCAGGCGCCCAAATTCTGTTATAAACATCTCGTGCCTGTTCAACGGACGTCGAAGGGTTCGTCTCGTCAATTTCACCGACAATGAATCATAATTACCTAGTTTTTCGTTGGTTCATCTAATTTCGACGATTGGAAAGCGTTATAATCCAGCAAATATAAGTATCGTAGACCAATTATCGACGCCTAATAGTTTTTAAGATGAATTTCCCACGAAGCAACTAGGAATTCCTTGATTTTGCAACAGTTTTATCAATTCTTGTCTTTCAAAAGCATAGAAATATGAATGCCTACATCTTATAGCTGATTTATGAACGTTCAATGGTTTTTGTCGTTTGTTTCAGAAAGAATAAGTCGTCGTAAACTCATCTCTCGAAGGCTTGCTCGATTTTCACGTTTGGAAAGTCTGGAAATCTTCTTCCATACATCTTCAGGATCAACGATGGACGTGCGACTGTTCTCGTCATCACTTCCGAAAAGATTTACCGGTAATTCGATCTTTCATCGATAGTTTTACTAATTTTAATGGTAAACGGGCGTCTAAATCCAGTCATACTGGTCTCGTGGCTGTGGAATAGTTGTTTCGCGGTTTCCATCATCGAGTTTACAAGAACGAGTCATCATTTTTCAGTTTTTCGTTGGAATCGTCAATTTTCATGTTATCAACGTTATAATTTTGTAATATACATATCGCGCACGAATCAAAGATGCCCAATAGGTTTTTGTGACGAATTTCGAAAAAAGTAAGTCAGAATTCCCTGATTTTTCCATAGTTTAATTAATTTTGGTAATTCAAAAGCATTGAAATCTAACAAGTACGTTTTTTGGCGGGGTTCGGGGCTTGCATCAATTTCTAAAATACTAATCCAGATCTCCTGATATTTATATCAATAGTTTCATCAATTCTAATTGCCGAAAAATATAGAAATATGCACGTTCACATCTTGCAGCCCGACAGTAGACGTTTAATTTTCTGTGTCTGATTATTATTGTTGACGAAATACATGTTAAAAATGATGACACTGTTCTCTATTCGTTCCGCGGTCTTAAAAATAAAATCAAAAAGCTCTCCGTTCATGAAGAGACTGATATGAAAATTATACGCGTCCAACATTGTACTTGGTAAGCTGTTGGTCATACTATCAGATGCAATTGTATGTATTGTCGTCGCAACAATTAGCTATTGAAGTATGATGATAGTTGAAGTACAGCCTAATTATAGTTTTAGTTAATTTCCGAACTCGAAAAGTGACTAATATCCAGTTTCAGGTGCTGCACGTAATATATTACCGAAATAGTAAATTGGCATACAATCTTCAATTACCATCCTTCGAGACTGTAAAAATAATCAATCGTCGAATCATTTTCCTCTGTCGTTTCTTTGCCCAGAGGTTGATAATCACGAAAATTGCATAAATTCGGAATCATAAAATTGGCGTACGGGGTGACATGGTGTCGCCATCTCGCGGTCGGTATTGCCAAACTAATTTTGCCGCGAGCAAAGGTACGCCTTACGATATGCAATCTCCAATTATGGATCACAGGAATGACACGCGAGTTGCATATTAAAAGCGATACCGACGTTATCGACACATGATATAGCACTCCACGTTAGCGACACATGATGCAATCGGCACCCCACGTTATCGACACATGATGCAATCGGCACCCCACGTTATCGACACATGATGTGATCGGCACACGACGTTATCGGTACAAAATAAGTACTCGAATTCTTTCAACCGTCAACAATCGTTTCCGTTGCGCTGTCAACTCCGTTGTTATTTATTGTTAATCCTTTATGATGAAACAATAATCTGATTATACAGAAAAACTACGGCTGATCGGAATTGCGGCGGCCGTTTATTATATGGGAGAAATCTCCGATAAATCGGATAAGAGGTAAGCCGTATTATTCTTAAAGTTATTTCTAATTACGTCACATTTTTATTTGTAGGTTCAGTTATCGTAGACATTTATTATTTTCACCGAAAGAAATGAGATCCGATATACATCCTCAAGCTTTTCGTTCGCTACTCATCGATCATAGTCGAATCGCTTGATATTCAACTAATATTTTATCACAACAGTTTTCTAATTCATTCATTTTTTCATCAGGGAGAAGAAAAATGAATAAGGACGGGAAGACGAAAGTGAGAATATAAACCTAGGGGCCTAGGGGGCTGATTATATGAATCCGATCTCGACGATAATTCATACGAAAGGTAAACAATATTTTCGATCGCACGTGGTCGTTCTATCAAAGTTTAATCACCTTCCTACGTTCGCAATTTCCAAGGATTCTTCTTCATGCTGAAATATCGCTATATAAGTCGTACGAATGCGTCAGGTTGTCGAATCTTTCGTACAGATTTAATTTCTTCATCAGATTGTAACGGACCGGAGGTAGTGAGGACTGATTATGCGAGAACCATGGAGAAAAGAAGGGACCAGTTAGGATAGCGATGTATTTTGATCATTAATATCTTTACCAAACGTGTATACTCACATTTTGTAACGTAACACGGTCAGGCATCTTTATTATTTTCTGAATTTCAAGTTTCGACGCGAGAATAAATTTGCAAACTATCCCAAAAGAATATACTAATATTAATTATTCAACGGTACTCAATGTTTCATTACCGTAGTACTTTGTTACGCTGGAAAAACAAATTTTGGAAGATAGGGATGAAAACAGCTTCCGGTATATCGTTATTATCTTTATTCTTTACGAGAAATCAATTTTTTCCAGACAAGCAGAAGGAAAAGAAGACGGAGGGTCTGGACTCGAAAGAGTCACACGACAAGTTACTACACGAAAAAAGCATGCGAGGAAACTGTTGACGTAGAGGATACTCGGACATCCTGGATTCAAACGTGAGAGAGTCTTCCACTACAAATAGATGAAGCAGGAGTTGGCGCAACTTTTACTTACACGAAAGTCTATTTTTCATCCATGGGCCACGAGAATAACGCTGTTTATCCAAGACTATATCCGTTGCTCGACTAGAATCTATCCAATAAGCGATTGATCTTTTAATTTGGCCAGCAGTCGATCTCCGACGATATTAGTGAATTCTATCATGAATCGTCGCGTCTATATTGCAGTACAGAAGTTCTTTTCAATACTTTTCAGAGTTTAAACCATTTTGAGCTCCGAACCAGCCATTCAGAGTTGATTTTCGAAGTACGAACGCTCTTTTCAAGTTATATACATATTCTTTTCGGTGTGCATGGAGTTGTTACAGCTTCCAGCACGAATTTTTCATATAGTTCCTCAGCCTAACTACTCGAAAGAGTCTACCAATTCAGGAATAAGAAATAAATAACAACTCTGTGCAACGTAAGCTACGTCGTAGAATTGAACTTGAAGTCTCGACGCAATAGAATTGATTTGCAAACTGTTTTAAAATCATATACCGATGATAATTGTTCAACGGTACGCAATGTTTCAATCCTATAGTACTTTCCCACGCTTGTCAAACGAATTCAGGAAGAAAGGGATGAAAACAGTTTCCGTTATGGTGCTATTATCATTATTTTCTACAATGCGAAATCAATTTTTTTCAGACAAACCAGAGGAAAAGGAGATTGAGGTCTGGACTCGAAGGAATCGCACAACAAGATACGATGCGAGGAAACTGTTGGCGCAGAGGATACTTGAGTCGTATGACAGAAAGAAGAGGAGCCAGACATTCTGGATCCAAAAGTGAGAAGAGACTCTTCCACTACAAAGAGACGGTGCATAAGTTGGCGCGACTGTTACTTGTTTAAAAGTCTGATTTTCATCCATGGACTAGGAAAATAACGCTATTTATTCAAGACTATGTCTGTTGCTCGACTAGAATCTAATCGATAAGCGATTGGTCTTTCAATTCCGCGAGCAGCCGATTTCCGACGATATTAGTGAATTTTACGATAAAACCTCGCGTCTTTATTGCAGTATAAAAGTTCTTTCCAATGTCTTTCACAGTTGGAACAATTTTGAGCTCCTTACCAGTCATTCAGAGTAGATTTTCCAAGTACCAACACTCTTTTCAAGTTAAATAAAAATTCTTTGTGATCTGCCTGGAGTCGTAGCAGCTTCCAGCACGATTTTTGATATTATTCCTCTGTTTCACTACTCGAAAGGGTCCAGCAATTCAAGAATAAGAAATGAATAACAACTCTGTGTAACGTGAGCCACGTTGTAAAATCGAATTTCCAATTTCTACCTAAGAGAATCAATTAGCAAACTATTTCGAGACGATATACCGATGATAATTATTCAACAGTAAGCACTGTTTCATTATCAGAGTACTTTCTTACGCGTCTTCGTTATGTCGCCTTTATCTTCATTTTCTACAATGAAGAAACAATTTTTTCCAGACGAGCCGAAGGAGCAGAAGATTGAGGTCTGGACTCGCAGGAATCGCACAACAACATACTATGCGAGGAATCTGTTGGCGCAGAGAATACTCGATCTGTATTACATTCTGGATTCAAATGTG